>JAEIFS010000479.1:0-4800000 GCA_018904165.1 Zaprionus camerounensis
ACACGGCAAAGCGGCAATGGAAGGGTCGATAACGTTACTTATAATACCTATAAAAGCGGCAATGGAAGGGTCGATAAACGATCATTTACATATTTGCAAAGCGGCAATGGAAGGGTCGATAACGTTCCTTTTATACACGGCAAAGCTAAGTAATGGAAGGGTCGATAACGATCCTTTTATACACGGCAAAGCGGCAATGGAAGGGTAGATAACGTTCCTTTTATACACGGCAAAGCGGCAATGGAAGGGTCGATAACGTTACTTTTTATACACGGCAAAGCGGCAAATGGAAGGGTCGATAACGTTTCTTTATGACGGCAAAGCGGCATTGGAAGGGTCGATAACGTCTTCTTTTATACACGGCAAAGCGGCAATGGAAGGGTCGATAACGATCCTTTTATACACGGCAAAGCGGCAATGGAAGGGTAGATAACGTTCCTTTTATACACGGCAAAGCGGCAATGGAAGTGTCGATAACGATCCTTTTATACACGGCATAGCGGCAATGAAAGGGTCGATAACGTTCCTTTTATACACGGCAAAGCGGCAATGGAAGGGTCGATAACGTTCCTTTTATACACGGCAAAGCGGCAATGGAAGGGTCGATAACGTTACTTTTATACACGGCAAAGCGGCAATGGAAGGGTCGATAACGATCATTTTATACACGGCAAAGCGGCAATGGAAGGGTCGATAACGTTACTTTTATACACGGCAAAGCGGCAATGGAAGGGTCGATAACGTTCCTTTTATACACGGCGGAGCGGCAATGGAAGGGTCGATAACGTTACTTTTTATACACGGCAAAGCGGCAATGGAAGGGGGTCGATAACGTTCCTTTTATACACGGCAAAGCGGCAATGGAAGGGTCGATAACGATCCTTTTATACACGGTAAAGCGGCAATGGAAGGGTCGATAACGATCCTTTCTTTATACACGGCATATGGCAACAAAGGTCGATAACGTTCCTTTTATACAACGCAAAGCGGCAATGGAAGGGTCGATAACGCTCCTTTTACACGGCAAAAGCGGCAATGGAAGGGTCGATAACGTTCCTTTTATACACGGCAAAGCGGCAATGGAAGGGTCGATAACGTTACTCTTTTATAAAAGACACGGCAAAGCGGCAATGGAAGGGTCGATAACGTTCCTTTTATACACGGCAAAGCGGCAATGGAAGGGTCGATAACGTTCCTTTTATACACGGCAAGCGGCAATGGAAGGGTCGATAACGTTCCTTTTATACACGGCAAAGCGGCAATGGAAGGGTCGATAACGATCATTTTATACACGGCAAAGCGGCAATGGAAGGGCCGATAACGTTCCTTTTATACACGGCAAAGCGGCAATGGAAGGGTCGATAACGTTACTTTTATACACGGCAAAGCGGCAATGGAAGGGTCGATAACGATCATTTTATACACGGCAAAGCGGCAATGGAAGGGTCGATAACGTTCCTTTTATACACGGCAAAGCGGCAATGGAAGGGTCGATAACGATCATTTTATACACGGCAAAGCGGCAATGGAAGGGTCGATAACGTTCCTTTTATACACGGCAAAGCGGCAATGGAAGGGTCGATAACGTTCCTTTTATACACGGCAAAGCGGCAATGGAAGGGTCGATAACGTTACTTTTATACACGGCAAAGCGGCAATGAAGTGGTCAGATAACGTTCCTTTTATACACGGCAAAAGCGGCAATGGAAGGGTCGATAACGATCCTTTTATACACGGCAAAGCGGCAATGGAAGGGTCGATAACGTTCCTTTTATACACGGCAAAGCGGCACTGGAAGGGTCGATAACGTTCCTTTTATACACGGCAAAGCGGCAATGGAAGGGTCGATAACGTTCCTTTTCTACACGGCAAAGCGGCAATGGAAGGGTCGATAACGATCCTTTTATACACGGCAAAGCGGCAATGGAAGGGTCGATAACTTTCCTTTTTATGGCCACGGCAAAGCGGCAATGGAAGGGTCGATAACGATCCTTTCATACACGGCAAAGTGGTAATGGAAGGGTCGATAAACGACTCCTTTTCTATACACGGCAAAGCGGCAATGGAAGGGTCGATAACGTTCCTTCTATACACGGCAAAGCGGCAATGGAAGGGTCGATAACGATGCTTTTGGATACACGGCAAAGCGGCAATGGAAGGGTCGATAACGATCCTTTTATACACGGCAAAGCGGCAATGGAAGGGTCGATAACGATCTTTTATCTACACGGCAAAGCGGCAATGGAAGGGTCGATAACGATCCCTTTATACACGGTATAGCGGCAATGGAAGGGTCGATAACGTTCCTTTTATACACGGCAAAGCGGCAATGGAAGGGTCGATAACGCTCCTCGTGTACACGGCAAAGCGGCAATGGAAGGGTCGATAACGTTCCTTTTATACACGGCAAAGCGGCAATGGAAGGGTCGATAAACGATCCCTTTATACACGGCAAAGCGGCAATGGAAGGGCCGATAACGACTCCCTTTATACACGGCAAAGCGGCAATGGAAGGGTCGATAAACGTCTCGGCTTTTATAAACGGCAAAGCGGCAATGGAAGGGTCGATAACAATCCTTTATACACGGCAAAGCGGCAATGGAAGGGTCGATAACGTTCCTTTTATACACGGCAAAGCGGCAATGGAAGGGTCGATAACGTCCCTTTTATACACGGTACAGCGGCAATGGAAGGGTCGATAACGTTCCTTTTATACACGGCAAAGCGGCAATGGAAGGGTCGATAACGACCCTTTTATACACGGCAAAGCGGCAATGGAAGGGGTCGATAACGTTCCCCTTTTATACACGGCAAAGCGGCAATGGAAGGGTCGATAACGAACCCTTTTACTACACGGCAAAGTGGCAATGGAAGGGTCGATAACGTTCCTTTTATACACGGCAAAGCGGCAATGGAAGGGTCGATAACGTTCCTTTTATACACGGCAAAGCGGCAATGGAAGGGTCGATAACGTTCCTTTTATACACGGCAAAGCGGCAATGGAAGGGTCGATAACGTTCCTTTTATACACGGCAAAGCAGCAATGGAAGGGTCGATAACGTTCCTTTTATACACGGCAAAGCGGCAATGGAAGGGTCGATAACGTTCCTTTTATACACGGCAAAGCGGCAATGGAAGGGTCGATAACGTTCCTTTTATACACGGCAAAGCGGCAACGGAAGGGCCGATAACGTTCCTTTTATACACGGCAAAGGGGGTAATGGAAGGGTCGATAACGATTCCTTTCTTATACACGGCAAAGCGGCAATGGAAGGGTCGATAACGTTCCTCTTATACACTGGTACAAAGCGGCAATGGAAGGGTCGATAACGGTCCCTTTATACACGGCAAAGCGGCAATGGAAGGGTCGATAACGTTCCTTTTATACACGGCAAAGCGGCAATGGAAGGGTCGATAACGATCCTTTTATACACGGCAAAGCGGCAATGGAAGGGTCGATAACGTTCCTTCTATACACGGCAAAGCGGCAATGGAAGGGTCGATAACGTTCCTTTTATACACGGCAAAGCGGCAATGGAAGGGTCGATAACGTTCCTTTTATACACGGCAAAGCGGACAATGGAAGGGTCGATAACGTTCCTTTTTATACACGGTAAAGCGGCAATTGGAAGGCTCGATAACGTTCCTTGATACACGGCAAAGCGGCAATGGAAGGGTCGATAACGTTCCTTTTATACACGGCAAAGCGGCAATGGATGGGTCGATAACGATCCTTTTATACACGGCAAAGCGGCAATGGAAGGGTCGATAACGTTCCTTTTATACACGGCAAAGCGGCAATGGAAGGGTCGATAATCTTTTATACACGGCAAGTTACAATGGAAGGGTCGATAACGTTCCTTTTATATACGGGTAAGCGGCATTTGGAAGGGTCGATAACGACTTCCTTTTATACACGGCAAAGCGGCAATGGAAGGGTCGATAACGGTCCTTTTATACACGGCAAAGCGGCAATGGAAGGGTCGATAACGTTCCTTTTTTGCGCCATACGGCAAAGTGGCAACGGAAGGGTCGATAACGATCCTTTTATACACGGCAAAGCGGCAATGGAAGGGTTGGCCGATAACGTTCCTCCTTTATACACGGCAAAGCGGCAATGGAAGGGTCGATAACGTTCCCTTTATACACGGCAAAGCGGCAATGGAAGGGTCGATAACGATCCTTTTATACACGGCAAAGCGGCAATGGAAGGGTCGATAACGTTCCTTTTATACACGGCAAAGCGGCAATGGAAGGGTCGATAACGTTCCTTTTATACACGGCAAAGCGGCAATGGAAGGGTCGATAACGTTCCTTTATACACGGCAAAGCGGCAATGGAAGGGTCGATAACGTTCCTTTTATACACGGCAAAGCGGCAATGGAAGGGTCGATAACGATCCTTTTATACACGGCAAAGCGGCAATGGAAGGGTCGATAACGATCCTTTTATACACGGCCAAAGCGGCAATGGAAGGGTCGATAACGTTCCTTTTACACACGGCAAAGCGGCAATGGAAGGGTCGATAACGTTCCTTTTATACACGGCAAAGCGGCAATGGAAGGGGTCGATAACGTTCTCTTTTATACACGGCAAAGCGGCAATGGAAGGGTCGATAACGTTCCCTTTGCTACACGGCTAAGCGGCAATGGAAGGGTCGATAACGTTCCTTTTCTACACGGCAAAGCGGCAATGGAAGGGTCGATAACGATCATTTTACTACACTGGCAAAGCGGCAATGGAAGGGTCGATAACGTCCTTTCTACACGGCATAGCGGCAATGGAAGGGTCGATAACGTTCCCTTTATACACGGCAAAGCGGCAATGGAAGGGTCGATAACGTTCCTTTTATACACGGCAAAGCGGCAATGGAAGGGTCGATAACGTTCCTTTTATACACGGCAAAGCGGCAATGGAAGGGTCGATAACGTTCCTTTTATACACGGCAAAGCGGCAATGGAAGGGTCGATAACGATCCTTTTATACACGGCAAAGCGGCAATGGAAGGGTCGATAACGTTCCTTTATACACGGCAAAGCGGCAATGGAAGGGTCGATAACGTTCCTTTTATACACGGCAAAGCGGCAATGGAAGGGTCGATAACGATCCTTTTATACACAGCAAAGCGGCAATGAAGGGCCGATAACGTTCCTTTTATTCCCGGTAAGCGGCAATGGAAGGGTCGATAACGTTCCTTTATACACGGCAAAGCGGCAATGGAAGGGTCGATAACGTTCCTTTTATACACGGCAAAGCGGCAATGGAAGGGTCGATAACGTTCCTTTTATACACGGCAAAGCGGCAATGGAAGGGTCGATAACGTTCCTTTTATACACGGCAAAGCGGCAATGGAAGGGTCGATAACGCTCCTTTTATACACGGCAAAGCGGCAATGGAAGGGTCGATAACGTTCCTTTTATACACGGCAAAGCGGCAATGGAAGGGTCGATAACGTTACTTTTATACACGGCAAAGCGGCAATGGAAGGGTCGATAACGTTCCTTTTATACACGGCAAAGCGGCAATGGAAGGGTCGATAACGTTCCTTTTATACACGGCAAAGCGGCAATGGAAGGGTCGATAACGTTCCTTTTATACACGGCAAAGCGGCAATGGAAGGGTCGATAACGTTCCTTTTTTACGGCAAAGCGGCAATGGAAGGGTCGATAACGTTCCTTTTATACACGGCAAAGCGGCAATGGAAGGGTCGATAACGTTCCTTTTATACACGGCAAAGCGGCAATGGAAGGGTCGATAACGTTCCTTTTATACACGGCAAAGCGGCAATGGAAGGGTCGATAACGTTCCTTTTATACACGGCAAAGCGGCAATAGAAGGGTCGATAACGTTCCTTTTATACACGGCAAAGCGGCAATGGAAGGGTCGATAACGTTCCTTTTATACACGGCAAAGCGGCAATGGAAGGGTCGATAACGTTCCTTTTATACACGGCAAAGCGGCAATGGAAGGGTCGATAACGTTCCTTTTATACACGGCAAAGCGGCAATGGAAGGGTCGATAACGTTCCTTTTATACACGGCAAAGCGGCAATGGAAGGGTCGATAACGTTCCTTTTATACACGGCAAAGCGGCAATGGAAGGGTCGATAACGTTCCTTTTATACACGGCAAAGCGGCAATGGAAGGGTCGATAACGTTCCTTTTATACACGGCAAAGCGGCAATGGAAGGGTCGATAACGTTCCTTTTATACACGGCAAAGCGGCAATGGAAGGGTCGATAACGTTCCTTTTATACACGGCAAAGCGGCAATGGAAGGGTCGATAACGTTCCTTTTATACACGGCAAAGCGGCAATGGAAGGGTCGATAACGTTCCTTTTATACACGGCAAAGCGGCAATGGAAGGGTCGATAACGTTCCTTTTATACACGGCAAAGCGGCAATGGAAGGGTCGATAACGTTCCTTTTATACACGGCAAAGCGGCAATGGAAGGGTCGATAACGTTCCTTTTATACACGGCAAAGCGGCAATGGAAGGGTCGATAACGTTCCTTTTATACACGGCAAAGCGGCAATGGAAGGGTCGATAACGTTCCTTTTATACACGGCAAAGCGGCAATGGAAGGGTCGATAACGTTCCTTTTATACACGGCAAAGCGGCAATGGAAGGGTCGATAACGTTCCTTTTATACACGGCAAAGCGGCAATAATGGAAGGGTCGATAACGTTCCTTTTATACACGGCAAAGCGGCAATGGAAGGGTCGATAACGTTCCTTTTATACACGGCAAAGCGGCAATGGAAGGGTCGATAACGTTCCTTTTATACACGGCAAAGCGGCAATGGAAGGGTCGATAACGTTCCTTTTATACACGGCAAAGCGGCAATGGAAGGGTCGATAACGTTCCTTTTATACACGGCAAAGCGGCAATGGAAGGGTCGATAACGTTCCTTTTATACACGGCAAAGCGGCAATGGAAGGGTCGATAACGTTCCTTTTTTTTATACACGGCAAAGCGGCAATGGAAGGGTCGATAACGTTCCTTTTATACACGGCAAAGCGGCAATGGAAGGGTCGATAACGTTCCTTTTATACACGGCAAAGCGGCAATGGAAGGGTCGATAACGTTCCTTTTATACACGGCAAAGCGGCAATGGAAGGGTCGATAACGTTCCTTTTATACACGGCAAAGCGGCAATGGAAGGGTCGATAACGTTCCTTTTATACACGGCAAAGCGGCAATGGAAGGGTCGATAACGTTCCTTTTATACACGGCAAAGCGGCAATGGAAGGGTCGATAACGTTCCTTTTATACACGGCAAAGCGGCAATGGAAGGGTCGATAACGTTCCTTTTATACACGGCAAAGCGGCAATGGAAGGGTCGATAACGTTCCTTTTATACACGGCAAAGCGGCAATGGAAGGGTCGATAACGTTCCTTTTATACACGGCAAAGCGGCAATGGAAGGGTCGATAACGTTCCTTTTATACACGGCAAAGCGGCAATGGAAGGGTCGATAACGTTCCTTTTATACACGGCAAAGCGGCAATGGAAGGGTCGATAACGTTCCTTTTATACACGGCAAAGCGGCAATGGAAGGGTCGATAACGTTCCTTTTATACACGGCAAAGCGGCAATGGAAGGGTCGATAACGTTCCTTTTATACACGGCAAAGCGGCAATGGAAGGGTCGATAACGTTCCTTTTATACACGGCAAAGCGGCAATGGAAGGGTCGATAACGTTCCTTTTATACACGGCAAAGCGGCAATGGAAGGGTCGATAACGTTCCTTTTATACACGGCAAAGCGGCAATGGAAGGGTCGATAACGTTCCTTTTATACACGGCAAAGCGGCAATGGAAGGGTCGATAACGTTCCTTTTATACACGGCAAAGCGGCAATGGAAGGGTCGATAACGTTCCTTTTATACACGGCAAAGCGGCAATGGAAGGGTCGATAACGTTCCTTTTATACACGGCAAAGCGGCAATGGAAGGGTCGATAACGTTCCTTTTATACACGGCAAAGCGGCAATGGAAGGGTCGATAACGTTCCTTTTATACACGGCAAAGCGGCAATGGAAGGGTCGATAACGTTCCTTTTATACACGGCAAAGCGGCAATGGAAGGGTCGATAACGTTCCTTTTATACACGGCAAAGCGGCAATGGAAGGGTCGATAACGTTCCTTTTATACACGGCAAAGCGGCAATGGAAGGGTCGATAACGTTCCTTTTATACACGGCAAAGCGGCAATGGAAGGGTCGATAACGTTCCTTTTATACACGGCAAAGCGGCAATGGAAGGGTCGATAACGTTCCTTTTATACACGGCAAAGCGGCAATGGAAGGGTCGATAACGTTCCTTTTATACACGGCAAAGCGGCAAGGAGAGGGTCGATAACGTTCCTTTTATACACGGCAAAGCGGCAATGGAAGGGTCGATAACGTTCCTTTTATACACGGCAAAGCGGCAATGGAAGGGTCGATAACGTTCCTTTTATACACGGCAAAGCGGCAATGGAAGGGTCGATAACGTTCCTTTTATACACGGCAAAGCGGCAATGGAAGGGTCGATAACGTTCCTTTTATACACGGCAAAGCGGCAATGGAAGGGTCGATAACGTTCCTTTTATACACGGCAAAGCGGCAATGGAAGGGTCGATAACGTTCCTTTTATACACGGCAAAGCGGCAATGGAAGGGTCGATAACGTTCCTTTTATACACGGCAAAGCGGCAATGGAAGGGTCGATAACGTTCCTTTTATACACGGCAAAGCGGCAATGGAAGGGTCGATAACGTTCCTTTTATACACGGCAAAGCGGCAATGGAAGGGTCGATAACGTTCCTTTTATACACGGCAAAGCGGCAATGGAAGGGTCGATAACGTTCCTTTTATACACGGCAAAGCGGCAATGGAAGGGTCGATAACGTTCCTTTTATACACGGCAAAGCGGCAATGGAAGGGTCGATAACGTTCCTTTTATACACGGCAAAGCGGCAATGGAAGGGTCGATAACGTTCCTTTTATACACGGCAAAGCGGCAATGGAAGGGTCGATAACGTTCCTTTTATACACGGCAAAGCGGCAATGGAAGGGTCGATAACGTTCCTTTTATACACGGCAAAGCGGCAATGGAAGGGTCGATAACGTTCCTTTTATACACGGCAAAGCGGCAATGGAAGGGTCGATAACGTTCCTTTTATACACGGCAAAGCGGCAATGGAAGGGTCGATAACGTTCCTTTTATACACGGCAAAGCGGCAATGGAAGGGTCGATAACGTTCCTTTTATACACGGCAAAGCGGCAATGGAAGGGTCGATAACGTTCCTTTTATACACGGCAAAGCGGCAATGGAAGGGTCGATAACGTTCCTTTTATACACGGCAAAGCGGCAATGGAAGGGTCGATAACGTTCCTTTTATACACGGCAAAGCGGCAATGGAAGGGTCGATAACGTTCCTTTTATACACGGCAAAGCGGCAATGGAAGGGTCGATAACGTTCCTTTTATACACGGCAAAGCGGCAATGGAAGGGTCGATAACGTTCCTTTTATACACGGCAAAGCGGCAATGGAAGGGTCGATAACGTTCCTTTTATACACGGCAAGAAGCGGCAATGGAAGGGTCGATAACGTTCCTTTTATACACGGCAAAGCGGCAATGGAAGGGTCGATAACGTTCTTTTTATACACGGCAAAGCGGCAATGGAAGGGTCGATAACGTTCCTTTTATACACGGCAAAGCGGCAATGGAAGGGTCGATAACGTTCCTTTTATACACGGCAAAGCGGCAATGGAAGGGTCGATAACGTTCCTTTTATACACGGCAAAGCGGCAATGGAAGGGTCGATAACGTTCCTTTTATACACGGCAAAGCGGCAATGGAAGGGTCGATAACGTTCCTTTTATACACGGCAAAGCGGCAATGGAAGGGTCGATAACGTTCCTTTTATACACGGCAAAGCGGCAATGGAAGGGTCGATAACGTTCCTTTTATACACGGCAAAGCGGCAATGGAAGGGTCGATAACGTTCCTTTTATACACGGCAAAGCGGCAATGGAAGGGTCGATAACGTTCCTTTTATACACGGCAAAGCGGCAATGGAAGGGTCGATAACGTTCCTTTTATACACGGCAAAGCGGCAATGGAAGGGTCGATAACGTTCCTTTTATACACGGCAAAGCGGCAATGGAAGGGTCGATAACGTTCCTTTTATACACGGCAAAGCGGCAATGGAAGGGTCGATAACGTTCCTTTATACACGGCAAAGCGGCAATGGAAGGGTCGATAACGTTCCTTTATACACGGCAAAGCGGCAATGGAAGGGTCGATAACGTTCCTTTTATACACGGCAAAGCGGCAATGGAAGGGTCGATAACGTTCCTTTTATACACGGCAAAGCGGCAATGGAAGGGTCGATAACGTTCCTTTTATACACGGCAAAGCGGCAATGGAAGGGTCGATAACGTTCCTTTTATACACGGCAAAGCGGCAATGGAAGGGTCGATAACGTTCCTTTTATACACGGCAAAGCGGCAATGGAAGGGTCGATAACGTTCCTTTTATACACGGCAAAGCGGCAATGGAAGGGTCGATAACGTTCCTTTTATACACGGCAAAGCGGCAATGGAAGGGTCGATAACGTTCCTTTTATACACGGCAAAGCGGCAATGGAAGGGTCGATAACGTTCCTTTTATACACGGCAAAGCGGCAATGGAAGGGTCGATAACGTTCCTTTTATACACGGCAAAGCGGCAATGGAAGGGTCGATAACGTTCCTTTTATACACGGCAAAGCGGCAATGGAAGGGTCGATAACGTTCCTTTTATACACGGCAAAGCGGCAATGGAAGGGTCGATAACGTTCCTTTATACACGGCAAAGCGGCAATGGAAGGGTCGATAACGTTCCTTTTATACACGGCAAAGCGGCAATGGAAGGGTCGATAACGTTCCTTTTATACACGGCAAAGCGGCAATGGAAGGGTCGATAACGTTCCTTTTATACACGGCAAAGCGGCAATGGAAGGGTCGATAACGTTCCTTTTATACACGGCAAAGCGGCAATGGAAGGGTCGATAACGTTCCTTTTATACACGGCAAAGCGGCAATGGAAGGGTCGATAACGTTCCTTTTATACACGGCAAAGCGGCAATGGAAGGGTCGATAACGTTCCTTTTATACACGGCAAAGCGGCAATGGAAGGGTCGATAACGTTCCTTTTATACACGGCAAAGCGGCAATGGAAGGGTCGATAACGTTCCTTTTATACACGGCAAAGCGGCAATGGAAGGGTCGATAACGTTCCTTTTATACACGGCAAAGCGGCAATGGAAGGGTCGATAACGTTCCTTTTATACACGGCAAAGCGGCAATGGAAGGGTCGATAACGTTCCTTTTATACACGGCAAAGCGGCAATGGAAGGGTCGATAACGTTCTTTTTATACACGGCAAAGCGGCAATGGAAGGGTCGATAACGTTCCTTTTATACACGGCAAAGCGGCAATGAGAGGGTCGATAACGTTCCTTTTATACACGGCAAAGCGGCAATGGAAGGGTCGATAATGTTCCTTTTATACACGGCAAAGCGGCAATGGAAGGGTCGATAATGTTCCTTTTATACACGGCAAAGCGGCAATAAGAGGGTCGATAATGTTCCTTTTATACACGGCATAGCGGCAATAGAAGGGTCGATAACGTTCCTTTTATACACGACAAAGCGGCAAGGGAAGGGTCGATAACCTTCCTTTTATACACGGCAAAGCGGAAATAGAAGGGTCGATAACGCTCCTGTTATACACGCAAAGCGGCAATAGAAGGGTCGATAACGTTCTTTTTATACACGGCAAAGCGGCAATAGAAGGGTCGATAACGTTCCTTTTATACACGGCAAAGCGGAAATAGAAGGGTCGATAACGCTCCTCTTATGCACGCAAAGCGGCAATAGAAAGGTCGATAACGTTCTTTTTATACACGGCAAAGCGGCAATAGAAGGGTCGATAACGTTCCTTTTATACACGTAAAGCGGCAATAAGAGGGTCGATAACGTCCCTTTAATACACGGAAAAGCGGCAATGGAAGGGTGGATAACGTTCCTTTTATACACGGCAAAGCGGCAATAAGAGGGTCGATAACGTTCCTTTTATACACGGCAAAGCGGCAATGGGAGGGTTGATAACGTTCCTTTTATATATGGCAAAGCGGCAATAGAAGGGTCGATAACGTCCCTTTAATACACGCCAAAGCGGCAATGGAAGGGTCGATAACGTTCCTTTTATACACGGCAAAGCGGCAATAGAAGGGTCGATAACGTTCCTTTTATACACTGCAAAGCGGCAATAGAAGGGTCGATAACGTTCCTTTTATACACGGCAAAGCGGCAATAGAAGGGTCGATAACGTTCCTTTTATACACGGCAAAGCGGCAATGGAAGAGGTGGCGAATCTACTGGAAAGAATCGCAACCTTAGAAAGGGAACTATCCAAGGCAAGGGCAAATGAAGGGCAAGCAGAGACCGCAAGGAATCCCGTTGGAATCGAGTTGAGCGGTAACGGTAACGGTGCGGCGAATACACCGTTAAGTATGAGTGAAACGTCGTCAGCTATGAGTGAAGCGACGACGCAGATATTGAGTGAAAATCTGCAATGGGAACACGATGTGACGCCATCTTTGAATGAACAGTTGCCCGCACAATTGAGTGCAAACTTGCAGACACAACTGAGTGGAACTAGTGGGAAACAAGTCACACGGAACAATAACTGTACAACAGTAAGCCTATCTCCGCCTTGCTACGCTACGGCCACGGTGCAGCCAGAACTAGGTTATGTTCATGCACTACGGGAGCCACAACGCAGCTTAGTGGTTACTACGCCTGGGTCATACGGGACAGCATCGGCGAGTATACCAAACGGATGGACGCCACGTAGACTGCCTGATCTTCCAGAGTTCGAAGGTCAGCCTGAGGAATGGCCAATATTCCAGTGCGCGAGACGACGGAGGCATATCAGTGTACAGCTTTGGAGAACAATCAAAGGCTAGTGAAGGCTTTGAAGGGTGAGGCACGAGCAGCAGTAAAGGCGCTGCTCATCCACCCGAACAACGTGCAAGCAGTTATGGAGCAGCTTCGATTTCGGTATGGACGCCCGGAGCAACTAATCCGAAGCCAACTGGAGAGTGTGCGAGATGTGCTGTCAATCTCAGAACAGAACATAGCCAGGATTGTGCCGTTCGCCACAAGGGTGAGCAATTTCGCTGCGTTTTTGAAGTCAACGAAGAACGGCATTCAGCATTTAGGAAATCCTACCCTGATGGAGGAGCTGATCGCCAAGTTGCCCATAAGCAAGAGGTTGGACTGGGCGAAGCATGCGGCTACGATAGAACCATATCCAACAGTGGTGCATCTTAGCGAATGGCTACACGAGCTCGCTAAATTGATATGCATTGTCACGGATGCCGCAAGTAAGGATCCGAAGCGAAGACTATTGCATGCAAGCACAAGTCATCTGGACGGAAAGGATACTGACTCCCACAAATGTTGTCCAATATGTGAGGGGCAGCATGGGATCAAAGACTGCGAGGAATTTAATCATGCGCTTCCGGCAGAGAGAACCGAGCTAGCAAGGAAGCATAGGATTTGCTTCTCGTGCTTGGAGAGTGGACACATGGCCCGATTCTGCAAGAAGGGCTGCAAATGCAGCGTCAACGGATGTCAAAGAAGGCATCACTACCTGCTGCACGACAGAATCGGAAATCCGAGGCCACCACAGTCGAATGGCGACCACTTGAGGGAGAATAGGAGCACTCGAGATCTGGAGATGCAAAGGGACGTCAGCCAGCGCCGACGTAATCCTTTTACGTCAACGTCTGCCACGCTAGAAGCAGGACAAGCCGAGGATGGCCAGGAATTGCCACACCGAAACCTTAGCTGCGTCGATTCGAATGGAGGTCACCTGCTATTCCGGATTTTGCCCGTGACATTGTACGGGAGGAATAAGCAAGTGGACACATACGCGCTGCTCGATGAAGGATCGTCTGTAACGCTTATTGACGACGATATCATCCAGAGCCTGAACCTAAAGGGAGAGAGTCGACAGCTCAACGTGCAGTGGTTTGGTGGCAAATCCGCAAGAGATCACACAACGGTAGTCAGCCTGCAGATAAGTGGTACGGGCAAATCCAAGCGCCATGGCCTACGAAATGTGTTCGCTGTATCGAATTTAAATCTTCCGATGCAAAGCTTGTGTCGGGAGGATGTTAAGGCAAGGAAGGCAAATGCGCGCTTACCAGTTAAACCGTACTTCGATGCAGCGCCGAGGATCTTGATCGGCTTAGATCACGCACATTTGAGTATTCCACTGAGAACCAGAAGCTTTGGAACAGGAGGACCATATGCAGCCGCCACCAAACTTGGATGGGTGGTGTACGGACCGGTAAAAGGGAATGCCAGCCCACCGGTATCGAGATCGTGCCTTTTAGCCGTGTCACACGATAATCTTCTAGGCAAGATGGTCAGCGATTACTTCGAAATCGAGAATTTTGGAGTAAAGCTTGCACCGCCAGTCGCAGCTGGTGACGATGTGCGAGCCTTAAGCATCTTGGAGGACACGACTAAACGAGTAGGCTAACGATACCAGACTGGTCTGCTATGGAAAGACGACGAGGTGAAACTGCCAGACAGCTACAACATGGCACTCAAGAGACTCGTCAACATTGAGCGGAAAATGAAGCGCGACGAGGTCTTCGCGCGGGCCTACAATGGAATTATGGACGACTATATCAAGAAGGGATATGCACGACGACTAGGAAGAAACCCGCACGAACAGCAGCAAGGTATGGTACCTTCCGCATTTCGGGGTCGAGAACCCAAACAAGCCGGGAAAAATCCGTCTAGTCTTTGATGCCGCAGCCAAAGTGAACAATATATCACTGAACTCGGCGCTGATGAAAGGCCCTCAGCGCTACAAATCCCTACCAGCAGTGCTCTGCCACTTCCGGGAAGGAGCAGTTGGAGTATGTGCAGACATCAAAGAGATGTTTCACCAAGTGTTAATACAGCAACAGGACAGATGTGCCCAGAGATTCCTGTGGAGAAATGGAGAGGATCGTCGGAACCCGGACACCTACGAGATGCAGGTCATGACATTCGGATCAGCTTGTTCTCCTTGTGCAGCGGATTATGTGAAGCTCGTCAACGCTTCGCAATATAGTAGTACGGATCCGCGAGTGGTCCTGGCGATAAATGAGTACCACTACGTGGATGACTATGTGGACAGTTTCATGAGTATGGACGAAGCTGTCGCCGTTTCGTCACGGGTGAGAGAGATACACGCAAACGCAGGATTTGATTTGTGTCGGTTTTCCTCCAGCTCGGCAGATGTGGTCAAGGCTCTGAACCCACAAGGATCCAACACGAAAGTTAAATGGAACGAATCTGAGGAAAAAGTATTGGGAATGTACTGTCAGCCGGCTACGGACGACTTCAAGTTCAGCATCAAATACCATCGGGTACCCAGCAGTGTGATGAATGGGAAACGCGTCCCTACCAAGAGGGAGTTTCTAAGCCTTGTTATGTCCACATTCGATCCGATCGGGTTCTTGAGCTGCTACATGATAACCGCCAAACTGTTGATGCGAGAGATTTGGCGGAGGAGAGTCAAATGGGATGAACCGCTACCAGACGAATTGGCCGTAGCATTTGAGTGCTGGCGGCGGGAAATGAAATACATTGAAGAATTCCGATGTCCACGTTACTACTTCGGCGCTGGACGCGTGCGGACACTGCAGCTGCACGTCTTCGTGGACTCCAGCCAATCTGCGTTCACCGCGGCGGCTTATTTTCGGGCCACATACGCAAACGACGACGTGCAGGCGCATTTCGTGTGTTCCAAAACGAAATGTGCTCCAATGAGGACGATGTCGATCCCACGACTGGAACTTCAACCAGCTGTATTAGGAACGAGACTGATGGACACCGTTAAACAGGAACACGGTATAGCGATCAGCAGCTGCACACTATGGACCGACTCTAAGACCGTGCTGTACTGGATCACCAGCACTCACCGGAGATACAAGCAATTTGTCGGAAACCGGGTGGGCGAAATCTTAGAGTCCACGGAGGCTTCCCAATGGAGATGGCTACCATCTGCCGAAAACGTAGCAAACGACGCAACTAGGTCGCAACGCCGCACGGACTTCAGCCAAGGTTCGCGGTGGTTAAGCGGACCACCATTCCTAATGGGACCTGAAGAAAGTTGGCCCAAATCTTCTTTAAGCGATGGACGCGCTCCACAGGCCGCTGAGGAAGAAGAGATGTCATGTGAGTTTGCATTGGTAATGGCAAACACGCCGCTTGTGTCTTGGCAGAGGTTCTCGAGTTTCAACCGGCTGGTAAGAACGACAGCATGGATCCTAAGATTTATTCGATGTTGTCGCGGGCAACGCTACGAGCGAGAAGAGCAAGCGGCAAAAGAAGGGTCGATAAAGTTCCTTTTATACACGGCAATGGAAGGGTGGATAACGTTCCTTTTATACACGGCAAAGCGGCAATAGAAGGGTCGATAACGTTCCTGTTATACACGCAAAGCGGCAATAGAAGGGTCGATAACGTTCCTGTTATACACGGCAAAGCGGCAATGGAAGGGTCGATAACGTTCCTTTTATACACGGCAAAGCGGCAATAGAAGGGCGATAACGTTCCTTTTATACACGGCAAAGCGGCAATGGAAGGGTGGATAACGTTCCTTTTATACACGGCAAATCGGCAATAGAAGGGTCGATAACGTTCCTGTTATACACGGCAAAGCGGCAATAGAAGGGTCGATAACGTTCCTGTTATACACGGCAAAGCGGCAATGGAAGGGTCGATAACGTCCCTTTTATACACGGCAAAGTGGCAATAGAAGGGTCGATAACGTTCCTTTTATACACGGCAAAGCGGCAATAGAAGGGTCGATAACGTTCCTTTTATACACGGCAAAGCGGCAATGGAAGGGTGGATAACGTTCCTTTTATACACGGCAAAGCGGCAATAGAAGAGTCGATAACGTTCCTTTTATACACGGCAAAGCGGCAATGGAATTGTGGATAACGTTCCTTTTATACACGGCAAAGCGGCAATAGAAGGGTCGATAACGTTCCTGTTATACACGGCAAAGCGGCAATAGAAGGGTCGATAACGTTCCTGTTATACACGGCAAAGCGGCAATAGAAGGGTCGATAACGTCCCTTTTATACACGGCAAAGCGGCAATGGAAGGGTCGATAACGTTCCTTTTATACACGGCAAAGCGGCAATAGAAGGGTCGATAACGTTCCTTTTATACACGGCAAAGCGGCAATAGAAGGGTCCATAACGTCCTGTCGCGGAACGGATAAGTTGGCTATCGATAGTTAGTTAAGTAATTTGTCGCCGATAGAGGGCACTCGGATTTAGTATTTTAATGTATGCGTTTTTATCATTGTTGTAATCGGTCACATTGATTTAGCTAAGAATTAAGCTACGCTTGGCGCGTCAGATCAGTTCGTCTGACGATATCCAAGAGTGAGGGAAGAGAAACTGCGGTATGTAGATTTGGGACCAGATTTAAGGTTAAAATATGTAATGTCTTGCAAACTGTATTATTCCCCTATAGAATAAAACATCTTCATTTGTCTTATGCCAATGATCGTTTAAGGCATTCCCTGGATATTGTCGGCGGCTTGACACGTCCCTTTGTGAACGGCAAAGCGGCAATAGAACGGTCGATAACGTTCCTTTTATACACGGCAAAGCGGCAATAGAAGGGTCGATAACATTCCTTTTAGACACGCAAAGCGGCAATAGAAGGGTCGATAACGTTCCTGTTATACACGCAAAGCGGCAATAGAAGGGTCGATAACGTTCCTTTTATACACGGCAAAGCGGCAATAGAAGGGTCGATAACGTTCCTTTTATACACGCAAAGCGGCAATAGAAGGGTCGATAACCTTCCTGTTATACACGGCAAAGCGGCAATGGAAGGGTCGATAATGTTCCTTTTATACACGGCAAAGCGGCAATAAGAGGGTCGATAACGTTCCTTTTATACACGGCAAAGCGGCAATAGAAGGGTCGATAACGTTCCTGTTATACACGGTTAAGCGGCAATGGAAGGGTCGATAACGTTCCTTTTATACACGGCAAAGCGGCAATGGAAGGGTCGATAACATTTCTTTTATACAAGGCAAAGCGGCAATGGGAGGGTCGATAACGTTCCTTTTATATATGGCAAAGCGGCAATAGAAGGGTCGATAACCTTCCTTTTATACAAGGCAAAGAGGCAATAGAAGGGTCGATAACGTTCCTTTTATACACGGCAAGGCGGCAATAGAAGGGTGGATAACGTTCCTTTTATACACGCAAAGCGGCAATATAAGGGTCGATAACGTTCCTGTTATACACGGCAAAGCGGCAATGGAAGAGTCGATAATGTTCCTTTTATACACGGCAAAGCGGCAATAAGAGGGTCGATAACGTTCCTTTTATACACGGCAAAGCGGCAATGGTAGGGTCGATAACGTTCCTTTTATACACGGTCGATAACGTTCCTTTTATACACGGCAAAGCGGCAATAGAAGGGTCGATAACGTTCCTTTTATACACGGCAAAGCGGCAATAGAAGGGTCGATAACGTTCCTTTTATACACGCAAAGCGGCAATAGAAGGGTCGATAACGTTCCTGTTATACACGGCAAAGCGGCAATAGAAGGGTCGATAACGTTCCTTTTATACACGGCAAAGCGGCAGTGGAAGGGTCGATAACGTTCCTTTTATACACGGCAATGCGGCAATGGTAGGGTCGATAACGTTCCTTTTATACACGGTCGATAACGTTCCTTTTATACACGGCAAAGAGGCAATGGGAGGGTCGATAACGTTCCTTTTATACACGGCAAAGCGGCAATGGAAGGGTGGATAACGTTCCTTTTATACACGGCATAGCGGCAATAGAAGGGTCGATAACGTTCCTGTTATACACGGCAAAGCTTCAATGGAAGGGTCGATAATGTCCCTTGTGTGAACGGCAAAGCGGCAATAGAAGGGTCGATAACGTCACTTTTGTGAACGGCAAAGCGGCAATAGAAGGGTCGATAACGTTCCTTTTATACACGGCAAAGCGGCAATAGAAGGGTCGATAACGTTCCTTTTATACACGGCAAAGCGGCAATGGAAGGGTGGATAACGTTCCTATTATACACGACAAAGCGGCAATAGAAGGGTCGATAACGTTCCTGTTATACACGGCAAAGCGGCAATAGAAGGGTCGATAACGTTCCTGTTATACACGGCAAAGCGGCAATGGAAGGGTCGATAACGTTCCTGTTATACACGGCAAAGCGGCAATAGAAGGGTCGATAACGTTCCTGTTATACACGGCAAAGCGGCAATAGAAGGGTCGATAACTTCCCTTTAATACACGACAAAGCGGCAATGGAAGGGTCGATAACGTTCCTTTTATACACGGCAAAGCGGCAATAGAAGGGTCGATAACTGTTCTGTCTTCAATTAGACTGTTTTGCTTCACAAAAATATAACACTTTTCCTTCTATTAAACACAATATATTTATTAATTCAAAACAAGTGTAATGTAATAAGTAAGAAATAAGAAAAAGTGGCGGGGTTTATTTTAATGTGTTGCTGCGTGCGAATTATTGCGAAAAGTGACGCTATTCATTTCAGTGTTGCACAGCTCACATTTTTCGATAATAACTTATGTATTTTAAATGATATTTTCTACTCGATATTTTTGGTGTATATTCGTATGCGCCAAATTGAGCATGGTACGGAAAGGCTTGGCAACTTTATCGAACTCACAACATCCCGCCCATCGTAAAACTACTCGGGAGTTTTACTTAACACATCTAATACTGCCAACTTTGATACTGGACGAGTGAGTGTCCCAGAAGAGGTCTGTACTTCGGCGATTCGTATTTGCCCATCTTTTGCTGGCATTGTTTGAATGACGACGCCTTTTTTCGAATTGCCGCGCGGTTGGTTATCATCGCAGATTACCACAACATCGCCAACGTTGATTGGTTTTGTGCGAGCAAACCATTTAGTACGCATGGTCAATATAGGCAAGTACTCTCTTATCCATCGATGCCAAAAATTATCCTTTAGTTGTTTAGCAATACGATACTGCTTATGAAAACAGAAGTTGCCGCCATCTCCAGAAGTTTGAGTAGAATTAGTAGTTCCGAGCAAGAAATGATTCGGAGTTAGTGGCTCTGGATCATTTACATAAACAGGGATATGCGTCAAAGGTCTACTGTTTATAATGTTTTCGGCTTCTATTAGTAAACTTCGCAGGGTCTCCACTTGAGGAGCTTGTTGTTTGAGCGTGACAGCCAAGATCCGTTTTGTGGATCTAACTAATCGCTCCCAACAGCCGCCTGAGCTTGGGTTAGCAGGACAGTTAAATTCCCATTGAATTCCTTTGTTAGCCATTTCCGACTTAATGACACTCCAATCAAACAAATCCTTAGTCCTCTTAATCTCCCTGTCCGCTCCGATGAAATTTGTTCCCATATCCGACCTGATCTTCACTGGCGCTCCTCGACGATTGACAAAATTTCGAATGCATAATATGCATGCATCAGTAGATAGATCTGCTGCTAGTTCAAGGTGCATAGCTCTTATTGTTAGGCACGTAAACAATGCGACCCATCTCTTCTTATGTCGTCGGCCTATCGTAACCATGATAGGACCAAAATAATCCAATCCTGTATAGGAGAAGGGACGCTGGTATGGAGTTACCCGATCCTTTGGTAACTGCCCCATCTGTGCCGGTTTTGGAACTGCAGAGTCATTTTTACAAAATTGACAAGCTGTTTTAGCTCGCTTTACAGCCTTTCGCAAATGCACTATCCAAAATTTGCGTCTTATTTCATTTATAATGAGATCCTCATTTTTGTGATGGTACACATCGTGATACCACTTTATTATCAATTCAGTAAAGGGATGTTTAGAAGGCATTATTATAGGGTGGTGAGTTGATTTAGGCAAAACTGCAGCATAGTCAAGTCTTCCGCCAACTACTAAAATGCCGTCCTTTGATAAAACCGGACATAATGAGTAAATTGAGCTGCTTTTGGCAACTGCATCGCCTTCCTTTAAGCTCATCAGTTCCTGGCTAAATGTTTGTCTCTGTGCTATTTTGCACAGGCTAATTTCCGACCACCGTAACTCATTTGAAGAAAGCTCTCCACACCTTTCGTCCGAGTTTTGGTGGCGCAACCGCTTTATAAATCTGAGTATCCATGCCATGGTGCGTTTTAAAAACATGTACTTTGAATATTTTTTAATATCAATAACTGGATCCTGTAGTAGCATTAGTACCATTTTCTTTCGTTCATTTGAGTCATCATTTAGGGTACCTATTCCATTTGAAGAAGGCCAAAACTGCCTTTCTTGCAGTAGAAACTCTGGTCCTGTTGTCCAGACATTTCCAGCTCTATATTTCAATCCCTTTGGTGCCTTGGTCGCCTTATCTGCGGCATTCAAATCGGTTGGTACCCATCTCCAGTTACTTTCATCTGTACTTTCCAAAATTTCACTTATACGGTGCGCTACGAATGGCTTATATTGCCGATGATCAGAGTGAATCCAAGAAATAACTGTCATTGAATCAGACCATAATGTGCAACTCTGCACCTTGACTTCATGGCAGGCTAAAATTGTGTTTCGTAGGCGAGTGCCTAATACTAATGCTTGGAGCTCAAGCCGCGGCACTGATAACATTTTTAAAGGTGCGCACTTTGTTTTGCCTGCAACAAAGATAGTATTAATAAGACCATTTTTAACAATCCTCCAATAAGCTACTGCCGCGAATGCCAATTCGCTCGCATCTACAAAAATGTGCAGTTCAATCTGTGTGTCATCGTCAAAAATATTCCAGGAATAGCATCTACTCAATTTAAAATCTTTTACGTTCTCCAACTGATGAACCCATTGCTTGAAACGTTCAAACAAGGAATCTGGTAATAGGTCATTCCAGTCTATTCCTGAACGCCACACATCTTGGACCAAAACTTTTCCATGCACCATCAAATCAGCTAGCATTCCAAATGGATCGTATACTGACATAACCAAACTTAGCAATTGTCGCTTTGTTGGACATTTTGTGGCCCTTACGATATCTTTGTCGACACGATTTAGCTGCAGATCAAAAATAAATTGATCGTTCCTGCTATCCCAATGCATTCCTAATATTTTATCGACTTTCTCATTGTCCATTTTAACTATATTTGGCGCCTCGACTTCTGTGCCATTCATTCGTTTTTGAAGCTCCATTGAATTCGAAACAAATCCTCGAAGATCGAAATTCGCCATTTCGTGAACTCTTTTCACCTCGTTGCTTATGTCAAAGGCTTTTTTCTCGGAACTGAAGCTGGATACAAAGTCGTCTACGTAATGCTTTGATACGATCGCATCTATGACAGCTTCTTTATATTTCGTTGCGTTAAGAGCATTCGTATTCTTAACGTATTGTGCACAACATGGCGAACAAGCTGCTCCAAATATCATGACTGTCATCTTGTACACCTCGACTTCCGCTTCCGGATTACCATGTCTCCATAGAAAGCGCAGAGCATCTTGATCTTGTTACCTAACTCGAACTTGCAGAAACATCTCCCTTATATCAGCGCATACAGCTATCTTTCCTTGTCTAAACTGAAATATCTTTGTCAATGGAGGATTCTCATCTGGTCCTTTTAACAGTTTTGAATTTAGGGACACTCCGTCAATCTCTGCTGCTGCATCAAACACTAAGCGCATTTTCTTAGGTTTGTTGACATTGTACACTCCGAAATGAGGCAAATACCACGTGCAAGGATGTATAATATTTGTCTGATCTTTAGAAAGCTTTACAGCGTATTCTTTCTTTACAAATTCCATGACGGCTTGATCATATTCTTCCATTTTACCCATTTTGCGCATTTTATTTTCTACTCCGTGCAGCCTGTGAAGAGCCATGTTGTAGCTATCCGGTAGATTGATTTCGTTCTCGGCCCATAGCAGTCCTGTCTCGTATTCGCCATTTAATTGTTTTGTGGTGTCCTGAAGTATCTTTCTTGCTCTGCTTACAGCGGTTGACTTCAAACGTTTTGAAGATATTTCGACGCCGAAACCTTCTGTTGAGAAATATTCAGCCATTAATTTGTGCATATCAATTTCTTTTCTTGTAGCAGTTGTATGGAGCACAACTGTACAAATTGGGGATACATCTGTCTGCCTTTGAGTCAATCCATATATATACCACCCTAATGCTGTTTTTGTTGCAATCAAATTCCTATCCAACGGTATGCTTTTGATGGCACGAATAACAGGACAATTATCTATTCCTATTAAAAGCATTAGCTCTGCATTAGTATACCCTTTTATTGGTATTGTGAGGACTCGTATTTCGAGCCCCACAATAACTTTAAGTTAATATTAGTATTAGTTTACCACGAAGGTATTAGTAGCCATAAGTATTACCATGGAGGTGCTTTGTTCCGTAGATCATAATTAGTTATAAGTTAAGCATAGGCATATTACCACGAAGGTAATTAGTTATAAGCTAGGCAAGTACCACGAAGGTAATTAATTTAGTGAGCATAGCAAATTGGCCATAGGGCACGCAGCAGGGAGAGAGCACACGCCGCCGAAAACACACAAAGAAGACGCACTCACACAGGCACCCAACCAAAGAGCGCACGCGCCGACACAGGAAACACACAACGAAGAGCGCACGCAACGAAGAGTGCACGCAACGAAGAGCGCATGCACGCATCGACGGCACAGAGTGCACGCAACGAAGAGCGCATGCACACACCGACGGCACAGAGCGCACGCAACGAAGAGTGCACGCAACGAAGAGCGCATGCACACACCGACGGCACAGAGCGCACGCAACGAAGAGCGCATAACAGAGAGCGCATGCACACCCTGATGGCACAGAGCGCACGCATACGAAGAGCGCACGCATACGAAAAGCACACGCATACATTGGCAACGCCGAGCGCATGTACACATGAACGACGAAGAGCGCAGGCGTACAGGCAAGAGCGCACGCACAAAACACCACGCACACACCCACACATAGCGTAACGTAGAATGCACGCACACGCAGCCGAAGCCAAAAGATACAGAGAGAAGCCGGCGACAAGTGTAGCGGCCGTTGACACGCGCCAAAATCTCGACGGGTCAACGACTGAGAGAGCAGAAGATAGTTAGTTGTGAACCAGAGCTTAGTAGGTCAAGTGCGCGTAGCTCCGCCGTGGAGAAAAGTGAGAGTCAACGACGTCAGCAGCAACAAAAGCCAACAGCAGCGAAGACAACGGCAGAAAAGGCAACGGCAGCGAAGACAACGGCGGCGACAACAACAACGACAACAGAAAGATCAACCGTAACAGCGACGACCCCAGCGGGACAACACTTCTGGTGAGCGACGATTAGGGCTGCGACGCAGCGTTAGGATAGAATATTTTATGAAACGGCTACGGTGCTAGGCAGGGTAGTATTATAAGTAAACATTAGGCCAATTTATAGAAAAAAAAAAGATAAATAAAGAAAACATGAACCGAAAGGGCAATCGCTAGCATCGATAACAGTGCCTGTAGAGGCGGGAGACCCAGCGGGAGCACCCCAGAGGAAACGGTCAGTATCTCGGCACCCCAACTGAATCGAGAGTTTGGCGGAAGTGTGGGAGTCGGGCTTTACCACGCCACACTTACGCTCAACTTTCGAAGCAGGCACATGTCAGCGACGTTGGCGGCCCCTGTCTCACAGACCGGCCGTGAATGTCGACTGAGAAGTGCGCGGGGCGCGGAGTACTGACTCGTGGCAAGTGGACTCGGTCTGACCGAGGCATCGTGCACTTATTCCCCTCCCCCGCCCGCCGAGGCCGAAACGCTCCCCTCTCACTACCAAGGGGAACTATTCTCCGTCTCACAGTCTCGGCAAATTTTACAAATAATTTGTAAAAGTAGCTCTGGACAGGACCGAGCGTACCTCAGCCAGAGAGAACTACTTTACAGTATATTCCTTATTTTCTTGAACTGTCTATCCAACTGCTGCACATCAAGAGTTTGCAAAGGTAATTGAAGCTCTGGAACCGAACTTCCCTTTATACGCAGCCATTTCTTGTCACAATCTTGTGGTCGTATCTTTAATTTACAAATCATAGAACTCACATCCATAGTTTGTTTACCTATCCAGTTCAATGTCAACTTAACAGGGTCTTCTTTGACACCCAATTTATACGCCAACTCACTATTTATCAATGTAGTGGAAGAACCTTCATCTACAAAGGCAAATGTTTTAATAATTTGTCTGTTTGGACCCATCAGCTCTATAGGCACTACTTTAAAAAGTATCTTTGACATCTTTGACATTATCGTGTTCACGGATGGACTTTCTTCCTCAACCTTCTCATTGCTGGCTTCATTTGCCTTTATTTTATCACTATGCAATGATCTATGATGCATTTTGTCGCATCCATTCAGTTAACATGTCCTTTTGTATTTGCATGTCCTTACGCTGTGACCTTTAAACAAACAACTATAGCAGACGCCAAGATCTTTTGCAATCTTCCATTTGTCATCTATAGAGGCTTTATTATATTCCTCGCATTTTGGCAACTTGTGATCTCCTTTGCATTTATAGCACATATCTTTATTTGTGACTGCCTTAACAGCGACCTCTGCAACTTGCATCACCGCCTTTTGCTGTGAATTCTGTTTACCCTTTGTTGCTTGTTCCTTCGAAGTCACCACTGTTGCCCTTGCAATGCTCCGACTCAATCCATTTAGCCAAATGCTAAGGTGTCCCAAGGCCGTCAGCCGTCAGAGGCAGTAAGGGGAAATTAATGTAACCATAGCTTTGGCTGTGGTACGTGCCGTCCTTACTCCTACTGACGGAAGTGCGGCTATACTCTCCACGTGAGGGCGGCTGGAAGCAGGCCCCTAGTACGGTCATGTCTCTGCTAGGGGTGCTGACTAATTGTAGTCGGGCGAAGATCGTGAATCTATAAATCACCCCAATCCAAGGCGGAACAGCATACGCTAATGGATGCATGGCCAGGGGGTAGCCTGGTCTCTAGTATGCGGACTCTGGATACCTGTCGCCCTCCAGTTTCATTCAGACTTCCCACGGCACGCGGGCTATGTCGTGGGTGACCTTCCCTTCCCGCCTACTCGTGGGACCAAATTTTATGGATCTTAAAAATAAAACAGAAAAGTCTGATGCGACTTCGACAGCATCAATCCAGGGTGAAGCCCTCACGGCCGACCCCAACACCAGCGCTGCAGCTATTGGGCTGCTGGCTTCCACCCCCAATACTACGGGTTTCGACTCCTGTATTTCTGGGGACTCGGATAGGCCACGAACTCCCTTGGACACTGAGTTCGCTAGTGCTGCTTTCTCGTCCAACAACTGCTCAGGCATGCAGCAAAACGTCGAGGTGATGTCCTCTGACGCTGAAGCTGACGGTGACCTGATCAGCTTTGCTGACGACGCTTCCGTGGCCTCTCAGAGGTCAGGCCTCACGGAAGCAGGCTCCCAAATCCAGACGCTGCGACTGGACTCGGGGAACGCCTTTGTCAAAATGAAGACCCGCGAGAAGAAGCTATTCAAAGCTGCACTCGCAAAGGGTTCGAGCAGAGCAGAGGCTCTTGCTATCGCCACTGCGCCCCCCGCGGAAACCAAGGCTAAGCGGACGCGTGCTGACGATACTTTCCCCGAACCCCAAGGGTCCTCAAAGAAGCCCAAAAAGACTCATGTGGAGTCCACAAAGCCACTCTTCAGCCAAGTGGCAAGCAGAGTGAAACTGGGCTTCACGTCGGCTGATCCTACTAAACCCCTTTCACCGGAGCAGTTGGCCACGGTGAAAGAAAGCATCCTGAAGGCAATGTCGCTGCCCTCCACATCGGTTGCCGGTCCAGGTTTCGAGGCCTGTATACCTCGAAATGAATGGCTGCTCCTTGTGTGTGAGGATAGCATCACTGCTGAGTGGGTCAGGGGAGCTGTTGGACATATCAGGTCCATCAGCTGCCTTGATGTCAAATTGTTGGAGGAACCTGAGTTCCCAAGAGCTCGCCTCATTAGAGGCTACTTCCCCAACAGTGCTGAACTCCCACCCGCCTCAATTTTGGGTCAATTGGACAACCAAAATTATGAACGCTTCTCAACGAAGCTGTGGCGGGTGGTTCAACACAGCCTTAACGGCAAAACGGCTCACCTCGCGATGATGGTCGACGAGGCGTCGTATAAGGCCCTGACGGATCTTAAGGGTAACGTGAAATACCGGTACACCAGGGTGAAACTTATCCTTAAGAATTCCACCGTCAGGGTCTCTCCCACTCCTGCCCTATCCCCCTCCCCTTCTCCAACCATTCCCCCCCTATCAGCGCTCCTCCGGCGGCGACAACGGTGGCCCCCACCGGAGTGACAGCAGTGGCTGCTGCTCCGGTGGCGTCTACTAGTGCCGCAGCCGCAGTGGCGCCGATAACTGTGGCACCCAAACCCCCAGTCATTGTGGTGACTGCCCCCAAGCCCACAACGGGCCGCACGAGGCCGGTGGTCGGCAACAGGCGCCCCCTCGTCCCGTCAAGGCCCAGCGCAGTGCGGAAACCGCCTGCAGGGGTACCTCCGACGACCGGGGTCGCTAGGCGACCTCCCCCGAGTAGTTCCTCCAGACTGCCGAAGGGCATCCGGGGTAACGACTCTCGGGGGGGCAAGGCAGGTGGCCTTGTCACCAAAGCCCTAAAGGAGGATGCCGAGCGCCATTAAGGTGCTCCAGGCGAACCTGCACCACGCCAGAGGAGCGTCCGCCACCCTGTGCAGGGTCGTCTGTGAAGACTCAATCAACCTGGCTCTCGTCCAAGAGCCGTGGTTGATCGGTGGCCACATCCGTGGACTATCGTGCGGATCATGTAAGTTATTATATGACCGTATGGGTGGTGCCCCTCGCACCGCTATTGTTGTAAATAACGATGTGAGACACTTCCCCTTACCTAATTTCATCCACAGAGACCTGGTGGCAACGGCTATTGAGGTAGCCACGGCCGATGGTGTCCGGGAGGTAGTGATCGCCTCTGCCTATTTTCCGGGCGACGTGGATGACGTTCCCCCCACAGAGGTGCGGCGGCTAGTGGACTTCTGCCGCTCACACAACAAGCCGCTTGTGATCGGCTGTGATGCAAATGCGCATCACACGATCTGGGGAAGCAGCGACGTCAATAAACGTGGTGAGTCCCTTTTAGAATATCTATTGTGCTGTCAATTAGATGTCGCTAACATAGGGTGTAAGCCTACCTTTATTAACGCCATTAGGGAAGAGGTTCTGGACCTTACCCTAGTCAGCAACTCTATTGCGAGTTCGCTGGCCAACTGGCGGGTCACAGACGAAGCTACTTTGTCGGACCATCAGCACATAAGGTTCGACCTCCCTGGCCAAGTCGAGATCCGCCAGAACTCCTTCTGTCCCAAAAAGACAAACTGGGAACTCTTCAAAGCCTCTGTGGCTTTCAAAGCAGACTCGTTGATCAGCAACCCCAATTCTATCAGTGAGATAGAACTTGCTGCCAACATGCTTCAAGATGTGCTAATCACATCCTTCGAGGACAGCTCTGTTCGGAAGACCCTTAAAGTCAACCGTAAAGTTCCATGGTGGAACGAGGAACTGGCTGCTCAAAGAAGGAAGGTTAGAAGCCTATTCAACAAGGCCAGATCTAACCGTGTCAATTGGGACGTCTATAGGGACGCTCTCACTAATTATAACAAGAACATTAGACGTGCTAAGCGCGATACGTGGCGCAGCTACTGTGGTAGCATTGAATCGTTGCCAGAGGTAGCGAGACTCCACAAAGTATTGGCCAAAGGGTCGTCTAATGGGATAGGGCTTCTTAAAAGAGCAGATGGTTCTTTCACTCAAGATCGCAGGGAAGCACTTGACCTTCTGCTACAAGTCCACTTCCCAGGTTCTGTGGCGAACCCAGATCTATCCAGTCACGATGACGCCACCTTGTCACCGGACTCTCGTGGGTCCAGTCTATCAGGAACCATCTTCGACCCCGAAAAGGTCAAATGGGCTGTAGATTCCTTCGCTCCCTTCAAAGCCCCAGGGGGCGATCAAATCTTTCCAGCCCTCTTACAAAACAGCCTGGATCACATTCTTGATCCGCTGGTCGGCCTTCTTAGGGCTAGTCTCACTTGGGGTTACATACCCATCTCTTGGAGGAGAGTCAATGTGGTATTCATTCCCAAACAGGGGAATCGTCCCCCTGATCAGCCTAAGTCATATCGGCCGATCAGTCTTACCTCCTTTCTGCTAAAGACGGCGGAAAGGCTCGTAGACCTGCACATTCGGTGCTCTCTGCAGAAAACTTATCCTCTGCACCCCACGCAGTTTGCGTATATAGCCGGAAGATCGACGGAGGTCGCTCTCCACAAGCTGGTTGGTAACATCGAAAGAGCCCTCGCATCCAAGAACATTGCTCTGTGCTCCTTTCTTGATATAGAGGGTGCTTTCGATAATACCGGCTACGGGTCTATTTCTGCTGCGCTGGAGCGCAGAAATATCGCCCGCCCCCTAATCCGATGGATTGATGCTATGCTCAAACACCGGACTATTTCCTCTACCTTGGACTCTACGACCGCTTTTATTAGTGCGGTGAAGGGATGTCCCCAGGGAGGGGTCTTATCCCCCCTTACTCTGGTCCCTAGTAGTTGATGAACTACTGAGCATCCTTGCAGAACAGGGCGTGGTAGCAATCGGCTACGCTGACGACCTGGCTATCGTAGTGAACGGGAACTTTGCCAACACCGTGACAGAGCTGATGCAATCTGCTCTGAACACGGTTCGTAGATGGTGCGAAGATGTTGGTCTGAGCATCAATCCACAAAAGGCAATTATCGTTCCCTTCACTAAGCGCCATTCCGTTGACATAGGACAATTGCACATTGGCGGCTCTCCCGTGGGACTTTCCAGTGAGGTTAAATATCTAGGGGTAACTCTCGATAAAAGACTGAACTGGAACTCCCATTTAAACAACACCCTATCAAAGGCTACTCATGCCATGTGGGCCTGCAGAAGATTCTTTGGCAGGATCTGGGGTCTCAAATCCTGCACCATTCGGTGGCTATTTGAGATGATGGTAAGACCTATCGTTACCTACGCTGCCATTGTATGGTGGCCAAAGGTTACGCAGGTCACTGCCATCAACAAATGCACTAAACTGCATAGGCTGTTGTGCCTGTCTTTAACGGGTGCACTTCGCACCTGTCCCACAGCAGCAATGGAATCGATATTGAATTTGACTCCTCTGCATATTCAAATACAAGAAGTCGCCGCTAGGAGTCTTCTTAGAATCAAGCTTCAATCTGGGCTTCTAGCTACCGAATCAGGGCACGCTAGACTTTATCAAAGACATTCCTGGCTTAGAGATCTGCTCTAGATCAGATTCCATGACCAAGGAACTCTTCTTTGGTGCAAAATTTAGAACCCTCATCCCGGACCGGAGGGACTGGGATGCTGGCAACCCCATCAGTGACCCTCACGGTATACACTGGTATACTGACGGGTCAAAGACTGATCATGGGGTTGGAGCTGGAATACATGGTCCCAACTCCAAAACCTCGATTGCTATGGGCAAGTGGCCCACGGTTTTTCAATCCGAGGTTCATGCCATCGAGTTCTGCTGTCATCTTATTCTTGAGAAGGGGATCAGAGGAGCGAATATCTACATCTTCTCGGATAGCCAAGCTGCTATACTAGCCCTCTCCTCAAAAAGAGTAGGTTCACGTATGGTGGCTGACTGTTGGAACTGCCTTCAGAGGCTTTCCAATAGGAATAAAGTTACCCTTCTATGGGTACCTGGTCACTCTGGTTTCCAGGGCAACGAGCTAGCGGATGAACTAGCGAGGGCGGGGTCATCAGCCCCTCTGCATGGCCCCGAACCCTTCTGTGGCGTGGGGTGGTCTACTATTTCATCCCTTGTGAAAGCATGGGCGGTTAGGTTGACCGAACGCTACTGGTTCTTCCAACCAGGGATGAGGCAGGCTAGAGAGCTTACGAATCCCTCGGTTAAGCGAAGAACAAACTTACTCTCCAGGAGAGATCTCTATCTCCTTGTTGGTTACCTTAGTGGCCACCATTTGGTGAACTACCACCTCACAAAAATGCGTCTGTCCTCTGATGCAGAATGCAGGCTCTGTAAAGAGGACGACGAAACCACTAAACACATCCTGTGTGATTGTCCAGCCTTGGTTTGGATTAGGAGGAAACATCTGCACGTGGAAACCGCAGTTCCCGAGCACATTGTCCGTTCCTCGACAAAAGACCTGTTATGCTTCATCAGGGAAGCGGAACAGCTTTTGTCATGTTAGGGAGAGCATTATGGGTACAAAAGATCGTTCTGGTCGCAGTGCCCCGCCCCTTCTCTGCTGGGAGACTCCCTCTCCAAATAATAATAAGGTGTCCCAAACCTGGATACGGTACTATATTTGCAGCATATTCATTCCATAATATCCTCTTTGACAATGGCAACTTCTCGACCAGCTGATCCATCATTGCCGCGTTATTCAAATACTGTGTAGCATTTGCCGACCTCAAGTAGATGACCAAATTCTCTACTTTGGAAGCAAAGGCAACCAGCTTTTCCAAACTATTTTCACGAATACTCTGAAGACTATTGACAATATCCAATTGGGATTTTATAAGCAGTTCCGGTCGTCCATATCGAAATTGCAGCCTATCGATTATATGTCGTACATTAACAGGATTTATTAATAAAGCCTCGACCTCGTCTTTAGCCGCTCCTATAAGACTCTTCTGCAGCCGTAAGAGATTCTCAAAATTTGAGTACCTATAAGCAGCTGATGACTCTGCGAACATAGTGAAAAATACGGGCCAATCTTTTGCATTTCCATTAAATACAGGCAGATCTATCAGTTTACGAGGTTGCGTAACAGAATTGTACTGTGGGTGGACGTGAGAGGTATTTTCTATTTGCCTGCCTTGTGCCAAATCAAACCTTGCCACACCATAACCCTCAGTTAGCCCATACATACCAAATTTTCCAGAATTTAAATCATTTGAGCTATTCACGCCGCTGCTGGCGCCATTATAATCGACGTGCTTCTCTCCACTATGAAAGGCAGCCTTCCAGTATGCGTCTCCAGCAGCGCCATGAGCGTTGCCACTATGCTCGGCAATTCTGACATGATCAGCGGCTGCGGAGACACTATGTTGTCTTCCAGTCGCGTTGATGCCCAAAATATCAAGACCACAGCTTCTTCTCTGTGTATCAAGTCCATAGCCTTTTCTCTGTGTATCAAGACCAGAGCTTTCCTGTGTATCAAGTCCATAGCCTTTTCTCTGTGTATCAAGACCAGAGCTTTCCTGTGAAACGCTGCCAATTTGTTGTGCAGCTGCGTTGCTGCCCAGTGCAGAAACGCCAGTGCCACCATGTGTGACCGTTCCAGATACATCCTCCACGTTTGAACCCATGTTGTTGCAGCCTTGTGCAGCATTGTTGATAGCGAATCCATGATCGTCGCTGCCCATTGCAGAAACTCCAGTGCCACCATGTGTGGCTGTGCATATTGCACCAATTGGATTTGCTGCTACCAACAGTTCAATTTTGTTCATCCGTTCAGACATACCCTCTGTAACGTTTGTCATTTGCGTAGCCAGGGCACTGTTTTGTGCAGACATTGCAGCTAACTGTTCCGTCATGCGCTTGATAAGAATTGTAACGGTGTCTTCTTTTTCTCTGGGCACTATCGTTTGGCTGCCGGTGAGCTCCGTATCACTTTCTGAATCCATCTCGTCAGATCTCTTAGGTGTTGAAGATGCAGACATCTCTGCAGCACTCAAAAGTCGCTTCTTATTGCGCAATTCCATCAAGATCACAAAATTCCATCAAGCTTTTCATCAATTGTATTTCACCACAACACGTAACTAAGTAGATATATAATGGGGGTTCTGGGACAGGAAGTGGAATGGGGAGTAAAAATTAATGGGGTGTGACGAGGGGGGGTTAGATAATTAAGGTACCTAATTAGCATATTTAATGGGTTTTTTTGGGGTGATCGGTCAATTTAGGGTCCTAATTAGCATATTTAATGTGTTTTTTGGGCTAGATCGGTCAATTTAGGGTCTTAATTAGCATATTGAATGGGTTTTTCTGGGACAAAAAGTTGGGTGGTTAGGGGTGCGTGACGAGGGGTCAGAAGTTAAGGATCCTAATTAGCATATTTAATGGGTTTTTCTGGGACAAAAAGTGGGGTGGTTAGGGGTGCGTGACGAGGGGTCAGAAATTTAGGGTCTTAATTAGCATAATAGCTGGGTGTTATGTATTATGAAAATGAGCATGCATGATCATGTTTACATACGCACGTGTTAGGGTTTGTGGGTGAATGCATGCGTCAGTGCACACATGCATGTGTGACGAGGGGTTAGAAATTTAGGGTCCTAATTCGGTGATGAATTAGGGTGGGGAGTGTTAAAGGTTAACAGGTGAGTATATGAAAATGAGCATGCATGATCATGTTTACATGCACACGTGTTAGGGTTTGTGGGTGTATGGAGATCTGGCAACCCTTTGAATTTGCCAATCACATTTATTTAAATTATAATTTATCGATATCCTTGTAACCATCGCTACTTCTTCCTCTTCCATCGCTATCTGTCAAGCACACCACACGTGCCGCTTTTTTTTTTTTTTTCCAATGTTTTGCTTATTTATTGAATCTTCCCTTTTGCTTAAGGGACTAACAATAAGTTTTCAAATCTTAATCTAAACTAATTAAATATCATTTTATGAAATGATTCGTGCTGTGTGGCCTAACAATTTAACGCTGGGCTGGTTGGTCGTTCCGGTGCAGTCGACTTTGGCTGCATACTCGAATAAGTTTTCTTGCAAGAGGATTTGGATGTGAGGCTAGTTTTTCATTGTATTTTACTTTCTTCTCTGCTATTGTCTCAATGACAAGTTTTATTTGTAAGTCTCTGTGTATATTCTCGTTCCGAAGATACCATGGAGCTCCAGTAATGATTCTCAAGATCCTAGACTGTGCTCGCTGTACTATGTCGATGTTGCTTCTCGATGCGTTGCCCCATAGCTCGGAGCCATAGGTCCATATAGGTTTTAAAACGGAGTTATATAAGAGGACTTTGTACTCCAAGCTTAGGGGAGAGCGAACGTTTATAAGCCAGTGTAGATCCCTTGCTTTTAGTCTGAGGTGCGTCGTCTTGGCCTCTATGTGTTTCCGCCAGGTGAGCCGCTTGTCCAGATGAATACCTAAGTATGTTACGTTATCGGCTTGTGGGATGCGCGTGTGGTTCATTACCAAGGGCGGGCAGCTTTTTTTGTTTAGGGTAAATGTTACATGTTTGCACTTTTCTTCGTTTACTCGTATGCGCCAATCTGCAAGCCAATGTTCTACACAAGTTAGATGGCGTGCTAGTTGCATCGTAGCTTTTACTGGGCACCTGGATCGACTTAGTATTGCAGTGTCGTCAGCGAATGTGGAAATCGTTAGCTGGTAGTTTGTTGGGATGTCCGCCGTGTATATGGTGTATAGGATTGGGCCCAGAACACTTCCTTGAGGCACTCCGGCTTCTATAGTACAATCGCTTGAAGTGCTTGAACTGCATCTAACCGCGAACACTCTTTTATATAAGTAAGACTTTAGAAGCTTATGTATGTTTTGAGGCAGCAGTTTGATTATTTTAAACATAAGTCCATCCAGCCATACTCTATCGAATGCTTGTGCAACGTCTAAGAATAGAGCTGTGCAATATTCACGATGTTCAAAGGCAGTGCGAATTTCTGTTGTGATGCGGTTAACCTGTTCAATGGCTCCATGTTGTGCCCGAAAACCAAATTGGTGCGATGGGAGTGTGTTGTGTGTTTTGAGGTGGGGGCTGATACGTAGCAGCAGCACTTTTTCAAATAGCTTGGAGAGACAAGTAAGTAAGCTTATTGGTCTGTATGATGATGGCTGTGTTTTGTCTTTCCCAGGCTTAGGGATCATAATTATAACTGATTTCTTCCACTTTTGAGGGAAGTATCCAATTTTAGTAATTGCGTTGAAGAGCAAGCAGATTCGTAGAACTGCACACATTGGGAGTTCGATGATCATTTTCGGGGTTATTAAGTCGTAGCCAGGCGATTTTCCAGTTTTCAGTTGCTCTTTAATGACTTTCGTTATCTCGCTTGGTCGAAATTCTATAGGATCTTGTGGTGCTAAGTCAGATGCAGTTAAAGGCGGGAGAATAAATGAGTTAGTCGCTGGATTTGGTTGAAATACTTTTTTAAGATGATCAGCGAAGACTCTTGCTCTGTCCGTGTCACTGCGAGACCAGTTTCCGGTAGAGTTACGGAGAGGTACAACAGTTTCTGTTGGTGCCTGTAGGTTCCTGTGGGCTTTCCACAACGAGTTCTTTGTGCCTGTGGGGGTGAGACTCTCGATGTACCTTAGTTGTGCGTCCGCTTCTTCTTTCTTAAGCGCTTTGGTAAGTCTGCGAGAAGCTGCTTTTAATCTACTCTTTGCGCCAGGTGATCTGTGCTCCTGCCACTCCCTTCGAAGTCGTCGTTTTTCAAGCACAAGCAGTTCAGTATCTCTACTTGTCTTGTTAAACTTTATACTGCATACATGGTTGTCTTGTGGAGTTGACGCTTTTGCTGCTGCAACAAGTACGTGCCGCTTTGTACTTTCAAAAACTTTTATCTTAATTGCAATAAATCTTTACTATAAAAAAACATCCACTTCATTTAATCAAACAAGCATCTAACAAAACTATTGTTCACCACAATTGGTGACCCCTGACTTTCAAACACGCACACACTGCAAGTCACCACAATTGGTGACCCCTGATTTCAAACACGCACTAAAAAACCACTGGTTCACTACAATTGGTGATCCTCGACTATCAAATTCGCACATCAACATAATTTCGTCATAATTTTCTGACGCAATCAGAATTTACACGTGTTTCATCATACTAAGCACACACAACATTCTTATAAGATGGAGAACGATAGTTTCGCTGATGCACAAAATAATTCAGAACCAAGTGGATCAAATCTAAACACAATTACTAGACAGATGCCGTTTCCACAACTTCACACAATCACAAACATAGATATGTTTTTCACCAAATTGGAAAACTGGTTTCTATTGCAAGGCATCGGTTCTCGGAAAGAGCATGAGAAGTACGCAGCAGTCATAGCGTACGCAGATCCTAAATATCTGGAGCAAGTCCACGATCTTATCCAAAACGAACCGGAAACAAATCCGTACACTACACTTAAGCAGGCTATACTAGGCAAATTCGCAGAATCGGCAATGGTTCGCCTTGAAAAGCTCGCATCTGGAATTCAACTCGGTGATGGACGCCCAAGTCATTTACTCAGTCAGCTACAACGGACAAATGCCACCAACGACGAATCAGTTGTCCGTCGCTACTGGATCAAGCGCCTTCCACCTCAAGCTCGTGCCGTCATTGTAGGAATGCTCGAAAGTGCCCCGGATACAACACTATCCCAACTTTCAACAGCCGCAGATGCTGTCATGGACTCACTCAAATTTACATCGAGTGACAATATTTCAGCCATATCACGCAACAACACCAACAATCCAAATCCTATAGACGATCGTTTCAGCAACATAGAAAAACGTTTGGATGCTCAAGAAAAATTATTTCAGCAAATCAACAGCAAGCTCGGACAAGTTCTAAGCAACAACAATAATCGACGCTCTCGCAGCAATAGCCGATTCCCAAGCAACAGTCGCAACAACACCCCACAGCCCAACAACAACAACAACAACAAAAATTGTTGGTATCACACCAAGTATGGCGACAAAGCACAAAACTGTCAGGAGCCCTGCTCATTCAACACCAATTCAAAAAACTAAATCCAGCTGTCGAAGATCATAAAGGCAACTTCGATAGTCAATCCGATATAGCCTTACCATATACATCAAAACATCGGATAACAATAAACAGCGTTTCCACATACAACCGACTTTTTATACTGGATTCAAAAACAGGAAACAATTTTCTTATTGACACAGGTGCAGACGTATCCGTTATACCAGTTTCAACCATAAACAAACGCATCGCATCATCCAACGAAAATCCTCTTTTCGCAGCAAATGGCAGTATAATAAAATCCTATGGTACAACACGTTTAACCTTGGACTTAGGGTTACGTCGTTCATTTTCATGGAACTTTATCATCGCAGATGTCCGTACACCAATCATCGGATCGGATTTCTTACAACACTACAATCTACTTGTTGATATTAAACGTCAAAAATTGATTGACGCTCAAACATTGCTAGCACGTAATGTTATTTGCAGCCTTCAATCTTCATTCGCAATTAAAACATTCAACTCAGCATGCAAATTTTCTAAAATTTTGGAAAAATTCAAATCCATCACTCAACTGGATCATACAACACCCAAACCAACCACATCTGATGTCACACACTGCATTGACACCAAAGGAGCACCCACATTTTCAAAACCTCGTCGTCTTACTCCTGATAAGCTGACAGCAGCAAAGTCAGAGTTTGGATATCTTCTAAAAATCGGAGTATGTCGTCCTTCAAAAAGCCCATATGCATCACCCTTACACATGGTCCGTAAAGCAACAGGCGAATGGCGGCCATGTGGCGACTATAGAGCTCTCAATGCACAAACGATCCCTGATCGGTACCCTCTGCCGCACATTCAGGATTGCACACATATTTTCTATGGTAAGAAAATATTTTCCAAAATTGATCTCAATCGCGCATATCACCAGATTCCAATTGAACCACGTGACATTCCAAAAACAGCTATAACTACCCCTTTTGGCTTATACGAATTCACGCATATGATATTTGGCTTGTGCAACGCAGCACAGACGTTTCAACGCTATATGGACGTCGCCTTCAGAGATCTCGACTTCGTTTTTGTATATTTAGATGACATCGCCGTAGCATCAAGTAACGCTGAACAACATGAAATTCATCTTCGCCAAGTTTTTGAACGACTTCAACGTTACCACCTCACAATAAACGCAAGCAAATGTGCCTTCGGACAAAATTCCATCGAATTTTTTAGGACATCATGTCGACTCTCATGGCATCAAACCTCTACCAGACAAAGTCAAAGCAATTGTTGATTTTCCATTACCCAAAGTTGTAAAGGAACTTCGACGCTTTCTGGCAATGATCAACTTCTACAGACGATTCCAGCCCAAAGCACTGGAACATCAAGCCCCGTTGTTGCAGTTAATTCCAGGCAATAAGAAGAACGATTCTTCTCCAATCAACTGGACAGATGAAAACATACAACATTTCCAACAGTGCAAGCATTCTCTCGCAACAGCAACCCTCCTGGTTCACCCATCTCCAGATGCAACACTTTCGCTAAGCACAGACGCTAGTGATACAGCAGTCGGAGCAGTTCTTCACCAAATCGTGAATAATGAATACCAGCCAATGGGATTTTTCAGTGTAAAGCTAACAGACGCTCAGCGCAAATACAGCACGTATGATCGCGAACTTCTCGCCATCTATCTCAGCATCAAGCATTTTCGCTTTATGTTAGAAGGCAAATCATTTCATGTCCGCACTGATCACAAACCGCTCATATACGTTTTCACTCAAAGGCCGGACAAGGCATCACCCAGACAACTCCGCCAATTGGACTTCATTGGTCAGTTCACAACAACCATCTTCCACGTCGCTGGAGTTGAGAACACGACAGCAGACACATTGTCTCGCATAGCAGCAATCGAAAACAACATTATCGACTACGAGCAAATAGCGTCAACACAAAAAGATTGCCCAGAGCTTAAACAACTTTTAGAAGACAACAACTCAACACTGCAACTCAAATCTGTAAACCTACCACATTCAGAAACATCAATCGAATGTGATTTTTCTACTCCTACAGCTCGACCATTTATTCCAAAGCCACTCAGGAAGAAAATCATCTGCAAACTCCACAATATCGCTCATGGAGGCATTAGATCTACAATGAAGATCATCAAACAACGTTTTATATGGCCTTCGATGCACAAGGAAATCGCTAGTTTCGTCAAACATTGCATTCCTTGTCAACGATGCAAAGTAACCCGCCATGTTCATTCACCACTTCAACACTATCAATTGACACCACATCGCTTCGAACACATCAATTTGGACTTGATTGGACCTTTACCCCAATCAGGCCAATTTAGATACTGTCTCACCATCATAGACCGCTACACACGGTGGCCTGAAGCTGTTCCAATTGATGACATGCAAGCAGAGACAGTAGCCGCAGCTCTCATCAACGTCTGGATATCCCGCTTTGGAGTACCTTCCCGTATCACCACAGATCAAGGCAGACAATTCGAATCAAGACTTTTCAACGAATTGTCACGGCTCCTCGGCATCAATCATATACGTACTACTGCATATCACCCGCAAGCCAATGGAATCATTGAGCGCTGGCATCGTACTCTTAAAACAGCCATAATGTGTCAAAACAGAATTGACTGGCCAAGCAAACTACCAATCATATTGTTAGGATTACGATCAGCATTCAAACCTGACATACAAACTACAGCAGCACAGCTTGTCTATGGATCAACACTACGACTTCCAGGACAATTTCTTCATATAGAAAAGAATGTTTTACCGCAAACTGAATTTGTAAAACATCTCGCTGAGATGATGAACGATATTCGCCCTACACAAACAGCCCATCACGACACTTCAAAGCCATTTGTATTTAAACAGCTAAATGAAGCAACACATGTTTTCATACGCAACGATACAGTGCGCGGATCATTAGAGCCGCCTTACGATGGACCTTATGAAGTTAAATCAAAACATAACAAATTCTACAATATTCTCATCAACGGTCGGAATACCACGGTATCAATCGATTGGCTCAAACCAGCATTTATTGAGTCACACAATGATTCATCATCATCATCAGCAGCAGCAACATCATCGTTAACATCATCATCACCAGCAGCAGCATCATCATCAACAGCACCATCATCAGAAGTAGCAACAAAATCATCTACAACCAATACAGACACACCATCTACACACATGGATCAACCGCCAAATCAAATCAAGTCATCTCTACGTCATCAGACATCTAGACCACGCCGCACTATTAGACTTCCTATTCGTTTCACAACTTAAAGTCTAGGAGGGAGTACTATGGAGATCTGGCAACCCTTTGAATTTGCCAATCACATTTATTTAAATTATAATTTATCGATATCCTTGTAACCATCGCTACTTCTTCCTCTTCCATCGCTATCTGTCAAGCACACCACACGTGCCGCTTTGTACTTTCAAAAACTTTTATCTTAATTGCAATAAATCTTTACTATAAAAAAACATCCACTTCATTTAATCAAACAAGCATCTAACAAAACTATTGTTCACCACAGGTGCATGCACGCTTCAGTGCACACACGCGTGTGACTCATGGGGTTGACAGGTGAGTATATGCAAATGAGCATGCATGATCATGTTTACATACGCACGTGTTAGGGTGTGTGGGGGAATGCATGCGTCAGTGCACATACGCATGTGACTCATAGGGATTGCTGACGAGGGTAATATTTGAGAGGCCGGGACACCCTACCACAACATGTTAATGTGTGTATCGCCTCTTTTGTGACCCTAGCCGTGACCGTGAGCATGAAAACGGTAAGGGTGTCCTCAAGCGTGCTAATTGATCGTTAGCACGTGGTTAATCATGAAATGTGTAAACAGCTACCGTCACAACTTGTTGATTATGTGTGCGTGTGTATGATCAGTAACCTTATTTTAATATGCTAATTTTCTAATTGATAATTCAGTGTGAGAAATTTCACATGACACCCTCCATGTGATAGTAGTATCCCTATCATGATATGCTAGTGCGTAAACAAAACACTGTAACCTGTTGTCCTAACGGCTTACTATGTTTGGTTGCAGCTGTTCTCCCCGTGACCGTGAGCATGAAAACGGTAAGGGTGTCCTCAAGCGTGCTAATTGATCGTTAGCACGTGGCGATCGATAAGCTAAGGGTGTCCTTAAGCGTGCTAATTGATCATCAGCACGTGCTTAATCATGAAATGTGTAAACAAAACACTGCAACCTGTTGCCCTAATATGTAGTTTACTATGTTTGTTTGAAACTGTTCTCCTTCTATTCGGTGTGGGAACTGTTAGCATAATTTTATGCAATTCTTGTATCCTAATTATTTTCTATGATCCAAGGGTAGTTAGGCGTAGTGTGCAGCTAAACAACAACAACAGCTAAACAGTTAAACAGCAACAACAGCTAAACAGCTGAAGAACAGCTAAACAGCTGAAGAACAGCTAAACAGCCAAAGAACAGCTCAACAGCTAAAGAACAGCTAAAGAACAGCTAAACAGCTGAAGAACAGCTAAGCAACAACAACAACAAGTTGATTTTTAATAAAATTTTTATTTTATAAATCTTAAGGCTAGTTTATTATAATATTCAATTATTTTTTCAGCCTCGTTTTTTTGATATTGCTCACTGTTGCATACACAGGTATCCGGTCCTTCATGAGCCTCATCAGAAGACCATGGACATGAAGTTCTATGTGTCCCATGTATAGATGTCCTGTATGGAGACTTTTCCGCCAGCTTCAACTCTGCTTCTATTTGTTCCATCTTTTTAAGATCAGTATGATGAATAATACCATCATACTGATTTAGAAACTCCTTTATTATCATGGTGTTCATCTTGTTTGTAGAAGAGTCTTCTGGATATTCTTCCTTCCTTAAAGTCTCGTTTTAAACTGAGCTTCAGTTTGAAGAAATAGGTGACTTTATAAATAGTTTTTCTCTTCTAGTCTTTCTCTTCCCCTCTTTCCCGCTCTCTCTCTCTCTCTCCCTTGACTATAGTTAGCTTCACCCCCGTAACAAAGAAAGCAGTTTTTCTCTCTTGTGTGTATGTTCATTTTTCTTTATTTAATGTTTACATTTGACAAAGGTAGCTTATATAAGTATTTTAGACATGTAGTTTATATGACGTAATAAGTTTTTTAACATCATGTTGTTGAATAACAAAGTAAAAGCAAGCACATGTTTCTGTATTATCATAGCAAGATTTACAGAATTCTAAATGTTCTCCAAATTGTGTCTTTATAATTTTGAAATTTCCAACTTCCATGAACATTTTCCTTGACTTGATAAGAAATTGTAGATCCGCTTCGGTTAATATATTTCCAAAGTCAGATATTAAAATATTAATTTTATTTATTAAATTTGAAAAATGATTGTTATTGTTTTCTTCCATGTTTTAAAGATGTTCACGCTCGCAACTCTCAAAGTAGTTTAAAATTTTATGAGCAGTATTCAATGCACATACCCCTTCCATATAATGTAGTGAACAAAAAGGAAACTGATTGCTATCCATTTCTTTTAATTTAGGAGAACCAAGTTCATGAATATCTGTTATATCATAGGTTTTTAGAAATCTTTTTAGAAACATTTTTTTTTCATATCCTTTACAAATTATTTGTTTTCCGCTAGTTATTTTTCTTATATGTTGTTGTGCTTCTCTATAGTAGTTCAAACCGTCATTCCAGGAGATTTTATGATGGGTCTTGGTCATCCAAGCAGCAGTTTTTCTCAAGTGTTTATTTAGTTTAGTAAAATCATATGGGGAATGTATAATGAAATGAGAATTGAGTGTGCTAACGTTTATGTTACTAAAAACCACTCCAATTTCTTTTAAAATAAATTGTTTATTGTTTCCGAGGAACCCTTGAATATCAATCGATACAATATCATTACTCATGTTGTTGTTGTTGTTGTTGTTCTTGTTTCTATTACTGGTGCTAATTGCTCTCGTTAATATCCGTTAAACAATGCGGTGAACTAATCCGTTCAACGGGTTGTATTCAACTAATCGATCATGTAAGAGTAGACAATATAGTTGTGTACTTTCATTAGATGTTCTACTAAGCTCTGCTGATATCCTAACATCAATGGGACCTGATTTTACCATTTCATTTTGATATGATAAATCTATTACAATAATCGGTGCCTTAGTTAGAAAATCATGTGGTGAAAGCAATGGAGTTTCGTTTCGGTTATAGTAACTATTTTGAAACTTTGAATACATTTCATAGAGGTGTGCGAAACGATTCTTACTAAAATCTAATTTTAAATCATCATAGGGATATGTTTCAGAATTTAGATAGACTTTTAGATTGGTTAAATTGTTTGTGGTAAACTGATTTCCATCTTTAAACGCAATTAATGCGAATCTAGGTCGTTCACGGTTAGCAGATAGTTTAACATTCCAAATTTGATGTGTACCCTGAGTAAGTTTAGGGTTAATATAGGTGTAGTGTCTTGCACGCTTGTTTATTCATGACTGATCTTCATATTATTCTTATGTTCATACATGTGAATCGTTCTTATGATCTAGTTCTATGTTACATCTGCTTGTTTATCGATGATTAGTAATATCGATGAAACGATATCCAACACGCCATCACTTAAGCTTTTATTATATTTCATTTAGGATGAGCGTTGGTGTGCTTATTTTATTCTTATATTTATGCATTTCATTTAAGTACAATGTTTTTTTTCTACTTTACCATCTTTACGTGGTCTTAATTTCATTTTGTTTTCTCTACAATGTTCATTGGTTACATTTTCATCATTATTTACTAAATTTTCATTTTCATTTACAATATTTTCATTATCGTTTGCTAAATCTTCATTTGTGTTTGTAATATTTTCATTATTGTTAGCCATATCTCCATCAACAAGTTTTTCAAAATTTTGTTTATCAACAAGTGATTTTTTACGCATTTGATTACAATGTCTTTTTATTTCTTTGTTATTGTGATTGTTAATACATATGTAAGATCTAGGACCAAGTTTATGTTTAATCTTTGCTTCTGTCCATTTTGCTTTATTTGGATCTCTATAATCACGAATAAATACAGGTTCATTTGCTTCAAAATTTACTTTCCTGTTACCCTTGTAATTTTCAATATTTTTATTTTGACTTTGAATGATTTTATTTCTAACTAAAGGTGGTTTGAGCAAACTAAATCTTGATTTCAATGATCTTCCAAAGAAAAGTTTAGATGGACTCTCTCCTGTAGTACAGTGTTTAGAATTTCTGTAATCAAAAAGCAATTGGTATAGTGCTGTATCAAAACATTGCGATCTATTACAACTTAATGATGCTAATAATGATTTCTTTAAAGTCTTAACAAAATTTTCTGCTTGACCATTTGATGCGGGATGTCCCGGTGCAGTTAGTATGTGATAAATACCATTTTTGTTTACAAAATTTTTAAATTCTTCTGAAGTAAATTGTCTACCATTGTCGCTGACAAGTGTGTCTACTAGTCCGTATCGCCAAAATATTTCCCTTAGTGCTTTGATTGTAAATGCAGAAGTTATTTCTTTTGTCTTAATGACTTCTACCCATTTTGTAAATGAATCTATAACAACTAACAGATAATAATTATTGATCGGTCCAGCAAAATCTACATGTATTCTGCTCCAAGCTGATTGTGTTGGTTCCCATGGCATTAGTGGACATTTTTCAGGGCTTGAGCTAATTTCTTGGCAGTGAATACAATTTTTGACCATTTTCTCTATATCCTGATCTATGTTGGGCCACCAAATGTACGATCTTGCTAAGCCTTTTGTTTTGACTATGCCCATATGCGATCTATGTAATTCATTCAAAACTGATTGTTGAAGTTTCTTCGGAACGACAGTTCTATATCCCCAAAGAATGCAATCATATTCAACTGACAATTCACATGATTTGTTTTTATATGATTCATATTCTTTTCCTATTAATTCATTAATTTTTCCTTCTTTTATAGCTTGCATGACCTTTGAACAAACATGATCTCGTCTGGTTTCTTTTGCAATTTCTTTAAAAGTTAAATTCAAGTAATTGTGCTGTTCAGTATAGTTTATGAAATTATTTTCGACTACTTCTTCTTTTGATTCATACTGTGGAATTCTGGATAGTTCATCAGCTTCATTGACTTTTCCCTTTATATATTCAATAGTATAATTGAATCCTGACAACAAAAATGCCCACCTTTGAACTCTGGCTGAGGCTGATTTGAGGTAATCCTTTGCCTTCACCAAATATAAATTTCAAAGGTTTATGATCGGTTTTTAAAATAAAATGTTGCCCTAATAAGTATTGTTTTAATTTGACTACACAAAACTTAATTGTTAGAGCTTCCTTTTCTAACGTACTGTAATTTTGTTCAGCTTTTGTCAATGCTCTAGAAACGAATGATATAGGTCTAATTGTATTGTCATGCAATCGATGAGATAATATACCTGCGATTGCAATGTTACTTGCATCCGTTGATAATATGATCGGTAGTGAACTATCAAAATGGATTAGTACCTGATCTGAAACAATTTCTTTCTTTATTTGCTCAAATGATTCTTGACATTTTTCTGACCAATTAAATTTTACATTTTTCTTTAGCAATTCATATAGCGGACTTATTTTCATTGTAAAGTTTGATATAAACTTTGAATAGTGGTTTGTCATCCCTATAAATGCTCTGACATGAGTAATATTGTTGGGAATTGGACAATTAATAATACTCTGATATCGATTTGAATTTTTGTGTAAACCATATTTGTCAATTGTAAATCCTAAATATGATACTTTTTCTTGTAAGAATTTACATTTATTAATATTGAGCTTGAGACCAACTGTTTGAAGTTTGTTTAATACGCATTTTAAAGTATTAACATGCTCATTGACATTTTTGCCTGTAACTGTTATATCATCTTGATAAACTACAACATTTGGTATCCCATGAAAGATTCCTTCAATAGATTTCTGAAAAATAGTGGCTGCTGGCTTAACTCCAAATGGTAGTCTTGTCATTTTTAAAGTTCCTATATGTGTGCTCCAAGTACACAAATGTTGAGAACTCTCATCTAACACAAGTTGATTATAAGCATTTGAAAGATCTAATTTTGTGAATAATTCACCACCACTTAAAGCTGCGAATATTTCTTCAATTCGTGGTAAAGGATATTTGTAATCAACTAACCACTTGTTAATAGTTACTCTATAGTCTCCACAAATTCTCAAGTTGCCATCGGCTTTTAATATTGGAACAAGAGGAGTGCCCCAATCCGAATGATCAACGGGTTCTAAAATACCTTTACGAATTAATTCTCTAAGCTCTGTCTCAACTTTGGGCTTCCACGTCAATGGAATGGTACGTGGCTTGAAAAATATAGGCTTTGCATTTTTATCAATAGGTAGTGTTACTTTACACAAATTGAACGTTCCTAATTCACCATTGAATAAATCTCGAAATTCATTTTTAATTTCTTCACAAATGTCACCAGTATTTACTTGTATGTTATTAATTTGTTGAATTGTAAAATTAAACTGTCTTAAAAAATCTCTTCCTAACAATGGTTGACTTTTAGTTTTGGTTACAATTATTTTTAACATTTTACTTGTCCCATTGTATCTTACATTTGCAATTAACTCACCAATGACTGGTATTTTCTCGCCTGTGTAGCTTGTATATTTTGTGTTACAAGGCTTTATTTTGTTTAGTTGCTGTTTGTTGATGTGATTTTGAGGAAACAAAGTGCATGGAGATCCGGTGTCACAAATAATATGGTAATCATTACCATCAATATTTACTGGTAATGTAAATACATTTATGTTATGAGATGTTTCTATGCTGTAAACAGAATTATTATCAATAATAGAATCACATAAATCTTTATTTAAATTAACATTATTGATACCCTTATTACTTCTGTATACGCTCGCTAGATGACCTTCTTTCCACAATTATGGCATTTGCTGTTTTTGTATTTACAAGCCTGCGATGTGTGATTGCGCCATCCACAATGTGAACATTCCTTTTTCTCATTTTTTTCATTTTTTGATAGGTTACCGTTGCCTTTAGCTTTGTTCTCCTCGTTGTTTCTATTGTACTTCTTACTTTTGTCGTGACTGTACCTCTTGTAGCTCTTGTTCTGTTCTTCCTTCACTGCGTTCACGCTACTTGTCTCGTTGCTCTTTGTCAGCATTTTCGTCTCAATTATAACGGCTTTTCTTATTGCGTTGTCCAGACTAAGTGTTTCGTTCTCTTCACATAGTTTATCAAAAATTTTATCTGGCAACCCCGTTACAAAGCGATCTAGCACGAATGCATTTAGATTTTCACCAAACTTGCAGTTAATGGCCAACTCTTTAATTTTTGCAAACCACTGCATTACACTCTCACTGTCTGTTTTGACTGCGGTGTAAAATTTTTTTCGTTCATAGAAAACAATTGTCGGTGGTGTAAAATGCGATTCTAGCATAATACATAGCTCCCTAAATGTTTTTGACACAGGAGACTCTGGACTGCAAAGGCTATGCAACAAGCGATATGGTTCCCCTCCAATGGTCTTTAACAAAATAGCTTTTTTTGTGTTTTCCTCTGTACAGTTTATTTCGCACAAGTGTATGTCCAGCTTTTCTTTCCATATGCACCACGGTTCAGTTCGATGTAAAAATTCAGGCAGAGCAGCAGTTTGTAACAGTGTTGTTACGTTAGCTGTTGTTGAAGCGTCACTTTGATTTATCATTTTAATTTTTTTTTTTTGTGTAATTATATGTACAATTTTGTGTTGATATTATCACACATTACGTTTTTATTTTAATGTTTTTACTTTTGTCTAGCATATATACGCTTTTATTATTTTGAGTCAATATGTTTAATTTTTCTCGTCGCCAATATGTAGTGTCTTGCACGCTTGTTTATTCATGACTGATCTTCATATTATTCTTATGTTCATACATGTGAATCGTTCTTATGATCTAGTTCTATGTTATATCTGCTTGTTTATCGATGATTAGTAATATCGATGAAACGATATCCAACAATAGGTATCCCAACTACGAAATGCTAATGGAAGATTAGCACCGCTTTTTATCATATAATTTAATTTTAGCTGAATCACTGGGGGTTACATGAGGAATTTTCCATGTTATACTCAGCATTTCTAGTCTTAAATTATTACCAGCGTGGGCTGCCTCATAAACTTCATTCATATTTTTAGATATCAAAAGTACTAGTTCATGTTTACAGTTTAATATAACTTTCTTAAAATCTTCAGCAAACCCAAGTAAATTTTTTAGTGGAACTGAATATTCAAAATAACTTTGTGAAGTAAAGTCTCCAGATCCAGTCCATCCAGAATTGTAAAGTCTCTTACTCTCCAGTTGATTCAAAGATACATAGTTCTTAATTGAAGAAGTAGTACCAACAAATTTTGTTCTATCAATCTCAACACTATTTATTTCATAACGTATTTCATCCAGAAAATATGCCATACAATTGTTTCGTAGCTTTGTAGTAATATTTGTAGTGTCCAGCGTATTATCTTCTTTAACTTTACCAATGACACCATGAAAATTGATAAAACTCTCATGAGGGAGTACATACAAGTCTTGGTTTTGAATTGTAATTCTGATTTCATCATTAGGTTTAAATGATTGTTGATATGGTGAATAAGTATGATACTCTTTTTTTGATATACTTTCATCAGAGTAGGTTTTTTCTCGCACAGATAATACTTCGTTCAGCATCATGATTTCTCTATATTAATATTTTTGTTATTAAACTCGAAGCTTGTATCCCAATGATTTTAGAATCAATTTATTTTTTAATGTTAGCTTATTGCTTTTTTTCCCTTTGAACCTCTTCGTTTAACTTTTCGAATAGAAGTGGGTTGTGGAATGTAAGTGACAGGTCTTTTATTATATACAATCATTGTATTAGTCTTAAATGAATACGTATTGTAAATTTTTCACCTCGCAAATTTATTAAATCACCGTTTTGATCAGTTATATGTATAGAAAGAGTTCTTATCTCTCTAGTGTTGACTGGTAAATAAATGAGATTATTAGGGGTTACACTCATTTTATAGCCAGGTGGTACATTAATACCAAATTCATATAAAGCATGATCCTGACCGCCATCAATATATGTACCACCCACAATATTACACACCAAACGTATTGTATTTATTCTAAAAATGTTTACAGGCTGATCAGAAACATATGTTATCTTTTTATCTGCTTGTAGTATTCTCTTATTAAATCCAAACAAATTTCCAATCAATCTTTTTTTATCAAAATAAATAGGCTGTGTGCTTGTAGTAATATGCACTTTAAGTGTGTTATTATTACTTTCTATCCTGAATGTGTTATCAAGACCATCTGCTAGTAATTGATTTTTTAAATAATCGTAAATATCTTCTAGTTCATATGACCCTATAGGAATTTCAATGATCTTATCACCAATATGAAATAAGTTATTGCTATCATCGACATTGGGTATAGAATTATACATGTGAAAATCAATGAGTGCACACTCGTATTCACCATTCAGTTCTATTGGTGGAAAAAAATTTGTGTTTAGTATGGGTTCACTGCCATTTAATGTGAGTGTAAATGATCTAACCATTTTGAAATCTAAAGATATACTGGGAATAATAACATTCACTCAGCCAATATATCCTATTATATTCTTAATTGATTATGAATTGATTGAAACCTTTTCTATACCGTCCCTTATCTATATCATTATCTTTGCTTATTAGCAGAAACCCATATTTATCCTTCCAACACTTTTGACACATTTTCAGAAATGAATCATAGCTCATATCTGTATTAATGTGGTCTCGGTAAATATGTCGCATATTAAAATCATCTTGTCTAAACATTATTATCATATTTGCGTTATCACGAATAAGGTGTTTCGGGATATGTGTATAGGTTTGACATAAGTAAAATGAATCAATATTATTATGACGACCCATGCAGAAATATGAACGGATATTATTCTGTTTTTCACATGCAACATCATCGAAAATCATAATTGAATTATTTTTAGCTTCGTTGGGTGGTAAAACTGTTTAATTTTCTGAGAAAGTATAGTACCCCATGCCTTTTATCGGTTTCACTAGTTTTTCCAAATATTCGTACTTGGGTTGATACAAACTCTTTGAGAATAGATAAATGTTCTCAAATTTTAAACCGTTTGGACTCTCGATTAAGCCGAGCATTAGATTAGTTTTACCACAGTTGGATGGTCCAACAACAAGTGCTCTTATTGTATTAGGTAAGAGGGGGCTATGACGTGGTAATCTTTGAGACAGTGATTGACTGTCATTACCACTCTCAATGTTTCTAATACAAATGTCTTGTTTTTGTTTTATTAAACGCATTGTCACTCACACACTATACTTCATTCAATGGGAAATACTCATCGATTAAACATCAAATAAAATGGGTAAACGCTTTTATAATTGTTCCAGTCATAATTCAAACTTGAAGCGTGGCGGTGGTATTATAAATAAAATAATTAATGGGTTACCTTTTGAAGCTCATCTACCTGGTTATAATTTTTGTGGTCCTGGTACAAAGTTATCTAAACGTTTGGCACGAGGCGATCGAGGAATAAATAAATTGGACGAAACTTGTAGAATACACGATATCGCATATTCACAACATAAAGACTTGAGTGAACGACACGAGGCTGATAAAGAGTTGATAAACAGGGCTTGGGAGCGTGTAAATGCAAAAGACTCTAGTTTAGGAGAAAAATCATCGGCATATTTTGTTACAAATATAATGAAAGCAAAAAGGAAATTTGGAATGGGTATGAGAAAAAGGAAGAAGGGGGAAAAAAATAATAAGAAAAATAAGAAAAGACATGTTATCAAATCAGGTATTCGAGCGTTAAAAGAAAAGAAGCCATTAGACTTGATAAATGCAATTAGGGTTGCACGCAAAGCAGTTACCAAATCAATTGGACGTCAGAAAAAAAACATAAAAGTTCCTAGGGTAATTAATGTACCAAAAATTGGTGGCTTTTTACCACTTGTTCCCATTTTAACTGCTCTCAGCGCTGTAGGCAGCCTTGCCTCTGGTAGTGCTGCTATTGCTAAAGCAATCACCAATGCAAACACAGGAAAAAAACAGTTGGAAGAGAGTAAGCGACATAATAAGAAAATGGAGAGTATTCATGTGGGAAATGGCATGTTTCTTAAAAAGGTTATGGATTGTATCTTAATCCGTTTAAAGGGGGTGTAGGAAAAGAAAAAAACTACTAGATAAGCTACCCAACAGAGCACTTTCTAATTTTGACATTGAAAAGTTTGCTCGAAAACATATCTCCCATTTTAGAGGTGTATTTATGAGAGATTCACTTCCAAGTTCCCCATGGCTTCGTGAATCGGGTATCGTCAACTTGGACGATTCAACATCAGATGGTACACATTGGGTAGCTTATAATAAAAATGGAAAGAGCATACACTACTTTGATAGTTTTGGGAATTTACAACCGCCCAAAGAAGTTGTGAAATACTTGGGGAAAAATATCAATTATAACTATGTTAGAGAACAAAAACAATTTAATACATTCAACTGTGGGCATCTCTCACTTCATTTTTTACTAACTTTAAAGTCAGAGAACACAAAATGAGGGTTGAATGCTCCCTGCTTCGTCATGCTCTAGTGGAGAGAGAGAGAGCGAGGGTGTGTTCTCAAGAGAGCATAGAGCAGGTGCAGTGAAATAAAACGAGAGAATGTGTGATCAAGAATATGAGGGTTGAATGCTCTCTCCGTCTCTGCATTGACATGCTCTAGTGAAGATCTAGTGGAGAGAGAGAGCGAGGGTGTGTTCTCAAACGAGTATAGAGCAGGTGCAGAAAACGAAACGAGAGTTCTCTCACTAGCTGTATAAAAACCGGTAGTTGCTACCTGTTTGAGCTCAGTTCTCTATTGCTGTCTAAAAACTGTTAGCGCTAGCTACAACAACAACAACAATAATACCAGCAACAACAACAGCAACAACAACAACAACAACAACAGCGAAAAAATGACCAACCAGGAACATTTGAATGTACTCAAGGAGTTCAACGGGATGACGTCGAAGCCACTCTTAAGCAAAAGTAAGATGGAGATCGATGTGTGCCACCCAATCGTAAAAGCAACACGCAAGCAGACCAGGATCGGAAAATCATTGGCCCTTGAACTGGATGACTACATTTTGTATTTGCCTGAACGGTATGCAAATATGCCAGATGAAACAATTGAGGTTCTAAAGGACAAGCATTTCACCATAACCAAAGGAAGTAATGATAACATAGTATTAGAATTAAATAAAACTGTTAAACAAAAATTAATGAAATTTAAGAATGTAATTAATGATAACAACAATAACAACAACAACTAAGAAGAAAAATAAAGTTTAAATTTTTGAAACCTCAAACTCAATTGTTATAAATATTTAAGACATTTATTATTTATCCACAGTACTGAAGAAGTAACATAGAGAAATAGATATCTAAATTCAATAAAATGAATACGAAAATATTAGATCAGTTGACAAAAACTAGAAATATTCTGAAAAGAAAATTTTCCGAATTGAAGCAAGCAAAAAATGATAACATCTCTCATTTGGAAGAAACTTAAAACCTATTAAACCTATTACAGAACCATTGCATGAACTTGTTAGAGATGTAAAACAAGAGCATGCCAACTATAATAAAATTAAAAAAATAAAGCATGAAAGAATAAATAAAAAGCGAGACTCTTCTATAGATAATTCAACTGTTGATCATGATGATGATGATGATGATGATGATACTGATAATGATATTTACTATTCTCAATCAAATATAGAAAATGAAGATAGTGATAATGAAGAAGTAAAAGAAGAAGAAGACGAAGAAGAAGAAGAAGAAGAAAGTGAAGAAAGTGAAGAAGATCAAATACCTGATAATATTAATTTAAGTGTAAATAAACTTTTAAATGATAATCTTTTGGATAGGGTTTATGGACCGACAGGGTCTAAATCAAGACTAGAATTGGGTAACAAACAACTAGAAGTAAAAAGCAAAAAAATTATATTATCAAGCGGGAGTACATGGCCTCTTACATTTGGTTTATACTCTCTAATTTTTCAATCATTCAATGAAATTCTATCAATAGCAGAAGAGTTGCGTGAAGAAAAAATAATATACTAATAAATAGAGTAGTCACCCAGACATTTCAATTAATATTAAAATGTCTATTGACAAGTTTGGTCATTTTTCGAGTAATAGACAATTTTCTTCAATTTTCAAAAGAGAACTTGAAAACCTAACAGGTGTATATCTTGATAGTGATGGACATATAAATGTACAGCAAAAACGAGTTAAAAATTCTTCGCTACCGACAAATGATTTTGACTTGACAATAAAAGCGTATGTAGATGGGAAAGTAAATGAATTGAAAGCATTACAGGAGCAAACAATAATTAAGGCTTTTGATCAACGAAATAAACGTATAACAGAAATGGAAGACAGTGTAATCCGTTTACTTAATTTAATAGCAAATCTCGATAAAATTATGAATACAATTATCGAAAAAATAAACAACTTGAATAGATTTGTGAGCAAATATTTAAAAAAAACCTGCTGTAAAATCTAGTAATATACAAATAGATGGTGCACTGATTCAGGGTAAAAATGCATATGGTCAAACTCTTGATTATCCAAGTATTATAATAAATGAAAAAGGAGAGGAAGAATATCCAGAAGTTATAATAAAACCTGTCAAAATGTAAAGAAAACTTTAAATATGATATGCAATTGCCACTCACAGTCATATTCAACATGTCACTTGATAGGTTTGGGCATTATTCGAATAAAGTAGAATATTCAAAACACTTTAAGAAAGGTGTGGAAAAATTTCAAGTTTTATTCAATGACTCCTCCGATGGTAATCTGAATGCACAGAAGAAAATATTTAAAAATTGTCTAGCTCCCATAAATGAAAACGATTTGACATCAAAATTATATGTTGATGAAGAACTAAAAAAGTTATTAGGAATATAACAAATTCAATTACTAAGAAACAGCGTCAACAAAAATATCAGAAAAAAGCATTAGTCTCAGAGATTGAGACAAACATTGTCGAGTTCAACACAAGAATTTCCAACTTAGTGACAGTTGTGAAAAAACGAATTGAAGAATTAGATGATATAGAAGAAGATTTTTTTAACTACATTAGCTTTAAGACAACTCTTAAAAGTGAAAGTGAAAGCATAGAAAGAGGTACCCCTTTTTACGCATCGTCATCAAAACTAAATTAGAATAGTAGAATTAGTAGCATGAAGAAGTCAACGATTATGACAACAACGAAAATGTTGCCATCAACGAAGCGAGAAATAGTGAATGAACTACATCGAGCATCTGTTAAGAATTTTAAGCGACGTAGAGTAATCGTGAAGGGTATCAACGACTTATGGCAAGCTGATTTAGTTGAAATGGGGGCATACACCTCATCGAATAATGGGTTCCGATATCTTCTAACTGTTATAGATTGTTTTTCAAAATATGCATGGGGTGAAGCATTAAAAACAAAAACAGCTAAAGAAGTAGCACAGGCAATGGAAAAAATATTCAAATCTGGTCGTGGTGCACCAAAAAATTTACAAACTGATAACGGAACTGAATTCTATAATACACATTTCAACGCATTAATGCAACGCTATGAAATCAATCACTACTCTACATTCAGTTCCCTAAAGGCATCAATTGTTGAACGGTTTAATAGAACATTGAAAGAACTTTTGTGGCGTGAGTTCAGTTTTAATGGAGCATATAAATGGGTTCAAATATACAAACAGCTAATTGATGTATATAATAATCGAAAGCATAGAACCATACAAGAGAAGCCAATTAATGTAACAAAGGGCAATGAAAAAAAAATTCTAAAGACAGCATATAACCATATAAAAATATTTATAGACAAAAACTTGCGTCAAGGCGATCTTGTGCGCATAAGTAAATACAAACATGTATTTGAAAAGGGCTATACCCCAAATTGGACAACAGAAATTTTTAGAATTCGGAAAATTCAAAGAACGTATCCAACTACATACCCTTTTCTCAACGTTTTCCATAGTCTTGCCATAGACTGCGTTATTGAGAAGTTTAAAAAAATCTTTTTCAAACGAATTCTTAGCATTCGTTCTATGAAAAGTATTCAGATCAATGTACGATTGCAGCCAAGGTTTTTGGAAGAATCGTACACCTCTATGAATTTTTTTTAAAATTAACCCATTTTCTAGACACTGTTTTAGTGTCCTGTAATGGATAACATAGTTTGACTTATGTTCTAAGTCAGCTATCAACTTTTTAACATGAGAATTGGGAGTGGGTTTTTTATTTTTCGGACAAAACGGAAGATCATTATGATTATTATGAATTGCAAATGGGTATTCTAGATCTACCTCAAGAATATATCCATATTCAGACTCATCGTCTATGTTAAAGACATCAAAGTCTTCTAGAGTATCTAGAGGTAACCACTCGAACCCGCCATATGGTAACGACTGTGACATTGCCCAACCATATAAATTATTAGCGTCTAAATATACCAGATATGAAGAATCTTTTGTTTTATCATATTCCGGCAGATATTTATTATTCGCTTTTGTATATTTTTTTTTTACATTGCACTAGACCGCCACGTATACCTGATTGAATGAATCTGTACATATCAATATCTGTAAGAAGATCCAATTCAATCTTGGTACTTTTTAACATGGCGTCCCAAGATAACCCTGGAGTTGTGAAAAACTGTGCAGGGTCTAGAGAGTATATGCTAATACATAATTCTCTAAAGTTTTCAAAGATGTCTGCCAATAGCAGAACATCAGTTTTCAAGTACAACTCTAAGTAATCTTTTAGAGTTGTACATGAAAACTTATTCCAGACATCTACTGCATGTGCATAGCTTTCTTCTGAACATTCAGATTCAGTTAAATTACTGTAAAAAGCTTCTCTAGGTGGTAGAGAAGTTTCTTCAAGTCTATCAACTGAACTTAAATGTTCATAGGGAAAGACACCCTTTTTACGCATCAACTGAAACATTGATTCGGACTCAAACATTTGCCTAGTAGTGGACATTTGTGAATCATCTAGGTTAGACGCTAATTTATCTAACGAAGATGACATGAAACGGAAAGAATCTAGAAAACGAATCTCTAAATTCTTTCCATCGGACATTGGAAGAAATTTCGAAACTGAAATATATTGTTCTTTGTTGAGGGGCACTACGCTAAGTTGTCCAGGTATATTTGCCAACTCGTTAATAAACAAGTGACAATCATACCTAGTGAAATTATGAAAAAATACTGGTATAAAAGTAGGTACTTTATATTTTAAGTTGCAGGCATTGTGTGCAGCACCCCTGAATTTACCAGTAAAATGACAATGATCTCTAACTCTATCTTCTAATAGGGGTGCTGCACATATAAAACAATTGTTGATCTCCTGAAATCTAACTTTGTCATCAAAAGACATTTGAATAGGAACATTTTTAGATAAATACCTATCGTAAATATTTGTGAGATTTTCAACTAAGCTATCTATAAATGCTGAACTGGCCCTCACACTTGTTTCTAACTTAAAGCTACTTAACTCATTATCATATGCACACTTTATAAAGTATGCATATGAAATTGGTAAATGCGTATTAATATCTTTAATTTTAGCACTCACACTCTCATTCTTGGGTTGAAGAATGGCTTCGAAATCAGCGTAGACGGCGAATGGTACCTTAACTTCCTTCTGATAGTTCTTATAACGAAGAACTGTATTTTTTCCAGTGGGTAGTTGGCACACCTTCTTGCTGCAGATCTCGTGATGACGACTGGCTGTTGCCTCACTCGAAGAATGGTTCAGACAAATATTGCAGAACCATTGTCTACACTTGTGAGCCACAGTCTGTGATCTTACCAATCTATGAAGAAAATATATAAATGAAATTAGTATAATTATAAGTACTAAAATCTATATTTTTTTTCTATATGTACTTACCGTGAAAGATTTCTAATCCAAGTGTAGTGAGCCTTCTCATCACTTTCCAGTAACAACATGTTGATGTGATGCTGTTTGACGTCTTTGGGATAGAAGATGGGTCCGATCACATTTCCTTTTTCCAGATCATATCCAAAGACTGTTATACTGATCAACGGGTTCTTATCCATAAACTTGTTAATATGTTTAGGATTGAGTGGGAAATCTAAGCCTTCAAAGTTCAAAACAATATTGTTTACTTTGATTATGTGTTCAGATATCTCCACATCATATGATCCGCATCTTTCAGCATGTTGATCTTCCTCCTTTATCGCAGCAATCACTGTCCATTTGAAACAGTATTCGTCATTGTTTTTAACGTTCACAATTGCTTTTTTACTACTCAAACTCTTGGGTAGTGCGATAAAGGAGGATCCTCTTATGGGTTTGTACTTATTCACATTCATTTCCAAACGGATAATGTGAGTTAATGCCCATCCACTATCCCTCTCTTGGAAATCATCCATTCGTGAGATTATTTTTTCGGCATGCTCCTTGTACAATTCTTGTTAATCAGAATTGACGGTGAAGACTTCCATTTTAGATTGGAAAGACTTCACTTCCATGTATTCAATCTCTTGTTTTACTTGAACATATTCGGCGAAAAGCTCAAAATTCACTTTTATAGAAGTGTGAGCTTCAAGCACACCGAAGAGATGTTGAAGGAATGCCTCGCCTGCTTCCTGAAGAAAATCTTTAGGCAATACCAAGCCTCCGTTACTGTTGATATACAGGTACTGAAGAATTCTTCCATTGAATAAATCGGTATTTTTGTAAATCCTGTTATCAACAGGTTCAATAGCACGTCTCTTGTGCTGCTCTGTACGAGAGTGATGTGACCAACTTATATTATTTTGAATAGTCACATTACAGAGCGCACAATGTTTCATATTATTGAATCCGGCTCGTTGACGAGCAGCCCAGGCTAATCTCAACTGCTCTCGTTGTTGCTGTTGCTCCCTAGCTGCAGCGATTTCATTCAAATCCTTTGTAGAAAAGATTCCGTTTAAAGCCATTTTTATTGTTGTTGTTGTTGATAAACTGATATTGCTGTTGCGGTAACTGTTGTTGTTGTTGCTGTTGTTGCGGTAGCTGTTGTTGTTGTTTAGCTGTTGTTGTTGTTGTTGTTTAGCTGTTGTTGTTGCTGTTGTTGTTGTTTAACTGCTTAGCTGATTTTGTTTAACTGCTTAGCTGATTTTTTAACTGCTTAGCTGGTTTTTTAACTGCTTAGCTGGTTTTTTAACTGTTTAGCTGTTGTTATTGTTCTTAAACTGTTTAACTATTTTTATTCTTTAACTGTTTAGCTGTTGTTGTTGTTCTTTAAATGTTTAGCTGTTGTTGCTGTTTTTTGGTTCACTAATGCACTCTACTCGGTTTGAAGACTTTTTTAATACTAAAAAAGTTGATAACTGATCACTGTACTATTATTAGAATAAACCATGTTAGAAGGTGGATTTACTACGCCCAACCACCCTCGGTTCATAGAAAATAATTAGGATACAAGATAGTTCCCACGCTGAATAGTAGGAGAACAGATGCGAACAAACATAGTAAGCCGTTAGGACAACAGGTTGCAGTGTTTTGTTTACGCACTAACATATCATGATAGGGATACTACTCTCACATGGGGGTGTCATGTGAAATTTCTCACACTGAATTATCAATTAGAAAATTAGCATATTAATAGGGTTACTGATCATACACACGCACACATAGACAAAACTAATATTAATTTACATAATCAACAAGTTGCAGTGTTTTGTTTACACATTTCATGATTAACCACGTGCTAACGATCAATTAGCACGCTTGAGGACACCCTTAGCGTTTTTATGCTCACAGTCACGGCTAGGGTCACAAAAGAGGCGATACACACATTAACATGTTGTGGTAGGGTGTCCCGGCCTCTCAAATATTACCCTCGTCAGCGATCCCCTCGTCACACATGCGTGTGTGCACTGACGCATGCATTCCCCCACACACCCTAACACGTGCGTATGTAAACATGATCATGCATGCTCATTTGCATATACTCACCTGTCAACCCCATGAGTCACACGCGTGTGTGCACTGAAGCGTGCATGCACCTGTGGTGAACAATAGTTTTGTTAGATGCTTGTTTGATTAAATGAAGTGGATGTTTTTTTATAGTAAAGATTTATTGCAATTAAGATAAAAGTTTTTGAAAGTACAAAGCGGCACGTGTGGTGTGCTTGACAGATAGCGATGGAAGAGGAAGAAGTAGCGATGGTTACAAGGATATCGATAAATTATAATTTAAATAAATGTGATTGGCAAATTCAAAGGGTTGCCAGATCTCCATAGTACTCCCTCCTAGTCTTTAAGTTGTGAAACGAATAGGAAGTCTAATAGTGCGGCGTGGTCTAGATGTCTGATGACGTAGAGATGACTTGATTTGATTTGGCGGTTGATCCATGTGTGTAGATGGTGTGTCTGTATTGGTTGTAGATGATTTTGTTGCTACTTCTGATGATGGTGCTGTTGATGATGATGCTGCTGCTGGTGATGATGATGTTAACGATGATGTTGCTGCTGCTGATGATGATGATGAATCATTGTGTGACTCAATAAATGCTGGTTTGAGCCAATCGATTGATACCGTGGTATTCCGACCGTTGATGAGAATATTGTAGAATTTGTTATGTTTTGATTTAACTTCATAAGGTCCATCGTAAGGCGGCTGTAATGATCCGCGCACTGTATCGTTGCGTATGAAAACATGTGTTGCTTCATTTAGCTGTTTAAATACAAATGGCTTTGAAGTGTCGTGATGGGCTGTTTGTGTAGGGCGAATATCGTTCATCATCTCAGCGAGATGTTTTACAAATTCAGTTTGCGGTAAAACATTCTTTTCTATATGAAGAAATTGTCCTGGAAGTCGTAGTGTTGATCCATAGACAAGCTGTGCTGCTGTAGTTTGTATGTCAGGTTTGAATGCTGATCGTAATCCTAACAATATGATTGGTAGTTTGCTTGGCCAGTCAATTCTGTTTTGACACATTATGGCTGTTTTAAGAGTACGATGCCAGCGCTCAATGATTCCATTGGCTTGCGGGTGATATGCAGTAGTACGTATATGATTGATGCCGAGGAGCCGTGACAATTCGTTGAAAAGTCTTGATTCGAATTGTCTGCCTTGATCTGTGGTGATACGGGAAGGTACTCCAAAGCGGGATATCCAGACGTTGATGAGAGCTGCGGCTACTGTCTCTGCTTGCATGTCTTCAATTGGAACAGCTTCAGGCCACCGTGTGTAGCGGTCTATGATGGTGAGACAGTATCTAAATTGGCCTGATTGGGGTAAAGGTCCAATCAAGTCCAAATTGATGTGTTCGAAGCGATGTGGTGTCAATTGATAGTGTTGAAGTGGTGAATGAACATGGCGGGTTACTTTGCATCGTTGACAAGGAATGCAATGTTTGACGAAACTAGCGATTTCCTTGTGCATCGAAGGCCATATAAAACGTTGTTTGATGATCTTCATTGTAGATCTAATGCCTCCATGAGCGATATTGTGGAGTTTGCAGATGATTTTCTTCCTGAGTGGCTTTGGAATAAATGGTCGAGCTGTAGGAGTAGAAAAATCACATACGATTGATGTTTCTGAATGTGGTAGGTTTACAGATTTGAGTTGCAGTGTTGAGTTGTTGTCTTCTAAAAGTTGTTTAAGCTCTGGGCAATCTTTTTGTGTTGACGCTATTTGCTCGTAGTCGATAATGTTGTTTTCGATTGCTGCTATGCGAGACAATGTGTCTGCTGTCGTGTTCTCAACTCCAGCGACGTGGAAGATGGTTGTTGTGAACTGACCAATGAAGTCCAATTGGCGGAGTTGTCTGGGTGATGCCTTGTCCGGCCTTTGAGTGAAAACGTATATGAGCGGTTTGTGATCAGTGCGGACATGAAATGATTTGCCTTCTAACATAAAGCGAAAATGCTTGATGCTGAGATAGATGGCGAGAAGTTCGCGATCATACGTGCTGTATTTGCGCTGAGCGTCTGTTAGCTTTACACTGAAAAATCCCATTGGCTGGTATTCATTATTCACGATTTGGTGAAGAACTGCTCCGACTGCTGTATCACTAGCGTCTGTGCTTAGCGAAAGTGTTGCATCTGGAGATGGGTGAACCAGGAGGGTTGCTGTTGCTTGCACTGTTGGAAATGTTGTATGTTTTCATCTGTCCAGTTGATTGGAGAAGAATCGTTCTTCTTATTGCCTGGAATTAACTGCAACAACGGGGCTTGATGTTCCAGTGCTTTGGGCTGGAATCGTCTGTAGAAGTTGATCATTGCCAGAAAGCGTCGAAGTTCCTTTACAACTTTGGGTAATGGAAAATCAACAATTGCTTTGACTTTGTCTGGTAGAGGTTTGATGCCATGAGAGTCGACATGATGTCCTAAAAATTCGATGGAATTTTGTCCGAAGGCACATTTGCTTGCGTTTATTGTGAGGTGGTAACGTTGAAGTCGTTCAAAAACTTGGCGAAGATGAATTTCATGTTGTTCAGCGTTACTTGATGCTACGGCGATGTCATCTAAATATACAAAAACGAAGTCGAGATCTCTGAAGGCGACGTCCATATAGCGTTGAAACGTCTGTGCTGCGATGCACAAGCCAAATGTCATATGCGTGAATTCGTATAAGCCAAAAGGGGTAGTTATAGCTGTTTTTGGAATGTCACGTGGTTCAATTGGAATCTGGTGATATGCGCGATTGAGATCAATTTTGGAAAATATTTTCTTACCATAGAAAATATGTGTGCAATCCTGAATGTGCGGCAGAGGGTACCGATCAGGGATCGTTTGTGCATTGAGAGCTCTATAGTCGCCACATGGCCGCCATTCGCCTGTTGCTTTACGGACCATGTGTAAGGGTGATGCATATGGGCTTTTGAAGGACGACATACTCCGATTTTTAGAAGATATCCAAACTCTGACTTTGCTGCTGTCAGCTTATCAGGAGTAAGACGACGAGGTTTTGAAAATGTGGGTGCTCCTTTGGTGTCAATGCAGTGTGTGACATCAGATGTGGTTGGTTTGGGTGTTGTATGATCCAGTTGAGTGATGGATTTGAATTTTTCCAAAATTTTAGAAAATTTGCATGCTGAGTTGAATGTTTTAATTGCGAATGAAGATTGAAGGCTGCAAATAACATTACGTGCTAGCAATGTTTGAGCGTCAATCAATTTTTGACGTTTAATATCAACAAGTAGATTGTAGTGTTATAAGAAATCCGATCCGATGATTGGTGTACGGACATCTGCGATGATAAAGTTCCATGAAAATGAACGACGTAACCCTAAGTCCAAGGTTAAACGTGTTGTACCATAGGATTTTATTATACTGCCATTTGCTGCGAAAAGAGGATTTTCGTTGGATGATGCGATGCGTTTGTTTATGGTTGAAACTGGTATAACGGATACGTCTGCACCTGTGTCAATAAGAAAATTGTTTCCTGTTTTTGAATCCAGTATAAAAAGTCGGTTGTATGTGGAAACGCTGTTTATTGTTATCCGATGTTTTGATGTATATGGTAAGGCTATATCGGATTGACTATCGAAGTTGCCTTTATGATCTTCGACAGCTGGATTTAGTTTTTTGAATTGGTGTTGAATGAGCAGGGCTCCTGACAGTTTTGTGCTTTGTCGCCATACTTGGTGTGATACCAACAATTTTTGTTGTTGTTGTTGTTGTTGGGCTGTGGGGTGTTGTTGCGACTGTTGCTTGGGAATCGGCTATTGCTGCGAGAGCGTCGATTATTGTTGTTGCTTAGAACTTGTCCGAGCTTGCTGTTGATTTGCTGAAATAATTTTTCTTGAGCATCCAAACGTTTTTCTATGTTGCTGAAACGATCGTCTATAGGATTTGGATTGTTGGTGTTGTTGCGTGATATGGCTGAAATATTGTCACTCGATGTAAATTTGAGTGAGTCCATGACAGCATCTGCGGCTGTTGAAAGTTGGGATAGTGTTGTATCCGGGGCACTTTCGAGCATTCCTACAATGACGGCACGAGCTTGAGGTGGAAGGCGCTTGATCCAGTAGCGACGGACAACTGATTCGTCGTTGGTGGCATTTGTCCGTTGTAGCTGACTGAGTAAATGACTTGGGCGTCCATCACCGAGTTGAATTCCAGATGCGAGCTTTTCAAGGCGAACCATTGCCGATTCTGCGAATTTGCCTAGTATAGCCTGCTTAAGTGTAGTGTACGGATTTGTTTCCGGTTCGTTTTGGATAAGATCGTGGACTTGCTCCAGATATTTAGGATCTGCGTACGCTATGACTGCTGCGTACTTCTCATGCTCTTTCCGAGAACCGATGCCTTGCAATAGAAACCAGTTTTCCAATTTGGTGAAAAACATATCTATGTTTGTGATTGTGTGAAGTTGTGGAAACGGCATCTGTCTAGTAATTGTGTTTAGATTTGATCCACTTGGTTCTGAATTATTTTGTGCATCAGCGAAACTATCGTTCTCCATCTTATAAGAATGTTGTGTGTGCTTAGTATGATGAAACACGTGTAAATTCTGATTGCGTCAGAAAATTATGACGAAATTATGTTGATGTGCGAATTTGATAGTCGAGGATCACCAATTGTAGTGAACCAGTGGTTTTTTAGTGCGTGTTTGAAATCAGGGGTCACCAATTGTGGTGACTTGCAGTGTGTGCGTGTTTGAAAGTCAGGGGTCACCAATTGTGGTGAACAATAGTTTTGTTAGATGCTTGTTTGATTAAATGAAGTGGATGTTTTTTTATAGTAAAGATTTATTGCAATTAAGATAAAAGTTTTTGAAAGTACAAAGCGGCACGTGTGGTGTGCTTGACAGATAGCGATGGAAGAGGAAGAAGTAGCGATGGTTACAAGGATATCGATAAATTATAATTTAAATAAATGTGATTGGCAAATTCAAAGGGTTGCCAGATCTCCATACACCCACAAACCCTAACACGTGTGCATGTAAACATGATCATGCATGCTCATTTTCATATACTCACCTGTTAACCTTTAACACTCCCCACCCTAATTCATCACCGAATTAGCACCCTAAATTTCTGACCCCTCGTCACACATGCGTGTGTGCTCTGACGCATGCATTCACGCACAAACCCTAACACGTGCGTATGTAAACATGATCATGCATGCTCATTTTCATAATACATAACACCCAGCTATTATGCTAATTAAGACCCTAAATTTCTGACCCCTCGTCACGCACCCCTAACCACCCCACTTTTTGTCCCAGAAAAACCCATTAAATATGCTAATTAGGATCCTTAACTTCTGACCCCTCGTCACGCACCCCTAACCACCCCACTTTTTGTCCCAGAAAAGCCCATTCAATATGCTAATTAAGACCCTAAATTGACCGATCTAGCCCAAAAAACACATTAAATATGCTAATTAGGACCCTAAATTGACCGATCACCCCAAAAAACCCATTAAATATGCTAATTAGGTACCTTAATTACCTAACCCCCCCTCGTCACACCCCATTAATTTTTACTCCCCATTCCACTTCCTGTCCCAGAACCCCCATTATATATCTACTTAACTATTTCATCATCCTTTGTCTGTATGTGTGTGTAAAATACGCAGTACTTTTTCGCAACGCAATTTAATTAAAATAAAAAATGTTCTGTCTTCAATTAGACTGTTTTGCTTCACAAAAATATAACACTTTTCCTTCTATTAAACACAATATATTTATTAATTCAAAACAAGTGTAATGTAATAAGTAAGAAATAAGAAAAAGTGGTGGGGTTTATTTTAATGTGTTGCTGCGTGCGAATTATTGCGAAAAGTGACGCTATTCATTTCAGTGTTGCACAGCTCACATTTTTATACCCTTCGACCATTGAAAATGGTCAAAAAAGGGTATACTAACTTTGTGCAAATGTATGTAACAGGCAGAAGGAGGCGTGGCAGACCCCATAAAGTATATATATTCTTGCTCAGGATCACTAGCCGAGTCGATTGAGCCATGTCTGTCTGTCTGTCCGGATGTCCGGATGTCCGGATGTATGGATGACCAGATGAACACACAGATCTCAGCTATTATAAGAGCTAGAGTTACCAAATTTGGCATGAACATTTCTGTGTAGCCGGCGCAGATGAAGTTTATTTCAAATGTTGGGTGCCACGCCCACCGCCCCCCGCAAATTAATAATTTAATTTTTGAACTCAATTTATAAGCGCTGTATGAAAGATACAACTTTCTGACTTTAACATACACAAAGCTCATTAAAATATCTACGTATTCTCGAAATTGTAATCCGATCGGTCAATAAACACAAAAGTTATTTAAGAAAGTATGTGCATAAAACCAAGTGCTTGTGTCAGCTAACAAGGAAGGCGGGCGAGCGCGAAGCGCGAGCGCCATCTGTCGAGAATAATTTCAAAGTATGTGCATATGTATATGTCTACATATATAGGAACATAGGTCGAAGGGTATCCCACTGTCGCGTGCCGCGCGACTGTTGCTTTTCTTACTGGTTTCATATTATTCTTATGTTCATACATGTGAATCGTTCTTATGATCTAGTTCTATATCTGCTCGTTTATCGATGATTGGTAATATCGATGAAACGATATCCAACATATAGATTGCAGACCATGTAAATTAAATAAATTAACCGGGATATTGAAACTAAACGTAAAATGATTTTACTCATGCAGATTGTTAATATTCGTTTTAGGCTTCCGATTGGCACGCAATGCCATGCAGCACTTAAACGAGTTCCTAAACGGATTGTCTAAATTGAATACCAAAAACTAACATAAGAATTAATTATCATTTTAATTAAGTATTTGAAATAATCTACTCAAAATGTAGAAATTAGAAAATAATACCTTTCAGCGGAATAGTCGAGTACTTGTATCCGTGCTGAGCCGAATACGCAGTATTCTACAAAACTATTTTACTCAAATTTACTGTCTTCGCCTTTTTACTCTTGAATAAGACTATTTTCAAAGACAAAGAAAAAAAACGAGCATTTGTTTGTGAAAAGAGAAAATAATTTCAATATTATATATAGACCTTATTATTCTCATTAACTCTAGCTTTAATTATCCATTCAGGTTCTCCTCTGTTATTCAATACCGAATAATTCAGAATCGTAGATTTGATATAGATAAGTTATATATATCGTCATACACTGCGGTATTCAGACCTTGTCGATCTAAATTACTTCAACAGCTATGTTTGATATTAACAAGAAAATGTATTCACAAACTTGCGGGAGCTTTATATTTTAATTAATTTGTTTGCCTTTTTATACCCTTCGACCATTGAAAATGGTCAAAAAAGGGTATACTAACTTTGTGCAAATGTATGTAACAGGCAGAAGGAGGCGTGGCAGACCCCATAAAGTATATATATTCTTGCTCAGGATCACTAGCCGAGTCGATTGAGCCATGTCTGTCTGTCTGTCCGGATGTATGGATGACCAGATGAACACACAGATCTCAGCTATTATAAGAGCTAGAGTTACCAAATTTGGCATGAACATTTCTGTGTAGCCGGCGCAGATGAAGTTTATTTCAAATGTTGGGTGCCACGCCCACCGCCCCCGCAAATTAATAATTTAATTTTTGAACTCAATTTATAAGCGCTGTATTAAAGATACAGCCTTCTGACTTTAACATATACAAAGCTCATTAAAATATCTACGTATTCTCGAAATTGTAATCCGATCGGTCAATAAAGACAGAAGTTATTTAAGAAAGTATGAGCATAAAACCAAGTGCTTGTGTCAGCTAACAAGGGAGGCGGGCGAGCGCGATGCGCGAGCGCCATCTGTCGAGAATAATTTCAAAGTATGTGCATATGTATATGTCTACATACATAGGAACATAGGTCGAAGGGTATCCCACTGTCGCGTGCCACGCGACTGTTGCTTTTCTTACTGGTTCGATAATAACCTATGTATTTTAAATGATATTTTCTACTCGATATTTTTGGTGTATATTCGTATGCGCCAAATTGAGCATGGTACGGAAAGGCTTGGCAACTTTATCGAACTCACAACAATAACGTTCCTTTTATACACGGCAAAGCGGCAATAGAAGGGTCGATAACGTTCCTTTTATACACGCAAAGCGGCAATAGAAGGGTCGATAACGTTCCTGTTATACACGCAAAGCGGCAATAGAAGGGTCGATAACGTTCCTTTTATACACGTAAAGCGGCAATGGAAGGGTCGATAACGTTCCTGTTATACACGGCAAAGCGGCAATGGAAGGGTCGATAACGTTCCTTTTATACACGGCAAAGCGGCAATAGAAGGGTCGATAACGTTCCTGTTATACACGCAAAGCGGCAATAGAAGGGTCGATAACGTTCCTGTTATACACGCAAAGCGGCAATAGAAGGGTCGATAACGTTCCTTTTATACACGGCAAAGCGGCAATAGAAGGGTCGATAACGTTCCTTTTATACATGGCAAAGCGGCAATAGAAGGGTCGATAACGTTCCTTTTATACACGGCAAAGCGGCAATGGAAGGGTGGATAACGTTCCTTTTATACACGGCAAAGCGGCAATAGAAGGGTCGATAACGTTCCTGTTATACACGGCAAAGCGGCAATAGAAGGGTCGATAACGTTCCTGTTATACACGGCAAAGCGGCAATGGAAGGGTGGATAACGTTCCTGTTATACACGGCAAAGCGGCAATAGAAGGGTCGATAACGTCACTTTTGTGAACGGCAAAGCGGCAATAGAAGGGTCGATAACGTTCCTTTTATACACGGCAAAGCGACAATAGAAGGGTCGATAACGTTCCTTTTATACACGGCAAAGCGGCAATGGAAGGGTGGATAACGTTCCTGTTATACACGGCAAAGCGGCAATAGAAGGGCCGATAACGTTCCTTTTATACACGGCAAAGCGGCATTAGAAGGGTCGATAACGTTCCTTTTATACACGCAAAGCGGCAATAGAAGGGTCGATAACGTTCCTGTTATACACGCAAAGCGGCAATAGAAGGGTCGATAACGTTCCTTTTATACACGGCAAAGCGGCAATGGAAGGGTGGATAACGTTCCTTTTATACACGGTAAAGCGGCAATAGAAGGGTCGATAACGTTCCTGTTATACACGGCAAAGCGGCAATAGAAGGGTCGATAACGTTCCTGTTATACAAGGCAAAGCGGCAATAGAAGGGTCGATAACGTCCTGTCGCGGAACGGATAAGTTGGCTATCGATAGTTAGTTAAGTAATTTGTCGCCCATAGAGGGCACTCGGATTTAGTATTTTAATGTATGCGTTTTTATCATTGTTGTAATCGGTCACATTGATTTAACTAAGAATTAAGCTACGCTTGGCGCATCAGATCAGTTCATCTGACGATATCCAAGAGTGAGGGAAGAGAAACTGCGGTATGTAGATTTGGGACCAGATTTAAGGTTAAAATATGTAATGTCTTGCAAACTGTATTATTCCCCTATAGAATAAAACATCTTAATTTGTCTTATGCCAATGATCGTTTAAGGCATTCCCTGAATATTGTCGGCGGCTTGACACGTCCCTTTTGTGAACGGCAAAGCGGCAATAGAAGGGTCGATAACTTCCCTTTAATACACGACAAGGCGGCAATGGAAGGGTCGATAACGTTCCTTTTATACACGGCAAAGCGGCAATAGAAGGGTCGATAACGTTCCTTTTATACACGGTAAAGCAGCAATAGAAGGGTCGATAACGTTCCTTTTATACACGGTAAAGCGGCAATAGAAGGGTCGATAACGTTCCTGTTATACACGGCAAAGCGGCAATAAAAGGGTCGATAACGTTCCTGTTATACACGGCAAAGCGGCAATAGAAGGGTCGATAATGTTCCTGTTATACACGGCAAAGCGGCAATGGAAGGGTGGATAACGTTCCTGTTATACACGGCAAAGCGGCAATAGAAGGGTCGATAACGTCACTTTTGTGAACGGCAAAGCGGCAATAGAAGGGTCGATAACGTTCCTTTTATACACGGCAAAGCGGCAATGGAAGGGTCGATAACGTTCCTTTTATACACGCAAAGCGGCAATAGAAGGGTCGATAACGTTCCTTTTATACACGCAAAGCGGCAATAGAAGGGTCGATAACGTTCCTTTTATACACGGCAAAGCGGCAATGGAAGGGTGGATAACGTTCCTGTTATACACGGCAAAGCGGCAATAGAAGGGCCGATAACGTTCCTTTTATACACGGCAAAGCGGCAATAGAAGGGTCGATAACGTTCCTTTTATACACGCAAAGCGGCAATAGAAGGGTCGATAACGTTCCTGTTATACACGCAAAGCGGCAATAGAAGGGTCGATAACGTTCCTTTTATACACGGCAAAGCGGCAATAGAAGGGTCGATAGCGTTCCTTTTATACACGGCAAAGCGGCAATAAAAGGGTCGAAAACGTTCCTTTTATACACGGCAAAGCGGCAATGGAAGGGTCGATAACGTACCTTTTATACACGGCTAAGCGGCAATAGAAGCGTCGATAGCGTTCCTTTTATACACGGAAAAGCGGCAATAGAAGGGTCGATAACGTTCCTGTTATACACGGCAAAGCGGCAATAGAAGGGTCGATAACGTTCCTTTTATACACGGCAAAGCGGCAATGGAAGGGTCGATAACGTTCCTTTTATACACGGCAAAGCGGCAATAGAAGGGTCGATAACGTTCCTTTTATACACCGCAAAGCGGCAATAGAAGGGTCGATAACGTTCCTTTTATACACGGCAAAGCGGCAATGGAAGGGTCGATAACGTTCCTTTTATACACGACAAAGCGGCAATAGAAGGGTCGATAAGTCCCTTTAATACACGACAAAGCGGCAATGGAAGGGTCGATAACGTTCCTTTTATACACGACAAAGCGGCAATAGAAGGGTCGATAACGTTCCTTTTATACACGACAAAGCGGCAATAGAAGGGTCGATAACGTTCCTTTTATACACGGCAAAGCGGCAATGGAAGGGTCGATAACGTTCCTTTTATACACGACAAAGCGGCAATAGAAGGGTCGATAAGTCCCTTTAATACACGACAAAGCGGCAATGGAAGGGTCGATAACGTTCCTTTTATACACGACAAAGCGGCAATAGAAGGGTCGATAAGTCCCTTTAATACACGACAAAGCGGCAATGGAAGGGTCGATAACGTTCCTTTTATACACGGCAAAGCGGCAATGGAAGGGTCGATAACGTTCCTTTTATACACGGCAAAGCGGCAATAGAAGGGTCGATAACGTTCCTTTTATACACGGCAAAGCGGCAATGGAAGGGTCGATAACGTTCCTTTTATACACGGCAAAGCGGCAATAGAAGGGTCGATAACGTTCCTGTTATACACCGCAAAGCGGCAATAGAAGGGTCGATAACGTTCCTTTTATACACGGCAAAGCGGCAATGGAAGGGTCGATAACGTTCCTTTTATACACGACAAAGCGGCAATAGAAGGGTCGATAACGTTCCTTGGTAAAGGTTAAATAGCTGCATGGCTCACCGATTTTGTTCAAATAAATCGCTTGTAGGCCACTGTGCGTATCATTGTGACGTTTTACTCAGAATTGGCGAACAAAATACATGTAAATTTAATTATTTTCAAAATTCAATTAAAAAAAATACAAACGCTACAGTCAGGTGCTGACTGTATAAGACCATGGATTATCATAGTATACCGTAAAAAAGTTTGTAAATAACAGAATAGAATCGCAGCTCGAATTTTCCACCGATTATCAAAAATAATCAGTACCTAGGGAACACCAAGAGAAAGTTACAGCACATGTAATGGATTTAGTTGTTCTTAAAAAGTTAAATTTTGGTGACCTACGAGTCGACTTGAGATGTTCTGCGTAACTTAAATGTTCCCCAAATTAATTAATTTCTGCAATCTGCAGTCATAGATAGATTCTATCTGTCTAGCTTATTTATTTTCGGATATATATAAAAACTCGCAATGAAAATTGCGCTTTATTTGGATTAATATTAAAAAATTTGGCGGAGACCAATTTTATACAGTGTTCGACGACACGCGCAATTTGAATTAACGAACAGAAGAAGAAGAACGCATAGACAAAGCAGATGCGAAGTGTCGCAACCATTAGACTGGCAATAGGTATAAGTATGCATTTCTAGCGTGTACCAAAATGCTTCTTGTTGATTTTTTGGCACGATCTAGAGTTGTTCAGTGGCTGAGTGGATTATGTCTCGGACTGTAATAAGGCCAATAATGTTGACCTGACCGTTTTTCGGGGTTCGATTGCGCGCGCTACCACGATCTCTGGCATATGAAACTTTTTGTTTTTCATTATTTTTCATTACAGTATTTTAAAAGCTTAAAACATTTAAAAGGGGCGGTTTTTTTAAGTTATTGGTACGCAATATATGTAATTATAACTTAGTTTTCTTTCGTTGGTACACAACAGCAACTCCAAATCTAATTGTATTGTACATATGTATGTACATACATGCGTGCAATAATGTGTGTTGAAGTGGGATGCCAATACATAAATGTGGATATGCAGACATGTATATATGGGCATCCCACTCGCACATTCACAACTGCATTGAAGAACGCATTGTTTACTTTTGGCTCGCATCTTTTTGATACGTGCTAAATATAATAAAAATAGTGAACTTTATTTATAAATAATTAATATTATTTGTAACTATTATAATTTTATTGCATAATATAGTATGAAAACAAAATGAGGAAAAACAATTTTTTATTGAAATTTAATTAAATAATTTAATTTGTTTGTAGCTGCTATTTTACAGCCCGCTTGACTATAACTTTTCTTTTAGTTTATTAGAATAGTTTATTAGAATAAAATAAACAAAACAAAATAAAAAAAAATAAATAATTAATAAATGAAAATTCCCACCCGCCTCACCGGGAGTTGAACACACCACTAACTCACAGTTTTTAGGCCATGGATTTTAAAAAAATTCATGGACTATTGTGTTTGTTGGAACGGAAATGTGCGTAACAGGCAGAAGGAGGCATCTCCGACCCCATAAACTATATATATTCTGACTCAGTATCAGTAGCCGAGTCGATTGAGCCATGTCTGTCTGTCCGTCTGTCTGTCTGTATGAACACCTGGATCTCAGAAACTATAAGAGCTAGAGTCATCAAATTTTGCGACAACATACATATATATTGCAGTGTCTCAAAGTTTTTGTAAAATTTGGACACGCCCCTTCCCGCCTCTGTAAATCAGTAATAACTATTTAACAACTACAATATTAGCTCAACAACCAAAATTGTATATCTTACATGACAAATACCTTGCCACGGGCGTTATGTAAAAATTTCATTTAAATCGGACTATAAATAAGTGAGATATGATACGAATTAAACTCACTTTGAACATATATACTTAAGCAGACCTAATTTACACAAGCATACCGAGGTTCGAATCTAGCGTCAGACACACAGCATTTTAAACTTTTTATTTGCATTGTATGGTAACAGAATTGGTTCACAATGCAGCTTTGCCGATAGGCCCCGGAGTGAAGCAATGGCCGGGTGGTTAGAATGGCGGACGGCAAATTAAAAAACTGTGAGTTAGTGGTGTGTTCAACTCCCGGTGAGGCGGCGGGTGGGAATTTTCATTTATTAATTATTTATTTTTTTTTATTTTGTTTTGTTTATTTTATTCTAATAAACTAAAAGAAAAGTTATAGTCAAGCGGGCTGTAAAATAGCAGCTACAAACAAATTAAATTATTTAATTAAATTTCAATAAAAAATTGTTTTTCCTCATTTTGTTTTCATACTATATTATGCAATAAAATTATAATAGTTACAAATAATATTAATTATTTATAAATAAAGTTTACTATTTTTATTATATTTAGCACGCATCAAAAAGACGCGAGCCAAAAGTAAACAATGCGTTCTTTAATGCCGTCACTCTTTCCGTATTTTGCCTGTTATGAATTTGCAAGTTCAATGTGATTCTTATTGGATATTGTTATTTTGTTTTGCTCTCAATATTTTGCAATTAGAATTCTAGAACATAACAGCGATCATAAGACTGTGGCGACGCAGCCTCATCTATATGAGCCCGATCTGGCAGCCTGGCACCATCATAAGCAGACGATAGTTCCACCGTTTCACTACAAGCCCTTTAAAAGTTGTGAATGTGCGAGTGGGACGCCCATACATACATGTCTGCATATCCACATGTATGTATTGCCATCCCACTTCAACACACATTATTGCACGCATGTATGTACATACTTATGTACAATACAATTAGATTTGGAGTTGCTGTTTTGTACCAACGAAAGAAAACTAAGTTATAATTACATACATTGCTTACCAAAAAGTTAAGAAAAACCGCCCCTTTTCAATGTTTTGAGCTTTTAAAATATTGTAATGAAAAATAATGAAAAACAAAAAATTTCACACGCCGATGATGATCGGATCGTGCTAGCCATCGAACCCCGAAACACGGTCAACATTGTTGGCCTTACAGTCCGAGACATAATCCACTCAGCCACTGAACAACTCTAGCTCGCGCCAAAAAATCAACAAGAAGCATATTGGTGCACGCTAGAAATGCATACTTATACCTATTGCCCTCTCGCTCAGTCTAATGGTTGTGACACTTCGCATCTGCTTTGTCTATGCGTTCTTCTTCTTCTGTTCGTTAATTCAAATTGCGCGTGCCGTCGTAAACTGTATAAAATTGATCTCCGCCAAATTTTTAATATTAATCCAAATAAAGCGCAATTTTCATTGCGAGTTTTTATAAATATCCGAATATAAATAAGTTATCTATGTCTGCAGATTGCAGAAATTAATTAATTTGGGGAACATTTAAGTTACGCAGAACATCTCAAGTCGACTCGTAGGTCACCAAAATTTAACTTTTTAAGAACAACTAAATCCATTACATGTGCTGTAACTTCCCCTTGGTGTTCCCTAGGTACTGATTATTTTTGATAATCGGTTGAAAATTCGAGCTGCGATTCTATTCTGTTATTTACAAACTTTTTTACGGTATACTATGATAATCCATGGCCTTATACAGTCAGCACCTGACTGTAGCGTTTGTATTTTTCAGTTCTACGGCAGTCCATATGGAGCGAAGCTGCTCAAGACGCACTCTGTGAGTGTGAAGTGAGGCTGTAGGAGAATTTTGAATCCTAGCTTCGAACTGCGTGAGCTTATCAGAAGCGTTAATGAACTCTTGGAGTGCCATTTTTATTGCCAGTGAGATTTGATGACCAACTGAACGAGTAACTGGAGGAGTGTGCACCGAAATTGTTGGCACCTGACTAACTTTAGATGTAACTCCTTTCCGCAATGTGGCGGGAGAAGGTGTTCTACCAAGAAGGGAACTTGGAAGAGAGCTGGAGCGTCTGTGCTTAGTCGTGGGTACAACAAGGTGTTTCTTGGTGTCTGCACTGTCAATTGGCATCACAGGCTTTCAAAAAAGCGAGAAAAATGCAATTGATGCTGTTGACGGAAGCAGAAACTTGAAAGAGAAGAGCGTAGAAAATTGGACGTACAGAATTTTCTTGTTTTAACAATAAACAAGAATATTAATCAACTCAATCGGAAATTTTATCGAATTTGGTTGAGCGTGGAATATGTTGGTAGATTACAAGGCAACACTTTTTGGAAAAACGTCGCAAAAAAAAATAATATATAATATTATTATTTAATAATATTATTTTATAAATATCGATATATTTTATTGAGTAATAATAATTATCGAGAAAATTAATTTACTCAGCGTGAAATTCTAAGAAAAGACGCAATATAATTTATTTACAAATAATAAATTATATTTATAATTATTAATTATTTATTATTAGGATATATTTTCTCAGACGGAGGAAAATATATTCGATAATTTTTTGCAATGTTGCAGCGCCTTGTAATACCACAACACAGTGCACAATAAGACGATAAGGAAAAAATAAGTGACTCTAAAAGTCACGGTTGCCCACTACGTGATATTTTAATATTTGAGCTTGTGCAGCCCTGGAACGATAACACTGAGTGAATAGAAAAAAGTGGCGGTTGGTCGATTGTGATCGAACTGCGATCACTAAGGCAACTACGATCACTACTCAAAAGGTAAACAAAGAAATAATAAATATTTTATTACTTCTTTGTATTAGATTAAGTTGCCCAATAAATTAAATGTTTTTAAAATACGAATATGTGTGTTAGTTTAAGAATTTTAAAATAAGAATATATGTATGTGTTAATATGTATTTGTGTGTGTTGTGCCGGTGCAGCCGAAATATTGCTGCCGGTCAAAGTGTATTGGTATATGTTAATAAATTTAATAAATGTAAAAGGAATACAGTGTTATCTTTTTTGGTGTTAGCTTTGGAGGTACAATTGCCACTTGAGGTGCGGACCTTGGCAATGTGCTAATGGGCAACGTAAGTATGTAATGTGGATATATATTACACATACAATTTAATTAGTTTTGGAGAATGTATGTACCTTTGTTCAAATGAAAAGGGTAGGAGAAGGTACATACATGTATGTGGCAGAGGTTTGGTAGAATTAGACGGATAAACTGTGTGTAATTTGTGACGTATTTCCGTACATATATGTATGGAAATCTTACGAAGATGGCAGTCGTCTGTAAGTAAGTATGTACTTACTAATGGAACAACATATGTACATACAGAGATGCCGGTGGCGCAAATTGCGAGGTTAGGAGAAAGTAGAAAATCTTTCTTTTCACCAAGGAACAATTACACACAGTCCTCTGCCGCATAAAAATAAGTAAAAAATGTAGTACTTATCTGGGGGATCCTGACGAGATGCCGATGATCTAGTGGTTCGAGCGGAGCGTGGGGATGAAAATCCAGCGACGTGATGTCCAAAATGATGATGATATCCGGCTCGAAGGACCAATGAATGTGGTGGCGGCAATGATTTCTTCCTTCTTGGGGGGATCGTAGATTTGGGGATGTGATGCTGAAAAGGGAAACCGACGCGAAAACAATGCGATATAAAAAATACAATTCGGGGCGCGTGGCGTTCACTTCACTGTGGTTTATTTTCAACTGCTTTTTACATAGGTAAAGATTGGCTTAAGCCTAACTTAACATAGTCTGTTGAATAAAAGAGCGCGAGAGCCCTCGGTAACTCTCGCACTGTTTACGCCGATATGCTGCCTACTTTTCGGCGGCGAGTTTCGGCGTAAACCTTTAATAAAGTACTCTATTAAGCTTTTCTCGTCTAAACTAACTGACTTGCCTATTTCCATGAGACTATATAAATATTCTCTGTAGTCCGATTTCGTAACATACGATGGACTTCAATTGACGAAATTGATGCTCCAAACTCTGCCAACAATACTTGATCTAGTAAACTGAGACAGTGAATCTTAAATATCCCTCAACGTAAATATTGAACGTGTTTCTGGAACTGTACAGTTAGCTATGACCGAATCGTCATCATCAGAGGTATCAACATTTGTAGAAAAATGCAGCTGTTGAATTCGTCGCTCTGCTTTGCTTGATATCACCCTCTGTGATTTTCTCACTGCAACTCAGCCTCTCTGCAATCTGTCTGCTCCGGCATACTCGAACTCTATACAAATCTTCGCTTTCAGCCTCTGCCAAGCCAATCCAAACTCCCAAGTACACGCACTCCTTACAGATCGTCGCTTCTAGCCTCTGCCAAGCCACTCTGCTCTCTGACGTACACGCACTCCTTACAGATCGTCGCTTCCAACTTTTGCTAAGCCAATTTGCACTCGTCGTTCGCTATGTGTTACGACAGAATACACAGTAGTCGTCTCGCTCTGCAGACATCTAGCAACTGGCGCCAGTCCGTATAAAAATTTTTAACGGCTCGCCATTTCAAGTGAATTGAATTTCACAATGTGACGCCGCTTTTCTGGGATTTGATTTCCAGAATATTCGCCACTTTGCCTGATAATTTTTAAGAATTATAATGCAATCAAGTCTTTTTTGTGTCACCGTTGTTCTTATTTTTGCTCTCACAAATCTACTACGCATGGAAAGTATTTCACAATGTTCTTTTCATTTATGTCACATAAGTTCGCTATCTCACTTCTGACACCAAATTTGTAGGATGGTCAATGGCCGTCTCATTTACTTTGATTGAAACACCGATAATTTAGTTAAGTTTAATAACATACCATAATAGTTAATTGCGAAATAAAATGCGTTTTAACGTATTTGAAAAATAAGGAGCTTGAGCACACAACCGACACAACTGACACTCTCAAATCGACTTCATTTCGATAGATCTTTTTAAAATAAAATACTTCGATTGCAGAGTTGCATCACAACTTGATTTATCTGACAATACTCTGAATTGACGATACGATTGATATCGATATTTAATTAAAACTGTCGGCCACTTCTAGTATTGCGAACCGATCCAACATTCGGCCATCCTGAATTTTCATTCGGCATTTGCGACATTTTATCTACAGGCTCCCACTTTTTCATGTATTCAGAATTAATTGACAGCTGTTTTTCCCCGCTTTTTTTTGTTTTTGTTTGACTTCGCTATGTTTAAATATGAATTTTATATTTTTTTCGATGCTAATTAGTTCATAATTAATTACCTAATAATATAGTACAAAAAAATTAAGAAAACCCTAATTATATTAATAAAAAACAACTTTAAGCGTAAAATTTCATTGCATTTTTCCTTTTGCAAAGAATTAGTTGACACACTGTATATGATTATATTGCTTCTGACAATTCATATTGTGTTGTGTATATCACAATAGGTTATGGCCCCAGACAAAAAATAATTAAATAATAGTGCTTGTTGATCGTCGAATTAAAAGAGTGGACTGTAATTAAATTTTTTCTAGGTTGCACACTTTATTTCTTAATGTATCCATACAATGTTAGCGAGTTCATTCTAGCGTAGCTTTTTCTTAGAATCTTCACAAAAGACTCACTTTTTCTAGTATTCATAGATTTCGGTAACATACTTATCGATATCAATTATATTCTAAAGCAGAAGCATAGTTGCATTGCTCTGTTAACAAAACATGTGTTTCTAAGAAATTTAACATAACAATTTAAATTCAATAAGTAAACGCTCTTATTTCTAACCAGTGCTTTAACGCAAAATTTGATTCTTCTTTTTCAAAAGCACATTTTTGCATTTGGTCGCCGTATTTGTGCTTGTGTAAGTGCACACGAAGTACAGCAACCACATGGAGATAGAGAATATGGAAAAAGGAAAACGTAATATAAAGACATTTAACGGAGATAAGTATACATTTTAAAAATTTCGAATTAGAGCTTTGTTAGACGAACATGATTTATTAGACATTATTGACAAAGAAATAATAGAAGAAACTGATCAATGCACTATGGGCAAAAAGCCCGAAATTTTTGCATAAAGTCCAATTTTAAAGTTAGAGCATTCAAATTCGGCACACATATGTGAAGAATTATTATAGAATTTCGGAATTTTTGTATGGGACAATCGCCAAAAGTATTTCTAGTTGATGTAGACTCTTGGAACTTGGCAACAAATTTGTTTATTGAATTGTAAAATATTAAATAAAAGTAAACTAGATCGGACTACTATATCATATAGCTGGCATATAAACGATCGTAAAATTTTGAATTTTTTTTAACTTTATTCGTCGTTAACAGCGAAAAATATTGTTTTGGACTAGTTCTTCAAGGCATGTTTTGTCAATTGACTAGTTCTCATGTGCTTCAGTATTTTACATCACCATACCCGATCCGTGCACCCCCAAGAAAAAATAATTTTTTAATTTAAAATTTTATTTACAAATATGTTCATTCTTCTTCAACTTCTAGCTCTATTTCTGCACCTTCATACAAATCCTCATCAGAGTCCTCATAAGAATCAGAATCTTTTCTTTCTATATCTAATGGTTCAAAGTTTGCCGGCGATGCTAAATTTAGAATAAGTAATACATCTGCCGGCAGAGTTATTTTTTTTGTTTATATTTTTTTGCCTTTCATTTAAACTTAAGCTTGAAATGTATGGATTAGAGGAATCCATAGCTCTATAAAAAACATCAGCCATATTGTTTAATCGGCTCTTTTTTCGGACATGTGATTTCCTATCGTTTTTATAGTGCTTGTTCCTTGCTTCTGAAGCATTTTCTCCAAAACATCCAACTGGGACCAAAGATGAGTTCTTAATTTGCCGACCGTGTACTAATATTTTATGAACCGTCGGCGACATCGGATACCAAGGATACACAAAGGGTTCATGCAAGGGTGGCTTCGACCCATGATCTAGTGTAGTTAATTTGTTAAATTTATACACATACACATAGACACATGCTTGAAAATTATTCCCGACAGATGGAGCTTGCGCTGCGCGCTCACCCGCCTCCCTTGTTAGCTGACACAAGCACTTGGTTTTATGCTCATACTTTCTTAAATAACTTCTGTGTTTACTGTCCGATCAGATTGTAATTTGGAGACTACGTAGATATTTTATTCAGCTTAGCATATGTTAAAGTCAGAAAGTTGTATCTTTTATATCGCGCTTATAAATTGAGTTCAAAAATTAAATTATTGATTTGCGGGGGCGGTGGGCGTGGCACCCAACATTTGAAATAAACTTGATCTGCGCCGAGTATATAGGAACCTTCATTCCAAATTTGGTGTCTCTAGCGTTTATAATAGCTGAGATCTGTGTGTTCATCTGGTCAGACGGACATCCGGACAGACAGACGGACATGGCTCAATCGACTCGGCTAGTGATCCTGAGCTAGAATATATATACTTTATGGGGTCTGCCACGCCTCCTTCTGCCTGTTACATACATTTGCACAAAGTTAGTATACCCTTGTTTGACCATTTTCAATGGTCGAAGGGTATAAACAGACAGTGGGATACCCTTTGTAGTTTAATGTGTTCCGGTGTAGTTTAATTTGTTAAATTCATACACATATACAAATGCGCATGCTTTTAAATTATTGCCGACAGATGGCGCTCGAGTTATCATATGAGAGTCGGTTGTGTCCTCGTAGGAATGAATATGAATACTTCTGTTATCCTATGTTATCATATGAGAGTCGGGTGTGTCTTCGAAGGAATGAATATGAATACTTCTTTGCACTTTCGTGGTAGGTATAAGAATGATTTTATTTGTATCTCTTAAGTATAATAATGCTTAGCTTATCGAAATGCATGGGAATGGAACGAGAAAATGGAATCGGGTGATCTTTCTGTTGGCGATTTGTTTATCGCATCCGTTCGGCAACGTCGGCAGTATTGCAACAAAGTGTGGGTCACTACGTAATCAATACGTACAGTGTTGCCACTTTGTTGATGTTAATGACCGGGGCAGCTTCGTGGGAGCTGACTGCTGCTGAGTGGGGACAATGCTGGGCATGGTAACTCCTCCCCCCCTAGTGTGGAGAGACGGCCACAACGAAGGGATGGTCGGCTGGACAACAAGAGGTGTGTGGATGGGTTGCGGGAGAAAGATCGTTTTCTGCTTGTTACAAATTCGTAGACACATCGCAAGTATTAGTACCATGCTCAGTGCAAAGTACGTAGCGGTGAAATGGTGTTGATTTACGTAGTCCATGTGAACGATTTTTCCGGATTTTGCCAATGTTTCCAGGTGCAATTTTTCGAGTGATAAAATTTTCAGAGTTTTATTTTTTACTACTTGTTCTATTGTTGGTATGTCGAAGGTAAATTTGTCGTTTTCTAAGAGTTCCTTATCGCTGTACTCTGTGTCGTATATAGTTATAGTGCAGTTGTGATACCGTAGTATTACTGATCCGTTAACATAAGTATCCTCTTGACGGTCGGACTTAATTAGAATATTATGTCCGTTAAAAATAAAAATTATTCCTTTCTCGGCTTCTAATACATTAGTGGTTGGCTCTGTTTCGACCATGTCGCACTTGATTCGCTTGCGGCCGTTGATTAGGTCCTACAGGCATTTGTTATTAGAGTATATGTTTTCTCTTAATGCTTCGGGCAAAAATAGTTGTGTTCGACTTTCAAACATTCGTTTTCAAATTTGTAGATGTTATCGTCTTGGTATGCCAGGAATGATGAAATCCGGAGACATGATGAAATATGAAGAGTTTATAGGTAAGGGAATTATATGAATGAAATGATACATTTGTGTGTCGAATATTGGGATCTTAACGTTAAATAATAGTTTTGTGTTAAAAGTGTAACAGGATGGTATCAAAAGGTTATAAATGTGTTCATCTAATTCTATGGTTACATTTTGCTTATTAAATATAGTTCGTATGTGTTCCAATTGTTGTGTGTTAAACATGAATTTGGGGATAAGGCCTAACTTACAAGTAAGCTTTCAGCCACGTTATTTATATGTTCAATTAATGAGTCGATATTATGTTTTAGTTTATTTATGTATTGTAATGTATAAATCTTGTTTTTAGTGTCTCTTAATTCTTTAAAAATTAAGTTATGGGAACTTTCGAAAAATTTCTGTATTGTAAGTTGTTCGTTATTTATGTGTTCTGTTATATTGTTGATTCTGATAATGATGTCCCTGTTTAGAAATGTCTGCTTATTTTGTGCCTCTATTAAGATGTCTGTTCTATTCTGTGATTTATTTAATTCGGCTAAAAAATGTTGTCCGTCATTGTCGTCTAAATTTCCCGATATTGATTTAAGGATTGTCCCCAGGCCGTTTATAAGGCCTCTTCTATTTCTAACGTGTGGTAGTAGGCTATCAATTTTTTCTTCTAATTGTTGAACTTTCATGTTTAGAATTTCTAATTAAATCTCGAAAGTTGGCTCTAGCTTGAGGGATTCTATGGTGGTTTTAATTCTGGAGGCGCAAGTTCTGAATTCTTTTACATCTATAACGTGTTAGGATTTTGTGAGATTTAGTAATGTAGGTGTTACCAAGTTGGATGATAGCTATGGGCGATGATCCGTTGATGTTGGTGATATTGTATGATTGGACGGTGGTGAGAAACAGTCTGGAAAAGTTAATCTATTAGTATAGTTCCGGTGGGTATGAGTTCTTTAGGTGTTAGTGTTTGGTTGGGATTGTGAGTTTATGTTTCTTTTGATGTGCCTCCTAATTTTTTGCTTGTATAATTTCTGGCCTCTGGTAGTTATAAGTGTTATACCTTTGTCTCTTCCTACTTTGTGTAAGGAAAATCTAGGTGAGATTTTGTTTCTTCTGTTTTCCTTTCTATATACAATATTATTTTCCTCAACCGGAATTGGCGGTTCTCTGTCTTTATTTAACTTAGCCAATCTCTTATCGGTGGTGATTTGTAAGTGTTGTTGCATTTGAGGGTATAGTGTTTGTCTGAATTGGTTTAGTTTTGATAGGTAATCGTGGTGGTTGTCGTAAGTCTTTTCAAACATGTGTGTCCTGCCGTGAAAAAGTTCGAAAGGGGTGTGATTTGTGTTAGAATGCATCGCGTTGTTATAGGTTGTTAATACTTCGGCAAGTATTTCAGTATGTTCGCACTGTATCTGTAGTTCTTTACGGTGATTCATAACTATTCTGTATAATTCTGTTAACGTAGAGTGAAGTCTTTCGACGGGTGAGTTACCAGTCGACTGTTGGAATGAAGTTGTGTGTTGAAGTATGTCGTACTGTACAAGGAAATCGCTAAACAAATTCCCGCAGAATTCAGCGCCCTGATCGAAGACCAATTTTTTAGGTATGCCGAAGTAGCTCATGAATTGGGACAGGGCGGCAATGACTTTAATGGAGTTTCTGTTATCAAGCGGGTATGTGCGAATTTTGAAAATTTGTCAATGATAGTTAGATTGTAGGTACCATTGATGAAGTAAATATCTATGTGAATCACTTCTAAGGGTCCTGATGGTGCAGGTGGTGATTGCATAGTTGGTTTATGGGGTTGCCTGTCGTACTTAAGTGTAAGGCAAATGTCGCAATCTTTTATTATTTGTGTGATGATATCTTTCATGCGGGGGAAGTAAATGTCTCTTTTTAAGTGTTGAAAGGTTTCGTCGATACCTCTGTGGTTGCTCTTGATGTGGTATGTACGTATTCTGGTTTTTTGGTCTTCAGGGTCGGTTATTTCAGGTAAGAATAGCGGGAGATTTTGAATGAGTCGTTGTCCGAAAAGTAATTATTGTACGCTTCTTCTATGAGTAATAAGACATGGTCTGGTGCAAATATTGCTACCATTTTATTTGGTTGAAGGATTGATTGTAAGATGTTAGAAATAGTGTCAAAGGAGTATGTAGGTTCTGAGATGATTCTTCTGGTTTTGTACGTGAATGGTGTCGAAATTTTTACTGAAGATTTTTTTCCAATACGGAACACAATTTGTGTGTTGAAATGGTTTAACGGTTGTTGTACGACTGGGATTTTCTGTGGGTCTTCGTTTATGTTCAAATTTGGTTCAATACGACTAAGCGCATCGGCGACCACGTTTTGTGATCCTTTTTTATACACGACCTCGTCTACGACTGCTAAGGTGGTTTTCCACCGAAGTAGTTTAGGGTTTTGACCGCTAAAACTTTCTAACCAGACCAAAGGTTTGTGGTCTGTGACTATATTGAATTTCTGGCCGACGAAGAGGTATGGCCGAAAGTGGCTTACTGACCAAATAATAGCTAGCATTTCTTTTTCTATAGTGGAATATCTGACCTCTGTGTCTGATAGTGTTCTACTAGCGATAGATATGGGTTTGTCACTGGTGTCGGGGCCTTGTGATAGGACTGACCCTATAGCGTAGTTACTTGCATCGGTCGTCAACGTGAATGGTTTTGTGAAGTCGGGATATATAAGTATTGGGTCGTTGCATAACAAATTTTTCGAATTTTCGACTGCTTTCCTGAATTCGTCGTCTATAACTATTGATTTTTTTCCTTTCAGTTGTCTTGTTATAGGTTTTGTTATTTTCGCGAAATCCTTGATAAATTTTCTATAATATCCAAGTAATCCTAAAAATGACTTAATTTCGCTGATGGTTTTGGGACATGGGAAGTCCTAGCTTGTATTTTGTTTGGGTTGGGCTTAACTCCCTCTTGGGTCACAATGTGCCCTAAAAAGTCGATTTCTTTTCTTAAAAAGTTGCATTTGGCAGGTTGGATTTTTAGATTCGCGTTTTGTAATTTGGTGAAGACAAGTCTGAGTAGTATCGGTCATTGCAGGCATGCAGTGTAAAAATCCATAGTCTTGTAACGGAAGTTCTTCTGCTACCAATGGTTCTTCTAGGTAAAGTGTTTGATTGTGATCTGAATTATTACATTCTTCGAAATAGGCTATACCTGTGGTTGCAGTGTACAGTCCACCTGTTATTGATAATTGGTTGTCAAAATCTGTGGTCCCGTATATAAAGTCTCCTTGCATGAAATTTACTGGTAATGGAAGCCTTATCTTGCTATTTGATGGTACAGTATGCAACGTATCTACAGGGTTTGGTCGTGTCAAAATTGGAATTGCGGTTTTAGGTATCTCTAAAATAGAGTCTGCAATGTTTATTTTTGCATTCAGAGTGGATAGCTGATCCATGCCTAAGAGGCCGTTGAAGTGTGGGTGAAAATTTAACAAAAGAAACTTGTGATTTGTTAGCTCTTTGAATTGTTAGAATTTAATAGTATCTGTGTATTCTGTTATTTGAAATGTATTAAGTACTGTATGAATGCCGATGCTTGAATCTAGTTTTTTTTTTGTTGTATTCTGTAATGAGGGCTGGGTTTCTAAATTAATAAGTAAGTGTCTATTAGGAATTTAAATGGTTGTGAGGGGGCGAAAGTTGGGGATAGTATTACGTAAGGTAATGATGTGCCGTGGGCTTTCCTAGTTAGGAATCCGACTGGTTTTCCGAGGCGCTTTGAGGAAAATTTGTGTCGTCATTTATGTTGCATAAATTTGTATTTGTGTTAGTATTGATTCTGTATTGTTGTTGGTTAGCTGAAGCTGGTTTTCCGTAGTTGTGGGATGGGTTTTGGTAACTAGTCGATTGTCCCTTTTGTTGGTGATTGGTTTGTTGGTGCGAGGTATTGCGACCGTTATTATTTGAATGGTTATGTTGTTGTTGGTTGTTCTTGGGATATGGGCGTCCTTTGTCCGCTGAATTGTCGCGGCGACTGCCCTCTGCCTGTCTGTTTTAATTTTGGAAGAAGAAACTTTGTTCCATTTGTCCGAATTCGTGAGCTTTTTCGATAGAGTTCGGGTTTCTAGTTCTGATAATTGTTCTTAATGGGTCTTTTAGTCCGATGATAAATGCGTTGAGGCATATTCGTCATAAAAGGCACGTTTAGTGCATAGCCCGTTCTATCCATGTCTTTGGCTATTATTATAAGTTCGTTTCTCAATTTTATTATACTGAAAAATAATTTTCCCATTGTAAGGTCGTTTGGTAGGGTCTGTATTTCCCTAAGTACTATCGCTTCGGTTCTCTTGCTGGTGTAAAGTCGTTTGAGGTTAGTCTTGATGTCGTCCCTAATTCAATTTAGTGTCGCAAAGGGTCAGGGCCTCATCTGCTTTTCCTACGATTTTATTGCGGACGGCTCTTAGAAGTAACTGCCCATAGGAGGTCTTGTCTACTGATCTGATGAGGAACAGTAGTTCTTCAGCGCTAGTTAAGAACTTATCAAGGTTGCTAGAGTGACCTTTAAAAATTGGAAGTTGTTCAACAAAAGCTAAAATATCGGTTGGGTTAAGATTGGTATTGATAATTGTCGAAGTGGCACTCAATGTCGGGCTTAAGAGGGCTGATGCGTTGCCCGAGTCCATATTGTTGTTGATGGTTGGTCGTTCTACCTGGCCTGTCTCTTCAATAAAGCTAACCTGTGGCTGTTGTCTGTCTTCTTCTTCTTCCCTGATTTCAGTAAGACTGCCCCCACTCCTAAGTCCAAGTCTTCTTTTAATTTGGGTACTAAGCTGAATTCCCTTTGACATGTAGGTGTTTTGTGTTAAGTAGTGTATTTACTAAAATTTACAGTGTGGTAAGTGTCTTATTGCTATAAGTGTTCTTAAGTTTATGTGTCTGTGTTGTGTATATGCTTAGTGTACTAAGATTTTATCTTAAGTGATAAGGTGTAGTTGTGTAAATGTGGTTTTATGTATAGATAATCTTAAAACATAATGTTGTGTATTTATACTAAATTATCGATGGTTTTGTGGAATTAATTTTTCTTCTGCTTTTGTTTCTTTCTAGGTAAGTGTGTAATTTGGTTCCAGTGTTTAACTGTAATATATTGTGTGCATTAGTAAGTATATATTGTTATACCCTTCGACCATTGAAAATGGTCAAAAAAGGGTATACTAACTTTGTGCAAATGTATGTAACAGGCAGAAGGAGGCGTGGCAGACCCCATAAAGTATATATATTCTTGCTCAGGATCACTAGCCGAGTCGATTGAGCCATGTCCGTCTGTCTGTCCGGATGTCCGTCTGACCAGATGAACACACAGATCTCAGCTATTATAAACGCTAGAGACACCAAATTTGGAATGAAGGTTCCTATATACTCGGCGCAGATCAAGTTTATTTCAAATGTTGGGTGCCACGCCCACCGCCCCCGCAAATCAATAATTTAAGTTTTGAACTCAATTTATAAGCGCTGTATAAAAGATACAACTTTCTGACTTCAACATATACTAAGCTGAGTGAAATATTTTCGTAGTCCCAATCCAATCCAATCGGACAGTAAACACAGAAGTTATTTAAGAAAGAATGAGCATAAAACCAAGTGCTTGTGTCAGCTAACAAGGGAGGCGGGCGAGCGCGAAGCGCGAGCTCCATCTGTCGGGAATAATTTTCAAGCATGTGGCTACTATATGTGTATGTGTATGAATTTTACAAATTAACTACACTAGATCATGGGTCGAAGGGTATCCCACTGTCGCGTGCCGCGCGACTGTTGTTTTTCTTACTGGTTTATGATGAATTTAGGTGAATGACAGGACTCGGACTCTTCTAGTTTTTTTTTAATTGAATTTTGAAAATAATTAAATTTACATGTATTTTGTTGTTGATTTTTGTGTACGGCACCAGTCTGCCTGCAACATTTTGTGACGGCTCAGTGTCCCACAAACCGATTCATTTGAAATGAAAACTGAGCAAGCAAAAACATTTAAAGTGTTTAGAAAAAGCGTGCCTGCGGCGCTCTAATCCCCAACATAAAATATTCTTTGTTTGCCGCGCACTTATGATATTCTTATATCATATTGAGCTATTAAAAATCTTCGTTGGCGCCAGTCTACCGACCAACGAGTTCTAGTTGCAGGCGCCGAAATTCTCACCTATTATGAAACTCATCAAATAAAACATTATTGTGCCTGAATAACATTTCGTTATCAGAGTTAAGACACATTTTGCATATTTTAAAATATTATGGGCGTTATTGCACTTTCGTTGTGTAATAACATACGCGGACTTTATATTACAATTTTCATGGGCCTTATTTCATTTTTTGTGGTGCAATAACGCCCGCGGGCGTTTTTTGTGAAATAATGCCCACGAAAATTGTGAAATAAGATTCGCGGGCCTTATTTCATTTCTTTTTTTATAATAAGTCCCGCGGGCGTTATTGCACTTATTTTGTGTAATATAATGTGTTTAATTTAAAACCTTGTTATCATTCTGTTACATTTGGGCATATTTTTCTTCAGGTACTTTATAAAAATGCCAGCTTTTTTTTCAATTTTATCAACGACTGCAGATCTTGCTCATATTAATTATTTCAATCATCCATTTTGTTAATTTGGAGTTATCGTGACCATTGCTCTCCCATACCTGCAGCAGCGTAAAATGTCGAAACTGATATTCGGCTGCAACGTGTAATTTTTTTCAAAAAAAACGGGCAAAAGATATTATTACTACCATAATCTATGGTATACACTTTTACGCAAAACAAACCAATTTTAGTAGAATGCTCCTACAGGCGTCAAAAAAGTTATACTACACGGAACACAATTAAATATGTTAGATGTTAGCTGCAAAAACACATCAACAACATTGGACAAAACACGACGAAATATACAGACACATAAAAACTAACATAAAACATTGAAAATAAATACCTGTACGATTAATTTCCATATTAACAGATTATTTTCACTTTAACGAAACAGCCAGAATTTGCGCGCCAAATTAATCAATATTTACGGTTGCATTTCGATCAGTCGATCATGCAGTTAATCAGCTGCAAATTTAAACTTTGAGCTTTAAAATTTTTTTAAAAATAGTTTTATTTAATTTGGAGTATTCATATTTAGAAAACACATTAAATTTTGTGATTTAAAAATATGAAAAAAAAAACATTTTCTGGAAAAATTTCGAGCTTTTTGCCCATAGTGCAGTGCTGATTATATGAAGTAGAGATGGGCGCGGGCCTGTTTTTTGAGGCCCGGTCCGGCCCAGAACTTTTTCGCAGGGGGCCCGGCCCGAACCAGACTCGAATTTTTGAGGCCCGGAACTTTTTTAAAGGGGGCCCGGCCTGAACCAGCCTCGGGCCTCCCGAGCCGGGCCTCGACAATTTTAGGCCTGGGGCCCGACGGTAAAAGGCCCGGTAGCTGGGTTTAGGCCCCGGGCCTAAAATTGTCGAGGCCCAGCCCGGTAGGTCCGGCCCGCGACCATCTATAATATGAAGCTTTGGCGATATTTCGAAGAAGATGACGATGACCCTGGAGATTCACCTGAGGCAGATGAAGAGCAGGATGGCCGAGTGTAATCTGGCAACCCTGTCGGTACCGATAGAGTGGACAGCACTTTCTAAAACTAACACAATAACACAGGCCCACAAAAAAAGTTTCATGATCTGGGTAAGCGGCATATGGAGTTATATGTATTTTGCGTCGTTGAATCCGAATCCGAATTCTCCATCACGTCTGGACTTCGACATATATATCGTCTGGACTTAACACATATATCGCATGCTCAGATCAGAATTCTATGTCTTTTTCCTAAATACATATCCTAAATACATATACCTGCAGATGCCGCTTACCCAGATCATGAAACTTTTTTTTTGTGGGCCTGTGTAATCGATAGTTATAGTTATAAGTTACAAGTTATAAGATACGAAATCGTCAAGTAGTGCAAAAGTTGTGAATAAATTCGAAAGTTAAAGCCGCACAACACAGCAGCACAAATATTAAGTTGTTAAACTATCTAATCAAACACTAAAAAACCACTACCCAAATATAATTATCTTATTCTTAAAACTATTAAATTAAAACTTATATGATTTAAAATATATGTTAAATCTTACAGATATATATGGTTTAATTCATTGTATTGCTTTTCTTTGCTAAAATGTATAATAATATATGTTTGTAGAAATAGGATTTTTTTAGATGCATTATAGTAAAGGTCGCATCCTAAATTGTATATGCCATTTAAAGATATTTAATTCAAATTAAAAGAAAAAAAAATTTCAAAAATTATAACTGTTTAAAAGATATATTTAACATTGCATATTCTTAATATTCATTCAGCATTGCATAAAGGTATTTGTAAATTTATATATAAATATGTGCATTAGGGTTCGGCTTATTTGCGAAAGTGCGAATTCTCAGGGTCTCAAGGTCTCAAATTGTTCGTTTTGGTGTAAAACTTAAATTTGTAAAGTTTTAGCCCGATCGGATAATGTTTAGAGGTGCCTTTTTTAACCAAAAGTTTGATAAAATGCCTAATTGTTGCTAAAATGTTGTATTTTTTGATTAAAATTCTGTTTTTTTTTGTGAGCATTTACGATTTTAGGTCGCAAATTGTTTTAATCAACTTTATTTTAAGTAGTTCGTTGGGTTTTCTTTTCAAAATGTTTTCAACTATTCAAATTGGTTAAGAATTGGCGGTTTTGCCGCATTTCATTGAGTATTTTCCAAGTATCGAATATCGTTAACTCCAATCATTGTGTGAACACAAAATCTGTGCAACTCTTTTACAATTTTAACCGGGACTTAACGTGTAAAGCGTGTTCGAATAAAAATGTCCAAATCGCGTTCAAGTGATGTAATATTTTTACTTGGCCACGACTCTCCTCATATTCTGGGATCGCAGTTACCAAGTTTAAGGCAAGTTATGCGTGTTTTCTTTTACAACCATAAGAAATTGAAGTTAACTGCGCGCAAAAGCGCGGGACTCGCTGTGAAAGAAGCAGCCACGTTTTGGTCGAAAGCCCGAATCCCTATCCGCCAAGAATACCATTGTATTAATAAGTTGGAAAAAATTTTTGACGAGTGGAAAAATTTCAGCAAGAATAAAAACAAAACAAGAGCCAAACAAGCGGCTTTCGTTGACAATTTGGACAACCTTTTTGATATTGCACTGGCAAATGCAATGGATATGATGTCAATTGAAGAGGATAAGAAATTCCTTGAAATGCAACGACAGAATGGACGTCAGGGTCATTTAGGTGGCTTAGATGCATCACTGGCAGGCAAAGAGAGGCGGAAGGAAGCACGTGAAGAAAAGGAACGAGCTCGTAAGTGCAGAGAAACCATTCGTGTTGCTAATAGTGCAGACAAAGGTAGTCATGTTGATTTATTTTTCGGGATCTTTAAATAATAACAAAGATTGTATTAAAGATTGTATTAGATCTTCTGAAAGTGAAAACAACAGTGATGCTTTGTCTGCTGTTCAAGAAGATATGGACATTTCAAGTTCAGATTTAGAAATATCCCCTATAAAAAGAGGCAGGAAAAACTTTTTAACATCCCGAGTTCTTTCATCGTTGGACAAATGGCAGATTTCCAATAATGCAGCTATGCATTTGATTTCTGCGGTTGTTGAAGCTTTGGGTCATGATGTCGACGAATACGCATTCAATACCAGAACTTTGCAGCGGCTGCGAGAAGATAATAGGAAAAAAATATCTGAGTCAGCGAAGAAAAGCTGTAAAGACTTGGTAATTACCTTGCAACTCTTTGAATGTTCACATCATTTTGAAAAAAGTTGATTTTGGCGTTTTAATAGTTAATTTTAGACGACTGCAGTGGTACATTGGGATGGAAAAATGCTCCCAGAATTGACTGGTCGAGAAAAAGTCGAAAGAATACCAATTATAATATCATATTCTGATGGTGAACAACTTTTGGGAGTACCAAAAGTAGTTGCATCCACTGGCGTTGAAATATCTCGTGCAACCTTCAACATGCTAACAGAGTGGGGGATTTCGGATAAAATCGTTGCTGCATGTTTTGATACAACTGCATCCAATTCCGGAAGATTTAACGGTTCGGCAGTTTTGTTAGAACAGTTATTGGAACGCAGTTTGCTTTATCTTCAATGCAGGCATCATATATGTGAATTATATTTACGAGCTGCTTTTGAATCAAGTGCTGGATCGTTAATGTCCCTCTGTTTGAACGATTTCAAATAGCATGGGCCAAAATTGACCAAAAACTCTTTAAATTTGGTATACTAAATGATTATGTCGCCACACGTATAAACAAAGAAAAGAACCAGATCATTGATTTCTGTCGATGTCAATTGAAACCAGTAAGAAAAGCAACAGTCGCGCGGCACGCGACAGTGGGATACCCTTCGACCCATGATCTAGTGTAGTTAATTTGCTAAATCCATACACATAGGCTCATGCTTGAAAATTATTCCCGAGAGATGGCGCTCGCGCTCGCCCGCTTCCCTTGTTAGCTGACACAAGCACTTGGTTTTATGCTCATACTTTCTTAAATAACTTCTGTCCGATTGGTTTGTAATTTAGAGTATACGAAGATATTTCACTTAGCTTAGTATATGTTGAAGTCAGGAAGTTGTATCTTTTATACAGCGCTTCTAAATTGAGTTCAAAAATTAAATTATTGATTTGCGGTGGGCGTGGCACCCAACATTTGAAATAAACTTGATCTGCGCCGAGTATAAAGGAAATTTAATTCCGAATTTGGTGTCTCTAGCGTTTATAATAGCTGAGATCTGTGTGTTCATCTGGTCAGACGGACATCCGGACAGACAGACGGACATGGCTCAATCGACTCGGCTAGTGATCCTGAGCTAGAATATATATACTTTATGGGGTCTGCCACGCCTCCTTCTGCCTGTTACATACATTTGCACAAAGTTAGTATACCCTTTTTTGACCATTTTCAATGTTCGAAGGGTATAAAAAAATCATGCACGTAATGACTACCGCGAACTATTAACATAGAGTTAACAATTCTCTTTTTGGGAATAGTTGCGGAGGGCCATAATTTCCGACCGCCTGGCCCTATGCATCATGCTCGCTGGATGTCTAAGGCAATTTATACACTGAAGCTATACCTTTTTCGAGAAGTCTTCCGTTTAACTAAACACGAAGAAAAGTATTTGCGTGATGTGTCTGTTTTTATAGTGAAATTTTATGTACAATTGTGGTTTGGATTCCCGTTGGCCGTTGAAGCTCCTAATAGAGACTACCAATTTATTCGGGCTATGTACAACTACAGAGAAGTGGACGAGAGGATTTCAATGGCAGTGCTCAAAAAGACATGTAATCATTGGTACTTGGCAGACGAAAATATCACATTGGCCCTATTCGATGATAACATTACTGTCGCAGAAAAACGAGAAATGGCACAGCGCTTATTAGCCTTTGCGGATGATACAGACAAGGATGAACATTCCGCTAAGCGCATTAATTTAAAAGAACGAGATTTGTCAACTTTTGTTTAAAAAAAATATCTGATTTCATTACAACAAATAGTATTAAGTTTTTCGACCGGTTGAATATATCGAAATCTTTTTTAGTCATAGATCCATCGAAGTGGCATGATCACGAAGACTTTAAAAATGCTGTTGAGATTGTACGAAAATTAAAAGTTGTTAATGATATTGCAGAGCAAGGCGTAAAACTAATGCAAGATTATAACAAGAAATTAACAACTAAAGAGCTCGAATATCAAAAATTATTACAAGTTGTCAAAGAGTATACAAAGAAGTACCCATTTAGCAGTAAGAAATCGCTCAAAAATTAATTAAAAATAAATTCTAATATATTTTAAATATATTTTATCATATAAAACTAAAATAAAGTTGATTAGAGCAATTTGCGACATATAATCGTAAATGCTCACAAAAAAAACAGAATTTTAACCAAAAAATACAACATTTTAGCAAAAATGCCTGTATCAAACTTTTGGTTAAGAGAGGCACCTCTAAACATTATCCGATCGGGCTAAAACTTTAAAAATTTATGTTTTACACCAAAACGAACAATTTGAGACCATGAGACCTTTAATTTTCGAATTTTTTTTTTCCTCCATACAAATAAGCCGAACCCTAATGTGCATGAATACTACCTTGATCAAAAAGTTCCCGGAATTTATTCAGAAAATTAAAAATACAAGATTATACATCAAAATCGATATTGTCCCCTTCAAAGTACTCCCCATCGACTGCAACGCACTTATGCCAGCGCTTGATCCAATCCTTGAAACATTTTTCATATTCAATTTGAGGTATGGCCATCAAAGCCATCTACGATTTTTCCATGATTTCATCCCGGGTGCTGAAACGTGTTCCACGGAGCGGTTTCTTGAGTCGACCGAATAGGAAAAAGTCGCAGGGAGCCAAGTCAGGAGAATTCGGTGGTTGTTGAATGGTATTCGTTCCGTTTTTAGCCAAATGTTCACGGATAATGATGGCATTGTGCGACGGTGCGTTATCGTGGTGCAAGATCCACGAGTTGTTTGCCCACAAATCAGGTCTTTTTTGGCGAATCGCTTCACGCAAACGTCTCATAACGCCCAAATAATAATACTCTGCCATATCTCTAATGGTCAATTTGCGGTCTACGGTCATCCAGTCTTTGATCTTGTCGATGTTTTCGTCGGTTTTCGATGTCGATGGTCTGCCACTGCGTTCATCGTCGTTCACGGACTCACGGCCACTTCTGAAACGCTCGTGCCACTGATAGACGACTGTTTTCTTCAGAGTATCGTTGCCGAAACTTTTTTCTAACATTTTCAATGTCGTCGCACCTTTGAAACCGTTTTTAACACAAAATTTAATACAAACTCGTTGTTGCAAATTCAATTCCATTTTCAAAATAGTACAAAATCGAGAACACGCACAATCGTAGATGTACTCAATACGGCGTCACTTTTACAAATGTCACACTATCAAGCTGAAAATTTTATAGAATGTCAATGAGGGTTGTGCCAACCTAAAAAAAAAAAGAGAACTAAAATCGGGTGACTGAAAGCGCCACACGGTGGTGATTCCGGGAACTTTTTGATCAAGGTTTTATAAATGTAAGTGTATGAGTATATGTACAAAACAATTTTCAACTTACCCCCAATCCATCCTTTGGGACCAAATGATGCATGTTGCTTTATTGCTGTTTAAATGTTGTTAGATTTCATATACACGCATATTGAAAAATGTATGTGGTCTGCACACACATAAGTAAGATTCGAAAACCTAACCTAATAATATCAAAGTATTTTGCATTTAAAATGGCAGGTACTTTAAGCAAGAAATATACACACGAGTTAGATTATATATACATTCCCCATAATTTGTTTATTTGCAATATATTTTGATTTAGTTTCTATTGTTGTGCAATATTTTCCGTAATTCTTTTAGTGCAATGTAGTTTTTAGATTAGATTTGTGTTATAAATTCTACTGTGTTCACTGTACTGGTGTGTATGTATTTTTATTTGCTTGTATTTATGTAATGCTGGTGTTGCCTGTATACTATTTTGTTTTTCTTAGTATATCACAAATATGCAACTGTACATTGGCGCATGCACTCTGTATGTTTATGTGTGTGCTGAAGTGTTGTAACTGTATGTGGCAGGATATATATGTGTATGTAAAGATGACAAAAATGTTGGTATTATGGCAGTTCGCGCTGACAATGTATATGTATATGTGTGACGGGTTGAAATGCCAATGTAGGTGTCTATGTGTGCACGTTTGACGGGTTGAAGTGCCAATGTTGTTGCACCGTTGCAAATGATCCTATTACGCTTGCCTTCGCTGGTTTCTGTATCCAGTCAGTCTGTTTTGCCAATTCTCAACAATTCTCAGTAAGAATTGTGCGTTGTGCGGGGACTGCTTGGCAAGATTTGTGCCGGCCCAGCAATACAGAATGCCCCAATGATTTCTTCGCTTCGCAGGATCTATTACGCCGTTCGAAATCTTAGGTGCTGTTGCGAATCGGCTGTGTTCATTTCGATTGTCGATAGACATATATCGATGAACACAGCTGCCCTGGTATGAGCAACATCTGCTAACGGATCTGGGTCTGTTAACAGCCAGATCGGTCGCTGACCCAAGGTTCCCGTTTTGTCAAGCGCCGTTTGAACCGTCGGCATATGACCGCCAGCATCTTTTTCAAGGGCGGCCGACTCAGTAGCATTTGAGCGAGCGGTCGGCGCAGATAAATTCTGCAAAATAATAAACGCAGCGTTACCTTTAACAACGTGCCTACTCTGGTGAGTCCGGTCCTTGTAGGGATCCGCCTGGGCCCATATTGTCCCGCCAATTCTGGTATTACGGCAACGGCTCCCGTACCACGGCTGACTGGTGCCACGCTAGCAGCCGCATATTTTTCCGGCCCGCCAGAGCGCTAGTGCACCTCCTGTGCAGGACGCACATCCGCCGCAGGCAAATCTGCAGCGCGACCAGACGCAGCAAATCCGCCAGCAGGCCAGATCTGCAGCACCCACATCTGCAGCAGCGTCCATCTAAACTGCCGTAGGCCTGTCCTTGCCTGCAGGCATATATTTACCTGCCTGGCGGCGTCCACGTCCATGACCTGAAAAAAAACATAAAATATGTCCCGTTAGTTATAATTTTCTAGATATATAATATAAATTGTTATTAGTTGTAAGATTTTGCGTTAGTTTTGTCTTTTGTATGTTAGGTGCACGTAAGTAGGAAAAGATGATAGGAATAGGATATAGTAAATAAATGTACAAGATATAAAGAAATGAAGTGCTAAATAACCTTTCTAGGGGAGGTGGGGCGGCCTTAGTTGGCCAGGAACGGGCTCGCCGACTTGGGTGGTGCTCCGAAATTCCAGAGCAGGAGCATCACATGGTTGGGTGGGTGGTGCGCGGTGACTTAGCTGTCACCAATGGCTGTTGTTGTTGTCTTTTATCCCTCGTAGAGTAGTTGTGCCTGTAAATACTCTGAAATGTATTAAAATGTGTATTTTATGTCCATTTTGGTTTGGTTACCTTTTGTCAGTGATGCGTCTTTTATGTAAATACCGATGATTATAGATATTTTGGTGCGGGCTGGAGGAAAAATCAGTCCCCAAGTGCTGCTGAGCTAGCCGGCACGGCCCTATCGATCAAAAAGCAGTCCGTAACACATTTAATATGATTAGAAATACACTCGCAGCTAAAATATCGATAAGCCCGACATACACACTTATCGAACCATTGCAGTTTAATAGTTGCGATGAATATTTGCACTGTTGCGATGATTTAGCTGTTAGAATACAAACAATGATATACGATATGAATTGGAATTTGAAGTTTAATGCTTGCCCTTTTTGGGTCAATTATATTTATGAATAAAATGTGAATAATTATGGAATTTAACATGAGTTACTAAATTTATATAATTCCTGGGTAGACATGGCAACTTAAATTAACAGTCGGATTTTTGTTAGGGTATCTTAAGATACAATAATTTTTCTTAAGATTATGGTACGGTGGCTAGAGACAGCGGCGTCGAATATCACCTTAGACACCGCCATTTATAAATATAGTTGCAGTCTCCTCTTTTAGAATTGTCCTGGGCCGGTTCTTTGAGTTCCGCCTGATTTTGGCTTCAGTTATTTTTACTTTTGTTTCGGGAGATCGCTCCCATCCGTAGTTTCTGTAGGAATGCTATAAAATAAATGTTTATGTAAATAGGGTAGAAGGAATGAAAGAAACAACTCACCCCACGCCGAAGAGCTAAAGGCACAAGAGGATTCCGTCCGCTTATATTCCTTCTCCGAGTGTGTTTGTTGACAGATCTCTGCGGCTTATATGTGCAATGGCCTCTGCAACTACCACATCAAACGTTACATATACTTTTTGGCGCCCAACGGAGGGCTTATAAGAAAATTGGATAATAACAATAACTAATCTAATCCATAACGTTAATTTGTCCAGTTCTGGAGGTCCTTTATGAAATTAATTGTGGACGAAATGAGAAGCTGCTGCTGGATGCTTAATGTTGCAAGCAGTGTTGCTGCATACCAGTCACATGAAGATTGAAAAAACAACTAGTATACATGTTAGTATACAACCAGTAAGAAAAGCAACAGTCGCGTGGCACGCGACAGTGGGATACCCTTCGACCTATGTTCCTATGTATGTAGACATATACATATGCACATACTTTGAAATTATTCTCGACAGATGGCGCTCGCGCATCGCGCTCGCCCGCCTCCCTTGTTAGCTGACACAAGCACTTGGTTTTATGCTCATACTTTCTTAAATAACTTCTGTCTTTATTGACCGATCGGATTACAATTTCGAGAATACGTAGATATTTTAATGAGCTTTGTATATGTTAAAGTCAGAAGGCTGTATCTTTAATACAGCGCTTATAAATTGAGTTCAAAAATTAAATTATTAATTTGCGGGGGCGGTGGGCGTGGCACCCAACATTTGAAATAAACTTGATCTGCGCCGGCTACACAGAAATGTTCATGCCAAATTTGGTAACTCTAGCTCTTATAATAGCTGAGATCTGTGTGTTCATCTGGTCATCCATACATCCGGACAGACAGACAGACATGGCTCAATCGACTCGGCTAGTGATCCTGAGCAAGAATATATATACTTTATGGGGTCTGCCACGCCTCCTTCTGCCTGTTACATACATTTGCACAAAGTTAGTATACCCTTTTTTGACCATTTTCAATGGTCGAAGGGTATAAAAAGGCAAACAAATTAATTAAAATATAAAGCTCCCGCAAGTTTGTGAATACATTTTCTTGTTAATATCAAACATAGCTGTTGAAGTAATTTAGATCGACAAGGTCTGAATACCGCAGTGTATGACGATATATATAACTTATCTATATCAAATCTACGATTCTGAATTATTCGGTATTGAATAACAGACGAGAACCTGAATGGATAATTAAAGCTAGAGTTAATGAGAATAATAAGGTCTATATGTAATATTGAAATTATTTTCTCTTTTCACAAACAAATGCTCGTTTTTTTTCTTTGTCTTTGAAAATAGTCTTATTCAAGAGTAAAAAGGCGAAGACAGTAAATTTGAGTAAAATAGTTTTGTAGAATACTGCGTATTCGGCTCAGCACGGATACAAGTACTCGACTATTCCGCTGAAAGGTATTATTTTCTAATTTCTACATTTTGAGTAGATTATTTCAAATACTTAATTAAAAAAATAGAAAAAACCACAGTCGCGCTGCACGCGACAGTGGGATACCCTTCGACCTATGTTCCGATGTAGTTTAATTTGTTAAATTCATACACATATACAAATGCGCATGGTTTTAAATTATTGCCGACAGATGGCGCTCGCGCTTTGCGCTCGCCCGCCTCCCTTGTTAGCTGATACAAGCACTTGGTTTTATGCACATACTTTCTTAAATAACTTCTGTGTTTATTGTCCGATCGGATTGCAATTTCGAGAATACGTAGATATTTTAATGAGCTTAGTATATGTTTAAGTCAGAAAGTTGTATCTTTTATACAGCGCTTACAAATTAAGTTCAAAAATTAAATTATTGATTTGCGGGGGCGGTGGGCGTGGCACCTAACATTTGAAATAAACTTGATCTGCTTATAGTACACAGGAGTCTTCCTGCCAAATTTGGTAACTCTAGCTTTTATAATAGCTGAGATCTGTGCGTTCACACAGACAGACGGACAGACGGACAGACGGACAGACGGACAGACAGACAGACAGGGCTCAATCGACTCGGCTTGTGATCCTGAGCAAGAATATATATACTTTATGGGGTCTCCGACGCCTCCTTCTGCCTGTTACATACATTTGCACAAAGTTAGTATACCCTTTTTTGACCATTTTCAATGGTCGAAGGGTATAATGATAATTAATTCTTATGTTAGTTTTTGGTATTCAATTTAGACAATCCGTTTAGGAACTCGTTTAAGTGCTGCATGGCATTGCGTGCCAATCGGAAGCCTAAAACGAATATTAACAATCTGCATGAGTAAAATCATTTTACGTTTAGTTTCAATATCCCGGTTAATTTATTTAATTTACATGGTCTGCAATCTATATGTTGGATATCGTTTCATCGATATTACCAATCATCGATAAACGAGCAGATATAGAACTAGATCATAAGAACGATTCACATGTATGAACATAAGAATAATATGAAAATCAGTCATGAATAAACAAGCGTGCAAGACACTACATATTGGCGACGAGAAAAATTAAACATATTGACTCAAAATAATAAAAGCGTATATATGCTAGACAAAAGTAAAAACATTAAAATAAAAACGTAATGTGTGATAATATCAACACAAAATTATACATATAATTACACAAAAAAAAAATTAAAATGATAAATCAAAGTGACGCTTCAACAACAGCTAACGTAACAACACTGTTACAAACTGCTGCTCTGCCTGAATTTTTACATCGTACTGAACCGTGGTGCATATGGAAAGAAAAGCTGGACATACACTTGTGCGAAATAAACTGTACAGAGGAAAACACAAAAAAAGCTATTTTGTTAAAGACCATTGGAGGGGAACCATATCGCTTGTTGCATAGCCTTTGCAGTCCAGAGTCTCCTGTGTCAAAAACATTTAGGGAGCTATGTATTATGCTAGAATCGCATTTTACACCACCGACAATTGTTTTCTATGAACGAAAAAAATTTTACACCGCAGTCAAAACAGACAGTGAGAGTGTAGTGCAGTGGTTTGCAAAAATTAAAGAGTTGGCCATTAACTGCAAGTTTGGTGAAAATCTAAATTCATTCGTGCTAGATCGCTTTGTAACGGGGTTGCCAGATAAAATTTTTGATAAACTATGTGAAGAGAACGAAACACTTAGTCTGGACAACGCAATAAGAAAAGCCGTTATAATTGAGACGAAAATGCTGACAAAGAGCAACGAGACAAGTAGCGTGAACGCAGTGAAGGAAGAACAGAACAAGAGCTACAAGAGGTACAGTCACGACAAAAGTAAGAAGTACAATAGAAACAACGAGGAGAACAAAGCTAAAGGCAACGGTAACCTATCAAAAAAATGAAAAAAATGAGAAAAAGGAATGTTCACATTGTGGATGGCGCAATCACACATCGCAGGCTTGTAAATACAAAAACAGCAAATGCCATAATTGTGGAAAAGAAGGTCATCTAGCGAGCGTATGCAGAAGTAATAAGGGTATCAATAATATTAATTTAAATAAAGATTTATGTGATTCTATTATTGATAATAATTCTGTTTACAGCATAGAAACATCTCATAACATAAATGTATTTACATTACCAGTAAATATTGATGGTAATGATTACCATATTATTTGTGACACCGGATCTCCATGCACTTTGTTTCCTCAAAATCACATCAACAAACAGCAACTAAACAAAATAAAGCCTTGTAACACAAAATATACAAGCTACACAGGCGAGAAAATACCAGTCATTGGTGAGTTAATTGCAAATGTTAGATACAATGGGACAAGTAAAATGTTAAAAATAATTGTAACCAAAACTAAAAGTCAACCATTGTTAGGAAGAGATTTTTTAAGACAGTTTAATTTTACAATTCAACAAATTAATAACATACAAGTAAATACTGGTGACATTTGTGAAGAAATTAAAAATGAATTTCGAGATTTATTCAATGGTGAATTAGGAACGTTCAATTTGTGTAAAGTAACACTACCTATTGATAAAAATGCAAAGCCTATATTTTTCAAGCCACGTACCATTCCATTGACGTGGAAGCCCAAAGTTGAGACAGAGCTTAGAGAATTAATTCGTAAAGGTATTTTAGAACCCGTTGATCATTCGGATTGGGGCACTCCTCTTGTTCCAATATTAAAAGCCGATGGCAACTTGAGAATTTGTGGAGACTATAGAGTAACTATTAACAAGTGGTTAGTTGATTACAAATATCCTTTACCACGAATTGAAGAAATATTCGCAGCTTTAAGTGGTGGTGAATTATTCACAAAATTAGATCTTTCAAATGCTTATAATCAACTTGTGTTAGATGAGAGTTCTCAACATTTGTGTACTTGGAGCACACATATAGGAACTTTAAAAATGACAAGACTACCATTTGGAGTTAAGCCAGCAGCCGCTATTTTTCAGAAATCTATTGAAGGAATCTTTCATGGGATACCAAATGTTGTAGTTTATCAAGATGATATAACAGTTACAGGCAAAAATGTCAATGAGCATGTTAATACTTTAAAATGCGTATTAAACAAACTTCAAACAGTTGGTCTCAAGCTCAATATTAATAAATGTAAATTCTTACAAGAAAAAGTATCATATTTAGGATTTACAATTGACAAATATGGTTTACACAAAAATTCAAATCGATATCAGAGTATTATTAATTGTCCAATTCCCAACAATATTACTCATGTCAGAGCATTTATAGGGATGACAAACCACTATTCAAAGTTTATATCAAACTTTACAATGAAAATAAGTCCGCTATATGAATTGCTAAAGAAAAATGTAAAATTTAATTGGTCAGAAAAATGTCAAGAATCATTTGAGCAAATAAAGAAAGAAATTGTTTCAGATCAGGTACTAATCCATTTTGATAGTTCACTACCGATCATATTATCAACGGATGCAAGTAACACTGCAATCGCAGGTATATTATCTCATCGATTGCATGACAATACAATTAGACCTATATCATTCGTTTCTAGAGCATTGACAAAAGCTGAACAAAATTACAGTACGTTAGAAAAGGAAGCTCTAGCAATTAAGTTTTGTGTAGTCAAATTAAAACAATACTTATTAGGGCAACATTTTATTTTAAAAACCGATCATAAACCTTTGAAATTTATATTTGGTGAAGGCAAAGGATTACCTCAAATGGCATCAGCCAGAGTTCAAAGGTGGGCATTTTTGTTGTCAGGATTCAATTATACTATTGAATATATAAAGGGAAAAGTCAATGAAGCTGATGAACTATCCAGAATTCCACAGTATGAATCAAAAGAAGAAGTAGTCGAAAATAATTTCATAAACTATACTGAACAGCACAATTACTTGAATTTAACTTTTAAAGAAATTGCAAAAGAAACCAGACGAGATCATGTTTGTTCAAAGGTCATGCAAGCTATAAAAGAAGGAAAAATTAATGAATTAATAGGAAAAGAATATGAATCATATAAAAACAAATCATGTGAATTGTCAGTTGAATATGATTGCATTCTTTGGGGATATAGAACTGTCGTTCCGAAGAAACTTCAACAATCAGTTTTGAATGAATTACATAGATCGCATATGGGCATAGTCAAAACAAAAGGCTTAGCAAGATCGTACATTTGGTGGCCCAACATAGATCAGGATATAGAGAAAATGGTCAAAAATTGTATTCACTGCCAAGAAATTAGCTCAAGCCCTGAAAAATGTCCACTAATGCCATGGGAACCAACACAATCAGCTTGGAGCAGAATACATGTAGATTTTGCTGGACCGATCAACAATTATTATCTGTTAGTTGTTATAGATTCATTTACAAAATGGGTAGAAGTCATTAAGACAAAAGAAATAACTTCTGCATTTACAATCAAAGCACTAAGGGAAATATTTTGGCGATACGGACTAGTAGACACACTTGTCAGCGACAATGGTAGACAATTTACTTCAGAAGAATTCAGAAATTTTGTAAACAAAAATGGTATTTATCACATACTAACTGCACCGGGACATCCCGCATCAAATGGTCAAGCAGAAAATTTTGTTAAGACTTTAAAGAAATCATTATTAGCATCATTAAGTTGTAATAGATCGCAATGTTTTGATACAGCACTATACCAATTCCTTTTTGATTACAGAAATTCTAAACACTGTACTACAGGAGAGAGTCCATCTAAACTTTTCTTTGGAAGATCATTGAAATCAAGATTTAGTTTGCTCAAACCACCTTTAGTTAGAAATAAAATCATTCAAAGTCAAAATAAAAATATTGAAAATTACAAGGGTAACAGGAAAGTAAATTTTGAAGCAAATGAACCTGTATTTATTCGTGATTATAGAGATCCAAATAAAGCAAAATGGACAGAAGCAAAGATTAAACATAAACTTGGTCCTAGATCTTACATATGTATTAACAATCACAATAACAAAGAAATAAAAAGACATTGTAATCAAATGCGTAAAAAATCACTTGTTGATAAACAAAATTTTGAAAAACTTGGTGATGGAGATATGGCTAACAATAATGAAAATATTACAAACACAAATGAAGATTTAGCAAACGATAATGAAAATATTGTAAATGAAAATGAAAATTTAGTAAATAATGATGAAAATGTAACCAATGAACATTGTAGAGAAAACAAAATGAAATTAAGACCACGTAAAGATGGTAAAGTAGAAAAAAAACATTGTACTTAAATGAAATGCATAAATATAAGAATAAAATAAGCACACCAACGCTCATCGTGTTGGATATCGTTTCATCGATATTACCAATCATCGATAAACGAGCAGATATAGAACTAGATCATAAGAACGATTCACATGTATGAACATAAGAATAATATGAAAATCAGTCATGAATAAACAAGCGTGCAAGACACTACACTATATATTATAAATATGACTGTTTTTTTTGTTGCCATTTGTTAATCCCAGGAATAATTTATTGAATATATATCTGTAAGGTAGCGTTCTAGGGCTGAGGTGGGCTCAATCGCGCCAGGGCTACCTTTACAAGAAATTTGTATTGGTGCTGAGACCCTGGACGAGGGGGTGGTAAATGTTTGGGTCGGGAAGGCTTTTCAAGCGGCGAGGCCGACTTGAAGGTGAGGCGCAGAGTGGTGTGGTCTGTCAGCAACCAGTAACAGTGAAAGTACAGCATACCTAGTGTTCTCTTCACAGTTTGAGAGTCTCAGGGCCGGGATGTTGACCGTCAGCTCTGAGACTTTCGCCCTGCGACTGTACTAGAAGCTTCATAGTATGCAATGGGTGTTGACCGTCGTCGCAACCAGTGAAACTTCAGTACAGTGAGAACACACAGACCTGCGTCACTCCCCTGCGCCGGTATTGCTGATTTTTCACACCTACACACACACCTATACACACATGCACATACTGTGACGACGGTGAATTTTGGAATTTTCTGATACGGACGCGATTTAGTAGCGCTGCGCGAAATTCCTCTATTATCGAAGTGAGCTTGGCCAGAAAAATTGGTTGCCGTGATGTGCAATTGTTCTGCTGCGCGATTAAAACGATTAAAATATACGCGAGTTACAATAGGTTGCAAACATGAAATTCAAATTTGAATTTAAATCTGAATTTTCGTTTTCGAGTCGAATTAATCGTTTAAATAAAAGTTTAAATTTGTATTTAAACTTTCCATTTGGAGTGGACCAATTATATAAAGGGAGAAGGCACAAAGGTCGTGGACAGACTGAAAATCAACCTCTCACCATTTTGGTGCCTAAGAGAGGCTCTGGTGTCCAAAAAGGGGCGGAATAAACCTCCATCAACGCCTAGGGGAAATCCGTGGCCTACGTGGGACCCTCTATATTCTTGGTACACGACGAATACTAAGTTTAAACCGCTGTCGCTGGACTATACATGGATAATTCACCGGGAGGCATTGCCCCCACTGACGTTGACCCATTCAGGAGAAGTTCCAGAATGTCGAGGTCCCCTACAAGAGGAGCAGGAAGTACGGTGCAGGGAGCCGGAATCACCGGGCCAGCGACTGGGACTGATGCAGGACCGTTATCCAGTCACAGCATTGCTGGAGTGGTGGACAACTTGGCTCCAATACCTTATAACTCCACTGCTACTGGAAAAGCGATGGCAATTATCGTGCCGACGCATAAGGGATGGGGGGGGGGGTAAATCTCCAACTGTATCGCCAATACGGCCTGTAGACCTAGGCACGGCGATTCAAAACGGAGACCTGCGGAGCATACTTGCCAAGATGAGCGGCAAAATACAAGTGCTACTATCTGCGTTCGAAACCCAGCGCCATGTCACCAAAGAGACTAAGGGCGCAGTTAGTGAACTCTCAGCTCTCAATAATAGAGCAATCGAGCTATATTAAGGCAACGCAAAGGAGGCACAATCTGCGATCATTGTTACGCAGACAGAGGCGCAAAAGCCTAGCAAAAAGGCAACACACGCAGTGCAGGTGCCACAGGTTCAGATGCCCAAGTAACAGGCGCCAAAGTTGGTTAACCATAACATTGCTGCCTCAGCAATACAGGAGCAAAGACCAAAACCAGTGCAAAGGAGTTAAAAGCCGGAAAACTATGCATCTGTCGCTAAGAATGCTAGGTGGAGGTGAGTGGTCCAATGTGGAGGAGAGGCTTCCTACTCAGAGATGCTCCGCAAACTAAAAGCGGACCCGAGTCTTAGCGAATTGGGCAAACATGTTCGCAAAATACGCAGAACACAGCAAGGGGAGCTGTTGCTGGAAGTAGATGGGAAAGCCTCTGAAAACGAAGCGACGCTCAAACAGATGGCTTCTGTGCGTACGGGTGCATAAAAAATAGCGATATCGTGTAGTTGAATAGACGACGCCCTGACAGCAGCGGAACTTCACAGCTGCCTCGTCAACCAATTCTAGGACATCCAGCTAAATCCTGAGGATTCCAAGAGTTGTAAGGTAGCGTTCTATGGCTGAGGTGGGCTCAGTCACGCCAGGGCTACCGTTACAAGTAATTTGTATTGGTGCTGAGACCCTGGACGAGGGGGTGGTAAATATTTGGGTGACGAGAGGGGAAAGACACGGTTTTTTCAAGCGGCGGGGCCGACATGCAGGTGAGGTGCAGAGCGGGGTGGTCCGTCAGCAGCCAGTAACAGGGAAAATACCGCATACCTAGTGTTCTCTTTACAGTTTGAGAGTCTCAGGGCCGGGATGTTGACCGTCAGCTCTGAGACTTTCGCCCTGCGACTGTACTAGAAGCTTCACTGTATGCGATGGGTGTTGACCGTCGTCGCACCAGTGAAACTTCAGTACAGTGAGAACACACAGACGTGCGTTACTCCCCTGCACCAATATCGCTGACTTTTCGCACCTACACGCCTCTACACACACCTACGCACTGGACCTGCACTGGAACCGGAACGCTGTAATTCAAATTTAATTTGAATTTTGGAGTGGCCCGTTTAGAAAGGGAAAGGCTCAAAGGTCGCGGACAGACTGAGAATCATCCTCTCACCTTTCTGGTGCCTAAGTAGAGGCTCTGGTGTCCGAGTAGAGGCGGAATAACCTCCATCAGGCTACGGGGGACCCTAACTAAACTTGGTGCTCCACGTCCGCAAAGGGATAACCAATAACCGTTGCCGCTTCAATGGATAGTTCAGCGGGGGGCAGTGCCCCCAATGGCGACGACCCCTTCAGGAGAAGCTCCCTGATGTCGAGGTCTCCTACGAGAGGTCTGGAAGTAACGGTGCAGGGTGCTAGGGCCCAAAATCCGACAACAACAGTCCCAACAACGCCACCGGGCAATGTGGCTATCAAAGAGGGCTCGACATTCGAGCAACTAGGCGAGAAGATTCGAGCGTTGAGCCAGATGTTATTAGGCAGACGCTCAATCCAGCAGCCCATGAGGGACCTGGTCGACAGCATTCTCGGCCTATACGTCGCAGCGGATGAAGAGCAAAGCCGGCCAGTGGCAACAAGGAAGGCGGCTACGCCTCCTGTCGAGAGACGCTCCCCGAGGGAAGGAAAATGCCCTAGAGAAGACAGAAGTGAGCTATCGTCTCCTCCGCCTGGCCCCAAGAAGTCAAAGGGCAAGATGGCGGAGAGGCTGACCGGCGCGTTGACGCCGAAATCTGCCGAAAACACCAAGGAGAACTCACCGAGACTGAAGGAAAACTGCTGGAAAAAGGTGGAGAACCCGAAAAGCCGAAGGAGAAATGTGAAACCTGACGCCATTGTTGTCAAGGGCAAGGAGGGAGCCTCGTATGCTGAGATCCTGCGCTCTGTTAAGACAGATCCTAAGCTGAGGAGCCTAGCGCAGCAGGTCAAGGTCATTCGGAAAACGGCCAAGGGTGAACTTCTTTTTGAGCTCAAAACGTCAGCAGATCCCAACACGAGGACATTCAAAGAAGCAGTGCAGGCATTCCTGGGCCCCGAGACCGAGGTGCGTTCACTCAGCGAAATGGCAACTCTGGAGGTCAGAGATCTGGACGAGGTCACGACGACGGAGGAGCTCCTTAAAGCGCTAATAACGCAGTTCGGCGAAATCGGTGTGTCGCCATCTTCAATCGTTTCCATCCGGAAAGCATACGGAGGCACTCAGACTGCAACAGTGAAGCTCCATGCCGACAAGGCAGAGAAACTAGCCAAGGAAGGCAAGGTCAGAGTTGGTTGGGTCATCTGCCGTATCCGGCGCAAGACGCAGCCCCTGATGTGCTTCAAGTGCATGGAGTTCGGTCATATTGCCAGCCGCTGCACAGGAGATGACTGCACTGGTCTCTGCTTCAAATGTGGCGAGAAGGGACACAAGGCGAAGAGTTGCACTAATACACACAAGTGCATCCTATGTACCAGGAAAGGAGAAAAGGACACCAATCATCCAGCCAACAGCAGCCGATGCCCATACATGGCAGCCGCGCAGGCTCGACGAAGCCAACAATGACAAGATTATATCAACTCAACCTTAACCACTGCGAAGCAGCTCACAACCTGCTAGAGCAGTCGGTAAGGGAGAGTATGATTGACGTTGCCATACTGAGCGAGCCGTACCGCAAAAGGTCCCCAATACGTGGGCTGGGGACAGCTTAGGAAAGGCGGCGGTATGGAGCTGCGGTCAGCCAGTAGCACAGATACTGGACGTCCTACAAGAAGAAGGTTTCGTGCGCACGAAGACGCACGGACTGTACATTTACAGCGTCTACTTGGCACCCTCAATGCCCATGAATTGCTACGAGCGCGCCCTGGACAGGCTAGTTGCAGACGCAAGATGCAAGTCGCCTTGCCTGATAGCCGGGGATTTTAACGCCTGGGCAACTGACTGGGGGTGTCCAAGCACCAATAGCAGAGGTCGGGCAGTAATGGACGCAATGTCTTCACTCGACGTTGTCCTCTTGAATCATGGAGTCCGCCACACCTTCTCGAGGGGCAATGCGGGGTCAATTATAGACCTGACATTTGCTACTAATAGCCTGGCACCGAACACCACCTGGACCCTGCGCGATGACTATACACACAGCGACCACCTGGCGATAGTCATCGAAATCCAAACGCGAGCACACCAGATGGCCAGGCCAAGGAGAAGACGCTACAAAATGGATACACTCGACATGGACGTCTTTCAGTGCATACTCGGCGACTTTACTGGCAGAGGCAACGCAGCGGCCAGAACGGAACAGCTCATGACGCAAATAGTGAGAGCGTGTGATGCTTCAATGAGCAAAGCCGGAACGGGAGCCAAGCGTCCGCCAGTCCATTGGTGGAACGCCGACATTGCCAGGGCAAGGGCTGATTGCTTCCGAGCTAGACGTGCTTACCAAAGGGCTCTTAGACTCAGCGATCCCAGAGCAGAATCGCTCATGGAGCTACTCAGAGCCAAGAGGTTAGCAGTCAAACGCTCAATAAAGTGCAGCAAGAGGAGAAGCTTCCTGGAGCTGTGCGACAAAGCAGACGCGGATCCCTGGGGATTGGCGTACAAGTTAACGATGAAGAGGCTGCACGCATTTAGACCGCCGACCCCATCGTGCCCAACGCTAATGCGAGAAATCGTAAGGCATCTGTTCCCAGAGCATGGATTGGAAGCAGGAAGGACCCAGCACCCCACCACGGAATACCAATTTGACGAGGTCACCACGGATGAAGTCGCAAGTGTCGCTCGCAGGATCAAGCCAGGAAAAGCCCCGGGCCCAGATGGAATTCCAAGTGCCATTATTAGGACAGCCATGGAACTGCAACCTGGACATTTCGCAAATGTGTTCAACGCATGCATCAGGGAAGGAGAGTTTCCCAGGCGCTGGAAGAGACAGGAGCTCGTTCTGATTCCAAAGGGAGATAAACCACCACATGACCCATCCGCCTACAGGCCAATCTGTCTCCTGGACACTGCTGGGAAAGCACTGGAGAGGATCCTATGCGATCGCCTGAACAGAGCGATAGACGAATGCGGCGGCCTGTCACCCCTTCAATTCGGATTTCGGAAGGCGCGGTCTACTACGCAGGCAATTCAGGAAGTCACGGATCTTGCAGAGAAAGCTATAGAGGGGAGGAGATGGCTCTGGGGTACCAAACAGTACTGTTTGGTGGTTACCCTCGATATCCGGAACGCCTTCAATTCTGCTAGATGGGACAGGATCATGGAATCGCTAACCGCCAAGGGAATCAACCCTTACCTGTTAAGGATACTGCGAAGCTACCTCGAAGGAAGAGTGCTACACTACAGGACCAGTGAAGGAGATACATCGTACAATGTTTCCAGTGGAGTACCCCAGGGATCAGTACTGGGTCCAACGTTATGGAACCTGATGTACGATGGGATACTGAGGCTAGCCCTACCAGAAGTAGTGAAGATTGTGGGCTTCGCGGACGACGTGGCTGTTGTTGCCGTAGCAAAGCAACTACATGAAGTCCAGGAGATGGCCAACTCAGCGATCAGGATGGCGCGAACATGGCTAATCCAGGCGGGCCTTTCGTTAGCAGAGCACAAAACAGAGGCGGTGCTAATTAGCTCGCGGAAAAGAGTGGAGGCAGTTAGCATCACAGTTGGCGACACAATTGTGTGCTCCCGACCCTCACTCAGGTACCTTGGAGTGGGTCTGGACCATCGGCTGAGCTATAAGGACCACATGTCCCACGTCGCTCGGAAAGCTGCAGTGGCTTGCACTGCACTAGCACGAATAATGCCCAACACAAGGGGACCGAAACAGCTGAGAAGACGACTCCTTACTTCAGTTGTCCAGTCCATCACGTTGTATGCTGCAACTATATGGACCAGAGCTACATCGAAGAACACGTACACGAGAGCGATTCGGGCGATCTACCGAGTATGCGCCCTAAGGATAGCATGCGGCTTTCGGACTATCTCGGGCGAGGCGGCGCACGTGATCGCAAGCACCCCACCCTTCGACCTACTGGTAGAGTCAAGGGTTGCGGCAATGAGGAGCCGCGAGACTGGTAGTGTGACGGTCACTGGAGGAAATCTTATAACACGGTGGCAAGAGACATGGTCGGTCTCCCAGAAGAGCAGCTGGACACGACGGCTTATCCCGCAGCTGGAACCTTGGGTAGGAAGGAAGCATGGGCAGATAAATTTCTATCTGACCCAATTTCTAAGCGGACATAGCTGCTTCAGAGCCTATCTGCACCGCTTTGGTCACAGCGAGGAATCCATATGCGCGACCTGCGGTGCAGGTTATGAAGAAGACGCCGAGCACGTCATGTTCGTGTGCCCACGATTCAATAGGGAAAGACATGCGGTGGAGGAGGCGTTCGCAGAGACACCAACACCAGGGAACCTTGTGAGGAACATGGTGGCCAGCCAGGACAATTGGGATGCCGTAAACGCGATGGCCTGTAGCGTTATGCTGCAGCTGAGGCGAGAGGAGCGGATCCGGAGAACAGAAGCGAGCCTCTAAGGCTACACTCCCCCTGTGGTAATGCCTAACGGCGGGGCCAGGTGGGAGTAAGAACGGCGTACCAACAACAGGCTTCGGCCTGGTGTCACAAAGGCCACTTGAACACACTGCGGTGCGTCACCGTCTTTGTTAAAAAAAAAAAAAAAAAAATAAAAAAAAAAAAACACCTACGCACACCTACATACGCACCTATACACACATGCACCTACTCATACATATACGCACACCTTAACACCTTTAAGCGTAAATACTTAAAATAAACATGTAAAAACAACCCACAGCCACTACTATCCTATTTCCCACGGTTGGGCGACCCTGTATGCGATCGCCTCCAGCTTGAGTGGTTTTTTTTTTGCCTCTCACAGCTGGGGCTCTCGCACCAAGTACCGTGGCCCTTTTTTTCACTCATAACAGCACGTCAAACACTGCACTTTCGATTTTTGCTTTCAGCTTATTTATTTCCTTTTTGTTTTCTTATTTCACTTATATCCTATATACATTGGTTATTCCTTCTAGGGTCCTACGTCCCTGCCTAGCACCGTACACTGTTTTCCCTAATTTCTTTGGGATTTGAGTTCCCTGCTTTAGGCCACGGTGTGGCTCGCTCACCTCGCTTGTCTCTTGTCTTGCTCTGTTTTTAAATCCCGTCTTTTTGTCCTTTGGTTGCTATTTTCCTCTTGTTGGCTTCGTGGGTATTGTCGATCTTCCTTGCTTCTCCTCGTTGTCTTCTTCTTGGCTCGTTCGACACTTCTATCACTTGCACTGGCACTTCTGCTCCCTTTCAGGGTCACTGTTCTCCTTTGCCGGCGCTCATCTGCATTTTGCCGATTCCACTCAAAAACCCTGTTGCTTCGGTCGCCTTTCATCTCTTGTTTTGCGTGCTTGAGTGTATGCACTTGTCATTTGAGTGACGTGCGCGTGCGCTCATGTGTGGGTGTCTGTGTGCGTGCGTGAGTTCTCTCTCTAACTGTTGATGTGAGTCGCTCTTTGCGTGTGCTCACGGAGCGGGGTGCGTGTGCTCTTGAGTGCGCTCGTTGATCAGATGGTGGTGGTTTCTAGAGAGCGAGCCTATACCCTGTGTTCATATTGATGAGGTATATCTGTTTTGCCCCTCCATGGGGTCTTAAGGAACTGTCTTATAACTAAATGACTGTTTCTATGGCTTCTATTCCATTTGGCTTCATTGCCCTAACCACTAAAAACACTTATCAAACTTATAACTAAATAACTAATACGGCTATGACTTAATTTGATGGCTTCATTTCCCTAAAGAATAAACTAAAATAACTGGTAAATTTGTAGGACTCAGTTCTGAGTACCCCTTTGTCATCGGACAGCACCTGGAGCCGTGAGATTTGTGGTGGCGTGTGCGTTGTAGAGGACACGCCCGGGTCCATGATCTCCTCTAGCTCGGGATTTTGGCTGATGCTACCCCTCTATGCCCCGCGAAACAGTGCTTGCGGCTGACAACTTGCTAACTTAAATCAAACTGATGGGTCTGGCTTAGTTTTTAGGGTTCTCCTCGTCGTCTTCAGCCGGCTGGAACGCCTTGAGGTCAGCGATGTTAGCGGTGCGTCGTTCCCTTGTTCCTTGTAGCTGCAGCCGGGCTATGTTGTGCGAGAGGAAACGCACTAGTTTGTACGGGCCCTCGTATTTCGGAGCCAGCTTCGCTGCGAATCCCTCAGCTGCCTTGGATAACACGTGCTGACGCAATAGTACCAAGGCCCCCAGGGAAAGCCTCCAGTCCGAAGATTGTAGTGGCGGCTCTGGTCGGCTGAAGCCCATTGCGCGTTTTCTCTCGCCAACTGGTAAAGCTGTTGCAGTTGCTTTGCTCGGCCTGCCGGATCCTGGTCTTCTTTGCCCGTTCCCGGCGTCACTTCCTCATATAGGCCTCCGGGTAAACGAGGCTCGCGACCCTGTGTCAGAAACGCTGGACTGAAACCAGAGGTGTCGGAGACGCTGCTGTTGATTGCCAGGGAGATCTCGGGTAACAGGACATCCCACGTGTGCTGAGGTCCCTCGATTAATTGTGCGATCATCGTTTTCACGGTCCTATTCGCGCGCTCCGTTGGGTTCTGCTGGGGGCTATAGGGTGCTGTATGCTCCAGCTCCATCCCTAGTCGCCTGCAGAAACCTTTGAACGCGCGGCTAGTGAACTGAGTCCCGTTATCGCACACGAATGTGCGCGGAACTCCGAAACGGCTGAGGATCCTCTCGCGAAAGGCTTTTTCCAGGTGGGTAGTTGTCGCCTTCCGTAGTGGTACCAACTCCACCCACTTAGAAAATAGGTCGAAGAACACGAGGAGCATCGTGTTGCCTTGCTTTGACCTTGGCAGCGGGCCCACGAAATCGGCGCAGAGGGTGTCGAACGGTTGCTGTGTCCTTCGGGTTAGCATCCTTCCCGTCGGTTTGCGTTGTTCCGTCTTGTATTTCTGGCAGGTGGTACACTGTTTCACGTACCGTGCGACGTCACGAAACATTCCTGGCCAGTAATACCGCTGTGCCACCCTCGTCGTGGTCTTGCGGATCCCCAAGTGTCCGGCGGTTGGGGAATCGTGACACTCCAGTAGCACTCTGCGTCGTGACTCGCTCCCTACGCACAATTTCCAGGGTACGTACTCCTCGTCGTCCCGTCATAGCCCTACGTGTCGGTACACCTGCCCGTTCTGGATGGTGTAATCTGGGTACTTCTCAGGGTTCTCCTGTACCTCCCGCCTTCACCTTTTTAGCCACCGACACCCAGGTGGCTCCTCCACCACGTGACACAGAGCCTCTGTTGGCTGCCTGGAAAGTGCGTCTGCCACGATGTTTTGGTTGCCCTTCCGGTAATGGACGTGGAACTGGTAGTGCTGGAGCTCCAGTGCCCATCGAGCGATCCTCCCAGTTGGGTTTTCGATCGTATTTAGCCATTTTAAGGCTAAATGATCTGTCACCACGTCGAACCGATACCCCTCAAGGTAACATCGCAGCTTACGGATGCCCCAGATAATAGCCAAACACTCCTTCTCGGTCGCTGAGTAGTTTTCCTCCGCTTTGATGAGTCGTCGGCTCACGTATGCTATAACCCGCTCTCCTTCGTCTGTGTCTGTACGGGTATCCTTGATGGGAGTCACAGTCGCGCGTTTGCCGACTGTACTTCGTACTGCTGCCGTAGGGGTATCCTTGAGGGGAGTCACAGTCGCGCGTTTGCCGACTGTACTTCGTACTGCTGCCGTGGGGGTATTTGTGTGTTGTGATCCTGCTGATTCCTCCTTTGTCATGTCTTTGTGATCCAGTGTTGTTGCTAACTCTCTGGGTGGAACGTGGCTTACCATTCGTGTGCCTAGATATAAGGACACTCCCCCACAGATGAGGACTGCATCGATAGCCCCAGGAAGTCCAACCCGAGCAGCACATCGTCCAGCACGACGGGCAACTCCAACATTTGGACTTGTGTACAGGAGGATCCGATCTGTACATCCACCCAGAGAGCTTGCGTGAGCTCCTTCCGGCTTCCGTCCGCTAGCGCGACCACGGTTTTCACGCTACACCGGTTGCTGGCGTTTCCGAGTTTCTTGGCTAACCGTGAGCCAATGAAACTCCTCGTTGCTCCAGTGTGGACGGTAGCTGCCACTACGTAACCCTTGATGATGACGTGGGCTGTGATGCGGCCACCGTGGAGTTGTATCACTCCCGCTACTTCCGGACATTTGTTCCCAGCGCCCCCGCTGGTTTCAGGGAGGGCGGCTGTCCGTTTCCCGACGGCTGGGTCTGGCAGCAATCCACCGTGCGCAACCCTTCCGCAGCTCCAACAGAAGAGCAGCCGCGGACCGCGGCACTCTCTGGCGAAATGTCCGGTCATTCCGCAGTTCCGGCAGGCGTCACGCACGTTGATCCTTGGCTGCTCTAGTGAGGTTCCTGGGCATGGCTGGATGTCGTTGTTCCGGTTGGGTGGCTGTGCTTCCTTGGGTGAGGCCCACATGGTACGAACAACTGATATTCTGGTAGCAGATTTTCGTAGACCCTTTCTAGCTCCTCCGAATATCCCGCTCGCACCATGAGCCTGATGTCCACCATATACACCTTGTAGGGTTCCCCCGACTTCTGGTACCTGAGCCGTATCTCGTCTTCGAGCCTCTGAAAGTAGCGCGGAGGCAGGAAAAAGTCCAAAAATTCCCTCCGGAATACCGTCCACGTTTCTCCCTGTAGCCCGCTCGTCCGAAACCAATCCTCGGCTGACCCTAGAAGTAGTTCGGGTATGGCCTGCGGCATGTCCTTCGTATCGATTCGGTAGCTGGTAGCTCTCTCCTCCAGGAGCTCGATGAACCGTAGTGGGTCTGAGGTTCGATCAAAGGTTATTCCCCAGCGTCGCATGCGGTCTGCTGTTTGAGCAAAAGCAGCGCCATCTTGCCTCTCGAATCCGGTGGGGTATCCTGGCCGCTCGTTGCTGGATGTATTCTGTTGGTATGTCGGTAGTTGCTGGCTGGTGACGTAGCTCCGAGGTGCACTAGGCTGGGGCACTGTGAGCGTCTGAATTACCATTGCTGGCTTGGCTTCGGGGGCAGATATGGTGCTCGGCTTTGTTCGACCTTCCTCTCCTGTGGTTGGGGATTCGGCAGGACTCGGTAACTGGTAGAAAACTGGGAGTCTTCTGTCTGGACTTGCGGCTGCACCAAATTTGGCCTCGAGAGCTTGTAGGCGAGCGATGATATCGGAGGTGTGGTCCTCTCGGTTGATAAACGTTGACAACCGGGCTCGCAACTCCTCCACGGTGCCCTCGCGTTCGAATCCGAATTCGTCTGCCATCGCTTCCAGCTCTGCCTTTCGGCGAAAAGCGACCCATCGAAGTCCTACCATGGCTTGTTGTTGGTCCTTCGCTTGCTTAATCCCTGATGATTGTTGTCGTTGTTACTCCTTGGCCTGTTCGCTTTGCTCGTTGGATCCTGGATGGTTGCTCCTTGTTGTTGATCCTTGCTGGTTGCTCCTTGTTGTTGATCCTTGCTGGTTGCTTCTTGCTGTTGATCCTTGCTGGTTGCTTCTTGCTGTTGATCCTTGCTTGCTTGCTCCTTGCTGTTGATCCTTGCTTTAAACAATTCACTTGAAACTTATTAATAGAGCTCAACTTTGACGCTTGAGCTGTGCTTGCCACGAAGGCCGGGAGCTGACTGATGTCTTCTGTCGCTGGCAGTCATCCTTATATACCCAACTGGGTAACGGTACACGGCTTCGACGCTCTGCGGCAGCGCAGTCGACGCGCTCGGCTCTGCTTACCCCCCGATGGCGATCCGGCAGTTCCCAGCTCCCCTTGGTCTTTAGGGAGACAGCCTAGCGGTGCTTGTCTCGTCGTTGTTTTGTTTTTGTCTTTGTCTGGTCCTGTCTGTCTCCTTGCATCGACTTAATTCTATCCTTGCTAAAACTAATTCTTGCTTAAATCCTAAACCTTGCTTAAACCTACTTCCTCCGTTCTTCTCGTCCGTCCCTGTTCTATGTCCTCGTCTATGTCCCTGTCTCTGTGCTGGTTTTTTTTTTCCTGTCTCTGGGGCCTGCCTCGCTCTTTAGGAGGTAGCTACTCTGCCTTCTGTCGCGATTCTCTGCCTTCTTGGCACATTAAATATAAGTGTGTGTGTCGGCATGCACGTACTTGCGACTCTGCCGCCACACTGACCTTGTCTCCCTTCTCGGACCCATATATGGTTCTTTAAGCCATGGAGATGGAATCCCCTCCAAAGAGCCTCAGGTCCCTGCTCGGGCGTCACCTGTAAGGTAGCGTTCTAGGGCTGAGGTGGGCTCAGTCACGCCAGGGATACCGTTACAAGTAATTTGTATTGGTGCTGAGACCCTGGACGAGGGGGTGGTAAATATTTGGGTGACGAGAGGGGAAAGACACGGTTTTTTCAAGCGGCGGGGCCGACATGCAGGTGAGGTGCAGAGCGGGGTGGTCCGTCAGCAGCCAGTAACAGGGAAAATACCGCATACCTAGTGTTCTCTTTACAGTTTGAGAGTCTCAGGGCCGGGATGTTGACCGTCAGCTCTGAGACTTTCGCCCTGCGACTGTACTAGAAGCTTCACTGTATGCGATGGGTGTTGACCGTCGTCGCACCAGTGAAACTTCAGTACAGTGAGAACACACAGACGTGCGTTACTCCCCTGCACCGATATCGCTGACTTTTCGCACCTACACGCCTCTACACACACCTACGCACACCTACATACGCACCTATACACACATGCACCTGGGCGCCGAGACCGAGGTGCGTTCACTCAGCGAAATGGCAACTCTGGAGGTCAGAGATCTGGACGAGGTCACGACGACGGAGGAGCTCCTTGAAGCGCTAATAACGCAGTTCGGCGAAATCGGTGTGTCGCCATCTTCAATCGTTTCCATCCGGAAAGCATACGGAGGCACTCAGACTGCAACAGTGAAGCTCCATGCCGACAAGGCAGAGAAACTAGCCAAGGAAGGCAAGGTCAGAGTTGGTTGGGTCATCTGCCGTATCCGGCGCAAGACGCAGCCCCTGATGTGCTTCAAGTGCATGGAGTTCGGTCATATTGCCAGCCGCTGCACAGGAGATGACTTCACTGGTCTCTGCTTCAAATGTGGCGAGAAGGGACACAAGGCGAAGAGTTGCACTAATACACACAAGTGCATCCTATGCACCAGGAAAGGAGAAAAGGACACCAATCATCCAGCCAACAGCAGCCGATGCCCATACATGGCAGCCGCGCAGGCTCGACGAAGCCAACAATGACAAGATTATATCAACTCAACCTTAACCACTGCGAAGCAGCTCACGACCTGCTAGAGCAGTCGGTAAGGGAGAGTATGATTGACGTTGCCATACTGAGCGAGCCGTACCGCAAAAGGTCCCCCAATACGTGGGCTGGGGACAGCTTAGGAAAGGCGGCGGTATGGAGCTGCGGTCAGCCAGTAGCACAGATACTGGACGTCCTACAAGAAGAAGGTTTCGTGCGCACGAAGACGCACGGACTGTACATTTACAGCGTCTACTTGGCACCCTCAATGCCCATGAATTGCTACGAGCGCGCCCTGGACAGGTTAGTTGCAGACGCAAGATGCAAGTCGCCTTGCCTGATAGCCGGGGATTTTAACGCCTGGGCAACTGACTGGGGGTGTCCAAGCACCAATAGCAGAGGTCGGGCAGTAATGGACGCAATGTCTTCACTCGACGTTGTCCTCTTGAATCATGGAGTCCGCCACACCTTCTCGAGGGGCAATGCGGGGTCAATTATAGACCTGACATTTGCTACTAATAGCCTGGCACCGAACACCACCTGGACCCTGCGCGATGACTATACACACAGCGACCACCTGGCGATAGTCATCGAAATCCAAACGCGAGCACACCAGATGGCCAGGCCAAGGAGAAGACGCTACAAAATGGATACACTCGACATGGACGTCTTTCAGTGCATACTCGGCGACTTTAATGGCAGAGGCAACGCAGCGGCCAGAACCGAACAGCTCATGACGCAAATAGTGAGAGCGTGTGATGCTTCAATGAGCAAAGCCGGAACGGGAGCCAAGCGTCCGCCAGTCCATTGGTGGAACGCCGACATTGCCAGGGCAAGGGCTGATTGCTTCCGAGCTAGACGTGCTTACCAAAGGTGCCCAGAGCAGAATCGCTCATGGAGCTACTCAGAGCCAAGAGGTTAGCAGTCAAACGCTCAATAAAGTGCAGCAAGAGGAGAAGCTTCCTGGAGCTGTGCGACAAAGCAGACGCGGATCCCTGGGGATTGGCGTACAAGTTAACGATGAAGAGGCTGCACACATTTAGACCGCCGACCCCATCGTGCCCAACGCTAATGCGAGAAATCGTAAGGCATCTGTTCCCAGAGCATGGATTGGAAGCAGGAAGGACCCAGCACCCCACCACGGAATACCAATTTGACGAGGTCACCACGGATGAAGTCGCAAGTGTCGCTCGCAGGATCAAGCCAGGAAAAGCCCCGGGCCCAGATGGAATTCCAAGTGCCATTATTAGGACAGCCATGGAACTGCAACCTGGACATTTCGCAAATGTGTTCAACGCATGCATCAGGGAAGGAGAGTTTCCCAGGCGCTGGAAGAGACAGGAGCTCGTTCTGATTCCAAAGGGAGATAAACCACCACATGACCCATCCGCCTACAGGCCAATCTGTCTCCTGGACACTGCTGGGAAAGCACTGGAGAGGATCCTATGCGATCGCCTGAACAGAGCGATAGACGAATGCGGCGGCCTGTCACCCCTTCAATTCGGATTTCGGAAGGCGCGGTCTACTACGCAGGCAATTCAGGAAGTCACGGATCTTGCAGAGAAAGCTATAGAGGGGAGGAGATGGCTCTGGGGTACCAAACAGTACTGTTTGGTGGTTACCCTCGATATCCGGAACGCCTTCAATTCTGCTAGATGGGACAGGATCATGGAATCGCTAACCGCCAAGGGAATCAACCCTTACCTGTTAAGGATACTGCGAAGCTACCTCGAAGGAAGAGTGCTACACTACAGGACCAGTGAAGGAGATACATCGTACAATGTTTCCAGTGGAGTACCACAGGGATCAGTACTGGGTCCAACGTTATGGAACCTGATGTACGATGGGATACTGAGGCTAGCCCTACCAGAAGGAGTGAAGATTGTGGGCTTCGCGGACGACGTGGCTGTTGTTGCCGTAGCAAAGCAACTACATGAAGTCCAGGAGATGGCCAACTCAGCGATCAGGATGGCGCGAACATGGCTAATCCAGGCGGGCCTTTCGTTAGCAGAGCACAAAACAGAGGCGGTGCTAATTAGCTCGCGGAAAAGAGTGGAGGCAGTTAGCATCACAGTTGGCGACACAATTGTGTGCTCCCGACCCTCACTCAGGTACCTTGGAGTGGGTCTGGACCATCGGCTGAGCTATAAGGACCACATGTCCCACGTCGCTCGGAAAGCTGCAGTGGCTTGCACTGCACTAGCACGAATAATGCCCAACACAAGGGGACCGAAACAGCTGAGAAGACGACTCCTTACTTCAGTTGTCCAGTCCATCACGTTGTATGCTGCAACTATATGGACCAGAGCTACATCGAAGAACACGTACACGAGAGCGATTCGGGCGATCTACCGAGTATGCGCCCTAAGGATAGCATGCGGCTTTCGGACTATCTCGGGCGAGGCGGCGCACGTGATCGCAAGCACCCCACCCTTCGACCTACTGGTAGAGTCAAGGGTTGCGGCAATGAGGAGCCGCGAGACTGGTAGTGTGACGGTCACTGGAGGAAATCTTATAACACGGTGGCAAGAGACATGGTCGGTCTCCCAGAAGGGCAGCTGGACACGACGGCTTATCCCGCAGCTGGAACCTTGGGTAGGAAGGAAGCATGGGCAGATAAATTTCTATCTGACCCAATTTCTAAGCGGACATAGCTGCTTCAGAGCCTATCTGCACCGCTTTGGTCACAGCGAGGAATCCATATGCGCGACCTGCGGTGCAGGTTATGAAGAAGACGCCGAGCACGTCATGTTCGTGTGCCCACGATTCAATAGGGAAAGACATGCGGTGGAGGAGGCGTTCGCAGAGACACCAACACCAGGGAACCTTGTGAGGAACATGGTGGCCAGCCAGGACAATTGGGATGCCGTAAACGCGATGGCCTGTAGCGTTATGCTGCAGCTGAGGCGAGAGGAGCGGATCCGGAGAACAGAAGCGAGCCTCTAAGGCTACACTCCCCCCTGTGGTAATGCCTAACGGCGGGGCCAGGTGGGAGTAAGAACGGCGTACCAACAACAGGCTTCGGCCTGGTGTCACAAAGGCCACTTGAACACACTGCGGTGCGTCACCGTCTTTGTTAAAAAAAAAAAAAAAAAAAAAATAAAAAAAAAAAACACCTACGCACACCTACATACGCACCTATACACACATGCACCTACTCATACATATACGCACACCTTAACACCTTTAAGCGTAAATACTTAAAATAAACATGTAAAAACAACCCACAGCCACTACTATCCTATTTCCCACGGTTGGGCGACCCTGTATGCGAGCGCCTCCAGCTTGAGTGGTTTTTTTTTTGCCTCTCACAGCTGGGGCTCTCGCACCAAGTACCGTGGCCCTTTTTTTCACTCATAACAGCACGTCAAACACTGCACTTTCGATTTTTGCTTTCAGCTTATTTATTTCCTTTTTGTTTTCTTATTTCACTTATATCCTATATACATTGGTTATTCCTTCTAGGGTCCTACGTCCCTGCCTAGCACCGTACACTGTTTTCCCTAATTTCTTTGGGATTTGAGTTCCCTGCTTTAGGCCACGGTGTGGCTCGCTCACCTCGCTTGTCTCTTGTCTTGCTCTGTTTTTAAATCCCGTCTTTTTGTCCTTTGGTTGCTATTTTCCTCTTGTTGGCTTCGTGGGTATTGTCGATCTTCCTTGCTTCTCCTCGTTGTCTTCTTCTTGGCTCGTTCGACACTTCTATCACTTGCACTGGCACTTCTGCTCCCTTTCAGGGTCACTGTTCTCCTTTGCCGGCGCTCATCTGCATTTTGCCGATTCCACTCAAAAACCCTGTTGCTTCGGTCGCCTTTCATCTCTTGTTTTGCGTGCTTGAGTGTATGCACTTGTCATTTGAGTGACGTGCGCGTGCGCTCATGTGTGGGTGTCTGTGTGCGTGCGTGAGTTCTCTCTCTAACTGTTGATGTGAGTCGCTCTTTGCGTGTGCTCACGGAGCGGGGTGCGTGTGCTCTTGAGTGCGCTCGTTGATCAGATGGTGGTGGTTTCTAGAGAGCGAGCCTATACCCTGTGTTCATATTGATGAGGTATATCTGTTTTGCCCCTCCATGGGGTCTTAAGGAACTGTCTTATAACTAAATGACTGTTTCTATGGCTTCTATTCCATTTGGCTTCATTGCCCTAACCACTAAAAACACTTATCAAACTTATAACTAAATAACTAATACGGCTATGACTTAATTTGATGGCTTCATTTCCCTAAAGAATAAACTAAAATAACTGGTAAATTTGTAGGACTCAGTTCTGAGTACTCACCCCCCCCCCTTACTATGCCATTGTGCCCATCATGATTCGGAAGGTTGCCCCGTCCTCGTGGAGAGCGAATCGGATTCGGTGATGGACCAATAGAGCCTGCCGGGATAGGATCTGCTCCATCAAGGTTTCCGGCAATCGTCGTCCGGGCTTTGCCACTCGCCAGTCTGGCGGGGCTTCCTGCCAGCCTTCCTGTGGTGTGAACAACGCGCTGTTTACTTCGGTTACGCTGCCCGGTGCTCCCAGCATGCTCTCCACCTCCTCCAACGGCATGTGTAGCGCCATCTCCCAGTCCTCCAGCGCGTCTGCGGGTTGCAATGTTGCTAGAAGCTCTGCTGCTGCGGCCTCTAGCTCCTCGGGTGACGGCTCCACCCACCGTAATGCTCGGCCGGGCCGTGTCGTGGATAACCCTTTGTCATCGGACAGCACCTGGAGCCGTGAGATTTGTGGTGGCGTGTGCGTTGTAGAGGACACGCCCGGGTCCATGATCTCCTCTAGCTCGGGATTTTGGCTGATGCTACCCCTCTATGCCCCGCGAAACAGTGCTTGCGGCTGACAATTTGCTAACTTAAATCAAACTGATGGGTCTGGCTTAGTTTTTAGGGTTCTCCTCGTCGTCTTCAGCCGGCTGGAACGCCTTGAGGTCAGCGATGTTAGCGGTGCGTCGTTCCCTTGTTCCTTGTAGCTGCAGCCGGGCTATGTTGTGCGAGAGGAAACGCACTAGTTTGTACGGGCCCTCGTATTTCGGAGCCAGCTTCGCTGCGAATCCCTCAGCTGCCTTGGATAACACGTGCTGACGCAATAGTACCAAGGCCCCCAGGGAAGGCCTCCAGTCCGAAGATTGTAGTGGCGGCTCTGGTCGGCTGAAGCCCATTGCGCGTTTTCTCTCTCCAACTGGTAAAGCTGTTGCAGTTGCTTTGCTCGGCCTGCCGGATCCTGGTCTTCTTTGCCCGTTCCCGGCGTCACTTCCTCATATAGGCCTCCGGGTAAACGAGGCTCGCGACCCTGTGTCAGAAACGCTGGACTGAAACCAGAGGTGTCGGAGACGCTGCTGTTGATTGCCAGGGAGATCTCGGGTAACAGGACATCCCACGTGTGCTGAGGTCCCTCGATTAATTGTGCGATCATCGTTTTCACGGTCCTATTCGCGCGCTCCGTTGGGTTCTGCTGGGGGCTATAGGGTGCTGTATGCTCCAGCTCCATCCCTAGTCGCCTGCAGAAACCTTTGAACGCGCGGCTAGTGAACTGAGTCCCGTTATCGCACACGAATGTGCGCGGAACTCCGAAACGGCTGAGGATCCTCTCGCGAAAGGCTTTTTCCAGGTGGGTAGTTGTCGCCTTCCGTAGTGGTACCAACTCCACCCACTTAGAAAATAGGTCGAAGAACACGAGGAGCATCGTGTTGCCTTGCTTTGACCTTGGCAGCGGGCCCACGAAATCGGCGCAGAGGGTGTCGAACGGTTGCTGTGTCCTTCGGGTTAGCATCCTTCCCGTCGGTTTGCGTTGTTCCGTCTTGTATTTCTGGTAGGTGGTACACTGTTTCACGTACCGTGCGACGTCACGAAACATTCCTGGCCAGTAATACCGCTGTGCCACCCTCGTCGTGGTCTTGCGGATCCCCAAGTGTCCGGCGGTTGGGGCATCGTGACACTCCAGTAGCACTCTGCGTCGTGACTCGCTCCCTACGCACAATTTCCAGGGTACGTACTCCTCGTCGTCCCGTCATAGCCCTACGTGTCGGTACACCTGCCCGTTCTGGATGGTGTAATCTGGGTACTTCTCAGGGTTCTCCTGTACCTCCCGCCTTCACCTTTTTAGCCACCGACACCCAGGTGGCTCCTCCACCACGTGACACAGAGCCTCTGCTGGCTGCCTGGAAAGTGCGTCTGCCACGATGTTTTGGTTGCCCTTCCGGTAATGGACGTGGAACTGGTAGTGCTGGAGCTCCAGTGCCCATCGAGCGATCCTCCCAGTTGGGTTTTCGATCGTATTTAGCCATTTTAAGGCTAAATGATCTGTCACCACGTCGAACCGATACCCCTCAAGGTAACATCGCAGCTTACGGATGCCCCAGATAATAGCCAAACACTCCTTCTCGGTCGCTGAGTAGTTTTCCTCCGCTTTGATGAGTCGTCGGCTCACGTATGCTATAACCCGCTCTCCTTCGTCTGTGTCTGTACGGGTATCCTTGATGGGAGTCACAGTCGCGCGTTTGCCGACTGTACTTCGTACTGCTGCCGTAGGGGTATCCTTGAGGGGGAGTCACAGTCGCGCGTTTGCCGACTGTACTTCGTACTGCTGCCGTGGGGGTATTTGTGTGTTGTGATCCTGCTGATTCCTCCTTTGTCATGTCTTTGTGATCCAGTGTTGTTGCTAACTCTCTGGGTGGAACGTGGCTTACCATTCGTGTGCCTAGATGTAAGGACACTCCCCCACAGATGAGGACTGCATCGATAGCCCCAGGAAGTCCAACCCGAGCAGCACATCGTCCAGCACGAGGGGCAACTCCAACATTTGGACTTGTGTACAGGAGGATCCGATCTGTACATCCACCCAGAGAGCTTGCGTGAGCTCCTTCCGGCTTCCGTCCGCTAGCGCGACCACGGTTTTCACGCTACACCGGTTGCTGGCGTTTCCGAGTTTCTTGGCTAACCGTGAGCCAATGAAACTCCTCGTTGCTCCAGTGTGGACGGTAGCTGCCACTACGTAACCCTTGATGATGACGTGGGCTGTGATGCGGCCACCGTGGAGTTGTATTACTCCCGCTACTTCCGGACATTTGTTCCCAGCGCCCCCGCTGCGTCTGGTTTCAGGGAGGGCGGCTGTCCGTTTCCCGACGGCTGGGTCTGGCAGCAATCCACCGTGCGCACTCCTTCCGCAGCTCCAACAGAAGAGCAGCCGCGGACCGCGGCACTCTCTGGCGAAATGTCCGGTCATTCCGCAGTTCCGGCAGGCGTCACGCACGTTGATCCTTGGCTGCTTTAGTGAGGTTCCTGGGCATGGCTGGATGTCGTTGTTCCGGTTGGGTGGCTGTGCTTCCTTGGGTGAGGCCCACATGGTACGAACAACTGATATTCTGGTAGCAGATTTTCGTAGACCCTTTCTAGCTCCTCCGAATATCCCGCTCGCACCATGTTCGACCTTCCTCTCCTGTGGTTGGGGATTCGGCAGGACTCGGTAACTGGTAGAAAACTGGGAGTCTTCTGTCTGGACTTGCGGCTGCACCAAATTTGGCCGCGAGAGCTTGTAGGCGAGCGATGATATCGGAGGTGTGGTCCTCTCGGTTGATAAACGTTGACAACCGGGCTCGCAACTCCTCCACGGTGCCCTCGCGTTCGAATCCGAATTCGTCTGCCATCGCTTCCAGCTCTGCCTTTCGGCGAAAAGCGACCCATCGAAGTCCTACCATGGCTTGTTGTTGGTCCTTCGCTTGCTTAATCCCTGATGATTGTTGTCGTTGTTACTCCTTGGCCTGTTCGCTTTGCTCGTTGGATCCTGGATGGTTGCTCCTTGTTGTTGATCCTTGCTGGTTGCTCCTTGTTGTTGATCCTTGCTGGTTGCTTCTTGCTGTTGATCCTTGCTGGTTGCTTCTTGCTGTTGATCCTTGCTTGCTTGCTCCTTGCTGTTGATCCTTGCTTTAAACAATTCACTTGAAACTTATTAATAGAGCTCAACTTTGACGCTTGAGCTGTGCTTGCCACGAAGGCCGGGAGCTGACTGATGTCTTCTGTCGCTGGCAGTCATCCTTATATACCCAACTGGGTAACGGTACACGGCTTCGACGCTCTGCGGCAGCGCAGTCGACGCGCTCGGCTCTGCTTACCCCCCGATGGCGATCCGGCAGTTCCCCGCTCCCCTTGGTCTTTAGGGAGACAGCCTAGCGGTGCTTGTCTCGTCGTTGTTTTGTTTTTGTCTTTGTCTGGTCCTGTCTGTCTCCTTGCATCGACTTAATTCTATCCTTGCTAAAACTAATTCTTGCTTAAATCCTAAACCTTGCTTAAACCTACTTCCTCCGTTCTTCTCGTCCGTCCCTGTTCTATGTCCTCGTCTATGTCCCTGTCTCTGTGCTGGTTTTTTTTTTCCTGTCTCTGGGGCCTGCCTCGCTCTTTAGGAGGTAGCTACTCTGCCTTCTGTCGCGATTCTCTGCCTTCTTGGCACATTAAATATAAGTGTGTGTGTCGGCATGCACGTACTTGCGACTCTGCCGCCACACTGACCTTGTCTCCCTTCTCGGACCCATATATGGTTCTTTAAGCGGTTTTTTCAAGCGGCGGGGCCGACATGCAGGTGAGGTGCAGAGCGGGGTGGTCCGTCAGCAGCCAGTAACAGGGAAAATACCGCATACCTAGTGTTCTCTTTACAGTTTGAGAGTCTCAGGGCCGGGATGTTGACCGTCAGCTCTGAGACTTTCGCCCTGCGACTGTACTAGAAGCTTCACTGTATGCGATGGGTGTTGACCGTCGTCGCACCAGTGAAACTTCAGTACAGTGAGAACACACAGACGTGCGTTACTCCCCTGCACCGATATCGCTGACTTTTCGCACCTACACGCCTCTACACACACCTACGCACACCTACATACGCACCTATACACACATGCACCTGGGCGCCGAGACCGAGGTGCGTTCACTCAGCGAAATGGCAACTCTGGAGGTCAGAGATCTGGACGAGGTCACGACGACGGAGGAGCTCCTTGAAGCGCTAATAACGCAGTTCGGCGAAATCGGTGTGTCGCCATCTTCAATCGTTTCCATCCGGAAAGCATACGGAGGCACTCAGACTGCAACAGTGAAGCTCCATGCCGACAAGGCAGAGAAACTAGCCAAGGAAGGCAAGGTCAGAGTTGGTTGGGTCATCTGCCGTATCCGGCGCAAGACGCAGCCCCTGATGTGCTTCAAGTGCATGGAGTTCGGTCATATTGCCAGCCGCTGCACAGGAGATGACTTCACTGGTCTCTGCTTCAAATGTGGCGAGAAGGGACACAAGGCGAAGAGTTGCACTTATACACACAAGTGCATCCTATGCACCAGGAAAGGAGAAAAGGACACCAATCATCCAGCCAACAGCAGCCGATGCCCATACATGGCAGCCGCGCAGGCTCGACGAAGCCAACAATGACAAGATTATATCAACTCAACCTTAACCACTGCGAAGCAGCTCACGACCTGCTAGAGCAGTCGGTAAGGGAGAGTATGATTGACGTTGCCATACTGAGCGAGCCGTACCGCAAAAGGTCCCCCAATACGTGGGCTGGGAACAGCTTAGGAAAGGCGGCGGTATGGAGCTGCGGTCAGCCAGTAGCACAGATACTGGACGTCCTACAAGAAGAAGGTTTCGTGCGCACGAAGACGCACGGACTGTACATTTACAGCGTCTACTTGGCACCCTCAATGCCCATGAATTGCTACGAGCGCGCCCTGGACAGGTTAGTTGCAGACGCAAGATGCAAGTCGCCTTGCCTGATAGCCGGGGATTTTAACGCCTGGGCAACTGACTGGGGGTGTCCAAGCACCAATAGCAGAGGTCGGGCAGTAATGGACGCAATGTCTTCACTCGACGTTGTCCTCTTGAATCATGGAGTCCGCCACACTTTCTCGAGGGGCAATGCGGGGTCAATTATAGACCTGACATTTGCTACTAATAGCCTGGCACCGAACACCACCTGGACCCTGCGCGATGACTATACACACAGCGACCACCTGGCGATAGTCATCGAAATCCAAACGCGAGCACACCAGATGGCCAGGCCAAGGAGAAGACGCTACAAAATGGATACACTCGACATGGACGTCTTTCAGTGCATACTCGGCGACTTTAATGGCAGAGGCAACGCAGCGGCCAGAACCGAACAGCTCATGACGCAAATAGTGAGAGCGTGTGATGCTCCAATGAGCAAAGCCGGAACGGGAGCCAAGCGTCCGCCAGTCCATTGGTGGAACGCCGACATTGCCAGGGCAAGGGCTGATTGCTTCCGAGCTAGACGTGCTTACCAAAGGTGCCCAGAGCAGAATCGCTCATGGAGCTACTCAGAGCCAAGAGGTTAGCAGTCAAACGCTCAATAAAGTGCAGCAAGAGGAGAAGCTTCCTGGAGCTGTGCGACAAAGCAGACGCGGATCCCTGGGGATTGGCGTACAAGTTAACGATGAAGAGGCTGCACGCATTTAGACCGCCGACCCCATCGTGCCCAACGCTAATGCGAGAAATCGTAAGGCATCTGTTCCCAGAGCATGGATTGGAAGCAGGAAGGACCCAGCACCCCACCACGGAATACCAATTTGACGAGGTCACCACGGATGAAGTCGCAAGTGTCGCTCGCAGGATCAAGCCAGGAAAAGCCCCGGGCCCAGATGGAATTCCAAGTGCCATTATTAGGACAGCCATGGAACTGCAACCTGGACATTTCGCAAATGTGTTCAACGCATGCATCAGGGAAGGAGAGTTTCCCAGGCGCTGGAAGAGACAGGAGCTCGTTCTGATTCCAAAGGGAGATAAACCACCACAGGACCCATCCGCCTACAGGCCAATCTGTCTCCTGGACACTGCTGGGAAAGCACTGGAGAGGATCCTATGCGATCGCCTGAACAGAGCGATAGACGAATGCGGCGGCCTGTCACCCCTTCAATTCGGATTTCGGAAGGCGCGGTCTACTACGCAGGCAATTCAGGAAGTCACGGATCTTGCAGAGAAAGCTATAGAGGGGAGGAGATGGCTCTGGGGTACCAAACAGTACTGTTTGGTGGTTACCCTCGATATCCGGAACGCCTTCAATTCTGCTAGATGGGACAGGATCATGGAATCGCTAACCGCCAAGGGAATCAACCCTTACCTGTTAAGGATACTGCGAAGCTACCTCGAAGGAAGAGTGCTACACTACAGGACCAGTGAAGGAGATACATCGTACAATGTTTCCAGTGGAGTACCACAGGGATCAGTACTGGGTCCAACGTTATGGAACCTGATGTACGATGGGATACTGAGGCTAGCCCTACCAGAAGGAGTGAAGATTGTGGGCTTCGCGGACGACGTGGCTGTTGTTGCCGTAGCAAAGCAACTACATGAAGTCCAGGAGATGGCCAACTCAGCGATCAGGATGGCGCGAACATGGCTAATCCAGGCGGGCCTTTCGTTAGCAGAGCACAAAACAGAGGCGGTGCTAATTAGCTCGCGGAAAAGAGTGGAGGCAGTTAGCATCACAGTTGGCGACACAATTGTGTGCTCCCGACCCTCACTCAGGTACCTTGGAGTGGGTCTGGACCATCGGCTGAGCTATAAGGACCACATGTCCCACGTCGCTCGGAAAGCTGCAGTGGCTTGCACTGCACTAGCACGAATAATGCCCAACACAAGGGGACCGAAACAGCTGAGAAGACGACTCCTTACGTCAGTTGTCCAGTCCATCACGTTGTATGCTGCAACTATATGGACCAGAGCTACATCGAAGAACACGTACACGAGAGCGATTCGGGCGATCTACCGAGTATGCGCCCTAAGGATAGCATGCGGCTTTCGGACTATCTCGGGCGAGGCGGCGCACGTGATCGCAAGCACCCCACCCTTCGACCTACTGGTAGAGTCAAGGGTTGCGGCAATGAGGAGCCGCGAGACTGGTAGTGTGACGGTCACTGGAGGAAATCTTATAACACGGTGGCAAGAGACATGGTCGGTCTCCCAGAAGGGCAGCTGGACACGACGGCTTATCCCGCAGCTGGAACCTTGGGTAGGAAGGAAGCATGGGCAGATAAATTTCTATCTGACCCAATTTCTAAGCGGACATAGCTGCTTCAGAGCCTATCTGCACCGCTTTGGTCACAGCGAGGAATCCATATGCGCGACCTGCGGTGCAGGTTATGAAGAAGACGCCGAGCACGTCATGTTCGTGTGCCCACGATTCAATAGGGAAAGACATGCGGTGGAGGAGGCGTTCGGAGAGACACCAACACCAGGGAACCTTGTGAGGAACATGGTGGCCAGCCAGGACAATTGGGATGCCGTAAACGCGATGGCCTGTAGCGTTATGCTGCAGCTGAGGCGAGAGGAGCGGATCCGGAGAACAGAAGCGATCCTCTAAGGCTACACTCCCCCCTGTGGTAATGCCTAACGGCGGGGCCAGGTGGGAGTAAGAACGGCGTACCAACAACAGGCTTCGGCCTGGTGTCACAAAGGCCACTTGAACACACTGCGGTGCGTCACCGTCTTTGTTAAAAAAAAAAAAAAAAAATATAAAAAAAAAAAACACCTACGCACACCTACATACGCACCTATACACACATGCACCTACTCGTACATATACGCACACCTTAACACCTTTAAGCGTAAATACTTAAAATAAACATGTAAAAACAACCCACAGCCACTACTATCCTATTTCCCACGGTTGGGCGACTCAAAAAAGTCACCCTGTATGCGAGCGCCTCCAGCTTGAGTGGTTTTTTTTGCCTCTCACAGCTGGGGCTCTCGCACCAAGTACCGTGGCCCTTTTTTTCACTCATAACAGCACGTCAAACACTGCACTTTCGATTTTTGCTTTCAGCTTATTTATTTCCTTTTTGTTTTCTTATTTCACTTATATCCTATATACATTGGTTATTCCTTCTAGGGTCCTACGTCCCTGCCTAGCACCGTACACTGTTTTCCCTAATTTCTTTGGGATTTGAGTTCCCTGCTTTAGGCCACGGTGTGGCTCGCTCACCTCGCTTGTCTCTTGTCTTGCTCTGTTTTTAAATCCCGTCTTTTTGTCCTTTGGTTGCTATTTTCCTCTTGTTGGCTTCGTGGGTATTGTCGATCTTCCTTGCTTCTCCTCGTTGTCTTCTTCTTGGCTCGTTCGACACTTCTATCACTTGCACTGGCACTTCTGCTCCCTTTCAGGGTCACTGTTCTCCTTTGCCGGCGCTCATCTGCATTTTGCCGATTCCACTCAAAAACCCTGTTGCTTCGGTCGCCTTTCATCTCTTGTTTTGCGTGCTTGAGTGTATGCATTGTCATTTGAGTGGCGTGCGCGTGCGCTCATGTGTGGGCGTCTGTGTGTGTGTGCATGCTCTCTCCAGCTGTTTGTGATCGCCGCTCTTTGGGTGCGTGAGTGCATGCACTTGTCATTTGAGTGACGTGCGCGTGCGCTCATGTGTGGGTGTCTGTGTGCGTGCGTGAGTTCTCTCTCTAACTGTTGATGTGAGTCGCTCTTTGCGTGTGCTCACGGAGCGGGGTGCGTGTGCTCTTGAGTGCGCTCGTTGATCAGATGGTGGTGGTTTCTAGAGAGCGAGCCTATACCCTGTGTTCATATTGATGAGGTATATCTGTTTTGCCCCTCCATGGGGTCTTAAGGAACTGTCTTATAACTAAATGACTGTTTCTATGGCTTCTATTCCATTTGGCTTCATTGCCCTAACCACTAAAAACACTTATCAAACTTATAACTAAATAACTAATACGGCTATGACTTAATTTGATGGCTTCATTTCCCTAAAGAATAAACTAAAATAACTGGTAAATTTGTAGGACTCAGTTCTGAGTACCCCTTTGTCATCGGACAGCACCTGGAGCCGTGAGATTTGTGGTGGCGTGTGCGTTGTAGAGGACACGCCCGGGTCCATGATCTCCTCTAGCTCGGGATTTTGGCTGATGCTACCCCTCTATGCCCCGCGAAACAGTGCTTGCGGCTGACAATTTGCTAACTTAAATCAAACTGATGGGTCTGGCTTAGTTTTTAGGGTTCTCCTCGTCGTCTTCAGCCGGCTGGAACGCCTTGAGGTCAGCGATGTTAGCGGTGCGTCGTTCCCTTGTTCCTTGTAGCTGCAGCCGGGCTATGTTGTGCGAGAGGAAACGCACTAGTTTGTACGGGCCCTCGTATTTCGGAGCCAGCTTCGCTGCGAATCCCTCAGCTGCCTTGGATAACACGTGCTGACGCAATAGTACCAAGGCCCCCAGGGAAAGCCTCCAGTCCGAAGATTGTAGTGGCGGCTCTGGTCGGCTGAAGCCCATTGCGCGTTTTCTCTCGCCAACTGGTAAAGCTGTTGCAGTTGCTTTGCTCGGCCTGCCGGATCCTGGTCTTCTTTGCCCGTTCCCGGCGTCACTTCCTCATATAGGCCTCCGGGTAAACGAGGCTCGCGACCCTGTGTCAGAAACGCTGGACTGAAACCAGAGGTGTCGGAGACGCTGCTGTTGATTGCCAGGGAGATCTCGGGTAACAGGACATCCCACGTGTGCTGAGGTCCCTCGATTAATTGTGCGATCATCGTTTTCACGGTCCTATTCGCGCGCTCCGTTGGGTTCTGCTGGGGGCTATAGGGTGCTGTATGCTCCAGCTCCATCCCTAGTCGCCTGCAGAAACCTTTGAACGCGCGGCTAGTGAACTGAGTCCCGTTATCGCACACGAATGTGCGCGGAACTCCGAAACGGCTGAGGATCCTCTCGCGAAAGGCTTTTTCCAGGTGGGTAGTTGTCGCCTTCCGTAGTGGTACCAACTCCACCCACTTAGAAAATAGGTCGAAGAACACGAGGAGCATCGTGTTGCCTTGCTTTGACCTTGGCAGCGGGCCCACGAAATCGGCGCAGAGGGTGTCGAACGGTTGCTGTGTCCTTCGGGTTAGCATCCTTCCCGTCGGTTTGCGTTGTTCCGTCTTGTATTTCTGGCAGGTGGTACACTGTTTCACGTACCGTGCGACGTCACGAAACATTCCTGGCCAGTAATACCGCTGTGCCACCCTCGTCGTGGTCTTGCGGATCCCCAAGTGTCCGGCGGTTGGGGCATCGTGACACTCCAGTAGCACTCTGCGTCGTGACTCGCTCCCTACGCACAATTTCCAGGGTACGTACTCCTCGCCGTCCCGTCATAGCCCTACGTGTCGGTACACCTGCCCGTTCTGGATGGTGTAATCTGGGTACTTCTCAGGGTTCTCCTGTACCTCCCGCCTTCACCTTTTTAGCCACCGACACCCAGGTGGCTCCTCCACCACGTGACACAGAGCCTCTGCTGGCTGCCTGGAAAGTGCGTCTGCCACGATGTTTTGGTTGCCCTTCCGGTAATGGACGTGGAACTGGTAGTGCTGGAGCTCCAGTGCCCATCGAGCGATCCTCCCAGTTGGGTTTTCGATCGTATTTAGCCATTTTAAGGCTAAATGATCTGTCACCACGTCGAACCGATACCCCTCAAGGTAACATCGCAGCTTACGGATGCCCCAGATAATAGCCAAACACTCCTTCTCGGTCGCTGAGTAGTTTTCCTCCGCTTTGATGAGTCGTCGGCTCACGTATGCTATAACCCGCTCTCCTTCGTCTGTGTCTGTACGGGTATCCTTGATGGGAGTCACAGTCGCGCGTTTGCCGACTGTACTTCGTACTGCTGCCGTAGGGGTATCCTTGAGGGGAGTCACAGTCGCGCGTTTGCCGACTGTACTTCGTACTGCTGCCGTGGGGGTATTTGTGTGTTGTGATCCTGCTGATTCCTCCTTTGTCATGTCTTTGTGATCCAGTGTTGTTGCTAACTCTCTGGGTGGAACGTGGCTTACCATTCGTGTGCCTAGATGTAAGGACACTCCCCCACAGATGAGGACTGCATCGATAGCCCCCAGGAAGTCCAACCCGAGCAGCACATCGTCCAGCACGACGGGCAACTCCAACATTTGGACTTGTGTACAGGAGGATCCGATCTGTACATCCACCCAGAGAGCTTGCGTGAGCTCCTTCCGGCTTCCGTCCGCTAGCGCGACCACGGTTTTCACGCTACACCGGTTGCTGGCGTTTCCGAGTTTCTTGGCTAACCGTGAGCCAATGAAACTCCTCGTTGCTCCAGTGTGGACGGTAGCTGCCACTACGTAACCCTTGATGATGACGTGGGCTGTGATGCGGCCACCGTGGAGTTGTATTACTCCCGCTACTTCCGGACATTTGTTCCCAGCGCCCCCGCTGCGTCTGGTTTCAGGGAGGGCGGCTGTCCGTTTCCCGACGGCTGGGTCTGGCAGCAATCCACCGTGCGCACTCCTTCCGCAGCTCCAACAGAAGAGCAGCCGCGGACCGCGGCACTCTCTGGCGAAATGTCCGGTCATTCCGCAGTTCCGGCAGGCGTCACGCACGTTGATCCTTGGCTGCTCTAGTGAGGTTCCTGGGCATGGCTGGATGTCGTTGTTCCGGTTGGGTGGCTGTGCTTCCTTGGGTGAGGCCCACATGGTACGAACAACTGATATTCTGGTAGCAGATTTTCGTAGACCCTTTCTAGCTCCTCCGAATATCCCGCTCGCATCATGAGCCTGATGTCCACCATATACACCTTGTAGGGTTCCCCCGACTTCTGGTACCTGAGCCGTATCTCGTCTTCGAGCCTCTGAAAGTAGCGCGGAGGCAGGAAAAAGTCCAAAAATTCCCTCCGGAATACCGTCCACGTTTCTCCCTGTAGCCCGCTCGTCCGAAACCAATCCTCGGCTGACCCTAGAAGTAGTTCGGGTATGGCCTGCGGCATGTCCTTCGTATCGATTCGGTAGCTGGTAGCTCTCTCCTCCAGGAGCTCGATGAACCGTAGTGGGTCTGAGGTTCGATCAAAGGTTATTCCCCAGCGTCGCAAGCGGTCTGCTGTTTGAGCAAAAGCAGCGCCATCTTGCCTCTCGAATCCGGTGGGGTATCCTGGCCGCTCGTTGCTGGATGTATTCTGTTGGTATGTCGGTAGTTGCTGGCTGGTGACGTAGCTCCGAGGTGCACTAGGCTGGGGCACTGTGAGCGTCTGAATTACCATTGCTGACTTGGCTTCGGGGGCAGATATGGTGCTCGGCTTTGTTCGACCTTCCTCTCCTGTGGTTGGGGATTCGGCAGGACTCGGTAACTGGTAGAAAACTGGGAGTCTTCTGTCTGGACTTGCGGCTGCACCAAATTTGGCCTCGAGAGCTTGTAGGCGAGCGATGATATCGGAGGTGTGGTCCTCTCGGTTGATAAACGTTGACAACCGGGCTCGCAACTCCTCCACGGTGCCCTCGCGTTCGAATCCGAATTCGTCTGCCATCGCTTCCAGCTCTGCCTTTCGGCGAAAAGCGACCCATCGAAGTCCTACCATGGCTTGTTGTTGGTCCTTCGCTTGCTTAATCCCTGATGATTGTTGTCGTTGTTACTCCTTGGCCTGTTCGCTTTGCTCGTTGGATCCTGGATGGTTGCTCCTTGTTGTTGATCCTTGCTGGTTGCTCCTTGTTGTTGATCCTTGCTGGTTGGTCCTTGCTGGTTGCTTCTTGCTGTTGATCCTTGCTTGCTTGCTCCTTGCTGTTGATCCTTGCTTTAAACAATTCACTTGAAACTTATTAATAGAGCTCAACTTTGACGCTTGAGCTGTGCTTGCCACGAAGGCCGGGAGCTGACTGATATCTTCTGTCGCTGGCAGTCATCCTTATATACCCAACTGGGTAACGGTACACGGCTTCGACGCTCTGCGGCAGCGCAGTCGACGCGCTCGGCTCTGCTTACCCCCCGATGGCGATCCGGCAGTTCCCCGCTCCCCTTGGTCTTTAGGGAGACAGCCTAGCGGTGCTTGTCTCGTCGTTGTTTTGTTTTTGTCTTTGTCTGTCTCCTTGCATCGACTTAATTCTATCCTTGCTAAAACTAATTCTTGCTTAAATCCTAAACCTTGCTTAAACCTACTTCCTCCGTTCTTCTCGTCCGTCCCTGTTCTATGTCCTCGTCTATGTCCCTGTCTCTGTGCTGGTTTTTTTTTTCCTGTCTCTGGGGCCTGCCTCGCTCTTTAGGAGGTAGCTACTCTGCCTTCTGTCGCGATTCTCTGCCTTCTTGGCACATTAAATATAAGTGTGTGTGTCGGCATGCACGTACTTGCAACTCTGCCGCCACACTGACCTTGTCTCCCTTCTCGGACCCATATATGGTTCTTTAAGCCATGGAGATGGAATCCCCTCCAAAGAGCGTTCTAGGGCTGAGGTGGGCTCAGTCACGCCAGGGATACCGTTACAAGTAATTTGTATTGGTGCTGAGACCCTGAACGAGGGGGTGGTAAATATTTGGGTGACGAGAGGGGAAAGACACGGTTTTTTCAAGCGGCGGGGCCGACATGCAGGTGAGGTGCAGAGCGGGGTGGTCCGTCAGCAGCCAGTAACAGGGAAAATACCGCATACCTAGTGTTCTCTTTACAGTTTGAGAGTCTCAGGGCCGGGATGTTGACCGTCAGCTCTGAGACTTTCGCCCTGCGACTGTACTAGAAGCTTCACTGTATGCGATGGGTGTTGACCGTCGTCGCACCAGTGAAACTTCAGTACAGTGAGAACACACAGACGTGCGTTACTCCCCTGCACCGATATCGCTGACTTTTCGCACCTACACGCCTCTACACACACCTACGCACACCTACATACGCACCTATACACACATGCACCTGGGCGCCGAGACCGAGGTGCGTTCACTCAGCGAAATGGCAACTCTGGAGGTCAGAGATCTGGACGAGGTCACGACGACGGAGGAGCTCCTTGAAGCGCTAATAACGCAGTTCGGCGAAATCGGTGTGTCGCCATCTTCAATCGTTTCCATCCGGAAAGCATACGGAGGCACTCAGACTGCAACAGTGAAGCTCCATGCCGACAAGGCAGAGAAACTAGCCAAGGAAGGCAAGGTCAGAGTTGGTTGGGTCATCTGCCGTATCCGGCGCAAGACGCAGCCCCTGATGTGCTTCAAGTGCATGGAGTTCGGTCATATTGCCAGCCGCTGCACAGGAGATGACTGCACTGGTCTCTGCTTCAAATGTGGCGAGAAGGGACACAAGGCGAAGAGTTGCACTAATACACACAAGTGCATCCTATGCACCAGGAAAGGAGAAAAGGACACCAATCATCCAGCCAACAGCAGCCGATGCCCATACATGGCAGCCGCGCAGGCTCGACGAAGCCAACAATGACAAGATTATATCAACTCAACCTTAACCACTGCGAAGCAGCTCACGACCTGCTAGAGCAGTCGGTAAGGGAGAGTATGATTGACGTTGCCATACTGAGCGAGCCGTACCGCAAAAGGTCCCCCAATACGTGGGCTGGGGACAGCTTAGGAAAGGCGGCGGTATGGAGCTGCGGTCAGCCAGTAGCACAGATACTGGACGTCCTACAAGAAGAAGGTTTCGTGCGCACGAAGACGCACGGACTGTACATTTACAGCGTCTACTTGGCACCCTCAATGCCCATGAATTGCTACGAGCGCGCCCTGGACAGGCTAGTTGCAGACGCAAGATGCAAGTCGCCTTGCCTGATAGCCGGGGATTTTAACGCCTGGGCAACTGACTGGGGGTGTCCAAGCACCAATAGCAGAGGTCGGGCAGTAATGGACGCAATGTCTTCACTCGACGTTGTCCTCTTGAATCATGGAGTCCGCCACACCTTCTCGAGGGGCAATGCGGGGTCAATTATAGACCTGACATTTGCTACTAATAGCCTGGCACCGAACACCACCTGGACCCTGCGCGATGACTATACACACAGCGACCACCTGGCGATAGTCATCGAAATCCAAACGCGAGCACACCAGATGGCCAGTGTAACGTCCAGTTCAAACTGTAACGAAAAAAGAAAATATTAATAAAGCGCCATCTATGGTTAAAGTTTGTATGGTTACTTATCCGGGATGTTGCCAAAGATCTTGAGGCACGAAGAGAGCGAGGTTAACATGGCAGGCCATCGTTCGCTGGGTTCCAAGCGGTACTCTACCATTTTTTTTCCCAAGTCAGTCGTTCCGAGTTCGCCATTGGGAGTGCAAGTAAATCTGGAAGTTTTAAAGAAATTTTAGTGTGCAGTTTAAGTGATTTTGGAAGAAAAAAAAACTTATTAAATACTTACCTGTATACATTGCTGGTGAGTCCTCCGGATAAGATCTGGAATAGAAGAACAAATTTGGTAGGTTAAAATTCTGACAAAATCATGGTTGCAGAACTGGACCCAGGAGTTCAAAGGTCACGCCACCTGGACTGCCAGGAGTTCAAAGGTCACGGCACTTGGACTGCCAGGAGTCCAAAGGTCACGCCACTAGGACTGCCAGGAGACAAAAGGCAGCGGATTATACTGCATCTGGTCGAGCGGTGTCTATTGGCCGCGACTGCGTGCATTAATTCGGCTGCAGGAAATTTGACATCGTCACCCCTGTTCCCAGCAGCCATCACGACGGCTAGGGAAATTGGTGACTGGCACCATTAAATCACCAGCACCAACAAAAACAAAATTTAATTTTTATTGCACTCCCGCCAAATAGCGGCCAACACGTCAGAAAAAAACGAACGAAAGGAGGAAACATTTTTTTTTGCGAATCAAATCACAAGTTGAGCAAACGGCACCACATATAAAACATTTTAAATCATTTTTTTTAAAAGATAATTTAGTTAAATTTTTCTTATTTATTTGAAATTTTACACACTATTTAAATAATTTATAAAAAAAAATAGCTATAGTATTTGTCCCTCTAATTTATATTTGTTCTATTGCAAATTGTCAGCTGTTTTATTTAGGGCACGAAAGTAGGTCAATGATTTGAGTTGAGTGGAGTGAGTTGCATTGCGATACCAAAGCACTCAGAAAACAAATAAGAAAATTTAGCGAGCGAAAGAGGAGACAGAATTAAAACATACAACTTTATGTAGTTATGTATGTATGTACGTATATGCAAGCGCATAGGCATACATAATTACATATGTTTAATTTCGTTGGTATTCTACGGTTGGTTTGTGGTTTTGTGCATATGTAAATTATAATTCTTTTCTTAGCACCTCTTCGAAAGCGCTTTCGTCGCGGGATGTGGAAAATAAAGTGAGTAAACAACACACATAAACACTTTTATGCCCAACATATGTTTGCACATGCATTTAAATTTTTTTTGTAAACAAATCACAATTATCACAAAACAGAAAAAAAAAGGAACTTTGAAATATCCACATAACTAAACTATGCTCCGCCACCAATAAACTATTACTTACCTTTTGTTATTATCACACCCGAGCAAAAATAACAAAATTTAATCAAATTTGCGAACACTTTACACGCACTTTTTTCAAAGTTTTACGCGACACTGAATCACTCAATCGCTACTCTCTCTCTCCATTCAGTCAATTTGAGTGAAACCTATAAGTGTGCCCATGTCACAATTTTTTTTGATCCTCAGCTGTTTTAGCCCGTAGACCGAATATAAATTTGAGTGAAATCAAAACAAAACAAATATAAACAAAGAAGCGTAGTTTTTTTAGGGAAAAATCTTATTTAATTTATTGGCAGCTTTAAACTTTATATTTGAATTACATATTTTTATTACATGTTCATTGCTAGACCTTATTTTTAAATTATTTATTTATACAATTTCGTTTAATATTTCAGTGTCATGTCAGGTTATAATTTTAAATTGTTTAAATATTAGGTATATTATTTAATAATGGAATAAATTAATTATAATGATTGAACCCGAACAAATGTAATCTCTGAAAGGGGTCGCCATCCAAGATGCACCCACAGGAATGGGGCGACCAAAGGCAGGGCGGGCTAAACTGGCCACGTAACATCTGTGCGCCAACCTTATACTCCAGTTTGCCAATATTATCCTTGTAAAGTGAAGGGTTGCAGATACCTCTCCGACGTCTTAGTTCGTCATCGTCAGCACGTTTTATTAGATAAATTATATTGTAGGCCTTGGACTTGGCCATTTTAAGGATCACCACCCCTTAGCCGACGAGCTGGAGCCGGAAATTGAAACGTGCGGTCAAGTCCATGAAGTCCACCAGCCTATAGGGAATGGCAACCAATTGCCAACCGTTACACCAGGCCAAGGAGAAGACGCTACAAAATGGATACACTCGACATGGACGTCTTTCAGTGCATACTCGGCGACTTTAATGGCAGAGGCAACGCAGCGGCCAGAACCGAACAGCTCATGACGCAAATAGTGAGAGCGTGTGATGCTTCAATGAGCAAAGCCGGAACGGGAGCCAAGCGTCCGCCAGTCCATTGGTGGAACGCCGACATTGCCAGGGCAAGGGCTGATTGCTTCCGAGCTAGACGTGCTTACCAAAGGGCTCTTAGACGCAGCGATCCCAGAGCAGAATCGCTCATGGAGCTACTCAGAGCCAAGAGGTTAGCAGTCAAACGCTCAATAAAGTGCAGCAAGAGGAGAAGCTTCCTGGAGCTGTGCGACAAAGCAGACGCGGATCCCTGGGGATTGGCGTACAAGTTAACGATGAAGAGGCTGCACGCATTTAGACCGCCGACCCCATCGTGCCCAACGCTAATGCGAGAAATCGTAAGGCATCTGTTCCCAGAGCATGGATTGGAAGCAGGAAGGACCCAGCACCCCACCACGGAATACCAATTTGACGAGGTCACCACGGATGAAGTCGCAAGTGTCGCTCGCAGGATCAAGCCAGGAAAAGCCCCGGGCCCAGATGGAATTCCAAGTGCCATTATTAGGACAGCCATGGAACTGCAACCTGGACATTTCGTAAATGTGTTCAACGCATGCATCAGGGAAGGAGAGTTTCCCAGGCGCTGGAAGAGACAGGAGCTCGTTCTGATTCCAAAGGGAGATAAACCACCACAGGACCCATCCGCCTACAGGCCAATCTGTCTCCTGGACACTGCTGGGAAAGCACTGGAGAGGATCCTATGCGATCGCCTGAACAGAGCGATAGACGAATGCGGCGGCCTGTCACCCCTTCAATTCGGATTTCGGAAGGCGCGGTCTACTACGCAGGCAATTCAGGAAGTCACGGATCTTGCAGAGAAAGCTATAGAGGGGAGGAGATGGCTCTGGGGTACCAAACAGTACTGTTTGGTGGTTACCCTCGATATCCGGAACGCCTTCAATTCTGCTAGATGGGACAGGATCATGGAATCGCTAACCGCCAAGGGAATCAACCCTTACCTGTTAAGGATACTGCGAAGCTACCTCGAAGGAAGAGTGCTACACTACAGGACCAGTGAAGGAGATACATCGTACAATGTTTCCAGTGGAGTACCCCAGGGATCAGTACTGGGTCCAACGTTATGGAACCTGATGTACGATGGGATACTGAGGCTAGCCCTACCAGAAGTAGTGAAGATTGTGGGCTTCGCGGACGACGTGGCTGTTGTTGCCGTAGCAAAGCAACTACATGAAGTCCAGGAGATGGCCAACTCAGCGATCAGGATGGCGCGAACATGGCTAATCCAGGCGGGCCTTTCGTTAGCAGAGCACAAAACACTTTCATTGAGACCTTGCCGGAGTAAGACGTGTTTTCATCGAGCTCCGCATTAAATCAAGAATTTGAGTGAAGTGAATGGTTAATAAAACAAAAAAAAAAGTGATATATAAATATATATCTAAATCTTAAGCGAAAGAGACGCTCTGTGCGATGCATCATCGCACGAATACATATTCTGTGTTTGAAATACAATAAACAAATAATTAACAAAAAAAAAACAAAAAAAGCAACAACAACTATGAGTCTAAACGAAATACGCACCCAGCGACAGCGCGAGCAAGACGAGCGCCGGCTCTCACTACAACGAAACAACGCGTACTTCTCTTACGTCTCAGACACCGATCGGTCAATCACCCCCAACCCGACGAACTCACTGTTACCAACAACTCAAGAGAGAGCGCGTTCCTGCTCGCCGTCGCTACTGTCTTTTACACAAAACCCTCTATCAACAAACTCTCGCGAGTTTGCCCTATGCTTACCTACGGTGACCAGTACAGTGACCTCAATTATTACTGCAAGTGCAATCACAACAACAACTGGAACGGTGTCGTCAGCTCGCTCAATATCGTCGTCGACTGCACCCGCTCTCGCGGAGCCAGCGATCAAAACAAAAACGAATGCTAACGGTTCTGCTGCGCTACCAGCAAAGCAAAACGTAAACAAGAACGCTGGTTCGACCTTGCAGACTGGAATGGACCGCTACATAACAATAAAAAGAAAACTAAGCCCACAAAACTCCAAAGCAGAAAACAAGCAAAAAACTACACGCGGGAACATTAACTTGATCACTGATGCAGCGCCCGCAAACTCCAACAGATTTTCACTGCTGGCAGATACCGCTGAAGACTTGCCGCAGGAACCCGTAGAAAATGAAGTAAAGAAATTAAAGCCCCCCCCAATTTATATCCGCCAGAAGAGCACAAACAATTTGGTAAACACACTGATTGGCCTCACGGGCAAAGATAGTTTCCACATAATTCCACTCGTAAGATGAGACTAGACTTCAAACGAAAACGGAAGACGACTATAGAAAGGTCACAAAGTACCTCACCGAAAGCAAAATATGCTACTATACATATCAGCTTAAAAGCAGCAAGGGCTTACAAGTAGTGCTAAAGGGCATTGAGCCTGATGTAACGCCCGAAGAAATAACCGAGGCATTACGCGAAGAAGGATTCTCCGCCAAAAACGTCTTCAACATCAAAAACAAGAACAACCAGCCGCAACCACTCTTTAAGGTTGAGCTTCAACCAGAAAACAGGCCTCCTAAAAAAAACGAGATACATCCAATTTACAAACTCCAGCTCCTCATGCACCGTAGGATTACAGTAGAAGAGCCGCATAAGCGTAGGGCCCCAGTACAATGCATGAACTGCCAAGAATATGGCCACACGAGGTCGTACTGCACACTGCGCGCCGTATGTGTAATTTGTGGCGACCTTCACGACTCTACGCAATGCCCAGCAAATAAGGAAAATTCTAGCCAGAAAAGATGCGGCAACTGTGGTGGCAATTACACTGCAAACTATAGAGGCTGTCCAATCTACAAGGAGTTGAAGAGCCGTCTTCACCAAAGAATGACCATTGTACGGCCACACCAAGGAATATCCACGCTTACATCAATAACATATCCTGAAGTTTTCTCTACGAATGCAACAAAACACATAGCAACGCCTCTAATCAGAAATAACAACGTATCATATGCAAATGCCCTTAAATCAGGTGTGATGCCTCCTATCCGAAATACGCAACCACTACACGAAACGCATACAAAACTGGTCACACAACAGGATTATAGGCCACCAGAGCAGCAAGAAACTAGAACTGAAGCTTTGATGCAAGCTTTGCAACAGAGCATGATAGAGTTCATGTCATTTATGCGTACCACTATTCAAGATATGGTACGTAATCAAAACCTTTTGATACAAATGCTTGTATCTCGTCAACAGAAATAAATAATGGCTACCTTACGCATAGCTACGTGGAATGCAAATGGTGTTTCACATCGAAAACTTGAGCTAGCCCAATTTCTACACGAGAAGCACATTGACGTCATGCTTCTTTCTGAAACGCACCTAACAAGCAAATACAATTTTCAAATAAGAGATTACCACTTCTACGGCACAAACCACCCAGATGGTAAATCACACGGTGGCACCGGCATACTCATTAGAAATCGCATGAAGCATAACTTTCACAAAGCATTTGCTGAAAATCATCTTCAAGCCACATCCATCAACATACGGCTGGAGGGCAACACACACCTTGCACTAGCGGCCGTATATTGCCCCCCCCGTTTCACAGTAATGGAAGATCAGTTCCTGGAATTCTTCCAAGCACTAGGGCCACACTTCCTAGCAGCAGGCGACTACAACGCCAAACATACTCACTGGGGATCGCGCCTCGTTAACCCAAAAGGAAAACAACTCTATAAGACTCTAATAAAAGCCAACAATAAACTCGACCACGTCTCTCCTGGGAGCCCGACATACTGGCCAACAGACATCAATAAGCTGCCAGACTTAATAGACTTCGCAGTTACGAAAAATATTCCTCGTGGTTTGGTAACAGCTGAATGTCTGCAAGATCTGTCATCTGATCACTCTCCTATACTAATTCACCTCCACCGAAATGCACAAAACATAGAGCAACCTGACAGATTGACCTCACACACAACAAACTGGCTCAGGTACAAAAAGTACATAAGTTCACACATCGAGTTAAGCCCAAAGTTCAACACAGAATCTGATGTAGAAAGGTCCACATCCACTCTGGAATCCATCCTTACGGCAGCAGCCCGCTCTTCAACACCTAAAGCTAAACACGTTACACTCAACCCGTATAAGACAAGCGCACAAATAGAGCAACTTGTCCTCGAAAAACGACGCTTACGAAGAGAATGGCAATCTTCCAGATCTTCATCTGCAAAACAAAAGCTAAAAGTCGCTACACGCAAACTGACCAACGCTTTGGAAAAAGAAGAAGAATACGCGCAACACAGATATATAGAGCAACTTTCACCAACAGGCACCAAACAATCACTTTGGAGAGCCCACCCATCTCTTCGCCCCCCAACCGAAACGGTTCTGCCAATAAGGAATTCCTCAGGCGGTTGGGCCCGTACTGACGAAGACAGAGCCACCACGTTCGCCACTCACCTTCAAAAAGTTTTCATGCCAAACGAGGCAACAAGTACATTTACGCTACCGCCTTCACCCGTCGACTACCACCAGCAACACACACCGATTGTGTTCCGCTCGAGCGAAATAACAAAAATTATTAAAGACACTCTCAGCCCTAAAAATCTCCCGGCTGTGACCTAATAACTCCAAAAATGATCATCGAGCTGCCATCTTGTGCAGTCCGCTATATCACCCAGCTTTTCAATGCCATTACCAAACTTGGCTACTTTCCACAACGATGGAAGAAATCTGTCATCACCATGATTCCAAAGCCTGGTAAGGATCACACAGTTCCTTCATCGTACAGACCCATTAGCCTACTCTCATGTCTCTCAAAACTCTTCGAAAAATGCTTGTTAACTCGGCTCAATACACATTTAAGAGCACACAACATAATCCCAGCTCATCAATTTGGCTTTCGTGAAAGCCATGGAACCATAGAGCAGGTGAATCGATTAACAACAGAAATAAGAACTGCATTCGAAAAGCGAGAATACTGTACAGCGGTATTTTTAGATGTATCCCAAGCGTTCGATAGAGTCTGGCTAGACGGTCTGATGTTTGAAATTAAAACAGCTCTACCTGAAAGCATTCACAAGCTCTTGAAATCATACCTCTACGACAGAAAATTTGCAGTCCGGTGTGGCTCTGCCACTTCAACTGACCTCAAAACCATGGCTGGAGTCCCACAAGGCAGCGTTCTTGGGCCCACCCTATACTTAATCTACACAGCCGACATCCCAACAAATAGACGCCTAGCAGTATCCACATTTGCTGACGATACAGCTATCCTTAGCCGCTCAAGGTCCCCAACCCAAGCTACAGCTCAACTAGCATCGCACCTCACAGATATTGAAAACTGGCTCTCTGACTGGCGAATAAAAGTAAACGAGCAAAAATGTAAGCACGTGACGTTTACGCTTAACAGACAAGATTGCCCACCACTCTCGTTAAACAACATACCACTCCCGAAAGCAGAAGAAGTAACGTACCTAGGAGTACACCTTGATAGAAGACTCACATGGCGCAGGCACATTGAAGCCAAGAAAACACACCTGAAGCTGAAAGCCAGCAACCTGCACTGGCTTATTAACGCCTCCTCCCCGCTCAGCCTGGACCACAAGGTCCTACTCTACAACTCCGTACTAAAACCTATCTGGACCTACGGCTCACAACTATGGGGGAACGCCAGCAACAGCAACATTGAAATCATACAACGAGCTCAATCAAAAATACTGAGGACCATCACTGGGGCACCGTGGTACGTTCGGAACGAAAACATCCACAGAGATTTGAACATTCCACCAGTTAGTAACACTATTGCGGAACTCAAGAAAAGATACCACAGCAAGCTCTCCACGCACCCCAACCACCTAGCGAGAGGTCTTACGCAGCTCAGCAGTCAATCCCGCCTTCGTCGAAAGGACCTACCAGCCCAGCGAAGGAATTTTTTTTTTTTTTTAGGGACATCTAACCAGAATTCAGTTTGATAAACTGTTAATAAAATAGCTATCATTAAGATTTGAAAACTTATTGTTAGTTCTCATATGAGAAGATCCAATATATAACAGCAAAGTAATAATAAAAAAAAAAAAAAGAGCACAAAACAGAGGCGGTGCTAATTAGCTCGCGGAAAAGAGTGGAGGCAGTTAGCATCACAGTTGGCGACACAACTGTGTGCTCCCGACCCTCACTCAGGTACCTTGGAGTGGTTCTGGACCATCGGCTGAGCTATAAGGACCACATGTCCCACGTCGCTCGGAAAGCTGCAGTCCATCACGTTGTATGCTGCAACTATATGGACCAGAGCTACATCGAAGAACACGTACACGAGAGCGATTCGGGCGATCTACCGAGTATGCGCCCTAAGGATAGCATGCGGCTTTCGGACTATCTCGGGCGAGGCGGCGCACGTGATCGCAAGCACCCCACCCTTCGACCTACTGGTAGAGTCAAGGGTTGCGGCAATGAGGAGCCGCGAGACTGGTAGTGTGACGGTCACTGGAGGAAATCTTATAACACGGTGGCAAGAGACATGGTCGGTCTCCCAGAAGGGCAGCTGGACACGACGGCTTATCCCGCAGCTGGAACCTTGGGTAGGAAGGAAGCATGGGCAGATAAATTTCTATCTGACCCAATTTCTAAGCGGACATGGCTGCTTCAGAGCCTATCTGCACCGCTTTGGTCACAGCGAGGAATCCATATGCGCGACCTGCGGTGCAGGTTATGAAGAAGACGCCGAGCACGTCATGTTCGTGTGCCCACGATTCAATAGGGAAAGACATGCGGTGGAGGAGGCGTTCGGAGAGACACCAACACCAACAACCTTGTGAGGAACATGGTGGCCAGCCAGGACAATTGGGATGCCGTAAACGCGATGGCCTGTAGCGTTATGCTGCAGCTGAGGCGAGAGGAGCGGATCCGGAGAACAGAAGCGAGCCTCTAAGGCTACACTCCCCCCTGTGGTAATGCCTAACGGCGGGGCCAGGTGGGAGTAAGAACGGCGTACCAACAACAGGCTTCGGCCTGGTGTCACAAAGGCCACTTGAACACACTGCGGTGCGTCACCGTCTTTGTTAAAAAAAAAAAAAAAAAATAAAAAAAAAAAAACACCTACGCACACCTACATACGCACCTATACACACATGCACCTACTCGTACATATACGCACACCTTAACACCTTTAAGCGTAAATACTTAAAATAAACATGTAAAAACAACCCACAGCCACTACTATCCTATTTCCCACGGTTGGGCGACTCAAAAAAGTCACCCTGTATGCGAGCGCCTCCAGCTTGAGTGGTTTTTTTTGCCTCTCACAGCTGGGGCTCTCGCACCAAGTACCGTGGCCCTTTTTTTCACTCATAACAGCACGTCAAACACTACACTTTCGATTTTGGCTTTCAGCTTATTCATTTCCTTTTTGTTTTCTTATTTCACTTATATCCTATATACATTGGTTATTCTTTCTAGGGTCCTACGTCCCTGCCTAGCACCGCACACTGTTTTCCCTAATTTCTTTGGGATTTGAGTTCCCTGCTTTAGGCCACGGTGTGGCTCGCTCACCTCGCTTGTCTCTTGTCTTGCTCTGTTTTTAAATCCCGTCTTTTTGTCCTTTGGTTGCTATTTTCCTCTTGTTGGCTTCGTGGGTATTGTCGAGCTTCCTTGCTTCTCCTCGTTGTCTTCTTCTTCTTGGCTCGTTTGACACTTCTATCACTTGCACTGGAACTTCTGCTCCCTTTCAGGGTCACTGTTCTCCTTTGCCGGCGCTCATCTGCATTTTGCCGATTCCACTCAAAAACCCTGTTGCTTCGGTCGACTTTCATCTCTTGTTTTGCGTGCTTGAGTGTATGCATTGTCATTTGAGTGGAGTGCGCGTGCGCTCATGTGTGGGCGTCTGTGTGTGTGTGCAAATTAATCAAACCGTTTCTAGGAGTTTGAAAAAAATATATTTTATTTGTGGAGTACGACTCCGTTTCTTGTGAGTACAAAATTAAGACTAAAGTTACAATATCGTTCTGAGGCCAAAAGTAGCCTTTGAAGATGTCAAAGCTTCTGCTGATCGAGCTAAAGCTTAAAGCTCGTGATGCCGTTTGGACCAAGGAGGATTGTTTTGCGCGCTAGGCTTATTATTCTCAAGAAGAGTTTGTTTACAAATAAACATTGAGTGTTTTGCGCGCTAGGTTTTTTAGGCTGCGTGGGTGGTTTATTAATTCCAAGAAGAGTTACTCGTGACTCAATGGAAATTGTTTAAAATAGCGAAATATGAGGAGCTGAGAATGAATTGTCAAGAGTCCGAAAAGACTATGAAAAGTTGTTTACAATTTACATAAGGAACGCTGAGTATCTGAGGGTGATAACTCCCCCCTTTCTTAAAATGAATCGTCCCCGATTCTAAAGGGTTTCTGATAATTGGTCCACTTTATCGCTTAATGATTTTAAAGTGTCAGGGTCAACTTCTGATTTTTTAATAGTGTTACGTTTAGTAACTAAAGAATATTTAGCTTTTATGAAGTTAAAGATGTTCAAAAATAAATTGGGGAAAAGGTACTTCAGCAGCTTTGACATACAAAATACAAGCATGATTAAAAGGAACGTTATCGACCCTTCTATTGCCGCTTTGCCGTTCACAAAAGGGACTTTACCGACCCTTCTATTGCCGCTTTGCCGTTCACAAAAGGGACGTTATCGACCCTTCCATTGCCGCTTTGCCGTGTATAAAAGGAACGTTATCGACCCTTCCATTGCCGCTTTGCCGTGTATAACAGGAACGTTATCGACCCTTCTATTGCCGCTTTGCCGTGTATAAGAGGAATTTTATCCAGCCTTCCATTGCCGCTTTACCGTGTATAACAGGAACGTTATCGACCCTTCTATTGCCGCTTTGTCGTGTATTAAAGGGACTTATCGACCCTTCTATTGCCGCTTTGCCGTGTATAAGAGGAATTTTATCCAGCCTTCCATTGCCGCTTTACCGTGTATAAAAGGAACGTTATCGACCCTTCTATTGCCGCTTTGTCGTGTATTAAAGGGACTTATCGACCCTTCTATTGCCGCTTTGCGTGTATAAAAGGAACGTTATCGACCCTTCCATTGCCGCTTTGCCGTTCACAAAAGGGACGTTATCGACCCTTCTATTGCCGCTTTGTCGTGTGTTAAGGGACGTTATCGACCCTTCTATTGCCGCTTTGCCTTATATAACAGGAACGATATCGACCCTTCTATTGCCGCTTTGCCGATCACAAAAGGGACGTTATCGACCCTTCTATTGCCGCTTTGATGTGTATAAGAGGAATTTTATCCAGCCTTCCATTGTCGCTTTGCCGTGTATAAAAGAAACGTTATCGACCCTTCTATTGCCGCTTTGCCGTGTATAAAAGGAACTTTATCCACCCTTCCATTGCCGCTTTGCCGTGTATAAAAAGAACGTTATCGACCCTTCTATTGCCGCTTTGCGGTGTATATAAGGAACGTTATCGACCCTTCCATTGCCGCTTTGCCGTTCACAAAAGGGACGTTATCGACCCTTCTATTGCCGCTTTGTCGTGTGTTAAAGGGACGTTATCGACCCTTCTATTGCCGCTTTGCCTTATATAACAGGAACGTTATCGACCCTTCTATTGCCGCTTTGCAGTGTATAAAAGGAACTTTATCGACCCTTCTATTGCCGCTTTGCCGTGTATAAAAGGAACGTTATCGACCCTTCCATTGCCGCTTTGCCGTGTATAAAAGGAACGTTATCGACCCTTCTATTGCCGCTTTGCCTTGTATAACAGGAACGTTATCGACCCTTCTATTGCCGCTTTGCCGTGTATAAAAGGGACGTTATCGACCCTTCTATTGCCGCTTTGCCGTGTATAAAAGGAACGTTATCGACCCTTCTATTGCCGCTTTGCCGTGTATAAAAGGAACGTTATCGACCCTTCTATTGCCGCTTTGCCGTTCACAAAAGGGACGTTACCGACCCATCTATTGCCGCTTAGCCGTTCACAAAAGGGACGTTATCGACCCTTCCATTGCCGCTTTGCCGTGTATAAAAGGAACGTTATCGACCCTTCCATTGCCGCTTTGCCGTGTATAACAGGAACGTTATCGACCCTTTTATTGCCGCTTTGCCGTGTATAAAAGGAATTTTATCCACCCTTCCATTGCCGCTTTGCCGTGTATAACAGGAACGTTATCGACCCTTCTATTGCCGCTTTGCCGTGTATAAAAGGAACGTTATCGACCCTTCTATTGCCGCTTTGCCGTGTATAAAAGGAACGTTATCGACCCTTCCATTGCCGCTTTGCCGTTCACAAAAGGGACGTTATCGACCCTTCTATTGCCGCTTTGCCGTTCACAAAAGGGACGTTATCGACCCTTCCATTGCCGCTTTGCCGTGTATAACAGGAACGTTATCGACCCTTCCATTGCCGCTTTGCCGTGTATAAAAGGAACGTTATCGACCCTTCCATTGCCGCTTTGCCGTGTATAACAGGAACGTTATCGACCCTTTTATTGCCGCTTTGCCGTGTATAAGAGGAATTATATCCAGCCTTCCATTGCCGCTTTACCGTGTATAACAGGAACGTTATCGACCCTTCTATTGCCGCCTTGCCGTGTATAAAAGGAACGTTATCGACCCTTCTATTGCCGCTTTGCGTGTATAAAAGGAACGTTATCGACCCTTTTATTGCCGCTTTGCCGTTCACAAAAGTGACGTTACCGACCCTTCTATTGCGGCTTTGCCGTTCACAAAAGGGACGTTATCGACCCTTCCATTGCCGCTTTGCCGTGTATAACAGGAACGTTATCGACCCTTCCATTGCCGCTTTGCCGTGTATAAAAGGAACGTTATCGACCCTTCCATTGCCGCTTTGCCGTGTATAAAAGGAACGTTATCGACCCTTCTATTGCCGCTTTGCCGTGTATAAAAGGAACTTTATCCACCCTTCCATTGCCGCTTTGCCGTGTATAAAAGGAACGTTATCGACCCTTCTATTGCCGCTTTGTCGTGTATAAAAGGAACGTTATCGACCCTTCTATTGCCGCTTTGCCGTGTATAAAAGGAACGTTATCGACCCTTCTATTGCCGCTTTGCCGTGTATAAAAGGAACGTTATCGACCCTTCTATTGCCGCTTTGCCGTGTATAAAAGGAACGTTATCGACCCTTCTATTGCCGCTTTGCCGTGTATAAAAGGAACGTTATCGACCCTTCTATTGCCGCTTTGCCGTTCACAAAAGGGACGTTATCGACCCTTCTATTGCCGCTTTGCCGTTCACAAAAGGGACGTTATCGACCCTTCCATTGCCGCTTTGCCGTGTATAAAAGGAACGTTATCGACCCTTCTATTGCCGCTTTGCCGTGTATAAAAGGAACTTTATCCACCCTTCCATTGCCGCTTTGCCGTGTATAAAAGGAACGTTATCGACCCTTCTATTGCCGCTTTGCCGTGTATAAAAGGAACGTTATCGACCCTTCCATTGCCGCTTTGCCGTTCATAAAAGGGACGTTATCGACCCTTCTATTGCCGCTTTGTCGTGTGTTAAAGGGACGTTATCGACCCTTCTATTGCCGCTTTGCCTTATATAAAAGGAACGTTATCGACCCTTCTATTGCCGCTTTGCCGTGTATAAAAGGAACGTTATCGACCCTTCCATTGCCGCTTTGCCGTGTATAAAAGGAACGTTATCGACCCTTCTATTGCCGCTTTGCCGTGTATAACAGGAACGTTATCGACCCTTCTATTGCCGCTTTGCCGTGTATAAAAGGAACGTTATCGACCCTTCTATTGCCGCTTTGCCGTGTATAAAAGGAACGTTATCGACCCTTCTATTGCCGCTTTGCCGTGTATAAAAGGAACGTTATCGACCCTTCTATTGCCGCTTTGCCGTGTATAAAAGGAACGTTATCGACCCTTCTATTGCCGCTTTGCCGTGTATAAAAGGAACGTTATCGACCCTTCTATTGCCGCTTTGCCGTTTATAAAAGGGACGTTATCGACCCTTCTATTGCCGCTTTGCCGTGTATAAAAGGAACGTTATCGACCCTTCTATTGCCGCTTTGCCGTGTATAAAAGGAACGTTATCGACCCTTCTATTGCCGCTTTGCCGTGTATAAAAGGAACGTTATCGACCCTTCTATTGCCGCTTTGCCGTGTATAAAAGGAACGTTATCGACCCTTCTATTGCCGCTTTGCGTGTATTAAAGGGACGTTATCGACCCTTCTATTGCCGCTTTGCCTTATATAACAGGAACGTTATCGACCCTTCTATTGCCGCTTTGCAGTGTATAAAAGGAACGTTATCGACCCTTCTATTGCCGCTTTGCGTGTATAACAGGAACGTTATCGACCCATTTATTGCCGCTTTGCCGTGTATAAGAGGAATTATATCCAGCCTTCCATTGCCGCTTTACCGTGTATAAAAGGAACGTTATCGACCCTTCCCTTGCCGCTTTGCCGTGTATAAAAGGAACGTTATCGACCCTTCTTCTATTGCCGCTTTGCGGTGTATAAAAGGAACGTTATCGACCCTTCTATTGCCGCTTTGCCTTATATAACAGGAACGTTATCGACCCTTCTATTGCCGCTTTGCCGTGTATAAAAGGAACGTTATCGACCCTTCTATTGCCGCTTTGCCTTATATAACACGAACGTTATCGACCCTTCTATTGCCGCTTTGCGTGTATAAAAGGAACGTTATCGACCCTTCTATTGCCGCTTTGCCGTTCACAAAAGGGACGTTATCGACCCTTCTATTGCCGCTTTGCCTTGTATAACAGGAACGTTATCGACCCTTCTATTTTGCCCTTTTGCCGTGTATAAAAGGAACGTTATCCACCCTTCCATTGCCGCTTTGCCGTGTATAACAGGAACGTTATCGACCCTTCTATTGCCGCTTTGCCGTATATAAAAGGAACGTTATCGACCCTTCCATTGCCGCTTTGCCGTGTATAAAAGGAACGTTATCGACCCTTCTATTGCCGCTTTGCCGTGTATAAAAGGAACGTTATCGACCCTTTTATTGCCGCTTTGCCGTGTATAAAAGGAACGTTATCCACCCTTCCATTGCCGCTTTGCCGTGTATAAAAGGAACGTTATCGACCCTTCTATTGCCGCTTTGCCGTGTATAAAAGGAACGTTATCGACCCTTCTATTGCCGCTTTGCCGTGTATAAAAGGAACGTTATCGACCCTTCTATTGCCGCTTTGCCGTGTATAAAAGGAACGTTATCGACCCTTCTATTGCCGCTTTGCCGTGTATAAAAGGAACGTTATCGACCCTTCTATTGCCGCTTTACCGTGTATAAAAGGAACGTTATCGACCCTTCTATTGCCGCTTTGCCGTTCACAAAAGGGACGTTATCGACCCTTCTATTGCCGCTTTGCCGTTCATAAAAGGGACGTTATCGACCCTTCCATTGCCGCTTTGCCGTGTATAACAGGAACGTTATCGACCCTTCTATTGCCGCTTTGCCGTGTATAAAAGGAACTTTATCCACCCTTCCTTTGCCGTGTATAAAAGGAACGTTATCGACCCTTCTATTGCCGCTTTGCGGTGTATAAAAGGAACGTTATCGACCCTTCCATTGCCGCTTTGCCGTTCACAAAAGGGACGTTATCGACCCTTCTATTGCCGCTTTGTCGTGTATTAAAGGGACGTTATCGACCCTTCTATTGCCGCTTTGCCTTATATAACAGGAACGTTATCGACCCTTCTATTGCCGCTTTGCCGTGTATAAAAGGGACGTTATCGACCCTTCTATTGCCGCTTTGCCGTGTATAAAAGGAACGTTATCGACCCTTCTATTGCCGCTTTGCCGTGTATAAAAGGAACGTTATCGACCCTTCTATTGCCGCTTTGCCGTGTATAAAAGGAACGTTATCGACCCTTCTATTGCCGCTTTACCGTGTATAAAAGGAACGTTATCGACCCTTCTATTGCCGCTTTGCCGTTCACAAAAGGGACGTTATCGACCCTTCTATTGCCGCTTTGCCGTGTATAAAAGGAACGTTATCGACCCTTCTATTGCCGCTTTGCCGTGTATAAAAGGAACGTTATCGACCCTTCTATTGCCGCTTTGCCGTGTATAAAAGGAACGTTATCGACCCTTCTATTGCCGCTTTGCCGTGTATAAAAGGAACGTTATCGACCCTTCTATTGCCGCTTTGCCGTGTATAAAAGGGACGTTATCGACCCTTCTATTGCCGCTTTGCCTTATATAACAGGAACGTTATCGACCCTTCTATTGCCGCTTTGCCGTGTATAAAAGGAACGTTATCGACCCTTCTATTGCCGCTTTGCCGTGTATAAAAGGAACGTTATCGACCCTTCTATTGCCGCTTTGCCGTGTATAAAAGGAATTATATCCAGCCTTCCATTGCCGCTTTACCGTGTATAAAAGGAACGTTATCGACCCTTCCCTTGCCGCTTTGCCGTGTATAAAAGGAACGTTATCGACCCTTCTTCTATTGCCGCTTTGCGGTGTATAAAAGGAACGTTATCGACCCTTCTATTGCCGCTTTGCCTTATATAACAGGAACGTTATCGACCCTTCTATTGCCGCTTTGCCGTGTATAAAAGGAACGTTATCGACCCTTCTATTGCCGCTTTGCCTTATATAACACGAACGTTATCGACCCTTCTATTGCCGCTTTGCGTGTATAAAAGGAACGTTATCGACCCTTCTATTGCCGCTTTGCCGTTCACAAAAGGGACGTTATCGACCCTTCTATTGCCGCTTTGCCTTGTATAACAGGAACGTTATCGACCCTTCTATTGCCGCTTTGCCGTGTATAAAAGGAACTTTATCCACCCTTCCATTGCCGCTTTGCGTGTATAACAGGAACGTTATCGACCCTTTTATTGCCGCTTTGCCTTATATAACAGGAACGTTATCGACCCTTCCATTGCCGCTTTGCAGTGTATAAAAGGAACGTTATCGACCCTTCTATTGCCGCTTTGCGTGTATAACAGGAACGTTATCGACCCTTTTATTGCCGCTTTGCCGTGTATAAGAGGAATTATATCCAGCCTTCCATTACCGCTTTACCGTGTATAAAAGGAACGTTATCGACCCTTCTATTGCCGCTTTGCCGTGTATAAAAGGAACGCTATCGACCCTTCTATTGCCGCTTTGCCGTGTATAAAAGGAACGCTATCGACCCTTCTATTGCCGCTTTGCCGTGTATAAAAGGAACGTTATCGACACTTCTATTGCCGCTTTGCAGTGTATAAAAGGAACGTTATCGACACTTCTATTGCCGCTTTACCGTGTATAAAAGGAACGTTATCGACCCTTTTATTGCCGCTTTGCCGTTCACAAAAGTGACGTTACCGACCCTTCTATTGCCGCTTTGCCGTTCACAAAAGGGACGTTATCGACCCTTCCATTGCCGCTTTGCCGTGTATAACAGGAACGTTATTAACCCTTCTATTGCCGCTTTGCCGTGTATAAAAGGAACTTTATCCACCCTTCCTTTGCCGTGTATAAAAGGAACGTTATCGACCCTTCTATTGCCGCTTTGCGGTGTATATAAGGAACGTTATCGACCCTTCCATTGCCGCTTTGCCGTTCACAAAAGGGACGTTATCGACCCTTCTATTGCCGCTTTGTCGTGTGTTAAAGGGACGTTATCGACCCTTCTATTGCCGCTTTGCCTTATATAACAGGAACGTTATCGACCCTTCTATTGCCGCTTTGCAGTGTATAAAAGGAACTTTATCGACCCTTCTATTGCCGGTTTGCCGTGTATAAAAGGAACGTTATCGACCCTTCCATTGCCGCTTTGCCGTGTATAAAAGGAACGTTATCGACCCTTTTATTGCCGCTTTGCCTTATATAACAGGAACGTTATCGACCCTTCTATTGCCGCTTTGCAGTGTATAAAAGGGACGTTATCGACCCTTCTATTGCCGCTTTGCCGTGTATAAAAGGAACGTTATCGACCCTTCTATTGCCGCTTTGCCGTGTATAAAAGGAACGTTATCGACCCTTCTATTGCCGCTTTGCCGTGTATAAAAGGAACGTTATCGACCCTTCCATTGCCGCTTTGCCGTGTATAACAGGAACGTTATCGACCCTTCTATTGCCGCTTTGCCGTGTATAAGAGGAATTATATCCAGCCTTCCATTGCCGCTTTACCGTGTATAACAGGAACGTTATCGACCCTTCTATTGCCGCTTTGCCGTGTATAAAAGGAACGTTATCGACCCTTCTATTGCCGCTTTGCCGTGTATAAAAGGAACGTTATCGACCCTTCCATTGCCGCTTTGCCGTTCACAAAAGGGACGTTATCGACCCTTCTATTGCCGCTTTGTCGTGTATTAAAGGGACGTTATCGACCCTTCTATTGCCGCTTTGCCTTATATAACAGGAACGTTATCGACCCTTCTATTGCCGCTTTGCAGTGTATAAAAGGAACGTTATCGACCCTTCTATTGCCGCTTTGCCGTGTATAAAAGGAACGTTATCGACCCTTCTATTGCCGCTTTGTCGTGTATTAAAGGGACGTTATCGACCCTTCTATTGCCGCTTTGCCGTGTATAAAAGGAACGTTATCGACCCTTCCATTGCCGCTTTGCCGTTCATAAAAGGGACGTTATCGACCCTTCTATTGCCGCTTTGTCGTGTATTAAAGGGACGTTATCGACCCTTCTATTGCCGCTTTGCCTTGTATAACAGGAACGTTATCGACCCTTCTATTGCCGCTTTGCCGTGTATAAAAGGAACGTTATCGACCCTTCTATTGCCGCTTTGTCGTGTATTAAAGGGACGTTATCGACCCTTCTATTGCCGCTTTGCGTGTATAAAAGGAACGTTATCGACCCTTCCATTGCCGCTTTGCCGTTCACAAAAGGGACGTTATCGACCCTTCTATTGCCGCTTTGTCGTGTGTTAAAGGGACGTTATCGACCCTTCTATTGGCGCTTTGCGTTATATAACAGGAACGATATCGACCCTTCTATTGCCGCTTTGCCGTTCACAAAAGGGACGTTATCGACCCTTCTATTGCCGCTTTGATGTGTATAAGAGGAACGTTATCGACCCTTCTATTGCCGCTTTGCGTGTATAAAAGGAACGTTATCGACCCTTCTATTGCCGCTTTGCCGTTCACAAAAGGGACGTGTGATGAACGGACAAACAGGGACAAATTATCACCTACACAATTCTAGCTGATTCCCTATAGAAGCCTACGAACGAACTAGAGGGTGGCACGGACAGAGTCTTATAACTACATTAAACTTATAAATAAATATTAAAACTAAACATTAAACTTATAAATAAATATTAAAACTAAAATTTCTTAAAAGTATATTAATCTAAATTAAATCTAGGCATCAGGAATCTGTAAGAAAAAATTAAATTAATTAGTAATATAATTTGTGCAACTTTGCATACTTACGGGGATTTTGGTAGGAGAAAAATGTAGGAGATGATACTCTCAAGTCTGTCTACTTAGTGTTGGAACTTGTCCGAAAGAGAAAAGGGGGCAAGGAGGAGAATAAGTATGGCGATTTACTAGATTTTGCTAGATCATCGCAGTCATACATTCTCCTCCGCGAAGACTGGGTGCCTGTGTCTGAAAAGAAACGGAAAAACGAAAAAAAAAAGGAAAAGTGTTAGTGACCAAGAAAAAATCTTGAAGTAAGTTGAACAAAATAATTTATGCACTTCCGGATAGTAATTACCTGTTTGGTCAGGATTCTTATACAGCCTGAGGCGCAGTGCATCTTACCTGCAACAGCATCTAGGGCAAAGCAGAGTTGGCGCGCTAGCAGCCTAGTGCTAGTCGGGCGCGGAGTCCTACATCGGGGCATAGTTGGCGAATGCTGGAAACGAAGAAAAAAGGAAGAGCGATGAGGATAAAAATTCAACATATATAAAAGAATTGAAAAAAATTTAACTCGTGAAGGCTCACTTAATGAGATAATCCACCAGACACATAATAGCATACACCGAGGGCCCAGGCAAAGAAAATCTGTTTAAAAGAAAATCAATTTAATAAGGAAAAAAAAGAAGAAAAGAAAACGCACCATTAACAAAAAACCAGGAAGTTGGGCAAGAGGTTACGGCAGTTTTGCAGCAGTTTCGGCAGTGTGCAGCGCTTGCGGGCGTTTTGCGGCAGTTGGGCGACCGTTCGAGTTGCAGTTCTGGAAACAATTTGGCAGCAATTTAATTGAGATTTTAAAATTTTTATCGTGGAGGCTATTAGTTAAATTATAAACAAAAAAATCAGTGTGATCGTTAGACTAGACAAATGAAATAAGAATAGCGCTTTATTATCATATACTAGGGAAAGGAAAACTGTCTGAGTTGCCATTTTTTTATTTTTTTTGAATATTGCTTGTTTTTCTGCCTCTGGTGTATGTATGTGTATAAAATAAACTTTAAACTAACATTTAGCAACCAACGATCTATTGGGCCCAACGGAGAACTGGGGGTAAGTGTACTCAACTTTATTTTATTTACAACTACACCGTTTCTGAGGAAATTTCACGATAACATTAAAAAAAAATAAAACAAAAAAAATACAAAAGAAAAAATGATATATAAACAGAAAAAGAACCAAGAAAACTAAGCAAGCAATAACAATTTTATTTTGATCAACCCAAAGAAAAGTAAAAAAGGTAAACAACAAACAGCTGATTGTATGGCATTGATCGTGGCATAGTAAGACCCTTTTCTATGGTTCCTTAAATTGGTTTAGGTACTTACCTGAGATATGTCGGTATAAACTGGCTCTAAAAGAAATCACACCCGATAAAATATACCATTCGCGCCGCGCAAATGGTTAATTACGGAAATTTAAGGCGGTAATTGCTTCTTGTTTACAAATTCAAACACATTTGAGATGCGACTGGCTCGATAGGTTTTTGGGGTAATTTATCGAATATTTAGTTAGCGTCGCAATGGGCAAAGGGGAAGATTTGGGAAATAAAGTGTATTTATATATTTAGTATATTAATAAGAGAAATCATATCCGCATAGGTTTATAAAAAAAACTGTATTATTTTCTTTATTAACGTATTAGGATCATATGCATAAGTAAGAACATAAACATGAAGCCTTTTAGTAATATAATATGTATATATTTTATTGAAAAAAAATGAATAATTATATGGAATTTTCAAATGGAAAACTAAACTAAATTTATAATGATTTCTGAAGGTTGATGAAAGGGTAATGTTAGGGCAGGGAGTCTTCAAATTAATGCGAAAAAGGACTCATAGGTAGGGTGGGTAAAGACGCGGGACCTACACCAACACCAGTAGTGTCCCCGATGTGCGCCCCGTAGAAGGGTAGTGGTTCTCGTCATGCTTTCTCCTCTCGTAAATTCTATCACTTTTTTTTGTTCTTTTAATTTTCTTTCTCATCTCTAATTTCTGACGAGACATAGTGATTCTTTTATTTCTATTCTGCGTGTCTTTCCTCATACAAGGGCTAGGAAGTTCTCCAAAAGAACCCCCCCACAGGCTGTTTTTGCTAGCCGCAAAAGAATCAAAGGGGAGGGCGGCCTAGCCAAAGATAGGAGCAATATCCAGATTTACAACATCTAGGAAATATAAATCCCATTCCGAGGTCGGACATAACAGACGTTATCGACCCTTCTATTGGCGCTTTGCCGTTCACAAAAGGGACGTTATCGACCCTTCTATTGCCGCTTTGCCTTGTATAACAGGAACGTTATCGACCCTTCTATTGCCGCTTTGCCGTGTATAAAAGGAACGTTATCGACCCTTCCCTTGCCGCTTTGCCGTGTATAAAAGGAACGTTATCGACCCTTCTTCTATTGCCGCTTTGCGGTGTATAAAAGGAACGTTATCGACCCTTCTATTGCCGCTTTGCCTTATATAACAGGAACGTTATCGACCCTTCTATTGCCGCTTTGCCGTGTATAAAAGGAACGTTATCGACCCTTCCCTTGCCGCTTTGCCGTGTATAAAAGGAACGCTATCGACCCTTCTATTGCCGCTTTGCCGTGTATAAAAGGAACGCTATCGACCCTTCTATTGCCGCTTTGCCGTGTATAAAAGGAACGTTATCGACCCTTCTATTGCCCCTTTGCCGTGTAAAAAAGGAACGTTATCGACGCTTCTATTGCCGCTTTGCCGTGTATAAAAGGAACGTTATCGACCCTTCCCTTGCCGCTTTGCCGTGTATAAAAGGAACGTTATCGACCCTTCTTCTATTGCCGCTTTGCGGTGTATAAAAGGAACGTTATCGACCCTTCTATTGCCGCTTTGCCTTATATAACAGGAACGTTATCGACCCTTCTATTGGCGCTTTGCCGTGTATAAAAGGAACGTTATCGAACCTTCTATTGCCGCTTTGCATTATATAACACGAACGTTATCGACCCTTCTATTGCCGCTTTGCGTGTATAAAAGGAACGTTATCGACCCTTCCATTGCCGCTTTGCCGATCACAAAAGGGACGTTATCGACCCTTCTATTGCCGCTTTGCCTTGTATAACAGGAACGTTATCGACCCTTCTATTGCCGCTTTGCCGTGTATAAAAGGAACTTTATCCACCCATCCATTGCCGCTTTGCCGTGTATAAAAGGAACGTTATCGACCCTTCTATTGCCGCTTTGCCGTGTATAAAAGGAACGCTATCGACCCTTCTATTGCCGCTTTGCCGTGTATAAAAGGAACGCCATCGACCCTTCTATTGCCGCTTTGCCGTGTATAAAAGGAATGTTATCGACCCTTCCATTGCCGCTTTGCCGTGTATAAAAGGAACGTTATCGACCCTTCTATTGCCGCTTTGCCGTGTATAAAAGGAACGTTATCGACCCATCCATTGCCGCTTTGCCGTGTATAAAAGGAACGTTATCGACCCTTCTATTGCCGCTTTGCCGTGTATAAAAGGAACGTTATCGACCCTTCCATTGCCGCTTTGCCGTGTATAAAAGGAACGTTATGGACCCTTCCATTGCCGCTTTACCGTGTATAACAGGAACTTTATCGACCCTTCTATTGCCGCTTTGCCGTGTTAAACAGGAACGTTATCGACCCTTCTATTGCCGCTTTGCCGTGTATAAAAGGAACGTTATCGACCCTTCTATTGCCGCTTTGCCGTTTATAAAAGGAACGTTATCGACCCTTCTATTGCCGCTTTGCCGTGTATAAAAGGAACGTTATCGACCCTTCTATTGCCGCTTTGCCGTGTATAAAAGGAACGTTATCGACTCTTCTATTGCCGCTTTGCCGTGTATAAAAGGAACGTTATCGACCCTTCTATTGCCGCTTTGCCGTGTTTAAAAGTAACGTTATCGACCCTTCCATTGCCGCTTTGCTGTGTATAAAAGGAACGTTATCGACCCTTCTATTGCCGCTTTGCCGTGTATAAAAGGAACGTTATCGACCCTTCTATTGCCGCTTTGCCGTGTATAAAAGGAACGTTATCGACCCTTCTATTGCCGCTTTGCCGTGTATAAAAGGAACGTTATCGACCCTTCTATTGCCGCTTTGCCTTATATAACAGGAACGTTATCGACCCTTCTATTGCCGCTTTGCCGTGTATAAAAGGAACGTTATTGACCCTTCTATTGCCGCTTTGCGTGTATAAAAGGAACGTTATCGAACCTTCTATTGCCGCTTTGCCGTTCACAAAAGGGACGTTATCGACCCTTCTATTGCCGCTTTGCCGTGTATAAAAGGAACGTTATCGACCCTTCCATTGCCGCTTTGCCGTGTATAACAGGAACGTTATCGACCCTTCTATTACCGCTTTGCCGTGTATAACAGGAACGTTATCGACCTTTCTATTGCCGCTTTGCCGTGTATAAAAGGAACTTTATCCACCCTTCCATTGCCGCTTTTCCGTGTATAAAAGGAACGTTATCGACCCTTCTATTGCCGCTTTGCCGTGTATAAAAGGAACGTTATCGACCCTTCTATTGACCCTTTGCCGTGTAAAAAAGGAACGTTATCGACGCTTCTATTGCCGCTTTGCCGTTTATAAAAGGAACGTTATCGACCCTTCCCTTGCCGCTTTGCCGTGTATAAAAGGAACGTTATCGACCCTTCTTCTATTGCCGCTTTGCGGTGTATAAAAGGAACGTTATCGACCCTTCTATTGCCGCTTTGCCTTATATAACAGGAACGTTATCGACCCTTCTATTGCCGCTTTGCCGTGTATAAAAGGAACGTTATCGACCCTTCTATTGCCGCTTTGCCTTATATAACAGGAACGTTATCGACCCTTCTATTGCCGCTTTGCCGTGTATAAAAGGAACGTTATTGACCCTTCTATTGCCGCTTTGCGTGTATAAAAGGAACGTTATCGACCCTTCTATTGCCGCTTTGCCGTTCACAAAAGGGACGTTATCGACCCTTCTATTGCCGCTTTGCCGTTTATAAAAGGAACGTTATCGACCCTTCTATTGCCGCTTTGCCGTGTATAAAAGGAACTTTATCCACCCTTCCATTGCCGCTTTGCCGTGTATAAAAGGAACGTTATCGACCCTTCCATTGCCGCTTTGCCGTTCACAAAAGGGACGTTATCGACCCTTCTATTGCCGCTTTGCCGTTCACAAAAGGAACGTTATCGACCCTTCTATTGCCGCTTTGCGTGTATAAAAAGAACGTTATCGAACCTTCTATTGCCGCTTTGCCGTTCACAAAAGGAACGTTATCGACCCTTCTATTGCCGCTTTGCCGTGTATAAAAGGAACGTTATCGACCCTTCTATTGCCGCTTTGCCGTGTATAAAAGGAACGTTATCCACCCTTCCATTGCCGCTTTGCCGTGTATAAAAGGAACGTTATCGAACCTTCTATTGCCGCTTTGCCGTGTATAAAAGGAACTTTATCCACCCTTCCATTGCCGCTTTGCCGTGTATAAAAGGAACGTTATCGACCCTTCTATTGCCGCTTTGCCGTGTATAAAAGGAACGTTATCGACCCTTCTATTGACCCTTTGCCGTGTAAAAAAGGAACGTTATCGACGCTTCTATTGCCGCTTTGCCGTGTATAAAAGGAACGTTATCGACCCTTCCCTTGCCGCTTTGCCTTATATAACAGGAACGTTATCGACCCTTCTATTGCCGCTTTGCCGTGTATAAAAGGAACGTTATCGACCTTTCTATTGCCGCTTTGCCGTGTATAAAAGGAACGTTATCGACCCTTCCATTGCCGCTTTGCCGTGTATAAAAGGAACGTTATCGACCCTTCTATTGCCGCTTTGCCGTTTATAAAAGGAACGTTATCGACCCTTCTATTGCCGCTTTGCCGTTTATAAAAGGAACGTTATCGACCCTTCTATTGCCGCTTTGCCGTGTATAAAAGGAACGTTATCGACCCTTCTATTGCCGCTTTGCCGTTTATAAAAGGAACGTTATCGACCCTTCTATTGCCCCTTTGCCGTGTATAAAAGGAACGTTATCGACCCTTCTATTGCCGCTTTGCCGTGTATAAAAGGAACGTTATCGACCCTTCCCTTGCCGCTTTGCCGTTTATAACAGGAACGTTATCGACCCTTCTATTGCCGCTTTGCCGTGTATAAAAGGAACGTTATCGACCCTTCTATTGCCGCTTTGCCGTGTATAAAAGGAACGTTATCGACCCTTCTATTGCCGCTTTGCCGTTTATAAAAGGGACGTTATCGACCCTTCTATTGCCGCTTTGCCGTTTATAAAAGGGACGTTATCGACCCTTCTATTGCCGCTTTGCCGTTTATAAAAGGGACGTTATCGACCCTTCTATTGCCGCTTTGCCGTTTATAAAAGGGACGTTATCGACCCTTCTATTGCCGCTTTGCCGTTTATATAAAGGAACGTTATCGACCCTTCTATTGCCGCTTTGCCGTTTATAAAAGGAACGTTATCGACCCTTCTATTGCCGCTTTGCCGTTTATAAAAGGGACGTTATCGACCCTTCTATTGCCCCTTTGCCGTTCATAAAAGGGACGTTATCGACCCTTCTATTGCCGCTTTGCCGTTTATAAAAGGAACGTTATCGACCCTTCTATTGCCGCTTTGCCCTTATATAAAGGGACGTTATCGACCCTTCTATTGCCGCTTTGCCGTTTATAAAAGGGACGTTATCGACCCTTCTATTGCCGCTTTGCCTTTATATAAAGGGACGTTATCGACCCTTCTATTGCCGCTTTGCCGTTTATAAAAGGGACGTTATCGACCCTTCTATTGCCGCTTTGCCGTTTATAAAAGGAACGTTATCGACCCTTCTATTGCCGCTTTGCCGTTTATAAAAGGGACGTTATCGACCCTTCTATTGCCGCTTTGCCGTTTATAAAAGGGACGTTATCAACCCTTCTATTGCCGCTTTGCCGTGTATGGTATAACAGGAACATTATCGACCCTTCTATTGCCGCTTTGCCGTTTATAAAAGGGACGTTATCGACCCTTCTATTGCCGCTTTGCCGTTTATAAAAGGGACGTTATCGACCCTTCTATTGCCGCTTTGCCGTTTATAAAAGGGACGTTATCGACCCTTCTATTGCCGCTTTGCCGTTTATAAAAGGGACGTTATCGACCCTTCTATTGCCGCTTTGCCGTTTATAAAAGGGACGTTATCGACCCTTCTATTGCCGCTTTGCCGTTTATAAAAGGGACGTTATCGACCCTTCTATTGCCGCTTTGCCGTTTATAAAAGGGACGTTATCGACCCTTCTATTGCCGCTTTGCCGTTTATAAAAGGGACGTTATCGACCCTTCTATTGCCCCTTTGCCGTTTATAAAAGGGACGTTATCGACCCTTCTATTGCCGCTTTGCCGTTTATAAAAGGGACGTTATCGACCCTTCTATTGCCGCTTTGCCGTTTATAAAAGGGACGTTATCGACCCTTCTATTGCCGCTTTGCCGTTTATAAAAGGGACGTTATCGACCCTTCTATTGCCGCTTTGCCGTTTATAAAAGGGACGTTATCGACCCTTCTATTGCCGCTTTGCCGTTTATAAAAAGGGACGTTATCGACCCTTCTATTGCCGCTTTGCCGTTTATAAAAGGGACGTTATCGACCCTTCTATTGCCGCTTTGCCGTTTATAAAAGGGACGTTATCGACCCTTCTATTGCCGCTTTGCCGTTTATAAAAGGGACGTTATCGACCCTTCTATTGCCGCTTTGCCGTTTATAAAAGGGACGTTATCGACCCTTCTATTGCCGCTTTGCCGTTTATAAAAGGGACGTTATCGACCCTTCTATTGCCGCTTTGCCGTTTATAAAAGGGACGTTATCGACCCTTCTATTGCCGCTTTGCCGTTTATAAAAGGGACGTTATCGACCCTTCTATTGCCGCTTTGCCGTTTATAAAAGGGACGTTATCGACCCTTCTATTGCCGCTTTGCCGTTTATAAAAGGGACGTTATCGACCCTTCTATTGCCGCTTTGCCGTTTATAAAAGGGACGTTATCGACCCTTCTATTGCCGCTTTGCCGTTTATAAAAGGGACGTTATCGACCCTTCTATTGCCGCTTTGCCGTTTATAAAAGGGACGTTATCGACCCTTCTATTGCCGCTTTGCCGTTTATAAAAGGGACGTTATCGACCCTTCTATTGCCGCTTTGCCGTTTATAAAAGGGACGTTATCGACCCTTCTATTGCCGCTTTGCCGTTTATAAAAGGGACGTTATCGACCCTTCTATTGCCGCTTTGCCGTTTATAAAAGGGACGTTATCGACCCTTCTATTGCCGCTTTGCCGTTTATAAAAGGGACGTTATCGACCCTTCTATTGCCGCTTTGCCGTTTATAAAAGGGACGTTATCGACCCTTCTATTGCCGCTTTGCCGTTTATAAAAGGGACGTTATCGACCCTTCTATTGCCGCTTTGCCGTTTATAAAAGGGACGTTATCGACCCTTCTATTGCCGCTTTGCCGTTTATAAAAGGGACGTTATCGACCCTTCTATTGCCGCTTTGCCGTTTATAAAAGGGACGTTATCGACCCTTCTATTGCCGCTTTGCCGTTTATAAAAGGGACGTTATCGACCCTTCTATTGCCGCTTTGCCGTTTATAAAAGGGACGTTATCGACCCTTCTATTGCCGCTTTGCCGTTTATAAAAGGGACGTTATCGACCCTTCTATTGCCGCTTTGCCGTTTATAAAAGGGACGTTATCGACCCTTCTATTGCCGCTTTGCCGTTTATAAAAGGGACGTTATCGACCCTTCTATTGCCGCTTTGCCGTTTATAAAAGGGACGTTATCGACCTCTTCTATTGCCGCTTTGCCGTTTATAAAAGGGACGTTATCGACCCTTCTATTGCCGCTTTGCCGTTTATAAAAGGGACGTTATCGACCCTTCTATTGCCGCTTTGCCGTTTATAAAAGGGACGTTATCGACCCTTCTATTGCCGCTTTGCCGTTTATATAAAGGGACGTTATCGACCCTTCTATTGCCGCTTTGCCGTTTATAAAGGGACGTTATCGACCCTTCTATTGCCGCTTTGCCGTTTATAAAAGGGACGTTATCGACCCTTCTATTGCCGCTTTGCCGTTTATAAAAGGGACGTTATCGACCCTTCTATTGCCGCTTTGCCGTTTATAAAAGGGACGTTATCGACCCTTCTTTTTGCGCGTTTATAAAAGGGACGTTATCGACCCTTCTATTGCCGCTTTGCCGTTTATAAAAGGGACGTTATCGACCCTTCTATTGCCGCTTTGCCGTTTATAAAAGGGACGTTATCGACCCTTCTATTGCCGCTTTGCCGTTTATAAAAGGGACGTTATCGACCCTTCTATTGCCGCTTTGCCGTTTATAAAAGGGACGTTATCGACCCTTCTATTGCCGCTTTGCCGTTTATAAAAGGGACGTTATCGACCCTTCTATTGCCGCTTTGCCGTTTATAAAAGGGACGTTATCGACCCTTCTATTGCCGCTTTGCCGTTTATAAAAGGGACGTTATCGACCCTTCTATTGCCGCTTTGCCGTTTATAAAAGGGACGTTATCGACCCTTCTATTGCCGCTTTGCCGTTTATAAAAGGGACGTTATCGACCCTTCTATTGCCGCTTTGCCGTTTATAAAAGGGACGTTATCGACCCTTCTATTGCCGCTTTGCCGTTTATAAAAGGGACGTTATCGACCCTTCTATTGCCGCTTTGCCGTTTCATAAAAGGGACGTTATCGACCCTTCTATTGCCGCTTTGCCGTTTATAAAAGGGACGTTATCGACCCTTCTATTGCCGCTTTGCCGTTTATAAAAGGGACGTTATCGACCCTTCTATTGCCGCTTTGCCGTTTATAAAAGGGACGTTATCGACCCTTCTATTGCCGCTTTGCCGTTTATAAAAGGGACGTTATCGACCCTTCTATTGCCGCTTTGCCGTTTATAAAAGGGACGTTATCGACCCTTCTATTGCCGCTTTGCCGTTTATAAAAGGGACGTTATCGACCCTTCTATTGCCGCTTTGCCGTTTATAAAAGGGACGTTATCGACCCTTCTCCTGATTGCCGCTTTGCCGTTTATAAAAGGGACGTTATCGACCCTTCTATTGCCGCTTTGCCGTTTATAAAAGGGACGTTATCGACCCTTCTATTGCCGCTTTGCCGTTTATAAAAGGGACGTTATCGACCCTTCTATTGCCGCTTTGCCGTTTATAAAAGGGACGTTATCGACCCTTCTATTGCCGCTTTGCCGTTTATAAAAGGGACGTTATCGACCCTTCTATTACCGCTTTGCCGTTTATAAAAGGGAAGTTATCGACCCCTTGCCGTTTATAAAAGGGACGTTATCGACCCTTCTACTGCCGCCGAGGCTTTCATAAAAGGGACGTTATCGACCCTTCTATTGCCGCTTTGCCGTGTATGGTATAACAGGAACGTTATCGACCCTTCTATTGCCGCTTTGCCGTTTATAAAAGGGACGTTATCGACCCTTCTATTGCCGCTTTGCCGTTTATAAAAGGGACGTTATCGACCCTTCTATTGCCGCTTTGCCGTTTATAAAAGGGACGTTATCGACCCTTCTATTGCCGCTTTGCCGTTTATAAAAGGGACGTTATCGACCCTTCTATTGCCGCTTTGCCGTTTATAAAAGGGACGTTATCGACCCTTCTATTGCCGCTTTGCCGTTTATAAAAGGGACGTTATCGACCCTTCTATTGCCGCTTTGCCGTTTATAAAAGGGACGTTATCGACCCTTCTATTGCCGCTTGCCTTTTGCCGTTTATAAAAGGGACGTTATCGACCCTTCTATTGCCGCTTTGCCGTTTATAAAAGGGACGTTATCGACCCTTCTATTGCCGCTTTGCCGTTTATAAAAGGGACGTTATCGACCCTTCTATTGCCGCTTTGCCGTTTATAAAAGGGACGTTATCGACCCTTCTATTGCCGCTTTGCCGTTTATAAAAGGGACGTTATCGACCCTTCTATTGCCGCTTTGCCGTTTATAAAAGGGACGTTATCGACCCTTCTATTGCCGCTTTGCCGTTTATAAAAGGGACGTTATCGACCCTTCTATTGCCGCTTTGCCGTTTATAAAAGGGACGTTATCGACCCTTCTATTGCCGCTTTGCCGTTTATAAAAGGGACGTTATCGACCCTTCTATTGCCGCTTTGCCGTTTATAAAAGGGACGTTATCGACCCTTCTATTGCCGCTTTGCCGTTTATAAAAGGGACGTTATCGACCCTTCTATTGCCGCTTTGCCGTTTATAAAAGGGACGTTATCGACCCTTCTATTGCCGCTTTGCCGTTTATAAAAGGGACGTTATCGACCTTATCGACCCTTCTATTGCCGCTTTGCCGTTTATAAAAGGGACGTTATCGACCCTTCTATTGCCGCTTTGCCGTTTATAAAAGGGACGTTATCGACCCTTCTATTGCCGCTTTGCCGTTTATAAAAGGGACGTTATCGACCCTTCTATTGCCGCTTTGCCGTTTATAAAAGGGACGTTATCGACCCTTCTATTGCCGCTTTGCCGTTTATAAAAGGGACGTTATCGACCCTTCTATTGCCGCTTTGCCGTTTATAAAAGGGACGTTATCGACCCTTCTATTGCCGCTTTGCCGTTTATAAAAGGGACGTTATCGACCCTTCTATTGCCGCTTTGCCGTTTATAAAAGGGACGTTATCGACCCTTCTATTGCCGCTTTGCCGTTTATAAAAGGGACGTTATCGACCCTTCTATTGCCGCTTTGCCGTTTATAAAAGGGACGTTATCGACCCTTCTATTGCCGCTTTGCCGTTTATAAAAGGGACGTTATCGACCCTTCTATTGCCGCTTTGCCGTTTATAAAAGGGACGTTATCGACCCTTCTATTGCCGCTTTGCCGTTTATAAAAGGGACGTTATCGACCCTTCTATTGCCGCTTTGCCGTTTATAAAAGGGACGTTATCGACCCTTCTATTGCCGCTTTGCCGTTTATAAAAGGGACGTTATCGACCCTTCTATTGCCGCTTTGCCGTTTATAAAAGGGACGTTATCGACCCTTCTATTGCCGCTTTGCCGTTTATAAAAGGGACGTTATCGACCCTTCTATTGCCGCTTTGCCGTTTATAAAAGGGACGTTATCGACCCTTCTATTGCCGCTTTGCCGTTTATAAAAGGGACGTTATCGACCCTTCTATTGCCGCTTTGCCGTTTATAAAAGGGACGTTATCGACCCTTCTATTGCCGCTTTGCCGTTTATAAAAGGGACGTTATCGACCCTTCTATTGCCGCTTTGCCGTTTATAAAAGGGACGTTATCGACCCTTCTATTGCCGCTTTGCCGTTTATAAAAGGGACGTTATCGACCCTTCTATTGCCGCTTTGCCGTTTATAAAAGGGACGTTATCGACCCTTCTATTGCCGCTTTGCCGTTTATAAAAGGGACGTTATCGACCCTTCTATTGCCGTTTTGCCGTTTATAAAAGGGACGTTATCGACCCTTGACTGCCGCGAGCGTTCATAAAAGGGACGTTATCGACCCTTCTATTGCCGCTTTGCCGTTTATAAAAGGGACGTTATCGACCCTTCTATTGCCGCTTTGCCGTTTATAAAAGGGACGTTATCGACCCTTCTATTGCCGCTTTGCCGTTTATAAAAGGGACGTTATCGACCCTTCTATTGCCGCTTTGCCGTTTATAAAAGGGACGTTATCGACCCTTCTATTGCCGCTTTGCCGTTTATAAAAGGGACGTTATCGACCCTTCTATTGCCGCTTTGCCGTTTATAAAAGGGACGTTATCGACCCTTCTATTGCCGCTTTGCCGTTTATAAAAGGGACGTTATCGACCCTTCTATTGCCGCTTTGCCGTTTATAAAAGGGACGTTATCGACCCTTCTATTGCCGCTTTGCCGTTTATAAAAGGGACGTTATCGACCCTTCTATTGCCGCTTTGCCGTTTATAAAAGGGACGTTATCGACCCTTCTATTGCCGCTTTGCCGTTTATAAAAGGGACGTTATCGACCCTTCTATTGCCGCTTTGCCGTTTATAAAAGGGACGTTATCGACCCTTCTATTGCCCCTTTGCCGTTTATAAAAGGGACGTTATCGACCCTTCTATTGCCGCTTTGCCGTTTATAAAAGGGACGTTATCGACCCTTCTATTGCCGCTTTGCCGTTTATAAAAGGGACGTTATCGACCCTTCTATTGCCGCTTTGCCGTTTATAAAAGGGACGTTATCGACCCTTCTATTGCCGCTTTGCCGTTTATAAAAGGGACGTTATCGACCCTTCTATTGCCGCTTTGCCGTTTATAAAAGGGACGTTATCGACCCTTCTATTGCCGCTTTGCCGTTTATAAAAGGGACGTTATCGACCCTTCTATTGCCGCTTTGCCGTTTATAAAAGGGACGTTATCGACCCTTCTATTGCCGCTTTGCCGTTTATAAAAGGGACGTTATCGACCCTTCTATTGCCGCTTTGCCGTTTATAAAAGGGACGTTATCGACCCTTCTATTGCCGCTTTGCCGTTTATAAAAGGGACGTTATCGACCCTTCTATTGCCGCTTTGCCGTTTATAAAAGGGACGTTATCGACCCTTCTATTGCCGCTTTGCCGTTTATAAAAGGGACGTTATCGACCCTTCTATTGCCGCTTTGCCGTTTATAAAAGGGACGTTATCGACCCTTCTATTGCCGCTTTGCCGTTTATAAAAGGGACGTTATCGACCCTTCTATTGCCGCTTTGCCGTTTATAAAAGGGACGTTATCGACCCTTCTATTGCCGCTTTGCCGTTTATAAAAGGGACGTTATCGACCCTTCTATTGCCGCTTTGCCGTTTATAAAAGGGACGTTATCGACCCTTCTATTGCCGCTTTGCCGTTTATAAAAGGGACGTTATCGACCCTTCTATTGCCGCTTTGCCGTTTATAAAAGGGACGTTATCGACCCTTCTATTGCCGCTTTGCCGTTTATAAAAGGGACGTTATCGACCCTTCTATTGCCGCTTTGCCGTTTATAAAAGGGACGTTATCGACCCTTCTATTGCCGCTTTGCCGTTTATAAAAGGGACGTTATCGACCCTTCTATTGCCGCTTTGCCGTTTATAAAAGGGACGTTATCGACCCTTCGATTGCCGCTTTGCCGTTTATAAAAGGGACGTTATCGACCCTTCTATTGCCGCTTTGCCGTTTATAAAAGGGACGTTATCGACCCTTCTATTGCCGCTTTGCCGTTTATAAAAGGGACGTTATCGACCCTTCTATTGCCGCTTTGCCGTTTATAAAAGGGACGTTATCGACCCTTCTATTGCCGCTTTGCCGTTTATAAAAGGGACGTTATCGACCCTTCTATTGCCGCTTTGCCGTTTATAAAAGGGACGTTATCGACCCTTCTATTGCCGCTTTGCCGTTTATAAAAGGGACGTTATCGACCCTTCTATTGCCGCTTTGCCGTTTATAAAAGGGACGTTATCGACCCCTTGACTGCCGCCTTGGCGTTTATAAAAGGGACGTTATCGACCCTTCTATTGCCGCTTTGCCGTTTATAAAAGGGACGTTATCGACCCTTCTATTGCCGCTTTGCCGTTTATAAAAGGGACGTTATCGACCCTTCTATTGCCGCTTTGCCGTTTATAAAAGGGACGTTATCGACCCTTCTATTGCCGCTTTGCCGTTTATAAAAGGGACGTTATCGACCCTTCTATTGCCGCTTTGCCGTTTATAAAAGGGACGTTATCGACCCTTCTATTGCCGCTTTGCCGTTTATAAAAGGGACGTTATCGACCCTTCTATTGCCGCTTTGCCGTTTATAAAAGGGACGTTATCGACCCTTCTATTGCCGCTTTGCCGTTTATAAAAGGGACGTTATCGACCCTTCTATTGCCGCTTTGCCGTTTATAAAAGGGACGTTATCGACCCTTCTATTGCCGCTTTGCCGTTTATAAAAGGGACGTTATCGACCCTTCTATTGCCGTTTTGCCGTTTATAAAAGGGACGTTATCGACCCTTCTATTGCCGCTTTGCCGTTTATAAAAGGGACGTTATCGACCCTTCTATTGCCGCTTTGCCGTTTATAAAAGGGACGTTATCGACCCTTCTATTGCCGCTTTGCCGTTTATAAAAGGGACGTTATCGACCCTTCTATTGCCGCTTTGCCGTTTATAAAAGGGACGTTATCGACCCTTCTATTGCCGCTTTGCCGTTTATAAAAGGGACGTTATCGACCCTTCTATTGCCGCTTTGCCGTTTATAAAAGGGACGTTATCGACCCTTCTATTGCCGCTTTGCCGTTTATAAAAGGGACGTTATCGACCCTTCTATTGCCGCTTTGCCGTTTATAAAAGGGACGTTATCGACCCTTCTATTGCCGCTTTGCCGTTTATAAAAGGGACGTTATCGACCCTTCTATTGCCGCTTTGCCGTTTATAAAAGGGACGTTATCGACCCTTCTATTGCCGCTTTGCCGTTTATAAAAGGGACGTTATCGACCCTTCTATTGCCGCTTTGCCGTTTATAAAAGGGACGTTATCGACCCTTCTATTGCCGCTTTGCCGTTTATAAAAGGGACGTTATCGACCCTTCTATTGCCGCTTTGCCGTTTATAAAAGGGACGTTATCGACCCTTCTATTGCCGCTTTGCCGTTTATAAAAGGGACGTTATCGACCCTTCTATTGCCGCTTTGCCGTTTATAAAAGGGACGTTATCGACCCTTCTATTGCCGCTTTGCCGTTTATAAAAGGGACGTTATCGACCCTTCTATTGCCGCTTTGCCGTTTATAAAAGGGACGTTATCGACCCTTCTATTGCCGCTTTGCCGTTTATAAAAGGGACGTTATCGACCCTTCTATTGCCGCTTTGCCGTTTATAAAAGGGACGTTATCGACCCCTTGACTGCCGCCGAGGCGTTCATAAAAGGGACGTTATCGACCCTTCTATTGCCGCTTTGCCGTTTATAAAAGGGACGTTATCGACCCTTCTATTGCCGCTTTGCCGTTTATAAAAGGGACGTTATCGACCCTTCTATTGCCGCTTTGCCGTTTATAAAAGGGACGTTATCGACCCTTCTATTGCCGCTTTGCCGTTTATAAAAGGGACGTTATCGACCCTTCTATTGCCGCTTTGCCGTTTATAAAAGGGACGTTATCGACCCTTCTATTGCCGCTTTGCCGTTTATAAAAGGGACGTTATCGACCCTTCTATTGCCGCTTTGCCGTTTATAAAAGGGACGTTATCGACCCTTCTATTGCCGCTTTGCCGTTTATAAAAGGGACGTTATCGACCCTTCTATTGCCGCTTTGCCGTTTATAAAAGGGACGTTATCGACCCTTCTATTGCCGCTTTGCCGTTTATAAAAGGGACGTTATCGACCCTTCTATTGCCGCTTTGCCGTTTATAAAAGGGACGTTATCGACCCCTTGACTGCCGCCGAGGCGTTCATAAAAGGGACGTTATCGACCCTTCTATTGCCGCTTTGCCGTTTATAAAAGGGACGTTATCGACCCTTCTATTGCCGCTTTGCCGTTTATAAAAGGGACGTTATCGACCCTTCTATTGCCGCTTTGCCGTTTATAAAAGGGACGTTATCGACCCTTCTATTGCCGCTTTGCCGTTTATAAAAGGGACGTTATCGACCCTTCTATTGCCGCTTTGCCGTTATAAAAGGTTATTTGACTTGCCGCTTTGCCGTTCATAAAAGGGACGTTATCGACCCTTCTATTGCCGCTTTGCCGTTTATAAAAGGGACGTTATCGACCCTTCTATTGCCGCTTTGCCGTTTATAAAAGGGACGTTATCGACCCTTCTATTGCCGCTTTGCCGTTTATAAAAGGGACGTTATCGACCCTTCTATTGCCGCTTTGCCGTTTATAAAAGGGACGTTATCGACCCTTCTATTGCCGCTTTGCCGTTTATAAAAGGGACGTTATCGACCCTTCTATTGCCGCTTTGCCGTTTATAAAAGGGACGTTATCGACCCTTCTATTGCCGCTTTGCCGTTTATAAAAGGGACGTTATCGACCCTTCTATTGCCGCTTTGCCGTTTATAAAAGGGACGTTATCGACCCTTCTATTGCCGCTTTGCCGTTTATAAAAGGGACGTTATCGACCCTTCTATTGCCGCTTTGCCGTTTATAAAAGGGACGTTATCGACCCTTCTATTGCCGCTTTGCCGTTTATAAAAGGGACGTTATCGACCCTTCTATTGCCGCTTTGCCGTTTATAAAAGGGACGTTATCGACCCTTCTATTGCCGCTTTGCCGTTTATAAAAGGGACGTTATCGACCCTTCTATTGCCGCTTTGCCGTTTATAAAAGGGACGTTATCGACCCTTCTATTGCCGCTTTGCCGTTTATAAAAGGGACGTTATCGACCCTTCTATTGCCGCTTTGCCGTTTATAAAAGGGACGTTATCGACCCTTCTATTGCCGCTTTGCCGTTTATAAAAGGGACGTTATCGACCCTTCTATTGCCGCTTTGCCGTTTATAAAAGGGACGTTATCGACCCTTCTATTGCCGCTTTGCCGTTTATAAAAGGGACGTTATCGACCCTTCTATTGCCGCTTTGCCGTTTATAAAAGGGACGTTATCGACCCTTCTATTGCCGCTTTGCCGTTTATAAAAGGGACGTTATCGACCCTTCTATTGCCGCTTTGCCGTTTATAAAAGGGACGTTATCGACCCTTCTATTGCCGCTTTGCCGTTTATAAAAGGGACGTTATCGACCCTTCTATTGCCGCTTTGCCGTTTCATAAAAGGGACGTTATCGACCCTTCTATTGCCGCTTTGCCGTTTATAAAAGGGACGTTATCGACCCTTCTATTGCCGCCTTTGCCGTTTATAAAAGGGACGTTATCGACCCTTCTATTGCCGCTTTGCCGTTCATAAAAGGGACGTTATCGACCCTTCTATTGCCGCTTTGCCGTTTATAAAAGGGACGTTATCGACCCTTCTATTGCCGCTTTGCCGTTTATAAAAGGGACGTTATCGACCCTTCTATTGCCGCTTTGCCGTTTATAAAAGGGACGTTATCGACCCTTCTATTGCCGCTTTGCCGTTTATAAAAGGGACGTTATCGACCCTTCTATTGCCGCTTTGCCGTTTATAAAAGGGACGTTATCGACCCTTCTATTGCCGCTTTGCCGTTTATAAAAGGGACGTTATCGACCCTTCTATTGCCGCTTTGCCGTTTATAAAAGGGACGTTATCGACCCTTCTATTGCCGCTTTGCCGTTTATAAAAGGGACGTTATCGACCCTTCTATTGCCGCTTTGCCGTTTATAAAAGGGACGTTATCGACCCTTCTATTGCCGCTTTGCCGTTTATAAAAGGGACGTTATCGACCCTTCTATTGCCGCTTTGCCGTTTATAAAAGGGACGTTATCGACCCTTCTATTGCCGCTTTGCCGTTCATAAAAGGGACGTTATCGACCCTTCTATTGCCGCTTTGCCGTTTATAAAAGGGACGTTATCGACCCTTCTATTGCCGCTTTGCCGTTTATAAAAGGGACGTTATCGACCCTTCTATTGCCGCTTTGCCGTTTATAAAAGGGACGTTATCGACCCTTCTATTGCCGCTTTGCCGTTCATAAAAGGGACGTTATCGACCCTTCTATTGCCGCTTTGCCGTTTATAAAAGGGACGTTATCGACCCTTCTATTGCCGCTTTGCCGTTTATAAAAGGGACGTTATCGACCCTTCTATTGCCGCTTTGCCGTTTATAAAAGGGACGTTATCGACCCTTCTATTGCCGCTTTGCCGTTTATAAAAGGGACGTTATCGACCCTTCTATTGCCGCTTTGCCGTTTATAAAAGGGACGTTATCGACCCTTCTATTGCCGCTTTGCCGTTTATAAAAGGGACGTTATCGACCCTTCTATTGCCGCTTTGCCGTTTATAAAAGGGACGTTATCGACCCTTCTATTGCCGCTTTGCCGTTTATAAAAGGGACGTTATCGACCCTTCTATTGCCGCTTTGCCGTTTATAAAAGGGACGTTATCGACCCTTCTATTGCCGCTTTGCCGTTTATAAAAGGGACGTTATCGACCCTTCTATTGCCGCTTTGCCGTTTATAAAAGGGACGTTATCGACCCTTCTATTGCCGCTTTGCCGTTTATAAAAGGGACGTTATCGACCCTTCCATTGCCGCTTTGCCGTTTATAAAAGGGACGTTATCGACCCTTCTATTGCCGCTTTGCCGTTTATAAAAGGGACGTTATCGACCCTTCTATTGCCGCTTTGCCGTTTATAAAAGGGACGTTATCACCTTTCGACCCTTCATTGCCGCTTTGCCGTTTATAAAAGGGACGTTATCGACCCTTCTATTGCCGCTTTGCCGTTTATAAAAGGGACGTTATCGACCCTTCTATTGCCGCTTTGCCGTTTATAAAAGGGACGTTATCGACCCTTCTATTGCCGCTTTGCCGTTTATAAAAGGGACGTTATCGACCCTTCTATTGCCGCTTTGCCGTTTATAAAGGGACGTTATCGACCCTTCTATTGCCGCTTTGCCGTTTATAAAAGGGACGTTATCGACCCTTCTATTGCCGCTTTGCCGTTTATAAAAGGGACGTTATCGACCCTTCTATTGCCGCTTTGCGCGTTTATAAAAGGGACGTTATCGACCCTTCTATTGCCGCTTTGCCGTTTATAAAAGGGACGTTATCGACCCTTCTATTGCCGCTTTGCCGTTTATAAAAGGGACGTTATCGACCCTTCCATTGCCGCTTTGCCGTTTATAAAAGGGACGTTATCGACCCTTCTATTGCCGCTTTGCCGTTTATAAAAGGAACGTTATCGACCCTTCTATTGCCGCTTTGCCGTTTATAAAAGGGACGTTATCGACCCTTCTATTGCCGCTTTGCCGTGTTTAAAAGGAACGTTATCGACCCTTCTATTGCCGCTTTGCCGTGTATAAAAGGAACGTTATCCACCCTTCCATTGCCGCGTTGCCGTGTATAAAAGGAACGTTATCGACCCTTCTATTGCCGCTTTGCCGTGTATAAAAGGAACGTTATCGACCCTTCTATTGCCGCTTTGCCGTATATAAAAGGAACGTTATCGACCCTTCCATTGCCGCTTTGCCGTGTATAAAAGGAACGTTATCGACCCTTCTATTGCCGCTTTGCCGTGTATAAAAGGAATGTTATCGACCCTTCTATTGCCGTTTTGCCGTGTATAAAAGGAACGTTATCGACCCTTCTATTGCCGCTTTGCCGTGTATAAAAGGAACGTTATCGACCCTTCTATTGCCGCTTTGCCGTTCACAAAAGGGACGTTATCGACCCTTCTATTGCCGCTTTGCCATTCACAAAAGGGACGTTATCGACCCTTCCATTGCCGCTTTGCAGTGTATAAAAGGAACGTTATCGACCCTTCTATTGCCGCTTTGCCGTGTATAAAAGGAACGTTATCGACCCTTCCATTGCCGCTTTGCCGTGTATAAAAGGAACGTTATCGACCCTTCCATTGCCGCTTTGCCGTGTATAAAAGGAACGTTATCGACCCTTCTATTGCCGCTTTGTCGTGTATTAAAGGGATGTTATCGACCCTTCTATTGCCGCTTTGCGTGTATAAAAGGAACGTTATCGACCCTTCCATTGCCGCTTTGCCGTGTATAAAAGGAACGTTATCGACCCTTCTATTGCCGCTTTGTCGTGTATTAAAGGGATGTTATCGACCCTTCTATTGCCTGCGTGTATAAAAGGAACGTTATCGACCCTTCCATTGCCGCTTTGCCGTGTATAAAAGGAACGTTATCGGCCCTTCTATTGCCGCTTTGCCGTGTTTAAAAGGAACGTTATCGACCCTTCCATTGCCGCTTTGCAGTGTATAAAAGGAACGTTATCGACCCTTCCATTGCCGCTTTGCCGTGTATAACAGGAACGTTATCGACCCATCTATTGCCGCTTTGCCGTGTATAAAAGGAACTTTATCCAGCCTTCCATTGCCGCTTTGCCTTGTATAAAAGGAACGTTATCGACCCTTCTATTGCCGCTTTGCCGTGTATAAAAGGAACGTTATCGACCCTTCTATTGCCGCTTTGTCGTGTATTAAAGGGACGTTATCGACCCTTCTATTGCCGCTTTGCCTTATATAACAGGAACGTTATCGACCCTTCTATTGCCGCTTTGCTTTTCACAAAAGGGACGTTATCGACCCTTCTATTGCCGCTTTGCCGTGTATAAAAGGAACGTTATCGACCCTTCTATTGCCGCTTTGCCGTTCACAAAAGGAACGTTATCGACCCTTCTATTGAAACCAATGTCCATTCCAAGATTAGAATTACAGGGCACTCTCTTAGGAGCCAGACTTGCCAAAACAATAAAAGAAACGCTAAACCTTACAATAGACTCTACCTTTTTGTGGACAGATTCCGAAATTGTTTTATATTGGCTAAAAACTAGTAGCAAACGATTTAAAACATTTGTAGCTCAACGTTTGGGAGAAATTCAAGAAATAACAAATTTATGCGAATGGCGCTACGTACCTTCAAAAATAAATCCCGCTGATAAAGCAACACAATTATCTGCCTTTGACTTCAATTCAAATGAATTATGGTTAAAAGGGCCAGAATTTTTAAGAAAGGGTCAAGAATTGTGGCCGCAAGGCAAATTATCTCTTAATTTTAAAAATAATAATGACCAAAGTGATCCTGAATTTGTAAATTTGACTGTGTCTCAAAAACAGACTTTTATTTTACCGGACGTTTCAAGATTTTCAAATTGGATGCGATTCTTAAGAACCTTTGCATGGGTCTTAAGATATTTGACAAAACTTAAAACAAAAGGGAAATATCCTACAATAAATGAACTAACAGCTGCAGAGCTATTGAATGCTGAAAATTTAATTTTGCAGAGCATACAAAGTGACAAGTACGATATCAAAATGAATTAGATAGTCTTAAGCAAAATAGATCTATGTCATCTTCAAGTAATTTAAACAGTTTACCAATTTTTCTGTCCACAGATAATCTTATAAGACTTAGAGGTAGATTAAATAATTTAAGTGACGAAGACATGAGTATTGATTCTAAAAATCCTATTATTCTGGATAAAGACCACCCAATTACATACTTACTCATCCAGTATTATCATACTAAAAATTGCCACATTGGTACAGAAACAGTAATTTCCAATATTCGTCAAAGATTTTGGATTACTAAATGCCGAAATACAGTTAAAAAGATTATTCACAATTGTCAATATTGCAAAAACAAAAAAGCAAAGCCACAGATTCCTTTAATGGGTCAGCTACCCAACTGTCGAGTAAATCCAACTGAAAGAGCTTTTTTGAAAATAGGAATTGATTATTTTGGTCCGATTGAAATAACACAAAACAGAAGTCACGTTAAGCGTTACGGAGTGATTTTTACATGCATGACATCTCGAGCAGTTCATCTTGAGATTGCCGAAGACTTATCTTGTAATGCATTTATGCATGTATTTCGTCAATTTGGCTGTAGACGTGGATTTCCTACAGAAATATATTCAGATAATGGTACAAATTTTAAGAGAGCAGATAAGGACATCAAAGAAATAATTGAAAATTGGTCACTTAGTGATCTTACACAGTTTTTAACAACAAAAGGTTGCTCTTGGTATTTTAATCCGCCGTTATCCCCTCACATGGGAGGAGCATGGGCAAGGCTTATACAATCTGTTAAGAAATATTTAAGTGTCTTGCTGAAAGAAAAATATCCCAAAGAATTTACTTTAAAAACACTATTTTGTGAAATTGAATTTATGATAAACAGTAGGCCGCTTTTATATGTACCTTCAGATGACTTTGACAGTGAACCCTTGACACCAAATGATTTATTAATAGGGCCAAATTTTAGAGAATCTTTTTACACGAACACCAATGATTTTGATTTAAGAATATTAAACATGTGGAAATCGTCTCAAAGACTAGCAGACATTTTTTGGATTAAGTGGAAGAAAGAATACAGACAATTTTTAATTTATAGTCGAAAATGGAAAAAGGATAATAATAATTTAAAAGGCGACGTAGTTTTAGTAATGGAATCAGAAATGCCTCGGAATGTATGGCCAAAGGGTCTAGTTATTAAGACTTATCCATCAAAAGATGGACGTGTACGAATTGTCGACGTAAAAATTAAGAATAATATTTATAAGAGACCAGTTGTTAAATTAATTAAGCTGACGTAATACAAAATTGTTAAAGTATTGATGTCGCCTGTAATTACTGCCGACCTCAATACTTGGGAGGAGGATGTTGCGGAACGCATCAAAAATATTGCTAAGAATCATCGTTTAAACTATTTGAATAAGCTATCGATAAGAATTCGATTTATTGTTTGTCCATCTCTGATCATGGGCTCTTCTTTTTAAAAACGTACGACGCAGCAGACGCGCTAAGTTTCAGTTAATCTTATTTTAATAAATAAATATTAAAATAAAAGTGTTTTTGATAATTATTTAATGACGGTAGGAGTTAATGCTGTGTTCTACCGTCAAGACATCGTCAGACCGGTCGTTCGAGCCGGATAATATAATATTGTCACCCGTCAGGTAATTGCCCCAACAACATCCCCTTTGCACTTCTTTGCACTTCCAAATTGAATATTTTTCACCGTTAAACGGTTTTATATTCCTCTTTCCTTTATCCATGTCTTTTTTTCTTTTGACTTTTGACTATGCGTCGTCGCGATGATAAAACTAACTGTTCTTATTTTTTCTTCTTTGTTTCTCCGTTTGCCTTGCGCTTCTTAGAATCATTTTTCGTTGCTGTACTGATTTTTTTACTTATATAATATACACCCAAACGTTTTTGTGTATCGTTATACATACATATGTACGAGTATGTACAGGGTGGGCCATCTACATGTGACCCATGTGATTCGTAAATAAAATTGTTAAGGAAAAGACAAATTGTTATTTTTTTGCACAGGCATTTATTTTAATTCAAGGAGATTAATATTATTAACATTTAAAATATTATTTGGCTCAAGTGCTCGCCTTTTTCCTTGATGACGAAATTTGCTCTTTTTTCGGCATTTTTCATCACTTTCTCGAGCGTAGCTTTAGGTATCGCCTCTATTTCACGTTCGATGTTCGCCTTGAGTTGAGTCAAAGTCCATGGCTTGTTGATGTACACTTTAGATTTCAAAAATCCCCACAAATAAAAGTCGGGTGGCGTCAGATCGGGCGAACGCGGTGGCCAGTCAAAATCGCCATTTTTTGATATCAACCGACCAGGGAAGAATGACCTCAATAAATTTAATGTGACAGCTGCAGTATGGCATGGCGCGCCATCTTGTTGGAACCAGAAGTTACGCATTCGCTTTCTACGCACAATTGGCATCAAAAAATCGGTTATCATGGCTCGATATCGGTCGCCATTGACGGTAAGTGGCTTCGATTGATCGTCCTCGAAAAAGTACGGTCCAATCACACATTTCGCAGTAATACCACACCAAACTGTCACTCTTTGGTCATTGAGAGGCGCTTCGTGGATTATTTGTGGGTTTTCAAACGCTTTATGGTGTTTTTTGCGGGAGCACTTTTGATTTTATTTTTGGAACGGAACGCACGTTGAGTAGCCACGATAGAGAAATTGTTTTGGATGTATAGCTGAACAATTTCAGCGCGTTCAGGTGGAGTGTAGTTATCCATGGTTAATGTCTACTTGAAATGAAGAATCAGATGTTGTATGGCGTTTGTCGATTTGACAATGTATGTCAAAGTTATTAAGAGTTTACGTGGGTCACATTTAGATGGCCCACCCTGTATGTATTTCCCAAAGCTCTCTATGTATTTGTGTTCAATATTATATTCAATACTATTTTACTACTTCACCACTGGCCGAAAATGTGACAGGGCCCATAACCTATTGAATTTAATATAATAAAATACGTTTAAGTATATTATAAGCCAGCCCATCAACCAAATAGTGAAACACTTTATTGTGTTTTTGACTGTTCAATAATTATTTTATTTAAGCAACCGATAGAACCAACCGCACTGTCTCGTTGTCTGCAGGCGAATAACACAGCCCCACAAAAAATAAAAAGTTGCATGATCTGGGTAAGCGGCATATGCAGTTATATGTATTTTGCGTCGCTGAATTCGAATCCGAGGTCAGAATATTGCCATCACGTCTGGATTTCGACATAACCTCACAAAACTAAAAAACCTTGAAATATCCTCCAAAAGATATAGAATCCTGATCTGAGCATGCGATAAATGTTTTAAAATGTATTTTGTCCTTCTAAATCCGAATCCGAAGTCAAAAATGAAGTATCACATCTGAAATTCGACTTAACCTCAAAAAACTCGAAAAATTTTTGAAGCCCCAAAAATAATGGGGAGTCATGATCGGGTCATGTGATATATGTTTCTATATGTTTTTTGGGCTTTTGAATTTGAATCCGAAGTCAAAATCAGCTTATCACGTCTGAAATTCAACCTAACCCAAAAAATTTTTGAAAAACTTCCAACATTTTTAAATTTTTTGATAATTTATTACTGCATTTGTGCAAATATGTAGAATCACGTATTTAATTTATGTTTTTTACTAGTAAAAATACAGTTTTGAAGCAAAAAATCGGTAGTCATATGAATCTATTCCGAATATTGATAAAATAATGGTCAAAAAGGGATTTACCAATGTGAAAGCTTTTTTTATATTAAATTTAAATACACTCTAATCCAATATTAAAAAAAGTTCAAAATTTTGGAAGTTTTTCAAAAATTTTTTGACATGGCTCAATCGACTCGGCTAGTGATCCTGCCTGTTACATACATTTGCACAAAGTTAGTATACCCTTTTTTGACCATTTTCAATGGTCGAAGGGTATAATAATGTACTTGTATAGTTTGTCTATTTATTCTCTTTTCAATGTGCACGCACTCGTCGTCTAGAAACAACTTACCTCCACCACAGCGCTGCAAAGCGAGCGCAGGCAAATTCCTGCATTCTGGAATTGTCCCGTTATCCTTATTGTATTCTATAGCCATCTCATTCTAGCATTAGCATATCAATGATGATTTTGCATATGTCCATACATGTTTAATGCATACCTATGTATACAATTATGTTCTTTAATATATGTACATTTACAACAAATGTATCATATGTTATCTGTGTTGCCGACTCTTGGGTGTCTTTAGCAGAGTCGCTGCTATAAGCGGACACCTAGATCATTAACCAGGAAAATTCCTTACAGGGCAGAACCACGAAGGATACGTACTTAGGGCTGGCTTGAGGTAATGCCATCAGTTTGCGTTTGGAGCTCAAATTTAAAAGGTTTGCACTACACCACGAATAAAAGCTATCTAGGTTAGCTTAAAGGCGTGAATGACAGGTGTCGGCTTTTAATTGATTACAAAGCTTACCATCGACTGCATTCTTAAGTGAGTTACGTAAAACCAACGAAAGGTCATTTTTAAAATAGAACAAAATAAAGGCCTAAGTGGCTCCCCTGAGGAACACGAGGGCTAGAATGATAACACAGCCCCACAAAAAAACCAGTAAGAAAAGCAACAGTCGCGCGGCACGCGACAGTGGGATACCCTTCGACCTATTTTCCTATGTATGTAGACATATACAAATGCACATACTTTGAAATTATTCTCGACAGATGGCGCTCGCGCTTCGCGCTCGCCCGCCTCCCTTGTAAGCTGACACAAGCACTTGGTTTTATGTACATACTTTCTTAAATAACTTTTGTGTTTATTGACCGATCGGATTACAATTTCGAGAATACGTAGATATTTTAATGAGCTTTGTATATGTTGTTGTATCTTTAATACAGCGCTGACAAATTGAGTTCAAAAATTAAATTATTGATTTGCGGGGGCGGTGGGCGTGGCACCCAACATTTGAAATAAACTTGATCTGCGCCGGCTACACAGAAATGTTCATGCCAAATTTGGTAACTCTAGCTCTTATAATAGCTGAGATCTGTGTGTTTATCTGGTCATCCATACATCCGGACACAGACAGACATGGCTCAATCGACTCGGCTAGTGATCCTGAGCAAGAATATACGCCTCCTTCTGCCTATTACATACATTTGCACAAAGTCATTATACCCTTTTTTGACCATTTTCAATGGTCGAAGGGTATAAAAAAAGTTTAATGATCTGGGTATGCGGCATATGCAGTTATATGTATATTGCGTCGCTGAATCTGAATCCGATGTCAGAATTTCACCATCACGTCTGGACTTAGACATTACCTCACAAAACTGAAAAACCTTAGAATAGCCCCAAAAAGATATAGAATCTTGATCTGGGCATGCGATATATGCATTAAAATGTATTTTGACCTTCTTAGCCAGAATCGGAAGTCAAAATCTACCTTGCACGTCTAAGTTTTGAGTTAACCTCAAAAAACTCGAAAAATTTTTGATGCCCCAAAAATTAATGGAGGTCATGATCGGGTCATGCGATATATGTTTCTATATGTTTTTTGACCTTCCGAATCCGGAAACAAAACCAGCCTATCACGTTAGAATTTAAACCTAACCTAAAAATTTTTTTAAAAACTTGCAACATTTTGCAGTTTTTTTTTAAATATTGGATTAGGGGTATTCAAATTTAATATAAAAAAAGCTTTACTGTTGGTATACCCCCTTTTGAGCACTTTTTATCAGTATACGCAATAGATTCATACGAGAAATGACATTGGATTCGGATTTGGAAGGTCCAAAAACATATAAAAACATATATTGCATGACCCGATCATGACCCCCCATTATTTTTTTGGGGTTAAAAAATTTGTTGAGTTTTTTGAGATTAAGTCGAAATTCAGATGTGCTACGTAAATTTTGACTTCGGATTCGGATTTAGATGGAGAATATACATGTTTAAACATATATCGCATGCTCAGATCAAGATGCTAAATTTTTTGGGGTATATTCTAAAGTTTTTCAGTTTTGTGAGGTTATGTCGAAGTCCTCGGATTCAGATTCAGCGACCCGAAATACATATAACTGCATATGCCGCTTACCCAGATCATGAAACTTTTTTTTTTTTGTGGGCTGTGTAATTTTTTAAGAAGGCTCTTCGAATTCTGTCGAATTCTGTCAGTCAAATAGCTCACCATCTAACAACGTTGTTTTGGTGAAAACCTGAATAGGTTAAGTTTATGTGCATGAAGTGAATGATCTACTAACTTAAATGCCTTACTGAATCAGAAGAAAGAAAATCCTCTATTAGAAAGGATGTCAGCGCCAGCAAATTTGCATGCTCGAACAACGTCTCATGAATCCGTGTTGTAAAGGAGATATAACGCGTCTATAATAATGTCGCATGTTGTAATAAAAAGAATTATCCTTTCTTTAGTTTCTGTATTTTTAATTAGGATTGGAGGCAGCAAAGGTGCCGCCTCCAACGTTCAGTTGAATCTGATCTTTACATTATTTTCTTAGGTTCTAAGTAAGCCTAAGTCTCATTGCATAGAGAGACGGTTATGTTATGTTACATGTGTAATTATGCTCTCTTAAGCTGCACTGCTCACAGTTGGACAGCAGAGAGAGAGACGGTTATGTTATGTTATCTTACATAGTTATGTTATCTTAAGCTGCGCTGCTTACAGTTGGACAGCAGAGAGAGACGGTTATGTTATATTATGTTACATATGTAATATTGCTCTCTTAAGCTCGGTCACGTGGTCGGTGAGTGTAACGGCATGCTGACACTTGCACATTCTGTGAGCGCGCCGATCGACTCAATGTTCGGCCGCTTGGCTTTATGTAAACACTGCAACAACTGTTACATTGTGTTCACTATGTACTCTTGGTACAGTAGGCATTCGATATGGATGCATACTACATCTCCCTCCTTTTAAAAAATAACGTAATATATGAAGTTATTTTATAAGCTTTTGCTTAAAAGATTAATTTTTAAATTAACAAAGGAAGATTTTCTTGTTTCTTCTTTTTTTGTTTTTGTGTTTGTTGTTTTCTTTTTGAATATATTAAATTACAAATAATGTTTGAATTTAGAGAAGTATTTTGTCTTAGCATGGCCATACTAATTACAATTATGAAATAAACATTTTTAACCTATCCTTATGTACTGTTTGTTTTTTGTTTTTATTATTCGTTATTATAATGTTATTTCTATCTCCTATTTCTGCCACTGTATACGGACCAGTATATTTATATTCTAACTTGTGACCTGTTTCATTTCTTAATAGGACTTTATCACCCACTGATATATCTATGTTGTTTGTTTTCTGATCATATAATATCTTATTATTTTTCTTATTTTCTTCTATCATTATTCTAGCTCTTTTATATGCTACTTCTAATCTATATTTACTTTCCTTAGCATAGTCATCTATATTATATATGGTCTCTATATTATCTATACTATTAAATTGTTTTGGTAAATTATTTGTTTTACCAAATACTAACTCATATGGACAGTAATTATGTGCCATTGAGGGGGTCGTGTTGAAACAGAAAACGAAGTATTGAAGCCATACATCCCAATCAGTTTTATCAACCGATATATATGAGCGTATGTATTCATTGAAAGTTCTATGACTACGTTCTATTGTTCCAACTGTCTGGTGGTGGTGTGCCGTAGATGTTATATTTTTAATTTCTAGATATTTGCATAAGTTATTTATAATTGAATTTTTATATTCTGTTCCCATGTCCGTAATGAACGTCTTCATTGGACCGTACTTCAGAATAAATGATTCAAAAATTGCTTTAGCGACAGTGTTCGCGTTCTTATTTGGAACTGGTATGGCAACTAAATATTTAGTTAGGTCACATATTAGAGTGACTGCATATTCATTGCCATTTTCTGATTTTGGTAGTGGACCAATAGTGTCTACTATCACCCTGTCGAAAGCATTTATTGGCGTATCTGTTATTATCAACGGGGTCTTATTGTGCTTGGTTATTTTAGCTTTTTGACATTTTTGAAATTTTCGTATGTGTTCAGTAATATCTCGAGTCATACCTTTCCAAAAATAATGTCTTTTGACCTTGGCCAAGATTTTTGAAATGCCTATATGACCTCCTTGTATTGGATCGTCATGGAATTTAGACAGTATAGCTTCTTTATCTTTTTGTTTTTCTATAAGGGTCACCGGGTTGAGTAGCGCTACTCTTAATGTATTCAATATCTTATTGCCCATTTGTTTGAAATTATCTATAGAAACATGTTCAAAGATATTTTCCCACGGTGCCATTTTGAGTCGGCTGATTTTGTTTATACCGGCTTGCATTTCAAGCCTTTGGAAAAATTGACCTAAGTCTAGTATTCCATTGGTATATAAATCGCTAACATCGTATCTTGCAGTAAGTTTTCTACCATGTTTAAATAAACATAGCGTATGTTTTACATGCAAGGTCACTACTTTTCGTACTTCGTCATTGTTTATGACTTCATATACGTTGGGCTTAGAAGCTTTCTCTATAGATTGCGTAGGCAATTCTATTTCTTTGTTATCCGCGCGGATTTTCTGTCTATTTTGATATCTAGTAGTGACTTTCATTATATTTCCTGTAATGTTTTGTAGATCTTTAATGGTTACTCTTGATAACACATCAGCTACATGATTGTCTTTCCCCTTCAAATATTCAACTGTGAAATCATACTCTTCTAATTCTAGCCTCATACGTGTCAGTTTAGAACTCGGATTGATCATTGAGAATAGATATATTAATGGTCTGTGATCTGTTTTGATTGTAAAGTGTTTTCCATAAATATATGGTCGAAAATGTAATATTGCCCAGTGAATTGCAGCTAATTCCTGCTCAGTTGTACATTTATTATGGGGAGTTGGAGTCCGTTATGGTTTTGAATTAAAACCGCTCCGCACGCTTGCTTACTTGCATCAGTAATTATATGAAATCAGGATATTGTAGCAAAGTAGGTTCCATAAGTTTTGTTTTTAAATATTGGAATGCGTTTTGGCATTCGTCTGTCCATTCAAAAGGAACATTCTTTTTGCATAATCTTGTTATGTGCCGTGAATATTCGGCGAAATTTTTTATGAAACGTCTGTAATAATTGCAAAATGCTATGAAACGTCTAGCGCTGTCTGCATTGTGCGGCTTAGGGTAATTCATAATGACATCATATTTCTTGTCATCCGGAAGTATTCCTCTATCTGTGCATTTATGACCGAGAAAAGTCACCTCATGCATAAAAAATGAGCATTTTTCTGGATGTAACTTTAGATTGTATTTCCTACATTTCTCAAAAACGTCTGTTAAGTTTTTAAGCATATGTTTTTCGGAACAACCTATAACTATTAAGTCATCCATATAAAGGAATGCTTGTGAAGGTTCTAATCCAGAGAATGCTATTGTCATCATTCGCTGAAATGAATTAGGCGCTATTTTTAGACCGAAAGGTAGTCGAGTGAAGCCATACGAGCCATTGCTCGTTGAAAATGACGTTATATCTCTTGAACTTTTTTCGAGTTCAATTTGATGAAATCCTGACATTAAGTCAAGGCATGAAAAATATCTTGCTCGTCCAAGTTGATCCAAAATATCATCGATTCTTGGGAGTGGAAATTTATCGGACAGTAATTTTTTATTAATTTGACGATAGTCAATTACTAGTCGCCATTTCTTTTGTTCTGAACCTGGAGATGCTTTTTTAGGGACAAGTAATAATGGGCTGTTATATTCAGGTACAGATGGTTCGACAATCCCGTCGGTGATCAATTTTCCGACTTGTTTCCCTATTTCGTTCACCTGACTGTGTGGGCTTCTGTAGTTCTTTATATATCGTACACTGGTTCATCATCTTTTAATCTCAGTTTTTGTTTATAAAAATTATTTGTGCTTATTGGTTCAGATTCCAATCCGAATATATCATTATATTGGGTGCATAAGCTTGAAAGCTGTGATTTGAATTGTGGAGGAAAGTTTTCTTTTAGTTGAGATAATACAGATTCTTTTCTATTGTCTAGATTAGTTTTGACTACTTCGTAGTTCGAAAGTGATTCATACGCTAAATTATTTGTACTGACTACTTGATCTTTATTTGTTGTATTGAGTAGTCTTATAAAAGCATTTTTAGATGTTACTATGGTACTTGCTATGTATATACCATGCTTAATTTCTTGATTTGGAATCAATACACTGTCTTCTTTTGAATTAAGATCTACTTTTCTAATAACTTGGGTTCTTGCTGGCAGAAGTATTGTGTTGTTGCCAGAACTGTATGTTATTGGAACATAAATTGGAAATTTTAAGTTATTAGGTCTAATTATAAGCCAATCTTCAGATGGCTTGAAGTCTAATTGACAGTTGTATTTTTTAATAAAATCGATTCCTAATATGCCATCACAAGGAATAGCAAATTGTAAATTCACGATATGAAAATCATGTTGGATTATGTACTGTCTGTATCTCAATAGAAGTTAACCCCTTGGATTTGGTTACCTCTTGACTTATTCCTTTTATGTCTATAATATAATTGTCTTGTATGTCATTGAAAGACATCAGAATTTTCTTTAACTATTGAAATGTCTGCACCTGTGTCTACTAAAAAGACAAGTTCTTTGCCTGTAGCCACATGGTTGAATGATACAAATATGTTCTGACTGAGATTAATGGAATGAACCTTTGCATTTTCTACTGTTGAGTATTTAAAGGGGGATGCGAGTTTTCCGATATATTATTGGTAACTCTGACATTTTTTGGATTATTATAGTTTTGGCCTCGATTCGAGTTGCCACGGCCTCTTGAGTTTCCTCTATATTGGCCTCGTCCATTATTGTTTTGGGTATTGCTATTGTAATTATTATTGTTATTGTAATTATTGTTGTGACTGCGAAAGTTACCTCTATAATTTCCGCGTCCGCGGTTTCCACGGCGCTGTGAATAATTTTTGTAATATAGGACAGTGTTTGGCTGTCCGGTTGCTTCTGTGCAACAATTTACAAATTTTGATACGGCCTCATTCATAGTATTGAAGGTACCAGCCTGCATGATAAGTTTTACCTTATCGATTGTGCAATTCTTAGTCATTGCTTTGACTGCATGCTGAGTGGAATAACTTCTGGCTAACTCTAAGGGTAAACCGTCTGTTATATATGCACCTTCTAACATTTTCGTCATCTGCTCAACCTCTAGTGTGTACTGGTTAGCAGTTTTATTGCGTTGCTGTAGGTTCATCAGTTTTGCTGATAATACTTCTACAGTTTCGCCTTTGACATTGCTTTTTAATCTAGAAATGACTTCAGCTATTGTTGTTTCATTTTCGACTAAATTTCTGGCAACACCTTTTAGCCTTGATTTTATTATAGAAACTGCTAATTGCTCGTGTTCGCCTTGTATTAATTCCAATATTTGCAATGCGTCAATAAAACTTTGTAAGTTTTCAGCTTTACCATCAAAAACTGGTATAAGCTTAGTTGCTGTATTAATAAAATCTATATTAGTTTGCGCCATTGTGATATTGTTGCCTGGTTTATTCTCTGTTATGATTGAAGAAGTATCAGAATCTGTAGAGCTATCCAGATCTGACATTAAGACAGCTGGAATAGTAAGGTTATTTAAATCCTGCTCCTCTATTTTAGGGTTTGTCTGAAGCTCTTCTGACTTTATTTCGACAGTGCCTGTGTGTTCCGTTGATTCCGGTTCATCACCAGTTTCAATTGTTAGAGAAGAGTTAAGTATGGTTGGTACTAATATATCTAGATTAAACTTTAGTTTAATTGATATTAAATTAGATCGTAGTCTGATCAAAAATTTGGATACTTGGGACCAATGATCTTGATTTAATTTTTCTTTCTGACTATGTATTAGTATACGCGCTTCATTAAAGCAATTTACTAGTATTTCTACGTGTTTCTTAATAGTATTTCTTTGAATTGGCCTGTTTTGTGTAAGTGACTTATATGATTTATCAAAGTCAATTTTTATGTTATTTATTTCTTTATATAATTCCTCCCATTCCATTATTTTATGGATATGAACTCTTTCTTTAAGATAATGCTAAACTGAACTCTATCATATGTTTCTCTAATTGCCTTTAATGTAGCCATACTTTAGTTAATATATTTTTGTTTATTTGTAATTCATTATATAAACTTTATTTCATTTTCTTAAATATGGTATTATTTGTTTCAATGTTGTTTGTGCTCTCCTTTTTTAAGTTAATAATTATAGTTTATAATTTATTCAAAGTTATTATTATTTGTTTCTACTCAATTATACATGACATGGGCTAATATTGCCATTTTGGGAATATATATTTTAAATTTGTATTTATAACTATTTGCATTTTCTTTTTAACAAGTTTTCCTGCCTATTGTTTTGTATAGCGTTACGGGCTATACTTCTAATCGAGCGGAGATGGTTCCGCACAATTTTACAAATTTTCTTATTATACGTAATAATAAAAATAATGTTGATTGCTGCTCCATGTAGTGAAATGATTTATCCGCGTCAGCTGGTCGTCGCCGGTTTGGCTACGCTGACGCTCCTTCGTAGGCGAAAGTCGCGGAGTGTGAAAGTGGCTGAGTGCCCCTCTCGCTGTTGTGTTTGCTGCTGCTGATTGTCCGGGGCCTATTGGCTCAGGCGGGGCCGGCGCTGGTCTTCGCACTGGTCTTTACTTTCATGCATGTGGATATGCATGCTGCGGCGTATAGCGGTCCAGCGCAGTCGTTCGGGCAGACGTCAGTTTTTTCCGGCAACGGCTTTGGAGATGGTGGTTTTTTAGTAAGTTTTTCATTTAAAATTTGTATATTTGCTGAGTGAGTTGCGGCATTTGGCTTTCTTTGCTGGAGGTTTTCTTTCAGAAAATCAAGTTCGGCAGTTAATTTCTGTGCCGTTGCCCATGGGGGCGGCGTTTTATTTGTATATAATAGCCACTTAATGTGTGCTATTCTTTTATTTATTTTATTTTTCTGACCTCCGCGTTTACCCATTGCCGCACTCTACTCACTCAGTATTTTTTGATTTTCTGCAGTCTCCAATCTCCAGGATGATGCGGCTGTTGCTGCGGACTCAGCTTAAAAGAATTCACGCACGTGTTTGCGGCTTGCCTCTCACACTTGTTGTTGTTGTTGTTGCTGGTGCTGCTGCTGTTGCTGATGATGATGCGGCTGTTGCTGCGCACTCAGCTAAAAAGACTCCGGTTGTCACTTGTAACTTTTTATTTTTGGGTTTTTATTTTATTTTATATATATGTATATAAATATGGCTCGATTGGTCACGGTCGCCATGTAATAAAAAGAATTATCCTTTCTTTAGTTTTTGTATTTTTAATTAGGATTAGAGGCAGCAAAGGTGCCGCCTCCAACGTTCAGTTGAATCTGATCTTTACATTATTTTCTTAGGTTCTAAGTAAGCCTAAGTCTCATTGCATAGAGAGACGGTTATGCTAAACTATGTTACATATGTAATTATGCTATCTTAGGCTGCGCTTAGAGTATATGCTAAGTCTCATTGCTGCGCTGCTCACAGTTGGACAGCAGAGAGAGACGGTTATGTTAAGTTATGTTACATGTGTAATTATGCTCTCTTAAGCTGCACTGCTCACAGTTGGACAGCAGAGAGAGAGACGGTTATGTTATGTTATCTTACATAGTTATGTTATCTTAAGCTGCGCTGCTTACAGTTGGACAGCAGAGAGAGACGGTTATGTTATATTATGTTACATATGTAATATTGCTCTCTTAAGCTCGGTCACGTGGTCGGTGAGTGTAACAGCATGCTGACACTTGCACATTCTGTGAGCGCGCCGATCGACTCAATGTTCGGCCGCTTGGCTTTATGTAAACACTGCAACAACTGTTACATTGTGTTCACTATGTACTCTTGGTACAGTAGGCATTCGATATGGATGCATACTACAATGTAAAGAGTAAAGTTATTTGGGAAGAATTGAGGAATAGCTGACAATATACATATATATCTAGTGGAAGGCAAATTGGTTCACACGTTAACACAGAATGCTTCTCTCAGTCTTAAAGTTAGTTTACATCGGTTTAACATAGGCTTAACATAGTCATCTTGTTATATAATTATCGATATACATAGGCTTAACATAGTCATCGTGTTATATAAGTATCTATACACATAGGCTTAACATAGTCATCGTGTATAATACGATAAGGATCGATATATCAGTGTAACCCTCTACCAGCCTACTACAATTCGGCCATCCTGACGAAAAGAATCCCCAGATCCTGGTTTCTTATAAGGTAAACACTTATGTTGTAACAAATTGTTCACTTCTATGGTAAACTTATGCCGTTAGCCGTCAGAGACAGTAAGGGAAATAAATGTAACCACAGTTTTGGCTGAGGTTCGTTCCGTCCTTACTCCTACTGACGGAAGTGCGGCTATACTCTCCACGTGAGGGCGGCTGGAAGCAGGCCCCTAGTACGGTCATGTCTCTGCTAGGGGTGCTGACTAATTGTAGTCGGGCGAAGATCGTGAATCTATAAATCACCCCAATCTAAGGCGGAACAGCATACGCTAATGGATGCATGGCCAGGGGGTAGCCTGGTCTCTAGTATGCGGACTCTGGATACCTGTCGCCCTCCAGTTTCATTCAGACTTCCCACGGCACGCGGGCTATGCCGTGGGTGACCTTCCCTTCCCGCCTACTCGTGGGACCAAATTCATGGATCTAAAAAAATAGAAAAGTCTGATGCGACTTTAAAAGCATCAACTCAAGGCGAAGCTTTCACGGCCGACCCCAACACCAGCACTGCAGCCATTGGGCTGCTGGCTTCCACCCCCAATACTACGGGTTTCGACCCTAGTATCCCGGAGGACTCGGACAGGCCACGAACTCCCTTGGACACTGAGTTCGCTAGTGCTGCTTTTTCGTCCAACAACTGCACAGGCATGCAGCAGACCGTCGAGGTGATGTCCTCTGACGCTGAAGCTGACGGTGACCTGATCAGCTTTGCTGACGACGCTTCCGTGGCCTCTCAGAGGTCAGGCCTCACGGAAGCAGGCTCCCAAATCCAGACGCTGCGACTGGACTCGGGGAACGCCTTCGTTAAAATGAAGACCCGCAAGAAGAAGCTCTTCAAAGCTGCACTCGCAAAGGGTTCGAGCAGAGCAGAGGCTCTTGCAATCGCCACTGCGCCCCCCGTGGAAACCAAGGCTAAGCGGACGCGTGCTGACGACACCTTCCCCGAACCCCATGGGTCCTCAAAGAAGCCCAAAAAGACTCATGTGGAGTCCACAAAGCCACTCTTCAGTCAAGTGGCAAGCAGAGTGAAACTGGGCTTCACTTCGGCTGATCCCACCAAACCCCTTTCACCGGAGCAGTTGGCTACGGTGCAAGACAGCATCCTGAAGGCGATGATGCTGCCCTCCACATCGGTGGCCGGTCCAGGTTTCGAGGCCTGCACACCTCGAAATGAATGGCTGCTCCTTGTGTGTGAGGATAGCATCACTGCTGATTGAGTCAGGGGAGCTGTTGGACATATCAGGTCCATCAGTTGCCTTGATGTCAAACTGTTGGAGGAATCCGAGTTCCCAAGAGCTCACCTCATTAGAAATTACTTCCCCAACAGCGCTGAACTCCCACCCGCCTCAATTTTGGGACAGTTAAACCACCAAAATTATGAACGCTTCTCAACGAAGCTGTGGCGGGTGGTTCAACACAGCCTTAACGGCAAAACGACGCACCTCGCGATGATGGTCGACGAGGCGTCGTATAAGGTCCTGACGGATCTTAAGGGTAATGTGAAATACCGGTTCACCAGGGTGAAACTTATCCTTAAGAATTCCGCCGTCAGGGTCTCTCCCACTCCTGCCCTGCCCCCTTCCATATCCCCAACCATTCCCCCTCCTACCAGTACTCCTCCGGCAGCGGCAACGGTGGCCCCTTCCGGAGTGACAGCAGTGGCTGCTGCTCCGGTGGCGTCTACCAGTGCCGCAGCCGCAGTGGCGCCGATAACTGTAGCACCCAAACCCCCAGTCATTGTGGTGACTGCCCCCAAGCCCACAACGGGCCGCACGAGGCCGGTGGTTGGCAACAGGCGCCCCCTCGTCCCGTCAAGGCCCAGCGCAGTGCGGAAACCACCTGCAGGGGTACCTCCCACGACCGGGGTCGCTATGCGACCTCCCCCGAGTAGTTTCTCCAGACTGCCGAAGGGCATCCGGGAAACGACTCTCGGGGGGGGCAAGGCAGGTGGCCTTGTCACCAAAGCCCTAAAGGAGGATGCCGAGCGCCATTAAGGTGCTCCAGACGAACCTGCACCACGCCAGAGGAGCGTCCGCCACCCTGTGCAGGGTCGTCTGTGATGATTGAATACCTGGCTTCGTCCAAGGGCGGGGTTGGTTAGTGGCCCCTCCTTGATTGGTAAAATATAAAATTATATAAATATGTGTGGGGTGGCCTTTAAAAAAAATTACTCTAATTTCGTCCACAGAGACCTGGGTAATATCAACTGTATTGTTAATGTTTATATTAATTTGCTTGCCCCAGGTGCATAACCATGTGGCAGAGGTCGCCGCAATAAGTACAAAACAAATTGGGCTGCGGAGTAAAATGAGTAGTCAAGTGAGAGTTACCTTTCATACTGATTTAATATTCGGTTTTGTAGGCTTTATATACATGTTTCTTACAAGCTAGGTATTTACATAGGTTACATGCATGATAGTAAAAGACAACTGTTATTTATCTAGGTCTAAAGATATCTGCTGATTTATGGCATGCAGATGGTGCGAAATCGTGCATCTGCATGCATAAAGATAAACGGTCATTATTTACTAAATCCGTCTGCATATCAGTGAACGGTCAGTATATGTTGTGTCCGTATGCATATCAGCGAGGGTCAGTGCATATCAGTAAAGGGTCACTGTTGATTTAGGTATGTGTGAAACGTACCCTGTCCCCTATCTGTTTAAGATAGCAGTGTATCCGCGTGTCATCTGCAGCGTACGATTTTCTGCAGTTATGTAAAATCGTACATCCTCCCGGCCGTTGAACATATGTTCAAGAATCGTTGATATTGATTCTAAATTGATGTAGGTTCTCTTCGGTTGGTGGAACTGATTTGGCGGTTGTCCCTCTTTTGTAGTATTTGTTTCCAATATAGATTATGGACATGATCATCATGAACAGGAGTCCACCGTATAATGCGATGTGATGATGTTTAATCGGTTCAATTTCTTGAGGTAATTGAAAGGTGTTGCTTGGGAAGAGTTTCCTTCGTAGTTGTTGTAAGTCGATGTAATGTTGCGTCAACTCTTCTTTCGTTAGTGTGGCATATTTAATTGGCGTCGTTTGGGTTTTGTTTCCTCTTCGCTTTGCTCCTTATCTTCAATCGGATGTTTGTGATCTGGTTCTTCTTCCGGAAATAGTGGGGCGATATGTTGGATGTCCCTTTTGAAGATGCCTCGTGCAGTCTTGAGTTCTACTACTCTCACGTAGCCGTCTTTTCCAGGAATCGCTTTGATTATTCGTCCCATTGGCCATTGTAGAACTGGAGTATTGTCCTCTCTTATTAATACTAGCATTCCTTCTTTTACGTTGGCGTATGACCTTTTCCATTTTTGTCTTTGCTGGAGTTCCTGGAGATAATCCTTTGACCATTGTGCCCAAAACATATGTTTGAGTTTGGATACCAATTTCCATCTCTGTCCTAATGATGTAGGTTGCTGAGTTGGCTCATGATCTACTTGTGCAGTCAATGGTTCTCCGATTATAAAATGGCCCGGTGTAATTGCGCTTATATCGTTTGGATCATTTGACATCGGCACAAGTGGTCGAGAGTTCAATATTGCCTCGATCTCGATTACTACTGTCTCCAATTCTTCGTATGTGAGATCAGCTGTAGAAACATTTTTAAATAATAGATGTTTTGCAGATTTTACTGCTGCTTCCCATAGTCCGCCAAAATGAGGTGCTCTGGGAGGGATAAATTTGAAATTTACTCCCTTTGCATTGCAGCTTTCAATTATGGCTGTTTTAGCCTTTGCAGAATATATTGCTTCTTCCAATTCTTGAAGCTTATTTCTGGCTCCCACGAAGTTTGTTGCATTGTCACAATGTAGGGTCTGACACTTCCCCCGTCGACTAATGAATCTCCGTAAAGCAGCCAAGAATGCATCTGTTGTAAGGTCGGTGACGAGCTCCAGATGCACTGCCTTTGTTGCAAAGCAACAAAATATAGCAATATATGCCATATGCGGTCGTTTTCCTCGAATTTTATAGTGAACCTTAAATGGTCCACAATAATCAACTCCAGCATTAAGGAATGGTCTTGCTTGCGTGACTCTTAATGGTGGCAAGTCTCCCATAATCTGCTGAATCAGTTTCGGTTTGGCTCTTGTGCATCTAACACATTTCTGGACAATGTTCCTGGCCATTGTTTTTCCTTTGATTGTCCAATATCTTTGACGAGTTGCTGCTAACAAGGCTTGGGGTCCGCAGTGCATGTTATCCTTATGACACTGTTCAATTATCAGTCTTGTAACTGGGTCGTTGTAAGGAAGCAGCATGGGATGTTTTGCATCAAATGCAATATCAGCAGCTTCCAATCTACCTCCAACTCTTATAATGTTGTCTTTATCCAAGAATGGTGCTAAGGCATTTAAATTGCTGTGTCTGTCCACTTCCCGATTTTTGCTGAGTTCCTTAAACTCTTTTTCGAATCCGTTTTGTTGAATGTTCCGGATAACGATTTTTTGTGCTGCGTTCAATTCCTCCAATCGTAAGGTTGGTTCACTAGGTTCCTGCCTCTTTCGAAAACGCATCATATAAGCTACTATTCTAAGTAACTTATTATATGAGTTTCCATGATCGATTGAATAGATCAGCCTTTCAGCACTAGTTGCAGTCAAGATAGCTTCTGGTGATATCTTTGTTGTTTCAGGTCTTGATGACGAAAAGGGTATTGGCCAAGTTGAAGGTGCTCCATGTAGAAATAATGGACCGTAGAACCATAAACTGTGATCCTTAAATTTAGATGCAGTCAATCCTCTTGATGCAATATCTGCAGCGTTGTGAATGCTTGGAACATGTCTCCATTCTCTTTGGATAGATAACTCCTGTATTGTAGTTATTCTGGTGGCTACAAATTTGTCCTTAATAGTTTTTTGGTTGTTGATCCAGGATAATACTATTTCTGAATCGGCCCAATAAAATGTAGCTGTATTTTCCAAAGATAGTTGTTCCTTTATGTTACCAGTTAGCTCAGCTCCTAGTACTGCAGCCTTTAATTCCAATCGCGGAAGTGTAATAGCATTTAACGGTGCTAGTCGAGATTTAGCGCATAACAACTGAACGCTTACTCGTTTGTCTTTATACATGGATCGAATGTATACTGCTGCTGCATATGCCTTTTCGGATGCATCTACAAATGTGTGTATTTCCTTGCGGACAGGAGTTTGTTTGCTAAAGATATGACGGTCGATTTTAATATCGATGAGAGTTTTTAAATCTTCTCTGTATTGCTTCCACTCTCTTTGCAGGTGCTGAGGTAGTTCTTCATTATACTGAAGTCCTTGTTTGGTCAATTCTTGCATGAAGATCTTTGCTTTTATCACAACCGGCGTGAATAATCCTAGTGGGTCGAATATTTTAAAAATTTCCGAAACCACATCTCGTCTCGTTATGATCTCCTTTGTATGAATTTGAGTTGTGCAGCATAATTTATCTAAACGTGGATTCCAAGTAATTCCCAGTGTTTTAATGCTGCATTCCTCATAGGCAGCATCTTCTAGATGGACGTTAGGCGTAATGTCATCCTTGGGCAAACCTTGTAGAAGTTGACAATCATTTGCACACCATTTTCTCAGTTTGAATCCAGATTTAGAGAGTATTTTGTTGAGTTCACTTTGCTTTTGGAGAGCTTCAGGAATTGTCTCTGCTCCTGTGATACAATCGTCCACGTAAAAATCATTTTTTAGAGTTTCAGCTCCTAGTGGATATTCTCGAATTGTCTTTGTTGCCAAATGTTGCAAACATTTTGTTGCCAAATATGGAGCTGCTTTAGTGCCATACGTCACTGTTTTTAGACGATAATATTTAATTTCTTCAGATGGGTCTGCTCTCCATATTATCATTTGCAGATGCTGATCCTCGGGGTTTATCCATATTTGTCGATACATTTTTTCTATATCGGCTGTAAACACATATTTGTGTGTTCTGAACCTTAATAGTATAGCGAATAGCGTACTCTGAACTGTTGGTCCTTTGTGTAGAATATCATTTAATGATTTTCCAGAGGAGGTTACTGCCGATGCGTCAAATACCACTCTTAATTTAGTAGTCTGACTATCAGGTTTGAGAACACAATGATGTGGTATGAAGTAATGCTTTTTTGGTATACACTTGATCGGAACTTGCTTCATGTGCCCGAGAACTTCATATTCCTTCATAAAATGAGTGTATCCTTGTTTTAGTGTTGGATCTCTTTGAAGACGTTTCTCCAGGGATTGAAATCTGCGTAACGCTATGTTATGAGACTCCCCCAACGCTGATGCCTCTTCCACATATGGTAGTCGAACAATTAATCTGTTGTCCTTAGCCACTTGTAGATTTTGGTCGAATTGCCGTTCACATTCCTTGTCCATCGGTGAATAGCAGGGTAATTTTGTTTGAAGGTTATCCAGTTCCCAAAATTTGGCTAATTGTTCATCAACCTTCTCTTCTTCAGTGAGCGTGGCACATGTTGATGGCGATGATGATGCCTTATTGTGCATTTTTCCCGCGATGATCCATCCAAGTTTTGTATTTTGCAGCTTGGGTAATCCTCCTTTTAGAGACACTTGTCCTTTCTTAAGGATTTCGAAGTAGTGCTCGGCCCCTAAAAGGACATCAATCTTTCCTGGTTTTCCAAAGTATGGATCAGCCAAGATAATGTTCTGTGGTAACTTCCACTTTTCAGAGCAAATGTTCCTTGTTGGTTGGTCATTGACAATATTAGGCAATACCAATGCTTCCAGTCTAGAGCTAAAATCTCCACAACTTGATTTTAACATAACGTTTATGCGTGCATTGGAAGTGTGGGCTTTCCCTCCAATGCCATTGATTTTTAATGTGGAGTGTGTCGTTTTTAGCCCTAATATTTTGATAGCTCGCTCTGAGATGGCATTTATTTGAGATCCTGAGTCTAGGAGTGCTCTAAATTCAGCTTCTTGCCCATTGTTGCCCTTTATAATAATTCGGGCAGTGGCTAGCAGTATGTAATTTGACTGCTTTCCACTTGCGATTGCAGCGGTTGTATTTTCTGCCTTTACCTCTAAGTGTAATAAGGTATTATGCCTTTTATTACATTTGAAGCAATCCTTTTTAGGGCAGAACTGTGCAGTGTGCTCTGGTTTGAAACACTTTACGCAGAGTTTCTGTTTCTGTACCCAATTTAAACGTTCTGCTGCTGTTCGTTTTAGGAAATCATTACATTTAAAAATGCTATGATTCGGCTTTTTACAGAAGTAGCATATAAAGTTGTGTTCAGCTCCTACTGAAGCGCACGTGTTGTGTTTGACTTTATATTTGTCTGTATTAATGGCTTCCAATGTTAGGAACCTTTGCTCCAAGAATGCGAGGAATTCATTGATCGACTGATTTTGCCGTGTATTTTGTATGGATTGTTCATACAAAACATGATTCTGTCTATCCATCTTCTTTGTAAGAATGCATAGCAGAAGTGGGTCCCATTGGTTTGTCGGTATCCCAATATTGTTAAGCGCTGATAACGTTTCTTTAATGTTATCATGCATTGCTTTTACAGAGTTTGCATCGTTACTAGTCGTTGTGGGTTGATCTAGTAACCTCTGTATTAGTGCTGTACTGAGCACTCGCTTATTATTAAACCTTTCTTCCAGCATATTCCATGCTGTGGTGTAATTTCTTTCAGTCAGTGAAAGATGGCGTATGAGTCTTTCTGCATCGCCAATTACATGATTTTTTAGATACCACATTTTTTGAATAGTGGGTATTGAAGTGGCTTCATGAATCATTTTTCTAAACATGTCATGAAATTGTTGCCATTTTAGGTAGTCTCCATCAAATTTTGGAATGGAGACCTTTGGTAGTGGAAGTGCGGCTTGTGATGATATTGGGGTCTCCCCCACCTGTGATATATGTACATCACATACTGCTTGGTTACTGACCACAGCAATCTCGGCCCTAACGTAATTTGTAAGGTTGTAACCGAGAGTTTCTGGGTCTGCAAACCTCTTATAAATTTGCACATGGATATTTTTAATATCATTCCAATATTGTGCTATTATTGGCTTGTAACCAGCTTGAGTCTCTTTTGTCATCATGTTCATGATGCGCTCAAGACTGTCGAGCAAGACTCGTTGCTCCCGAATCATGGGTTGAATCTCGCTCTCATCCGTTGATGTCATGGATTCAGCGTCCATTTCCAGAACACGTATTTGTTTCTTGAATATATCTATATATTCACTTGTCGCGCTTTTTATTGCTTCAAAGTACTTCCCGCTGAAGTACTCATGTTCCATAGTTGCTCCTTGCAAAATCGTGCGAATTTTCTCATCATTAAACTCGAAGTTTTGCTGGTGGGCCTCCAGAGCTGCGATTCTCTCGCTGAAGTACTTTGTATGTGTTTTCCTTTCGGCGGGATCCTTTTTGAAGTTACGTATAACTTTCTGGATCTCCTCGCCGATTTGTGATTGCTGTGTCAGCAAATTATTGATGCTTGATGTGGCCATTTTTAATTTATTAACTGTTGTCAGAACTTTAAGAGGTATTTTTTCTGATGTGCCTCGACTCACACCGTGTTCTTTCCAACAGTAAAAATTAACAAATGTTTTTGTTTTATTAGAATTTGTCGCCTAGTTGACTACTTCTTTGGTTCAGCGTCGGAATCCTGAAGCTTTGTCGCCTGGTTGACAACTTCTATAATTCCAGAGTCAGGGGTCAACAAGTCTTTGTCGCCTGGTTGACAACTTCTCGTGGTCGTAGTCGGGGGTCACCAAATGTTGAAAATGAATTGGTATTACTCAACGTCGGAGTAATATCAACTGTATTGTTAATGTTTATATTAATTTGCTTGCCCCAGGTGCATAACCATGTGGCAGAGGTCGCCGCAATAAGTACAAAACAAATTGGGCTGCGGAGTAAAATGAGTAGTCAAGTGAGAGTTACTTTTCATACTGATTTAATATTCGGTTTTGTAGGCTTTATATACATGTTTCTTACAAGCTAGGTATTTACATAGGTTACATGCATGATAGTAAAAGACAACTGTTATTTATCTAGGTCTAAAGATATCTGCTGATTTATGGCATGCAGATGGTGCGAAATCGTGCATCTGCATGCATAAAGATAAACGGTCATTATTTACTAAATCCGTCTGCATATCAGTGAACGGTCAGTATATGTTGTGTCCATATGCATATCAGCGAGGGTCAGTGCATATCAGTAAAGGGTCACTGTTGATTTAGGTATGTGTGAAACGTACCCTGTCCCCTATCTGTTTAAGATAGCAGTGTATCCGCGTGTCATCTGCAGCGTACGATTTTCTGCAGTTATGTAAAATCGTACAACACGATCTGGGGAAGCAGCGACGCCAATAAACGTGGTGAGTCCCTTTTAGAGTATCTATTTTGCTGTCAATTAGATGTCGCTAACATAGGGTGTAAGCCTACCTTTATTAACGCCATTAGGGAAGAGGTTCTGGACCTTGCCCTAGTCAGCAACTCTATTGCGAGTTCGCTGGCCAACTGGCGGGTCACAGACGAAGCCACTTTGTCGGACCATCAGCACATTAGGTTCGACCTCCCTGGCCAAGTCGAGATCCGCCAGAACTCCTTCTGTCCCAAAAAGACAAACTGGGAACTCTTCAAAGCCTCTGTGGCTTTCAAAGCAGACTCGTTGATCAGCAACCCCAATTCTATCAGTGAGATAGAACTTGCTGCCAACATGCTTCAAGATGTGCTAATCACATCCTTCGAGGACAGATCTGTTCGGAAGACCCTAAAAGTCAACCGTAAAGTTCCATGGTGGAACGAGGAACTGGCTGCTCAAGGTTAGTATGTGACATGGTTAGTATGTGAAATCTACGCAGGGCGTAAATAATCGACAGAGTTTCCAGCTCAAAGCTGTGATACTTTGCCTCAATCTCTGTACTTCGCTTTGAAAAATAGAATACGGGATGGAGTTTTCTGTCTTCTTTCCTTTGCATTAAAACCGCACTAAAACCCAAAGCACTTGCCTCGCAATGCAATTCAACCTCATCTTTATGATTATAAATAGCTAAAACGGGTCCTTCTATCAGTTTTTTCTTCAGATTCAAAAACAATCCAGCTCTCTTTGATGAAAAGAAAATTTTTGTCTTTCCTTTTAATGTCGTAAAGTGGTTTTGCTAACGTAGAGAAATATATTATGAATCTTCTAAAATATGAGCATAATCCAGAAAAACTTTGGACGTTGTGTACTTTTTCAGGAATTGGGAAGTTTGTAATTGCATCAATACCCTTGTCAACTGCTCTAACTCCTTTTTTAGTGATAAAAAATCCTAGGTACTGGCTATCATTATGTGATCCATATATACAATGACTTTATTTTCCCGTATTTAATCTGCAAAAATTCTGTTTACAAAGCGTTGCTGATGCATTCTTGATGCCCATAGGCATCCTTAAAAATTCAAATTGCCCTAATGGAAGTCACGAATGATGTGTATTTAACTGAATCATCGCCAACGAATACGTGAAAATATCCAAGCTTTGAAAACACACTTATATTCACTAACTTGTCTAGAAGATCATCTATTAAAGGCAACGGATAATTGTCCTTTATTAAAACTTTGTTCGATTGCCTATAGTCTATACATAAACGCAAATCTCCTGTTTTTTTCTTTACCAGCATAATGGGAGAAGCATATTCTGAATCACTGTTTCTTATTATGAATTTGTCTAAATATTCGTCTAATAGTTTTTGAAGCTGCAATTGAATGGCTTGAATTTCTCTAAACTAATTTTCGTTCCGCATCTGGTAAATGGAGTATCTGGTCTCTTCGCTTTAACATATGATTCTTCGAACATTTTTTACAAATTCACATTTTGTTTCATAACTTACATAAGCCACCCACTAAAAACTGATTATCAACCACGTAACATTTCAGTTTCAAAATTGTCTGCTAAAAGTTATATTTATAACCTTCGACCATTTAAAATGGTCAAAAAAGGGTATACTAACTTTGTGCAAATGTATGTAACAGGCGGAAGGAGGCGTGGCAGACCCCATAAAGTATATATATTCTTGCTCAGGATCACTAGCCGAGTCGATTGAGCCATGTCTGTCCGTCTGGATGTCCGGGTGTCCGGATGTCCGGATGACCAGATGAGCACACAGATCTCAGCTATTATAAGAGCTAGAGACACCACATTTGACATGAAGGTTTCTGTGTAGCCGGCGCAGATCAAGTTTATTTCAAATGTCGGGTGCCACGCCCACCGCCCCCGCAAATCAATAAATTAATTTTTGAACTCAATTTGTAAGCGTTGTATTAAAGATAAAACTTTCTGACCTTAACATTTACTAAGCTGATAGTTATATCTAATTATTGTCTAAATTGCAATCCGATCGGACAATAAACACAAAAGTTATTCAAGAAAGGATGAGCATAAAACTAAGTGCTTTTGTCTACTAACAAGGGAGTCAGACGAGCGCGAAGCGCGAGCGCCATCTATCGAGAATAATTTCAAATCATGTGCATATGCATATGTGTACATACATAGGAAAGTAGGTCGAAGGGTATCCAACTGTCGCGTGCCGCGCGACTGTTGCTTTTCTTACTGGATTAAAAGCTAGAGTTACCAAATTTGGCAGGAAGACTACTGTGTACTGTAAGCTGATCAAGTTTATTTCAAAAGGCCCACCGCCCCTGCAAATCAATAATTTAATTTTTGAACTTAATTTGTAAGCGCTATATAAAAAATACAACTTTCTGACTTTAACATATACTAAGCTCATTAAAATATCTACGTATTCTCGAAATTGCAATCCGATCGGACTATAAATACAGAAGTTATTATATAAACCTTGATCGCTTGGATACTTTGTATACAAACTAGCAAGCCGTGACGTCGTTGCAATGCGTGTGTAAGGCAGAACGGTGTAAGGTAGCGTTCTAGGGCTGAGGTGGGCTCAGTCACGCCAGGGCTACCGTTACAAGTAATTTGTATTGGTGCTGAGACCCTGGACGAGGGGGTGGTAAATATTTGGGTGACAGGAGGGGAAAGACACGGTTTTTTCAAGCGGCGGGGCCGACTTGCAGGTGAGGTGCAGAGCGGGGTGGTCCGTCAGCAGCCAGTAACAGGGAAAATACCGCATACCTAGTGTTCTCTTTACAGTTTGAGAGTCTCAGGGCCGGGATGTTGACCGTCAGCTCTGAGACTTTCGCCCTGCGACTGTACTAGAAGCTTCACTGTATGCGATGGGTGTTGACCGTCGTCGCACCAGTGAAACTTCAGTACAGTGAGAACACACAGACGTGCGTTACTCCCCTGCACCGATATCGCTGACTTTTCGCACCTACACACCTCTACACACACTTACACACACCTACACACTGCCTATATACACATGCACATACTCACACATATATGCACACCTATATGCACACCTAAAAGAAACACTAATACTTAAAATAAACATGTAAAAACAAACCCACAGCCCATACTATAATTATCCACGGTTGGCGACTCAAAAATGTCACCCTGTATGCGAGCGCCTCCAGCTTGAGTGGTTTTTGCCTCTCACAGCTGGGGCTCTCGCATTAAGTACCGTGGCCTTTTTTTCACTCAAAACAACGTTAAACACTGCACTTTTGGTTTGTTTTCATTCTTTATTTCCCTTTTTATACCCTTCGACCATTGAAAATGGTCAAAAAAGGGTATACTAACTTTGTGCAAATGTATGTAACAGGCGGAAGGAGGCGTGGCAGACCCCACAAAGTATATATATTCTTACTCAGTATCACTAGCCGAGTCGATTGAGCCATGCCCGTCTGTCTGTCCGTATGTCCGTCTGACCAGATGAACACACAGATCTCAGCTATTATAAACGCTAGAGACACCAAATTTGGAATAAAGATTCCTATATACTCGGCGCAGATCAAGTTTATTTCAAATGTTGGATGCCACGCCCATCGCCCCCGCAAATCACTAATTTAGTTTTTAAACTCGATTTGAAAGCGTCGTAAGAAATATATAACTTTCTAACTTTAACACATTGTAAGGATGTTTTCTCAGGCTGGGGTACATATCTCAGTCTCGCCAGGGTCTTTACAGAGAATTTATAGATACTAGGACTACTATGACTTTAGTAAGAGAGGCTACTAGCAGGTCATACCCTATTAGGATATGTACAGGGTATCGGAGACGCACTTGGTCCACATCACGCACGTGTGCTCGTTGACCATGTGGATTTCCACATGGATTTTTACCACCACGTGGTCCTGCTGGGGCTTACGTACATGTGTCACGTGTGCCTGGCTGACGGTTGATCGTGAGGAACGCACGTGGCCGCGGGACTTTCGCTCGCACTCCCCAAGTCGCTCGTTGGTGTATTCCTCCACCCGCAACTAGTTAGAGTGCGCGCACCCACGCACTCCGCTTGCCAACTATCGCTCACTCACGACACCTCTCACGATCGGCCGCTGGCCGTGCAGAACGCCCGTGACCACAGGTACTTTCGCCTGCACTCCCACAAGTCGCTCGATGGTGTATTCCACCACGCCGCAAACTTGTTGGAGAACACGCTCACGCACCCACTCGTCACCTAACGTTCACTCACGACACGGACTGTGCGTGTGTACGCTCAGAATCGCTTACTGGCCAGCGGAGCACCGGCATGCCAGAAAAGCGCTACTCTGCGAATACACACTCACACGGGCACACACGTACACGACACTTTCACCCCAATGCTCTAGAGGGGAGAGAATTTATCACTGGGTATTTGAATAATCACGGTTGGTTTTGTTTCATTATATTAATAACATGGTTTTATTTTATTTCAATAGCTTGTTGTTTCCTCGCACTAGTCCTTATTCTAGCTAGTCGCTGCCTTCCTGCCTACTTCACACCATTACGTAAGCTCGAAAACTGAGCTTTCAATATTTAAGTTTTACTGCTCACCTTGACTCTCCTGCGACAGGATTCATCTTTGTCAGTAAAGGTCCTTGGGCCGCCACTGAACTTATACTTGCACTTGCACTGTTTAATTCCCGGGGAGAGCTTGCTGCCGGCTCATTTAGCTGTTCGCGATCGACTGTCTGTGACCTAGTTTCACAGCTCGCAATTCGCTGCTTGCCTGGCGCCGCTGCCTGTCTATGCACACGCTCTGGGTATCGAGGCACCGTTACATGGGTGCGCACTAGGCTCACGCTCTGGGTACCGAGGTACCGTAACTTGTGCGTGCGCTAGGCTCACACTCTGGGTACCGAGGTACCGTAACTTGTATGTGCACAAGCTCTGGGTACCGAGGCACCGTTACTTGTGCAGGTGTTCGACTGTGCACCAGCTCTGGGTACCGAGGCACCTTGTGTGTGCGCTGGGCATGGGCGCCGAACGTCTGGGGTTACTCTACGTTGTGTGCCCTTTTCCTATGTTCTGCCTACGCCCCTTGCTTTTGCCTATGCTTCTGCTTATATCTTAAGGAAATACTATTGGGTATATTAGGCTTAACGATATCTTATATATAAGTTAAACCTATAAATTATGTGGCGCGCTTCATGCGGCGTCACAACATACTAAGCTGATAGTTATATCTATTATATTTCAATCGGATCGGATAATAAATACAGAAGTTATTCAAAAAAGTATGAGCATAAAATCATGTGCTTTTGTCAGCTAACAAAGCAGGCCATCTGTAGAGAAAAATTTAAAAGTACAGTAAAATCCGGTTATAGCGACTTTCAAGGGACCGACGATTTTACGTCGTTATACCCGGAAGACACACTAACAGAAAGGTGGAAAAAAATAATTTTTTTTTGTTTATTTTATGGTTGCCATATTCGTAATATATTTTAACATATAACAAATTAATTTTTTAATCAAACAAAAAATTTCTTTATTTTTAGGCCCTGGATTTTAAAAAAATGCATGGACTATTGTGTTTGTCGGAACGGAAATGTGCGTAACAGGCAGAAGGAGGCATCTCCGACCCCATAAACTATATATATTCTGACTCAGTATTAGTAGCCGAGTCGATTGAGCCATGTCTGTCTGTCCGTCTGACCGTCTGTCCGTCTGTCTGTCTGTATGAACACCTGGATCTCAGAAACTATAAGAGCTAGAGTCATCAAATTTTGCGACAACATACATATGTATTGCAGTGTCTCAAAGTTTTTGTAAAATTTGGACACGCCCCTTTCCGCCTCTGTAAATCAGTAATAACTATTTAACAACTACAATATTAGCTCAACAACCAAAGTTGTATATCTTACATGACAAATACCTTGCCACGGGCGTTATGTGAAAATTTAATTTAAATCGGACTATTAATAACTGAGATATGATACTAATTAATCTCACTTTGAACATATATGTTATACTTAAGCAGACCTAATTTACACAAGCATACCGAGGTTCGAATCTAGCGTCAGACACACAGCATTTTAAACTTTTTATTTGCATTGTATGGTAACAGAATTGGTTCACAATGTAGCTTTGCCGAATGAGCTAAGGAGTGAGGCAGTGGCCGAGTGGTTAGAGTGGCAGTGGCGGACGGCAAATTAAACAACAGACTGTGAGAGAGGAGTAACGTGGGTGTGGGTGTGGGTTCAACTCCCCCCCGGTTGAGGCGGGTGCGAATTATCATTTATTTAATTATTTTTTATTTTATTTTGTTTATTTATTTTATTCTGATAAACTAAAAGAAAAGTTGCATTCAAGCGGGCTGTAATATAGCAGTTACAAACAAATTGTATTATTTAATTAAATTTCAATAAAAAATAGTTTTTCCTCATTTTGTTTTCATACTATGTTATGCAATAAAATTATAATAGTTACAAATAATATTAATTATTTATAAATAAAGTTTACTATTTTTATTATATTTCGCACGCATCAAAAAGAGGCGAGCTAAAAGTAAACAATGCGTTCTTTAATGCCGTCACTCTTTCCGTATTTTGCCTGTTATGAATTTGCAAGTTCAATGTGATTCTTATTGGATATTGTTATTTTGTTTTGCTCTCAATATTTTGCAATTAGAATTCTAGAACATAACAGCGATCATAAGACTGTGGCGACGCAGCCTCATCTATATGAGCCCGATCTGGCAGCCTGGCACCATCATAAGCAGACGATAGTTCCACCGTTTCACTACAAGCCCTTTAAAAGTTGTGAATGTGCGAGTGGGACGCCCATACATACATGTCTGCATATCCACATGTATGTATTGCCATCCCACTTCAACACACATTATTGCACGCATGTATGTACATACTTATGTACAATACAATTAGATTTGGAGTTGCTGTTTTGTACCAACGAAAGAAAACTAAGTTATAATTACATACATTGCTTACCAAAAAGTTAAGAAAAACCGCCCCTTTTTAATGTTTTGAGCTTTTAAAATATTGTAATGAAAAATAATGAAAAACAAAAAATTTCACACGCCGATGATGATCGGATCGTGCTAGCCATCGAACCCCGAAACACGGTCAACATTGTTGGCCTTACAGTCGGAGACATAATCCACTCAGCCACTGAACAACTCTAGCTCGCGCCAAAAAATCAACAAGAAGCATATTGGTGCACGCTAGAAATGCATACTTATACCTATTGCCCTCTCGCTCAGTCTAATGGTTGTGACACTTCGCGTCTGCTTTGTCTATGCGTTCTTCTTCTTCTGTTCGTTAATTAAAATTGCGCGTGTTAATTTTTAATATTAATCCAAATAAAGCGCAATTTTCATTGCGAGTTTTTATATATATCCGAAAATAAATAAGCTAGACAGATAGAATCTATCTACGACTGCAGATTGCAGAAATTAATTAATTTGGGGAACATTTAAGTTGCGCAGAATATCTCAAGTCGACTCGTAGGTCACCAAAATTTAACTTTTTAAGAACAACAAGCCCCATTACATTTGCAGTAGCCTCCCCTTGGTGTTCCCTAGGTACTGATTATTTTTGATAATCGGTGAAAAATTCGAGCGGCTATTCTATTCTGTTATTTACAAACTTTTTTGTACGGTATACTAAGATAATCCATGGCCTTATACAGTCAGCACCTGACTGTAGCGTTTGTATTTTTTTGTATTGTGGCAATTGTTGTGTGGCTCACGCAGAATTCTTTTGCCACAGTAACGTTGCGCTCACCGGCTTCCAAGCGCCGAATAATTTGCATTTTTTTTCGACGGAGAAGCATTTTCGTTTTAAAGACATTTTGTGAGCGTAATGCACAAGTCGCAAGCGTAAACTGAATGAGCTCATCATGCGCATTTAATGCATAAACTCACATTTGGCGAATTTACGCATTAAGTTTTATTGGAAAAAAGCAGAAAAAACTAGAAATAAGTATAACGGGACATCATGGAATATAGGTATGAGGTCTGCACACGCACGCTGTAAACATTTTTGTAACGTCAGTCACTGATAGATACATACATTTCTAACAGAGTCGTTTGATGCTTATTGTATTTTTTTTTGGCACGTCGCAATATCCGGTTGAATTATGAAACAACCCGTTAGTATAAGCGGTTTGTCGCTAAAAGCGGAGACGTACTAACCGGAGGTCCTTTCATATAACTTTGTATGGGGACCAACCAAGCCATCGAGTTTCCGTCGCAATAACCGGACAAACGCTATTAGCGGAGTCGTTATAACCGGACTCTACTGTACATATGTTCATATGAATTCTCCGAAACATAGGTCGCAGGGTATCCCACTGTCGCGTACCGCGCGACTGTTGCTTTTCTTACTAGTTTTTTTAACGCACACATACATATTTGCTTGGCCAATAAAATGGTGCATGCAAGTTATCATCCTCAGTCCCTCTACATTCACTATGGAAATTGTAAACAGTTTCATAGCCACTTGAGAACCCATTTTTCGCTCTAGTGCTATCCCATTGCGTCATTCCATTTAGAAAATCTATTCGCATTCTTGCGCCAGTCTCTTAAAAGCATAAACAATATCCTAAGTCTGTCAGCGCCCTCGAGCCACTCTTTTCGTTAAACAAACAATCTTTTCCAAGAGGCAGTTATTAAACTACGCAGTTCAAAGACGTAAATATTGACCTCTTGGTCACTTATCACCCATCCTAAGTAGAACTGTTCAATTGTCAACAAAATTCTCGATCAAAAGCGTATCATAAACAAGGCTTTCATGATCTGCGTCTCCACGCTCTATTGTAAACAAATCCTCCTTCGCCCAAGCGCCATTAATTTCACCACGAGACGAAAGCTTCGGCTCCATTTCCGAAAGCTCTTGATCCCCAAGTCTAAAGCTTTTAAAAGAAGCCTTGACATCACTTTAGCTTAAGAATATATCTGTATCTTTAGTCCTAAATTTGCATTCAATAAAAACGGAAGTTTCTTCCTACAAAAAAATACATTTTTATTTCCATCACGCGTTTGCGGGTTGGTTAATTGGCGCCCAGTACGTGGGGCTCGCGTTAAGTTTTAAACATAAACTACACGAAAGATATTAAACCCCGCAATATCAAAGTGTCGCGAGTGAACTTGATCCGGAATATTGAAGCAAACCGGCGAATATTCTAAGAAGCCGTTAGGAACTCACACAATTCTACAACGTTAAACTGTAACAGTGCTACACACAACGAGGACCCGAAATAATTAAAAAGGGAGCCTCAAAGTGTTAAACAATTTAAACAGTGTTGTGGACAATCATATTAACATACTAAAGAAGACCTGAAAGAAATAATAAGGAAACTTCAAAGTGTTGAACAATTTAAATAGTGATGTGAACACATAAATGTACTTGATAAAGAGGACCTTTTTTTTTTGCTTTCTATTATTTATTGAATCTTCCCTTTGTTTTAAGAGACTAACAATAAGTATTCAAATCTTAATCTAGCTTAGTTAACTTTCACTTAGTGATAGTGTTTGTGATTAATGCCCTAATAAGTTTATTGCTGGGCTGGGACGTCGTTGCGGGGCAGCCGGCTTTGACTGCATACTCGGATTAGTTTTCTTGCGAGGGGATTTGAATGGGTCAGCTTTTCTTGGTATTTCATTTTCTTCTCAGTTATTACTGTAGTAGATTAAGTAAGTTATAAATAACATAAACTGTATTAGCATAATCTGTAAATAACATAAATATAATTAGCATAATCTGTTAATAGCATAATCATAGAATAAGTATCGAACATAAGAAACATCGATAAATAAAACACTTCTTGAGCAACTGCGAAAACAGATAGACGTGTGTTTTTCCTTAAAGCACCTACAAAATCACACACGCCAAATATAAAATAAGTGCAAAAAAAAAATCGTAATGGAAACGTTGGACGCAAATGAATATTCAGCAAAGGAGTTGCGAGACTGGCTGAGGAAAATTGGATTGCCTTCATCAGGTAGCAAAACATACATACATGGCAGCCAGACAGAGTGAAGTTCCAGTGAAAGTTCGCGGTGCACAGCCGCCAATGCTCGCTGTGAGTGAACGTGAAATAGTTGAGAGGGCAGACGATGCAGCGAGCGAACCAGAAGAGCCAAGTAACGGAACAGCAAGCGATTCTGAAGAGGCATCTAGCGAAACGGCAGGCGACGCTGAAGAAATAACGGGCGAGTGAACGAAATAACGGAGATCGACGAGTTGAGACAACAGATGCGGCGAATTTTGAGTGAAAACAGCCAGTTAAAGCGAGCAGAAAAAAAGGCAACAACTGCAGCGAGCCCAATAATTTCATATTCGAACTCAAACTCAACAGGCAACGCATCGAACATGTTGCATAGCGTTGTAAAAGACATGTTACCGGAGTTTGATGGACAGACAGCAGCAAACATGTGGGTAAATCAACTAAAAGTCGTTGCAGAAACATTCGATCTGAATGACAATTTGATTCGCATGTTGCTGATGTCCAAATTAAAAGGAAACGCGCAATCATGGCTGTATGCCAGCAGCAGTCGAATAAATGTTGATGTGGAAGGGCTACTAAATCAGCTGACTGAGGCGTTCGGAGCAAAACAAAATAAAATTGTGTTGCGGCAACTCTTTGAGGACCGCAAATGGAAGCAATCAGAGAATTTCGAAACTTACTACAACGAAAAACTTCTTTTGGCGGCTCCAATTCAGTTGGATGCAGAAGAACTATTGGACAACGTCATAGAGGGCATTCCAAATGAGAGCCTACGTCAGCAGGCATACATGCAGTGTTTTAAGGAGGCATCCCAGGTGTTGAAGGCGCTTAACAAAATCACACTAACGGAGCGTAAGGTGCGCCAGCAACTGGCGCCAAAGTCGACAGGCCTACGTTGCTACAATTGCAACTCTGTAGGCCATTTCGCCTCGGAATGCAGTAAGCCCAAACGCGAAATTGGACCATGCTATGCGTGTGGCAGTAGGGAGCATAAGGTGGCGATGTGTCCCGATAACAAATAGGATAAAAGCGATTCAGTAAGATATTTTAATATTTACTTTAGAGCAATAAGTAATGTTTGTGTCTCTACAGAATGTCTCATCGATTCGGGGAGCCCAATAAGTTTGATTAGAATATCTTGTTTAAAAACGCAGAGAACAGAAAAATCATATGAAAAGTCTGCATTTAATTTCGAAAACTTTTTAAAATGTAACAATAACGAAGAAAAAACGTGTTTTTTTGAAATAAACAGAAGTAAACTCATTATTTTGGCGAAATTAGTATGTTTTATTATTGTTAACCAGTAAGAAAAGCAACAGTCGCGCGGCACGCGACAGTGGGATACCCTTCGACCCATGATCTTGTGTAGTTAATTTGTTAAATTCATACACATACACATAGGCACATGCTTGAAAATTATTCCCGACAGATGGCGCTCGCGCTTCGCGCTCGCCCGCCTCCTTTGTTAGCTGACACAAGAACTTGGTTTTATGCTCATACTTTCTTAAATAACTTCTGTGTTTATTGTCCGATCGGATTGCAATTTCAAGAATACGTAGATATTTTAATGAGCTTAGTATATGTTAAAGTCAGAAAGTTGTATCTTTAATACAGAGCTTACAAATTAAGTTCAAAAATTAAATTATTGATTTGCGGGGGCGGTGGGCGTGGCACCCAACATTTGAAATAAACTTGATCTGCGCCGAGTATATAGGAACCTTCATTCCAAATTTGGTGTCTCTAGCGTTTATAATAGCTGAGATCTGTGTGTTCATCTGGTCAGACGGACATCCGGACAGACAGACGGACATGGCTCAATCGACTCGGCTAGTGATCCTGAGCAAGAATATATATACTTTATGGGGTCTGCCACGCCTCCTTCTGCCTGTTACACACATTTGTTACACAAAGTTAGTATACCCTTTTTTGACCATTTTCAATGGTCGAAGGGTATAAAAAGGAGGGTAAAGCGAATGAGTATAAAGCGAATGAGTGGAAAGCGAATGAGTGGAATGTAAATGAGTGTATGGTGAAGAGACATACGACAAACGATTGTGATGAAATAGAGTTCAGAGAAAGGAAATGCGTAGCCAAAGAGTGCTTACAGATTGAACACGTGGCAAAAGAGTGTACGTTATATAAAGTGAGTGAAGAGGAAATGAAAAGGAATGTCGAAGAATAGAAAATATTAATGATAATTTTAGTGAGCTGCCAACCGAATATCCAGAAGCTAATGATTCTTTAAGTCTAACAGTGTGAGAAAATTTCAGTCAGGAACTAGTGGAAAAGTTAGCAGACATCTTTAAGACTTATTATCAGGAAGCAGTCAGACCAGAAACACCTAAAATAAAATGTGAAATGAAACTTTGCTTTGAAGACATTAAGCCGTTTCATTATTCGCCAAGAAGATTATCATATGTTGAGAAAGAACAAGTGCAGAGATTAATTGAGAAATATTTAGGTTTTATTAGAGAAAGTAGTTCTGAATTTGCATCTCCGTTAATACTAGTAAAAAAAAAGAATGGAGAAACTAGAATGTGTAATGATTTTCGTACATTGAATAAGAGTACATTAAGGGATAATTATCCTACCCCATTGATAGACGACTTGATCGACAAACTGTCGGGAAAACAATACTTTTCTAAGTTAGACCTTAGAAATGGGTATGTATTTATGCACTAGGATTCAATAAAGTATACATCCTTTACAACACCGGTAGGACAGTATGAATGGCTCAGAATGCCATTCGGTCTTCGGAATGCTCCTGCAGTGTTTCAAAGGTTCGTTAGCAAGGTATTTTCAGATATGACTAAATTAGGTAGCGTGTTAATTTATATGGATGATACCTTAATTGCAACAGAGGACAGTGAGACACACATGAAGACGTTAGCAGAAGTTTTTCGGAGATTAGTAGTGAATAAATTAGAGTTGAGATTAGACAAGTGCGAATTTCTGCAGTCACAGATTAAATATCTAGGGTATATAGTTACGGGTGAAAGTATTAGACCAGACGATGAAGGTATACAAGCTGTAAAAGAGTTTCCGATTCCGAAAAAAGTGCGAGATGTCCAAAGCTTTTTAGGCTTATGCTCCTATTTCCGTCGTTTCGTAAAAGACTTTTCAATCAAAGCAAAACCACTTTACGATTTAGTAAGAAAGGACAAGAAATTTAGTTTTGGATCGGCAGAATTAGAATGCTTTGAAGCATTAAAACAGAATTTGTTGGAGGGCCCAATACTGGCGTGGTATAATCATAATGATGAGACCGAATTACATTGTGATGGCAGTTCGAAAGGATTTGGAGCAATTCTTATGCAACGGAAAGATGATGGGAAATTTCACCCTATATTTTATTATTCAAATAGAACATCTGAAGTTGAGTCAAGATATGAAAGTAAGAAGAAGAAAGAAAAGAAAATGAAATAAAGCACGTGAAAATTGCGACAGGGTCACCCCAGGCCAATGGCCAAGTAGAAAGGGTTAATCGAATTCTAGGACCTATGATTGATTGCAAAGTTAGTAGATTCGGATAAAGGATGGCATTGGGACGTAGTGTTAGAGAAAGTCGAACATAGCTTAAATAATACAGTACAAAGATCAATTAAGCAAAGACCGAGTATAATGTTATTTGGAGTGGCACAGAGGGCTAGGGAATCTGATTTATTTAAAGAAGAGTTAGACAAGCTACTGGAAAATGAGGATGCTAGAGATATGGAGAGGATTAGGAAAGATGCTGCTGAGTGTCAAATAAAAGCGCAGGAGTATAATAAAATGATAGCAGATACAAAAAGAAAAGAAGCTCAGAAATATAATGAGGAAGATCTTGTGATGATAAAGAACTTTGACACACATGTAGGGATTTGTAAAAAGCTGGTACCAAAGTACAAAGGGCCATATAAGGTAGCCAAAGTCTTGAGAAATGATAGATATGTCATAGAAGATACCGATGGGTTTCAGCAATCTAGAGTCCCTTATAAAGGGGTTTGGGCAGCGGCAAATATGAAGCCTAGGAAACACAAAAGGAAATGACAGAAGTTAGAGTTCAGGAGCACTCAAGTCAGGATAGGCCGAGTTGTAGTAGATTAAGTAAGTTATATGGTAAATAACATAAACTGTATTAGCATAATCTGTAAATAACATAAACTGTATTAGCATAATCTGTAAATAACATAAATATAATTAGCATAATCGGTTAATAGCATAATCATAGAATAAGTATCGAACATAAGAAACATCGATAAATAAAACACTTCTTGAGCAACTGCGAAAACAGATAGACGTACGTTTTTCCTTAAAGCGCCTACATTACTTCGATTGATTTTTAGGTCTCTGTGTATGTCGTCGTTCCGAAGGTACCACAGCGCTCCAGTGATGGTTCTCTGAATTCTTGACTGTGCTCGCTGAATAATGTCTATGTTACTTCTGGATGCGTTGCCCCACAGCTCGGAGCCATAAGTCCAGATAGGTTTTAAGACGGAGTTGTATAGAAGAGCTTTGAACTCCAGACTAAGTGGAGAGCGAGCATTTATGAGCCAGTGGAGGCTCCTTGCTTTAAGTTTAAGATGTATCGTCTTGGCTTCTATATGTTTGCGCCAAGTGAGCCTACTGTCCAGATGAACACCCAGATATGTTACCTCGTCGGCTTGTGGAATGCATATATTTATTATTCAGAACCAGTGGTGGGCATGTTTGTTTGTTTAAGGTAAAGGTAACCTGCTTACATTTTTGTACATTTTTTGAAATTCTCCAGTCGGCAAGCCATCGTTCTACAGATGTTAAGTGTCGGGATAAGAGTGCCGTGGCTTTTGTTGGGCAGTTGGAGCGACTGAGTATCGCGGTATCATCAGCGAATGTAGAGGTTGTTAGATTTTAGTCTGTGGGGAAATCCGCCGTATACAGGGTGTATAGGATTGGACCCAGAACACTGCCTTGTGGCACTCCAGCTTCGATTGCGCAATCACGTGAGGTGTTTGTATTGCATCTTATTGCAAACACTCTGTTGTATAGGTACGACCTCAGTAGCTTATGTGTGCTTTGGGGCAACAGCTTGATTATTTTAAACAAAAGTCTATCCAGCCTCACTCTGTCAAATGCCTGCGCGACGTCTAGAAAAATGGCTGTGCAAAATTCTCGATTTTCAAAAGCAGTACGAATTTATGACCTGATTCGATTGACCTGTTCGATGGTTCCATGTTTTTCTCTGAAGCCAAATTGATGTGTTGGAAGTGTGTAGTCTATTTTAAGATGAGGGCTAATTCGCAGGAGTAGCATTTTTTCAAACAACTTTGAGAGACAAGTTAGTAAGCTTATCGGTCTATATGATGATGACTGCGTTTTATCTTTTTCTGGCTTTGGAATCATTACTATGGTCGACTTTTTCTATTTTTGAGGGAAGTATCCAAGCTTAGCGATTGCGTTGAACAACAAGCAGATGTGCAGAATAGCACACTTTGGGAGTTTAATGAGCATTTTTGGAATTATTAAGTCGAAGCCACCTTTGCTAATTCGCATGGTCGGAATTCAATGGGTTCTTGAGGTTCTAAATTTGCTGCTATTAAAGGAGGGAGAATAAATGAGTTGGTAGCGGGATTTGGCCGGAATACATTTTGTAGATGGTCAGCGAAAGCACTGGTTCTTTCCTCATCACTGCGAAACCAGGTGCCAGAGGGACTTCGTAGTGGCATAATTGATGCTATTGGAGTCTTTAGGTTTCTGTGAGCTCTCCACAAAGGGTGCTTAGTGCTGGTGGGAGAGAGTTGCTCGATATATAAACGTTGGCTGTTTTCTTCCTCTTGTTTAAGAGCTTTGGTAAGCCTGCGTGTGGCTATTTTAAGCATGTGTTTTGTAGTTGGTGATCTATTGGACTGCCACTCCCTTCGTAGGCGTCGTTTATCTAATACCAGCCGCTCGATTTCTCAGTTAGTTCTGATGTAGTTTGGTTTTGCATACGTCACTGGCGGGATTGAAGCCTTTGCAGCCGAAACTAGAATATTTTCAAGAGTGTCAGTTGACTTGTCTATATCCTCCTTAGTACTAACTTAGAACTAACGCCGGCATAATGTGTGAACAGACAAACTTTTTATATCTTGGCCAGTTTGTTCTAAAATTTGTGAGTCTGTAGGGTGGGTCGACTATGTGGGGGCGATTTAGCATATTTAGAAGAACAGGTGAGTGATCTGATGATAAATCTGCTAGTGCTTCGGCGGAGACCATGTTGCGGGGGACTTGTTTAGTAATTGCAAAATCAATCAGGTCTGGGATTTTTCTCGGGTCTGCTGGCCAGTATGTAGGACTACCCGGGGATACATAGTCTAGCTTGTTTTTCGGCTTCGTAAGCGCATTGTACAACTGCTTACCCTTTGGCGTCACAAGTCGAGATCCCCAATGGGTGTGCTTGGCGTTATAGTCACCCGCTGCGATGAATCTGTCACTTAGTGTGTTAAAGAATTCCATGAATTGATCCTCAGAGAGTGGAAAGCGTGGTGGGCAGTAGACTGCGGCTAGAGTCATTGAACCATTGTTGAATTGTAAGTGGTTTTTGTCAAAATTGATTAAGTAGTGGTGTTTTATGCGATTTCTGATGAGTATTCTAGTGCCTCCATGAGTTTTACCATCTGGATGATTTGTGCCATAGAACAAGTATCCTGGTATATGAAAATTGTATTTATTTGTGAGGTGCGTTTCTGATAGTAGCATTACGTCGATGTTTTTATACCCTTCGTTCATTGAAAATGGTCAAAAAAGGGTATACTAACTTTGTGCAAATGTATGTAACAGGCAGAAGGAGGCGTGGCAGACCATAAAGTATATATATTCTTGCTCAGGATCACTAGCCGAGTTGATTGAGCCATGTCTGTCTGTCTGTCCGTCTGTCTGTGTGAACGCACAGATCTCAGCTATTATAAAAGCTAGAGTTACCAAATTTGGCAGGAAGACTCCTGTGTACTATAAACTGATCAAGTTTATTTCAAATGTTATGTGCCACGCCCACCGCCCCCGCAAATCAATAATTTAATTTTTAAACTTAATTTGTAAGCGCTGTATAAAAGATACAACTTTCTGACTTCAACATATACTAAGCTCATTAAAATATCTACGTATTCTCGAAATTGCATTCCGATCGGACAATAAACACAGAAGTTATTTAAGAAAGTATGTGCATAAAACCAAGTGCTTGTATCAGCTAACAAGGGAGGCGGGCGAGCGCAAAGCGCGAGCGCCATCTGTCGGCAATAATTTAAAAGCATTCGAATTTGTATATGTGTATGAATTTAACAAATTAAACTACACCGGAACATATGTAGGTCGAAGGGTATCCCACTGTCGCGTGCAGAAACGTTTTTGACCTTCAGAACCTTGTTAGCACTTGTTAATGCAGTGTTACAGTAACCCGGAATGGTCGTTTGGTGCTGCGAGGGGAGCGGGATAGGAGAGGCGGTCCCTTCGCTCCAAGACTTGTGCGCCGAAGCAGGCAGCGAGGGAGAGCAAGAACGCGGTCTGTCGTTCGCTGAGGGCAAAAGTGCTCGATCATCGATTTGCGGCGAAACGAAAGAAAAGTATGCATTGTTGCGTTGTAAAGAGAGCCGGCGCTCGTCTTGTTCACATTGTCGCTGAATGCGTATGTCGTTTTGATTCATTGTTCTAAGTCCAAATATAACAATTACCAGAACAATATGGAATAATTATTTATTTTAGTAAATAATTACTATAGTCAATAATTGTTAGTTGTGCGAACTGCACTTTGCACTTTGTGTTTAACTTTCACTATACTGTTGTAGTGTGAGAACATGCTATTCGTAGCTAAAAAAGAAACACGTCTGCACTCGCCGACATTCGAACTACGAAAGAGGACCTGAACGAAATAAAAAGGGAATCTCAAAGTGCAAAATTAATAAAATACAGTGTACAGTGTGTAATCAGTACATTTCTTTATTGTTAAATTAACTTTAATTTTAAAATCTTATAAGTAACTTTCAAAACTTAAAAATGGCTCAAAATCAGACTTTGACAGCAGATTTAATCGCTGAACTTATAGCAAATAAAAGCCTTATCTGAAGAAATTGCAGCATTAAAACTACAAATTAATACCAGTTCAACTATAGTTCAAGAATACCAAACTACACATGTAAATGACTTAATCAGGTGCGATGAATCATTTGATGTTATTAAGTCTGTTTGCGCCGAAATAGGGCAAAAGGGTATTTTAATTAATTTTTGTTTTGTTAGAAATGACCTGAATAATTTGAATTGAATCATCTGTTAAAATGCTAAATGCTATATATGAATTAAGTATGTATTAAAGCTGAATGCTATAATTGAATTGTAATGTAATCGATCATATGAACATATGTTACATACGATATGTAAGATAAGCATCGATATGTAAGAAAAACATCGAATGGTCTATGATCACTATATATGTATAATAAGATAGACTTTTGAAACCGAAGTTGCTTGTACCAGACGTATTTTTTATTCGTGATCTCGAGAATATTCCGAGCGGGAAAAGGACTGGCGGAAACATTGGCGCCCGAGCAGGGACTACTTGGAGAAGGTTCAAGTCCCATTGGCAATAGTTGGAGTAACATTTTCATTGGCTCATCGTTGGAGCTATTATTCGTTTTATTCGAGCTCATCGTTGGATCAGAATTTACACTTGAAGCAGACACCAGAAGGAGGCTTGGAGCTGCTTGTAATATTGAAGCAGTGTCGGCTCCATCATCTTACTGTGAGTAGAATATAGCTTGGTGCTCTCAGAGTGGATTGCACGGCATATAGGGTTACAGTTTGGTGTATGTGCTACAATAAGTGTTAAGTTCAACAAAATAAAATAAAAGTTGCATTTGGCAAAAGTGTGTGGTTATCAAAAAAATCATAGTCAGTGAACGGCTAGGTTATATTGGCAGGGCAAATTACATACATATGTATGTATATGTGCAGTTGTTGTTGTACCTAATTGCATAAGTAGAAGAAGACGTGTGACCTTTAAATGATCGTCAGCCAAAAACGGTAACACATAGAAGTTGAGGAGAACGACCGAAAGAGAAAAATTAACTGTTACATTTTTTGCGCAAGTTAGTCTCTCTCTTTTATGCGTTCACATGTTAAGAAGTGCTGCACCAACGCAATCAATGAGAACAACGAAAAGAAAAATATTTTGAGTGATTTAATTTCGTTGTTCTTTGCGTTAACATTCAGCTTTGAGTGAATTTGCAACTTAGTGGTGCGAGATAATTGAGTGCATACACATTCGAGTTCTTATAAATTCTAACTGCTACTATTTGAGTGCAATTTTGAGCACAGTAGTTATTGAATACTAAAACATTAATAACATTCAAATTATCTGTGAATAAAAAACTAAAATGGCACCAAAAAGAGGAAATAAAGAGCAGTTCCACTCATCTCGTGAAAGTTTATTGTCTTCATTGAATCGCACTAAAATGTTGTAGGGTAGTGTCTCGGGCTGAGGTGAGCTCAGTCGCGCCAGAGTCCCTTTACAGGATATTTGTAATTGGCTGAGACCCGAGACGAAAGGAGGAAAATGGCCTTCTGATATGGGGGGTCGCCACAAAGCCGAACACATGGTGTTCTACCAGACGGCGTGGCCGGCTGGGTTCTGCCGTATGGCGTGCGTTCTCTGTGTCGACGATAACGTGCCGGGGCTACTGGCGTGCGACTAGTGGCCGCCTCCACTTCTCGGTTGATCGCGGAGCCGGGTATCGACCACGGACTACCGAAATCACCGACATGCGGCTGTTCCCGGAGTTCCACTGTATGCGCTGGGTATTGACCTTCTAGCGCACCAGAGGAACTCTGGAACAGTTGGACCACGCAGTCTCACGCCCTCGCCACTGCACGCGCACACTCACACACAGGTACTGACACGCCCACTCTCGGCAGTCGCGCCCCTCCCTTGCGCCACTGCATGCAACACCAATTAGTTCGTTTCATATGTTTATTTATTCTGTTCCTTCTTTTCTACCTGCCCTTGCCCTACCTACGCACCGTTACACTGCCTTGCCCGTAACGGGCCCTGCCTAATAAATCGGCCAACAAGGGGCTCGCTCACCTTTTTCTACGAGTCCTCCTGGGTTTCCTCCTGATCTCTTCTCCCTTCTGGTATGCTAGGTTTTCACACTCGCGTCACTTTTTCTTGTTGTCGCGACTTATGCGCCCGTCAAATGCTAGCGTCACCACTTAATTAATTATTGTCCTCGTGCCAAAATTCCACCCAGCCTCCAGATGCCGGCGTTAGATTGTTGGCAGCGCAGTCGCAGAGCTTAAGCCGACCACACACTTTGCGGCGACGCAAGTGCATCGTAGCTCCCTTCCCTCTCCGCTGCCCACGGCTGTCCTGTCCGCATGCGTTTTGGCTTGGTTCGGCTGCAGCTGCAGCGCTCTCTCGCTGTTCGGCTACGGCTGTCGCGCACGTTCGGCTGCTGCTCTGCTGCGGTTACGCTCTGCTCCTTGCAGGTGTTCGGTTGCGCGTCTTTAGCCGTTGTTCTGCCGCTCTCTTTCTGCTGGAATTCTGTTGCGCTCTTCTCTGCTGGTGCTCTGCCGCTCTCCCTCTGCTGGTATTCTGTTGCGCTCTTCTCTGCTGGTGCTCTGCCGCTCTCCCTCTGCTGGTATTCTGTTGCGCTCTTGGCTGCGTTCTGCCGCCCTCTTGGCTGCGTTCTGCTGCTCTCTCGGCTGCATTTTGCTGCTCTCTCGGCTACGCTCTGCTGCTCTCTCTCGACTGCGTTCGGCTGCTAGGTGCATGGTGGTGATTTTCCTTGGCGTCGGCGTCTCTTGTGCTGCTGCGCGGAAGGTTCGGTGAGCGAGCCTATACCCTGTATTCGTTAGCCCTACCCTTTGCGGTAGTTTCGACTACCCCGTAACTTAAACACAGCTTTTGGTTCAACTGAAAAGTTCCCTTCATTGGGATAAGTATAATACTTAATAAACTTACAGCTACTTATTCTAAAGAAAGGAAGAAAAATTAATTATAGAATTACATACTAAAGAATAGAGGAAAAAAGATAAAAATATATACAAAGAAATGTAGGGCTCTTTTTGCGGCCTCACACCCCCCCCCCCTTACCATGCCAATGGAAGGATATAAATATCCTTCCCCCGGGTGTCAACGTCACTCGGAATGTGGCCCCGTCCAAGTGTAGGACAAATCTCACGCGTCGGTGTACGCCTTCCCTCAGTTGAACCTGCACGTGGTTCACCACTAGATCGGGCAGCCGGCGTCCGGGCGTGGTAACTCGCCACGAGGGTGGGGCGTCGACCCAGTCTTCGCGGGGCGTAAAGAGGGCGTGGGCGAGCTCCTCCTCGGGGTCCAACATCCCGGCGACCTCTTCCAAGGAGAGCTGGAGGTTTTCTTCCCACTCCTCGAGCTGGCATGGGGGTGACAGCGTGGCCAAAATGTTCGCTCTTCTCTCGGCGGCTTCGGCCGATGTCGACGGCGCCTCCGGGTCGACCCAACGGAGGGCTCTTCCTGGGCGGGTGGACGACAAGCCTCCCTCGTCCGAGAGCACTTGCACGCGGGAGCACGTTCGTTCCGGTGTGCGTGGTCGAGCTGACCAACGGGACCGCCAGGGGCAGCAAGCCCGGAAAAATAATGGTGCTGACGTCATCATCATCAATTTCCACTAGCTGCGCCAAGTCAGCTGCCTCTGGTGGTGGGGGCTGTTCCCCTTCGGGCAATACCGCCGGCAGCCCGTCCAGCCACTCGTCCACGTCTTGACGACGGACGTCCCACGGTCGTCTGCCAGGGTTTGCCATTCTTCTTCTTGTTGTGCTTTTTCTGTTGTTGTGCTGTGGGATATAAACACGGTTATACTCCTGGAAACCTAACCCTACCTAGCTATGCCCTACGGAACGGTGTAACGGTGCTCTTGAAAAAAATGATTACATAAAGAAAACGTAATAACTAGTTGGTCTTGTCGGCAGACCCATGTTTTCCCTCGCTGCTGTCTACTCTCGGGTCTTCTTCTGCCTGCTGGAAAGGCTTCAAGTCGGCTATGTGGGCGGTGCGTCGCTCTCGTGTCCCCTCTCGTTGGAGTCGGGCTATATTCTGGGAAAGAAAGCGGATTACCTTGTACGGACCTTCATACTTAGGTGCCAACTTGGCTGCAAAGCCATCCACTGCCTTGGAAAGGACGTGCTGCCGTAGGAGCACCATCGTACCCAGTGTTGGTGTCTCAAATTATAGTGACGACTTTGCTCGGCTGATGCTCGCTGCGCGTTTTCGCTGGCCACCAGAAACCGTTGTTCCATTTGTTTCGCCCGGCTGAGGGGATCACTACCGTTTTGTCCTGTGCAGGGAGTAACTTCCTCGTACAATGCCCCAGGTAATCTGGGTTCGCGTCCTTGTACCAGGAAAGCTGGGCTGAGTCCCGTTGTATCGGAAACGCTGCTGTTGATTGCTAACGAGATCTCTGGGAGTAGGATGTCCCAGGTGTGTTGTGGTCCGTCGATATACTGGGCAATCATGGTTTTTATCGTCCGGTTAGCACGCTCCGTCGGGTTTTGTTGGGGCTATATGGCAGTGTGCTCGATCTGCATTCCGACTCGTTTGCAGAACGCTTTAAACGAGCGACTGGTAAACTGGGTTCCGTTGTCACACACGAACGTCCTGGGTGTTCCGAAGTGCCCGAGGATCCTTTCCCTGAACGCCTTCTCGATGTGTGCGGTGGTAGCCTTGCGCAGTGCGACGAGTTCGACCCATTTGGAGAATAGGTCGAAGAACACCAGTAACACCGTGTTCCCCTGCTTGGATCTCGGTAATGGTCCCACGAAATCTGCGCAAAGAGTGTCAAAACGCTCCTGGACTCTTCTCGTCAGCATTTTCCCGGCTGGCTTGCGTTGCTCGATTTTGAATCTCTGGCAAACAGTGCATTTCTTGACATACTGGGCTACTTCTCGGAACATCCCCGGCCAGTAGTACCTCTGGGCGACCCTCGTTGTAGTTTTTCGGATCCCTAGGTGACCGGCGGTGGGTGCGTCATGACATTCTTGCAGAATCCTCTTCCTGGCCTCCTTGCCGACGCACAGCTTCCATGGGATGCTGTCTTCTTCATCCGGTTTTAGGCCCAGATGTCTATATAGTTCTCCGTTCTGAACTGTGTAGTCGGGGTATTTCTCGGGTTCTTCCTTCACTTGCCTCCTTCTGCGTTGTATCCACGAGTCCTTGAGCACTTCTGTTTTTACTTGGCACAGTGTTTCCATCGGCTGCCGGGAGAGTGCGTCCGCCACCACGTTCTGGTTCCCTTTTCGGTAGTGTACGTCGAACTGGTATTGCTGGAGTTCGAGGGCCCATCGTGCAATCCGCCCTGTTGGATTCTCTATGGTATTGAGCCATTTCAGTGCCAAGTGATCCGTGATTACGTCGAATCTATATCCCTCCAGGTAGCAACGCAGTTTCCGAATGGCCCAAATAATTGCTAGGCACTCCTTCTCTGTCGCAGAGTAGTTCTCCTCGGCCTTAATCAGGCGCCGACTTAATCGGTTTCCTGGGTGAGAACGCCTCCCAATCCGAAGTCGCTCGCGTCTGTCTGGAGAGCAAATTTCCGGCTGAAGTCGGGACACGCTAAAACCGGTGCTTCGGTGAGTAATGCCTTCAATTGGTCAAACGCTTCCTGCTGCTCGTCCCTCCATTCCCAACGACGACCCTTGCGCAGCAACTGGGATATCGGGAGTACGACGGTGGCAAAGTTCGGGACGAACCGTCTGTACCAGGAGGCTATTCCTAGGCAACGGCGTAGCTCTTTCGGGTTAGTCGGAGGCTGTAGTTTCCGCACGGCTGCCACTTTGTCTGGATCGGTGTGTATTCCTTTTTCACTAACGACATGGCCCAGGTATACCAGCTTGCGTTGGAAGAAGTGGCATTTCTTCCTATTGAGGCGGAGATTAGCCGCCCTCAACCTTCTGAAAACCTCGCGCAGATTCTGGATATGTTCCTCCACCGATGTTCCAATGACTATGATGTCGATGCCGTCTGCCAGCGCTACCACGGTCTTTACTTGGCAGTGATTCCCTGGGTTCCCGATCTTCTGGGCCAGCCGCTCTCCGATAAAACTCCTCGTCGCCCCCGTGTCGATGGTAGCCCACATCACGTATCCCTCGATGATAATTCGGGCCGAGATGCGTCCGCCAAAGATTCGTAGCACGCCTGCTACTTCCTGATGTTTGAGGTCGCTGCCCCCACTGCATCTGGTTTCAGTGAGGGCGGTTGCCCGTTTCCCGAAGACTGAGTTTGGCAACAGTCCACCGTGCGTACTCCCCTTTTCCCACAGGTCCAGCAGAAAAGGAGTCGCTGCCCCTGACATTCCCGGGCGAAGTGTCCTGCTACGCCGCAGTTACGGCAAGCCTCTCGTACATTGATTGGCGTCTCCTCTCCCGAAGTGGTATGGGACGCTTGAGTGCTGGGGTTCGAGTGCGAAGCCCCGTTCCTTGGTGTCCATGCTGCTCCCCGATGCTCGCCGCTCCACTCATTCCCTGTCCCTGGTGTCGGTCGCTGCTCCTGGTACGTACTCCACTATTGCCGTTGTTGTTCCCTTCCTCGTGCCACCTCGTAATTTACAACGAGTGTCGTCAGTTCTCGCAATGTCTGGAAGTCGTGGCGTCTCACGAAGAGTTGGTACTTGGGCTGTAAGTTTTCGTACACTCTCTCTAGTTCCTGAGCCTCGGTGTACCCGGCTCTGCGCATCATAAGGCGGATGTCAACCATATAGGTTTTATATGGTTCTCCCGCCTTCTGGTAACGCAACCTTATCTCATCTTCCAATCTTTGGAAGTACCGAGGCGGCAGGAAGAACTCGAGAAGCTCCTTACGAAATGTTGTCCACGTTTCCCCTTGGAGTCCGCTTATCCGAAACCAGTCCTCGGCGACACCTGTCAACAACTCGGGAAGTGCTTGTGGGATGTCGCGAGTGTCGATCCTGTATGTTGTTGCTCGTTCTTCCAATAGTTCGACAAACCGTAAAGGGTCCGACTTTCCGTCAAAAGTTATTCCCCACCTGCGCATGCGGTCCGCTGTGTGTGTCAGGGTCGGGCTATCATTCCTGACGGGCCTCCCTTGTTCCTGGCGCTCGATCGCTCGCGGTATTGTCACCACGGGTGCGGGTACAATCAGGTTCGGCAATGTCGGCTTAAGTTCCCCTGGGTGTCCTTTGCCTACTGTTGGGTGGCTCTCGACTCCGATCCCCTTCGCCGGTGAACTCCCGCCTGCCTTGTCGATAGGCAACCTTCTGTCTGGACTCACGGCACTGCCAAATTGTGCTTCCAGTGCTGTTAGCCGCTCCAGGATGGCTGATGTGTGGTCCTTCCGGTGGACAAAAGTTACCATGCGAGTCCTCAGTTCTTCCACGGTGCCTCCTCGGTCGAGGTTAAACTCATCGGCCAATGCCTCGAGTTCGTTCTTGCGTCGGAAGGATATCCAGCGGACGCCCACCATAGTTAACGATGTTGATCCTTTTTATTGTTTATTCACTTTACAGGTTTGTTCGTTGTTAAACTACGCACGAGGATGTTTTTGAAGGATTCCATTTTTATTGTTTATTCACGTTGCAGGCTTTGTTCCTTGTTTAAACTACACTCAAGGATGTTTTCGAAGGATCCTTTTATTGTTTATTTACGTTGCTTCTTGATTTCACTTTTAGGCTTGCTTTGTTGTGTTCACTGCGGAGGCTGCTCACTGACTGCCTTTTGCTAGCCAGCAGACGGCCTTATATACCCAATTCGCCGGGCTTCGGGTGGCCCGATCGTGTTTCGCGGTAGACTTCGGCTCGCTCACCCCCCGATGGCGACCCGGCAGGTCCCTCTCTCGTCGAGTTGTACGGGGCGAGAAGTGTGGTGCTAGGCGTCTCCCTACGGGGCCTCGTGTCTTGTTCTATACTGTTTTCCTTAACCTGGCGTTGCCCCTGTCTGTCCTTCGTGTCCCTGTCGTCCGTCATTATCCTTGCATCGTCTCTGTTTTCTCTTGCTCGTAACTCTGGCTCCTTGCTCCCTGTGTATTCCTTGTTCGTGTGTCTGTCTTTGTGTCTGGGTTGGCTTCTAGTTGGCTATCTAGTATAGTCAATAAGTTATGTTTCGTCTAAACCCCGGGCTCCTGGCCCATCTTCTTCTTCTTCTCCTACACTGACCTCCCTTTTCGCTTGGCTTTATCCAAACAAACTCTGCCATTCTGTTTTCCTGCTCTATCCCTCTGTGTATCCCACTTGATCTGACAACTTGCGCATAAATAGTTTCTCTCTTTTCTTTATAATCTATGCACGTGCCTTTACTCATTATTAACTTGATCATTTCCTCTTTCTATTCTCAGATGAAAATCGCATTATTGTTCATCTGCCATTCAAGCAGCCACGAAAAATGCTGGGAGAATCTTATAATATTGCCTTAAATAGGTTTCTAAATTTGGAAAGAAAACTTAACAGGCATCCTGAGCTAAAGAAACAGTATGTGGCGTTTATAGATGAATACAAGGAATTAAATCACTTGGAGGAGCTACCTAATGTTGAAGTACGACAAGTGAAATATTTTATTCCGCATCATCCAGTAATTCGCCCAGAAAGCTTAACAACAAAATTGAGGGTTGTGTTTGTGGTTTAGCCTTGAATGATACGATGTTGGTAGGACCCACCTTGCAAGCAGATTTATTTCATACTTTAGTTCGCTTTCGTTTTTATAGGTACGCGCTCACTGCGGATATATCTAAAATGTATCGTCAGATTTCGGTCGATCCCTCTGATTGTGACTATCAATGTATTTTATGGCGTGTATGTAGCACTGAATCGATTAAAGTGCTGCGCCTTAAAACTGTTACCTATGGCACGAACTCAGCACCATTTTTGGCGGTGCGATGTTTGTACTATTTGGCAGATCAGTTTGGTAGTGAATATCCATTAGCAGATGAAGCAGTGAGACGTGATTTTTATATGGACGATATGCTATCTGGTGTAGATTCGTTGGTACAATTGCTCCGTTTAAAGAAGGAAGTAACAGACTTATTGCAATTAGGGCGATTTGAACTTCACAAATGGCGGTCAAATGCCCAGTGGAACGAGAGCAATACTTCTACAGAACCATTAGAACTTCACACAACAGAGACGGAATTTATTGGGCTTCTAAATTTGACAAATTTCAGTTTTCATATACTACAAATGAGTCCATCTTGATAACTAAGTGCGTGGTCTTGTCAGAGTTAGCGCAATTATTCGACCCACTTGGGTTTCTGAGTCCGCTACTGATTCTAGGAAAAATCTTCATGCAAGAGTTGTGGCTACTTAAGCAAGATTGGGATCAAGAATTGCCGACTAGTTATGCAACTCAATGGAAAAAGTATAGAAAGGAATTAGAAATTGTTCATAAGTGTTCATTGCCTCGAGCGGTAGTACCGATAGAGAATGCAGTTGATAGAGTAGAGTTAATTGGATTTTCTGATGCTTCTTGTCGAGCCTTTGGCGCTGCAGTTTATGTTCGATGCATAGATAAGCAGGGCGGCATATCAGTACATTTGTTGACAGCAAAATCCAAAGTAGCGCCAGTTCGTGTAGTATCGCTACCTCGCTTAGAGCTGGAAGGTGCCCGATTTTTGACTCAACTTGTGGATAAAATCAAAAACTGCGCGCCTAAATCAATTGATAGGGTTTGTTATTTCACTGATTCTACTATTGTTCTTAATTGGATTGGGTCTCATGCTAGTCGTTGGAACACATTCGTTGCTAATAGAGTCTCAATAATTCAAGAATTATCTAAAGTACAAGAATGGTATAAAATTGAATCAAAACAAAATCCCGCAGACATTGTTTCTCGTGGTCTGCACACGTTGGAATTAATGGACTCGTCCTTGTGGTGGCGAGGTGCAGAGTTTTTACAACATTCCGAAGATAGTTGGCCATTAATAGAATGGCAAGTCCCTAAGGATCTTCCAGAACAGCGCAGTACTCAATTTAGCTTATTAGCAAATGTTCGACCCATGCCCTTAGATTTAATATCTGACTGCAAATATGCAAGGATTTCTTAAAGTTGAATAGGGTCTTTGCATATGTTTTTCGTTGGCGATTGCGTATCAGTAAAAATAATTCAATTCGATCAGAAACGCTAACAGCAACGGAATTAAAAGGAGGCTTAATTTATATTGTTGCCAATTTACAGGCTTTAAACTTTCACCATGAGATGAACAAGTTATTAGAGAAAAAGCCAATCAAGTCAGCCAAAATTCAAGGGCTTAACCTGTTTATAATTAATTGCAAGGGTATAGAAATAATTCGTGTAGGTGGTAGACTAGCTCGTGCAAATATTGCATTTAATGTGAGGCATCCCATACTTTTGCCAGGTAACCACATTGCTGTAAAAGCATTATTTGAGTACACACATCGAATTAATCTGCATGCCGGAGTGCACGCTTTGTGTGCTTTTGTGCGACAACGATTCTGGGTCATTAATGCTAGAAAACTAGCTCGGAGTACGGTGAGGAGTTGTATTATATGTTATCGACATCGACCAGTATTACATAACCAATTAATGGGTCCTCTACCAGCAGGCCGAGTGCAAATAGGAGTGCACCCCTTTGAAAGAGCAGGCGTAGACTACGCTGGACCGTTGTGGATGCATTTTAACCAAAGAGGAAAACGTCCAGTGAAAGTGTATTTGTGCGTCTTCGTGTGCTTTCTGACCAAGGCTTGCCATCTAGAGCTGGTTTCAGATCTTAGCACAAACGCTTTTATCGCTGCGCTGAAGCGATTTTTTGCACGCCGCGGGATTACGAGGGAGCTGTTCTGCTACAACGCCACAAATTTCGTTGGTGCATCACGGGGGCTCAAGGAAATAACCGATCGCTTGTGGAATGACAAGAGCAGACACAATGTATTGGATCACTGCAGTCAGCTCGGCGTCAAATTTCACTTCATACCGCCAAGATCGCCCCATTTCGGGGGCTTATGGGAAAGTGCGGTGAAGGTAGCAAAACAGCTACTGAGCAGAAGCGTCAATGGAACAACGTTAAACTACGAAGAGCTCGCTACAGTCATAGCTCAAGCGGAAGCAGTTATGAACTCTCGACCCTTGTGCGCTTTGTCGTCCGATCCAAACGATTTTGAATCATTGACCCCGGGCCATTTTTTAATTGGTCGACCTCTCAACACTCTACCGGAGCCATTCGACGAGAGCATTCTTAAGATGTCTGTAATCGATGGAAACGAATCGTTGCAGTCCAGCACGCATTTTGGAAGCGGTGTGTAGTATGCGCCTATATTAAGTTCAAGTACATTTAAGTACAATAGTACATTAACCCAAAACATAAGTGCAGACGTAATATTTTTTTTTTTTTTTTTTTATTATTACTTTGCTGTTATATATTGGATCTTCTCATATGAGAACTAACAATAAGTTTTCAAATCTTAATGATAGCTATTTTATTAACAGTTTATCAAACTGAATTCTGGTTAGATGTCCCTAAAAAAAATTTCCTTCGCTGGGCTGGTAGGTCCTTTCGACGAAGGCGGGATTGACTGCTGAGCTGCGTAAGACCTCTCGCTAGGTGGTTGGGGTGCGTGGAGAGCTTGTTGTGGTATCTTTTCTTGAGTTCCGCAATAGTGTTACTAACTGGTGGAATGTTCAAATCTCTGTGGATGTTTTCGTTCCGAACGTACCACGGTGCCCCAGTGATGGTCCTCAGTATTTTTGATTGAGCTCGTTGTATGATTTCAATGTTGCTGTTGCTGGCGTTCCCCCATAGTTGTGAGCCGTAGGTCCAGATAGGTTTTAGTACGGAGTTGTAGAGTAGGACCTTGTGGTCCAGGCTGAGCGGGGAGGAGGCGTTAATAAGCCAGTGCAGGTTGCTGGCTTTCAGCTTCAGGTGTGTTTTCTTGGCTTCAATGTGCCTGCGCCATGTGAGTCTTCTATCAAGGTGTACTCCTAGGTACGTTACTTCTTCTGCTTTCGGGAGTGGTATGTTGTTTAACGAGAGTGGTGGGCAATCTTGTCTGTTAAGCGTAAACGTCACGTGCTTACATTTTTGCTCGTTTACTTTTATTCGCCAGTCAGAGAGCCAGTTTTCAATATCTGTGAGGTGCGATGCTAGTTGAGCTGTAGCTTGGGTTGGGGACCTTGAGCGGCTAAGGATAGCTGTATCGTCAGCAAATGTGGATACTGCTAGGCGTCTATTTGTTGGGATGTCGGCTGTGTAGATTAAGTATAGGGTGGGCCCAAGAACGCTGCCTTGTGGGACTCCAGCCATGGTTTTGAGGTCAGTTGAAGTGGCAGAGCCACACCGGGCTGCAAATTTTCTGTCGTAGAGGTATGATTTCAAGAGCTTGTGAGTGCTTTCAGGTAGAGCTGTTTTAATTTTAAACATCAGACCGTCTAGCCAGACTCTATCGAACGCTTGGGATACATCTAAAAATACCGCTGTACAGTATTCTCGCTTTTCGAATGCAGTTCTTATTTCTGTTGTTAATCGATTCACCTGCTCTATGGTTCCATGGCTTTCACGAAAGCCAAATTGATGAGCTGGGATTATGTTGTGTGCTCTTAAATGTGTATTGAGCCGAGTTAACAAGCATTTTTCGAAGAGTTTTGAGAGACATGAGAGTAGGCTAATGGGTCTGTACGATGAAGGAACTGTGTGATCCTTACCAGGCTTTGGAATCATGGTGATGACAGATTTCTTCCATCGTTGTGGAAAGTAGCCAAGTTTGGTAATGGCATTGAAAAGCTGGGTGATATAGCGGACTGCACAAGATGGCAGCTCGATGATCATTTTTGGAGTTATTAGGTCACAGCCGGGAGATTTTTTAGGGCTGAGAGTGTCTTTAATAATTTTTGTTATTTCGCTCGAGCGGAACACAATCGGTGTGTGTTGCTGGTGGTAGTCGACGGGTGAAGGCGGTAGCGTAAATGTACTTGTTGCCTCGTTTGGCATGAAAACTTTTTGAAGGTGAGTGGCGAACGTGGTGGCTCTGTCTTCGTCAGTACGGGCCCAACCGCCTGAGGAATTCCTTATTGGCAGAACCGTTTCGGTTGGGGGGCGAAGAGATGGGTGGGCTCTCCAAAGTGATTGTTTGGTGCCTGTTGGTGAAAGTTGCTCTATATATCTGTGTTGCGCGTATTCTTCTTCTTTTTCCAAAGCGTTGGTCAGTTTGCGTGTAGCGACTTTTAGCTTTTGTTTTGCAGATGAAGATCTGGAAGATTGCCATTCTCTTCGTAAGCGTCGTTTTTCGAGGACAAGTTGCTCTATTTGTGCGCTTGTCTTATACGGGTTGAGTGTAACGTGTTTAGCTTTAGGTGTTGAAGAGCGGGCTGCTGCCGTAAGGATGGATTCCAGAGTGGATGTGGAGCTTTCTACATCAGATTCTGTGTTGAACTTTGGGCTTAACTCGATGTGTGAACTTATGTACTTTTTGTACCTGAGCCAGTTTGTTGTGTGTGAGGTCAATCTGTCAGGTTGCTCTATGTTTTGTGCATTTCGGTGGAGGTGAATTAGTATAGGAGAGTGATCAGTTGACAGATCTTGCAGACATTCAGCTGTTACCAAACCACGAGGAATATTTTTCGTAACTGCGAAGTCTATTAAGTCTATTGATGTCTGTTGATGTCTGTTGGCCAGTATGTCGGGCTTCCAGGAAAGACGTGGTCGAGTTTATTGTTGGCTTTTATTAGAGTCTTATAGAGTTGTTTTCCTTTTGGGTTAACGAGGCGCGATCCCCAGTGAGTATGTTTGGCGTTGTAGTCGCCTGCTGCTAGGAAGTGTGGCCCTAGTGCTTGGAAGAATTCCAGGAACTGATCTTCCATTACTGTGAAACGGGGGGGGCAATATACGGCCGCTAGTGCAAGGTGTGTGTTGCCCTCCAGCCGTATGTTGATGGATGTGGCTTGAAGATGATTTTCAGCAAATGCTTTGTGAAAGTTATGCTTCATGCGATTTCTAATGAGTATGCCGGTGCCACCGTGTGATTTACCATCTGGGTGGTTTGTGCCGTAGAAGTGGTAATCTCTTATTTGAAAATTGTATTTGCTTGTTAGGTGCGTTTCAGAAAGAAGCATGACGTCAATGTGCTTCTCGTATAGAAATTGGGCTAGCTCAAGTTTTCGATGTGAAACACCATTTGCATTCCACGTAGCTATGCGTAAGGTAGCCATTATTTATTTCTGTTGACGAGATACAAGCATTTGTATCAAAAGGTTTTGATTACGTACCATATCTTGAATAGTGGTACGCATAAATGACATGAACTCTATCATGCTCTGTTGCAAAGCTTGCATCAAAGCTTCAGTTCTAGTTTCTTGCTGCTCTGGTGGCCCATAATCCTGTTGTGTGACCAGTTTTGTATGCGTTTCGTGTAGTGGTTGCGTATTTCGGATAGGAGGCATCACACCTGATTTTAGGGCATTTGCATATGATACGTTGTTATTTCTGATTAGAGGCGTTGCTATGTGTTTTGTTGCATTCGTAGAGAAAACTTCAGGATTTGTTATTGATGTAAGCGTGGATATTCCTTGGTGTGGCCATACAATGGTCATTCTTTGGTGAAGACGGCTCTTCAACTCCTTGTAGATTGGACAGCCTCTATAGTTTGCAGTGTGATTGCCACCACAGTTGCCGCATCTTTTCTGGCTAGAATTTTCCTTATTTGCTGGGCATTGCGTAGAGTCGTGAAGGTCGCCACAAATTACACATACGGGGCGCAGTGTGCAGTACGACCTCGTGTGGCCATATTCTTGGCAGTTCATGCATTGTACTGGGGCCCTACGCTTATGCGGCTCTTCTACTGTAATCCTACGGTGCATGAGGAGCTGGAGTTTGTAAATTGGATGTATCTCGTTTTTTTTAGGAGGCCTGTTTTCTGGTTGAAGCTCAACCTTAAAGAGTGGTTGCGGCTGGTTGTTCTTGTTTTTGATGTTGAAGACGTTTTTGGCGGAGAATCCTTCTTCGCGTAATGCCTCGGTTATTTCTTCGGGCGTTACATCAGGCTCAATTCCCTTTAGCACTACTTGTAAGCCCTTGCTGCTTTTAAGCTGATATGTATAGTAGCATATTTTGCTTTCGGTGAGGTACTTTGTGACCTTTCTATAGTCGTCTTCCGTTTTCGTTTGAAGTCTAGTCTCATCTTACGAGTGGAATTATGTGGAAACTATCTTTGCCCGTGAGGCCAATCAGTGTGTTTACCAAATTGTTTGTGCTCTTCTGGCGGATATAAATTGGGGGGGGCTTTAATTTCTTTACTTCATTTTCTACGGGTTCCTGCGGCAAGTCTTCAGCGGTATCTGCCAGCAGTGAAAATCTGTTGGAGTTTGCGGGCGCTGCATCAGTGATCAAGTTAATGTTCCCGCGTGTAGTTTTTTGCTTGTTTTCTGCTTTGGAGTTTTGTGGGCTTAGTTTTCTTTTTATTGTTATGTAGCGGTCCATTCCAGTCTGCAAGGTCGAACCAGCGTTCTTGTTTACGTTTTGCTTTGCTGGTAGCGCAGCAGAACCGTTAGCATTCGTTTTTGTTTTGATCGCTGGCTCCGCGAGAGCGGGTGCAGTCGACGACGATATTGAGCGAGCTGACGACACCGTTCCAGTTGTTGTTGTGATTGCACTTGCAGTAATAATTGAGGTCACTGTACTGGTCACCGTAGGTAAGCATAGGGCAAACTCGCGAGAGTTTGTTGATAGAGGGTTTTGTGTAAAAGACAGTAGCGACGGCGAGCAGGAACGCGCTCTCTCTTGAGTTGTTGGTAACAGTGAGTTCGTCGGGTTGGGGGTGATTGACCGATCGGTGTCTGAGACGTAAGAGAAGTACGCGTTGTTTCGTTGTAGTGAGAGCCGGCGCTCGTCTTGCTCGCGCTGTCGCTGGGTGCGTATTTCGTTTAGACTCATAGTTGTTGTTGCTTTTTTTGTTTTTTTTTTGTTAATTATTTGTTTATTGTATTTCAAACACAGAATATGTATTCGTGCGATGATGCATCGCACAGAGCGTCTCTTTCGCTTAAGATTTAGATATATATTTATATATCACTTTTTTTTTTGTTTTATTAACCATTCACTTCACTCAAATTCTTGATTTAATGCGGAGCTCGATGAAAACACGTCTTACTACGGCAAGGTCTCAATCAGACGTAATATGATCGCCCACGTTAAGGCTCTACATCGTAAATGCATAGTCAGCGTTCTCACGCTCAGTATATAAACGCACAACTCGCTCCCCCTAAAAACATATATTTAAGAAATACATAATGCAGCCGCTCCGCTGCTGGCGTATCCGGCAGCGCAGCTACGCTGTTTAGCCTTCTTACATTATATTGTAAGCATATGAGAATTAATAAAAGTTTGTGACTTCAAGCGAGCAGAACCCTCTCTGCTTGCTATCCAAAAAGTATATTAAAAACCAATAAAGTGAATCGGCCTGAGTGCCTTTAAACAAAGATTAACGAACGTGTTATCAATCATACTACATTGCGACCGTGACAGTCGTCCAACGTTGGACCTGATCATCACCCAAGTAACTCTTGAAATGGACAACCACCCCCGGCAAAACTACTACACAACGGAGGAAATTCAAGAAGCAATCGACGAAGCGCTATCATCAATACCGGAGGAACTATGGGCACAACTGGGATGCGACTCTAAAGGAAGCATCAACGAGGAAATTCAAAGTCTGAGTGAGCAAATAAATAGAGTGTTATGGGTAAGCGAGGCGGTGCAAAAACAAAAATTACAAAAAGAATAGCACACATAAAGTGGCTATTATATGCACAAAAAAAGACGATCGCATGGGCAACATCGCAAAAGCTATAAGCTGAGATGTTACATTTGTCAAATGTACTGCTCCAAAGGAAAATAAACCACACTCTAATTACTCATTCAGCAAATTATATATCATCTTTAAACAAAGTTATTAAAATAAAAACTCCACCTCCAGAAACGCACATCCCAAGACTACAGAAAAGCTGCCCAACAGACTGCGAGGGAACTTGCACACAACAGCAGCAGCAACAATAGCAGCAGCAACAACAGCAGCAGCAACAACAGCAGCAGCAGCAACAACAGCAGCAGCAACAACAGCAGCAGCAACACCAGCAGCAGCAACAATAAACCGAATGAATTGACAGCAGCGAGGGAGTGTCAGCGTGCCACCCCCGGCGACGACCAGCTGACACATAGAGGACAACAGTTGCAGCACCATCAAACCAAAAAAAAAAATTTTTTTTTAATATAAACAAATATTGTAAAACAACTCATGTTAAATTGAGCAGAACCTTTTCTGCCCGATAGAGTGTGGCCCGTAAAGCCCCTAAGGTAATATTTCAAGTAATATTTCCTATATTATTCATTAAATGTCCATAGGGACAAATAAAATAAGTAAAACAACATTTAAAGAAAATTGTATATTAGAATCAAACATTAGTAAACCCAATATGGGATTAATTGACACGAAGACAGTGGACTCCACTGCAAATGTTATTAATAAAGTAGAAGTATCCAATAACGATTTGTTTTGGATAACAATATTGTTAATAATAATAGCGCTAATATTGATAGCCAACGCGCTAATTACAATTTATAAATTACATAATAAATGTCTTAAAAGCCGTTACCAAAGTACCGCGAACGGACTTGAAAATATATAAATTCCAAAAAATGTAAAAATAAGAAAATTTTAAAACAAATATGAAATCAGTTAACAAATAAGAAATTAAGAAATGAATAAAAACAATATATAAAAAAATACAAACGCTACAGTCAGGTGCTGACTGTATAAGGCCATGGATTATCTTAGTATACCGTAAAAAAAGTTTGTAAATAACAGAATAGAATAGCCGCTCGAATTTTCCACCGATTATCAAAAATAATCAGTACCTAGGGAACACCAAGGGGAGGCTACTGCAAATGTAATGGGGCTTGTTTTCTTAAAAAGTTAAATTTTGGTGACCTACGAGTCGACTTGAGATGTTCTGCGCAACTTAAATGTTCCCCAAATTAATTAATTTCTGCAATCTGCAGTCATAGATTCTATCTGTCTAGCTTATTTATTTTCGGATATATATAAAAACTCGCAATGAAAATTGCGCTTTATTTGGATTAATATTAAAAATTAACACGCGCAATTTTAATTAACGAACAGAAGAAGAAGAACGCATAGACAAAGCAGACGCGAAGTGTCACAACCATTAGACTGAGCGAGAGGGCAATAGGTATAAGTATGCATTTCTAGCGTGCACCAATATGCTTCTTGTTGATTTTTTGGCGCGAGCTAGAGTTGTTCAGTGGCTGAGTGGATTATGTCTCCGACTGTAAGGCCAACAATGTTGACCGTGTTTCCGGGGTTCGATGGCTAGCACGATCCGATCATCATCGGCGTGTGAAATTTTTTGTTTTTCATTATTTTTCATTACAATATTTTAAAAGCTCAAAACATTGAAAAGGGGCGGTTTTTCTTAACTTTTTGGTAAGCAATGTATGTAATTATAACTTAGTTTTCTTTCGTTGGTACAAAACAGCAACTCCAAATCTAATTGTATTGTACATAAGTATGTACATACATGCGTGCAATAATGTGTGTTGAAGTGGGATGGCAATACATACATGTGGATATGCAGACATGTATGTATGGGCGTCCCACTCGCACATTCACAACTTTTAAAGGGCTTGTAGTGAAACGGTGGAACTATCGTCTGCTTATGATGGTGCCAGGCTGCCAGATCGGGCTCATATAGATGAGGCTGCGTCGCCACAGTCTTATGATCGCTGTTATGTTCTAGAATTCTAATTGCAAAATATTGAGAGCAAAACAAAATAACAATATCCAATAAGAATCACATTGAACTTGCAAATTCATAACAGGCAAAATACGGAAAGAGTGACGGCATTAAAGAACGCATTGTTTACTTTTAGCTCGCCTCTTTTTGATGCGTGCGAAATATAATAAAAATAGTAAACTTTATTTATAAATAATTAATATTATTTGTAACTATTATAATTTTATTGCATAACATAGTATGAAAACAAAATGAGGAAAAACTATTTTTTATTGAAATTTAATTAAATAATACAATTTGTCTGTAGCTGCTATATTACAGCCCGCTTGACTGCAACTTTTCTTTTAGTTTATCAGAATAAAATAAATAAACAAAATAAAATAAAAAATAATTAAATAAATGATAATTCGCACCCGCCTCAACCGGGAGGGAGTTGAACCCACACCCACACCCACGTTACTCCTCTCTCACAGTCTGTTGTTTAATTTGCCGTCCGCCACTGCCACTCTAACCACTCGGCCACTGCCTCACTCCTTAGCTCATTCGGCAAAGTTACATACATTGTGAACCAATTCTATTACCATACAATGCAAATAAAAAGTTTAAAATGCTGTATAACATATATGTTCAAAGTGAGTTTAATTAGTATCATATCTCAGTTATTAATAGTCCGATTTAAATGAAATTTTCACATAACGCCCGTGGCAAGGTATTTGTCATGTAAGATATACAACTTTGGTTGTTGAGCTAATATTGTAGTGTTAAATAGTTATTACTGATTTACAGAGGCGGAAAGGGGCGTGTCCAAATTTTACAAAAACTTTGAGACACTGCAATATGTACATATGTATGTTGTCGCAAAATTTGATGACTCTAGCTCTTATAGTTTCTGAGATCCAGGTGTTCATACAGACAGACAGACGGACAGACGGTCAGACGGACAGACAGACATGGTTCAATCGACTCGGCTACTAATACTGAGTCAGAATATATATAGTTTATGGGGTCGGAGATGCCTCCTTCTGCCTGTTACGCACATTTCCGTTCCGACAAACACAATAGTCCATTTTTTTAAAAAAAAAAAATCAAGATTAAGGAATATATGAAAACATGTACTTAGTATGGACTGGCAGAAACTACATGACAGACTACTAGAACTAAAGGAACATTTTAAAAAATCACATAAAAGCCTAAGTCAGAATAGGACAATATCTACGGATACGTTAAATAAACATGCAACAATTCTAGTAGAAAGTTTTAACGAGGCTAGATTATTAATATTATACATGAGGCTAGAAGTCATCTAGATAAAAACAAATGGAATACAGTAGCAAAACTATTGGTAAACTTAAGAGGGAAATTAGTACAAATAAATGGGAAATATAATTTAAATATATCAATCCCATCAATACTAAATACCCCCCTGTCTATAGAAGTAGAAGCCCAGGGAACAAAAACTGAGTCATTCAGTGACTCAGATACAGATATAAAAGAAGAAGACATTCTGGATCTAACCATACCAGCTATAATTAAATTACAAGAAAACAAACAAGTAAACACAGCCACAATGACTGAAGATTCAGCCGCCATAAGGGCGTATATAAAAGATGTTTCTAGTTCCATACCAGAATTTGATGGGACAGAAAATACATCTACAAAGGTTCATAACAGCAGTTAAATTGGTTGACCTTGCAAAGGGACCTTATGAACACATTGCTATAGAAGTAATAAAATCAAAAATAATAGGGACAACCCTATATTTAGGACAAGATGAAAGTACAATTCAGGGAATAATAAACAAACTAAAAACTGTGATTGTCGGTGAAACGTCACAGAATGTAAGAGCAAAATTATCGACGGTTTTACAAAGAGGAAAAACCGTAACACAGTTTACAACTGAAGTCGATAATTTAAGGAAACTCCTACAAGCATCTTTTATTGACGAAGGAATACCGGCGGAACACGCCAACACATTGAGTACAAGAGAGGCCATAGACACAATGATAAAACGTGCCGAACACGAAAGTGTAAAAACCGTCTTAGAAGCGGGAACTTGTACTACAATGGATGCAGCCATAAGTGCTTATATTAGAACCAGTACAAGAGTTACTGGAGACGTCAATAAAGTTATGTTCTATCGTAACAACAACAATAACTTTAACCGAGGAAATAATAACGGTTATAGAGGTAATGGCCGAGGAAGAGGAAACGGCTATAACAATAGTTACAATAGAAATAACTATAATAATAATAACCGCAATAATGGTAATAATAATAATAATAGAAACCGCGGACAATCATATAGAGGCAACTGCAATAATGGCCAAAATAGAAATAACAATGGCAACAATAACAACAACTACAACAATAACAATCAAAACGTAAGAGTAGCCCAAAATAATCCAGGCAACTCCCAAAATAATTCGGGGAAACTCCCAACAACCTTCAGGTACAAATCACTAAATAAAATAAAGATTCATGCCATCAATCAAAGCTTAAGCATATTTGTTTCATTTACTCACGTTGCAACAGGAAGACAGTTAACATTTTTAATTGACACAGGAGCAGATACGATATATCAATTCTAAAAGAAGATTCAGATAATTTCGATACAATGCGAGCAGACAATCAAATTACCATCCAAGGTATTAGCCAGGAAGTAATAAAATCGAAAGGACTAGCATCAATAGAGATTCAGACTAACAAATATATAATCCCACACAACTTTCACATTTTAGACAACCAATTCCCAGTACCTTGTGATGGAATACTAGGAATTGACTTCATAAAAAAATTTAATTGCCAACTAGATTTTAAACCTACAGAAGATTGGCTGATAATCAGACCAAACAATTTAGATTTCCCAATTAATGCACCAATTTCATATAACCCTTTCATAATAAATATCTGTACAAATAATGAAAATAATATATTACAGGTATCTATGCAGCAAATTCTGTTTCGACTGCGCAAAATATCTATGTACGTTTCCTAAATACAACAACATACGATCAATTGATCTATATTAGTCAGTTAAAATAGGAACCACTTTCGAACTACGACTTAATTCAAAACACCACAGAAAATAGAGACAAGACTATCATGTCTAAATTATCTAAACACTTTCCACCACAATTCAAAACACAACATACAAAATTATGCAACGATTATACAGACATATTTGGCTTAGACACAGAGCCAATATCGGCTAACAACTTTTATAAACAAAAGCTAAGATTGAAGGATGACCAACCCATCTACAGTAAAAATTATAGAAACCCTCATAGTCAAACTGACGAAATTCAGACTCAAGTACAAAAACTAATCGATGACAAAATAGTTGAACCATCTGTTTCGGAATACAACAGCCCTATTTTATTAGTTCCGAAAAAATCAATTCCAAGTTCAGAAAAAAAGAAATGGCGGTTAGTGATTGACTATCGCCAAATTAATAAAAAATTATTATCTGATAAATTCCCACTACCTAGAATTGACGATATTTTGGATCAATTGGGTAGAGCTAAATATTTTTCATGTCTCGATTTAATGTCAGGTTTCCATCAAATTGAACTTGAACAGGATTCAAGGGATATAACTTCATTTTCAACAACGAACGGATCATATCGTTTCACGCAACTGCCGTTTGGTTTAAAAATAGCACCTAATTCTTTCCAAAGAATGATGACTATAGCATTCTCAGGATTAGAACCTTCACAAGCATTCCTTTACATGGACGATTTAATAGTCATAGGTTGTTCAGAAAAACATGTAATTAAAAATTTAACAGATATTTTTAATAAATGCAGGAAGAACAACTTAAAATTACATCCAGAAAAATGTTCATTTTTTATGCATGAAGTCACATTTTTGGGACATAAATGCACGGACAAAGGAATCTTGCCAGATGACAAGAAATATGACGTCATCAAAAATTACCCCGTCCCACATGACGCGGATAGTGCTAGACGTTTCATTGCATTTTGCAATTATTATAGAAAATTCATCAAAAACTTCGCCGACTATTCGCGGCACACAACTAGATTATGTAAAAAGAACGTTCCTTTCGAATGGACAGATGAATGTCAAAACGCATTTTTGCATTTAAAAAATTGCTTGATGGAACCAACTCTCTTACAATACCCTGACTTTAGCAAGGAATTTTGCATAACTACTGATGCAAGTAAGCAAGCGTGTGGCGCAGTTTTATCTCAAAACCACAATGGCCACGAGCTCCCAGTTGCTTACGCATCCAGATCATTTACCAAGGGTGAGAGTAATAAAAGTACTAATGAGCAGCAATACATTGGGCAATAACCCATTTTAGACCTTATATTTACGGTGAGCATTTCATACTCAAAACAGACCACAGACCACTCACCTATTTATTTTCAATGACTAACCCTAGCTTGTAGTATGCGCGTTGAAACGTCTTTGACCGAGTACTACTACGCAATACTCGGGCTTCTCGTCGAAAGGAAATTCAACTTGGGTATGACTGACTAGGCTTCGTGCACTTCTTGCTCCGGGCTTTCGCTCGCCGGATGGGGCGGGGTTCTTTCCTAATCTCGTCCTACGGCCTCATAAAAACAAAAATTAAGTGCACTTCTACTTCTCTAATTGAATGGTAAAACGAAAGGGGGTGTTATTTAAATCGGACTGTAGGTGTAGGTGTTATTTGTGCCCCCTTCTCTACCCACCCTGCCTTGGTGACGCCATTGTATAGCTTGGGTCACCCCTTGTATAATCTACATATTATTTACTGCGGCTGCTGAACTATCGCATACCTATTGTTCCGGCGACGAACCATAAGGAGACTATTAGACGTGTTTTGTGTGCTTCATGACGCTTACAGTATTCATTTATTATAAAAATTTAATTTCAGTTTCAAGATACGACATTATTTGCGTTTCGTTAAGTATTTCAAATTTTAAATATTCAAAAACAATTTTATATGCGCACGGGGAACTAAGTCAGATCGTTTTTCTAAGACATATAGTCGTAACCTTTAATCTCTAACATGTGACGGACGCAATTTACTTTCCATAACCATTATTGCATATACTTATTACTGATATTTTTACTCACTCACAAAATCCGCTTCATGCTGTCGTAGGGCCCTCCGATGCAGGAGCTGTTGAGCTATCGGTCCAAATAATAATAATATCCAAATGATTATGGAAGAATCATGCGTGATGTGTAATGAAAATTATAGATGATCGAGATAATTCCTCATGAGCACATTTTTACAAGGTTTAAGCTTTATATAGGAAATACAATTTAATGAATACTATTGTTTAAATGAACTTTTTTAGAGGTATATCAAATATACGAAAGATTCAAGATTTTTATGGCAGTGCCATGTCACCTGGGCGTGCGTTGCACGTCGATCGAAGTCTCCGTTGAGCACTGTACGTTATACTCAGAAGGTTAGGTACAGCCACACGGTGCGAAAAAAAGTCTAGCGCCGTGATTCGGTGCAAGAACTAAGCGTAGTCTCACTGTGCGAAGTTTTGTAGCGCAATCATAAATGGGACAATGTATCGATACTCCGGAAAATGTGTTTGCGTCTACCAAGTTGCAGACCCACGCTTATTGGGCACCAAGCTGACCAATCTTACGGGTATCTGACAACGAGTGGTACTGACCGCAAGAAATCGATGTCGCTGTAAAAATACACACTTAGTTTACAATTTGCACGTGGCTAAACACAAATATCACCTTTATTTCGTAGACGGAAGGTGGCGCTGTCGAAAATGCTCGAAGCAACTCTAACTGCATTAGCTAACTGTTAAATGGTGTGATATTCTTGATTCTCTTTTGGGACCATTCTTCTGCAAGAATAATTGAGCGCGCCGTTTTTGCATAACAGCTGTTTTAAATTCGCTCTCTGTTAAGAATTAACAGAAAGAGTGCAGAGGAGTTTCAACGGCTGTTGATCAACTTTGGCACACTACATCCATCTGTTCATGATTCGAGAGTCTTACACAAGAATTCATGAACAGAAAAAGGTGGGACTTAAAGTTGATTTTTCAGAGTTTGATATCTTTTAAATGATATACTCCGATTGATTTCCCTTGATCGTTTTGTAACTCATAATATATGTTGCTATGCTTTCGCAACACTTTGCCTTGCAAAAAGACGGGTGCTAACTTATGATTAAATCTCTTTCCAGCGTTACTCTGCGCAAAATTTCTGGCGTAAACGGAATCACCGGGTTTAAGCTGAACTGATCTGCTGCATAGATTATATCTTCGCGCGTTATCATCATGTGTGTCTGCTACTTTTGCTTTTGCTTTGGCGCGCGCCAACTGCAATACATCGGCCCGTGTCAAATGCACATCGTCAGCTAATGCTTTCAGTTTGCGTAACAAGTCATAGTCTTTACCATTACTTATCATGTTTAGACCAAAACAGATGTAATAGGGAGAGTATCCTGTACTGCGATGGATAGTAGATGTAAATGAACCACTTATTTCATTCAAATTCATATCCCATTGGGCATGATCTTTTCCTACATATGCTCGAATTGCTGCTAGTACTGAGCGATTGAGACGCTCGCTGGCGTTCGCCTGCGGAGAATATATTGCAGTGCAAATTTGCGTAATGCCAAAACGTGTTAGAAATGATTTAAATTCTCCTGATTTGAATTGAGAGCCATTGTCAGACAGAATTACTTCTGGGACTCCAAACGTATGGAAGACTGAGGTTTCCAAGAATTCACATATCTTGATGGCCGTAAATTTCTTTAAAGGTTGTAAGAAATGCAAATTTACTAAAGTTGTCAACTATTATAAGTAATCCTATGTTTCCTTTCTTGGACCTTGGATATGGGCCTAACAAATCAATATACAATTTTTGGAATGGTCTATCCGACGTCATGGGTTTTCCCATAGGCGGTCTTAAAATTGTATTTGGGCTTTTGGTCATTCGGCAGGATGTACACTGTGCAACGTAATTTCGGATCGCAGTTACCATGCCAGGCCAAAATATATATCTTTTTAATTTTTCTATCATCTTGCTAGTACCACAGTGTGCAGCATCTGGAGGGTCGTGTGCTCGACTTAATACTTCTGCTTGTAGTCCCTTCGGTATCCAGAGTTTCCACGATTAGGATTCTTGTATTAAGTCTCCTGTTGAATACTCGGTACGTTTATAAATAAGGTTATCTACAATTTTTAGATCTGGAAGTGTCGCAATATTTTCTGATATTCGCTTCTTCAGTTCTTCATATTCTGTAGGTGAATTCTTTTGATGACAAATTAAGGATTGGGCCAAAACTCGAGAATTCACTAACTTCATCTTCATCACGACGGGATAATGTATCGGCTACTACATTTTGTGAACCTTGACGATGCTGAATTGAAAAATTGAACCCTTGCAGTTTAAGTGACCAGCGCGCCAATCGACCTAACAAATCTTTCTGATTCATCAACCATTTCAGCGCTGAGTGGTCAGTTAGTACTGTGAACTCTTGTCCTTCAATATAAGAACGAAATTTGTAAATACCTTGGATAACTGCTAAGCATTCTAATTCTGTGACGGAGTAGTTGCGCTGAGCTTTAGTGAGTTTGGTGGACATGTATGCTCCCGACAAAAGTCGTCTGGGCTTTCTGAAATTTCATAGACTAGAGTACGAAGTTCGTCGAAAGCTAAAACAGAAGACCCAGCAGCACGAAAGAAGTGATATTTGGCAGACTTGACTGCCGCCTCCCATAGTCCACCAAAACGTGGAGATCGAGGCGGTATAAAATTCCAATCAATTCCATTAGCTAGACAAACTTCCGATACAGCTCTGTTGTGCGGGTCGCTTAAGAATAATTCTCTCAGTTCAGCTAATTCGTGTTTAGCGCCAACGAAGTTTGTTCCGTTGTCTGTCCAGATAATGCGTGGTTTGCCCCTGATACTTATGAAGCGTCTCAGAGCAGCAATAAATGATGCTGTCGTTAGGTCCTTGACGACTTCGAGATGAGTAGCTTTAGTACTGAAGCAGAATGGATATGTAGCACTTTTTCAGGCTTGTTGAGAAAAGGTCCACAGTAATCGATTCCTGTTGTGTGGAACGCTGGGTTTATATTGTGGCTTCAATTGTAGGTCCTGCCAGCAATAGATCATTCAGAGAGTAGCCAGAGGTCGATTTTGCCGATCCATCGAAGACAACCCGATGTTTTGTGATTGTGCTATGGAGCTTCTGGGCGCAGTGGTGCGGCAAGTAAAATTTGGGTGCTTTGCATTTATCAGAAACAAGAGACATGTGACCTAAGCTGAGGTATTCTTGAATAAATGCAGTGTATTGCGATTTGATGTTGGGATCCTTGGCCAGCTTTGTCTTCAAGCCCCTAAATCTGCGCAAAGCGCGATGGTAAGAATTTCCGAGCATGCAAACATCTGTTTTAAATGAAAGCTTGACCGAATATTGTCCATTTTCAAGACGAGTGTGATTTTGCTTGAAGAAATCATCACAAAAAGAGTCCTCTTCAGAGGCCGAAGCTGAAGAAGCATAGTTTTCGATCTCCTAAAACCGTTTGACTAAATCCTCGAGCGAAGAGTCTTGAATTTGTTGAGTTGTTGCCTTGGTGAGAGAAACTAGCGATGAACGCTTAATGTTTGAATGTGAGATCCCGCCAGATACCGTCCAACCCAGTTTGGTTTCCTGCAGAATCAGTTTGCTGTCCGATATGCGTATTTGCCCAGTGCAAATTAAGTCGAAGAACAGGCCTGCTCCGATGAGCAAGTCGATGCGTTGAGATTTGTGAAAATTCGGATCAGCAAGAATGACGTTGGCAGGTATCTGGAAAGTACTTTTGTTGAAATCATGTTGCGGCTGATAGTCCGTGATGGTTCGTGTCACGACGGCTACAAATGAGGCTCCATAGCCAGCGTTTTACGACTTGACAACGATGTCTACTGCCTTATCAGAGTCTAGCGCGGATTCTCCGATTCCCGAGATTGCAACATGTGATCGACGAGTTCTTAGCTGTAGTTGATTTGCAAAACGAGTAGTGATAAAATTCAGCTGAGAAGCAGAATCTAAAATTGCACGGCATTGAATGTGCTCTCCAAAACGATTTTGCACCAAAACTATGGCCGTTGCCAGCAACACGTAGTCATCAGGCATATCATTTGAGGCCTGGTGTGGAGGCCATGAAACCGATCTAGATATTAGCGAGGATGAGGCCTGACTTGAATCTGCCAGGGAGGAGCTGGGTGCAGAGTTGGTTGATATATGCAAGACCGTGTGATGCCTCGATTGGCGCTGTCTGCAGCTACCTGATCTGCACTGTTGCAGCGTGTGCCCCTTGCGCAAGCAATGTAAGCATAAGTGCATTTTCTGAGCTTCCTTATAGCGCAAATTGGGCGAGAGGTTCAAAAATCGAGTACATTTTGAAATATAATGTTCCCCAGAATCACAAGATGTGCATGTTGCCTTTGTGTTCGATGTTGAGGACGAAGACAAAGTAATAAGAGAGTTTTTCGTAGATTTCTGTGATGATTTTCCCACCTGGTTGCTATGTGTTAGTGTAACCATAGCATTTTCAACGTTTTCCATAGCTCTGCATCTTTTTTCCAACAACGAGGCCATTGTTTTCCATGCTGGAAGTTCGTTGGGTCCAATTGACTCCTCCTATCGCTCACGCGTGCGTTGATCAAGTTTCTGAGCGACGACAGGAATCAAAAATCCATCCAAGATTTGAACCGGATCTGCTAACGTGTTGATGGCTTTTAAATGTGAGTTCATTTTGTCACTGAGCGTCCGCAAGCCAATAGCCGAGCCATTCTCCACACCATTAAGCATTAATGAAATAACTTATTATCGAATCGATTACAAAGCAGATTAAGAGCAGTAGTATAGTTGTCTTCAGTCGGCTCAATTGAGCGTATGGTCTCTAATGCGACTCCCTAAGCAGGATAAGATGTTGGAATTTTTCAACCTTACTCATTTCCAAGTCGTCTTCGATAACGGTGGTGAAGATGGCGTAAAAGTGTGGCCAATCCATGTACGAGCCACTGAATTTGGACAGTTGCAGCTGCGGAACCCTTGATGCTCGAACCGCGACGTTGCTTGACGTGTCGCTTGTAAAATTACGCACTGCAGTAGAATTTAGAACGGGTGATTTGCGCTGCAGCGACACGAGTTCACGAGACAGTGCAGACTTAACCTGAATGTACGCATCGTTGAAGTCAGCCCGCGTGTTTGAGGTTAACTCCGAAAGATCCATTTTTTCCAAGGCGACTTGCGCATCATTGAATTCCGTTTTCATTGTTTCCAGTAGTGTTGGGTAATCCTAGTTCAATTTGAGGAATAAGTTCGTTCGTTCGTTTAAAATCAATGAACTAGGTCGTTCATTTAAAAAAAAAAGTAAAAAATATTATGAATTTATTTCATACAATGCTGTCATTGAAAATTAATATTATTTATTCAATTTACATTTGCTTCCTGTCGGCCTTAATTGGTTTGGTGCTTTGTTTCCTCCAAAGCTGCTAAGCACCCAGCAGCTTTTTTAAGGTGACGCGATAAGTTTCCTTGCGATCCACCAGCCACACTAAGCACAGTTTTGCAGTATTTGCATTTAGCACTCTTCTCATCCACTGAATCAAAGAAATTCCAAACTTTGCTATGCTTTCGTTTTGAAGCCATAGATACGCACAAACTTGTAAACCGTAGTTTTAAATGTATGCGAAAATTAATCAGCTTATTCGATAAGCGAACTGTCGAACTAAATGAACTCAGACCGACCTATCGAACTAAGTGAACAACGAACGAACGATCAGGGTAAGAGATCAAAATGAACGACGTGAACTAAGTGAACTATATTGAACTAAGTTAACTAACTATATTGAACTATGTGAACTAAATTGAACTAACGAACTATATTGAACTATAAAGACAGACCTAGTTCGTTCGTTCAGTTTGGTGAATAGTTCAATTTAGTTCGTTCGTTCACGAACGACACAACACTAGTTTCCAGATACTCCAATCGAACTGAAAAGTCTGACTCGTCCGTTCCAGCGATTTTCTCAGCAGTAAGATTGGCATTCCAAGCATCCAATTGACGTTTCACAGAATCTGCTTTCGCCTTGTAAAAATCTTTCTGATTGTCCGCGTCAGTCATTGCAATGCAGGCTAGATGAGACTGCTTCTTGAAACAAAAGGAACACCCTGTTTATACGCGCCGTTATGTGCAAAGACCCGTATGTATATACATATGTACGAGTATATCTGCACAACAATATGTGCAAAGCAGATGCACCAAAATTATTATACCCTTCGACCATTGAAAATGGTCAAAAAAGGGTATACTAACTTTGTGCAAATGTATGTAACAGGCAGAAGGAGGCGTCGGAGACCCCATAAAGTGTATATATTCTTGCTCAGGATCACAAGCCGAGTCGATTGAGCCATGTCTGTCTGTCTGTCCGTCTGTCTGTGTGAACGCAGCTATTATAAAAGCTAGAGTTATCAAATTTGGCAGGAAGACTCCTGTGTACTATAAGCTGATCAAGTTTATTTCAAATGTTGGGTGCCACGCCCACCGCCCCCGCAAATCAATAATTTAATTTTTGAACTTAATTTGTAAGCGCTGTTTAAAAGATACAACTTTCTGACTTAAACATGTACTAAGCTCATTAAAATATCTACGTATTCTCGAAATTGCAATCCGATCGGACAATAAACACAGAAGTTATTTAAGAAAGTATGTGCATAAAACCAAGTGCTTGTATCAGCTAACAAGGGAGGCGAGCGAGCTTGTGGCAACCCTGTTAGCCACCTATTAGTTAAGTAACACTGTTTGTAAGTTATCGATATCTATCTATCACTTCACTTCAGTTCTTCTTCTTCTTGGAGTAAGTTCGTAAAAGCTTGCGCCCTTTTTCATGACACAAATGTTTGACACTAAAAGAATAATAAAGCGTATTATTTAAGAACAGTTAATGGCGTATTTAATTCGCCATATTGGTGACCCCGACGTGATTTAAAACTTCTTTTGAACATAAAAACTAACTACGTTGATACTTATTGCATCTGCTCTATGAATTTCATCAGACGCCTGTGGTGAAATAACGCACACACGTTCATATATACGACGCATTTTATGAACACGTATCAACGGGCAGCAAACTAATATCATCTAATAGAATCGCATGCAACAACCACGATACAATCTTCGCTCATTAACCAGGAGGAAACTTAATTTTGAAACAAACAACATGACTGAACCATTCAATGATATTGAAGAGCAACTTCGCACAATGCAAAGAGAAATGGATGCATTACGTGTGGCACACCAAGACACAGCAACAAACCAAGTCACCTCTGCACCGGCTGTTGCACCAGTTCATCGTCTACAAATTAATGTGCCAAAATTTACTCGGAGCAATCCACAACTCTGGTTTGCACAAGTTGAGCGCGCATTTCGCCTCAACGGCATCATCAACGACGTGGACAAGTTCGATCTCATTACTGTACAGTTGGAGGAAGATATTGCATTGAGTGTAGCTGATTTGGTTCAAAATCCACCAGCTGTTGACAAATACCCCGCTCTCAAAGCTAGGCTACTAACTAAGTTCGCCGAGTCTGCTGAGTCCATGTTGCGTCGTTTGTTGCACGGAGGAGCAACTGGCAAAAAACCATCAGATATTCTGGCTCACATGCGTCGTCTGGCACCTGGCGAGCAATATGAAAGTATTATCCGTACGCTTTTCCTTGCAGAGATGCCATCTGATTTTCGTCTAATACTGACTGTGTGGCCGGAAGCAGATCTTGACAGACTCGCAGCCACTGCTGACCGGATGCTCGAGGCTAATGGAACTAGCAATACTTGTGCCGCAGCTACTACACCCGATGCTGTCAACGCAATTGCTCCCACCAAAATTTTGGCAGACGTCGCCGAAAGTTTACGTTCACTTTCTGAGAGAGTTGAAAAACTACAAGGAGAGATGAAATATCTAAAACAACAAAATCAATCACATGGAAAATCACACGACTTATCCAACGGAAGAGGCGACCAAGCATCGACGATGTGTTTCTACCACAAAAAATTCGGTGACAATGCTCAAAAGTGCCGACCTGGTTGCACTTACAAAGCAAATTTAAACTAACACGGCTGTCGCCTGTTCAGCTGCACGGCGACAGCAAATACTCTGTCAGCAATATTACAGCACCCCCTGAGATTCGCCTACACGTCTATGATCAAATATCAAGGACACGATTTCTGGTGGATTCTGGTTCGGTGATTTCTGTGATACCGCGTTCTGCGTTTAAGCAAAATTCACAAAAAAGCGATCTTGTATTGTATGCAGCTAATCAAACACCTATCTTCACGTATGGCAAGCAGGTCATTCAATTAAACTTGGGACTTCGTCGGGAGTTTAGTTGGACCTTCATCATTGCTGATACTCACACACCGATCATCGGCGCTGATTTCCTTTCAAAGTTTCAGTTGCTGATCGATCTCAACAACAAGCAACTCATCGATTCAACGACAGGTCTAACTACTAACGCGCGCCTTAATGATGGAAGTAACACAGCCATTTCCACTGTTGACAACGGCGCTGACTTTCGTGGCCTGCTACAGGAATTCATTGCGGTAACACGTACATCAGAGCTCACTGTTACTAACCACACCGATGTATGCCATTTCATAGAGACCACCGGCAGCCCTGTTGCTGATCGCCCTCGTCGTCTTGCTGGTGATAAATTGGTAGCCGCAAAATCGGAAATCAATTTACTGATCGAGCAAGGCATCTGTCGACCGTCTAAGAGTTCCTGGTCCAGTCCATTACATCTCGTGACAAAAAAGGATGGAAGCTGGCGCGCTTGTGGCGATTATAGGAAGTTAAACGCTGTAACAGTACCGGATCGCTACCCAATCGCTCACATATACGATTTTGCAGAACAACTACATGGAAAAACTATTTTCTCAACCCTCGACCTGGTACGTGCTTATTATCAAGTACCAATGGCTGAGAGCGACATCAAAAAGACTGCAGTTTGCACCCCTTTTGGACTAGTGGAATTCCTTAAAATGCCGTTTGGACTAAAAAACGCTACACAAACGTTTCAACGCTTTATGGATAACATTTTCCGAGGCTTGGATTTTGTGTATTGTTACATTGACGATATTCTCATTGCATCAACAACAGCAGATGAACATGAGCAACATCTTCGCACAGTCTTCAACATCTTGCAACACAACGGTCTCTGCATCAACGTTAGTAAATGTCAACTTGCTAAACAAGAGGTTCGATTCTTGAGTTATATCGTCAGCAAAAGTGGAATCAAACCCCCAACTGATCGCATTGACGCTATCTTGAGCTATATCAGACCAAATACAATTTGCGAACTTGGCCGATTTCTTGGAATTATCAATTATTACAGACGTTGCCTACCTCAAGCTTCTCACATCCAAGCACCACTAACGGAGCTGACAAGAGACATTAAAAAGAATGACAAGCGCATCATTCAATGGACACCAGAGCTTATACAAGTCTTCGAAGAATGCAAACAGAATGTAGCAGACGCTACAATGTTATCTTATCCAACGCAAAACACCAATTGGGCCCTAGTCTGCGATGCTTCAGATGTGGCCATCGGCGCTTCACTCGAGCAGCTGGTTGCTGATATCTGGCAACCCCTTGGATTTTTTCGAAAAAACTAACTCAAACAGAGCGTAGCTATAGCACCTACGATCGCGAACTGTTGGCCATTTACGAAGCAGTAAGACACTTTAAACATCTGCTAGAAGGACGTGTTTTTGTTATCAAAACGGATCATAAGCCATTAATCTTCGCCTTTAATCAACGTCCTGAAAAGTCATCGGCAAGACAGTTAAGGCACCTTGATTATATATCACAGTTTACAACTACGATTCTGCATGTCAAAGGCGAGGAGAATACAGTTGCGGACGCACTGTCACGACTGTGCGAGATTAAGATGCCAACTGCAATTAGTACTGTCAATATTGAAAAAGCGCAAGCTTCTGATTCCGAGCTCGGTGAATTGCTAAAGGGCACTTCTTCGTTGGATTTAAAAACAATTCGTGGCGACGACAACACTCTTATTTACTGCGACGTGTCAACGGGTACAATACGACCCTACATACCACAGAGCCTGCGTCATCAAGTCTTTGGATCTGTGCATGGTTTATCTCATCCCAGTGGCAGGGCAACTCTGAAGCAATTACGCCTGAGCTATATTTGGCCAAGCATGAACAAAGATGTCCTTCTCTGGTGCCGCAACTGTCTCCCATGTCAACGGGCTAAGATTCATAAACACAACTCACTTCAGCCCAGCAAAATCGAAGTTCCTGACAACAGATTTGAACACGTTCACATGGACATCGTAGTAATGCCTCTTCAACAAGGATATCGCTATTGTCTTACGATTATTGATCGGTTCTCACGTTGGCCTGAAGCGGTGCCATTAAAAGACATGACAGCGGAGACAGTCGCCACAGCATTCTGGACACATTGGGTAGCTCGTTATGGTACGCCTAAGACGTTAACTACAGACCAAGGCAGTCAGTTTGAGTCAGCTTTATTTAAGCAGCTACTCAAGATGGTCGGTGGTAAGCATATCCATACTACCCCTTATCATCCCCAGTCGAATGGTTTTGTGGAAAGATGGCACAGATCATTTAAAGCTGCACTCATGTGCCACCCAGAATTTCCTTGGTCTGAAATGCTTCCAACTGTTCTGTTGGGATTACGGACATGCTATAAAGAGGATCTTAAATCGTCAGCAGCGGAAATGCTATATGGCACAGTCTTGCGAGTTCCAAACGAATTCTTCGACGACATAGATGCCGTATCTGATCCTGAGATGTTTTTAACAAAGTTTCGCAGTCACATGAGAGAAGTTCGGCCAACAGCAACATCGCATCATATAAAAGACAAATTTTTTATACAAAAAGGAATGCATGACTGCACACATGTTTTCGTCAGAGTCGATTCAGTTAAACAGCCTCTAGAATCGCCGTATATTGGTCCATACGAAATCATTCGACGTGAGTCTGACCGGGTTTTCATCATAAGGAAAGACGATAAAGAGACAGCAATCTCTGTCGATAGATTAAAACCAGCATTCTTCTTAAAAGATGATTCTGAACAGAAAGACGAAACTCCAAAAACAATTCGCACGTATGGAAAAACAAACAAAATGTCGTGACAGCATCACTGGAGGGGGAGTACTGTGGCAACCCTGTTAGCCACCTATTAGTTAAGTAACACTGTTTGTAAGTTATCGATATCTATCTATCACTTCACTTCAGTTCTTCTTCTTCTTGGAGTAAGTTCGTAAAAGCTCGCGCCCTTTTTCATGACACAAATGTTTGACACTAAAAGAATAATAAAGCGTATTATTTAAGAACAGTTAATGGCGTATTTAATTCGCCATAAGCTCAAAGCGCGAGCGCCATCTGTCGGCAATAATTTAAAAGCATGCGCATTTGTATATGTGTATGAATTTATCAAATTAAACTACACCGGAACATAGGTCGAAGGGTATCCCACTGTCGCGTGCAGCGCGACTGTAGTTTTTTCTATTTTTTTTAATTATAATTAATTAATTATAATTATTATTATAATTATTATAATTATAATTAATTAAATATTAATTTGCCTTGATATATGCATATATGCACCCACGACGATTTTAGGCTTTTACATATATTTTTTTGTACAGATGCTCACAACGATATGTGGTCAACTCTATGAATTTATATGTGTAATTGTCTGCACAACGATATGCACAGCGCGAAAGCACGCATGCACACGAAACTGGGCACAGCAGATCGAAAGAAATGTGTGTATGTGTGTCACCGAATTTTCGCGCGCGAATCAATGAGTACACCGATATGTACAAATCTTTAGGTTTTATATTTGTTACCGACATGCAAGAATTAACCATGATCGAACGAATGTCGGTATACTGATTTGCCACCGAACGTAACAAATCAAACGACCACGAAAATTGCAACAAACGACCGACAAACTAAGAATCACGTCGGGGTCACCAAATGTTAAGAGGAAAACCGAAATGTCCACCTTTGCACTAATTGCCAATAAAAAAAACTTTCTTGCTTGTTCAATTGTTTATTTTAGTTTATTGCTCACTTGTTGTACTTTTAATAGTCGAATTAAGAGCAAGCTTATAGACGCGTGTGTACATGACCAGTAGATGTAAAAGAATATAATGATCAATGCTAGAGCAACTAGCTTTTGTACGCATGTACTGATTCATAACAGAGTTGTAATCAAAACAAAGATTTACATTTAAATATAAAATAAGCATAAAGTTCGGGTTCGGACAAAAACATTATACATTATATCCAATGCCTGACCCGTCAGTAATATTATCTAATCTAGGTAAAGCGCGTTACTTTTCAACAATTGACTTAGAATTAGGCTTTCATCAGATCCTAATGAAGGATGAAGACATAGAAAAAACGGCATTTCTATCACTAATGATAAATCTGAATTCCTTAGGCTACCCTTTGGATTGGCCAATGCCGCTCGAAATGCTCCCAAAGAGCGATGGATAACATTTTACGCAAAAAAATCGGAAAGACTTCTTACATATATGTTGACGATATAATCGTTTTTTCTGAAACAGCAAAACAAAATTTATATGATCTACAAGAGATCATAGAAATACTTTTTACGGCAAACATGAAAATTTCTTTGGAAAAATCCAAGTTACTTAGTGTCATACAAAATGATAAAAACTGACCCACAAAAGATTAAAACCATCCTTGAATATCCACCTCCCTGCAACATTAGAGAGTTGAGTGGTTTTCTGGGTTTAACCGGATACTACAGGAAATTTGTTCAAAATTACGCTTCCATAGCTAAACCCCTCACTAAATTGTTACAAGGTCATGATGGCATGGTGTCTAAGCACATGTCTAAATAAATAAAAATAGAATTGGATGCAGAAAGCACTTTAGCCTTTGAGAATTTAAAATCACATTTAATAATGTAGATCGAATTTACCCAACCAGATTATTCGAAGAAATTTACCCTTACTACTGACGCGTCAGACATAGCTGTAGGCGCTGTACTCTCGCAAGACAATAAACCAATTACCTTTATTTCAAAAACTCTTAATAGCACAGAACAGAATTATGCCACAAACGAAAGAGAACTGTATGCCATAGAATGGGCATTGAAAAATCTTAGAAATTATTTGTATGGAGTAACTAATTTAGAAATCCACACAGATCACCAACCACTTGCTTTTGCAGTTTCTGCACGAAACCCCAATTCAAAAATGAAAAGATGGCATGCTTTCATCGAAGAGTATTCTCCTAAAATACAAACCCGGAAAAACAAATGTAGTTGCAGATGCCTTATCCAGGGTTGAAATAAATAATATCACCAACCTAAATCATAAGTATATCAGACAACTCATCTGATAATGAAACTATCCATTCCGCTGAAAGTAGTTACGAACAAGTAATAAAAGAGACTAATAAGCCATTTAACCAGTTTAAGCAACAATTACTGATTTAAAAAAATAGATTTACCATTCATGAAAAAATTGAAGTATTTAACAAAACCAGGCATATAATAGAGTATGACACTGTAAAGAATTTAATAACAATACTAAAGGAGTTCCTTCAACCTGATTTCGTTACTACAATTCACTGCACTCCAGAAGATTTATTTGAAATGCAAATCCCTCTTAAAAATATATTGACTAATAAATTTGTATATACCAAAAGGTTTATTTCTGACATTACAAATAAAAACGATCAGGAAATCATAATAAAAGAAACACATGTTCGCGCTCATAGAGGTTTTGATGAAAACCTAAAACAAATTGTTTTCGCTCTTCTTAAGCCAGCTCGTAAAGACGAGATAAAAAGTATTTCAAACAAATGCTGCTGCGCTTAACCAAGACGAAAGTTAGAAGGAATTTATTTTATCTCATTAGAGATGGGCGTGCCTCTTCAATATGCACGATCGTTACAAGGGTTATAGTGTGGAATACATCGTTTCTTCATATATCGATAACTTCCATTTAAATATAACATTTTTCTTCATATATCGATAACTTCAATTTAAATATAACATTCTTACAGACTTCAATTAATTAAATTTAATTAATCTAACATATTTTGGCGCAAACATACTCCCGGCCTTGGAAGTTCCTTCCAAAACCAATTAAGCTACCTCTTCAATCGACAAAGGGCAAATCTTGTGTATGTTGCGTTTAAACAATCCTGCCTTAGTTTTGATTGTCACCACTCGTACAGCTTTATCGTTGCCAGGATGACATTCGACAACATGTCCCAACGCCCAGCGTCCTGGTGGTGTGTTGTCTTCCGCGATGAGAACTAACATGCCATTTTCAATGTTGTTGCAGGTCAACACCCATTTGCTGCGTTCCTGCAACAGATTTAAATACTCGTTCGACCATCGCTGCCAAAATGAATGGTGCACTGCCACAATGCGTTTCCATCGATTGGTCATTGAGAGTTTGATAATGGAGTCGTCGCATGGTTCTGTTAACGAGTTTAGCGGTCGTCCAACTAAAAAATGTCCAGGAGTTAAAGCCTCAAGATCATTCGGATCTGAAGACATCGGGTGAAGCGGTCTTGAATTCATTACCGCCTCCACTTGCGCTATAGCTGTAGACAACTCTTCGTAATTCAGTGACGCGCCATTGAAACATCGTATTATGAGTTGCTTTGCCACCTTCACAGCGCTTTCCCACAAGCCACCAAAGTGTGGTGAGCGGGGAGGGATGAATCGAAATTGTACTCCTAAATTGCTGCAATGGTTGATGATCCGGGGCTTTTCATTCCATAACTGCTCAGCTTGTGCACCCAGCTCCCTTGCAGCTCCAACGAAGTTGGTGGCGTTGTCGCATGACAGTTCCACACTGAGCCCACGTCGAGCGAAGAACCGTTTAAGTGCTGCGATGAAGGCGTTTGTGCTCAGATCTGACGCCAGCTCCAGATGGCATGCCTTTGTCAGAAAGCATACAAAAACGCACAAATACACCTTAGTGGGCCTGCGTCCTCGCTGATTGTAGTGCATCCACAACGGTCCAGCAAAGTCCAATCCCGCTCGTTCGAAAGGGTGCGCACCAATTTGCACTCTGTTTGCTGGTAGAGCGCCCATGATCTGGTCAGCACGTTGTGGCCGTTGACGGAATCAGGCTATGCAGCTACGAACCGTTCTGCGAGCTACCTTTCTGGCATTGATAACCCAATATTGTTGACGCACAAAAGCACATATTGCATGTGCTCCTGCGTGCATATTACTTCGGTGTACATATTCAAACAATGCATTAATTACTACGTGCGTATTTGGTAATAATATTGGGTGTTTGACTTCGTATGGTACATTAGCTTGAGAAAGTCTACCTCCTACTCGCATGATTTCAATGCCGTCTGATATATCAAGAAATGGGCTAAGCCCCAGTATTTTTGGAGAACGGATAAGCTCACATTTTTGTAACTTAGATATTTCTTCATTAAAATGCAGATGCTGGATATTGAAAATAATGTATTTTAGTCCACCTTTAATTTCAACTGCAGTCACACCCTCAGAACTAGTCAACTCAACCTTCAAAAACGCGCGCCGCCAGCGAAATATGTAAGCAAAAACTCGAGTCAATTTTGTAAAGCTGTTAACGAATTTGCATTGGCTAACTATATCCTCGTACTGCGATGAGGTGGCTGCTACAAGAGAGAATTTCGATGCTCGCTGTTCTAGTGGTTCTTCTGGACTCCGCCACCGCATTGGAGGCCACGTTTCAACCGCTAATTGCAAGAACCTTGGACCTTGCCACCATAACTCGGAATTCTTAAGGTCAGAAGTGTGCATACCCCGCGACACTATATCTGCCGGATTGAGTTTTGTGTCTACCTTATTCCAATCCTGAACACTAGACAATTCTTGTATTAATGCGACTCGATTTGCAACAAACGTAGTCCATCTACTAGCTTGCGAACTTATCCAGTTCAGTACAATCGTTGAGTCTGTGAAATATTTCGTGCTATGCACGGGAAGAGGCACACATGTTTTTATCTTGGCCATTAGCAGAGCGAGCAATTTTGCACCTTCCAGCTCTAAGCGCGGCAAGGATACTGCTCTAACTGGTGACACCTTAGACTTCGCAGTCACCAAGTTGACTGTTATACATCCATTCTTGTCGACAGCTCGTGCATATATTGCCGCGCCATAAGCTCGACAAGATGCATCTGAGAACCCATGCAACTCTAAACTTTCCGTTTCGTTGTTAACTGGCAATACGCTTCTAGCTAACGAACATTCGTGCACAAGACTTAACTCCTTCCTATACTTTTGCCACTGGAGCGAGTAACTGGGAGGAAGCTCTTCATCCCACTCTTGCTTAAGCAACCAAAGCTCCTGCATAAATATTTTTCCCAAAATTAAAACAGGACTTAAAAATCCAAGTGGATCGAACAGTTGGGCTAGCTCTGAGAGCACTACTCTTTTTGTTATAATCGCTCAGTTTTGTGCAGTGTAGGCAAAGTTAAAACGGTCCTGAATTGAATTCCAATAAATTCCAAGAGTTTTCGCAGTGTCTGTCGTTTTCAATTCTAGTGGCTCAGCACATTCAGAATTGTCTATCGTCATCCTGCAATTAGTGCGCCATTTATGGAGTTCAAAACCTCCCTTTTTAAGAAGCTCAGTTAATTCTTGTCTTAAACAATAAAGTTCGCTGATGGATTCTGCTCCGCAGAGCATGTCGTCCATATAAAAGTTTGAAAAGACAGCTGCTTTAGCCAGAGGGTACTGATTACCGAAGAGTTCCGCTAAATAATATAAACAGCGGACTGCCAAAAATGGTGCTGAGTTGGTGCCGTATGTAACCGTTTTGAGTCGAAGAACCTTTATCTCTGTCTCCCTGTGCTGACGCCATAGAATGCATTGCCAATTACAATCGTCTGAATCTACCAAAATCTGTCTGTACATCTTTGAGATATCAGCAGTTAAAGCATATCTGTAAAAACGAAAACGTGTGAGAGTTTCAAACAAATCTGGTTGCAATGTTGGCCCTACTAACATGGTTTCATTTAACGATACTCCGTTTGTAGTCTTACAAGAAGCATCGAACACAACTCTCAATTTAGTCGTCGCGCTATCTGGTCGAATCACTGGGTGATGAGGCATGATGTACTTGACGTGGCGAATCTCGTCCGTATTCACCTCTTCTAAGTGATCCAGATTGCGATACTCTTCTATGAAGTCTGTATAGTCTTTCTTCAATAGAGAATTTCTATTCAGCTTCTTTTCTAAGTTTAGAAATCTTCCTAGAGCAATGTCGTAGGACTCACCTAACTCAACCTTAGGCTCCTTGAAGGGCAACTTTACAATAATACGATTGGCTGGTGATATTTTTACTGTAGATGCAAAGTAGCTCTCACAATTTTGCTCTTCCTCACTGACCATATTTAAAGGCTTGGGAACATCTTCCGTTTGCCAAAACTTCTCTACTAAACTATGCAACTTGTCTACCTCTTGTTTATTGATTTTTAAAGCATTACAAGTCAAAGTTGCGTTCTCATTTGGGCCGCATTCACCCACAACAATCCAGCCTAACAAGGATTTTTGCAACATAGGTTTGTTCGCTCCCATTTTGATCTGACCTGCGATAATCAATTTAAAGAATAGGTTGACTCCAATGAGCATGTCGATTTGCTTAGCGGAATCAAACTCTGGGTCAGCCAATTTCAGCTTTCTTGGAATTAACAATCCTACCGATGTTGTGTTCACTGGCCTATACTCCGTTATTTCGGGCAAAACGCAGAACCTTTCAGTTGCTGAAAAACTCGTAACTCGTGATTTAAACGTCGCGCGGACTTCTCCCAAAGTGTTTGATTTAGCGTTTCCTATTCCGTTCAGAGAGTATTGCACTGCGTCAACTCTAAGTTTTAATTTGTCAGAAAGCCTATCAGTTACAAAATTCAACTGACTTCCGGAATCAAGTACACATCTGCAGGAATGGAACTCACCACTAGCAGCCTTCACTAAAACTACTCCAGTAGCCAAGAAGCTCGATGCCTGATTGGACAAAAGCGAACTGTGCAGCGCACTCGAACTAGCCTGATTGTTGTTGCTACCTGAATCTCTCATCTCACTTGACTCTCGATGTAGCATCAAGTGGTGAGGTTTACTACAAATCGAACAACGTGAAGCTTTGCAATCCTTGGTTTGATGCCGCTTGTTGAAACACACTAGGCACAAGTTTTGTTTTTTCACCTCATGATATCGTTGTAAGGGTGTTAGCTCCTTAAATTTCGGGCACACTTTTAGCTGATGTGGACCGGAGCAACTATAGCATTGAGTCGGGAAGTTGTCCCCTGCTGTCGTTGGTAAGCTTGTGCGTTTATTTGAGCCTTTACCATACCCATGCGCAGAAATTCCTTTCCGAACTTCTCTTCCTGCTAAGTTTCGTCCTCTATTACAAATAAATTGTGACAGCAAGCTCCAAGAAGGCAGATGTGAGCAATCATATTCTGCTTCCCACTTTTCCAAGGACTCATCATCTAATTTTCCTCTAATAAGGTGAAAAATAATTGCCTCCAACATTTCACCTTCGCTGACCAACGATCGAAGCGATCCCAAATGTGAATTAACAGAGTCAACTAACCCACCTAAGCAATCTGCGTAAGATTGCTTGAGAGGTTTGACATTAAACAATTCGCATACATGCGACTGTACTATTATACAATAAATTTTCCTGAAATCCTAGGTAATGTTAACTTTGGCAGTTTAGAAATGCGAGAAGCATTCATCATTGTAGAATTTGCAGCTGGGTCAGCCAATGCAACGGAATGTCTTCCTCTGTTACTTAATGCACTCAGAATTTTTGCCTTAATTTCGCAGTGCAGTTCTTCTATTACTTGGCGCGTATCCCACTCAATAGCATCGTCAGTTATCTGTTCGATCGAGCTCTGAATTGTATTTAATTGCGTAAAGGTTGACTCAACTAAACTGAGGCGTGCTTCTAATTCTGCAGAAATCATTGAACTGCAGTTGCTTAATACATATTCTTTATTTCGCCTTAAAGAATTTATTAAGCTTTCGCGAGACGAGTGATGTTCAGAGTCTTTACTTCGCTTCGGGGCCATCTTTTTTAATGTTATTTAATGTTATAAATTTATTTATGCTCTCACGAAATTAACCCTCGAAAATCACTTATGTAGTCAAAATAAATGCTTTCGTAATTCTTAATAGCAAGCACAATCTAGAAAAGCATAAATTTCAATTGCAAACTTGAATAACTAAATCACTGTGCTTGTTATAAGAGAATGTAAGTGCATATGTACATATACCGGCTAATAATGTACAATTTTTACATCAAGCTTTTTCTGTGCACGTTTGTATGTATGTATGTACGTATATTTTGGCGTAGCACAAAAACCGCTATTTCTCTTTTCTCTTTTTTCACTCCTTTCGCTAGATGCCGGTTGAGCTAATTATTTGCCTTTCAATATTTAAGTCAAGGTTAAACGGTAATCCAATTATCTTTTGACTGAGTTTAACCTAAACCCTCAATTTTCTTGTTCTTTGTATTTAAACGCATATACATACATCTTTATGTATGTATATGTACAAGTGAACTAACCTTTCACAATAGAAGGTATTTTCACTGCTCTCAAACTACTGTACCAACGCTCAAATCAACCACTGCACGTATATATTTAACTTTATTAATTATTATTTTTTTTCTTTTAAATTTAACTGCACCGAATAAGCAACATGCACTATGCCAACAATATGGTCACAATACACAAGGTACTCACAGGTTGATTCCAGCACGTACGGCTCCGCCAACTGGTGCACTTCCTGCTCCAGATTTAATTTGTCTGCTCTTCAGGTAGCAGCGGGTTGGACCTTCTCCAAGAAGTCCCTGCTCGGGCGCCAAATGTTTTCGCTCTTCTTAAGCCAGCTCGTAAAGACGAGATAAAAAGTATTTCAAACAAATGCTGCTGCGCTTAACCAAGACGAAAGTTAGAAAGAATTTATTTTATCTCATTAGAGATGGGCGTGCCTCTTCAATATGCACGATCGTTACAAGGGTTATAGTGTGGAATACATCGTTTCTTCATATATCGATAACTTCCATTTAAATATAACATTTTTCTTCATATATCGATAACTTCAATTTAAATATAACATTCTTACAGACTTCAATTAATTAAATTTAATTAATCTAACATATTTTGGCGCAAACACAAATCTTAAAATATTATTATTGGCCCAAACTTTACGAACAACTTAAACAACATATTCGACATTGCGAAATATGTAACAAAAATAAATACAATAGACACCCCAAACATATCCCGATATCTGAAGCACCCATTCCAAATAAAGAAGGTGAACAACTACACATTGACATTTTTTATGCTCAGAAATTGACATTCCTTACTTGCATAGATGCATATTCTAAATATTTAGTAATCAAGGAAATAAAAAACAAATCAAACATGGTGTTCGCGCCCTTTAATTCATTGTAGTACTTAAACTAGATTTATTTGACATCATTAGCATTAAATTCACAGAGTAGTTAACATGAATTATCGATGTATGAAAAATGTAATCAACGTAACAGAAATGAATACTAGCTGTTGTAACTTAACGAGGAAGGAGATGTAAAATAGATGTAGGATGAAATGAAGAAATAATGAAATTAGAAAATATATGTCGAATAGAGTTAGAGGCGAGCTGACGTGCGTTTTTATTTGTGAAGAAAACGGATTTATATGCAATATAAATCATTTATACGCTGCCTTGAGACTCTGGAGCGAACATTTGGCGCCCGAGCAGGGACTTTTGGAAAAAGTTCAACCCGGATTAAAGCTCATTGCTTACAAATAGTTGAGGAGCTGCACCGGTTTAAGTGCAGAGTCCGCCTTGCGCAAAATTGTGGAGTTTTGAGTGGAGTGACGATTTAATATTTCTTGCAGGCATTTAAATTCAAATTCAAGTGTGATTAAAATTGGCTTAAGACCTTACAGTATATTTGGATTGGTGTCAGGTGTGAATTTGCAAATGTAGAAAAATTAAGAACGGTTGTGCAGTGCTAAAAGGTACATACATATGTACATTTGCCTACATGAATATATACAATCATTCTCACAGCCACTGTGCTAGTCCATTTTCGGTTTCTCTCTTTTTGGAAGCTGTACGTGCGTGTGTATGTATGTATGCTTATATACAGCAAGTACAACGGTAGTGCAATTGAACGGTAGCTAAATGAGAGCGGTTATTAACACTGTGACATCCATTTAACCTTAACAGCACCCGTTCTTTGTGCGAACTTTCTTAGTGAAAAGCAATTGCAATTGAAATCGACAGGTGGTAAATACATAGTTTAAACGAATTGACTTTACCGCGCAAGCAACTTAAGCTAGGCGCAGTCCAATTTGTGTATTGGTGAACACTTCGTTTAAATTTGATTTACGTGCTTGGTATTTTGCCCTTTTTTTGTAGGGATAAAGGTATTGTGTTTTTCTCTAAGTGTATGTGTTTCGCCATACATAAAGCAACGATTATGGCACCAAAGAAGGGTAAAGAAGCAGACATGTTTAGTGCAAGAACAGGTTTAGTGAATTCATTTACGCGCAATACAAATTTTATTTTTAAAAATTTTGACTCAATGACAGCTGCTGAAAACAAGTCTATTATTGTTCAAGCCCATATTAACGAATTGTTTAACTTGACACGACTTAAGCAGGCTGATTCCGAAGCGCTTCGTATTATGGTAGACACTCTCAGTTGGTCGCGCTTAAGTCTATTAGCAACGAACAAGAAATCCTTGATGCGATAATATTTCATTTAATTCGCAGCAAGCTTGATGACGAGACTATCGATAAGTGGGATGGTGAATGGGATTGCACTAAGATGCCTTCGTGGATAACTTTGTCCCAGTTTTTGATTCATCGTGGAATGAATTTAGCAAGTCGAGAAGCCCGTCGATCAAACAACAGTAGAGCGACATTCAATAAGAACGAGCCCAAAAGGGCCAGCTTAGCTGCGACAATTGACAGCAACGTTTGTAATACAAGCTTGTGTTATCACTGCTCTAGGCCGCATGGTTTGAAGGCGTGCACAAAGTTCAAACAATTGTCAGAAATGCAGAGATATAATGAGGTAAAGAAATTAGGACTCTGTTTTGTTCTTTAGTAAGCGCCATTTTACAAGGGGTTGCAGCGCGCAGCATTATAGTATTTGCAAGAAGCCACATCATGACTTACTGCATCGAGCAAACAGAGATGTCGTATCTAACTCTCATGCAGCACAAGAATCAAGTTCTTTACATAGCTCAATCTTAAGGGGAACTTCGACTAATTTTTTGGCAACTGCAATCGTTTTTGATAGGAACAGCAAGGGAAATTATGATTGCTGTAAATGCGTTTTGGATTCTGGAAGTCAGCTGAATTTTGTTACTTCAAGGTTGGTATCTGAGTTGGGGCTGCAAATGCAAGACTCACGGATGTGTCTTAGTGGAATTGGTAATTCAACTTCGCAAATTGTAGGTGAAGTTCAAGCCACAATTAAATCTAGAGTGACGCTTTTTTCTGCTACCCCCAATTTTTATGTGTTGCCGGAAATCACCCAATATAATCCTTCCTGTTCTGCTTTAGATGTCAACGGCCAAATTCCTCAAAGGATAACTCTTGCTGACCCAACCTTTAACTCTGCTCAAAGCATTGACATGTTGCTGGGGGTTTCTATTTTCTTTAAGTTGATTGTGACTGGTCAGATCAAGCTAGGACCAAACATCCCAATCTTGCAACGATCGTTGTTTGGCTGGATAGTCGTTGGGGAATTTACGCCCACAACAGGAGGAACGAAGCTAAAAAAGGGCCATCGAAGCCAGATGAGTTGCATGACTTAGTGCAAAGGTTTTGGAGGTTTGATGAGTTGCCCGAGGTCGCGGATAAATTCACTAGTGAGGAACGGCAGTGCGAAACTCACTTTGCGTCAAATGTCAGGCAGTTGGAGTCTGGGCGCCTAATGGTGACACTACCGTTTAAAGAGCCTAAGGTATCGTTAGGCGACACGTACAAAATCGCACTTTCGCGATTTTTGAATCGCGTATAAGTACGCGATGTCGGCTGACATAGCAAAAATGTACAGACAAATTTTAGTCACAGAATCTCAGCGAAATTATCAGTGTATACTGTGGCGCTCGAACTCTGCGGATCCTATTAAGGTGTTGCGACTGAAGACTGTCACTTATGGAACAAATTCCACTCCTTTTCTCGCAGTACGCTGTCTTTATTATTTAGCAGAGAAATTTGGTGAACAATTCCCGTTAGCGGCTAAGGCCATAAATAAAAACTTTTACATGGATGATATGTGGTGCAGACTCGATAGCTGAGCTTTTAGAGCTTAAGCGAGAGGCAACGGAAATATTAGAGCAAGGTGGATTCGAGTTGCGTAAATGGCGTAGTTATGAGCAAATCTCTCAACCTGCTGAGCCGTTAAATCTGAAAACAGGAGATGTAGCCAAGACACTTGGAATATATTGGACGAGTGGCGTTGATAGGTTTCAGTTCTCTTATAATATCAAATACTGTTCAACCATTACCAAGCGTACAGTATTGTCAGAGCTGGCTCAAGTGTTTGATCCTCCAGGATTCTTGAGTCCAATTCTGATCCTAGGCAAGATCTTTGTTCAGGAGCTCTGGTTTGGGACGAGGAACTTTCCCCTAGCTATGCTATTCAATGGAGCAAGTACAGAGAAGAGTTAAAATTAATTGATCAATGTTCCTTGCCTCGCTCAGTCGTACCAGTTGAAGCGGAGGTAGATACATTGGAGCCATTGTATTGAACTGGCCATCTGCTCATGCAAGCCGATGGACCACATTTGTGGCTAACAGAGTGGCTCAAATTCAAGAATTGTCAAATATACAGGATTGGTTTAAGGTAGACACTAAACTAAATCCAGCAGATATTATATCTAGGGGATTGTACCCAACTGACTTACACAATTCAGAGTTGTGGTGGCATGGCCCCCAATTTCTAAAAGATGTTCAAGATACTTGGCGATCAGAGCGTTGGAAGAACGACGAACCGATGCCAGAGCAAAGAAAAATAACATTTTCCTTAGCGGCGAGTATAGGCCATAATAATCACAATGATATAGTCAGCACAAGTAAATTTGCAAAATGATTTTCTTAAGCGAGTATTTGGTTTCATATTTCGTTGGCGCAAACGCAGTATGAAAGCAACTACTCAGAAACTGAGTGCGCTAACCGCAGCAGTATTATCGGGAGGCCTTCGGTACATTTAATTTACAAAACAGTATGTTGCGCGAGGAATTCACTAAGTTGAGGCAAAGAAAACAAATTAATTCAGAAAAAATACAATGCTTGAATCCTTTCATATCGGAAGAGGAGGGTATACCCATAATTCGAGTAGGTGGTCGCTTAGGCAAGGCAGAGTTAGCATTTGACACCAAGCATCCAATTTTGCTACTTTCTAATCATCCAGTGATCAATGCGCTGGTAAAACACACACATCATTTGAATTTACATGCCGGAGTGCTAGCTCTTTGCGCTTTTTTGCGGCAGAAGTATTGGATTGTCAATTGCAGGAAGCTAGCTCGCAAGATTGTGCGAGGCTGCGTTACATGTTTTCGCCTGAGACCAGTTCTAGCAACACAGCTAATGGGTGACCTACCTACGAGGCGTGTGAGCGGCAATAACTACCCATTTGAACGTGCTGGTCTGGACTTTGCGGGTCCCATCTGGATGAATTTCAACATGCGTGGCAAGCGGCCTGTAAAGGTTTACCTCTGCGTATTCGTGTGCTTCCTTACAAAGGCATGCCACTTGGAAATCGTTTCTGATCTAAGTGCCAATGCTTTCCTCGCTGCATTGAAACGATTTTTTGCCCGTCGAGGACTCAGCACGGATTTGTATTGTGACAACGCCACAAACTTTGTGGGCGCCTCACGTGAGCTAAATCGAGGTCTGGAAGAGTTGGACAAATGTACAGTGGTTGACGAGTGCACCAAGCGAGGAGTGCAGTTTCACTTCATCCCGCCACGTTCCCCCCATTTCGGAGGACTTTGGGAGAGTGCAGTAAAGGTTGCGAAACAACTGCTAGTGAAAAGTGCGAACAGTACATCGCTAAACTTCGAAGACCTTTCGACCGCTGTAGTTCAGAGCACATTCTGGAAACGCTGGTCTTCAGAGTACCTTACTTTACTACAGGAGCGAACCCGATGGACAAAAGGCATTAGTAACATCAAACTGGACTCATTAGCCTTGATTGCAGAGGATAACTCTCCACCTGGGCAATGGTTGCTGGGACGAGTAGTCGAGTTGCATCCAGGAGCAGACGGCGTGGTGCGAGTAGTAACTCTAAGGACCAAAAGCGGCACACTTAAACGAAACATACACAAAATATGCCCTTTGCCTTTGGAGGAGGAATAGGTCATGTAAGGTTGGAAGGAGCTTCCAAGACGGGGAGAATGTTCGCGCCCTTTAATTGATTGTAGTACTTAATCTAGATTTATTTGACATCATTAGCATTAAATTCACAGAGTAGTTAACATGAATTATCGATGTATGAGAAATGTAATCAACGTAACAGAAATGAATACCAGCTGTTGTAACTTAACGAAGAAGGAGATGTAAAACAGATGTAGGATGAAATGAAGAAATAATGAAATTAGAAAATATATGTCGAATAGAGTTAGAGGCGAGCTGACGTGCAGTTTTATTTGTGAGGAAAACGGATTTATATGCAATATAAATCATTTATACGCTGCCTTGAGACTCTGGAGCGAACACATGGAGTCTAAAATTTTAGAATTAATCCAACCTTTCCCTTTTGCCAAATCTATAATGATGGACAATGAACCTAGTTTTTCTTCTGCTCAATTCATATCTACAATAACACGTGCCGGCTTAACAATATTGTTGGAGCTCATCAATAATAAAATAAGTAGTTAAGCTAGTATTTAAGAGAACACAAGAAGTGTCGTCATTTAATCTCTTAAGTTAAGACGATCGGCAAATGCCGACGGCGAATTTGGGGGAGTGTGGTCGGACTGTGGTCCACTCTCACTTAAATCAGTTTCGTTTGTGCACTGAAGCCAACTACACATTTATTAAAAACGTTGAAGCCGAACTCCGCGTCCTTTTATTTCTAATTTCTTGATTTAGTTGATTTCTCTAAAAATTCTTAGAGAATTTTGCATTGGCGCCCGAGCAGGGACTCGAGATTCGGCGGTTTTTTTTATTAATATTAATTTTGCCAGTAGTTGGCTTCGCGCGTCTTGTGTGAGCAGTAACAACAAAAAACAAATAAAACCAGTAAGAAAAGCAACAGTCGCACGGCACGCGACAGTGGGATACCGTTCGACCCTTAGACATATACATATGCACATACTTTGAAATTATTCTCGACAGATGGCGCTCGCGCTTCGCCAGCGCCCGCCTCCCTTGTTAGCCGACACAAGCACTTGGTTTTATGCACATACTTTTTTAAAAAACTTCTGTGTTTATTGACCGATCGGATTACAATTTCGAGAATACGTAGATATTTTAATGAGCTTTGTATATGTTAAAGTCAAAAAGTTGTATCTTTAATACAGCGCTGATAAATTGATTTCAAAAATTAAATTATTAATTTGCGGGGGCGGTGGGCGTGGCACCCAACATTTGAAATAAACTTGATCTGCGCCGGCTACACAGAAATGTTCATGCCAAATTTGGTAACTCTAGCTCTTATAATAGCTGAGATCTGTGTGTTCATCTGGTCATCCATACATCCGGACATCCGGACAGACAGACAGACATGGCTCAATCGACTCGGCTAGTGATCCTGAGCAAGAATATATATACTTTATGGGGTCTGCCACGCCTCCTTCTGCCTGTTACATACATTTGCACAAAGTTAGTATACCCTTTTTTGACCATTTTCAATGGTCGAAGGGTATAAAAAGTGAACGTTTTGCTGGACTGCCGTTTGCGCCAAAGAGGTCGTCAACGTTGGAGACTAAATGGAATCTAGTCGTCGCTCTATGTTATCGATTCTGTAGACAGCCTACAACAAAAGAACATTAAATACAAAAGGCCTTAATACGTTGCATTTCTGTTATATTGATAATACTAACCTGCTTGCATGATTAATATTAAAACTAAAATAAACAAACGGCAACATCGTTTATTTAAATATTTTGTATTTACTGGCATTCTTACTGCTATTCTTTTCGCGCGTTCATTTTGGACCGTGCGTTGACCCCGGATTACAGCTAAGCTCATATTTTTGGTGTTCGCTTTCGCTTGCATTTCTGGCAAGCGGTATTTTGTTACCCCGCACCCCGCGTTTTGCATTACTGCCTACAACTGTAGTTTCAGCAAGTGTTTGACTTATCTCTGTTCGATTGATTCTCGTTCGTTCGTCTCTACATACTGCGTTGATTGCGCGTGTGCTTTGATATTTACATTCTTACATTATCGCTACCCCGCACCCCGCGTTTTATATTGCTGCCTACAACATTAACTTCTCTTTAGTTCCGAATCACTCGGACATTTCGTTTGTTTGTGCACACAACACATACATAGGTTGTGTGCGTGTAATAGTTCAGACCAGTTAATTGGCTTGTGTAGGTAGTATCGCTGCGAGGGCAGTTTATAAAGTTTCGTTATTGTGAGTAAGGTATATATTCTTTAGCATGTCTGAGTCCGAGAAACCATCTACCGAAAAACTGCCTAGTTCTAAAACTAGTGCAAAACTCGCATTGTGTCTGCAACGATACGATAAGGTGAACGCTGATATCGCTCGTATGCAATTAGCAATAAAAACCAAAGCAACTTCTGCAGACAGAACAGAGTTAACGTGTAGATTAGAGCTTTTGGAAGGGTATATAGAGAAGGCAATGAATCTTCAAGCCGAATTAGACATTTTAAACCCTCTTAACGAACATAGAGAACAGTTAGAAGAATTGTGTGTCATCACAAAGGCATTATACCTAAAGGCAATAAAGCCAGAGACAGAAGTTAAACATAATTGCTCCGCAAGTTCGAGCCAGCGATCGCATCTGCCGAAAATGCGTTTGCCAAATTTCAATGGAAAACATTCGGAGTACAGAAATTTTATGTGCCTTTTCGAAAGCTTAGTTCACAATGACACTTCTCAAACTAACGTTGAGAAGTTCAATCATCTGGTCTTGTTTATCAGATGAAGCATTGGGGGTAGTTAAGCCGTATCATTTAACGGATTGTAACTACCCTAAGGCCATTGAAAGCCTCAAAGCAGTATATGACAATAAATGTCTTTATTTATTTATTTATTTATTTATTTAACGTCAACTAAGCCAGTCGACTTGCATATTTAAAATAAAATTAGATAAAAATTAAGATTAAAAATATAAAAAGATTTAAATTAATTAAGATTATATATTTTTTAAATTTAGGCTGGGGAATATAAAACAAGAATTAACGATCCAGCATTTGCTGCAATGGATTGGGGAAAACCCAGTAAAACCCAATCAGATCGGTAGATTAATTTTAGTTATTAGAATGAGGTGTTAATTCATTAAGGATAGACAATTTAACAGAGTGGAGGGAGGACTCTGAGTTGAAAACTCTAGACAGTCTATTGTAGTCAGCACAGAGAACTCGGAAAGGGTCATGCAAGCTGTAATTATTAGGACAGAAGGCTAAAGAAAGTGGCCTAAAATTACGAGTAACTCTAGAAGGAATACAGAAATTGATTAGGTTAAGTAGAGTGGGGGAATCTATATCGTACTTTATTAGTTTTACGATAAACATAACACCTAACATAATACGACGGTTAGTTAAAGAAGGTAGGTTAATTAGAAGGAGTCTACTAGAATATGGTGGTAAGTCAACACCCGAAACCCAATTAAAACTACGCAAGGCAAAGAGTAGGAACTGCTTTTGAACAGACTCAATTCTATCTTGGTGAATATGGTATTGCGGCGACCACACGCAAGACCCATATTCAAGGATTGGACGAACAAGAGAAGTATAAAGCAACTTTGTCGTATAAGGATCCTCGAATTCTTTGGCCCATCTTTTGATGAACCCAAGTAGTCGAAATGCCTTATTGACAATTTGTGTTATGTGACGATCAAATTTCAATTTATGGTCAAAGAGGATACCCAAATCCATTGCTTCAGATATTCTTAAGAGTGGGGTTAAGTTAAGATTATAGTTGATGACATGATAGTTACCTCTGTAAAATGACATAACCTTGCACTTCAAACAGTTTAGATGTAGTAGATTATGTCTACACCATGCAAAAAACAAATCAAGATCTGTTTGAAGAAGGTTATTAATAGGATCACTATGTGTCAAACAGAGTTTCACATCATCAGCATACATAAGAATGTTAGAGTGAAGAAGTATAGAAGGAAGATCGTTAATAAAAAGGTTAAATAGCAAAGGCCCAAGGTGGCTACCCTGAGGAACACCAGAAGTGACTAAGATCGGCTTAGAAAGACAGTCTTTAAAAGAAACTCGTTGATACCTATTAGTTAAATAATCGGAAATCCACAAAAGGAGCTTTTGAGGAAAACCCATCAAATTTAACTTTTGGATTAAGAGTCTATGATTTACGGAGTCAAATGCTTTACTGAAGTCAGTATAGACCACATCAGTTTGCATTTTATTCCGAAATCCTAAATTGATGTGAGAGGAAAATTCTAAAAGATTAGAAGCTGTAGATCTTGCCTTAATAAACCCATGTTGACAGGGTGAAATTATTGATTTACACATAAAAGTTAACTGAGCCGTAAAATTTTTTTCAAAAATTTTAGGAATAGCGGACAATTTGGAAATACACCTATAGTTCTTCACATCATGGTTAGAACCACTTTTGTGAAGAGGAATGGAAAAAGAGTTTTTCCAAATAGGTGGAAAATAACTATTTGCTAGTGACAAGTCAAGCAGCTTATGAATAGGCCGGAGAATTGAATCAGCACAATATCTAAGCACACATGCTGGAACTCCGTCAGGGCCAGGAGAGAAAACGGGTTTTAATGATTTAAGGTCACTAAGTAAAGACGTTTCGTCAATAGAAGGACAGAAGAAAGTGTTAAAATTTTGTATAATATAAGGGTATGGATGTAATGGGAAACTGTTAGGTTCAGTTGAATAAGTTGATTGAAAAAAGTCTGCAAACAAATCGGCGGCAGCCAGATCATCAGTTGCTTCCTTATTTTCATATGATAGTACAGAAGGAAATCTACTTGATTTACGTTTTAAATTGACAAAGTTGTAAAACTGCTTTGGGTCCTGAGCAAACTGCAAACGGCAGCGACACAAATACTTTTTATAACAGTTAGCATTCAGAGCAATAAAGTTTGCTCTTGCAACAGTATAACGCGTAAAATCAGAAGGATTACAAGTAATTTTAAATTTTTTAAAATACCGGGATTTCAAATTTTTCAACCTTACTAGCTCACGTGAAAACCAAGGAGGCCTGTTGGACTTTACAGGAAAAGTAACAGGAACACATTGATCAAAAAATGAGTTCATAGAGGAATAAAAAAATGAAATGCATGTATTTAGATCAGAGCATGAATAAAAAGATGACCAATCATGTTCCAAAATTAAATAATTCAATTTTTCAAAATCGGTCTTACGGAAACAACGTGATTTTACTTTAGGGGAAACAGTTGCAGTTTGCGTAGAACTCGGCATAGTTAGAACTAGGTCTAATGTAGGATGATAGGGATCTTCGGGAAGAACTAAGGGATTGATTCTAGAGATAGTATTTACTAGAATGTCGGAAGAGAAAACTAAATCAAGCATTCTACCACTACAGTTAGGAACAATATTTAGTTGATAAAGAGATAGCTCCGAAAGGCCACTTAAAAAAGAATTAAATAAAGAAGGCACCAATAAATCAGATTGAGAAGACCAAGTAACTTCTGGTAAGTTGAAATCACCAAAAACTAGCATGTAGTCTCTATCAGATAATTTGGAGGCGACGGATTGGATAGATGAAAGATGGTTCAGGTAGATAGAAATATCAGATGAGGGAGGAATATAAGAACAGGTAACATAAATTGAGATTTGATACATTGTTATTTTAACACATACAAATTCTAAGAGAGAACTATGGTTTATCGAAATTAGTTCGGAAGAAAGATCAGATTCTACAGCTATAAGAACACCACCTCCAGTTCGTGATAAACGATCACATCTGAAGGTGGTGTACTTATTGGGAAAAATTGAACTGTTATCTACATCAGGTTTTAACCAGGTTTCAGTAAATATTAGTATTTGATGATCAAAAGATACACTATTCATAAACAAATTAGATAGCTTAGAGTTTAGGCCTCTAACGTTTTGATAGGCAAAATGAAGATAGGAAAAATCTACTGGTTTTTTGATGTCCCATTAGAAGAGGAAGAAGGGGCACGAGAAATTTTAGGAAGCGGTACCGCAGCTCTACTTTTTTGTTTAGGACAAAATTCTTTTACAATTAAGTCTGGCGGCCAGAAGGTTGCGCTGCAGACAGATTGAAACTTGTCTGCAGGAATACTTATTTTAAAAGATGCAATGTCTCGCATGTAGTTAAATTTAAATTTTTCTACAACAATACTAGGTACAGAGATTTTTGAATTAATAAAGGATTGCACATCTTCAACCGAAGTATCAGGTGCAAGGCGAGAAACGAAAACCTGTTTCTTAGGCTTAACCGCGATAAGCGATTTAACATTTGAAACAACACTGCTGTTTTCCAAAGAATTTTTGGGATTCTTTTTGGAAGTAGACGAAATAGGAGAGGTGACGATCAAAAGTGGTGGATCGCATATAACAGCCGGGTTGGCTGGAGGTATGTTAGGAGACGTAGAAGGTGTTAAATAGGCAATAACAGGAGATGTTATGCCTGAAGGAGTTGCCGGTGGAATTTCGGGAGACTCATCAATACATTCATATGAATTGAATTGAGTTTCCATATTAGAGAATTCTGACTCGAGATTTGAAAAGGCTGTACGCAACTTCTCAAATTTCAATTTCGTCTCCCTAAGCATTTTAGTCAAAGTGAGTTCTTTCACTCGACAAACTTTACATGTCCATTTTAGGCCAGATTCTCTATTGTTAATACAATCTTTAATGCGTACTGTTAAGCCGATGCATTTGATATGATAGAAATTATCACACAGCCAGCAGCAAACAAAGTCCGGCTTGGCATCGGCCTTGCATTTGCAGGGAGTAGCAGAGCACACCAGCATTTTGATAAAAATTAATATGCCTTGAAAATTGTAGGGAACACCAAAAAAAAAATGTTACAGAAATTACGAAAATAAGTTCAAAAAGAAAAAAGTTAAAAAGAACAGTTAGAGAGCAAGAAAGCAAGCAAAACAAACACAAGCGTAACTCACAAGAGAGCGTAAAGAAGCGTGAGAGTGAGAGCGCGAGTAAGTGTATGTAGAAAGCAGAAAAATAACAACACTACTGTAGCGAGAGAGCCGTTTAGGGTACACACTTTGCACAGCGCAGCACACTCAGAGAGCGAAGCAAGCGAGAATGAGCGTGGGGATGTGAACTCCAAACGAAAACAAAAACAAGACGCTTAAGGCGCGCAAATTAATTTAGATAAAATGTAATTTTAAATACAATAAACACTAGTTTACCAGTTACTTATATATCAATTTGTTAGCACAAAGTTATTACACAGTAGTGAATCACAAATTAGAAATTTAAATCACCAGAAATTTAGTACAACTTGTTAAATAACAGGAGCAAAAGCTAAAACACAGCTGATCACCAAGAAAGTTGCGAAAGCAATTCTATTCTTATATTCTTTGACACTGTTTCATAGTTATTCGACATACCTAGCATGACAAAACCATCTGCATCGAGCTTGAGATCGATAATAGATACGGTGTCTGCTATATATGCGTCGTTGTCGTCGTTAGGGAACGATAAAGACATTTCTAACGCAATGATCATTCATATGGTCATGGCGAAAGTTGACCATATTACCAAGTCTCGCTTTGAAGAGCAGCTTGATTATGATACACTGCCGTCTTGGGAAGATTGTGCTAGACAACTGAACAAGAGGTATCAGTATTTGTCAGCAGAAGAGTCAACTCGAGACAAAACAAAGTCACGAATTGAACACAAGAAGCCCCAAAAGTCCAAATCGTCCTTTGTTTGTGCTGAAGGAGGACGCACGTCATCGCCTGTATGCATTTTTTGCAAATCGGAAACGCACAACATTTATTCTTGTCCGTCGTTTGCTGCCATCTCAGTTATGCAGCGTTTTGAATTCGTTAAGGCCCAAAGGTTATGTCTCAATTGCCTGGTCGCAGGGCACATAGTCTCAAAATGCAAAGCATCTAAATATAGAGTATGTTCAAAGCCTCACCATTCATTGCTTCACAGGTATAATACACCTGTTCAAGGTGAGACACCTTCTATTCACGCAACTGCTTCATATGCATATTTGGGACATTTGCCTAATAATGAGCAAGTCGTTCTTGCAACAGCTATCGTGAATGTAAAGGATAGATTCGGTAAGTTGCATCCTGCCAGAGCCTTGCTCGATAGTGGCTCCCAAATAAACTTGATGTCTGAAAGCATGGCTCAACTACTACGACTCAAGCGGGAGCCAACTTCCCTAGCTATCTCAGTGGTAGGTGGTGCAACAATCGATAGCAAAAACAAGATATGCGTCTCTATTCAATCGCGTCTCAATTCACATGCCTTTTCCGCTGACTGTTGGGTTCTAAAATCTATTTCTATAACTCAACCGGGGCAGTCAATTACGTTCCGAACTTCCCATTATGCAAAAGACGCTGCTGGGTTGGATAGTAGCGGGAAAATATACTGAACAAGTACCTCGTCGTCAGTTCAGTGGGTGTTCAGTAGCTCAAAACAATGATTGTTCTCTCGACTCCTTAGTCACCCGCTTCTGGGAATTGGATCAATGTCCAATTGAGTCGAAGGCTGTTCGCCAAACAGCTGAACAACAGGCGTGTGAACTGTTTTTCAAGAAGACTGTCAAACAGTTATCTTCCGGTTGCTTTGAAGTTAAGCTTCCTTTCAAGACCCATCCAAAGGTTCTCGGTCTGTCCTTTCAAACTGCTGAAAGGCGTTTTCTACAACTTGAGCGAAAATTATCAAAAGATACAATTCTTCGAAACATGTACCATGACTTCATGAAAGAATATCTCGATTTAGGACACATGTCCATTCTGAAGTCTGCTCCTCTAGAACAGCATTACTTTATTCCCCATCAATGCGTTCTGAGACCTGAAAGTACCTCTACCAAGCTTCGTGTAGTTTTCGACGCTTCTAGCAAGACGTCAACAGTTGTTTCACTTATCGAAACACTAATGGTGGGGCCAACAATTCAGAGGGAGCTGTATTCAACTTTGATTAATTTTCGATTGAATAAATATGCCGTGACTGCTGACGTTTCCAAAATGTACAGGCAGATAAATGTTTCGGAAGAGGACAGAAAGTTCCAACTGATTTTATGGAGAGAAAACACTTCACAAAGTATACAGGCATACAAGTTGATTACCGTTACATATGGTACAGCATCCGCTGCCTGTTTGAGCTTGCCGACATACATGCACAATCACATCCTATTGGATCAGATGTGATAAAAAAGAGTTTTTATGTAGATGATATGCTGGCAGGAGCAGACAGCGTAAGGGAATTAAACATAATGTGCAAGGAAGTTCGTGAAATATTGGAATCAGGAGGGTTTCCACTGGCCAAGTGGGCACTGACTCTAGCGAAGTTACTCTCAAAATTGAGGAACAGAGTGCAGTGAAAACTCTTGGAATGCGTTGGGAACCTCAGGAGGATCTATTCAAATACCATCTTGATGTGGATAGTTTCGCATCGCTAAAACCAACAAAACGTAATATGTTGTCCATAGCTTCTCGGTTTTTGATCCACTTGGTTTGCTGTGTCCCATTATAACAAAAGCCAAAATGTTATTACAAGAGTTGTGGAGGCTTAAGATAGATTGGGATGAGGCCATTCCTATGAGTCTTCATACAGCATGGCATAAGTTTACCATGACATTGCGAGATTTGCTTAAGATCCATATTCCTCGATATGTCTGTCTTTCATTCTATGAGCAAGTTCAAATTCATTGTTTTGCGGACGCCTCCAGTCAAGCATATGGTTGTTGCATATATGTACGAACTGCCAATAATCAAGACGTTGGCATTAAGTTACTTACGGCCAAATCTAGGGTAGCTCCACTTAATGTCAAAACCATACCTCGACTAGAGCTATGTGCAGCACTTTTGCTGGCCAAGCTGTGGCATCAAATCTCTCCAAATATGGCAAAATTCAATGTAGAAAGCGTGAATTTCTGGTCAGACTCACAGGTTACCCTGTATTGGTTGAAGCGTGATTCTGGCACGTTGGGTACATTTGTGGCAAACAGAGTTGCTGAAATCCAGGAGTTGTCAAATGGTGTTGTTTGGCGTCACGTTCCAACAGACGCCAGCCCTGCTGATTTGGTATCGAGAGGAACTGATATAAATGAAATTGAGAGCTCGTTGTGGTTTAAAGGGCCAAGTTTTTTGATAGAAGAAATGGACCAATGGCCACAACTTCATCAGTTCCAGATAGCGTCGACCCTGAAAACTTCGGAAGATAAAAAGGTGTGACGGTTGGCACACTAGCGGAAGTTCCGCAAAATTGTTTTGTGGAGTTGACACATCGTCACTCCAACTTTGCTAAACTAGTTCGAATAGTTGCATATATATGTACTTCGTTCACGTATACAGCTCAGAACAGATTCTCTTGTGTATCGGCATTAGAAAGGAAAATTTCGTTCCTTAAATTAATCGGCACAGTACAAAGTATTACATTTAGGAAAGAATTGAAATTGATGGAAAAATCAGCAGTATAGCACCTATGTTGCAATCGCTAAATCCATTCGTTGACAAATTTGAAAATAATGGCCTGAAATTTGAACTAATTCGGGTAGGAGGTCGTTTGTTACACGGCCCTCTCTCTTATGAGGCTAAGTTCTCCTTTTTACTAACAAAGGATTCCGCTTTTGCGCAACTCTTTGTCAAACACTTGCACCTTAGCCATTACCATGCTGGTGCAAAGGTACTAGTTGGGTTGTTACGGCCGCAAGTTTGGGTGGTGAATGCACGTAGTTTATGTACTGCAGTTGTGAGAAATTGAGTACACGGCCGGGACCGTCTCCGAGAAGGTCGGCCGTTAAGAGTATCTGGTGTAGACTTTTGTGGGCCATTTTACGTTAGCTATAGGATCTGGCGGAGACCCCCTGTAAAAACGTATGTTGCCGTTTTTGTTTGTTTCGCCTCAAAAGCAGTTCACTTGGAACTTGTCACGGACCTATCCACTGATTCTTTTTGAATGTCTTTAAAAGGTTCATTGGGAGGCGCGGACTATCCGAGACGATGTTCAGCGACAATGCGACGAACTTCGTGGGAGCGAGCAACATGCTGAAGGAGCTGCAGACGGTATTCCTGGAGAGCAAGGAGCGACTGACGGGGTACGCAGCGGAGCGACTGACGGGGTACGCAGCGGAGCGACTGACGGGGTACGCAGCGGAGCGAGGGGTGCACTGGAAGTTTATTCCCCCTCGAGCACCGCACTTCGGAGGACTGTGGGAAGCAGCGGTTGGCGGTGGCTGCCAAGCACAGGCTGGTGCGGACGAGTTGAGCACGCATCTAGTGGACGTCGAAGCGTTGCTCAACTCCAGACCACTTCTCATCGACAGCACCGATTCCAACGATGGCGAGGTAATCACGCCAGGGCATCTACTCATCGGGCAACCTTTGCTTGCGCTGCCGCACCGATTAGGACCAGAAGAGTCAAGCAACAAGCCAGGACGCGCGTACTTGAAGCGGTGGCAGCAGTTGTCGGCGCTCAGACTGCACTTTTGGCGCAAGTGGTCCAAAGATTACCTGCTCAGCCTGCAGCAGCGAACACAGTGGACCAAAGGCGAGGCCAATCTGGTGGAAGGGGCGGTCGTCATGGTGCACGACGACAACACACCCCCGCAACGATGGACCATCTGGCGCGTAACGCGCATAGTCCCAGGGGTAGTGGAAATAAAAACACGAGCAGGCGCAATTAGGCGTCCAATTCCCAAGCTGGCACTGCTCCCGACTTGTTAAAGACCGGAGCTCTTCAACGGGGCCGGAATGTTGGAGCTCATCAATAATAAAATAAGTAGTTAAGCTAGTATTTAAGAGAACACAAGAAGTGTCGTCATTTAATCTCTTAAGTTAAGACGATCGGCAAATGCCGACGGCGAATTCGGGGAGTGTGGTCGGACTGTGGCCCACTCTCACTTAAATCAGTTTCGTTTGTGCACTGAAGCCAACTACACATTTATTAAAAACGTTGAAGCCGAACTCCGCGTCCTTTTATTTCTAATTTCTTGATTTAGTTGATTTCTCTAAAAATTCTTAGAGAATTTTGCAAATATATTACGCAGACCCCAGACACAGTTTAACTAACGGCCAAGTAGAGAGAGTTCATTCGACTATAATAGAAATTGCTCGATGTATTCAAGAAGAATACCAATTATTAGACTACAACGAAATTATTTATCGTGCAGTTAAAGAATATTATCAATCAATACAGTCGTCCACACAGCAAAAACCTTATGATATTTTGTTTAATAAGACAGATCATTCACATTTACCAGAAAGATTAAAAACAGTCCAAGCAAAAATGGTAGAGTATCATAATCTAAACAGAACACCTAAAACTTATCAAGTAGGAGATGTCATTTACGAGAAAAAACATGGCGAGAGTAATAAACTCCTGCCAAGATATAAAAAGCAAATAGTAAAAGAAGATTTAAAATTAAGTAATAATTATAAAAAAGATCGTATTATTCACAAAGATAATATTAAGTTTTAACCATTTTTTTACGTTTTCTATTTCTTTCATGTTTTAGCATGAATATTTTATTATTCGTATATATTATATATAACTGGGCTCAGCCGCTTCAAATATTATAAATTACTCTAAAGAAGTTTACGATTTAATCGAAGACACAAATAACATATTTTTATACGAAATTTAAGTTTTTATAAAATCATTATTGAGGAAGAAGTAAAATATGTAAATATTTAATAATAACATCAGTACTGATTGGGATTTTTATTTGCATTTGAAACTAGCTAGCTCCCTGTTGACACAACTTACACCACACAAAAAAATAAAAATAAGTATTAATGAACTTGGTACCATTTTTAAATGGATATGGTTACCATACAAAATAAAGTAAATTAACTTATAGTCAATAACAATAAACAAAATGAAATTAATTCAGCAATTTTTAAAGAAATAAGGAGGGTCACCGATTTCCTAAGCCTCAAACTTGATAAAGAATTTTTACTTAAAAAATACAGATTACAACTGCTGTCAAATGATTTACAAACATTGCGAGATGCAATTACTTTTTCAAAAGCCAAAATTTTAAATTCCAAAATCTTGAATAACAACGATGTGGCAAATATTTTTACAAACGAAAAATTCAACATAACATTAATATATTTGATAGACGTTTCTATCTTTAAAATTGTTTCTTATAAAGGTTTAATCATTTTCTTTATTAAATACCCTATTGTAAACAACAATTGTAACTTATACCACGCAAAGGCTATATCTAAAAAAGATGGAAAATTATTAATTGAGAAAGTAGCTAAATGTAATAGTACCTTTCATTCCATCCAAGTTTATAAAAAAGAAATATATAGTAATTTTGCACAATTACGAAATATTAAAAATTGTTTTGTAGACCTACTCAATAAAGATTTCACAATTTGTAAGAAAATTAAAGAAAAAAACAGACAATTAGAAATAATAACAGATGGCGCTATTTTCGTGTCCGGAACAAACTATGTAAACCATACTCTAATTTCAGGAATTTACGTAATTACCTTTGAAACCATTGTCGACAGAAATGGCATAACTTATACCAATAACAAACAAAAATAGTTAAATTTTATTGAAAACAATAGATTCACTAACTTTTTAATATCCGAATATCTGCAAAGCAACATGTTCGATGTCGATTTATTAGGACAATGTAATGATCTTTATTCAATATATGTATATTAATGTATTATAACTTCATTCGACTACGGATTACAAAAGACTGCGCTATTATTCACAAGCAACGTTCGATTCAGGGGTTGCCAGACGTATTATACAAATAGGGGGACATGCAGCGTTGCCAGTAATATTAATATTCTCAACACTCCTTCTCAAAGCTGTATGTCACCTTTACAAACTCAAAAAACATATTTAATGCAATCCCATCATACTAACAAATTTAACATGTTCATGCCCATTTCATCAACAAGTTTTGCAATATAGACCGCTTCTTTAGCTGTTGACGAAAGCGCCACATATTCCGCCTCCGTAGTACTTAGTGCCACGACCGATTGCTTCTTGGACTCCCAAGTAAATGCAGCACCTGCAGCTAAGAAGGACCAGCCACTAAAGGACTTCCGATCACTGCTATCTCCAGCCCAGTCCGCGTCGACATAACCATGGATAGGCTGTCCATTGCTTTGGTAGTGCAACTTCAGCTCTGTGGTGCCTTTCAAATATCGCAATATTCGTTTGGCACCCACTTCATGCTCCATGTGCGGGTCGACATTCCGTTGTGCAAGCTTCGTTACAGAATGTAGGATATCTGGCCGGGTTGTCATCGCCAGATACATCAGTGAACCAATCAATGACTGATACGCCTTTTGGTTGACCCCTTGACAGCTTTCTTCATTACATTTTACTTGAAAGCCTTCCTCCAATGGTAACGCGTTCGCCTTACAGTTCTGCATACCGTACTCATTGAGAAGACTCTCAATAAACTGTTTGTGGCCAATATGGATACTGCCAAGCTCACCATCGCGCTCGATTTCCATACCCAGGAAATGTTTCAGAACGCCGCCATCGACCACATCGAATGCGCCAGACACAAGCGCCTTCACGTTGTTCAGTTCTTGTTTGCTCGAACTCGCCACTATTAGGTCGTCAACGTATACGACAATAATAGTAAAGTTATTTCCAACCTTTCGTGTATATATGCAGGGTTCACTAACGCAAGGAACAAAGCCAAATCCTTGAAGCACCTCGTCCAACTTCTCGTTCCAGATACGACCGCTTTGTTTGAGACCGTACAATGACTTGTGTACGCGCTCAGGATAGCTCTTATCCACAAACCCTTCCGGTTGCTTCATATATATCACATCTGTCAGCTCGCTATTCAAGTACGCGGACGCCACGTCCATCTGATGCATGTACATTTTGTACTCAACAGCCAGGGCTATCACCAACCTTATTGATGAATAACGTGCAACAGGAGAAAGTGTTTCGTTGTAATTAATGCCAAAACGTTGGGCGCAACCCTTTGCGACCAACCGGGATTTGAATCGCTCCACTTTGCCCAAGTGATCTCTTTTCACAGCAAAGACCCATTTACAGCCAATTAGCTTTTCACCTTTAGGTAGCTCTTCCAATGACCATGTATTTATTGTTGGCACGCAACGAATCAATCTCCTTCTGCATCGAGTCTCTCCATTCCTTAGCCTGCCCCGTGCCCAACGCCTCGCTGACTGTATCTGGTACCTGAATGTCATCGGCAGCTATAACATTCACCACGTTGTATTGTTTACGTGGCCGTTCAGGTCGACCAGTATATAGCTTCTTAGGTCGTCCTGGGCCTCTCTTACTGCCTCCTTCATTGTTGTCATCGATTTCTTCTGATACTCCCTCAGTTTCATCATCATGACTCTCTTCAATGGCTGCAGCTTCTATAGCAGGATTCACCTTATCTGCCACAAAGTCATCAACAGTGTCACACTCTGACTGGTCTTGAAGTTCAGCTAGTTTCACATCAGCAACGTTTGCAGATGCCTTGCTGCCATGTTTTACCAAGTCATCTTCTAGGAATATGACATCTCTAGCATCAATAATCGTTTGCTTTTCAAGATTGTGCAAACGATACGCCTTCGCAGTCTCGGAATATCCGACCAACATGTATTTAACGCCTTTTGGTTTGAACTTCTTCCGGTGAGTTGTATCCAGTACAATCGCCCTCGCGCTAAACACTCTCAGGTGGGATACCGATGGCTTCTTGCCCGACCACGCCTCGTACGGCGTCACTCCAGGCAACGTTGACGTCTCAGATCGATTTCGCAGATAGGCAGCCGTGTTAATAGCCTCTGCCCAACACATCTCGTCAACAGACGTATTGAACTAGCATGCTCCGTGCCATCTCCACCAATGTTCTATTGGCACGCTCCGCCACACCAGTTAGTTGCCGTTTTATGCCATTTCTCACCAAGAAACTGCTAAATTTCTCACTCTCGGCCGTTGTCGCTTCTTATTGATTTTATCTTCATTGCAGTCTGTGTCTCGGCAAATACTTTAAATTCTTTAAATTTATCAAATATTTCGTCTCTTGTCTTTAAGAAACACACGGACACGTAGCGCGTTTTATCGTCTCTAAACGTTGCAAAATACCGTGCACCGCCAATGGAGGGCTTATTCATTGGCCCGCAAATGTCAGTGTGCACCAGGTCAAGAATGCCCGCAGACCTATTCTCTGATCTTTTACCGAATTGCTTTTGGCATATCTTACATTTTGCACATGTTTCACACACATGTTCTTTTATATCAAAACGCATGTTTGCATCCAAGCTGAACACCATGCCATTTTTGGCCATCCTTTGTAAACTTGTGTAGTTCAGGTGACCGAACCGATTGTGCCATTTTTCCATTTGCGCTCTTATAGGCTGCGACACAAAACACTTATTTATTTCGTTTTCAAATATATACAGTCCGTTTCTATTTTTTACTTTTAACAAAATTTCATGTCCGTCCATCATTGTTTTCAAATATTACTTTAAGTCCATTTTTGTTGGCTTTCGCGACAGACATAAAATTGCACTGCAGTTCTTTCACGTATAACACGTCGATCAAATCAAAAGATCGCTTGCGCCAATACAAGCGTACAGTACCGCGACCTTCCGCACAAATAGAATTATTTCCAGCTAGCATTACCTTTTCTTTATGCTCGTAAAATTCTATAAACATCGAGCGAGTACAACACAAGTGGGCGGTTGCACCACTATCCAAACACCACATTTCTTTTGCTAGTTCATTATTCGTAGCCACAGTCAAAACAGTGAAATTTGATTTGTTTACGGACTTATCTTCTTCTGATTTAGTCGACTTCTCTTTCACTTTACAATTTGCCGCAATGTGACCGCGACAACCACACGACCAGCAAACGACATTCGATTTGCCTCTCTGTTTTGTGTTTGAAGAACCGTTTGACTTGCTTGACCGTTTGTCCGTACGCGCTGCAAATATTTTCTGTTCACTTTTCTCTGTGTATTCATCACATGCCTTCCTTCTTTCGCCTTCTTCAAGCAATTTGACTTTTAGTGCACTAACACTAGGCAAGACATCACGCGATTCGATGGCAACAACAAAGTTCTCGAATGATTCATTTAAGCTTGACAGCAAAATTGTAGCATACAACGAATTGAAATTCCTTGCATTACTGTTGAGCGGATGTTAGGGTATTGTTGGGTCGCTAGCACGCGCTGGAATCCGGCTCAGATGTGTCGGCAATGGGGGGTTCACACGAAAACCGCAACAACTGTGCTCACGACAATATAAATACAAATAAAAGAAATTCGCGTGCTATATCGCCAGACAACTAAATATGATCAGAAGGATAAATAGGGAAAAGAGACAGGTCAGTCAGTTACACAAGACCAAAAAAAAGTAAAGCAGCCTTTTTGGCTTCCTCCAATGCTTGGAGAGGCCATATCCCCTTCCATGATCGCCAGGTGCAAATGTATAAGTGGCGATCCCTTGTGGCTACCTAAAGTTTAATACATTTCATCACTTCCGTCGCCCATGACTCCCGGAGACAATTAAGCTTTAGTTAAGATTCATTATAAATTTTATTGCTTAACACTAAAACTCCTATTTAAGGTAAACTTCATTATTACTTTCGTTTTTATTTAACTATTCTAGCTATACTATTTCTTATTTATTCCTTAGTTAGGAATTTGAAAACTACCATATTCATTATGGGTTTTCGGAATATTTATATTCAAGATTATTTTAATTTTTAATTTGTAGCACTTAAAAACGGAATCAATAGATAATGCTCTATCATTTTATATAAAAAAAATAGGATTATTTTTCGGGTCCCTATAGATAAGTAGGTGTGGGTAAATTGAAATGCACGTGGCTGTAAGAAATAATAATGGATTAATTAATTATGCTTGCAATGGTTTCGAAGAACACATCTATTAGCAAACGTTTACTTTACGTGAAATTAAAAATAAAATACAAAAGGAAAAACACTACCATGATAACGGTAGGTATATGTACATGTTTGTCACTTACAGTTGTTTGCATCCCACGACGAAAGATCTTTCGTTTTGTAGATGTGCCATATTTATTTGATGATTTAAGGTGTTTAGTTTTAAATTCACTTATTAAAAATAAAAATAAAAGTTTTTGAGGGTCGATGTGACAATCATTATAAGGCCCTAATATTATTTTTAGAATTTATTAAGATACTAAAAGGGGGTACTTAATCAAAAGAAAATCAAAGTTATTAATTTTTCACACCACGAGCATTTCGATTATGACACCTTTTCAACCTAACCTAAAAGTAAACCTTAAACAATTTTTAACAATATTTTTTCTGTAGCATCGCGCCACTTTCGTTATGAAATATCTCTAGGTCAATTAATATTTAAACTGCACTCATAATTACGAACTTAGTTTTGTGGTTTTTTTCAATGTAGAGTTATATTCTATTCACTTTATGTATTTTCATTATCTTTGATTCTTTTCATTTTCTTCCGAACACGTGTCTTTTTCAGTTTGTCATTTTTTCTTTATAAGTTTGATTTTAATAAATGGTGGTAGTTTGCCCTTGGCTTTAAATTTTGGGAGTAGATGCACTTTTAATCATTTAGTTATATGTCTCCAGCATTGGTGATCCCTCCCTTATAGATTGGAGCACCCTGGGGAAAAAAGTCGGGCTCCGATGGACACCTAAGTGCCGGTGCACCCAAAGGTGAAAATTATGGCCAAAGTTAAATATCACCTATTTTAACTAGGTATATATAAGGAGCCAGAATCTAAATATTAATTAATTATTAGATTCTGCAGAAAACTATTTTCTTGAAAATATATACCTGGTCTGGCACCAAAGTTGGGGTTCTAGTCACGTTTTTGCTAATTTTTCTTACTCCAGAAAAATATTCGGCATCCTAAGAATTTATTTAAATTATTTATTTATTTAAATTTTTAGAATTTATATAATAAATTATGCGGAAGCGTACTTACAAGTTATTTATTTTCAAAAACAATTTTTACGCAGCATGTGCCAAAAATATATTTTTTTCACGCTTGAAAAAGTCTTTTTTTTTCAGCGGGAGCGCACGTCCGGCGTCTTGGTCAGAGCAAAGAAAAAGACACCAAAGACAGTCACCGTGGTCGATATGTCGATTGGCCTTGACCTAGTTAATGATGCAATTCGATTGCAGATAATTGCATTTATTTATTGGAACTAGTGCTATATCACCAACGGATGGCGCTAATAGCCGATCGTACCATATTTCATATTCCTGATCATAGATGGCGCTTTTGAACATCAACATTTTTCATTGCCTACTTTTAGGTCGAATTTATTCGTTACGTTATATCGACGTTTAAACATAAAATAACCCAGTGACAGGCGCTACTACAAATCCCCCCGACTAAAATCAGACTTGGTGGTGTGGAAGGCAAATTGGTTCACACACGACGTTGCAGAACTTCCTCTTTATTCGACACGTTAACACAGAATAATCCTCTCAGTCTTAAAGTTAGTTTTACATTGGTTTAACATAGGCTTAAGTTCACATAGTTCTCGTGTTATATGAGTATCGATATACATAGGCTTAACATAGTCATCGTGTTATATAAATATCGATACACATAAGCTTAACATAGTCATCGTGTTATATAAGTATCGATATATCAGTGTAACTCTCTGCCAGCCTACTACAATTCGTCCATCCTGACGATAAGGATCCCCTGATCCTGGTTTCTTATGAGCTAAACATGTATGTTGTAACAATTTGTTCGTTTCTTATGGTAGACTTATCAAATAACAGTAATTAAGTATTCTTTAAGAATTTGTTCGTTTTCCTATCCAAGGTCTTATGTTTTGAGCACTCCACACACCTTTGTAAGGATTTCGAGAAACTTGAAACCCTTCAACATCCTTTAGCAAGAATCTGTCATTACGAAGTATTTTAGCAATTACGTACGGGCCTTTGTTCTTTGGGATCAACTTCCTAGTAACTCCCGCAGTACTGTCAAAATTTTTTACCATTACATAGTCTCCTTTACTATAATCCCTTGGCTTTTTCTTTGCTTTATCATAATACGTTTCGTTATAAGCCTGTGCTCTATTTTGATTATCTATTGCCTTTTTTCTAATTTCCTCTACGTTTTCTACCTGAACTGTATCGTTTATTTCTTCTAATTTCTCCCTAAGTTCATCAATAATTTGACCTTTCTGCTCTACACCAAAAAGCATTTTACTAGGAACCTGTTTAATACTTCGGTGTACGGTGTTATTAAGTGCATGTTCGATTACATTATCCCAGTGTACACCATTTTCAGGCTCAGTTAACTTTGCTATCATTGGCCCTATGGTCCTGTTTATGCGTTCCACTTGTCCATTTGCTTGCGGAGAACCTGTTGCGATTTTCAGATGTTTAATGTTTGTTTCTGTTAAAAATTGTTCGAATTCGTGAGATGTGAAACAACTACCTCTATCTGAAACTATACATTTTGGTTTGCTATACGCCCTAAAATAATTGGATAAAGCTTTTAGAACTTCTTTTGTGCTTGTTGTTTTTGTTGTGTACAATCTAACAAATTTCGTAAAACCATCTACTATTAGAAATATGTGTTTATTCGCTCTTCCTGCCGCTACTGGTCCCGTAATGGTCGATGTGTAATAATTCAAACGGCTTATCACCTTTAGGAATGCTGTGTAAGAAACCTTCCGATTTTCCAGAGTTTGGAGAAAAAGCTACACATTTTAGGCAATTCTCAATGTGGTGTTTGTATTTTTCCTTGATGTTTTTAAACCAATAACTCCTCGAAATAGCATCTATCATCTTATCCCTGCCAATGTGACCAAGTTCATTATGGTATTTGTGCAAAACGTGATTTTCCATATCCTCAGGGACAAAAAATAATAAACGATCGTCATTTGTTTTTCTGTATACAACGCCATTTCTCATCTCAAAAAGTTTGTGCTGATTTTTTTCTAATTCTTCCTTAATTTTCTGTATTTTTAAATCTTTTGATTGGCAAATTAAAAGATTGTCTTCAAAACTAGTGGTTTCTACAACCAAAATATTGCATCTGCTCAGAGCATCTACGTGTTGCATTTTTGTTCCAGATCTATGAATCAGTTCGTAATCATAATTTTGAAGTTCAAGTGCCCATCGGGCGATTCTAGGATTTAACTCGACTCTGTTTAATGTAAGCGTTAAAGAATTGCAATCGGTTAGTATTTTGAAATGTCTCCCTTATAAATAGATTCGAAATCTGCGCAGGGCGTAAATAATCGCCAGAGTTTCTAGCTCAAAGCTGTGATACTTTGCCTCAGTCTCTGTACTTCGCTTTGAAAAATAGAATACGGGATGGAGTTTTCCGTCTTCTTTCCTTTGCATTAAAACCGCACCAAAACCCAAAGCACTTGCATCGCAATGCAATTCAACCTCATCTTTATGATTATAAATAGCTAAAACGGGTTCTTCTATCAGTTTTTTCTTCAGGTTCAAGAAACAGTCCAGTTCTCTTTGCTCAAATGAAAATTCTTTGTCTTTCCTTAAAATGTCGTAAAGTGGTTTTGCTAACGTAGAGAAATCTTTTATGAACCTTCTAAAATATGAACATAATCCTAAAAAACTTTGGACGTTGTGTACTTTTTCTCTAACTTGTTGTTAACTAGTCTTATAAACACATCTTCTAATGTTCTTAAATGTTCTTCCATATTTGTACTGGCTATCATGATGTCATCCATATATACAATGACTTTATTTTCCCGTATTAAATCTGCAAATATTCTGTTTACAAAGCGTTGGAATACTGCTGATGCATTCTTGATGCCCATAGGCATCCTTAAAAATTCAAATTGCCCTAAAGGGGTCACGAACGATGTGTATTTAACTGAATCATCGCCAACGAATACGTGAAAATATCCATTCTTTAAATCAAGCTTTGAAAACACACTTTTATTCACTAACTTGTCTAGAAGGTCATCTATTAAAGGCAACGGATAATTGTCCTTTATTAAAACTTTGTTTAATTTTCTATAGTCTATACATAAACACAAATCTCCTGTTTTTTTCTTTACCAGCACAATGGGAGAAGCATATTCTGAATCACTGTTTCTAATAATGCCTTTGTCTAAATATTCGTCTAATAGTTTTTGAAGCTGCTATTTTTCACTAAATAAAAGTCGCCTAGGCGAGCAACTGAATGGTTTGGATTTCTCTAAACTAATTTTCATTTCGCATCTGGTAAATGGGGTATCTGGTCTCTTCGCGTTAACATACTATATGATTCTTCGAACATTTTAACAAATTTACATTTTGTTTCATAAGTTACCTCACACCCACAGTTGTAGTCTAAAAACTGATTATCAACCACGTTAATGTTCAACATTTCAGTTTCAAAATTGTCTGCACAAAATTCTATTTTTCATTATGCTGTATCTCACCAAAACATTGATTGTTTTCTAAATGCGATTGGAATTTTTTCATCTGCCTGTTTATTGACTTCTCACTAATGACTGGCTCATTGCTCTGAGGCTTATTTATATTTCTATTTTCCACTTCTTTTTCATTAGTAACTTCAATTAACAACATTTTTTCATCAATTGCCTCACATTCTGCTAGCTTTTCCTTAATAGTTTCATTTTCTAAAAAATTGTTCTTAACAATTTCATTTTCTAAAGATTTTTTTCTAAAAGTTTCATTTTCTGTAACAGTAGCATTTTCTAACAGTTTTTCCTTAACAGTCTCATCATCCATAACAGTTGCGATTCCAAACAGTTTTTTCTTAACAATCTTATTTTCTGTAACAGTTTCGTTTCCTAACAGTTTTTTCTTAACAATCTTATTTTCTGTAACAGTTTCGCTGGGATCGCAATTGACTACTACGGCAGTTGCTAGTTGTTGATTATTTTCCCCAGATACTTTAATCATATTGTTCATGTTTTCATTAATGCCAAGGCTGTCTAAATTTATGCTTAAACCATATTGATCCATAAAATCCCGTCCCAGGACAACATCGTGTCTCATTGATTCATTAGCGACGACAACCATCTCAAATTGAATTTTTATTTTTTCTTTGAAAATGAAACAGAAAGTTTTTCCAAATATTTTAAGTTGGCTCTTATTTAGCCCATGGTACACTTGGTCAACAGTTTTTAATGATACTTCAAATGGAATTTTTGACTGTTTAATGAATGAGATTGCGCTCCCCGAATCTATGAGACACTCTGCGGAAATGGGTAAATTAGTGGAGACAAAGAAAATTTTTAACATTCTTACATAGTTGTTGACGTTGCTGCTGTTGTTGCTTTTTCTTAGACGGCATTCTCCGACAAAATGGCCCATTTCTCCACAAGCGAAACAAGATCCAGGTGCCCTTACTGGCTTGCGGCAGTCTTTGGCGAAATGCCCCTTGGAGTTGCAGTTCCTGCAGCGCATGTTGTTGACTTTCGTCGCCTCCGATGTCGACTTCTTTAGTGTGTGGCCTTCGGCTTGTTGTGGAAGGCGTACATTGGCAAATGCTAGCTGCATTTGCTCCGGATTAGCGAATCTTTGGATGCGGGCTTGATCGCGTAAGCTCGCCGATGGAATTCCCTCAATGAGATGTTCGAGCAGTTCCTCCATGTCCATGTTGACGGATTGGGACATCATTTTTTTTTCTTCGAAATACATAGTGAAACGCTCGTTTTCTTGCCATTTTCGTTGCTCAAACTTCCGACGCAGCTCTGCTTTGGATGTTGTTTCTCCAAATGCTAAAATCAGTTGCTCACCTAGCCTTTCGAAAGAAGCTAGCATTCGAGTTGGGTTGGCGTGTAGCCAACGCTGTGCATCACCTTTTAGTTTGATAACGAACAACATTCGTAGGCAGTCATCATTTAAATTATAAATTTGGCCTATGTTTTTGAGATGATCCACCCAGTTGCGTGCACAAATATTCCCTTCGAAATCGATTGCAGCATCTCTGGCATAAGATAGTGAAACTGCTGATCCAGCCCTGATAAATGGCGTCTCTTCTTGGTTGCCGTTAGCGTTGCCACCTAATCCGTTTCCGACAGCGATCGTTGAGATGTTCGCATTGGCAACGTTGCCACCCGGTAAATTTTCAATTGGGCTTGCAGGGCTGCCTAAATTGTAACGGTTGCCAATGGTCTGCTCTTGTTGTATGTGTGTGGCGGCGCGCGTCTCTTCTTGTTGCTGTATATGTGTGTCGGCGCATGTCATTTCTTGTTGCTGTATGTGTGTGGCGACGCATGTCTCTTCTTCTTGCTGAATATGTGTGGTGGCGCGCGTCTCTTCTAACTGTTGTTGTTGTATTGCGCCACGCGCTTCTGCCCGTTGCAACGCGTTTTGCTGCGTAACAAGCGCTGCCCTCAGTTGCGTGATGATTCTGAGAAGTTCATTTTGATCTAGAATATTCTCGGAAACGCCTTCCTGTGATGATTCTGTTGTAATGTCAGGATCGGTACTGGGCTGATTTTCTTCCTCTGGGACTTGGCCTCGTTGTTCCGGCGATATTTGCCCTAGACGAGCCATTAATTCGGCTTTAATACCTTGGGTTGGTAAACCCAACGCCGAAATCCACATTTTAAATTGGGTGACTGTAAATTTGTTGAGATCAGCCTGGTCCATTTTGTAGGTTTGACCACTTCTGAATTTGTGGAAGGCAAATTGGTTCACACACGACGTTGCAGAACTTTCTCTTTATTCGACACGTTAACACAGAATAATCCTCTCAGTCTTAAAGTTAGTTTTACATTGGTTTAACATAGGCTTAACATAGTTCTCGTGTTATATGAGTATCGATATATATAGGCTTAACATAGTCATCGTGTTATATAAGTATCGATATATCAGTGTAACTCTCTGCCAGCCTACTACAGTGGGGACATCAAGGATGATTTACGCTTGGAACTGGTGCTTTATTGTTTGAGGTCCTTTGCATGATATTTACCCACGAAATTACCCTGCATATCCTCAACCTCATAATATGCGGACCCTAGCTTCTTTTTAATACGAGCCTTTATAAAGGAAGGAGCTAGCTTCGCACAAAAGCCTTTGGCAAAGTTACTCTGTTGGAAATTTCGGCGGAAAATTTTCTGTCCTTCTTTAAAGGAAACCTCGCGACTGCGCATGTTATACGTCGCTTTTTGCATGCTACGTGCAGCTTGATCTCGCATTATGTCTATCGAATCGTCTTTATCGAACGAAAGTGATCGATCTTCGAGTAGATTTAATCGTCTCAATAGCTCATAGTTTCTACCATTCGTCATCATGTGTTGCCCAAACACCAACCGATACGGCGTGTTATTCACCGCTGTGTGAAAACTCGATCGTAATGAGCAGCATATACTGCTAAGATTTTCATCCCAGTTGCTTTGATTTGGGTTTATGTACGCTTTTATAGCAGCAATCACTGACCTATTGACTCGCTCTGAGGCGTTTCCCTGAGGAGCATAGGATGCCGTATACGCATGTCGCACGTGATACTTCTGCAACAAATTGTTGAAGGCATGTGATTTGAATTGAACCCCATTATCAGATATAAGAATTTCTGGGACTCCAAAGCAATGGAACAATTCTTCTTCGACGTATGGTAAAATAGCATCAACTGAAAACTTTTTTACCGGTTTAAGGAAGGGAAATTTCGTAAAATGGTCAAGCACTATAAATATACCAATATTTCCGGACTTGGAACGCGGATATGGGCCTAAGTAGTCGACATACAATCGCTGGAAGAATCTTTGGCTTTCTGTTGCCCTAGTCAGTGATGGACTTAGAGTAACATTAGGATGTTTCGTGCTTTTACAGATGTCGCACTCGTTCACATACCTACGCACGTCTGCTACGAGATTCGGCCAGAAATAATACCGTCGAGTTCGTTCAAGAGTTTTGTTAATACCACCATGGGCAGCTAACACGTCGTTATGGGCCATTTGTAACACTTCCGGAACTAATTCCTTCGGTATCCAAAGCTTCCAAATAACATCGTCCGCTATTTGATCCTCCGGCGCATGTTCAGCATGCCGATAAACAAAACCATCAGTTATTTTGACATTGGATGTGGTAAATGACTTTTTCTCCACCTCTTCTTTAAGAGTTCGATAATTTATCCGATTGGAAATACGGCGATTGTAAATCTACGTACAATCCATTATCAATTGCTGACAGATCCTCCGTAAAAACTCGAGACAGAGCATCAGGAACAATATTTTTGTTTCCTTTTCGATGCTGAATGTCAAAGTCATAGCCTTGTAATTTCAGTGCCCATCTTGCTAATCTGCTACTGAGATCCTTTTGGCACATTAGCCATTTCAAGGACGCGTGATCGGTAATAACTGTGAACGCATGTCCTTCGACGTAAGCGCGGAATTTTTTTATACCAGGGAGATTCTATTGCTCATCGCTGAGAAGAGGCGTTTACGCACTCGGTGGATGAGGTCTCGCCACCCGTTGGACAAAGCTGACTGGAACAGAGCGCAGTGCAGGCTGCGTAGCGCATTGGTGCAGCAGAAATCTGCATGGTTTGATGACAGGCTTGCCAATACTGGGGTGGAAAGTGAAGCTACATTCTCGCTCTGGAAAACTACGCGCGCTATCAAAAGGCGTTGCGAAAGGAAGGCGCCACTGATTGACAGCAACGGGGATTGGTGTCGGACCGACTTGAGGCAAGCAGAGGTATTCGCTGAGCACCTCGCCGAGCGCTTTAAGCCATTTGAGCTTGCCAGTGTGCAGCAGGTTGAAGGGACTCAGGAGCATCTGACCCAAGCGATCCAAATGGATCTGCCAATCTCGCCGTTCGAGCCTAGCGAGATAGCTGATGTCATAGCACGCCAAAATAGTAACAGAGCACCAGGCTACGATGTCATCTGCAATGCCACTTTAAAGGCTTTACCCAGTTGTGCGATCAACTATTTAACATTGGTGTTTAACGCTATTGTGAGGTTTCAATATTTCCCTCCTCAGTGGAAGCTCGGGATAATCACCATGATCCACAAACCTGGCAAGCCAGTAAGGGAACCCTCTTCCTACCGGCCGATCAGTCTCCTCCCTTCGATCTCAAAGGTTTTTGAGAGGCTGATTGCTGTCCGGATGGTCACAATCATGGAAGACCAAGGGATTACCCCTGAGCACCAGTTCGGGTTCCGTGCAGGCCACTGCTCTGTTGAGCAGCTTCATCGGGTTGTTGAGCAAATATTGACTGCCTACGAAAACAAAGAATTTTGTAACGCCCTTTTCCTAGACATCCGGGAAGCGTTTGATCGAGTGTGGCATACTGGAATCCTGCTTAAAATTAAACAGACTCTACCTGCACCATATTTTGGACTACTTAAATCATATCTAGAAGAACGTCGATTTGCAGTTCGATTTCACTCGGCCCTTTCCACCGAACATGTTATAGCTGCGGGTGTCCCACAGGGAAGCGTTCTCGGCCCTCTCCTCTACAGCTTATATAGCCACGACATGCCGCGGCCGTACGACAGTCTTCTTGGGAAGTCAATGCTGGCTACATTTGCAGATGATGTATGTGTTACCTACAGGTCCCGAAGTGAGCTTGACGCTGCTGAATTCATCCAGGACTTTGCTACTATGTTTTCGGAATGGGCAAGGCGCTGGAATATCGGCATCAATAACAGCAAGTCAACCAACGTCTGCTTCACCCTTAAGCGGAACACTCCACCAGCCGTCTATATAGATGGCGCCCCTATACCACAGCCAAACGCAGCAAAGTACCTTGGCGTAACTCTGGATCGCAGACTGACTTTTGCAAAACACGTGACAGACGTCAAAAAGCGCATACGTGTTAAGATGGCGAAGCACTATTGGCTACTTCGGTCGCGCAGCAAATTGTCACTATACAACAAGGTGACAATTTACAAAAGTATTATAGCGCCAATCTGGAAGTATGGGTGCCAAATATGGGGCTTGGCTTGTAATAGCCAAATTAAAAGGATCCAAATTATACAGAATAGGGCAGCAAGACTTATTACAGGTTGCGAGTGGTTTGTGCGTAACACCACCCTGCACAGGGATCTGAAACTCACAACGGTCCTTGCTGAAATCAATCAGCATTCGAGTCGTTACCATGATAGGCTGAGGCATCATACAAATCGGTTGGCAAACGTACTCTACAGAACACGTCCAGCAAGGAGGCTTAAAAGACGCAAACCGAGGGATCCTATTCTCAGACGCTGATGTACTCATTGTTTTAATTTAATTGTTAATTGTTTTGTTATCTTTTATTGTTATTAGGTTTGTAGGTTATTAGGTTATATGTATTATTATTATTTTATAATTAGTTTTAAATATGTTGATTACGCTATCTATAGTTAGCCGGCGCGCCCAAATGGGCTGAACTAATAGATAAAAAGGACACAAAGGGGATACTGGATTTTCCCCGTATAACTTAATAAAAAGAATAAAATAAAATAAATAAATAAAACATAAAATAACCCAGTGACAGGCGCTACTACAAAATGATCGCAAACATTTCAGTGCTTCACATTATTTATTTGTGATGGCTTTATGCACAGCATGATGCTCGCAACCGCTTTCTCGTCTTTGGCGTCGAACCGCGCATTTTGTTCTTCGCTCCCATTTTCGCTTTTTATTAAACGACCGCATACAACTGACCATAATTCAGTATGTACTAGTGCTGGGTAATCCTAGTTCAATTTGAGGAATAAGTTCGTTCGTTCGTTTAAAATCAATGAACTAGGTCGTTCATTTAGTTCAATCTGTGGCAGTCACGATACATCGCGAACAAGTTCCACCAATCGATAGTTAAGTCGATGACAGACCAGCTGCAATCGAGTTAGAAGCTACCACTAAGAAAGCGACGCCATAAAGAGCTACACACAATTACGAAGATTAAAAAACTGTAGAATTAAGTGAAATAAATGAATAAACATAATTTGCTTCTTAATTCCATATTGGTGACCCCGACGCAAGAACATAAGCGTAACCTTTTTTGAAAATCAATTGCTAAAATTGGCTGATGCAATCACGCACACATTTGCGCACTGCACACTCAGTCAAACAATTGTGAAATTCAAAAGCGCGCAATAAAACTCTGTGAATATGTCTACACCACAGGAACAACGCAACGACGTCGTAGATAACATGGGACAACCTGTCGCATCAACTTCTGCACAGTCTCAGCCGCCAGAAATTTACCGTGTAGGTGTCAAGCCACCAGCATTTTGCAAGGAACAACCGGACTTGTTCTTTATACAATTGGAATCGCAATTTGCAATTGCTGGCATAACAACGGATGTTACAAAATACCACCATGTCATTGCATCATTGGAGCCGCAGCATTTCATACATATTGATGACATCATGCGCGATCCTTCAGTGATCAACAAGTATGATGCAATCAAAGACGCCCTGATTAAGGAATACACCGATTCTGATGAGCGCAAACTTAACAAACTCATTCATGAAATGCAGTTAGGCGATCTGAAGCCTTCACAATTGTTGAAGCGAGCGAGGAAGCTAGCACACAACAATGTCTCCGAGAAAGTTATCAAGACACTGTGGTTGGAAAAACTTCCAGACAACGTTCGCGCTATCGCATCTATTATTGACGGCGACTTAACCAAAGTGTCTCTGGCAGCGGACAAAGTAATGGAGGCTCAGAGCAAACCTTCGATTTCGGCGGCACATGAAGCTAACAACGATCTACTGGCAGAAATTGACGCGCTGCGCAAGGAAATAAAGCAGATGAAATCCAATACATCGACAAAAGACCGCTCAAACAACAATTCCAAATCTATTTCGCCATTTTGTTACTACCACGCCAGATTTGGCGCCAAAGCGAAAAAATGCGTAGAGCCCTGCGAATTTCAAAAACTCGCTACAAAAAACTAAAGCCCACGTCGACAGCAGCGGTTAACGAAGTGGGAGCTAATGAAAGCCGCAGATTATTCGTAACAGACAGAACAACTAAAGTTCGTTTTTTAGTCGACACCGGAGCTGATTTTTCCATTTTACCACCCACAGATCCTAGCTCTGAGACCACAAACAAACTGTATGCTGCAAACGGAACTCCAATCAAGACATTTGGCACCAGAATTGCTTCACTCAACTTCGGCTTGAACAAGATCATGAGCTGGCAATTCACCATCGCTGACGTCACCAAACCAATTATCGGAGCCGATTTCCTTCATGCATACAATCTAGTGGTAGATCTACGCCGTAAGCTCCTCATCGACAGCTCTACAAAGCTTTTCGCCAGAGGATCCATCTGCAGTATGGAAGTAGAAAAGCTGCACATAGTTTCGCCCACAAACAATGACCGCTACGAAGCACTTCTGCGTGAATACAGCGATCTGGCAAAACCATGCAACTACAATTCTCGGAACGCCAAGACAGCTGTTCAGCACTATATCTTCACAAAGGATCAACCAGTGGTCAGCAAAGCACGTCGATTAAATCCTGAAAAGTTGGCAATCGCCAAAAGAGAATTTGACTACATGCTAAAGCAAGGCATTTGTAGCCCCAGCAGCAGTCAATGGGCTAGCCCATTGCACATGGTGGCTAATAAGACCAAAAATGAGTGGCGCCCTTGTGGAGACTACAGACGGCTGAATCATGTCACAAGGCCTGACAGGTATCCACTGCCGCATATTCATGACTTCTCATACAAGCTGAACGAAAAATGTATTTTTTCAACAATTGATCTGGAAAGGGCATATCATCAGATCCCAATCGCACCTGAACATCGCAACAAAACGGCCATCATTACGCCAGTTGGGCTTTACGAATTCAATGTAATGACTTTTGGGCTATGCAACGCGAGCCAAACTTTCCAACGATTCATGGATCAAATATTTCGCGATATGGATTATGTAATAGTTTACATAGACGACATCTGTATAGCATCTCAAAACGCTGAAGAGCACTTCCAACACGTGAGGAACGTCTTCAATCGATTGCGACAAAACGGACTGCGCATAAATGCATCAAAATGCATTTTCGGTCAACAGCAAGTAAATTTCCTTGGATACCGAATCTCAAAAGAGGGTATTATTCCAATGAAGGATCGAATTGCAGCAATTACAGACTTCCAGAAGCCAAAGTTGGCACATGAACTCAAAAGTTTTCTTGCAATGCTTAACGTATATAGGCGTTGCTTACCAAACGCTGCATACAAACAAGGGGTGCTACAAAGACTCATAAAAGGCAATCGGAAGAAAGACAAAACACCCATTATATGGAACGAAGAGGCTTTACAAATGTTTGAGCAGTGTAAGCACGATTTGGCTCAAGTCACAGCATTAGCGCATCCATCTACCAATGCAAAGCTAGTCCTGCACGTGGACGCCAGCAACTTTTGTGTAGGTGCAGCATTAAACGAATACACAAATGGCTGTCTCAAGCCTCTGGGATTTTACTCGAAAAGGATTTCGGATTCACAAAAGAGACAAAGCACATATGATCGGGAGCTACTAGCAATCTACCTGGCAGTAAAATACTTCGCTCACATGATTGAAGGCCGCAGCTGTACGATACTAACCGATCACAAGCCCCTCACTTTTGCATTTCAGCAGAATCCAGAAAAGACTACGCCTAAGCAAACACTCCAGCTTAGCTTCGTCAGCGAATACACTACAGATATTCAACACATTCCTGGTAAAGATAATATCGTGGCTGATGTACTCTCCAGGGTGGAAGTGTAGTAGATTAAGTAAGTTATAAATAACATAAACTGTATTAGCATAATCTGTAAATAACATAAACTGTATTAGCATAACCTGTAAATAACATAAATATAATTAGCATAATCTGTTAATAGCATAATCATAGAATAAGTATCGAACATAAGAAACATCGATAAATAAAACACTCTTTGAGCAACTGCGAAAACGGATAGACGTACGCTTTTCCTTAAAGCGCCTACAAAATCAGAAGTGGGATTCCACACACGCCAAATATAAAAAAAAATCATAATGGAAACGTTGGACGCAAATGAATATTCAGCAAAGGAGCTGCGAGACTGGCTGAGGAAAATTGGATTGCCTTCATCAGGTAGCTAAACATACATGGCAGCCAGACTGAGTGAAGTTCCAGTGGAAGTTCGCGGTGCACAGCCGCCAATGCTCGCTGTGAGTGAATGTGAAATAGTTGAGAGGGCAGACGATGCAGCGAGCGAACCAGAAGAGCCAAGTAACGGAACAGCAAGCGATTCTGAAGAGGCATCCAGCGAAACGGCAGGCGGTGCTGAAGAAATAACGGGCGAGACAGTGAACGAAATAACGGAGATCGATGAGTTGAGACAACAGATGCGGCGAATTTTGAGTGAAAACAGCCAGTTAAAGCGAGCAGAAAAAAAGGCAACAACTGCAGCGAGCCCAATGATTTAATATTCGAACTCAAACTCAACAGGCAACGCATCGAACATGTTGCATAGCGTTGTAAAAGACATGTTACCGGAGTTTGATGGACAGACAGCAGCAAACATGTGGGTAAATCAACTAAAAGTCGTTGCAGAAACATTCGATCTGAATGACAATTTGATTCGCATGTTGCTGATGTCCAAATTAAAAGGAAACGCGCAATCATGGCTGTATGCCAGCAGCAGTCGAATAAACGTTGATGTGGAAGTGCTATTAAATCAGCTGACTGAGGCGTTCGGAGCAAAACAAAATAAAATTATGTTGCGGCGACTCTTTGAGGACCGCAAATGGAAGCAATCAGAGAATTTCGCAACGTACTACAACGAAAAAATCCTTTTGGCGGCTCCAATTCAGTTGGATGCAGAAGAACTATTGGACAACGTCATAGAGGGCATTCCAGATGAGAGCCTACGTCAGCAGGCATACATGCAGTGTTTTAAGGAGGCGTCCCAGGTGTTGAAGGCGTTTAACAAAATCACACTAACGGAGCGTAAGGTGCGCCAGCAACTGGCGCCAAAGTCGACAGGCCTACGTTGCTACAATTGCAACTCTGTAGGCCATTTCGCCTCGGAATGCAGTAAGCCCAAACGTGAAATTGGAGCATGCTATGCGTGTGGCAGTACGGAGCATAAGGTGGCGATGTGTCCCGATAACAAAAAGGATAAAAGCGATTCAGTAAGATATTTTAATATTTACTTTAGAGCAATAAGTAATGTTTGTGTCTCTGCAGAATGTCTCATCGATTCGGGGAGCCCAATAAGTTTGATCAGAATATCTTGTTTACAAACGCAGAGAACAGAAAAATCATATGAAAAGTCTGCATTTAATTTCGAAAACTTTTTAAAATGTAACAATAACGAAGAAAAACCCTGTTTTTTGTAATAAACAGAAGTAAACTTATTATTTTGGCGTAATTAGTATGTTTTATTATTGTTACAAATAATGGCGTGGCCTGTGACCTGTCTTTGTGAAAAACATTTTTAGCTGACTCAAGGTCAATATCGATTCGATTTCTGCATCATAGCTTATCTAGCCGATATTTTTGCCAAACACAACAAGAACACTTGTCAAAAGACAAGGAGCGGGCTTGAATGTACAATTGTTTCACGAAGTAGCCAACTTCGATCATCAGCATTCATCGCTAACTAACTTGGTGATCGAAGGCAGCTTCATCTCCTCACTGCTGGAACTCGTTGGGAATTCTAGTGGTGCCGAGGTAGAAACTGATTCAATAAACCAAGCTTGTCTCTTTGTGTTGTGTTTGGACTTAGTACTGCATAAATTCTTCTGCGAGAATTCTTGACTGCAGGTTACCTTAGTTAAAAGGTGCATAACGCTCTATTGGTGTAGAGTATTGTTCGGTGTGTCTACCGTTATTTTTAATGGCGTGGCCTGTGACCTGTCTTTGTTAAAAACATTTTTAGCTGACTCAAGGTCAATATCGATTCGATTTCTGCATCATAGCTTATCTAGCCGATATTTTTGCCAAACACAACAAGAACACTTGTCAAAAGACAAGGGCGGGCTTGAATGTACAATTGTTTCATGAAGTAGCCAACTTCGATCATCAGCATTCATGTTGTAACTAAACTGCTAGAACTCGTTGGGAATTCTAGTGTTGCCGAGACTGAAACTGATTCAATAAACCAATGCTTGTCTCTTTGTGTTTATCTAGCCGATATTTTTGCCAAACACAACAAGAACACTTGTCAAAAGACAAGGCAAAAATATCGGCTAGATAAGCTATGATGCAGAAATCGAATCGATATTGACCTTGAGTCAGCTAAAAATGTTTTTAACAAAGACAGGTCACAGGCCACGCCATTAAAAATAACGGTAGACACACCGGACAATACTCTACACCAATAGAGCGTTATGCACCTTTTAACTAAGGTAACCTGCAGTCAAGAATTCTCGCAGAAGAATTTATGCAGTACTAAGTCCAAGCACAACACAAAGAGACAAGCTTGGTTTATTGAATCAGTTTCTACCTCGGCACCACTAGAATTCCCAACGAGTTCTAGCAGTGAGGAGATGAAGCTGCCTTCGATCACCAAGTTAGTTAGCGATGAATGCTGATGATCGAAGTTGGCTACTTCGTGAAACAATTGTACATTCAAGCCCGCTCCTTGTCTTTTGACAAGTGTTCTTGTTGTGTTTGGCAAAAATATCGGCTAGATAAGCTATGATGCAGAAATCGAATCGATATTGACCTTGAGTCAGCTAAAAATGTTTTTATTGTTACAAATATAGAGAAAGAATTTGAGATATATGTGGTACCAGACGAATCGATGAGCCATGACTTGATTTTAGGGCGAAATTTTATGAACGAATTTAAATTTAAAATCGCAAGCGAATTATTTGAGAACGATGACAACAAAAAAGTAAAAAAGGATGGTAAAGTGAATGAGTGTAAAGCGAATGAGTGGAAAGCGAATGAGTGGAATGTAAATGAGCGTATGATGGAGAGGCATACGACAAACGATTGTGGTAAAATAGAGTTCAGGAAAAGGAAATGCGTAGCCGAAGAGTGCTTACAGATTGAACACGTGGCAAAAGAGTGTACGTTATATAAAGTGAGTGAAGAGGAAATGAAAAAGGAATGTCGAAGAATAGAAAATATTAAAGATAATTTTAGTGAGCTGCCAACCGAATATCCAGAAGCTAATGATTCTTTAAGTCTAACAGTGGGAGTAAATTGCAGTCAGGAACTAGTGGAAAAGTTAGCAGACATCTTTAAGACTTATTATCAGGAAGCGGTCAGACCAGAAACACCTAAGATAAAATGTGAAATGAAACTTTGCTTCGAAGACATTAAGCCGTTTCATTATTCGCCAAGAAGATTATCATATGTTGAGAAAGAACAAGTGCAGAGATTAATGTTAGAATATTTAGATAAAGGTTTTATTAGAGAAAGTAGTTCTGAATTTGCATCTCCGATAATACTAGTAAAAAAGAAGAATGGAGAAACTAGAATGTGTAATGATTTTCGTACATTGAATAAGAGTACATTAAGGGATAATTATCCTACCCCATTGATAGACGACTTGATCGACAAACTGTCGGGAAAACAATACTTTTCTAAGTTAGACCTTAGAAATGGGTATTTCCATGTATTTATGCACGAGGATTCAATAAAGTATACATCCTTTACAACACCGGTAGGACAGTATGAATGGCTCAGAATGCCATTCGGTCTTCGGAATGCTCCTGCAGTGTTTCAAAGGTTCGTTAGCAAGATTTTTTCAGATATGACTAAATTAGGTAGCGTGTCAATTTATATGGATGATATCTTAATTGCAACAGAAGACAGTGAGACACACATGAAGACGTTAGCAGAATTTTTTCGGAGATTAGTAGTGAATAAATTAGAGTTGAGATTAGACAAGTGCGAATTTCTGCAGTCACAGATTAAATATCTAGGGTATATAGTTACGGGTGAAAGCATTAGACCAGACGATAAAGGTATACAAGCTGTAAAAGAGTTTCCGATTCCGAAAAAAGTGCGAGATGTCCAAAGCTTTTTAGGCTTATGCTCCTATTTCCGTCGTTTCGTAAAAGACTTTTCAATCAAAGCAAAACCACTTTAAGATTTAGTAAGAAAAGACAAGAAATTTAGTTTTGGATCGACAGAATTAGAATGCTTTGAAGCATTAAAACAGAATTTGTTGGAGGGCCCAATACTGGCGTGGTATAATCATAATGATGAGACCGAATTACATTGTGATGGCAGTTCGAAAGGATTTGGAGCAATTCTTATGCAACGGAAAGATGATGGGAAATTTCACCCTATATTTTATTATTCAAAGAGAACATCTGAAGTTGAGTCAAGATATGAAAGTTTTAAGCTAGAACTGCTAGCTATTATAAACGCACTTCGGCGTTTCAGAATATATTTACAGGGTATTCATTTTAAGTTAGTAACGGATTGCAATGCATTGTCATTGGCGATCAATAAAAAGGCAATGAGCCCTGCAATTAAAAGATGGATAATAGACCTACAAAGTTATGATTTTACGCCGGAACATAGACCAGGCAAAAGAATGCAACATGTAGATGCACTTAGCAGAAGTTTAGAAATATTAACAATAGATACAAATACGTTCGAGGAAAGTTTAATAATTTGTCAAAACAAAGATCCAAAACTAGAAGAATTGCGGAAAGTTTTACAGAAATCGGAGAACAAACGGTATGAAATGAGGAATGGAGTGATCTATAAGAAAAAAAGTGATGGAAGGCTTTTATTCGTAGTACCAGAGGCTATGGAGGAACATGTGTTGTATAAATATCACGATGAGTTAGGTCATATTGGGGTGGATAAAATGGTAGATATTATTTTGAAGAGTTATTGGGTTTTCAACTTGAAAGAAAAGGCGAAACGACATGTAGAAAATTGTTTGAAGTGCATAGCTTACTCAGCCAAAAGTGGAAAAGAAGAAGGATTTATACACAGCATTCCAAAGAAGACTGAACCGTTTGAAGTGATCCATATTGATCACTATGGGCCAGTTGACAAAGGTAGAGCAAATAAACATATTCTCGTAGTTATAGATGGATGTACGAAATTTGTTCGTCTGTATCCAACAAAAACAACAAGTACTAAGGAAGCAATAAAAGCACTCGTTGATTATTGTCGATCATACAGTATTCCAAGATGTATTATTTCGGATAGAGGGAGTTGTTTTACTTCGAACGAATTTGAAGAATTTGTAAAAGAAAATGAAATAAAGCACGTGAAAATTGCGACAGGGTCACCCCAGGCCAATGGCCAAGTAGAAAGGGTTAATCGAATTCTAGGACCTATGATTGCAAAGTTAGTAGATTCGGATAAAGGATGGCATTGGGACGTAGTGTTAGAAAAAGTCGAACACAGCTTAAATAATACAGTACAAAGATCAATTAAGCAAAGACCGAGTATAATGTTATTCGGAGTAGCACAGAGGGCTAGAGAATCTGATTTATTCAAAGAAGAGTTAGACAAGCTACTGGAAAATGAGGATGCTAGAGATATGGAGAGGATTAGGAAAGATGCTGCTGATTGTAAAATAAAAGCGCAGGAGTATAATAAAATGATAGCAGATATAAAAAGAAAAGAAGCTCAGAAATATAATGAGGAAGATCTTGTGATGATAAAGAACTTTGACACGCATGTAGGGATTTGTAAAAAGCTGGTACCAAAGTACAAAGGACCATATAAGGTAGCCAAAGTCTTGAGAAATGATAGATATTGCATAGAAGATACCGATGGGTTTCAGCAATCTAGAGTCCCTTATAAAGGGGTTTGGGCAGCGGCAAATATGAAGCCTTGGCTAGGAAACACAAAAGGAAAAGTCACAGAAGTTAGAGTTCAGGAGCACTTAAGTCAGGATAGGCCGAATTGTAGTAGATTAAGTAAGTTATAAATAACATAAACTGTATTAGCATAACCTGTAAATAACATAAATATAATTAGCATAATCTGTTAATAGCATAATCATAGAATAAGTATCGAACATAAGAAACATCGATAAATAAAACACTCTTTGAGCAACTGCGAAAACGGATAGACGTACGTTTTTCCTTAAAGCGCCTACAGAAGCTATTTTCAATGAGGATCAAATCGACTTCGAAAAACTGGCTGAGAGTCAACAAATGGATGAGGAATTGAAACAGCAGCTCCATGGCTCTGCTTTGCAACTCAAACAAATTCAACTAACTGGCTCCAAGGCAGCACTGTACTGTGATACAGCTCAAAATCGAATCCGTCCATATATTACACAGGATTTTCGTAAGCAAATTTTTAACTCACTGCACAAATTATCGCATCCAGGCAAGCGGGCTACCGTAAGGCTTATCACCGAACGTTTCGTGTGGAAGGACATGAAAAGGGACATCGCGCGCTGGGTTAGCAACTGCAACAACTGTCAGCGAGCTAAAATCGGACGGCACAATAAGGCCGCTTTGCAGAAATTCAACCTTCCTGACAAACGATTCGAGCATATAAACGTCGACATAATCGGACCTTTGCCAATATCTGACAATTTAAGGTATTGCCTTACTTGTATAGATCGATTTACTCGATGGCCGACTGCAATACCAATAGCTGATATAACAGCAGAGACGATTGCAAAGGCGCTGCTCAGTGGCTGGATCGCACAATTTGGCATGCCACGCTTCATCACCACCGACCAAGTTACCATCGATCGCATTAAAGCTGCGTTTACAGAAGCTCCAGCATCTTCTCGTGCTGCTGATCAACCAATTAGTAACCAGCAAGGACCTCCGGAGAAACAAACAACACGCAGTGGCCGAGAAGTCATTCTACCAACAAGGTACTTAAATTCGTTGACCAGCAGCAGCATCGGAGGGGGAGTAGATGTGGCAGTCACGATACATCGCGAACAAGTTCCACCAATCGATAGTTAAGTCGATGACAGACCAGCTGCAATCGAGTTAGAAGCTACCACTAAGAAAGCGACGCCATAAAGAGCTACACACAATTACGAAGATTAAAAAACTGTAGAATTAAGTGAAATAAATGAATAAACATAATTTGCTACTTAATTCCATAAATCGTTAATTTTTTAAACTTGCTTAAGGGGTTATGCCACTCTAGGATTTTCAAAAAATCGTTTTTTTTGCTTTAAATAATTCCTTATGGTCTCAGAAATAACATATTGCAGGATTATGGCTCGGAAAAATCTCTAGATAATTTATTTTCGAAGTTCCTTGCAAGGCTGCACGGTAAACAACTTATAACTTAAAACTTTAAACGCGTTTATCTCCAAACTACATTTTTCGAGCTGGTCGAACCAACAACTCGTACAATTTCCAACCGATTAGGTTCAAATTTGACACACATCTTTAAAAATACATTTTTGAAGGTATCACGTAGGATTTTTTTTTTATTCTATTCATTTTTTATTCATTTGTTATTAACAATTAACTGATGATTTTTTAGTCGAAATTAGAAAGTTTAACTTTAGAAGTGCGCCATTTCATCATGAATCAATATATCGAAAAAATCCTACGTGTTACTTTAGCTATTTTAATATGTAATAAAAACAAATTTAGATACTCAAGATATTTTAAAATTTACAGGAGCAGTTAGTTCGGCCACGTACCCCTTGAACCATAGAGGAGTCGAAGGACGACCGCTACAGCGCCACCATTCTTCAAGAAATATTTATAAGAAATTATTTTTTTTGCACCTAAAAAGATGTATAATAATCTTCTTATGTTATATTTTTAATTGACTTTATGGTTTTTCTAAAAAAAATTCACATAAAACACCTATTTTTTCGGTCTCTAGGCATAACCCCTTAAAGGTGCTTCAAAAAAAAAAAAATTTTATGAATTTATTTCATACAATGCTGTCATTGAGAATTAATATTATTTATTCAATTTAAGTCAAAAACACTTACACATAATAATAATAAGAAATAATAAAGAGTTTACATATTATATTGAACTAAGTGAACTAAATTGAACTAACGAACTATATTGAACTATAAAGACAGACCTAGTTCGTTCGTTCAGTTTGGTGAATAGTTCAATTTAGTTCGTTCGTTCACGAACGACACAACACTAGTATTAGTATGTACTAGTGTTGTGTCGTTCGTGAACGAACGGGGCCTTCATAAGGTGGTTCTAATGGGGCTCTCACTCGATCCACGCGTACAAATACATGTGACGCTTCTTGCAATGCTGGTTGTAAAAAAACTCTTTCGCACCATGTCCGGCCGTGTATGATTTAGCCAAGGATTGCATTTTACGTCGTAGGAGCTTTATAAATTCAGATTCGCTGTCATCGTTTTTACTGGGAGTTACAAATTCGCCCGGGATGCGCAGTTGGGAGCCAAAAAGCATTTCTGCCGGACTCGCTTGCAAGTCCTCCTTCCAAGTCGCTCGCAGGCCCAGGAGAACGAGGGGCAACGTTTCGCTCCAGTCATTGCTTTCATGACACTTAATTGCCGCTTTGAGTGTCCGGTGCCAGCGCTCGACCAACCCGTTGGCTTGTGGGTAGTAAGCCGTAGTTCGTAAGTGTTTTATGCCTAAGATGCGCATGAATCCCGAGAAAACTGCGGATTCAAAGGGGGACTCCAAATAACGAAATCCACCCCTCGATTAGCGCCTTTGCTACGGTTTCTGCTGTGATGTCAGGAATCGCGATTGCTGTTGGCCATCTTGAAAATCTATCGATACATGTGAGGCAGTAACGGTTCCCTTTTGAAACGGGCAATGGACCAATTATATCGATGTTGATGTGATCAAACCGACGGTCTATCGGCCCATACGTTCCCAAAGCCGATTTGTTGTGGCGTTGAACTTTGCATCTCTGACACTGGATGCAGGTTCTTACAAAATACCCAATGTCTTTTGTCATTAAAGTCCAGACAAAACGATCAGAAACTAATTTCGCTGTTGCTCTGCGACCTGGATGAGATAGTTGATGCAGCTTTTCTATTACGTGTCTTCGTAATGCTTTTGGGACGAACGGTCGAATCCTGTCTCCACTTACGTCGGAGTATATTGACGACGATGAGTTGAGTAGAACTGTTTTCTTTAAATTCAATGATGTATTGTTGTGTTCTAGTAATACCTGAAGCTCTGGATCGATTGTTTGGGCAGCTGCTAATGATTCAAAATCCAACTCTTTGATTTCCTTTACTCTAGAGAGCACATCAGCCACTTCGTTTTCTCTTCCAGGAAGGTGTTGAATGTCTGTCGTGAATTGTCCAATGAAGTCCTGTTGACGCGCTCGTCTTGGCGGTGTTTTGTCTGTGTTCTGCGAGAACGCAAAAATAAGCGGCTTGTGATCCGTAAAAACTGTAAAAGGACGGCCTTCCAGCATAAATCGAAAATGTTGAATCGCCAAAAAAATTGCGAGTAGTTCACGATCGTAGGTGGCATAATTTTTCTGCGCCGCATTTAGTTTTTTTGAGAAAAAACCTAATGGCTGAAGACGACCGTCGACCAGCTGATGTGCCACCGCCCCCACAGCAGTATCCGATGCGTCTGTGCAGAGTGATAAAGTCGTTTGTGGAGAAATATAGGCTAGTAAGGCTGCGTCAGCCAATTGATCTCTGCACGCAGCGTCTCCACAGTCCATACCACCGGTGTTTTATCATTTTTCTTGTTTCCTGTTATAAGTGATTGCAGTGTTATCTGACATGATGCTGCATGTGCTATGAATGGGCGGTAATAATTAACCATCCCCAAATATTTCTTCAGTTGATTTGCCGTTTTAGGCTGCGGAAATTCCCTTACGGCATATACTCTAGATTCCAGCGGCAGCAATCCGTCCGCAGTTATCTTGTAGTCAAGAAATTGTACCTCTCTTTTACCAAGTTAGCATTTCTTCACGTTGATTGTAAGGTTGTTGGCCAGCAGTCGTTCGAAAACTATTTGCAAATGTTTTTTATGCTCTCCGAAAGTCGTGGAAGCAATAAGTATGTCATCTATATAGACGAACACAAATTCCAGGTCCTGCAACACGTTGTGCATAAACCGTTGGAAGGTCTGTGAGGCATTACGTAGTCCAAATGTCATGAAGCAGAACTCGAACAATCCAAACGGAGTGGTTATCGCAGTTTTGGGAATGTCCTGGGTCTCTACTGGAATGTGGTGATATGCCCGTTGCAAATCGATCACTGAATACACCTTCTTATTAAACAAGAAATTTGCGATGTCATGCACAAATGGAATCGGGTAGCGATCCGGAACTGTTTTAGCATTCAATCCTCTGAAATCGCCGCAGGGCCGCCATTCTCCATTGGGTTTTCATGTGTAGTGGCCTTGCCCAGTTGCTCTTTGATGGCCTGCAAATTCCACGCTCTACCATGTAGGCAAACTCCTTTCTTGCTGCTGCCAGTTTGTCACCAGTGAGCCTGCGTGGACGAGCGAAGACCGCAGGGCCTGTCGTCTCTATGCGTTACGTTCGAAGCAGACGGTTGAGTGCTGTGATTCTGACCTGAACGTTATATGAATTCGTTTAACAGTACGGTAACATCGTTGCTAGAGGCCTGTTGCTGAAAGGTGCCATTTGTGGTTATCCCTTGGACTTGCCGCAATGTTGTCGACTCCTTAAGTGCTTGCCGCTTAACATCTACCAATAAGTCATAGTGGCTGAGAAAATCAGATCCAATAATTGGTGTGTTCACGTCTGCTAAAATGAATGTCCATGCAAACTCCCGCTGCGTACAAGTGATAATTTTAGGCGCCTTTCTCCATACGTTTTGATAGGCGTCCCATTTTCCGCGACTAGCTTTGCCTGACTTGTTTTTTGTCCTTTATCTGTTGGCTGCGCTGGCAACACCGACACGTCCGCTCCTGTGTCTATAAGAAAATTTTGTTGAGTGCCCTTGTCCAAGACTGTGATACGTGCTATGCACTCTCTGACTTCTGGTCCGAAGGGCGAAGGACCTGAAGGCTTTCTTAGTTTTTTGCCGCTGCTACAAAGGTGCATGGTGGTTTGCACTTTTTAGCCTCCCTCCCAAATCTGGCGTGATAGCAGCACAAAGATGATGAGGAATTCCCTGCTCTCTGCTCCTCTGACTTGCGTTTTTGCAGGCTCCGCTCCAATCTGTCAATGCGCTCCATTACTTCGTTTATACCTGCTAGTGGCGGCGAGGTTGCTGAGTACACTGCGTTATTGGGCCCACCTGCTTCAAGAATGTTATCTGCTAGCTTCGCTAAACCCAGCAGATCCTTCCTCGATGATTGTAAAATGGCGCGCACGAATGATGGCAATCGTTGCATCCACAGAGATTTGAGAAAATTTGCGTTGATTTGGTTCCCGGCCAGATTGCGAAGTTCACTGAGCAGTTGTGTTGGACGCCGGTCACCTAAATCGATGCCTGTAAGCAACTTCTGCATCTTCTTCTGCTCACTTTCCCAAAACATTCATAAATTCTGCGTTTGAGATTGTCGTACATGTTGTTTCGGGGTGGGTTAAGTACGGCATCCGCAATTTGAGCCACGACATTTGATTCGATTGCTGCTACTACTGTGTGGAATTTGATGTGATCAGCAGTGACGCCAGCCACACAGAATTGAGATTCCACCTGGGCAAACCAAATCTCCGGACGTTCCGACCAAAAGGGCGGCACTTTTACAGACATTTTGGTAATGTATGTCGCCTGAACTGCTGCCGCTTCATCTTGTTCGAATTCCACGACTGTATCATTTTATTGACTTTCCTCGGCAGAAGACATTGCGCAAATTCTTATTTCCGCGAAGTTGTGAAATGCGTAGCGTGTTGCTGAATTTGCAAAGTTCACCGTTTGAACAGCCTGGTTCCGCGTAAATAAGGCACTTGGGGTCACCAGTTATCGGAGTTAATATAATATAAACACGATGCGTTTATAATTAACTGATAATTTTATTTAATTAATAATAAGCCGCAATGCTTAGGTCGACAGCGTATACATATATATTTTTTGGCGTCTCTTCTACGTCTTCGCTTGATGCTTCGTTACTTATCGATAGGGCTTCTATCAAGTCGATAAATGGCTGAGGCTGGTACGCTGTTATACGTATAAGTCCGCCACAAATTCATAACATTTTTTTTTTGTGAAGCACCTTTAAGCAAGTTTAAAAAATGAACGATTGAACTAAATGAACGACCTAGTTCATTGATTTTAAACGAACGAACGAACTTATTCCTCAAATTGAACTAGGATTACCCAACACTAGTATGTACCAAAACGCTTTGCATTTGAATAGCCCATGCACTATAATTGTCATCGCCTAGCTTTTTTATGGCGAACATTCCCGAATTCATTTTGAGCAGCACTTGTCCAGAAAGTCCAGAATAATTCACTTTCACAAGATTTACTAAAAACACGTGTTTTTCACACACCGAGTCTGTGAATACATACATATACATATATGTACATGCGTGTCCAGAAACTCCAGAATAATCTACCAACGAATTATTCAATTTCACACGCACTCATTTTACAAGTTCCTGGGCCCATAACCTGTTCGAAGTCGATTTATTAGGACAATGTAATGATCTTTATTCAATATATGTATATTAATGTATTATAACTTCATTCGACTACGGATTACAAAAGACTGCGCTATTATTCATAAGCAACGTTCGATTCAGGGGTTGCCAGACGTATTATAAAAATAGGGGGACATGCAGCGTTGCCAGTAATATTAATATTCTCAACACAACAATACTGAACTTACATTTGAAAATATCAATATATTATCACCTATTATAGTTCCGTTAAACGAAGTATAACACATCATTTATCATTGCCAATCTAAGTAAGAAATAATATTAAATATACACAATACCACTCAATTCTGCACCACTATAAATATATAAATAGTATGGAAACAATCGGACGAGATAAGTACCTGCAAAGGTATAAAACTTTCGGTAGCCTTTGTTTTGTGGGTCTGTGTTATACTTCGTTTTAAATTGTAACGGATTATAAAAAGCTTTAGCTGAAAATCGAACCGAGCGTCATCTATCGGTAATATTGATAAACTAGAGTAGCTTCATCGTTCTGTCTGTAGAGTATTTCGACTGTTAACGAAACTTTCTTTTAGGAAACTCTTTATCAACTGTATTCAAACGATATTAAAAATTATATTGTTATTGTCATTTTAACGAAAACGAGAGCAACAGTCGAGTGGCACGCGACAGTGGGATGCCCTTTGGCCTATGTTAAAACTTAAAGATAACTTAATTCAACGATGCCCTCTACGCTTTAAATGAAATAGCGCAACTTCTGCCTTCACATGCATACAATGTCTCTATATGAATACGTGTATATGCAAATTAACCAACCCGCGAACGCGTGATGGAAAAAAATTTATTTTTTTGTAGGAAGAAACTTCCGTTTTTATTGAAAGCAAATTTAGGACTAAAGATAAAGATATATTCTTAAGCTAAAGTGATGTCAAGGCTTCTCTCAAAAGCTTTAGACTTGGGGATCAAGAGCTTTCGGAAATGGAGCCGAAGCTTTCGTCTCGTGGTGAAATTAATGACGCTTGGGCAAAGGAGGATTTGTTTACAATAGAGCGTGGAGACGCAGATCATGAGAGTTATTTCTAAAATCAGAATTGGTCTTCATACAAAAACCTTCATATCGGCAGATTGTTCCTATGGCAGCTTTATGTTATAGTGACGATATATGATATGTTTTAGCGGTTTTGATGAAATTCTATATGTATATTCATTCAATTTGTTTGCAAATAAATAACAAAAATCGGCCGAAAGTTTGTTTGGCAGCTATACGAAATATCGGTCCGATCCGGCTCGTTCGGACTTATATACAGAGTGCAGCAATAAGAAGTATATGTACCAGATTTTATCGAGATCGCTTTAAAACTGAGAGACAAGTTGGCGTTGTAACAGACGGACGCACGAGTACACGTACACATTTACAGACGGATAGGGCTAGTTCGATTCCTCTGTTAATGCTGATGCAGAATTTATATACTTTATGGGGTCGGTGAGGTCTCCTAAGGTGAATTGCAAACTCCTGGCCAAAATAATATACCCTCTGTAAGGGTATAAAAAGTGTCATGATCTGGATATGTGGCATAGCAGTTGTATGTATTTTGGGTCGCTGAATCCGAATCCGGGTCAGAATTTCACCATCATGTCATGACTTTGATCTTACCTGAAAAAACTGAACTACCTCGACAATTTTGCACGCTGCTTCAACGCAGCTAACGTACAAATTATATTCCAAACACCATAAAGGAATGCAACAGTCGCGCGACACGCGACAGCCTTTCTTGTTAGCTGACAGAATCACTTGGTTTTATGCACATACATTCTTAAATAACTTTTGTGTTTATTGTCCGATCGGATTGTAATTTGGAGAATACGTAGATATTTCATTCAGCTTAGTATAGTCAGAAAGTTGTATCTTTTATACAGCGCTTACAAATTGAGTTCAAAATTTAAATTTTTGGATTTGCGGGGGCGATGGGCGTGGCACCTAATATTTGAAATAAACTTGATCAGCTTATAGTACACAAGAGTCTTCCTGCCAAATTTGGTAACTCTAGCTTTTATAATAGCTAAGATCTGTGCGTTCACACAGACAGACGGACGGCTTGTGATCCTGAGGAAGAATATATTTACTTTATGGGGTCTCCCACGCCTGCTTCTGCCTGTTACATACATTTGCACAAAGTTAGTATACCCTTTTTTGACCATTTTCAATGGTCGAAGGGTACAAAAATCAATTTTATATACAGAATGATGCAGTTATCTTACCGATGCAGCCGAGTTTCGAAGCAGAATTCTACTTTAAAATACATATAGGGAATTGATAATAAAATCTATTGTCACTTCTCGAATTTGCTACTTATTATATTTACATGTATAAATTAATTCAAAAACGAAAGCAACAGTCGAGCTCACTCGGCAGTTTAATTTGTTAAATTCATGCACATGGACTTGCTTTCAAATTATTCTCAGCAGAGAATAGCAGAGAATGTAGACACTATCTAATACAGGTCTAAGTCCGCAAGGTGTACCATTTATACGTCGCTTACAAATGGAAGGGCACCTAGCATTAGAAATAAACTTCATCTAAAGGTATCTAATGGTATCTAAGGTATTTATAATAACTGAGATTTGTATGTTCTTCTAGTCAGACAGACAGACCGACAGGCAAAATAAGTCGAGCAAAGGTCGAAGGGTATATAAATTTAAACATCTGGAAGTAGGCACCAAATGACCATTTATTATGTCAGCTGTACTTGTGGTAGAAACTGTTGCAACACATTATTATTTTGACCCATCTCGCACGGCATCCAATTATATTTCAATTATAGACTTTTATTGCGAAAATTGAAAAGAAGTGCCCACTTTCTTGTCCTTGCCAGAGTATTAAAATACCAAATTGTGCTGCGCCTAAGATTTGTACACAGACAGAACCATATACGTGTGTGTGTGCGTCGCAGTATATTTAGTGTCAGCTGAGCGAACAAATTGCATCGGCAACCTTATGAATGTATAAATATTTCAACCGCTTTGGCTGTGCTGCTTGCTTCCAATTTCAAGAGCAAGGCAAGGTCCTTCGCAAACTATTTGCGAGCTCTAAGGACAAAAGCCAGCAACATGCAATAAAAGCTTTATTGCTTTACATTCACGCTCACGTTCGCAGGCAAACGTTTCTGACCCCCATTCGCCCGACTACTTCTCGGCAAGGCGGTCAACAGGTTGAGGCTGAGTTTGATGTCTGTGTGTGTGCATAAGGAGCTTTTCATCTTCCTTTCGGTAGCCATGAAAATTAAATTAGCAGCCGAGGCGCTAATTAATGGCGCATAGAAAGCTTTTCCACTTGTTGAGAAAATAAACGATAGAACTGTTAGGCCTCACGTGCTGCGTACGAAAGCTCAAGCTCAACACGTGCTGGGCCCGAAAGCACAGCCCGGTGTACACAGCCAACAGGGGACACGAACTTCTCGCGAAAGCTTTGCACGAGGCTCGGCCACGCACTCGAGTGCTGCGAGAAGGCACTAACAGTTTGTTGCTCAGCCTTCACGCTAACGGACGTCTAAAACTTGTTCGAATTCGCTGCCGCAGTTGCTATCGAGGTTGAAGGTACTACATATGTCGAGGCAAAATAACGGTTTCCGTTTCAATTAAAAATTTGGAGAGTATACTTCGCTGCGCTCGTGTCCCCTCGCGAGTTCTACGAGTAACGGTCAGTCGCAGAAGAAGACGGCACGTTGCCCGTAAACGTGAACGAAAAAACACAATGGAAAATTAAATGTGGCTAAAAAAAAAACAAGAGAGAAAGTAAACACAAAAGAAACAAACGCAAAAACGTGTCTGAACTTCAGTAAACCTGTGCGAAGTGAAGCCGATCAAAAGTCGGAAAAATAGTTTGGCCGCCTCATTGTGTGTGCGTGTATATATTTTAATGGCATTAACTGCCTACGGCAATAATAAAACAAAGCCCAATGCGGGTATGCAGAGGGGGAGGAGAGAGAGACTGAGAACCAGGAAGGGAGAGGGAACTAAACTGAGTAGCATAATTTTCGGGGCGGGGATATACTAACGACAGGCAACTCATGGGCTAGGCCAGTCGAGGCCAACCCAGGCAGCTAGTCTAGCCGTAATCAACCGACCCTGCGGAAAATGCAAAAGACGTGACTCTAGTCAGGTTTATTCCTGACAAGGCTAGGCCCGTCGGTATTTGTAACTTGACCAAAATCTAATCCAAAACAAAGTGCTCGTCCTCCTCAGGCACTGACAGTTGCCCGATGAGTCTTGAGACATGTAATCAACGAGAACATCAACAACAACTTGACCAATTCACGTTGCGCATATCGTGACCAAGTTTCGACACACTCACAATAGATTAGGGCTTGCGAAGCGCACAAGGTCAGCACTGAACTGACCTGCTCGCAGCAAAGAGACCACTTTAAGAAGCCTGTGACGGCCTAGTGGGACTTCATGATGACCCCGTCTTTGGAGTTTTACAAATGAAAGAGAAAGTGCAACTGAAAAACTTAATTAAAAAAACTTGAAGATTAGAAAAGTGTCAACCTAGCAACCAATTAAAGTTAGTTAGAGATAGACAGCAGATGGAAATATAATATATATTTCTATAGAATAGTAGCGCTTATTGAAATCATACTTAAATAAAATTAAATATACAAAATAAATATAATTGTAACTTATCAAACCACAACCTATTTATACCTCTCGACCATTGAAAATGGTTAAAAAAGGGTATACTAACTTTGTGAAAATGTATGTAAAAGGCAGAAGGAGGCGTAGGAGACCCCATAAAATGTATATATTCTTGCTCAGGATCACTAGTCGAGTCGATTAGGCCATGTCTGTCTGTCTGTCTGTATGTCCGGATGACCAGATGAAAACACAGATCTCCGTTATTAGACACCAGACACCAAATTTAGCATGAGGGGTTTCTGTGTACCAGGCGCAAATCAAGTTTATTTCAAATGTTGGGTGCCACGCTCACCACCCCTGCAAATCACTAATTTACAGATACAACTTTTTGACTATACTAAACTGAATGAAATATCTACGTATTCTCCAAATTACAATCCGATCGAACAATAAACGCAGAAGTAAGAAAGTAAGAGCATAACACCAAGTGCTTGTATCAGCTAACAAGGGAGGCAGGTGAGCGCGAAGCGCGACCGCCATCTGTCGGGAATAATTTTAAAGCATATGCATATGTATATGTGTATAAATTTAACAAATTAAACTACACCAGAACATAGGTCGAAGGGCATCCTGCGCTACTTTTGCTTTATTACTGGTTTTAACATTTTTTATACCCTTCGACCATTGAAAATGGTCAAAAAAGGGTATACTTACTTTGTGCAAATGTATGTAACAGGCAGAAGGAGCCGTGGCAGACCCCATAAAGTATATATATTCTTGCTCAGGATCACTAGCCGAGTCGATTGAGCCATGTCCGTCTGTCTGTCCGGATGTCCGTCTGACCAGATGAACACACAGATCTCAGCTATTATAAACGCTAGAGACACCAAATTTGGAATGAAGGTTTCTATATACACGGCGCAGATCAAGTTTATTTCAAATGTTGGGTGCCATGCCCACCGCCCCCGCAAATCAATAATTTAATTTTTGAACTCAATTTATAAGCGCGATATAAAAGATACAACTTTCTTATTTTAACATATGCTAAGCTGAATAAAATATCTACGTAGTCTCCAAATTACAATCTGATCGGACAGTAAAAACAGAAGTTATTTAAGAAAGTATGAGCATAAAACCAAGTGCTTGTGTCAGCTAACAAGGGAGGCGGGCGAGCGCAAAGCGCGAGCGCCATCTGTCGGGAATAATTTTCAAGCATGTGTCTATGTGTATATGTATGAATTTAACAAATTAACTACACTAGATCATGGGTCGAAGGGTATCCCACTGTCGCGTACCGCGCGACTGTTGCTTTTCTTACTGGTTTCTATTAAAGTCTATCGATTTATATAAATTAGTTATCAATGTAAAATTGTTTCGTATTTTTAAATATTTTATTTAAATCGACTGCTATTAGCTGGCATTATAAATAAGTTCATTAATTCACCAGTTTCTTTGCATCAGCATAATACTTCTTAATATGATTGCAACGTTTTAAAGTAGCTAAATTTTTAAAAAATAAGTAATTTTGACGCTAGTCTTATGTATTTCGAAAATGAAACTTATTAAGATAGGGAGATAAGCTAAAATATAAAGGATTCTCCGACTAAGGACATAAGACATAAACAGTCTTTTTCTGTCAGAATCTAAATAATCTCTCGTTTAGTTTTCGAGAGAGAGAGAAATAGAGAGAGAAAACTGGTATTTTTTCAATAACTCATTTGTAGAAGATAGCTCTAAGTTCATGATAAGTATACTCAGCAAGGAAAGATCATTGTAGGGAAATATCATAAATGTGATGTGTAACAGTTTTGAATAATCTATTACAGTTCAGCAACTGCAGTTCATATTTCAAGCTGCTTTAGTTGAAAGACTCTTTTTCAGCGAGACCAGTAGCCAACTAGTTGACAATTTAGCAATTCACAAGCCCATTAAAAAGCACAGCCGCACAGCTTATGGCATCGACCATGCTCATAGACTTGGGTGCTAAGCATATGGTGCCCAGGGATATGCTCTGCAGAGCAATTGGGCTCTGCTTGGTGCTGCGTCCAAGCCAAGGCTATCTGCATTTCAAATGGCCAACGCTCGAGCAACAATGAAAGCAAGCGTAAACAAAAGCACAGTGTTCCAAAAAAAAAGCGAAGAGAGCCAATAACAGCTACCCAAGAGCTAAAAACACAATTGTCGCATGGCCCACTGGCCATGGCAACCAGGAAGGGGAGGGGAGGGGAGGTAGCTTTGTTGTTGCGCTAGTTGAAAACCGTAAAGGCAGGCAGAGTGCGAGCGGATGACGTCATAAAGCATATTAAATGAGTTTACACGCGAGCTGCATTGCATACTTTCAGGCATGTGAGCTGCCGCTGCCATTTCCTCTGCTGTGGGTACTGTTGCTGCTGCTGCTGCTGTTGGCAAATGGCGACACTGAAAAGCCATTAACCAGCGCCTAATGACGCACTCGAGACATGGAGGTAGCATAGGTGGGCAAAAAAGGGGGTAGAAGCCACTAAACACATATAGGGGTAGTCAAGTTGATAATGAGCTGGCAATGAAATGGTCAAACGGGAGTTCTCAATCTTTACCCCATTATCTCTCCCTTTCAGACTCGCTCTTAGTTCGCTCCAAAATAAAATTGAAATATTAAATATTCATCTAATGCAAAAAAAATCACAAAAAGATGTTTTGCGTGCCTTATAAAATGCTCAACAAAAGAGCAATTTATCAGCATCCCAAAAGTGTGATACAAAATGTGTGAGATATAATAACAACAAACAAACTAACGGAACAGCAACAACAACAGTAATACCAAGCCAGGCACAAACGTACAATTTCTCAAACACATTTGAACTGTGGGTTCTGCTCGCGTTTGAAAACACGCGACTTTGGATAATGGATCCGTACGCAGGCTTTAAGCGTGGAGCATGTTAAATGGGTAAGTTACAACTACAGTTGCATGTGCCGCTTCAGCCCCAGGCAGTGACAATGAGAAAGACTAAAGAACTGAGAAAAATGAAGCACGTGGTGCACATGTCGTCCTAATAAACTAATCAATATTATCGAGTTGCCACTGTGTGTGTGTATGTGCGGATTTTATGGAGGGCGTAAAACACGTGTACTTTATAAAATATGCAAGCCAATACATATTTAAATAACTACACACACACAAGCAGTGTGTCCGCGACTTGGGAAGGTGAAATGAGAAGACGGAGAGAAAGAAGCTGAAGCAGCAGTTGGAGACAGCGCCTGCGGGCCTTACTTTTATTTCTGCCCAGTGCTGGTACCTGTTAGGCGTATATTTCATATTCTGTCTGTATGTACTATGCCAAAAAGAATCTCTGTGATGGAACGTAGTGTTAACCATACACAACTTTTAATCTTGAGCTCGTATTGACCTGATTCACGATATGACGCGCAATTTACCAACGCACAGTGGTTTCTTTCCGTTTTAGGGTGGCACAATAAAAAATCCAACTATCAATATAAATAAATGATGTTGCAGGTTGAACATTAAGAAAAGTTCATAGTTGACGAATTATCTTTTATTGCAATTCAAATTATAGATGCATTCATTAGTTGTCAAAGTTAAGATTGCTGGAAAAACTCATAGTTGCTAGCAAAATCATCAGTTTGTAAGGCTGATATTAATTATTGAGTATAATATTTGACAACCTATAAGTTTATTTATTTATTTAATTAGTTTATAGTCGGACTAAGGTCAGTCGACTGTGTAAAAGTAAAGAAAAAAACAATTAATAGTTATAATTAATAATTTTAAATTAAAAGTAAAATCTTAACTGTGAGAAAAGAAAGGAAAAAGAAATTAATTAAATTGAGTTGACATTGGGATCATAAAAAAATGAAAGAGCCGATCCAACATTTGTTGCAGAGGATTGGGGAAAACCCAGAAAAACCCAATCAGATCAGGAGAGTTAGTGTTAGTAAGCAAAACCTAATCAAAATAGCGATTCAAATGTTCAAACATGCAGTTAGTAAAAAAGTACTACTGTTACTAGAAAGCAGATAAGTATATTTAACTAGTTACTAGAAAGGTGGTTAAGGATTTGTACTTTTAAGCAAGATACAGAGTTATTGTTGTTATTAGCGACAATGTAATATAGTTTATTATAGTCCGAACATAATACCCTGAAAGGCTTATGCAGGGCATAATTCGAGCTACAATATGAAAGTTTTAGAGAAAGATAATTACGGGTGATTCTACCAGGGACAGAGAAGTGTAGTCGACTAAGCAAGTCGTTACTATCTATGGCCCCTTGTATAAGGTTATAAATAAATACAACACCAAGCATAGTTCTACGATTGGCTAGGGAAGGCAGATTTAGTAACAAAAGTCTACTAGGATAGGAAGGAAGTCTTGAATTTACATCCCAGTTAAGGCCTCGCAAGGCAAAAATTAAAAAGTTTTTCTGTACGGATTCAATGCGATCCTTGTGAACTGTGTACTGAGGACTCCAGACACATGATCCGTACTCTAGAATTGGACGAACAAGCGAGGTGAAAAGAGTCTTAGTTAGGTAAGGATCGTCAAACTCCTTAGACCATCTCTTAATAAAGCCGAGTACACCCATAGCTTTATTAACCATTGATGATATATGTTCGCAAAACTTTAGTTTGCGATCCAAACGGACACCTAGATTATCAACCAGGGAAATTCTTTCCAAGGTACAACCACAAAGAGAGTAAGATACGTACTTTGGACAGGCTCGTGAGAATGTCATCAACTTGCATTTGGAGCTGTTCAGATTAAGGAGATTTGCACGACACCAAGAATAGAAACAATTTAAGTCGGATTGAAGGCGCAAATGACAGGAGTCGTCTCTAAATTGAAAACAGAGCTTGACATCATCAGCATAGATGAGAGTACGGGAGTTAAGTATGACCGTTGGAAGGTCATTGATGAAAAGTGTAAAAAGCAGGGGACCTAAATGGCTTCCCTGGGGAACACCAGATGTGGCATGAACGGGGTAAGAAAGATTATTCTTAAAGAGGACTCGTTGGGTTCTGTCACCTAAATAGCTCACAATCCAACTAAGAAGTTTTGGTGAGAAACCGAGAAGATTCAGTTTATGTGCAAGAAGAGAATGGTTGACTGAGTCAAATGCCTTACTGAAATCAGTATAAATGACATCGGTTTGAAGATTTTTCTGAAATCCTTTTACCACAAAGGATGTCAGCTCAAGCAAATTTGTCGTGGTAGAACGACGTTTTACGAATCCGTGTTGAAAAGGGGATATAACGGATCTGCTAAAATGTTGCAAGTGAGGAGTTATAACATTCTCGAAGAATTTAGGAATAGCCGATAATTTAGAGATACCTCTATAATTACTTGCATCAGACTTGCTGCCTTTTTTGAGTAAAGGGATAATAAATGATTCTTTCCATATGGAAGGAAAGGAGGCGGTGTCTAAGGACAGCGAAAATAATTTGAGCAATGGCTTACATAAGGAATTGGCACAATATCTAAGTACACAGGCGGGGATACCATCGGGACCTGGAGAAAAGACTGGTTTAACTAAGCTAAGATCCTTAAAAAGTGAACTTTCATTCAGTAACGGTGTGAAGATGTCATTTGAACTCGGTACACTATATGGATAAGAATGAATGCTTGGCGTAAAAGAAGAATAAGTTGTTTGAAAAAACTTAGCAAACATATCGGCCATGGCAACAATTTGACAATTGGTTTTTATATTTTAGGATGCTTTTGTATACAATATAGGTTTTCGAAAGGATAAAAGACCTGACACAAATTTGGGTTAAAACTTGTCCTTAAAACAGGTTAAATGCGATTTGCGATTTTTTTTACTCTAAAACATGTCACCCTAATTACTTCTAGCGCTCGATATCGCAAGTCAACGCAACTGAATTAAAATATGAATTTTCCGATTTAAGAAGTATTTTAAATGTCCATCAAAATTGAACCAGTAAGAAAAACAAAACAGTCGCGCGGCACGCGACAGTGGGATACCCTTCGGCCTACGTTCCTATGTATGTACACATATACATATTCACATGATGTGAAATTATTCTCGATAGATGGCGCTCTCGCCTCGCGGTCGCCTGCCTTCCTTGTTAGTAAACACAAGCACTTGGCTTTATGCTGATACTTTCTTAAATAACTTTTGTGTTTATTGTCCGATCGGATTGCAATTTAGAGAATAAGTAGATATAACTATCAACTTAGTATATGTTAAAGTCAAAAAGTTATATCTTTAATACAACGCTTATAAATTCAGTTCAAAAATTAAATTATTGATTTGCGGGGGCTGTGGGCGTGGCACCCAACATTTGGAATAAACTTCATCTGCGCCTGGTACACAGAAACCTTCATGCCAAATTTGGTGTCTCTAGCTCTTATAATAGCTGAGATGTGTGTGTTCATCGGGTCATCCGGACAGACAGACAGACATGGCTCAATCGACTTATCTAGTGATCCTGATCAAGAATATAAATACTTTATGGGGTCTCCCACGCCTCCTTCTGCCTGTTACATACATTTGCACAAAGTAATGGTCGAAGGGTATAAAAATAGTGAAATAACGCTCGTAAATAACGGATTATCTGAATTAACCGTTTGAATTCACAGTTCTGAGGGCGCGTTATTTAAACTATAGGACCGATTTGCATAACAGTAACACAGTGCGACATCAGGAGAGCGACATGTCGTCTACAGACTCAAGCAAGTATATAACTCAGGATGAAGAACCAAGCAATTTAGCGTCGCGACATCTGGATGCGTCCGTTTGTCCGTTTCAACGCCTAGATCTCAGCTATTATAAATTAAAAAACCGAGAGGCAACAAATGTGACATGAAGGTGGCATGTTTTTGTATGCTTACCATCAGTTTGAAAGTATTATTATTTGAAATTTTGGGTGCCATTGGGAATTATAAGGCCTTCTAAGTGTTGACGCAGGCTATCTTGCTGTCAGACGCGCTCGAGTGTAGCTTTCGGTACTTGCTTAGTTTTTTTTTTTTGGTTAGTAGACGGGGCCCGAAGCAACAACGGGGCCTTGTACACTATATACCCTGCACACGCCTTTATACGGGCTTGGTAGGACCACGAAAATAGAAAGCCGAGTAATGGCTGCTTATTGTTGTAGTTGTTGTTTTTGTTCCTGCTCATTCTGTATGAGTCGTCGGTAATTAAAAGCAAATCCATATTCATTTCGTGTGCCAGTGAATCAGTCGCACGAAAGTATGCTATGGAATAGTAAAGCCCCGAACCGGTGTGCGCAAAGGCAAGAAGAAGCAACTGGCAAGTCTATTTAAGTGTGTGTGCTAGGAGCAGGAAGGACAGTGTCTTCGTCCGTGAGCAGCAGATAAGTTACTAGCTCACTGCCTCTTTACCTGTTCGCCAGTCCTAGCGGTCTTGATGCATGTTTGCTTAGCCGCGAACTGGAACTGGAATTGGGTCTCTGTCGGAGATGGTTTTGCCTCGGGTCTTGGCAATGCTTACCGTGTATCTGGTAGGGGGCTCTCTCTCTTTGGCCATGTCGGCCTATTTGCGGGCCTTTAGTTTGCATGTTGCAAACAATTTGCCGCCATCGCATCACGGCTGGCAGTCGGGGAAGGCAGGGCACGATAGGGCAGGGCAGAACTCTGCCGCGGTCGTCTTTTTCCTGCCATTTAGTACCACAACAGCAAAACGTTCGTGCGACTAATTTGTGAAAATATCAACAACAACGGCAGCACCAACTATAAAAAAGCAACAAAAACAACTAACACCAGCTATAGGAATGAGCACGAGACGGTTAAATTAACGGACCGTGGGCCATTAAAACGGGGAAAAAAAGCGCAGCTCACTCATTGTTAATGAGAAATAAACACAACAAAAAGAAAAACAACAGAACAGCAATGGAAGGAAAACAAGAAGCAAAACAGAGACAGCAATAATAACAATCGGAGAGAGACAGCAATAATAACTGAAGAAGGCGAACAAGCTTGGGGTAATCGCAAGCATAAAGCCAATAAAAACTGTAAAATATTCAACAATTGGCAAAGCTTTTAAGACTCTCGACCTACGGGCGGTTCTGCTGCCCCTCATTTCCCCCACAAAAGCATATGGAGCACTCTCGAGTACAATTGGCGCAAGACACCAAAAAGTATGCTACACAAAAAGGCATCGCACTTTGGATGTTTTTTGTGCGCAGCAACAAAAGAAAGCAATACAAGCAGAAAATAAAATTAATAACCAAAGGGGAAAGATCAACTGTAGAGGGAGGATGGTGAGGTGAGGAGAGATGTCAGAAACACCGAAGTAGTGGGCGAAGCAGCGGATTTGCGGTATTGAGTTTGCAAACATAGACTCGGTACCGTCCTCGCCTAAACCGTTGGCACACGTCATAAAATTCTTTATAATATTAATATGCTACTTGAGAAAAGATCGTATGCCTTTCAACATGCCAAGTGTATTATATTCTCATTCCAGTTAAATCTTCCAGTTAAATCTCTGTAATTTTATTATGTATTTTCCAAATATATGGTAAGGTGACCTCTTGCTATTTATCAAAAAGGTACATTTTACAGAGCATTAAATGTTAAATGCATTAATGTTAAAAGAAATTATTAAACAATTCCGAATCTTAGGTTTTGATTTAAAAATAAACAAATGTAAAAGTTTCACTTAAATTATAACTTTCCTTTAAGTGACACCTGATGAATTTTTAAAATCTGAAATTGTTAAAACAAAATTTATGAATTATAATAATTCAATAAAATGCAAGTTTAACTTACGATATTTTTACACTTTTCGAGATAATCAAACGTACAAACTTGTCTGTTTCTTTTACTGCTTGATCATAAATCACTCTTTATTAAATATTGCCTGAACCAATGAGAGCTTGAAAGCTATTTCTCTCTTTTGAAAGTGAATGCACAGATTCTACAGATTGTTGAGGAGTTTTGTTGGCATGCTAGAAAGTTTCGAAAAAATTCCCCTAATGCTTAAGAGTTTTCTATACAATTTTAAGGTGAATTTGCTGAAACCGTAGATTGTGCAAAACGGCGGTGTCACAGGACGACCATAAACAGATTTCACTGACTGTGCCAATGGCGTCTTTCGACCATTTCAAGTCACACACTCGCCTCCCCAGCTCCCTTACCTCCATTCCCCACCGTTCGTACGACTCGCTAGAAATCCCAGCTGTGTGAGGAAAGCTCCGCCATAAATAGCCTGAGCCAACACTTGAAGCGTCGCTAGATAGATAAAGAGCCCCATAAATTACGCACGCCAAACAGAAAAGGGATGAGCCTTGGAGCAGAGGTAATTACGTGGGTTTATAATTAGTATGCAGATTACAAAGCAGATGGAAAACAGCCGGAAGTGGTGGAAACTTCGTCGAACTCTAGTTGAGGCTTATGAGACATTCGGCTGTATGAAGCTGCATGCATGCAATTACGTACGCAAATTGCAATTTAATTAAAATGAATGAGCAACTTTGTGGCGGGACATACACGCACACACACACTAACTTGTGTGTCAAACAAAAAGCAAATAAACATTTCAATTATGTTGCTGTGCGGCAAATACTTTTTGTGGCAGGCGTTGCGAAAACTTTAATAATTAAGTTCAATGGGCGCACACAAAGTGCGCAGTAGAGACAGATAGAGCCAGATAAGGAGACAGCGAACGTGCGCTTTGGTAATTACCTGGCAAAAGTCTCTAACCAAACTCAAATCAAATGAACCAAAGCCAACTTAACAATAAATGCAGCCTATCGGGGACGGAAGCGTGGTAGAGGCAGGTGCGGGAGAATTTCTCAATGGCTGGGGGAAGAACAATGGCAGCAGGCCATGTATGTGTGTGCCCGAGTGTGTCGTCAGGGGGCGCCACAGCGTGCGTTGCTATTGTGGGCAAAGCAACAGTTTGTTGCTTTGTTTGTCTGTTTGCCAAGACAACGACACAGAGACAACAACAACAACAACAATAATAGCAACAACACTTACAACGATAGCAACACGCTCATAAATTTGTAATTAAATTGTTTTTTAGTTTGTGCCAGCGACACTCGACGCAGGAAAACACACTGATTGCCTGTCTATCTGAGTTTGTGGGTGTCTGCTGTTTGTATGTGTGTATGGGTGTGTGTGGGTGTATATATGCGTATGTCCCTGTGAAATTGCCGCGCTTTCTTTACCCCCTTCCCCTCCTGGGTAAATTGAGTTGTTTAACTGGCAATCGAGAAACTCTCGAAGTAGCAAAGTGTTGCTCAAATTACTCGAGTTACTCGAACCAGTGAAGTCACATTAAATATTAAGTGTTGACTACACATGGCCTGCAAAATAAATTACCGTTCTCCTTACTCCTAACTCTGCATATCTAGCGGATAAATCGATACCTGACAGCTACCTGAGAGTGAAACAGCCGCACGCAGCTTATTGATTCGATAATGGGAGACAGTTGACTTGACCAATGTATTAAAGCCGGATATTACCAAGCAGGAACTCTTAACATTGGTATTGGTCGGAGCACTGGGAACAAATGGCAACGGGTTTATGGAAATCACTTATCCGATTTCATAGAATAGCCAGTGGGGGCTAAGGCCATGGATGATCACTATAACATATGTGTTATATAGAAAATTAAAAAAAACATTCTCCATCAATGTATGTTAAAAGCGAGTTTAAAAAAAACAGACGGACATGGCTATATCGACCGGGCTGTTGATATTGATTCAGTCTATATATAGTTTGTGGGGTCTGTCACGCCTGCTTCTGCCTGTTACATACAGTCGACTATTTATTAATATTATTAGTTATGTTTATACATACTGAGTTTTACAAGAAAAATCCGAAAAAAAAAATGTTGTTGCAAACTTTGGGGAAAAATTCAGAGAAATGCATGAAATCTTTATTTGAATCGATAGTACGGTCCATATAATTTAATGTTTGACCGTGACTACACCTCAATTGGTGCATCCGCTTAGTCCAATTTTGGCATACTCTCTCTAAGATTTAACATAGGCCCACAAAATATAGTCTAAAGGCGTTTAATCGCTCAATCTAGGCGGCCAATTGACCGGTCCTGAACGTAAAATGTAAATTTTCACCGAACTCGCCTCTCAATTTATTGTTACGCGTGCTGTGTGGCATGTGGCACCGTCTTGTTGAAACCACATTACATGCAAGTCAAGCTCTTGCATTTTGGAAAAGAAAAAATTAGATATCATCTCACAGTAGCGCTCATCCTTCATAGTTACGTTACGATTCACAGCATATTTGAAGAAGTACGGTTCAATGATGGTCATCATTAACACTGTCCGATACAGCTACGCTATTTTGTTCAGTTCGCACTCTATGTAAGCGTCTTGTTAGTTTAATGTCCAACAATTTAAATCTGTTGTGAAATTTAGTCACAATAGCCCTAACAAATTTCTTAACAGAGCACGCATTTTGATAATAAAATTCAATAATTTGAAAGCGTTGTTTGTAAGACGATTCATGGTTAAATTATATACCAAACTAAAGATGTTTGACAGTGATACAAAACACGAAACGTGCGTCAAGTGTTTAAACCAGTGGTGCCAAAAATAACAGCATACAAATCACCCTTTAGAATAAAAAAGTGGAAGTGGAAAGTATTTTCGAGTGATTCTACCAGAGACAGACAATGGTAACTATTGAAGGCATATGCAGTAACAAAAGTTACTAAAAAGTCTACTAAAATAGAAAGGAAGCCCTTCAAAAATTAAAAAAGTTTTTATGCACGGTCCTAGTTATCTTAGTACTGAGGACTCCAAACGCATGATCCGCACATTGGATGAACAAGTAATGTGTACAGAGTCTTTGCTAATTAAGGATCGCCAAACTCCTTAGACCATCTCTTTTTTTTAAAGCCGAGCACGTCGGACACAAAGATAATGAACCAGGCCAATTCTTTCCAAGTTACAACTACAAAGAGAGTAAGATACGTACTTAGGATGGGCTTTTGAGAATGTCATCAACTTGTATTTGGAGTTGTTCAAACTGCAGGACATTAATGAAAGCAATCCAGGTCGGCTCGAAGGCAAGAATGGCAGGATTCGTTTTTTAATTGGAAACAAGGCTTAAGATTCGGGAGATACGTACGACTAAGAAGAGGTCAATAAAAAGAAGCGTTAAAAGAAGAGGACCTACATGGCTCCCTTTTGTTGAAAACCCGAGAAGGTTTAGAAGGTTAACTGAGTCAAAAGCATTACTAAAATGACATCAGTATAGAAATGTTGCAAGTGAGAAGTTAGGATATTCTCCAAAAATTCCGGTATAGCCAACAATATAATGATACCTCTATAATTGCTTGCATCAGTCTTGCTGACCTCTTTATAATAATAAAGGAAAAATAAATGATTCCTTACAGATGGAAGGAAAGGAGATTTTTTCTAAGGACAGCGAAAATAATATACTATTGAAACTAGGAACACTATATGGATAATAAATAATATGTCGTGTAGACGGTAAACAAGTGGTTTGAAAATACTTAGCAAACATATCGGCAATTGCCTGATCATTGTCTGGATCAGCATTTTCAAATGTTCATTTTAACAAAAATTTAAAACTGTTTAGGGTTCTAAAAGAACTACACCGAGTTAAATCATTATTAAAGCATTTCGCGTTAAATTTAACCCACTTTTTGGTAGCAAGGGTCACCTGGCAGGCAGCGGCCGTTGTGCACCGCACAGCCTGCACACACCTCAATACGGGCCTAGTAAAAGCCAGACAATTCCAAGTAGTGATTCATTTATGAGGTTTTATATTTATGCAATATAAAAGATAAGTTTTAAGTAATTAACATATATTTTAAATATGTCGCGACAATACAAACAATTAATTCGTACTTCACTTTTTCGAGTAATAGAAACTATTCTCTTTCATATTTATTGTCCGATATTAATAAGACTTTCACATGTGTGTTACAAAATCGATCTTGTGGAGTAATAATAATAATAATTGCGTTTTCAATATGACTTTTAGAGGTAGAAAGAAAAGTGCTCAAAATCTACAACTAACTTGACCTGCAGGCAATAAAAAAAAATAGAAAAAACCACAGTCGCGCTGCACGCGACAGTGGGATACCCTTCGACCTATGTTCCGGTATAGTTTAATTTGTTAAATTCATAAACATATACAAACGCGCATGCTTTTAAATTATTGCCCACAGATGGCGCTCGCGCTTTGCGCTCGCCCGCCTCCCTTGTTAGCTGATGCAAGCACTTGGTTTTATGCACATACTTTCTTAACTTCTGTGTTTATTGTTCGATCGGATTGCAATTTCGAGAATACGTAGATATTTTAATGAGCTTAGTATATGTTTAAGTCAGAAAGTTGTATCTTTTATACAGCGCTTACAAATTAAGTTAAAAAATTAAATTATTGATTTGCGGGGGCGGTGGACGTGGCACCTAACATTTGAAATAAACTTGATCTGCTTATAGTAAACAGGAGTCTTCCTGCCAAATTTGGTAACTCTAGCTTTTATAATAGCTGAGATCTGTGCGTTCACACAGACTGACGGACAGACAGACAGACAGGGCTCAATCGACTCGGCTTGTGATCCTGAGCAAGAATATATATACTTTATGGGGTCTCCGACGCCTCCTTCTGCCTGTTACATACATTTGCACAAAGTTAGTATACCCTTTTTTGACCATTTTCAATGGTCGAAGGGTATAAAAATACTAACGCTGCAGTCAGGTGCTGACTGTATAAGGCCATAGATTATCATATTATACCGTAATACAAATTTTAACGGTATGGAATCGCCGCCCGAATTTTATTAGAATAAAATAAATAAAAAAAATAAAATATAATTAATTAATAAATGAAAATTCGTACCCGTCCGCCGTCCGCCACTCTAACCACTCGGCCATTGCCTCACTGCCCCATCCACGAAGCTGCATTGTCAACCAATTTTGTTACCATACAATGCAAATAAAAAGTTTAAAATGTGTGTCTGACGCTAGATTTGAACTTCGGCATTTTTGCTTAAATTAGGTCTGCTTAAGTATATATGTTCAAAGTGAGTTTAATTCTTATCATATCTCACTTATTAATAGTCCGATTTAAATAAAATTTTCACTTTGCCCGTGGCAAAGTATTTGTCATGTAAGATATACAACTTTGGTTGTTGAGCTAATATTGTAGTTTTTAAATAGTTAATACTGATTTACAGAGGCGGGAAGGGGCGTGTCCAAATGTTAAAAAAACTTTGAGACACTGCAATATATTCGTATGTTGTCGCAAAATTTGATGACTAGCTCTTATAGTTTCTGAGATCTAGGTGTTCATACAGACAGACAGACGGATAGACGGTCAGACGGACAGACAGACATGGCTCAATCGATATATATAGTTTATGGGGTCGGAGGTGCCTCCTTCTGCCTGTTACGCACATTTCCGTTCCGACAAACACAATAGACCATGAATTTTTTTAAAATCCATTGCCTAAAAATATGGTCAACAAATTTGGTAAATATACAATATCTCTTAAAGTAAGAATTTATATACTTTATCGGGGACTCCTCGATCAGTATGTTACAAACATTTTTGGTTGGCACAAAGGTATTAAACCCTTCTAAAATTCATGAAATGGTATGTATACACATAGTATATGACTGATACAATTGTTTTATTAAATTTCCAAGTCATTTCTAAATATTGTCACTAATTCGAAATTTAATGTTGTCACAAAATAAAAATAATTCCTCAAGTTTCTTAATTATCCGACAGAGACCAATTTCAAATCAAATGATTATTAGCATAAACACATTAATTAGTTAATGTGTCAGCTACTCCCCCGATAATTGGCCTTGCTCGCACATGCCACATGCTATATATATAAGGTGGAGCGACCATTAAACGAACAGACTCTCAATGCTGTCCCAACAACAAAGGCCTACATCAGTGGACTCAATTCAAGTCGCATTTGCAGCTGGGATAATCAAGTTATGTGTGTGGGTCACTCACCCACAGTCATTTGAACTGGCGACTGTCAAACAAAATAATTGATCAAATGAACGTGCATACTAACATATATCTTATATGTGGGAATGTATGTACACATAATACGTACATACATATACATTATTGATGTCAGCTGTACTGGCACAGACAGCTCTGCAGTAGTCTGTGGGCGTGATAACGAGTTTGTTCCCGCTGCGTGGGCAGCTAAAACAAATTGGCAGAGAAAAGGAGAGCGAAAAAAGTGGGAGAGCTAACCGTGTGCAGTAATCGTGGTCATGTGATAAATGTTATCGTCCTGCGATTGCGGTCAAACAACGAGGCCTCTCTCTAAACTGAAATTATCATAATTTCCCTTTATAATTGAGAGGCTGGCAGAGCGAAGCACTTGCAGCAAAGAAATTGTCGATTCTGATTTCAACGTGGGCGTGTGTGCGTGAGTCGTGTGATCCTACTGGGTAATCTTGTATTCAAATAACTCCAAATTAGTGTTAGTGCTCACTGACATGCCACACCGTAGGCAACGTGGTGATCAGCTGTAACCCGCCCACTCATACCACCTGCAAAACACCACTCATCCTCTCCTCCGTTTGTCCTTTAAGGTGAGCATGGGCGCGGACATAAACAGGCAATGGCGACATTAAGTGGCAACCACTTAAACCAGACTTGCATGCATGTGCGTGTACATGTATATTTGAATGTGGGTGTGGTTGTGTGCCGTTAGGATGCTGTTGCATGAGTGGCAGCGGATCCAATATCTCATTAAAAAGCAATTAGCGTTGTTCCCTTCTACCAATAATCTGCTTGCACTATTGCCCATCGAACGTCCTCAATAATTTTCGAATCAATATTATAATTTTGGTAAGAATCTTACCCTATGGGAAACTTTAACCTGATAATGCATTATTATATTATAGATGAGAATTAACGTAACGGTAATCCTCGTTATCAATCAACTTCCATCTCTCTTCATGAAAATGGGTCTAAATCAGAAAGGAAGAACCTTAGGGGTACTTTGTACCAACCGAAAATGTATATACGATAACAGGCAAAAGGAGGCGTAGTAAACCTCACAATCTATATATATATTTCTAATCAGCATCAACAGCCGAGTCGATATAGCCATTTCTGTCTGTCTGTCCGCCCGTCTGTATGAAAATCAATATATCAGATCCTATAAAAGCTAGGACTTTGAAAAAAATCAAGTTTATTTTAAATTTTGTGCGTAAGTATATTAACACGGCTTTTATTTTTTTAATCAAGTTCTATCGAGTTGTATACATAGATGTGACAACACTCAATACTTTTCAAGAGCTGCTTCCTACCCGGAATATAAATTTCTCGAGAAATTATTTAAGCAAGCCTCGGATTTGTATGCAGTTTGGCTGCGTACGAAGCTTAAAATTGAAAAAGCTAATTTAGCTTCCGCCTAGATTGTCGTTTGGAAATTTAAGTGTACTGCAATAGTTTTTATACCCTTCGACCATTAAAAATGGTCAAAAAAGGGTATACTAACTTTGTGCAAATGTATGTAACAGGCAGAAGAAGGCGTGGGAGACCCCATAAAGTATATATATTCTTGCTCAGGGTCACAAGCCGAGTCGATTGAGCCCTGTCTGTCTGTCTGTCCGTCTGTCCGTCTGTCTGTGTGAACGCACAGATCTCAGCTATTATAAAAGCTAGAGTTACCAAATTTGGCAGGAAGACTCCTGTGTACTATAAGCTGATCAAGTTTATTTCAAATGTTAGGTGCCACGCCCACCGCCCCCGCAAATCAAAAATTTAATTTTTGAACTTAATTTGTAAGCGCTGTATAAAAGATACAACTTTCTGACTTTATATGTATTTTGAGTCGCTAAATGCGAATCCGAGGTGAAAATTTCACGTCACGTCTGGACTTCAATATCCCCCAAAAGGTATAGAATCCTGATTTGAGCATGCGATATATGTCTTGACATGTATTTTGTCCTTAGTCTGAATTCGAAGTGAAAATTTATGTAGCACGTATTTACGTCTAAGTTTCGACTTAACCTCAAAGAACTCGAAAAATTTTTGAAGCCCCAAAAAATAATAGGGGGTCGCAATTGGGTAATGCGATCGATATATGTTTCTATATGTTTCTATGTGTTTCTATATGTTTCCAATGTCAAAACAAGCCAATCACGTCTGAATTTCATCCTAAACTAAAAAAAATGTTGAAAAACTTCCAAAATTTTGAATATTTTCGGGACCCCCCATTATTTCTGATAAATACATTTTCGGCTAGCACAATTTAATAATACCCTTTTACCTTATGGGTATATGGTATAAATAATAACACTTCGGGCAGAATAAAGAAAAATGCATTCGTTCACATTGAAGGTTGGGTTTATTTATATACCATTGAATTGTAAAATGATTTGCATTAAGATTGAAATTTACACCATGTATGTATATATACTCGATTCTTATGTGCCCTTTTCCTAATCCTTATTCCTACTGAAAATTCAATAGAACCTGTTTTATAGACACTGCTTTGACGTTTGACAGTTCGACTGTAGTTGCCCTTTGGTGCAATTTCCACACGCGGCTCGACGTGCCACTCTGACATTGTAAAATGCAACAAAGTGCCTGGCAATGACAAGTGGCGTCTAGGCATGGCATGCATTGGCATCCGTTTGGATTCTTATAGTGGCGCTTGAAGTATGTGGACATTAAATTTTCAAAAGGGAGCGGAAGGTCAATCAAAAGCATTGTTAAAAGGAGAAAAATTCTCAAAAAAACAGGGAAACATGGAAAACCCAGTTTTAATTAACCTTAGGCGAGGCACTTTTCCCACTTCAAGTGTTGATAGATGTATATAGAGCCTCGAACACAAAGATAGAGCAGATAAAGATACGAAGACAGAGACACACACACAGGACATACACTACCCAATGCTGAACGAAACTTGCTTGAAAAGTCAAACATCTACACAGCGGCAACTTTGATGAGCACAAATGGAAACAATTAAATGCTTTTCGTACGTAGATTTACGAAGGCGGTAGAGCGTGAGGTGTCAGTTTTCGGTTTTGGGGCACTGGAAACTTTTTTTAAAAAGTTAAACTTACATTATTGAATTGAATGCCAAATGACGTTTCGCAAGAGTGAAGTCGAGTGCTCTACTGCTACCCGAGCTTATTTTAAAAGTTTCAAATACACAAATTGGTGTATATGTGTACTTGTGGTTGTGTGTGCTTTCTATCTGTGTGTGCGTCATTGGTAATAATGGCTTAGATTATGACCTGGTTACCACGCCATATTAGCGTGTCGAAATGACATCAACTTAAATAACGTTCTGGCATTGGGTTTTTCGACGTGTGTTGTACCAGAGACTTGGTATAAAACTATAACGACGGCGACGATGGAGTCAAATGTCTATGACTATGTCTGAGGGTTGAAGCAGTCGAACTTTACGAGTCCCTTAAACTTACATTTGATTATTATTGAGAATTTGCAGGTGGGCGAAACAAGCTTGCTTTAAATAATATTTTCCCAACTTTAATAATGGAATCGAGTCGACATGTAGTTAAGTATGATATAAATTTAATCTATAAAATAATTATAGGTCTCTTATAATATAATAATATTTTAATAATACACGCAAAATTTGACGAAGATCACTGATATGTAGTTCATAAATCAAGTTATTCTTGCACATCGTTTTAAATAGATTCAATAATAACCTAAATATCAGATCAATAATATCGTCTGTGTTGTCAATATTAAAGATCCACTTTAGCAAGGGCTTGGAAATGAATGTTGAGAGATCAATCTTTTTAATTATGCGAAACTCTCTCAGGTATAATTAGTTTTGAGTATATTCAATAATAACCCTTAATTTGCTGGGTTACCAACATAAAAATATACTCAAGTCCTAACGAGGACTTACCTAGTTCGAAAATCAAACTTATACTAAATAATTAATTATAACTTCCCGTGCTGGCCTCGCCCACAACTGTTGACTAACTGTGCAAACGTGGAATATAGTTTGCATGTTTATATTGAACTTCCACCAAAGACATACATACGTCGCTACGTGTAGAAACTTTATGTTAGGCAAAAAGGAATCAAGTTGTAAGCTGTTCGATTGCTGGGTTTAAACTGAAACTTTTTATTGCATGATGCGGTATTTATATCATTTTTGGTTGTTATTCCAGGAACCATAGAAGCGACGAACAACAATTGTGGCTCGATGCTTATTTTGGCACCAATTGCGACGATCGTTTTGCCGTTTGATGCATGCTGTTGTTTACGTTCGCTGATCATTTTATCGAGGAGTGGGGTAGAGCCAATGGTAACTTGCTCGTTATGCTCATGACTTTGATTAAAGATATCGAATTCTCTCTGTGGGTGATTCTCTCTGTGGGTGTCTGTGTTCCTGCTATCGCATGGAAATTTAAAGGCAATTTATCACATTTAACAAGCCAAACCGTGACTTTTGAATGAAAAGGCAATTTATCACATTTAACAAGCCAACCCGTGACTTTTTCACTTGAAGCGCAACAAGCGGGATCCACTTCTTGGCAACCAGCAGCAATTTGTTGTTAATGTTACAGCATAAGTTTTGGCAGAGCACAAAAGTCGCAGCGTGCCGCACATAGAAATTGAGTTGCTCTCCCCTTGCCCACCATTGAGTCATTGTTGTTGCTGGTGTTGGTGGTGGCCACAAAATGGTTACCGCGCAGCAACACTTAAGTTTAAGTGACTCCTCGAGACTTTTTAAGGGGCCGCACACAATAGCCAACGACAGTGGCTCTGACTGTGGCAACTGGCAGCGACTGCGACTGCGGCAGAGTCGACAAAATGCGTGACCGGAAAGTGTTTTACGTTTCCGGCTGACGCAGTCGAGCCGAGCGAGAGGGTCGCGACAACGTTAACGTTCACGCCAGCGTCTACGTCGACCGCTGTGGCAACAACAGCCGGAAATTTGACGCGTAGACAATAACAAAAGGAACATCGTGCACGTGCATGTGCCACAGCAGAAGTCCTCCGCAGTGAGTGGCAAAAGTTTAATCCGCCAAAATGACATTTTGATACCCTTTTTCCTGAGCCGTTTGCAAAGCCAAGACGAGACTAAATATCATGTAAATCAGTCTACACTTTTGGTTTATTTATAAAGTAATCTATCGGATTATTAAATTAGTATATAAAACTGTTATTATAAAATACAACCAGAAAAAAACGCCTGAAGATTTTATAACCATGCAGTTTCTTATCTCCCCCCATCCGTCCCATACTATTTGATAGGTATCTTATATTGGGTCAGATTGAATGATATTTTATTTATTCATTTTCAGCTATAACAAGTCAGTACTATCCAACTATGATTGGCACTGATAAGTAAAGTTAATTTTAAAAAACAAAACTGGCCGTCATACGAAAAACCTTATTTCGGACGTAGTTAATCTGCAATGGTATGAATGAATGAATAGATGGGAATAAGTAGACACAAATATCATTTTTGTACCATTTAATCTTCATAATATTATAAATAAATTGTATATATAAGTATTCTTATAAATTATTTGTTAACTGATAAATATATAAATTTACCTCTTAATAAATATTTCTATTACAACCGTGTACAACTATTATATCTAAATATTTTAAGAAGTACATACATTTAAGTAAATATGTACAATACCAATCTATTCAAATTTTCCAAGTGGCTATTAAAGATTCCTACATCAAATCAATCTGAACCGTGGAAATATCACGATTTGAATCCGGATCGAGGCAGCCAGTCAACTGCAGAGAAGAGTAAAGAATTTAGTTGGTAAGGGCAAAAATCCTCCACGTTTCCGTAGCACTCGACTCGGAATTGCTTTCTGACCACAGCGCCTGCCTTATCCCCGGAGCCGTGACCAATGGCAGCAAATGTCACGTTTCCACTATAAAATGTGTTAAAATGTTAATACGGCCTGAACACACAGCGAAAGCGACTACAACACTAACAAAATCTGGTGAAACCGCAAAAGCCAAAAGAAACAAACCAAAAAAAACGCAAAACAGGTCAACTACTCGTACTGTTCGCTTTTTCCACTTTTCTCTTCCACCCTCCCGGTGCAGCATATGAAAATTTCAAGCAAGAGAAATGTACTTTTAGTTATATTGATTTAAGACTAACTCAGAGGGGGAAGCGGCATATCCATAAGGTAAGGTGAGTAAGAAAAAGCGACGGATAAAGTTAAGTTAATTGCTTTAGCTTAAGCAACCGCCAAGAAGCAGCTGCGCCTCGAAGAAAGCGACAGTAGACAAAAGAAAGAAACCAGAATTCAAACCAGAAAGAAAGGCTCTCTTCGGCATGCCGAAGGTTTTATACCCTTGCAGGTTATTGTAACTTCTGATCGCAGCCATACTAGTTACATTTAATGGTCCAGATTGAATAACATTATTTATGTGTTTATTGACAGCTATTATAACTCCAATCTTACAAAAGTTCATTATTAAATCATTATTTTTATGTGATTGTTCTTATGGAAACTATAGGATATAGATGTCCGAATTTAATGAAATGGAAAAACTGTACGTTGATTACTTTCTAACTACGATTGGCCCTAAAGTTATGTTATTTCGAAAAATAATAGAAGTCTTCATACCAAATCCATAATTTTGGCGGATTTATCCTATGGAAGCCATATGTAATAGTTGTCTGATTTAACCGCGTGCCAAGTTTCATCAAGAAATCTTTAAAACTGAGAGACTAGTTCGCGGTGCAACAGACAGACCGACGGACAGGCAGATATGACAAGATTGACTCCACTCTTGATGCTGACCAGAATACTTTCAAGGGTTGCCTCCTAAGGTGAGTTTCAAAGTTCTGGCCAAAAGGAATAAACCCTCTGCAAAGGTATAAAAAGGCACCACGAAGAAAGTGAAATGCTGCAGGGGCTGGCTGCCTGACTGGCTATCAGTTGAATTGGCGCTCAATTGTGCGGAACAAAATATTTCCATTGGGTGATTTACGCGAGACGCGTAAAAGGCGGCGCAGATTGGTGAATGTGGAGATAAAAGAGGAACAAGAGAAGACGGAGAGGTATACCATCTCCCTTTGCATGTCTTCCAGTATCGTCGCGAATGTTAAGTACCTTGGCCAGGATAAAAAATTGTATAGTACTAAGAATGTGATTAAAGCAATCGCAGTGATCTTGAATACCAAAGTGCATTATTGAGAATGAGCAGACTTTTTTAGTATTGAACTGAATAAGTGCTCCTCATAGTCCTCTAATTGTTTCTTTATTATTCATTATATACAATATAACATAATTTTAAAACATTGTTTATAAGTTCGTTATAAACAATGATAGCTTTAATCGTTGCAGATTTTAAATTTTTAAGAAATTAAAAAATAAGTAGTTAAAAGTTTAATGGAATACATGATTTTGATTAAATGTAAAAATTATTCGTATGTAATGCAATGAATTTAATAGAAGATACTCCTCCAAATTACATTAAATCCAAAAAGAAGACCTACCTATACCCATGCTGATTCGCATCTTCTCCGATCGTTCCTTTTCGATCGTTATGTATAATAGTGCACAGTTAAATAATAATAGGTCGATTAAGACTGTCTAATTTTGATTCGCACTGTTAAGATTAGACACAAAAGCTCTCATTTGACCTAATTGTTTCTATGGCGTATATGTGATATGTTGTAATGGTCCGATTTTGTACGCATATTATGTTTGTATACATAACGAGACCAACTCTATCGACTCGGCTAATGATTCTGAGCAGGAATATATATACTTTTTGGGATCTGCCACGCCTCCTTCTGCCTGTTACATATATTTACACAAAGTTAGTACACCCTTTTTTGACCAAGTTCAATGGTCGAAGGGTATAAATAGACAGATTTACTAAATTTAGTTGTAATATCTTGAAAAATTACAAAAATTGTTGCTACTTATTTACATCTAGCAAAAACTATAAGCATAGTTTTGAGATATTATAGCTTAAAAACTGATAGACAAGTTTGCGTTGCAACAGACAGACGGACGGATATGGTTAGTTTGAATCCCCTATTGTAGTTGAGTCAGAATATATATACTTTATATTGACGGAGATGTCTCCTAATGAGCGTTTGAAGATACTGCCCAAAGTTTATATAAAAACAAAATAAACAAAAGCCACAGTCGCGCTGCACGCGACAGTGGGATACCCTTCGACCTACGTGCCTATGTATGTAGACATATGCATATGCGCATACTTTGAAATTATTCTCGACAGATGGCGCTTGTGCTTCGCGCTCGCCCGCCTCCCTTGTTAGCTGACACAAGCACTTGGTTTTATGCTCTTACTTTCTTAAATAACTGTTAAGGTCAGAAAGTTGTATCTTTTATACAGCGCTTATAAATTGAGTTCAAAAATTAGTTATTAATTTGCGGGGACGGTTTGCGTGGCATCCAACATTTGAAATAAACTTGATCTGCGCCGGCTACACAGAAATGTTTATGCCAAATTTGGTATCTCTAGCTCTTATAATAGCTGAGATCTGTGTGTTCATCTGGTCATCCGGACATCCAGACAGGCAGACATGGCTCAATCGACTCGGCTAGTGATCCTGAGCAAGAATATATATACTTTATGGGGTCTGCCTCGCCTCCTTCTACCTGTTACATACATTTGCACAAAGTTAGTATACCCTTTTTTGACCATTTTCAATGGTCGAAGGGTATAACCAGAAAGAAAATCTATCTTATTTTTTACTTTTAACTCCGCCGATTGTTCCTATACTAGTTGCGTAAATAATAGTACACATGCGATTTAAAAAATCTTTATTTCAAATCAAATCGTTTATTATTATTATTATTATTATTATTATTATTATTATTATTATTATTATTATTATTATTATTATTTTTATTATTTTTATTATTATTATTATTATTATTATTATTATTATTATTATTATTATTATTATTATATGGAATTAAGTAGCAAATTATGTTTATTCATTTATTTCACTTAATTCTACAGTTCTTAATCTTCGTAATTGTGTGTAGCTCTTTATGGCGTCGCTTTCTTAGTGATAGCTTCTAACTCGATTGCAGCTGGTCTGTCATCGACTTAACTATCGATTGGTGGAACTTGTTCGCGATGTATCGTGACTGCCACATCTACTCCCCCTCCGATGCTGCTGCTGGTCAACGAATTTAAGTACCTTGCTGGTAGATTGACTTCTCGGCCACTGCGTGTTGTTTGTTTCTCCGGAGGTCCTTGCTGGTTACTAATTGGTTGATCAGCAGCAGGAGAAGATGCTGGAGCTTCTGTAAACGCAGCTTTAATGCGATCGATGGTAACTGTTGTGCGCTTGCCGTTGATGTCAATGATGAAATTCTTATCGTTTCGCTCGAGAACTTGAAATGGGCCGTCGTATGGCGCCTTAAGTGGAGCTTTGACCGTGTCATCCCTTAAGAAAACGTGCGAGCAGGTTTTGAGATCTTTTTGAACAAATACCTTATCTGGCGTATGATGAGAAGTGTTGATGGGTTTTAGCTGTGCCATTGTCGTTCTTAAATGCCCAATAAATTCGCTTTCGATATATTCCTCCGATGGCTTGTCGAAAAATTCTCCAGGCAGCCGTAGAGCGGTTCCGTAAACAAGCTCAGCCGGAGTAGCGTTGAGATCTTCTTTTATTGTAGCTCGTAAACCAAGGAGTACAATAGGAATGCTATCTGCCCAATTGGAGTTAGTGTGACATTTGATTGCGCTCTTTAAGGTCCTGTGCATTCTCTCCACTAAGCCATTTGCTTGAGGGTGATAGGCCGTTGTCCGCAGGTGCTTAGATCCGGTTAATTTTGTGAGTTCCTTGAAAAGCTTTGACTCAAATTGTCGCCCTTGGTCGGTGGTGATGAAGCGTGGCATGCCGAATTGTGCGATCCAGCCACTGAGCAGCGCCTTTGCAATCGTCTCTGCTGTTATATCAGCTATTGGTATTGCAGTCGGCCATCGAGTAAATCGATCTATACAAGTAAGGCAATACCTAAAATTGTCAGATATTGGCAAGGGTCCGATTATGTCGACGTTTATATGCTCGAATCGTTTGTCAGGAAGGTTGAATTTCTGCAAAGCGGCCTTATTGTGCCGTCCGATTTTAGCTCGCTGACAGTTGTTGCAGTTGCTAACCCAGCGCGCGATGTCCCTTTTCATGTCCTTCCACACGAAACGTTCGGTGATAAGCCTTACGGTAGCCCGCTTGCCTGGATGCGATAATTTGTGCAGTGAGTTAAAAATTTGCTTACGAAAATCCTGTGTAATATATGGACGGATTCGATTTTGAGCTGTATCACAGTACAGTGCTGCCTTGGAGCCAGTTAGTTGAATTTGTTTGAGTTGCAAAGCAGAGCCATGGAGCTGCTGTTTCAATTCCTCATCCATTTGTTGACTCTCAGCCAGTTTTTCGAAGTCGATTTGATCGTCATTGAAAATAGCTTCCACCCTGGAGAGTACATCAGCAACGATATTATCTTTACCAGGAATGTGCTGAATATCTGTAGTGTATTCGCTGATGAAGCTAAGCTGGCGTGTTTGCTTAGGCGTAGTCTTTTCTGGATTCTGCTGAAATGCAAAAGTGAGGGGCTTGTGATCGGTTAGTATCGTACAGCTGCGGCCTTCAATCATGTGAGCGAAGTATTTTACTGCCAGGTAGATTGCTAGTAGCTCCCGATCATATGTGCTTTGTCTCTTTTGTGAATCCGAAATCCTCTTCGAGTAAAATCCCAGAGGCTTGAGACAGCCATTTGTGTATTCGTTTAATGCTGCACCTACACAAAAGTTGCTGGCGTCTACGTGCAGGACTAGCTTTGCATTGGTAGATGGATGCGCTAATGCTGTGACTTGAGCCAAATCGTGCTTACACTGCTCAAACATTTGTAAAGCCTCTTCGTTCCATATAATGGGTGTTTTGTCTTTCTTCCGATTGCCTTTTATGAGTCTTTGTAGCACCCCTTGTTTGTATGCAGCGTTTGGTAAGCAACGCCTATATACGTTAAGCATTGCAAGAAAACTTTTGAGTTCATGTGCCAACTTTGGCTTCTGGAAGTCTGTAATTGCTGCAATTCGATCCTTCATTGGAATAATACCCTCTTTTGAGATTCGGTATCCAAGGAAATTTACTTGCTGTTGACCGAAAATGCATTTTGATGCATTTATGCGCAGTCCGTTTTGTCGCAATCGATTGAAGACGTTCCTCACGTGTTGGAAGTGCTCTTCAGCGTTTTGAGATGCTATACAGATGTCGTCTATGTAAACTATTACATAATCCATATCGCGAAATATTTGATCCATGAATCGTTGGAAAGTTTGGCTCGCGTTGCATAGCCCAAAAGTCATTACATTGAATTCGTAAAGCCCGAATGGTGTAATGATGGCCGTTTTGTTGCGATGTTCAGGTGCGATTGGGATCTGATGATATGCCCTTTCCAGATCAATTGTTGAAAAAATACATTTTTCGTTCAGCTTGTATGAGAAGTCATGAATATGCGGCAGTGGATACCTGTCAGGCCTTGTGACATGATTCAGCCGTCTGTAGTCTCCACAAGGCCGCCATTCATTTTTGGTCTTCTTAGCCACCATGTGCAATGGGCTAGCCCATTGACTGCTGCTGGGGCTACAAATGCCTTGCTTTAGCATGTAGTCAAATTCTCTTTTGGCGATTGCCAACTTTTCTGGATTTAATCGACGTGCTTTGCTGACCACTGGTTGATCCTTTGTGAAGATATAGTGCTGAACAGCTGTCTTGGCGTTCCGAGAATTGAAGTTGCATGGTTTTGCCAGATCGCTGTATTCACGCAGAAGTGCTTCGTAGCGGTCATTGTTTGTGGGCGAAACTATGTGCAGCTTTTCTACTTCCACACTGCAGATGGATCCTCTGGCGAAAAGCTTTGTAGAGCTGTCGATGAGGAGTTTACGGCGTAGATCTACCACTAGATTGTATGCATGAAGGAAATCGGCTCCGATAATTGGTTTGGTGACGTCAGCGATGGTGAATTGCCAGCTCATGATCTTGTTCAAGCCGAAGTTGAGTGAAGCAATTTTGGTGCCAAATGTCTTGATTGGAGTTCCGTTTGCAGCATACAGTTTGTTTGTGGTCTCAGAGCTACGATCTGTGGGTGGTAAAATGGAAAAATCAGCTCCGGTGTCGACTAAAAAACGGACTTTAGTTGTTCTGTCTGTTACGAATAATCTGCGGCTTTCATTAGCTCCCACTTCGTTAACCGCTGCTGTCGAAGTGGGCTTTAGTTTTTTGCAGCGAATTTTTGAAATTCGCAGGGCTCTACGCATTTTTTCGCTTTGGCGCCAAATCTGGCGTGGTAGTAACAAAATGGCGAAATAGATTTGGAATTGTTGTTTGAACGGTCTTTTGTCGATGTATTGGATTTCATCTGCTTTATTTCCTTGCGCAGCGCGTCAATTTCTGCCAGTAGATCGTTGTTAGCTTCATGTGCCGCCGAAATCGAAGGTTTGCTCTGAGCCTCCATTACTTTGTCCGCTGCCAGAGACACTTTGGTTAAGTCGCCGTCAATAATAGATGCGATAGCGCGAACGTTGTCTGGAAGTTTTTCCAACCACAGTGTCTTGATAACTTTCTCGGAGACATTGTTGTGTGCTAGCTTCCTCGCTCGCTTCAACAATTGTGAAGGCTTCAGATCGCCTAACTGCATTTCATGAATGAGTTTGTTAAGTTTGCGCTCATCAGAATCGGTGTATTCCTTAATCAGGGCGTCTTTGATTGCATCATACTTGTTGATCACTGAAGGATCGCGCATGATGTCATCAATATGTATGAAATGCTGCGGCTCCAATGATGCAATGACATGGTGGTATTTTGTAGCATCCGTTGTTATGCCAGCAATTGCAAATTGCGATTCCAATTGTATAAAGAACAAGTCCGGTTGTTCCTTGCAAAATGCTGGTGGCTTGACACCTACACGGTAAATTTCTGGCGGCTGAGACTGTGCAGAAGTTGATGCGACAGGTTGTCCCATGTTATCTACGACGTCGTTGCGTTGTTCCTGTGGTGTAGACATATTCACAGAGTTTTATTGCGCGCTTTTGAATTTCACAATTGTTTGACTGAGTGTGCAGTGCGCAAATGTGTGCGTGATTGCATCAGCCAATTTTAGCAATTGATTTTCAAAAAAGGTTACGCTTATGTTCTTGCGTCGGGGTCACCAATATGGAATTAAGTAGCAAATTATGTTTATTCATTTATTTCACTTAATTCTACAGTTCTTAATCTTCGTAATTGTGTGTAGCTCTTTATGGCGTCGCTTTCTTAGTGATAGCTTCTAACTCGATTGCAGCTGGTCTGTCATCGACTTAACTATCGATTGGTGGAACTTGTTCGCGATGTATCGTGACTGCCACAATTATTATTATTATTATTATTATTATTATTATTATTATTATTATTATTATTATTATTAATAATAATATTATTATTTTTAGTAGATAGAGTAGTCGGATAGCCTTTTTCAGTTATTTATCAATTAAAGTTTTTATTTAGGCGTTCGATTATTTTAATTTTACAATGCGTCCGTACAATTCTGCGTTTCCAAGAAAAGTGAAGTGCGTCGCTTCTCTTCTCTCTCTACTCCTCTTGTTCTCGCCAGAGGGCGCTAAGTAAACTAAAACCACTAAGCAATGAACACATAGAGATCTCAAACAGCGTCAAAGCGGTTTGATGCTGATTTTTCGGGCCTGCCACCCCAGAGAAGAAGCATTGAGAATGAACGCTCGACCGGGGTAGCTCGAGTGCATAGCATCAAAACTGCTTCAGTCGCACAAGCACAGCGGAACGATAAGCATGCGCGTATTTCTTTGCGCTGTATGCACAAGATCGCATATGAAAATCAGTATCAAAAAGCTCTGACGCTGTTTGAGGTCTCTATGTGTTCATTGCTTAGTGATCAAACCGCTTTGACGCTGTTTTCTGTTCTATCGACATTGTTTCTATTTGGATCTATGACGTTTTCTTTCAGACTATCGACATTGTTTCCTTTCTGTTTTACCCCAAAAAGCATTACGCTTGGACATTCATTTGTACTTCTATTTTTTGTATTGTTCATTGTGTATTCCACTTTGTACAGAACTTTATGCCACGCCTCGTTATTTTCTGTATCTATTATTTTAGCCATCATCGGGCCTAAATCCCTATTTACCTTTTCTACTTGTCCATTAGCTTGTGGAGACGCTGTAGCTACTTTAATGTGATTAACGTTATTTTATTTTAGAAAGTCTTCAAATTCGTTAGAAGTGAAACAACTGCCTCGATCAGATATTAAATTTTTGGGCCTACTATATGCAATAAAATAGTTATTTAAAACTTCAATTGCTTCCTTTGAACTTGTCGTTTTGGTTGGGTATAGTTTAACAAACTTCGTACACGCATCTATTACCAAAAGTATATGTCTCTTTTTCGTATCTTTACTATTGATCGGTCCATAGTGGTCAACATGTAATACTTCAAATGGATCACTTCCTTTTGGAATCGAGTGTAAAAACCCCTCTACTCTACCCGACTTATTAGAAAACGCAATACACTTGAGACAATTGTTAATGTGATCTGTTACTTTTCTTCGTACGTTCGGAATCCAATAAGTTTTCGTAATCGAGTCCACCACTTTGTCAACCCCTACATGTCCCATCTCATCATGATATTTTAAAAACACATTGGTTTCCATTGACATTGGCACATAAAACATTAACCTCTGATTTTTTTTCTATAAACGACACCATTGCGCATTTCATAATATTCACTTTCCTGTTCAGACAATTTATTCTTTATATTTTTTATATTTGGATCCTTACCCTGGCATATTAGTAAGTTTTCTTCAAACGTGTTTGTTTCTATTATCATTATACTATTACTTCTACTTAATGCATCCACATGCTGCATTCTTTTTCCCGATCTATGTTCAAGAGTGTAATCATAATTTTGTAGGTCAAGAGCCCACCTTGCAATTCGTGGATTTAATTCTTTTTTGTTTAAAGTTAAAGTAAGCGAATTGCAATCTGTTACTATTTTAAAGTTAATAACTTGTAAATAGACTCGAAACCTTTTCAACGCGTTGACTATTGCAAGTGTTTCTAACTCAAAGCTGTGATACCTTGACTCAACTTCTGTCGCACGTTTTGAAAAGTAAAAAATTGGGTGTAACTTCGCATCATTCTTTCGTTGTAACAATATTGCACCGTACCCTAGCGAACTTGCATCACAATGAAGTTCGGTCTCATCCTTCGGATCATATATTGCCACCATTTTTTCTTTTAGCACATTGAAAGCTCTTAACTCTTTCTCTCCGAACATGAATTTTTTATCTTTTCTTGTAAGGTCATATAATGGTTTTGCCACTAGAGCGAAATCCTGAATGAATCTTCTAAAATAAGAGCACAGACCAATATAACTTTGTTTTTCGTAAACCTTGGTTGGCACCGGAAACGATTTAATAGCTTCTATTTATTTATTTATTTATTTAATTAGTTTATAGTCGGACTAAGGTCAGTCGACTGTGACTCATTTGCTTTTATGCCTTCTCCTGTTACTGTGTAGCCTAAATAATCTATAGACGACTTCAAAAATTCACACTTGTCTTGTCTAAGTTCTAATTTATTTTCTACTAAGCATTGAAAAACTTCTTTCAAGATATTAAAATGTTCTTCTAATCCTTCTGTAGCAATCATTATATCATCAAGATATATGATAACTTTGCCTTCTCGTACCATATCTTCGAATATTTTATTCATAAATCTTTGAAACGTAGAAGGAGCGTTTGTCAACCCGAACGGCATTCGAAGATATTCGAATTGTCCTAACGGTGTTATAAATGACGTATACTTTGTAGAATCACTATCCATAAAAACATAGTTAAAGCCACTCTTTAAATCTAACTTTGAAAATAACTTTTTATTTACTAACCTATCTAACAAATCATCTATCAGTGGTATGGGGTAACTGTCTTTTGACGTAACTTTATTTAAACGGCGGTAATCTACACACATTCTTAATTCTCCTGTCTTCTTTTTAACAAGTACTATCGGTGAAACATACTCTGACTCACTTGGACGTATATATCCCTTAGCCATATTCTCATCTAGTATCCTTTGTAACTCTGCCTTTTCAACGTACGATAGTCGTCGAGGAGGACATCAAAACGGTTTTTCGCTATCAACAATAATTTTCATATACCTTTTAATTTTGGAGTCAACTGGCCTAATAGGTTTAACATAATAATTCTCAAACAGATTCTCTAATCTCTTCGTGTTCACATTATTCATCTCTTCCCCCACCTTGTATTCTTTTTTATCTTCACAGTCTACATCGATCAACAACATTTGCGTTTCGAAACTTTCTTCTTTTATCTCATTATACCCTTCGACCATTGAAAATGGTCAAAAAAGAGTATACTAACTTTGTGCAAATGTATGTAACAGCCAGAAGGAGGCGTCGGAGACCCCATAAAGTGTATATATTCTTGCTCAGGATCACAAGCCGAGTCGATTGAGCCATGTCTGTCTGTCTGTCCGTCTGTCTATGTGAACGCACAGATCTCAGCTATTATAAAAGCTAGAGTTACCAAATTTGGCAGGAAGACTCTTGTGTTCTATAAGCTGATCAAGTTTATTTCAAATGTTAGGTGCCATGCCCACCGCCCCCGCAAATCAATAATTTAATTTTTTAACTTAAATTGTAAGCGCTGTATAAAAGATACAACTTTCTGATTTAAACATACATTAAGCTCATTAAAATATCTACGTATTCTCAATCCGATCGGACAATAAACACAGAAGTTATTTAAGAAAGTATGTGCACGAAACCAAGTGCTTGTATCAGCTAACAAAGGAGGCGGGCGAGCGCAAGGCGCGAGCGCCACATGTGGGCAATAATTTAAAAGAATGCGCATTTGTATATGTGTATGAATTTAACAAATTAAACTACACCGGAACATAGGTCGAAGGGTATCCCACTGTCGCGTGCAGCGCGACTGTGGTTTTTTCTATTTTTTTTTATTCCATTCATGCTCATTTTTCTTTGACATTCGTCCTCTTCGTTTCGATATCTTTCTGCTTCAACGTTTTCACTTCGCATTTCTTTTACATTATCTATCTTTTCTTGAAATTGCATTTTATTTACTTTATCTTTACCCTGAGTGTCTCCTATATTGTTATGTCTTCGATTTTCTGCACTACTTTTGCTTTGCATATTAGCTAATTGTTCTCTACCTTGTATGTCTTTTAATTTGCCTTTACTTTTAATTTCATTCACGTTGTTTTGTCTTTGTTCTTTTACATTTCCTTCACTTTGTACATCTTCTAACTTTTCTTTACTTTGCAGGTCTTTTAATTTGTCTTTACTTTTAATTTCATTTACGTTGCTTTGTCTTTGTTCTTTTATATTACTTTTACTTTGCACATCTTCATTGCTTATATTCACATCAACCTGAATTAACTTATAATTACTCATATTTAAAAAATCTCTGCCTAAAACCACTGGGTGCCTTATGGATTCATTACTCACAACAAAAGATTCAATAGTTATAACTTTATTTAAATTTTTAAATAAACAAGTAATTTTTCCAATTACATTCAATTTACTTTCGTTAATACCAAAATAAGTATTTGCCGATTCATTGTGGCTTAACTGTAATTCTGTAGGAATTGTAGATCTTCTTAAAATTGTTATCGGACTCCCTGAATCTAAGAGGCACCCTATGGAGACAAAGTTTGACTTACAATCATTTGCATCACAGAAACTTAAATCAAAGTATCTTACATAATTGTCCTTTGGTGTTGTCTTCTTGTATAGTGAACATTCTCTAGCCAAATGTCCCACTTTGCCGCACGCATAGCATGCTCCATCTGGGCGCTTCGGCTTTCGGCACTCTGCAGCTATATGTCCCGAACAATTGCAGTTAAAACATTTAACAACCCTCTGGTCCGGGGTCGAAGTCTTTGGTACAGCTCCAGAGTGACCTTTTCCCCCAGTAGGACGTGGCATCTTAATATCACGGAACGCATCCAGAACTGCAGCTTGTGTAGCGAAACGATGTAACTTGCCTTGGTTTCTGAGTTCAACATTCGGTATACCCTCCAGTATATACTGCACCATTTCGTCATCGTTAATATTTAAATTGTTTGCCAACATCCGTTTGTCATAATAATAGCTTGCAAACACTTCGTCATTGAGCCATTTACGTTTCTCTAAGCTTTGACGTAGCTCTACAAGATTGCCTTTCGTTCCGAATCTGATTTGCATTTGTGAAAAAATGTCATCTACGTCTCCTAACAACAGTGAGGGTTGTGACAACAGCCAATAGTTTGGTTTTCCTTTGGCACGAGCACAAATAAGCGGGCGCATAATATCGTAACTGATATTGAATACCGCTCGCACATTTTTAGCCACTGTCAACCACTCATTTATATTCTTTTCCCCGTCATATTCAGGTATAAACTCCTTGACTGTGTTGAAATCAACATTGCTAGGTTGTGTCGTAGCTTTTACATTATTATTTGCATTTGCTTTGCAAAAACGAACAGCATCCAACGTATTGTTCACAAATGAACTTGTACCGTGAGCGATTTCTTCAGTGTTGCCAGCTTCGCACATTAGGTGATCGTTGCCAGCTTGTTGAATTTCAATTTCATCACGAAGTGCATTGATGTCGTCAACATTGCTCGCTGTTGCCATCTCGACCACTTCTGAATTTTAGTAGATAGAGTAGTCGGATAGCCTTTTTCAGTTATTTATCAATTAAAGTTTTTATTTAGGCGTTCGATTATTTTAATTTTACAATGCGCGTCCGTACAATTCTGCGTTTCCAAGAAAAGTGAAGTGCGTCGCTTCTCTTCTCTCTCTACTCCTCTTGTTCTCGCCAGAGGGCGCTTAGTAAACTAAAACCACTAAGCAATGAACACATAGAGACCTCAAACAGCGTCAAAGCGGTTTGATGCTGATTTTTCGGGCCTGCCACCCTAGAGAAGAAGAAGCATTGAGAATAAACGCTCGACCGGGGTAGCTCGAGTGCATAGCATCAAAACTGCTTCAGTCGCACAAGCACAGCGGAACGATAAGCATGCGCGTATTTCTTTGCGCTGTATGCACAAGATCGCATATGAAAATCAGTATCAAAAATAGAAAAAACCACAGTCGCGCTGCACGCGACAGTGGGATACCCTTCGACCTATGTTCCGATGTAGTTTAATTTGTTAAATTCATACACATATACAAATGCGCATGCTTTTAAATTATTGCCGACAGATGGCGCTCGCGCTTTGCGCTCGCCCGCCTCCCTTGTTAGCTGATACAAGCACTTGGTTTTATGCACATACTTTCTTAAATAACTTCTGTGTTTATTGTCCGATCGGATTGCAATTTCGAGAATACGTAGATATTTTAATGAGCTTAGTATATGTTTAAGTCAGAAAGTTGTATCTTTTATACAGCGCTTACAAATTAAGTTCAAAAATTAAATTATTGATTTGCGGGGGCGGTGGGCGTGGCACCTAACATTTGAAATAAACTTGATCTGCTTATAGTACACAGGAGTCTTCCTGCCAAATTTGGTAACTCTAGCTTTTATAATAGCTGAGATCTGTGCGTTCACACAGACAGACGGACAGACGGACAGACAGACAGACAGGGCTCAATCGACTCGGCTTGTGATCCTGAGCAAGAATATATATACTTTATGGGGTCTCCGACGCCTCCTTCTGCCTGTTACATACATTTGCACAAAGTTAGTATACCCTTTTTTGACCATTTTCAATGGTCGAAGGGTATAAAAAGCTCTGACGCTGTTTGAGGTCTCTATGTGTTCATTGCTTAGTGCTAAAACTGTTTAATTTACAATACTTACAATAGATGGCGTTGAGCCATGATCGATAAACTAAACTATACATACAATTACACAGAGTCTTACATACTAATTATAACTACACGTACTACATATTACTACATATTATTAGGTAAATGTTGTTTTTCAATGCTAATTCTAACCGAAATATTGACCTCGAGGTTTTATTATTATTTTAATATTTTTATTTTAATTTTCAACCGTTTTTTCTATGCTATAAGAACTAGTTATTCGATTTAAATAAAAAGCGAGTACATCGGTTAGGTATAACTTTGATTGAAATTGAAAAACACTAATAGTCTCAATAGAAAAACCGTAATTTTCGCCAATTGGTCTAATGGCAGATAAATGTTATATTAATCTGATTTTATATTAAATTTTTAAGCGTACACTATATTGAAAAATAACAATAAAAGGCAGCTTTACGATATTTTACAGTGTGCATAAATTTTTTATTTATCAAGGCCGGACGAACAAACACCCACGGTCAGCTCGACTCCCATGTTGTTGCTGATTCAGAATAAATATTATATAAACTTATATGTATGTTATGTAACTTTATAGGGTCAGGTATAACTCCTAAGGTGCTTCGCAAACTTGTGGCCAAAACGAATTTAACCTGTTCATTGGTATTAAAAGTCGTCACTATATGTATTGCAATATTTGTACTTTACTGTTATTATTAATGCAAAGGTATCGCTCAGTCACTGAGCTGACAACATGTTGAAAGAGTACTTAAGCAAATTCTTGAAAATTGATAATGTAAGCAAAAAAGCTTATTGATAGTGAACCAGTCACCTTTTAGGGCTTTTTAGCGCTCTTAGATAATCTTAGCATAATCTTCTTGATGCCAAGTCAACGTCTGATGGTATAAAACATGCTAACAGGCTAACAGTCTAAAAAGCAAACAAGAAAGCCAGACTAATGTTAAGTGCTGCTATCAAGAGAAGTTCTTCATTTGACATTTTCTATATAAGGCGCTTCATGGTTGTTTCAAAGGATTAAGGAGCTTTACGCTATTTGAATAGGATAAAATAGTCGACAAATTAATATCTCATAATTTTTGCTGTTCACAATGAAATATAAAATCAATTGTATTCCGAACACAGTTTACTGAATGGGTTATGCACGCCATAGTTTAAATTACAATTAAAAAGTGTTAGTGAAAAATATATACGGGTTACAGATGAAATAACAAAAGTCTACTAAAATAAACAGGAAAAAAGTCTCCAACTTAAGTCCCAGATAAGTTATAAAAGTCACATATTGTTTGAAAACCATCGTAATATACCACCCTGAGCTTATTTATGATTGTAGAGCTTGCAGTGCACATTGGCCGGAAATTTCGATATGCCGGCAAAAAGTGAAAAATTATTTTGTAGTAATTTATCATGTTTTCTCAAAATATTGTTTGAAAACCATCGTAATATAACACCCTGAGCTTATTTATGATTGTAGAGCTTACATTGCACATTGGGCAGCAATTTCGATGTACCGGCATAAAGTGAAAAATAGAACAAACCACAGTCGCGCTGCACGCGACAGTGGGATACCCTTCGACCTATGTTCCGGTGTAGTTTAATTTGTTAAATTCATACACATATACAAATGCGCATGCTTTTAAATTATTGCCGACAGATGGCGCTCGCGCTTTGCGCTCGCCCGCCTCCCTTGTTAGCTGATACAAGCACTTGGTTTTATGCACATACTTTCTTAAATAACTTCTGTGTTTATTGTCCGATCGGATTGCAATTAAGAGAATACGTAGGGTCTCCGACGCCTCCTTCTGCCTGTTACATACATTTGCACAAAGTTAGTATACCCTTTTTTGACCATTTTCAATGGTCGAAGGGTATAAAAAATATTTTGCAGTAATTTATCATGTTTTCTCAAAATTCCGTTACAGTCCATCGATTGTAAACGCTTTTTTAAAAATTTCGTTCTTGGCTATTCGGCAGCTTCTTAAAGTCAACTGATTGTGCTAAGTTTTGTCAAATGCTTTCTTTAAGACGTGTTAAGTTTAACCATCTGCCGTAATGAAATAAAAAACAAATTTTGACAACTTAACTGGCTAATAAGGAAACATTCAAAACTAGAATTACATAATAAAATTGCAATATACAAGGCGATAATAAAACCAATATGGACGTATGCAATAAAACTCTGGAAAACTGCCAGTAAATCCCACTTACAGCTAATTCAGCGAACGCAATCGAAAATGCTCAGAATAATCACAAAAGCCGAATGGTACATTAGAAACGAAGATATCCATAATGATTTAATCATTGAGACAGTCAACGAAACTATTAAAAACAAAGTTAGTATACCCTTTTTTGACCATTTTCAATGGTCGAAGGGTATAAAAAGCAGCAAAAAACACACGAATCGACTACTTAGCCACCAAAACTCAAACTTGAGACTAATGCCAATGACAGAGTTGGAACCAAGAAGATTAAAACGCGGAACTCCAACAGAATTAAATTATTAATTTAAAATTAAATTATTATTTAAAAAAAAACAACACATAAAAACATAAGCGTACCCTTGCAATGGGAAGGGATACATTTTTTTCATAACTAGCCAACCAATTACTTATTGTTATTTTAAAAACAGATTTTAATTTATAATTCAAATAAAAAAAAAATAAATAAAAAATCTAAGATTTTAATGACGCAAAATATCGAGGTTTACGAATGTAGATTAGTGTGCCAAAATTGTATTCGCTTCGGCATCGAAAATCAAAGATAACAAAATCCGAAAATAATCTATACAAAATGCATCTCTTTAAAATTGGAGCTAATGCATTGTGCAGTATATGTATGTATAGAAAGCACATTGGTGGCCACATATGCTGTATAAATGATTTACCCAAAGACGTGTATTACTATGTCTCTGAAAATACCTGTGTAAGTGTGTACTATATGTTTATGGGTGTGTGTGGTCGGCACTTTGACTACATGGCGTGTAATAAAACTGCAAGTGCTTTGCCTGCTGCGCTTTGTTTGCGACTTGCTAGGCGAGTGAAAAAGCCAAAATCGTATCACGTGCCCCGTTCAATTAGGGAAAGGGCAGCCGTCTCACAAGTGGACCCACAGGGAGACAGTCGATGAGGTGTGAAAGGGAGTCGCGCGGGTCCTGTCCTTGTCCTACATGCTAATTATTCATAATTGGCGCTTATTAAATTTAATTTGGGTTATTCGACAGACAGGCACGTTGCCTGCTTCTGCTTCTGCTCTGCTAAGCTGTCAATAATGTGGAAAGGCGTGCGGAACTAACGGGACATCACGACAGAAGCGTGTCCTTGCACACAAACACACAGTCACTAACACACGCGTAAGTGCTGTGCGGTGTGTTGTCTATGGCCCTGACCTTTGGCATTAGCGAACGGGAACTGAAACTGAAACGAAACTGGCCTCGGGCAACAAATTTGCTTATAATTCAAATACAACCCCAAACAAGAACAACAACAAGTAGAAAAAAAATTTAAAAACATAAAACAAAAAACAAGTGCAACAAAAATGAGAGAAGGAAAAGAAAAAAATATGTATAACGAGCGAAAGGAAAAACACGTTAAGCAAACACGATAACGATACTATATGTATAGTTAGATATGCAGATACGTGCGCATGTGTGTGTCAGTGTGCACAACAAGGACAGCAAGGACAACGAGGCGACAAGGCGTGCACACAAGCAGCAGTACAAGAAATTTATTTCAATTTAAAAATTTTCGTCACGCGCGCAGCGAGTTAACAGCTCAACCCCCTTTTACTCCCACTCCCACTCCCTCTTCCTCCTCATCTCCTCTCGGGGGCTGCACGAGGGCGTAGCCATTTGTATAATTGCTGGCGTGCTGACGGTCTGGTGGTCTCAAAATGTGAGGGAGGCAGCGTTTGCAGTTAAAGGAGCGCAAGTTTTGTCCGTTTAGTTAATGCCATGACACGTTTCAAGGACGCGCCACAAACAAAGGACATTATCGTGACAGACATGGGAAAGTTTTCAGCACGGCACTAGCCATGGTTCCCGGCCTGACTCCCAGCTCCGACTACGCCAGTCGCTGCTGAAGTAATTGAAATGATACCAGCGATTTATGACTGCATATCATTGATATTCCAACAATCCCCACAATCCTTGGCCAAGACCCATGGCCAGTGTCTCTTGACGGCAGAACAGAAGGACAGCTCTGAAGGACACTCCAAGTCCAGCTGTGCTTTTGGATTCGAGTTTGTAATATATCTTTGTGCGGCTCCTTTACGAGGTTAAGGTTGCAAACCACGTGTTGTCCTTCTATCGAAATAGAATGCAACAAGCAGACGACGCAATAGATGTTCTTTTGGCCATCTGCCAACTACCAACTACAACTGCCAACTGGCAGCCACTGAGTGGGCATTGATTGCGCCATGGAGTGGCGTAGCGCGGGTTCCGGGGTCAACTCAAGTACAAGTGCTACTTATCTTATTTGTAGGAGCTGTCGACCGAGTTTGTTGTGTTTTGTGTTGCTTTCTCCTTACATTGTTGTTGTTGTTCCTGTCACGAACAACTCGCAACATATGGTGGCTAGACAGTTGGCCGCAGCTGGTCAAGAATACAGCGCAAGCATGTTGGGCCTTTGGTTTGATTATTTCAACTTAATGATTCTTAAACTAATGAGCGCAATTTATTAATCGGTTAACTTTTGGAACTCTGGACGTCTTTAATTGCATAAATATTCTTAATTCTATCTCAAGAGTATTAATTTACAAATATGAAAGCTACAGTCGACTGGGCTCCGACTAAAATTCTTTCCTAAGGAAAGGTTTCCTTTTAAAATGTAAAAAAAATACAACCTTTTTTATACCCTTCGACCATTGAAAATGGTTTGTGCAAATGTATGTAACAGGCAAAAGGAGGCGTGGCATACCCCACAAAGTATATATATTCTTACTCAGTATCACTAGCCGAGTCGATTGAGCCATGTCCGTCTGTCTGTCCGGATGTCCGTCTAACCAGATGAACACATAGATCTCAGCTATTAACCAGTAAGAAAAGCAACAGTCGCGCGGCACGCGACAGTGGGATACCCTTCGACCTACGTTCCTATGTATGTACACATATACATATGCACATACTTTGAAATTATTCTCGACAGATGGCGCTCGCGCTTCGCGCTCGCCTGCCTCCCTTGTTAGCTGACACAAGCACTTGGTTTTATGCTCATACTTTCTTAAATAACTTTTGTGTTTATTGTTCGATTATATTGCAATTAAGAGAATTTATTTATTTATTTATTTAAAGTCAACTAAGAGCAGTCGACTGTAGGTAAGAAAAATATAAAAAATTAGATATAAAAATTAATATTCTATTTGTGTATATTAAAATTAAATATGAATTAAAAGTTAAAAAAACAATATTTATATGTAAAATTAAAGTTAAAATTTACGTTAAACAGTAAAAGTTTAAAAAGAAATTAAATTTTAAATTTTGAATTTTGAAACTGGGACTAACAAATTAACCGAACCAACATTTGTTGCAGAGGATTGGGGAAACCCAGAGAAAAACCCAATCAGATCGGAAGTGGTTAGTTAGGTTAGTTGTTAGGGTTAAATGTTAATGAGTTAATGATAGCAGTCTTAATAGCTATTAGGGAACACTCCGAGTTAATTACTCCAAAAAGTTTGTTGTAATCAGAGCAGAGAATTCGGAAAGGCTCATGCAGACTATAATTGTTATTACAGAAATCAAGCAAAAGAGGTGCAAAATTTCTGGTTAATCTAGATGGGATAGAGAAGTTAATTTGATTAAGCAAGATCGGGGAATCGATATCATACTTAATCAACTTAACAAGGAACATGACACCTTACATTAAGCGGCGGTTAGTAAGAGAAGTTAAATTTATTAGAAGTAGTCTACTAGAATAAGAGGGTAAATCAACTCCAGAGACCCAGTTAAAACCACGAAGAGCAAAAAGTAAAAATTGTTTTTGCACAGACTCAATTCTATCTTGGTGAACATGATATTGCGGTGACCAAATGCAAGAACCATATTCAAGAATCGGGCGAACAAGGGAGGTATAAAGCAACTTTGTTGTATAAGGGTCATTGAATTCCTTGGCCCACCTTTTAATGAAACCAAGGGTTCGAGAGGCCTTATTTACAATTTGCGTAATATGGGAATCAAATTTCAGTTTATGATCAAACAGAATACCAAGGTCATTGACATTTGATATTCTTAGAAGAGGGGATAGATAAAGTGTATAGTTGACGACGTGGAAATTACTTCTGTAAAATGTCATTACTTTACATTTAGAACAATTTAAACTTAAAAGATTAAAGCTGCACCAATCACAAAAGGAGTCAATATCAACCTGTAGCGAACTCCAAGTCGGCTCCTTGTATGTAAAGCAAAGTTTCACATCGTCAGCATACATATAAATGTTAGAGAATTTTAAAATAGAGGGAAGATCGTTAATAAAGAGGTTAAAGAGTAAAGGACCCAAATGACTTCCCTTAGGAACACCTGAAGTAACAAAGATTGGCTGAGATACAGAATGTTTGTAAAGAACTCTTTGGGAACTATTTTTTAAATAACTTGAAATCCAAAGCAGTAATTTGTAAGGAAACCCAATAAGATCCAACTTATGAATCAGAAGTGAGTGGTTTACAGAATCAAAAGCCTTACTAAAATCAGTGTAAATGACATCAGTTTGCATCTTCTTCTGAAACCCTTTTATAACAAGAGATGAGAATTCCAGAAGATTAGTTGTTGAGGAGCTGGATTTCATGAAACCATGTTGACATGGTGAAATAACGGACCTACACATGTGGGTTAGCTGGGCCGTAACAAGTTTTTCAAATAATTTAGGTATAGAGGATAATTTAGAAATACACCTATAATTCTTCACTTCTGATTTAGACCCATTTTTGTGAAGAGGGATGGAATATGATTCTTTCCAGACTGAAGGAAAATTACAAGTAGCTAAGGATAATTTGAATAACCTAAAAATGGGTCTATATAAGGAGAAAGCACAGTATCTAAGAACGCATCCAGGTACTCCGTCAGGGCCAGGTGAGTTAAGGGGTTTAACCAAGTGAAGGTTAGTAAGAAGAGAATCTTCATCAATACTAGGGCAAGAAATTGAATTAGAGTTATGAATAGGATAAGGATAAGAAAGATTAGAATCATAGGTATTAGATGAATAGGTTGATTGAAAAAAATTCGCAAAAAGACCAGCAGCGGCCTGATCATTAGTTGCTTCATTATTTTCATAAGAGATACAGGATGGGAATTCATTAGATCTACGTTTCAAGTTAACAAAGTTATAAAACTGCCTAGGATCACGTGCAAATTGAAGCCGACAGCGATGTATATAGTCATTATAACATTTATTATTAAGATCAATAAATTTAGCCTTTGCAACAGTATAACGAGAAAAATCGGAAGAATTTACCGTTTTTTTAAATTTTTTATACCGAGATTTTAAGTTTTTCACACTGAGTAACCCACGTGTAAACCATGGAAGACTTTTAGTCTTGGCTGGAAATACACGTGGAACACACTCGTCGAAAAATTTATTCAAGGTATTATAAAAATATGAAGTACAAGTAACTAAGTTCGAGCATGCATAAAAACAAGACCAATCGTGTTCTAGAATTAGATTATTAAGCCTCACAAAGTCAGTTTTGCGGAAGCATCGTGACTTCGAAACACACTTAACAATTTCAGTTTGCACGGGGGACGGCAGTTCTAAAACAAGTTCTAAAGTAGGATGATAAGGATCTTCAGGAAAGACTAAGGGATTAGTTCTTGAAATGTTATTAATGTGAGTATCAGGAGTGAAAATTAAATCAAGGATTTTGCCTTTATGGTTATGAAAAGTGTTAATTTGAAACAAGGATAGTTCAGAGAGACCATTGATAAATGGGTTAAAGATGGAGGGAATCAAAACATTTGAATGAGAGGACCAATTTATTTGAGGTAAATTGAAATCACCAGACACCAATAGGTAATCTCTATCCGAAAGTTTTGATTCTATAGATTTAATGCAAGACAGGTGTTCTAGATACAAAGAAGTTTCTGAGGAAGGAGGAATGTAAGAGCAAGTAACATAAACTGAAATATGATTTAAAGTTATTTTAACGCACACGAATTCTAAATTGGGCAGACAGTCTATTGAAACAATATCAGAAGACAGATTTGAATCAACGGCAATAAGAACCCCTCCTCCAGATCGCGACAAACGGTCACATCTGAAAGAAGTATACTTATTAGAAAAGATTTCACTATTTTCGATATCCGGTTTTAACCAAGTCTCAGTAAATATTAAAATATGATAGACAAAAGATATACTATTAGTAAAAAGTTTGGAAAGTTTAGTATTTAGGCCTCGAACATTTTGATAGGCAACAAAGAGGTTAGAATTTAGTTTTTTATAGTTTTTAAGTTTTTTGCTGTTCCGTTCGGAGATTCAACGGTCAGCGAACAGGTGTATTAGTCTTTTGTTTAGGAGTAAACTCCTTAACAATAAAGTCAGGCGGCCAAAAAGATCCATTGCACACAATTGGGAAATGCTCAGCCGAAATACTAATTTTAAAAGAAGATATTTCTCTGGGAAATTTAAAGTTGAATTTTTCCACGACTAGATTTTCAGACTGAATTTTAGAAAGGATGTATGTTTTTACATCATCTTTCGAAGTGTCAGGTGCCAGACGAGAAACGAAAACCAACTTCTTAGGTTTAACGGCAACTAGAGGTTTTACACTCTGTACCGAAATGGGGGGGAAATCACGGGTAAAGTTAATAGATTGTCTACACTCAGAGTAGAGCAAGACGAATTGGAAGAGGTAGAAGGATTAGGGACGGAGGCATTACGTGGAACGGAAGTTTTCCTAGCATGAACGGTTTTCGAACATGAAGGGGTAGGAGAATTTAAATTTAAGATAAGATCCGAAATGGCAGGAGAAGGGGGTTGGAAGATATTAGTTTTCACTACAGGATTTGGGGAAGGTACTATCGGTGATGATACCGGAATTATTAAGGGATCGTTAATAGGTTTAAGAGAGTTAAATTGAGTCTCCATTTCTAAGAACTGCGAATATAAATTGAATAAGTAGATATAACTATCAGCTTAGTATGTTAAAGTCAGAAAGTTTTATCTTTAATACAACGCTTACAAATTGAGTTCAAAAATTAAATTATTGATTGGCGGGGGCGGTGGGTCCCACTGTCGCGTGCCGCGCGACTGTTTTTTATCCTAGAATGAAGGGTCAACTAATAATACGCCGCAAGAACTAAGATCAAGCACTAATCACAGCAATTGAAGCTCTGCTAAACTTATGCAGTCCTCAATCGGGTGAGGAGCGGCACATGGTCGCCGACTTTGCCCTTCAACTTGACCAATGCGTCGCAGGCGAACGAGCGAGGAAATGGAATAGGGGTGTCGAATTGGTCTCTGGCTGTGCGTCCGCATATTCCATGAGTCAAATGTCCTTGTCAAACACTAATGGCGTCGTCGATTTTCGCCACTCCCTCTTTGCACCTCACCGACCCCCTCTGTGCACTGCATTCTCCATTTGTCCATTGTCCTTGCCATGCTGGTGTACAAATGTGTGAGTGCATTTGTGGCTGTGGGACTGTGTGTTAATGTGCGACAGTCAAGAACCGCTGATCCGACGACGCGTCGTTGCCGTTCAGCTGAGATGCCTTTCGCAGTTATGCGTTTCAGTGGCTCCTCGAATCAAATAAAAGATGTGAAATGTGCGTTTGCATGTATGCGTGACGAGTAATTGAAATGTGCTCCAAGTGTGCGTGTCTGTGTGTGAGTGCTTTTCTTTGGCATGACTGGGGCTCTAGGGAGCTCCTGTTTCTGTCCCTAACAAATGACGATGCGTTTGACGCTGACGATGCAGTTTTTTAATGTCCGTTTCTCACTCATCTTTCTCCCCTCTCTTACTTATGTATCTCAATGTTTCTTTTTCTTTCAGAATTTATGCCTCTGCAGCTTTCCATCGATTTTCGTGTTGCACCAACAACAGACTGGGGATGAAATACCAAGCATATAGAACGGATTTGATACTAAAAAACAATGCAGGTAATCTACGAATACAACACAACAGTGTCAGCTTTTTATTCTATAATATATTGATTTTCACTATTGACTAAAAGAGAATTATGTGTTTTGTTATCACTATACAGAAATACCCTAGGGGGTACCAATTTTTTGAAAATATAAATATTCTGAATTAGATACCATAAGAAAAATATTTTTTATATTTTATCAACATTTTTAAGACCGATAAAATTGGTTTGTATGTGTACGACAATTTTTAAATTTCTGTTGCATGATAAATTCTTTTTATGATTCCTAGAGGATTCCCTTTGTGGATTGTGAACGATTTAGACTAAAATTTAAAAGATGCGTTTGATATTTGGTTCAGCAATTTCAGTTTCCTTAGTACACACGCTTTTTAATTTATTTTCCTTCATCATAGTAGAATGTTTAAGTATTTATAAATTAATTAAGTCGTCGACGAAGCTGTCACGTTGCTTACAAAACGTTATAAGTTGAATGCAAATTTCGCTCCCGGCTTGCCACGACAGTAGGAATTCTCGTGGCAGGCACTCGTGATGCCTTTCCTTGGTGGAGCTGTAACTGCGGCAAGTGCGGCTTGTCGGCGAATACGACATGGTGGCGACAATGGCACGTGGCGACAAGTTGTTGCGGTTGTTGTTGTTTTTGGCATTGTTGCTGCGCTTGTTTCTGCAATAGCTATCGATATTGTTGTTGTGGGAATTGTTGTTCCTGCCTTTGTTGTGTTGCTCACTCTTGTCAGCGGCAGTGTCCATGAAAAATCATCAACAATAAGCACAAGAACAACAACGACAGCAACGAATTCCATTCCAACCTCTCTCCCACCTACCGCTAAGCTGATGTGAGAGTGTGTGCGTGTGTTCACACACAAGTTGCAACAAGAAAGTCGTGCAACAACAACATGTAAAATGAAAAACTCTCTAAATTGAAAAAATAGAAAAAACCACAGTCGCGCTGCACGCGACAGTGGGATACCCTTCGACCTATGTTCCGATGTAGTTTAATTTGTTAAATCATACACATATACAAATGCGCATGCTTTTAAATTATTGCCGACAGATGGCGCTCGCGCTTTGCGCTCGCCCGCCTCCCTTGTTAGCTGATACAAGCACTTAGTTTTATGCACATACTTTCTTAAATAACTTCTGTGTTTATTGTCCGATCGGATTGCAATTTCGAGAATACATAGATATTTTAATGAGCTTAGTATATGTTTAAGTCAGAAAGTTGTATCTTTTATACAGCGCTTACAAATTAAGTTCAAAAATTAAATTATTGATTTGCGGGGGCGGTGGGCGTGGCACCTAACATTTGAAATAAACTTGATCTGCTTATAGTACACAGGAGTCTTCCTGCCAAATTTGGTAACTCTAGCTTTTATAATAGCTGAGATCTGTGCGTTCACACAGACAGACGGACAGACGGACAGACAGACAGACAGGGCTCAATCGACTCGGCTTGTGATCCTGAGCAAGAATATATATACTTTATGGGGTCTCCGACGCCTCCTTCTGCCTGTTACATACATTTGCACAAAGTTAGTATACCCTTTTTTGACCATTTTCAATGGTCGAAGGGTATAAAAATGATATACAGCGAAACGAAGCCAACAATATCCCAAATTACCCACACAAACATATTTCTCTCTCTTTAATACAAACACACGGATACACGTGTGCTTACAGGCACTGTGGGAACAGGGCAAACACAAATATAATATTTATTGGCACAGGTTGCATTTAACTCGCACACACACACTCATAAGTAAACCGAGTACAAATGTAAAAAGCTAAATTGAATCAGTGTTAATGTATCAACAAATTGCCAGAACTTCTTTTTTTACGCAGGCCACTATTCTGATATCTGAATTTAACATTTCTAATATACTTTTAATCAATCGTAATTATACCCTACAACCATCGAAAATTGTCAAATTGGGTATACTTTGTATCTCACAATGAATATGTACATATATATTCTTAAGCAGCATCAGCAGAAAAGTCGATGTAGCCATGTCTGTCTGTCTGTTTGCCTTTCCGAATGTCTGTATGAACACAAAGCTAGAGATACTAAATTTATCAGTAAGGTTGATGTACTTTTCGGACAAATCAAGTATATTTCGAATGTTGGGTGCTATGCCAAGCGACAACGCAAATTAATAGTTGCATTTTGCAATTCGATTTTTCCTCCTTCAAATATGAATCTAATCTGACATAAAATGAAGAAGTTATTCCAGTTACCTTAGTGTACTAGTGTTTATATACCGAGTTTTCAAAACAGGGCGAAGGGAATGATATCGGGAACGCCAGACTGTAGCTTTAATGTATGTTTTAAATTTAAAATTCAAAACTTTTGTAAATAAATTTGAAATATTTGACATTAAAGCTGAACTAATAAAATAACATTCTAAATACCTCATAATACGGAAACAATTTCACCTAGTTTTCAAAACCAGTTTTAAGTGCACTAACATGCTTTGTCTATCTCGCATACATAAGTATACCAGCGCTGCTCAAAACTATGGTAAATTCTCCAACTGCTATATTAATTGTCCGGTCAGATTGGTGCTAAATATATATACATAGTATATGTCAAACAGAGTTTGCATCTATTATACATCGCTTACATCTTATATTTGAAGAAAACTTAATCTGTGCATGGTAAACAGAAACCTTTTTGCCACTTTTGTTGTCTCTAGCTTTTAAAATAGATGAGATCGGCGCATTCATCCAGACACACAGACGTACAGACAAATGGACATCAGATGGTCAGACAGACGGACATGGCTCAATCTGAAAAAGAATATATTTACTTTGTGGGGTCTGCCTGTTACATAAATTTGCATAAAGTTAGTATACCTTTTTTTGACCATTTTTATACCCTTCGACCATTGAAAATGGTCAAAAAAGGGTATACTAACTTTGTGCAAATGTATGTAACAGGCAGAAGGAGGCGTGGCAGACCCCATAAAGTATATATATTCTTGCTCAGGATCACTAGCCGAGTCGATTGAGCCATGTCCGTCTGTCTGTCCGGAAGTTCGTCTGACCAGATGAACACACAGATCTCAGCTATTATAAACGCTAGACACCAAATTTGGAATGAAGGTTCCTATATACTCGGCGCAGATCAAGTTTATTTCAAATATTGGGTGCCACCCAAAACAATAATTTAGTTTTTGAACTCAATTGATAAGCGCTGTATAAAAGATACAACTTTCTGACTTTAACATATGCTAAGCTGAATAAAATATCTACGTAGTCTCCAAATTACAATCCGATCGGACAGTAAACACAGAAGTTATTTAAGAAAGTATGAGCATAAAACCAAGTGATTGTGTCAGCTAACAAGGGAGTCGGGCGAGCGCGCAGCGCGAGCGCCATCTGTCGGGAATAATTTTCAAGCATGTGCCTATGTGTACGTGTATGAATTTAACAAATTAACTACACTAGATCATGGGTCGAAGGGTATCCCACTGTCGCGTGCCGCGCGACTGTTGCTTTTCTTACTGGTCAATAATCGAATAGTATAAAAATTTAAAAATGTATACAAGAACATTTATGCCAAATTCGTGTCTCTATCTATATACATTTGCAAAGGGTATATTAGTTTTGGCCACAAGTTTGCAATGCACCTTAGCAGACATTTCTGACCTCATTAAGTATATATATTCTGAATCAGCATCAACGCAAACGCTAACTAGTCTCTCAGTTTACAAGCTATCACATGTAACATATACATAGCTGCTATAGGTACAATCTGCCGAAATTAAGGTTTTTGTATGAAGACCAGTTTTGGTTTTAGAAATAACTGAACTTATCAGTGCCAATCAATATGAGACATAACATAAGAACCTGCAAGGGTATAGAACCTTCGGGATGCCAAAGGTTGCCTTTGTTCTCGTTATAATTGCTGAGATCTGAATGTTCACCTTCTTACCGTTACATACCAACTATAATTACTACGATATCAACTAACTATGTAGGCTCGAAAAATAGTGTTTTTTATTAGGCTGCATTTCCACTTTGTAACATTGATGTTGTTAAATTGGTTATGCTATGCACGTAGAAGGTCGAAGGTTAACAAACTGTCAATCGCAAAAACATAGATAGCTTGATTACTTGATATTGATCGACTTTTGCTTGTTTGTTGCAGAAACAAGAGAAAAGGCGCGAACTGCGCCTTAAGCGGTTCTGGCGCTCACCAAAAACAACATCCTCGGACGATTCAACCGGCTATGAGAGTCCGACGCGCACAAAACCAGCCAGCGATGCACAAAGGTTCAACCATCTGCACTACACGAGCCTCTCCCAGGGGTCTGGTACCACCTCGTCCTCCACAGCGCCGGGTACGGGAGCGTCAGGAGGTACGACTAGCGGCACAGCATCGACGAATAACAAACCATCCTGTTCTTTGCCCCTGCTGCAGGTGTGGCCCAGCCAGGTAGGCACAACAAGCAAAACACACACACGTATACATATACATATCTGTCTCTTCTCTCGCAGTGTATGTGTAAGTGTGACTCTCTTTCACTCTCCCCAAATGTGTGTGTGTTTGCGTTACAACTGTGAAAAATCGTAGGAACAAATCTATATTAACCTCCTTTTCTTAGTTTTATTTTTCTTTTTGCATACTCAGTGGCGTAGGAACTAATGGGTATTTTCAATATTACATTAGACAAACTATAGTCTAGTGTACAGAAATGTTGATATGTGTTAAATGCTAGAAGTGGTTAAAATAGGGCACAGGGATAGCATTGTACGACTTTTGAACATTGTCGGGATCAGATGATTATGTTTGCCCTCGAGTTACCACTTATATTATAAATTCTCTACTTTTAAGTTATCCAATGTCCAATGTAATAAATTAAACTTATGGGGGGAAGATTCTTGCTGGAGGACAACTTATATTGAAATTGTAAAACGTTGTGGAGGTATAAAATGTTTATAATCATGAACAGCCGATCCGAGTTTTTTCATTTTTATAGCCTTCGACCATTGAAATTTGTCACTTCAGGGTATACTAACTTTGTGCAAATGTATGTAACAAGCACAAGGATACTCAGTATCACTAGTCGAGTCGATTAACCTATGTCCGTCTGTCTGTCCGGATGTCCGTGTGTCCAGATGAACACACTGATCTCAGCTATTATAAGAGCTAGAGATACCAAATTTGGAATGAAGGGGCCTATATACTCGGCGCAGATCAAGTTTATTTAAAATATTCGATGTGACGCCCATCGCCCCCGCAAATTACTAATTAAGTTTTTAAAGTCAATTTGTAAGAGTCGTCAGAAATATATAACTTTCTGACTTTAACATATACTAAGCTGATTGCTATATCTACTTATTCTCGAAATTTCAATCGAATCGGACCATAAACACAGAATGACTCTTTATAACTAAGTGTTGTCGTATCGCTTATATCTAGTATTATTTAGGGTTGCCAGATGTAGGTGACGCTGCCGATATGATCGGCACCGCCACAAAACTTTCCTTCCAGTGAATCCGTCACGAGCCTTGACTCGCGAAAGTCACTTTACGCCGCCTTTCCTAAGTCCTTTGAGGAGTGGAGATAGATTCCTCCGAGTCGAACTCCTTCACAAGCAAAACAGGATTGAGGCGGTCGACTGTTACTGCTGAGTCCTTCCCGTCGATCCGTATAGTAAAGACTCGGTTGTTGCTTTACAGCGTCTGTGCGAAGGAATACATGAGTGCATTTGTCTATTCCTTTCAGTAGGAATACGAAAACTGCTCAGGAATGTTGTGGGATCAACCGTTTTGTCCATGTCGGCGAAAAATTCGTTTGGCAGTCGAATTGGTAATCCATATAACATCTCAGCTGCAGATGATTTTAAGTCTTCTTTGAAGCAGGTACGAAGTCCAAGTAGCACACCAACGATGATTTGAATGATCTGTGCCACCTTTCTATAAGTCCATTTGATTGCGGGTGAAAGGCCTTGGTGTGAATGTGTTTGCTTCCGGTCAGATTGGCTAGTTGTTTGAAAACTGCAGATTCAAACTGCGTGCCTTGATCGGTAGTGAGTGTTTTGGGTGATCCAAAACGTGAGATCCAGTGGGTCCAGAATGCCGTGTCTATCGCCACGGCTGTGATATTTAAAAGTGGAACTACCTCTGGCCATAGCGGAAAACGGTCAATCATGGTCAGACAAAAGCTGTAGTTTTGTTGTAATAGCATGACAACAACATCCAGGTGGACGTGGTCGAATCTTCCATTTGGCACAGCGATCTTCTCCTGCTGAAGGTGATTGTGTTTATGTATTTTGGAGCGTTGGCAAGGAAGACAGAGTCTACACCATTTGAGGACATCTTTGTTCATCGAGGGCCAGACAAACTTCTGTCTGATTTGACTGACAGTTGCGCGGCCACTAGGATGAGATAGATTGTGGATGTATGAGAAAGCGTGTTTTCGGTGTGATTGCGGCACAAAAGGACGGAGATTCGGCGTGGATACGTCGCAGTACTATCTCAACCAAAGCAAACTTTCCTGAGCTTTAAAGAAATAGTTCCTTGCAAGATACGTGTCAATTCTATGACTCGTAGATGGCAAGTATTTCTTGGTCGTACAGGGAGTAATTTTTTTCGGTGTTGTTGAGCTTCTTGGAAAAAATCCTAGAGGTTGCCAGTTCTGATTAGTGCGTTGCTCCAAAAGTGCTCCGATCGCCACTGCTCTGCTTGCAATTCTCGAAGCCTGATATGAGTTCTGTAGTCCATAGTATTTGGCGTTGGTCGTTCTTCTTAATATCCCTTAACAGCTCGGATAGCGGTGCCTGGATATGGAAAGATTGCGGTAGACATCTGCGATAGTAGTTTATGTCGCCCAAAAAACGACCGAGTTGGCTGATAGTTGCTGGACGTGCATAATTCAGGATGGCATCGATGCGAGAGGAAGGTGGTTTGTTGCTGTGCTCGTTAATCGTGTAGCTGAGAAAATGAACTTGCGATTGCGCTAATTGACATTTCCTAAGACTGATGCTTAAGCCATGTTTCTGCAGGACTGATAAAACTGCTTGTGTGCGGCGATCGATTTGGAAGTTATCAGTATATCGTCTATTTAGCAATATACGAAGTCCATGCCAGAAAAAATGTTGTCCATAAAACGCTGGAACGTCTGAGTCGCATTTTTTAATCCAAAAGGCATGTACTGGAACTCTATAAGTCCAAAAGGAGTACATACGGCCGTCTTTTGGATGTTGTCTTCTGCCATGGGAATTTGGTAGTACGCCTTTACCAAGTCAAGCGTCGAGAAGACTTTGCTTTCATTCAGCTGTTCAATGAAATCGTGAATGTGCGCAATCGAATATAGATCAGGTATCGTAATTGAGTTGAGCTTTCTATAATCACCGCATTCCCTCCAGCCACCGTCTTTTTTGGTGACTATGTGGAGGGGACTGGACCAAGGACTTTTGTATGAACGACATATACCCAGAAACAGGTGTGTACATCTACGATGATGAATAGCCATGTGAGATCCAAGTACAGTCAAGTGTTAGATCGGCTTGAGTGGTTTTCTGCTTAACCTGCGTGCGAGTTATGACTGAAACCACAGATGCAGAATCGACAAGGTATCTGATGTTAGAAGTACGGTCGGTGACGTGCCAGCGCTGCTCGCGTAGAGCTGCTGACAGAACTGGTGGATCACTGCTGATGTCCTGGCTGCCAATGCCCAGCGCGTCAGGCGGCAGCTCCTCAAGTTTAACGACGTAGAGCGTGCGCAGGGAGGTCGGTTGTTGTTTGCCTTGTCCCCAAAGCGCTTCTGAGGTCTGTCGACCAGAAGCGTCCGATGGTCTAGAGCCACAAGATGTACTGCGTGATTGGATGCGCTTGACATCCTTTTTTAATGCCGTGACATCTTGCATGAGCGAACGTAAGTTGCCGGAAAGATCCTTCAAGGGATCTCCAGAAGAGGCTCGCAAATATTTGCAGGGTTTGCAGGGGAAGCAAGAGGCGAAGTTGCGCCGATGGCAAACGAGGCGTTCATGTTAATGGCTTCCAGCATTTTGTCTGCGATCTTTGCAAGCTTGTCCAAGTCTGTTTTCTCCCATACGGTGAGTAGCGGACGGATTAATGTTGACATTTCAGCGAGGAATAGTGTGTGAATGATGTTTTCACTGCCAGGATCCGGAGCCAAGCGTCGTATGTTTGACAAGATCTCCGAGGGCTTTAATCCACACCTTATAGTCGTCGCAGCTTTGATTCGGGCGACTCGGCAAACATCAAACGAGTTTTGATCGCTGCGTATTTGTTGTCTACCGGTGGACGAGTGACCAAATCCTTCACAACCAAGACCACATCTTCTTCCAAATGGAGTGTCACCAAGTCTAACTTGTCGGTGTCGTCGACAATGTTGTGTAAACGAAATGATCGCTCCACTTGAGCAAACCACAGCTGTATGAATTTGGGCAAATGCACGGTAACACGTGTGTGCGTGTGAGGCGACTCATCTCTGTCCGCATGAACGTTTGTCCGAAGTACCTCGAGTTGATGTTGTAACTCTCGAATTTGATCGGAGAGTTCTGGATTTGGGTCCGGCATGGCACTTGAAAATTCCTCTTGATCGGTTTCGTCACTTAAGTCAAGCCACAAATTTCTCAAATTGTAACAGATACTGCTCATTTACTTGGGTGTTTGCGCAAGTGTGCGTGAACTTGAATTTCACAATTATGCAGAAAATTGCTTTCAGTGAACGCGTTTGGATTTTTCAACGATTTGAACTAGTGGAGGTCACCACTATGGCAATGTTTATTTCCCCATTAAGTTTATTCAAGTATATATATGTATGTGTATAGCTTTGGTTACAATGATAAGTATGAAGAAAAGGCACAGAATGTGAGTCTTTTGCTAGGTGTAGGTGACACTGCCGACATGATCGGTGCCGTCACAAGCGCGAAGCGCGAGTACCATCTGTCGAGAATAATTTGAAAGTATGTTCATATGAATATGTGTATGAATAAAACAAATTAAACTTCACCGAAACATAGGTCGTTGCTTTTCTTACCGATTGCATATCGAATACCAACCAATGAAAATCAGAGAACTATACCTGTTATAAGAAGAATCGTTAACGTGAAAGTTTTTGTATGAAAACCTGTAGCTGATACGTCAAAAAACGTATCGTATCAATAAGGTTCCACGTTTGCATTTAATTTAAATGGCAACTATAACTTTTATCAGAAATTTCAGATATTTCATAAAACAAAAAATAGGGTTACGTTGGGCTGTCAAAGTTTTTATGTTCTTGCAAAAAAATGGGTAGACTAGACAACTAATGAATGTTACACCTAGAAGAAGGCGTGCAAACGGTTTGTTTAAGAATCAAGATCTTAGTTGTTACAAGAGCTCCAAATCTCACATGAAGGTTTTTGTAACCTGTGCCAAGTTTATTTCGAATTTTGGATGACACACTCACCCACCTTATCGACATATACTATTTTATTTAGTTTTTTTTTTTAAACTTGCCGACTATATCCTAAAGCTTTCAAAAGAACATTGAGGTAGAAGGGGGTAACGACATAATTCCGCCGCCATAATTCCGCCGCGCCAAAACGTCATAATATCGCGCGATCTTATGACGTTTAAGGACGCCATAAGTTCGCCAAGATAACAACGACATTATTCCGCCGCCGGCGAACTTATGTCGCCCTTAAACGTCATAAGATCGCGCGAACTTATGTCGTCTTGAAATTACTCGTGGCGATCTTATGACGCTTAAGAACGACATAAGTTCGCCAAGATAAAAACGACGGTAAAGGTTAAATAGCTGCATGCGTCACCGATTTTGTTAAAATTTTTTTTACTGATAGGGCTATATTTATCATGATTTTAGATGAAAGAATTATTTGGCGGTCGCTTCTAGTTTTTTTTAAATTGAATTTTGAAAATAATTAAATTTACATGTATTTTGTTGTTGCATTTTTATGCAAGCGCCAGTCTGCCTGCAACCTTTTGTGACGGTACAGTGTCTAACAAACTGATTCATTTGAAATGAAAACTGAGCATGCAAGAAAATTCAAAGTGTTTAGAAAAACAGCGCGCTGCAGGCAAAAAAATTTTTGAAAAAATAAAATCGTTCGCGCGATCTTATGGCGCATAAGGGCGACATAAGAACGCCGTCGGCGGAATAATGTCGTTTTAATCTTGGCGAACTTATGTCGTTCTTAAGCGTCATAAGATCGCTTGAAGTAATTTTTGAACGACATAAGTTCGCGCGATCTTATGACGCTTAGAAACGACATTAACTCGCTGAAAAAAAACGCCATAATTTCGCGGACAAAATGTACTGGGCGAAATTATGGCGGCGGAATTATGACGCTATGCCGGTAGAAACCTTTATGAACAATTTTTAGATATACAGCAGTTGGAGCTATTATAGATTTCAATAAAGACGATCGGAGGAGATAATAGGGTATTAAATCTTAGACAAAGACGAAGCTATCCTCGTTTTGTTTACTGTTGCAAAGGATATAGTAATTTACCCAGAACCATGTAAAATGCATATATTATGAAACAGGATTGTTAAACTAGCCATAATTTTGTAGGTATATATGGTAAAATATACAGCAATTAAAGTTAGTATAGCTGTTAACGAATACATGAATAGATTTTATAAAATGCTATACCATTATATAACACAAATTAGCCCTGGACTAAGTACAACTTAGTAACATATCAATGCCCATAACAAGCCAAAAACATCTTAGGTTAGCCAACAAACGAAAGGTATGCATGATCAGTTAGATAGGAACGATCGGAGAATATAGAAGTGAAAACCTGCAAGGGTATAGTTTTTAGTTTATATGAGATATTTTTAAATGGTTTATTTATTTATTCTTTTGGAAGAATATTTATTTCTGACTGACTTCCCTTATGAGAGTAATAAAGGTAATACAATAAATGTGCGATTTTGATGAATATTACCTAAAGCATCTATTTGTTATAATAAACATAAAGCATGGAGAATACCAGGCAGTTGCTCTACGATATATCGTTCCGATCCGACTTGTTTCCACCTTTTTACAACACACAGCAATACATGGCAGACTTATGTATGCATGTATATGCCATGTGCGGGCAAGATTTATATAAAACTCTGGGTCTACTACTACTACTGTACTATTTGTCATGTCTATTAGCAACTATTTACTGGTATGCGTGTGTGTGTGTGTGCGTGGTTAAGAGTGTTTGATCACAATGTCTCCTGGGTATCCGGCAGTTGAGTGCACTCGACTGTAACTATACCGTTCTTACTAGATGGCTTTCTTCTGTTCTGTTATTGTGAAGTTATGCTGTGCATTTTTTGTTAATTTGTTTTCCAACTTTTCTCTTTCACCCCACCCGAAACCAAAAAAAAACCAAAATCCTGCCTCTTGTACCACTACAATACATACTATACAATGTGTCTGTGTGTGCGTTGCGTGTTTGGTTTGGTTTTGATTGCTGGTTAACTGTTATCTTGGTTAACTGGCCTCTTTCCGGTTTCGGTTTCGGCTCTGACTTCGGTAGCCGCTTTTGCGCCAGGAGGGCTTCGTACAGTTGCGTCGTAACAGCGGCCCAGAGGGCCAACGGGTATGGTTCCGTTCCTTTACTACATCAAGTCTTTTTTGTCTTCTCTTTTTAGTACTTACTTACATTACCTTTCACTACTACTACTACAACAACAAAATCTTCTAAAACAAACTAATTCATAGACTTTTTGCATGCCTTGATTCACATATTTAAAGCAACGAGCTCCCCCACGCTCGGGCTACGAACATTTTGACTCCATTGTGTATGATAGTACCCAAAACCTAACTACAATATATAACCCGAGGTTTTTACGTATTTCCAATTTGACTTTTTTAACTAGACACCGTTTTCTACGGGCTCTCTTATTTTGCATTAATTAAATCTTTTGAATTTTATTGCACAACATTCGAGGGTTAATCGATATGCAAATACATTGTATATTTTAAAAACAAATCATAATCATATTTTTAATAATTATCCTTGCATGACTAGAGTGGCTTTATTAGGGAACATTGAAAAGAAATATCAGAATATCGTTAAAATGTAAATATAAATAAAAAACCGAATATTAACCGGTCAAGATAACATGAAATTGCCAACTGTTTCTATTGTTATATTATTTTAAAGGATTTTATAAACATTAATATAATCTTGTAGAATAAATCGAATGTTTTTCCGGAACTTTAAAGTATAAGTTTCCATTTACTTTACAAAGATTTTACATTTTCGAGCACTATCAAATTTATTCATTTACTTTTATGATAAATTCAACTTAATACTCTAAGGTCGTTTTTTGAACTCAATCCAGGTCGTTTATAATTGAAACTCGTAATGTAACATGTTTTTGATAGAACTTTTATCACAAATATAATATTTGAAATACCTGAGAAGTTTTCAAAGTTTTTATTCACACTGATATCGATTAGTCCTCGCACCAGTGAACTACCCCAGCTCTTTCACCCTGTAAATATGTAAATCACACCCAAGGTCTCTTGGAGACTCACCGCAAATGAAAACCCCGTCCCTCAGCTGACCCCAGCACCTAACAAAATCGAAAAGGCTTAACGATTCTCCTAATCCTCCTAGTGCACCCAAGGAGTACCTTTCCAATGTATCGTTCTCTTAATTGTTTCGCTGTTTACAGGACTCACCACGCGGCGAAGCGGATGGCCAATCCTTCATCTTTCCTGCCATTGTGGAGACAAGCGTCGGCTGCAACAATGCTCCATCCACCAGCAGCAGCAGCGGCGGCGGCAACAACAACTCGACCACCAGACAGAGCAGCAATCACCTGACCTTGAGTACAGATAGACGCAGCTCACTGTACTGTGATACGCTGCATGCAGGTGACTCCGGCATCGACTCTGTGCAGGCTTCGCCGTCTCCCAATGCGTTCATTGCACCGCCGGGTGTGCACGGCCTGCCCAGCGGACAGACGAGCGGCGGGTCGTGCCATGTCTCGCCGACGAGCACGCCCACGCAAGGCTCACCGAATCTGTCGCTGGGCCGCCGGCACATGCGTAACAGCATCTGTGTGGTGCCTAGCGGTGCCGCTGCCAACTATCGCCGCAAGTCGAGTGCGCTGCTGCATCCGGATCATGCGCGGCTCTTTGCGTTGCGCATGAAGCATGCCGCGGCACTGGAGCGAGCGCAGACATCGCCGGATCAGACATCAATTGAGGATGCCACCGAATTTCACGACAATGGACTCGCGACCAACCTGCGTCTGTGCTCGGCCTCGTCGTCGACGACGTCGTCGCTGACATCCGTGGCAGCGGTCAGCTTGGGCGGGGGTGTGGCAGCCGCGAGTCATGTTGGCGGCATTCGGTGCAGCGGAAGCAGTGGCGGCATTGCCACCGCCAGCAGCGGCGCCTGCTCCTCCTCCGCCTATGCTGTCGGCGCGGCGGGCGCACAGCAGCGCGTCTCCGATCCCTGGCTGCAACCGCAGTCCGATCGGGACTCGCGACACGGCCAGCAGCACGATGGACGACGCCGCTCGTCTACAATGACCGCTCGCTATTCGCTGTTCGATGCCCTCGATCTGGAGTACGTGCTGCTCCGGGCGGCGGCGCGCGGCTCTGTGGGTCCCTACTCGCTAAGCGAGTCCATTCACAAATTGACCTTCACACAGTCGTTGGCATTTCCAGCGCTGGCGCGCGGACTGGCCACCAAGCGCCGGAGATCGGCTACGCACACCAGCTCAAGGCCGCTCAATCCGCACGAATCGGGCTTGAATACATGCGCCAAGGTTGTCACCGCTGTGGTCCTGGTGGCCATATCGTTCATGGTCTTTCTCATAGTGTACAAGTTTGTGCGCACGTGAGGTTTGCTCCTGGCCCCGCAGCCAGACTCCTTCTCCTCCACATATCAGACGAGCGCGAGTGTGAACAGCCTCAACTACGAAGCGGACGCCGCCACGGCGCCATCCAGCTCCGTTCCTGGCGTTCCCTCGCTATCCTCGTCCGCATCGACGGTGGGTCGCAGTCTGGGCAAACATTTGTCGGGGTTCAGGAGCCACCTAGGCCTCAGGGAGGCGGACTTTGAGTAGCACTCGACGGAAATTGTAAATTGCGAACGTAACGAAAAATTTGTGATAAACTTTTCAAATGACAAGCAAATTTCCACAACCCACACACACATAAGTAGTCAACAGCTTGTAGGTGTTTCAATTGCAGTAATTTTATAATTATCTCGTAACTAATCTTAGATAAAATACATTATTTTTATATAATTAAATGTAAGCTGCTAGAAGGGGCAACTACGCGACACGCCCTGCCCCAAAAAATGCTTGCAACGTGCGCGCGTCTTAGTTTCGCATTTCTCACCCTTAATATAAAACTTATTTTCATCTAACAAATGCAACTGATTTCATTATTTGAAGTGCCTAAGTAACTAACTAACTTTTGAGCTATGAGAATCTTTGATTTTCTTTAACGAATTTACCTTCTAACGACTCTCTCTTTATATCTACTATACTTAACTATTGGCTGTAGTTTCGATAAGAAATTTACTCAATTGATCCCTTAGTCAAATCCTTTTTTATAGGAGTTCTGGTTACTAAAGCCCTTTATCTAGAATAAAAATAAATTTTTTAATAATTCATCTTATGCATATTATTATGACTGGAAGTTGGTGGGTTAGGTGATAGAATCTGATATTATGATTAATTATATTGAGGTTTCTCTTAAACCTCATACCATAAAAAATATATTTCGTATACTCAATGAATAAGTTTTAAATACAAATATATGATTTGATTTGTATTCAGCTTGATTTTGATCTTAAAAATGAAGTAATGTGCAATCATTAGGTTTTGTATTAATACAACTGAAATAATTGCACCAAAACTTTCTAATCTTCAGTCAATTTTCATTTATAAATATCTAAAATTGTTTATAGATAAGCGAACAGGAACTCATAGAAAACTAATCAATTAGATATGCATAAAAACTGCGTCAAATGTGTACTGAGTTAGCTAACGGCAAATTGTATCTATCTATAGTATATGTATGTATGTGTATGTGTTATATACACTCATATACATACAACGCATGGCATACAAAGTTAAATATGTATTTATGGTAGTTATTTATATAGTTATACAATGACAAATATATCTAGTGTAAATGTTTATAAACGGTACATTTAAGCGGCTTAATTGTCACAAAGCACTTGCTGAATACAGAAACAGAACTCTCTCTAGTCTTAACTTGCTGCCTTACTACTACTAACAACTCCTCCCGATAAGCGACCCAACTCGAGATTCATTTAATACTTGCTGCCTTAAACTCCTACTAAAAACATTTACAAAAACCAAACAAATCAAAGAAATACCAAACAGAAACAATCTTTGCAAGTGAGCAATCAAACCTCTATAAGTCTCAGAGCCTTTTCTCCACTCTCCACTAATTCTATGAGCTTTGCTTCAGATCGAAACAACGCAAGCAATTTTAAAGAATAAACAGAATAAAAGTTAAATTAAAACAAATGTTCCAATTGTTAAAATGCAACAGATACTATAGAAATGAATGGCCGGCTACGTTTAAGGTTTGCTCTCATTTTTTTATAGAAAAGTAAAAACTGAATTCGAAAATATGAATGAATAATTTTAAAAAAAAGAGGTGGGAAGACTTGTTGCATCGCTGGACAAGTCACGCGCCCCGCATTAATTAATGTTTAATTAAGACCTTCGGCGTTGCTAACTGAATATTTATGCAACGCGTGGCAACAAATAATATGCGAATAAATGTTTAATGTCCACTCTAGACAGCTGCCACAGCATATACCTGTCCCCCTGGCCTTTCCTTTCCACTTATCCTCGCCCCACCTTCGCCTCCCATTTCGCTCTCGCCACATAAAGAGAGCAACAACTGTAAACTGATGTAAGTTTGAAACGTAAAACAATAAACATTTTCGAATAAAATTGCAATAACTCGTATTATTTGCTTGTGTAACTCGATCTTAGGTGGAAAGAGGGAATAAAAATAAGATAAAGGTAAAGCCCAAATAAAAAAGAAAATCAATGATTTTATGCGTGCAGGAGAGCTTCCCTTGTTAAGCCTTGTTCAACAGTTCCGGAAGCTCTAATTGGAACTGACATGGATACGCTTGTGTTCGCCGGCAAATGGCAGAGAAGCCGATGCCACGGCAAAAGTCTGAGCTGTGGCCGGTGCCAGAGCCGTAGACAGATTAAAATGATTATGATTTATGGACTCAATTGACGGCATGAGCAGAGCAAGCGCAAATGTACCCAATGCTAATGAAAACTATCGTAATTGAAGCGAATCGTAAGCAAGGCAGCATTCTTAAGAAATGAAAAAGCTGAGAGTAAGGAGACAGAGGTATAATCACTTCCAGATATTTTGAGTAACTAAGCAATAATATCATGTATCTGCTGATGTGTAAATTATAAATTATATATGTACATATCAACTGATTTCCTGGTATTTCAATGACTATAAATCATTTAAAACATTTTAATGAAATAGAATTGTCGTTTAGTTAAAGAAGAATGAATCAAATTTATTAACAACAATATAAATATAGGAGATTCAGTTTTTACCTATAGTATAGTAATTTAAACGATAGTATAAAATGGATATATAAGACAATGATGGCAATTCTATATTTCAAATATAAAACTACTTTATTTAAACGTTTAAACGTTAAAAGTGAAACTTATTTAAAGACTTTAATTTGCATAACTGCTCTGCACACTCGAATTTCTAAAATCGATTTAATAGAAAGCGTATAGTTTCATTTGTACACAGGCACACAAACTCTTACACACATATTCATCTGCTGCACACACAGTGTGGATACATCCTGCCCCATGCTGTGGCACTGTAGTGCAGTGCGCCAGTTAACCCATTGGCAAATAGGAGCCCCATTCACAGACACACACACAGAGAAAAGTACAAGCAATCAAAACATCCAATCTCAGCTTGGATAGCTTTTCTAACTATACGCATCTACATATTATGCTTTCCTGTCTCTGTCTGTATCACTCTCTGTCTCTGATATTCCTCCATCTCGCTCTGTTAACAGCTTAACAGCTTAATACGGTTTATGTGATAAATGTTTCGTCCTCGCAGCGCGCATTTGCTGGCAAATCGTAATCTAAATAATTAAGCAAACTCAACTAGATTTGTTAGAAAATTAGACAGACCCAAGACACATACACATGTCGCTCTGTCTATCTCAGTGTCTGTCTGTCTGTCTGACAGTCGGCACATATGCACACGTACATGCACATGTACATATGTATGTGGGATTCCATTAGCCCATCTCGGAGTCAACGACTTGGAAGCTCTGCCTTAATTTGGTGTTGATTTGATTTGCAGAAAATGAAATTAAGTTGAAAGACAGAAACGAGAAACGGAAAAAAGCGAATGAAGCTCAAAGGAAAAGACAGCAAGCAGATGGAAACAACGGCACGAGCAAAATGACGAAGCAGTTGATAAAAGCAGCGGAAATGAAAGAAAGCGAAAGTGTGTCGCATGAGATATACCACTTTAAAGAAGATCAGGAGTCAGGGTAGGTATAGCTCAATTATTTCAATTCAATAATTATAATTATTATAATTATAATATTGTATATTATACATATCATGTATGTATATATATAATCTACATTTTTTTCTCCCGCAATAACAAATTATTTGATGCTCATTCCTTTATCGATATATCGATCCAACATAACCTCAACGCAGCATTGCCTGTCAGGGAAAAAAACTAACACGTAGGTCCGCTGTGGTGCCTTTTTGGGGCTTTTGTGCGAATTCTTGTGCATAATTAAGCGCAAAAACCACAAATGAGAAACAGAAGCCGACGCAAAACCAAAGCAGAACGAACATTTCAATGGAAATGCCGTTACGCCGCTCCGGAAAGGCGTAACACACTTGTGCGTTTGCTTGTACGCACTCACACACACAAAGACATTCACGTGTGTGCACACTTATATTGCAAGTATCGATGCTTTCACAGCTTAACAGAGAGACTGAACTTGTCGAGGTGTTCCGAATTAAAAGACAGACTGCACTTCTTTGCATACTTTTCAGCTTATGTGTTTTTATTATATTCGTTTTTATTTACGATATTTGTAATGACATTTTTGTCGCTATTTTAAACTATTCCAATGGTCGAAGGGTAAAACAATAATACATATAATACAAACATTAGCAAATAAGTGCGCTTCAATGAAATAGAGTTAAAGGCGCATTCGTTTCACAGAACGCGCCACCTGCCCACACATGTATAATATAAATGTCCATTTTATGCGGACGTTACGTTTGTGTTGGCCGACGCGGCGCTTGCATTACAAATGCTCAACATTTTTGCCTTTTGATGTGTCTCGGCCTGGACATATTTTTAGCGCTCAAGGTTGCACAGCGACGGAAGCGAATGCGGATGTGGACGATTTAAAAAGTGAGAGGCGGCAGTTTAAGCGGCAGCCACTGTCGCAAACTAACACACACGCCCACACGTACACAGAGACACACACTCACACGAGGCCATGGAGCCGCTTTGAAAGGAAATCAAACTTAACTGCCGCTGCAGCTGCAACTACAGCCGAGGCAGCGACCCAGGTGTTGCGGCCATATCCGAAACTTGTTGCAACGCGAACTCTGCAGCCGAATCAGCCTTGACCCTGAGCGTAAGCCTGTCCTTGAGGCCCTGAGTCTTGTGAAATCGGAAAATTGTCGAGCGACCAAAGCCCGTCCAGCGACACGGCAACAATATATTTTTGTGGGTAAACAGTTTAACCCAATGAAATTCCCAAAGCTTTACACACGCGGACATTCATGTAGCGCCAAGTGAGCCAGACCAGAACAGCCTGAAGGTGAACTCTAGACGAGATTAGGACACGTTATGAACATAAGCAATCTACTCATCCAACTGAGTTAGAGCAAGAAGAAGGACTTTCAAATCAGAACAGAGAATAATATAAAGATCTCGAATATTAATGTGTTTAAAGTTTTCAATAAATAAAATATTTAAAGGCACTCGTGCCAGACCTATGCCATCGAACCAGAGATTAATTCAGTCGAGGCGCAAATAACGCAAGACATCGGGGCAAGGCGACTACAATGGAAAGGTACAGATGATGTTGTTATCCGCCCATAGCTGTATGTACATACATACGTAAGTATGTATCCTCTGCACTTGCAAGACCTTTTCGCAATTCAATTAAAAATGATTAAAGATACACAGAAAAAGGTTAAAGGGCCCACGCAGCACAAATTTTGCGGGTAAATAACTTTCGAAGGAGAGAAAACACAGCATTTTTCGGAAGGCAATTTGGAGGCTGTCACACAAACACACATACACACGCACACACATACAGAATACGGACACACACAGAATACGGACACAACCATACAGATTTAAATAAATGCTCAGAGCGAGTTGACAGAGTGTTTTTCTGTGTGCGCGTGTGAGCGCGTGTGTGTGTGCCTGTGTGTTTTGGGCTTTTAGCAACACATGAACATATTTTATGCATGCGTCGTCACAACAAAACTGCCTCCTGCAACAATGGAAATTAGTTTGCCTTTGTATATTTTGGCTGCAGACATTTTACGGTCCAGAGACGACGTACAACTTGGGCAGCAGTGCAACAAAAACAGCAGCAGCAGCTTCCGACTCCCCAGCGGCAATCATACTAACTGTGTGACGGAGAGAGGCGATGACAGGCGCAAGCGAGAGAGAAAGAGACAGATAGAGAGAAAGGAGACTGGAGAGTGGACAGCGCTGACAGGCAAACCAACGGAGAATAGCAGCGACAGCAACCTTAGCAACAGTAACAGCAGCACAAGCGACACAATGTCTACAGTGAAATGTCTGTCTCAATTGTTTCCCTGGCATTCCCTGCAGGTTTTACAGTGGGTATATCCCTCGGAGTGAATATCCATTAATTTAACATACGGACTATATGTTATGTATATTTGCAAGTGTGTGTTAGTACGTTTGTATGTACAACAATGGTCAAAAAAATAAGAGCTTTGCGATTGTCATCAATATTTTCCCCATCCCTTGAAGAATTCAGTTGATTTCTTAATATTTGTATCTGTCAAGAGCTTTAATAGTAGTTAAATTAAATATATATTATTTATTTATTCATAATTTATTCATTTATTCGCCATTCACGTTTTCGAAACGGTCAAAATAATACAAGTGCCAGAGTTAAAAATTTAAAATTCTTAGATTATCAGTACATATTTAGTTATATAACATGACATAACTCAACAGTCACTCACTCACTCTCTCTCTCTCTCTCGCTCTCTTGCAATCAGGCAACTGCGAATAGATATGAATGTTTATCTTGGATTGATGTGTACGCTCTTTTCTGTTAAGCTCTTGCCCTACCACTATCACTTCAAAGCTTACCAGTGCTTACCCTGCTCATGTTAACCGGTTATGCTCTCTCTCTTATCCTGTTAAAGATCAGGCTGCTGTAGGACACTCCAACAGGCACAAAAACATGCTTGCATACATGCAAGTCTATGCTGTTAACCTGTCGCGCTCTCACTAATCCGCTCTCCCTATCACGGAGCTCCCGCGCTCCTCACATCACGCAAACACACATCACGCACTTAAAGCTGCAATTCCACACATACATACATATTTCACTCATAAATACACACACGTGTGTGATATGTTAGTTTTATAAGCAGAGTATTTTGCTACTCGTTACAGCTTTGTTATGTCTTTTTTGTTGCTTTTCAACAATTCTTTTATGATTTCCTTACGACACACAAATACATACAAAAAGGCAGGCATATCAATTCGACACTCACACAAACAAACAAGTGGAGACATGCACACACTCATACACACAAGCGCAGTCTTGTGCAAACACAACTGCAGAGTAGTGTTTATTTGATTCCCTCTCTTTATTGTTCTCTTTGCTTTGCACTGTTTTTAATGAATTTTAAATTTCACTTTGTTTGGCAAGCAGCGCAATACGAAAATTTAATAAACATTTGTAATACGTTACTATTCGCTGCCATCAGCAGCTGCCACGGAAAGAAGGCGCCAAATCAAAAGTGCCGACCCTCCCTTGGTCCAACCTTCTCTCCACTCTGGCCCTCTTACGCATTACCTTTCTTGCCCACCTTGTTCTCTGTTCTTGACAGCTAGTTGAGGGCAACTTTCTTCTTACGGCTATTTTATAGACGGCACACAAAGCTCTTGTCCGTCTGGACAATAAGGGGTCCTCGTCAGCACCTGAGTCCTCATAAGACAATTATGAAATTACCTTTTTATAGCCTATTATTTGCCTGGCCCGAAAGGGAGGCTCTGATTGCCAGTGTTGCAACAACATGGGATGGGGCAGCTGCTGGCAAAGGAGGAAGACCGACAACTTTTATGTTTGACAATATCACAAGTGCCCTGTCCGCCCTCCCTTGTCCGGCCCTTTCCACAAATCTCGCAGGTAAGCAAATTGACAAAGTACCTCTGAATTTTATGTAAAAAAGTTCAGAGTTTCCTTACAAAAGTTAGATTTACGCTTAAGTACTTTTAAAATTTAATTAGTGCGGATTTTCAAAGAGAGAAATAGTAATGAACGATGTAATTGAAATTGTCTAATTAGTGAGACCTGCTTATTTTCAATTGTAAACATCTCTCATGCGCTCCAAAATGATTATCGCCGTGCTTAAACATATCCATACATATACAGTTTGTCAAGTAACTCTTTACACATATGTACATATTGCAGTATGAACAGAAATAGAATGTTATTAAATTACATTAAAATTTGAACACTCAAGTTTAATCGTTTTATTCAATTTTCAACTTTATATATAAATTAATCGAGCAGTGGCATTTGCATTCGATTAGATCACTGATTTTATGCGCCAGACAATATTAACATCGCGCAAACAGCTGTTCTCAATAATATCGAAAATAACATTCTAAACATGCACAACATCGCAGAAACAGCTGTTTAAAATATATCGAAATCGACATACTAAACATGCACAGCGCCACAGCTGATTACAATAATATCCAAACCAACATACTATAGGAGAGCAAAGGCAAATGAAAAAATATTAAAAATTGTTTTTATTTTTTGATTATTTTAACAAAGAATTCTTTTAATAGACGATCTGTACATCTGTAAATTTATCGACATGTACTTGAGTATCGCATATCTGCAATCGATTACTTCAAATGCGCTTCGATAGACTTCACTTGCTGCTTAGAAGTTTTGGTTATTTGTTTTCATTTTATTAAATCGCAGCAATGCAAAAAACAAACGACGAAGAAACGTTTCAGTTGCAAGCGCTGGAGATACGCGAACCTGATGAAAATTTTGATCCGCTGAAGCCGCCGCAGACAGGCGAGGAATTCCTGATGCACATGCTCTACGAGCGCAAACGTTGCCCGGCTGTGGTCACCAAACGCTCCACGAAAATAAAAAGCATTCCCAACAACGGATGCGAACAATTAGTTAGCGTAAATATGAGATACAAATGTAAGGATGTTCAACTTGAAAATACTCATCATTATGTTTCTCTGTGCAGCCACCACTTCCGCCGCACGAATGCCTGTTGCCAACGCCAGAGTGGCGCAACGCCCAAGTGGAGAGCTTCAAGGAGGCACGCAATCGCGTTGCCGCACTCCGCTCCGAGCTGAATTCCACGTTGTATGATCAGACGCTGGAACCGCCGCTTACCACAGACCTGGACAAGTGGCTGTTGTTCTGTCGTGAGCAGCAGCCGCTGCTTAGCACGTTGCTTCGTCTGAACCAAAATGACCTAGAACTGCTGCTGGAAATGCTGTGCAACTGGCTACAACAGCCAGAGGAGGCTATGGATGATGGTCCAGGCTCATCTGCCCCCGCCAGTCCCAAAGCAATTGACTTGGAAAGCGATGCCTGGCTTGCGCGCTGGCTGTACGGCACGCTGGTGTGCGTGCACCTTCCTCTGAAACCGCACGTGTTCAGCACATTACGTTATATTGCACGCTCCTGCATACTTCACCGCAACGAGCTTCAGCCCAACGAACTCGAGCGCGCAGTGCCCTACAATCTCATCATCACCCTGATTGCTCAAGCCTTTGCCCAATCGGACTTCGCCGTCTACCTCTAGGAGACCTGAAACCTGAACTGGAATTATCTTAAGATTTATTTAAAATATAAGCAAGTTTATAATTAACTCCTTCTCCATGTTGAATGTTAACAGCTGTGGAACAGTCTCCTGTATGCCTGGCATATGTGGCAAGTGCTTTGGTGCTCGATCGCATCGCTGATAGAGGACGGATAGGAGCGACTGCAGTGCGTCAGGCAGGAATCCTGGCTGAGTGCCTGCGATTGAGAGCTCAGTTGAGTGCTGCCCGAATAGGTTGACAGTCTGCGCTGCTGCGAGTAACTCAAAGTGGGGCTGCTGACGCCGCATTTGGACTGCTTGGCATGACAGACGGGTTGCTGCTTGCGTGGCAGATCCATACTGCTCATGCAGCGGCTTTCTGCATGACGATTATTTAGAGGGCGCTGAAGATCCACTTTGCAGCAGTCGCCATACTGCTTGTCCTTTGCCCTCAGATCGGCAGAGAGTTCCACCTTGGGGGACAGTATGCCCGGGAACGCAGTAGTTGCCTTCATCAGCAGCTGCACGTTGGCGCTGTGCTCGCAGCTTAAGCGTGGTATGGGCGGCTGCATAACATCCGACAGTCGGCCAATGTAATAGGCCAGCCTGCGTCCGTTTTGCCATAATGTGATCTCCAACTGCTCGGAATTGAGCATCTCTCGCATCTTTTCCAGCGAGTCAACATGCTTGAAGTAGCCCTCCATGGTGAAGTGATCGTGGCAGAGCATCGGAAATCGGGGTTCCATGGCACCGGTGCGGAAATAGTATCCCAATGTTTTAATTGTCGCCTCTAGATAACCGTGGGAGCACAGCCAAACGCCCGGGCAGGTGACCTACAGAAGAGTTGTAAATGTACATACGTATGTTATGTATGAGTAAGTTATTTGACAAGCTGCTTCTGTGGAACTCTTCACTACCAACCGCGTGAAGCTGTAGCTGCAGCCGTATATAGAATCTCTTCTGTGACATTGCGTCTTGCTCCAAGAGAAAGTTTCACATTATTGACAATAAGTGGGGGTCTTGCTATTGGGGACTGAGAGGCCGATGTTTTATTTGTTTTGTCTTTCATAGCGTTGCCGGGGCAGCCATCGCATTTCAAAATGCGCGCCTATCTAAATATTGATTGCAAAGACAGTGAAGCTTATCGATAACAAATTCATTAGTGAGCAAAATTTAAGCAATCGAAAACTGCAAGTTATACTTCTGTATTTTAAATATATTACAAAATAATTGTTTTAATGCAAATCGAATATAAATAATGCATTTATGACTCGCAGTAAATTTGAATAAAAAACACCTGTTGCAGTTTTTGTTTACTCTGCATACCCTGGCAATGAAAGGATGTTTTGTGTGAATGGCAAAAATTAACAATGAAGGGCAGAGATTAAAGACTATCAATTTAAACACGTCAGATTTATCGCAGTAATTTGCAACATATGTTGATATGCTGCGGCATTTGTTTGTATTTATATTGGTGGCGTCAACCTTGCTGAAAGCCTCCAATAGCGAGCCGACCGCCGAGGAGGAGCAGGGCGTTCGCTATGCAAATCGCTGCGAAGCCTGCAAAATTCTTGCCGCCGAATTGGAGGCACGTCTAGGTGAAACCGGCAAATCGCACGATGTCATCGAAATTGGGTACTCCGTGGACGATGTGCGTCCCAAGAAACGCACCGAGTACCGACGCAGCGAACTGCGTCTGCTCGAGTCACTGGAGAATGTCTGCGAGCGCGTGTTGGAGTACAATCTCCACAAGGAGCGCACGGACAGCACCAGGTTCGCCAAGGGTATGTCCCAGACATTCCAGACGCTACACGGCCTGGTGGATAAGGGCGTGAAAGTGGACTTAGGCATACCCTACGAGCTGTGGAACAAGCCGCCCGTCGAGGTGACGCAAATGAAGAACCAATGCGAAAACATGCTTGAGGAGTACGAAGACACCATTAGTGATTGGTACTTCAAGCTGCAACAGGAGAAGTCTCTGCAGCAGCATCTATGCGAGGATCATGTTCTGCAGCGTCGGGAAGAGCGCGAGTGCCTCAATGAGCAGCTGCCACAGCCGAAGTCCAAGTCCAAGAAGAACGAAAAAACAAAAGTGAACAAGGAGGAGTTGTGAAACCAAACAGAGCAGAAAGAACGTCACTGCATTTCAGAAGATTCAATCCAAGTCCTCTCTAGTATTTTAAACTATTTCCAGGAGCAAAGTGTTTTAGGTTAAGTACGGAACTTACTGTCTGAATTCGTAAAAACGCGTCAAAAAGGAACCAACCACAAAAAGTAACTGAAACGCGCTATCGATTTGCAACCAGATTCGGGTCAGCCTTGTGTTGGGGCCGAAGCGGGGCTGCAGTTGAGCAGGGGTGAAACCACTACCCAAACAAAATGCAGTGCAACGTTTATGCAATGATCCCTTATCGTGATTATAACTTGTAATTTGATCGAATCTACGTGGATTCTTTTAATATTTGCTGGCTATAAGCCCGAAGAAACTTTTCTGTAACCATTGTAAAAATCGTTGAAATGATCAAGGGCTTCTCGAGCCTTAAGATTGATCTCCCATTCTCAAAGGAAGCAAAGATAGCTGCGTTTACTATTAAGTCCATTTAATTGTTTTCTATTTTATTGCGATGCATTTATAATCACGCTTAAGGGGGCTTTGTATAAATGTATAATATGTATTTTTTGTGTTCCTTTTTGTGTATAATAAATACGTTTCGTATGTTTATCGATAATAAAATAAGTATTCTCATTACATTAGAATTGAGTTATAATTCCTTGGATTTGCTGCGGAGTTGTTGAGTGGAATCACGGCGAAGTTGAAACTGAACTGTGGTCGGGTCGGATCGTATCAAACGAAGGGGCATATTCAGTCTATAGTGTTATACTTGCTTAGAGCTTCATCACATCCCACGGATCGTCCATGTAGTGCAGAATGGCCTTGTCGTGCAACTTGTCGCCGAAGACCTCGCGCAACAGTCGCAGCACCTGTTCCTCGATGAACGCCACCTGATCCTGTGGACAGTAGTCGTCCTGCGCCGAATGCGCCATTGTTATGGCCACTGGAGGCACCGGCAGTCGCTGCAGGAAGCGCTTGAAGTTGGCGAAGTACTCATCCAGCTCCTTGCTGGTACTTATGTGATGTGGTAACCCGTTGTTGTCTGTGGTGCTGCCAGAGTCGAAGATCAGCAGCCAGTCGATCTCATCGTCTGGATACTTGGCCTGCAGCTGCTCGGCTAGCTCGACTATTTTGGCATACACTTCGGGTGTTATTACCGACTCGTCCGGCTTCTCGAGGCCCTCAAAGCTGCGCTGCTCCTCCAGATGCCAAAAGATGCGCTTCAGTGCATCCAGCTGCTGCTGCCGCTTTGCTGCCGTGGCACAGTAGACGTCGATTGAGGCTGTGCCCGCCTGCTTGGCCAGCTCCACGCTTTCAAAATGGAAGATCTCCGTTAGATGGGCATAGCAATTGGCATCCTTGTAAATTTCCAGGAACGGATTCGATGTGCTAAAGAAATCCAGATCGATGTCAAGTACAAAGCCCGCCGCGTCCTGTTCCGACAAAAACTGTGTGGGATCCAAGTCGTCGTTGTCAGCGTCATGCACCTGCAACTGCACACCGCGTGCCTCCCGCAGCTCGTCGCTAGTGCAATAGTTGCCCTCGGCCATGAAATAGTCCAGCGGACAGTCGACTCCAATGCGATCGTCTTTGTGGCCGATCTTGAAGTCATGTTTGCCCGTGGGAATCTGCTGGCACCACGAGTTCTTCAGCCAGACGACCCGGTCGAAGTGACCTGCAGGGAAAAGTTGTTAAGAAAAAGGCTTGGAGGCTAATCATGGTTGCTTTACCTGCATAGAGAGTGGGCATAATCCAGTTCTCAATGCTCAGCTCGTTCAGCATGATGTCCTTGTCGTAGCTGGCGCTGGCGGGTATATCGCGTGCCACCACCATGTCTGGATGCGAGTCAAAGTGCACCAAAATATTACGCTCCAACGGCAGGTGGCGTGTGGCCAGACAGCGATAGACGAACTCCAGCACATCGTTGTGGTAGTCCACAATGAACACGGGTATCCGGTTGAACGAGCGCAGACTGCTTTGTGTGCTTTGCACGCGCTCCACTCGCTCCACAAGCTGAGGCGCCTCGCCTTCGTCATCGACCAGTTCCTTTTTTTTCTCTGCCTTCTCAGCCACACTTTCGTCCTGCTCATTAGCAATCTTCTGTCGCTTGGTTGGCGGCGGTGTCGCCTCACCATCACATTTCTCCCTTACGGAAGTCTCCTTATCCTTTTTCCCAGCACCTTCACCGACGCCGGCGCTACCTACGGCGCTTTCACTTCGCGGCGAGTGCATCTCCGCCGATGCTGTAGCTGTAGTTGGCTCAAGGCTTGACGCCGTACTTTCTTTTTCCGTTGTATCCGATTCCATTGCTGCAATTTGGGTTTGTCTCCACTTTTTCCCAAACTTTTGTAGTTCACTTGTGCTCTGCTGCAGCAGCCTGACGCGTGCAAATGACGCAGACTATTTCACCAAAAAGTATATAGCAAGCAAACGAACAGACAAGGCAGACGACCTCGACGCTCGACGCCGTTTGTTTTAATGCAAACAATACACAAACACAGCAAAAAACGATTTTGGGGGGAAAAGTGGGATTTGTCAGTACGATGGGATGGTGAAGGCGGCGGGGGCGAAGTGTCGTGCGAAGACGAGACAAAAAGCTAATGAACCCATTAGTGATGGAAAATATCGAAATGACTCGGTGATATATCGATTGCACCCCGCAGAAAGTCTGGCAAGCAGTGATGCCGTACTTCTGAATGACATGATGGCGCCGAAACAGCTGTTCGTGCTGTCAGATGGCGCGAAACCAAAATGAATTCAAAAATAGGTGAAGAAAAGTGATAATTATTTAATAAGCCAAATTCGATTGAATTTCCTCTCCTGCAACTAAAAAATGATGTGAGTTAACAAAATTATGTAAAATGCACTAGCACAGCAGCCAAGCTGGCAATATTATTTAAACAGCCTGATAGAGCTAGCTGTCTATTATTATATTCATTCATAAATTGATATATTTACAATATTTAAAAAAGTACATCGACTGCGCTTTTTCAACATTGAATAAATAAATAAATTGTGCCATTAACTAGAAAATATTTGTCAAAAATACAATATATATACAAAATATGTGCAGTATTACATACATTTTAAATAAAACTATTAAGTCCCTCGTGTAGGTTGTATATTTATTACTTATAATATTATTTAACTTATTTGCAACAGAGAATTTTTTGCTGGCCAAACTATAGCGGCTCCGTTGGAGCTGGAGCTGGCGTCCGCCAGATTGTTGACGCACGATTGCAAATCAATACTTATTGTACAGAACGAGAGCAATCCCACGTTGGTGGCACACTTTGATTATTTTTGAGAAGCTGCCACTCAAAAAAATACAACAAAAGAAAAGCTTGCATCGCCCCGATGAGCCGCAAAAGCTTTTTGCTGCCCACGCGCTCTGCAGCACCGGCAGCTTTTCATTCATAATTTTTTTCAGGTTTACTACAAGCGGCGCTCACAGACACACAGTCAGAGGTACTCATGTCTATACATACTGTGTGTATGTACATATGTATTTATGTTTGTATACACAGTTCTGTGTACATAGTTGAAAAGGGAAATGGAAGTCACCCACGTTGGTGTTTTTGCTAGCTGATTGGAATGCGTAAAATGCTGCCGATGCCGCTGCTGCGACGGTTGCCGTCGCTGTTACTCACTCTCACACTACACAGCGCGTTTGGATATGAATGGCAATGGCGTGCTTGAAGCGAAGTCGCTGTCGCTGCCGGCGTCGACGCGGCCTGCGTGCCTGGCAAGCGTGGGCGTGCAATTCCGCAGCGCGTTATCAAAAATAAGTGTATACACATTTATAATGCATATAAAGTGCTGTAGAAGCACGCACACATACATAAAAACGTACATATGTACATTTCGGCCAGGCCGACTGACGAGGCTGGCATTGCGTGGGCCTCGACTGCTTGCCTCGCGCTCTGTGGCAAATTACAATATCCAAGTGGCAGTTTGGGCCAATGATGACGGCGCACTTTTATGTACAACGACACCGCCCACACGTCCGCACGCTCCACTTTTGATTTACAAATTACTTGGGTCAACATAATTAACGGCCCTGCCAACCCAATGCGAATACGAGCACAGAACGTACAACGGAAGTACTCGAACAACCACAACAACAACAACAACAGCAACAAAGATGCAATTCACAATTGAAAATCGACTTGGAGAGTTCACAATTTTGGTTCATTGATTCAATTGGCTCCAATTGACAACGCCGCAGCTGGTTTACAGTTATGAGTATGACTATCAATTACAGTCACCCGGCATAGGCAGCCTATGAGGCAGCCCCAAGTGCATGCCCGCTGAGCTGTTGCCGGCTCTCCATTCTCCACGACGTCGTCGTCATCAAACCCAGCTCAATTCCCGATGCGTTCTCAATTCTCGCAATTAATTTGCCTCCAGCTTGACCCCAAGGGTCAAATACAGCCGCATTAACCTTCGTTAGCCCCTCGCGACCCAATTGAGAGAAGAGAAGCCAGCAAATTTGCAGCTCGACGCTCCATTTCAAAACTACATGATCGTTAAATAAAAATCATCCAGCCAATAAACACCCGAATATGAATTCAAGAAAGGGAAGAAATTCAGGGATCAGAAATCCCAAAAAGGGAAAAATAAAACAAAGTAAAAGATAAAATACATATGTATATTATTTCTTCAAAAAAAAACTCAGAAGACTGGGAACTGTAATTTAGAATTAATCCTTACATAGCATAAATGCAATATAACATAACGAGACGAAAGCTAAAGTCGGGCATTTAAATTCCAACACAAACTTTCCAACAAACTGATCTTTTGATTGATCGGATTGAGAAAAAGGTAGATTCTATTACAATATACAGATAGCTGAATCAATAGATAGCTAATGTCAAACATTTTTAAATTTTCGGAAGAGGTGAGCGTGGCATCCAACATTTGAAATAGACTTGATCAATCTAAGGTAAATAGAAACAATCATGTCAAATTTGGTCTCTACATCTATTATACTAGTTTCAATCTCTGTGTTCACTCAGATATTCGGACATTTGGACTTTCGAACAGACAAGCACAAAGACGGACATAGGTCAATCGACTTTACTAGTGATCATCATCAAGAAAATAAATATTTATGCATATACTTCGTGGTCTGCTACCTCGCCTTCTGCCTGTTACATGCAAAGTTAGTTGTCCACCTCTTTTATACCCGCTACCCATAGGGTTGAAGGAAATTATAACTTTGTGCCAACCGAAAATGTACTAGTATATCGTATAATATGCAGAAGGAGAAGAGACAGACCCCACAAACTATTTACTATATATTCTGAATCTGTCTGTCTGTCCGTCTGTGTAAAAACGTAGATCTCATAGACAGACAATGTGTGTTTTTATTTTTTTTTGTTACTTACATTTTGGATTGTGACAAAGTTATAACACAAGGATATTATGCCCTTATGAGTAGCGGGTATAAAAATGATAAGATTCTGTACCTTTATGTTTGAAGTACAGGAACAATCGGAGATTGAAGTACATATAACCTTCTGCATGTGTCTTGTATATAATATTTTTCTTAATATACATTTATGAGTATGAGGGATATGTTAATTACCTAGTATTATATTATATTTATTAAATTAACAGCTTTTACTTCTAGACTATAGTCCAGTTTTCAAAATTAAACTTGAATCCTGTAGTGTTGGACTAATTGATATTAAAGTAACTTTCTAATCGATTTCCAAGTGAGAAAAGTAAAACCAAAAGAATTGTAAAGTGGTCACAGTTAAAAATACGTCAAACCGCAAAAATAATAAATAATCTTCAATTTTGGGAAACTATTTAGAACTGCGAAACTATTAGCAGACCATATTCGCAACCGGTTACCCATAGAAGGCATGTACAGTTGCCGACCTTGCTGACTCAGCTGCGTGAAGTCTATCCAATTTGGCTTCTTTCAAGCCAACACGCTGTCCGCAAATGACGTCAAAAGGATTTCTTGGGCGTAGGTGTTGCTGACAGAGCACGTGGCACTGCCTGCGCCGGCTGCTGGCTGTTGGCTTGAATTGGGGCTGTGAGTGGTACTAGATGGAACGATGATTGCAGTGTGAGTGAGTCACATGGCAACCTGCAACGCGACCACAGAAGGAGGTGTGGTAAGGGGAATGGAAAGGGGTTAAACAAGTAAAAGAAACACTTGTCCATTTGGCATGCAGATGCCACGGTCTGTCCGTCTTTTGTTTAGGTTTTCGGTCTGCTCTGTTTGTTTCATATCAATCGCTTTGATGTCATTGGGTGCACAATAACAACAACAACAACAAGACTTCAAAATGCTTTAACAATGCCCAACTGCCCCAACTGGCCGAAGGCGTTGATCGCCGTTTACCGATTGTGGCGGCGCCCACAACATCCGCTGCATGATTCACTTTCGGTACTGGCTCACCCCGTTGCCCCTTTCATTCCCCTCTGGTGGCTGGACAGACTCGGGAGTGGGCTGATCTGCGACATTCCAGGCCGGAAGTAAGCCAGTTAATAACTTAAGATACGCGCGAGTATTGTCATGCCGTAACCCCCTGTACATTGCTTTAGGTCAGTAACTCTGTGCGATAGTGGGCTCTGAGAACTCTACAAATTGAATACGACTCATAAAGTTCCCTGTGTAACTCTCTGGGGCGAATAAACAAATGAAATGGAAATTGGTATGTGAGCAAGTCAATTATAACGTGTAACGAGAAAAGTACACAACTATTCTGGCTGGATTCCCTTCCGATTGCAATTTATTAATAGAGATTTGCTATTTATACATATTTATTGAAAATGGTCAAAAAATGGTACACCAGCTTTTTGCTATTATAAAAGCTTTTGGAATGAAGGTTTCTGTATACTATGCGCTGTTCAAGTTTTTTTTAAATGTTCGGTGCCACGCCCACCGCCCCCGCAATTCAATAATACACTTTTTTCAAGTCGATTTGAAAGCGACATATAAAAGATTCACCTTTCTGACTTCAACATATAGTTAGCTAACTATTATATCTACTTTCCTTTAAATTTCAATCCGATCGATCAATAAACACAGAAGTTAACAAGTTTTTCTGTAAGTTAGCAATTGAGAGAGAGAGTAATTTGAAAGCACGTACATATGTTATGTACGAATTTAAGAAATTAAACTACACCGAAACATAGGTCGAAGGGTATCCTACAGTCGGGTGCGCTCGACTGTTGCTTTCGTTTTCATATGTATATTTATATTTGTATTTTCAAGGTCGCAAAGATACATTCATAGTGATCTATAACATGTTATACTTAGCCATAAAGGTTAAATGTGTTATAGTGTCATGAGTTGAGTTATAGAAAGGTAATTTAGATTGTATGTGAAATTTTAACGTAGTTGAGAAAATTATAGTTACCAAAAATTAAAATTCGAAAATAATTGCTAAAACTTTTTGTGAATTTTTTTATGACACATCCTTAAATACTTCCGGTTACGGTTTATATTTACAGAATATCTCAAGTGTGAAAATATGTATAATCACATACATTCAATGATGTTAGATCTTTTATTTCAAAGTGGATCATTGCATTGATGTTATAATTAACACAAGAAACCAATTGTATTTTAAGAATTAAAGGTGTAATCAGTTTATATCATATATGTATATTCATAGAACAAATTCACTTTCCTTTTAGCTAAGAAATTATACAGAAAGGCATATGTACATCCATCTTCCTAGAATCCCTTTAGCAAATGAAACTGTGAAATCCACTAAAAATATATATTTCCTATCAACATTTACGTACGTACGTATACAATGAGGATGACTATAGTCATTGATTCACTTTCGCTTAAATCGGAAAGAGCTATGTAAGCAGATCATTTCTGGCAAGTGTTCCGACTTCCCAGAAGTCGAATGCGTGAGAGCAGAACCAATTTTATGGGATTTACCTTGAACTCGATGAAACGATCGTGGAAGGGGAAGCAGTTAATTATTTTAAGGGGTTTGTCAAGTTGCACTGCCCCTTCAACGCAAATAGAAATATTGGAAGTGCAATCTACGAGCACTGACTAAGCATATGGGAATAGGTAGCTCTACAATCATTATCTAATTGAGTATTAGATTAGTTCTGGCGTCACTTTTCAAAATTCCTTTGTGCAATCGTGAATAGCTCCAAATCGAAACATACGCAACCTATTGATATATCACGCAATGCTTTTCTGATGGTAAACCTCGACATCGACACCGAGACGAGAGGGTGACTCAGTGCCCCATCGTGCATTAGTCAGCCAAGCTGACTGGGCCCAAATGGAGTTCCAGTAAGCCAAATAGATGAGTGAGTGGTGAACTACTCAATCGGAATTGGAGCCAGTAAAGTCGGTAAAGTAGAGTCAGTTATGTGCTCCTTGGGGCGCGTCAATAGAGACGCACCCACTGCCAGTTGCCCAGGCGCCTGACCTTGACGTGGGCGTGCGCTCAAGGCCATCATACACGTCGACGACAATGCTGCACTTTGATGTTGCCAGGTCGCGTCATTTTCACCACAGGGCTTACCTAATTTTCAATTTTCCCGTCAACGTCCTACGCGTTTTGCTCCCAGCTTTCTATTTGCAGGCGAAGTCCTGAGGGTTTCCTTTGCCACCATCGAAAAGTGCGTGGGCCAGTCTGTATCTGAAGGGCAAGGCCAGATCTAGGGGACGGGCCGGGGCACGTGGCTGGGTCCGTCACTTCGGGGTCGCTTGCTTAACTGTATTCGCCTTTTGCGTGGGACTTTCATTCATGAAAATTTCTGTTTCGAGTCACACTTTTGCAGCTGTCTTTGTCTGTGTCGCTGAGTACATAAAAAGCATGTTGTGTGCTCTATACACACACACACAGGGACACACGAGGGGCATAAGCTTCGCATTGCCGCACTTGCCCCTGTGATGACCCAGCGCATGCGTCGAGCCTCCATCTCTCTCTTGCGGGGAGCGGGGTCTGTTGCTTGAGGCACTTTTGGAGAAATTTTCTGCACGCGCATAGGCATATCCTTGAAATGCTCCGCGTGCTGTGGCTTAGGCTTTTGTTGTTCTTGTTGTCCTTTTTTGTTGTAGTTGCCGTTGACTTTGCTCTTGCTCTTCTCCGTGCTGCTGTTGCTGCTGCTGCTGCTGCTGCTGGCTTTTGCAAATATCAGGGTCACGGTTATAAATTTAAACATTCTGCTAGTCTCCAAAAGCGACTCTGCTGGCAACCCTGTCCTTGTGCCCTTGCTGTGCCTGTATTTTTATACAAACGTGTCAGTGTGTGTGAGTGTTGTTGGGGGGTGGGGGGAGAGAGTGCGCGCTTAATGGCTTCAACTTCATTGATGAGTTTTGGGTGCAGTCACTCCACTTTGCCCTCTCTCGACTCTCCACTTGATGAGCGCATCCCGCCCCGCTCAACATTTGTCTTGTTGAGCTGCCACTTCTCCCACTCCCTCTCTCACTTTCCCCTTTTATTGTTCCAATGGATTCGCATTCATAAGCACTCGCTGGAGTGTAGACAAAGCACACACGTCTGTATGTACATACATATGTACTAAATACATAAGCAGATATGTACATATGTATGTACAATGAACATTGTGAAATGTTCATCCACATACAAGCTGCATACATACATACATACAGCCGTATATCATGCAGCTAGTTTGCTGCGAACTCAATGAATCAACACACGCATTCAGCACGTACACCACTGCACAGAAATATCAATGAACTTTACACAAACTGATGATTGGGTGCGCGTGTGTGTGTGGGAGAGCGAGAGCAGGGCAGATTGTGCGAATGACAGAGATGAAGAGAGTAAGTGCAAGGTAAGAGGACAGAGCATATGTCGGAGATGGCAAAGAGGCAGGTGGAAAATATGACATTGCAAATGGGAAGTTGCAAAATGTTGTTCATATGTATGTCTACAAAGGCAAATCAATGAATATAGTAACTTAATTAATTCGTTCCATGTTTCTGCAATGATTATCATTTCTTTACTCTGTTAAATCAACACATGAGCCGCATTCCTCAAATCCTGTTCAATTTCCTAGCGGGACTCAATGTGAGAGTTTAACTTCTGTAAGTCTCTGCCTCGCTCTCTGCACGCTGTGGTTGTGTGTGTGGGTGATGCTGTTGCAGGCGTTCGCTGACTTGTCGCTGTTATGTACATTTGTAATGTGTTCATCGAATATATAAATCTATTACATTGCACTGTCACAGCAGGCAAATCGGACATGAGACTCACAAAGAATGAAGTATAATTACTAGAGCGACAGTCAACCTGTTCATTTAATGCAATTAAAAAATCCATCTGTAAGTGTTTTGCACTTTTGTAATTAAATACATCTACATTAAGTTTTCCATGCTTTTATTCTCCACTGGGCTATCGTGTTCACTTTTCGCGCTCATACTCTTTCTACAGCGACAAGTACACAATAGGTTAACAGCAAGATAACAGCACACGACACCTCAAATGGACACAACAGCACAAGCCCAGAAACCATTTCCACAACATGAGCCAACATGTGCCGACAGAAGAGCGGGTGGGAGAGAGAGAGTGAGAAAGAGAACATACAGTTAACAGTGCGGAGAGCGAAACAGCACAATAACAGCAGCAACTTTACAGTATGTTAGCTCGGGCCTCTTCACATCTGTTAATTGCAATAGCAAACTGTAAAGAGTTTTTGGTTTCATCACATATTTATTCATTCGTTCATCGTGCCTCTGTCTTGACGATTGTGCCCGTTCGCTCGCTCGGTGTACGGTGTTCTTCGGTCAGTGCGCGTTTTTAGGCTCTGTTTATTTAATTTGCTCAACACTCAACTTCGACACACACACACACACTAATACAGTAACAGCGATACATACACGGTAGTGATTTGGCGGGCTTGTGTGCGTGTGAATGTGAATGTGAGCCTACAACAAAACATAAAAAAGAAAGAAGTGCGATACAAAAACACATGAAAGGAGAAGAACAGTGTAAATTAAAATTCAAGCGACTAATGCCAAAAAACAAATGCAATTTTAATATTAGTGAAGGAATATAAACAAAAAAAATCACTAGGAAAATTCTATACAAAAAATATTGTAGCTAAAAACATTTTATTGTAAAAAATTGTGTTTCACTGCTTGCTTGCGTGCGCGTGTGTGCCTATGTATGTGTTCTGTGTTCGTGTAAGTGAGAAGCACAACACAAAAGGAAAGTAGAAGCAGCAGAAATACAAAAAATGTGCGCCAGGCAAAAGAAGCAGCAGCAGCAGCAGATGATGTAAACATTTTGTTGTAAAGTTCGTGTGTGAAAAGTTACACGCAACAGAAAACGAAAAGAAACAAAACAAACAGAAACAAACAAAAAATCCAAAAGAAACCAAAACTTCAAAAGCTTTAACAGGGAGAGAGTGTGTGTGAGTGCATCTGTTGCAAAGCTTTCAAAATGCCCGAAACGGAGTACGAGTATTGCACCAAAGAGTGGCTCCAATCGGAGCTGAGGAGCAGCTACGACGCCAAGGAGCTGATCATACTCGACTGTCGCGGCTCTCACGAGTACAGCGAGTCGCACATCCGAAGCGCCGTCAACTTCAGCATACCCAGCATAATGCTTAGGCGACTGGCCGCCGGCAAGATCGACTTGGCTTCCACAATTAAATCTCCCGAGCTGAAGGTTCGCATACAGTCGGGCTACAAGGTCAGCCTCTTTATACTCTACAACGATGTGGGCGTGGCACAGCCACAGGCCCAGCAGCCTGCCCATGATGTTGCTGGAGCATTTGCCATGTTCGGTAGCAACGGGAACGATGCAACGATCAACGTGCTTCATCGTCGCCTCAAGCAGGACGGATGTCGCGTGGTATCACTGCAGGGTGAGTTGATAAACCAATAAATCAATCTGGGGAAAAGTATTTCAGCAATGTCCACATAAATAAATAAACACGAAAACTAATACCCTAGGAATTATGTATGCATGCATGGTCGTTCATGTTCGTGCGTGCGCGTACACAAATATTTCATCTCATTTGTTTTATTTTTGTTGCGGCATTTTTCGCATGAAAAATAGCCGCAAAATCAAAACAAAATGAAGAAAAAGCGAGCGAGCAAGAACAAATCATAATAATGCATAAATAAACATTTACTCGACGTTATGTATTATTTTGAATATGATGTTATTAATAGTCGTCGTAGAAATAAAACAAAACGCTTTTATGTGTGTGTTTATAAATTAAAATCAACAAGGAAAACGCCCCAACATATTCTCGGAGCGAGGGAGAGGAGGATCGCGCTTCGTCTACAAGGTGTACGGCTGATAAGCGTAGCGCCGGGTCTATGAATAGATTATAAAAGACATACCATACACACACACGCCCAGACACGGCTGGCAGTACTAGAATATCGCATATAGTATATAGAAACGATCTTGAAATAGCTCAGCTTTCTATACTATTTTTGCTAGAACAATTAAGCGGCGCCTTTGCAATTTATTTGACTCTTTGAACTTGTTTGGGTGCCTGAGATGTTTCATTTCACGTGATGGTGAATGTTGATGAAACGACAGAGAGATATGTAGATTAGAACTTGCACTAAATTGCAATACAGTTCAGCAGGGAACTGTACGACTAAGGAACTAGCAATTGTTTAAAACTAATTCACAGATAGAGAGTGCATAGTTAGTTTATATCCATGTATTGATAGGGGATATTTCATTATTTGGCTAGTCACTTGTTGACTTCCCCTCTGCCCGACTAGCTTCATATTTATTTTTATCACTTCAATTTCCGTTCGCAGCTGTCTGTGCTGTCGTCGCTGTCGCCCTCGCCGCGCCCACAACTCCCCGTGAAGTCTACGGACTCGTCAGCTTCCCGTAGCTGACGTACGCGCGTTTCATTCAGTGTGCTAATATCGCAAATTGATAATAGAGCGTCAAAAAACGAACCGGCTGTATAGCTGGAGAGTTACTCTTTCCCCTTCCCATCTGTTCTACCTTCAGCTAGCTCCCTGCCACGGTCAAACTATGCTTTGTTTACTCATCTCATTTTGAAAATAGAACTTGAATGGAGGCACGAATTAGCATGGCATAAGGTCGCCAACACGCCAGCAATGACGTCAAGCAGAAGAGTCCGTTGCGTTAGGAGGCGATGATCCTAAGCTGTTACCTGTGCAGAGGTAATTAGACGAGCTGACTAGAACGCGCGGCAGGAGAGTTTTATGACTGGAGATTCCTGGGCACTACCACTGAGAGGAGGAACTCCTCAACAGCGCAAACAAAGCACTTGAAGAGAGTAAAAATTCTGGCACCTTTGGGTCATAAAAGGATTCTTCTTCGAGTGCCGTGTCCTTTGTCGCAAATTGGTGTTGCTTAATGGTAAACAGTAAAGAGGAAAATGAAAAATGGGAAATTGTAAATTGTAAATGAATTTCTACCCGTTGTCCATTTGAATGAGTGGCATTGTGTCGCCCTCTCTCTCTCCTCCATTTCCATTTCTGTTCTTATGAATTGCCCTGCCTTACTTGTAATGTTCTTCTTTCTTCATACCTAAGCACGATAAGCGCGACCATTCCCATTTCACGATTTCATTCTCGATCTGCTCTCCCGCTCCTGCTGGCGATCTCATTCGTGTTTCCCGCTTGGCCGAGTTCACAGTGGGGTTGGGTTTATCTTATCTCGATTGAGTAGTCCCTGCTCTTTTCCGGCGAATGCAAATGCCATTTCTGGAATCGCGGTGTGTGTAAATAAGGCGATAGCTACAGTTCTGTAGGTATGTATGTGTAGTTTGGCCTTGATTTATTTGTCAGTCGGATACGTTTGCTATGTGATAATAAAGTAAAGGAATGCGAAAGGAGCGACGATCGGGAAATAATCGTGAAATTTAAATTAGTATCGTTTGGCTAATGTGATCAGTGCGTAATGGTATCATGAATCAAAGAATTTCACTGTCATATTTATTATTAGAATGCTTAAGTAGCTCATTAAAATTAGCTGTGGAACTGTTCGTTAGGCAGAGAGTCCTTGACAGCCCCCTTCCACCCCCTATGACACACACAAAGAGGCGCAAGTGTAACTAAAACTAATATCGAGCCAAACCTCAACTACTTGAGCAATATTGCTACCCACGTAATCCCTTCTCAGGGGCCCCATTGTTCGCTTTGTTGTTGTCTAATGAGGATGAGCCACAACAAGGGGAGCTTTCGCGGTGTGGTTAACAAGCACACACACACATACACATACAAGGGTGTATACGTATATATGTATGTGTAGATGTATTTACAGGAGCGCATTCCTGTAGCCCTGGTTTGACAGTCATCGCGGCCGCGCTAATTAACCTTGAAATTCAATCAAGTCGGGCAATTATGCGGCTCTCTTCTCGTGTCTCTGTTTGTTGCAGGATTGTGCGGGGCAACTTTATTAAGACAACTGGACGGACGAACGGCCGGATGCATTATGCATTGATGCTGATTTCCCCTTAAGGCATGCCTCTGCTGCTGCTGTTGCTGTTGCTTTTGCAGATGCGAAATTTATTTTAATTAAATGCCACTTTGTATGCAATTCTCAGAATTAAAACAATTAAGATGGGGGGCAAGTGGCACAGTTATGCGCGCAACAGAAAGAGGAAGGGATTGTGAGAGAGGGAAAATGCATACATCAGAGGGGAGAGCTCTCTCTCTCTCTCTCTCTCTCTGCTCAGTCAGCGCAGCAGTTAACAAAGTTTCATCAACTAAGCGCTTCCGTTGCACGAAATTTAATTCAATTAGATTTAGCAAAGTTTCGAACCCGTCACATGATCTCGTGTCCTCTCTCGCTGTGCACTCTCTGTGTCTGTCGCTCTCTTGCTCAATAACGGCCCTAGCGAATGTAAAGTCAACGAACGCGATGCGCTGCGGTTGACTTCGCTGCCAACGCCAACGCCGACGCCGCCACTTTTATTGGGGAGTTGGAAGTTGAGTTAAAATTATAGACACAGGCGAGATGCGATGTCGGAGAACTCGTCTGCTTCTCTTTTTACTTTTACAGCCAAGCGGATACAAAGCTGCTCCACTGATCAGAGTCTCTGCCTAGTCTGTCTGTCTGTCCCCCTGTCTGTCGGCGACTTCTCTCCGCATCGTCGACCCTTTTATAGAAATTGAACTCGGCTGCTGCGCATGCGCAGCGACGTCGCCGCGTCGTTGCCATAAAAACAACTCTGTGGTATGCATTTCCACACGTTCCCCTCCCCGTCCACGTCCCCGACCTCATCTTCACCTTCGTTGTCGTCGTTGCCGCCGTATTCGCATTTTCCCAACTAGCTCTCCTCTACATATTTGTCGAGTTGAGGCTCATTGGAGAGTTGTTCGCCTCATTTGTGGACAAGTTGCTTTAATTTTGTTTTTGGGCCTAAGCAATTTTCACAAGTTTTCTATTTGTCACTCTCTCTCTATCTCAGCCCGTCTCTGTCTCTGGTATTTTTTCCCCACACTCACCCAACAAGTGGCACATGAAACAGTTGCAGCCCCAAAGATTCGAATCTGTTTCCAAGGCCAAGAGCCTCGCTTCATTACAATCTGATGATAATTTATCGGAAGAGGCTTCTTCACCGCTGCCTCCCTCTGCCTTTCAGCTGCCACAACTGCTTCCAACTGGTCTGCCTTCACCGAAAAACCAAAACTGCCTCCGAACAAGAGACGCCTTAGGCGCGACGCGTTGCTGATATGTTGCCAAAGTGTTTGGGTTCAGCTCGCCTCGTAGCACAGAGGCACAATCTGTATAAACAAAGAAATGACTGAATTGAACTCAAGATTTAATAAAGTTAAACCAATATAATGGTCGAAGGGTATAAATATTGGGCCTAGTTGTAAAATAAACGACTATAGATTTGTATAAATTTAATATGTGAATCGTTAATGCATTTTTATTAAAAGATAAAAATTCAAAAAGTTTATAAACAATACCAGGGCTGCCAGGTCAGGCTTTTTCTGCACAAATTTGTTCTTTTATTTTTTCGGCAAACATAAAAAAACTCGAAATCTTACTGTCCGGAAATCTGTTCCTTTTTATTGCTCAAATAAAACGTATTTTTGATATCATTTTTTTTCCTCTTGTCCATCATTTTTGCAATTTTTTTATTCCTAATCTATCCTCATTTTGTAAGGGGCAGCTGGAAGCCCTGATTAATACGGAATTCAATTAGTTTGATCCATATTCGATATTTATTTATTAGGTATTCGTACTATTCAGTCTGAGAGTGCGTAGCTTCGCTATGTGTAGCATATACCAAGCCCTACCATATGTTATCTAATGCTTAAGGGATCTTTTAGAGCTCAAAACCACAACACTTGAGTTTTGGCTTAATCACCATACTGTGCTGTGCACCGTTTTTTCTGTTTTCTGTCGGTTTCTGTTGACACCAAACAACAAAACTGCCCACATGCAAAGTGGACACGAATATGTTCAGACTGGGACGAGTGGACGGACGACAACTTTACATTGGCGTCTTATAAAGCAATCACACACTGACACACACACACACACATACAAACATATAGCAAAGGTGGCACTAGAAAAAGCATTTGACAACGTTGGAAACACACGTCGGACAGCTGAAACGGAACGGAACAGTTGGTTAGGTGAGGTTTGTGTTTGCTGGTCGAATTGCTCACGGCCTACGGTTGCCTGACACAGAGACAGACACAGATACAAACTGTATGTGCTGTTGTTGTCACTGGATTTGGGTCAAAGTTTGTGTGGGTTTTAATTAAGCAGCCGCCTAACGGCGAGACCCACATTGAGCCACCTGCGATGGCTGCTGTGGAGGCTGCTACATAGTGCGGCACACGCACACTGAGGCAAACAGAGTGCAAATATTTGCAAATTGAAGACGACAAGCGGACTGACTTCCGGTCGGTCTGGGCAGTGCGAGAGAGGGTGCATGGACGCGGGCGGAGGCGAGGGCGTTTGGTTGCATACCTCAGCATTCCTCGCATGACTTCAGCGGAAGTTGCCGACAGAGGGCGTTCTTGTGTGTGTGCACGTAGTTGTTGTTGCAGCGAAACATAAATACAAAGCGCAGAGTTGGACAAGAGAGAAGAGAAGAGTCGGAGAATCAGTGGAGCATTGCGAAATACAAAGGATGACAACGATGACACCTTCACCCTCCACCTCTGCCATGGCGGGGGAGCTGAACGCGTAATTTGTTGTTTCATTCGCGGAATTAGCAAACAGCAGCATGAAGCATAAGAACAATAACAACAAGAACAAAGTAAAGTGAAGAAAAAAAGGAGCAGAAGAAGAAACACACACGAGAAAAAGCGGCAACAAAATGAAATGGAGCTAAAACGTCGCTGTCGCAGTCTCAGTCGCAGTCGACGTTGTGCTTGTGCGCTTGCATGCATAAATCTACAGTAATAGCAACAACAACAGCAACAGTAAAGAGAACCAAACAAGAACAACATGAGCGAACACATTTCATCAAAGTGCAAATTACCATCGGATTCCAAACGTGCTACCAGAAGAGCTTCAAGCAGTGGACGACGTGAGGGAAGGAGGACGACAGAGAGAGAGAGAGAGAGAGAGGGAGAGAGAGCTGGAGACGGAGATGGAAAAGAGACCGACGAGCGGACGACGACGAACGCGAAGAACAGACAATGCAGACAGCGAAAAAATGAGATCAAGTCTACACAGAGAGGGGGTGGTAGCGGGAGAGGGGGAGTGAGAGAGAGAGAAGCAACAGCGACAATGATTCTGTTTGTTAGTTGCGCTTCTATGCAAACTCGTGCTGTGCTGCAAATGTGTGTGTGTGTGTGCTCTGGGGTTTGTGTCTCCGGTTAAGGCGGGAAGGCGAGCAGTAAATGCAATTCTGAGCTGAGGTCAAATGAGCGAAACGAAAATGAGAGGGAGATATCCGCGAAGTAAAGGAAATTAGAGTCTGAGAACAGAGAGAGAATATGAAATGGCAGTTAATCGAATGATCTCAATTGAGATTCCCATTCCATAAACAATCAATATCAGTTATATCATGAACAAAATGTTCCCCCTTTACAGAGTTGCATTGGGCTTCTTTGATTCTTGATATTCTCTTAGAGCGCATGGAGCACAGTCTTTAAATATGTACACCTTTCTTTTTTCCATTCCTCCCCGTTGTTTCTTCCTCCCCGCTTTTTCTTCATCACATCTTCATCACATGCTCCGTTTGACTCCTTCTATGACATAGTTGTTGCTTCTTTTGCTGTGCGCCTTGAAAGTTGCCTTCTTGTTGGTGGTTTGGTGTAGTTGCTTCACTCTTTCGATCCCCAAATCCCTCTCGGACACCTCTGAGTGAATGGTGTTGTAGGGGGGTCAATTGATGTCTGCACTTGAGATGAATCATCTTTTATTTAACTTTCAAAGTTGAATATTTCTGTTGAAGTTTCAAATGTAATATTAAAGTGGACAAACAGAAGTCAACCAATTGAAGGGTAGAAGATGAAAGACAAAGATTTAAGGTATTACTAAAAAGCAAGGACCGAAAATAATGATTATTTGTTTTTTTTTAAATAAAAAAATCATCCACTTAGAAACAAAATTGCCTTCCTTCTCTTGGCAAATCCGAGGTGATCCCAAATTTCATGATTTTTATTTTTTCGCTCAAAAAATAATGATTATTTGTTGAGTGAAAAAATTTCGATTACAATAACGATTATTTGTTGAGCGTTATTTTTTTCAATCTCTCAATCTCGGATCATTCCTCTTCCAAAGAAGATTTTAGAACAATTTGTATGCAGACTTACCTATAAATTAAACCAAGGGGTATCCATTTAAATTACATTTATGCTATAATATTTTGTCATTTTTTTCCGACAACATAATTTTGAGCACTGAGTTTGAGACATAATCAGAGTTTTTAAAAGTCGTCTATATGAAATAACAGATATGATACCATAGTATCTGTAGTTTTTGCGTGGCATAAAAAGCTAATCCAATACATTTCTGGAAAATTACCGGCATATTTAGACCAGAAAATATTTAAATTGGTCACGTTTTGTATGACCTTGAATTCAGAACCGAAAATCTTATTGTTTCTGTCGTTACCATGCCTCTCTAGCTCTTGTTTTATTAAGGAAAACCCAATGGTCCAAGGGCCTAAAGATAATTGAAATCGATACCATTTGGAGCACTTAATAAGCCTGCATCAAAATTTGTATATGTTTGCTATAAGAGGTGTAATCTTAGTTTGAGCGATATTTTTGATCGAAAAAAATAACACTCAACAAATAATTATTATTTTGAAAGCGAAATTTTTTTCACTCGACAAATCATTATTTTTTGAACGAAAAAATAAAACTCAGCACAATCATTATTTTTTGATTTTTTATTTTTATGACTATTTTTTCGATTGTCAATTATGAAATGAAATCAATTTGATATATACTCAGTTTATAATACTTTAAACTACAAAAGGAAAACATCTTTTACTTTTCCCGTGCTTCCCTTCGCTTGTTTACTTGTACATTCGCCTTGTTCTTTGTTGCAAACATACATTTCTTAATTCATGTTTTCATCTTGCTCTTGCAATATTTATAAATGCCTTGGCCTGCGCCTACTGCGCCATCTCCCCTCTTGTGTTGACCGCTTTGGCATAACGCCGCATTTCCAAATGAAATTCTGGGCACGTTGCTCAATGGCGGCGCATTCTGAGTCTCTGCTACTGAGAGAGTTCTCTTCTTCTTGAAGCTTGGCCCTTTGTTATGCATTGACCGACGAGTCGCGGACTACACGACTTGCTTATACCCTGCACGAAAAGTTAAATTCCTTCGACAGCCAGTGATGATTTCGGCGAATATTGTTTCAAAGTAAGTCGACGCTTCGCAAAACAGCTTTTTGCAGAGTGTTTAAGGGTCGAATGTTTTCCGTTTTGGCACAACTGGCACGTGGGGCTCTCTGCAACGGAAGTGTACGAACAGAAAATCAATAAATCTGAAATGAAATGCGACTCCAACTCTATGTAGCTCTCTCTGCCTCTCCCTCTTTCTGTCTCGCTCTCTCCCTGTTTTGTTGTTGCGCTGCACTTGTTGCTTGCCTCGGGCGAGGAGGCAAGAGCTAATCCATCTGCAATTACAGCAGCAACGGCTACAGGAAGCTGCACATTAAACTTGACCCCGTTTGCGAACCTCGACGCCATCTCTCAGCCAAAAGCACACACACACAGAGCTTACGCTACGCGTACAGATACAGATACCTTTACAGATACAGATTTACTGCTGTAGATACAGTTAACATTTGCAAAATAAGAGAAACTCTCTGAGAGAAAGAGAGACAGAAAGAGGAGGGCGCCCAGAACTCTCTCTCACTCACTGCTGGAAATTGTTTGTTTGTGTGTGTGTGCGTGTGGCGCAAACAGCGTTGCCAAATTTCATGCAATTACAAAATTATACATAATTAATTAATAATGTGAGGCAGCTTTAAGAGGCATAGAAAGCCAGAAAGCCTAGCAAAAAGGTCCCTCAGGATATTCGCCTAATGCCTCTAAAGCTGTGCGCGGCTTCGTGTTATTTATAGCTGCTCAAAAGGACATGGCCTGTACCTACAATAGACCCAGTCAAGGGGCAGTGAGAGAGACGGGGGTAAATTGGGTACTCTGCTTATTTACATTTTGATTGATTGGCTTACACAGTTTGACATTTTGCCAGGATAGCGAACCCCAGCAGCAGCCAGTCCTCAGTCCCCAGTCCCTCCAGCAATTCTGAATGCCAAATACAGAATACCTCTTCTCAAACTGGAATTTTGTTTGTAGCTATTAGTCTGCCCCATTCAATACTCAAATAAAAGGGTACCTTCAGCATGCGTCAAGGTTTCATACTCTTGCGGGCCTTGTCTTAAATCTCCTCCGATTGTTCCTACATAGAATAATTATAGAATCTTCTAACATAGTTACTTCTTTTATTCGTTATAATAATTATTTATAAATAAAAACTTGGCTTTGATTGTCATTGATAAGTTTATTTCTTTTGAAAAAAAAATACTAGTATTGAACAAGTCAAAAATATGTGTTGCAAACTACAATATACCCTCTGCAAGGGTATTAAAAAAAACGACTGAAAACGAGCAACATTAAACTCTGTCATTAGTCTTAAGTGTCTTGGCCCTGTTTATGGCTTGAAGTTTATTTTGACTGCTCTGCGCTGCCGTGTTTTAATTGTTGTGGCATGTGCCGAAAGATACTTTCCTACTAGACAGGTATGTATTTGTGGTGTTTCTCTGTGAACTTGACATGGGTAGCTTCATGTAGCTTCAAAGGAACTCAATGGAAATGCGAATCAAGTTGGAATATCAAATGCCATAAAAGTGCCTTGAAATATGATAATACTGAAATAATATTTACAGTCAATTCAGTACGGGAAGACTTGCTACAAGAATGTGAAGTACTTCTGAAAAGGAAATGAAATGAAAGAGACTGTGTAGAGCTAATGAAATTCAGACTAAGAGTGTCATCAAGTTGGTAACGTATTAGAAAGGAAGTGAAACAAAGGCGAATTAAGAATCCTGTCTTGTACCTTGTAAACTCAGGCTGAATTTAAAGCAAACATTGTAAAAATTGCAATACTCTTCTTTGGTTCTTTGCGCGTCTCTTTGCAACTAATGAGGTGATTAAGGAACACGCGACGTCTCCCTCTGCCAGAGTTGCCTTTCTAATGCGGAAGTCATTGCAACAGCGACAGCAACAACAACAATGTGATAATGCATAACTCAAAACAATGTCGCGCGCTCCTCTCTCTCTCTCTCTCTTTCTATGCAAATTGCATTAAATTGACTAAAAATGTGACAACGAATTCAATTGAAGACTTGAATGGAATGGAAACGGAATGAAAGAATCACTCACACAGGCCATGACATTTTTATTTTGTTTGTTTTGTATACATGTGTATACTATGTATATGTACATGTGTGTGTGTGTGGGGTTTTGTGTGTGTTTGCCTGTGTTTTTCAGTATTATTTTCAATTCAAAATTGTCATTTAGCAAATAGTTTCGTGCTAAAGCGCTGTTTCTGCTTCCCCTCTCTCTCTCTCTTCTTTTTTTCTCTCTCCTTCTGTCTTTCTCCCTTTCTATCTCTATCCCTCTCTCTATTTTGCTGCTTACTTTTCTTCACTATATGCGCATAGTTATTTTTCTTTGGTGGCGCATTCATTCATAAAAAGCATGTGGTGTTTTGGGGCACTCACTTTGAAGGCGTGCGAGGCGGCTTATGTATGCGGCAAACTGGCAAACTGGCAAACTCTCTCCTACTTTTTCGTTTTTGCAATAATGAATGCATGTGTGTGTGTGTGTGGGTGCCTGTGTGTGTGTATGTTGTGTGTATAACAGGTGCATACGCCCCAAAAATCTCCAACTGCAGCAAAAAAGCTGTTCGCCGGTTCTTGTCTCCGCTAAGACTCAGCTCAGAGCTCAGCTCTTATTCGTCTCTCTCTCTCTCTTCCTCCCGCAGCATCGCTCTCTGCCTGCTCTCCTTGCTGTTTCTCTCTTCTTCTTGAACTGAGAATATTTTGTGAACGCGGGCGTTGGTTTATTTAGAATCTCGTATAGAGTTATTGCTGCCTTTGGTGTTGTTGCTGTTGGTGTTGTTGCTGTTGGTGTTGTTGCTGTTAGTGTTGTTGCTGCTGCTGCTGCTCTTGTATTGTTGCTACTGCTGTTGCTGTTGTTGTTATTAGTGCAAGCAAGCTTCGTTTTTGGACTTATTGCCGTAGGCGGCTCGCTTTTGCTGATGTTGTTGTAGTTTTTGCTGCTGTTTTCATCGCGTAGGCGACGTCGTTGTTGGCAGCTGCTGCCGTTGTAACTGCGACGCCGACGTCAACTGCGACGCCATTACGTCAAGTGGCAAAGCACTTCACAGAGGTACGCGGGGGGCGTAGACAGACACATTTATATCAAATTAATAATGAGCACATCACAATAAATTAATTCATTGTACGCATTATCGATCTACACTTGAGATATATATATGTATATATGTATATGTGTGTGTGTAGTGTGTGCATTAAGCGCTTATCTAATCCTTTATCTACTTATATCAGTGATAAAAGTGCAAAATAGAAATGGATAAGTGTCTGTTTGAATGCGATTTGTATAATAATATTCGATATTCGATAACAGTTTCAATATTTTACATACAGTTTTAAGTATTATCAATTTGCTAATGAAATCACCAGTAAATGTTTCTTGCATAATACCAAGCATGAGCACATGCCACGGCCACCACTGAGTGCTGCATAATTCCCTTCGCATGTATTTACAGTGCATAATCCCCGGAAGTCTGTGTATGCGTGTTGGCCTCCTTTGTTGAGATTTGTGTATCTTTTTTGGCTGGCATCCCAGCCATGCACATGAAGCATGTGTTAAGCTAGGTATGCAGCAGAGGAAGAGGGAGTTAAATCAATATTACGCATACGCCACGTGTGGCCAACTGAGCACCCTTCTGCCAGTGACCCTCTGCCACCACCTCCCTCCCTCTTCTCACTCTTGGCCCACCCCAATTGTTGCACAATGCCAGTTTGCTTTAAATATATATAGATCTATATGTCTATAATATACATGTGCTTCATCTGCATATACATATGCAGAAAGTTGCATATACACATGTATAGAGTACATATGTATATGTATGTACATATGTATATAACACGACGCTGGAGCCAAGCTCCATGAATGAAAGTCCAGGCACTCAGAGGAAAGGGAAATGAGACTGGAGGGGAACGAGACCAACATGGGAACGGAAAACACATCGCCTGCAGTTCAATGCTATTTGTCAATGAGTCAGACACAGTCAGAGGGGCACACAGCACGCACACACGCTCATGTGTATATAGAAAGCCCGTGGTATGTTCGCGCATTACGAAAGGAATACATAAGAACACATAAAAAGCGAAATGTGTATAAAAAGCAAGCACAACCCAACATGGCCCCATTTTGTTTACTTTTCCACAGACGCCCCAAATTTTCCAGTCTTACGGGGTCCGCCTGCCTTCGTTTATTTTTAGAGGCAAATTTTTTAACTGCTGTCATAAACAAAGTGCACAAGGGAAAATGTGAAGGAAAGAGAAATGTGAAAAAGCGAAAAGGAAAATATACAATATTAATGACGGCCGCTTCCGCGTTTGAAGGAACGGATAAATTAATTGAATGCATTTCCGCCAAGAACTTTATTCGAATTCAGTTCGATACCTAGAGAGCTTACTTAGTCCCCCTCCCTCTCTCTCCTTCTCTCCCTTCTTATCTTTCATTCGCTCTGCGGCAAGAGTTGACATTTTAAATACTCATGTAAGCAGCAGCGGCGTTGGCAACTTGATTGATTACAGCATGATTGATTGATCTGCAACAACAGAGAAAGCAACAGAAACAGAAAGAAAGGGAAGTAGAGAAGAAAAGAGGAAACCTAGCTAAATGTCAGACTAAACCCATCGATGTGTATCTCTTCATTTGGTTTGCAAACTCGCTCGAAAGTTAATTAAAGTTTCACAACAAGTTTGCAGAAGGTTTTTTAACTTTGCTAAGGAAATTCATTATTGATCCGCAGAGCTGCAAACATTTCTCTAACAATCTTGATACACTGTCAGCTCTTTTTACCTTTATAAAAAACTCAAAGGTCGCCTCCCATCTGTGGCGCTCTCATCGAACCGTTCACATAACTCTCTCGCACCAGCTCACATGCGAGCCACCTCTGTGCTATATCACATATGTGCCATACTAAATGTACTGTGTACTGCATGTGGCTGTCCTTATCACATCTACCACATCTGCTCGTTTCTATGGCAGTTTGCAGGCTTACCCACCACATGTCATACTACATATAGGCCCGCCATATAAGTCGCATGAGGGCACCTAGACTACTATGGCATATAGTATCTCTGTGGCGAACAGTTCTCGCTTGTCAAGCCTCGTTCGCTGTGTATTGTTTCATTGATGAGTTCACATAATAACGCTACAACAACAACAACACAGTGGAAACGACCTTCAAAACGTGAAAAATGTAAACTTGAAAAAAACTAACAGACAACAACAACAGCAACCACAGGCAACAATTTGTGAGGCGAACGAGAAGCGCAAACTACTTAAAACACATAGACATATCGCCTATTTATTGTCATTTCTATTGTGGGCTTTGAAACCTGATTTGCACTCCACCCGCTCTCCTTACCCCCTTCCCCTCACCAGCTTACAACTCCCTCAAAACGACGCCGCCCACCCATGACTGAGTTCCAAGCACACTCACAGTCACCTTACCCCCAAACCCCTTCCCCTGCCCACTCTCCTGCCAGGCCGCACCCACGGGATGTGCTTGTCATGTTAAGCACAAAATTTGGATTATTTATTTATTAAGGCAATAACAACACACGAAGTCCAAATAACGTGATAAATAATACATGCAAGTTTTTACAACTGGCAAGAAAAAACAACAATCGTCGTCGCAGTTCGTTGTTCCTCACTTTTTTGTCGCTATTTTGTTTTTATTTTTATTTTACGAAAGGGGGAGCCATTTCCATTCATTGTTTTCGCTGCCTCGACTGCTGTTGTCATTTATTTTGTTTGTTTGTTTATAATTTTTATCGCTTTTATTTTGTATTTTACTTTACCTTATTTTGTACGTTTTTTTCGTATCTGCTGCTGCCGCTGTTGTTGCTGCTTATCAACTGCGCCTGTTTACTTTTCTCTCTGTCTCTCTCTCTCTCTCCCTCTGCCTTACTGTCTACCTCTGTATCTGTCTTTCTGTCTGTCTTTCAGACTGTTTGGCGTTTGTGAAGTAAATACAAGAGAGTGAGCAAAACCATGTAGAGTATTTAATAATTGTCAATTTTCACGACTTGCAGATGATCTTTAGTTTTTAATTCATGGGAAGTACAATGTTGAACCATTTAGTTTGTATAAAGTAGTATATAAGGTATATTACAGCTTAGCATGTATAATATATATTTTTATTTATCTGTAGTCTACACCCTTCTTGTAGTCTTGTAGTCTTTTTGCAGGGTATAAGAAAGTGAATTAGGTAATTTAGCTGCTGCTTTAAGTTACATTTACCCAATCACTTATACTTCCTCTCACATAGAGCCACTATTCATTCACATTTATCCAGCAATTACTCCCCAGTTGCCCTTTCACCCTCCCCTGCTTGCCAGCCGTCGGTTATGACGTAGGTTCACTTGTGTCGCGAAAACAGTTAGACAAACGGTCAACTAGCTTTCAGTTTGGATCGTCGATTGTTTGTCATTGAGTTGGACTAACATAACAACATACTGATATGTACATATACAATCACTTGACTTGGGCTTGTGCGTTGAGTTGTTACTCTTAGAGTTTCGCTTAAAGTGTTGCAGTGCAATGAAATTGATTAAGTCATACGATTATCGCTGATACTGATCATCATTACTGCATGAGTTGCCAGTCACCAATGTTGCCCCCTTCACAAGATTTTTCTTGCAAATAACCACAAGTTCTGGCCCCCACACCCCATCGTAGGTGACGCACTGCACTCGCCGATTGGCCTTTTAGTGGAACACCCATCCGCAAGACCGTTACGCCGGACACGTACGTCCGTTCTCCAAGCGACTCCGACATTTGGAGCCAAAACAGGAAGCGCACAACATGCGCGCAAAATATGGCAAACAACTACAAAGAAAAGAGCAACAATTGAAAATCTAATAAATTTCTATTTTTACCATTTTTCATTGTCAGCATATATCTATATATGCACGTGTATGCAACTATGTGTGTATGGAAACAATTCCAGTGGAGTGTGTTGGTCACCATCAACCACATTGGTGGGTGCAAATAATCAGAAATACATTTCTAACCACATAATCTTTGCGTGAACTAACTTTGGCAATGCGGGTCAATGGAAAGTTGGGAGAAATATAATTCTTCTGAATTCCAACAAAATTCAAGGGGCGTTTCCTTCAAATTTATCTGAATTACTTGGAACTACTTAGTGATTCTCAAATACAAATTAAAGTAGTTCTTTGAAAAAATAATTATTATATATAATATATATATAAATTCTTGTAAACACAATTTCCTTTAAGAATATGATTATATTCTGCTTTAAATTAAAACTTCATTTATAAAGCTACTATCGAGTGTGCTCGACTGTGATATACCCGCCACCCATCTGACCAAAACGATTTTATAATTATATGTATATATAACTTTTATGTATAGCGTTTTTTGCGTTGCAAACTTTGCTGGGAGTAGCTTGCAAATCAGTAACTCTTTAAAATTATTTTTTAAATAACTTCTATTAATTATCTGTTAATTAATTGTCTTCTATTAATTATCCTCTGGCAACAATATTTTCAGCAATCTTTTGGTAGTATATAGTTATTTTGTTTACAAAAATGAACTGTCCCGTTTTTTAAAATTTCGTTTGATATTTGCGCAGAATTTTGACTTTTTTTTATTTTTTTTGAGTAGTACACTGAAATTTAGATTTTCATGCGGACTTTCGGACAGACGGACATGACAATATCGACTCGTGGGCTTTACCACGCCTCCTTCTGTCAGTTACATACATTTTTAGTTTGCAAAAAGTTATATTCTAACGAGAATCTTTAGTTAACTTAGCGATGCAATTTGTCACTCTTTAATTTTCTACAGTTTTCTATTATGAACTATAAATAGAAGATCCCTCCGTTCCCTTCCACTCCACTGTCAGTCTGTTTATTTCCATATTGACATGAATCTATCGGAGCAGAGGAAAAGCAGAGTCTTCCTATGGATGGACAGTGCTTCTCTCTTCTTTCTCACCCTTTTTTTCTCTCTCTCTGTCTGTCTGTCTTTCTCGTTTCTCAATCGTCACAAGAATTACCAGCAAATGCGGCTTCGATAAGACTTCCAACTGGCGGGACATTTGTGCGGGTACTGACTGTACATGGAGTGGTACGTCGTGCCGTTTACCTTTCCGATTTGCAGGGCGACACGGACGACCCGTATCTTTGGTCATGTTTGACTTCTTGGTCGGGTTGAACACGCATACGACCCGTTGCCGCAGCTGATTATTGCCGTTGCTGCTTTTGTTGTTGCTTTCAAATCGTGTTGTCAACATTTTGCTGCGTTTGCTTTTCTCAGCGCTCAATTTCGAATACGGAATCGCATTTATTATGCGCCAAGTAGGAAATTGTAAGCTTCCGTTTTGTGTTATGACAATTTGCAGCGAGTCGTCATCATCGAGCTCAATGTGCGATGGCTCATAGTGTGCCGGCTTATGCGATACTTGTGCATAAATATAGAAACAGCATTTCCGTTTTTCCTTCTTCTCTCTCTCTCTCTTTTATGCCGCGTCTCGTATGTCAGCCACTTCCGTTTCTAATTGAAGAGAAAAACGACGCTTGAACGAAAATCGTCGTCTTTTTTATGAATGAGCCACGTAATAAGCAAGAGAATTTCACGAACGCTTCAGCGCACAAGTTGGCAGCAGTATATAGAGTGGGGAGGGGAAATAGGGGTACTGCATGCAGTAGGTGTTGTCTTACCCATAGACCCAAAGCAAAGGCCACAGTTGGCTAAGCATAACGAAATATTTTCCAACGTACAAACAAAGCCAAATAGAATGCGGCGTCGCGGCGCATAGTTCAAAAGTAACCTAAACTCTTCTGGCCGGCAACTCTATCTAGCATATGTATCTAGCAATTTGTATCTATGACTGCGTGTGGCTAAAGTTTCGTGTATTATTGCCATCTTTTGCAGAGGGCTTCTCCAGTTTTCGTCAAGCGTTTCCGGAGTGGTGTGAGGATGACAGCCAGGCGCACAACAAAGAGATGGAATCTAGTCGCAATGCACAAGCCGATCAGTTGATGGGCCTGAGGTAAGTTTTCTTGGCCCTCCCTCTGAATAAAAACCAAATTTAAATGTCAGCAAACTAATCTTTATCTATTTTCCGTTCTCGCCAGATCACTTCGCATTTCCACGCCACATTCCGATTCGGCATGCAGCAGCTCAGCCGAATCCTCGGACTGTGAAAGCACCTCGCATCATCATCATCATTACCACCACCACAATTTCAACGAGGCGCCCGTCGAGATAGTCCCTGGCCTGTTTCTGGGCAATGCCTCGCACAGCTGCGACTCGAATGCACTGCAGAAGTACAACATTAAGGTAAGCCATATCTGCTATATCTGACCCTCAATATATCTATTAATTAACGTGGTTTTCTTTCTTTTTCAGTACGTCTTGAATGTGACACCAGATTTGCCGAATGAGTTCGAGAAACTTGGCGTTATAAAGTATCTGCAAATACCCATAACTGACCACTACTCCCAGGATCTGGCCAAGCATTTCCCAGCTGCCATACACTTTATTGGTGCGTGTCCATTAATTCTATCTTGGTTTCTCTGTCATCAACTCAGTTTGTTCTCTTTTTGTCTCTTGCAGAGGAAGCGCGCTCTGCGAGCTCGGCAGTGCTGGTCCACTGCCTGGCGGGCGTGTCGCGCTCCGTGACGGTGACACTCGCCTATCTGATGCACACACGCGCACTCAGCCTGAACGATGCCTTCATGCTGGTGCGTGATCGGAAACCGGACGTATCGCCAAACTTCCACTTCATGCAGCAGCTGCAGTCCTTTGAGAGCCAGCTCCAGGGATCGCCATGTGATTCGCAGGCCATGGACGAGGGCGGCAGTGGCAATATCATTAGTCCTGCAGCCGGCTGCTCTGCGGCCACTACACTGACAGGTAATCCCAGTCTGGTGGCGGTACGCTGCGGTCGCGGCTCCAAGTTCTCGTGCAATTGCATCGCAGCTGACTGCAAGTGCATGCAGACGGGCGGCTTCATGGCTCAACTGGCCAAGGCCACTGGGGTCTCACCCGATTCGGGTATCGAATTCGATCGCTGGACGCCGTCGTCGGATACGGGTCTTAAATGAGATCAACTTGGCGGGAAGAGTTTTGTGCTGCCGCCGAATCAATGTCAGGAATCGCCAACAACAACTACAGTGGCAGCGGCAGCTTGTACAGCTGCTACCACATCTCCGCCACCTATTGGCCTGGGGTCCAGCAATGCTGACAACATGTCGCCGGCCAGCACAACCAGCTCGTCCACATCGACCACGACCACTGCAGAGGCTGTTTCGGTGGTAGAGCTGGTGCCTGGCAGCGTTATGGATGCATCCTGCGAAGATCAGCAGTAGATTGGGAATGCTCCATAGACTCCTTTTCCTACTTTGGTTGTCCAACACAAACACAAAAATCTATACACCCAAACACGCACAATTCACACTCACATCTTAACACCCGCACTTACGTCGACCACACATTCATATGCAGCATATAATATAAAATAACTATAATATTAAAAGATAATTTCTAGTTAATTTCGTAAGTGTAACGAAGAAAAGAATGAAACTCTTTCAAACAGGTGGAAAACAAATTTTGAAAATTATTCAAATACACACACAACCACAAAAAGAATATATGAAATATATTTATATACATATATAATATCTATGTTACATATGCATACATACTACATATGAGAATAAACGAAGAAACCTTATGTAAATGTTTGTATTTATCTCCTAAGCCAAGCAAACCAAGTTGAAAACGGAATAACAATAATATAAATAATAATAATAAACTGAGGAAACGAATCGCGTTATTTATAAAGTTTCAACTTAACAAACTGTTTTTAGGTCCATAGTTTTTCAATTATACTAAAACTAAAGTTTATAAATTATAAATGTGTAATTGTTACAAAAGTGAAAGCAAACAATTTAAAAAATGTATTCCATCGCATAAATACCATGCCAAGACATATATTTGTAAACCCAACACGAATTCAAGTGAAATTGATGGAGAATCGAGGAATATTAAAAACAAAATATTTAATACTGCAAAATACTAAAATGAAAAAGAAACTATGATTATTGTGAAATTTTTTTTGCTGAAAACCACACAGATAAACTCAGCAAGTAACGTATGAGTACAACAACAACATTCACTGATGGTTGTTGGTATTGGTTTTTGGGAGGCCGCAGGTGGACTGGGTTCGCAAAACATAAACAGAACCTGAAAAAAGCTGAAGATGGCAAGCTAACAAGGCCTCAAGGTGCGCCTAATTAACGGTTTGTTTTGTTTTATGTTTTGATTTTGTTTAGCTATACGAATAAGAGTATTAATGAATAACAAACTAAAACAAAATTTTATATTCTTTAGACTTTGTATTGTGCAAAGTAAAAACAGATACAGAAACAGAGTGGGGAAGCTAATAAGAAGGCAGAGTGTTTGGTAATGTTGGTACAAAAATTTATCAGGTGTCGTCATCACGAAAATCGGTTTACAGAGAAATAACCTAGCGAAAAAAATATGTGAAAAACTCAAATAAAACCAGAAATATTTCGAAAAAAGGCTGTGCGCAAAAAAAGTATAACAAAACAAGATACAAAACAAAACATATATGGACAAACAAATCCATTTAACTTAGTGCAAATGAAAAGTAGAATACAAATAAAACCGGATAACTGCTGGAACAAGAAATACAACTAGAGTTCGGGATAGAGTCGAGTTTTGTAATCTTTCGATTTCTAAAAAAGTAAGAAAGAGGGGAAAGTTATTTTTAAAGGTTTTTGTATGGTATAAATAAGGTCCGTTTCCTGCATAGGTTTGAGTCGATGGCCAAGATGGCAAGTTCAGGAATATGGAGAAGGTTGTTAAGGATTGTATAGGTTTGAATTTTATTATGCTGTTATTAACATTCTATACTTTGTTTACCAGGTGTTAAGCAACAGCAAAAAAAAACAAAGATTTTTTTGAAAACCTATAAATATATCGTTTATCAAATTCAAATACGATTGAATTTACATTAAATAATTGTAATTTTGTCGAACTGTGACAGCGAAGGGCTGCCCATTGACTGTCCATTTAAAAACGAAAATAGTTGCAAGGATCCTTAAAAAGTAAAAACAACAAACAGTCTGAAATTTAATAATATGAGAAGTAAAAATAACATGGCAGCTAAAACGGAATGAGTTCCTTCATTATAAGATGGAAAGCGCAAGAGATTCGGCTGATACCAATAAAATAGATTTATGTTTGGATTATGGGTTTTTCAGCTGCAATGAAGCTTGATGTCCCAATAATTATAAGGATTTTGCAATAATTTTAATGCACCGACAAAGTCATTTAAACTGTTGAATGCCTCAGTCAGTTAAATTACAAAAAAAAAATGAAAACCCATTAAGTGGCAAAAAACTTTAAAAAAAAATAAAATTTTAATAAACCTTTAAATTGCCTCAAAATGAGCACATAAATCTGTGTGTCGACCATTTTGCAAGTATATTATAAAAGATTATTACGAATAAATAATAAAAAAATAATAAAAGTGGGAAATTCAATGTTTAACACAAACGAAATACAGCAGAATACGAAGTATTGTGACAAAACACATGTAAACTGTGAAGATTTTTCACAAACTGAAAACATTATTATTGGAACCGAACATTATTGCTGCAAGGCAGCGCATTTGTTATTAAACCCCCTCTCTGCATTTGGGGCGTGGCAGCTGAGCCTGCGTTTTTTTTAACACTTTTACATGTATTGTAATTGTACATCTGAGTGTTTAAATTTTCATTAATGTTTAGAATTTTGCGACAGTGCCAACAACATTTTAACAAAAAAACAAAAATTATAAGGAACATTTAAAATATAAAATTCAAATCAAATTATACCTTGAAATGTCCAAAAACAAACAAAACGGAATTAAATATGGAAGACAACCCAAACATTTGTTGTAGTACAAGAGCACAAAGTTCAAGTAAATGCCCCGATAAATAGTCGAACAATAAACACGTAAAGTCTCCTCGTAATTAACCAAGAATTACATTAAAAATAAATAATTCTAACTAGTTGTGTTTTGCACATTTTGTAAACTTTACAACACATGAATCCAATGATAAACCCTACAAATATTTGCTAATTTCTATACACATATATGGAATATGTATACACATATACAAAATACGAACAATATACATAATAAAACCGTTTATAAGCCCGCAACTTTCCCGAAGTTTAACTCTCTCGTACTATCTATTGTTTTTTTATAACATTTATTTTAAACGTCAAGTTGACTTAGTAAGTATAAACACGCACGAGTTAGATTAGTTTCGAATGGTAAGATCGGTAAAAATAATATAAACAGTTATGAGAGCACCTGCACCTAGGTTGGCAGCTGCCGAAGGGATAAAGTATTTAGAGTATTAACGGATCATATAAAGTTGATGAATTTTCAGTTGTTTAATTGAGTTATAATTCAATAACCAGAAATAGTGCAACCTGTTCGAAAAGCTCGAGAATGAACTTTAAATTGATTCAACAATAAAATCGAATTATGTTTTAAAACTGGTGAAAATAAAATAATTTCCGTTTTCATCTGCTGCGAGATTCACATTTCAATGACGAAGGCTTACGTCAAACTTTGAGTATTCTGAATTTGTATAGATTAAAGGCCAGTTTTCAGTTTCATGTATACATATGTATGGACGTACATGTTTCTACATAATACATAAATAATTTCAGATTGAACTGTGTAACTTATTCAAAGAACTTGGCACCTTTTTTATAAGGTTCATTCTTTTTCCATTGCCATTCTCTTTGGTTTACAATTAGCTTTCTCTTTTCTAGGTGCAGGTGCAGCAAAATTAATATTCAGCATTTTAAATACAAATAGTACACACTATACATGGACTACATCGATAACACAATCTAAGTGTGAGATACTTTCAGCCTTACTATCTAAAAGAACATTAATATGTGTGACAAGGAAAAACTCGAAAACACGTTGCGCGTTTTGATAAATGCCTAAACGATGGCGACGGCGACAATCAACAACAAACACTAATTATTGTCTAAGCCTCAATCCAGAGATTCATCTTGCCTTTACAGACCCTTGTTAAAGTATACACGCTGGGGCACAGCACCGCCGGTGCGCTTTACCATGTCTTCATAGAGTTCCGGTTCAAAGGTGCGCATGGTGGACGTGTCCAAAGTGCATTGTTGGGGGAATATAGCACAGGCCGTGGGCACCATGAAGCAGAGGCTAAAACCACCAAGACTTTAATATCTGTTTAGAGAGTTTGCATGCAATGCGAATCACTTACAAGCAGCCCACAATGAGCGTTTGGAATGGCGCATTGATCCACTTGATGCGCTTGTAGACGTCAAACTTCTCCAGCCGCTGCATGATCACTGGCAATATCAGCATACCGGGCGCTGCCATTGTGATTCTCGACAGGGTCACTTCACTGATGCCTTTAATGGCGGCCAGGCGACTCTGGCCTACAACCTCGCCTTCCTCGTTCTTGACCTCGATGCCGTGCATGATCTCATTCTGACGCATGAAGGGAATGTTCACGCAATTGGCAGCTGCAACAGCTGCAAAGGGCACATATCGCTGCAGCAGTGGCGTAGCCTTGCGAGACCAATAGTTTTTGCAGCCAATGGCTGCAATCAGTGCTGAGGTGGTAGCCGATATATACGCTATGCCCAGCTGCTTGACGCTGGTGGGCGAGTTGGCATTGCGATTCGTATAGTTGACGACCGCATTGAAGGACTGATTGATGAACTGCCACAGCACCACGGCGGGCACAGTGCGATAGAAGGCCAGCATACCGCCCGTAATCAGCATGCCACCGGGCACCTAAACAATGAGATGTTAAATCATTTGGCAAGCAACATACAACGAAGTGACGTCAAACCCCTCTAAATATATACTGAAGATGCAGCATGCAGCAACAACAGCTGACGGGGGACGGTCACGAGACTTGCCTGAAAACTCATGCGACCGGCAAAGTTCTGCAACTCGCCCGTGTCCGGATGAAAGGCGGAATTGTACAGCTTCATGTTGTAGTGCACATCCTTAGGTTTCAAATCGGAGGACTGCTCCCCTGCGCGGTATTTGTCTATCATTTGCTTTGCCTGCAGCAGACGATCGCTGGAGAGCAGCACCGTGCGTGGGTCCGTCATCCAGGCATAGTATTGAAAACGACCCGTAAAGGTCTTCAGGTCAAACAGGGGTTTGTCCACATCGATGAGCGCTGCAATAAAAACGGGAAAATAACCATTTACACTGCTCTACAAGATTTGTAATGCCACTGCTCAAACTCACTTAATTCCTTCGCCATTTTGTACGTCTGGAATTCGGTCTTACGTAAGCTCTGTCGGTCTTTTTGATTTACACTGGTTTATCCGCCGCCTCGTGTGCTCTGCCTCTGCCTGACGATAATTAACTTCAATCGTGTGTACTTAGGGTTGAGGGTCTGTGACTGCGATAAGTTGCGGCCAGGTGTTGTTGTCGTTCTCCTCCTTGATCTCAATTTCGTTTTTCTTCGTTCTCGGCTGACTGTTTGCTTCGTTGTGCTGTCTAATGCAGTTCAATGCTGCAATTTTTGGCACTCGTCCAGCAAGTGAAAGAAATCTTGTTGGTACTTGTTCGTACTTGTAATTGTGTTTATGTTGTTCGTGTTTAGTCGGTTGCTAATAATTTGCACATCTTTTGTCCGCTTAATAATTGAATAATAGTTAGATAATAAAATATCTTTAGTACACAAACACGCGCCAATTGATGTTAATTTGCTGCAGCTTTTCGAATTGTATTTGTTTATATTTGTTATGTCGTTGGCTTTATCCATCGATATCTGCCTGCAAAAAAGCAAATCGCACACATATCGATAACATGCATTGAACGATAAATGCGTTCTGCGCAGTCGCGGCTTTTTAATCCATTTGAAATTTGAATGTTATTATGTTATAAATTGATTATATATATCGAGATTATCGCTTTATAAAAATTTACGATATTCAATTTGGCGCCAAGAATACATACGGTCTTCATCAGCATCTAAATTTAATAAGCAACTTTATTGAAATAATTATCTAGTCTTACATTTTTATTTTAAATTAAATACATGTAAATAATATTCTTTTAAAAATAATATGAATTTTCCAGTACTCATTGCGTAATCAAGACAAATATTTTTGAGACTCAATAGGCACAATTCAACTAAGAGTACTGATATTTTACTTGTGATTTGTCTCCTTGACAATTTTGCAAAATCCAAGGTTACATTATGATTGACAATGTATTTCTTTTAAGCTACATTCCATTGTTTAGGTTTTTGTTTAATTTTACCTTCAAATCTGTGTCGTCGCAACAATGTTCCGCTTATATGTTATCGATGACGCATATGCCATTGCCATTCACATGCCCGCGCAGACCGGAGACTCTTTCGCCCTGGTGCGAATATATTTCCATTGTTGCGGTGTTCTTTTCACTTTCGTTGCGTATTTTGCATACATTTTTCGTGATATTGTTACTAATTTGCATTCGTTATCGCATGTCGCAAACGCAATGCGGAATTGTGTAAGAGTAGAGAGCAGCAGAAACAGCAATGAAAATGAGGTCTAGTTGCAGCGACAGCAGCAGCAGCACCAGCAACAGATAATAAATAGTCTCGCCGCAGCGGCAGCAACTACGCGCCGAGGGAGCAAGAGGAAGAAGAGGCTGCAAACCGGATAAGCAAACAGGCCCAGCAGCCCACAGAGGACACTGTGGTTCATTGCACTTCGAGATGCGTTTGCTGCTGCAGCTGCTATCGCTTTGGCTGCTCTGCAGTCAAGCAACAGGCGCTAACATCCTGGCCGTCCTGCCCAGCGTATGGAAGTCGCATTATCTATTCGGTCGTCGGCTGATGCAGCAGTTGGTAGCGACGCCGCAGAACCACTCCGTCACGCTAATCAGTCCGCATGCAGCTGCCGAGCCAGCACTTGATGGCATACGTGAGATACGCATCGAGGATCAGGATCTTAATCAGAACTGGCTGGACATGGGCATGAGTTTTGAGGCCGAGCAGATGCACGCCCAGAGCGTCATGGAGCGATTCACTCGTATGATCTATGCCGGCACTACAAATGTGGATCTAGTGCTCTCCGATGCCCAAGTGCGGAAGCTGCTCACCAGTGGCGAGCACTTTGATCTGCTGATTGTCGACTTGTTTCTAAGTGAGGCGTTGCTGGGGTAAGTTCGTATTAAAACGTAGATACTGTCATCATACCAAACGTAAATCGTATATAGCCTTGTGCAAAGTTTATGTATAAATGTGACTATTCTATATACTTTAGATTATACTTGGGCTTCTGTTTTTTATACCTCTGTAGATCGAAACTAGTCACTTTTTATGGCTTGGCGTGTTTCATTATATGCAGAGTTCTCCGAGAAAGTAATATACTCTTTGCAAGGGTATGCAAACAAGTACCTTATCGGAAATACTGGTTTTTGGAAGCATGCTAAATTTATTTATTTGTTTTGTTTTGATGCAGAAGTTGTATATTTATTTTTGAATCACTGCATTAACCCTCAAAGTTTAGGTTAACATTTAAAACCTTGAGTAACATGGTGTAACACCTAAATAAATATTTGCTTATATTGTTTGAAAATATTTATACTTTTCATATTATTTTTGTAGTTTGTCCTATTACTATGGAGTTCCGACCGTTGCCATTAGTCCCACCGGCGCCAATTCATGGCTGAATAATATGTTTGGCAATCCTCAATCCTCCTCCCTGGATCCAAGCAACTTTCTGCCCTTCACCGAGCGCATGAATACGCGTCAACGTATTGTGAATACGCTGATGAGCACCTTTGAGCGCTTGACCTACAAGTAAGTTCAAGGCAATCGACGAATGATTCAATGAATCTGAATTAATTACCGCTTTTTGATTGCAGCTTTTTCCATCTGATCTCACAGCAATCCGTATTCTCCAATCATTTTGAGCTTTTGGTTAAGGAACTGCCCAATTATCGCGATCTGAGTAAAAATCTCAGTCTCGCTTTGATTAATTCACATCCCGCCATGGATTATCCTCATGCCTATTTGCCCAACATGTTGGAAGTTGGTGGACTGCATCTGCTGGAGCCGTCGCAACTACAAGTGCCAACGGTAAGTAGAGATGGTGTCCAGCGACTGCTAAAAATGATTGATTTTTATTATCGTTTCCAGCATGTACGTTCCTTTATTGAATCCGCTCCTGGCGGCGTCATATACATGAGTCTGGGGGCAGAGGTGCAAACAGCACTGCTGCCCAGCGATAAACTATCAATTTTACTGGACATCTTCACGCATCTCAAAGAGTTTAATTTTCTGCTCAAATGGGAGACAGAAAAGTTTGTGCAGCAGCTACCAGAGAACATAATGATCAACAGCTGGTGGCCACAGCAGGCCATTTTGGGTGAGTATAGCGGCACCTATTCAGGATCCAAATCTAAAGTTCTATCGGCTTCCTTGCCTTGCAGCACATCCGCAGGTGAAGCTCTTCATCAGCAGCTGCGGTCAGCTAAGTGTCTGGGAGTCGATTGCGGGAAACACGCCCATCCTTGCCATACCCATACTGGCCGAGCAGGAGGTGCTGGCCAAGCGTCTGCAGCGAAATGGTGCGGCTCTTACAGTGCCGTACGATGCCATTGCCTATGATGCACTACTTCATGGCATACGACAGCTTACACTGAACGACAGCTATGGGGAGAAGTTGGCCAATCTGAAGGAACGTCTTAATTTAGTCAACTCTCAGGCCTCGGCCAAGGCACTCACTCACATTGAGTTGATATTGGAAACAGGTGGCGCTGACTTTCTCAAATCGCACGCGAATACGCTTAACTTCTGGCGGCTGGAGGGTCTCGATGTGCTGCTTATCATTGTACTGGGAATTTGTGGCATTCTCATAGTGCCGTTTGTGGTTACTTGGTGCATACTGCGCAGATCATACTATAGGCATGAGGCGCAGGACCAACAGCAGCAGCAGAAGCAACCGTATCGCACTACGCTCAAGGCGATGGGGCGTGTGCATAGCTATGGCGATCCCAGTAGCTGCACAAGTGGCGGAGCTTCGGAACCGCTGAGACGGACACGCTCGGCACAGTCGCTGTCGGCGCGATCTAGTTGCTCCAGCTTCAGTTCGACTACACCGACATCACCGTCAACCACATCGACAACTCCACTGGATCTGACTCCGCCACCTCCATCAGTTGCGGGTTTGTCTCCGTTACAGCTGTACGTAAATCAAGGCGTTTACGCGGAACAAAAACCATCACAGGACGATACGGCAGAACAAACAGTTTTATAGCATGGCTGAATACGCTAAATATACATACATATGTATATATCTAAATCTTTAGATTACAAACCATATTTAACCATATAAATAATATATGACGTCATTAATGTAAAGCGTCTTAGGGGTGGTTTAATGTATGTATCTATGTTGGTCCCTGAAATTGTGTTTTATGTTAGTTTTTATATTATATATACATGAAGTCTAGATATTTAGTCAGTAGACGTGATACAAGTTCTGAACAGATATTGTGTGTGTTAAGTCATTAAGTACGTACTTTGTCCGATAAAAATAACAAAAAGAGTTCACAATAAAAGTTGCTAATTTGTTATGTTGTTAGTATAATATCATAAATATCATTTTCGAATATGCTTTAGAATTTTTATAATGAGAAATTATAATGCAATTTTATTTCACAGCTTATATTGTTGATATACTTTGAATCTGTTGTTTATTATTAACATAGAAAAAGAGAAAAAAAAGTTTGCAATGGAACTTAACGTATTTTACAAGTTGTAACCTAGTTTACCAGAGTTTCCCATATCTGGAAAATGCAAACGAACGTACTGTGAACAAAAAGTAAGGTGCATTTTGAATTTAAACTTTCCGCGTCAACCGATTCAGGCAAACTTTTCTTTTCTTAAGTTGGTAGGACTGCTAGTGCCATCTTTTCCAAATCACAAATGTCAAAGTTATTATTTTTTAGTTTACGCTTGTCTTTCTCAACTACAAAAAAGTGCATTCGGCGAAGCACGGAAGACGATGATCGCAGTGGACGCCCAAAAGAGGTGCTTACCAACGAAAACATCAAAAAAATCCACAAAATGATTTTGAATGACCGTAAATTGAAATTGAATGATATAACAGATATTCTAAAGATATCGATGGAACGTGTACATCATATCATTCACGAATATTTGGGTATGAGAAAGCTCTGTGCAAAGTGGTTTCTGCCCGAGCTCACCAAAAACAGCGACGGATTGATGATTCGAAGCAGAGTTTGGAGATGTTCAAGAGAAATGAGCCCGAGTTTTTGCGTCGATATGGACAATGGATGAAACATCCATCATTTCAAGTCCAATCAACAGTCATTTAATTGGACTTTTTAAATGCCAACAGGATAATACGTTGAAGTATACAATAATGAATACAACTGAAACACCAGCAACGGAATGTGGTACAGCTCTGATAGATACCATTGGTCCACTTCGTAGATCAGAAGATGGAAATTAGTATACAGAGTATTAGCGATTTAATTAAATATTTAGTAACCAAATAAAAAAGCAATATCAGATGTTAATCTATTTTTAAAAATTATACAATTAAGTACGGTCCAATGAAAACGATCACTATAGACACGGGATCTGAGTATAAAAATGAAATTATAGCTGACTTGTACAAATAGTATATATGTATGAAAACTTCGAACATAACTTCAACAGCACACCATCACCAGAGTTTAGTAACATCATTATACACATAGACAAGGGTCAAATATATATATTTATACCCCTGCAGAGGGTATATTAATTTTGGCCAGGAGTATGCAACGCACCTTTGGAAACATCTCCGACCCCATTAAGTATATATATTCTGAATCAGCATCAACAGAGCAATCTAACTAGCTCTGTCGTTCTTTCCGTGTATCCGTGTTCCGTGTGTCCGTCTGTTGCAACGCTACCTAGTCCTTTAGCTTTGAAGCTATCACATGCTACATACCTCTTATTGCTGCACGCTGTAAATAAGTCGGAACGAGCCTGATCGGATCAATATATCGTATAGCGGCTATATAAACTATCGGCAGACTTTAAGTAATTTGTCAAGATATTACAAATTTACTACATCAGATTTTTTCTATATAAATAATATGCATATACAATTTCATCAAAATCGGGGATTTATAACATATAGATGCCATAGGAACAATCGGCCGGAATTTATGCTATTTTATGAAGACCAATTTTTATTTTAGAAATAACTTAAGTTGAATATGCACAATCCCATTGAATTCTGCACTATTACATATAGCTAATATTGAAATGAGGTTATAGAAAACTGTAAGGGTATAGAACCTTCCTCATGCAAAAGGTAGTTTTTGTAAATCTCTTTAAGAGTATAATAATAGATCACACAGACGACATTTAGTCAGTGGATTTTGCTGTTCATAATAGCTATTGCCCAAGTGACACATTTAGTTTTCTCATTTTCAATGGTCGAAGGGTATAAAAATACGGGTATTTTTATTTGGTCTTTATTTGCAGCCCCAAGTCGGAGAATTGTATTAACTTTTGATACCCTCTTAATTGACGCACAGGGATACATACAATAGGTACTTAGTTAGGTTCCAATGAGTTTCTTAAATTTGTTTTCTATTGCACTTAAAATGCCATTAAGTCGAATATGTGACTGATTGTAGTGGAATTCCTCTATCCCATTCTGATTTGTCGTGTATTTGTGGTTACTATGCAAAGTACAGAAACAAAAAGATAAACAATGCACAACAAAACAACAACATTTTTGGCGGCATTGAAGTGTGAGTAACAGTTAATGTTAATTACGGGCGGCGATGCCAATGGAGGCGTATCTAATTAGCTGCATCAACGGCATCGGTGGCGGCAGTGGCGTCTCTGTCGGCGGCACCCTTTGATGTGCATGACGGCGTGTGCACTTCATTTAAGCCGAGTGCGCCTCAAGTGTCTCTAAAGGATGTGAATGCCATGCAATGCGATGCAGCGGCAGCCAGCGGGGACAGTGGGGCCAACTGGGAATGATTGTATACAAGTGAGAGAGGGAGCGATGGAGAGAGGGGAGTGCGAGTGAGATGGGTAGAAGAGTTGAGCTGCAGTGGGATGCAGTAGCCTTGGTACCTGTTTGCATCCAGCAGTCGAGGCACGTAGACACACACACACACACACTCATATGGCAAAACAAATGCACGCTAGAAATGGAGCAGAAGTCAGTCTGTGGATTTGGCAGTTGTTGCCGCTGGCTCTGCGGGCTGTTTGAGTGGGTAGTAGATGGAGTGGGAAGTGGAAGTGAGTGCCAGAGAGAGAGAGGGAGAGGGGCAATTTTGCAGATGGCTTCTTCTTGTTGCATGCTAATAAAAGTGTAATTATGCAGCACGCTTTCCGTTTGACTTTTGCACTTTGTGCTCGTATTCTGTTTCGGCTTTTTCGGGGTTCCTTCTGCTCTCCCTATCTTCCAATCTCTCCAACTCTCTTTCCCCCAGCCCGTCTGCCTTTTGAAGCCATTTTATGCGCATATTTTTGGTCAGACATTGGTTATTCGATATGGCAACCGCAAACTTAGTGCAAACTCAGAGATGAGCACAGTTTCCCAGGCTTGGAGCGCAGTTCTTGGAGTGCTCGTCGGGTACGTGCAATGCTGTGGTTTCATCGTAATTAACTGACACAGGTTTGTTCAGATTTAGAGGATTTAAATAATTATTATTACAGTAAATAAATTTATAAAATATTTACCTATTTATAAAATATTTTACACATAAATAAAAGTTTCCCGCCTTTCATTATCTAAGTCTCTTAACATCTATTCACTGTTCAGATATAGTTATATAATTCATAATTTACATTATGTGGATTTTTGCTATGTTTAAAGAAGTTTAGAAATGTCTTAATATTATATAAAAAGTATCTTGAAACCTCTAAACTACATTATTATTAATTTAATATATGTATAATAACAATCCGAAAGGGATTCATTGCCTTGCTTCGCCAGTCGAAAACATGATACGTCGCGTCAAAGAACCCCAGTGGAGCCACTCTGGAGGCCAGCGAGTTAGAGAGAGGCAGCTGCCTGGTCTGCCGTTTATTAAACCGAAGGTCGGTCGGTTGGGCGGTGGGTTGTGGGATGGAGGCTGCAGTTGGCCGCAAGGAGTAGGCTGAATGACTGGCTGTGCTGCTGCAGGGCAAAGGGGATGCCTGGGATGTCAACCGCAAAAAGGAACCTAGTCAAGTCTTGACATTGACATCGCCCAATGCGGCGAGGCGCAGAGAACCCAACGGCAGAGGAGTCGAGGCATTTGACATACCAAAGGTCTCGGGTTACCGCTGGGAACTCTGATCGGAACCGGGCCCAACAGTCAACCATTAGCGCGGCTGTCAGCAGCCTGGGATGGCGACAAATGCAAGCGGAGCGGGGTGCCCGGCGGGTGCATCAAAGGCGCATTGACAGCAGCAGCAACGACGGCAGAAGCAGCAATGGCAACTGCCCCTCTCTGTTGCAGCATCCGTCCCGTCTCAGTTGCGGGGTGCGGCATGTGGCGCCTTTGAAGTGCTACGAAGCTACGAAATTAATTGCATGCTACACGAGTCCACAAAGGGAGCAGCTCTCTCTCTATCCCTCTCTCTCTCTGGCTCTCTCTCTCTAACTCTCTCTCCCTCCCAGAGCGAGCTAAGAACTCCAAGAACTGTAAATCAACAATCATCATAACTATAACTTTGCTCTGACTTGGACACGGACATGGGGCACGAGGCCGGCTGGGAATGCTGTCAACATGTTGCCAGTTGCTCCTATCTGGTTGCCGCTTCCCTTTCGCCGCACAGCGCTTGCAACACTTGACTTTTGTCTGGCCAAATCCCACGCACACACAACAGTGTGTAGTAGAGTGCCACGCCCCTATCTTTGCCGCCCAGATGTGTGTGCAGTGTGCAATTTAATTACTTTTGAGTTACGCAACAGGACAAAGTTTGCCTGGGCAGAAAAGCAAAGTAAAGCAGATCCTGCAGGACAAAACAAGAGCGAATAAGCCCAAGCAGGACAACAGCATGCACAGTCCTGTTTTAAATGGAGTGAGTGTCGAGCGAGCTTCAAATTCATAATTCACAAATTAAATTTCATGCGAGCTGTGTGAGACTTGCAGATACAGTTTTGTATCTGTATCTGAATCTGTTGTGGAATCTTCGCCCGCTGTTGCCTTCCATTCCATTTGCATTATCGATTGATGCCAGCAGAATTTCTGATTTTGGTGACACGCACCGAAAATCAACAACAAAATTTGCATAAAATCCCCCGAGCTTGAAAAGCAGAAGCCTCTCCCCACACAAAAGTGGCAGCTGTTGCAGCTGCCCCAACACGCAGCAGAAAAACAACAAGCAACGAGACATAGTTGAGGAGTGGGGCTAGTGTTGTTAGTGATCCTGAGACCATGCGAAATCAGAGTACAATCTCACGAATTTCGGGTTTCAGCAAATACAGTGCGAGATGGAGAGGGATGGGGCAAGGGATGTTGATAAAATTAAACCATCACGTAGATATTAATTTCAGAGAGTTTAGTTGAAGTTCTAACAGTACAGAGATGGAAATTGTACGAAAATATTTAAAAAATCAGTGTTAAAAAACGTTAAAAATATACTGACAATTCCAAAGACAAAGAGACTATTGCTTTCTCAGTCCTACACACATATGTATGTATGTGCTTTGAACTATAGGCACTAAAGCTTCTTTAATAACTACTGTGTCTATTGTCAGCTAAGTAGACTTTAAATTCAGAAAGTTTTATCATTTATATGTCTCTTACAAATCGACTTGAAAAATAAGTTATAGATTTGCGAGACGGCAGGCGTGGCACTCATTATTTGAAATAAACTTGTTATGCGCATAGTATACAGAAACTTTAAATTTAAATGGTCAAAGAAGGGTATACTAACTTTGTGCGTGGAAGACCCCATAAAGTATATATATTCTTGCTCAAGATCACTAGCCAAGTAGATTGAGCCCTGTCTGCCTGTCCGTCCGTCTGTTTGAACGTCAAGATATATGTAAGCTAGAGACCAAATCTGGCCTGAAGGTTTATGGAATCTGTTCAATGTTTATTTAAAATACTAGGTGCCACACCCACCGCTCCGCAAATAAATATTTAAATTTTCCAAGTCGATTTGTAAGCGCCGAATCTGACACATAGTTAGGCGACTATAATATCTATTTTTTTGTCCAAATTTTAAACCAATCAAACAATAAATACAGAAATTATTGAAGAAAGTATGAGCATAACTCCAAGTGCTTGTGTCAGCTTACACGGTAGATCGGCGAGCTCGAAGCGCAGCGCCATCTGTCGAGAATAATTTAAAAGTGTGTACATATGTATATGTATGTGTATATGTTTACACCGAAAAACAGATTGAAGGGTATGTCACTGTCGCGTGCCGCTCGACTGTTGCTCTCGTTAACTTCGGTGTTTATTACTTGATCAAATTGAAATTTGGAGAATACGTAGATATTGTAATCAGCTTAGTATATGTATGTCAAATTATTAAAAAAAATTCGACTTCAAAAATTAAATTATTGATTTGCGGGGGCGGTGGGCGTGGCACCCAACTTTTGAAATAAACTTGGAGTTCACACAGACAGACAGAAATCGACTCGGCTAGGGATCCTGAGCAAGAATATATATATAATACTTTATTGGATCGCCTCCCTCTGCCTGTAACATACATTTGCACAAAGTTAGTATACACTTCTTTGATAATTTTCAATGGTCGAATGGTATAATGAATGTTTCAGAATGAAGGTTTCAGATACTAGTTATATATATTGGTACATAAATGTATTATATAGCTATAATCACTAACAGCTATAATAACTGAAATCGCGGAACATACACTTTATATACAATTTTTTTTATGAATATCTGTTTGTCTAAGTGATTTTTTCTATAAAAGGTATATATATTTAGTTGTCGAATTATAATAAAATGGAAGGACGTTATAATTTTGATTAGCACTGATAAGAACAATCAATTTGAATCACAATTCATACAAAAACCCTCTTTTGGTATAGTGGTCCGCTTATGACGAAATTTAGTAATCATATTGATTACATAACTACATACGTAGTTGCAATATATTGAAAAGTAATAAAAATTGATCAATTGCGCTTATGACAGCTATAAGAAGATATCTTCTACGGTGCGTTACAAGTTTGTGGACAAAATGAATACATACTTACTGTATAGTACACCGTAAAAAAATATAATTATGCGAACATGGAGGGGGAATTAAAGATTAAAGATTTATTTTGAATAATTAAAAACATATGTTAAATATATCACATTGTGTTATCATTAAGACTCCAGGGAATATTTAGAGTCGTACCAGCATGTCTAGAACTCAGTGAGATTAGTTAAAGATTATTTATTAATTCCCATTAAATATCTTTCTATTAAACTAAAGATTTACGTTAAATACGAAATATGAATCTTTATTTTAAGGATTCTAACACGAATTGCATAGGGAAACGGAATGGAATAAAGCAGATTTCTGCAAATTTTCTTTAGTATTCACAAAGCAAATACATACTCATACTCACATGGCTACTATTAATGAACCCGAAGTTAATTTACTGCATCGACGTTGCAGCTTTGTTTATAAATGTAATCGATAAATAATGTTGAATGCTTTGCCCACACGACGACTTTTTGCAGTCACTGTCATTATGCATTTGCCACGTGTGATCGGGCAACGGTAAATGCGGCATCCACAGCAATGCGATGATGATGATAGTGCTCTTGATGACGGCGATGATCATGATAATGCTCGTAATGATGATCATCATGCTTGATTGGCCAAGCAGCTAGGCAACTTTGTTACATGCGCTGCGGCCCGCAGGCTGCGTCGGCTTGCTGCACCTTTTGATGTGCCGCCACTATGGACACTAGACTAGTGTGTGTGCGTGTGTGTGTGTGCGGATGTCTGTGCCACCCGTGCGAAAAGTTTTGCCTGTCGGCGCGGGTTCGCTTATCAACTGTCCAAAGCTTTTGCGCTCTCTCAAATCAATTCGAAGCGGTCGCCGTTCGCACCACACACAAAGCCGGAGGCAGGTGGCAGGTGTGGCAAGAGACGGAGGCGGAAGCGGAGGCAGTGTGGACGCACAGACTGTGCGCATGCGCATGCGCGCAACGTTCAAAAGGCTACATTGACTGACACATAGAGGGCGCTCGTGAGCACGAGACGACGTCGACGATGGAAGCAAGCTATCTGAATCGCCATCGCCATCGCCATCGCCATCGCCATCTTCGCCATCACCAGCTGTTTGTCGGCGCGGCCTTTCGGCTCTTGTTGTTGAAGTTGTTGTTGTAGTTGCAGATGTTGTTGTTGCTGTAGTCTCCTTTGTTCTTTGCCGTCAGCGTTTAATGCTTTTTGCGGCTTTTATTAAATTATTATTTACTTTTATTACAAAGCGCGTCGGCCGCATGGCAAATTGATGTTATATTTCAATTTGCGACGCTCGACGCGATTCATGTGATGTGGCACACAGAGAGAGAGGGACAGACAGACAAATGGACAGACAGAGAGATAGACAGACAGACAGACAGCTGCAAATACATATAAATATCGGATGCGCTGTCGCTATACTTGAACTTCAAAGCATTCGGACCAACCCTTGCTAATAAAATTGGTTCAAAAATAAATAGGAAGACACAGAGTAGAGAGAGAAAGAGAGAGAGGGGCGGGAGAGGAGGCGTGAGTGAGCGGGAGCGTTTCGACTTCAAAGCGTTATTCGCCTCGCTGGGTGGGCGGGCGATTTCGTTCATAAACAAAAGGCAATTGAAATGCTTTTGCTTTGGAAAGAGAAACAGAGATTCGCCTTGCTGTTTGCTGCTGCCTACTTAACTTGCCAAACCAGCAACGCCCCCTTCCCTACCTCTCCCCTTTGCATTCCCTGCTCCCCTGTCACAATTTTTAATTGTTGTCAACCCACACGAAGATGGACAAAGCAGCCGCACCCAAAAGCAAGGCCCGACGCAGTCCGCCGTTCGCCTCCCCTACGCACCCCTGCGCCCCCTTTCTGTCCACACTCGGCTCAGTTCGCTTTGGGTCGAGTTGAGTTGAGTCGTCGCTTGAGTTGACTTGGTCGGTACATGAAAAAGACATCAAAGCAAATCTTGACAACATGCATGCCCGTTATCTGCATCTAGCAGACACACATCGAGCAGCTGAAGGGGAGGAGAGCGCAGGGGAAGTAGAGGGGAAGTGCTGCGGATGCAACTCAACTCCCCTTGGCAGGCGATGCACACAGGAAACACTCCTCTGACTGCTCCTTGCGGATACTCGTACATTTCCTGCCCCCACTGACCCCTACTTCATTTCTCCTTCTCTCTCTCCCACCCCTGCTTACATCCCACTTAACTGTTCGACTGCATTTTCAAGTTGCTTCCACTCGTCCAAGCAACAACAGGAAAAATCTCAGTTCGTTAGCAAACCAAATTCTATTCGAGAGAATCAACGCAAATGTGAAACATGTCAAAATGCAGCTGAAGCTTTTCATATCGCTTACTCAGTCAGGCTTAATGCCTGACTGCGACTGCGAATCGACTGGGGACTCGAGTGCCCAATTGTGTTTTGACCTAACAAGTTGGTCAACTGCATCTCTCTCTTTCTCTCTCTGTGTCTTTCAATCTTTGTTGATACTTTGTGCTATAGTTGCCGATTTTCCACAATAAACCAAAAGTGGGTACTTACCGATGGAGAGGGAGGAAGAGAAGAGAGTCCGATGGCGACCAATAAACCTACTAGTAATGACTTTATATTCCGTTTGTTCGGTTTCAGAAAAAGTGGGTCAAGACCCCAAGGGAACGTAATATTGTACATAGTTTAATTCGGATTAGCAGAATAAATGTTAACTTAATTCAACTTGAGAGATGAAAAAGGATTACGCTCGCTATTATATTGGTGCAGAGCGAATATTGGCTTTGCCCACAAGCTTGTGACGCACCTTTGGAGACATCTCCGACCCTATACATATATCCAGAATCAGGATCAAACGAGGAGCCAAACTTACCCCGTCCGTATGTCCTTGTGTCAACTAATCTCTCAGACCACCAATCTTAATGAAACTTTCTTAGTGTTGCACGCTTTAAATTACTCGAAACGAACCGGATTTCGTATATCTGTCATACAATCTATCGGCCGATTTGTGTTATTTTTCAAGATTTTGCAAGCAAATTTACTACATTCGGTATTTTCTATATAAATATTATGCATATAAAATGTCTTACAAATCAGACCATTATACCAAATAGCTGTCGTAGGATCAACTGAATTTCGAAATTACTTATCCTAATATATCAAAGCCAATCAAAGTTAGACAGTCATCGACGTTTTCTTCTTCCAAAAAGTCACACAACTATATCCTATAGCTTTCCTAGGAATAATCAGCTCCAAATAAAGATTTTCATAAACAAGTTTTATAGTATGTGTGTCTGTCAAAGAATACATACGAACAATACTTTTCAGTTCTGCACCATTATAGATAGAATAAAGAAACGATCGGAGAAGAAAAGAACCTACGGTACGCCGATGGTAGGCTTTCTTTCTGATTATACCCGATGGGTATAGCGGTATTATAACTTTGTGCAAACTGTCCGTCCGTATGAAAGCCTAGACCTCGAGACAATGTTATGTTCGATTTTTCCACACCCCCTTCTGCCCCTGTTAATCAATAAAAACCGAATTCCAAGCGTAATTTAAATATGCAGGACATTCATTTTTGGTAAACACAATTACAATCAACGCCCAAATGATTTCTGAATCTTTGGTTTAGATTAGATAATCCGCATAGAAGTTATTTAAGTAATAATTTTAAGAGTTACTGATTTATTCTTAAGTTTTCCAAAAACTGCATTTAAAATAATGTAATTACTTGAAATTCATAGTTCTACTATGTGAAACTGCACTTTAAGTGCCTTTACCTCTTATCAGTCATGATAGATGTACTGAGTCCCTCGCAATGTTATCATCAGCGAAGCACGGTCAAAGCTAGGGCACTTAATCGTGCACTTCCATTTACACATCATAGTCGTATATAATACATTTATGTATTTGTATATCTAAATAAATACATACATATGTTCTCCTATTCATTATGCATCATCGATGCGAACTTTAACTGCAGAGCTGGGCGTGCGTGAGTCGTGACACGTGAGTTATGAGAATCAAATGAGCCCATGTGTGGCCGGCAGCAGGGGATAGTAAATCAAATTTTTGGCGTGCCGTGTAAACAATGTGATAAATCAGAAAACCACAAGGCACCAGGCAACCTAAGAGAGGAAGAGGGAACATTCAGAGACAGGAAAGAGGCAGAGGCAGAGGCGGGAAACGCCCACGCAGACAAGGAAGGCGCAGGCGGTGGATTGCAATGCGCCAGGATGCAAGTGACGCATACGACTATTAACATACGAGAGGGGGAAGGAGACAGTTTGTGTGTGTGTGTGTGTGCTTGGCATATGCAGAGGCAGCTGTGGGTGTGCGAGCTTAAGATTTACCGCCTCGACAAATAATTGCAATTGAGACGGCAGCAGCAGCAAGTTGGGAATTCGAATCGGGACGAGTCATGCACGAAGGGGGACGCACCCTTCGGGGTCTTGAGTTGCGGCTACTTCAATTAGTTTGCCGACAATTGAAATTAGTCAAAGCGAACGTTGGCGCTATTAAAACTTATTAAAAAGTATCTTCGGGCCAGCCCCCACAGCGGGTTTTATTCCAGACAAAAAACTCGGATTGTTTTTTCCGTTTTTTCATTTCTTGTTTTTTGTATTTTTCCCCCTTTGTTTGCACCATGCACAAAAAATCTGTCTGGGCTTGTCGGTCCCGAGTATATACGGAACGCGAGCCGCAAAAGTCATTAACGCCCAGTCAAAAGCACCGAAAAAACTTAAAGCGTAGAGGGAACCAATTGTGCTGCACAGAGGCGGCGGCATTTGGGACAAGTGGCAGAGGGTACTACAGGGAGGGTAAGAGAAGTACAGTGACCCACATTTAGAGGCATGAAATGGAAATAAACGAATAATTCAATTGACAATTGCCAAAGAGGATGCGGATTTAAGTACAATTAAATTGATAATTTTAGATGCCTTTCAAGTATTATTGATCAAGAGTTATTGAGTGATTAGATAAGAGTGATTTAGGTATTTGTATATATAAAGAAGATAAACATACATGTAAGATTTATATATGGATATTTAATATTTGAATGATTAATCAAATTAAGCTTGTTAATTAAATTAAAATCAGGGATTGGATCTTGGTACAGGATATGTGCATATGTATGTTATGTATCCGTATTTATCAAAAAACCTTCTATTCATCCGATCGTCTGTATTGCAGGGGTGTCAAGTTTTATCAAGATAACTTAATAAAAAGATGTTACAGATGTGTCTCTTATAGAGGCTTGCCATCTTCTGGTTAAAATGGATTCACCCATTGCTAGCTTATAACAAGTAAATATTATATTATCGATACAGATTAACTTGATCTTCAGGATTTAAAATATTTAAACTCATTATTATTATTACTCTAGAAAACCAGCAATACACAAGAAAATAACAACATTCATTTAATTTGTCTTAAAAACAATCAATTGCTTCAATCGCTGCCATATTAAAACAATTCCTATGTTCGTTAATGAAATTAAATGTTTTTGTTTTTCAAAAATAGTTAAGCACTGAAAAATGGGCCACAAAATAAAAAACTTTGAAAACTCAGGGAGGAAATGAATTTTTAAGGCAGAGGGACACGGACAGATAGACAGCTGGAGAGCTGGTTTGCTGGATGGATGAACGAAGGGATAGATGAATATAGATGGATGGCCAAGCGAACACTAAACGGGTGAACGGGGTACGGGGTACGGCGAACGTTCTTCTATGTGCCCCTGCCGCGAATGCTGCGTGTCCGTTGAGTGATGCGCGCATGGATAATGAAGCAATGAAGACTTGAGAGTGCCCAAGGGAGGAGTAGTGCGGGGCGAGGCATGGCACTGCGACGACTATGCGGCTCTTTGTGTCTCCCCGCTTTATCACAGGTCCGCCCGCCCTCTCTCTCTCCCCACTCACATTTTTGGTTTATGACACCAGAAAGAAAAGCGTCAAAGGGGCAACCGCTTCTCGCAACTCGCGTCTCGTCTGGCGGCCTCAGTGCTTAATTAAAAGGCAAAGGCGGTGGCCAGCGGTTGATCATTATCCACGACAGTCAGATAATGACGAAGCTGCCCCACAGCTGGCTGCGATTGTGCTCAGCTTGGGTTGGGCTGCTGCGGCGGCGGCAACGCCTCGCAGTGTTGAAAATGTTTTCTTTTTATACCCTTCGACCATTGAAAATGGTCAAAAAAGGGTATACTAACTTTGTGCAAATGTATGTAACAGTCAAAAGGAGGCGTGGCAGACCCCACAAAGTATATATATTCTTGCTCAGGATCACTAGCCGAGTCAATTGAGCCATGTCTGTCTGTCTGTCCGGATGTATGGATGACCAGATGAACACACAGATCTCAGCTATTATAAGAGCTAGAGACACCAAATTTGGCATGAAGGTTTCTGTGATGCTGTGATAATTTATAAGCGCTGTATAAAAGATACAACTTTCTGACTTGAACAATTACTAAGCTGAATAAAATATCTACGTATTCTCTAAATTGCAATCCGATCGAACACAGAAGATATTCAAGAAAGCATGAGCATAAAACCGATTGCTCGTGTCAGCTAACAAGGGAGGCAGGCGAGCGCGAGCGCCATCTGATGGGAATAATTTTACAGTATGTACATATGTAGATGTGTATGAATTTAACAAATTAAACTACACCGGAATATATGTCGAAGGGTATCCCACTGTCCCGTGCCGCGCGAGTGTTGCTTTCTTACTGGTTTTTGTTGTATTTTGTTTTTTTTTTATTTTTTTATTTCACTTGGCCTTAGAGCCTCCAGTGGGTGCCTCTCTATAATTTACAGTGCACCATTTATTTATTTATTTTCGTATTCGTATTTTGAAAATGTGTTTTCGGGTTTTGCCTTTAGGTATGGCTATCAATGAAAATGCATAAATTAGTCGTTGGCATCGGAACTTTATTTTAGTTTATTTAGCTTTTGGATTTAGCAATTAGATTATTATCGTTTGAACTATTATAAACATTTAATTTATATTAAATGTGCACAAAAGAAGAATAACTAATCTATTATTTATTTCCTTGAGAAAAATCTACATTATTATGATTAGAAACTAATTACAGACCATTATTATTTATTTACCATTATTATTAAAATTTCACATAAAAGAATGCTGGAAATGGAAATAGTCCGATTCATTAAATATAACTTCAAATTATAACAGTAGTTTTCAGTCATCGAATCTTTGTTTAATTTAAGTTATGACGAGTTCGGAATTTAATATGCACATATGTATTGTATGTATGTAAATGGATTTGGTCTAATATCATTTTATAGTCTTCGACCATTGCTCACATAGGGGATATTAACTTTGTGCAAATGTTTGGCATGGCAGAGCCCATAAATTGCATTTACATATGTGGGAATGATCTGGCAAACCCGACTCAGATGGCCTAAGTTATCAGTCGACGGACTGGCAACGATGTGAAAGAGGAGAGATTTATCGTCGATGACGCGAAGAATGAAGACGTAAAAGACGCTCAATCAATAAACGATCAAAATATAGATTAAAGAGCAAATAAACGACTATTAAACCCTAATATAAACAACTTACTAAATTAAAGAAACCTGCATTGAAATATTACGGAATAAAACCATTTAATTTAATAATTAAACAGTCGTGTATTTTACCCTTCGACTTGACCTTTAAACAAACAATAACATTTATTAGATGGGGTTCACAAGCCGTGTTTATCTGTCTGGATACATGCGCCAATCTCGACTTATATATCGAAAAGTTGCTATTACTAGCGAAGAAATTAAATCTTATCGGCCTGCTTAGGCAAAGGTGGATATGAGTACTAACCTTATCTTACCCATCCTCTAAACTATTCTCCATCGCACAAAAAGACAACATGAGTTTTTGAAGATACAGTTCATAATTCAATTATTTAACTTCTAAACAAACATTCGCTGAAGTTGTCTTATTAAATACTGTATAATAAAATTTCAATTATACCTAAAGCTTAAATATTAAATACAACAATACCGTTATCTGTTTACAATTAAATTCCACTTTAAAATGTTGGCTATAAAATTAAAATTTTAAATATTTTCCCAATAGTTTAGTTATTCATAGACTCTTCTTTATTTCATCTGATTTCAATTATTTTCTGTTAATAAATTTTCTCGAATGAATTCGCAGTGAATGTGGTTCCCCCTTTCCCCTCTGCGTATCCATTCAAGTGTCCGTTCTCGCCTTAATTTTCTTGTGTGCTTTGAAAATATTTGTTGATTTCTATATTTTAATTTTATTATATTATTTATGTCGGATTGGATTGGGAATCTTGTTTGCTTCATTGATTTCTTGCTCAACTGATTCTCGTAAAGTTCAATTAATATTTCTTGTATATTTTTATTATCTATGGGAGGGTGTGGGAGCGAGAGGGTGTCAGTGTGAGTGTGGAACAACAATTCGTGCATTTTATTTATATAGCAAAAATGTTCTGAGGCTGCAGTCAAGCGAGGAAAAATACAAAAACAAAATGTTAAACACTTGAGCAACATATTCCCGATAAGTTATGAACTGAACATAAATTAGATACGCAGATACAGATACAGATATAGATTCAGATGCAGATGCGGATGCGAGAGAGAGACAGACTGATACACACACGATAGATTGCGTCACCGTCACGGCGTCAGTTACGCGTTGTCGAGCTCATTAAAAATTATTTTGAAAAAAAATAAGGCAACATCTGAGTGAGGGAGGGGAAAGGGGGCATGGCCATCAAAATATTTTCATAATTTTTTTGACGCTCGTAAAAAACGGAAATTAAAATCGAAAATATTGAGGCGATGTACGCGACCATCGCATGCAACTATTAAATAAATTAACTTTGTTGTAAGTGCTGGTCATAAATATTTATGCCGGGCCTGTCATAAAATTCAAATGAAGTTGTCGTCGGTCCAACCAATCCCGGTGGGGAAGAGGGGGAGGAGGGGGTGCGGAGCGGGTGTAGGAGGAGGCGCTGAGCTGGGGGTGCTTATAAACAAATTTCAGAAAGTAATTATGAATTGTCTTTGGCTTCGTCTTGACAGGAAATTATATTGTAAGGCCGTAAAAGTGACAGGCACGACGAGGAGAAGAGGGGTGGAGAGGAGAGGAGAAGAGAAGAGCCAGCTGAAGATCCCGTGAAGATCGTCGAAGATTCAAAGATCTCTCTTCAACAAACATGTGCACCAGCCCGACCCGTTTGATGTCTCTGCCTCATTTTCCAAATGACTTTTACGCAGAAGTCGTTAAAAATCAACGAAAATTTCCAATTAATTTTGATAAACGCGCCCCTCGTGGGCCTTGCATATGCAACTGTTATCCAAAAATGAAAAAAATGTTTGTTGCTGCAGCGGAAATTGTTGTTCGAGTTGTTCTATTGATTGCCGCGAAGAAAATGAGAGAGAGAGAGAGACAAGGGAGAGGGAGAGGGACAGGAAGAGGAAGGTGACCAATTGTTGCTTATTAGGCCGAAATCGTTAAAAATCTATTCAACACACACACACACACTCGAACACACCCATCAGAAATTGTCTTCGAAATAAAGCCATTCTCCGACTGTTTGAAACTTTTTATGAGCTTTTCGAACTGATTTTTGGCCGCCTTTCTTCGATTTTACGATGTTCAGTTACAAGATGCCACGACTTATGTAGCAGGAAGCGACGCGGGGGTTTATCATCAAACGATTAGGCTGTCGAGAGTGTCCAAACTGCGGTCGGTAAGTTTATGGTGCTATTAACGATGCCAAAAACACGATGAGAGCAGATTAGCCTAAGTATTCCTCCTAGAGATTTGAATGTGGGAGAAGAAACAAGAAATTGGGATGCCAATCTTGGCGTTTTCCAAGAATTGACCTAAAGCAGGAGTGAGGAAAAGTTAAGAATGAGAATATGCAGTGAGAAGGTTTCATTTTCGAACTAGTCAACTTAATTGGGGATTCACTGTAGCTTTGAGAATATTTATGTATGAGAAGAATATTCTTAAATTGGTAATGAAATGTTATATCCCTATGGATATATTTATATATAATTATCTTTGAAATATCAACTAATTGAATGTGTCAGAATTCATTTTAAAGAATCATTATTGAGCAAATTTATCTAGGAAACAAGTCTGTTTGATCTATTTATCCAAAACTCATAGTAAAGAATTCGTATCTTTTGATCTCTCTGTTTGATGTGGAATTAACATTAATAACATGTAGGAGCGTGTATTTCTTATAGGTGTAGTACAACTCACATAATTATACCAAAATAATTAAACAGTAATCTATTTGCTTTGTCGTACCTAAATCTTAATTTATATTTTTTAATCCTATCGTTCCGGGGGTGTCGATAAGCCATACCCAAACTACCTATCCGACTAGTCAGAACATGGGTAGTTACCCTATTAAACCTATTGTATATAATAAATAATTTTAAATTTATTGTCAGTAGATTAAGTTCTAAAACAACTTATGAAGAAATTGATTGATAATGAAATTTAGCCAGTTAGGATCTCTAGTTCTTTTAAATAAATCAGATAATCGTCAACTGACTATTGTCAACTCGAAGTCATACATTGGTTAAAGTTCTTCGCTTCAATGCAACAGAATTGAATGGGAACGTTTATGGATCTGCACTTTACACACTCATCGACACCCAAAACGAATTTTCGCTCGAAAAGTAATTATAAAACGCAATCTAGCCAAATGGAGTTCCATCAACAAGTAAACAGCAGACGAGGCCGGGCTCCGCAGCAGAGTGTCATCAGTGCATCACATATGAGGCGGGTTATCCAGTCTCCCCTTCCCCCTGCCCGCTGCCCATGTCAATTAGAGTGACAGTTGCCATGGTAGGCGTCAACATGGACAGGGGAACGGGAACGGGAGGAGGGAAGCGGGAAGCTGGACTAGGAGAGAGTGTGAAAACCCTATAGCAATGACCTATCCAGCTGCAGTCGAATCAGTCCGATATTAACGCCCCTTTTCTGCGCCCGGTTTGGGTAATTACATTTGCAGGGGAAGGATGAGCAAGACTGAGAGGGAGAGAGGGAGGGGAAGGCAAAGGGAAAGAGATAGATACACAGCGGCAGAACTGCCGACAGAGAGTGCATCAACTTTTGTCAATTGCACTGCGAATGTTGTGCGAAATATTACAGAACATACAAAAACATAAATCAATAATAGGCAGCACAGACAGGCGCACAGGACAAAGCGAGACAGAAGCAGGGACGGAGGAGGGAGAGGGAAGCAACATCAATCAAAGGCTTGTAGTAGGTTAAATGAGTGTAGGGACAATCGAAAATGGCCCGCATCGCAAGGAGAAAGAGAGAAGGCAGAAGGGAGAAAGAGGGAGAAGGGAGTCGAGGGTAAATATTATACAAAGGGACGACATGAAATTAAGACGACTAGCGATGGATCAATGATGAGGCTGCCGATTGTGATGCCGATACGATGATGATGATGATGATGATGATGATGATGATGATGATGATGATGATAAAGCCCGAACAAAGACTCTGCAGGAAACGAAAGCGAGACGAGCAGCGAGGCAAGAGAGGAGACCAAAGCGAACTCAACCAAAGAACCGACCAAGCCGACAGAGAAACCCTTCCACTGCCCGCAGGCCCATTTCGGCACCCAGGCAGAGGGAAGGGAGTAAGGGAGGGGGACGGCTTCCCTCTCCTTTTGTGGGCCCCGCTGTGCGATCGCGTGTTCTTCTTCAATTACAGCGCCATTATACCCAATGCGGAACGTTTACGGTGCCGGGGACGATGCGAATGGTGCCCCAGGCAGTTGGAGGACTGAGGCGAGGCACAAAAGCTGCCCGACGATTTGAGGCACCGCCAGACGCTGCTCCACTTGTTGCTGCTCTTTTCAGTTTTCTTTCTTTTTCTCTCCTTTTCCCGTATCATGAATTTGCAGCGTAATTCAGGATTCTGCTTGCTCTGTTATTATCGTCGGGTTGCGTTCGTCGTGGGTCTGGGCTGGAGACTGGGGAATGTTTTTGGCGGCTGCTGTTGGGTAATTGCCCCTATGTCGAGCACAGCAGGAGGTGGCATTAACAACAACAACAACAGCAACAACAACTGCAGCTGGAAAAGATCTGGGAATCGGCCCCGAAACCGGTGATCATTCAAATTTAAAAACAATCAAAGTTCCGATGCGGCTGAAGAGCGAGAGAACTTAAAATGGGTTATTATCCCTATACATAGTACTCGCCTCGGACTGGGCTTGTAATTAGCAGGTTGGCCACGGACCTTCGTGATGGGGAAATAAACCACCTTGCATCGATAGTATCGAAATTTCAACAGTAAGGAAACACTTTAAAAACAAAGGCAATTTTCTTGTTTTTTTTTAAATTTAATATTTGTGCTTAGTAATGTAAAACAGTGTTTTAATATTCCAAACACTTTATTCGAAATTGTACATTAATTTAATTTTTGAATTGATTCAACATTATGAAAAACATTTTAGTTAAGTTCTTGTTATTAAATTATTAAGACTCTTGTTGAACATAATCAATAAAAGAAATAAATAAATAATCATAATCATTAATTTTCCCAACCCAGTGTCTACTTGCAATTCCCTTCTAGCACTCTACAACAGCTACAGGGTATTTAAGAGCATACAGAGTGCTCTTTGCGGTCCGCTCTTAAATAAACAAATGCCAACGCACGTCACACGTTGCGTATTGCTGTACAAAACACATGGAAGTATGCTTGTGTTGCATTGCCTGTAACAGCAACGTTTCTAGTCTCTGTAATCCATAACAGAAGTCGTAGCCGCTCTTCCTTTGTAGTATTATCGTATGTTAATGGCAATGTTAGTGCTGCCTTTGTATGCGTACTTACAGAGCGCATTACATACCGCAGCCACGTTCCGTTTCCATTCGTTTCGTTTCAACAGAAAGAGAGTGAGAGCAAGCCAGCCAGTTTGTCTCTCTGTCCCGCTCTCTTTGCATAACCACTTTTTGTTTTGGTACGACTGGCGGCCGCCAGTGTTTCGTGAATTCAGTTTGTTTCGGTACGCCTATCGAGTCAGTCGTCTATCGAGTGAGCAACGCATGCCGCGTGTCGTCTATTCTGGAACTTACGCGAGACGAGATAAACAAAAACAACAACTTAAACTGAGAATTCGTGTGTGGGAAATTGTTCTAGCACTAGTGTGCACTCTAGTGAAGTGTAAAGTCTTCTGTGTCAAGTGAAATCTTTTCGGGTGTGTGCATTTTATGCAGCAGCAGTGGGGCAAGTCAAATGAAAGTGCCGTTAAAACCGAAACCGCCCCCGCAACAATAACAGCCACCACAACAGAAACAGAAACAACAACAACAACCAAAACTACACCCCGAAAATTTGCTGTCAACGTGAACGTCGCCGTCGCTGTCGCTGTCGCAGTCCCCGTCGCTGTCGCCGTTGCCTTTCGCATTGGGAAACACAAAATCGTGTTTTGCGCTTTAGCATTTTGCAGTTGTTTGTTGTAGTCATTTCTTGTTGTTGTTGTTGCCTTTTCGGCAAGTTATTTACGTCGCGTCGTGCAAACATAACAACAACAACAACAGCAACAACACAATTTACAATTAAAATTACGCGCGCTACGTCAAAAAGATCTGCAAGGCACACATTCACAAATACATACATACACACACACACACTGCGTAGTGAACAGGAGAGGGAGAGCGAGGAGAAAAGTCGCACAATATGCGCAAAATTCAACTAAAATGAAGCATATCACGGCTGTAAAAAGTTTTACGACTCAACCTTAGCGCCGCCCCGCCACCGCCTCACCCCCACTCCACACACTAACTCATCTCACCCTGCCCCACCAGCAGAATCCCCTACCCTCACCTTACCCCAACTGCCGCAAAATAATGCCAGATACAAATTAAGGTCGCTGCGCGTCCTCTGTGGCACCTGAGCGCAAGAGTGTATTAGCAACAACAGGAACAACAACAACAACAGCAGCAACATCGAGGAAGGGAGTCGCAGCACAAAAGGATAATCCACCCACAAAGGCCGTAAAACATTTTGGCCAAAGCAACATTTACAGTTAGAGTCGCAACAGACTCGTAAATTGCAAACAAACAAAACATAAACACAAAGGCAAAAACAAAAACAAAAGCAAAAGCAAAAACAGCAACAACAACTGCCAGCGAAAAGGACCTCGAGATGGCGGGCAACATTGTCAAATGGTGGAAGCACAAAATACTCGGCGGATACAAACAATTCTCAGGTAAGTTGGCAACACTTACAAGAGGAAGCGAGACGGAACGATTTGAGTTTTCCTTTTGTTTTTGGTGTGGATTCGTGAGCAAAACCTTAAATTCATATTGAAAATACCCTAGAGAAGTCGAGTGGGGGAATGTGTGTTACACTTTCTTACACTGCACCTTGGTTCAAGTATATTTGAAACTGATATACATTGGTTCAAAACCAATTGAAAATGCTCCGCATAATGTTAGTTTACTTTGACCCACATTTATTTTATTTCCACTCACATTTTTGTCTTTGCTCTCATATGATATTTGTTTGCATTGAGAAATATTGTTGAAATTAACTTGTTATTAAATTAGTAAAGTTTCCATGTACTGCCTTGTTTTGTTCATCATGCAATACATGACCATCTTTTATATTATTATGTGATATTGAAGCAATTTTAACAAACCTCTCTTTATTTAAAAACAATACTTGAATAATTAAGGTTTCCTTCAAAGGATTACCAATTCCTACATTGAAGATTCTTATCAAGTATTCAAGATGTATTAAACATTGTTTAATTGTTGCCGAATTTCCATGAAAATAATCAAAAGTGTCTTTCAATGTTCAGAAGTTAGTTTTGCATTAATTTCATTGTCGGGCAATGACACCATTTTCGTAGAGCTGCAACATATCATCAAAAACACTGCATACTATAGAATTCTGTTATTACAGTTATTATCAAGCAATTTATGACTCAAATCAAAGTTCAATCTAATGAAAACATTTGTGTTGGAAAGAATTGTTGTTGTTGGTTTATAATCGTTTTAACTTGATTTGACATTGGTTGATTTTGCTAGAGATAAATGTAAACTAGAACGAAAAGCGAATCGATTTCGATTACCAAACTATCGGCTATGCTGGGTTTATCTGTTGAAATCTACTTACGATATATTTATCAGTTCAAAGAGAATGAACCAAAAATGTTTTTTGCTCGCTTGTTTTCCTGTTGTTGTCGTCTCTTATGGCTGGCCGAGTAATTTAATTTCAAGATTCATTCAGTCAAGGGCTTCTCCCACATCCTTTTCCAATAATTATACTCGCACACACACACACAGACCGCAACAACAAAAGCAATGGAAAATGTAGGCAATCGAAGCGGCGCGCTGCGCGTTCTTTATCTGCAAGATACACAGAACGAGGCGGCGGTGGAAGAAGCGAAAGAGACTCACACACACAAAAATAGAACGTAGAAAATCCAAAACAACAACAATAGCAACAACAAGAGAAGGCAGCGAGAAGAGCAGCAGCACAAAACATCAAAAGAAAACGACAAACGAAAAATAAATAGAAAATGGAAAAACCAAAGAGCACCGGCCAAGTGGCCGGAGATACAGAGAAGGACAGAGATAGAGGAACAATGGGAGGGGAAGTGCGAGAGGGAGTGGAAAAAAGGGAGAGGGAGAACGAGGAGTACGTAACGAGATCGAACTCGAAACAGAGGGCAGCGGGCGGGTCTTGATCGATAGACAACATTGCCAAGAAGTTGGCAAAAAGAGAAAGAGAGAAGTTGTATTAAAAACGTAAATAAACATGGGAAGGAGACGGAGACAGAAACGAGGAAAGCGAATGGAATTGGGAAATAAAGGAAAGGGTTAGGGGAAAGGAACAGAGAGAGGGCGACAGTCAGAAGGGTTCCAAAGTGGCGGCCGATCTTGGGGCGACCTTCCTGCACAAACAAAACGTCTCCGTTCAAAGCACATCAATCAATCAATGTTGTTGCCGTTGTTGTTGTCTTTTGTGGCAGTTCAATGGAAACGTTTTGTTGCTCACGTAGGGTAGCCAGGGGAGTAGAGGAAGGGGGAGGGGGCTGCAATTGCTGCACCAATTAAATGCCAGAGCAACACTTTGAACCCAAAGCCAAAGGATCGACAAAGGTAGAAGGAGAGAGAGAGAGAGAGAGAGAGAGAGAGAGGTGTATGGAGAGAGGGAGAGAGAGAAAGGGAGATGATAACCCTGGCATACCACAAGCCCCCATACACTAATTGCTTGCAGATGCAGCAAGAAGAAGGCAGAGATGAGAATTGAAAGGAAACCCAAAGGCACGCCGAAGTATGCAACTTCAAAGAAAGCAGCAGCAACAACAGCAACAAAAACAGCAACAACAACAACAACAAAACACAAGCAGCACCAAAAACCAAAAGGAAAAATGAGTAAAAGCAACAACAACAGCAACAACAGGCGGACAGGCCAAAGAGAAGAGCAAAACACATTGAAATGCCGAACGAGCGAGCGAAAATTTCTTACCTGTTGCAGGTAGAGCGAGCTGGCTGCGCAGGCAGAGGCAGAGGCAGCTGCTATGCCACGAAAACCTTTTAAAACCCTCACGTTGCTAAACAACAACAGCAACAACAACAACGAATCGGCTTCGTCTTGGAAACGAAAATAATAACCGAGAGCGGCGTCGGCGACTCCTCCATCTTGCAGCTCCTCAAGCTCCTCGCAGAGCTCAGCCTGCAGCTTGCAGCTCCATCTCTAACCAGTTCTGCGCGCTTCCAACTATGCCAAACATCTTGGCGGCCATACACAAAAGCGGTTTGCAGCCGACGACGATCGACAGACAGACAGACATTCGGACGGACAGAGAGACAGTCGGACAGAGAGACAGACGTACAAACAGACCTACGAACGTACGTTGAGCTGTTGTTTTTTGTATCTTTGAGATACACAAACGAAGACCGACCGCGTGCTCGTTGAGTGCCAGTCGCAGTGCCAGTGCCAGTGCCGGGGCTCGGTCCGACCAGCGGGACACGCTGCGCTTTGCGCTCTGTTCAAAAGATGCGCTTTTTTCTTTGAGTTCGGCAACACAGAGGCCGAACGCAGTGTGCTGCACAGTGGGACTAGGACAACAGAATTGGGGGTACAATTGTGACGAGTGTCAAAGAGAGAACACAATTTGCTGAGATAAATTATAAATTATTGGGTTTTTATTTAAAAATCAAAGTATAAACACCAACAAACTGATTTATGTAATAAAATGTGTGTAAACAATGATGGTAGTGATAGTACAGGTGGCATCGCTGCAAGCAACTATCGACAACATCAGGGTTGCAGTTGGCAAGAATATTCGAGCAGTGAAGTCAGTTTTTTAGTTGAAGTTAAGAGTTGCAGATTAAGAGTCGTCCGAAAGAAGTCGTTAAAGAAGTTGTTGAAAAGGATAAGTCGGTTAGTCTTTACAAAATGTCGATAAGTTGTGTTGCGCTATCAAACTGAACATTATTAAGTTGCCTTATTTGCACTATCATAATAATCACTAACTATAATAATAAAACAAATACCTAATATTCATTAATATCATATTATATCACGTATTAATCATACATATCATATCATAGCATTTAGCATCTTTGCACTCTCAAGAGATTTCACAAATTATTTTCATGTAACACGATCAATGGCTGCATATATTATAGAGATTGCACCACTGTGCCTCGTGCAAGTTTCACAACTCTTGCCTTGGCTCTGGCTTTGTTGTTATTATTATTATTGTTGTTGCTTTTGTTGTTGAGGTGAATTACGGTAGAAGGCAGACAGTCTTACAGTCTGGCAGCCTGGCAGCCTGGCAGCCTCGCCTGGCACTCATGACAGGCTCAAGCCGCGCCATCGCACTTACGGCTGATCCTACCGACAGAGAGCGCAGCTCTTCTTAAGCAATTTTCGTAATATTAGCCAGGAAGTTGCCGTTGATGTTTTCGCTGTTGTTGTTGTTGTTGTTGTTGCTGCTGTTGTTGCTGTTGTTGTTGAAGTTGCTGTTGCCTTCGCCTGACATGCCAGCGACCTTATAAGGCCCGAGCCCCAGCCTCGAGCGACTATTGGACACCAGTTCCAACTGGTTTTTTTTCAAGTTTTTCTCTGTTTTTTTCTCAGTTTTTTGGAGGCAGCATCTTTTGGCCTGGGCCGCCAAAAACAATGCCGCCTGTGCCAAAGATAAAAAGCTGTTAGCTTGTAGCTTCTGCATTTTGCAGCGAGCACAAGGAGAGGCAGCGAGAGAGAGACAGGGAGAGAGAGGGAGAGGGAGAGCAAGGGCCTCAATCAGAAGATATATGTAATGACTTTTGAGGTTTTTGTTTTGCTCGTCAGAGAGTTTGTTTGTGTTTGTTGATTTAGCAATTGGCTTCTTGGAAATATGCCGCCAGAGTTCAATGGGCACAACAACAGGCACCCAAACACACACACACACACACACACACACACACACACACAGATACAGATATATACACTCTCCGCTCATAATATATGGCTTATATTTAAATTGTTAGTTTAAACAGAAAAGTTCGCTGGAAATGAATACATTCACATACATACACTCACTTCAACACTCACACTGCCATTCACAATGCCTTTGCTCACTTTCAATAAATATGATGGAAAAATCATGTCAGCCAGTTAACAGTTAAAAGTGCCACTCCCCCTGCCTCCAGCTCTTCTCTTTTGGCTTGTCTGCGAATTGTATAGTTTGCCTTTACGGCCAACGCTGACGCGGTGTCGGTGCGTCTGACGTCTGATTGATAAGCGCGCACCGCCTTATCTTAATAATATTTAATGCACGGCAGGCGCGCGGAGGCCGCCGTCGCTCCGAATGGAGTCCCACCAAGGGGAGCTGTTCGTGGGGAGGGGGAAGAAGGGAGTGGAGCATGAAGAGCGCATAGTGAAAATGAAATTGAAAATAATACAAAACGCTTTGTCGGTCATTAGCTTTGAGTGGACGCCGACGCCGTTGCTGTTGCCGACGCTGCTGCTGCCTCTGCCGCTGCTCGCCGCATTGGGGATCGCTTGGTCTCGGTCTGCTTTTTGTAGGGGGTTCGTTGATTGTGTCAAAGCGAAAAGCCGCCCAAAAGTTTAACCGCCTTTTCAGGGGGCATGGAATGATACCATGGGAAATGCTTGTGGTGGATCTCCCAGCGGAACTTGCAGTCCGCAAAACTAGCTAAATTGAATGGGGACAGAATTGGATAATGCCCACAACTACTCTATAATGTGTTGTCATAAATAATATATAAGAATGCTGAAGTAAGTCATAATTAGTTATAGAATTATTGTATAATAACACTCCTGTTATTATACGATCTGTGGACAAACAATCTTTCAAATCTCTGTGCAACTTCAGTACTTTGACATAAAAAGTAAACTACTATATGAAGTATACTACTATATCTTATATACTACTATATAAAGTATAGTAAACATTACTTAATTACCACAAGTTCAATATTCGATTCGATATTGGAATCTATATGCAAATTTCCTATCGAAAGCTTCTTTAAATAAGAGAAACTTTTATATATTTGAATATAGTCCATTTGCACCTGGGGTTGGGTACCCTTTTGGGGTAGGGTAGGGTATGCGACGCTTCAATATACTATTAGTATATTTTTAAATTCCACACACAATGTGATACCGAAAGTATTCGCCAGAGAGATAAAACTAAAAGCGTCCAACAAACCAAACCGACAACAACAAAAGCGTACGATGAGGCGTGTATGCGGGTGAGTGTATGTGTGTGTGTGTGTGTGTCGACTTGATGTGTGTGTGTGCTGTTTGTGCGTTTGTCTGTTTTGGTCTGTTTTCAGTGTACTTGTGTGTGTCAACGGCACACAGACACTTTCCGCTTTTGAAGTGGCTTTTAATTGATAAAAAGCAAAAAAAGAAGCGGAAAAAAAGAAACCCATAGAAAAAACGGCATTACACATACGCCATGGTGGCTGTGCAGCAACGCAGAGCGCTGATAGCAAACGCACCGAGCGACGTCGACGACATTGATATTAATTCCCACGCTGCTGCTGTTGCTGATGCCCCTGTGGGTGAGTGGGTGTCCCAGAGCCCCCGAGTTAAATGATAAAACGTGTTGCACAGTGTGACAAGCGAGCGAATTGTGTGAAAGGGGGAGTAGAAGGCAAAGGGAATGGGGTAGGGAAAAGGGGAAAAGAGTGAGGTTAAAATGCAAAACTGGGCGAGTTGACGCTAAGTGCTTTTTGGGAAATGGTCGACAACAGATAATGGATGGCACGACAAACCGAAGCTGGGTATGAGAGGAGCTACGAAAGGAGAAGGGGGAGAGACAGGGGGAGAGGGCCAGACGCTGTGGCTATTGGCAATGCAATCGAATGCAGAAGCTGTTGAAATATTTTTGTGATATTTCTGCATGTGTCACATCGTCAGTTTAAAGAATTGTGACATGAAAAAGGGATGGGAAAAGAGGTTAGAAAGAATGATAAAGAGGGAATTGGAAAAGTGGATATATGTAGATTTATATATGAATATGTAGATATATGTATATACTAACTTATGCTTAACTGACATAATATAATATATTTTTAGTAGTAATATAGTATATACATACGTATTATACTTGCAAACAAACTATATGAAGTAGTACCAACTATTGCCTTGCCCTCAGACATTGTAGGCCGAGTTGAGTTTCCTCATATATCTCTGTCTTATTTCGTATACCCTCAGCACAATTCAGCATCACAAACACTTAAGATGCTCCCCCAGTTGTGTTTGTTCTCTGAGCCCAATGAAAGAGCCTGCATTGTAGTGCTGGACCCATTATAACTGGAAGTACTTAATGTGCGCTTTGTAATTTAACGCTATTTTATGCCGCCTGACCAGACCCACAAGGAAGAAGAGCTCATGCTTGGGGCTGTCTGGCAATACTGGCAACACGCGGCGTATGCGTAACGAGTCGATGTTGGCAGAGATCCCTTGCGCTCTCCCTCTCCCTTTCGGTCTCTCTCTCTCTCGCTCGTTGGCATTGTTGTTATGATTATTTGTATGTGAATTATTTTGTGGCCGAGTATTGTTCAATGCTTTTAGCATTTGCTCTGTGAGCGCTTTATTGTTTCTGCTCTTTCTCTCTCTCTCTCTCTCTCTTTGCTCCCTTTCATTCTTGCCGCGCCGTGTTAATCATGCTACATTGCAAGCATGCCACAATAATCATAATAATCAACAACAACAACAGAAGCAGCAGCAGCAGCAGCAGGGGAAACAACAACAACAACATCATTATTTTAGATATTTATGTATTTATGTGTGTCTTGTGCTGGTCTGTTCGACCCGCTCCGCACTGTTGCCATGGCTCTTGATAAAAATTTAATGTAGCATGTTAACAAGCGAGCCGTTATGATTACACACACACACACACACACACACACACACACACAGGGGCAATAACAACGGCAAATGGCAGCAACTACTACAGACGACGACCAAGCAATTCCAATACGAACACAATTCTGCAGTCCAATTTAGCAACTCGAATGGATGACGATGGCCACGACGACGACGACGACGGCGACGACGACGTCTCCATCGTAGCCAAAAGGCGCTAGCAAAAGGAGCCATCGTCATGCTCCACTCCTCACTCCCCATTCCCCTATCCCCCTCTCCACTCTCCATTCTCCATTCTCCAATCCCATTGGCATTCTCTGTTCGCATCCGCATCCGTATTCGCAGTTGAATTCAAATTTCGTTGTAGGTGCGCCGCCGTCGCCGCGGGAAATGAATAATCAATAATCACAATTGAAATTTTCTATAAATTGGCAACGAGGCCGCATCATAATGGGCGATAATGTTGTTACTGCCGCGAAAAGATCCAGTGGGGGGTGGCACAGATTGAAAATTGCCTTTCCTCATTTCTTGGGAAAGGAGACGTGAAAATTGAGGTGCAATTTGTGGATTAACTGAAGCATTTAAGCGATTAGTTTGGGACAAGTTTTCAGGAGGCATTGTACGAGATGAGGTTGATAAGAAGATGCTATGATAGTTACGAGAGATTTATTAAATTGTTTGAAATGAAAACTTATTTCAGCTTAGTTTCACTTTTCAAAATGTACTCTGTAATTTAAAGAAGCTTTAAGGGAGTTTGTACTTACCTGTATTCAATTATAAACTATATACACGTATACGATAGTTCAGACTCCTTCCAACTAGACTTTGTTATCCAATGTTAACAGTCAAACTGTATTATGAGTATGACAGAGCTTTAATGTGCCTTCACTATCAATTAACATCGATTAGTATAACATGTTATAAAATATATCATTCCAAAGACTCTCATTAGACTTTCGTTTTTAGATTTTGTGTAGTTAACGATTATTTAAACTCATCAAAGCTTTCATGTGCTTTTTAGAAAGAGAACCTTTTAGGCAGTTCTGATTGTAGTTTTCCCTCGTAAGGACATATGTTTTACTAGTCTTCAATAGTACCTTGTGGGATTGTGCGCAAATAAGCCCCAAGCGTTTCTAATAAAAGCGCCACATTAAAGATATTTACTCCGCATTATACGCAATATTGCAACACACATAACTGCGATCCATGTGAGACTTTCATAAATAATTATTATGGCCTTTAATTTATTGCACAGCGGAAAAACAATAACAATAACCATAATGATGTAACACACACACACAGGCACACACAGGCACACAGATACAGTCCCTGTGGTATTACATTAATCTATTTATGAAGTTGGAGCTGCTGTTGTGGCCGACGAAAAGTTTTAATCGCTTGCAGGGAGCGAAAGGGAGAAAGAGAGCTCCATGGCGAGAGTTTTATCATACATACGTTCAACTCGCTATCGGGCGAAAATCCAACAACGTCATAAATTTGTAGCGCCAATTAATCATTCTCACAGCAAACGTAAGAGGGGCGGGGCAAAGGGGGCGTTGCAGCGTGTAATTGATGGAGCATCTGCTGGATAAATAGATCGATGTCGGCTTATTGTGAATTGTCCATATCAGTTAAACAGGCAGTTCACAATGGCGACGACTGTCAATTTCAATTTCCTTTGTAGACTCTCCAGGCAACGGGCAACGGGCAAGGGGGAACGGGAAAGGGGGTACGGGAAAGGGGGAACGGGTTAGCAACAAGTGCAAATGTGCAAAAGATGAAAACGGGTCAAACACATAAAACGCACCCACACAGTGAGCACAGAAAGCATTCGCACCCGTCCGTCCGTATCTGGGGTAATGAGCACGCGCACGGCATTGAATGGGCACAGGGGGGAGGAGTGGCAAGGGGGGGATTGCTGCTCGTGCCTTTGAATTCATTAAAGGGTCCAGCCGTAAAACCGGTCACAGGTCAGTGAGAAAGAAGGACAGACAGAGAGAGAGAGAGAGAGAGAGAGAGAAAGAGAGAGTGAGGGAGGGAGAGAGGAAGGAGCACGACAAAGATGGCAAAGCCTAGCGCAAGTTTGATAAGAATGCTTATCAAAAAAGGTCCAAACAGAAGCCCAACAATTTTTATTGCTTTGACAAATGCCGGAGTCAGAGAGGGGGGAAGAGGCGAGGGGCGCAGGCGGGCAGGAACTACGATATTTTCCAAGAATTTCGAGTGTTATTTATGTTTGTACAGTTCATTTGCATCCCATTGATGTCGCGTCCGCTCATTCACGGAAAATATGTTGAAAGAGCCAGTTGGGATCGGGGTAGCCGGGGGAGGGGAAAAAAGGTTCAAAAGATATTTTATGCGTGCATAATTAATACTTGAGCCGAGAGAAAGAGAGGAGAAAATTCGTGCTCGAGGAGCTGTCCACGGTCCACGAAGCTGTTAAGCGGCTTCGAGGTAAACGGAAATGTGGCATGAAAGATTCTTTGAATGCCGAACCCCGAGCCGATCCCAATCGACATCTTTTCAGCGCTCTCCCGCTCCCATGCATTGTGTTGCCGTTGCTGAGCTAAGCTGGCATTAAATTTTCATGCCTTAAAGAGCGGCTCGAAATAGGCTCAGGCTCAGGCTCAGTGCGGCTCAGATCAGGCCCAGCCCAGTCGAATGCTTTTCACTTGAATTTCTGCCATATAATTAAGGCACACACCGGCAAAATATGAGTGCAACACTTCCAGAGAGAGAGGGAGATAGGGAGAGGGAGGGAGAGAAAGAACCTGCAATTTGCCAGTGTACCAGGCAGACAGCAAACTGCTGCCGTAGCTGCTGCAGATGGAGTTGAAGCTGCTGCTGAAGCTGAAGCCGAAACCCTGCACGATGCTCATTAAAAAGCAAGAAAACAAAATAGCACGCACACACACACACACTCATACACACACACACGCGAGTTTACTGGCTATAAAACCCAGCCAGGTTGGCTGCCTTCAGCTGTTCCTGCTGCAAACCTGACCAACAAATTGCGGCGGGCTGCCCCCAAAAGTGCCACAGTTAATGGGCAGCAAACAGCATCTCGCAGCTTCACTTCACAGTTACCTCTATGCAGGCGGCCTCTTACCCTGCCCTCCCTCTCTCAGCACCCGCATATTCCCTTTGCCCAATCCCCATTTCCTTCTCCGATCTGTTTCCACTTCCCTCCCGCCTAAGCTCATGTCTGTGTTAATTTGATATGCTGCAGGCTGAAGGAGCCATCGCCGTCACTATCTGTCTGTCGTAGTCGCTGCCGTTGGACGCTAGGTGGCGTTGGCTGTCCGAGGGTCATTTGATGAATTGACAAATGTGTTTGGCAGCCAGTGGGAAGTGAATTACTAGGAAGTATTGATAGATTGTAATGGAAACATCTTTAGATTATAATGAGTGACGGGATGGGACCACAGATCTTTAGTTGAAAACCCAAAAGTAATATAGTTATTTCTGGAAGAAGTTGTAGCACATTTCATAATAGAATTATGCATTTAATATTCAATAAGATCTTTCCTTTTTGTATCTGAAGATTCAATATACAGAAACAAGCAGGCATTCTTGAGAAGTAAACAATAAACTTAGATGGAACTCCTTTCTTTGGGTCTGCCCTAGAACATTCCTGAGAACTCTCTGAACTACCCCTGTAATCAGATATGCGAGTGCATTGCACCAGCTCTACGAGTTCACACATAATGCAATTTGTTTAATTAGTTTTCGTAGAAAGTTTTCCGGACCCTTTTCCCAAAGCATCTCCGATTCGCAGCGTGTCTGTCTTGTGGTCTGTTTCATCTCTGCGCGTTTCCGGTCTGAAATATTTCCGTTACCAATTGAGGGAAACTAAAAACTCCAAAACTTAGATAGGGGACAGAGAGACAGCCGGACAGACTGGGACACGGCCAATCGTGTCATGTCTCTCGTCTCATATTGTGCACAAGCTGTCGGAAAATGGGGGAAAATTCCACGAATCTGGCGACCCGGGCCACATAATTCACTTCACGACCGACTGCGAATGGCAGCAACAACATTCTGACGTATATGAATTGATCATTATGTAAAATTATGATTTGTGGCGTTCGAATTACAAATTTGTTACATATTCTCGCATTCGCGTAGGAAGTCGCAACTCGCACGCATGAACAACCGCCGTCCCTCACCGAACAGGCCCCACCCAGTCGAAAAGACCTTAAGCCCATGCCACGCACCTCCCTCCTTTGCCCCCCTTCCCTGGTGCCCCAATTTCAGGCAACCACAAATCATGTTTCGCATATATTCAGCGGGTTATATTATGACTCGACGTCGTCGTCGCGGTGCGATATAAAAATTGACTTTTCGCAAAACGATAAACGAGAATTATTGCGCAGTGTGAGAGGGGGAAAGAGTGGCTGGGGCTGAGGGACGGGAGGCAAATATCACATATTTACGCATAATTTCTGTGGCCCTCGTTGGGGAAAATAAAAATAAAAACGAAACCGAACGAAAATGAAATGGAAATGGAAATAAAATGGGCTACGGGTAGACCAGAAATATGCAAGCCACATGCAATTTGCTGTCGGCCTTTATGGCTAGTATGCTCTAAAACGACGCTTCCTTGAGGTGCTATAAAAAGCAGCAGCGGGACTCGCTATACGATTCTAAAAATGATGAGCGGAAGCAGCTGATAGGTGAAGAAGTTGAGGAAATAATGATGAACGTAGTATGTGTATGTATGTAAGTATGGTGTATGGTATGTGAAAGACGTAGCTAAGGCTAGAGGATACTTTATCTTCTGTGGTACGCAATTCATAACATTTATTTAAGGTATTCTTGTGATTATAATGATTTCAAAATAACAAATATTTTTCCAATTTAGTAAATTTAATTTTTATTAATGATTACTGAAAAAATAAAATTTCTTTGCTCATATTATATTTATGGATGCCCCATTTCATTCCTTCAATATTTTCTACTTTATTTTCTGATTCTTATCTTAAAATTACCCTCAATCTTGCATCCTACCGATCCACTTCAATAGTTTAACGAGCATTTTCAAGGCAAATGTAGCTAATTATCGTTTTGGGTTATAGAGAGGGATACGAGATACGGATACACATGCCACAAGGCTGTGACTGAGGTTGAGGTTAAGGCCGAGCCTGATGCTGAGGCAGCGTCTCATCGTGAGTTCTAAGAAACCTGACACATTGTTAGCAGCTATAAAAACGTCAGCAGGCAGGCAGACAGGCCCGGCCTGAGTCTGAGCCTGAGGCCGAGCAGGAGATAGATGTATGTATATGCACAGGACACATGGCGAGAAATGTTTCAGTTCGGTTTTTGGGAACCAACAGCGTGACACATGAGGCAGGCTACGCGACTAATGACGGCAGTAGCAGAGTATGAGGCTAAGGCAGAGGGAGAGGGAGAGGCAGCGGCAGCGGCAGCGTCGTGTGTGTCTTCTCAGAGCTGGCAGGGGGCAGAGTGATTGTTTTCCTGGCACCAGCTCTGGCTCTGACTGTGACTGAGCCTCTCCCCGACAATTGGTTTCAATTGTTTGAGTATGTGTGTGTGTGTGTGTTAAAACTTCCGCCTGCATAAGCCGCACACTCACATACACGCACAAGCAGCTGCTCCAAATGCCGCTATGCTCCCCTTACACAAGCGATCTGCTCTCAGTTCTGCTCTGGTCAGGTCGAGCTCTCTAATTCCCAACCATTAGCGTTGGTCTCCTTTGACGGCAGCCTGAGCAGCCGCCGCCGCCACTGGAGCCGCACTTCCGCTCCCAATGCCCACCTGATAGGCAGGTGTTGTCCGTTATGCCGGCATTTTGTGGCTGCCAACCAAGCCAGCCAGGCCAGCACTTGTCCCCTGACTGTGGCTCTCCTCGGGTCTTGGCTCTTGGTTCCCTGCACTGGCAGTTCGAGGAAATGCCTTTGGGTGTGGTCGCCTCTGACTGTGACTCTGAATGTGGTTCTGGTTCTGGTTCTGTCTCTGTTTCTGTTCATAAAGCGAACGAAATTTCAATTTCAATTGCTGCAAGAGAAATGCTGGTTAGGTTCTTATTAAGCTGATTTGGGTTCTGCATTGGCCAAGGGACGGGGAAGTTTCTCAAGTGAGTTGCAGAGAGATAGAGCGGTAATTGTGATTGCTGTCGAGTTCTTGGAACAAAGTACTAATGTCGATTGATTGACTCGAAAGCCGAATCAAAGCAATTTCAAAGAACTATTAACTATGGGGAGATTATGGAGAAGGAGAATGTGCAGTATTTAATATACTATATAGTAGAAGAGAGTTGCTAGTAAACAATTAAAAGATTTGAAGCAAAAGAAGATACAGATACGCAGATGTGGATAGATAAATACTCAATATATGTTAAATAGTTAAAGTTTGCCTTATATTATTCTCTATTTCCTTGGATCATGCAACGATCTCTTATAAAACTACAAACATCTACAATATTTTGTAAAGTGTATTAGTTAAAAGTTTAAAAAATGTAATCCCTATTTCAATGTCATAACATATTATTATAATATTTCTATAGAGTTTTGCAAGGCTCTCAGTAAAGACCGAGAAGATCTTGAACATCTTCTTATCTTGCTCACTGTCATTATTTCTACTGCCAGTTGCCACATACAGTGATGACTCGTTAGAGTACACTCCACGGACAGTTTGTAGCCTTGATTGTTGTTACTGTGTGTTGTTGCTGTTACTGTGTGTTGTTGCTGTTACTGTGTGTTGTTGCTGTTATTGTTGTTGTTGCTGTCATTCAGCACTTGCCGAGTGTCATTTGTTGAATTTATGACTTGTTGTTGTCATTGAGAAATGCCACCCAGTGTGTCTGCCATTGTTGACACCACACACACACACAAACACACATATATACACACACACACGCACACACTCCCCGTGGCACACACAGCAATTCTCGCAGACATTTGTTGTCGCATAGTTGCACATCTTTTGCTGCCATTTTCAATTTCATTTGTGCCACAATTTAAAATGCAAAACACATGACAAGAAGAGGAGGCACTGGCAGAGGCGGACCAGAGCACCTCCAACGTTGTCATCGCTGGTGTCGCCGTCGTCGTCTTCTGGACTTTGACAAATGCCGCAGCATTTAGCTAGGTGCTAATGGGGCGTCGGTGGTCGCATGGGCGAGCCTGGACGTGCACGCCGATCCGCCAGAGACAGAGACGGAGGCAGCGCAGCGTACCGCTTGCTGCCACTTGCCGTCGCTGCCTGCCGCTCGTGTTTATTGAAATTGATGAGCGGCCAAGTACGTGGCAGCTTAGCTTAAATCTACCCCGTCGTCGGGCCTATTCCGCAGTCAAACTCGGGCTCTGACTTTGACATTGATTGATTGTTCTGGCAGCGTAATTTATATGATTGTATTAGAGACAGCAGCAGCAGAGGTGGAGGGAATGGGAGGGAGGGGAGTGCATGGCCCTGTGAGTGGAGGAGAGCGCCACAAGATCCCCTTGGTTATTAATAGTGTAGTGTAGCCTGCCTCATTGTTATTTCAACAACAAATTTTGTCGAAAATAATTTTCCGTTCATAAAATGTGCCCTGGCATTTCATTTTTAATGGTCCCAGCAGCCCTCTCCCTTCCCTCTTCCCCTTCTCCTTTTCCTTTCCCCTTCTCTCATTCCGCCAGCGAGTTTCAGCTTCAGCTGCCAGGCACAGCTTTAGCGCTAATCCAGCGCAAGAGCGTTAATAAAAATCAAAGAAAAAATAGAGAATAAAACATAATTTATGACAAACCCTTGCGGCACTTTCGCAGGCACTTGGGTATCTAGAATAAATATACCACATAAATTGTGAATATAATAGTATTGAAAAACTTGTATTTATAATGGTAAAACATATTTAATTTATCATTAATGATTTACTTCGTCATAAATTCATAAACAATTTACAGACACAAAACTGTAAATAGGTCATTTTCTAATTACGTTTCACAAACGTTTCCTTAAGTTTCTGAACTGTTAATATATAGATTTCTTTTTATTTCTTAGTAATGAGAAAGTATTTAAGATTTATAGATAAGGAAAGATACAATTGAAATACCATTTATTTTTCGAGCTACTCCTGGAACCTTCCCCATTATGTAAACCATCCTAAAGAGACTCTAAAATGATTAATTACATCAGTTAAGTTACAAATAGATGATGTTTAAACGACCCCTCATACCCTGCAAAAGTTTGTGCTTGATACTATGTAAAATTGTTGCGAAAATACATTTTCCCCATAGAATGTCGTCGGGTTGCGAGCAATTTACACAAAATTTGATACAGCAAAATATGTTGCAATCACCGATAACAAAACACGTACGCAAACCACAGGAGCAGCAGCAGTGGCAGGAGGAGTGGCACGAGCAGTGGCAGGAGCAGTAGCAGTAGCTGCAGCCAGGGAATGCTCGAACCACTCCACGCCAGCCCCTTCTCCTCCCTCCTGCCAGATCCCACAGCAATCCTTGCAATTTTGTTTGCCGGCAAAATTTGCATTTTATTTATGGCTGACGTTTAGCGTGTGGTGCTGAAAGAGGCAAGAGTGAAGGGACGAGAGAGAGGAAGGGAGGCAGCGTGAGTGAAGGAGAGGGAATTGCGCTGAGTTGATTTTCAATTTAGCAGCTGCTTTAAAAAGTGGCGCTCACATTTTTCCGCTCTCTTTAGCGTTTTTGTTTTTTTGCTCTCATTTTTTCTTTTCTGAACTAACTTCATTAGGCTCTCGAACTCCCCCCCCAACGTAGTTCATCAGGGCACATCAGTCCCTCTCTCCTCCTCGTGTGGCACCGGCGAAAGTTTAATGTCTTTTCTGGCTAATTGAGTAGCCGTTTGAGGAGTGCGGGAGGGAAGGAGGAAGTCGAACGTGAACGGACAGACGTAAGGCAGGTAAAAAGGCGCTGTCAAGTCATGTATCTAATTATGGAACGGCACTAAAAAATAACTTAAACTTTGAAACTATTTACTGCAACGTGAGTGGTTTAGGGGCTCTAAAGGGCCCTGGAAGGGAGTGGGAGGGGAGGCTAGTGTGTTGAGCAGGTACTGGCATGGGGTATCCCACTGTCTGGGTTGCCCGTCGGCCCTGCTGTGGTGATAAAAGCAATTAACGATTACTTGGGCAGCCCTATGCGATGCCAGACACTAATTGAGGTGCAATGTCAATGGCCAAGGGAAGTGTCGGAAATGGTTCTGGTTATGGTTCTAAATATGCTGCTAAACATTAAACAGAATCTGAATCCCTTGAATTTATATGCACTATATATGTATATGTTAAATATTGTATGGTATATAATATAATATATAGTATAATTCAATGATCTGTGGGCCTTATTTCGCCTTATTTGTTCTCCTTTTTATTCTTGTATTATTATTCTTGTATTACAGAGAAGATTTACAGAGTATATATAGATATATTTATAAGGAGTATGTTGATGTTATATATGATTTATATATATGGTTTTATATATGGTTGTTATGGTGGTAAGTTGCTAGATCAATACTGGGTCTTCTTATTTAAAAATTTGCAAAATCACATTGATAAAGCAGGATATATGCAAATTTTGAGTCATCAAAATCTATTGACCTACATTATAACTACTTGAAATAAATACTATACATCATATGCACACATGAATTATACTACTAAAACATACATTATATTTAAAACAATATTCTATAATGTATATGCATATTAGATATATCACCTAGGTACAGCATTTATCTTCATTCTCTAATGAGTTGTTGGTCAATGAGTTCGACTAGTTGCTTTAACTGAAAGTTAAGTAAATCTTTCCATTAAATAGTCATAATTCCTGATGCATTTCGAACTGTTTCAGTTCATTCAAGTTCTTTTAATAATCACTTTTAATTGCTTTTAAGCCAAACCGTTTCTCAGTCGAGCTAAGCCAACGTCGACGTCGGACTTGGTCTCCTCGTCGACTAAGCCGGTTGCTTCATTGAATTAAGCTAACGGACGTGAACATAACGTAATGGCTGCAGTCAATTGCTTCATTGCCTTTAAAGCCAACAGTCTTCCTGCCTTTCTCCCTCTGCCTCTCTGTCTATCTCTGTCACTCCTAATCTTTCCTGCTTTGCTACCTGTAAATAAAAATAGTTTTTTCTTGCTGTGAGTATTCTAAGCACTCTTGTTGGCTCATCGGAAACAACATAACGGTGTAGCAGAGAGGCAGGGCAGGATCCGGGTGGAAGGAGGTGGGAGAATGGGAGCGAAGCATGCCCTGGCGCCAAGCGGCGTCCGTCTGGGACCGAGTGGCGGCCACATAGCGCCCATAAAATTGTACATAGAGCTGTGTGGACTCGACTGGACGGCAATGAAAAGTTGTTGCGGTTGTATCTGCAGCTATGCACGTTGTATCTGTATCTGTATCTGTATCTGTATCCGAATTTGTTTCTGTATCTGTATCTGTGGCTAAAACGATTTCAAGCTGTTGCCCGGCAATTAAACTTTGTGTCTGCAGTTCTGTAAATTGCCAACGCCGTAAAATGAAATTAAAGCTGATTTCTGGCAGCCTTGCTGAGAGGGGCAGGGAAAGGGAGGAGTAGCAGGAGGACGAGTTGGAGACGGGGCCAATCCATGGCTCTGATATTTCCGTGCACTTAAACACTTAACGCCATTGTTTATACACTTGAGTGCACTCGCTCTGCGCCGCCTTTTGATGTGGTGTGAAAAGTCGTCGGGCAAACGCAACACTCAACTCTCTCTCGCACACACACACACACACACACACACACCCAGACAGAACGACTGAAAGACAGACAGACATACGCAGGCAACCGAGCAAGTTTGAGACATTTTCTTTTTTAAGGAAAACACATATCCGTGGCAATGCTCATAAGTGTTCAACTAAATGGAAAAGCATTTCTTTTAAGCGTTGACAAAACAATAAAATAAAAGACGCTTATGCTCTGGAGATTTGCCCGCTAGGTGGCGCTGCTTGCTGCTGCACACGCCCATTTGACACGTTCCCCCGATTCAGATTGGGGCGTAATGAAGGTATTGTGATTGCGACCCGTTCCGAGTGTGTGTCATGGCGTGAAACCTGCCATCGAGAAGGAGGAAGAAGATTTCTGTTAAGATGCCTTGAAATGTCGCTTGATTTGCTGGAGTGTGGGAGGGGGGGGATTCCCTGGCCAATTTGGAGCTGGCAATTTGGGCGCAAACGAGAAGCTATAGAGATAGCTCCGGGATAGCGAGCTGGCTTGGTGTGGTGCGTGTATCTGTTAAGCTGCATGCGCGTTCCAGGCTAAGTGGCAGCAAAATGAATGGCAGGCGAGGCGTGCAGGCGACAAAATTGTCAATGCCGTAAGGGGTAGTCAAAAGTAAAAAACATTTCAATGTTGAGGGCAACTAATGATAAACTAAGTTTGTTTTTTATAGAATACACGACGAAGTACGTATAACATGGCACAAATATTATAGTAATAGGCAATTATTAAACTGTGGACAGACCTTAGAAAGTACCAAACTATTCATATTTCGTATACACTGTTCCTTAAGAGTGATGTGTTTTATTGCTTTGCCTGATCAAGTAGGACAGCTTTGTCGCCTGTCAATTCGCCACAGAACTAGGTCAATTTAATGCCATTTTTGTGGCAACAGCCACATTTACTAAGCGGCCCCCTACCTCTCTCTCTGTATCTTTGTCTGTGGCAGCAGTTGCGCCAAAAGTGAAATGCCAATGTAGCCAATTATGCCCGAGTCCCCCATACCCTGTAACGCCCTGCCCCAGCCCTTACCTGCCAACTTCTAACAATGCAAAGCCCCCAACGAAGGCAACGCCTGTCACATTCTTCTGCCTCTTTTTTGTTTCTCCTCTTTCTTTTTATTTTTTTTTGCTTATTTGGCCTTTTGTTGTGTTCTTATCTATGCAGCAAGGCACGGGCAAGGGACGATGCTGCAAGGTTTCGGGCCCCAGGCAACAGCTGTCAACCAGGTTACGTGTGTGGGGGGTAGAGTATAAATTTAACCCCCGTCCGAATGGAGGAAGAGAGGTGAATGGAAGAAAAGTCAGACAAAATGACAACTGCACGAAAGCCCCCTAAAACTAGCCTAATTCGATTTCAAAGCACACAGAATTAAGCCAGCTTCGAGCGAGGCTTTTGTTCTAGTTGGGGCCGGGTAGAGGGGGGAGTTCCTATTGAAAAATCATATGGCAGCAGCAGCAGCAGCAGGGCAGACATCAACAACAACAAGAAAAAGAACAACAACAACAGCAGTGGGTAGGGAAAACACAACTGAGAGACGAAGCCACATCGATACGTGCCTCGCATTTGGCATGTCGGATTAATTTCATTTTGTATCTGGAAGGGCGCCCTTGTGTTTGTGTAGTATCTGTGTGTGCTTGGCTTGTTTGTGTGTTTGTTTTAGCTCTTCTCTCAATCTTTTCCCGGCATGGCAAGGGTAGGGAAGGGGGGACCCTGTAATGGTCGCATTAATTTGAATTGCATAATTTGTTGCGCAGCAAAAGAAAAGAAATTAAGTCAATGGCCCAAACAAAATAAGTATAAATATCGATTAGAGCAAGAGAGAGAGAGACAGAAAAAGAAAGAGAGAGAGCGTGATAGAGCAATAACTGAGACTTAGCAAGAGCCACTTGGAAAACTTAGACCCAGGCCATGGACATGGCCAGACCGGAGGAGACATCGTCGCTCCACTGCCGAGCAACCCATTTAATTGGTAAAATTTAACACGTACGCACATTTGTATTCATTCTCTGTCTCATGTCTCTGGAAATTGGATTAAAGACATTAAAGACTCTCTTGTCGTCTCTCTGGTTGTCTCTCTTGTTGTTGTTCTTCTTCTTGTTGTTGGCCATTCCGCGTAACTGTAAATTACATTGCATACGCATACTTAGCACAGAATGCCAAGCAGAAAGATACTGGAGCGGCTATATAGAGAGTGTGAGTGTGTGTGTGCGAGAGTGAGAGGCAGCGAGGTTTGTTAGTATGCCATAATCGTATGGCGACGCTTTATTTATAGCATTAGCGCATATTAGGCCTAATGGGCATAACATACGGCGTGCCAAAAGGCGCAAAGAAAGAGAGCGAGCTTGAGGAGTGGGGGAGTAGGAGACAATGCAAAATAAGAAGAATACCATGCGAGACAGAGAGAGAGGGGGGAGAGAGACATGCTAAATTGTTATAAACAGTCATGTGACGAGGCTGTTTGTGAGGACCTGAATGTGATTAGGAGTAATGCAGGCAACTCGGAATGCTGAAAATGCGATTAGAGCTATAAATAGAGTGAGAGAAAGAGAGAGGGAAGAGAGGGATGCATAAAGAGAAGAAAGTAAGATATGGGAAGAAAGAGAAAGGAGCTCAAAATTGAGATAGTTGAAGATACAGGAATATAAGTAGAAATAGTGAGTAAGGTCGATAGAGATACACAATATATAGTTAAAGAAAACAAAATATACATAGATATCATCCACATAGAGTTGCAAGAACAAGAATGATATCAAGAGAGAGAACCAGAAGAAGATATCCTTGAAAACAAATCAAATAAAAGGGAAACCAAAAAATAAGTTAAATAATTTGAACATGTGTGGAAACCAACAACTCGTGTGGAAAGTTGTTAGTATCGAATCCTCTCAAGTCTATGGCAAATATCCTGTCTCGACTCATATCAAACTCTATCACTGGCGTCTTATTTCAACAGCTCATCCCCTCAGGGCCTTTCAGCGCTGTTCGCACTCATGTCTGAGCATCCCTCATTGTTTTCTTTTCCCCCCATCTAAATCCATTTAACCAAGGCACTCGGTCTGGCTGCCCCCCTGACTATATCACGTTTTTGCCGCTGATTAAATAAACTGATTGATGGCATGCCTGATTGACGTTTTCAGCTCGCTGCCCCCCCCTTTCTCCTATTTTAGATGAATATGAACGTATCCGCACTTCTCGACTAATGCAACCCTTTTTCTTTCTTCATCCTCTACTTGCAGGTGTGTACCAAGAGGCCGAGAGTGGCTTAAAGCTTATCCACCTCTTTCAACTGTGGGGAGGAAGTGATTTCGGGCAACCCTTAAAGAGTTGCCGGGGCTTTTCCTCTTTTGGGGTGTGTCACATACGTTTTTCACGCTTTAACCAACTGGAGTCGGGAATCTCAGCGTGGCAGCGTGACAGAGCTTTGCTCACGAATAGCGTAGGCATTATAATCGTATTAGGGCGATAAATGGCCGAAATCGAAATCAGAATCAGACTCGCAATCGATGCCGCGTCACAGTCAGCAGTTTTGCCTATTTATGTAGTTTCAACACCAAAATCTCTCGATGAGAGGGTGACTTTTGCCCAGAGTAGCCAGCCAAGTCGCAAAAGCCAAGCCAAAAATCGTCACGTACGTGTTTTAAAGCAACCCTTAGTGGCTGCAACGGAGGAAAAAACATCCACACAGAACCGGCTTAAACGCCCCCAAATTAGAAAAGCCGCAGTGCTGCCTGGCGAGGCAAGTCGGGAAATATGACAGGAGGAAAACGGAAAGCGTAAGGAGGGGGACAGGGGGAGGATTGCTATCGCTCCGCTTGCAGGCGCTGCCGGCGCCACTGCAGCGGAAATGGCAACGTCGAGCAACCCCCATAGTGGGTGGGATACACACACTGCCTTCTCCCGAGGAGGGCTGGGCTGGAATTGTTGAATTTTGCAGTTTATTGTCTGAGTCGATGACGCAATGCGTCGTTTTAATGGAGGCCCCTTTCGGCTGCAAAGGGTTAGGGAAATGCGCCACAATTAAGCCCAGACTCACGAGAAATTCTAGCCAACAGCTACTCTGTCCTCTCACAAACTACCTCATCTCCCTCCCCCGGGCGGGCCAAGACACATAGCTATCCCATCGATATCTAAGCTCTTCCCCCGCCGGCGCTTTCGAAAGTTTCCTTCACACTCTCTAAAGTTGCGACTTCCTTTTGCTTTCTTTCGCAAAGTGCAAACAAAATTTATTTTCCATTTAGTTTTCTTTTATAAAGCGCAAACAACGTAGCCCAACAACAGCAAAATAAAAATGTACAAGCACAAGAAAGAAACACAAAAGTTCGAGGCGAAGCAAAAGCAGCTAAAGGCAAAGCCAAACAAAGTTCAATCAAGTTAACTTTGTTGCCAATGCCGGCTCCAGCTCCAGCTTCAGCGTATTCCAGCGACAAAAGCCGAGCAAATGTGCCGGGGGCACCGGCTCCCTCTGCTTCCCCTGCTCCTTGGCTGCCTCGTAGTAGCAGAAGTAAAGTTCAAAGCCGGCTCCGGCACTTTTGACTCAAAGTCGTGGCCGATTTGACCGAAGCAGCCACCGTAGTCAACTAAGTGTATCCCCTCTTCCATTCCCAGCTCCAATCCCAATTTTCCTCCTCCTCCAAGTCCATTGGCGAGTGCCGGCATGGTCGGCCTGCCCCCAGGGTCTTATCACTCATCTCAGCGCCCTCCCTTGCCCCCTAACCCACTTAGTTCAATCAAGTTTAAAGCTATGCAAGTTCGAGGCACTTTAACGTTGCCCGCTGCCCCTCGGCCGAATAATGTGGCTGAATGTGGTTTAGAGGGTGTCAATTTGCTGGGTTTGTCACGTTTCGCCCTGTGACAAAGTAAATACCTCATTTCGGAACTGAAAACTACGACAGAACTATCCGTGAAAATGCAAAATGAGCATTCAGCATGAAAGGCTGAGGAGTTGTCGGGTTAAATTAGGGGTAAAAGGAGAAAGGTGAATGGGAAACATGGGGATTATATACATTGAGCACATTTAAGGTCATTTCTGAAAGATTACAACTGTTAGGTAAGCCTATTATAAAGAAGATGGAAAACAATGAGCATAAATTAACTGATTATATGTACAAATATAATATTTGTTATATAAATTAGAAGCTATAAGTCAGAAGAAGATACCAACGAGTTCCCCAGACATAATGTTACAAAAGCTATCGGACTTTCTTTTGCTCTGAGACTAGTCACTTTTCTTTAAGAAATTGCAAATTTTTTCTTTATATGCTTTGTATCCATTTCAATCTAATACATACAAATTGATATACTTTAATCCCTTTGGTTATGATGAATACTGTATTATACTATGTGTTCTGTATATTTAGTGTTTATACTTTAAAGAGACCCATACAAAGCAGACAGTTCATGCAATCGATGCTCACTCTTTAACGCTAATACGTTCAACTCCTCTCGAAAGCTCTCCTGCTCTCCTTCCCTCGCATGTTTCCCGTTCTCATCTCTTGCAACTTTGCAGCCTGCGGGCCTTAAGTATCTCAAGTATTCAGTTTGAAGGAAAACTACTGTAACAGCTGCTCAGCAACATGATACAACAGAATGTAAAGTATTCCAAAAGGTTCTTGAGAAAACAATCTGCCTTCACAACCACCCCCTACCTCCTTGCCGTGCTTGCATCCTCGACGTGCACACAACAATAAACTTTCCACAGGCAAGTTGGAGTTTTATAATGAGCCGAGCGCAGTCAGTTTCAAAATTGGGTCAAGAGTCTTATGGCAATATGGCGCTAGATACTAGTTGGCCCATTGGCCAGCGGGCAGCTCGGCTTAGTTGGGATTCCAAAGAGAGAGAGAGAGAGGGGGGGGAGAGAAGGAGTCGAAATTGATTATTGTTCTGGGAATATTTGCATAGTGCTTTGGCGCGTCGTCATGCGGTCGACGTGTCTTGCGGTCTGTGTCAGGCAATTAACAACAGAAAGAAAATCAATTACCAGAGTACGCGACTACGGCGACTACGAGACTACTTGACTTGGAGAGCCAAACGACTTCCGGCAAAGAAGTGGTCGGTTGGGGCCTTAATTGCTTGCCCACTGAGAGTGGAAGAGAGACGGAACGGGACGGCACGGGACGGACCCTTTGCCTAAAACGGAAATCATGTTATGGACGCGACGAGCAGCAACAACAACCACAAGAACAGCAGCAATAACTCATAAATATCCAGAGGAGTCGGGGGAATACGGGTAAAAATATAATGACAAATCAGAAAAACAACACAAGAGGCAGCTGGACAGCAATCAGAAGAAGTTGAGTGAGCGGAGACCGTGTCCGAAGCTGGAGCTGATGAAGAGGCTGTGCGGCTGCTCGACTGTTCCTGCATTCCCTCGAGTCGACAGTGCTGAGTCAGAAAATAATGGAAAACAATTTAGATGCGGGAAATTGTAAAAGGAAAGAGCCCGAGACAAGCGAGCCACAGACAGTGTACAGTGGAAATATCCGAGAAACTGCGAACTGGCTAGCGAGAGACGCGAGAGAATCGAGAACCGGGAAGCGTTACTAGAGCCATATAAAAGGAAAGCCACGAACAATAACAATTGAATTTCCCAAATGCTGCTTATTGTTTTCCGGCATACAAGAAATTGGCTGCCCCTTGTTAAAATGCAATCAAATTGGAGTTGAAGCCGATGCTGAAGCTGAAGCAGGCGATGATGCTGTGGATGGAGCTGAAGCTGAGGTCCAGTCACCATTCCGGACTGCAGACGGGCTGCAAATATATTTCTATGGCGTGCCCCAATTGCGGGCCAAGGGGCTGGACTCAAAGAGAGTTTAATTTTGAATCCATTGGAGGCCACAACAATCCCCAAAAAAATATAAGCAACAGCAGCTGCAGCAGCAACAAGAGAGATGAAAACAAAAATAGAAAAAAACCACAGTCGCGCTGTACGCGACAGTGGGATACCCTTCGACCTATGTTCCGGTGTAGTTTAATTTGTTAAATTCATACACATATACAAATGCGTTATGCTTTTAAATTGTTGCCGACAGATGGCGCTCGCGCTTTGCGCTCGCCCGCCTCCCTTGTTAGCTGATACAAGCACTTGGTTTTATGCACATACTTTCTTAAATAACTTCTGTGTTTATTGTCCGATCGGATTGCAATTTCGAGAATACGTAGATATTTTAATGAGCTTAGTATATGTTAAAGTCAGAAAGTTGTATCTTTTATATAGCGCTTAGAAATAATGTTCAAAAATTAAATTATTGATTTGCGGGTGCGGTGGGCGTGGCACCTAAAATTTGAAATAAACTTGATCAGCTTATAGTACACAGGAGTCTTCCTGCCAAATTTGGTAACTCTAGATTTTATAATAGCTGAGATCTGTGCGTTCACACAGACAGACAGACAGACAGACAGACGGACATGGCTCAATCGACTCGGCTAGTGATCCTGAGCAAGAATATATATACTTTATGGGGTCTCCCACGCCTCCTTCTGCCTGTTACATACATTTGCACAAAGTTAGTATACCCTTTTTTGACCATTTTCAATGGTCGAAGGGTATAAAAATACCCTGTAAATGGGAGGTGAAGTATGTATGAAAGCTGGAAATAGGAGAATGAAATTGGATTCTAGATGATACGAATATGTTCAAAATAAACCAGACTGATGAGCTTCGGCATTCGCTGTTAACTACCCTAATGCCACTACATTTCAACCTTGTCAAATATGATTTTATTCTACTATGTATATTGCATAGTATTGTCGAAACTGTCGATAGAATCGAATAATCTAATATGCTTAGAAGATACTTTATAATTTGAATCAGTTGAGAATTTAACAATAATTAACCATTTACTTCAAATAATCTTACACTATGCAGTTGAAGACCGTTTTAACATTTTGAAACTCAGCTCAGCTGTAAGTGAATGTCACCCTACGTTACAGCTTTAAGTACAGGGCATATGCATAAGGCAACAAAAATCACAATCACTTTGACCGCACTCGAGTGCAACGTGGCAAGGAGCTGAGCGGGCACTGTGGCTGCAACTGGAACTGGGAACAAGTGAGGGGCTTGGCCGCCTCTTGGCTGCCTCGTACTGGCTACTGGTTTTGCCGACAAGCCACAAAAAACTTCACTCGCCAAACAGTAGCCCCGTTGTCAGAGGCTCAGCACTCCCCGTTCCGCCTTCCGCATTCCCCATGTGCGACTTTGTCTCCAACGTCGTCTCCAGCTCCGTCTCAGTCCCGGCCTGGCTGCAGCTTGATCCACTGCCAGTTGCCGTGGCAGCCTACATGTGTGTGCAGAGCCACAGCTTGTCGCACATGTGCCCGGCGGGCTCACTGGCAAGTTTGGTACGTAAATCTCGGGGCTTTTTAAATACGCTACGTGCAGAAGCAGAACGTGGGGAACGTGCTGCGTGCTGAGTATTTGTGGAAAAGGCAAAAAAGGGAAATAAATAAAAAAAATGTTGCCAAGAAGTTGCCGACAACAACGACGTCGGTTGACTTTGTCATATACGAAAAGTAAACAAACGACAGGCAAAAGGCAACAAAAGCCCGAACTACAGGGCAAAAGAGTACGAGGATGTGGCAGGCAGGAGCGCAGAAAGGAGGAGTCAACTTCACTACTCAATACTGCCAAGAGAAGTGTGAATCCATTGTGAAATACAGCATTGCTTTATGCTAGCAAGCAGAGGGGGTACGAACTGTTATTTCTACTTTCCCAACTCCAGTTAAGATCCCCTTTTGTGCTTACGCCACTGTACTTTCAACTCTGTCACATAGTTTCTGCGCTCAAACTTAACATTAACTCCTCATAAGAAGCACACACACGTAACTTCTCAAGCTCTTTCTTTGCGTAACCCAATCCCAGTGCTCCTCCTACCTTCCTGCCTCATCTTTTACTCCTTCCTCTCCTCCCACTTGCCTGGCCAGCTAGCGTATGTCCCGAGCACAGTCGAAAAACAGTTAATTACAGACAAGTAGCTCAAGGAAGAAGAAGGCGACAATGGAGCAGCCGGGGCAATAAAACTATTTTATGACCAAAGTTTTTTGGCCATTCGGGAACTCTGGGAACGGGAACGACCTGCACAAAGTTTATTTAATAAAAGTTTTGCATCACGAACTTCAAGAGATTAAGCATATATAGTATACTTAGTATGGTTCGTAGTCAGTGCAAAATGAAACCAATGCAATCATATTATGCAAATCTTGTTGCTTGTGTTGATTTTAAAATAATGAAAGGGGCGTGGCGGAGTATGCCCACTCCTCCCCTGTGTCCCTGTGCCCCTGTGCCATCGCATGAATAATAAACGAAGCAGCTGATTGCAGTACACAAACATCGGACTTCTAATGTAATTGCAATGCTGGCCAAACCAAAGACAAATCCAAAGATAAAGACAAAGACAAAGACAAAGAAAAGAGTACCAGGGACAATCTGGAAGTCAGGCTTACGCATATTTTCATAAAATATTTAACCAAATGGTTGCCAGGTTCTGCTGCTCCTGATGATGCTGCACATCCATTCGGATTTTATGGGCAAAAACTTAATTTGACGCTGTTTGCACAGGCATTTTTCGCGTGTCTCCGCTCGCACTGCGCCAGTTTCCGCGAGGTAATTGCGTAGGGGTAGGAAAGCGTGGAGAGGGGAGCCGGCAATGTGTACGCCGTAAATGACGGTGTTCCGTTGATGACGCCTGGCGAGCGAAACAAGCAATAACAACAAACGAAATGGCCAAACACTCTGCGTTCAAATTCAAAAGAACGAGAGTCTTTTGGGATGGGTTTCCTATCAGGCTCCTTCTGAATGCCCTGTAGTACTATATATTCAATGTAATATATTGTAGATTGAGAATGCAGTTTGAATCAGTAGAGTAAATAGAAAGTTGTAATATAAAAACATTTGATAACACAGGGAAAGGATATAAAAAAGATAGATGGATTCCTAATATTTCTTATTTGGAATAACTTCACATTACATTTTAAATAAATAATAAAAGCTGTATAGGATTTTTAAATATGACAGACCAAATGATTTCCAAATATTTTAAAATATAATTCAAATGAAGTTCTTTCTTTACTATTACAATAAGGAATTTCATGATGATTTTCTATATAGGTTGATTTGAACACCTCAATCAGTTTTGTTACAAACCTGCCCAGGAAATCCATATACCCCATGCGCTGTGACGCATGTTCAATTGTTAGTGCAATGTTTCCCATTAGGCGTAGGTGCTAAATGGGGAGAGTAAGAATATACTGCCAGAGAAGGAGAGAGGAAGACGGACAGGGAGTGAGAGAGGAAACGAGAGAAAGGCCGCAATGCGTTTGGATTGCATTTGCAGCCGACACACAACAAAGCTGAATGAGTTGTACTGCGTGGGCAATTGACTTGTTGTTGTTGTTCTACTCGTAGTTTTCTTTGTTGTTATTGTTGTTGCTGCTGCCACTGTCTTTGGCAAATGAATGAACAATTTATACGTGTGACGCATTCCTGCTCTCAAAGTCAAAGCCAAAAAAACAAAAACAAATTATAAATCTTCAAACAGATTCCTTGGACCAAAAAACAGAGAAAAGTTTGTTTGTTTTTCTTGGATATTTTTCAGCTTTCTCTCTCTTTCTCTCTCTCACTCTCTTTCTCTCGCTTGAGGAGGAAGCTGCAAAAGTACAGATAGTCGGGAAAATAAGAGGGAATGAGGGCGGGAGGCGAGACGAGGGACGCCTTAGCCAAGTAGTTGGCAGATAAAAGCCGCTATAAAAACTGTCAAATAAACATCAAAGCGGATGCGCAACGCTTGACATGCTGAAATATGCTTTATAGTCATGCGTAGCTGTGTGGGTAATCTAAATATCTGTATCTGCGACCATGTTAGTGCTCTTGGCGTGACAACGGCGGGGCCTACGAGGGGACAAACAGTGGCGGAGATACTAGTACTTCATGGGGCTAGGGGTAATGTGCCATGTTTATATGTGGGGCGTTGCAAATGCTAAAGTAATAGCACATGGCATAGCATAACATAAAAACATTGATGGCTGCGAATGATACTGTGAGAGGGGGAGGGAGATACTACACAGAGTTCGCCTAGTCACCCAACTCCGTGCAGTGGCGTGGCCCGAGAGGGGTCGACAAAGTTTACTTGAGTTGCAAGCCTAATATTGTCTTGAAATCTGAAAACATAAAATATATACAAAGTAGAAACATAAATTCCCAAATTCTTTAAAGAAGATAATCTATAATCAACTTATGGAATATATATGTATATAGGTACACCCCCTATGTACATATGTATACACACACACACACACATAGATGTGAACATATATATGTTACATAAATGTTTATTATCAAGATAAACAAAGTAAAAACCTAAATTCCCAACGTCTTTAAAGACATTAATCTATAATCAACTTATAGACTTATTCTTAAGAACATGACAAAAGTTCGTTATGTATGCAAATGTGAGTGTGGCCTGCAGCTTACTTGCCTGCCCCATGCATACTATGCATGCGTAGATATGTATGCTAAATATGTTTGTTCTTTTGTAGTACGCGAATGCTTGTCACATCGTGTCAAAATGAATTTCAATTTCACACTTCCACTCGACAAGACAACAGAGTGCCTCCCCCACCCCCCAGCCAGCCTTTCCACTGTCCCCTCTTGCACCCAGCGCCACTGCCCGCGACTTTCGCTCCAGGCGACACTGAGAGAGAGACGCCAAAAAAATGAGTGCCTACGCGTCGCTATGCGTCTCCCTGGTGCCTCCCCAGACATCCTTTTGCCCCCTCAACCCCCCGCTCCCTTCACCCTCTGCTGCTCTACTTTGCCAGCTCCTTTGGGCACATTAGAAAACGTGACAAAAATTTTATATTGATGTCTTCTTCTTTTTGTTGTTGTTGGGGATCTGTTTTTATATTTTATTTCATTTTTTTCTGCCTTTTTGATGATGCTGCTAAAGGCAATACATAAAATTTCACACACAGCTACACACAATGGCAACAGCAGCATCAGGAGGGGGGAGGGGTGAGGGGTGTAACAAAATATGTGTGAATTAGGCGCAAAAGTTGAAAGCGGCGAATAATTCAGTTCGGTTCCGTTCCGTTCGGTATAAATTCTCGTATATATTTTATTATAGCGCCCCGCCGAATGCTTTTGAAGTGTCGGCACAAATGTGTGGGCTGGGCACCTACACACCCACACCCACACTCACATAAGCGCACCCATGCTTGATAGGTGAAGAGGGGAAAGTGGGGGGTGCTAGGTATTCGTATTATGAATGTATGTGGATCGCAAAAACAATTTCGGAGTGCATATGTCACAGACAGACTCGCATTGCTTCGGGAATGCAGCAGAGACACGCTTCAAGTTCATAATTTGTACAATTTTATGACGAGGTATACGAACTGGGCAGACATAATTCCCTACCCTACTTCCCCTGCCTGCCCAGCTTGCCCCTCTTCTCTTCCCTTTACTTCTTCAACTTACATACCACAAGAGGCGAAGCTCTCTTACTCTTGTTGTTGTTGTTCTTGAACTGAATTATTTATATACATATATATTTGTGTTGTCTCTCTCTGTCTCCCCCTTTCTCACTCCCTCTCTGGCATTGCAGGTGGCCATAAAGAGCTGCCGAAAGATGCGACCATTTCTGATAATAGCCGAGCATAAAACCTGAGAAGTCGCGCTGTCTCGAGTTACAATTTCGGTTTTATTTTACCTTCGCCTCGTTCCCCATCTAACTCTACCTCCCTCCCTGCCACTCCCCCACCGAAGAGGGGCCAATTTTTACAAGGGGGAGCCATAAAAGGGCAAGTGAGGGCAACAACAATAAAAACAGCACAATAATTTACGTAAATGCCTAGGCATACGTTTAAGTATATGAATACATATGTCTGTATGTAGGTACCTGGTACCCCCATATGCACATATGTATTCACATACACATAGATGCCTACATATGTATGTTACACATACGTACATATGTATATGTGTGCGTGTATGTGGACTTATTTTGAGGGTTATATGACTCTTTATTACGAGCATGGGACTAGCTTAGAGAATATGTGTAATCAGATTTATTGATTGAAGACGGTTTAAGTCATATGTGTAGTATATGTATTTAAAAGTATGTAGTCTATAGAGAAGATCACAGTCTGTCACTACAGCAAAAGCATATTAATTTTAAATACAAATTTAAGGTTTATAATGGATGTAGATAAAAGATGAAAATAAGTTTGTCTATCCTTTCCAATATACTCCTCTAGTTAACCAAACTTACCAATTAGATTTCCACTGCACTTGCTGCTGCATTCATTGAAAGCACACTGATCAATCCACCCTCGCAGCATCTGAACTGAGGGAACTGGGAGTCACATTTCTACATGAATATCTTATCGACTGTCTCAAGATGTCTGTTGTCTTCTCGCCGTCTGTCGTCGCAGCTTGTCAGTCTTATGGTTGTTGTTTTTCTTGCTTCTGTTGTCGTTGTTGTTGCTGCCGCTGTTCTTTCTGTTGTTGTTGTTGTTGTTGTTGTTGCTGCTGCTGCTGCTTGTTACTGATACAAAGTACATGCATATTTACACAATTCGTCGCAGCTTCTACGCTTTAGCAATCAAATTACAAAAGCAGCAACAACAGCAGCAGCGCGAGGAAAACTGGAACATTGTTTGATTGACATTTGATTGACAAAATACTGGCGAAACTGATAAAATGCCAAGCGAAGCAAAGCGGCGCCAAGCGCAACAAAAACACGTGAAGGCAGAAATAATAATAATTCGAAATCAAAATAGACAGCGAAAATTTGCTTATGCTGGAAAATTAACGCCTTTTTTAGAGTTAATGACTAGCAACAACAGCAGTGACAGCAGCAACAACAACAACAACAGCAACAACAACTGTCCATTGCCATCGACAGCGAGAAGGGAGACAACAACAACAGACACAACAAAGACAACGTTGGCTTAAGCATTACAACAACCTTCGCTCATTATGCCGTCTATTCATTATTATTGTTGTTGTTTGGGGCAGTTTTTAAGCGCGCTGTTTGTAATTAATTTCCGTTTCTGTTTGTGCGTGTGTGTGTGTGTTGCCGCAAGACAACTTTGGCCTAAAACTTCAATAGACCGCAGCAGCAGCGGGGGAACCCCCTTGCCCCTTTCCTGAGTTAGACAAAGCCCTCAAATACAGCCACGGTTAAAGTTGGAGATACAGACAGCCGTAGACGGAGTTACTGTGGTAAAGCCAGATAAAGAAAGAGAGAAAAAGAGCGAGTGAGACAGAGATGTTTCTACAAATGCAATGAAACAGCAACCATATCTATATGGCGAGAGATATACTCTGAGTTACATAGTATTATAGCTACACTTTGTATACTTTACAATTCTATACGATAGATGCGCCATGTTTACTCTGTGAATGTATCGATTATCTTCATTAAAGCTAAGCCAGATTCGACTTAAAACAATATGATATATTAAGTCAATCCTTTTTCAAACTTCGTTCTCTTAAGTTTCAAATCAAGGAAATATGTTTAAAATTAAAATGTTCAGTGATCACATTGTGATTCAAAGTTAGAATTTGAAAGGCAAGTTTAGAGTTGTCGGTCAGGCGGAGATTACTCAAGATATCATTGGGTAATTGCAGTTTTGTCGCACCGATACAAAGTCGACGATAAAACTTATCGACCCGCTGTAAATGCGAGTCAATACCAACTCAACAGACACACACACACACTAACATTGACTATGCATGTAGTGGGTACATACCTAGTTATATGGCCAGCAAACCCGTTTGGGAACACGTTGTGCGGCAAGATGAAGGCCTCCGCAAGCGACACGCGCTGAGCCCAAAGCCGCGTCAAGCCGAGCTGAGCTGTGCCGAGTCGAGGCGAGTGGAGGGTGGAGGAGAGTGGAGAGTGTGGAGCTCAGGTTAGGGATTGTATACTACACTATATCATACAAAAGGCACGCTCGATCTGGCCGCCGTCGACGACCACGATGACGTCGACGACCACGATGACGATGACGACGACGACGATGTCGGCATTTGTTTCACTTGATTTTTAACATTAACATTAAAGCAAAGCTTTGAAAAGCCCGACAGACAGACGCCGACAGCGACGTCGACTTCAATCTTGGCTGAAATGCAACAGAAGCAGCAACAACTGCGAATAGTTGGCATATTGAATATAGGCCCACCAGGGTCTGGATAAGGGGGGAAGACCCAAGTAGCGCAACAACGATGACGCGTGACGACGTCGCGACGTTGCCCTGAACTTCAGCACGCCGATAAGAGCGTCGTGTAACTGTTTTCTCATCGATTATCGGCGTTTAATTAAACCTGCCCCATGCCAGCGAGCCGCAATAATTGCTACTGGTATTTAGCAAGCATTGCTGATAAGGCCAGCGTTGCCTACCCTCCTCCTCCTCTTCTTCCTCCTCGTTGGCGGCAAAAAGAAGCCAAGAAACAGCCTAACAAAATTGAAGCAGATTTCTTTAGCTGATAGTGAAGTATTTTTTATGCCCCGTTTGATTTTTGCCGGTCGTTTTTTTGTTTTTTGCCCGCCTCGGCGTCGATAAGTGCCTTGCCAAATTGTGGTTGTAAATTATCAAGTGCCTCAAACCACAATAACAACAACAGGCAGCTCAAAAAACAAAATACAATAAACTCAAAGAGAGAGAGAGAGAGAGAGAGAGAGAGAGAGAGAGAGAGACAGAGAGTAAAAGGGAGAGGGAGAGGGATGTGGAGTGACATAGGCGGAGTGAATCGACAATTGAATCGATCGCCGACTGCATTTAAAGAGTCGCGTCCGAGTGGGAAAAGCGCTATCTATGTTTATTATTTAATAGCTCTAGAGTGATCGAACTGATCGCACAGTGATCACTCCACTGTGCTCGGCTAACGAACGCGCCTGCAATCATAATAAATTAATGTAAACTAGCTCAAAGTGCCAATTACACAGACATAATAATAATAATACTATACTCTGATATAAACTCAATCGAAAGTCTAATTGAATCTGTAGTGTTGCGAAATTTCAAAAAAGTTGACTGTAATTCAATTAGCGACAGTGTTGAGTAATTGCAGAAGAGACTAGAGTGAGTGACTTTAAAATTTGGGATTACATTTGAATACACTGAATAAAGTTAAACTCTGTGGAAGTTTAAAAAATGTTAAGTATTTGCAGTTTGAAAGCCTTAATCTTTGAAGATTTCGAAACATGTTTAATGTGTTGTATTACATCACAATGAAGCCAGATACACTATCTTTAGCCAGAGAAATCGTATTTTTATTACTAAGAGGCAGTTTGAAAGTAAAGGAAAAAGTGATCAGCTAAATATCTTAACATATCTCAGTGAAATCTTTAAAAAACTCCACTCAGCTTTTATCCTAATACAATATGAATTCAAATGCATTATCGTAACTCGATTAGCTTCATTGAGTTTGCTCAACATTCGATTGTTTATTTAACATCGATAATTATCGATGCATATCGCATTTCCCACTCGTTTAGGCTGCTGATTAGTAACGGTCAATCAGATCACATATGCGTATATATTTCGATCTCTATTTGACGATCAACTAAATGTAGTTTGCATATTAATGAACGATTGCAGGGCCAGCGAAATGCCACCTGTTTTCTGTAGTATTAAGGCAAGGAGAGGGGGACGAGTGGGGTACGTAACTACTTCATATTGAATTTCATGTTAATTTTGTGTTTTATTACTACGATTTATAATATTTAACTCTGGGCCATAAACAAATTATGCGCATTTTTGATTTGCACTATAAAAACCAAAGGCAAACGCCCAAAGCCCACACAGACGAACAGACGGACAGCCAGGTAGGCAGACAAATAGACAGATGGACAGACAGGTAGGCAGGCACAAGTTAGCCAATTAATTATGCAAATCTTTTCTTTTTGAAAACTAATCTTCAACATCGTCTATGTTTTTGTTGCTGTTAAGAAAATATGTTAATGGAAATTTATGGAGACTGTGCCTAAAACTATCAGAAGAAATGGTCTCTGCAGTTTCCCTGCTCGTGTGCGTGTGCCCCCCTAATTGAGTCGAGAGCAAAGATACATTACTCATGCGCCACGTAGGCCGCAATCAACTTTTTGATAGATAAGCCTCCATCCGTGACGTTCATTTATCATACAAAATTCATGCGGCTGGTGCCTCTTCCCATCCCCCTTCCCTGAATGACCTCTGTCTCAGGTAGACCACTGCCCCCCTCCCGCTGCCCCAGCCTCGCTAAGCTATTAGGCAATGTGCGTGTTGCGGTCATCGTAATGGAACTGAAGAGCAGCGCAGCCAGGCAAGTCTCATGGCCCAGGCCTGCTCGGGCAGTTCATTTTCATTTGGTGGCTTTTCGGTATTTGCGTAATGTATAAATTCAATTCGAGACGAACTGTGCGGGGTATAGGTGGGGTATATGCTTTAGCTAGGTTGTGGGAGGAGAAGCAAGAACAGACGGGGAGTGAGAGAGATAAATGGAAATATTGAGTATCGTTGTGTGCTATGCCTGAAGGCATGAGCTCCTCGTATGTACTGGCAACTTTCACAGGGTATTAGGCCTTGCTCATTCATCGCGCTGACTCGATTCCCCGCACATGCGATTTGTATCTTTCCGAGTGGCTTAGGCCAAAGTTAATTTGCAAGGCGGCATGTTTCATATCATACGCCCGTCCAAAATACTTTCAAGATGACTCAACAACAACAACAACAATGATTCTACGGGTAGTTGTTGTTGTTGTTGTTGCTGTGGTCGAACCACTTGAGAGAAAAACATGTTCTTTTGGTTTATCTTGGCGCCACGATCGACGTCGCCGTCGCCGATGCCGTCGTCGTGGTCGTTGTCGGCACCGGGCGCGGTATTTGCTCAAAAACACAAAGGCGATAATTAAACGCAAAACAAAGCGGCCGAGAACACAGACAGAACAGCCCCAGCCAGAGCAGAAGAACAGAGACCCGGAGGCAGACGCAGATGGAGTTTGGAAAAGAAGGTGAGGAAGAGCACAGGGCACGAAGCATATCCACTGGTAGGGCTTAATTAGAAAAGGTGTAGAGCCCAAAATCACAAACTCACATGCCCCCTTACACATTCCCTATCTTCCTATCCACACCCTTCCTCACAACTCCTTGCAAAGTGCATAGAAGTGATGTAAGACACTGCAAAGCCGTCAACCAACTCCAACTCCAAATCCAAATTCGTAAGCAACTCCGAATGCGGCAGCGACAGCTGCTTGGAAACCAATTTATTAGACAGATGATGTGCCAACAAGGCAAAGTTTCATAAAACAGACAGAGAGTGGGAAAGAGGGAGAGAGAGGGAGAGGAGGGGAGGAAAGAGTAAAGAAAAAGCCAAAAGAGATATAAACTAAAGATAAACTTCATAATTGTCTTTGTGTGGCCAAGGAAAACAAAAGTTGCTGTTGTTGCTGTTGCTGCTGTTGGGCCTGATGTAGCCATATCTCGCATGTAAGTGTTAATGAAGTTAAGTGTTTTTGACGCGAACGACCAACAGCAACCGCAACAACAATTAATGAGAAGTCGCATACCAGAAGAAGCAACAACAACAACAACAGCGCATCGAGGGCGAGACGCACAAAAATGTTCGGGCCTCATGATAAAGATCAACACATGGCAAAAAAAATACCAAAAAAGTAAAAAACCAAGTGAGGAGCGGACAGACAAGACGGACCCGCATAGGGCAAAGACGCGCGTATCTGTCGGATAGCTCAAGGCAAGCCAACTGCGTGTAGTAGCTGGCGGGCAAAAGTATCTTGGCAAGTGAAAAACTTTAGTCCGAGTTAATTGAAAGCCATCCAAAGTGTTTAAGCAGATGATTAGAGATTAGATTAGAGGGAGAGAGCGCAACTGTCGGAGTGTCAAGTGACACAAGAGAAGGGGCATAAATTATGAACAGCGAGGAAGGATAAACCTCAAGCAGGAGAATGCATAATGAAAGTCTGCTATAATCCACTTAGGATTAAAGAGCGCATGTACGTTAAGTGAACTGAACATTAACAAAGCAAATGCAATTCATAATGCCCAGACTCAAGATAACCCAGAATCCCATATATTTGCCGCACAGCCAAACCGGTAAACAATCAGAAAACACTCCCAAGTCACGCTGCAGCAGCAACAACAATAATTCACAACAACAACGAGAACAAACAGCTCATTTTCCCCGCCACTTTGGCTAATTGTCTTCAATTGTCGTCGTCGTTGGAAGGGACTCGCGGCACTTTGCTCTGCTTCTCTGGGAGGAGCCTAACGGGACTCGCGTGCATAATGCTTATGCAATTAAAAGTCGTGTTCCTGGCGGGGCTGCAGTGCAGAGCAGAATGCGAAATTGGGTCATCTTTTGGCGGGAAAGAGTGAGCAGCAGAGGGGGCAGAGCTGGAGATTTTGTGCGCTACTTAATTAATTAAGAGCCAGGGAAATGCTGAATGTAAGTAGAGAAAAATGGTTCGGGAGGGGGGGTGCAGATTGAAGTGGCAGGATAAGCAGCAGCCGCAGTGCAAACTGAGTGTGATGTGGTCCACGCGGCGTATGAGTAATGAAATGGCCAACACTTTTGACTGACGCTGACCACAAAAGCAGCAAATGCTCTCGCAGCGTTTTCAATTAAACAAACTTTTCGGACGACGACGTTGACGTTGCTGACGATGCTGACGACGACGTCATTAATTAGGAATGCTCTCGGCGCAGTCGGCTTTCAAGTGTTTGTCTGCTCGCCAACACGCTTTATGTCGGTGTCGAGGCATAAAACTTTTTCTGTTTCGTTTTGTGTTTCTTTTGCTTTTTGCGGCAATGCGTTTTTGTGCAAATTGCAAATAAATTGCAAGCAGCCGCCGCCGACGCCGCCGCAGACAGAGTCAAAGGCAAAATGTGCCGCCAAAGCGGCAGCAAATGGCGGAGTGGGATGAGGAATGGGCGGTAGATTAGATGACTAACAGGAGCAGGAGGGAAGGGGGATGGCATAAATAAATAGCAACAACAACGACAACAACAGCAAGCCAGGCGATTGTTTTCTTCAATTTCATGGTACTTTGCATTTTAATTAAATGTATCTCTCTTCTTGTCTTTCCTCTTGCAGTTCAAGAATGCACCACAGACTCCGAGGAACTGATGTACCATCAGGTGCGCGCCTCATCCTCCTGCAGCGCACCGCCAGATTTGCTGCTGGTCAGTGAACGTGACAATAATATACAACTGCGATCGCCCGTGGTTAATATAATCACAACTCCCCCGGGCAATGCCTCCAGTGCGGCGCAGAGCAAACAGCAGTCTCAACAGCAGCACCAGCAGCAGCAGCTACAGCAGCAGGCGCTGCCACTTCATCAACAGCATCATCATCATCATGTGACCCGACAGGACATAAGCAGCAGCGGCAGCCACAGCAAACACTTGCGCATCAGCAGCTCCAGCGGCAGGCACAACAAGAATGCAAATATGCCGCAACAGAACGAGGAGGATGTGGTGGATGCTGCCGTGGCGGCAACATCGACTCCGCATGCTGCGCACGGCCAGCACTCGCGACATTTGCATCATCACAACAACAAGGAGGAGCGCATACGATTGGAGGTGAGTGGATTGAGCGATTCATATTTGTTCAAACTTCAAGATGGCAAAATACCAACAGCAAATATTGAGAGAAAGTAATGCAAACTATAGACCAATATATTTGATTGGTTCAGGAGATAAGTGCAATATTATAAGTGATGCTCCATGCTCCAATAATCTAGCATTTTGTAACTATAGTACTGAACATTTCGCAACATATGTAGAAGAAACCCTCTTTTAGAGTATAACTTATAGATCTAGTATGTGTTTTTTTTCTTATGCTGTAATAAGAATCTGGAAATTAAAAGACATTCTATTTTATTTCTACCCTTGCAGATAGTACTTCACTTATTGGATTTGACCGCCTTTTCGCCTTTAATTATTATCATTAGCTGCTTCTAAAGGACATAGAAATAGGAAATAGAAATCTTTGTTTTAGCTGTTTGATTTACCTCAGATGATAATTTTCATATTCAAGTTTCTAAGGTCTTTTTCGAAATTTCGTTATGTCCATTACATTCTTATGTAACAGGTTGATTGGTATTAGATTCCATTCCCAACTTGCTTCTAAAACTTATAATCCTTTTATTCTAGTTCTCTTCAATGCGATGATTCTGCTTACTATTTCTGCAAGTATTGTTGTCACTACTTAACCCACACGTGTTCTCCAGTTTATAAGACATATGATAAAAGACTATGAAATTCAATTTTGTATTATATTTTATTCTGATTCAATTTTTGGGGATCGTGTGGATTCAATACTTATCGTTAAACTTGCAACAATTCAACAAAATAATTGAGTTGGCTACCCCTGTTAACAGACACCATTTAATAGCAAATCTCCCTCAATAATTTGCTCGATTTCGTAGCTAATCGTAAGCTTTAGTCTTTATTGGCGTTGCTTGAATGAATCGCCATAAAATCTTGGTTTTATTTCCTCAATCGCACTTACAGCAAGCGTTTTCGTACCATACTAATATCTTGTCAGCAATATTATTTGTGATTTGTTCGGCGAATACATTTTGGTTCAGTTTTTGCTTGTACATTTTGCATAACTGTTCGATTTGGGATCACTAAGCTGTTGAGGGGAAGGAGTAGCAAAGGGGGATAGCCTGGGGGCCAATCGAGTGTGTGCGTATAAATTGTGTTTTGTTTTACATTTTCAATTGACCCCCCAGCCAGATAGTGTGAGTAGTGCTTCGTTATTCGATTTTTTCGGCTATTCGCCTTTCGTTTGCGCTGCTCAAGTTTAATCAACTCACTGTGCATTGCTGTTGTTCTTGTTGTTGTTGTTGCAGACAGAACAGCGGCAGCATCGCCATATTTCATGACCCACTGGGCAGCGGCACATAACATAAACTCAGCTTTTAAATGTGCTTTTAATTAAAATTTGAATGGCAACGGGAACAAGCAGCAACACCCTAACTTAGCTGGCCATTTGCCCAGGGAGGGGGAGGGGAGTGTGGGGTGGGGTAAATATTTCATTAACACAATGAGCTGCCGCAATTACCACCCACTGTAGCCGACAGACAAATTTTCCCAAAAATATCAAAACATTAAAATTCAATAAAACCCATTAAAAGCGTAGAAAACACACAAGAAACAGCAACGAAAGCAACAATAAACAACAACAATAACATCACCAGCAACTCCTGCAATAACAACAAACTGGCAACGAAAGCACTTAAAGGCAATTAAAAATCTTCAAGCCAAGTAGCAAGAAATTATATTTATTTCTCTGGGAGTTGCTGGTGCAGAGAGGGAGTGGTGGAAAGGGGTGTGGCAAAGAGGGGCGTTGCTGTTACTGCCGGTTGTCTCTGCCAGCACATTATCAATGGGGGCGCCTCAGCTGCTACTACTGTTGCTGCTCGTTTGTTTTTCTTTTGGTTTCTCTTTTCGTTTTTCGGAGTTGCCTCAGCGTAGCGTGCGGCGAGAAATTAAATATTTAGTCAAATTATGGCAACAATTTTCTCGACTCCACTCCGGCCATTATTGTTGTAGCTTCTAATTGTTGTTTTGTGGCGCTGCAGCACACACACATACAGGCAAAAGCTGTGTTGCCAACTCAGCTTTCAGTTTTCAATTTCAGCTAGTGGGCAAAGCATTCAGCTCAAAAAGTGTTGCATACTTTTGCGCGCACTTGATTTATTCTCTGTTAAAACGAATTTTGGAACTGCCCATGGCCCGTTAGCGCCTAAGGACATTTTTCGAATTGTGTTTTGTAAAATTGATAGTTCTGGCCAAAACTTTTGGAGCTTTCTTCAGGGCGAGCTGTACACTTTATAAACTGGAACAAACTTGTGTACTAGTAATAGAAGAAAAACAAAGTAATTAAAAATAGCTTCATATCATTTAGAATTGATAATCGAAAAATGTGTCGTTATTACTACTACTGCTTGTTTTATGTTAACATAGTTCTGTTAATTAAGCAGTGAACTGCTGTCGACTGCTTGCATTGCAGTGCAATCCTATGTAACTGTTTAGGAAACAAGAAAGGAAGCTAGACTTCCACAGCCTTTTATTGAATTATTATTATTTTTTTTAACGCTGGTTTTGCTAGTTTGATGTCAGTGAAAGGAGCTGCTGTAACTGCAAAAGCTTTAAATATTCCTTGCTTACTTGATTTAAACTTTGCTAACTTGCGCTCTTCTGTGTCTTTCAGGAATTCACCTGCGATGTCTCCGTCGAGGGTGGCAAATCGTCGCAGCCACTGCAATTCTCATTCACATTCTACGACCTGGACGGGCACCATGGAAAAATAACAAAAGACGACATCGTGGGCATTGTGTACACCATATACGAGTCTATTGGCAAGTCTGTCGTGGTGCCCCACTGTGGCAGCAAGACAATTAACGTGCGCCTCACCGTCAGTCCCGAAGGCAAATCGAAATCACAGTCCGCTGCCGCTGCTGCAGCCGCCTCCACTGCAGCCGTTGCCAACACGTGCATCAACAATAGCAACACCAACAGCAATAGCAACAACAACAGCAGCAGCACCAGCAAACTGAAGAAGCTGCCCGCGGGAATGGCGGCGGCCATGTCAGCGAAAGCAGCACACGGCGGTGGCGTGGCACTAACAACATCCGGCGGCGCACGCCGCCAGCATCGCCATCGACCACGCAAACTGATTAAGTCCGACGACGAGGACGATGACAGCAACAGCGACAAGGAGAAGGAGCTGGCAGCGACAGCAGCAGCCGAGCACCAGCCCAGTGCCAGCGGCAACGGGAGGCCCAGCAAGTCCAGCAGGTACCAGAAGAACAATACCAAATTGGAACAGTGCTGCATCGGACAGCAACAACTGCCGCCGGAACAGCACACGCCGGACAATGGCCACAATACATACGAGAATATGTTGAATCTCAAATGCTGCAGCGGAGCCAACAACAAGGAGGCTGTGGGAGTCGATATCCCCGACTGTGCTCTGCGACCGCGCCAGCATCAGCAGCACCACAGCCAGGATGTCTATATGAAGCAGGCCACGCAACGGGTCAAAATGCTGAGGAGGGCGCGAAAACAAAAGGTAGGCACAAGATTCATATCCTCCTCCGCGTCCGTGGATCAAATCCAATTTCCACTTGGCGGAAAAGCCCTTTAAAAATGCAATCATAGGGGAGAAAATTGGAAATGCATTGAAGAAGGATATGTAGAAAACATTTTCGAGTTCTGGCGAAATGAATTGATATCTGACTGTAAGAGGCAACTTAATGCAAATGTTTAGTTTATTAGCCCTATTCCGAAACATGCTCTATACATTTTGGTTTTCAATTATTTGAAGTGAGAATAGAGCAAGAGCAGGAGTATTCGTGTTTTTAATTAATTTAAAAATCATTAAAGTATATTACATACTTGTCATTCAAGCTCTCAAGCCTCTATAAGCTTTATAGGATATCCTACTATATATTAACTTACTATTCATATAATATGTTAATCAGACTGTTCTGAATAGAATAACGCCATAGGATCCAAGTATTTTTATTTAATTTTCCTTTCTCTCTGCATGCACTTTCGCCATTACTTATTTATAATTTGTTTGTTTGTTCTTTTCGTTTTTGGTTGACTCGCTCATTACGCATGATTGCATCACACTCCGCTCCGTTCCACTCCCCCTGCGTCCCGTCAAGCAGTATCAGGATCACTGCCTCGAAACGCGTCAACGCAGCCTGTCTGTGGGCAACGATTCCAGCTGGCAGCATCGCCACCAACAGCAGCAGCAGCAGTCGCAGCTGGCCAGTCCCACCACCACCACCACCACACATGGCCAGGCGCAGAAGAGCAGCTCATCGTCGCCGCCATTGGGGGATGTGATGCTCGACGGCGTCCAGCTGCGTCAGCCACGCCCACAATCGCTGCTCGGCCAGCAGCAGCGCAAGTCCGCCGAGTGTTGGAAGTCGGCGCTAAATCGTAACGATTTAATTAGCATCATCAGGGAGAGCATGGAGAAGAATCGCCTGTGTTTTCAGCTGAACGGGTAAGAAAACAGAACTTCATCTCCAGCGGAAAAAAGTTGAGGCAGTGCATAAACAAATGATAATAAGTGGAAAGCCTGAGAGAAAATCACTAAGGAGAAACTTATTCATGAATAATACGAATATTATCTTGGCGAAATGTTTTAAAAAACAAATAAATGAATTGCACTGCGAAGTGATCAGAAGGGATAGAAGATAAAACGATATATATGCTACACAATTTATTAACCAAATTAAAACAGTTTCTTGTATTTGATTCAGAACATAACTATGATATATGTATTTATATGTATATACAAAATATATATAATAAAATAGCACCATAATGAGTAATAACCACAATGACGGGAATTAAAAACAAAATATGGATGAATTTAATTATTAACTTACGTAATTAGTTACTGACCAAATGAATTTATCTCAAATGCGAAACCCCACTCATCGTCTTTGCAAAGCAGCTGCTCAACGAACCCTCGGACCCGTCATTATGCACTTATCTACTCATCCAGTCATATGTTAATTAAGGTTATGTTTAATTTCATAATTTTTGTTTTTGCGTTTTATGGCGACCCTTTGGACCCAACCCAAGAATCCCTTCCTCCTTCCTTCTCTCTCAAACAGCTCGCTAATTAGGATTTCCTGCTCTTTGGTTTTTACAGAAAACCCCAAGCCAATGTGAGTCCCATACGGCAACCGGCAGCACAACAACAACAACAGCAACAGCGGGAACGGGAACGCCAACGCTGCAATACCGGATCGAAAATCCCGACGCTAATTGCGAACCACAACAGTCCACAGTCCGGTCAGTCGCCGCTCAGCTGCAGTCCGCCCACGCATTCGCCGCTGCCCATCATCAACATCGAAGCCGGACACGATACGGTCAACAGCAGCAGCAACAGCCCATACCATCCGCAGCCGCATATTCCCATCTACCATCAGCAGCTGGCCATTAATCCGGCCGTGGTGGCCGCACAGCACAGCCACAACAGCGCCCACAACAAGCTGAATCTCTGTGGCTACGATTCGTTTCTGCATGCCACCATTTGTGGAGGAGGCGCCGCTCACTCGCCCCCGGCGACGCCCAGCAATGTGGCCACCGTTCAGCCCATCCCCAAGAAGAGCTCATGTCACACCAAGCAGCTGCAGTCGGGGCAGGGCCAGGGACAGGCACCGGGGCAGGGCTACCAGCAGCTGCATCGCAGTAGCAAGGACTACAAGAACTATGGCAATCTCATCTATGCCAAGCTCAGCGAGCAGTTGCAGCAGAAGGAGCGTGAGCAACGTCGCCAGCGTCACAAGCAGCAGCAGCAGCAAATACAACAGCACCAGCAACAGCAACAAAAGCAAACAATGACACCCGCAGAGGCAATGATGCCCACGCGTCCGGCCACGTCCAGCTCCAGCGGCTCGGGAGGCTCGAAAATATATGGCGATGCATTGGAATGCGCTCACCTATTGGCCAGCGAAGATGAGGCTGATCTGGCGCCCAGTCCTCTGCTTACCAGCACACCTAGCAAGGTCGTCTCAACGGACACGCTCATCGACCTCAATGACGACGTGGGCGAGGCAGTTGCCGAGGCAGTAACTGCGAAGGATGTCGAGGAGCCAACGGTGCCGGCAGCAGCTGAGGGAGAGCTGGACACGAGTGCGTCCAGCTCGATGATACATCGCTATGTGCACGAGCATATACATCATCATTACCATCACTTCAAGGAGCAGAACGATGTCTAGAACGAACAGAACAAAAGAAAGGAGAACTTTAAACTACGCGTATAAATGTTGCTTGTTTCTTATGATTAATCTAGCGCAATTTGTAATTTAATTAGCCTGTAACAGCAGCAGCCCAACTCAAGAGCCCCATACGATATTATAACAAACCTAAATATGTTGTTACCCTAGTTAACTCATTCGCAGTTCTATTAACGCAAGAAAGTTTAATCAAATTTCCACAAAAGAGTTTTCCTCCAAAGACTTCCCTCCATAGAAGTTCCCCTAGAATCTTTCTACAACTCCTCAGAGTCCCCATAAAAATAAGATTTTTGCGCCTTTGCCTTAGCAACATTGAGACATTTTGTAGCCATCGATTGCTTCGCTTACGCTTAAGACAGCAGCCTAGCAACATATCATCGTTCTATGTGTATAGAGACATAGCGGTAAACCTATTGTTTAGTGCAAATTACTCACTGAAAACTAAGAAATACAAAATGAAATTAAATGAAATGAAACTTTGTTGTCTAATATATTAAATTTCTAAGCGCCGCTTTTATGTGTATAGAGAGCAAGATTTGTCTATAAATACGATTATTATTATGACGATTATGTACAATTATTATTATTATTAATGCTATTATTATGGAGCCCCATTTAAGTTGACTTGGGTCGCGTTTAATTTATATACACAACTATTAGAGTAATATTAGCTCATAGAAAACCAACCAACAAGACACGCAACAATGCAACAAATCCACAAATCATAGTTCAATTATAATAATTATTATTTTCCAGTTGTTTTCATTTTATCATTTTTCTTTAACTAACTTTAATCCTCGATCATTAATCAACCAACATAACACGCACACAAAAACAACGACAACAAAATGCATTTAACTCTTATTTAAATAAAAAAGACTGATTTCCAATTAAACAATACATTAATTATCTGCGTATAAATAAATAAATATATACATATTATATATATACATAGAAAATTTATGAGAAATACTAAATAAATTATTGAAAACTTATTGACCCATGCGAAATATTTTTGAGTTTAGGGGAGAACTTGGTTCTTTCTTTGGAAGAATAATTTCCAATCAATCTAGTATGTTTAAAAGTCTTCTAAATGTTGTTAAATTTTGATAAATATTAGGTGTATGCATTAATTCGTGCGGTTTTCTAAGAGAGGGCTCTACTAGTATTATTTCGCGTCGTGTTCATCTGTGGCTATATTCATTTCAAAGGTACTGTCATTTCGGGTCGTTTTCAGTAGATGTCATTTGTTTTAGCTTGAACAATTTGTTTCATTCATATGAAAATGTCGAAATTTGTACCAGATAAAGTGATTTTGCGGTGTTTTTTGGGGTGTTCTTCTTCATTACTTTAACATGAACCAGTAAGAAAAGCAACAGTCGCGCGGCACGCGACAGTGGGATACCCTTCGACCTATGTTCCTATGTATGTAGACATATACATATGCACATACTTTGAAATTATTGCCGACAGATGGCGCTCGCGCTTTGTGCTCGCCCGCCTCCCTTGTTAGCTGATACACGCACTTGGTTTTATGCACATACTTTCTTAAATAACTTCTGTGTTTATTGTCCGATCGGATCGCAATTTTGAGAATACGTAGATATTTTAATGAGCTTAGTATATGTTTAAGTCAGAAAGTTTTATCTTTTATACAGCGCTTACAAATTGAGTTCAAAAATTAAATTATTGATTTGCGGGGGTGGTGGGCGTGGCACCCAACATTTGAAATAAACTTGATCTGCGCCTGGTAGACAGAAACCTTCATGCCAAATTTGGTGTCTCTAGCTTTTATAATAGCTGAGATCTGTGTGTTCATCTGGTCATCCGGACATCCAGACAGACAGACGGACATGGCTCAATCGACTCGGCTAGTGATCCTGAGCAAGAATATATATATTTTATGGGGTCTGCCACGCCTCCTTCTGCCTGTTACATAAAAAAAGAGTATATAAAAAATGTTAAAATTTATGAATGAAATCCGCTTTAAAAAATAGATTGCGCCAATTGTTGAATGCTCTGTTGTATACGTTCGACAGATGTTGTACTTGTATGTATGAAGGGGTGTTTCTTTTTCTCAGAGCGAATCGTGGCGGAGAGAGAAAGACACGTAAAAACAACAGGGAGAAGAGTTTAGGAACAAATTGCGTATTGTTAACTTGGGGCGCACGTCGCGGCCAACGTCTAATAATAAATCGTCGTGTGCAAAGTGACAAGAGATGGAGATCGAGATTGAGCAAAACCACTGCCAGAGGCACTAGTAGTAGTGGCAGTGGAGGCATTTCTCTGCCAGCAGAGACACACAGCGGAAAAAGCTGCTCTGCGATCAGTGAATTTTCAGGCGTCGCGCATTACGCAATGAGTCGCAGATAGTTGTCGTTTCGGGTATAGCTAGCTGGGATTACGAGGATGACTACGCCTACAAAGTGCGCTCTCTGCCAAGCATATGCCACGCAACTGTGCGCCGCCTGCCGCGGCGTTGTCTACTGCAGCCGGGAGCACCAGAAGGAGCACTGGAAACGTGGACACAAGTCAGAGTGCAAGTGTTACGAGGTGGCCAGCAACGAGACGCTGGGCAGACACTTGCGTGCCACGCGAGATATCAAAATGGGTGAGCAAATACTGCGAGAGGCACCGCTGATGCTCGGCCCAAAGGTGGCGTCGACGCCACTGTGCCTGGGCTGTCATCGCAATCTGCTGCCACCAGTGAAGCCTGCGCAGAACTATCACAAGTGCAGTGCCTGTAGTTGGCCCCTATGCAGCGCAGAGTGCGAGCAATCGCCACATCATCTGAACGAGTGTCGACTGATGGCGGGCAGTAACTTCCAGTCCCAGATCAATTACAATCCAATGGAGCCCAAGCGCAAAGAGTCGGCGTATTGCGTCATCATGCTGCTGCGTTGCATGCAGCTGAAGCAGTCCAACCCGGCGGCGTTTGCCAAGATCAGCGAGCTCGAGGATCACCTGAAGGAGCGTCTGGAAACGCCGCTGTATCAAGTGCTGCGCGCGAATCTGATAACCTTCATTAAGACAGTGCTGGGTCTGCGCGGTTGGTCTGAGATGGAAATTCTCCGCATTGCTGCTATTCTGGACACCAACACCTTCGAGCTGAGACAGCCCCACGAGAGCAGAAAAGTGCGAGCCCTTTATCCGGGTGCGGCCATGATATCCCACGACTGTGCGCCCAATATGCGGCATCGCTTCGACGAAGACATGAACATAATTTTCCTCGCCAAGCGGAAAATTGCCAAGGGCGAGATTCTCAGCATATCCTACACGCAGCCCTTGAGGAGTACCATCCAACGCAGGCTGCATCTCAGGCAGGCCAAGTGCTTCGATTGCGCATGTGACAGATGCGTGGACCCAACGGAGCTGGGCACATTTGCAGGCGCCCACAACTGCGGAAAGTGCAAAGTTGGCAAGGTGAGATCTATTAGCAGGTTATGCTGTATTTGCTGTATAACTCTATTTATTACTATTATTATTCTCTTGGCACTCTTGCAGATCGTCTCACTGAATCCTCTAGAGAACTCGGCCAACTGGAAGTGCCAGCTGTGCAACTTGAAAAAGAGTGCCAGAGAGGTGCTGACTCAGGATGCCAAGCTGCAACAGGAGCTGGAGACAGTGGATAAGACAACGCCGGTGGCCTTGGAGGACTTTATTTATCGTCATCGTGTGGAGTTGCACGAGACAAATACTCATATTCTCCAGGCCAAATACGCATTGACTCAGCTTTATGGCAACGCCCCTGGGTTTTCCATGGATGGTGAGTCCAGAAATATCAATTAATACAAAAGACTTACCACTGAAATCAACAGAGCTCAGCGAGGAGTCCCTCCAGCGCAAGGTGCAACTTTGTAAGGAACTCCTCCAGCTCTCAGATCTCTTTGACGGTGGCTGGAGTATTTTTAGGGGCAACTTGCTGATCGAGTTGGAAGAGGCGATTGTGGCACAAGCGTTACACTTGGAAGATCCCAAAGAGTGTGAAGCAAAGCTTAAGAACGCCGCAGAGCTGCTCCAGGAAATTGCAAACATAATGAAGCATGAGATGGAAATGCAGCAGCTGTTGGTTGAGCGTCAGCAGATTTGTGATGCGGCTTTGGCGCGTTTATCAACTGAAATTGAGTAACTAATGTTTCTTATTACACAAAAAATTAACTTAAGACTCTAATATATATTTTTAACCTGCACAGCAAAAGTGCGTTATTTTCAAATTTAAATTTACAATGTGTTGGCAGGGCTGTTAGCAAGACAGAGTTGCTAGATTCGGTCTATCGACTTACCGCCACAATTTAATATCGATAGACGCAAAATACTTTGGCGCCATTTATTTTATTCAGTCTGCTCACGAAAAGAGCACTAACATGCAGTTATCGAATAGCGATAGGTATCGATATGTTTCATTCTTCAGTTGTTTTCACGTGTTGCACATGTTAAATATTTGGAATATTTATTAAAAACAGTAGAAATGGACGTCGTTGAATCGGAACACCAGTCGCAGGTTGATGACAATGATGGGAAAAATGCGGAAAAGTCAGAGCAGGTGGAGGAAAAAACAAAAGAGAGCGAAGATATGTCAAATGCCGGCAAGGATTTCGAATACTTGGACCGCAATGAGTTTACATCCGAAATCTTCAAAATAGAAGTGAAGAACTTGGGTTATTTTGGTATTGGGGCAAGTATTTGCTGCAGCATCTAACGACAATAATCTAATAGTAATTGTCCACTACAGGAGTTTAAAAAGCTACTGAAAAACACTCTAAAGTTTGACATCACCAAAATCAAGTCTCCAACACACAAGGAGTTTGCATTTGTTTGCTTTCGCAGCCAGGAAGATCAGCAGCGCGCCTTGGACACACTCAACGGCTACAAATGGAAGGGAAAAGTACTTAAAGCGTTAGCTGCCAAGGCATCTGCGGACCCACTGTACAAACGCCGCAATGACGACGAAGCCGGCGAGTCGAAGCCGAAACGTAAGCGTACAGCGGTGGAGGCAACTTGCCCGTTGGCTGAGATGACCTACGAAAAACAACTAGAACAGAAGACTGAAGATATGTCAGCGATGCTCAAGAAATACACACAGGAGTTGCGTCGTCTAAATGCGGCCGCTAAGCCCCATTTGGATAAGTTCAAATTCAATGGAGTTCTCCCCTCGCCCACTGTAGACGGATACCGCAACAAGAACGAATTTACTGTGGGAAAAAATGCCAATGGAGAGGTTGTAGTAGGTTTTCGACTCGGTAGTTACAGCGATGGATCCGTTGAGGTGGCCGAGGTGCAGCAGCTGCCACATCTGCCGGCGCAGGCCAAGTGGGCGGCGCTTAGCTTTCAAAAGCTGGTCAGACAGTCCAAGTTTCAACCATTTAATCCCGTTGGAAACGTAGGGCACTTCCGCCAGCTCATGGTGCGCACCTCAGGCACAACTGGAGAACTAATGTTGGTAGCCGGCATCTATTCATCGAACTTGAGCGAAGACGAGCAGCTTGAACTGCAGCAGGAGCTCAAGGATTTCTATGCACATGAGGAGGAGAATGCCACCCACAAATGCACTTCCCTCTACTATCAGGATGTCAAGCACAGAGAGGCGGGCCAAATGATTAATCCCGTCACACACCTCTTGGGCAGCACACACATTGTGGATAGTATACAAGGACTGCAGTTCCGTATAAGCCCACTGGCTTTCTTTCAAATCAATACGGCCGGCGCAGATGTCCTCTATCAGCAGGCCATTGACTTGGCTGCGCCCACAAAAGACACGACCATGTTGGACATCTGCTGCGGCACAGGCACCATTGCGCTTGCTTTCGCCAAGCACTGCAAGCAGGTGCTGGGCGTAGAAATTGTACCTGATGCCATCAAGGATGCAGAATACAATGCAGACGCGAATGGCATCAAAAACTGCAAATTCTTCGCTGGCAACGCGGACGACTTCATCAAGAGCATGATTCGGGAGGCTTTGTACGGACAGGAGATTGGCAAGCCGGTCGATTTGATAGCGGTTGTGGATCCTCCACGTGCTGGACTGCGTAAGTTAAATTTGTAATGACACTGACTGATTAGATGCCAAATAATTAAATTAATTAATTAAACAATGCATCACTAATCATCTATTTCATATAGTTATTCTACTTGTGTCTTTAAGCTACATAGTTGTCTTTAAATGGACCAGGCTCTTATACTTATTTGCTCCTTAAGTTGAATTTAGCAATGTACCACTTCAATCTATTTAATAGAATAATTTTCCTTTTTATCTATTTAGACAATCGTTCCATTGCCGCTATACGATCAGCAAGTGCTATAAAGCGCCTCGTCTACGTTTCCTGTAATCCCAACAGTGCCAAGCGCAATTTTATTGAGTTAGCGAGACCAGAGTCCAAGCAGTACAAGGGAGAGCCGTTCTATCCCAAGTCCGCGGTTGCTGTGGACATGTTTCCACATACAGCACACACGGAACTGGTCATTCTCTTTGAGCGTGAGGCAAAGGCAACTCAAACTGAGGCTGTCACAAAGCATGAGCCAACAGTGGACTCAACTAGTGATGCAAATACAGAGAAAGAAACTGAGTCGACGTTGGAGTCTGAGCAATCTGTGACAGCGCAAACTACATGACGTCTTTGGTATAGTTTCGCACATTGTATAAACTAAGTATTACTGTACTGATAATGCCTTTATTGCAGATCTCTCTCACTCTCAAGAGGCTCTCTCGCCCCGTTGTTGCTTATCGCGATGTTGTCATCCATCATCGGCTCTTTTGTCCAAGTGCGGCTGCGGCATTTATTGTTTTAAATTGATTTAATTGTATTTACGTTGTTCCGGCGTCTGGTACGACAGTAGCGACTTCCTCTTTAGTAGTCTTAAAACTTTATCGCGCAACATCGCAATAGTCACCAGTCCTTCGCTGTCTGCCGAGGCGTGTACGTGATAAGAGACGTGTTTGATAATCATTTGGATCAAGGTGCAGGTCTAATCCAGACTCTTTATACCGTCTGACTTTCGCAGGAAACGCATTAAGACCCAACGAACTTTTCTGACCCTGACAAAATAATGTCTGACCAGGTATATATACAATTATTTATAAGTATGCAAAGTGACTTGTCTTGATTTATTCTCTTACAAATGTGTATTTTGTATTAAACTTGATTAAACAATATTGAAGTGTACAGATAAGCTTTCGTATTCTTATCTATTCATTGAGTGGTTGATCTAGGATTTACATATGTATATGTATTTGTGGGATGAACATATATTGAAAATTGTCAAAAATGTGACGAATTATTTTATGAAGAACCCGAACTGGATATTTAATCATAGTTATATATGTACACACAACTGTCTTAGTAGTTCGGTTAATTAATTAATCAAAATCTTGTTAGGTTCAGGTGTACAACATGTCCTTAAAACAGAATACACCTTAGTCAAATCTCACAATGGAATTTGTTTATTTTTTTCGGTATTGAATTGTATTGCATTTTCGTTGTTATTTTATAACGAATTCTATGCAATGAAAGCATTTTATATTTATATAATCGTTAATATTTTTGGTTACTTTAACCACTCGATAATTAAATGCCATCAAATAAAGTTGATGTACAAATTTGTATAAAATTAGCATATGCGGGGTTACAATAATCGGAGTAGGGTTGATTAAACTATTAGTTTCAATTCCGATTGCATAACCCCCAACAATTTATTTATATTCCAGCTTAGCATTTTATAAGAATGTTATGTGAATAAAATTGCTTTGTTACAAGGTCTTATCAAAAAGCTCTCGAAAACGTAAACAAACAACTCCCAGCAATGGGAATCGAACAAATGCGATACTGTACTATACTCCGATGTAAATATTTTTGTTTACGCCACAAGAAGCACAACAATACAACAAGTAAACGTGACCAAAAACATGTACACATGTATAAAGGAATGCGTGAATGATCATTCTGCGAGAGATCGAAAACTTTTGTATTATAGTGCCAACACTTCTCACAAGTTTCGCGTGCGAGAACTTTCGTATAATTGTAGTTTAGTATAAACAGATATAAATAATAATGTATGTACTGGGAAACTAATTGGAATAAGCTCTACGAATTGGACTTTGCACTCGGTGGGGTGTTTGTCTCCAAAGTAAAATGATTTCGAAAACAAAAACAAATGAGAATGCGGCACTAAGATGGGGAAAATAAGCCGCAATTACAATAAATCAAAGCAAAACGATCGAGAACTGCGACGATTCAAAACAAGAAAGGGAAACGAAAGCAGAACAACGTGTGTCAAAGCATAAACAACAAAACAAACGCAGAATGCTTCACACACACATAGACATGTGCATGGGTGTGTTCGGATGTGTATGTGTGGTACTGCCAAAGCACGCCTGGCAACAGGGTACAAACATATTAAATTATATGATTATGATCAGACCTTGACCAGAGAGCTTTAAATTCAAAGCGATCTATGCGAACGAGAAAGCTCCACCGAATCAAAAGAAACGCCTATTTGCAGTTGTTGTTGTTATTGTGCGTTTATCAACTTCACGCCTGGCACATACTACGTAAACAAACAACAAGGAAAAGCAACGGTCCCACAACCGACGAAAACCGGTTCGAGAGGGAGAGACAGCATGGAGAGCGAAAGCTCTCGCGGATGTTCGACAGCATCGCATAAACTGACAGAGGGGCCCGGCCACGACGACGACGACGACGCCCCACAAACGGAACTTTTCACGTGCACGATGAAGCAGCGACGCCAACATCTGCACACGACCAACACGTTTTCGGTTTGTAGGGGAGCGATGCGTGGCAGAGCAGCCAGATTGACTGCTGTCGCTCTCTCTATCCCTCTACCTCTCTCTCGCCCTCGTGCACACTCGCGGGCAGCTGTTGCCCGTCGAGCTTTTGCGTAGCGTGTGCCTCATCGTATTTTGTGTAGTGCAAACTAAAGCTTACTACATACATACTTAGATAAGCATTTGTAAGTTTCTATACTCTACACGGGGGGTTACTGGGGTTGCTTGACCCGACGAAACTCGATAACGGGTATTGAAAAGCTGTAGCAGTGAATAAGCGAAGAATTGAGTATTGTTTATTGTTTAATTATGCGAGATTCAGGGTACTCGGTATGAGTAAAGTATTCTTGTATGTAAAATATCATTGATTATTGATATTGTCTTATACCAATAAGTGCGTTACTAAAGAAAGAAACTATTATTTTAATTAGTTAACCAATTTACTTATAAAGTGTCTTATGTGATGCATAAACTGGATATACTTCTATTGTAGATCACAATTTAAATATAGACTTTCTTTATAATACTAAAACTAATACTTCGTTGTTTAATGTTATCAAATCGGAACATGTTTATCCCAGCAATCGACGCAATATACATTCATATGTACATATTTATAATACGATTTGACAATTCCCGTTCACAAGGAACACCTTGCACACCGTTATCTTTCTTTGTTTACCATTTCGTTATTTCCTTATCTGAATTATGAATCGTAACAGAGAGCATCGTTAAGTCAGCGAGGGAATCTGTGTTGTTCGTTCTCCACGTTTTATTATCGTATGTTTTTCCTTCTGTTTTTGTTATTGTTTTGTTTTTGCCGCCAGCTAAGGCCAACAACATTTCAAAAAGCCCAAGCAGCAACTGTACCCCCGAGCTGAAAACCAAAACAAATCGCCAACGTTGGCGCTGTCGTTGTCGCTTTCGACGTTGTTGCTCCACCAACCGCACCAATACAGCGAAAACAGGCAGCAAAAGCTCCGCATACGCCGTTTTTCGATAAAAGAAATCGTTTAAATTGCGCGCACAACAAAAGCGCTCGAAACAGTTGCGAGTGCAACGTCGGTGTGACGACGACGGAACGTCCAAAACACGTCCTACTTTCAAATTGAAAAAGAGAAATATATACTAAACAAAAGAGGATATCACCATCCCAGAGGAGACTCCTGACCAAAGAATTCTTCAGGTACAAACAAGATGCTTGCCTAGCTAAGCTGGAATCGCGCATACGCCGCGTAGTGCAAAATACACACAAAATACCAACAAAGAAAACTTAACTGTGATAAAAAAACAAAATACGTCGTATAGTTTGATTTTTGAAATATCTGAGGCTATTCAAGCAACTGTGTTAAGCACATAGAGCAACAATTTCAAAATCATGTCCGTGCCAATGCTGTTAACACCCATGGAACCGCAGTCCCCGGATGAGCACATGCAAAATGTAATTATTATTAATATTATTATGACGGGTATTGTTCCATTTCTTTATTATATTTGCACTCGACTCGCTTGAAAACGGTGGAAAGTATAAACAGAGACGTAATTACGGCGGGGCGACTGTGACGTCAAGTGTAATGCAAGTGTTTTGACTTTGACTTTTCGATTGGCCTCAAGGTCGAAGCTCTTGTCATTAAACATTTGCACTTAGCAACCCCCCGCCTCCTCTTCGCCCTGTTTCGCCTCTTATACAACAAAATCAATAAGCAGTCGTTTGGAGTCCCAAACAGCTGTGAGTGAGTTCCAAATGTTCTCCAAACAGTTTCGAAACTTCCGAGTTGTGTGTAGAATTAATTAAAGATTCATTTCGTTATACAAGTCTAACCTCGCTCGGGGGCTAGGAATGATATCATTTGAAGTATAAACAGGAACTCGACTAGACTCGACGTAACTATCTGACTCATACACACACACACACACATTGTCGCTCCCTTTGCCTGCCCTGGTTGCAGTGTGAAAGCTCCGCGCAGTGTGCCACATGTTGCAAGGGGCAACGAATCACGTGCCCGTCTCTCAACTGGCAACCACATATCATATCTATATTGTATATATATATATTTATATATATATACATATATATAAAATATAGATATGATATATATATATATATATATATATATATATATATATGTATTTCAAGTAGAGCGCCTTCCTCCGCCATAAAGCACTTTGGAAGGAGTGGCTCGCATCCAGCATCGATTAGATTGCGCCCCAGTTCGATTTACAAGCCTAATCGAAGCAATTGAATTATGAATCCCACTCCAGGTGTAAGCTGATAACAGCCCCACAGTGACTGATAAGCAGCGTGCTCGACTCGCCTTGCTGCTAGGCACTTTAGACCCGCTATAAATACCGAATCAGAGCTGACACACGCTAAATCTGCAAGAGCTTTTTGCAAGAAATTTCCCAAAACAAAGAACATACGCCCAAACAAGTCAGAGCTTTCAGCCAGAGAGAGAGAGAGAGAGAGAGAGAGACAGACAGAGATAGAGAGAGAGCCTATTCTAAGCTTTCGCTGGCAACACGTGCATGGAGAGCCTCGAAACAGGCGTAATTAGCATAGCGAAAACAAGATTTTAGAGTAAAACAAAGTTTAAAAAATAAAACACCCGTCGAAAAAAAGCAATTTCATCAAACTGAACAGGATTTTCGTTTTGTTTTTCGCTTTTATTGATGCGTTGATAGATAAGACAATTCCGAAACGGTTTATTGTCGATACGTTCGTTTGCAAGGTTGTGCTAATTGTGCCAAGACCAAGAAGAAGCAACATGACACGGGCCTGCCCAACATGACACGTAAGGTAGCCAAAAATACAAGAAAAGTGGGAGGCGCGAAAACATGCGGAAAACTATATCGAACTACCTGACTGGCATGCTATACTGTACACAATATGTGCACTACTTATAGCGCCGAGAAGATCTCGTCGTTTCGCGATCAGAACACGCGACTTTTACTCTAGAACCCTCACAAAATGTTGTTGCTGGTTTTGCTGAGGCTGTTGGTACGCTTGATATTGTTGTTTTTCGTGTTTGCCTCTGATATTTTGCCAAAACAGTCGCCGCTATTGGCCCGATCTGAGCAGCTACGTGGGCGTCCACTTCGGACGAAACTGTAATATAAATTTGCGTTGCTTTCGCCGTCAGTTCGAATCAAAACAAACGAAACGCGCGGGGCCTTAACACGTGATAGTTCAGTTCGGGGCATAAACAAAATTCAATAAATTATTGTTTTATTTATGGGTACCACAGCCACCAATTTGCTCAAGTTGTTACCAATGCGATTGTGTTGCCAGGGCCCGCCTCCACTGGGAGGAGGTAGACTATTCACAGACAATTGCATCATCATCGCTCGCGGCTTACAGCAACAGCAACACAGTTTGCTACATCGCGCGCGACTTCACCTTCAGGTAAATCGCGAGCAAATGGGCGTTTAAAAGCGCGCGCGATTACAGTAGCGTGAACTTTTGTTTTCGATTCCTGTTTACTTGGGGAACACATCTATCACACATCTATTTGTTGCATAGTTGGCCGGATTTGAGCTCCATCTGTGATCGCTAATCTGACAACACGTGATACTGTTTGCTCTTGCGCCAAAGGCACGAGCTAATTAAACCGCTATCGCGACTCGCGACAGGCGACAGGCGACTTAAAACGCAACTGATAAGCCGCGATCTATTTTCATATTGTAAAGCTGCCTGTTTGTGCCAGTCTTCGTTATCAGAGCTTGGGGCCCCTGGTCAGAGGCAGCTGCCTAAGCAGAGGCGCAGAGGCCCCTGGTCGGCTTATTTGAGCCGCTGTGCTCGGCTGCGAGCAGTCAGTCAGATGCTCGACGTTGTGCATCGCAAAGCAGTCGCGCCATGTACTTGTCAGCCTCACTAATCCTTGGCCTTCTCGTCACTTCTGTCTTGCAGTGTGCCTCGTATGTGGATGCTGCTGCTGCCATTGCGGCTGCCAACTATGGAACTGGCAACGAACTACTGCACTCGGCTGCCGCCAGCAACTGCAAGCCCACGCTGAGGCAGTTCAATGTGCGTCTGCAGGCGCCACTAGCCCCGGAGGAGCAGCTCGGCCTGACTGGAGATGCCAAGGCACTGGGCGAGTGGCAACTGTCGCGCTGTGTGCCGCTCGAGCGCCTCGACGAGCTCAGCTGGCAGACCACCGTGCGACTGCAGTCGTGCCGTCAACTGGAGTACAGATACTTTGTCTATGTGGAGGATGCGTCTGGCCACAAGCAAATTCGACGCTGGGAGACACACTTCAAGCCGCGTGTAATGCCAGCCAACCCCGAGCAGCAGCTTGGCCAACAGGTGGACATCTTCGGCATTGCCAATCCGGCAGAGCCCTCGCCGCAGGTGCATCGTGGCTGGTTGAACCATGAGGCGATTGTGCAACTCAAGTTCAACGGCGAGAAGATGTTCCAGGTGCACGACATCGAGACCTTCGATCCCCAGCACGTGCAATTGAAGATAGTGCCGGTTGAGCAGGCACCCGGCCTGGCCGTGGAGTACTCCAAGCAGCAGTACGGACAGAGTCACCTGCAGCAGCAGCCACCCCATGGAGTACCCTACACCAAGGGCGACATTGTCATCTTCCACATCACGTTGCCGCTGGAGCGCATGATGCTGCAGACATTCCGCCTGGAGTGCTACAGTCTGTCGCAAGACCTGCTGGGCAGCGCCACCCTGAGTGCCTCGCAGCTTACGGGCAGCGAGGGATTACTTCAGTTGCACATCAAGTCAGCCAAGCAGGCCGACGAGACGCTGGCCCGCCTGCGCCTGCCCTATGTGCTCGTGCAGCCCTATCAGTACTCGCCGCTGGACTTCAAGACCACCTACGCCCACTACTGGCCACGCAGCTGGCCCAATCTAGATGTGGGTCACCGTGGCAACGGCAAGAGCTACATTGCCGAGGCGCCGTTAGAGCGCGAGAACACGATCGCCTCCTTCCTGAGCGCACACGCCCATCATGCCGACATGATTGAACTGGACGTGCACCTGACAGCCGATGGCATCCCTGTGATCTACCACGACTTCGGTCTGCGCACTGCGCCGCCCGGCAAGCAGATCGAGAAGCCTGACCAGCTGGAGTACGTGCTGATCAAGGACATTAACTACGAGCTGCTCAAGCGGCTACGCATCTTCTCTGTGATCAATGGCAAAGTTCAGGAGTATCCTGCGCACAATGCGGAGTCTCGGCTGGAGCATCGCATCTTTCCGCGCCTGGTTGAGGTTCTGCAGCAGCTGCCTCGCTCACTGGGCATCGATGTGGAGATCAAGTGGCCTCAGAGACGACAGGGTGGCGGCTCAGAGGCGGAGCAGACCATTGACAAGAATTTCTTTGCCGATCGCGTGCTACACGAGGTCATTCAATACGGCTGCGGACGTCCCATAATCTTCTCCAGCTTCGATGCGGACATGTGCACCATGCTGCGGTTTAAGCAGAACATCTTCCCGGTCATGTTCCTCACCCAGGGCGAGACCCAGAAGTGGCAACCATTCAGTGATCTGCGCACTCGCAACTTTATAGCCGCTGTCAACCACGCGCAGGCCTTCGAGCTGGCGGGCACAGCGCCTCATGCTGAGGATTTCCTCGGCGACAATGGAGCCGAGATGCTGCAGCATGCACGCAATCAAGGACAGATCGCAGTTGTCTGGGGAGACGATTGCAACTCAAAGGAGCGTGTCAAGTACTTCACACAGATCGGAGCCACCGCCACCTGCTACGACCGGAGTGATCTCTACATGCCTGAGGCCAAGCAGCGAGCTTTCTTCAATTCCAGCACGCTGCTAGCCGAGTTCGATGCTCAGTGTCGAATGTAAAGGGAGCAGGGATGAGGAGGGTGCTTGGGAGCTCGCCTTCAAGGGGGTTAGTCGTAGTCATAGTCCACACAGAACACCTTCTGTACTTAGCATGTAAATATTTTAAAAACTTAGCTAAAAGTCTAACTAAAGCTACATATATATTTTTATTTAAGCCAGTACTTGTTGTTTTTTACTATACTGTGTTTACTTTATATTTGTTTCAATATTCAACATAAGGAACACATGGAACTTTAGCATGTGAATCGCAGAGAAGAGTTTCGCGGGCGAGCTCTGGGCGAGACGAGAGGACGAGAAATAGAGTAACAATTATATCTTTAATCCAAGCTAATCAAATCTGATGTAAACTTGTACAACATTTAAAAAATGAGATGACGACATTCTGTTAACCTTTACCCTATCCGGACACAACGGTAATCGCAATTATCTTTATGCTTTGCTCAGTTCCGTTGAAAACGAGAAAGAAAACAAAAGAATATGTATTTTTGATATTAACAAAGTAAGGTGGCTGCCAAGAGCAAATAATAAGTGTTTGCCTTGGGGCCGATCGGATGGGGAATCCGCGAAAGAGTGAAAAAGACAATGAGAATTAATGAGAAAGAAAGAGAACAACGCAATTCGCTTGGCAATAATTTTAAATACAAAGAAACAAAAAATACCTCTTAATGTTTGTTTTACCTCAGAAAAGCCTCGGCAAACTGCACATGTACGAATGCTTAAATGAATGTATAGTATACATACTGTACGGTCGAACTTCTCGATGACAAATACGAGAGAGAAAAATAGATTTACATACGATGTACATTATACAAAGAGAGAACGATACATTGTTGCATTCGGGAAGTTCGATTGTATATTAATTTTGAAAAATATTTGTAAAATACATGAAGTTAAATATAATTTGCTTCCTAACACAGTTTTCAATATTTACAAGCAAATTACTTATTATATTAAAGAATTTACACTGCAAGAAAAGATCAACCAATACGAAAAAATAACCTAAAGTCTAAATAAAATAAAAAAATTTTAAAAATGGGAAATTATGATTGTGTTTAAAACAGGGGGCAGAAAGTGTGCGAGAGAGAGACAGAGAGAAAGAGAGAATGAGAGAGAGAGAGCACACACTCCATTACACTTTCACATTCAGGGCCATTTGATATGCCATTATTTAATAGACCCTGACGAATTTTTAGAGCCATGACAACGCCAAGACTAAAGAAATGAGACAAGTTGGGCATAGTTGGAGAGGCTGCGGTCATTTGTGGCATCTCATTTGCATGAAGAGAAGATGAAGACAACACTGACAACAAACTATCGTCGCCGTCGCCTCGGGCCCAACTCGGATCTATTTCTAGTGTGCTGTGTGCTGTGCCTTGGTGCGTCAGCTTGCGAGTTGGTTTTCGCCTGGAAATGCTTGTACAAAGAGTTCCCCGTGGACGTGGAAAGGGTGAAGGGGTCACGATCTCCAGAAAGATAAACAAATTAACGTTCATATTACCCAATGTGTTCCACAGATCAAGGGCTTGTGGTGGATCTACGGTACCAATCCGCAGCCAACCGGCAGGTGTTTCTTTAACCAGCGTAAGTGAAGGTTCTCTCTCCCTTTCATTTTGTTTTTTCTTTTTTTGGAATACTGAACTGTTTGCTACCTGATGCAGTGGATCTCTACTGGACTCGTATTACCCATACAGATTACGACAACTATGCCGTGGAACTGCACTGCTCTTTGCCCTGGTTCCGTCATCAGATGGCTGTGTACACGCGAGCCATGGTGCCCAACGCCAAGGTACTCGCAGAGGTGGAAAAGTACTTAAAGAGTGTGCACTTGTCCCTCAAACAGTTTCAGATCCTCGATAAGAATCGCTGCAATAATCATTCGCAAGAGCCTGTCCAGCGATGGCATCTGTCCAAGTACATGCATCTCGACTACAATCCCCACTATGTAAAACCTCTAGTCGTTGACGAGCAGGTCTAGCGATACTCTCAAACTTTCTTCGACATTAGCATACTAGTATGCCAATATTTCGGGGCCAACCTGATTAGCTCTCGTAGACTTATTAATTAACCACGGAGAGGCGAGAACTATCAAACTACACTGTGCGAATGAAATTGAGAAAATATACAATAATATCCAAATATTCAAATTATAACATACCATCTATATTTATTTTCACATTCATATGGTTATTCATTCATAATAAATTTATTCTTTGCCTATGAGTATAGCGTCTTTTTTAATAACAACTAGAGTTTACCTAGTCATATATACACTATTATGTATACGGTTTAATTAATTTTTCAATAGAATTTCAGAAACTTCATAATGCATAGTCCATGCCTATAGCTGTTGGTTTAGTCTCGTTTATATAATTAGTACGAAAAACCAAATTCTCTTTTGAAGATAATACAAATATTCAAGACATATATAGTAAATAGATATATTTATTAACGATATAAGTTAAAAATCATAAATACGGATTGGTCAATATAATAAGTAAACTCAATTAGTTTCAACTTTGTAAATAAAGTTATATATATGTATGTATGACTTCAGAACACATGGTATTATACTATTTTTATATATAACTCTTAAGTTTGATGTAATTGTCTAATTAATATTGCAGAACTATTCTAGTTTTATATCTATGTTCGATCCATTACTCATTAGACGCATATGTTATTCGTTTATTGTTTATTATTTATTATTTATATCTCTATCAATGACCGTATTAAGGCTTGGCCACTCAGTTATTCGAACAATGTTTGACCTTTCACTTGTCTTATTTCCATCTAACCATACCCTTAATTCTCTCAGTGCAGCTCCAGCTGATTGGGAGCCACAAAACTATGCTGAGCATTAGGAAATTCATTCATTCGATCGCCAGATAGTGCCGGGCTAAGAACTCTACCAAAGAAAGTTGCCATCGAGTTCGGTTTCGGGTTCGAATTCGGTTTTGGCTGCGGGTCCGCGTTCTAGATTGCCTCCGCCGGGCTGTGACTGTGTTGAAAACTAGTTTGTTTATTTGGTGCGAGATGACGCTGCTGGTCGAGCTGGACAACGACAACGAAGATGTATCGAGTGCTAAAATCAATTAGCATACTCTATAAGCTCGCTTTGTTTTGCGCTTTGTTTCGCACAGCAGCAGAAGCGGACGCCATCACCAACAACAGAAACAGAAACAGCAACAACAACAACAACAACGACTACTTCGGGCCGATTGTGAATGAAACGTCTGTGTATAGTGCTGAACAGCTGCGGGCCTTCAAGATCTTTGACGACGACCGACCCACGGAGATCACCGGACGCAGCTTCCTGTGTCTGCCCTTCTTTCGCGTCTTCAATGTGGAGTTGCCCTCGGGGCAGCAGCTGGCGCCGGATGAGTCTGTCGCGGTGAGCGGGGATCATTACGCACTCGGAGCTTGGAGCATTGCCAAGGCCCTGCCGCTGCGTGAGCAGAACAAGCAGCGCAGCAAGTGGTATCTACGCCAATGGATTTGTGCCAGCCACCGCATATACTATCGCTATCTCATCTTCACGCTGGATGCTTCAGGAGAGCGTGTGTTGCGGCGCTGGGAGGCGCAACAAGTGCCGCGCATGTTGCAGACCTTCGAGATCTATCGGTCATCCAGCGTGGAGGTGTTTGGCGAGGCATATCCCCGCTATGTGGGCGGTGGCCAGTCGCAAGAGCGTGCATGGCTGCAAAAGGAGTACGTTATAGAACTGAAGTTCGTTTGGGCACAGCATATGGTCATTGCGGGGGTGTTGGGCGAGGAGAAACTGCGACTGAAGTTGAAGCCGCTAAGTGTGCTGGACAATGCTAGAATTGAAGTCTCACGCTATGCCTACAATCGCTCATCCTTTCGGCCTCAGATCCGGCATGGAATTCGCTATAACAACGGCGCTATCGTCATCTTCCGCATCAGTCAGCCCCTTGACGTATCTAATGTCTTCCGCTTGTCCATCTTCGAGCAGAGCTCCCTGCAGCTGCCTCTGGGCGAGGTCTACATATTGCCAGATTATCTGCGCGGCAGTCGGGGAATTCTGCAAGTGGCCATACAGCGGCCCTCCAGTACCCAGGTCATAGGTCAGCTCACACTACCCTATCTGGTAGTGCAGCCCATGCAGCGAGCGGGAGACATCAATCTGCGCGTAAGCTTCCATCGCTATTGGCCCAACAATTGGCCTACTTTGGATGTGGGAAATCGTGGCTTGGGCGCCAGTTACCACCAGCACAGCACTGGTCTGGTGGAGAACACCATCGAGAGTTACCTGGCTGTGCCCAAGGCCAAGGGCGACATGGTGCACCTCGATGTACAACTAACCAAAGATTACGTGCCGGTGATCTGGCGTGGCTTCGGCTTCTACACCACCAACCAGCCAAGCTCGCAGCCCGTTGTAGATCGCTTCGATCTGCGTTACGTACTCATACGGCAGCTCAGTTATGCCGAGCTCAAGGCATCGAGAGTCTTTATAATAAAGAATTGGGCACTGCAGGAGTATACCCATCTCAATGTGCGCAATGAGAGCACGCTGCAGCGTATCTTCCCACGTCTCTCAGAGGTCTACGAGGCGCTGCCCAACACGTTGGGGCTGATTGTGGAAATCAAGTGGCCACAGCTGATGGCATCGGGCGTACCCGAATCATCGCAGACGCTTAACAAGAACATCTACGTGGACAGAATAATTGAAACCACTGGCAGATACGGCTGCGGTCGTCCGCTGATCTTCACGAGCTTCGATGCGGACACTTGCACCATGTTGCGTCTGAAGCAGACCGCATTCCCAGTGATGCTAATGACCACTGGGAGAACAGATATATGGGATATCTACATGGACCTGCGCACACAGAGCTACCTTCAGGCGATCAACTTTGCCGACAGCAGCGAAATACTTGGCACGGCGACGCATGTGCAGAACTTCGCCCACAAATTGGAGTTGGTCGATCTGGGACTGAATCTGCAGCAGGTTGTCTTCATTTGGGGCAGTGATCTTCGCCACGTGGTGCTGTTGGAACAATTTCGTGCTGCCGATGTAACCGGTTTGATATACGATCACATGGAACGTGTGGGACCCTCAGAATGGAAGCGTGCCCCATTCTTCCAGGCTCCGCAGTTGCAGGAGGTGTTTGGTGGACAATGCGTGGCTATTGGCAACTCGACAACGGTGCCAGGCGCCAAGCCACCAAAGCCAACTATCTGGCCCAAGCTGCGATAAGTTAGAAATAAGAGCAGGACGATGACGGTAGTGAGATGAATTTCGGATAATTTGAATATTACAGAACACCAAAATTATTCAAAAATATATTTAAATATTTTCCACGTCGTAGAAATGGTTTGTGCAAGATGAAATACATAGGACATACATAAAATAATAATATTATATTTATTACATATATATCTATGGTATATGTGTATTAACAAAATATTGATAATAAAAGCAAATAGGGAACGAAATTTATAGATTCATATTATAAACTATTTTCTAGAAAGAATATCGAATTTGTAAAGGAGCCCGTTTGGAAGTTGGAGTTATCTGTCATCAGATCGATCTCAATTGGTAAAGAAAACACGCAATTATTATTTAGTAAATAAACTTTATTTAAACAAATTTTGATGTTATTTTTATAGTTGTGCATATACAAAACGCGCACCAGGTAGTCGTACTCCTCCATTTAACCCACTAAAAATAGACAAAAACACTAAACACTGAATCAAAACGAACGTGGCAAAAACGGGAAAGAGAGAGGGACAGATTGTCTGGTCTGAACTCTATCTCCCCCTTTGCGGATTCTGCTTAGAAGTTGGTGCAATGGGATGCGCTGTAGACCTCCATGTATTCACCCGAAATGCAGGCACTGCCCACGCCCATGCCCATAGGCTCGCAGACGCCGGGCACCTTGCTGGTAATCTCAATAGTGCAGGTGCCGTGTCCGTGAGTCTGTCCATGTCCCGATCCATGGCCATGCGAGTGCTTGTGCTGCGAGTTGAGAAAAGGCAGCTTAATGAACGAGGCCTTGTTGCTGGCGCGGGGCTTCTGCACGGGTTCATCAGCGAACTGCAGCCAGGCGGGAGGCAGTGAGTGGTGCGAGCGCGTCGGTTGCGGCAACTGTTCCACATTATCGTCCTGGTCCACGTCTAGTGGCAACTCGACGGCTTCCACCTCGACATCGTCGTCGACCAACGGGAATGGAGTGTACTGCGTCTTGGCCTTGTTGCTCGCCTGGTCGTTGGCGGCGACGTTGAGCAACTGTGGGGTCAGTTCCAATCCGGCTGCGGCGTTTGCGATTAGAAGTGTTGTGGCACAGCAGAGCAACAGCTGCAATGGGGCCATGCTAGGGTAGCTGCTGGGGGAGATGTTTGCGATGCTGCTTCTACTTCTGCTCTGTCGCTTTCGGGTTCTGTTTCGCCGCTGTTGCTTCTGCTAATCTCTGCTATGGGTCGTCTGCTGTGCGATGATGGAATACTACTTGCCAGGCGCAGAATTTGTGCTTTTATAGTGCGATTCGTTGCACTAGGAATGCTGCTGAAACAGTCAATGAACCCGGGGCGCCATGTCCACTATTGAAATTGAAAAGAAGCCACTCAAGCGTTGCCATAAAGCACACTCACAAGCAACCTCTTGCTCGCTTGCCCACTCACACAAAAGGGAGAATTAATTATGGTGCACTATACGTCCCGTACGCCGCCCGGCAATCACAATAGCGACAACAATGACAACTCACATCCGTACTCGGACTCCTTGTGGTGCTTCCCGGCAGCAGCAGCAGTGGCTTGATGAGAAAATTGGAAATCTATTCCGATGGCTTTTCCTATTTCCAGTAATCTATTTGATTTCATTTGTGCCAATACCACCGCCATTTTCCCTTTGTATTTCCGGCAATTATTTTCGACGATGTGCCAATGTTGCCAACAGCAGCACATGGTGTGCAGCGGCGAGACAGAGAGGAGCGGAAGAGGCGACAGCAGACGACGCGCTAACGTCGCGCTAACGACTTCATAGGCAGCGTCGCCGTGTAATTTCCATTCGAATTCAATTTCGTTCCGAATGCATTGCTAGCTAAGGCAGTGGCGGAAGTGGCGTCGCCGCCATTTTAAAAATGGCGCATACGTGTGCGACGTGCTTATGGCAGCTGCTTTGGCCAAATGACATGACAAACAGCCTAACAAGCCTAGTCGCTAGTCAATAAACACGAGTACAGACACCATGTCAATGTGACGTACGTAGAAAGGGATGGCTGTATTGGCTCAATTATCTACTTTATTATCGAGAATTACTCTAGCTCAATTATCAATTAACATTTAACAAGGAAATGACTCCAGAAATAATTAGTGTTTATTTATTTTCAGGCAACCTCTTTAAATATTATTCATTCAATGTCGACCATCCCTGGCAGACATAGAAAAACGAGTCACACAGTGTGAAGTCGGCGGAGTGTGTGTGGTGTCAGCATATGGAGTGAATAGCTGAGCAAATAACGTTTTCTTATCATGGAGAATATAATTCGCTGATTCGTCGGAATTTGCAGATTGAACTCGTATATGGCATAAGGTTCGGTCTCAAAAGAGACGTGAAATTAATTTAAACGTTCTGATTTTGTGCACAGCAAAAACATGAATGAATATGTGAATGAGGGACAAAGGGCGGCGCGGCATATCAATTGTATTGAATCATCAGCACTCGGCAGTCATGGTTGGCATCTCGGTTCTGCCTTGGTTCTGGCTTGCCTAATGACAGTTGGCCAACGTTAAGCTGCTTAACCCTACTGCGGTTCACCTTCGTTTCCTGCTGCCAGGCGAACTAATTAAACGCATTTGCCTCAGCATTAGCCTCGGTCTCAGCTTCACCCTCAAAGAGCGGCTCTGTCTCCTTGCCCTAACTAATTAGCGCAGCTGTCACAGGCTGAGCTAACTCATCGGAGCATCCAGCGCACAAATAATTCAATTAAACTGCACACGAAGCAGCATATAGAAATTAACAACAACAATGTGACAAAGGAGACTCCACAAAAGGCAGGAGACAAGAGTTGGCAATAAGACAAACCGCACACAAAAGCCGCAAAGCAAAGCCTAAGCTTGGAAAACCACCGTGTCGAACTTAATGCAAATACAAGAGCATTCTGAAAGAAAACCGCAAATACCAAAATTCTAGATACAGGGTGAGCATCTAATGCAGTCGAAACAAAAAAGAGGCTGCTAGAGTCTAACGACATATTCTATTCTATTCTATATTCTATATTCTATATTCTATATTCTATATTCTATATTCTATATTCTATATTCTATATTCTATATTCTATATTCTATATTCTATATTCTATATTCTATATTCTATATTCTATATTCTATATTCTATATTCTATATTCTATATTCTATATTCTATATTCTATATTCTATATTCTATATTCTATATTCTATATTCTATATTCTATATTCTATATTCTATATTCTATATTCTATATTCCATATTCTATATTCTATATGCTATATTATATATTCTTTATTCTATTTTATTTTCATTCTCTATATTCTAGCTGTCTTATATTATACGTTTCTTATCATTAAATTTTTAATTCATTTCCATCAGTGCGAATTAAAATATAAGCTCCATGCTGAAAAGTGGCTCTTGAGTACTCAAAAATTAAAGTTGACAAATGGGACTTGAAGGAATAGGCCACTCCTGGAACTGCAAATAACGATTTGTCAGTGAATTAATGCAGGCAATGGACAAGTAGGGGGAGCAAGGTCTACGAAAGGGGCCGCAAAATTGGTTGAGAGTTTCTAGGCGGTGCGGCGAACTCAAGTTAATCTTTGACGCGCCAAATGATGGAGCACGCTAACTTTTCGGCGCCTGGAACGTTTTAATTTGCATTAAGACGCGTCGTGAGTTGCTAAAACGATGGGATCAGGTCAGAGGCAGGGGAAAGGGAAACTTGTCCGGACAACTATTAAACTAAAGTTACGGAAGCTCGCTTGGTGTACAAGTTTTTCGAGGCTTGCTGCTTCGTGAGCTTGCATACAAATGGACCTGGGGCTCAAATCAGGGAAAGAGAACTTCTGTAAAAACAAGAAGAGAAAGTCAAAGACGACGGATAAAAATGTTAGTTAACCCTACGAGTAAAGAGCCTAGCTGGCATTGAGACTTTAATAGGTTCAACCGGAAATCAAATGGCCCACAGCACATCGACTGAAATCTGAGGGCCAACAAGTTGCCGCATTGCGTGTCAGCCATTTTTTATGTCTGCGCCATTTTCTAAAATGCCTGGCAATAAAAATGACCGAGAGGAAAAACGTTTTAACAAATGTCAACCGGGCAGGCGCTTGCGAACTGGGCCAGGTGTTCCTTACAGGCAGGAAACTCTTGTGGAATTGGTGTATAAAAGCCGATCTCCGTTATTATGCATCGAACTTTTCAAATCATTTAATTTCGGAGTATTTGTTAATTCAATAGTGTTTGTCAAGATTTGTTTATTTGAGTATGAGAGTTTAGAATGCGGGGAATGCAATAAGTTCAACTCGATTCCAGCCTATATAAAATCTATTGTTTGCATTGCGAGAGAGATAAAGGGAAATCTCTTTTATTCATTGGGTTAATTCCACTTAAAACAGTTGAAGGCGTGCCCCATCGCACTTTTGAAAAGCTTTTAATTTGTATTTTGTGAGTGCGGCCCCAAAGAGAAACTGCGACAGGACCGGCCGTGTTACGTTTGCCACGAACTACACACGAATGCATGCCGCATGCTGGCTGAATACCCCTTTACACTTTCCCACTTCCTTTTTGCACTTCCCTCCTCCTGTCTTTTTCTTGGAGCATTGCAAAGTATTTAAAAATTAATGCCACTGAATTTCACAATTTTCATGGCTGTTAAGAGGGGCACGGCAAAAAGAGGGGGCAGAGACTGCGAGCCGTTAAAATGCTCGTACGTATGCAATGGATGGCACGTCCAAGCCCCGATCGAAGGTCAGAGGTTGCTGGGATGCGGGCCCACATCTGCGGAAATTCTTTGCTGTCGTGTGCAGTCCCTCGGATCAAAGACAACGTCGGCCGCAAAAAACTTTTAATACTTTTGGCCAAAAGCCGACGTTGAACTCGAGGCGCCATAAACTTGGCCTTGTGTGGCTCGTCGTTGGGCTGGCAGACTAGTGAGGGTGGGGCGTGGGCCATCACAGAGATATACATACGTACTGCTGATGAACTTGAGCCGCGCCGCTAATGCAACTGCTGGGATATAATTTATATGCAGCAAGCGCAGAAAATGAGTTTTGCTTTCGCGGGAGAGTTTTTCGCTTGCATAAATTGACAAATGACAGATCCTAAATTCCCATCGAGCTGAAAAGCATGTGGCTGGCTACAACTCGATTATCATGTCGATTGACAGTCAGCAAGATAGGACTTGGTGTTAGGGCTCATAAAACGCTTCCCTTCGGCTCGCTCAATTGTTCAGTTCCTCTGGGGCTATACTTGCTTCAGTTGGCGTGTTAAACAAGCAATTGAACTGGCCTCAAAAGTGCTACGGAACTTTTTTTAGGGCCCATCAACAGTAAAAGACAACTGTAGCGGACGCAGTTAAACGCATAGGCCACTAGCCACCACTTGCACCCTTCTCTCGGCAACCGACACTCGGCTCATCCGTCAGCAAGTGCTCTGACAACTGCGCAGTTAAGTGTTGGGGCAGCAGCCACACAAATGAAATGATTACGGGCGTTGTCCTTGGCCCTGGGCCCATGGTGGTGTGGTCCGTGTTCCATGTCAAATCAAGCAATGAAATCTTTAATGATATCAGCCAACATCCAAGTGCTAATGGAAGGCACGCCTGGCCTTGCAATAGCCAAGTGGGAAGCGGCTGGTTCTGACTTGCAGATGACTTGGCCGCATCCTAAATAAGCAGAGCACTGTTGGGTTTGTCCTAAATAAGCAGAGCCAGGCAAATTGCGCTCTTAAATTGGCAAGGCTTACGAAAATACAGCAAGTGAGAAATAGTTGAAATGTCGCTTTTGTGGGCGGGCCCATTAATCTATTTTGCGCTACAGCACATTAGATGATCTAACTCCGAGAAATTACAAAAGCTCAAAACTGCACTTGTAAGATCTGTGTCTAGAAAAACCTGCGTTAAAACTTTTATGCATAACACATGTCGTGATTATAAAAAACAGCTGTAAAATGGGAGAATGCAAAATTGTTAAGCGAAAACGAAAAGCTTTTTAAATTTACTTATTGAGAATAGAAAAAAAAATACAAATATGATGAATGTTCTATTTTCAAGAAACTGTCGATTCCCTAGAGTGAATCCACTTCTTCTACCCATAGATGGTATCGATTTTTGAACTCGATTAGTTTCGAACGATTTTTAGCCAGACGCTTGCACTACGCTTTATGCTCGCCCTGTTTCGCAATGTCACCACACCGATGTTAGCGACATCTACCAAATGGACTTCCGTGCTTTCAGTTTGTATCGGCATTTCATACCAAACGGAACGCGAACAGAGACGCGTCAAATCGGGGGTCATACGTAGCATACATATTATACGACGTATGTACGTATAGCTCGTATACGTATTACGTATACGTAACATCCAGAGAATCCGTGACATTGCACAGTGCGCTCTTCGCTCTGCTATTTCGGCATTTCACTCGCTCGTGCTAGTTCTATTCTTGCAGAATGCTGAGTGCCGAGTACAAGTTTCGCCTCCGCATCAGTTTTACGAGTGCACTGAGAGAAACAAAACCAATTTGCGAATTCCCGCACAGGGAACACAGTTCGCCGCTGGCTGAAGAATGATGTGTGTGTGTGTGTGTGTATGTATATGTGTGTGGGGTAAAGTCGCATTCTCGGTTGAAGAACTTTTTGTTTAGACTTGCTTAAGAACTTTTCAGACATTTTTCAATTTGCAGGGCAATTGAGTGAGGCACTGAGTATGAGTGTGCTTGCTCGACTAAGAGATACCCTAATAAGCATTTAACTTTTGGCATATCATTTATTAACATGATTATAATTCAGCTTTATGAGAATGCATACTTTATTATAGGGTAAACTTTTGCAGAACTTTTGAAACTTTTTGATAACAATCTTGCTATCTAACTTATTGAGCAAAAGCTGTAAAAACATGTTGATCGCTTGAAAATTAAACTTTCGCTCCAACACCGTCGCGACGGACCCCCTATTTTCCACCCAGCTGGGTGCTCATCCGAAATCGGTGATAAACACGTTTGATTAAAATGAGCTGAAGCTGCCCGAATGAGAAGCACAAAGTCTCATGCAACAGTTTTCCACCCTTGTGGCTCCAACATATTCACACATACAAATACATATACACCTACAGAGAATACAGCACACAGGCCACACACACCCGGCACAACAAAGTGGCCGGCATTGGGTGAAGGACGGACGAGACGACGTGCGGACCAGGCATTTTTGGGGCAAGTCGAGGCATATCATGTTTCACACTCAGTTCCACAGCAAGCCTCAAGGTAGACTCATGCATGTGTGACATAAGTCCGTACATGGACAATACGGGCGACCCAGTGAATACTGTTTGTGGAGCCGCAATTAAGACGCGCATCGTGCCGATGACAAAAGCGGGCCCGTAGACCCATAAGTGCGCGACGTGCAGCGGGGTGTGCGGCAACTGAATTTACATAACACCCCAGCCAAAAACATTGCGGTTCCGGTCGCAGGTGGCGCGTCGGAGGTTACGAGGTTAGCCTCTATCCGAGCTTAGCCCCGGCAAAGCCAACATGCTGTGCAGTTGCGGGTGTTTGCAGGGCGCAGGAGGTGCCAAGCGTCGCAGCTCCTCAGTGGAAGACGCCTCGTCGAGCCGCATCTCCGAGTTGGCGTCCAATGGCCAGGCAACACATTTGGCGACTCCGCCAGCGACATCGCGCACCTCCAGTCTACTGCAATTGTTTCAAAGGAAAGGTCGCAAGCACTTCGGCAAACAGCAGCGTAGCAGGAGTCCAATGCAGGCCGAGAGAAGTAAGTACCCTGTGGAAATTTCCACAAAATTTTAGTATAGTTTAAAGAGATCGATGTCTTTCTTGAAAGGGGTTAATTACATATTTGTAACCTATATTATTAACCCCTAATCTATATTATTCAATTATGCATTTCTGATATTATTAGTATTACATATTACCGGGGAATTTTTAGCACAACTATTAATATTCATAAATTAAACTGTAAGCCAACAACAATATGATATAATTTATATAAATCTTTCACGAGACAAAAGATATTTGGAAAATCTTGTGTGTTCATGGACTATTCCCCTATTGATTAACTGCGCCTGGTCTCCGAAGACTTGCTTCTTTATTTACACGGAAACGGAATCGAGGGAACGCATATATTATTTTGATTTGTATTCATTTCCTTCTTCATATAGAACAGGCCTGCATGCCACTTAATTTTTCTCCATCACGAAACGGGGTCGATGTGTGTTTACCAAAATGTATAGCTCCGCTCGGAGTGACCTCAGCCTAGCAGGACTGGACTGCCGCCAAGTCGCATGTTCCGCCACTCGAAAGAAATGTCATAGTTGTAGAGGTGCTCCGTCCACAGTTGCTCTGCACGCTTGCCAAGTTCAACTTAATCAACTTGGTCGCCAAGTGTGTATTGTGGCGCAGCAGTTCGTGCAACAAACTAGTTTGGAAAACTGTGTCAGGCCAGTCCGCCGTAGTGCTACGACGCTGGCTGACCAAAGGGTGGGCAATCGACCGGTCTGCCCACGAATACGTTCATATACATATGAAGGTGTGTGTGTGGGTTCTGTCGTTTGCTTGTCTGGCCAAAAACGGTTGCACACTATCACAGCAAACAGCAACACACAGAGAGAAGCGCGAGGCAGCGAGGCAGAGCAGCAAACCAGCAGCGCAGCAGAGAAACCCACCCGTTGCCTGTTCGAGCCGCAGTCTTACGTCGGGTTTTGCGTGCACAACAAAGAAATTGGTTTTCTTAATTCCGAACAAAGCCCGTATATGACCACCTACACCTACCATATAAAGCTCAGTCATAACTTTACTTAAAAGCAGGCTATATGTGTCGGTTAAAGTATTTTCTTTTTTTTATACAACATAAAACAAAAAAGCGACAACACCAAAGCGACTTCCCCATTTAATTGGTTGAGTTTGTTCGAAAAACATTAAAGCTAAAGAAAAATCAATATCTTAAAATGTTCGGCATGGGATCCATTACTAAGCGCAGCATTTTATGGAGTCCTCTTTTCTTTTTCTGAGAAGTTTGAATGGATTACATATAACATAATACATATTGAAACGATGATACTAAAATATTAGATAACCATGGATGACAACGGCAAGTAAATATGTAATTCTTTAATTGATTTGCTCCAGGAAATGTCTATTCTCTATATTTATACGCAGAATATGGAAGTAAATAGATGGCATCATTTGTTTTCTGTGATCAAATTATGTAAACTTAGTATTATTGAATTGTTATAATTAATCAGAAAGCTAAAATACCGTTGGAACGCTCATAATTAAATAGCAAAGCGACATTAAAAGAATTTAAAATAATATAATATAATTAAAAAGATCTATTCAAAAAGCTAATCAAATTTAACTAATGCATTACTTACTTTCTTAGCAATCAGAGCCGCCATATTTATCCAGAAATGGTATCGCCAGCATCAGGCAAGACAAGAAATGCGAAAACGGTGCAATTGGCAAATATTCCAGAATCTAGAATATGCCAGCGAACAGGACCAAGCTGAGGTGAGTAACCACAAGCAACTATGTAGAGGGATATTTATCACTGTGTATGTCTGAGAAGGTTAACCTTAACAGAGGAAAAGAGAGGGCGTCGTTGAACGTGCATTTGTTTAGTTTCGAAAGTCAATAAAAGTCTAAAGTGAATTGAACTAGATATGTTTGTTTGAGCGTAGTTGACGAGAACTACGAGCTGCAACAACCATGCATAAGAAATCATGTTGTTCGGGTCACGGTAAAATTGAAGACGAAACAGATAAGTGGCGATATGATATGTTATATATAAGATATGTATATATTGTAATAGTACTTTGCATTAGTATTTTGTATGTGTATATAACAAATGAAATTCAATGCGAACAATGTTTTAGAGAATTAGAAAAGTAGTCAATAGCCGATTCGATTGAGTCTGTCCATCTGGATGAACGCGCCGATCTCAGCTATCATAAAAACAAGAGACAACAAATTCGACAATTCAAGTTTATTTCAAACTTTCGATTCCGCCATCAAAATCGGACCACTATATCATATAGTATCATAGGAACAATCATATATACCATAAGAACAATCGGCCGAAATAAAGGTTTTTTTTATTAAGACTAGTGATTTTAGAAACAACTTATCAGTACCAATATATGTGAAATATAATATTAAACATACACAATGCCATTTAATTTTGCACCATTATATATAACTAGTTGTTACGAGTTCATACTGTGATGGATATCAAACAAGACACTAAACTTTATAACTGTTTATTGATTATTTCGAGTCGTTATGGCGTAAAATTAGAATGTTATAAAAGATATAAAAAGTAGTAGTAGTAGCAGTAGTATTTAATTTTATGTGTTTTTGCCGCCGTTGGTTGTCGAGACCTGCCAACTTGTCCCTTTTTTTCTAGAGATGCAGCTTCTTTTTTATATCGGTATTGATACAAGTATCGATAATGCTAATGGTGGTTCGAAAGATGCAGCCAAACAAAAACTCAAATTTAAATTCAAATAGACTTAAATGTAACAGAAATATGTACGTGAAGTCGCAACATCCCACCCACCGTAAAACTACTCCATAGTTTTACCCAAAACATCTAGCACTGCAAGCTTTGAAACTGGTCTTTTTAGCAATCCAGTTGACGTTTGTACTTCAGCTATTCGGATTTGGCCGTCCGCGGCAGTAATTGTACGAAGAACAACTCCTTTTCTCCAGTTACCTCTTGGAAGGCTCTCCTCACAAATTACCACAACATCTCCCTTTGCTATGGGTTTGGATCGCGCATGCCATTTAGTGCGCCGTGTCAAAGTCGGTAGATATTCACGCATCCATCGATGCCAAAAATTATCTTTCATCTGTTGACTAATTCGATACTGCTTACGTAGGCACAAATTAAGATCTTTTCCAGGAGTTTGCGTCGAGTTCGTCGTTCCCAGTAAGAAATGGTTTGGAGTCAGAGGTTCCAGATCATTTATATCTATTGGCAAATGGGTTAATGGTCGACTGTTTATTATATTTTCAGCTTCTATCAGCAAGCTCCTTAAAGTTTCCACCTGTGGTGCTTTCTCTTTTAATGTTATGGCCAATACTCGTTTTATGCTCCTAACCATGCGCTCCCAGCATCCGCCAGAGCTCGGATTGGATGGACAATTAAACTGCCACTCGATGCCTTTTTTGCCTAACTCTGATTTTATATATTCCATATCAAAAAAATCCTTTGCGTTCTTTAATTCCTTATTGGTGCCAACGAAATTAGTTCCCATGTCAGAACGGATCTTGACAGGAATTCCTCTTCGGTTCACAAAATTCCTTATACACAACACACATGCGTCTGTAGACAAGTCTGCCGCTAACTCCAGATGAACAGCCCTTATAGTTAAACATGTGAAAAGTGCAACCCATCTCTTTTCTTGTCTTCGTCCAATCGTCACCATGATTGGCCCAAAGTAGTCCAATCCTACGTACGAAAATGGCCGTTGAAATGGTGTCACTCTATCCTCTGGTAACTGGCCCATCAACGGTGGTACAGGCTAAGCCATCTCGTTTTTACAATGTTGACATCTTGCCTTAGCTCGACTCACAGCTTTTCTTAAATTCACAATCCAGAATTGACGCCTTATTTCGTTTACAATAAGCTCATTGTTTTGATGATGATAGCTGACATGATACCATCTAACAATTAACTCTGACAAAATGTGACGCGATGGTAACAATATCGGACGACGTGCCCTCTCTGGAATGGAAATACAATAATCCAGCCTTCCTCCAACAATGATAACACCATTCGCGTTCAATTGGGGCGACAATGAGTATATCGGACTTTCCTTCGACACGATTCCAGATTCCAAAAGTTCTTCTATTTCCTTCCAGTATGCTTCAAGTTGCGCAATTTTACATAAGGTTATTTCTGCCAGGTTCAATTCGTGTGCCGTCAACTCTCCGTCATATTCTCCATGTTGGTCCTTGCGACATTTGCTCACAAACCTCCAAATCCAGCCTACTGTACGTTTTAAGCGTGAATAATTTGAAAACCTTTCTAGTGATATCCATTGAGCCTTGCCAAAAAACATGATTTGTTTGCGTCGTTCAGACATATCTTCTTGGTTGGAACGGAATTCTTGTGAAGGCCACTTCTCCTTTTCCAAAAGCAAAAATTCAGGTCCACTTATCCAAACACTGTTTACATCGTATTCACATCGGTTGCTGGTTTTTGTGGCTTTATCGGCTGCATTCAGTTTTGTTGGCACCCAATACCAATCCTTCTCCTGTGTACTTTCCAAAATTTCGCTCACTCTATGAGCCACAAATGGTTTATATTGACGATGGTCCGATTTGATCCATGAGACTACTGTTCTTGAGTCTGTCCACAAGGTTGAAGACTTCACATTAACGTCATGGCATTCTAAAACGGTTTTTCTTAGACGAGTACCAAGTACGGCCGCCTGCAGCTCTAGCCTGGGAATAGTTAATAACTTTAGAGGTGCACATCTCGTTTTTCCACATATAAACATTAATTGTACCCTGGCACCACAAGTTATTCGCCAATATGCCACTGCCGCAAATGCTTGCTCACTTGCATCTACAAAGACATGTAACTCAACGTAGTCTGACATTAGGAAATTCTGGGAATAACATCTTCTTAGTTTAAATTCCTTGACCTTTTTGAACTGATGAACCCATTGTTTAAATGCAGCAAATATGTTTTCAGGCAATAAATCGTTCCAATGGATTCCTGTTCGCCATACATCCTGAATTAAGACTTTTCCGTATATCATTAAATCCGCGAGCATGCCGAAGGGATCGTAGACAGACATCACCATGCTTAATAGCTGACGCTTCGTTGGACATTGAAGACCTTCTACTATTTGTTTATCTACGCGATTTAATTTTAAGTCAAAAACAAAAACGTCCTTTTGACTGTTCCAATGCATACCTAAGATTTTATCATAGGCTTCGGTATCCAGTTTCACTGCTTCTTGAATGTTGCCGTTGCTTTCCACGCCGCTGTTTAAACTTTGCTGAACCAATACGGAGTTCGAAACAAATCCTCGCAACTCAAAATGACCCATTTGATGCACCCATTTTACTTCTGCGCTAATTTTAAAAGCTTCTTCCTCAGATGTGAAGCTAGCTACGAAGTCGTCCACATAATGTTTATTCTCAATTGCATCAATAACTTGATCTCTGTGTATCGTTGCATTTTGGGCATTTAAATTCTTTACGTACTGAGCACAACAAGGAGAGCAAGCAGCTCCAAATATCATTACATTCATTCGGTAGGTGTCCAACTCAGCATCTTGATTGCCATGTCTCCAAATAAATCTCAATGAATCTTGATCCTCTTTGCGAACCTGCACTTGCAGAAACATCTCCTTTATGTCTGCACATACCGCAACAATTCCTTGACGAAATTTAAAAAGGATTTGTGTCAAAGGTGGGTTTTCATCTTGCCCTTTCAAAAGTTCAGTGTTCAGGGACACTCCATCGATAGTCGCAGCTGCATCAAAGACCAATCTCATTTTCTTTGGCTTGTTTATATTATAAACACCAAAATGAGGTAAATACCAAGTTCGCGCACCAACTTTTGCAGTTTCTTCTTTAGACATTTTTGCGGCATATCCTTTCTTCACGAAGTCCATAATCGCAGCATCATATTCGTTCATTTTTCCCATGCTCATCATCCTCTTTTCAATTCCTTGCAATCTACTGAACGCCATGTCAAAACTGTCTGGCAAATGTATATCATCGTTTTTCCATAAGAGCCCAGTTTCATATGAGTTCTCCAATCGTTTAGTAGTGTTCTTTAAAATACTCCTGGCTCTTAAATCATCAGCAGATTGCAGTGGTTCCTTAGCTGCATTGACCCCAAAATTTTCAGTCGTGAAATAATCCGCAATTAATTTGTGCATTTCGTTTTCTTCCTGTTCTCGTACATGGAATATCGTTGAAATTAAAGATCTCTCTTTACAATCGCCAGAACTTCCGTAGATACTCCAGCCTAATGACGTCTTTGCTACCAACAAGTTCTTATCCAGTATCATGCTTTTCAGTGTTGCGGTCAGGTGACAATTATTTATTCCAATCAAAAGCATTGGATTCGCATCAGTGTATCCTTCAATGAGGACATTTCTCAATCTTTTATATTTATCCTTTAGTTCGTTTATGTCCAACGATTGTAATGGTAACTGCAGATTAGGGACCGTGTTTCCAGAAAACCTCAACCATTTGCTGTTTCGACCTTGTCTCCTTATTCGCAAGTTACACTCCATCGAGCTTACCACAGTAGTACGATTTTCTATCCAATTCAATGTAAGGTTATCTTTCTGCTGCTGTACTCCCAAATTTACTGCAAACTGTTCATTAACTAACGAAGCAGAGGAACCTTCATCTAAGAATGCATATGTCCTTACAATTTTTCTGTTTGGTCCGATGATTTCAACAGGTACTACTTTAAAAATTATTTTAGATTTTGCTGGTTTTATAGTATTTACCGAAACTTCAGTTGCAGCGTTCTCTTTACATGGTTTTTCTTCAGAATGCAACAATGAATGATGCAGTTTCTTGCATCCATCCTTTTTACACTCCTTCTTATTTTTGCAAACATTTTGTCTATGTCCTTTTCGCAAGCATCCAAAACATAGTTGATGTTTCTTTACCATAGACCATTTGTCTTCTGTTTTCGCTTTAGAAAATACGCTGCATCTGTCAAAATAATGATCTCCGTGACACTCATAGCATTCAGGTTTATATTTCGTTTCCTTCTTGGATTCGTCATCCTTGGTGGTCTGCATAACAACTCTTTGATGCTTGTTCTTCTTCTCTGATTCGTCTGCTGAGAATACCATCATCGCCCTTGCAATGCTTCTGGCCATAGTGCTGATCCATGTACTAAAGTCCTTTAAATTTGGATAATTTCGAAGAGTAGTTGTATACTCTATCCATTGAATGCGTTTCGTCATTGGTATCTTGCACACCAACTGTTCAATCAGGGAAGGATTCTGTAAATATTGAGTTGCATTAGCCGATTGCAAGAATATAACCAAATTTTCCACTTTCGTTGCAAATGGGACCAACAATTGCAAATTATCCTCTGATACAGCAGTAATTTTGCTGACCATGTCCATTTGACTCCTTATCATTGACTCCGGCCTCCCATAGGTGAACTCTAAACGATTCATAACATGTTCAACATTCATAGGATTTATAAGCAAACCCTTGACTTCATCTCTGGCCGCTCCCTTTATGCTTTTTGTAGCCTCAACAGATTTTCCAGTTTAGAATATCCAAAAGCGTTCGACGACTCCCAAAACATTGTTGAAAATACGGGCCAATCCTCTGGGTTTCCATTAAACTCAGGCAAATCAATGAGTTTTCGAGGGTATACGAGTGGAGGATGTTGCAACACATTTCTGCTACTGTTCAATCTGGCTGAACCCAATAAACCACCACCAACACCATCGACCCCGTACATACCAATACCATCTCCAGCGTCTCCTAAGCCGCCAGAACCATTTATGCCAAGATTACGTGAGCCTTCGTTAGCGTCCATGTTGAATACGCCTCTCATTTGTTCGTATGTACCGACACCAGATCCCACGACGCCAAAGTCATCTGCACCGCCAGTAGTGCCAATTATGCCACGCACGCCTGTAACAGCGCCGACATTTCCAATTTCACTTCTGTTATCTTCTGAATACTGCGCACCTCCAGCAGCGCCACGATCATCACGCGCACATCGATCAGTGCCCAATAGACGTGAATTTCTAACAGCATCAAGTTGTTTCTGTGAACTTCCAGGAATGCTCACAGATTCTGCGCCATCCAAGGCGCCCAATTGTCCACATATACCTCCTGCAGTGCCTCCAGTGACATGAAGCATTGTGTTCTTTATGCTGACTACTTGCTTAGCCAGCTCCGATTGAGTAACGTTGACATTTTCCACAAAGATGGCCAATTTATTTTGCCGATCCTCCATGTTCCTCACGGAGTTATATAATTGACCGTTTCGCTCATCCATTTTCTGCATCATGTTCATCAAATTACGTATCAAGTCACCATGTGCATCCGATTTCCCAGAAGTCTCGACAACTGTGTCATCCAAGTTCGAATCCATCTCGTCAGTAGAATTTGACCCACTTTTTGACCTCGGAGTTCCTTTTCCAGTCATGTCGTTCGAATTAAATTCCATGTTCTGCTTTTTCATTTGCTTACCGCTGCGTAATTTCATCATACGCCGGCATTGCCTCGTGTCTATATGCTATGTGTGTGTCTATTTCACAAGAAGTTGCAACGTCTTTTTTACAATTTCACCACACACACACATCAATAAAGCTCGCTTTTAATATGCACGACATAAATTAATGAGGTACACATAAAATTAAAGATGTTACGAGTTCATACTGTGATGGATATCAAACAAGACACTAAACTTTATAACTGTTTATTGATTATTTCGAGTCGTTATGGCGTAAAATTAGAATGTTACAAAAGATATAAAAAGTAGTAGTAGTAGCAGTAGTATTTAATTTTATGTGTTTTTGCCGCCGTTGGTTGTCGAGACCTGCCAACTTGTCCCTTTTTTTCTAGAGATGCAGCTTCTTTTTTATATCGGTATTGATACAAGTATCGATAATGCTAATGGTGGTTCGAAAGATGCAGCCAAACAAAAACTCAAATTTAAATTCAAATAGACTTAAATGTAACAGAAATATGTACGTGAAGTCGCAACACTAGTATTAGATCGATCGAAGGATATAAGAACTTATTCACACGCATTTTTTTTGAATTCAAACGCACAGATATACATATGTGCTTGGACAATGAAATGACACAAGTATAAAAGCGTATTCATTTATAGATGTTTTTATTAGACAAGGGGTATTTTACTGTAAAGCAATTTGAACTATAGCTTTTGTTACTTAATGAATATTAAATTGTTGTCTGTTCTTCAATTTTCCATTGCAGCTATACAAATTCTTTAATGAGCTCATCAAACACATGCCACAGGCAGCTGGGACTGGGAATAAGAGTCAATCATCGTCGATTAGTAAGCAATATTACGTAGCTCGGGCAGAGTTTATTAAAATGTACTTTACCTAATTATTAAATTCAGCTTCTGTTCTGGAGGAAAACGATGCTCTAGTTGAGGAAGGTGGCGATATTGTATCAACCAAAATAGAAATACCAATAACAAAAAATCACATAGATCTGCTGATTGACATATTCCGAAAAAAAAGGGTAAATAGATTTTCTTTTCTCAATCTTGTAATTCTTGAAAACATGTCCGACTGACTTTGTATAGGGGAATCGCTTGCATCCCAAATATGTGGCACTAATCCTGCGGGAAGCTGCCAAGTCCCTCAAGCAGATGCCAAATCTGTCTATGGTATCGACTACTGTCTCCCAACAGGTAACTGTGTGTGGGGATTTGCATGGGAAGCTGGACGATCTACTGGTAGTGCTCTGCAAGGTAAGGATTCGGGTCTTCAGAGATTCTGTGAGTAAATGTGTTTTCCCAAATTAGAATGGACTCCCCTCCACTTGCAATCCCTATGTATTCAATGGGGACTTTGTCGACAGAGGCAAGAAGGGGCTCGAGGTGCTGCTGCTGCTATTGTCCCTATATCTGGCATTTCCCAATGCTGTTTTCCTGAACCGCGGAAATCACGAGGACAGTGTTATGAATGCCCGATATGGTTTCACACGCGAAGTCGAGCGAAAGTATCCAGTGCGTATGTCGATAAGTTCAATATACCATGCAATTTACTCCGAACTATCCCATTTAGCGAAATTACAAACGGCTACTTCGTCTAATCGACGAGGTCTATCGTTGGCTTCCGTTGGGATCCATTTTGAACAATCGTGTCCTGATTGTACATGGTGGTTTCTCGGACAACACGAGCATTGACCTCATTAAAAGTATCGATAGAGGAAAGGTGAATCCCTATTAGCTCCATCAACCAACTCCCTTACTAAATAAAAGTTCTCTTAGTACGTTTCCATTTTGCGTCCACCACTCAGGGAATCTGAGCCGTTAGACAAGACCGAGTGGCAACAGGTAATAAATAGGGAAATAAAAATAATGATGTACTTATCGATAATCATCTTCGATTGTCTTTCAGATCTTCGACATCATGTGGAGCGACCCACAGATAACGCCGGGGTGCAAGCCGAATACTTTGCGAGGTGCTGGCGTTTGGTTTGGCCCGGACATAACTGAGAGCTTCCTTGAGCGCCATCGGCTCAGTTATGTCATACGCTCGCATGAATGCAAGCCCAATGGACACGAGTTCATGCATGACAATAAGGTAAGCAAGCGAAAGAAAGACAGCATTTATTGTATTTAAATAATTTTCTTCCCGCACAGGTCATCACCATATTTTCGGCATCGAACTATTATGCCATGGGATCCAACAAGGGTGCCTACATGCGACTAAACAGCCAACTGATACCGCACTTTGTGCAGTACGTTTCGGCTGCTTCGCAGGCCAAGCGATTGACCTTCAAGCAGCGCGTGGGTATCGTGGAGAGCGCCGCGTTGAAGGAGCTGGCTGTACGTATGCGCGAGCACCGCGATGAGCTGGAGACACAGTTCAGGAAGTACGATCCTCATGACAAGGGCTGCATCAATATTGCCAAGTGGTGTTATGTCATGGAGGAGGTAACTAAGTTGGGTCTACCCTGGAGATTGCTGCGGGACAAACTGGCACCAGGCACCGATAGCCAGAGTGTTAACTATTTTAGAACATTAGATCTGCTCGACACGGATGTTATCGTAAGTATTAAGTAAGAGGGTTATTTGAATTCGTTATCTTTACCTTACGTTATGCAGATGGAGGCCGAGGCAGATGGAACGACCGTAATGGATGCTTTGTATGCCAACAAATCCAGCTTGGAAGCCATTTTTAACATCATAGATGCCGATAATTCAGGTTTGTTATATATTGCAAATCATTAGCTTTATTCAATTCGGACTGGATTGTACTTCTTTTATAGGCGAAATAACTCTCGACGAGTTTGAGAAGGCAATTGACCTTCTTGTGGCCCACATGCCTGGGGTATATTCAAAGGTAGAAATGTTGGAAAAGTGTCGCATGATGGATCTCAATGGCGATGGCAAGGTGGATCTAAACGAATTCTTGGAGGCCTTCAGGTTGAGCGATGTACATAGAAAGCAACAACACGAAGCCGACATACGGAAGCGATCCACAACCAGAGCCTGCATTAATCAGCCCACATCAGAGTCGGTGACAAAACTAGCGAACATAATATCAAAGAATACACTAGTCGTTGAGCAGGACATCGATCCGAATGATTGCGAGGCACGGGTAATTAATCTCAAGTAAATAATACAGTCTATGGTATATGCATATAACCAACATAGGCAATCGTTTTCCAAGTGAAACAGTTATTAAGTAATTTTATTAATATCATACAAACATACTATACAAGTTATGAGAAACTTTTAAGAGGTCCAAAATTGCTGCAAGACTTGCCTGATCTAAGCTACTTAATATACTATATCAATTATTCACTATTATTATAACGCCATTTTCTTATTAATACTGCAATTTTTTAATTTCATCAATTTCGTGTATGGTTCAATTAAAGCAAAAAGCTCCGATATTTGTATTTACTTAGTGAAAGAATAAAAAATGAGTGAAATATTTCTTATTTTATTGTTACTAAACAATTTCCAGCAATTTTTAAACTTTAAACTGATAAGATTTATCTTGTAGGAATTGTGAATTATATACAGCTGCGGTTAAAATAATAGCACCATTAGCACGATTTTTGTTCGTCACAGTTTTTCTGTTTTATCTGACGCTTTTTGATTATTTTCTTTACTAAAATTTAATGATACAATGCTTTTCAATGAATTTATGAAAAAAGTTAGCAGGTATTATTGGTAGTTTTTAAAATAATTACGAAAACAAAAGAAAACCTTCGAATTGCGGCGGTAACAAAAATAGCACTATTGTTGAAAATTGGTTAAAACTAAATAATAAAACAAAATATTTATTCAGGAAATTAATTATATCTATAGTAATATGTTTTAGTAATATTAATATTTAGTTGTGTGGTCTTTCTTGGTGATCACTGATGCAGATCATCTAAGCATGGAGTCGACCAAGTCTTGGCACCGTTCTTTAGGAATTATGTCCCATGAATCTTTCACAACAGCCCAAAGGTCCTTATTATTTTTGGGTTTAGCTTCAGAAACCTTTTTTTTAACGTCCGACCAATGGTTTTCAATAGAATTCAAATCCGGTGACTAAGCAGGCCATTCCATAAGGCTGATCAAGTTATCCTCGAACCATTTACGAGCTTTCTTGCTGGTATGTTTAGGATCATTATCCTGCTGGAATACCCAGATCAAAGGCATTTCGTATTCGGCATATGACAACATAATATTTTTTAATATGTCCGTGTAAACATGTTGATCCATGATCGTTTTAATACAGTGTATTGGACCTATTCCATGGTATGAAAAACAAGCCCACACCATGATATTTGAGCCTACATGTTTTACCGACTTAAATGTTAAACGAGGATTATATTCAGCTTTTGGTGGACGCCGAACATAAGAGCGAGAGCCTTTACCGCCAAACAAAACTATTTTGCTGTCATCTGACCACAATATGTTGCGCCATTTCTCCACGGGTCAATCCAGGTGTGACTTGGCGAACTGAATGCGTTTTGACACATGCTTCGCTGTAAAAAGCGGGACTTTTCTTGGGCTGCAGGCATTCAGGTTATTTAGTCTAAAGTGTTTGCGGACTGTTTCCACGCTTGCAGCTATCTGAAGCTCCTTTTTTAGCTCCGTAGCCGGCTTTAACGGCTCCTTCTTGCATTGCCGAACCAAGCGAGTGACCTCCAACTTGGTCAGTGCAGGCTTTCTTCCACGTGTTTCTTCCTTTTTTTCGAATAATATTGCATTGCGGATCATTTTATTTAAACATCCGACAATTTTACCAATTTCAGTATAAGTTTTTCTTTCTGAGATCATGTTTTTGATCAAACTTATTTTTTCGTCGGTACAATGCTTTCCGCGACCCACACTAAGAAAATTTATCCTTTTCTTTTCGAAAAAACTCAATCCAAATCTTTAATACAACTCCCTTTTTAAAATTAGGGCGAAATAAACCGAGAGCAAGCACTTCTACCAATTTTATTCAGCAAAAACGTGATTAGTGCTATTTTTGTTACCGCCTGATTTCGTGCACTTTTGCACTGAGTAGTCAAAAACAAAAAGAACCGTTACATTGAGATGTTAAAAATAGATATCTGATAGAGACAACATATTGTACATATTCATCGAGAAGTCGAACTTTAAAAAAAAAATGCCAAAAAATACATTTTTTAGGAAGACAAATTTTCACCCGTAGTAGTGCTATTATTTTAACCGCAGCTGGTCGGTGATCTTTTCGTATCTCCGCACTAAATTGGAACAAGCATGAAAGCTACAGTCGAGAGTGATCGACTGGGATACACCTGCTACCCATATGACAAAAGCGATTTCTTAAAAAAAATTTATATCAATTCTGATTTTTAGAATCAAATTTTCAGATCATGGGCGTTGATAGTTATTAACTAAATTTTCCTGGATTCAAATTACGCTTGAAACTCGGTTTTAATCGATTTACGGGGGCGGAAAGGGGCGTCGTCAAATTCTAAAAGAAACTTGATCTGCGTGCAAAAATAAGACATATGAATACCAAATATGAAAACCTCGATCTCAGAGACTGAAATAGCTAGAAAAATAGAAAAAACCACAGTGGGATACCCTTCGACCTATGTTCCGGTGTAGTTTAATTTGTTAAATTCATACACATATACAAATGCCCATGCTTTTAAATTATTGCCGACAAATGGCGCTCGCGCTTTGCGCTCGCCCGCCTCCCTTGTTAGCTGATACACGCACTTGGTTTTATGCACATACTTTCTTAAATAACTTCTGTGTTTATTGTCCGATCGGATTGCAATACGTAGATATTTTAATGAGCTTAGTATATGTTTAAGTCAGATAGTTGTATCTTTTATACAGCGGTTACAAATTAAGTTTAAAAATAAAAGTATTGATTTGCGGGGGCGGTGGGCGTGGCACATAACATTTGAAATAAACTTGTTCAGCTTATAGTACACAGGAGTCTTCCTGCCAAATTTGGTAACTCTAGCTTTTATAATAGCTGAGATCTGTGCGTTCAGACAGACAGACAGACAGACAGACGGACAGACAGACAGACAGGGCTCAGTCGAGTCGGCTTGTGACCCTGAGCAAGAATATATATACTTTATACCTTCTGCCTGTTACATACATTTGCACAAAGTTAGTATACCGTTTTTTGACCATTTTCAATGGTCGAAGGGTATACAATTTTGGTATCAGTATGATTTATTATAGGACGCAGAATAATTTTGTTTCAGAATTCGACTCTTTTCGCCCCCTTAAATCGATAAAATCCGAATTCCAAGCGTAAAATTAACGCAGAAGAACTCATTGTTGGTAAACACAAAAACTATCAACATCCAAATGGTTTTAAAAATTTTGGTTGCGATCGGATAATTAAGAAGTTATTTAGAAAATAGTTTTAAGATATTACTGATGTCCAAACCGCACCCTAAGGTATACAACTCAAAATTAGTAACAATTGGAAGCTCTTTCGTACCTTTTATACCCTTTGACCATTGAAATTGGAATTGGAGTACTTATGTAGGTATTAGAATTGGGTACCCCTGATCTTTGTGGGCTATAAGGAAGGTAATTAATAATCACATGGTTATTAATTACCTTCCTTTGAATATGCCGGATTGAGTTGTTCTTGATTTCCACTTCCACGTTGATCTTGTGATTAAATCTTTTGATTCACTGAGATTTTAGAGAAGACAACATTTATACTTTACTTATAATCTGAGGCTACTAAAAGTGAATTCACAAACTTACATTCATAATTGAAAATGCATTCATGATTGTAAAATAAAATATATCTTTGGCTACTCGAGTCGCATTCGTATAATAAAATATAATATTATTTTCGATAGAGCTCTCAAATGGCATTGGTTGCTATTGAAAAGTAAATTGGAAATCCCCACTACAATACCTTCAATTTGACGTGTCGGCAATTAAATAAACTAATTTATTTAATTTTCAACGCAAACATAAATCAAAGCTATTTTGCATAAATACTTCGGTGATTTACAGTTGGGTTGCGTCAAATGGAGTCTAGCCAAACAAATACGAGTAGTCCGCAATAAAATTGCGCACAATACATAAATAAATCGCAAATATTTGTTTGCTTTTTCATTGTGTGCTCCGTTTTTTTTACAGGTTTCTCAATTTAAGTTGGGTTTCCTCTGCAATTAGATGCGCGAACGTGACTTTGTAACTTTGTGCAACAAATGCAACATATACAAATGCAATTATTACGGACAGCTGCATGTGACAGTTCTTCCCCCCTCTCCCTTTATTAAACTCTTTAAACCTTCTGGATTTATTGTTGAAAATCTTTCTTTAAGTCTACCTTCGAACAAGTTTGGACATGGGCTTTTTTAATTTGTGCGTCGGTCAAAGTTTTTCAATTTAAAATTTCCCTAAGTCGGATATATAATATACAAAATGTGGGTGCGGCTACACAGCGGCTGCTTTGCACACCTGTTCCCCAATTCCCCTGCTTGGCTTTCCGTTTTCTCAGTTTTCCAGTTACTTGGGTTAACGATGGAGCGAAAGCATCGTCTATTCAATAATTAAGTTTACGCCAGGCATAAAACATTTTACACTTGTGCATATTATACCTACTTTTTATTCCTTTGCAGAGTGTATACAATTTTTGTAATAAATGCATAGCATATTAAACTTCTATTTCTAAATGTATTTTCATCATTAAGTGACTAATGCATTGATGAAGTCTTCTAAATAAAATATATATCCACTGTATAAAAAATAATTCCAGGCTGTGTAAAGTATCAGTGTGTCATAAAAAAATTTTGCGAACGTTATAAAATACCCAGAATATACTAATGAGCTTCCTTTTACAACGGTTTGTTGTGAGATGAAATTGTTTAATACAACATTTATACCCATCGCCCATTAAACATGTTAAAAAGAGTATGAAAACTTTTTGCAAATGTATGTTACTGGTATAACTTTCCTTCTTATAACTTATCTTTTAAATACAATTCCTAAATAGTAAGACTATTATTATTAACAATAAGAACTGAAATTATTACGTCGCCTTAGGGCCCAGAGCCCAATCATCAGTTAAAAGATTTGAATAAGGTTGTAAAAAAGTGAGAAACCAATAGGCGGAAGAAAACTTTATCTTTGAAATTTTTAGTATGCTTGGGTGATGAATTTCCTATTATCGGGTGCCCCCGAATAAAGCCTTTATATGGTTTGCATTAAATTTAATTTGCTGTAAACCAGTAAGAGGTATATCATGAAAAACTTAAAGGCGATTCTATTGAATGTGATTATGAGAAAAAATGGTGCAACCCCAAATACAAAAAATACAAGATTTGCATAGAATGTTTTCCGTTTAACTATCATATTTAGGTCCACAGCTTTATGAAACCTTTCGATTCCTTGAGCCCGCAGAATTGAATTGTAAGTAGCGCATGGCCAAAGGCTGTTCCCCTAGGCTGGATATGCTGCTCTACAAGGGTTACCCGTGTAATGGAAACATTTATGTTGTCGCACTTGTTTGTGTTTGTCCTTGCTGTGACCGTGCGTAGTTTATTGGAACGTGTGTAATGCACGTATGTAGTATATTTCTATGTATCTAAATATATTTTCCTACATATTTGTTCATGCTCACATTGAAAAAATTGAAACGTGACATGCATTGGCAACGCGACCAATGCCGCGTATGAGCGGTTCGCTTCGCTGTGCGCTTTTGCTTAAAGCAGATGGTGAATGTTTCAACTTTGAACCCTGCACTTAATTTTTTATTAAACACCGTAATCTTGAAGAAGCTGGCCCCGAGTCGCGGCGTGTCCGTTGCATGTCAACACATTTGATTGACGAGGGTGATTTAATAAATGAAATGAACAACGAACAAAAAATAACAGCAAAAGCAAGACAAGAAAATGGGTAACGATTTGGGGATAAGCACGAGTTTCCTCAAGGACAGTCGGGACGACGACACAAATCTATGCAAGAGAAAAAAATAAGAAGTGAATGGAAAAACATGAACAGCAAAGGCGACGAAAGTGGCCTTAGCGGCAATGAAAACAATGAATGTGATTTATTTATAATCATACTAACTAAATTTGATTATATACGAGTACATTAATATACCATATAGTCATTATAAAACATGGACAATAAATGCAATACGTATCCCAAATGCGTAATGTTGTTAAAATTAGTACGAAAATATAATTAAGAAAGATTCTTTATATGTCTCAACTGTTCTCCGTGTTATTGTAGAATATTTTATATTCCCTAATTCATGAAGTCTTTAATAAGAATTATGTTCTATTAAACATTTAGCATTTTATAGACCCTTACAATTTATAAATTTCCATAATTATACAATTTCTAAATATTCCGAGTAAAGCAGATCATACTCGAGTTATTTATGCAGCTAATAATAGTTCAAATTTATGCCATATCATTATTTTAAAGCATCATGGTAACAACCCGAGTTATTCAGAGATCTTGAACCAAAGCAGTTTACGCCAACTAACTGAAATTCCCATATCATAAGATAATTACGGCACCTAAGCAAACACCGGAATCAAGCATCGTATAGCTTCTACTCTCGTCAGCCACTTCCTGGCATTTCCGACCCTTTGCCCAGTCAGCATGAAAAAAATTACCCAAAGGCAACCAAAGGCATAGCCCCCACCCTTTATTTCCTTCGTCCTTTTCCCCCTATGGCGCTGCAATGCCCGTTTTTGCCTCAATTAATTTGCGCTTTATGTTTTATACTCGTATGACCAAGTTCTGCCTCTCGGTTATGTCCTTGTTAAATTTACATATAATTTGGAATACCCGCTACCGAAATGTGCGAAACTGGAGGCGACGCTTGTGTGGGGGCAGGAGGCGTGGCCTTACCCTCTGTCATATGCAATGGCTTTTAATATATGTCGGCACGAGTGTATATATGATACATATAGTTGTGTGCGTTGTTGGTGGTGCAGACGTAAGCAATAAATCAAGGCTGCTGCGAGCCTAGTTAGGATCTTTTCTCATCCTCATCGTAGTCGGCACCAAGGCGACTCACAATATTTTCACTAATGAAGTCATTTCACAGTTCAATGACGCCTTGCATCGCCATCTTCCACTTTATATTTATATCTTCATCTTTGCCGGCCACACGCATCTAGCAAACGCTCTTGGCAACGCGGCATCCTCATCGCTGGCTCCGTGTCTTATTGGCAAAACTGATTTAGTCACGTTTCCGATGGCGTTGCCTTTTGCTGGTCTTGCTTCTGCTCCAGCAACATTCTCAGCAATTGCCTTTATCGTGATTACTTTGTGTTCGACTATCAAGTTGCCATAGAAAATTTGCTCACTTTTAGTTTATGCTGTTGCACATGTGTATGTAGTATATGCCCAGACTGCCTGTCTATACCCCCGTTTATGTATCGAAGAGATTTTAATTAAGCCGCGCAACATGCACAGCCAACTCCAGAGTTCTCTTTGGCGCACCCCTCGAGGCGTATGCGTAATAAGAAAAGCATTGCAGCGTTATGCAAGGCTTTATGCATAGAAATAACAATAAAAGCGGATAGTAAAAAAGTCACTGACAACGACAACATTTGCAGATGCTCCATGAAGGGTTCCGGGCATACACCCATGCATGTATGTATATCAGGGAGAACCAGGGTCTCCTGGGTGACAAAGTGGAATTTTTTATATGCCAGAGAATGCGTCACATACAGCCATAAATATACGCAGCGCACCAATACTCACACACACTTACGTATCTATGCAAGAGTATGTGACATATTTTAGTTCGCGAGCTACACACACATACACATACACATACGCACGATGAACCACAAACGCGTGTAGCATATTTTTATGGCACATGAATGTCATAATGCCATGCGGTATTTCCCTGACCGACTACGTTTTCACATCTCATAGAGAGAGAAAGAGAGTCTGCAACGTGACAATTATATACTCTTATGTAGTGTACATTGCACGAACCATACTCACTTTTTTGTAAACTTATTTAATAATGATAATAAAGTTTGTTGTCATTTAGGTTTAACTTGAAGAAATTTTAAAAGTGATTGCCGAATAGGTTGAATAATTAAGACAGTTTTAAGGGAAACAATGCTTAATGATACACAAAATTCAATATTATAACGGTATTTACCTCTTTAGCTTTACCTCAAATTCGTAACATATTGTGAAAAAACTAAAAATGCATGGATTCAGTTACATACTACTATGAATTCATCCTCAATGCATAAAGCAGTACACTGTACAAAGAAGGCTCTACTAAAACCATTGTGTGATCATTAGAGGGATTCTTACTATTTCACGTTTTTTCTAAATATTTACACATGTATAAAATAAATAGAATGCTATGTATAAACTAAGTAATAGTAACTACATAGAAACGGACTACTTAACTGTGAAGTATATTTATAAAATTCAAAGTTAAAATACTTTTCAATCGTAGGGTATTTCTCGAACGACCACTAAATGATATCTTGAGTAGTTATCTGGCTTCCGGAAGTTCGCTTGCACGTTCGCCAATGTTGTTGCATACTTTCGTGCGCAGAGCGGCAATAAAAACAACAACAATATCAAAAACTGCTTCACAGAAACTCGCAAAGAAATGGCGGCGATTCGATTGAGAGACTCAAGTTCAGTTAGCCAAACGCAGTTGTTGTTCAATTTATTTCAGTTCATTTCAGTGCAATTTGTTTGTTTTTGTTGTTTATTGGTTGTTGTTGCTTTAGCTGTTGTTGCTGTTGCCTTGCATGGGCGAATATTAATTAATTATACCCTTCGACCATTGAAAATGGTCAAAAAACGGTATACTAACTTTGTGCAAATGTATGTAACAGGCAGAAGGAGGCGTGGCAGACCCCATAAAGTATATATATTCTTGCTCAGGATCACAAGCCGAGTCGATTGAGCCATGTCTGTCTGTCTGTCCGTCTGTCTGTGTGAACGCACAGATCTCAGCTATTATAAAAGCTAGAGTTACCAAATTTGGCAGGAAGACTCCTGTGTACTATAAGCTGATCAAGTTTATTTCAAATGTTAGGTGCCACGCCCACCGCCCCCGCAAATCAATAATTTAATTTTTGAATTTAATTTGTAAGCGCTGTATAAAAGATACAACTATCTGACTTAAACATATACTAAGCTCATTAAAATATCTACGTATTGCAATCCGATCGGACAATAAACACAGAAGTTATTTAAGAAAGTATGTGCATAAAACCAAGTGCTTGTATCAGCTAACAAGGGAGGCGGCCGAGCGCAAAGCGCGAGCGCCATCTGTCGGCAATAATTTAAAGCATAACGCATTTGTATGTATATATGTATGAATTTAACAAATTAAACTACACCGGAACATAGGTCGCGTGCAGCGCGACTGTGGTTTTTTTCTATTTTTTTCAATTGCCGCATTATTAGCAGCCCAACAAAGTTGGGGGCAGCACAAAGTTTGTTCGTTGTGCCGCTTTTCACTAAGTTGTTGCTGCGCAACTTTAATGAAGTGAACTGCAAAACCGTCTGGTGCAACGAGCGCATGAAAATCGAAACCTAATCAAGCAAATTGGCCATAAAAATAAAGCGCATTAGGTGGGCCGAGGTTCGCATGCCTCTAAGCCTTTAAGTTAGCAACTCATGTGTATGTTTGTGTGTGGCAAGGTCTGTGTGGATATAAGTGTGTGTGCGTTGGTATGGTTTTGTGAAAGTGAGGGGAGAGGGCTTTGGGTGTGAATGTGTGTGCAAGTGTGCTTGCAATCTGCAGGACGCTGCCCACATATGTTCAATACTACACTCTCTCCCTCTCTCACACTCTCGCCGTCTTTGTTGCTCTCACAGTCTTCAGTCTCCCTTTTAAGCCCACACACACACACGCATTCCCCCAATGTGGACTGCACAGTGTGCTTGCCATCGATAAAACGGATTATTACTGTCTTAGTGCTATAAATTCCCTGTATATGATGTAAATCAATGAATATATTATATGAGATTTAAATAAAAGCGACAAAGTAATGCAAATTATAATAATAATTAAAGATTAATAATTAATTAAGAGTTTATAAATAATAAAAATAATTCTTTTAATAATAAAGATAATTTAAGCTTGCAAAGCTTAAAGTAAGTTAAAGTCTCACAATGATAAATGTCAGAACAAATATAGTACTTTTTCCTAGCTATTATTTAGAATGTGTCTTTAAACCTGATTCATCCTCAAAAGGTTCAATAATATTTATATTTGCTTCATTGAAATTGGAAATTGAGATTAATGTTATAGTGCGAAATTATTATTTATGCATGTCCGTCGTTAAGTCGAGGGCAGCGAGTTTGTGGATCAGTGTGAAGTGCTGCCTTGTGGCAAATAGTATTTAACTGTGTTTGTTTAGTGTGGTGTGTAACCAGGCAACTTTCGAAGGGATTCGAAGTGAGGCGTGGAAGTGGGCGCTGAAGTGCATATCAAAGCAAAGTAATGAATAAATTCATTGAATCCATAGAGCCAGTTCAAAGTTTGCACAGCATTCGAATCGTTCTGCCTTTTGTTTTCACAGAAGCGAGCTTAGCGGGGAAGCTGAAACAGAATTTAACCTTGTTTAAAAGCATTTCAAGACCATCAAGAACTGAATGAGAAACCTTCACGCATCTCGACAGCGATTTGCACATGCACAGAGATCTCTCTGTATCTATATCTTTACGAAATGCCAATCCACATTTGTAGCAAAGGGTTTCGACAAATTTATACGACCCTTTGGCTTATTTATGGCCACTGCTCAGGCAGAACACGAAAGTGTTTTTTAAACCGACTTCTGGGTCCCCTCTTTGGTCCTCTGAATGGGCTGCTAATTTGAAAACTGTGTGCATGCAGCTCTGACAAAAAGGTATTAACTCTCAGCTTGTGCAGGGTTGGGGAGGCCAGGGCGACTTCTATTTAATTCGCCTGGCAAACATCGCACCTGTGGCTGTCATTAAATCGGGTTATAGTGGACAGGGGGTAGAGTTATATGAACCGTTTGCCTCTGGATACCTTGTATTTGTCAATTAATCAAGGCAGGCAGTTCAATTAAAATTTTACACGCCAAGCGGCCTGGGAGCGAGGGTGTCCGATTTTGAAGGCTATATAATTTTAATTGGTTTCAGTGTGCTGCTCGAAAGTGAGTTACGGGTGGGATAATAAAAGATAACGATATCGGGGTAAATTAAAGTTGTTCTGGGGGGAAGGGAGATAAAATTTACTCACATGAAATGGGAAATTCTGCACGAAATATGTTAACTAAGGTGAGATTCGTGAATAATTTATAATAATTAAGCTGTCTAGTAATATTAAGAATCAAACTAAATAAGCACACTCTTCACACAATATTTGAGAATGAGCAAGAATTGTGGAATTGAATATTGAATATAATATAATATATATAATAAATAAAGTGAATGTTTTCGAGACGGACTTCCTTTTTGTTTACAATTGTAAATTCATTTCTTTGAGAGTGTATCGTATGCGCATTGAATTAAACTCTTTGCCCGGCTAATTTGTGTTGCAAATCTAATCCATAATTCGCCGCAGCAGCCACAAACTCCCAGCCATGCAACATTCATGTGCAACACTCTGCTGCTTTCCATTTCAAATGGCAAATTTTCTGCCTCTTGATGGCTTTTAGCAGGCAGACGAGGATCGAGTTAGGAGCAAGTCTGTCTGTCTGGGAGTCAGCTTCGGGGCTGGCCACATCGAGAATGTGCTTAAATTATACTTAAAATGCGCACTGCGTGTCGGCAGACAGACGGAACTCGGCCAGAGTAAGCTGAGAGGGCCCATCTCATTGGTATGTGAGAAGGCGCCGCCTGCAAGAGCTTTTCGAACGGAAATCACTTGACAGGGCTGCTGTGGCACTGGCACCTGAGAACATGGCCAAACATGTGGCACAGATGCTGCATATGCTGCAAGCGGATTCGTTAAAGTCTACAAAGAGAATCCGCCTCCGCCTCTGTCCTTCTGTGAACAAGTGATTGTTTGGCAAACGCAAAGATTTATCAAGGGGAAATTAAGTTCTTGGCGCGTGCAGGAGCTTATACTTGACATCCACAACCGCAGCATGAACAGACTCTAGAGCAGCAGCAGCGGGAACAGGAGCAATGGCTCGAGGTGTTTTCAATTTGCAAAATCAATTTTCATTCTTCGTGCAGCCCGACGCCTTTTTAATTGATGTTGCCTGTCAGCGACTGTATAATGATGTGACATGACAGACTGATTGACACACACGAGGCAGTCAGACAGTCGCTGCTCTGCTGACAGCTGTCTGTCGCGGCGAAAAGATTAAGCCGGAATACAAAATATTGATATGCACACGCGGCGTATGCGTGATTTGACTGTGCTCATGCGTTGACGTTGCCTAGACATAATTTCATTAGAGCTCGCATTTATTATTCCCAGCACAGAGGGCATCCTGCCAAGGCTCCTTGACTCGGGGCTATTAATACATGCACACATGCGCGCGCGTCTGCGAGTGTGTCTGTGCGTGTCTCGACTCTGTATTAAATTCGCATTTCGTAGTTGGATAAAAATTAGAGAAAGATAAAAACATTGTTCGTTATTTAATGCTAATGTTATGCAAATTTCCCAGCCAAGACACAAATTTTATTCCATCGTGAGGGCCTAGTAATTGGCAGGGAATGAGAAGGAGAGAAAGAGTGAGAGAGAAAGAGAGGGAGACAGCAGCGCATCGGGTTTTAAACTCATCAGCCTAAGAGCTGGGCATAAATCTGCTAAATGGAAATAACAATAGCAGCAGGGAAGCTGATCTGAGTGAGACAGCGTCGGGATAACGCGGCCAGTCGACTTGGTTACAAAGCTGTAGACTTAAGTGCTCTAATCTCTCTGGGCCCCTGCAGAGAACGCTATATTTTTTATACCCCTCCACGCGAAGTTGGTGTAGGGTTTGTCAAGCAGACTTTCATAAATTGTAAGAGTATTATATACATTCGACATATTTTATGATCCACTCAAAACTATACTAATATATATATATACTATACTAATCCGGATTGTGTTTTATTTTTCCCCACTTTAACCCCCTTCGCATGTTCCAAATATTGAGTTTTGGCTCACTGTCTGAGAACGTCGTAAAACTCTTTAGTTTTGTTGGCAATATTCTGTCCAGCAAGTTCTTCGCAAGCATTTGATTTGATATTTTGGCCAAATTCAAGAGGAGACAAGAAATTTGCACCCGCAGTGCAGGCGGGTATAGACAAACTATTTTTCGACTAAGGATTCAATCCAGATGTGTGTGTGTGTGTCTGTGCCGAGTGTGGTCAGCAAATCCCGTTGACAATGCCAGGCAATTGCGACAGCAGAGCGAACAATGAGATGCATAGGGGGTAAGCTGAAAGGAGAGACTCAGTGAGGGGGCGTCGCTGGACTGGATTGCTTGGTGCCGTTGCAAATTGTGCTGCCGTTTATTGCACGAGAGCTGGCTGGCAATTTGATAGCCACGGCATGCTGGTCTAATGCGCAGCAAATTCTGCTTATATCTGTATGTGTGTCTATCCGTCTATGTATGTGTGAGTGCATGAATGTGTGGCAGTCAAAGCCATTTGCGTTGCATGTGGCAACGTTTGAGCTTGGCTCAGTTCTCTAGCCATTGTGCTCGACAAACAAATGCCATTTCCAACGTCCCACCCCAATTCCTACCTTCTTTTGCACCGCCCCTCCCCTGGCACAGCACGCTGCCAATGTCAGCTCCAACTTACAATAGAACGCGCTACCATGGCAACAGATTTCATTTCTCGTCCAAAAACAAGTTGTAAAATTAATGGAGAGTGTCTTTGGCAAATAAATCATTTGAAAGTGTATCAACTACGCAAGGAACAATGAAAATGTCTGAAATTTGCTGAAGATACGAAAATTAAAATACTCATTCATCTTTAAAGGTTATGTTGAACTACATATGTAATTTATTTAGTTTTTCTTACCAAGCCACGGAAATATATAAATACAAAAATCCTCTAAGATATAAATCGGTTATCTGCCACTTTTCATATATTTTTTTATATAGATATATTTTATATACTCATATATATTTTATATTTTATTGTAATTTTCCACTGTTTCGCACTGATTTCTATAACATCTCTTGCTGCACACACACACCCACAGGGAAAGATACACAAGCGGTACCAACCTACATAATCTACACATACTACATATATAATCCATTATGAAACTGTTTACATAAGGTTTCTTTAAATTGGTTTATTGTTGTTGTCTCGCTCCCCCCGCCGAGCAAGACGAAGGCACTGCTAAGCCTCCCAAAGCTGCTGTGGACCATCCACGCTGTGCCCAGTGGGGCTGGTGGCAGCCACCGACTCTGTCCACTGCGTGTGGTCTAAACTGTCATTAATATTGCAATTGTCGGATAGAGCTGATAAACTGCTGTGGTCTGACAATTTGCTATGCGAATCGCAATAGAATAAAACACACACATAAAATTGGCAACAGTAATTTGCGGAGTTTTGGAAGGAAAATCCCGCGAAAAACCATTCGATTCAGGAATAGTTTGGCTGGCAAGTAAATTGCAATTCATTAAGCGGTGTTGAAATATGAAGCAAAAATATCCCCAAATTAGTATTTAATAAAATACCAAAAATGGCATTATAGTTCTTAAGTTATTCGGTCACACCTAAAGTGAAACACGCGGTGTATTCTTTCTCTTTTGATTTTGACACTTACGAGAGTGGCTGGTTGCTGGTGCTTAAATAAAAAGTTAACATATCAATATATCACTACAAAACAAATCTGGTCTAATTATTTAACGCAGAATCCCAATAGGTTATGGGCCCAGGTCACGTTGAGTTAAAATAATTAATATAATTTCATCTTAATTAGAAGTGTCTGTGAATTCTTGTTAAAAAAAAAAAAAAAAAAGCACATGGAAAAAGTGAAGCGCAACATAAAACCGTTTGACGGTGAAAAATATTCTGTTTGGAAATTTAGAATCAGAGCACTTCTCGCTGAGCTAGATGTTTTAAAAGTAGTTGATGAGGAAGTTCCTGAGAAAATTACAGATAGTTGGATAAAAGCAGAGAGATGTGCAAAAAGCACGTTGATAGAGCATTTAAGTGATTCGTTTTTGAATTTTGCAACAGCCGACAACACGTCGCGACAAATTCTTAGGAATTTAGACGCCATTTATGAGCGCAAAAGTTTGGCGTCACAATTAGCTGTTCGAAAGCGATTGCTGTCTCTCAAGCTGCATGGTGAAATAGCATTGCTAAGCCATTTTAATATTTTCGACGAATTAGTAAGTGAGTTGTTAGCGTCAGGCGCGAAAATCGATGAAATGGATAAGGTGTCACATTTGTTGTTGACAATGCCATCTTCATATAATGGAGTAATAACCGCGATTGAGACCTTAGCTGAAGAGAATCTTACTCTAGCGTTTGTCAAGAATAGATTACTCGACCACGAAATAAAAATTAAAAACGACAGTAATGATACAAGCAGAAAATTTCTGACAGCAGAAATTCAAAACAAGAGTAAAACTAGAAATAATTATTTTCATAATAATAAAAATAAAATTCGCAAACCATTTAAGGGAAAGGGCAAAATGAAATGTCATCACTGTAATAAAGAGGGACATTTTAAAAAAGATTGTTTTGCATATAAACGAATAATGAATGATAAAAATAAAAATAAAGTAAATAATAAACAGGCACAAGCAGCAACAGCACAGCCTGGCTTCTCGTTTATGATAAAAAGTGTCAATTTAAATTCTAAAAACAAAAATAAAGTGAATTTTATTCTGGACTCTGGTGCCACTGACCACCTTATATATGATGAGATGCTATTTATCGACCACATTGATCTGGAATCTCCAATAAAGATTGCCGTTGCCAAGCAAGGAGAATTCATTTATGCAACGAAACGTGGAATTGTGAGACTGCAGAATGAAAATCAAATCACGCTTGAGGATGTTCTTTATTGCCGTGACGTTGCCGAAAATTTAATTTCTGTCAAGCGTTTGCAAGAGGCTGGTATGACCGTCCAATTTGGAAGCAACGGTGTGAAGATTATAAAGAATGGAATGGTTATTGCTGAGAATTCAGGTATGTTCAATATGCCAATTTTTGAATTTAAAGCTTTGAATATAAATAATGAAACGAGCAATTTGTTTCGGTTATGGCATGAGAGATTAGGTCACATTAGTAAAGGGAAATTTCTAGAAATAAAGAGAAATAATTTGTTTTGTGATAATAGTATTCTAGCCAACGTTAATCCAACTAACGAAATATGTGAAGCCTGTCTGAATGGAAAGCAGGCAAGATTACGTTTCGAAAAGAGTAAAAATAAAGAGCATATAACAAGACCCCTGTTTGTCATCCATTCAGATGTGTGCGGCCCAATCACTCCCGTATCAATTGACGATAAAAACTATTATGTCATTTTCGTAGATCAGTACACACACTATTGTGTGACCTATCTAATAAAACATAAATCAGATGTTTTCACTATGTTTAAAGATTTTGCGGCAAAAAGTGAAGCACATTTAAACCTTAAAATTGTGAATCTCTATATAGATAATGGCAGGGAATACCTATCGACAGAAATGCGTAATTATTGTGTAGAGAAAGGGATAAGTTATCATTTGACTGTACCCTATACCCCGCAATTGAATGGTGTGGCAGAAAGGATGATCCGAACTATAACAGAAAAAGCTCGATCTATGGTTAACGGTGCTCAGTTAAACAAAAGCTTCTGGGGCGAAGCAGTATTAACTGCTACCTTTTTAATTAACAGAACTCCCAGTAGGGCTCAAGGAATAAGTTCGAAAACTCCATATGAGGCGTGGCACAACAGAAAGCCTAGTTTAAAGAATTTTAAAGTCTTTGGTTCAACTGTGTATGTTCATATTAAAAATAGGAAAAGGAAATTTGACGAGAAATCATTTAAAGCAATTTTAGTTGGTTATGAAGCAAATGGTTTCAAATTATGGGATGCCCATAATGAAAAGTTTTTTGTGGCAAGAGATGTAATAGTAGATGAAACTAACATGGTTAATTCTAGGTCAAAAAGTCAAATAAAACTCCTGAATGAAAGTAAGGAGGGTGATCAAATAGAGTTCCTGAATAAGAGTAAGGAAGGTGATCAAACAGATTTCCTGAATGAAAGTAAGGAAAATAATGTTTCAATGTTTCCGAATGATAGTAGGAAAGGAAATCTCCCGAATGAAAGTAAGGAGTGTGATGAAATTAATGTCCTGAATGAGAGTAAGGATGGTGTTGAAACAGAAATCCGGAATGAAAGTACGGAGACAAATTTTGACCTAGAACGGCCTAGTGAATGTGTTTCAAGAAGAACTGATAGGTTAAAGAACAGGCCACAAATATCCTATAATGAGGACGAATTTGACTTTAATAGTCACATTCTAAATGCACACACTATCTTTAGTGATATTCCTAATTCCTTTGAAGAGATACAAAGCAGGAGGGACAAGTCTTTATGGGAGGAAGCAGTTGAAAATGAATTAAATGCCCATAAAATAAATAATACCTGGTCGATTGTTAGGCAGCCTGAAAATGTAAATGTTGTTGATTGTAAATGGGTATTTACTTTAAAATCAGATGAATTTGGAAATCCAGTTCGGTACAAAGCGAGACTAGTTGCGCGTGGTTTCACGCAGAAATATCATATTGATTATGAAGAAACATTTGCTCCTGTGGCTAGGATAGCAAGTTTTCGTTTCTTATTATCAATTTCCATTCAATATGATTTAAAAATACATCACATGGATGTAAAAAGTGCCTTTCTAAATGGAAAGTTAAAAGAGGAAATTTATATGAAAGTTCCTCAAGGTGTGTCATATGTAGTCGGTACTGTATGTAAATTGAATAAAGCAATTTACGGTCTCAAGAAAGCAGCTAGGTGCTGGTTCGAGGTGTTTGAGCAAGCTCTGAAGGAGTGTGACTTTGTTAATTCGCCAGTTGATCGATGTATTTATATTCTAGATGATCTGATTATAGCAACAGCAGACTTAAACCAAATGAAATATTTTAAAGAGTATGTAATGAACAAGTTCAGAATGACTGACTTGAATGAAATACGATATTTCATTGGAATGCGAATAGAAATTTGCAATGATAAAATACTCTTAAGTCAGTCTGCATATATTAAAAAGATTTTGAATAAATTCAAAATGGATGATTGCAAATCAGTGAGCACACCCCTTGCAAGCAAGCTGAATTATGAGTTGTTAAATTCAGATGAGAGATATGACGCACCATGTAGAAATCTAGTCGGTTGTCTGATGTATGTAATGCTTTGTACGCGACCAGACTTAGCTACTGCTGTAAATATTTTAAGTCGATATATGAATAAAAATAATGCAGAATTATGGGTATGCTTAAAAAGAATTCTTAGATATTTGAAAGGGAATATTGGTATAAAGTTAGTTTTCAGAAAAAATGAAAATTATGAAAATATATTTACAGGGTATGTAGATTCTGACTGGGGAGGAAACGAGATAGACAGGAAAAGTACAACTGGTTTTATTTTTAAAATGTTTAATTCAAACACAATATGTTGGAACACAAAGCGTCAAAGTTCTGTGGCTGCTTCGTCGACTGAAGCTGAATATATGGCTTTGTTCGAAGCAGTAAGAGAAGCTTTGTGGTTGAGATCTCTTTTAGAGAGTGTGAATATTAAATTAGAAAGACCTATAAAAATATTTGAAGATAATCAGGGATGTATTAGTATAGCTAATAATCCCTCATGCCATAAAAGATCAAAACACATTGATATTAAATATCATTTTGCAAGAGAACAAATAGAAAATAATGTTATTTGTATTGAGTATATATCCACAGAGAACCAACTTGCAGATATATTCACCAAGCCCTTACCAGCGGCACGTTTCCTTGACTTGCGAAGTAAAATGGGACTATCTGAAGAACAACCGAAATAACTAATAATAATATAGTTGTAACTAATTTTATGACTTTTGAAGACAGTCTTTAATTTTATTTCTCATAAAGAAATATGAAATATGTTTGTTTGTAGCTATTACCTTATTTAATTATAAGAGTGATCTGATTGGGTTTTATGGGTTTTCCCAATCCTAGCAGCAAATGCTGGATTACTGTAATGTATCCCAAATGAATGAAAGTAGTGAAGAAAGCACAGTACCAAGCCACATTAGAATAAGACAATTTATGTATTTTTTTAATTTTGATTTTGATTTTAAACTTAAACGTACAATGCAATTTTTGAGGGGGCGTGTTGAAATATGAAGCAAAAATATCCCCAAATTAGTATTTAATAAAATACCAAAAATGGCATTATAGTTCTTAAGTTATTCGGTCACACCTAAAGTGAAACACGCGGTGTATTCTTTCTCTTTTGATTTTGACACTTACGAGAGTGGCTGGTTGCTGGTGCTTAAATAAAAAGTTAACATATCAATATATCACTACAAAACAAATCTGGTCTAATTATTTAACGCAGAATCCCAATAAGCGGAAAGCCAAATGCGAATTTCAAATTGATCTACGACCAATGATGGGCAGAATATTATTATTATTATAGCGGGCATGACGCAGGCATTCTCATAGGCTTAATAATTGGCGGAAAGTCAATGTGCCAAATTGAATTGGATATAAATTCATTTGGGAAAATATTTGTGTGCACAGCACGTCGTATGCGCAATAAAACTGACATGCATTAATTGCACGTTATCATTAGGCGAATGCTTGTGCGAGCGGGGAATGTATGAGCAGGATAAAGAGAATGAGTACGATTGCTCTCTAATTGAATTTGGCTGGGAAATTATGAAAATGCGAATTTACTGTGGGCATCATTGGAATTATCGTGAAACCCGATTACCCAATTATGTGATTACTGGATTCCAGATTTACATATTAAATACATGACTGATATCAGTCTGGAAGTATTTTCAAGAAGAGAAAGATTAATATCTCTAATGTGTGTCGAGAATGCATTACTAATTTCTAACAACTATTCATGGCTAACCGCATTCATTTATTAGCATTTAATTACTGATCTTCCATTATGCATATTGGCGCTGTCGCTACCACAGTGCACAATAGATAAGTGTCACAGATCCGAGACGGGGCAGCTCTCCCAGGCCAATCTAATTATGCACCCCCTTAGCCACATCCTAGACATGATAAACTAATGTCGCTGATTTCGCTGGCTGCCACTTAGCTGGCGCTGCTGAACGCCCTCGAGTATGCTAAACATTTAACAAATTGAAATTTATAAAAGCAGCCAGAGAACCCTGGATGAAACGGCAGCTCAAGCCAAGCCAAGTTGAGCTAATGCATGCCACCCAAGATTTGCTCAAGTCAATGGCTTCAATTTGCTTTTATAGCCCTGATGACGGCCGCATGGAAGCAGGGGAGCATAAAGAGTGGCAGTGGCAGAGGCAGGCGGTAGGAAACTATTTGTCAGCGAACACAGTGAGGACTGAGGACAAGGTCTACGCTGATTCTCGCACTGACTTGAATTCGGGTTCGTGTTCTCTCGACTTGTTTGCAGCATCATTTGCGAAATGTAATTGTCGCAGTTATCGTAAATTTCAAACTGAATTGTCGCATTAAAGTAAATTTCAGTTTCTTTGTTTCACACTTTCCTCGTACTATTTCAGCATTAGACAAGGTTCTTTGCCGCGAAATCAAAACACGTTTGTCAAAACCAAAGTGAGCCGAGACGGCAAAGGAGCACAGGAGCAAAGGACCAAAGGACCAGAGCGACACGACGGCCTGTTGCACGCCATGAGAGCTTTCGCTCTTCGAGGTTGACGCGTGCTCTCTCTCATACTCTCTTCTTCCTCGGCTCACTCTCTTCGGTCGACGGGAAGAGAAAACACTTTTCGACCAATTTATTGGCGAGCGTGCCTCGATTTCGGCAATGCCATTATGCTAAGTGCGCTGGCTGTACTTGGCTGCTGCTAATGTGGGATTGGGAAAGATAAGGGGTGGGAGGGGAGAGGGGAGGGGTGGTTGGGCAACGGTTTGGCTGCTTATGTTAAACAAAACACATTAAGGCGCCCACTGTTTGAGCTGTTCGGGTTATTAGGACAAAAGCTGTTGGCCAAAGTGCCAAAGCCATCCGCAATAACAGCGTAGCGTGAAAGTAAACACACATGGGAAATGAATCGGAGGAAGGGAGAAGGAAAAGGGTGAAGGACATGGAAAGATGCAAGGTGTAAGATTACGCGCAGAGCGGCAGGTAATTTTAACAAGCTTGCAGTTTTCCTAATGGAATTAGAAAAAGGCTTCAAAAATATGAAAACACCAAGCGTGACAGTGATAGAGATAGAAAGGGAGAAAGAAAGAAAGATAGAAAAACGGGACCCGAGGAAGCTAGACATCCAGGGTGTTAAGTTGATGAAAAAATACAAATTGGATTGGCCTTAATTGCATTCACTTGCGAGTTAGTTGGGTATTCATGGCAGATGCTTGGCGAAATGAACATTTGCTAGGCTATGTCCTGCCTGGAAGGGGCACAAGGGTGAACAGTACGCAAAGCAATAGAGCGGAAGGTTAAGGAAACGTATGATCAAAACAAACTTTTCTGAATAGATTTATTATATTTATGGTAAGCTCATTAAATGTAATCATATCATAATAATTCAGATAAAGGACTTCATAAATATCAGAATGCTTTCTTATGAATGCATCTTAAACTAGAATGATATTAACACTTAAATGCTTCAATTCTTTTGAAGTCATAATTTTATTAGATGGAAGTTAACTGCAATTTTCCTGTCAAAAAAATTACTTTTGCAAAGAAAACCTTTCAAAATGCATTTTCAAGAGGAAGTCAAAGATTCATTAGGCTCCTCCGCAGACATCCATGCATTTTATTTATAAAACAAAGAAATTATTAAAGAATGCATTCTTTTCAATAAAGTTTTCTTGGTCTAACACGTGCTTAGCTTCGTTTGCCACAGACATCCGACTTATTATTCATGTACCACAGTTAGATCTTTAACCTGACTGTCAATTGAGTTCACTGCTTCGAACTTAGTAATCGTTCTTAATGTTACTTACCAATTGTAATTTTTAAAGAAAATGCATTTCTAAGATAGAAACATTCTCTTTTAAATATACTTATAGACTTTACATAACTTATTACTTTAGCTAACTTTATTAGGGATTTCTACGGCATGCCGTTCAATCTTGCTTGTCTATCGAAGATGTTTATACTTTCAGGTAAACTACGAACATTGCAATCACAGCAGCCAGTTTCAGGTCGAGTGAAGTGGCAAACTGCTGAGGGAACGACATGTGCGGCAAATTCATCACATCGCACACCGCGCACCACGCACCTTATTGCCACATTTCACCGAATATGTGTCAACCTCGGGCGAGGTGTAGCATGGCGCAAGGTGGGGCGGGATCTTGTTCTGGGCCAAGTGAGCTCCAAGTCAGACAGCTACGGCGGCAATCTGTAGCAGAAGTGGCAAACGAAAATTTAAATATGCAAGTACATTTTCAGCGAGTCGAGAACGTTGACTATCTATTAACACGTTACGACACATGCAGCTGAGATTGGCAGGAGCAGGGCGAGCAACTCCTAGCTCCCTGGGGTGGGAAAGCGGTAAAGCACACAACATTGACAACTAAATGTCAATTTATTTCGCATGAAACAAGCGCCAACGCATCAGGGAGCAGGACTCATCTCGGTTTGCTAAAGAATCTTTGCCAAGCCAAGTCACACAGAGGGGGTGAGTAAAAAAGAGAGGAGGTAGAGATGGGAATACCAGGCAGAAACTTTGGACAAGTTTTGACTTTCAATTTTGCAAATGAGGTGCTGGAGACACGTGCAAAGTTTGCGATAACAGAACCAGGACACAGGACGCAGGCCAAGGTGTACACAGGTATGTAAAAGGCAGCACTCTCTGATTGTATTTGAGTGTGTGAGCGTGTGTGTTGTTTACAAGTTAACTGATTTATGCTCATGATTTTGGTTAGAAAGTTTTCGTTTAACACATTTGCTTGACAAGACACTGAGCAAGACTGACTAGGCGTATTAAGCAGTGTACGTTAGAGTGTTCAGTGTGTGAGTGTAAAGCCATCTGACACATTGAAACTATTTACAATCCACGTACTTAACAGCATGAGATAAAAGTCCAGGCACAGCACGAGATAAAAGTCGAGGCACATCCTCTAACGCCTTCACGGATCAGGTAAAGTGACAAAACCAGATTTGGCGTAAATAGGACCGACTTTACACAACATGTCTTTAATTCTTAAGGATTTACAATGATCCTCTGTTGAATAAGGTAAATATACACAACAAACGAAGGAGCTAAAGATTTTTAAGCAGAAAAGTACTACTCAATACCTTCTATCTCCTACCTTCCACCACTTATCCCTTAACTTGTCTGTCTATTTAACGATATTGCAAATGAATTTGTTTTATTAACATTTGCAGTTTTTGGTTGTGTTTTCTCATTTTCTCGACAAAGTTTCAACTTATACGCCACGTCGGCCCCTATAGAAAGTTTCTTTAACTGCTGCTGCCTCTCTTTTATTTTCTCAGATCTCTCTCTTTCCTTTTCACGCAGAGAACAACGTTCACTTGCATTGGATTTTTATTCATGGCTTCATTTAAATGGAAATTATTAGTGTCATTTGTAGCCACCGCCCTAGGACCCGAAAAGAAAAAAGAAAAAAGATTGTTAAATTCTCATAAAATTGCCTCCGAACAGGGAGGGAGAGAAAAGGAAGGGAGGGGGTGTGCTCAAAAAACGTCGACAGCAACCACGGCGCATATGACCTTGGCTAAGTTTCCTTTTGTGTGCAGCAGTGGCAGCACAGCACACAGCATCGTCCTACGGCTGGTTGTCCTTTTCGCGGCGAGGGGCAACCATAATGTTTCCATAATTTACTTGCGTTTTGCGTTTAAAGGTTTTAAATTACTTTTTAATTTGGTTTTTCCGTCTTGAGTTACACGCTGTGACGACGACGACGAAAATAAAAACAACTCAAATAAATATGCAAATTTCTGTGCTTTTTATTGAAAATATTCTGAAGAGCGGAAATGGTTGACGAGCGACATTGGGGGGCTGGCCGGTGGAGTGAGGAGGCGTGGCATATGCTGCGAGCCTTTGTTGTCAGTTTACCATATTTATAACGAGGGGCAGGTGTTGGCAATCGATTTCGCGAGCAATTCGCAAAGGGAATCAATATGGAAATGCGTGAGAATTTTAAACTGATGTCAATTTAAAATAAATATTTGTCTAAATCGGTGAACACAGTTTTAATGTTAGCCTTTAAAAAGCCAAGAAAATATTCAGACTGTGATAATATCTATTGTTCATTCCATGTAGAAATGCGTAAGATTTTAAGTAATGAGAACTTCACTTGGAAGTGTGCCCCTTGCGGCCTTGTGACATGCTTATTGATTGGCTTTTCCACACGTGCAACGCGTAACAAAGGAAACGAAGCACAAAAGAATTCGTGAACGTTGCAGGGACATTGCGAGGCGTTGTGCAACTCTGATAGTAGTATTTAAAAATAATTAATTATGCATATTTACTTCTACCTGACATGCCACTGCATGAGGGCAGATAAAGGAAAAAGTTGCACAGCACAAAGCTGCCACAAACTCAAGTGGAAGCCACTTTTCAAACGAGTCACACACGCATGCACTCACATGTATATACACACACACACACACATTCACACAAGTGAGTAGTTTCAGTGTGTTTATGTTGTTCTATCGGGTGTGGCAAGTTCCCCATTGGGACAGTGGATTGATAGGGGTGAGGCATGGGGGAGGAGTAGAGGAGGCGTGGTACAACTACTCAGCTGCCAGGCACAATATCAGCAGGCAAACAATGATAAACCTTCGGAGCTTTCACTTGTAAAAAAGCGTCAGCATCAGCAGAGACAGATACCATTCTGGCTCTCGACTCGGGCTCATTTGTAATTCAACTTTGGCAGTGGCTGCTCGGCTAAGCAGCCATTGATGTGAGCGTGTGTGTCCATGAGCATGAGTGTGTGTGTATGTGGGGTTGTGTGTGCTCGACGAGTATCTGGCCCGCATGCACTTGGCATTGATCACATGCAACTGTGGCTCAACTCTTCAGCGGCCTCACATGCGCCTAACACGGCTCCGATTCAGGCTGCAACATGGCGACATGGCAACATGGCAACGTGCAACGTGCGACCTGCAACCGGTTGGCTTCGCTTGGATATTGATGAATAGCCAGTCGGCTGCTTAGCATATCACCATGTCCCCCCGAGCCTGAGGCAAGCCAAGTCATGCATAATGTCCCACCTGAGCCACCCGGTAGTCGACCTAACTGTGCGAAAGTGGACTACCAAGAGGAAGAGAGAGAGAGTGAGAGGGATAATGGATATGTTGGTCGGGGCATAGCCCCTATTCGAGCACCTCTCGCCTTTGCGGTACTGTCAATTTGGTGCAATTACTTCGCCTGCCGTTTGCTATGAATTTATTACAGTTGAGCAGGAGTTATGGTGTGCACTTGATATATGCGACACATTAGGACCTCGTTGTCACGTAATTAAATATGCCGCACCATTAATCAAGCTTAATATCAGTTTATTTTAGTAAAGTATGCCACTTCTCTTAAATGATAAATACATGAAGACTTTAATGAAGTAAGTGAATTATAGCACTGGAGCTGCTGCCTAACAACCTATACAGCATTTAATCAAAACATTGAGCAATATTCGAATAAAAACACATTCTTTAAATAGTTCTTGCTACATTAAATTATATTAAACAACATTCAAGTAGCTATAAACACGCCCCTATATTTTAATTTCACTCTATTCTATTCTACACTAAGGCTATTCTACAAAAACATGTATTCCGCTGTTGAATGTTGAATGAAGAATGTGGTTCTGCAAGCCGATGCCTTTACCTGCAGAAAGAAGAAGCCACAAATTACACCGACATACACATGAGCTCACATAAACTGACCTAACGAGGCCGCTACCGTTCACTAGAAAAGGTGCCCAGCCACAAATTGCACCTTACTCAAAGGCTTATCTTCCCCTTGCACCACCGCCCCGTTGCCAGAATGAGGCGTATTAGCTTAAAGGTGAAAAGAGACAAATGTCGACACTCATTGCAAGTGTGTTCAGGCGGACTATCGAAAGTGTTGCATACTTTCGGGCGACTCGTCAAAAGTGATTTGTATGCAAAGCAATCAACATGTGTGGGCCGCCCCTCTTGCCTCTTTCCACGCCCACGTCCCTTTCGTCTTTTGGTCTTTCAATTGCAAATGAATATCCAAACAGTTTAACAAATAAATGCTTACGACTGCAAATAAAGAAATAAACAAATAAACAGCGACATAAATAAACAAATAGCACACGACGAACGTGCAAACCGAACAACAAAGGCAGCAACAGCTACAAAATACGAGTGCCAAAAGCTGAAAGGCAAACAAAAACCGAAAGCCAAAAAATCTGAAAGTGAAAAGTTGTACACAAAATGCGTCGTATTAACGCCTGTCCTTGTGGCTCTCTCACTTCGCTTTCTCCATGTTCTACTTGCCACATGCCGCGCTTTTCCAAATAGAACCCGAAAATACCTTCACTCCGCTCGCATCGTTACAACAACAAAATATACCAGAATTTATGTGCAATCAGGCCGACACGTATGTCCTACGTGCGCTTACCCTACAACCTCGCTCCGCCTCCTCCCCTGAGCCACCCAAGCCGTTGGCCATCATTGGCACTCCCGGCGAGCAGCCATAAACCTAAGCCGAAAGCCAACGCCAAAAGCAACAACAAGCGTAATACAAGAGCAAAACAATCACACACAAGCACACATACACACTGACCTCTGCCACTAAGAGGTGTGGGTGGTGAGCTCCTTTCCGTTGTGCTGGAGTGTTACTGCGGCTCTGCATGGCAAATAATTCATTTGTCTCGTGTGTTTTGTTTATTTTGCTGAGTTCGCATCGCACGAGAAACGGCGCAAATTGAGAAGATTTTGAGGAATGAACCATAAAGCTCAAATATATTCAAGCGCTGCAGATCAAAGATCGCTATAGCACGTACAGTCCTAATAAACTTGAACTTCTAAGACGTAACTCAATAAAAACTATGTGAAAACACTTGGAGAGTTCTATTCAAAATAATATGCCAAAGAGTTAATTTCCTGGAATGTGGACTAATTTGCCTTTAGAGCATTACACACTCCTTTAAATTCTTTATAGAGTTTGCTTTGAATGAGTCGGTTGCTCTGCAGACTTGCATCCCTTTGCACACGCGTCTTCTTGTATATGCCATTTCAAAAGGGAACTACCTCAATACAATTATGTCTCCGTAGAATAGGCCTCAACCAATGAAAGCCTAATTCATAGCTGCACCTAGTCAGTATCTTTAAGTCTTCAACTGCGCCCCTTCTATCTATCTAAATAGGCTGCCACCTCTCCACCTATATTTTAGCTTATATAACCATATATCTCCTCTCCCACTTTTATTTCATTCGCTTCATTTGCTTGCGTAATTAGCGCTGTTTAAGACCCAAATTGTTACGTATACGCACTGTGTTGAATCAAGAATGCCAATTATATAGCCGCAAGAGTCCAACCCACACTTCTGGCCGCCAATTACAGTCCATTATGCAAAATAAGCACATAAACGCACGCACACACACCACACACCCACACCCCACACAGAGATAACGTTGCTTGGGCTGTGTGTGTGTGTGCGGGGTCATCGCATCGCAGCTCATTTGCGACCTCAAAAGCCGAGAATATAACCCAAAAATGAGCCTACGAATTGACGGGACTATAATGCAATTCGAACTCAATTTCAGAGCGCGTGTCATGGCATTTGACTATCCGACAACCCAACTATTTGCCCCACTGACTATCTGACAGCTCGAATGTTTGACATGTGAATTAACAGCGCGTAAGCACGCATTATTAATGGGCCTTGCAATCGGAGTTCTGCGGCGGATATTTGGAATACCGTGTAAAAAAAGGGTTGTGAAGGGAGTACTCACTAAACTTGTGATGTAAATATTTATAACTTTAATTTAATTGTATAATTAAATGACTGACACAGCGAACGCAAAAATAAGGAAAAAAGAGGATGAAGTCATTTTTAATAAATCCATCCGTTCTTTTGCCACAAATTCTGATTTATTAACGAACTATACTTAATACAATTTAAAATATATACCTCATATTTTTAATTTTAATATAAATTACGAAATTATTCGTATTTATCTTTATCTTAATCTCATTAATTAAAACATTGAAAATTTATTTCATAAGCTTGTACAGGGAATTCGTATTCAGTATGCGTGCTGTTACTCTAATTTCGCTAACAAATTACAAACATTTACCATAGATGAATGATATAATCTAAAAATGAAAAGATTAATAAAACAAACTTTTACAATTTTCCAATTTAATTTTACTCAACAAGAAATCAAGAAATCAAATTGAAATTGTCACGAAAACGACAATGGGCAGAGAGTAAATTGTTCTGGTTTGCTTTGAAGATCTGAACCTACATACGGCATAAGCAACTGGCAAATGTAGAATTTAATTTCGGTAATACGGGAGTGTGTGCGAGTGTTTCTGTGTGAGTATGCGTGTGCGTGATGATGTGTTACGCACAGAGATAGAGGAATAGGAAAATTAACCCACAATAGGACATTCCCTTTAACGTGTGTGCCGGAATTTGTGTCTCCGGGTGTGTGTTTATATGGTTGTGTGTGTGCAAACATTCCACTATTTGAAAATTAAATGGATTTCTATTTGGCTTTGCCGGCGTTCAGGACAGGCCGGCACTTGACATGCTCTCTCTCTGGCAAGTGTATAAAAGTGCGTTGAAGTGTGGATGACGACCGACGGCGCTATGCACGCAGAAATGTCCCTTTTTCGAGTGGACTACCCCTCGTCCTACCCCTCGGCCTTTTCCTCACCCAACAATGTGTCAGGGGCAGCGATGTCAGCATGTGACTGTCAGGCGAAGTCTTAAGTGTGCGTAATGATTGTGGCAAGCAAACTAAACTTGCTTCAACTCGCTGTGCCAACTGTCGCCTGCTTGCCTCCCTAGACAACCTTTCTCCACCTCCGCCTCCTGCTCACCCGCCTACGCCATCCCCCCACGTGGCAGCCGTCATCCTGCTGAAGCACCACCTAGGGAAAATAGTGTTAATGATGCTGATCTCTCCGCACACGCTTGACAGCGTCGAGTGCTTTAATGGCGTTTCCCAGTCCCGTCCCTTTCCCTTTCTGTCCTCTCTATCGTGAAGTGTTTAAAAATGTTATAGCCATGTTGCGCTCTTCAAGTGGCCATTGTGCTCCCCGCAAATGTAGCCGGGCTGCAGACTTCTGTGGCGACGTGGAATTCAAACTCAAGAAGAGACTCGACGAGGGTCGCCCATGTAAATATCAAAGTTGATAGCGCACTGACATTAAGTCTGCAGCACGAGGAGACACAACACAACTTACAACGCTCTATTGATCTCATTAAAGTGCTGAATTCAATAAGGCGTATCAACTATTGTTCCCTGTGGTGTATGCGTAATGAGCCATTATTGTTCTATTAGTTTTATCATAAACCAATCAGTTGCATTTATAGATTTATATCAGTTCCGTATAAATACCATATTGCATTTTTCCCCTGTTCACTTCGAACACAATAATAGTTTCCACCTCAGTGGCAAACCACGTGAGGATATCAAGTATACGCAACGGGGTACATCACGAGAATTTTGTTTTTCTTTTTCGGCTTGCCTTCTTGTTTGTTTGTCGTGTCCGGTCAATAGCCTGACGCCACGCCCCTTAGTCGATATTGTAATAAATTGCTTTTGTTGAATTAAATTGATTCGCTACGTCCACGCCCACGTCCGCTGAGTCAAGCAACACGTTGAGCAGGTGGTTAGAAGACCGCTATGCGTTGCCTGTGCGGTAAGCTGCCCTGTTAGTTATTTGCTGGTTGTCTGCCCTTCTTTTCTCTACCTCGTTTCGACATCCCCACTGAATGTTTATTAGACTCCTCGTCTGATTTGTTTCGCCTTTGTCTTCGGCGCATCGATTCATTTAGCTAACTGCGAAGGAATATCTTCTGAGCTACACCTGATGCTACAATCCATTCGCATTGGGGTTGATGATGAATTTAAAGAAAGGCAGTGATTAACAATAATTGACATTAAACCATAGTAACTATTGTAGCTCTCTCAAGCTTATTTAAAACAGAGAGAAACTATTTTCAGTCCAACTTGACTGAGCATTGGTCTACATTGAGCACTTCCTCCTGCCCCTTCTCCCATAGTCACTCACTTTTTTAAGTTTTGCTGCGTCTTAATCATCAATCGTTTTGAGTTTCCATAATTTTTGCGCTGTTTGTAGTTGTTTGGCGAATCCCTGGGAGGTTTCCGCTCACTTAACGAAATGAAATTTCAAAAGTTATTACCAGCCGCTTCAGGGAGTTCACTTAGCAACGGACGCCCATTGTAATTGCAAACTACTTAATCATTTATCCAATCAAACTGAGGCCGAACAATGCTTCTGAAGGGGCCCAGAGGGTGGTGGTATAGGCAACTTAGGGAGGCTTTATTCAATTAAGAAAGTTACGCCTCGACTGCGACTTTGGCTGCGTGTTAATGCATCACCGCCAGCTTGTTCGTATCTTGGTTTCATCCGAGCCTCTGCCCGTTTCCCACTCATCCTGCTCATCTGCCTGTCTCTTCGTTTACCAATTACCCCGTCTGCTGTTTTTTGCGACCTCGACCTACACCGGGGAGTGTTTGACAAACGTTTCGTGTTACCGGCGCCTTATGCCTGACTGTGAGCTGCATTAGCCCGGAGCTTTAGGCGAGCCACTCTCACATGGCACCACATGGCATTGATGTGAATGGGAATGCGGCCGAAGCTGTGGATAAGCATCCGAGTACGAAGACGAGGAGCAGGAGCATATGTGAATATGGCTGCCATTTCTGCTCGCTTGTCACTTATGCAAAATCCCCAGTGAGCAGGTATGTCGAGGTGTAAAAAAACACAATACGAACAAAAGGAGCCAAAAAAAAATACAGCAGAACGCATTGCAGCAGCGAGGCGTCTGAAGCAGGAGAAGGACCTGGAGCAGATGGCGGCGCTGCTTAGTCAGTTTAGATTTTGTTCCTGCTGCTGCTACTGCTTCTATTACATACAAATGCTCTTTAAGCGGATTTGGTGGCGCTTTACTTGTTTACCATTGTTAAACTGAGTGCTCAGCACAAGGCTGGACGGAGAAGCCGGACGGACCTGCGGATCTGGTGCTCTAACTCCCAGCTTGATTTCCAGGGCGTCACGTCGGTCTTACAAAAGCAGAGATACGCCCGATGCTGGAATACCCAGTATGCTGGCAATGCTACCTTACATGAAGTACAATGCAGATAAAGATAAATCAATCTTGCGCTCAAGCACATCCCCACATTGTTTAGATTATCTGCCGAGTTGTAATACCCTTCCAGAACTTTGACACTGCCAGATTGAGGTCTCTTTATCTCCACTTCTTTTTCGTATTTTTCTTTCTTTTGGGGTGTGCAAAACCCTTTTAATTATGCCGAAACATGCACAAATATTTTCTTATGCTTGGTTACTTTTCGAAGCGGCGCATTAATTAATTTGAGGCGCCCGCTGCGGCTCAAGTGGCTCCAGCGGATCCAATGTGTGGCCTGCTGTGACTTTAGCCAGCTAAGTCAGCGCCCCGAAAAGTTTTTAATTAAATTATACAAAGCGTGTTTGCCTAATTTCATAAATTTCCCAGCAGCAAGCGAAAAAACGAAAATGCAAATGTGGCTTTTCCGCTGGCACCAGCACCAGCGAATTTCCTGGAGACAATTGTCCGAGAAAATGCCAAATTTATTTTGGAAGTTATACAATACATGCACATATTAAAAAAAAAAACATATTATATTTTATGTATTTAACATAAATTTGTTAAATATTTAAACAATTTCTATAATATCTAAACGACAACTTGCCAGATAATTTAATTGAGCACTTTCTTATAATTGGCTAGTTAAGTATCTAAAACTCTATGTACAGTCTCAATATTGGAAATATTACTTTAAAATTATAATGTTTTATATAGTTCACGCCCTCTTGCATTACATAGCTCATTTTATTTGTACTCGGTCATGATTTAATAGTACATTAAAGTAACATGACCATGTTTCGACTTAAATACATTCTGGCTTGCTGGCTTTCGTTGAAATCATAGCTAAGGGATGCCGAGGCAAAGTTGATCATGAAATCAATCAACCGCGAGATACGGACGCTGCAATTTTACGAGTCTGGCGGTAAACAGCACGAGCGAAAAAAGTCATAAAACTTATTTACTTAGCACCAGCGAAATGAGCGAACATCTGGCGGGGCAATGTAACAGAGGAAAGAAGAGTCGAAAGGAGAATCGAGTCCTGAAACAAAAGCTAGTCATAAATAATGCTGAAATGAACAAAAGAAACCCAAAAGCAGGGATAACAAAACAAAGAAACAACAAGCAAAACTCCAAAAGAGCATAAAAAACGCAAGTCAAGTCAATAATCATAAAACGCTTGGAGCAAGTGCTGCGTGGCGCGTCTCGTATCATCTTCAAATCTGTTAAATTGTCTGTGAATGACAAATATTGTGTTATAATTTCTATTAGGAGAATTAAACAGCCGTGCGACGTGGCGTATGCGCATTATTTAATTTCTCTAAGTGTTTTCACGTCCAAATAGCCATGAAATTTATCCAAGTCGCCTTGCGAAAATGGTTTTGCCACTCCCCCTCCGTCTAGGCCTATGGCAATTCAATGAATATTCTCGTAGTCCCGTATTAACAGAACGCAACGTAAACAATTCATTGGACAGCTTAAAGCCCGCACCGTGCCCCAATGGCGTCTAATGGACAGTGACATAAGACACTGTCTGACATCCTCTCCATTTGGAGCTGCTGCTGTTGTTGTGTCAGTTGACGGCCTAACGTGTTTGGACATGGCTAAGCACCAGCGGAGACAATGGCGACGCAGCAGCACAGACTAAAGAAGAAGAAGGAGAAGTAGCAGCAGCATCAGAATTAGCAGAAGGACAATGTCGTCTTCGCCTTGGCCTTCGCCGTGTGCGATAATATTTTTCTTAGCTCTTCACGTGAAAGCATTTTGTAAAAGCTTTTTGAATTTTTCACGGCGCGCAAAAGTATGATATAATATATTATTTATGTCAGTAAAAATTAAAATGACAACGCGTGCGAAGAGTCGGAAAAGTGGAGCTGTCAAATCAAATTAATGGAATTATAACAAGCTTCTCTACAGTTGTTCATATTTCTCAATAAACATACAATACTAACATGCATTATTTCTTTATTATTATATTTATATTTTTCCTACAGAAGTTACTTCAGTAAGTTAATAGATTCATCATAATATCACATCAAATCAATAGAGTTTTATAACAAGATTTTGTGCAGATCCAAAGTTTTTTGCTCTGAAAATAAATACGACTTAAACCAAAAATTAATCTGAAAGTTTTCAGCTTTCGCCTAATGAACCGTTTCTTGTCATAGAAACTGCTCCTATATGGTGATTAGTACTAGAAACCCAACATATAATATAAATAGGCGCCTATAGGCAGAAGCTACATTTCATCGCTCTCGGTATTTTTAATTAAATTTTTGCACACACATATGTGAGTTTGCGAGTGTATGTATCGGATCTGCAACATATCCATTCCGAAAATCCAATTTGAAATCATAAAGCCACACAGGGCTGCTGCTGCATCCTCACTGCCGCAGTTGCCTGCGCCGTTGTCTTCTAAACTGGATACGTGCCGGGAACTCCTCGTCGCCATCGCAGTCGTTGGCACTCGCAACTCATCAAAATGAGCAGCGGGTACTTAATCTGATTTACTTGCCTTGCTCCGACAGCCTGGCAGCCCGAGTCATCGCGAGGCAGCCTGAGACAGCGCGAGTCAGCCTGGCAGCTCCTTGGCACAAACCAAGTAAACAAGCGTCTTCATAAAAACAGACAGCCCTGGTCCTTGCACAAAAGGTAGACAGATTCGGGGCCAGACATGAGGGATGTCGATGGGGATAGGGCGGTGTGGCATGAAAAGGAAGGTAGCCAGCAAGGACTGCTCTGCTCATAACTCCGCTCTGTGGCGTTGTGTACATCATAAAAGAACGATAAGATAACGGCGACCGACCAAGGCACTTGACTGCTCTGGCCCTATTGCCGCTTCAGACAAAAGCACCCTGCAAACATTCGGCTTCGGGGTATGTATGGTTTGCTAAGCTAAGATATCAGTGAGGGACCGAAAATTTGGAAGCTCTTTTTAAGGCTGAAGATTACGCTATTAAATAATATGTATGTTATAAGAAATTAAGCTGGTATTTAAAACAAATCCAATAATGATAAGTTTAGTTAACATTTGAGATGTAAGGCAAATATAAATCGGTTAAAATTTAGCAAAAATATTTGAAACATTTATAGGGCATCAGCATTGCTCTAGACAAACTCCCGGCTCTGTTTCACATTATTTATTTGATTTTCGCTGGCTGACGTTCTTTGTCTTCCTTTCTGGCTCCTCGTACCCGGCGTCTTTAGTGTGATTTATTTTGGCAGCGCACAATGTACTTTCTTTTCAAATAAATCATAAATTTCAACGCACTGCCGCAACAACACGCAATTGTTGTGCTGTTGTGCCTTCCCTGAGCTTGGCATCCGGGTGGCCTCTCCCAACTCCAACCTCAACTCCTCCTACTCCTGCTGCTCGCCAGCCTATCCCAGGCGAGAGTCGGCAATTGAGTTATCCGAAAAAGGCTATCTAGCGGCAAAGAGGAGGAAGAGAGAGAAAAGAAACAAAATATTTATTGTATTTTTATGGCGCCTACATAGGCATTTGGCCTAAGCCGCATACAATTTTGTTGAAAAATGTAAAGCGCCTCCTAGCCACTCCTTCCCCTTGGGGCTATTGAGAATTATGAGCTAAACGCGACACACGTGTCCTGGGACGCCTCGGGGTCGACTGACTGACCAAGCAAGGCCAGGGAAGATACGGGACATGGGACTTGGGACGAAACATATGATTTGTGGACGGCCATTTGGTCAACAAGGCAAGTGAGATTTGCCTCGTTTTGCTTGATTTACAGGACTTCGAAAAGTGGGGCACGCAGCTCGCCTGGAAAATTGGTTAATAAGTTCAACTTAAGGTCAGAGAAAGTTGGAAAGCTTTAAGTAACTTAAAATGGAAAGAACATAAATTAAAACCCGAAAAATATCTTAAGACAATTGGAACACTCGTTAGATTGTAGGTTATAACTATTTTCCTTGATCGATTGAAAATACAATAAATTGAAAATGTGCTTTACCGGAATATAAAGTATATCTATAAGTCCTTAGTATTCTTCATAAACGACTTCGTTATCTTTCTACATACTGAATTTTATTCTGTATTTATACCCGTCGACCATTGAAAATGGTCAAAAAAGGGTATACTAACTTTGTGCAAAGGTATGTAACAGGCAGAAGGAAGCGTCGGAGACCCCATAAAGTATATATATTCTTGCTCAGGATCACAAGCCGAGTCGATTGAGCCATGTATGTCTGTCTGTCTGTCTGTATGTCTGTCTGTCTGTGTGAACGCACAGATCTCAGCTATTAAAAAATCAGAGTTACTAAATTTGGCAGGAAGACTCCTACTATAAGCTGATCAAGTTTATTTCAAATGTTAGGTGCCACGCCCACCGCCCCCGCAAATCAATAATTTAATTTTTGAACTTAATTTGTAAGCGCTGTATAAAAGATACAACTTTCTGACTTCAACATATACTAAGCTCATTAAAATATCTACGTATTCTCGAAATTGTAATCCGATCGGACAATAAACACAGAAGTTATTTAAGATAGTATGTGCATAAAACCAAGTGCTTGTATCATTTGTATATATGTATGAATTTGACAAATTAAACTACACCGGAACATAGGTCGAAGGGTATCCCACTGTCGCGTGCAGCGTGAATGTGGATTTTTTATATTTTTTTATATTTGTCTTTATTATTTTATCACAATACTTTGTTCTAACTTCGATTCCTATATCCTTTATCTCTCTGGCTTTCAGTGAAGATTTAATTGATCTATTTGCACTTGAATAGGAGTGCGGTAGGCGCTCTGTGCCATCATGGAGACCAGAACCATTTCGACCAGTATCAGAATATTTATGATGGCTGCAAGGATAAAAAGAAACTGTAGTTAAGACCTCATGGTGAACGGTCTCCGGGTCTGTGGACTTACTCTGTTTGTGTATGGTGTGATTGATGGGGTACTCCCCGCCCAGCTTGAATGAGTTAAGCTGCTCGTAAAGTATTAGGTACTGCAGCTTGCACAGCATCACCACCAGCTGCAGGCAGAACATTTTCTTGCGCAACTGATAGTCGCCGCGAATCTTAGTTATCATTCGCACTGTGATTTGCAGCGACCATACGCCGAGTATGATGGAGCCAATGATGAATGGAATGAAGAAGAGCATCACCTGATTGTATAATTGGCGATCACGGTAATAAAGTATGTTCATCACCAGCATTATGGAGCCCTGCCAGAAGGGCATCTGCCACACCATGTAGCGTAAGACACACAACTTTGCCTTGGTGGGCTGCACCAGGGGCAAGCAACCGCAGCAGCAGCAGAAAGGCGGCGTATTGAGGGCTAACGCCCCGCCGGATGTCTCCTTCACATAGTTCTGCTCGGACTGGACATAGCGGAAGAGCAGTGTCCTAAAGATGGGACCCCCCACCATAAACATGGCGTGCATCACAGTGTGGCACAGAAACCAGGAATACGGCACCAAAATGGTGAGCAGTGCGGCAAGCGATATGATCGGGTAAATGCTGACCATCAGTATGGAAGGAATCCTCAGTGGCTTGCCGAGATGTCGACGCAGACGCGACACAGTCGTTAGGTATATGGAAATGTTGAGTATGGTCAGCAATGTGGCAATGAAGATAGCCAGCGCCAGAAAGGCCGTCATGTCTGCGGGTGAAAAGAAATCGGGTCATGGATTAACTCTTAAGTATTGGTTAGTTTCATAACACAGGTTTGAGACCTTGTTCAAATGAAAACGACAATTAGAGGGAATCAGTATTGTAATTGTAAGTTACATTGTTCAACACGCCTTTAATTAACATAATAATATATGTATCATAGGTACTATTTCTACACATCGTATTGATAAATGTCAAGGTTTTATATCCTTGCAGGTTCGTATCTCTTTCGATGGTTTCTATACTAAATATATATAATATTGCATAATAAAATGTTGCATTAATTGTAGACTGTTCATATAGCAGCTATATGTTATAGTGGTACTATTTCAATGAAATTACATACGCTGAAAATGTACGATTAAATATTCCGACAAAGTGAATTTAGTTGCAAAATCTTGAAAAATAACTAAAAGCGACTGGTAGGTTGTATAGCAGCTATACGATATATCAATTTGATCGCAAAGAGATGTGTGCATTTGTGTCAATTTTAATAATGATTCCTCTAAAACTGAAAGACTTTCTTGCGTTGCAACAGAAAGACGGAAGGACGGACATGAATAGTTCAACTATCCTATTGACGCTGATTCACAATATAAATTTATACTTGATAGGGTCGGAGATGTCTGTTAAAGTGCGTCGCTAACTTCTGGCCAAAATAAATAAAGCCTCTACTAGCCTCTAGAAAGTTGGATAATGGAGGGTTAAGTTTATCTTTTCATAGTCACAGATGTTATAGTTCCAGTCATCTATTGCACATTTCCCCCCATATTCCGTTGACTTTTACTCACGTGTATAATACTCCGAGAGTTTTGGAAAGCTGTGCATGCTGATTGTGCGGTTTCGCTGCACCTCCAGCTCCATTTCGACTTGTTCCCGCTGCTCCTGCAGCCGCAGACGTTCGAAGTCCTCTTGCGAAGTCATAGTTACATCTATTTGTGTGTGTATTTGTGTGTGTGTAAGTGAGAGTGTGGACTTATGATAAATTCGAGCTAGGGCAAGTTGAAGCTGGTGTCTTTGTAGTGATGTTTGCCGTTGGTTTTAGTTTTTGCGATTTATATTTTACGTATTTCGTTGTACTTTTTAGCTTTCTGCTTTGTTTTGTTTCACTTCACTTCAGTTCGCCGCACAATTCACATTTTATCATAGCACAGACAAAGCGAGTTAAGCGATGCGTTTGTTCAGCTTCCAGTTAGCACTTATAAATATATATTCAAGATAGTTTCATAATTTGGTGTGCCTTCCAAAAGGGTGCTATTTTATGAATTGGTGAAAGTCTTAATAAGTGCAGAAAAAATAAATATTTCAAGTTTTGCTACTTCAAGAGGAAATTGTCGAGCTCCGCATGTGCGATATGGCACAATCTAACAATATGAGGTATGCTAACTGAATGTCTAGACAAAAATATATTTTACTGACAGTACAACGACCCGTGGGTTGATAATTGAATTGAAGATGAACACAGAAAGAAAGGAAATATTCACAGTTCACGTTAGATTCTTAGTGCATCTTCTCGATTTTAAAATAATCATTCTTGTCCTTAGGTTGTTTCAAGGCTTCCATTCTTTTTCTCTTTTTATTGACTACTGTTGCATCCTTCTATTACCGATAAACAATACGATCACAACTATCGACGACCTAGCCACGCGAATTATTTCACCCGACTGAGGAACCGGCACGCGTTTCGGTTTGTTTTTATTATTTCTTTTTATATTTGTCATGTGATCTGCCTTGGGTGGGTGAAATGTCAGCGGGCCGAGGGGAAGCACAATAGTTTGAGGCTGCAGACCTTTCCATGACTCGACTCCGACTCGACTTGAGTGAGTCCAACAGGTTGGCACAAACAGACACCGCAGACAAGTGTTAGACGATCTATGAATGAGATATAAATAATTCATGTTGATGCCAAGTACCCTCGCCACGGAATACTACTCGACTGGCAAATGCTCTCAGTAAAGCAAAGAATTTTCCTTACAAAAAAGTATATAATACTTTTAATAGAACCAAGTGAGAAAATGTATAACAAAAATAATACAAATAAAATCCATGGCCTAAAAAGAATAGAATCGTAATAAATGAATGCATTGAACTTGTTATTGATTTAAAAGTCCAGTTAATAATTTACTTTCTATCAACTTTTATTAGGAAATGTACCATACAGAAAAAACAAAAATTGTAGTAAAAGATCTTTACAAATAATATCATAGTTAAGTAAATATTTATATTTTTTTGGAAGCTGCGAATAACCAAAAACGATTTCAATCAGTTTCTTTAACATGTCAAAATGATCTCACGCTTCGACTTCGATTCAAACTGTCGAATTTCAACACATTTTTTTTGCACTTGTATTAGCCCTCTTTGAGGATGCCCGCAGAAATACGCCCCAGTGTTAACTGGATATGGAATATAGTATATTATGAAGAGTAGGAGACTGTTGCAAAGCCAACTACATAATGCACACTACCTTTTCCAATTTTTGCAGCAAATATGCAAATCATTTCCAAAACTGAAGCTGCTTAACGACTTTTAACAAGCTGCGCCTCTTCGAGCACGTGACTTACCATGCGGGCGACCCACTAAAGAGTGAGTGAAACAGAGTTGAGCAACGAAGAAAGAAAAGACTCGACACGGGTTTGTTTGGGCACCGTCAGACAGTCTTTCAATACGTCTTGCCATCGCTGGTGGCACCCAAAAACTGGTTTTCGAGCATAATCAACGTACGACCGGCCATACTAAAATATCTCATATATGTAGTATATATTTACTATATGTGTGTATGTATGTAGCCAAGTATGTGACACCGTATGCGTGCATCGTCGGTGCTCGGTTATGCAAGCAATTGTTGCTATTGCTGTTGCTGTTTTCAGTGCAAACCGGTCCACAAGTCAGTCCGTCAGTGTAATTAAAGCAGCCAACTGTTGGAGTACCCTAATAACCATTTCACAAACACTCACACACAGAAGCCCGCCGAATTTAAACGCAACGAAATTATCAAAAATATTTTCTCTCAGTGTGCTGCGACCTTCAGCTACAGCTGCAACAAACGTGCCCAAATGAGCTTAAAGTCGTCGTCAACAGCTGACGACCCTCTTCGAAACTCTCCTCATAACAATGGGAATCTTGATCAAGTATGGCCGGTCGAAATGGAAATATCTGCACCATATTTTCACTTCTATATTTCGCCAGTCGACGCAATCAAATTGCTAATCATTTGTTCATAATTAATTTATAGAACTTCCACTAACTGTTTTATTTGCTCTGGTTGTTGTTGGTATTTTTTATTCGACAATTAGCACAAAACTCGATTTGAGCAATTATCACAATTTTTAGTGCGTAAACGAAGCGTTTCAAATAAAAATCATAAAGTCATTTTTGCGGATTCACATTATTATGAACAGCACGCAAATAGCCAACGCACGCAGCAAAAACAACAGGAGGAACAGGAAAATATATACAAAGAAGAAGATACAAGAGAATTGCATAGTGACTTTTCACTTAAATTTATAAAACGGAGAGAGATACTGAGCTTATAAATATATTACAATGTTAACCCTATCATCTAATTGATTTATTGACTCGCCGCTATTGCAATATTTGTGCACAGCCGGCAACAAGTAAATATAGTTAAGTTTTCGCCGGATTGGAAACTAGAAATCCTTGGCTCTGTTCCGATTGGAATCAGTTGATACTCGACTTATCCCCCCGCCACTAGACTTTGTTAACTGCACTTAATTAATGCGCAACGAGTTTCCGTTTCATTAATTAAAGATATTAACAAAGAATTGAGCATCTTCAAGCGTAATTACCTACAAAAAGTTGGAAAATTAAATGAAATCTTCGGCCTATTGCAATGCGTCGTCTTGGCCCATTTAATGCTGCAAAGAAATAAGCCAACAATTACAAAAAATGGTTAAGTACGTGTTTGAATTGTTGCTGCAATCACGTTAGTTCAGCCATCTCTGACGAGTCTGAAATTGTTTTTGTAGAAGAAACTCATGATAGGTCTTTGTCTTCGTCTTCGTCATCGTAAGTTTGTCCCTGGCTTCGGCTGATGCTCTCGACATTTACCAAGCGATTTTTGCGTTGCTTGCTTGCGATTAACAAATTTTTCAATATCGCAAGACGCAAGAAAAAGACAACAACAGAGAAAAGACGGCGAAAAACCCCAAACAACACGGCAAAGCATGTCGAGAAACGACCTTACACAATGCACAACGTTCACAGAAATTGGGGAAAACGAGAAAGACAACAACAGAAACGAAATTATACTAAATGCGAATTTGAACACAAATAAAATGTGAACCGATTTGCAGTAAACATTGCAGGAGAGAAACGGGGAGAGCAAATGGGAAGGTGACTTAATTTGTTTGCAGCGATAAACGAAATCTCGACAAGACCCCAAAATTCGAAACGAATCCCGGTGCTTGTGGGGCCAGGGCACAATGAATTTGCCCGCAACAATGTGGTATCAATTTCCGTTGTAAGATCGAACAGAAATTTGAAGCAATTTTACTTCGATTCGGGTAAAACCAATACGGAAAACTAATTCGAAAAATCAATTTGCTCGGTTTTATAAAGTTAATTACGAGTAGTCACGAACTAGTGCTAGTTAAGCTATTTGTATATAAAAATGTCAACTTTATTTCAGGCGACTCAACGACTAAATTGAGATACATCTTCATTTTTGAGAGAACTCTCAGGGCTAAGAAAAATCAATCACACTAAATGAGAGAGTCACTCAACATTCAAAATAATAGCCAACAATTCAAAATATATACATATAAGTTAAGAATTATTCCCTTCTCAATTTAGCAATCAATGTGATTGTTGTGTATAATTATTCTAATAATACAAATTGCAAGCTCATCACAGACGCGCTGCTAATAAATAGTTTCCATTGTGTCTATTAAATTTCAATTAGATTATCTCTCTCTTCGAAACTTCTTTACAAGTATACATAATGTTTTAATAACATAGCACAGAACGGGCTCTTCGCGCTGCAGACAAAAACATTGTCGGTGCCCAGATCTACATATATATAGTGTGGGCACTTTTTTCGGGCGGCCTTGACCATCAGACCAACAGCATTTTCGATAGTCGAAACAGTATATTATATATATTCGTGTATTATGTAAGTATAGCTCTCAATTAAAGTCATGTGCATTGCACGTTTTAATCAATTTCAATTTTAGTTTGCATTCCGATTTCAATTTATGCATAGTTCAAAACTTTCACGTGGTCGGTCTGGTCGGGGTGTTTGTTTGAGTTAATTGTTTCGAGTGGTCACAATCAATTAAATCGGGTCGCAAAGCGCGATAGACTTGTTTAATGGCAGGAGGGATCCCCATCTTCCCGCCTGGTTCTGCCTCTCTCATCCAAACACTAAATGGAGGCACAGCTGATGTCTGAGCTGATATTACACTTTGTACTTGAATTCGAATTGGATTTGCAATTATAATTATATACTTCGTATGCTTGCACTCTCGCTCGCACTTTCTCACATTTTCTTGCACAGGCCGTCCCGCTCGAACGCTCACTCATCCGCGCCGTGTCTCGTTCGCTCGCGCGCTGGCCACAAACTGAACTCAAAATTTGCTCAGCCCAATGCCGATCACGAACGAAATATTATGCGCCCGGCCAAAACAGCAGAAACGGCAGCAGCAACAACAACCAAAACAACTGTAATGATGATAATAATAATAATAATAATAATAATAAAAATAAAAGCGCTCGCCACTGACGTCGTTACAGCACCGAAATGGCAACCTGTCGCAATGGCATAGGGGCGAAGCGACATTTCGGCGAATTGGCAAATTGGCGAACTGGCGAATTTGTCGCAAAAGCCAAGCGAGAGATGTGATCGCATCTGGGAAAGCTGTTGCCATTGAACATTTTCAACTGCAAAGGCGGAAGTGAAAAAGTGGGAGTGGAGACGTTCGCGAGAGCGTAACCTGTATTTGCAGATCCGCATACTCGGCGGGAACCCGAACACTATAAAAGTAGGACTGTAACTCCCTGCTTTTGTTGATAAAACTCACAGATCTTTATTGATTGCGTTTTATGATCTACGTGAGAAAATCAATATAAGGCAACCCCATCCCAAGTATAGAGATATTTGTATATTTTCTGTAAAACTATTTTTATAAAATTCCATTGTAGCTTAATTATATTAACAATTCAGAGAAATACTATAGATTGCTGTAATCTTTTCCGCAAGGATTATTAGCTATAGAATTTTTATTTTTATCTAAGCTTTTATCATTTCCATGTAAAAATACATAGAGCATTAAAAAGCAATAAAATTGTAGACTTTTTATCCATTTAATTTACAAGTTCGCAGCATTATACCTTATATTCCATTCAATGAATATATCTTCCAACTTTCCATCAAGGCTACCGATATTGCATTTTCAGCCGAACAGGTTATATATTTTGTTAACACAATAGGAACCCCAGTCGAACTCCGACTTCCATTACTTCAATGAACATTTTTCTTGGCATCCACGTAGAAAACGTAATACCACTAGATTTTATTTAGACAAAGAAATCTGTAACTTCATAAGTATAGTGAATATAGATTAAAGCTTTAACCGGGAGTTTAAATAGCTTTGTCTATCAGTATGTTCCATTAAAGTTTCCATTAAATTCTAACCATATAACTTATGACAACTTTACCTTTCGTAGGAACCATCAGTTAAATCAGTATAATATATATTTCAAATTTCCAACGTATCGGTACATATCTAATCGTACAGAAAACCAAGCAGACTAGACTTAACTTACTGTCTCCGAATTTCTCAATTATTTCAGGAAATTTTTCGATGAGAAGTTGACATGTTTAAGAACTATTTGTATGTATGTATATGCGATATGTTAAGTGGTGTGAAATATACAGAGAAATGCTTCCGGTTTTCGCTTGTTTGTTACTTTGTCTATTTTTACATTTCGGTTTTTCTACCAAAGCTTAAAGTTCGAATAGATGTTGCTGCACGACGAGCCAATTAACACGTCTGTCCCTGTCCGCACCGATTCGACAGTTACAAATTGGAATTGGTCATCTGGACAATGGCGCCCAATGTTGCAGCAGTGGACAACGGTAAACAAACAGGTATCATTCAGCTGTCTTTTAACAGAGATAGTAATATTTGGCCAAAGGGAATGTGATTATTTATTGCTGTGCAGGAATAATGCGCTTAAAGGTGCTTATATCAAGCCCGAAAGCACGACTGTAGTTAAGAATGCCATTCACTAAATATACCCCATCAAGTTGTTATTATAATCATTATGATCCACAGCCCCACATCAGCTTGCTAATTTAATGAGCGCGGCCCAATGAACCTTTTTTTGCGAGATAAAATGAAATCATCCAAAATTAAATGCTAATTATTAAGTGGCAGCCCAAAAGTACGCAATGAATTATGGCCCAAGTGAAAACTGCCAACTTTAAGCGTTTTCATGGCATAAGCTGCGGCGCCGCCAATTCCGAGGGCCATAAAACACTGTTGCAAAGAGATGGTGATGTGGCAATTTAAGTTATAATTTGCAAATAAATCTAATTGTGTGCAGCAACAAGAAGAGGGTCAGCATCAGCAGAGCAGCAGATAAAAGAAGAAAAACAAATGTGGCCGTAAGGAAGGAGTAGGCATTGCCCACATCCTAAATTGCAGTGATTTCACTTTAAAGAGCAGTTACATTAAATCAGAGTAGACTTAATATTAACATTTAATATTTATTAAATTAAAATATTGATCATGGTGGTAGACAAAATTAATTGTGTTTAGTTATCAATGAATTGGAGCTGTGTACTTGGATCTATTTATGTGCATATGTACAATATTTATCGCCAGTACGTTTTCCGACCCATTCCTCTTGCAACATGCAAGAGCATTCCGACTGCCCTTTCGGCACCAACTCACATTTCTAATGCTTTTCTTGTCGTCGTCGTCGTCGTCGTCGTTGTCGCTGTCAGTCATGATTGTTTTGCAGGCAACGCCGACAATCTTCTTCATCTCCTTCCCTCTCCCTCTGCACACTGCCGGCGGCTACATCAGATTTCATCGCTTTGTAGACCGCCGCGGATTCTGTGCGCTTGCGGCTGTACCTTTGATGCTGCCGCCGTCGCCTTCGTCGTCGTCAATGTCGCTGCCATCAACGCCTTGGCAGGGCCCGTGTCACTTTTCGCTTGCTGTTTATTCGCCTTTTTGCGCACAGTGAGCATTGCATTTCTGTTTAAATGCAAAAACAAAGGGCGAAGCAAAAAAATCAGAAAAGAAAGAGCGCAAAAAGGCAGGCAGCAATAACTACAAAGAGCATGAACTGGCCGCAGCCGGCGCTGCCTTAGGCTTAGTCCTTTGCTTCTCCTCTTCCTCTTCTCCTTGATTTGTCTTTCTCTTCGTTTTCACCAACTCCGCACTTCTCCACTTCAGCCAAGACGTCGTCAGCATTGTGTCGTCATCTTCGCTTTAACTTTATCCTTTCGCGTGCCGTTTCACTTTCGTTTCTTTTTGGGATTTCGTTTCATTTTTGTCGACGCTTTTGTTGTTTGGTGTTTAACGAAGCAAATCAACAAATTGTAATGATGCCGAGCAGCGAGTGGCAAGGCTTGTTCTGCGAAGCTTGCACTTTTCGCCTCCAAACACTTCTGAGTCTGAATGAACGTAAACGTAAACGTGAATGTGAATGTGGATGTCGATGTGATTGTGAACTCAAGCCCGCAGTCCTTTTTGCATGGCGTGCTCCACTTGGGACGCATTGTAGCGTAAAATGAATTGAGACATTAATTTCGAACCCAAAGAAAAAACAAGAACAACAACAGCAACAACAGACAGAAAAGCAACGTAAACCAAACAAAAACCGCAAGCCGAAAACCCTTGCAAACTTTGCCAACAACTAGCAGAGCGGCCCTCGCAGGCCCCTCGCCACACAAACTGTGAATGCAGAAGTGGCAGAAAGTTTCAGGAAATGCTCGAGGCTGAAGCTGTTGTGCATTCAGGTGTGATGTTTTTGGTCGGCGCACAAAAGTATGCTACAAATAATTAAATCATGCAAAGGTTAGCGCAGCTCGGTGGACACGATATGCAAGTTTGCTATCGTTGGACAGACATGCGAAAGGGCACGAGAGGGTGGCTGTTGAAGGGAATGAGGCGTTTGTGATATTCAAATAGACAAGTTTAATGCCGGCTTTAAGTTCTTGTCAGCCTGTCAACTAGTTTGATGTTGTCTAATCGATATTTATATTTGCGCCCTGTAAAGGGTTCCGAATTTACATAGTACGGCATAGAGAGAAAGAGACAGAGAACACAAAAAGAAGCAAAAATATTGTTATGATGAACATGGTCCGAGTTCGTGTTTATTTTCGGGCCCCCTACAAATGCCCAGTTGCCTTTTCGCTCCCTTTTTTGCTAGTGCTTCTGCTGGCATTTCCGTTTCCGCTTCAAACTCACAGAAAAAAAATAAGAAATAAAAGTTAAATATTTACACATTACAGACTTTCAAATACCCCTGCTGAATAGAGCAAGTACTATTTTTAAATTGCAAAATATTACAAACGTTATTGAGAGCTTACAGAAATATAAATAGTAATTATGGCTACTTGCAACCTCTAACCAATTGCATACATTTTGAGCTTTGAGCTCTTTAACTTATAAATAGCATACTCTCAGATCGCTTCTTTTGCTAATCAAAACAGTTTCAGGCAGGTATAGAATGCCTGGACCTAGCAAACAGAGTCTGCAGTCAAGATAAATTGAAGTTTATTTGCCTGGTTGGCTCTGCTCCATAATTTATGAGCACCAAATGATTTGCATGCAGTTTTTCTTGCACCTTTTTCGAGTACACTATGCCTTTCCGCCGCCTTCTGACCGTCCCTCCATTACCGCAAACCAACTGTACAAAAAGCACATAACGTAGACCATGTGTGGTCTTGACTCGGACTTCGATATGTTGCACTCAAAACAATTGACGGTAAACAACAAGGAAAAGGCTCAAATGGCCAATGACAAATTGGTCGAAACGGATTCACGAATAGGTCGAAAAATAACTCGGTCCACTCTCTCTCGTAAAAGCTCCGCGCCAAAAAGCTCTTGCCGTGCGCCTTATAAACTGGCGCGCTGATAAAACACAGGACAGTTGCCGTTACGTACGCGTTGCCAACACAGCAGCAGCAGCAACTGCAGCAACGGCAGTTTTCGGTGGTTAGTGGAATAACGCAAAGCGAACGACAGAACAACAAACAAAAAAGCATTGCCTACTTTTAAGCGCCAAGTTAAGTAAGTGTGTCGAACCAACGGTCTTTTTGCCGGCAAGTGCTCGACTGTGCCCGACTGTGCTTGAATGTGCACGCAGGGCGTGTGAAGAAACAAGTTTTAGAGAATTTTTTGAAAGCGCCACCAAATCGGGTGCTGTCGCAAGTGAACTACAAACAAGTGAAAGCCGAAATGCGCAGAAGAAGTGATAGTAGAATTTAATTTCCAAAAACAAGGGGAAAAGCACTCGGGTAAGTTGCTTAAGCTTAAGAACTAATTGCTACCTGTGCTGCCTGTGTTCTACAGGGGATTAGCAACATTAAACCGGAAATAAAAGTAAATAAACTGCGAATAGGTCAAGCACGGAAATAACCTACAGATACAACAAATGTTCTGATTCTTTTATTTACTTTTCGTGAGATCTTCGGCGTGTGTCTAGCGAAATTGATTTGAAATAGGATTTGAAGAGCAAGGCTTAATTTTTCAATTGAACGACTGTGTAAATTAAAAACAACATTGTGCCGTATTATCCAAATATATGAATGAGTTTCTTTGCCAATATCTAAAGCATTTATCACCTTTGTTTGCTTTTGTTGCGCTAAATCGGGCACACTCGATTCGGCTGCGGGGCTGAATCAGAGTAAATAGCAGAACTCCCCACCCTGTATCACACTGCTGTGCCACTGCATTTGTAGAGGGAAATGGCAAACTGCCTAAAAAACACGCAGAGAAATCACTCACAAAAATGTCGACGACGGAATTCCCAACGGAGAATCGCGGAGGCGGCAATTTTACGGCAGTTTGACTTTACCAGAGGCACCAGCAGCAGCAGTAGCAGGAACAGCGCCAGCAGCAGCATCCTTTAAAACCTGCGCTGTTCCTGGCCTGAATGAGGAAATGCGAAGCGGCTGGGCTTAACTTGCGCCACACGACGAGCGGGGCAGTAAAAAATGGCAATGCTCAAGTGGCGCGGCGCTTAACACAAATTAGACGCACTTAATTACAGCGCAAACAGTTTCGATGGGGAGTGGAGACGGGGAAGGGGACAAGACATGGCGCGGAGAGTGTGGCCATAAAATGTGCGATGCAAACGCCAAAGCCGCAAAAAATATATGTATATATGTCTATATATACTTTCAAGTATATACCTATTCCGAGCAGACAGTCAGAAAGGGAGAGAGAAAGACGGGGAGAGATAGATGAAGACGGTGCACCGAGAGCGTCGTCCGCAACTTTCAATTTTGGTGGGCCAAAGTTGTGGCTTAAAACTCAATTAAACGAATTGCCAAGAATTTAATTACATTTCGCTCTGTTCCATTTTAAGGAAAACATTTAACAAATCCCGAACACCAGTTTCGCCAGTTGTCTAGCAAAAGTTTCCATTCAACTAATTTTCATTTCAAGTGAAAAACAATTAAGTGCGTTTATGAATAGATTGGGAACAGGACAATAGACGAAAGACAGAGAAAACTGTGTGGAGAACGCCTGCAATTTAATTAGTTTATAGTCGGACTAAGGTCAGTCGACTGTGTAAAAATAAAGAAAAAAAAAAAACAATTAATAGTTATAATTAATAATTATAAATTAAAAGTAAAATCTTAACTGTGAGAAAAGAAAGCAAAAAGAAATTAATTAAATTGAGTTGACATTGGGATCATAAAAAATGAAAGAGCCGATCCAACATTTGTTGCAGAGGATTGGGGAAAACCCAGAAAAACCCAATCAGATCAGGAGAGTTAGTGTTAGTAAGCAAAACCTAATCAAAATAGCGATTCAAATGTTCAAACATGCAGTTAGTAAAAAAGTACTACTGTTACTAGAAAGCAGATAAGTATATTTAACTAGTTACTAGAAAGGTGGTTAAGGATTTGTACTTTTAAGCAAGATACAGAATTATTGTTGTTATTAGCAACAATGTAGTATAGTTTATTATAGTCCGAACATAATACCCTGAAAGGCTCATGCAGGGCATAATTCGAGCTACAATATGAAAGTTTTAGAGGAAGATAATTACGGGTGATTCTACCAGGGACAGAGAAGTGTAGTCGACTAAGTAAGTCGTTACTATCTATGTCCCCTTGTATAAGGTTATAAATAAATACAACACCAAGCATAGTTCTACGATTGGCTAGGGAAGGCAGATTTAGTAACAAAAGTCTACTAGGATAGGAAGGAAGTCTTGAATTTACATCCCAGTTAAGGCCTCGCAAGGCAAAAATTAAAAAGTTTTTCTGTACGGATTCAATGCGATCCTTGTGAACTGTGTACTGAGGACTCCAGACACATGATCCGTACTCTAGAATTGGACGAACAAGCGAGGTGAAAAGAGTCTTAGTTAGGTAAGGATCGTCAAACTCCTTAGACCATCTCTTAATAAAGCCGAGTACACCCATAGCTTTATTAACCATTGATGATATATGTTCGCAAAACTTTAGTTTGCGATCCAAACGGACACCTAGATCATCAACCAGGGAAATTCTTTCCAAGGTACAACCACAAAGAGAGTAAGATACGTACTTTGGACAGGCTCGTGAGAATGTCATCAGCTTGCATTTGGAGCTGTTCAGATTAAGGAGATTTGCACGACACCAAGAATAGAAACAATTTAAGTCAGATTGAAGGCGCAAATGACAGGAGTCGTCTCTAAATTGAAAACAGAGCTTGACATCATCAGCATACATGAGAGTACGGGAGTTAAGTATGACCGTTGGAAGGTCATTGATGAAAAGTGTAAAAAGCAGGGGACCTAAATGGCTTCCCTGGGGAACACCAGATGTGGCATGAACGGGGTAAGAAAGATTATTCTTAAAGAGGACTCGTTGGGTTCTGTCACCTAAATAGCTCACAATCCAACTAAGAAGTTTTGGTGAGAAACCGAGAAGATTCAGTTTATGTGCAAGAAGAGAATGGTTGACTGAGTCAAATGCCTTACTGAAATCAGTATAAATGACATCGGTTTGAAGATTTTTCTGAAATCCTTTTACCACAAAGGATGTCAGCTCAAGCAAATTTGTCGTGGTAGAACGACGTTTTACGAATCCGTGTTGAAAAGGGGATATAACGGATCTGCTAAAATGTTGCAAGTGAGGAGTAATAACATTCTCGAAGAATTTAGGAATAGCCGATAATTTAGAGATACCTCTATAATTACTTGCATCAGACTTGCTGCCTTTTTTGAGTAAAGGGATGATAAATGATTCTTTCCATATGGAAGGAAAGGAGGCGGTATCTAAGGACAGCGAAAATAATTTGAGCAATGGCTTACATAAGGAATTGGCACAATATCTAAGTACACAGGCGGGGATACCATCGGGACCTGGAGAAAAGACTGGTTTAACTAAGCTAAGATCCTTAAAAAGTGAACTTTCATTCAGTAACGGTGTGAAGATGCCATTTGAACTCGGTACACTATATGGATAAGAATGAATGCTTGGCGTAGAAGAAGAATAAGTTGTTTGAAAAAACTTAGCAAACATATCGGCCATGGCCTGATCTGTGTCCGCCTCAGCATTATCAAACGAAAGTTTAGAAGGAAAGACCGCTGACCTTCGCTTCATGTTAACAAAACTATAAAACTTTTTAGGATTCTGAAAAAACTGAAACCTACATCTGGTCAAATAGTTTTTATAACATTTCGCGTTAAGCACGGTAAAATTTGCCCGAGCAGTTAGGTAGCGGGAAAAAACAAGCGGTGTGTTTCTTTGCTTATATTTCTTGAGTAAGCTACTCTTTAAGTTTTTTAAGCGAGACAGCTCTTTTGTAAACCAAGGGGGTTTGCTTGAGCATAACGGATAAAATAACGGAACACAGATATCAAAAACAGAGTTTAGGGTATTATAAAAGATATTGGTTGCAACTGACATATCAGTTGATGCATAAAAATCAGACCAATCACAATGAGCAATTAAAGAATTTAGGTTTTCAAAGTCTGCTTTCTTAAAGCAGCGCACGCGATTACGCGGCCTTTCATTTTTATCCACAATACTAATATCCAAGTTGAAATTCACTTCGATGATAAGGATGATAAGGATCTTCCGGTAGGGAAAGGGGTTGTACCCTGTCTACAATCACTTTGGAAGGATCAGAGGTGAAACATAAATCAAGCAATCTGTTGAGAGAGTTTTTGACATGATTGACCTGCGACAAAGACATGTCAAACAAACCGTCAAATAGGTCATGTTGCCGGGAAGGCAAAAGGAAGTTTCCTTCAGCACTAGATGTCCAATTACATTCTGGGATATTAAAGTCGCCCAGGACTATGAAGTGATCTCTGTCTGATAACAGGTTAAAAATAGTCTTAATTGCAGACAAGTGTTGCAAGTAGACTGATAATTCCGATGACGGCGGAATATAGGAGCAGGTTATATACATGAAAAAACCGGGAAGGTGTAGTTTTACACAAATTAGTTCAATATTAAATTGAAACTCCGGTTGTAAAAGGTCCGACTCAATGTTGGAGTCTACTGCAATCAGTACTCCGCCACCCCGTCGGTCAGGTCGATCAAGCCTGTATGTTGTATACATATCTGGAAAGACTTCAGAGCTTAGAATCTCTGGTTTTAACCAGGTTTCGGTAAAAGCAATAATTTGGGAAGAAAAGGCAAGACTATTAAGATAAAGACTAGAGATTTTACTACAGAGACCTCTAACATTTTGATAGGATAGAATTAAAGAAGAAAGTTTTTTTGTAGAACCCCTAACATTTTCAGAGGCATGAAGAAATGAAAAGTTCAGTTTTTTGAAGACTTTGCATTTTTTGAGTTTTTTGGCGAAGTTACGGCCAGCGTGGGAAGATTAACGGCAGTACGGCTTTTTTGTTTAGGAGTAAACTCCTTAACAATAAGGTCAGGCGGCCAAAAGGAAGTAGCGCAAACGTCTTTAAACTGTTCTGCTGGGAGACTAATTTTGAAAGAAGAAATGTCGCGCTTAAATTTGAAATTGAATTTTTCAACTGTAAAGTTATTTAAAGGCAGCTTTGCTAGGATGTACGATTGTACATCTTCTATGGTAGTGTCCGGCGCCAAACGAGAGATAAACACACATTTTTTGGGTTTGATCGCAATCAGAGGTTTTATACTCTGTGCCTTAGTAGCAGGCATTATTGCGGGAACATTTCCCTTTATGTTGTTGTCGTTGCTCGTAATGGGAGTAGGCACAAGAGGAGGAGCAAGAGGTTTGGGTGCGGTAACTTTGCTGCTAGTCTTTTTTTTTTGTGCAGTTAGAAGAGCAAGACGGTATAGGGGAGAGTAGGCTTAGAAGATCGGGTGAAGAAGCCTGGGAAGAAGGTAGGTTGGTGAGCTTTAAATTCGTAGAGACCGAATCTAAAGGAACACTTAAAGGAGCCGGTGGTTTGCTGGGAACCGTAAAGGCGTTGAATTTGGCCTCCATCTCCAAAAATTCAGATTGGAGATTAGAGAAAGCTGTGCGTATCTTATAAAACCCAAGTTTGGTTTTGTTATGGATTTTCCGTAAATCGGATTCAGCCACACGACACGTTTCACACGACCATCTGAGACCAGTATTGGCGTGGACGGCGTCCCTAACCCGCACAGTTAGGCCACAGCATTTTAAGTGACAAAAATTATCACAGAGCCAGCAACCAATGTAATCCGCTTTAGGATCAGAAGAACATAAGCAAATTGCTGCTGAGCACGACACCATGATTGTGAAAATTAATATGCCTTTAAAATGTAGGAGACAACGAAGAGCAAAAAGAAAACAGAGTAACGAAATAAATTTCTTGAGAGAGCAAGAAACAGTTACAGCGCCGAAAACAGGCAAGCAAGCAAGTACGACGATAAAACTGCAAAACTAGCGAGCACAACGAAGTAAACAAAACAACAACAGCTGTGACGTTTACAACAACAGCACTACACAACTTACTCAGAGAGAAGTATAATTTCGTGACCGGGAGAGCGGGAGAGCGTGGGAATGTTAATCAAAACAGAAACAAAAACTTGACGCCAAAGACGCGCAAGTGAAAAATTAGGAATATTAGTTTAAGAATTGACTAATAAAAGTATTAGTGTATTACTTCTACGGTTGTACTTACAAGGTTAGCACTAATAAATACCGCACTAATAATTACACAATAATTAGGCAAATAAAATCGCAAGAATTATATAAACACAGGGAGCAAAGGCTAAACACGTCTGACCACCAAGATAGCTGACTAGTTAAAAGCCATAAAGCAGGTCGCCTCCTTACTCCCAGCAGGATCAATTAAAAATGACACACATAATTGAAAATGCACTTGAGACAGTAAAAGAAAAATATAGAATTTAAGATTTGTGCAAATTGTAGAACGTGATAAAGAGTTTCGAATTTTCCATGGTAAAAACATATGATTCTGTGAATTAAATATTTTTAAAGTAATTGGTTTACGTGAAGTTTTTGTTTTATATTTAGATATTTATGAAGTCATACGGGGAAATCCATTAACCCCTTTGTGCCCTTGTTATCTATTAATTCAGCTTATTTGGGCGCTCCGGCTAAATGTAGTTTGCGCTATCATTTAAAAACTAAATAGCAATATTAAAGGAGTGTGTTTCTTATGAAGAATAGCATACTTCTTACTTAAAATAAGGATATTAATAAAATATCATTTTTTCAAGGCATATTAGAAATCCATTTACCCCGTTGTGTCATTGTCAGCAATTTAGCCCATTCAGACGCGCCGGCTAACTATAGTTAGCGCTATCTATAGTACATATGTATATGATATTAATTTTAACAGCATATACATATAACAATAACCTATTAATGATCACAGCCTCAGCCTTTCATGGTAAAAACTCGAGTGCTGGTTGATATCATCGCGGACCGTGGTCAGTTTCAAATCTCTGTGCAGGGTGGTGTTTCGCACGAACCACTCGCAACCTGTGATGAGTCTCGCAGCCCTATTCTGGATAACCTGGATACTTTTAATTTGACCATCACAAGCCAAGCCCCATATTTGGCACCCGTACTTCCAGATTGGTGCTATAATCCTTTTGTAAATTGTCACCTTGTTCAATAGTGACAATTTGTATCCAATAGTGCTTCCCCATCTTAGCACGTATGCGCGTTTTGAAGTCTGCGATGCAGAGTTACTTCAAGGTACTTTGCTGCATTCGGCTGTGGTATAGGGGCCCCCTCTATACAGATGGCTGGTGGCGTGTTCCGCTTAAGGGTGTACCAAACGTTGGTCGACTTGCTGCTATTGATTCCGATATTTCAGCGCCTTGCCCATTCCGAAAACATTGTTGCAAAGTCCTGGAATTCAGCAGCGTCAAGCTCACTTCGGGATCTATAGGTGACACATATATCGTCGGCAAATGTAGCCAGCATTGACTTCCCAAGCAGGCAGTCGTACGGCCGCGGCATAACGTGGCTATATATAAGTTGTAGAGAAGTGGGCCGAGGATACTTCCCTCTGGGACTCCCGCAGTTATATCATGATCGGTGAAAAGGTTGATTTTACTGATTTACAGAGACGGAAGGGGCGTGGAAAAATTATTAAAATCAATTTAACTGTTTGCAGCGCTTAAGAGTTTTTTAAAGTTTCTGAGCTATTGGAGATCATACAGACAGACAGACGGACGGACTCATGGCTCAATCGATTCGGGTGTTGGTTGTGATTTAGAATATATATACTTTGAGCAGTCGAAAATACCTCCTTTTGCCTGTTACGCACATTCCTCTTGCCGAAAAACAAAAGAGACCATGATTTTTAAAATCCATGGCCGAAACAATTCCATTAGATTGTTTAAACTTTATTTTTAATTGAATTATCTAAGTCACCCCATATTATTATGAGATAGAAATTTTTGGCGTATTTATCAAGGCACCTGTGTGTCATAAAGTATCGTTTTAAATTTATCATTACTCATTTTACTATTGAAATAAACTCATTAAATGTAATTCCACCCTATGATGTTAAGATACAATAATGATGCACGGATTCTTCACATAATAAATATAATAAAAAAAAAGTTAGCCATGAATGCTGATGATCGAAGTTGGCTACTTCGTGAAACAATTGTACATTCAAGCCCGCTCCTTGTCTTTTGACAAGTGTTCTTGTTGTGTTTGGCAAAAAATATCGGCTAGATAGGCTATGATGCAGAAATCGAATCGATATTGACCTTGAGTCAGCTAAAAATGTTTTTAACAAAGACAGGTCACAGGCCACGCCATAAAAAAAAATAAATAAAAAAATTAAATGTAATCAAATCATAGCAATATAATTTTTCCTGCTATTATTTCTGAATTCAAAGTATATATCGAGCAATTTTAATTAAATATATTTAAAATATTTAAATATGTAATCTTATAGATACCCCACTCAGTATTCTAATTACGAACCTATTCATTATTAATAACCCAAATACATAATAATATGTTGCCGTCATGAACTTCAAAGAGGAATAAAAAAGTAACTGGAGAATAAGCCTCAATTATAATAATAACGAGGAACAAAGTCTACTTTCGGCATGCCGAAGGTGCTATACCCTTGCATATTCTTATCTCCTCCAATTGTTGTAATCCTAGTTATATATAATGGTGCAGAAATGAATGGTATTGTTTATATTTATTATTATGTCTCAGTTTGATTGGCACCGATATATCGGTCTGATCCAATTTATTTACAACTTACAATAAGAAGCATGTGTGGCAATTTTTAAAGGATATTTAAAAGACAAGTTTGCATTGGACAGACGGACGAACGGACGAACGGACGGGCAGACATACATGGCTATTTCGACTTCCTGGTGATACTGATTCATGATATAAACACTTTATCTGAAATGGCACCTAAGGTGCATTGCAAACCTCTGGCCAAAATTAATATACCCTCTGCAAGGGTATAAATATCTTAAATACTTAAATTTACTAAAATATGTCAATCAGTTCCTGTCAGACTTTCCTCTAATTAAGAAGCAATACATTATTAATATTCGAATGTATTCCGTAAGAAAACTACCGTCATCTGGGGTACCCCAAATGTATTCAAATCAAGAGTCTTATCCCAGCTCTTAGTAAGAATCAAATCAACCCACGCACATTGAACGGCTAAAAGTTTTTCAAGGTCTCAACCCTTCGCTAAATAGCCAACTCCCCGTCGAAAACAACGGCTATTCCGCTGTTACGCTATTATACTTCCGCTCTGTCCACCTCACTCCCGCGGGCCACGCTTATCTGGCAAACAATACGCTCATTAGTTTCGTAGCCTCAGTCAACGACGCCTCATTTCAGGCCTCCCGCTGTTGCCAATGGGCTCCAAGCAGCAAGCAAAGTTTTCTTAATTTCGACGGCGTACACATAAAATAATATTTTTGTTTCGGGAAACTTTGGCTGGCAATTAAGTTGTAAGTGCCGGGGTCTGCCCCCAGCTGCCTGCGCCGAATAAAGACATTCGTTTTAATTATTTAGAGCGAAGGCATTAGCATTAGCCCCGCCGGCATATTTCGATACCAAAAGTGTTTCGGCTCGAATCATAAACACCAATAAGCAATATCTGCTTCTGTTGCTGCACTTCGTCGTCGGGCGAGGCCAACACTTCGTCCTCGACTTAAAGTTTTCCACTTGAGCTGAGGCAGCTGGCAACTGGCACGGGCAGTGGGCCAAGTTGAAGTGGCGCCTACTCAAAAGCGGCGACAAAGTAAAGCAAAATGAATATGCAAATGGCTGAAAGATTGACTGCCCCAACTAAGTATCGCGTGGCAAGTACGCAGTGCAACTCGAAGCCGGCGCACCCGACAAGTAATGCCACTTTATTTAAGTTTTTCCTGGGGCATAAACTGCTCACCTTCCCCCTCTCTCTGTTCTGTTCTGTTCTGCTCTGGCATTGGTCTCGGATTGTTGCCGATGCGTTCAACTTTTCAATGCAAATCGTAGAAAATGCAATCTGGCTACAAGTTGCACGTTGCCAGTTGCAAGTTGCACGTTGCACTTTGCACGCAGTTGTGGCACCAATAAAAATTCAACCCAAAACTTTTCCACTGTTGCATTGTGCGGAACTCTCTCGACAGCAACAGCAAAACCTGATAAGTAGCAAAGGGACTGGTAGTGCCTGCTAATGATAGTGACTGAGAGTTACTCTGTCAATATACTTAACATATTTAATTTGTATTTTAATAAATTAAATATAGGATGAATAAGTAGCCCCGTAGGCCTTCGACTCGAGATATATACTAAAGAATATAGCCAACAGTTTTGTCTTTTTAAGCCAATTTTTTTGAAATGATTGATGCATTAATTTAAGACTAAAAAACTTCGTTTTATAGTGCTATCAATCAAAACCATAAATACCAACAAATAAGGATTTACAGTGTATAATTTCATATCATATAACGAGGTTCCTTCAAGCCACGCATTTCAATTGAAACATCAAATAAATGAATTTCCTAGTAAAACTAAATTTGTATGTTTACAAACAGCTCATCAAAATAAAAGTTCCCAGGGAGAATTCCATGTTTTCAAGAAAAAGGGACTTTCGTCTCCAGTTCCTGTACTAAGGGGCAGCAAACTACAGGCACTCAGCTCAGGAAGACCCCTGAAGTACTTTACAGCAATCCGCACTCAGCTAGAGTCATAAACATAAAACATCTTGGCAGTGAAATGCCAAACAATAAATAATAAAATAAAAAAACGCGCAACACAGAAATCAAATACAACAGCGACACAAAGAAGAAAATAAGAAAATGAAGAATGCAAAACCCGGATGGCGGGATAAGGGGAGGAGTAAGAACAAAAAGAAGATAGCCAATAGAGTTTTGCAAAGAAAAAGGAAATTAAATATTTACGTAGAAATGCGAGGCGAGGAAATTACGCATAGTAAATTACAAAAACCAAATAGATGTGGCAAAAGAAATGCGCAGGACTACTAGACGGAGGGGTAGGAGGAGAAGGAGTATGAGGGTGGCCACATCGGTATGTGGCTGGGGTAATAAAAGCACCCCCTTTGCCCTAGAAGATTGGGTCTATTAGGCATCGCTTTGTCCTTGCTCACCACACGCATAGCCATTAATTTATTTTATGCTTGGCATAATTTTATTATTATTATTTCTTTTCTCCCGCCTCTGCTTCTTCTTATTTCTTTTGGCCGCAGCCGTGAAGGAAAAGGGCAGCCAAACACGCAGAGGGAAGTTGGAGAGGGTGCCGGCGAGGATCCGTTAAGGCTTTATTGATGCGCCTTTGCCAACGCAAGAATACGCGGGGCGCTGGTCTGAAAAAAACCAAAAATCTCTCTCCTGGGAAGATTCCCAATCCTCGTATATCCCGCATACTATCTATGTATTTGTACTATATTTGTATTTGTACAGGGTGCTATCCTCCTGGCGCCCTCTCCACCGGCTGCTTGCCGTCGCCCGCGTTGAGCCATTTGAATACGTATGCATACTTAATTTGGCACGGCTTTGACTTTGGCTTTGACTTCAGCCTCTGCTTGGGCTGTAGCCCCCGTAACCGGTAGTCATCGGTAGCCGTAGCCTGTAGCCGGATCCGGCAGCAGCGTACTACATTATTGATTGGATATTTGCGAGGGAATTTAATAAAATATGTAAATTTTTTTGGCAGTCAGCATTCAATTGGAAGCTGATGACGCGCTGACTAGCGGTAACTACCATCAACAATTGAGCATGAAAGCGTGATAGAGGCAGACACTGAGGTCTAACTAATGTCAAAATGAGCCTTCTAGATCGTTATCGATTGCTTAAATTCAAGATGCCCTTTAATACGAAATTCCATTTTGAAAAACGAGTTAAATTGTGTTTTATTGAATCCATGAAAAGTGCAAAATATTACATAATAATAGATATTTTGAATACCATTTTAACAAGCATTTAAGCTGCTGTCGAAAGTGAAATATATGATTTCTATGTTCAGCGTATTTTGTGTTGCATACTTTGCAGAGAGCGGCTTGGAAATCAGTAATTCTTAAAACTGGATTTAAAATAATTTCTATGTTAATTATTTAATCGCAATCAAATAATCAGAAATAGTTTGGGTGTATATAGTTGTTGTGTTTACCAAAAATTAACTTTACTGCTTTAAAATGATGCTTGGTATTCGGGTTTTATCGATCTTTGAGCGCGGATGCGCGGCCAAAATTTAAATTAAACTAGATTTGTGTGCAATATTAAGTAATTTTTTCATATTTTTCTCGTAGTCTAAGATCTAAATTTGTATACAGATGGGCAGGGCTATTTCGACTGGGCTGTTGGTGCTGATAAAGAATTTATATAGAATAGTTTGTGGGGTCTGTCAAATTAACATACATTTTCGGTTGACACACAGCTACATATAATACACTGGTATAAAAATGCGAACCGCGCATTTCTTATTATCTCTTCATCCTTGTGGAAGTTCGGGTAGAAAAGGAAACGAAAATTTGTTTACAAATAATTTTGTAAATCACTTAAGAGGTTTGTTAACTCTTGGGACTCTAGTAATTGTAAATTACAATTTGTAATAAGTCTTTTAATTGCTTTCAAAACATGACTGGTGGCATTGATTATTTATAACTATTCATTATTATTGATTATTTGCAAATCAGTTCAACGAAATAAGTCGCAGAGCCCATTTGCGTCAGTTGTCTTATCAGTGAAAGCGGGCAAAAAACTTCTATCCCAATCATTGAAATTTAGATGAGAATGATAACGTGCAATTACTTTATCTATTCTCTCATAACTAATTGATTAGATAATAAGGAATATATATGTAGTATATCTTTTTATGAGTGCAATACATGGAGAATATTTAGTAAATCTTTTTATGAGCAATACATTGAAGAATACCCTGCATTGTGAGTGTCAATTTGTTCAAAATAATCAGCTTGTCCAGTATTTCTAATAATTATTCTATTACGATCACAATAAGTACTAAGATACATCTGTAAATACCCATGTCTTTGTTGGAAGTCTGCTTACTTATGCAAAAATAATTCTGTTCCGCAGGCTCTAGTAAGTCCTTTAGCTTTGCATTCATCCGCTTTCATTATCATCCAGTGAACATGTAAGACTCGTCAGCACCGCTTCCAGTCAAGGAGACAGTCGTAAAAGTGACTCGTTCTGGACAAGGTCATCAAATCACATGACCAAAAACATTGAACCCGCAATTGTTCGCAGCAACATCAAAAGACGACGACACCGTCAAATGTCTTCAACAGCTGCCCGAGCGAAACTCGCAAAAGCATCCACAATAAAAACAGATGAGGCTAAAAAGAAAGCGAACCTTACTTGGTCCACATAAAACTGCGTGACCCACCCCCCCCCCACAGAGCTGTGAACTATAGTGATAAATAAACAGTTACCCTACACGTCAATAAGTATTTTCAGGTTTCTTTAGATTTTCATGTGAATGTTTATAAGATTCAGGATTTAATCAGATTTCATCAGACGTATTACAGAACTATATCGAAATCGATTTTCATTTAGATCTATGCTATATTGGATTTATGTGAGATTTTTATAGTGTTATTAAAATATTTTCAAGACTTATTAACCGCTTCGTTCAAGTCAGGTTTTGTTACAAGAGAATTATACTTTCAAACAAGAGATCTCAATCGCAAAGGCCTGCCCTGACGTAGTGAATATCCCCCTCAACACCCCATAATGAGTGCAGGGTATAAAGCAAGCAGCTGACTAAAATAACATTTTGGTAGACGATGATTGCCTGCAGCTGCACTAAAACTTCTTCCCCTTCTTCTTGGCTCTTCACCTGCTACTACATCCTGGATACTGCTCCCCGCCCCTCCTACCCTTTCTCGACTTACCCTCACCTCTCCCTAGGTGACTTCCTGCGGCACTTAATCAGTCAAATTTTATGCGCCGCGTGAATGGAAAACGAAGAAAGTCAGTGGCACATAAGAATGCCAAAATAAAAATAGAGGAAAAAATAAGAGAGAGACAGAAGGACACCGAGAGAGAAAGCACCAGAAGCAGCTGTTGACAAGCGGCTTTAATTGCTTTTAGTTTTTGCACGTCGACCACATAATATAAACGCGTTATGAAATTTTCCTTGCACGTCTTAAAGCCGAGAGCCAAAGTTCCAGCTTAGCGACTGCAATTAGACTAAGTGGACTTTAATGTGGCAAATTCGCCCGTCTTTCGTTCTCTTCTACTTTCCCTCTATCCTTCTCAACGCTGGAACAAAAGCGCTGCAAGTCATTTTAGCGGTTACCAAAAAGTTGCCTACGACTGAACTTTGCATTTGTCTGTCTACCAAAAACTTGTTCCAAAACCATGAAAGGAATGAGGGCATAAAGGGATGTAGCAGGAGGGAGGAGAGAAGAAGAGGCAATGGGAGGTTCCTCACAGTTAGAAAGGCAAACGTTAGTTGACAGTTTCAGTTAAAGCTGAGGCCATTGTGCCCCAATTCTCCCACAACGTTTTTACAATTTAGTTTTTGGCAAATTATTTTGTGGCCCTTTCCGCCAACCCTCCTTGCCTCAGCCTAGACTTAGGCACAGTATGGTAAAAGTTTTTGTTTTTGTTGCCGCAAAGTAGCTTCGGCTGTGTCGCAACATTTGAAGTACAGAGAAATTGTGGCTGGATTTGGGGCTAAGATGAATTTGATTTGCCTGTCTGACTGTGGCAGGTGATAAACTACAACGAAAAATTGCTGAATTTAGATTCAGATCGGGCATTATGCAGTCTTTAAACCGCTATATACTATGGTATAGTTCTCCCTACATGCGACAAATCCTGATTGCGGGAAATTTCCGACGTTTCATACCAATTAGCATGACTCAGCGGATGATTTTACCAGGCTGATCCTTGAAAATTATGTTTTTCGTTAAGCAATTAAACCGCTTTTTATGACTCATGAAAATTTTTCTACTCGCGTTTTTATTTATGCCGTCAAACGCCTTTCATCGGCTTGGCGCGGGCCAATTTTAATGCTGATTTATGTCAACCGCAGGATAAAGTTTACCTAACCTTGGATGATGTGCCGACTACCTTAGCCGCGTTGCTAGATAAATATGCATAAATCCTAGAAGCGTAGCCCATGAAAGTCTGTGATTAAATGAAACCATTTATTAAGAAGCTGAAGACAATGCCACGACACCTCTGCGTGCAGAGAGGCCTTACGGGGGCATAAAACAATTTCTTTAAAAGTCACGAGCACAGCACGCAGAGTTATGACAATACACGTTAAATAGCAAGACGCCATTCCAATCCCAAAACCCAAAGCCACAGAGCCCAATTCCAGCCCCAGCCCCAGCTGTTACTGCTGCTTCTGTCTAGCCTACCCTACCCCTACTAGTCCGCGACGGGGGCAAGTAAACACAAATAAATTTTTAAATTTGTAAACACGCAGCGAAAGAGCCACGCGGCAACTAACGGTAAAGAATTCAAGACCCGAAAACCAACTCAGTCCCAAACCACTTGACAGACAACCTAACTGAGCATGCTGCTAACACACGCCCAGTCACATGTGTGTTCGAGAGAGTGTGTCTGGATGTGTATGTTATGTGTTGGTAACAGGAAATCCGACAATTTTTGAATTTCTCACATGAGCCAAATAAAATAAACGGCACTTCGCAGCACTCGCACTTGCTTCGACGTTGGCCATACGAGGCTGCGTAGTTTCAAAAACAAATTCTCGAAAACAAATTCCACTTAATTTCGTCAACAATATTTTATACATTTTTGCAGTTTGGAGAGCTGTGGATGTTACTATAAATATCAGTTAATTGAAATTATTCAAAAAATTAATAATAAAGAAGAGATAAATAAATAAATATATATTTATTTAAGAACAATATATTATGATAGCTAGTTATGAAAAGAAAACTAGAAAGAAAGGTTACCTTCGGCATGCCGATAATTCTTATCTACTCTTGCAAGTTTTCTTCTCCGATCGTTTCTATAGTAGTTATATATATTATATATAATAGATTACTGTCCAATTTTTATTGGTCCTTATATGCTAAGTTTATATATGAAAATCAATACTGATCTTTATACAAAAACACTCATTCCTGCCGATTGTTCCTATGAACAGACGGATAGACGGACGGATAGACAGATTTGGCTCCTCGAATTAGGATAACCTAATTCAGAATATATATACTTTATAGGGTCGGATCCTTGTTAGGTACGTTGCAACCAAAATGAATACACCCTCTGCTAGGGTATAAAAATTGTTCAACTAACAAGAGTTTTAAGAAAAAATAAAGAGATTTCATGGAATATCCTAGACAGCTTTCAGAAAAGTGATGAAATTTCTCGTATCACAACTCAAGTGGTAATGACTTATAATCAAAATATATACGATTTCTGAGAGCACTTTTGATTAGGCGCAAGTACAACCAACGCACACACTCAGACACAGACTCAGAGCACGCCCAGATAGACGCCCATGTGGGCGTTTAATGGCACACTGGCACACGTTGCGTATTTGTAATATTCCCTGCTCATATGCCACGCACATTTGCATAATTTGCCGCCAACCGCGCCACATACAGACGGATACGCACACAAAGAAGACACACGAACACATGGCCATCATTTAGCCAACCGAGCTGTCTGAGTTAGTAAATTGCACATACGCCACGTATGCTGCTCTCGCAATTGGCAGTGTGCCTACACAGCAAGCCAAAGGTAGCAAAGCAGCTGGAGAGAAGGTAGAAAGCATTGTTTGGGCCTGGCTAAGCTTGTTTGGCTAGGTGGGGTTAAGTGTCTATTGCAGTGATAGACGCGCATTCGCTAACAAATTGAGACTGCTGTGCAAACGGAAATGAATAGGGTTGCTTGAGTGGATAAGAGAACCCTCCCCCCCTCTCGCTCCAGGGCAGGGAATGTACAGGCAGCAACAGGTAAATCAGTTAAGCAACACTCATCGACTTAAGTGGCATTTGAAGAAATGCTTTAACAAACATTTAAGATTTCTTGCACTGTTGTGAGCTATTTAAAATATATTCAAATTCTTCATTGATATATATGACCAGAATAGATTCAGTAAAAAGTGAGGCATTTTTTTATAATGTATAGATTTATCATAATATTTATTATGTGCTACAACAGAAAGTACTTCCTCAATCGCATTTACTTTCGATTTCATTTAGCTTTTCTCTTAGAATTATTTGCTTAATACATTTATTTATCTTTCACTTCTTTCTTAACTTTAACGCATCACTTCGACTGCCTATTCCGAAATCATTAATAAACGCTGACAACAGCAGCTGCTCGCTCCGTTTAACTGCAGAAGTATTAACTTGGCTAAGGAACTTCATTATGGAGCCTTATAAATCTTTTGAATTGGTCACCTTTCGACACAGGCACACAAACGTACTAAGCTGAAACCAGAACAATGATTCATAATGCGGCAGGGCGAACACCTTCGAGTCGAAAGACAAAAGCTGGTTGCCGAAATACTCATACGCCCTGTGGCACGTGTAGGCACCTGGAGGCGTGCTTGGAGCCAAGTGCGAGGCCAAACTCTAATGTTATGGCGTGTCGACAAAGCAAGCAATAAAGCGTAGCATAAATTAGCCAAATAAGCAAACGGCCAGCTAACAAAACATGCCGAAACAAGCGCAAACAAAACACAAACTTTAATGTTTGCTAGGAAAACAGAAAAGTCACCAGGAATAATGGGGTAGTAGCGGGAGCGGCCTACGGCCAGGACGAACATGAACTTTGGGCCCATTTTGTTGGCAAAACTTGCGTAACAAGCTTTATTTTTGTTTTTCTTATTATTGTTACTGTTGCTCTGGCTGTTGTTGTTTTTGTTGTGTGTTCCATTATTATGATAAAAACAATACACACAAACACGAGCATAAACCATAACCGACACAAAGGGCAATAATGAGATGTCTTTATGTGGCGATTATCTGAACATAACCCGGTCCAATGTACAATTAACTGGCATGTGGTTAAGCCCCGAGGGACAAAGAGTGGGAGGAAGAGGGGGGAGGGGGGGTGTTAGCAGCCATGAAGAATCTGAACCAAATTCCGAATTTTGCACAACGGGTTCTGTGGGCGAATTCTGGATACAAACTTTTGCGTTACCAGAGCAGATTCCATTACAAAGAATGAAAATGTGGAATTATCTATAAATATATATTACTTCATTGTCTAAGCCTAAAAAGTGTTCCTTTATTTAAGAATTAATTCCACTGAGACATTTTAAATTTCCAATTGATCTTATGAACAAGAAAAACTTGAAAAATTGCTCATTTTTATTTATGTTTTAATTGAAATCGTATTTCCAAGTTGCCTAACTAAGTTGCAAACTTTCTTGAGTTTGTTTTCGCCTTCATTTTCCCAATTTAAGACCAATATCATTTCTGGTTTTAATTCAATTTGTTCTCTGGCTTTAACATGGCCCAAAACCAAAAAATATATTTGAGGCAACCGAAAAAGTTCGTTTTAATTTTGAAATTATTTCATACATTCATATCAAAGCTCATCAAATTGTGCGCCCGAAAAAATAAAAACGAGAACCAGAAAAAAACCTATCATAATAACATCAAGTCAAGTTTGTTCAAGCCGGAAATAGTCGAACACAGACAGAAAGATATGAAAAGAGACAGGGAAGGAGATAGCGAGACGGCGAGATCTGAAAGTAAGGAAAACAACAAAACAGTGCACTGGAAGCCGAGACTGCTGCAGACCATGTCGATGATGTGTCCTGGCAGCTGGCCAATGTTTATCCAACTATCTGTGGCTGGGTTCGGGACTCGGTTAGTCTCTTTCTCTCTTCCTCTCTCTTTCGTTTTGTTTGCCATTTTTAAGCTGAACTGTAAATGAGATTTTGCACATTTGCTTTGAGCTCATCTTTCTTATTCACTATTGCCTTTTGGCCCTCAAATTGTAATTTGCCACACAGTTTTCTCTATCGACGCCCACCCACCCATCTCGCCAGCCAGCAAGACCCATCTGCCATGTCCACTTTCTCACTGATAACTCTGGCTCTGAGTAATAATCAACTCTGGGCCGGAAGCTCCAATGTCAGTCCCAAGTACTTTGCATAAGCTCACAAAAAATTAAATTACAGGGCGTTAGGCTGTAGAAAAATGGAAATTTAAAAAGTCATAGCACACAGATTCAAGTCAACTATACTCTATGATATTAAATACGCAAGATATTGAGTAAAGGTCTTTTGAATTGGGATAAATAGTCTTAACTTCAATTTAATCATTGATAAATAAACATAGCATACGTTCACCCCTTGCAATTTTATCGTAGAAAACATTTTAATTAATGAATAAAGATAATATAAATACCATAGTAATACATATGTATTTATTGCTTTTACCTTGGGTTATTTATATGGATCTGCATAATTTTTCCTATATCAAAAATAGTAAAGCATGCAGAGTTTTTTTCTTTAAAGCGAACATAAAACACTCGAAGGCTTTTGCATTTGTCGGGTTGAAGCAGCTGCTGAACTTCACATGATTCTCCCACATTGCCTGTGCTCACTGGGGATGCGAATTCTTAAATTTTAAAGTTATCCACTTTGCAGGAATCCGTCGTTGAATCGATTTCGATGCCACACAATGGCATTTCCCCTTGCAATATCTACTTGAAGTTGGCTTCGATTGAGGGACAACAACAGATTTCACGGATGCCAACGAATCAGGAAGCTGATGCCGTTGCCGGCGATGCCAGTGAGAAACCTGCAGCTGAAATTGGAGCTGATGCCGTCAGTTGAACGAGAAAACTGCGTGTTGGCAGCCGCTCGGGCGTATGCGTAATTAGTGATGCCCACGAAATTGTCAGTTTTGACAAATATCGCCTGGACTGTAGGACAGTCTGACATTGTAGCTGGCACTTCATCAAAGCCAGACAAATCTCTAAGATGCTTTCAATTAGTTGGTGCTTAAGTAATTATGTTCGATGAGAAAAACTTGTGACGTATGATTGATGGCGAAGGCGTGTGAGAACTAATAGAGATGTAATCCTAGGGTAAGAAGTGGGAGTAGGAGACCATGCGATGATGGAGTAGACATACCAGACAAACCCAATTCAAACGTGCCACGCGAGAGAGAGAGAGTGAGAGACTAAGCGAGTGGACCCGCATTTGCCCTATAAACAGACACACAAACACACACACTCATAGAGAGATGCACACACACCCTGCTTGCTTTGTGTGTGCAGCACAAGGACACGTTCACTTAGCTAACACGCTTGGCTGGTCATAGTGAATGGCGCCAACGGCCAACAAGCCAAATGTAGACAGAGCCCTGGCCAACCCGTTGGCAATGCGAAATGTTTACAGTGTCATAAAATATCAGCAACAAATGCGAAACCAAAACAAACAAAAGGGCGAACAGCAAAAAAAGCAGAGCGAACAAATGCGAGACTGATGGCAGAAGCCGCTTTGACTGAGCACTGGAAAATTATCGGATGAATGTCGAAGTGGTGCAGCCACCTCTGGCGAGAGCATTGCGGACTTTAAATGCCGTTCGTTTAATGTAATTGCAAACTGTACGAAGATCTATGGAAAGTCTTTCTCAACTATATCTGCAACTTGTAGCACAGTCAGAAGAGTCTTCACACATGAGATGGCGCATGGCTCTGTGACAGCTCCGTTGCACCCATTGGTAATTCCAATAAAAAGCATCGCATGTATTTGTGGTCAGGCAGTTTGGAGGGCTCTATGCACGCTGTCTTCGAGTGGGCTGCCTTGAAGTCAAGTGGCAAATGCATATTGCAAGCATCAAGTGCTTTCATCTATCTGCCGAACCGACTGACTGAAATACAATGTGCTATTCAGCACACTTCACTCTCACACGCACACACCCACTCATACTCACTCTCGCACACACACACACCCACTCACACACTAACAAAGCCCGAGAGACGAACTGAAAATCAATAAAAAATATCGCATTACACACTTTGCCCGCTTTGTTTTCGGTTTCATTCTTGTTTTTTTTCAGCTTTTTTTGTTCTTTGTCGATTTAGATTTTGGCGGCCACGCTGGCGTATGATTGATTTCGGATGGGAGGCACACAGGCTGGCGGCACGAAGGCAGGCACGAAACGTTGCATAACTAAAGGCGCCGCGAGTCGACACAAATTGCAATCGCAGCGTTGACATGTGGCAACGAGAAGCAGCTGCCATCGCATCGCTACACGAATTGCTAGTCAACAAATTCAATTCAATAAGCGCCTACACGGCCTGCCTCAATTTTGCCCGAGCCCCCCTGCGCTCACCCTCTCAATATCCTCTTTCGGTAAGCGACTTTGTCCTGCCTCTCCATGTTTGTATGCCATGCATGACTATGGGCGTGGCATAAGCTGATCACGGAGCCCCCTCAAACCGGCAGCATTGCCGAACCCCAGTTTAACCAAATTACTTTTGTGGAAAGAGAAGAGACCTATTCGGGTTGTTCGTTTTGTACCTAAACGCATTACATGAGCAAAAAGTTATTTGACAATTTCCCTGAAAAAAGTGGTAGAAAATTCAATGAATATTGAAACGCACATCGCCAATCCTTTTACTTGAAGGAACCTGCAAGTTAAATATTAATGGTAATTGTGGACAGTTTGCACAAAGTACTTAAGAACATGCAAAGGGAAGGTAGTTCGCCGTTCTGATCCCTAATAAATTGTCCCAAATCTTTTGATTTTAATAAATGCACATATAAAATAAGAATTTTCTCAGAACTTTTTTCCAATTGTCTTCTCATTAGTCGTATCAATTTCAGATTTTACTATGCTCAAAACACGACATATTAAGCTCTGTCTGTCTACAGTAAGATTTCCTTCGATTCCCTTTGCTATCTCACTCCACATGAGCAATCACGCATTCACAGTCATGCACAGGCAGCGCTGTTCCGCTAACTGTATGTTTTTATAAATCGGTTACAAATCGACTTGAAAACAACGTTAGAAATAAACTCGGTTTGCGCAAAATTTGAGCTGAGATCTATGTGTTCATCTGGTCAGACGGTCATCCGACCAAACAGATAGACAGATAGACATGGGTCAATCGACTTGGCTTGTGAACCTGATCAAGAAAATATATATATTGTGGAAGGCAAATTGGTTCACACACGACGTTGCTGAACTTCCTCTTTATTCGACACGTTAACACAGAATGCTCCCTCAGTCTTAAAGTTAGTTTTACATTCGTTTAACATAGGCTTAACATAGTTCTCGTGTTATATGAGTATCGATATACATAGGCTTAACATAGTCATCGTGTTATATAAGTATCGATATATCAGTGTAACCCTCTGCCAGCCTACTACAATATATATATACATGTCTGGCATGCCTCCTTCTTTCTATTACATACATTTGCACACACTTAGCATTACCTTTTTTTGACCATTTTTAATGGTAGAATGGTATACAAATCATCTCCAATCTTAAATAAATATAAGCCCCTCACAGAATAAGCTAATTAGAAAACAAATTCTGATTTCTCTCTTCAATTAATCGCATAAATTTGACCTTTTTCCGCTTTAATCGCTTTTGCATCAATTGTTCAGACTGACGCATTGAATATGAACAACATTTAATGCGCACTGAATTCAAACCGGATCTGATACAGATATCAGATATGCCAATAATGACCGAGTTTCCATATCGACGCACTAGAAACACGTTGTAGCAGATTGTGTGTGGAATGAAAGGATTTGCTGCACATGCAGAAAAATTGAACGATTGCAGCCAGGCGAATCAGTGAGAACAGCAAAATCAAAAACATTTGAGAGCATATAGGAGAAAGGGACGGAGGGGGAGGGAGAGGCAAATGAAACCAATTTAAATGAGATGATTTAACGCAATATTTAAAATTCGATTTTTATCTGATATTTTTGCAGGCTGTCGTCGTCATCAGCAACGTCATCTGTGCCGTCAACGTCATCATTGTCAGCAGGGAAACATTGCTGGGCGGTTCCGCCTCGCTACCTCAACAGCAACGGCAAGCCGCATTTGCAACCACAACAGCCGGTGCAACAACAACAACAACAACAAAAAGAGCAGTAGCAACAACTGCAACCGTCGAGAATAACAACAGGAGCTGCATCGTTGCCATGTTGTCAACGTAATGAAAACGAAACACAAAAGTTGCATTTCCGTCGGCGCTGCGAGCAGTGAAAAAATGAAGTCCGTCATTCTTTATCCTTATGGACCGCTAACCGGTGGCACTCGTTGCTGCCGCATGTTGCATGCCAAAAATTTGGCCGTAACAAGTGCAATTTACACCATTGTAAGTGCAGCAACAACAAAATTTTCCCCGCCAATCTGCCACTTGTTATTAACTTGTCCACAGTCCCATGGGGCGTATGCGCAATGCCACTGCAAACCGTTGTCCGTTTGCACGAGCAAATTTCTTCCTCCCCTTCTCTCCTTTTCACAGCTACGGTACTTGTCGGTCCCATCTGCCATGCTTCGCTATAGTAATTACGGCGTAATTAATACAAGTGTCGCAACAAGCACAACATCTTTATAGTATCTTTTTATAGCATAGTGTTGCGTTCTTAATGAGGGCGAGAGAGGATAGATGAATGAGGAGAAAAACACGAAGGCAAATAATATAACGTTGATAATGGCTCAACGAGGCAAGACTCTTCTCAAGTAGTACAACCAACGATGAATGATTGCACATGAAGATATCACCTGCGGATTATTTCCTTTACTCCATTCTGCATACTTCGAAATAGAGTTCATATATATTTAAACTGAACCCTCATTAATTTGTTCTGCCTCCACAACCTTACCAAATTTAGTCGGCATCGATGCACTATATCTATTATATTCAACGTCTTTTACATTGCGAAAGTTTGCAGCTCATCGAATTGTTCTGCAAAGGCTGTTAAGCAGCTAATGGCAGCGCAACAAATTAGAAATAATCCACATTCTGCTATTTTGCAGTCCACTTCTCGTTAAGACATGACCGGTCATGGAATAGGAGCAGGAACAGAAGGCACTTCATCGTTTTGCTCGTTGGCCAACTCAACTTGTGCCATATAAATTACAATTACATGACGCTCATTATGGCTTTTAATTTATGCTAATGGCCAAATCGTGCTCAGGATTTTATATGTATCGTATACATATATACATTTATGTACTTGTGCTTCCCCAACCCAAAGCATACCATGCCCCCTTCCCTTTTACACCACGACAGCAACAATTGCGATGCAATTTGCCTGGCGAGTGCGGACACTCAAATTATGCGCATGCAACTTGCGAGTGATTCTGCTTTTGTTTTCCATTGCGGTATTCGTTTTCGGCATCTGCAATTAGTGGTACGTTCCACTTTGTTGCATGGAGACACTTAAGTGAGTTGCCAGTTAGCGCAGAGTGCACCACGTGAAGGGAAGTAGACGGGAACCGTAACAAATGAGTGACGGCACCGTCCGCCTTAAAATTTTGTTTGAGAGCGAATACGTGTTGCAGTTACCTAAGGAGCCGCACTGTGAGCACACACTGCGTATGCGTGACACGTGACTAACACGACCTGATTTCCCTCTGCTTACAGAATATATCGCTGCTAATTGTCTTGATCTACTCGTGGCGCATCAATGTCAACATACACAAATCTGCCGAGCTGCAGGATGTCTACTATGGTAAGCACACACTCCCACACACACACACACAGATTGAGCAATCAAGCACACACGCACACAAGGCTTGCAAACAGCCTGGAAGGCAATATACTGCACATAAGCATAATTAACAAGACAGTTTAATGAATAAATAAAATGCAGTCGACCTGTCAACAGCAAGTGGAACAAAAACAACAGCTGCCACGTGCAAATATTATTATTTAATTTTTATGACTGTATTGTTTTTGGACCAAGTTAAAGGGATTACGGCAATTTATTTTTGCATAAGCCCCAAGGATCTAACATTTTAAGTGCCTGTTGAATGGATTCGCGCTCAAAATGTTCTGTTTATTATTATTTATAATAATGCAAATTAAATAAGCCTAATTTTTACAAGCCCACTATACTTGATCCCTTAGTTACAAATTTATTTATTTTGTATTTATTTATTTATTGCAGCGGGTATATTAATTTTGGTCAGAAGTTTCCAACTTACCTTAGGAGAGCTCTCCAACTTTTCAAAGGACATAAATTCTGAATCAATCAAGTCTCTCAGTTTTATAGCTATCTTTATGAAACTTGGCACATATTCTTCTAATAGCTGTAGAAACGAGCAGGAACGGATCGATATATCGTATAACTCCCATATAATCTATTTTTTCTCATGATTACTTCAACCCATTAAGGTATACTATATATATTCTCAATCAAGTCACACTAGCCATGTCTATTTAACTGTCCTCCTGTCTGTTTGACCGTCAGGATCTCAGCTATTATAAAATCTAGAGACTCCAAATTTGGCAGTAGGCGTAAGCTATGCGTAAGATATCTACTGTCGAGTGTACCAGATTTGATTTTAGTTATTATAGGTGCTATCGAATACATAAACAATGTTAAACAATTGTGTACCATTAAATAAAACATTATATATGAACAATCAGAGGAGATTGAAGCCAAACCCTGCAAGGGTATCAAATCTTCGGCATGCCGCAAGAAATTCTCTCTCTGGTTTAAAGTCAATAACTATGCACTAAATCAAAGCATATTTAAAGCCTTATATTTTTACAGATAATTGATTTACATTTTCGATGTCGTTTGCATGCAAATCTCTTGGAAACCTGGTTACTTACACGATTGTTTGTGCTCTGTTATTCCATTTGCAGGTGTGCAAATTGCATATTTTGCCATAATTGGCACACAAATGTCGATGATATTGCTGAGCGTTGTCCTCATATTTGGCATCTGTCGGGTAAGTCTCGTTGTTTGATTAAGGGCTTTTTGGCATTTCACAAAATTCAACAAAAGGTTGTCAAGCAAACAAGCTCCACAGCGCACGCAAACATACACACAATACCTCCCAATCACACATACACACACTGACATATGACAAACGCATTCATCACAGATTGCGCAAATTATGCGCATTTTGTGACTGTGACTGAACTGTTTGCAGAACCGACCAAATAAAGCGCATTCAAATGTAAATTACGCACCAGTCCAGCCGTAGGCGTAGCTCATACAAGCCACGCCCACGAAAAGTGCCCAATCCACTTTCAATTTTACCGAACTGCAAAAGAAAGAAAGATGATTAATCAGTATACCCTTTTTTGACAGTTTTCAATGATCGTAAGGTATAAAAATGCAACGAAATGTATTTTTACGAATGTCAATGTCTGAGATAATTCCTGGACAATAATCCATAAGATGTAAGAACACATTACATATATATTTTAATTTCCAATATTTATAAACAATATTTGACAAAAACAACAATATTTTCCTTTAAAATATAGATTTATATTTTAGCTGGAATTAATCAATTATTATTTATGATTCCTCAACTAGTTTCGACCTAATACTAATACCTTGCTAATACACACCACTGTATTCCAAGTTAACTCTAATAAAATAGACTATAACTTGGTAAATATTTGGGCGTCAGCCTGTCATTTTGTTTAGGAAATTCTTTTGCGAAGATGAAGTTTTTGATAAAGTCAAAAAATTCAAATATGTTCGTCCAAATGGACCGAAAAAAAAGGGAAAACAAGTGGGACAAGCGGAAAAAACAAAAGACATACCATTTGCAGTAGCTGAAAATGTAGACAATTTGTCACACAATTGGGTTTACAGATCTGTCAGTCTTGTCTGTCCGGTCTGTCTGGGATGTCGCATGGCTGACGACTGGCGGCGACACATGACAAAGATTACAGCCAGTCGGACCAGTTGGATCTGTTTCAGGCGTGGGGCGGAGAGGTAGTCTTGTGTGGAATTTTTTAATTTCAACCTAAACAACAAAAAGTTGAAAAATAAAGCAATACAGACACGGAACAACGACTATGGCGATGGCGATGGCTATGGTAATAACGCAGCGACCCCGAACTGTATGCCACATTTATTTGTATAGCTCTCAATGCCTGGTTGTGTGTGTGTGTATGTGTGGGAGAGGGAGTCCGTATGCCATGTGTGTTGGCAAAATTAATTGCAATTTGCTTTTAGGCGGGTCGCCAGCTGATGCGCCTAAATAATGCATCGAGAATTCGGCATTAATTAGAGCCGCCTGCGTATTTTGCATGCCAAACAATTTAACTAGAGAGCTCGAACTTTTAAAGGGATACCTTTCGAGTGCATTTACATTGTATGTGTGTGTATGTGTTTTCACGAAGGCATACCATAAACTCAATAAAACAGAAGCGAAGGAAAGAGAAAAACATTTTTGCTGTTTGTTTCCATAAGTTAATTAAGTGCAAATTCCGCGCGAAATTATTTGGTATTTGCATTTTTCATTCGAAACATCAATATTTTACACTAATTTAGTGTGAAATTAATTTAAATTTTTTTTTATTATTATTTTTTTAGTGTTAACTAATGGCAGTCGATTAAAATATGAACTTTAAGATTACATTAAACTTATATATAGTTAAATAAATAAAATTAAATTGATGTAAATATTTTAATAAAAAGTTTAAAATTATTATAATTCTATTTGATCTCAATTAAACTGGGATAATAAAATATAGTCGATCATTTGTTGCAATGAATTGGTGAAAGCCCAATCAGATCGTTGGATTAGTGTCAGTTGTTAGGATAAAGTGTTAGGTAATTATGTATTAACAGTTTGACAAAATTAAGGGACGAATCTGTAACAGTCTATTGTCTATAGAGAACTCGGAAAGGATCATGCAAGCTATAATTATTAGAACAAAAAGAGAGTGGCTGAAAACTACGTGTAAGCAGAGTAGTGCAATCTATGTATATCTAATGGACAGAAGAATTCGTTAAAAATCCCACAATTTCTAAGACTGCTTGAATGACCCATATCCGACTAGTTGTATGCAGTTAACTCTTTAATATAATCTGATCTCTTTTATTTCGACCCCTAAAACAAACAAAATTTATTCGACCTGATGTTGGAATTTACTGAGTGTTAAAAAAAATACAACATATAAATCCCAGTTCAGTTTTACAGAGCTATACGCTATAAACTCATTCCATTATTCCCATTGATTCGATACACAGCTCCCTGCTATTCTAAATGCTCCCCAAAGCGAAATCAAGATCAATGTCAAACCTCGAAAGCGGCCCTATAAAATTTTAAGTAGACATTTTCACCCAAGTAACGGTGTGTTATTGCCAGGCCACATAATCCTACCACACTTTAATAATGTGTATAAAATATACGTTGGGAAATTGCAGCACGAAATGTGCAGCTAAAACTGTCAGCAGCAGCAGCGAATGGACTTTCTGGCTGGCAGAGAAAGTAAAAATAAATAAACCGCAAAGCGCTACACGCGAAAAAGCGCCAAAAATCCAATCAGAGGTTTTGCGCCCTAGCGAGATAAATTACAGACACACACACAGCCACAGTCCCACACACACTCCCCACAGAATCCCGAATGGCACATAAAATATCTTATATAGTGAAGGCAGCCCGGAAATCAATGTCCTCCAATTTGATATCGAGCTAAAGGTGTGCGAATGGTTTCTGTGGCCAACAGCCTCTCGCCAACCTCCTACACACACGCTCAGCAAGTCAACCACTTAACCAGGTTCCCTCCCGCCAATTCCCCTGCAAAAGAGCACAAAATGTTCTAAGTGCGATATTAATATTGTACATACGTACTGCGTCCTTTTTTGGTTCCCCACAGGAAAACCCTGGCCTAATTGTACCCTGGATAATTGGCTATATTACGTTTATGGCCCTGGAAGCTGTCGCCATGGTTTATTCGAATGTGCTGCGAGATCATGTGAATAAGGTGAGTCCCACGAACATGAATACGACTGCAAACCCTTTGGGATCCAGCTCCGGAAAAAAGTAGGAATTTAGCGAGAGCTCAGCCAAACGGTTTGATGCATATTTAAGATGTTCTCGCTGACGTTCCATTTGTTTAATGAAAGTACCGATAGCCCCCTCCCACCCTCAGTGGGAATTCATTGTGAACTCGATATCAATAAGAAGAGTTTTCTCGGCATAAATCAATGAGAATCGAAAGCACAAAGATCCGGCAAAACAAACAGATAAATTACAAAGGCCCAATGCGAGAGAATAACAATAACAAGTAGAACAACAACAGCAATCGGCATGTAGAGAGGAGGGGCGAATCCGTTACATATGTAAAAGTTGCTTTTTTATGCTAAAGTCAAACAAAGGATTTAGGTTATGGTCGGATGCCGACGACAGTTGAATGCGCTGCAGTGCAGAGAGACAATGAAATTGATATGTAAACAGCGAGCATATGTTTTGTCTGAAGTGAATTCCCTAGCTGAGGGCCAACGAGAGAAGCTCGGAATGGAAAATAGGGAACGCTAAATGAAAATCAACAGAGCAGAGTTGTAGAGAGATACAGAGAGAGTGATAGGGAGCAAGAGAGAGTGAGAGAAATGTTTGACTGCACGAAAGGAGGGTAATAAAATCATTGTAATGACGGCAACTACACTACTGTGCATATTTATAAGAGCAGCTCTTAGTGTTTAATTAGTGCTTAATTCATGGTAAAAGAAGAAGAGAAGACAGAAGCAAAGAGAAACCGTAATTAATAGTTGTGTTTGAGCTCGAAATGATTTCGTATACGTTAACATTTTGCAACATGAAACAAAGTCCTCGACTTTTAATAGCATTGATTTAATCTGATCCGTTTTCAAGACATGTCTGGGAATTTAAAACAAAACAAACAGTATATAAATTTATCAGACTTTTGAAAATCAACTGTTGAAAAGGTAAAGAACTTTTTTATCGAAGTCTTAAAAGATTAACATTCTTAATCTTGACTTGATGAATGGTGTTTAAGGTATTTACTAAACTGTATTCTGCAGAGTGTACCCAAACTCCTGTTTCGGGAATGCTTTATGACCCTCATCATCACCCTTAATTAGTTTACTCACACGTGGGCATGCCACGTGCTACATGAAATAACCTTCAATTCAATATTAACATTTGTCTATTTGCACTTAAATTGAATATGGTTAGCTGGCTTTGATATTACATATTGAAGTCACAGCTCTGTTAAACAAATTGTCCTGCATATGATGCGTGGTCTATTTATGGCCTGAACTGGCCACAAGTGGAGTCTGTGGAATAACACAAATTATAAATACAGTAAATTAAGGAAATGTTGCAGGGAGGAAATAGTAATGTGAGAAAAAACTGTGTTTGTATTTGTTTAAATTACTGAATTAAACAACATAAAGTAAAAGTAAATATATTAAACGTAAAAATTTGAACGTAGTAGATCTGAAAAATAAAATTTGTTTTCCATTGGGTTTGGTTTAATACAGGGTCACCGATTAATACTCGTCACCGATGTTTTCTTCATTTTTTTTACAGATAGGGCTATATTTATGAAGAGTTTAGGTAAAAGAATTATGTCTCGGAGACTTCTCGTTTTAATTAATTTAATTTAGAAAATAATAAAATTTACATGTATTTTGTTCTTGGTCAATTCTAAATAAGACGTCACAATCATGCGCACAGTGTGCCATAAACCATTTATAGTTAGTGCACCGCATTTTTATTTTTTCAAAAATTGTTCGCCTGTAGCGCGCTCTTTCTCAACTCTTTGAATTTTCTTGCTTGGTCAGCTTTCATGCCAAATAAATCAGTTTGTAGAACACTGTACCGTCACAAAATGTTGCAGCCAAACTGGCGCCTTGCTCAAAAAGGCAACAACAAAATACATGCAATTTTATTAAATTTTAAAATTAAATTAAAAAAAATAGTTTTCTGCCGCCGCCGTATAATGCACCCGAGCGCAGAGAAGGATCCCACTATCTGTAAACAAATTCAAAAAATGTATTAAACCTTTACCTACTAATAAACCAAAAGGAATTGGAATGCCCTATATATATAAATAAATGTATAAATTATAGAAATATTTAAGGAGTTAATGAGTAGAGTGTGGAAGTTTCGCGACTGAAAGAGAATTTTAAATTATCCCAGAGGCAAGGTTGTAGTGTAAACTAAAGTGCCGTCGCAACCTAATGAAGCGCACAAAGCAAGTGAAAAAGTGAAGAGGTCTCGCAGGAAAGGCGGCGACAACGATGCCGCCTGGCTCAAAGCTGACAACACAGTTCATTCACTTGCGCTCCCTTCCAACCCATCTGTGCCACGTTTTCTGCTTGACTCTGAGACCCTCTCGCTCTACCTCACGGTACACCGCCGACGGCCTATTACACACATGCCCTCACACGCACACACGCAACTAGATACTCAGCTACTGTGAGTTGAGCATTTTTCTATGCCATTTTGTCTTCCTTCTCCCCTTCGTCAGCCCTCCCCTCCCCGCACCTCCTCTCCCACTCACCTTCCTTTTTATTTGTCTACGACATTTGTTTTTGCGGCTTTTTCTATTACGAACGTGTTCCGACGTGCCCGCCTTGTTGTTGCAGCTGTTTCTGTAGTTTGTGTTGTTGCTGCTTTTGTTGTTTGTTTTCCACCGAAACATTACAAAATTGTCGCCTCATGCATAATTTATTGCAATTGTAGAGGTAAAAATTCATGTTTTTGCGACACGTTCGGCAGGACGCAGACCGAAAAAACTGTTTCACGCCGTAGGAGTGAGAACTTTCAGCTATATTTTTCTTTTTTTCTGCTTTAGTCATTGTATTTTTCGACTATTTCCAGCCGTTTAAATGGTTTCAGCTCCAGTTAAAATGCCGTAAAATTGCCGTTGCACAAACTATTGCACAACTATAACTATATACATATTCAGATTTCCTAAAGTTACAAACTAATTTCATTATCCGTTTTTCACCATACATATGTTTTCCATATATTTTCAGCAATTTGATGCAATGTGCAAGGCGGAGGTTGCGTTTTTTATCGCTCGGGCTTTCATCAATGTAAGTAAAAAGAACCGTTTCAAATTCAATTTGTGCATGGATGTGGAAAGTGGGTGGATTGAGAAGGGGGAGTGAAATATTGCATATAAGATTAAACAATATGCAATACACTGTTTCCACTGCCACTTAAAACTTACGACAGTCGTTCAACAAGTCGGGAATTTTTTATTAGAAACGAATAAATATTTACAATTTGTATTTAATGTTGATATATAAAGTAATAGGGTATTTCCCTTTCATTTCTAGTCATAATTAGCGGTGATATTTTAAATCATTCTGAATTATATACATATAACATATACCATATGTATACATACTAGTACATAGACAGAGACAGATTGTACAATACATATCGCATTGAATCTCATTTTAATCACAACATAAGTTATTAAAATCATAAACCCTTTTTATTACATCATGTCTTTTTCCATGTCCTTTATTTATTCATTATAATAAATGCTATAATTTTAAAGTTATATATTTATTATTATTTAATTTTTTGAGAAAATACCTAAAAAGAAATGTTTTCTTTTGCATGCCGAAGGTTTTATACCCTTGCATGTCTGGCCATTAACTTCTTCCGATTGTTCCTTTAGTTATAGATTATTCCTTCAGTTATTTATAAAATTTTTCTTGTTCTTACTCGGTAAAAGCTTTATTAACTTTAATCGCTGGGTGACAATTATTTCTTTTATGTTAATCTTTATTTTTGACTAATTGTTTTTATGACAGTTATAATATAGCTACTATTTCTATACTTATCCAATTTTGATAAAAACAACACTTTAAACGTCAATGTAGTTTGTAAATTTGGTTTACACATAACAAAAATCGACCGTTAGAGTGTATGGCAGCTATACGATATATCGGTCTGATTAAGTACTTTTCGACTGACGGACATGGCTAGCTCTGTGTATCAGAATATAAAGCATGTTGCAAACTTCTGACCAAAAATAATATATCCCCTGCAAGGGTATGAACTCTAATTAAATTTGTTTATCATTTTTCATTTATGTATCTTAATTTCAATGAGGCATTTTCATTATTATCACAAATTGGTGTCGGAAAATCCACTATTACCGCTTAGCTAAACTAAATAGGAATAATGCGACTAAATAAACTCGGCTTAACCATATTCTCTCGATTGCACATTCACAATCGGAGCAAAATATCGATTTAAGCTCGACTGCAATAAATAATTTAATAACAAATAAAATGCATTAACGTCAATGAAAGCTGAAAAATGTTGTTTCAGTTGTTAAGAGTCCCCCCGGACACAGGTAGTGTAGCTTGTGCATCAGACAGATCCTGAGTGTGTGTTCGTGTATGTGTTAGCTTAATTGAATTTATGATAGTCGACTCAAACCTCTTGACGTCTCTTTCGCACATCTAAATCAAACAGGTGCTGGCCATGTGGGGTGTTCTGCGTTTCTACAACCTAGTCCGTTCGGGCATCACCTGGCGTGGACCGGAGGTAAGTTAAATACAAATTTACTGAAATATATTGTATATATACATAAATGTGGTATATAAACTAAAGAAGTTAGTAGCTTGAGAAACATACCTAATATATTTTCTATATTTGAATTTCTGAAAAGAGATTGATAAGTTGAATTGAAAACGAACTTATCAAGATTATTAACATTCTAATCGTAAATATAAATAGATTTTTTAATCAAACTATTTGGCTTTTTGGCATTTTCATGACGAAATTGAAAACAAGAACTTTTACGCCATCGTATAATTAATTATAATGAGAATATTAGTATTAAGTGGGCTGCAATTGAACACTGATTAGAATCGCCGGCGGCCAAAAGTTCGGTCAGCTTCCCCGGGAACCCCAAAGTATAATTATCAGCTAGTTGAACACACCGAAAATTTAAACTGTTCTCCCCTCCCTGCTTTCTCTTCCCCTCTCTCATCAGGCCAAAACCGCCATCTTTACGCCAATGTACAAGAGTGTGAGCACGCACAGCAAGTCATCGCCCGTCCATGTGGAGGGCAAGAGGTCAAAGCAACGCCAGCGTCGGTACAGCGTCGAAGTGGAGAGCGGCTGCTGCGCCATTTTCGACTTCGACTTCGATTACGCCGACGACGAGGAGGACGACGACGAGGCGTATGAAGATGCAATGGGCTACGAGTACGACGACTACTACGACTATTACGACGACGAGGATGAGCAGCAGCTGGAGCTGGAGCAGCAGGATGACGCCGACTGCAGCATGCTGGGCACGCAACGCACGCCCAAGACACGCACGCGTATGGCTGCGGTCAAAGTCAAGGGTCAGCGACAGCGACAGCGACAGCATAATCGCCGTACCAACAACAACATACGCAGTGTGCTAATCAACAAGCGGCACAACAAGTACAAAATCACTCGACCCCAAACCCAACTGGAGGTGATCAACGAGTCGGAGCGCAGCGCGGGCAGCGGCAGCGACGAAAACGACTCGCTGCTAGTGGCCTACGACAGCAGCTCGTCGCTGGCGTCGGTTTGACATTGGCCGCCATGGCACAATGGAGCTGCAGCAACTGGGAGCGGCTCTGACGCAGCGCCAGCAGCCGACGACAGCAGCGGCAGCGACGACAGCGACACCAACAGCAGTAGCAGCAGCAGCAGCGGACCCTGCAACGACAGCGGCAACGAGCACGACGATGCGCGACAGCATCTGCAGCCTGGAACGCGACTCGCCGGCAAATGTTGTGGTCAGCGTCAGCGTAAACGTCGACGTTCACTGCGACGCGTCTACTGCGCTGTAAACGTCTCTATAATGGGCCTCCTCGTGGCCGTCGAGATCTACGCACAGGTGGCCATATTTCTGTAGATACTTCGAAATAGTCCTAGGGTTTCCCTCGAGCGACCATAAACGTAAAGTAATTAAGCTAAGGATAGATTGAAACCTTCTTAAGGCATGCCTCAGATTCCATGTTGTACATATATAAGGAGAGGATTAAAGCTAAATATTTTGGAATATCTGGGAATAAATGCAATAAATTAATGGAATAACTTAAGTCAGTTTAGCTTTAAGAAGAAGATTACTTTAACACTATACCAAGTCAAAGGAGCAGACAGGGATCTTCTGCAGGAAGCGAGTACGAAATCATCTGCATGGCATAAATATAAAAAACTATGATATAAAATACGAAAGCATAAATATCTGAATAACACCTTCAGCAAATCTGTGTCTAAAAAAACTACATTTTTAGATTTTATACAGTTATCAGAAATAGAAGTTACTCTAAGTTTCTTTCCGAATGTTTTCTTTAAAGTAATAAATATATATATTAATAAGCCAGTTCATTCGCTCCTCGAAATAAAAAAAATATCAAAACATTGAGTTGGCTCTAGAACAATAGCAAAGACAGGGCTCGATTCCACGTGCCCCATCAGATATGATCAATTTAGGTCTGATAAGTGCTTTATTGCTGCCAGTATTAAGTTTGCCCTGTAAAGAAAGTAAAACTAATTTGGATAAAGGGCGAACAAAAAAGCTTTAAAACGTTAAAATAGTAGTTCAGTATAGTATGTATGTATCCCTAAGTGTTTCTTTAGCTCGTCTAGCCAGTTTAGGAATAATATGATACGCAATAAGTCGCCATACTCACCCGTAAACGTTGCAAATCTTTCAACCTTCTAAAAATAACCACTGTAAATAGTCGCGAACTTGAGCGGGTAGAATCCAATCAAGACGTTCATGTTTATTGCTATCAAGGAACAAACAATAATCATATCGGTAATTGTATTATGATTAGTATAAGTATTATTACTGTACATAAGCTAGACATAATACGTGTATGTTTAGGTACAGTTGCGCCAAAAGTAAACACTCTGCAGAACTAACCGTTAAATGTGACTTGATGTATGTATACCCGAAAATACGAAAATAAACTAAAAATAAACACTTGATATTGAGTTGCAAGACGTGGGCAAACGTGCGGGACACGTGCGGGAAGTGTCCACTCAACCTTTGTAGTGCTGTATACCCTGCATCTAAAGCAAGGGGTACAAAAACGGGTAGCTTGTTCTAAAGATAACATTAAGATGGAACAAGTGGGCATGGTTGACAACGAAGTGTACATATTAATTTTCACTTAGAATCCTGAATTTGTCTGTCTAACTAAGTTGATGTATCGATCTCGGGAACCGAAGGAGTAAGGGATGCCAAACTTAGCATTAGTATTACGGTTCACTTTATGAAGATTACTTGTATTTAAAGAACTCAGTAATACGCTTGATTTATGTCATGCGACACCTGACAATATTGATTGATGATGGATAACAAATGGAACTCCTTCTAGAACTATCGCCTTACGTTTAGTTTATGGTCCTATAGAGGGTATCTTAAGGCCAGTTGTTCCCCGACTATAGTTTTCTCTTATTCTCTTTGTGTTGTGATTTTTGCTAATCATCGCACTGGTACTCGACAAAGATAGTTTGTGACGTCAAAGCGACGGTGCCAACTAATTAAAAGATAAGAGTAAAAACCCAAAAGAAGTTCGCACGACACGCGCAACACGTGATGACATCGAGCCAATCGGTAATCACCAATCAGCTGCAGCACTCGTATTCCCACTCATATTCACACTCGAGTTCCCAACAGCTCACTCACACTTTGATTCACAATTACAGTCGAGCCTGCCGAGGGTGAGTGCTCCCTCAGATCTAATCATGGTTACGCATTTCATTTATAAGCGCCGGGGTTTTCCACACACTCCATCATTAGAGAAAGATGTGGGGGCCTGTGTTGGTTGTATTATTCTTGGCCGGTAGCCAGGCTCGTGAGCTGCCAGTGGAGCACGAGTTACTATGGCAGGCGGACATGGTCGAGGTGCCTCTAGAAGTTGAACAGGCTGAGCTAGCCAGCAGAGCGGGTAAGTTGTCTAGAGTGGGAGCCATAGACTAGATTCTACACTTGACTCGATCTCTTTCGATAGCCGGCTGCTCCATTAAGATCAGAAGCACGGAACTGAAGAACCCTCAACCACTTTTGATTAAGCCTGGCACCTCAGAGTTCTATCCCTTCTCGGACAGTGGCTACGTGGACGTAGCCCATGACAAAGAAATCGAGTTTGCCTGCACGAGCAGCCTGGCCTCGCCGTTATCGGGCAAGTCCGTGACAGCCAAGTGCGTGGGTGGATCGACGTTCAAGATCGACAACAAGGAACACGACGTTTCCGCCATCAAGTGCAGTTCCTGGCCCGCATTTGTGGGAAAGAAGTCCGGCTCCAGTTGCAATGGTGGCACCACCCTCATCCACGTTGGCTTCGAACTGAGCAGCTCCCGCTTCGCTAAGCAGTACGAGGTATGCTTCAACGAGAACGAGGAGGTCACTCGCTATGTGTACCACACCCTTGACCCAGGAAGCAACTACTATGCGACCGGTGTTGACCGCATCAACTTCGCTCCCGGAGGCTACTTTGCTGGCAAGAACGTGGACAAGCTCTACACGCAGGCGGTGCAGAAGGAGACTATCGACAAGGCGTTGGGCATAGATTCATCACGTTACTTTGACAGCGCCAAGAACGTGTTTCTGGCTCGTGGCCACATGGGCGCCAAGGCTGATTTCGTCTATCCCCCTCAGCAGCGTGCGACCTTCCTGTTCCTCAACGCTGCGCCGCAATGGCAGGTCTTCAATGCCGGCAACTGGGCACGTGTCGAGGACGGTGTCAGAGCTTGGGTATCGAAGCACAAGAAACATGTGGAGTGCTGGACGGGAGTCTGGGGTGTCACCACACTACCTAACAAGGATGGGAGGCAGACCGAATTGTATCTGGCCTACGATCACAATGGCAACGGTCTGATCCCTGTGCCCAAGCTCTACTTCCGCGTGGTCATTGAGCCCAGTACCAGACAGGGTATCGTCTTCGTGGGTGTCAACAATCCCCACCTGAGTCTTGACGAGATCAAACGTGACTACATTCTCTGTGATGATGTCAGCGATCGCATCGACTGGATCAGCTGGAAGCGTACAGACATCACTGCGGGCTACTCCTACGCTTGTGATGTATCCGAGTTCCGCAGAAAGGTTTCCGATCTGCCCGCGTTCTCCGTTAGCGGTTTGTTGGTTTAAGCTTCTTTTAAAATTGGGTTAATAAAGATCCTTACTGATATTTTATATTATATATTGCTCAATTTTAAAACTGGGAAAATCTAATTGAAAGGCAGGTAAATCGAAAATATTAAAATGTTTTAAGGGGTTTCTTTAAATTAAAATTAAATTTCATTTAATTATTAAGTAAATATCTGTGAATTGCGAATTCGTCACATGAAATAAATTGTAAAGTACAAATGAAAAAGGTATTCCAAAACCGAATTAGACTTTATAGACAACACTGAATCTCCAAAGGCAAATTTCATTTACTTTAAAATAAAAGGTACCTGTTTCCAGGTTTATTCAAATACCAGATTGATGATTTATGAAGACAAATCATGAGGTCGCATAAACGGAACCTTGTTATCTTGTTATTAAACAGTTCACTCCTTCTAGAACTTCACCCACTGCTGTATTTCTCAAAATTTCATAGCGCATTATTTATCTAACACAAGCGTAACTTTTATTGGAAGAACCTAGACTAGCAGACCATTGCTGGCAGTCAGGGCGGGAATATGCTTAACAGTCTTGCGGAAATCAGAGACCTCGCAGGCGTAGGACCAGCCGGCCTTGATGTCAGTCTTCTTCCAGTTGATGTAGCTGACTTGGTCGCTGACATCGTCGCAGATGACATAGTCTCGCTTGATCTGCTCCTCAGTCAGATGGGGATTGTTGACGCCCAGAAAAACGATGCCACGTTTCGTGGAGGGTTCAATGACCACGCGGAAGTACAGTTTGGGCACAGGGATCAGACCGTTGTTGTTGCCATCGCGGGCCAAGTAGAGTGGAGTCTCGACACCATCCTTGTTGGGCAGTGTGGTGACTCCATAGACACCTGTGTAGCAGTTAACATTCATTTTGTTCTTGGACACCCAGGCGCGTAGTCCATCCTCGACGCGGGCCCAGTTGCCGGCATTGAACACCTGCCATTGAGGCGCGGCATTGATAAACAGGAAGGTCGCACGCTGCTCGGGTGCATAGTCGAAGTCAGCCTTAGCACCGAGGTGACCGCGAGCCAAAAAGACAGAGGATGTGTCGAAATATTTGGCCGCATCGCCACCCAAGTCTTTGTTGATGGTCTCCAGCTGCGTGGCCTGTGTGTAGAGCTTGTCCACGTTCTTGCCATTGAAGTAGCCAGCAGTCTGGAAGGTAATGCGGTCCACGCCAGTTTCGTAGTAGTTGCTGCCCGGATAGAGCTGGTGGCGTGTGTAGCGGGTCACCTCCTCTTCCTCGTTGAAGCAAATTTGCATTTGTTCGGCAAAGCGCGAAGAGGTGATCTCAAAGCCTACTCTGATGACGACACCACCGTTGCAGGTGGCGCCGGACTTGACGGCCTTGAAGCCTGGCCAGGACTTGCACGCGAGATCCTTGAACTCATGGCTGGTGCCGTCCACCTTAAACTTGGTGCCGCTTTCGCAGGTGGCCGTGATCAGGTTGTCCGAATGAACAGTGAAGCCACTAGGACACCACAACTGCAGGGACTTGCCGCTCTCCACATCAATTACACCGACATCGCTGAAGTGGTAGAAGTTCTCCGAGTCGGTTTCCAAGACAACGGGCTCTGGCTTGGGCATTCCACCACGAATGGTCACACTGCATCCGGCAGCTCGCCCCTCGGGCAATGGATCCACATAGATGGCACGCTCGTACACCTCCTCGGGCAGCTCCACCTCCTCCACCGGGTAGGGAACACGAGCCCAGGCAGCCGAAGCCACGATCAGTAGTATCAAGCAGGCGAACTTCATTTTGCTTATAACGACTAAACTGCTCACGTTCCATTCTTAAATAGTTGCCCACTTACTACCTACTACCTGCAGAGATAAGGTGGAGTCCGGGCATAATCTTGATGTCGATTGGCGAATTAATAAAAATATATACATACGTCAGATCAGAACAACACACAAAATAATACCACACGAATCGTTTATCAGTGCGCGTAGATTCGATTGGCCAACAAGTATTCAATTGAGTCGAGTGCCCGCGCAGATAAGGAAAGCAGTTATGAGGTAGAGCAGGTGGAGCAGGGGCAGAAGACACAGAGTGCTGAGGACCGAGCTCAATATGTCAAAGTTCGACGGCGTTAATTAATGAAATGTAAAATGAACAGCGGCGCAGACGACAACAGGAAATGAGACGAATGAAACGAAAGCAATTAGGCCCAAGGACGTAGCTGAGCAAGCGACAAGGATAAAGCAGAGGAGAAACACGAGGGAGACGCAAGGAGGCAACAATGAAGGGCGCGTATAATTTGTGAAAATTGATGATTTGTTTAGATTTACGAATGAGCGAGCAAAACGAGCTAAATTGGCACGTAGCAGGCACAACAACAGCAGCAACAACAAAGGAGAACAAAGGACAACGAGACGAGGCACGTGGCAACTGGTAAAAGAAAAGGAAAAGCCGCTAGGATATCCAAGGAAACATTAGAACGAATGTTTTGGCCACGGTCCGCAAGCCCCAAAGGTGCTCGCCTAATTGATTTGATGCAGATAAATGAGCCAAGTCGAAGTCGAAGCCCGGAGAACGCTCCCCTCGCCCATCTATGGCGCCAGATAATGATTAATGAGCGCCACGCCCAAGAGGACTCTAGAGCGCAGGATGAGGCAGCTGGGGGAGGTGCATTCACAAGTCTCCGCTGGCGTTAGGCCGTGTCTATTAATTATATGTGCCGCCGGTGCCTTTGAGTGCCTCCGATTTGAATGGCATCCAGTACTCTCGAGGGCCTTCGAGGCCCATCCACTTTGATTACTTGTTGATTTGCAATTATTGGCATTAAATCCAAGTATCCTTGCAGTCTGCTGTTATGAAGCTGCACTTTAGTGCTTCTCTAAATCCACTCAAGTTGTATTTCCCTAATCTAATTGAGACAACTCATAGTTTAAGCATAATCGAAGAGAAAGTTCTGAAAAACTTAATGTATTATAGCCTAAATCAATTGTTTCCAGTATGTATTGTAATTTAAATATGTACATAGATCTAAGTATTCACGCGGTAACGTTTATGTATTCATTATTATCACATTCATTTGATTCATCATATATGTTTCCATTATGCAGTTGCATTTGCTTCCAAAGTAAATTTTACAAGTCGTTTTCACTTTCCTCTATCACTTTCTACTCGACATAGTTAAGAAACTTAATTGTTAACAATATAAAACGATTTTTAAGAGAGCGAGCACGAAGAACTCTCACATAATTGATGAGGGCACTTGACTGCAAAATACTTAGTTTGCTTAGTTTGTGCAACAGCTTTGGGCTATCAATCGGAACTTGTTATAGAAAATAGATTCTCCAGTAGCTTTGGCAGTAACCTTTAGCAAGGCTGTCTCAAAAATATTGATTAAAAGTCAATATCGTATGCAATTGCATGAAGAGAGAAATATGAGTTTCTGTTTCCATGGTAAGTACAATTTTTCTTGCCCTGAAATATGTTTTTTCCTAAACAATTTAAGAGCAAACAATCATAAGACTCGCTGTTTTTCGTAAAAGCATTATAATTTCAAAGCTACAATTTCCTTGAAATGATGTTAGTTGTGTTAACCATCGATGCATATACCCTGGCAGAGGGTATATTGATTTTGGCCAAAGTTTGCAAAGCACCTTATGAGACATTTCTGACCCTACAAAGTATATATATTCTGGATCAGGAAGAACAGATGAGTTGAACTAGCACTGTCCGTCTGCTGCAACGCAAACTTGTCCCTCAGTTTTACAGCTATATTCATATAAAAGTACACATGCTTCTTATTATTTCACGCTGTAAATAAATTGGAACGATCTGGATCGGACCGATACATCGTATTGCTGCCATATAAAAGATCGCCCAATTTCATCAAAGTCTGATTACTGTAACATATAATTGGAAAATTCTGCCGAATTTGAATTTCGAAATAACTCATCAGTGGCAATCAAAGTTATACAGTAGTGAATGTGTACTTTTTCATTTCATTAATGTTGAACAATTGTATCCTATATCCTAATCAAAGGGTAAAGAACTTTAAGCATGCCAATGGTAGCCTTTCTTCCTGGGTTTACATTAAAACTGTCTATACTAGGTTTACAACAACAAATTCTTTTTGGGCACTTAATTTGGTATGTACTCGTATGTTCGTTGATCAGAGCAGCTTACTAGCCCTAAATGAAGTACTTTTGGTCTCGCATACACACATACAAACGTGCAGGTATGTATGTATAGTAAGTATAGATAGGCGAGTATCCCACGCAATGCCATCAAAGGACTTTTATAAATGGGTCATATTAATAACAGACATACGTGTGTGTGCGACTGTCTGTGTGTCTGTCTGCGTGAGTGTGTGTATTTGTGTATGGTGGTGTGTGGGTGTGTGTGGAAGATGCCTTTGATTGATAAGGCTGCCTAAGCGTGTTTGCTTAACATCAAGCAAAGCGAGTCAAAGAAGTCAACCACATTTTGCACCTTTTCAACAGGTTGTGAATGGGCGTCAGGCAAATTGAAAGCGGGAGTCAATAAAGCTGTGGACAGAAGAGCCCCAGGCTAACGACTTGTCTGTCTGAATGTCGGTATATGAATCCATGTATAGGGCTCTGTGGGTGTTCCTTTGTGTGTATGTGTATTACTGTCTGCGCGCAATGATGGATTAAATGTATTTCAAAGGCGTGAAAGCTAAAAGGTAGCACAAAGTAGCGCATTGTGGTTACATAACAAACGTCGAGCACACTTCAATTTAGCTTAGGGCAGCCGCAGCTCACACACTCAGCCAGTGAAAAGAATTGAACGCTTGGCCGACTCGCTTCGTCCCAATAAAATATATTGGCTAATTGTCAAAGGCTTAAGGCTTGTCGAGCTTGCAGCATCCTCGACGCCTCCTCCCTGGGTTGGCACAGCTCCTCGGGCAGCTTATGCAAATCAGGCCAACAGCTGTGCAGTCAGGTGAAAGATCTCTGATAATTGCAGTGGCTCCTTGGGCTCCTTGGGCTGGAAGGCACATCCTGTTGGGCTGCTGCCATTGATTTACGCTCAATAAAACTAGACAGGCGCAACGACAACAACAACAACAACTACAACAATATCTATTCAGCTGCCAGGCAAAAGGATATGTGAGAGTCCTTTGTAATATGTGAAGACCGATGCAAGCAGATAGACCAAACTGTCAGTTTCGGGCAGCTAATGAAGTGTATGCTGAGGCATCGATGCAAGCAAGGTCGACTTGCCAATACCCTGTAGGCAGAAACTACAACTCGGCTTAGCAGTCTTTTCTTTTTTAAGCAACACTAATAACTGCTAACGTTAACGAAATCTCTGAAACTATCCTCCTCCCCGTCAGAGTAATCAAGTTTGACGGCGATGAAAAATTAAGCAACTACAGCGTGAAAATTATCAAAGTAGTTGAACATGACGGGCAGATGTCCAAAAACAGAAGGCAGCCAGCAATGATTAATGGAACACCAGCGCCCTCTAGTGCTGAAAGTTTACGGCGCGTAGTCGATGTCGATGAATGACAGCACAAATTGGTTAAACAATTTTCACCAAAACTTGCAAGTGTTCCTGAATGGGTTGAGTTGAGTCAAGTTAGTCGTTGAGCCAAAGATAGCTCCAGAGAGGAAGAGAGGCGTCAAGAGGGAACGCGAGAATAATTATGAAAACAAAGTGGAAAACAAAGTTATCGATAAAAGTTTAGTAATTATAGTATACTCTTATCTATAAGTTATAAATAAATAGTCATTTGAGGTATTCCGTTATCTGGCGCTCATTAAAGAATCCACTCTTTGTCCATTTATTGACAACGCAAATACCTCTTTGATAGATCAGTTGACTTTATGAAATGGTAATTTATTTAAGAATTATTGAAAATGAAAACAAAACTGTATATATAGATGTACTAATACCAATATCAACTATCAATAGATCATGGCATATACCATAATGAACTTAACGACAGATGAATAATAAAAGTTCTTTGGGAGGATCGTACGATATAAGACTAAGCTCTAAATATATGAATACATTGGCATTGTATCTAACAATGGTTAACAAATTGCATTTAGGATTGGCTTTGTAAAGATCTTGAGACTGCAAACAATTACAGGATAACTTGCTTAAAGTGTCGGAACGAGTTAAAGCACAAACTTGTGCAAATTTTTGAAAGTTTGTGCTTGCCGACGTATGACGCACATTAAGAAGCAATTAGGAAAATTGAAAGCATGAAAATCTCAGACCAACAACAAGAGCCAAACAGCAACAACAGCAGCAAACACAACAAGAAGAAAAACTGGCATTAGTCTGTGCTGTGACAGAAGCAGGCGCACAAACACAAACACAACACAAGCCAAGCACACACACACGCATGCACACACACATTGACACAATAACGAACTGCACATGTGTTAGTCGCCTAGCCTTACATATAAGACATGCGTTGACTATAAAGAAAAACCCAATTAAAAGTGATAAAAGTTATTGAGGCATGGCCGTAGCCCCCCAGAAAGGCCGCCAAAAAAGTACAGGCAGCATCAATCAACTAAACTCGACTTCACAATACCCTGCACGAAATGTGGATCGTTGTTTCACCTCTTCTTAATTGCTCGTAATCTACAAGTGACTTTGAATAGGAACATATGATTTTAAATAAGCCCTATAACACGTCTAGAAAACCGTGTACTCACAATTTGTATAGTAGAAAAGGTTATAGCATTCCAAACTCAAATTATAAAACAATAGTAAGTGGATAGTGTATAATGGGTAGTGGAAAAAGGAAGCATCCTACCAATTTCAGACCCCCTTTCTCAATAACAATTGATATTACAATCAAGTATCAAAGATGTGATATTCTGCCACGGACTTGATATACTCCTCGTACGACGGCTCCAACCTGTACTCGGTATAAAACACACAGAGAAGGCGCAAAAACAAATGGGCGAAAAGCGCCCAAAAACAGGCGCACAAAGTGGGCGCCATTAGTGTGCGTTGGCCACACCAGGCGGAAGCAACGGGAACAGACCAAGGATGCCAGATTATCACACGTTGGTGCCAAGCCTGGCGACAGGACAAGACAAGACAAGATAGCGGAAGAGCCCAGCAGATTGGTGTGGCAAATGGGGCCGGGCAATCTAGCAGACTTATTGCGACATTTTTCAAATCAATTAAAGTATTTCTTCTGTTGTCGAGAGAGATAAATTAAAGCCTCGAAAGACACTGTGCTAAAGGTGCTACAAAAAACAGAAAACAAAATGGCAATTGCTGCACCTATTCAGGAACTCAGGCGTCCAAATCCCTTTCGATTATTCCACTCATCCAGGAAAGCAACCAAAAGTCAACTAAGAACTTTCTGGCAATTCTCACGGCCAACTTGAGCAACGACTTTACTTTGCCATCGCAATTGGTAATTGACTTTGCACCGAAGCGCTGTCACTTGAAAAGACCAATTAAACGCCATCGATGACCAATTGCAGCTGTCGTCGGAAATTGCGACAAATTGCGGTGCAGGCAGCACAGCGTATACGCAATATGACATCGAACGAGCACCCGCTCCGGCCAAATGAGGCGAAAGTGCAGGAGTCATCGAAGCGTAATCAATGCATAATTTTAATCCAATTTTTTCGCACAACGAAATTACCGTTAATGGCTTGTTCGGCATGAACTGGACAGAGGAGCAGGTTTGGCGATATAAAAGCGAAGCTCAGCACAATCGCCACGCAAAAGGAGCCGGAGCTGCAGGAGACGTAGCCAACAGCAGCATGGAATCGTTAATATTCACAGGACTTTTGCTTTGCCTGCTGACAGCAGCGACATCAATGTCAGGCCACGTGTCAGTGGCAGCTGCTGCTTCAGCCACAGGCAGCCCCAAGGTGCAGGCAGAGGTCAGTGGTGGAGGCTCCTCGTGGGGCAATCAGTTGCCGGATATGCTCGTCTCCTACTTTCTCCAGCATGGCGTGCACAGTCTGATGCTGGTTGTTTGTCACGGGGACATCGGTGAGTTACGAGCACTCTGATTCCCCCTGCGGGTGGCTGAATTTATGACCCATCTATCCCCTCGTTCCCACTTGCCACTTGCCCCCTACAGATGCAAACCGGTTGCATATGCTGGTGCAAGTCTTCACGGCAAACAATTTCTATGTGCAGGTAAGCACGGAGCGCTGCATGAATGATCTGCGGCATGTCAACAACGAGCCGGACTTCCCAGAGGCGCCACCACCGAGCAGCTTTCGGGTGGACAACGACACACGCCGGCAGCTGTCCTTCTTGCTGCCTCCCTCGCCGTACAAGCTTGGCATCTTGCTGGTGCAATTCACCAGCCCTTGCGCCCTGAATCTGATGCGCTGGTCAGCTGCCTCGGAGCACAATTACTTTACTACGAATCGCTTTTGGTTGCTGCTCACCCAGGATATGCAGCATATTGATGTGCTGGAAGATTCAGAGATCTTTATACCGCCAGACAGCGAACTGAAAGTGCTCTGGTACAGTGTCTCACAGCCATTTACGACTACGTTGCTCGATATCTACAAGGTCGCTGCATGGAAGCCTCTGAAACGTCATGTGGTAGGGAAAAATCTGCGCAATTCTCGCCATTTGGTGCACGCCCTGCAGCACTACGGCTCTGTGATTACCTATCGACAGAACCTGGAGGGCATCGTGTTCAACTCAGCCATAGTTATTGCCTTTCCGGATGTGTTTACCAACATTGAAGACCTTTCGTTGCGGCACATCGACACCATCTCCAAGGTGAATCATCGCCTCTTGCTGGAACTGGCTAATCGGCTGAATATGAGGTAAGTTTGAGGATCCTAAGCAACAGAGGTTGTTTATAAATTTTCAACAGAAATACTTTTCCTTTTTAAAAATCTCAAAACGAACAAAAATTCAACCGTCCATAACAAAATTTAATTCAATTATTTTTACTAGTACGAAAAACAAAACCAACTATAAATTATATAAATTGTAATGTTTATAATATTTGTCATTCCTTTTATGTAATTGGTCCATAATTTCAATAAGCTAATATTGAAAAAGTAACAGTAAAAGCCGAGAAATCAGAGCTTCCTTTGGCAGCGAAAGGTTTTATACCCTTGCATGATTTTATTTACTCCGATCGTTTCTATACGTACTTATGGCCGATTGTGATAAAATGTTATAAGCATATTGCATCCGCCACAGCTTATTGTTTAGTTTACAGTTAGAATTACAAAAATTTTCCGCTATTGATACTGAATAAGAAAATATGTATGTACATACTTTGTGGAGATTGCAATTCCCCATTATGCGTGTTATATCATTATATTTGATCAAATTATTCTATCCTTCTTACCCTATTGATTGGTATAATATAAAATAATTACCAAGCACAATGGGCCTTAAATGATTCAAAGGATTCACAACATTTTCATTCGAGAATAAAAGGGCCCGCAATAATGATTTTGCCAATATAAAATCGAGAAATTATTATACATATGATACTGCATTATAAAGAAAGGCAATGGTATGTAATAGGGGCCCGAGAAACTTATCTCAGCAACTTCAAGACCGGCGGTACAGCCCTGATGACAGCTTTACGAAACCTATATCGGTCTTATCCTGCTCGTTCAGACATTTTTACAGGACGTGTGTGCTAAGTTTCATAGACTAGTTTGCGTTGTAACAGACATACTAACAGATAGACTGACATGGCTAGTTCGACTCCTCTGTTTATCTTGAATTAGAATAGTATACATACATATGCCACCGAATTCTATATTGAGTCTATAAATTCTTCATTGAATATCTTCGGAATGTATTGTCCAAATTTACGATTCGCGCTACGATTTTGGACATGGTGTGTCAAAAATCGATACTGTAGAGTAATAATTGCATTTTCAATGTTTTTCCTGTTCTCATAGTAAGAGGAAAAAAGGGGCGTGATCAATTTCTAAAACAAACGATCTGCGTGAAATTATAACACATAGTTTTATATTTTCCTTATAGTTCTTATTGTCTTTGAGATCTAGATTTTCAAACGGACCGAAAGACAGACAGACATGACTAAGTACGATATTGTATATCGACTCACCTGTTGAGATTAAGTATATATCTTTACTATGTTGCAGACGCGTGTTCTGCTTTGTAAATACATGTTTGCATGCGGGTATAATTAAATTTAATATGCCGAACATTTTTCAGCACATCACTTATGCATATACAGCATTCAGTATATACTACAAGTTCCTCATTATTTATATTAACTTATTATATTATTATTTTGTAACTTCCTAAAACCCCCAGCTACAACACCTACCAGACGGTTAACTATGGCTGGCGACAGCCCAACGGCTCCTTCGACGGTCTTATGGGTCGCTTTCAGCGCTACGAACTGGACTTTGCCCAGTTGGCGATATTCATGCGTCTGGACCGTATCGCTCTGGTGGACTTTGTAGCGGAAACGTACCGGGTGCGAGCTGGCATTATGTTTCGTCAGCCACCACTGTCGGCTGTGGCCAACATCTTCTCGATGCCGTTTCAGGAGGATGTGTGGATCTCTATTTTCGTTCTACTGATCGTCACAGTGATCGTAATGCTGCTGGAAATGTTCTTTTCTCCCCATACGCATAACATGACGTATTTGGATTCCCTGAACTTTGTCTGGGGTGCCATGTGTCAGCAGGGATTCTATGTGGATGTACGCAATCGGTCCGGAAGGATTATAGTGTTCACCACATTTGTGGCGGCCGTCTTTCTGTTCACATCATTCTCGGCAAACATTGTGGCCCTTCTGCAAAGTCCTTCGGATGCGATTCAATCTCTGGGAGATCTGGGGCAATCACCGCTGGAAATTGGCGTACAAGATACACAATATAACAAAATTTATTTCACCGAGTCCACAGATCCTGTAACCAAGAATCTATATCACAAGAAGATCGCCTCCAAGGGAGACCATGTCTACATGCGTCCTGTGCTGGGCATGGAAAAAATGCGTACAGGACTCTTTGCCTATCAGGTGGAGCTGCAGGCGGGCTATCAAATCGTCAGCGACACCTTCAGTGAGCCCGAGAAGTGTGGACTCATGGAACTAGAGCCCTTTCAGCTGCCTATGCTTGCGATACCGACCCGTAAAAACTTTCCCTACAAGGAACTTTTTCGCAGGCAGTAAGTATGCGGGATTGCACCCTTTCCTGGCTCCTCAAACTCTTCTTTCAGGCTCCGTTGGCAACGGGAAGTTAGCTTGGTGAATCGAGAAGAACGCAAGTGGATACCACAGAAGCCAAAGTGTGAGGGCGGCGTGGGGGGATTTGTATCCATCGGACTCACCGAGTGTCGCTACGCGTTCGGCATCTTTGGCTGTGGCGCCGCCCTCAGTTTTGCCCTCTTCCTGCTGGAGGTGATCTACAAACACAGCAAGGGAATCTATCGCACAGGCATCCGCCCATAGGCTGGATATAGTTTATTGTTTTGCCTATAGTTCTTGGGTCTGTGTATTATTCATTATATCTAGATGGGTATGGATAGTTTAGTGACCACAGCACGCAGCACATCGGGCGTTTTGAACTGCCAGTTTCGGATGCACTTGCTCACACTGCACCACGACTCGCCGTGCGTTGGTTCCGCGGAAATGCAACGCTCAAGCACCTCCTGCTGCTGCTGCTCCGTGCCATGCAGCAGCTCGAATTTATAGAAATACGCCCAAGCATCACCTAGGTCGGGATCGATTTTAACCTGCAAAGAAAAAGGATATTTGATTTCAAGAACCACTTCTTTTGTATTCATTCGTTGACTCACCGTTCGATTGAACCAATCTCTGCACTTGGAAAACTTGTGCTCCGACCAGAAGAGCTTAGACACCGCCAGCAACACGTGCGGATCGTGCTCGCATTTCTTAAGGGCATCTACAGACTTTGTCTTCCGCTGCGGCTTCGTTTCCATGAAAATGGCCTCCGCCCACAGCTCGCCGGCGTTGGGACACTCCTGGAGGGCACGCGCCATCATTGTACTGGCAATCTCTTTGAGTCCAGCTCGTAGCTCGACACGAATGGCCTCCAGCCAGAGTACGGCAACTTTGGGATTGCGAAGTCGACCACGTTCCAATATGGAACGTGCTTTGGTGAGCACTCCTTTGCGCTCCTCCAGATTGGCAGATAGAATCCACAGTGGTATCGAAGTGGGGCACTTCTTCAGCGCTAGGGTGTATGTAGCCGCCGCATCATCTGTCCGTCGCTGCTGCTCCTCAATCTGTCCCTTCATCATCCACAGCTTGGGAAATTCAGGAAACACCTCGACGGCCTCTGCGAGCAGACGCAGAGCTTCATCAAGACGTTCCAATGCCCATTCCAGCCGGGCTGATTTCATCATAACGCGCGGCGTCGGAGCTGAGCCACGTGCTTTGGCCAACAGACGACGCGCGCGCTCATATTCTGAGTTTTCAGACTCCAACTTGACGGCAGCTAACCAAATGTCCTCCGAATTAGGATTTGCCTGAAAGGCTAACGATAAAATTCCTCTGGCCGCAGGCACATCACCTGCCATCCACTTGGACTTGGCACCCATTAACCAGAGGATCTCTGATTTGGGACAATGGGCCACAGCGCGCTGCAGCAGCGCCTCAAGGGACTCGCGAGTGCCATGATTCTTCTCGAAGTACGCGGCACGAAGCCAGATACTCTTCTTCGATGGGAACATCTGTAACGCATGGGCGTAGACAGCTCGAGCGCACTCGAAAGCGTTCTCCTTGGCGCACTGAAAAGATTAAGATTATTAGTTAATGGGCAAACCGATATGGCTAAAGGGAACATGTTTTCATGTTTTCTATACTCACAAATTCAGCATCATCGATCCAGGTCTGCTTGCGATCCTCCTCCTCAACACCAATGCCGATGACAGCCTTGACAATTGCTTGGCAGCAGTTGACAGCACCCGATTTCTCGGCCTCGATGGCCTCCTGGAACCAATGGTCACGATTGATCTCGACGCCATTTGCTGTTAAAGACGTCAGGGAACGATCGACAATCTTCTCAACCATATGAATGTTGCCGTTGGCCTCCTCCAGCTTGGCGGCTGTTGTCCAGATTTGTCGATCTGTGGGTATATTCTCACGTGCCTTATTGAGCACTTTTCGCGCATTCTCGTAGGTTTCCAAGCGTGCCAAGGCCAGCCATAGCTCCACACTCGTGTTACAGCACTCTACTGCACGCGATAAAAGAATACGAGCGTCATCCGGATTTTCTAGCTCTACAGCAGCCTTCCACAGCCGCACTGAGTTAGGTATGTGTTCGAGGGCTTTGCGAAAAACGCGACGCTTTGCTTTAGCTTCTGTCTCCAAGTCGGCAGCTTTGATCCAAATGCGCACCGAAGTCGGTATATGACGGGCTGCCTGAGCGATCACTGCCTTGGCTGTGTCCGGTGGCTGAAGACGAGCTGCCTCTAGCCAAAGATCCTCGGACTGAGGATTCATCTCGCAGCCCCGCATTATCAAGTTACGCGCCATCTGCACCTTACCAGTGACCTCCTCCAGACGTGCCGAGGCAATCCAAGCGGGCGGATGATTTGGATTCGTTTCACGCACACTCTTGAGCAGCAGACGTGCCTTCTTGATGTCGTTGATGTCGCCACCATATGTGGGTATCATACTCTGTAGATCAGTCAAATATCCCTTAGGATCGACGACAGTTTGGCCAGTAACTGAGTCCGACACTTGTGAAAGTTTAACATTCATCAGCGTATTTCGCGCCTGTCCTATTTTTCGCAAGTCCAAATCACCTGTGGGTGTCAACATGCCCGGCGTGGCTACTCCGGGTACCATGCTAGCTAAACCAGAGCTGGCATCTAACGACGAGGCAGTCTCTCCGCCCAGGTTTCGGGAGAGAACACTATCTGGCAATGGGGTAAATTTCTCAGCACGTGGATTACGTTGCTTGCGATTACGACTATCGCCTACTTCAGGTATAGTAGACCATTCTTCTGAGGTAACGGTGGCAAGAGATCGCTTGAGATCGCTAAACTGTTGCTGAATCTTTGGGCGTTCCTGGCGATAACGCTCCAAATCTTCACGCAGGCGCCGATCACGATATTCTTTACGTTTCTCATCCATACGCTTCTCTATAGAATCATAAATAGCATCCGCCTCCTCGTCATCCTTATCATATGGATCCTTGGAAAACAACGAGCCACTGTATCCGCTAAACTCATCATAGTTTGAATCGTTCAAGTCTTCGTCCTCCTCCTCCTCTTCGTCTTTTTTCTTACGTTTTGTCGCAGGCGGTGCATGGCGATCGTCGGAAACGTCGTTTGCATCCCGAGCAGGTCCAATATCCGAACGTGTGGTAAAACCAGTGGCACTGTATTTAAATAAACAAATAAGATATATTGTATCACAATTACAAACGAAGAAAGATACTTACCCTCGACCTACACCAGCAACATAGCCAAGAGGCGCAGGCACTCCCAGAAAATGTTTCTTGTTGCGGTTTGCAATGACCGCTGCAGTTATATTCGACATTTTAAGAAATGTGTAGTTTTACTTTACAATTGTTAATAATAATATTCAAGAAAATAAACAAAACGTTTGTTGTAGAGTTCTCTTGTTCATAAGATGGGGAACTAGATAACTTATTTGGACTGCTCAAATGAACAATAGTACTTTTTGCATGAATAAAAATATAGCTCCAGTGAACAAGTTCACCAGACACACTTGTTTTTCGGTGGATTGCTTCTTAGTATTTTGTCACTCACAATAATTATGTTTGATACATGATTATTTAAAAATAAACTGTAATGTATTATTATAATAATTATATTATTACCGACAAATTTTTGAGTAGAAACTATATCAATACAATAACTTATACTTTTTAACGTATAAGAGAAAACTGCGAAGCCGGTAGAACTGTTATCCCCAAAAATATCGATAATAAATCGAACCGTTTGTTAAAACTTGCACTGAATCGATATGACAATTGACGATATTCTCTAACACAAATCGGCAAAAAACAGAGGTTTTAATACATTTCGCAAATTACAATTAAAGTAGAACGTTGCTAAGATGCCTGTGCTGCCAATGCCGCCGCTAATGCAGGTAATGAAAGAACATATGTATACCCAAAGTACTTTTAATAATACCGAAACATCGCAGAACGCTGTCGAGCCTATGCAGGTTGATGCGCCGCCGAACGAAGACAATGAAAACAATGAGGAGCAGCAAATTGTTGTGGAAAACCCGACGATTGATCTCGAAGTGTATGCGAATCAATACACTGGCATTGCACGTCTTGATCGTTTGATTTACGTTGCTGACGTATGTCCTGTGCTGGCGCTAGAGGCACTCAAAATGGCCATTACCTACGTGCAGACGACATACAATGTGAAGGTCTACCAGATGCTGCACAAACGGTTGAGTGATCTACAGGCTGTCAATGGGGTTGGTGGCGGTGCTGGAGCTGCGGGAGGTGAACAGGCAGCTGCTGCCGCAGCGGCGGCTGCTGCTGTGGTTGCCGCCCTGCCTGACATCGCTGCACAACCGGCAGCCGCCGCTGCTGCAGCGGCACAGGGCTCCAGCAGCAGCAGTGGAGGAGAGAAAGACGCGTTCGCATACGACGCCGTTTGGGTAGATACAAAAATGAAGAAAGCTGCACTAAAGTTGGAGAAACTCGACTCCGATTTAAAGAACTATAAATCAAATTCCATCAAGGAGAGCATCAGGCGTGGCCACGACGATTTAGCTGACCATTACCTGAGCTGTGGTGATTTAAACAACGCCCTGAAGTGTTACTCGCGTGCCCGGGACTACTGTACCAGTGGCAAACATGTAATTAATATGTGCCTCAATGTTATCAAAGTTTCTATCTACTTAAAGAACTGGGCGCATGTCATGAGTTTCATATCGAAGGCGGAGAGCACACCAGACTTCTCCGAGGGGTCCAAGGAGGCAAACGCGCAGGTGCATACGCGTCTTGAGTGTGCCGCCGGTTTGGCCGAGTTGCAGCAAAAGAAATTCAAAGCGGCTGCGAAGCATTTTCTGGCCGCCAACTTTGACCACTGCGAATTTCCTGAGATGATCTCCACTAGCAACGTGGCTGTCTACGGAGGCCTCTGCGCCTTGGCCACTTTCGATCGGCAAGAGCTAAAGCGTCTTGTGATTGCCTCTTCTTCGTTCAAACTCTTCCTGGAGTTGGAGCCGCAGCTGCGTGATATAATTTTCAAGTTCTACGAGAGCAAATATGCCAATTGCCTGACGTTGCTCGACGAGATTCGTGACAATCTGCTGGTGGATATGTATATAGCACCCCATGTGAACATACTATACACCATGATACGCAATCGTGCTCTGATCCAATACTTTAGTCCTTACATGTCTGCGGATATGCACAAAATGGCCACCGCCTTCAACTCGACGGTGGGCGATCTGGAAAACGAGGTGATGAAGCTGATTCTGGATGGCCAAATCCAGGCGCGCATCGACTCGCACAACAAGATACTCTACGCCAAAGAAGCAGACCAGCGCAACAGCACCTTTGAACGCGCTCTGCTCATGGGCAAACAATATCAGCGCAACACCCGCATGCTAATCCTGCGCGCAGCCATGCTGAAGAGTCACATTCATGTGAAGACCGTTTCCCGCGAGGGCGGCAGCAATCATGGCGCCGAGCTGTGTGTCTCTGCGGGCTCCAGTACCACCACACAAATCTTTAAATCAACATAAACAGCAACATTCGATATATATGGAAACTCGATAGCTAATAACAGATTTCCTTTCAACTTCTGCGAATTTCTTTTTGTGCGGCAAAATAAAGTCTTATAGCGAAGCTAAAGTAAATAGAACTATTTTTCACACTTTAGATCTGCTATCCACAATTGGGACGGTTATCCTCAAGTTCATAAACATTATTAAATTGCAAAATAAAACATCAAGGACCATATTGAATAAAAGGTTATATTGGTGGGGCTTATTATTGGATCGGTTATAAAAATGTAAAATTCTAATCAATTTAGCGCCTATCGCGTTCCCTTTCGCGTCGGGTATCTGCGCTCCGGGAACGCTGACGCCTCCCCCTAGTGCGCTCCTCTTTGTGATGGCTGCGGGACCTTTCACGTTGACTTCGCGAATTTTCCTTGCTGCGCTTGTGGCGCTCCTCATCCCTATGGGAGGCATTTGAGTGACCATTGTGCCTACTTGACAGTTCCTTGGGACGACGATCTTTGTTGCTGCCAGAGGATGATCGATCGCGATGTCCGTTTTTGTTACCGTTACTTTCCTTTGTATCAGGCTCTGAATCAGAAGAGGATGACGATGAGCTGCTACTGCTGCTGCTTTCTGCAGACTTTTTGCTCTTCTTCTTTTTCTTGCTGTCTTTCTTAGCTTTCTTCTTTTTGCTGACTTTGGACACACCTTTGTCCCCCTTACGCTTCATGCGCTCAATTTTCTCAAGTTTCTTGAGCAATTTAAGCTTCTGCTTCTTGCTCAGGGATTTCAAGAAGAGCAGCTCTGGGTTCTGTTGTTTAGCGGCACGAGTAGCCTCGTCTTCGTCGTCGCTTGGTACCAGCTGATGCTGCTGCTGTACATCCTTTATGCTTTGCAACTCCATAGCAGAGCGCTTCATCATAAGGCCGTCTTCTTTCATTTGCTCCTCAAGCACATTCTTGGACATGATATCATTGGCCTCCGATTCCGAGTGCAGCTTTCGTGCCTCGCTCATCGAAATGCTGTACATGCTGCACTCCTTGTCCGTGTTAATATGCCCCCACTTGTGACACTTAAGACAGCGAACATTTCGTACTTGTATGCCAAACGGCTGATCTCTTATTTCAGTGTCGCCCTTACAGTACGATTCTCGTGGAGCATTGTATTTACGTTGCCACTCAAACTTGTATTCCGGCTCGTTGTCGTCCTTTTCCCGCTCTTTGCGTACACCAGGCGGTGGCTCATACATGAAGTTGACACTCAGCTTGTCCTTACTGTCCTTGCTTAGCATCGCCTTGTTCTCGTGCAGATTCTGTTCCTTTTCATATTGCGTGCGCAGCTCCTCCTGCTTCTTTTTGTATGCCTCCGCTTGCTGCTCCGCCATCCAGACCTAGAAAACAATTCATGTAGGGGCAGGGCATTGCAAACAACAATTTAGTCCACACTTACCCTCTTTAGGTTGTCCCTGGATGCGGGGTGAAAGAATTTCTTACACATATAATTGTTGAAACCTTTTCCCATCTTGTCTAGTTAGTAATATTTATAAATATAATGTAAATAAAGAATATTCCACAATTCCTTTGATGTTTATCTTAAATTAGGGATGGGCGTGAATTAAACGTTTTCGCCTTTCCGTGTGGTATTTATGTCTTTCGATAATACTTAGTATTTTCAGCATAAACAATATCGATAATTATTATATTTTTGAATTTGTCTAATTTTCCACATAATAAAAAGCAGTCCTGCAAAAAATGTATTAGAAGTAAGAAAAATGATTTATTATATAAAAACAAAATTAAGTATTTAAATGATTATATTACAATGAGTACTCAGCTATCGAACAACGATATTATCTAAACGTTGCAGCCCTGTTTTAGGTCGTGTTTCAACGTTCGCCAACACTTGTTGAGTGCAAGTCTACGCAAAGTCAATTCAACTTTCAAAAAGTAATTAATTATGGACGCGATGGATCCAAATGATTTGGTGGACTGTCCTTATAATAAGGCACATAAAATGCTGCGCAAGAAATTGCAACAGCACATTTTAAAATGTAGGGAATATTATAAAAACGAAGTGGAATTGCTTGTGTGTCCCTTTAACAAGGCCCATCTTATTCCTGAGCCGGAATATTTCGTAAGTTATTATATATCCCGACAAACGTTAAAACTTTACTTTTAATTTGTGACCTCCACGTATTCACAGCAACACACAAAATCGTGCTCTGATCGTAAAATCATTGCGCATTATCAACACAGTGCGCCAGCTGAGCTGAACGAAGAGACAAAACATGAAAAAATCGTGGCTGAAGAGAACTGGGACGAAGATGATGTGCCTGATTATGATCCCCAAGCTTATGTTTCTCAAGCAAACCTTGTACGGGAACCAAACGGACTTTTCCCGTCCCAGCGAAAGGCATTTATTAAGGAGGAGCGCAAGCGTTTGTTGGGCGAAGATAGCGAAGACGATGCTGATAAGAAGAGGTCAAAGACTGCCCCAAAGAATGTGACGCACACGACATCCGCCCCCCCAAAACGTTCGGGTTCCCACAAAGTACCGAATCGGCATTCTTAAGCCATTGATAAGCTGCCAATGTATGCCAAAGTTATATTTACATTTTGATAACATAAATCTCTGCAATATAATTAGTTTAATGTTTATATATGTATGTGTGTATAATAACTTTATTAATCTCTATTTTTTAAGAATTTTAAAAGAATGGTTTTAATTACATATTTAAAAGCAAAACAGTAAAAATACATTTATATCAAGTGATACAACAACAATATGTTATGTATAAGATGAGGAAAACTGTTTAAAAGGAGAGACAAAATGTATGACATGAACAACTTGTAGACATGAATAAGCTAACATAAAAATATGGAACAGACTTGACATTTAAAAAAATTACATGCAAATTCGTACAAACCCTACGAATATATTTTTCATTACTGATTTTCAGCGAAACGACGCCTTTCCGCATTTCTCAAACTGCGCCGCTCAGACTTTGTTAGACCATGGGAGGCGGTTGATCGTATCACCAAATTCTGCAAGCAATACGCGGTGGGATCATAAGTAGGAGCATCAGGCTCTTGGTCCCAATTCTCCTCGCACTCGACCGTCTCTAGATGCACAGGCTCTGTAGCAGTGGACGCCTGACTCTGAGTGGACGGCTTGTTCCATTCTATCTCATAGAGAAGTCGGTCAGGACAGATTTTAATATGTGCCTAAATAAAACAACGTATATAAACTTAAAACGTATAGCCAAATAGATAAACAAGCTTAAATCCATTAACTTTCCGAAGTACAGTTACTTCTAACGTTCACTTACATGCAATTCCTTTCTATCATGACGATGATTCGAGTTGTATGGACATACTTGGAAACGGTTAGAGTTGTCCGAGCTGCGGGCACATCTTTGTAAATGTTTAGTTAGTCTACCTCTCAGCAGCTTATGGGATTTGTCGTATGGGCAAATCACAAAATCATCAAACGAATCTGACTCCATTCTAAGTCGCTTCTACAGTCGCTATAAGGATCAGCTCTAGTGCTGTCAAAACGTCGATAGTGGAGTTGATCATCGATCACTGACACTTACATCCGTCTCCTGTAAAGCGTGTAATCGATATTTGGTAAAGGTTAAATAGCTGCATGCGTCACCGATTTTGTTTAAATTTTTTTTACTGATAGGGCTATATTTATCATGATTTTAGGTGAAAGAATAATTTTTCGCGGTCGCTTCTAGTTTTTTTTAATTGAATTTTGAAAATAATTAAATTTACATGTATTTTGTTGTTGCATTTTTGTGCAAGGCGCCAGTCTGCCTGCAACATTTTGTGACGGCACACTGTCCCACAAACCGATTCATTTGAAATGAAAACTGAGCAAGCAAGAAAATTCAAAGTGTTTAAGAAAACAGCGCGCTGCAGGCAAAAAGTTTTTGAAAAAAAAAATTAATTAATTAATAAAAAATTAAAAAAAATTGTAACAAAATCGGTGCCGCATGCAGCTATTTAACCTTTACGCATTGAAGATAAGTAGGTGTAGCAACTGAACTATTTTATATTAAGTCACGCTTAATTACCAATGACAACTAAGCCCTTATATACAGATTCAATTGGACTAAAAAAATAATAGGGATGGACAAAATATGTTTATACCAGTAAAATGTATTAAAGGTTACAAGGAATTATTAAGGTTTTTGTTGAGATCTAACATTTATATCCATTGTTGCGGACTGTTTTTTATCGGTAGGGCCGTGCCGTCTAGCTCAGCAGCACTTGGGGAGGAGTTTTTCCTCCATCCCTGCAGTCCGCACAAAATTACGATAATCATCGGTATTTACACACAACACCATATTACTTATTAATAGTATTATATTTTCCAAGATCATATTTCAAATACCTAGTTCTCATTTTCGTATGCCCCACGAATACGATGAGTATATAATAAGAAGTTAAAATTTGCAAACTCTACTATCTAAAGGCATTTTACTAATTAAGCTTTGAAAAGTAAATTGTTCAGTTTATATTAAATAAAATAAAATTATTTTAGAATCTTACGTTTAATTATTATAATATAATAAGGATAAAACAATAATAATAATGGTGATATTTAAAAAAAGGACAAAGTTAACAATATAATGCAATAATTCTGTTATATTTAAAAATTAGAGCTATCTGTCCTAAATGCAACTTGGCACACATAGTTTTTATTAGTGTACGCTGGGAACAAGTCGGAATCATCCGGATCGATATATCGTACACCTGCCATACAAACTATCGGCCGATGTTTATTATTTTTCAAGATATTGCAACTAAACTTACTACATTGGCCTTTTTTGTATATAGATATCATGGATACATTTTTTTGTATGAAGACTAGTTTTGCTTTCTGAAATAACTTAACTTATTAGTACCAATTAAAGTTAGACAGTATTATTATTCATATTAAATTCACATATATTGGTTCAGAATTCAATAGAATTCTGTTTGGTCAATGTCTAACATTGATTGGCACTGATCAGTTAAGTTGTTTTTAAAATTTCTGATAACATCGGTTTTTTGTAAAATCAAAACTACTCTTTATACAAAAACTTTGATTCCGGCCGATCCTATTTAAAAAACTACTGTGTCAAAACAGCGATAAAATGTATAAAAATATATAATTATTAAGCCAAAATCCTTTTGTTCTGTTTTATCTCCTTTTCTCTTTCTTCTTCTTGAGACATCCTGCCAATATTATAAATATTCGCCTGTAAGAGTACCATCAGCTCGTGTTGTAGTCGATACTTTTAGAGCTGCCCTCGCATTAGAGAGGGAACAATTACTCGTATATCTTGCAGCTCTTGGAATATTCCTTGATCTATACTTAGTATTCGTCACGAGATCTTATTTACGTGTCCAAAAGTCGACTCGTCTGATCCTGAGCAAGAATATATATACTTTATGGGGTCTCCCACGCCTCCTCCTTTTACATGCCTTTTACATATATTTTCCACAAAGTTAGTACAGTAATAATGTGCCTCAACACTTAACTGCACATTAAAGATAACTGCCCAATCATACTTTTTTTGTACAACGAAAAGCTATTTTGTTTGAAAAATATTAATTTAGTTGCATTCAATATATGTAAGTGCATTTTTAGGATAACTGCATGAATTTTGTTGCAATTTTGATTGTTTTCTCTTCCAAATACATAAGTTAAGTGAGCCACCTTTTGCTCGACTTTGCAAAAGCGCCATCATGTTTTCGTTGTTATCATAGATCGTCACTCTTTGCTAGTAAAGTGGAAAGGACGCCACCGATTATAGTGTTCGTTTTGATCGTGGCGCCAAACTGCACATGACCGTATGCTTGGCAATGCCATATAAATGGCAACTACATAGTTTGTTTACAAATAAATTTTTCGAAATGGGTAAAAGTTAAATGCATTTTTAGGATAAGTGCACATTTTTTTGAGTCAAACATGCTGAGGCAGTTAAGCACATTATACTGTATACCCTTTTTTGACCATTTTCAATGGTCGAAGGTAGAGTTGGGCCGTGTTTTCTTCGTGTCAAATCGTGACACGACGGGCGCAAATTAAGGTTGTGTTTCCTGGGCGTGCATGTTTCGAAATTCGGCACGAAATAACACGAACACAGTATTTTCCACATCTGGACAAATCCTTAATGACCGTAGGACCAGATTGTCAAGTTGTATTCTTTACAAATTGTTATTTTTATATAAAAATATGTAATTTTTTAATTAAAAGTTAATGTTAAGTTCTTTAATTTTAAGTTATTTTTGAGCGTGTGTGTTAGTGCGTGTTGAAAAATTTAATTTTCGTGTCGTGCTGGGTCGGGCCGAAAAATGACAGTCCATGCCCATCTCTAGTCGAAGGGTAAATATGCGCATTCCAAAACAGACAGACTCATTGTTTACAATGCAATACACTGTAATTCATTTAAAAATTGAAATCCTTCGTGGTAAACGGCTGATTGTCAACAAAGATGTCCTGACCTATGAAATTAAAACTCTTCCACACCGACAACCAGATGTACAATTACTTGTTTTTGCAATTACAAATAATTTGAAAACTACTTGAAATTCATAATCTTTCATTGTTTCTAGATTAAACCCAAAAATCAAAAAGATCCTGTCGTATGGCACTTACAATAGAGCGATTGTTTATACTAAGAGATACATTTAGGGATAAAAGTGAATTTTGTGCATTAGTCAAGATCTAGCCCGAGGAATATATCTAAATATATGGCTGATCACAATCCATACTACTTCCCTAGGTCAGTACGACACAACTTCTGAACAGCAATTCTTCAACTTAATTCATATTTACATATTTAAAATGCAAAAGTAATCTTATCAAACTTTATCATGGGTTCGCACTGAAAAGGTGTAATCACTCCATTAGGCAATCTGTATATGCAAATCCTGACGTTGGAGTAATCCATATCCCCCGATGAAGAAACACAGTAAGAAATTGTAAATTTACAAATTTGGGAAAATTCAACTCTTCTTTATTATTAAAGAATTGTGGCATTTTCTCACACTTCACACTTTTAGTTTCTCATATTATTCACACTAAGCGTTACGGTAAAAACTGTAAACAGAGAAGTTGTTGTTGTTACTTCTGCGGCTCCTGCATATTTTACGGTTGTCGTTTTGGAGTGTTTTTACGCAGTCTCCATGGGCTGAGCAGCTGTTTCCTCGGTGTACTTGCCCTTGTCCTTGCCCAGAGCGGCCAGACGTCCCTTGGCACGACGCTCGAGGATGGCCTTACGGTCCTTGTCCAGTTTCAGCTTGACGATCAACACCTTGCTAGGGTGGATGCCCACGTAGACGTTTGTGCCGTTTGCGTTCTCACGCTGAATCTTCTCAACGTAGACGACGAACTTCTTACGGTAGGATTGCACCACCTTGCCAACCTGGTTGCCCTTGTAGTGGCCGCGGATCACCTGCACTTCGTCGTCACGGCGAATGGGCATCGAGCGCACGTTGTATTTCTGACGCAGCTCCTTGGACAGGGGGGCGGACATCAGACGACGGCGGATGTGTGAGGGCGCCTGGAAGTGGCGCTTGCGGTTCTTCCTGCGCGACGACGACACGAACTTGTTCAATTTCATTTTTATTGGTTGTGCGGGCTGTGGGAATGCAGATAAATTCCATTAATACCAATGTTTACATGTAAATCTTATTTGCTACATAGTTGCGCTGCTTGTTTGCAATAGTTTATTGTGCGGATAGATTTTGTCACAGTAAAATAAAGAAACATCACAATTTCACTTAAATTGTGTGTATCACAATTTTCTCTAATCATTTATATTAACAACACGTCGAAATAAACAATGATTGCAAAACAAAAGTGAAATTAAATTGAACATGGAAACCTACACCAAACTACCGTCGTAAAAACAACGAAAAGAAAGAATTTTGACAGCTGCGACCGGCGGAAGTGTCAAAATTGGCGACTCAAAATGGTTACCAACGTTTTACAACACTGTTCTCTAGCGTTGCCAGACATTTAGTTCGCGGGTCAACAGTTACGCAACAGCTGCAATTTAATAGTGGGCAGAATAAACAGCATTTTAATAAGAACCAACTCTATCACTTTTAAAAACAATGCCCATTTCGATAATAAATTGAGCTATGACCATTTTTCTGCTACTTACTTAATTAAAATGTGAATGATCTCATTTATCAGAATTTTAAAAACGTACCGTTCTTAACGGCCCCACACTTTGAACATACATATGTACGTACATTCTCATTGATACCTGCTGTGTTGAGTTTCTTCAGTGAGAGCTTTTGAATTCTTGATTTTCTTCTTGATCGGTCCGGCACTAAATCTGCCGCTGGAGCCTACTTGGAAATTAGTCGCGTGTTTGTAGTCAACTGCTGCTGTTGTGTTGAGTTGACGTAGCTCAAAGTGTCCAGATTGGGTATCTCTGCTTGATTGCATTTACACACACATATATATCAAGATGATGAACAGCCTGAAGAAGTTGCCCATGCGTATGGTAAACTGTTGCCACGCCTCCCCCCACTCCCAACTAATTGTGAACATGCATTTTATTGCTTTTTATAGCTGGCCAATGTAGCACGTCAGCAAAGTGCCGCCATGTCCTCCTCGGCCTCGGGACTACCCCCACCATTGACTTACCTCACCGACGATGAGAAGATGATGAAGGAGACAGGTGAGTCCTTCGATCCATACTATATATTGCCTGGCGGACCTTTGTAGCCTGTGATACTCTCGTGTTTAATGTCAACTTAGATAATTCTTTTTAGCTGTGCTTGTATATATATTAACATCTGGTCTACATCTCGGTCTCGGTTTCGTGTTACGTAACGTGAAGATCGCCTTTTTTTGCATTGTTGTTCACGACAATGAGCTATTTATTTTTATTTTTATAATAATATTATTGCTGCGTTATTTTGGACTAGTTGCATTTTGCTCAGTTTGCTATGATTCTGTTCTTTCGTTCCATGTGTGCGTGTGTGTGTGTGTGTGCTGATAAAAAACTGTACATAATATTAGAAAGGTACAGAGGAGAGGACCGGCGAGGCAAGAGGGCGTTGCCGTAGGAGTGTGCCAGATAAGCCACTACCAGTTAGATAGTGCACAAATAAAGCAGCATAGTCCGTAGCAGTTCGAATTTATTTAAATGTAAATATAATATAATTTCACGAAAATGTATACATGTACTTTCCTATATGTGCATATCCATACATATGAACATAGATACATATATAAATGCATATGTATTCCCTGCTTGTTCTCATATTTTTCAATTTTGCAACTACTGCGCTTTTATTGCCGTTCAGGGGCTTTGATCACTTTTATTACAATTATTATAATATAATATAATATAAAAGCATCAAGTTTGTACCAGCAGGATATGCATATCCTTAAAATAGGAAAAGTGTGTGGGTAATTCGTATCTGATAAATTGTTCTCTAAACTGTTCAACAATATACATTCTCAGGACCCTAAAGGACTCTGTTCTGCAAAGTCCATCCAAAAATTGTTAGCAACAACGTGGCAGATCACTTTATCATACCGTTTATGTAATGGAAAAATCCTAGTGCCTATCAGAAACAAGCCGAAGGGGCCTGTAGGGCGCACTGATAATACTGAATGTTCTACCAGAACAAGAATTATTTGACGACGTGGCACTTTTACTTTTTGCTCTTGCTTCTGCTTAAATAATGCATATGTGTTGTTTATTTTCAACAAATTAACAATAGTGAAAAGTATTTAATTTTCATTTCACATTTATTCAACCCTGCGACAGTAATACAACAAATAAACCCGACACAGGCGTTAGGGGTGGGTGCCAAACACGTTGGCTAAAAATACAATCGCCACTCGCAGCCAGTTTCTCTTCTGTTTCCACCTTTGAAGACCTCCACGCGCGCTCGTTGCTGGCGCTGAACGTTAAGACTTGCGGCAAGTTTTCAAGCTACGCGCAAAGTTTTTTAAGTCGCGAGTTCGAATGATGTGGTGGGTGGATTGGTTGAGGTTGTGGTTGTGATAGGAAGAGGCGTGTGTATGTATAGGCAAACAGTAATGAAGAGAGAGGGAGGGAGAGTAGTGAGGTAGTTTTTTCTCTCCCTCTCAAAAGTGATCGTGCATGGAGAAGGCACATCTTTTCTTCTTGTGTGTGTGTGTGTGTGTGTGTCTCGATCTTCTCTATTAATATTAATGTTCACAAGTCAGTCAGCTGTTCTGTTGCTTTTACGCACTCCACAGCGTTACACTTGTGATAGAGCAAATATTGCGGTTGTGCCACGCCCCCGCCCATTGTGTTCACTGTTCTAGTGTCGCGCGGGCAACGGGTGTGCGGGGCACTGATCGTGTACTCGCCTAGAGAGTTGAGCCAGTGGAAGTGAGGGACAAGGGGGAGATATCTATCTCTCCCCTCCCCCGCCAAGTCCTCTGATTCTTAGTTGGAGAGTTGACATTTTATTTTCGCTAATAGTTTATTTTGCATTGTGTAGAGTGTATTTGCCAGGTTCAAAGTTCAACCTGTTGCTAGATTGATTTTCATACTTACGCAACACCTCGACTGCTTGCAAATTCAGGCTGAAAAAGTTATTTAACGAGTGTAGTTATACAAAAAACCTGTAATATATCAATTGCAATCAATGAGCAAAACATTACATGCAACGGTAAGTACAGTTGCGTTCAAAAGGTTAAAAAGAGGAATCGAATTAGGAGAATTATAGGCACAGCAGGGTGCAAAGGTGAAAGCTGTACACACGCCAGGATGACAGCTATCAGCTGACAAGGTCACATTATTTTCTTATTACTTTCTGGTCAACTCGAATAAATATTAATAAATCGAGTCAACTATTCAAGGTCTGCATCGAAGAGCAATGAAAAGCACTCGCAGTAAAATGCAAATATCCCCGTGTAGTTAGCAAAGGGGGGCGTGGCCACGGCAACGTCAGTTGGTGTCTTTCCGAGCAAAACAACACGTCAAGAAAAATGCTTAAAAAAAGATCAATAAAGAAATCATTGCGCACGAAGGCGAGTGTGTATGTGTGTGTGTGCATGTGTGTGAATGTGTTTGTGTACATAATATATCAATACATACCAGTGTATTTATAAGACAGTCAGAGCGAAGGAGGCCCGGCAGAGAGCAACACGCGAGCTGCGTTATTGATAAAGTGGATATACGCGTGTCTGACATACACACATATACAAGCACACACACACACATACAAGCACAACACACATTCACATAAACACACACTCACACACAGAAGACGTTGGGAGACCTGTTTGATAAATTATTTTAAAGCTTTATGGAAAAGCTTATCAATTGATCTTCATGCAGCGGTAGAATCGAAATGTAAAGCTTGCAAAGCTTGTGGCTTAAAGCTTTTATACTTATCTGCACTGTACAAAATTAAATGAATTAAATTATTTGTATTAATTTAAAAATGTATAAATATAATACACTTTTTTGAATCATTTGAATAATTTGAATAATTTCTTTGTTATTTTCCGATTGAAATTTGCAGTAGGTATAGTCAAAGACAGAAAGTTCTATCTTTCATACGTCAAATACAAATAAAATGAAAAAAAAAAATTGATTTCCGTGTTTATGAATTTGCGTGGGCGGGGGACGTGACAGAATTGTAAATAAACTTGATCTGCACACAGTTATCAGCACATAGACAGACAGATATATCTTAATCGACTTTGTTAATGATCCTAAGGAAGGATATGTATATTCTATGGGGTCTGTATCGCCTCCTTATGCCTGTTACATACATTCGCACAAAATTAGTGTATTCATTTTTAACCATTTTTAATGGTCGAAGGGTATACACATTGTTGATCTTATATGTATACACCTTATGTAACTAAAATTTTTGGATTTCTCTTTTTCACAGTGGCCAAGCTGGCCCAGGAGCAAATCCAACCCCTGGTCAAGCAAATGGACTTTGATCACAAGTTTGATCCATCTGTGGTGAAGGCTGTATTCGAAAATGGCCTCATGGGCATTGAAATCGACACCGAACTCGGCGGCAGCGGATGCAATTTCATGACCAACATCGTCGTTGTTGAGGAGCTGTCCAAGATCGATCCTGCCGTAGCCGCTCTTGTCGACATTCACAATACACTGGTTAACTCACTGATGATCAAGTTCGGCAATGCGGAACAGAAGGCCAAATACTTGCCCAAGTTGGCGCAGGAGTATGCCGGAAGCTTTGCATTGACGGAGCCTGGCGCAGGCTCTGACGCCTTCTCCCTAAAGACTGTGGCCAAAAAGGATGGATCCCACTATGTAATCAACGGTACCAAGATGTGGATATCTAACTCCGATATCGCTGGAGTTTTCCTGGTGTTCGCCAACGCCAAGCCCGAGGACGTAAGTTCATCCCTGAAATGTTAAATGTTACCTTGTAATGTGATTATTTTGTTTTGTACATCCAGAAATACCGTGGCATTACCACCTTCATTGTGGATCGCGAAACTCCCGGTCTCATTGTGAACAAGCCTGAGGACAAGCTGGGTATTCGCGCCTCCGGCACCTGCATGATCACCTTCGACAATGTCCGTGTGCCCGAGGAGAACATCCTAGGTACTTTCGGCCATGGCTACAAGTATGCTGCCGGCTTCCTGAACGAGGGTCGCATCGGTATCGCCGCCCAGATGATTGGTCTCGCCCAGGGTACCTTCGATGCCACCATTCCTTATCTGCTGGAGCGCAAGCAGTTCGGTGATGCAATCTACAACTTCCAGTCCATGCAGCACCAGATCGCCACGATTGCCACAGAGATCGAGGCTGCACGCCTGCTTACCTACAATGCTGCGCGTCTGCAGGAGGCTGGTGTACCCTTCGTCAAGGAAGCTGCCATGGCCAAGTTCTACGCCTCCGAGGTGGCTCAGCGTGCGGCCACTAAGTGCATTGACTGGATGGGCGGTGTCGGTTTCACCCGCGACTTCCCACAGGAGAAATACTACCGTGACGCAAAGATCGGAGCTATCTATGAGGGAACTACCAACATGCAGCTGAGCACCATTGCCAAGTACATTAAGAATGAGTACTCCGGCTAAGCGACCTCTATTCTAACCTTAGTCTAATAAAAATACAAATACGTCTACCAAGCTGAGATATCGTACGTCAGATACGGCAAGTGCATTTAGCTGAGCTTATCGATCGATTCTTACTCAATCGGTCGTGACCAACGCATTTACATACATTAATTATTTTGTTATATTGTATCAAATACAATTATATTTTAAAATACTAATGGAGCTTTTTCTTTTATGTCGTGTGTTTGTCGGTTGTGGTGAAAGCGGCTAGAAGGACATTGATGACAGTGATAAGAAACACACCCATGACAAGCACCTCGTTCGTTCTCACGTAGCGGGAGCCGTACCTGGGCTTTATCCGACGCTGTAATAAGACACATGTGTAGTTACAAATAGTGTTGGTATAAATATTAGTACCTTAAATATCAGCACAATTCCCACGAAGAGCTGCAGTACCAGAGAGAGTATGACCAGAACAAGGCTGTAGTAGAATGTGGAAGCCTCGTGATTGTAGGTGATCAAAAAGCGTAGCTGGTTTGCATTTGCCGAGAGCAGGGCGATATCCATGAGACCTTTATCAAATTAAGAGAATAACAAATTCAAAGTTTATATAGAATCTTCTATTTTCCTTCCCTTACCCTCAGCAACATTTTTGCTAGTGGCGTAGCTGTGTCCCCCAGACAATTCAAAAACAATTCAAACTTTACCGAAAAATAAACTATAGTTATTAAAAAGCCCCAAAATAACTTTATTAATTGGAATTAAAAAAAATCCGAAAGAAAAACCGAACCGAAATTAAAAATAATCAATTTATGTAGACTTAAGACTAGGATAATAAGTTACAATTTGTATATTTATGTAACTAGTATATGCGAAAATCGGAGGATAATACAGCTAAATCCTTTTCAAGACTTCAAAAGAGAATCATTTTGTTGTCAGCCTAACGGTAATTACACTTTGAAACATATTGAATCTTTTATAAGCAAGTCGAGCAGAACTTTTAAAGGAGGCCAAAGATTCCACGAAATGTCGCCGAACAGACAGATAACTAACGAACGACAGCTGTCAAAAATACAAGCTGAACAAAGCTAAATTACATATTTAGCCTCGGCTAAGGAAGGGTTCCTCCATGAGAACTATAAAATATAATATAAATAAGTAAACTCAATAGTTTAAACATATAATATACTTATATGAGTAATTGTGAATATTACCTGTACAGAATATAGAGGGTATACTTACATATTCTACAATTGTTTTTTTCTTGAAGGGGTATTTTTACAATTCTGGAAGTCATTATTAAGTGTGTATATTTTTGGTCAGAATCAAGTATAAATCAAAATAGCCATCCGTCGATTGTTAGATTATCTTTTACACAGTCTTCTTGCTACTCGCTATAAATAAGTCGAAAGGTGGCGGACCTGTGCGATATACTACATAGAACCTTAAATCCGACTTAAGTAATTTTTCTAAATATCACAACTAAATGATCCACATCAGCATATTTAGTTTACATATTATATTATATTGTATATTGCCAAAATGTTGACAAAATTGTTTCTTTTGTTTCGCGTGAAATTATTTGAAATAAAATATTATTAATTAATTAAGATATTCTTTAATATCGGGGAATACAATTATTGTTAACAACAACTGAAGTCTTGTTTATTGGTGACCTAAATCTGATAGTTATTAAACCACCCTCGCGTACGACACATGCCGCACTGCAGGAGCAATTGCGTCATAAAAACCGGGTGCCTGAATCGACCAGACCAGACAGAGGCCACCACCAATACGAGCTTCTAGGCACATGTCGAGTTCCTCTCCATTTACCACTAATCAGGCTACTTTTTCCCAGACAACAAAAAGCAACCTGCAGCGCAGTCACATTTACATTTCTCTCCTCTCACCTCATTTTACCCACCCTCTTCTCTCTCTTTCGCTCTCCATGCCTCTTTGGCTCCTTCGATGACTTCCCAGTTGCAACCCGGCGCTGCACGTGTCGCGTGTTTGTTTTGGCTGTTTTTACGCTCTCCCAGCGTATCGCTCTCTGAGTGCCGGCGTCTCTTCCCCTCTCTCTATCTCTTTTCTCTCTATCTCGCTGGTCTACTCAAGCTTCATTCATGCCGCCGCCACCTCCTCGATGCACGCATGCCCCGCGGCCCCGTTGGCCGTAGCCGGCTAAAACACGACTTTGAGTGCGGCCGATTTGGCTTAAGACTCGGCAGGTTTCTCGGGTTCGCTCGCCCAGTCTGAGTTTCAGTTCAGTTTAGTCGGTCGCCACGTTTAGCCGCGTTTTCGTTTAGTGTTCTCCGGTTTCTGGTTTCTCTGTTCTCTGTTGTCCTCCCCCGCCCCTGTCGCCTAGTCTACAATATATGTGGCTGCCGGGTCCGTGTTAAACGTTAATTTCATTGATTTTACCCTTATTTATCTATGGATATTGGTTTTAAAGTGTAAAATCAATCGAAAACAATCGAAACATGAATTGTGCCTCATACATCGAGGCAAAATAGAATTTCGTTTAGTCAATCCAAGGGTTTACACGCCTGGTAAGTTCACCCTGGTCGGTGCACGTGTAGTCGAACAAGAAGAAAATCAATAGTGTTGCCGAAAAACAGCAGAGCAGGCAAAAACAAACACAATAAAAGGAAACAAGGCGAAAAAAGGCACCAACAGCCGCCTTGACCTCAGGCCAAACGAGTACGAAAAGGACTCTTAAATCGGAATAGGATTTCGCTCTCTTTGAAATGTTTCTCTTTTGCACTGTGGAACAACCACGCACATTCCCGTACTTCGACCCGATAATCAATAGAGCCATCTAGCAGAGTTCACGCATTGCATAATTCTGCAGGCCTAGATGCCAAGTCGTTCTTCGCACTAAATAATCTCATTATGGGGAGGGCAAAGTTTCAGCTCAAGAAGGCAACCAACAGACTGATAAAGTCTGTCTGCTTCTCAGATTCTACATATACTATATATACATCTATATACTTGTGCATATGTGTGAGACTGCACTCAACTTATCAGTTGTGTCTTTTGAACTGGGAACCGAAGAGGAGCTACTCGACAATACGAGGCTCTTTGCTTTAGGAAGCACTACAAGGTTCATACTGGTAAAAAGAATCAGTTAAAGTAATAACCGGCCTATGGCAAGAACCTAATACGTGGTTACTTACGTATATGTATAGTGTACAAAATCGTTCATTGTGAACCGGTTTTCGTTGTAAAGCCATTTTCAAAAAATTACATCTGTCTAAACTGTCTAAAATCTTGGTGCACGGGCAAATTAATTATTACCATTATTTTTATATATTTATCATTACTCAATAGATCCAAAGCTCCATATAATAGTGAATGTTGTCAGATAATACTTGCAAGTTGCATGATAAAAGAAAAGTAAAGTAGTTTGGACAGTTTTGATCTATAAATATGCCATTAATTATTCTAGTTAATATATACTTTCTAGTAAAGAAGACTTTTATTTTGCAATTCGTCGAAATATACATTGAACATTTATGGTATTTGTACTTCGTGAATATCAGCCAGATTAACTTAAATGCAACAATTAACCAGTATCGTGCTACTTATTAAGTGCTGCAGATTAAGGCCGTATCACAAAAGTACTTCAAGAAATACTATATTATACATACATTCTTGTATGTATGCACTATATACTATACACAAATTCCTTATGCCAGATATCGTATTATCTTTGTTCTCAAAACAAATAAGACTTTGTTAAACAGAGAAGAGACGCCTCAGTATAGGTATGTAGTATATGTGATTAATAATCACAGTAAATATATGTACACATGAGCAATCGAAACTGCACCTTATCTCTTTAACTAAATCATTAGGTTTATTGCCCTATTTACGAGGGTCGTTTGATAAGTCCGTGACTTTTTGAATAAAATATATTTTTTTCGTCAAAGAAGCGTTTTATTTCTCAACATAATCTCCTTTTAGCTCTATACATTTAGTCCAGCGTTTTTCCAATTTTTTTATTCCTTCCAAATAATAGGTTTTCTCAAGGCCCTCAAAATAGTCGTTTGTTTCTGTGATGACCTCTTCATTTGACCCGAATCTCTTACCGCCGAGCCATTTCTTCATGTTTGGAAACAAAAAATAGTCACAGGGGGCTAAATCTGGAGAATATGCTGGATGGGGTAGCAGTTCGTAGCCCAATTTATGAAATTTTGCCATGCTGACTACACACGTGTGCACCCGTGCATTGTCCTGATGGAACAGCACTTTTTTTTCGTCAAATGCGGTCGTTTCTGCTTCAAATCAATATCGAATCTGTCCAAAAGCTCTGAATAATATTCGCCGGTGATCGTTTTACCCTTTTCAAGGTAATCGATGTGAATGATACCTTGTGCATCCCAAAAAACTGTGGCCATGACCTTGTTGGCCGACAGACCCACCTTGGCCTTCTTTGGTGCACGTTCACCCGGAGAAACCCACTGTCTTGATTGTTCTTTGGTCTCTGGTGTGGTGTGGTGGATCCATGTTTCGTCTACGGTAACGAAACGGCGCAAAAATTCGTTTGGATTGCGGTTGAACATCGCCAAACACTCCTTTGAAATGGTCACACGGTTGCGCTTTTGGTCGTGTGTGAGCAATCGCGGCACCCATTGCGCGGAAAGCTTTTTCATGTCCAAATATTCATGTAAAATGTGATGTACCCGTTCAGTTGAGATGCCTACAGCCTCAGCTACCTCACGCACTTTCATTCTCCGATCATCCAATATCATTCCATGGATTTTGTCGACGATTTCTGGCATGACGACCTCTTTTGGGCGACCTGAACGTTCGGCATCACTTGTACTGGTACGACCACAACGGAACTCAGTAAACCATTTCTTAACCATTGAAATTGATGGTGCAGAGTCCCCATAATATTTATCAAGTCTTTCCTTGGTTTCGGTGATGGATTTTTTACGCAAAAAATAATGCTTAATTAGCACACGAAATTCACTTTTTTCCATTTTCGTTAAAATTCACGAGATCGTCTGCTTTCAATGCCTATAAAACGCAAACTAAGAAACGCAGCTTTCTCAAAATTTTACAGTCAGCTGTTAATCGATAACTGCTGACAGGAGCAGTGTTGTATTTAGAGCAGGTGCGCGGCAAATACAAAAAGTCACGGACTTATCAAACGACCCTCGTAGCATATGAACCCTGAACCTCATACGGTTGCGCTCTGTGACAGATTTAATTGAACAGTAAATAATTATATAAAAACATATGTAGCTGAGATATTTATAAACGCTTTGAGTAAGTATAAATAGGTGGAAACCCTGAAAATTGTAAAATGTTCCTAACTGATAATTGTCTAACGGGTTGGAAAATCAAAAACTTATATTAGGCCACTTGTGTTTGTTTTGTTATGGTCGCTGGCGTTGTATCAATTATTACGAGCGATTAAGGGTTTCAAATGTAACCTACTCATCAGATATTATACTGTACATTGTGCACACCTATACACAAATACACAGATAATACATTGTTTTAAGTTGAAACTGGCGTGTGCTTGGTGTATTGATTTTAAAATTCGTTTTCATTGCAGGCAAGCTTTGTGGGCAATCATTAAGCTAAACACGTAACGTTCACTCAGGTATCAAAGAACAGAAAACAATTAAAAAACATACAACAAACAACAACAACAACAGCAACAACAAATAGAAAACATCAAATACAATGACGCCAGAGAAATCGGTTTTAGCTTATATCAATCATTTGATAGTCAGCAATTTTTCATATTTCTGTAAGTATTACACTCTATATTCAATTACGGTAATTAGCGAATCAAAAATACACATTGCTAAATTTGTAATTTGTATGTTTATTTGAATTCTGAATCAAAGACATAAATTAGTTATTTAACATTTATAAAGTCAGCTGAAAATTCCAACAAAGCAATGATCAAAGTGTCATAAGACATTTGTTATCGAATCAAATTAATATCCAGAAAAAAGGCTACCTCCGGCATGTCGAAGGTTTTATTCCCTTGCAGGTTATGTATTCAATATCAATAATGAAGCACTTAAACCATTGAAAATGGGCAAAAAAGGGAATACTAACTTTGTACAAATCTATGTAACAGGCAGAAGTAGGCGTCGGAGTAAAGTATATATATTCTTGCTCAGGATCACTAGCCAAGTCTATTCAGCCCTGTCTGCCCATCTGTCCGTCTGTTTGAACGTCAAGATCTCAGCTATTAAAACAGCTAGAGACTCAATGGCATGAAGGTTTATGTAAACTGTCCACAGATAAAATTAATTTCAAATATTGGATGCTGCGTCCACCGCCCCGCAAATGAATATTTTAATTTATTCAAGCGTCGTACAATTTTCATAGAACTTTCTGACTTTGACATATAGTTAGCTGATTATAATAATTCGATCGAACAATAAACACAGAAACTATCTAAGAAAGTACAAGCATAAAATCAAGTGCTTGTGTCGGCTAACAAGGAAGGCGGGCAAGGGCGAAGCGCGAGCGCCTTCTTTCGAGAATAATTTGCAAGCATGTGCATAGGTATATGTGTATGTATTTCACATATTAAACTATACCGGAACATACATATGTAGGTACATACGAAGGGTATTTAACTTTCGCGTACCGCTCGCCTGTTGCTCTCGTTTCAAATAAAATAAATCATGAAACATTATTATTTAATATTATTGTTAAATAATTAAAGAATGTTACAAAAAAACCAGTAAGAAAAGCAGTATGGCAGTATGGACTTTACGCACGCATTGTAAATTCGGCATTGTTCGCCTGCTTATATTCTTGTTGCTCCAGATGCGGTAGAGTCTCCCAAATGCTGATCGCGCTTTGGAAAGTCGGTTTGTGACGTCATTTTCCACTTCGCCATTGTTGGAGATGATGCTGCCAAGGTATTCAATTCATTCATGTTAAAGTCAGAAAGTTGTATCTTTTACACAGCGCTTACAAATTGAGTTCAAAAATTAAATTATTGAGTAACATTTGAAATAAACTTGATCAACGTATAGTACACAGAATCTTCCTTGCAAATTTGGTATCTCTAGCTTTTATAATAGCTGACATCTGTGCGTTCACACATAGAGACAGACAGACAGACAGACAGACAGGCAGACAGACAGACACGGCTCGGTCGACTCGATTAGTGATCCTGAGCAAGAAAATATTTACTTTATGGGGTCTCCCACGTCTCCTTCTACCTGTTACATACATTGGAACAAAGTAAGTATACCCTTTTTTGACCATTTTCAATGGTCGAAGGGTATATAAAACATTCAAGTCGAAACATACATTTCTAAGTGTGGTAAAAATGTTTCCATACCACTGTACTACTCATGTTATACGAAGCAGCGAAACCGCAAGTATATTAAATTGGTTTAGGTCAAAACCCCTTCCGCCTCTATAAGTCGATATAATACAATTATTTTCTATACTTTTAAAATTTTGTACTATTGTCAGTTAATCAATGTTCTTAATTGCTTCAAAGTAACTTATAGTAAATTAAAAGAGCCTAAGTGAAAAATTCCTTCAAAATTAAGTCAATATACATATGAGTAATGGAATGTCATAAAATTACTTCCTCAATTCTTAGAAAACATGAAACGATAATTAGGTTCAGAGACCTAATGGATTTCATTCAAAAGATTACAACATTTTCCTTATAGAAAATAAACTATGAATTACAATACTCCCTTTAATATTGATCTGATATCCCGCCCTACAACATGGGACCATTGCAATATACCATGAATTATAAGACTAATAGCATACTTCTTCTTGGCATCTTGCAGGGGACGAAATCGATGGGTATCTTCAATACTTTGGCGGCACATTGGGCACACTGACCTTGACCACTGTGGCGGCCAGTGTTGCCTATTATTTCGTGACGCGACCACAACCGGAAAAACCATTAGTGCCTCTGGAAAATCAGTCCCCATTGCTGGAGGTAAGAGCCTGGCGCATACTTACCTCACATTTCACCAATCTCACGCAAAAGCAAAAGCATAATTGTAATAACCAAACACGTATATTAATGCATATGTATGTATGTACACTAATACGTATTGTGTTATATTTTTTTCACTTAGTCAATGTGGCCAATTACATCATCAATTTGTCGATTTGTGTGTTTTCCTATTTAAATCTGAGGTAAAGCAGATTCATTGGGCGGCCTTTGATGTGCACATGTCTCGGGCAGTATTCTGTATGCCGCCTCTTTTTCGTTTCTGTTGTCGTCACATGATTCTTCTCATTTCGAATTGTTCAAGAGATTTCACCAGATTTTGTCTTCTATTTTCGCCGTGACGCGATGGCTACCGTGGTGCAAAATATTCAAATCCCACGCTCTAATTGCCCGCCTCCCTAATAGCTGCCAAAATGTGCAACATTCTCGCTGATCTGACTGTGCATACGCCAGTGTCTGTAGATGTGCCTGCTGGCTCAGCTGATAATTTATCAACTGCCGTGCGACATTTGGACATAAATAAATCATGCCATGGCTCAATTGGCGTCGTTTCTTTGCCTTAATTAGCGGACTTTAGGTTACAATTGTAAATTGTAATTTGCATGTAAATTGTTATAAACAATTGGGAAATCCATTTATTGACACTACCGACATTTGTTGGCTTTTGACCGCGCAATCGCAACGCACTTTCGATTATTTACTCCTCCCTAAATAAACAGTTTAAGCAGATATGAGATATTGACACGTTAAACAAACAATCGATGCACACGAGCTCGAGCAGCAGGAACCCCATCGATATCCAAGAATATATTTCGAATAAAGACTAGAGGTTTTTAGGAATTTCTAAGGTTTTTCCCTTATGTAGACTTTAAAAGGAAAATATCAATTTAAATTATTCTTTTTATATCATTCATGGAAGACCTATAATATAGATATCGTTAATCGCAAATGATTAAAGACGTTATTGTGTAACGAATTAATTTGGCAGTCTGGCAACGCCGTGTAATTACCAAATGATAACGGAAAAATGGCAAAGCAATAAGGAAATGCGCTTGCCAAGTAGACTGCACGCATATCTGTACATACAAATGTATGTGTATATTTTAGAAAAGTATTTAGATAAAAATATATTTGCAAAAATGAATGACAGGACAGGGACAATCTGTCTGGCGATCCAACGGCAATTTCAAGAATGCATAGGATTGGCTGCTGTCAGTTATTTTTATTGTAATACAGCACACACATTAAGTGGACACAAATAAATAAATGCATATTTAATTCAAAGTATTTCCGACCACTTTTTTAACATTCTCTATAGGCAATCTACCCCATATATGCTTAGGTTAAATCGTAATTTTTGCGGTTGAAAATTAAAGCAGTTCAATCGGAAATGTTCATTAAATATATGTATAACAACTTTGTTTAAAAGATTAACAAGCTGAACTATTTTCAGATTGTTTTGATTATTCTCTAATTGAATTTTTCTTTCGATTAGTACTTTAAGGTTATGTCCGTAAATGTAAACAAATATTTTTATGTTATTGGATTCCCGTGTTGCGAAAATGTGGGCAACGCACGCTGTTCCCGTTTTGAATTATAAATCATAATGTTAGCACATCAAAGGGCAATCAACCGCCACCCCAAACAAGAGCAAGATGTGATCGTTACCTGCCCCCACTCACAAGCACCTTCCCGGCACCAAACGTAACAACAACCTACCAAAAACCTACCAAGAGGACGACGTCACATGTCCGCCCCTGTGATTCCTAATCGCGTGCACATAACAAACAGAGAAACAGGCCAGAAGAAGAAGCAGGCCGACAACTTGATCAGGCGCAAAGAATCAAAATTCTATATGTGGTTACTCATTTGTGCATGTGTGGATTCGTATTTGACAGAAACAACACACGAAAAGAGTTTAATATAAAATCATAAACGAATGAAATTCCTAGTTAAACATATGTATACACGTAAACGTATTTGTATTCATATTCGCTTTCTGATTCCCCCCTTCCGGCCCCATTCTTTTGCCCACCCCCTGTCGCTCCTCCTCGCAGGCAGCACGATTCGATAATGCGCTCACCCGTGCTCCTACTGCGGGACTGCGATCAGCGGTACTCTCGGCCAGCCTGAGGAAGATCAGAAGTCTTCTGCCAAAATCATTTTTAGCCACGAAAATTGCTGCTCAGTTCGAAATTAACCATCGTGTCGTCGAGAACTGTGTTCTGCGTGTCCGCCCGAGAAATATTCAGCGAAAATTCGAAAATTGTTGAAAACTCGTCTGCCGCACAACAAAAGCAACATCATGTACATATCGCAGTATATATAGCTTATACACGTCGGGCATTACTTATTCTATATAAATAATAGCTCGCATATACTAAATGTTGGAGAAGAAAGAGAAAACGCACAAAAAACACACACGACTTGCCTGACAATTTGCAACAAATTGACAAAAATACGGTCGTTTAATCATTACGTAAAACACGGGCCAAAAAATTGAAAACGCACTAGTATATAACAAATTTAATAGCTCCGAAAATCCATTTGCCAAAGTGTCAAAGTGCCATTGTCGCCGCCCGGGCCTGACTATGCAAACTCGAAGTCCCTCAAGTTCAAGTTCACAGTGTTTTGCCTCAACGGAAGGCCAGCGCCCATCGTCTATAAGGGGGAAAGAATTATGAAAAAAATCGAAATAGAACTGGACAAAACAAAGAGGCGAAACACTCATAAAGATAGCTGGCGAAATGTATTTTGGGTTTAATACGTTGTGATATATGAATGAATATATTTAAATTCGCAAAGAAAGAACCGCGTCAAAAAATTAGTACATTTGGGAAATCTGCGCAAAGTGCATAAGCCATGGACTATGATCCCATATCATAGAGCAACATTTTCGACATCTACAATATACTTGTATAAATCATATCACAATCATATCACACTAAAAGTCAAATCACCCGTTTTGGAGGCACGTCTGACATGTCTCCAACACCAGAAAATTGCCATGTGCGTTTTATTGGCCACTTGGGAAACAGTCAAATTTCATTATGTATGTCTTATAAAATATTCGTATAGAACACATTGGACCTACAGCTGTTATCCGAAGTTAAAAAAAAACCTAAAGTTATTTGCGTAAAAACGAATGTTTTAATAAGACCTTAGACCTCCATCAAAAATTTAGAATCTCGTCAAGGAAATTACAACTGTGTGATTTTTCATTAAAAACAAAGTTAGTATACCCTTTTTTGACAATTTTCAATGGTCGAAGGGCATAAATAGTCTGTCTATAAAATAAAATTATAAATATAAATTTTGTTTAATGCAAAATGATGCCAAATAAATTGATATTTAAATATACAAAAATATATTATTTCAATTCAAAAGACAACCTAATATATGCGAAGACAAGGAGAAATTTAGAAAAACTTTGAAATGTGTGGAATATATCTCCGTTTTACTTGAGCAATAAGTTGGAATGGCATTCCTCTTTTATCCCAATATTCAATATTCAGCCCAAACAATGCACTATTCTGCGTTCAGTTCTGTGCTGCCAGCAAATCGCTTGACTAATCGTAAAAGCACTTAGCTTACACGAGGTCTATTCTCGACGTCTTGAAATGGTTTATAGTATTTTTACGGCATCTTCTATTACCATAACTCAAACATCAATTGCCCATTCATATTATTATTCAATCTTCCATTGCCTCAAAGCATTTCACCGAGGCACACTCGTTGTTTCCCATGACTCAGGTCCGCAAACAAAATACACACTCTTTATATTTCCCTAGAGATCATGCAATATGTATTTCGATTTTCCTTCAAGCTAAGTGAAATGTACTCGAAAATTCTAATTGGTTTCCTATAAAGTGGATAAATAGTTTTCGGCTTACATATTTGGTCCGCCAATTAATTGTTCCTGTAGTTTTGTCAAGAAATTTGAAATGATTTCAAAGCGACATTCCTGATATATTTAATACGTTATACGTATGTATTATAGCCATGTCATTCTGTCCGTCTGTCTTTCCATCTGCATGTTTCATGTCTCAGTCGACAGGGAATACATATGTATATAGTATATTGTTTTTTTGTTGGTATAAAGCAATTGTTATTGTAGATTCATTCATTCAGCTTTTATACGTCTTAAAATTTTTAATTAAAATTTCCAAATCAAAATGCCAGTATTGCTTTAATATATTAATATTGAATACATCAGTTTTAAAGGGAGATCCGAGTCTGCTTTACCACATATTGAGAGATTTAAAAATTCACTTTCAATTGTAATTTATTGGAAAATATAATAACTATATGAACAAATTTATACAAACTCGAGAAAGTTTTCGAGTTTTTCAAATGAACAATTTTCACTCAAATGGTTCTTTTGTAAGGGTATTTTATATTCGACATTGCGCCGAACGTCTCTCGGTCTTGTTTTCTTTCGGGTTTGTGTGTTTTGCGTCCACTTGGCCGAAGATAACAACAGAAAAGAACAGAACGGAACGGAACATCGTGGATATTTTTAAACATTTGGGGCAGGCCAACTAAAGTCGGCCGCCTTGTCGATACAGCGAGCACCGCCAATGGGGGCGAGTGGGGTAGAGGGTGGTGCTGGGTGGTTGAGGCCTTCGCTGGGGCAGTGACTGCCACTGGGCAGACGCCTGCAGCTGACAGTATTGAATAATTATAAACAAAATCGAACTGGCGACACTTGGTATAATTAAAGTTTACCCTAACCGCGATGGGTTTCCGCGGCCAAACAGACTACAAGAAAACTAAATGAAATTTAATTTTAGATCAAAACAAAATTCTACATACCTGTGCAAAAATAAATAAATACTATAGTATAGTATACGCGTACTATAATAAATAATCGTGGGATCTCACAAAATATGTATACGTGAAATTAAGCAGCCAAGGCAAGTTTGTGTGAGAAAATCGATTCGTTTTGCAGCTATTTTGGAAAATGTGCATATTAAAAGCGACAACGCCTGACAAACTGAATGACCAATAAAGCGACATCTCCCAATTTTCCCAATTACGCGCATAAAAGTCAAAGAAACCGATAAACCCGTGAATTATAGTGACAAAATCAAAAGGAAAATGTCTTGTTGCGGCCAAATCACCACTGTACGCGTGCCCATCGAACTGAATAATCAGAGTGATGTGCTTAAGGTATGCCTCGCGACTGGAGTCGAGTTGGAGAGTTAAGATTGCCGATGATTACTTCCGCCCTTCCCCATAATCCTAGGAAACCTAACCCCCGCTTCACTGGATTTTTTTCGCCAAACTAATCGAAAACTATTTTTGCTTCTTTTTTTTCGTTTCGTTTTGTTTTTTTTTCATACCATTTTGCTTTTGTTAGCTTATATATGATCCACTGCTAGACACACAGCACAGGGTAGGCGTGGTGTGCCCCTAGGGGTAGGCAGCCAAAAAATCTCTCCCGTGCGTCATCATTACCACCATTTCCCTCTGTCTAAATAAATCGATATCGAAATCAAATGCCAACTTACCCGATCTCAATATTCTGTGTTAATTAGTTGAGCAATTTTGAAATACATTTGCATTCACACATTGGAAAACAAACAGCAAACAAGGTACACCCCTCTACCCACTCACCTCCCACCCGATTCAAAATCAAAATCATATCCAAGCAGCAGGCACTTTCGACTGTTTCAATATTAGCTCGCATGTATCAACACATCTATTGTAGATGTGGTAGTCGATTTATCTTCGCATCTGTTGGCCATAAAGGAAGTGCGCTATTGCCATGCGAATCGATCGCATTCGCACCTATATAATATAGAAGTGATTCGGCCCGATCGCAGCTACTAAAATCAATGAATGATGTGCTTATGTTTTTTGGTTAAAATAAACCGTATATCATGTTAATCGCATTTCGTTCATAAGCTCGAACTGGACCAATGATTTATGTCCATCGATGCGAATCGATTTATTTATTTTGCTCTAAATATCAAAAGTGATTATTTATCTCGTGGATACTATCTGAAATGTTTAACGACATATTACTTCAGTCATTATTATTTGTGATAAGTTTGTGAATCTCTAGAGATATAGTAATGATAATCTCCATGTGTGTCTGTCCGTCTGTCTGTCTGTCCGACACAAATCTCAGCTATTATATAACCTGAGAGAAAACAAATTCGGAATAAAGCTTTCCGTAATTCAAACGTAGATCAATTTTATTTTAAATGTTGGTTCCCGTGCCCACCGTCCAGGCAAATCGATATTTTGCGAACCCAAGTATTTAAGTTAAAATTTTCTTATTGAAACAGTTATATGTGCAACATTTTGCATTTGACCATTTCCGATTTTGTATACGGGATAATATTTTTAGGTAAGAGATATTTTATATATGCGTATGTATATACATATGTATATTCATAAATATGTTTACCTATTTTCCAAATTACATTCCAATCGAACAATAAAGACAGAAGTTATTCAATTAGAAATCGCTGTTGCAATAATTTGTGTATTAGTGTGCTTGTAACTGTTCTTGGAAATTGGGCAAGGGGTATCTTACGGCCAAGCGCGCTTAACTGAAGCTTTCGTTAATTAATAAGAATGCCCATTTCTCATTAAAATCTCCACTACATTATCATTCTATTCACACTAACAAATCCTTTTCGTAACGCCTTCATCGCGTTTCTCTCTTCGACTCGATCACTCATTCTGCATGTCCTCGATTTCTGTTTTGTGTACGAACTTATTGCAGGGTCCAGAACAAATACATGTCTCCAAGTTCTACAAGGAGTCGAAGAATGGAAAGTTTGTCTCCTACATCACAGAGAATGTCCGGACTCTTTACCAGACGTTCCGCGAAGGTGCCTACGCCTCCAATAATGGCCCATGTTTGGGCTGGCGCGAGACCCTCACGTCCCCGTATCAGGTAAGCCACATCCACTCTCTCATGCCATAGCGACTGTGTCACTTGAGCCAGCACTGATTGATCTTATAGTGGATCAACTATGATGAGGCGCTGCTGCGTGCGAAGAACTTTGGATCGGGCATACTTGCGCTGGGCGCACGGCCGAAACAGTTGATTGGCATCTACTCGCAGAACCGACCCGAGTGGATACTGTATGAGCAGGCCTGCTACTCGTTCTCTTTGGTCGTGGTGCCGCTCTACGACACTCTCGGCCCAGATGCCTGTGCTTTTATCATACGCCAGACGGAAATGTCAGTCATAGTCGTCGAGGACGATGTCAAGGCAGCCATGCTGCTGGAGAAGGCACCTCGCAGCCTGAAGATTATTGTGTCCATCAAACCCATTCGCCAGACAACACTGGAGCGAGCACGCAGTCGGGGCGTTCAGATCTTCTCTTTCATTGATGTAGAGAAACTCGGCGCCAAGGGCAACCATCCGGAGGTCCCTCCAGTGGCAGAGGATCTCTGCACGGTGTGCTACACCTCAGGCACCACCGGCAATCCCAAAGGCGTGATGCTCACACATGGCAACGTGGTGGCCGGGGTCTGTGCCGTCATCCTACAAATGGGCGATCATCGCATCCGAGCTGGCGATGTAATGATCTCCTTCTTGCCGTTGGCACACATGTTCGAGCGTTGCTGTGAGAACGGTATGTACTATGTGGGCGGCTGTGTGGGCTTCTATTCCGGAGATATCAAAGAGCTGACCAACGACCTGAAGATGCTCAAGCCAACAGTTATGCCAGCTGTTCCGCGCCTTCTGAATCGTGTCTACGACAAGATACAGAACGATATCTCCGTCTCGGGATTGAAGCGCGCCCTCTTTAACATGGCGCTGAAGGCCAAGGAGAAGGAGATCGCCCGCGGCGTACTGCGTCGCAATGGCTGCTGGGACAAGCTGGTCTTCAAGAAAGTTCATCAGGCCTTCGGTGGCAATCTGCGACTCATGGTGGTCGGTTCAGCGCCGCTGGCCGGCAATGTTTTGACTTTCATGCGCTGCGCCCTAGGATGTCTTGTGCTGGAGGGATACGGCCAGACGGAATGCACTGGAGCCATCACACTCACGGTTCAGGGTGACCATGTGCCCAACCATGTGGGTCCGCCTGTCTCTTGCAATGCCGTCAAGCTGGTCGATGTTCCCGAAATGGAATACTTTGCGAACCAAAATACCGGCGAGGTCTGTGTGCGCGGATCAAACGTGTTCCATGGGTAAGGTGCCATCTGACTTATCTTGTGTGTAAATCCTTTATACTGTCTCTCTTTCTTTCTTAGTTACTACAAGGACCCCGAGAAGACTGCGGAAGCTATCGATTCCGAGGGCTGGCATCACACAGGCGACGTGGGCATGTGGCTGCCGAACGGCACCCTGCGCATCATTGATAGGCGCAAGCACATCTTCAAGCTCAGCCAGGGCGAGTACATAGTGCCCGAGAAGATCGAGAACATCTACACGCTGAGTCAATACGTTAATCAAGTTTATGTCTACGGAGAGAGCTTAAAGGTAGGTGGTTGGCCAAAGAAGGGATAAAGAACAAGTTTCGAGAGGTCGAAACACAACTAAGATTTTAATATATATCTATACTAAAGCTCATCATAAAAAATAGCGGAAAGTTTTCGAACAATCTTTAAAAGTTAAAGTTATACACAATATAAAATATTTTACTTGGCTTTGTTACAAATTATAGTAAATTTTAATTGTAAAAGCTTGGCAAGAATTTTCCAAATTTGTCCTTATATAATCATAAAAGCTTAATACTGAACCTTCTTTCAGAGCTGCATTATCGCTGTTGTTGTACCTGATGTCGATGTGCTAAAGCAATGGGCCATTGAAAACAATGTGAGGGGCACGCTGTCCGTCCTGTGCAATAATAAGAACGTCAAGGAACTGATCATGAATGATATGCTGAATTGGGGAAAGCAGAGTGGGTTGAAGTCATTCGAACAGGTAAACTAGATATAAACAATTTGAACACATCTCTAGATAAGTTTTCTAATGTTTCCTTTCTCACATAGGTCAAGGACGTCTATCTGCATCCCGATCCTTTCTCTGTGCAGAACGGTCTACTGACGCCCACATTCAAGGTCAAAAGGCCGCAGTTGAAAAGTTACTTCAAGCCGCAACTAGAGGATATGTATAAACATCTGGATTGAATCCAGAGCGGACAAGCCAAGAACAACGAATTGAGCAGCATTCTATCTGAACTACATATAACTGATTATTACCAAGACTACTACCACACAATGCAATACAAAACAAAATTCTGACAACAAAGAGTGAAGAAGAGCCGAGAAAATCGATAACAATATTTGTGATAATATTGTTTGCTGTTTAATTTTACATAGTTCCGTCAATTCTTAGCACGTAAGCAGCGCAAGATATAATACGATATGTATGTATGATGATGATAATGATAATGTTATACTATACAGCATATACACATGGATTTACTAAATCTTTACTGACAACAACAACATCTGTGGCAGACGCATTTTATTGAATATACTTTAATAGTCGAGGACTAGCAGCCCATAATATCCAAAGTAATACCTTAACCGATATGTTAACTATTTCGTAGTCCCCATATGGTGTTAGCAAGACTAACCTGAATGAACACAAGCATAGAAGAATCAACATATTGAGGAATGTTAGGAAAGCAAGCTTTAATTACCCAACACTCGTATACTACACTCAGCGTTAGACTAAATACGATTTTAAAACCCTACTATATAAATACTATGTCGAATAGAGGGAGGATAATGAAATACTCTAGGTATCTTAATACGCTTTAAATAATAACTGAATCACATTTAAAAAACAATATTTACACTGAGTCACAACTAGAAACCAAAATGCCAGCAAATGGAAACTACTTTGACTTCATTGTCTGCCTTACAACTATTTAAATTTGCAGAGTCGGACGCTAAATTCAAAATGAAGCCTTTATAAAACTAATAAACCCAAACTTATGATAATATTAAAAACTATTTTCTTTATGTAGATAAAAAGTGAATTCATTCGAACTCACATAAAAATACAAAAATAAAAGTGGTTTTTTATGTGGGCTTTGGGGAATTTCTAGGCCCTTTTGCGTGACGAAGATATGGATACAGACCAGTATCCACCCAGAACAACCAAGGCATACAGACAAATCAGGTATATCTAAACTTATCCAGAATATATCTACTTAAATAAAGATATTTCCCTGATTTTTATTTTGTGGACTAATAAAGGCGATACTGTGAGAAAAGAAATCTTATCAAATTCAAATTTTATAATTGTTTCAAGTTTTTATTTGGATACGTATGGGATTACGCTTGGATTCCCATGTCGTCTTGGCATTTGGAAATTGATAAGCTTTCAGTAAATGATGAGCAGTTTGTTTTGCATTCATTTTTCAGCACTTTTATTAAGTTAATTTCAGCTTAGTTCAATCTTGGCGAGAAGCTTGTGGAATGCAACATTTTTCAGACTTGGAGCATTTCGCACACTAAGTTAATTTCTAATTAAAATGTCTAATTTCTATTAGCTACGCCTGCACGCCTGCTCGCATCGAATCTCTTCGTGCTAAGCTAGTTTCGTATTATTACCGAGTAAAAAGGACATTTGGCTTACGGTTACACTAAACGAATCGAGATGACACAACGACAGCGTAATCACAGCTCGCCGTGCACGTGATCCGGTGCTGGCGTTTCAGTGGTGACGACCAGATGGTCATCATCTCCGTCAACTTCACCATCTTTGGGGTTGCCGCTGCTATTGTGATTCTCGCGATCTTCTATGCGCGCCAGCAGAGTCTTTAGCTCCGCATCGTATTCCTTCCACTCGGGAACAATGCGCTGAGCGGCGGTCAATTTGGCCTCCTTGGTCTGCGGGTTGTTGCACAGATCTATGACCTTAGCACTCTTGAAGGAGCTGTCGCTGCACCAGGTCTGACACCACAGCCACTCGTCGGGTAACGATTTGATTGCCACCTGATGAATCATGTTGTTGGGGAGATCTTGATCCAGATTGGACAAACTGTTGGGGTCCTGACTCAATGCCTGGTACTGTCCACGTAGTCGATCGCCTGCAGCAATCTTTCTAAAGCGCCTCAAGTCCACCACATACAGGGCGGAAATGTGATAACGCCTGCCCATAAGATGACTGCGCCAGTAGCCCTGCTTCCAGAAGCGGAAGCCTTCCATTTCCTTGCGAGAATCACAGAAGGGCGTGTATGCATAGGGGGCACCGCCCAGATCCAGGTCATACAGCTCCTTGATGTCCGTCCGTACAATGGCATCCGCATCCACAAAAATAATCTTGCGCACATTGAGCGGGAACAGCACGTCCAAGAATAGGATCTTATAGCCCCATATGGTGCGCTGCTTTTCCGTCTGCTGATGCAGCCAACGAGGCCATTTGTACTGCACAAGTTCGTACTGGAAATTGTACTCCTTAGCCATGTGCGGCAGGAAGTCAGTGAACTGTGGCGACAAATAGTTCTTGAGGAACCAGAACTTCACCGGTGACTTGGTGTGCTTCAGCAGTGACACCATCATAATCCGCAGCAGACGCTCGTACAAGTGACCCGACGCAACAGAGAAAATGTTAATGGTTTCCGCATCCTCGTCTGTCGCTGCGTTGCCGCTGCTACCGCCGAAACTGTTCGCAATGCTGTTCCAAATTCCAGACTGAGCAGGTGCGGTGTCGTCGGACAGAAGCTCCGCGTGCTGCATGCCCGGTTGCTTGGAGACGCGCAGCTTGGTTACATGCGAACGCAGCGAGGTGATTAGGACTTGGACGGCGCCAGCTTGCTGCTGATGCAGAGTATTGGGACCCTCTGCATGGCTGATGACATAGATATCAGTAGACTTGCCCTCACGCAAGCGCAGTGTCCAGGCGCCAGGATTTGCCTTTAGTTGGAAGTAGCCCAAGTTGGCCATGACAATTGTATCCACCAGAGCTGGCTGCGCTTTGGTGCCCAACACCAACTGCAGCCCTCGAGGCGGTGCTCCACTAGCGGCGTCAAAGCAATGACCCTCCAGCAGCAAATACTCCAGACCGAATTCACTGTGGACGGGTCCACCAATGTCGCGCAACTTGATGTTATCCAAATCATAAACAGCATGCACTGCCTCCACCAACCAATTCTCCGGCACCTGCAGCTGCTGGGTGAGCAGTGGATTGGCGGGCAGGCCACTGAACTTGGCCAATGGACCCTCGGCACGTACTCCGCTCGGCTCGAACTGCACCTCCGACTCGACCACATAGCGATAGAAGTTCTTGACGGGCATGTCGCTGTGCTGCGACACGGGCGTCAGGTACAGCTGCAACTGACAGTTTAGTGTCTGTCGGAGCAAGATCAGAATCGGTGTTAGCTTTTGTGCTGCTCTGGACGCAGGATCCAGCACAGCAGCTATTTCGAAATGAGGAAGCTTCTGCTCCTTGGCCGGCAGCTGCACCACAGAATGTTTCGTCTTAAGATCGCTGGGCAACTTGAATCGTGTCTTGGTCTGCCGTGGCAGCAGACTGGCATAAAGCTTAAGCAGGGTATCGCTGTTGAAATTGGGCTCCAGCTCGCTAGAAGATTCTTTGAAAACCTCCCGCACCTTGTCAACATACTGTAGATCGCTGTAGCGCGCCAGCAAAGCGAAGTCGGCGCTATCGAAGCTCTCATCGCCATTGAGTGGTCCATAAAGTCGTCCGTTGCCAATCACCAGTCGTTGGGATTTCGACAACCCGAGCACACGCTGGGAATAGACGCGTAGCATTTTCAGATGCAGCTCTGTGTTCCCTAAGATCCCATCCAGCTGCATGGGTATATCCTCGATGCGTTCAGCATTCTGGCGCAGCCATTTCAGCACCTGATCCGTTGCCTTAGCCGGCTCCAGAGTTTGCTCGGCCGCCCAAGCCAAATGATTCAGACTGCGTTTGTTGCCCGACCCCTCCGTGTTGGGTATAAATGCCAGTCGCACGCTCTTACTGCTCTGCACATAGTCCAGCGCATGTGTGAGAAGTTCGCGTCCCTCGCTCGTTTCCAAGTCTGCAAAAATCCAGATCGTGAGAAACTGCAACGAAGCACTACCAATGCGTTCCGTGCTCTGCTTTCCACCGAAGTACTTGAGGTTAGACATCAAAGTAGCTGTCATATCACGATTGGAGAGCTTGTTAAGCGCCGCCGCATTGCCAAGCTGCTTGGCGGGTACACCATTAATGTCCAAGTACTTGGCATCCTCTTGGCTGAGGATGCGCTGATTGAGACGCGGCATCACATGCGGCTGGTTCATCAGGTAATTGATCATCTCATCGTTATCGCTTAATTCGCCACGATAAACGGCCTTCTGCAGCGCTGTTGTCTGACTCATAATCTCCGTGAAGATTGCCTCTTCGAAGTCGCTGTCCGCGCTTATGACGTTGCTTGGCATGGGAGCTCCATTAAGCAGTGCCTGTGGCTGGCCCACTACGCCAAAGCCTAAGCGCTGCACAAACTCCTTCGCCAGCTGCCGTCCATAATCGTAATCGGAGTCCTCAGCCAGAAACTCTTTCGCTTTGCTGCTGCTTAGCGAGCTGAACTCCTTAGTCAGCTGGTTTGTAATGTGTTTTTTTGTTATGACATCTGTTTCGCTCACAGCGGCATAGATATCGGTGAGGAAACTGAGAGCCGCCCGCGCATCCTTCTTCTGACTCACGTAGTTGAAGGCACAAGCAATGGCCACATAGTCTTCAGCAGTAGAATCCTCCACAGCTCTGGCATCGAAGACCAAACCCAAGCGAATAGGAGCCTGGTGTATAACAAAAGATTCGGCCAGCTTGATGACGCTACGCCCCTCGGGCTGTAATGGATCCACGACCAGCACCAGGTTGAATACATTTTTGCGTATATTCCGCAACATGCCGGGAAACGTGGGGCGCAGTAGGTCCATAACGGATGGCGGCCAACGCTTATACTGTGCATCCTGTTCAATGTCATTTATCCACTGCACCGCCGTATCTCTAATATCAATGGCGAACTCCTTCTTGTTCGCACTATTCAAATCTAGCGCTAGCAATGAGCTGGCCAAATTTCCGTGGACGTTGTTGCCGTGTAGACTTTCCAGTACGCGCATTTCGGAGCGCAACGTCTCCACTAACGAATATAGATCCATGGTGTCCGCATCGAAGAACAAACCATTGATAAACAAAGCCCCATCTGGTGGCGCCACATTCAAACTGCGTCCCAGCGCATCCGTATTATGTTTAATCTCAGCTCGCATTTCATCCGAGACTTTGTGGGCTAGAAGAGTGCGCGCCAGCATTGGGAAATTGTGTGCTGTGTACTGAAGGACCTGCAGAGCCTCATCACCTTGTATTTCCGCTATAGCTGCTGCAGCCTGTAGACCCAGGTCCTGGAATTCCCAGGCCTTTAGCTGTGCGATTTCATCGTTGCCTTGCAGAAGACGCTGACGCAGTTGATCCAATGCGTTCTTTAGCGTGGGATGCTTTGCCTTTAGTATTTTAAAATCGAATCCTTGCACATCAGTCTCGTTGGCTAATTCATCGGCTTCAGACGTGCTGCTTGCCTCTGGTTTGGGTGCATCATCCTGACTCTTATACTCGGTTGATTTCAAGTGTAACTCCACTCCGTAGCCGGATAAGCGCACAGGCCGATCACTTCGACTGGCCAGCTGGTGGCGCAGTATATAACGCACCTTGCCAGCATTCGCTGCGTTCTCTAGTAGTTTATGATATGGTCGGATCGCGGTACTGCCCAAATCTCCATAGAGGATCACAGTGCGAGTGTTATTCTCACTACCAGGATAGATGTGATCAAAGCTATAGCTTCCAACATCAGCGTCTAGACTACTTGGAGCATGTGGCAACTTCAGTTTTTGCTCCAAGTCGACATACTTGCAGGTAAGCTCTGTGCCTACCTGGGCAAAGATTGCGCCCGCACATGCGCCAGCAGTACGCAGTTCATCGGCAAGCTGAAAGTGCGTTTGAACGCGGGGCGTCAGACTGTGCATCGCCACGACCAGCTTGAGCAGTGGGAGCTGTGGTGCGCCTGTCTGCGAGCGTACCACCTGCAAGGCGGCATTGTACTGCTGGGACTCCGTATCTGCGGATGGAATTCAAATTAGCAATTGGAAAGTAGTTGCCAGATTCCTGTGGAGTATGATCGCTTCATGTATGTTAAAACCTCCACCTACCGTAATCATTGAGCGCCGTTTCCAATGCCGTCAGTGCTTCCACGTAGTCCCAGAATAAGCCTGGCTGTTCATCTGCCAGATACTCTGCAATTTCTAAATACAGGGGCGTTTGTGTCCATTTGGCGTTAATAAGTGTGGTAATTGGATAGCTTTGACTGGATTCAGCGGCCACCAAGGGGACACAAGCAGGCGCAATATATGTTGCCAGTAAAAAACACACAAGACGTAACATTTTATTGTTCTGTTTGCTACGTGCACATGACGTGTTCCATGCAAGACTCTGTTAAATTGACTAACACAAAAACCAATAGTAATTTACTTTTCCTTTACACTATATTTTATTTGTTAATTTGATTTAAGGCGAAAAACTGATGTGGCGTTTAACCGGCCTGACAGCGTTGCCACCTAAAAATAAGAACTAGAACTGAAATAATGAATCTCCAACTAATTTGTATCAATAAAAATCAAAAGTATATAATGCAGAAATGTCAAAACAAGAACTTGAATTGTATATAATTCACCATTTGCAATTAATATAATTGTAACTTCCTAATAAACAAGTCGTAAAATGGATTACTTCAAGTTAAACTACTCGCAAAACTATTGCAGTGTGACCAGATTTCAGCATACACATATATAACAGTTGCCAGACTGCGACCCATCAGCTGATGCAGCTGCTTTGTTTATTATTCAAGCCCGCCGAAACTGCAAATTTGCAAAATAATATGAACTAATTTTAAATCAATGAAGTGCACATTAGAAGGCAGCAATGCACGTGGTAAATAACATATGGTTTCTCTAAATAACTAACAATTATACTAATAGACTTAATTTTTTTCGCCAGTCATTGCAAAGGCCATTCAATCGCTGTCCAAAGTGGGCAAGGAACTGTTCATTGAGGCAGATGTTCAGGGATTACAAATGCGAACTATCAATGCAACACATTCTGCTGTGGGAAGCATACGATTCAGTCGATCGATGTTTCAAACATTTCAGCTATCATCCAGTGGAGATTTAGGCTGCAAGATTGCAATGAAACCCTGCCTTGGGGTATTTCGCAATATGAAACAGGTAGGTCCATAATGGGCTGTAACAGGTTTATATTGTACGCAGTAACGTCTTTTCAGGTGGAGCATTGCGAGATGAGTATATTGAACAACCGTACCAAGTTTATGGTCACTCTGCGATGCAAGCTGGAGACCATGAAACAGGCGATTATTTCAATTGTAGACGAACAGAATATATCTTCAGCTGTACCCACTGATCAAAGCCCCAATAGGTCGGTTTGGCATCACATATTGTTTAAAGCTTATACCAATAATTATATCATACATAGCATACGTGGAGACTACAAGTTATTCATGGAAATCTCAAACAGCTTCATCGCCTCGGAGGACGAACTGACTCTAGAAGCCACGGCAGATAGTCTGTCGGCCAAGAACTACATTGAAGGAGCACGTGTCAATGACAAGTTCATGCGATCGAAGCTAAAACTCAAGCCAAGTGAATTCGCACATTACAAAGTGGACAATGACACTGTCATCACATTTTGCATCAAGGAATTTCGTGCCTTTCTTCTCTTTGCTGAAGCATTGAACGCAGAAATGACACTGGAGTTTGATGAAGGAGGAAGTCCCTTTTTCGTGAAGATCAAAAAACATTCGGAAATTGAGTGCTTGTTGATATTGTCCACACTATCGCTCAATGACTTTAGTTTCTCTGCGGACTACCGTCCGCACGAAATCAGCCAGTGTGACTTGACCAATACAGCGCAAAAGCGTAAGAGCAGTACGCCCGGACCAGATGTACAGCAGAAACGACGTCTGACTGAGAATACTACACTCTCTGACGTGGACACGTCCTTGTTTCAGTTTCGAGACCATCGGCCTGCACGGCCATCTGAAGCACCATCTGTTGAACCGGCACGCCTTCTTGCCGATGGGGATACAGTCGAGGTCGTGGAAGAAGAAGCCGATGAAGAAGCATTGCTGCTGGCTGTGTCAGATGCAATGGAGGCAAGTCAGGCCCGACCACCCAGTAGTACCGAAGTGTGCTTCTACAATACGGAGGATGTGCCGCCAACGATATTGCCTCCGCAAATCGAAGAACATATGGAGGAGGACGAAAGCATACCTCAGTCGCCGGAGCGAGAACGTGGTCACAGGATGCGCACCATTTTCTCGCGCTGTTTCCAGAACACTTATGTGCCACGTGAGCCGTCGCCGAACAGTCAAGTGTATGCGCCTAACTCCGACACAGAGGACTAGCCTAGTTTGTTCGTTTATTTATAAAGCAATGTATAAACATATTGATTACGTGCGTTAATTCTAATTGCATGGCTCACTAAGTTTAATAACAGGCAGGAAATTACTGGTTAGCGCCGATGCTGCGCGAATTTCCAACAGGGCGGTGTTTCGTTGTGCCTGCTGAAGCGCTGTGTGCGCCGATTGTAAAGATACCTGTGACTTAATGAGGAGTTGGTCCGTTGTCAGCAGCTGTTTAGAGGCGCTCACCACAAATCCACGCGTAAGTGCAGTCAGTGACCTCCAAATTGCAATATTGCTTTCAACTGATGAAAATAGGAAGATTAAATGATCCGTTTCATGGTAAATATAAACTAATTACTCAGTTTGCGCTGCAATAGATTGTTTCGATAAATGGAGGCAGTGGCATTAGAACGGTTCGGCTGCTCGTAGATGTCCTCATCCTCCTCCTCCTCGGTTGCTTCACCAGACACCTCAGCAGCAAAAACCTGCAACCACTTGTTGATTAGCGTGTTTTGCGGATGTGGACGATTTATAGTATGTAACCTTGTTCTTTTCCTGTTCCTCCTCAGACTCAGAAGCTTCGCCACGAACTAAATCAGCCATCTTTGAGGGTTTTCTATTTAATTTTGTTTAAATTATTTGTTTACAAATCCTAAGTTAACTACATTATTCGATTGTCCATAATTTTTAACATCGAACAAAATTAATCGATAAAACGACGAGGCTGCAAGAAATGCATTAAATTAATATCGGCCAACTTATACTCAAGTTTATTATAATTTTAATTTAGAAAAGGGGACAGTAATTTCTTCACTATAAAATTATATATATATATATATATCGAAATTTGTTTCACATTTGGTGTCTCATACATATATGTACTGGACTCATCAATTTGTTTATAAACATGTGTAATCAATTCGGTAAATTGGCAACTCTATTTCTTGTATGTTTTTACTTTCTCCGATGCTATATCACTCGTCGGTCGTTCATCAGCCTGAGCACCCACGTTAATCACCCAATGACCTTGGAAAACTTAAATTCCTTACGCACATGAAATTTTATTTTCGAATTTTCAGTATGAATAATTTGTATTAATATAAATGACATAGTAACTAATTTTTGCACAAAAGGTAATATGTATTATACAAGGGCAGAATCATAATTTCACTAAAGTAAAAAAAATTACAATTTTCTGTTATAGTAAGCGTGTAAAATGTTCGTTTTAGTCTTATTGAAAGTATTTCTGCAGTTCTCCCATTTCATACATGCGCTTTATATCCGTACCGCCTCCTACAAATTTCCCATCAATAAATACCCGAGGTACCTGTTTAATTAATGAAAAACAAAATTTATAATTTTTGAAATGAATCGCAATGTAACATTTGTCACTTACCGTGCGAGCACCGGTCATCTCGCCCAATACAGATTGTATTTCATTGCCGTCTTTTCGGTCATCCAGTTCGATTATTAAAGCATTGATATTCAGCTTGCGGAAGGGCTGAAAATGTGTGTTAAGATGTAAAAAATAGTATTCGGTTAAACTGATTTTTCTTCATTACCTCCTTGGCCATTGTGCAGTATGGACAATAAGATTTGCTAAATATTGCGACTTTGTTTTTTGCAATCGCATCACGAACAAATTGAGCTTCAGCGCTGTCCATGTTTACTTGTGGTTTTCTAAGTGTGGTGCTAATCACGCCCATAAAAGGGAATGGAAACTTTTTGTTGAATGTTGATAACTCCTGCAGCACAGGCCGTTTAATAAAATTAAAACGGTTGCGACGTAAACTGTTGTACAATTAATTACAGAGGTTATTGAAGCGAAAACAGTAGGTGGCTGTCATGGATGCCAGATCGCTATGACAACCTCCAAACATACTAACCATTTAATCATTGTCAATATTATTGTGATTGTATTTCGACACAAATAAATTATTCAATACATTTCAATAATACAAAGACAAAATAATGTAATTTATTGTTATGAGCAAAATAATTGTTTTAGCATATGGCAGCACTTGAGGTGTAAACAACAACAGCAGAGAGCTGCAAGTATGAATAGCTATTTCTTGCTAGTTGGTGTGATTGACGAAAATTTTAACAGTAAAAATACTTTAAAAGTGAAATACTGTTTTAATAAAGATAATGAAGATATAGTTTCCATACTTCAAATAAATGCATTATTTAAATGCTTTGACACAGCTGATTGACAGTGAAACCATATCCATGCATTTTTGCATGGTTAAAAAAAAATGGGTTATTATACTTATCAAAACCTGGTCACTTTGGTTAGAAACTGTATTCAAAATAGACTTATCGGAGGATGTTTCTCGAAAATTAAAAGTGATATTGAAAATTTGTATTTAATCTATTCGTCTTAATATTGATTCTCTAACTTGGTACCCCCAATATTTAAATACAAATCAATAAATATGATTTGCATTAACACAAATATTTTTTAAAAAAGCAATCGATAGGTGGCATATATCGTTACTTTTCTCATCTCAAAAACTAATGTTATGTCTTCACTCGAAAGTTAAACAAATATATATATAATTAAGAATGAATTCTCTCAAATTAAATACAATAGCTGCAACTGCAGTAAGACGATTGAATTATTCGACCGTAGCTGCAAATTCAGAGCTGCCTGCATCGTTTGTTAACGAGGAAGAGGAATATCGACCTGTTCGTGACAAGTCCCGGCTACTGGCACAACATAAAAATGTGCTGCATGATGTAAAGCCATACGGAGAGGCACATTCTTGGATACATTTAACCGAACGCTATCAAAGGGCAATCTATGGACGATATGGATCCAAAAGTGAAGTTAATCCACAAATTTGCTTTGGCACAAAAACAGATATTGCCAAAGCCGATGAACTGCAGAACATTACGCAACCGCAAACTATCCAGCAAATGTTGGAGAAATCTCGAGTTGCAAAGACTGAGAAACAGAACGCCGTCAAGGAACGTGAAGACGCCATCCTCAAGAAACTCGAGAAACTGGAACAATGGAAGTCTGACCTGAGCGCAAAGGTTGCAAAGCGAGAAGCAGACGCAAAGGCTGCTATTGAACGGAAGGAACGACTGATAGAAGAAGTTCGCCGGCATTTCGGCTTCAAGGTTGACACGCGAGATGAACGATTCAAGGAAATGCTTGAGCAGAAGGAGAAGGAAGACAAGCGTAAGCAAAAGGAAGCCAAACGAAAGATCAAAGAGGAGAAAATGATGGAGAAACTAGTTAAGCTGAATGCATAAATCTGTAAAGCAGTGTCCTGTGGAACCATGCATATAAAGTTGTTACAGTGTTTAATACCTAAAAGGTCTTTCTCTCGTGTTGAATACATTTTACTGGCTATAGATTTTACTGGCAATGCATTAAAAGACCTTGTATCAGAACTTGAATTTTATTTATTTTATCTATTCATGATAGATGATAATTATTACGATTTAAAGACTTTGGTTTTAGTTATTCGCGCATATAAATGTTATCAAAATGTTCAGAATTCAAAGGCCTAGTAAATTTAAAGATACATATATTTCTAGTTATAAATATAGACATTATATACAAGGCACTTTTCCCAAAACAGCGAACTACAAACTAAGGGGGTAAAATATCTGCATTCCTATTGTAAATGGACGTCGAGCTATCAAGTGACATACGCATGTATATAGATGTTCCTGAACTCCACTTCAGACGCTCCGTTCTGTAGTGTAACAATTTGAAACTTTTTTTTAGATTATATCACGCTATTCGATAATAACTTAGTATACCCGGATTTGGATTCCGCATCATTTTCTTGTTTATAGTGCGTGTTCCTATGTTCCACGAAAGACATTAATTTAGAATTATTGTATATAGTTTCTGTTCCACCTTAGGCTATGTTCACGATTTCTTGGCTTTAGTTTTGCTGGCTGAGAGTAGGGAATAATGCTGGCTGCGCGTTTTGTCAGATCGGATATCAAGACGTCTTAGCATTAGTATCAGAACACTGAGAGCTAATAAGTATAGGCCGACCACATCCAGAAGGTAATATTGCCACCAGCTGAAAGGAAAACCAAGAGAGTCGGTGATTGTTATAAGTTCTCGTACCCATATCTAGAATACCCACCTTAAGTTCCGCCCTGGAGACTGCAGATGGTAGGCGCCGTTGTGTCGCAACACATAATCCGTCCAGTAGACGGCTGTCTCGAGTGCCGTGGACCTCTGGTCCAGCAGCAGCCGTTGGCGATATTTGGCTGCCTTCCGGTAGCCAGGCTCGTGTATGACCTTCATTATGGCTTTGTACAGTTGATTTGTGGACAACGTCTCCAGATCCAGCTTGATGGCATAGCCATCGACCTCCGCCTTGGCCGAGTTGACATCGTGGTCACAGAACACGGGCATGGTGACAACGGGCACGCCGTGATAGACCGTCTCGAACATGCTCAGCAGTCCACCATGGGTGACAAATGCGCGGAGCTGTCGGTGGCCGAGAACGTCCTGCTGGGGCAGCCAGCGTGAGAGCTTTACATTAGGCGTCAGATCGTGCATGTCTGCTTCGTTACCCTCGTACTTCCAGAGAACGTGGTAAGGCAAACGCGCAAATGTCTTCACAAGCATACGCCGCAGCGATTCCGGCATGTTGGCCGCCTTGACAGATGACCCCATAGAGACATAGATAAAACCGGAGGCTCCTGACGCCGCAATGAAGTCCTCCAAGTCCTGGGGCAGGGGTCGAGCTGCCTTGCAATGTATGCAAGCTACCTCCGCGACATTGGGATTAAACGCTCTTGGATAGGAGACGACAGCGTGTCCATTTTGCAGAATGAAGCTCACATTGCGCGTTGTTTCGTAGGGATGCGGAATGTGCGGGCCCAAGTGGTCACGAAGCACGCGATGAGTGCGACGCATAACGTACTGAAACAGATCGTATTCAAGTTAGCATTATAGCAAAGCGGATCTATGGAGCTATTAAAGTACTCACACTATGCAGAATATTCTGACCGATTTGCATGCCCGTGTTCAGTGCACGCTCATAAAGGGTCATCGTGTCCGTGAAGCGAGAGTAGAAGTTCGGAGTTATCGCATAGCTCGCAGGATTTCCCGCGACAGTCAAACTGCCCATGTAGAATCCAACCGTGTTCATGTACATAAAGGGAATCTTCTGATGATAAATCAGGCCTTGCACGCATTCGGGGAAGGCACCATCAATAATGGCCAAGTCAAAGGTACGATTCGCCAGATCCATGGTCTCTGGATCTCCCAACATGGCGTCGCATGACTGAAATCGAAAAAAAACATCGAAAATTGATAGTTTTTAGCTTTATTACGCTCGATCATCTCGTAGTGCTCACCTCGAACGCATAGCGCAGCCCATCCCAGGGTTTGATGGGCATTTCCCCATTCATTCTTGAGCCCAGTAGATCCCAGTTTGTGTAATTCTGTATGAATTCGACAAGTCCGCCCGGCGTGACCTCGTGCAGTCCCTCAATGTGAAAATCCGCCGGAAATCCACTGAGGAATGTTATGTTATGACCCCTGAAAAGCAACAGGTAGATCTATTAAGCAAATAAAAGCTCACTTGTCACGCATATACTGTGACTTTTTAATTTGCGATCTATCCATAAGTAGATAATACTGTACACACCTGGCTATGAGGCCCTTGGCCAGTTCCCAGAACGGTATTTTGTGCGATTTGGTTCCTCCCATTGTGGCCATTAGTATGTCTGCTCCGAGCGCCTGGCAGGAGTAGATGACAACCAGGAGGCTACATATTCGATACATGTTGCTGCCAATTAAATGATTTGATCAGTCGGCTATATATTGGGGCACACAGCTTCGTTAGTTCTGTAGTTCCCGGTGGGCGCGCGCGCGTTGCGACTTCGGAACTGAATTTAAAGTAAAGTCCCCTGCGACATCACCATTTATAGGTCTAGTGTAGACATACACACGCACAAGCACACACACACATCCCATATATACTCTATAAAGGTAAATGAGTATGAAGGTTGGCATAAAATGCGGCCAACGGTCAGAACGCGCCATTTAAATCATGTAATCGAGCGTTAAAAAACAACCGAATTTCATATTATGCACCGTGTGTAGATGATATACGTATATAGTTTCCGACATAGGTTTCCCTAATTATTCTGCTGATAAAAGGAATTTCAGATAGATTTTTAACGCGCACAGCACTTGCAAAAAGTCAACTCACATGCCCCATTATGAACTTAAAAAGACTTTGACTTGGCTTCAAAAAAGGATAATAAACCACGACGATGAGAGTATTCGAAATAAGCTTAGGTCTTAGGTCATTATGAATACGAGGTAACGTTTAATGGAGAGTGTATCCAAGGAATTTGCATCGTACTATTCATGTTTCAAGATGATTCGACCTCCAACTACAAACCATCATAATTTGTAGATAATGTCTTAAATATATCTAACATATTAAATCAATTCGCAGGCCTCTAAGGTAAATACTTTTTTACCTCTATTATTTTGGGGTAAAGTGCTATACTATGTTCGTTGAACACGCGAGTTATATGCGTAGTACAGACTGTCAGTTCTTAATTCGCTGTTTTCGTCAGGGTGTACCAGGTTAAGTGAACTGAGAAATGCATGAAAAAGCAATTAAGCCGGCGAGGGAAAAATTCGTCAGCCAATTATATAACTTTTGAAAAATAAACCTAATATTCCCCGCACTTATTAAAAATAAAAATATAGTATACAAAGAGATTTACATGAAGATAATGTGCTGGAAAGGTTCGTTATAACACATGAACTTCCACCCCAACCAAGACTAATTTACTGTACTTAGGCTTTTCAGGTGTATCTAATTCGGAGATGGGATTGGCAATTATGAATATATCATTGTTAGGTAAGATAATTTAGTTATTTTAAACGCAGCAAAAGTTTTCTAATCCTCTTTCTTTCTTTTCTAATCTAGTTTTGAATAACTTTTGCCTTATTTAAAGCAACAAAATGCATTACAATTAATCTTTATTAACCTAATCTGTTTAAATAGCGCAAATTCTCGAATTCTGTAGACGTTCTTACAATAAATCAAATAACTTTGGAGTGACTCGAGAAACAGACAAAGTAATAATGAAGTTGTAACGAAAAACCTTAGTCGACGACCACAATTGCGTGCTTGCTCAACTGCAACTGAGAAGGAAGGGTAACTGCTGCAATCGCTGAGCTTGACTCGGCATCGGCAGCAACCAGTTGCAGCACCAAGTGGAAGCCTATAATAATTATGATAGTTGTGCGAGTAGCGGGTTGAATGAGCCGAAATTAAAAACGAAAGTGCAGGCCTTGCAACAGATGTACAGTGGTTAGAGTTAATGTTTTTAATAGTAAAAGAATTTGGTAAATAAGATCAGAATGTACATCCTAAAGAACAAGAGATAATACAGTTACGTTGTGGTTTCATCGATAGCGATAAATAAACACTGCACAGTGGTACGAATGAAGCAGGCACAAGTCAAATTCGAAGCTTCAACTATGTATGGACAGTTTGGCCTATGGCATGGGCTTGGCCTAGAAATCGGCGCAGTACAGAACGTGCAGTGAAAGTATGCTACATACAAACATGCATACAATTACATATTCATACACTCACGCATGTACATATGTCTGTATGTGTCGGCGACTGTTAAACGGTCAGTTTAACACACAAACAATAGAGAGCCAATGATAAAACCTAAAGCCCGTGCCGGAACGTGGCTGAGTTTATCATTTCAGAAAATGTTTATGCTCTTTAAAGTAACTTTCGACGCACTATAAAAAGTCGATAGCTCCGCGTACAAGTAATTGGTTATTATATCATTTATACCCAGCTGGTTAAACAGTGCTATCTTTTATTATCTAATGGTTTAAGTGATGTATTCGCAAAACATCTGAAGTAGTTACAGGGTACAATTCATAACAAAAATTGAAGTCGATATATTGAAAAACCTTTGCATTATCTGATCATAAATAAAGTAACTTAGAAAAATAATTTATTGGTATGCTAACTTTAGAACTGTTTAAATCGATTATAAATCTGTTGTGTTTATTTGAACTAGTATTTAAAATGTGATAAGTCTATAATTAATGACAACTTGAACTGGGCTGCAGTTCTTGTGGTGTCCAAGACAGTTGGACAACCCGATGACCGTGACCAGCTAGACTTGCCTCGCCCGATAACTAACTCAACAGGGTCACGGAGACAGGGAGATTTCTACCCTCCCGCGGAGGTTGCGCAAGTAGCAAAGACCTTTTGGCGGCGAGGACACCGCAGGAGAATAAAGGTCTTGCCTTTTTGGGTCACGTTGCATAAATGAAACAAGTGTTGTGTTGTTGCGTAAATGACGTCAAAATGTTTTTCGCGTTGCAAAACCAACTACAGGTCCATGATAAGCGCAAGTGTATTTTCCAGCGAAACCAGTTTTTTTTTTTCGTTTTTCGTTTATATTTTTTTTGTTTTTTTTACGCCATGCAGTGTCAATGAATTGCAAATATGGCCAAAAAGCTTGGCTTTTTCAGCTTGGTTTCTTAACAATGTAGCTTTAATACCCTCCCCGGAGGGTATTATTATATTTTCAAGCGAATGTAATTGGATTAATTGCTACCATTGAACAGGTACTTCTAAGTTGAATCAGACTTGTTAGCAACTTTGGTTCATGAGGAACACAGTAATAGCAGTCCATTGTGACCGATTGGTTCTGCAAAACTGTCTTATATATATGGTAGTTGAGAGAGACAGAGATAGAACGAGGAATGCACTTTATAGGGTATTAGGCATATCTGTCTTTATTCATAGTATCAACTCTTGGTCCATTTGCCTGTGCTCGTATTTGGATTATTTCTAAGTGGAACAGATCTTTTTCGAATACATGTTGATCTCTTGACTGTAATATCTAAAATGAGCTAGACTTGCCAGTTTATAGTACACATTGTCTCCACGTAGCCTGTGTAGATGCTAGTTTTATTATTTTGCATTTGGTTGTTTCGCTTTTTGTTTCCTTTTACATTGCAACACACACATTACTAATTGAGCTGTCAGTTTTATATGCGCAGTTAAATAATGAAACATGCCCGAAAATGTGTCGTGATTTTACGCGAACTGTTCGCTCGTATATGGGCAAAATTAATCGCAGGCAGGGCAAAAACATTAGGTAAGTACACAGCAGTAATATTGGAAACATGTTTCGAGGAATATATATATGATATATGAAATTTATGACGAACAATCGGCTTTTATGAAAAAATAAGATAAATTGTCTTTTGAAAAGCACCTTTGTTTGTTGCTTTGTCACTTACAGCGCGCGCGATCATTTTGTTTATTTATTTATTTTTTCTTTTCTTTCCTTTTCTCTCTCTTTCTTGCCAAATCTCTTCACATAAATTATTTACAGATGCGTCGCCACAGACGAAAACAGATGAATTCAAAGCGCGACAAATGACATTGAAAAAGCCGAGCGGGCTAGCTTGATTAGCATATTGCAGGGTATTTACCGAAGCGAATGGTCTCTTTTTGATTGGGGCTGTGTTTCAATTTTGGGCCGAGATTATGCAATGCGACGCATAGTCTGTGCGCGCGCAAAGAGCGACTATATGTAGTACGCGCTATAAATAACAAGTGTGACTTCGCAACGCAAGTTCGTTGCTTAAGTCTTTTGTTTTTTTCTGCTTGTTTTCGTTTTTTGCCTGCTCAAAATTTTGACAAAGTTTTCATTAACATTAAAGTGAGTCGTTGCATTGCGTTGACCTTGCGTGCCCGTTTGCTGCCTTTAACCACGTTTATCTGGAGCATTTTTAGCTACCGCCTCTGCTTGTTGCCTCTGTTGCTTCTTCTGCCGCTGCCTCTGCTGCTGCTGCTGCCTTTTTTCAGGTCTCTTTTGCGCAATCAATTGGCTTTTGCGCCGGTTACAAAAACAAATCGGTTACATGCGAGGGCAAAGCTGGACAATCTGGACAATCTGGTTATGCGTTTCCAGAAAAGTTTGACTCGCCATCCCCCTCTCCCGCATCCTCCCCCAATTGGGGAAATTGCCGAATTGATGGCTTCAGCTGACGTTCATGTGAGATGTGTACCTAATTTTCAATAAACAAAACTCGACAATACGTTGCGCTTTTGTCTCGCTGCACTTTCGATCTTCGCCGTCGTCGTCGTCGCTGCGTCGTCTTATGTTGCAGGTTTCATTGGCCGTTCGCTTAATTCGATATTATTGCTGCAATGCGATGCGAGCACGAGCACGAACACGAGCGCAGAAGCAGAAGCAGTTAACACACTTTCACCAGATGCAAATGTATTATTTAATACAGGCATAATAAAAGAGCTGCATTTTTGCAAAGACACACACACAAACATACATATGCAGACTCGAGCGCACACACACGCAGGCAGACTTTCGCGTAACTGTTACCGTTATCTGCAGCAGGTCAACAACGTTAAGTAACGGCCAGACGAGGGGATAAACACTTCAATTCTGAAATTCCGCTGTTTCTAAATTCAAAAACACACAAAAACACACACAAATTACTTTTCAATCGTCCGACAATCAAACAATGACTATTCCGTTTGTATTAAGGCTTTCCAGCGTCTAAAGCGTCCACCTTACAACACCCAAGAAGGTGCTTCGCCAAGCATGTGTGTAGTTTCACCGCGCGATATCCAAGAGTAACTAAGCGACTTACGAATTTGTAAATACATTCATGCCAATTTTTCGAACGCAAGCGCAGCGCCGTCGTTACGTTTTCGTTACTTTTTACTTCCCCGTTGAGACGTCGTATTTTCTTTGGTATTTTTTAGTGTGTTTCTTAAGCATGCGTTTCAAAGAGGACGTACATGTTTTATTTTGAATTGAAAATCAAAATAAATGCATTCTTTTATAAATTCATTAATAATAACAATTAGTTAATAATAGTTTAACTCATTATATATATTAATTAATTGATTTTATTTAAAACTTAGATGCATCGTGTTTCAAACTACGCAGCCAATCCAAGACGCAAACCATTTGAATTCGTCAAGACACTAGCAATGATTACCACCGTTCGAAGTTTTATGTAACCTGGTCAATGGTTGGAGAATCAACTTAACGAATTAGAAGTCTGTTTACAGGGCAGTTTTCAGTTTATCTTCAAACGCTTTTTTTCTTAACAATCAAAAAAACTTAAAAAACTGCTTTTCTCAAAAGAGAGCAGTACCACTTAACGGATTCGGAACATACATATGTTCCCATAGCAGCTTGGGTGATTTTCCGTATTTACCGCATTTCCGAATTGAAACAAGCCCGAAAGCTACGGGAGCGGAAATAAAGCGTGGTAAAATCTAAAACAATCTCGATCTTCGTGCAATAATAACATATGGAAAAATTTTGTAGCAAGCTATTATAGTCGCTGAGATATAAGTTTTCATACGGACAGCAAGTTGGCATGAAGTTCTCTCTAATACTCTTCTACCCAGTGGGTAGCGGGTATAAAAATATAAACAGAACTTCCTTTATTCCAAATGAATAACTGCTTGCCAAAAGATTTCTGTTGAGTAAGCAGTAAACTGCATGCACTGCTTGCACTAAAGTGCAATCCCACGACACAATCCCAATAGCATAAACCCAGATATCCGACTATTTTGCAACACTTATTGTCCTTTGGATAGTTAATTTACCAGCTCATCGATAGTTTTAATGCTTTAATATTTAACGTAAATTTAAATTTTAATATTATATGTATATATAATTTTATGGTTTTCTTAATTTTTAATTTAAATTTAATTTTTTCCCCAACAGTCGACTGTTCTTAGTTGATCTTAAATAAATATATAGCAAAACTGAAATTTTAATTTGATAATCTGTGATAAAAATGTGTGATAACCGCAACTTGAGATATCGTACAAATAGTTCTTTTATTTCGCATCTTGTTCTTTTATTTCATTATACCCTTGCAAGGGGTATATAAGTTTTGGCCAGGAGACATATCCGACCCCATAAAGCATTTATATTCTAAAGTTGTAAAACAACAGGGATGCAGCACTCTGATGATAAGTGGGAATGAGTCGGATAGGACCAATTTTTGTTATTTATCAAGATATGTAACTAAAAAAATAGAAAAAACTACAGTCGCGCTGCACGCGACAGTGGGATACCCTTCGACCTATGTTCCGATGTAGTTTAATTTGTTAAATTCATACACATATACAAATGCGCATGCTTTTAAATTATTGCCGACAGATGGCGCTCGCGCTTTGCGCTCGCCCGCCTCCCTTGTTAGCTGATACAAGCACTTGGTTTTATGCACATACTTTCTTAAATAACTTCTGTGTTTATTGTCCGATCGGATTGCAATTTCGAGAATACGTAGATATTTTAATGAGCTTAGTATATGTTTAAGTCAGAAAGTTGTATCTTTTATACAGCACTTACAAATTAAGTTCAAAAATTAAATTATTGATTTGCGGGGGCGGTGGGCGTGGCACCTAACATTTGAAATAAACTTGATCTGCTTATAGTACACAGGAGTCTTCCTGCCAAATTTGGTAACTCTAGCTTTTATAATAGCTGAGATCTGTGCGTTCACACAGACAGACGGACAGACGGACAGACAGACAGACATGGCTCAATCGACTCGGCTTGTGATCCTGAGCAAGAATATATATACTTTATGGGGTCTCCGACGCCTCCTTCTGCCTGTTACATACATTTGCACAAAGTTAGTATACCCTTTTTTGACCATTTTCAATGGTCGAAGGGTATAAAAACTATATTTAATATGCAAATAGAATTTTATCAACATATAGTTGTCACACGAACAATCAGCCGAAATGAGCGTTTTTGTATGAGGACCAGGATTGGAATTGGAACGTATCTAATTTTTATCGTTATATATTCACCTTCAACAATAATATACTTAGTCTTATTCCACCAAAATAGTTGTGCCATAGTTATTTACCTAAATGGGCATGTCCAGATTTGTTGCAAAAATCAGATTTGTGGGGCCCATACAAAGTAAAAAAAATATGGATAGCTTCTGTTGTCAAATGATCAAGCTGATCAATCATTTTCCCAAATGCACAATATCCAGAAAATTAAACATTTCGTCAAATTAAATGCACATTGGGATACAATTTCCCCCCTAATGTATTCAATAGATCTCGCCAATTCCGTCCATCATCATTATTATAACCTTGCAGAGGGTGTAATACTTTTGACCAGGAGTTTGCAGAGCATCTTAGGAGACATAAAGTATATACATATATTCAGAATAGGTATTGCAACGCAAGGTAGTCTCTTAGTTATAGAGCTATTTTGATGAAATTTGGCACACATGCTTTTTATTGATGCACGGTGTATTCAGTTGGTATACAATACGTTGGAACGAACTGGATCAGACCAATATATCGTATATCAGCCATGCAAACTATCGGCCGATTTTTGTTATTTGTCAGGATATTGCAGCTTTAATTTCTACATCGGACTTTTTCTATATATCTAATATGCATATCAAATTTCATCAAAATCGAACCATTATATCTTATGCTGCCATTGCAATAAATCGGCCAAAATGAATGATTTTGTATTAAGACTAGTTCTGATTTTAGGAATAACTTATGAGTTCCAATCAATGTAAGACATAATATTGAATATACACAATACCATTCAATTCGGCAATATTATATATATATAATATTATATACGATCGGAGGAGATCAGCACCTGCAAGTGTATAAAACTTTTAGCATGCCTAAGGTAGCCTTCGCTCTTGTTAACTGATGATTGTACAGAAAAAAAATCTTACTACGAATCCCCCATACAAAGAATCCGTGATCCGTCAAAGCAAACGTCGACAATATTCCCTTTCCTTTTCCTTTACTTTTGTTCTATTGTTGGTATTAACATTTAAGAGATCGTTTAGTCGTATCAAAGGACACAACAATAATAATTTGCAACTGTTTGAATTGTCGCTAGTTTATCGCCCCTGGATATAGCGTCGCGTGACAATTAGGAGCATTCTTTGTCGCATCACTCAAATTGCAAATGTAAAATAAACCATAATTAAAACATTTGTCGGGTTTGCCGCCACCGACGTGGGTAACCAGAGCAAATTGTAAATTACACGCTCGCTTAACCACTGGCCACCCTGGCAGAGAATTGGGCAAGCCGCTCGAGCTCGAGCTATCCACGCCAAGTGGTTGCAACTCCAAATTGTAATTACAATTTCTTGACGCTTTACCCAACTGAGGTAGGAGGCGTGGGTCGTGGGAGGATGGGAGGTGGAGGCAAAGTTGCCCGCCTCTGCATTTGTTAACATGCGCATGGTAAAAAACGTCCCCCAATGTTGGCATCGCTCTATCGGTGTCACCGCGACCGAGTGCTACGTGACAATTTCTTGTTACGCGAATCTCCCCCGTACCGGACCCCGTGCGAAGAGCTAAAAAGTGAATCGCCCTTGTGGTGGTCGGGCACTCCGTGTTTCAACCCGACATGTGGTAACCCATAATTTGCGCCGAGGGAGTTATCAATATGATTACCGTTAGCAGTCGATATAATCGTATGCGAGTTACGCTACATATTTATCATTTTTTGAGGCTAAAGAGTTCTGGGTGAATAAAGAAATTGGCCTGGCAGCTAGATATCCTGTGAAATGCTGCGAAGAACACTGTCTTCAGCTCTAAGAAATGCTAAATATATAGTCTAGTCTAGTCAGTTCTGGAAATCATTATTTATTTATTGATTTAAATGAAAAACAAACTATCGACAATAACGTATTGCAAAATATATATAAACAAAGGTTAAATTGCAAATCAAAAGAATCCAAACTTGTTACCAATCCTAACTAACCTAATGTAGTCCTTATAACCAAACATTCCACCTTCTTTTAGCTGGAGGGTATAAGCCAAAGTGTATTATAATATTGAAATAATCTACAGATCAACGCTAAATATTGTGACAACGCTTGTAACATCGTCTCGGCTTTGCACTCAGAGCTCAGAGGCAATGTTGACAGGCGCTCTTCATTTTTGAAAATCCCTTAATAGGCCTCTCACTCCTCCTCGTGTGGTCCCAGGCAAATTACCTATTTGTCAAATAAAGCGTAACCCAGAACAACAAAACACTTTTAAATTGTTAGATCAAAAACAAGAATTGAAAATTACCATCTGTCAAAATTCACGTCATTCCACGCAATCACTCTCCGGGAAAGGCTAATCCAGCGCGGGGAACTTCGAATGTGTTTGTGGGCATATCCGCTGAGTCGGACGAAGATAATTGTACACCCATTCACCCGACTCTCGATTGTGTTTGCCTGTAACTCTTCTGGTGCACTTGTCGCATGTTGTGTCAGGTTCTCATTAAAAAATACCCCTTGTGCGAGTACCGACCACAGCACCCAAAGGGGGTGGCAATAACCTACCTACTTAAGTGAAATGTGAATGGCAAACGTATTACCTTTGACCCTAACTGACGCGTTAGCGATTAGTTCTGCATTCTGCGGTGCTGTCATACCCCAATTAGCTAGAAGATTACAGGCTATGCTGGAAGAGGGTACCCTCTAACCAGGTCGCACCCAATCCCCAGTACCTGGCGCCTTCTTACGCCTCATCTGTCTTCGCTTCGCATTCAATCAATTTGCAATTCAATCCATTTTCTTTGAAATTCATGCGCAAATCAAAATGTTTGGGAATCTGCGCTGGTTTCGCGCCTGTGGGTTGCGTGGATTCCAGGCAATTGAGTGTTGTTTTTACCCTTGTCTAATACAATCAGTACACCCCGTTTGAGTTTAAAGTATTCCACTTTTAAATCCCTGCACTCCTTACAAATGAGTATATTACGACAGCTGGAAGCGGGTCGAACCTTTGAAGTACATATGTGAATGGGATATCGTATTCTTAATCGATATAGCTATGTGCAGTAACCAGTACAGTAAATATGGAATGAAGATTTATAAGTATAAAATATGGATCAAGCATGTTTTATACGTTTTTACTGACTTACCCACCTAATTCGCATATGGACATTAATGAGACAGACATATACTATATGTATATTAATATTTAATTTAAGTATAATATCGAGCTTCTTTGAGCTAAGATTACTTAGAAACTCAGGTAATATACAAATAATTTGCTCAGAATAAATATATCTGGGATGATAGGACCTACAAGAGGATTCCCATGTCTAAAATTCATATGAGTTCCTATTTTTACAAATTTTCAATTGCCTCAATTTGTTGTCATCACATTGCATCAGGTTCGTTTACTTATCCACTTGAATCCTATATAGAAGGACTATCCCGGATACATTGCGGAGTTCGTCTATTGTACTCGGCAATTGCATAAGGCACAGATCCACTTGCTCTGGGGTTTTGTGCAGGATTAGCCGCGCTGTTAATGAACCGCACGGCTCATGCGAAGGCGGAGGCGGAGTGACAGCGACTATTGGCTTTCCCATGAATAAGCGATATTTACTCGAGTGCGTAATCCTCCCGTTCCGCTCCGTCCTCTTATGTCCGGTGAGTGCGCGGGCACTAAAAGAGCAATTGTTGGCGTGCATGAAATTCAAATGCAAACAAAATGAACAATATCCATTCATGAACCTGTCAATCTTCAATTGAATTCCGATTGCGATTGCGATTGTGCTGTGTGAATATGAAATTGAATGCTCAATGGATAATGGATGCGCCGCCTCGCCGCTTTAGCTAGCTAGGTCGCTCCGCCGTACATGCGTGTGTTTATTTAACCGCTTAATACAAAGCGGCGAATTGGCGCCATCTGTTAATTTGCCGTTCGCTTACAGCACATCTGCACTTGTACCTAAATATGAACGTGTATTTGTACAAAGACACACACTCACACACATATTGTGCGCTTGTGGTAGATAAGTCTGTGCGTGTGCATGTGCGCGTAGTACAATACAATATGCCAAATTACTACAGAAAAGGATAAGCCGGTAAGCTTATGTACCAGTTTTATGTACCTATGGCGACAAAGTGTACAATTCAAGTTTACCATAGCTTGAAATAATAGGTTGGCAATGAGAGCTAAACAAAATATAAATGTATTACAAATAAACTTCTAAATATATAAACATTATATTTGTTTTTATACATAAACTATATTTAAATACCAGCACTAAGTAAGCGATGTACTCATCGCAACAAAATGTATAGTACACCTCAATCATTACATTTAGGGACGATATCAAGTGACAACAATGAGAATAAAACATAATAGCTAAAACTATTTATATGTCTTTATGTTATTTTTGGTTTTATTATATTAATTGCGATGTAAATATTACAAATAATCTCCTTAATTTCTTAATAATTTATATACATTTATTAATTAATTATAATTGAGTAATAATAAACTTCTCAATTCTAAATAATACATTTAAAATCATTCATTAAAAATCATTTAGTACCAGAGTATGTACATGTACTCATGTCAACAAAGGGGACAACTCAAGTTTACAATAAATACAAAGCAGTTATGTGATAACGAGAATGAAACAAAAAAATGTAAACAATAACATCTTGTATTTTATATATATTTATATTTTATATTTATTCCGATATGCAAATGTGAACGCACATCTGTCGCGCCAACTTCCGAAATTCCGACTGCGCGATTATAATATTTTTGGAAAATCTCTGTAACTTCTCATTCGTGTGCCGTTTATCTTTTGGGGTGCAATACTTGCGCACTGGAAATCACTTTAACTGCTGGTAATCATAGCATAATCTTCGAAAATTTGCATGCGCGCGAAGGCACTCGAGATCCTTATCGCGAAAATTATTCTCGTCACGTCTAACGTTTATAAAGCGACGTACCGATGCCCAAGCAATTTTACTTGCGATGCCCAACAACGTCCCTTATGCCAAGGTAGAAATATGCTTTCCCCTCCGCCTCCCCTTGCCGTGCCCCTCTTCCGGCGCTCCTCCGCTGTTGGACCGTGCTGAGTGACCTGCACAAAATTTGCCTTGGGGCGGTGCCAGAGCGACGACGCGCCGCGACGGCTCGTTGTGGGTGTTTTGGCAGACAGGCTGCGCGAGCGATGTGCTTGGCCTGGCTTGTCCAGTAACTCGGACGCTTTGCAGTAATTAGAGGGAGTAGAGCTTTGATATCTGGCAGTAAAACAACGCGTTCTCGTCCTCGTCGTCGCCGTCGCCTTCACCGTCGTCATCCATTCTCTCTCTTGTTGGAGCCCATTTGCAAACGGCTGCACACTCTGGCGAGATCGAACCGATCGCCCCGCGGCTGCAGGCATTAAATGAGAAGGCAGCAGCGGTACAAGCAGCGAGTCTGGCACGGGCTTAAGCTCATATTTTTCAGACCACGATTGCAGCAGGCATAAGTGCGCAGGGGGTGAGGGGAGTGGTGGGTACGGGGAGGGAAGAAGCCACTGACGATAGCAGTTGCAGTTGGATATGCAAAATTGCAAGGAATCCGAGCAAGTCTAGCGAATTTCAAATATGCCCAGGTTGCAAATAGCTTGACTATACCGATTCCCAATAGGAATGAAGCGGAAAGGCAGTACTACGTATATATAATCTAGTGCAACTATAGTTCCCACTCTAGTGGGCCTACAGCCCCCAACACGTGCCACAAGGGGGCAGATGGGTGACGGACTACTCACTCCCCACTGCCCTCACCTGCCTAAGCCAAGCCGCAGTAACAGCGAAACTATTTTAGAAGGTAGTCGCAAGAAGGCGGCAGCCTGCATCGTTCCTGCTTAAAAGACCGAAGCTACGCAGCAGCAAAACGGAGATGTGGCCGCTTTCCTGCTTGCGCCGCCGCTGCTGCGGTTGCAGATTTCAGTTGCGATGACAACACAGCAAATGCAGGAAAGACTAAGAAGGCAGCGAAGACGCAGAGCAACCTGAGCAAGACAAGTTTAACAAGTAGGGAGAGCAGGACGGGCAGGGTCTGCTCGACTAGAAATTAACCCATGTATAAACAATTGCATTATCCTTTCTTCTTTATAAAACAGTCACTTTATGGATCAGCAAATCTATCCCCGATATTGATGCTGATAAAGGACTTGTATACTGCTTAACTAACACACCCTTTCTCAGTCTGTTTCAATGGGTACAGGGTATGATAAATGAGCAGACGATGTTCTTAACATTTTCATAACGATTATTGCTTACTCTTTCGTTATAAATACATTTATATCGGCATACATATGAATATAGAGATTGCATTATTTAATTATCTTCCACAATTTTTCGATCCCTTTCATTTCAAATCATACGTATTGAAGTTAATTTAGTTACAAAGTACTTTTGTTTTATAACCAAGCCGAAAACAAAATGCTTACCAAAATCAAGTTAGCCGACTTGGTGTAGGTGTAAGACATAATAATATAAAGCAAATGTTATGCGCACAAAATGCAAAGTCAAACGAACAAAATCCTATAATTAAACAATTATTGCAACTCCCACTTTTTGCCGCGGGGCCACTAGCCCGGTGCCCGGACCCTTGCGCTATGTGCACTACTCCTCCTTTTCGAGATCAAGACGGTCGTAGCACCCTGCTGCCGCAGCTGCGAAAGGAGCAAAAAGGAGGAGCGACAGCAAGTACTTCGCCTTGCCCAGCTTCTTTCGAAATGTTGGCACACATTTTGCGGCAGAAGCTCGTGCTCCACCTTTGTCGGGTTTTCGGGCACACTGCTACAGTCGAAACATTTATTTTGACCGTACCCTGAGACCCGACAGAAACGGGTAAAAATGTTGTAGTCCAATTGCTCCAAGATATACAGGGATGTAGTGGGGTGAGCTGCTCTAATCTATCGGACAATCTAAAATTCCTTCTTGATAATGTGATATCAATATTTGATCTTTAGAGATCTTGAACAAATCACAAGTAATTCCATATAATACATATAATTATCATAAAGCGCCCGTTAATGATGATCTAATATTAAAACATATAATTATAAATTGTTCACTTTTTTTCTATTTCAGTGGGTATTAAATGAAGATTTTGCCACTCTACTATACATTTCGGTGGAGTCAGTGCAATCTTCAGTAGACGGATCGTTCGGTAGGGAACTGAACGTTGTAAGAACGCAAACTTAAGTCGAAGAAGAACATAATAAATTGTTTCAGAACAGCCGATCTCACCCCCAAATCTGAATCACAGAGTGGAGGAATCCACAATGCGACCTGCTCCTGTAGAATGCGGGGCCCAACTCGTTTATCTCTCGCTCGCACAGACACCGCCAGCTTGTCTCCGCTCGACCAGGTCGTCGGCGCACACAACGCATGCGATAATTAACACACAAGAAGCGGGGCGTGATGAGGAGCGGTCCAAGCAAGAGCCAAACAAATTATTAAAAATGAATTAGTGGAAATATAAATATATGTATATGAATTTTAAAATTCCGTACACTTAAATGCCTGTTCGACTTCGACTGCGACTGTGACTACGTCTCTAGCTAAGCAGGGACGCACGTGCGCCGATCTGGGCACTTGGGCATTCTCGGGCCTTCGGATGATGCCTCTGACTGCGGCTGCGAGGCCTCTGCAATTGAACACGAATGAATCGTTAGGTTTGATTTTGTAGAAATATAAAAACTCATTAAATACTAATCTATTCTCGATTTCTTCAGTGTTTGGGTCGGTCTACACTTAATGACGCTGATTGCCCTCTTACGCTGGACACAAATGCATGCCCATTGCCTGCGTTTAGCTAAGATCATTTGTTATCTTCGGCCACTGCAACCCCAAGAAGAAGAAGCACCACTTTTCTGGGTTTATTTATCATTTTGGGCAACATCGTATGCAAATATTACAGTCAGTACAATCCATTTTGATTGTTTGATTATTATTGTTTTTTTCACATTAAAAATTATCTACTTTTGTGTAACATATTCAAATATAGGGTTGATATATGATTATATAATATGTATGTATAATGTTTTATTGAAAATATCTGCAAAAAGAGAATCGTTAAAGTACTATATTTATTTATTTACTTAATGTCAACTAATGTCAATTGACTAAAATAAGAATATGAAAATTATAACCATGTAATTATTATTTTTGTAAAGTCAAACTTAAAAATATCAATACTTAATTTAATTTAAATTTAAGTGAAAATTTAAATATACACCTATATTATTGAAGTGACCAACATTTCTGCTTGCTGGAGTGCTAGGTATTCCTCTTCTAGTTTGATGTGAGTAAAAAAATCACATTTTAAACAAAATTTTATATTAAAACAGTTTTTCATTTATTTAATTTTATATTTTTGCAATATACAAAATAAACTCGAGTTATAAATCATTTAATAAAAACATCACTGCCTACCGCAATCAAAACGACACAAAAAAAAAAAATTCATAAAGAAATTCAAAGATCAAGGCCGCAGCGAGGGTCTCGGGGGCCCTCTTTTTGGGGGCCACTAGTTTAATTGCCTTGGTATTATTTTAAATGCATTATGTTTTTGGTTCATACAATATTTCACAAAATTAAGAAACATATAATACTTATTACATCTTACTTATTTCTCGATTATATATTTTCAAAATTAGCAATACTTTTTGAGTAATTTATATTGCGGACCCTCTTATTATCGATTGATAGTATGTCCAATCTATTCAATCACTCTTACTCCGTTGTGCTTCGCAATTATTATACCCACTATGTTGAAAGCGTGGCAGACCCCATAAAGTATTTATTTTTGTTCCTTGTTTTGGTAACACGGGGCCCCTGGCAGGTGGGGGCACTTGTGCAGCGCTCGTCCTGTAGACGCCTAGAGACAAGCCCGTCAAAGATTTCACTGTCCCTCATTTCAATAAAATTAAAACTACCGCACTCATTCGAGTAATAGAAATTATTTCTTGAATATCATTCACATAGATGATCGCATGAAATGCATCGCATATTGATTTTTAGAAGCGAAAGTCCTATCTATTGTGACGGAAATCGCTATATTGATTCGGCTGCTGATGTTTGGCACAGAGCTATAATACCCTTTTACCCGATGGGTTTAGATTATAATAAGATTCTGTTAATTATCAAGTTATTTGATTTACAAGAAACAAAGGCAGCAAATTAATAATAATTAAAGAGTAAACAATCGAACGCACTGTAATCAAGGAATTAGCACTCACATCAGAACACAAATGGTTTTCTGCAATTTAAAGTATTTGTCACTTCACAAGTTCGACTATTGCATTTTTAATGTTTTTATTTATTATAATCCGTAGCCGAGCTAGTGGCTTTTGCCAGTTCACTTACTTAAGACGCTAATGTAGCCATATTGAGGGATTCCTAATGCAGCATCCGATGCTGTTGGAAAATTCTGCGGCAGCGGCGACGCTCGTTACAACCCAGCAGAGCATACTTTCCAGAAAAGAGAAGGCTGTGCAAAATAAGAGAACTGAAAGAGAGCACAGCTGATTGGTTGCCAGAAGGGTGGGTACTCGCTGTAGTAAATAATACGTACATGTGCGTATGTATGCAAGCCTGTGTGTGTGTGCTGCGTGGTACATAGTACTGTGAGCATCCCCAAAAGCGATATGTATTCCGGCGACAATTTGGGGCCTAGCTGCTGGTACTCAGGATACGGCTTCATGTTCGCCCGACCTGATGTACCTAGCTCAGAGTACTTATTTTTGCACTCTTGGTACATCCTCACCTAGAATGATTTGTACCTAGAATAGAGAAAGCTAGCGAACATAGGTATTAAATCCAAGAGCTTCTGTGAGGGATGGGAGGGGTGACTTTGGGGTGGTGGTGTAAGCAGTGCTTTATTTCCTCGGGTCATACTGGCATGCAGAAGATTGAATCCATATCCGAAACTGAATCTCACACACTCGCAGGCGCTCCAAATGTACCTGTACATACGCACAATGTGCGCCTGTGTGGGTGAAGGCCCGATGGAGCATGTACATATGTACACGCATACATGAACACATATACATATGTGCGTACGTGTACATACACGTATACACACGTAAATGGAGGCATATGTATTGGAAGGCATGTTTCAAGAGCTGCGTTATCTTGGACGACATGGAGACGGGCCGTGGCCAACAGAAGCTGCTGCATGCTGTTCTCCCCTCGGGTAGTACATAGCCAAGGGCTGAGTCCTGGTAGCAGTCGCACAGCGAAAGGCATCAGGCACGTAAGCTGGGCAAATCCTTTGGCCAAAAACCACAAAGGAGATACGGAAGTTGAAGTTGATTCAGTCGAGGCGAGCACGTAACGACCGTCGTCGCCGCCGTCGCTACATCTGCATTTACATACATCTCCCAGTGGCAGCCGTGTCTCTTGTCCATGTGCTCCACTAGTGGCACCACTGTCATTGTACAGCAGTGTGGAAGTTTTGCAACGTTACGGAACGGAACGGAAATTGACTAACCGGAAGCCCAAGTACAACTCCCAGAGTCGCCCAAGCTGGTTCCGCCGTTAAGTGAAAGCGTACGCCAAAAATTTATCGAGTTTAAGAAGCCAGCACAGTGCTCGTAAAAAGTCCGTCGGCAAGACAATTCGTGATTCTGTGATTCACCTGACGCCATCAGGCACCTGCCGCGAGCGGCGGAGATATTTATAGGTATTTGCATAATTTAACATTTGCCCAGTGCACTCGTCGAGGCTATCATTCTGGATTTCACGAGCAACTTTCGACGGAAGGTGACCGCAGACCCTGCCGAGTCCGGCAAATTGGAAAATTATTTTAGCAAACTTTTCTCTTACTTCCGCAGGAGTTGGATATGTCTTTTTTGGCTACCTTGGACGCCAACGCCTGGCAGGTATTTATACACACATTATTTTAACGGATGCAGATAAATCATATTTCCAACCATTATCGCCTATATTCATTTGTGAATCCTGATTCCTTGCGTGTTGTGTGAAAACGGGTATAGAAATACAAATACAATGTCTCTGAAATAATGTATAAGTAGTGGTAATCAAATTTGCCAAAATGCAGAAAGTGCTTAGGAGGTATTAAACATTAATTTTAATGCCACGGATTTAAAAAATAAATGAGCTATTTTGTGTTTTTCTCGGTATGTTCGTAACATGCAGAAGATGACATTGTCCAAATATACTATACAGTAACCAAATATACTAAATAAGGTTACACTTAATCACTATCAATAAAGCCATGGCTATCTATCCGCCTATAACCGACCAATTTTCAGAGACCATTAGAATTAATAGAGTAAGCAAAATTTGTGACAATATGAATTTGCTTCCTTTTGTTCCCTTAAAAATCGAATTTTAAGAATAATTTTAAAGCATGAATTGAATGTGTATTTGTTGAAAATTCAGTCGTCATTTGATTAGTTTTTAAAAATATAAGATATTTATTTCATGGGCGAACAGGTGTCGCAAAGTACTGAAGTTCCGCCCTTATACAGTCAAAGTTCGACTGTAGTCGGTCTTACTTGATATTAAAATTGTATACAACGTTTTCCAAGCAGGAACTATACGTGTTTTGAAAACACCTTATACCTTTAAATTTATGAATTTCATAAGCGTAAAGCAAACTGAAACATGTTGAAATTTTCACAATAATACTACGTGGAATAAAAACCACCCTAGACGACTTTGAGAATCTTCAGTTCACTGACAAAAGTAATTACAGGCTCAGATAGCTTGATGCTTAGCAGCTAAATCAACCATCACAATTGTCTGTCGCCTCGCTCTTCTACAGTTCGCAATAATTTAGTTATTTCGGTTTAGTAGATAACCAAATGGAGAAATCATCATCCCCTATTATAATGCATAATGTTAATATGTGGAAAAACTCATTTCTCTCCACACTTCCAAAAAGTAAACAACATTATTATTTTTGCCAGGAAGACCTTTAAGGGAGGCCGAGTTTAAAAAAGAGATGAGAAATACAAATTACACGGAACTGCAGTCACGGAAAAAATAACGAGAGAGCGTCGGGTTAAGAGAAGTTTTTGGTTATGGATATTGATTTTAGCAGAGATTAAATACATTTACCTGATGCAGGATGCCATAAGTAGGTTGATCTATGTTTATAACTAATGTATCTTGATCTTTATATATTAATTTTGATTCGAAATTCGTTTTTCTTTTAAAGTGAGTGAGGTGTATTAATAGCAGAGTGTCTAAGCATCAAAACACCTTTAAATACCTACATATGTACATGTTCCTTTAGGGGTCCTTTTCTTTCGAGCTTACACTTTGGACTTGGCTCTGTCACCGCCAGTCGCCCCGTTCCCGTTTCCAGTTGTTGTTTCTGTGACGGTGGTTAGTGCGGTTGCGTTTTGTTTGCCCAGACCTGTCTAACAAATGAAGCGAATAATACATCAAACACTCTTTAATAGGGGTGACAAATCCTCGGCAGTTGGCGAAGCTGATTATTTTATAAGCACAGAGCCAAGCCCTAACTGCCAAGCACCGCATTTTGAAGCAGTTCCAAGTTGTACCACATCGTTTTCTTAATCACGAGGAGTCGCTTTAATCAAAAGTAATCAACAACCTCTGACACTGTCATTGTCATTCTCAGATTTTCGAAAAAGAGTAATACGTCACGATTTGTTTGAGTCGAGAGCCATAGACTTACAAGGGATTTTTATTCAAATAATACTGTGAAAACATCTTTGATTATTCGCTGTGTTCATGAATGATTACATAAGTGTACCATGTTTATAATGTTCTACGGTACAAAAATAATATTATAGCCGAAAAAAATCAGTATCATGAAATACTTTACTTTTTAAAGATGAGTGTGGAACTCCTGTCTAATTTAAAAACAAATTCCCAACATTTCGTGCCGAATTTATGATATCTTGTTCAAGGGTATAAAGAACGTGACAATTGAATAAAGATATCCCGCAGTGGCACGTGAAAAACACATTATTTACGCAAATAAAGGAAAACCACACGATGCTTCAATTAAATTAGAGATTCTCGCAAATTAAAAGGTGATTTCAGTTGGCTTTATTTCTCGTTTTTCTTGAGCAAACTAAGTCTGACTTTAAATCCTTTGCCTTAACCGACTAAGCTTAGAGATTTGTTGATATCTTTATTTATTTACACAAAATAATTTTGGAGGTTCTGTTGAATTCAGGTATCCTTTTCGTGCTCTCGCAAACTTTTACTTAACTCTATGGGAACCGTCAAAATTGTTGTTGACATTTTGCGATGAGAAAATAAGGGTGGGAAGTATTTAAATACAATGCTTTGAACGTTTGCTGGTGTTTCTCGCCTATCATGACCGGCGTTAAAAAGGAGCTCAAATAACTGATAAAACCAACATAGGACACTAAGCCAGCGGAAGAAATTGCCGTACGAACGGCGGAACGGACTCGTAATTACCCACATAGATATGAATATTATACTATTTAAACGCCAATTATATGCATAAAGGGATTCCGGAGATAATTGTGAAATTTCATACTCGCGTTCGTAATCTTTATCCGCATTATCCTATGTTCTGGGTAGGCTAATAATTCGATATGTTAATATTGGACAAGAGGTGCAGATCGCGACGGCATCATGTTGCATGTCGGACAGTCGGACAGCCGACTCTCAAGAGGGAGAGAGAGAGAGAGAAGACCGAGCAAAGCCAAAGTACAAATGTGCGGCACGTGACCTTATTTATGCGCTTCAAGACATGACGAAACACTCTGCGGCGGCTCGACACAACATCAACAGTGCTTTCATCCCCGCATTATCCACTCTATGATTTGTCCTCCTTCGCGTCGTCTCTCTGTGTAACTGTGTGAGTGTGTGTGTGTGTGCATGGAGTACATTTTAGGCTCAAGTGATTAGTGCGCACTTCATGCTAAAAAGTGAAAAGCCAAGTAGTGCGAGTGGCAGCGAACGTCGTTTAGGCGGCACGCATATGTTTTCCTTTTGCGGCGTTCTTGTCGACAGAGCGTCGTCTTCTGTGTTGTTGTTGCTTTTACGCTGCACACCTGAGTGGGCGAAAAGGGCATGGTATCGAGGGCAGCAGCGAATTGCCCACGGCTCGGCTCGAATAGAGAACCCAATACTCGCATAGCGGATACATTACGAAGGTCGGTCACGTGACCTGTCGACTGAGCGTAGTCCTTTTAATTAAATTTATAAAAAAACACTGCTGCCAAAATGGATAAGCATGTGCGAGTGTCTTTTGTCAGCAAACAAACAAAGTGCGCACCGAGTGCATCGATCCCTATGATGGGTGCGCTGTTAATAAACAGCGGTAACTAAATAGATTACTACTTTTTCGCACCGTCTGCGCATTGGCCGTGATATTAGCTGATATATGGAAACACTTATCGATTTTTATTAGTTGCGAAGACAGTTCACAGGCTGGACCTGACAGTTTTACAACAATTTTTCAATATTTTATTTCTCAACTTAGTCTTTTTCTAAGCCAATACAATTCTGCCAGGAATGCTCTTATCCCTTTAGACTCTCAGAAAACAAGTGACTATTTACCTAGGTTTAGTCTTTTCTTTGGCAATAAAAATTTATATCACAAAATATAACAAAAAACAGGACAATAGCTTTTGATTTGAAAAACGCAAAAATTTCGTAGATTTGTAATTTCATGTAATTTATCATGCTCTATCGATAATTTTCTAATGGTCTTTATATGTCGAAAATGTGCCTAATCGAAATAAGGAAATATAAACCAATATTTGTTCCTTGGACATGTTCCTTTTTATGATTGAAAATTAAATTGAATAACGGCGATAAAGATTTGTATATAAATTATGTGGTTATATGGCGATTTTAAGAAAAATTTTATTCAAATTATATCAAAAATATGTTTTATTTAAGCATTAAAAGCAGGACAGTATTCTGGACAGTTAGATTTCGATTTTTTTCAGGCTAGTAGCCCCGGTAAGGAGTTCTTAAGACATCTTGTGATATCACCTATCACTCTACCTTTGGTTCATGATGACAGTTTTGCGCCACACTGACACGTCTTTTAAGCTCGTACATGCACGTATAAATTCGCCAGTCTAGATTCATACAGCTGTGAATGACGGGGGGGAAACCTCCCCATATACAGCGTCCATTGCTCTTAAAAACCTAAAAAAATTAAATTGATATAGACGTAGATCAACTACGATAACTATAATATCGATGTGGCTAAAATTATAGCGGGAATATGTTGAACGATCCCTAATTAAAGTACCAAAATGGGATTATCGTTGGAGGTGATTTTCACTGTTAGCTGCACAATATATCAGAACACTCTCTTATAGTCATGGCAAAACTTCTTTCCATGAACGAATGAAAGCGATTGTAACATACGAAGGAAATTCGGACAAATAAAATATTGGAAGAAACGAAAGAAATGCAAAAGAAAAAACTAAAGATTGAACTATATAGTTTGTGGATTAGTTCGAACTTAACCTGAACTAAACGCTACGACTCTAGCAAACAATCAACGGTGTCTAAGTAATCATATTATCGATGGTGCCAGGTCCTTCAGTTTAGCATTGTTCCATGTCTGGCAAGAGAAGTGCTGTTTGCAAGGCGCGATCAAGCGCAGCCACAGGCCCACCACATGCTGCGCGGTGGTTTTTGTATTGACGTCATATGCGTTATAATTATAATACTTATGAAATTGTCAATTCTCGATCGAGCACCTCGTAAACAAGTATGCGTTCGCTTTGCCGCACTGTGCATGTTTTTCGCTTTTTTTGTGGATCTCAAGGCAGCATACACACAGAGAGAGAGCGCACCGTGGCGGCGCCGTGAACGATTTAAACTTATTATATGATTTATATTAATGGCGGCATATCATGTTTCACGCGTAGTCAGTGTCCGTTTGCCTGCAAAACAAATATGTCAGTGGGGGTCGGCACGCGTTCGCTTTCCAATGAAGTTATCAGCAGCGACAGGTCGGCGCGCGGACCGGGCAAGGCGTATAGCAAAACGCAAGTCGCGAGTTTCGATATTTCAGTACTAAGTATACTCCACAATATATTTAGTATACAGATACTTATTGCTGGCAAATTAAATCTATATAGTAACGCGATTAGTAGTAACATCAGTCAACCGGGTCGCGAGACGGTGCTAATTGATATCACGATCGTGTATAATTTATAAGCTAAGAGAGGCTTCCTTTCACTCATTGCACATACGCATATCGCTTGAGATATTCCCCCTGCGTTATCTGCATTACGAGTGCCATCTCTTACTCACTTTGCTTATGGCATATCTGCAGGCGAACGCACTGTAGGTTGGCATCTCCCTCTCTCCCTCTACTTTGTCTGCCATATTGCCATGGGGTGGGCCACAGACTATTCCCACACACAGCAAAGTATGCAAACAGCTCTTCCGACAACCTTAACGCACTACGCAATTGTTGCGATCAGTTACGGTTTCATGCTATTTCAGTTTTTACGCACTTCTTAAGCAATCTTGATGCAGAAACGCATCCGCAGGCATTTTGCGAGATTTCCCCTGGCTGAATGCTACAATTTGTAGACTCTTTATTGTATAATGCCTCAAATATATAGCAGTACCTCAGACTACAGTGGAAGCATTACGAAATTGGGGAAGCGATTGGCAAAAATTCAAACTGAAATTCAGAATCCCAACTACCTTCAGTTAAGTGGACGATACTTCGTAATCATCGTGCGTATCCCCATTTGTATACGACACATATATATTGGCATTTTAAAGAATATGCAGAATAAGAAGAATAAGCAACGTCTTCAGACAGATTGACCTATCCCATCGTATGCCTTCCATATCCTGCAAATTGCCGGCTCGTTCACTTGCAGCAAAATATTCGGCCCGGACAGAACCTGTTATTTTGTTTTGTTTTCCTGTAAAATTCAACCATAAATTTCTAATGATGATATTGATCCAAAACATAAATCACTTGAAGTGGACTGAACGCATACTCGTATTATATGAAATTAAAATGATCGACGTGGAATGAAACCGTCTACAGCTGCTGGTAGTTTTATATGCCATACACCAGAAGATATGATATATGATTTAAAGCAAATGCTAAAGCTGCATGATAAATAAGGTTACCGCCGTGCTGTCCTTTGATCCCATAGTTCCCAAACAAAGCAAACACTTCTAAACTATCAGCGACTCTCGGCGCAGCGACTTCTGCAATATTTCAGTACAAGAAGTCTGCTTATACGCACAGAATCATAAAAGTTTTTTGATACTTAAGGGCGAGCAGAACATTTAACTCTCTCGCCAATAATTAGCAGGCCTTTAATGATTTCATTGTCCAATTTATATTCCTTAACGATCTCTCGGGCTCTGTTTGAATTCCGCAATTCGGATGTGTGGCTTTTAATTTTCGGGATCATCAACTGCCAATCTGGAACACGGCACACAGAGCGTGCACTGCCGCCGACGCCGCAGCGTGGCGGGCCCGACAGCGTGTGGTTGCAGTGGTTACGATTCGCTCGGTTTAATAATACCAATTTCATCATTGGACTCCGACGCATTGATAATTTTCTCACATAGAAATTCCGTTTCTTTCATCGGCTAAAGGAGGCGCCTCACGCAATTCAGTATTCAGGTTTTATTACCTCATGAACACGCTGGCGCCCACAGAGGCAGAACAGCGCAAAACGCGTCTCCTTAAATAGAGCTTAAGCAATTTTGTACCCTATAAACGACAGAAAGGTTAGGGTGGCCAGAAATATAAGTTTATAAATCTTTTGTATGTATTAAAACCTTCATGCTCATTGAAATACCTCTCTGTACAGGGCATTTCATGGTCGGTCCCAGCCAAGCGGATCTGCTCTTAAGTAGGCTGATGATGGAGATTCCGAGATTCGAAGACGTGCGAAGCCCTCGTTTCTAACGGCTTCAACTTAACCATTTTTATTGACACTGTGTGCACACTCAGACGGACAGTCGGTCTTACAGGTCTGTCTCTTGTCTCCTTCCACCTCCCATCGGTCATTTGAGTTATACATCAAGAGTGGCACCCCTTGCCAGCGGCGATGGTCCAATTAGTTACAGCGACATCCTTACAAAAAACTTGTGTCGAGTAGAAACGCCTAGAAAAGACCCTATACCAAAGGCGAACGGGTATGTACGTCTCCATTCTGATGATTAACTGATCGAACAATGGAGTAGGACAGTGTAGTTCTGGTAAAGTGCATATGTACATTTGTTGCAAAAGTATTCACTAGGGTTGCATAGCTTCTTTGATGTTGCCTATCTGAAAAGAACGCTGAAACCTTGGTCAAATATATAGGATACACTTAAAAGACATTTAGTGCAACTCTTTTTACCATAAAAGAGTCATAATGATGTTGTACTTCGATTTCATTAAAAGAATGGAAGTCCTTGCTAGATAACAATTGAGCCTGGTTAAGTTCTTGTCCGATTTGGTAATATAACTTAGTTGACATCAAAAGATTCATGATCAACTATTTGATACTGCAATTCAAAGTACTTTCCGGTTGATTTTCTTTCGAAGATATTCCTTCTGTAGAATTTTCAGGTTGATCAGATATGTGCGAGATATAGGTATGCATATAAATCATATACAACATGCTTTAATTAAGTGTTGGCGGTGGGGTAATTCGTGTCTTAGTATTTGCAAAACTATGCGCCGCATCTAGGTACTGCAATACGAGTACTAATGTATGTGTGGCAACGGTAATCCACGGCACCACCACCTAAACACAGCTGCAGATGTTTTTTACTCTCGGCCTCGTATTTAAATGGACCGGGGTTGCCTGTTGGCTGCGCTCTTTCGGCTGGTTTGTTGGCTGTTCTTGTTGTTGTTGTTGTTGTTGTTGTTGTTGTTGTTGCTGTTCGGTTGCAAAAAGAAGAGCGGATTAAAGGTGCACACGAGCACAGCCGTAGGAAATACGCTGTAAACATCCGCCTGCTGCAACTGCAACTGAAAATACATACATACTTATATATGTAGTAGTATCTCGGCAATGGCAACAGCAACAGCAACAACAGCAACAGCAATGGCCAGCGCGCAAGGGGCTGCGGCTACAACGACGACGACGACGACGACGAGCGCGCACATCTTCCCCGCGGCAATTGGACGTCGTGCAACATTGCAGCAGCCTTTTTGCAGCATCGCCTGGCTCATGGTCATGATTCGTGTGCCGTCGCCGCAGAGAGAGGTTGGCCCAGGGACGCACCAGGGACTGCTGCTGCTTTTGCTACTTTTGCCGAGCCGAGAAGCAGCGCAGCGCAACGCAACGCAACGCGTCGGACGGTCGCGTCGGCCGCATCCACCGAAATTTGAATCTGTCTGCAACTGAGGACTTAACGAATATGAGCGAAATCGCCCGCGGTCGTTCGAAAATATTACTTCACCGCTTCGCGCTGCTGCTGCGCGGTGCGGGAGCGGTGCAGGAGCGGTACAAGGAACAAGCCAACTTCTGCGAGCGAAAGAATGTAAAAAATGTACACTGAAGTAGTTGCAAATTCAAATACTCAATCACAACGTTTGCGTAGAGTACCTATTTTAATTATTTGCTGTTCTATTTATTATTCTCCAATATCGCATGGGGTGCGATATCCTGAAAATTCAGATCAAGACATACTGTTGCAGATCAAGACATACTGTTGCAGATCAAGACATACTGTTGCAGGATATAACATAGAATGGGTACAAGATGAAGTACTATCTTTATCTTTATGTAAGGGGTTAAGTTCTTCCTGAGATCTCAAAATGTAAGGCTGAATAAAACATACTTGGATTTTCGTAATTCCTTCTTAAATCTGATATCATTTGGACTGTTGATCCAAACCTTTTCAAAATGCTAACCAATGTGACCCACTCTGCACCTGAATGTTGTGTTCCCCTTCACTTCACTCGGTTGACTTCAGATCAAGTACTCCTACCAACTGTACTGGGAATGAATCATATCTACACACGGGTCTGATGAGGGTGCTGGCTGCATGTGATCTCTCCAGTTACACGACAACTAATTTGGATGGATATAAATTTGCCATTGCTTGGGTTATTAAGGTATCGAAAGGCAGCAATTGTGAAAATCGTGAGTCCCAACAAAACACGCCAGCACAGCAGCCCCTCTTTATATAGCCGAAAGTACATACAAATCCCCAAACACTTATGCAGGTTCGCTGGCAAAGTATGCAGATTACACGCACACACACTTGTGCCCAGCTTGGCTGTGTGTGAGTGTGTGTGTGCGAAGGTACATGGGCTTGTTGCACGTCTCTTGCAGCGGCAGCGGCAGCGGCAGTAAATGACGGGATTCGAAACGGGTGCTCAGGTGCATTATCCAATTGCGGCGCTGCCGCACTGTGTTCGGCCCTCCTCCTCCACTTAGGCGGCTTCATTGCAACGGCACGATTTATGATTGCGGCTGCTCATTTGTGGCCGCGGCAGGCTGGCGAACAGCGATCGATGATCGGGCCGCCATTTTTTGTTACGATTCGAGTACGCGATACGGATGCCCTGCTCGCTTAACGAAACAATATTGATTTTCACTCTGCTCTGCTGCCGTGCCGCATAAATTGTGATCCCCAGCACACTGGGACTGGTGCACAGCGCAGCCCAGATCCCCTGCCATTGGCATGTCCGACTTATGTACGGCATATGTACTGGAGGGGCAGGCGCACAGACATAATAAGTGCATCGATGCGAAAGTATCCGTATGTATGTGCGTGTCTGTGTGAGGGCACATCGATTTGTACAAGTATTGGCAGTGCTGCTAAGCCTTGGGATCCCTCGAATCTTGCCAATGCATATGCATTCCTTGTCGACGCTGACGTTTCCAGAGGGGCAGGAGCAACTTTCAGTAGAGAGTGAGAAAGAAAGAAAGAAAGAGAGAGAGGGCAGGTATTAATACTATTTGCACCAGTGTGCAGCTCCTACCCGGCAGCGGCTCCGTCTAGCGAGCCTGAGCACCTAATTTAGGATGAGGCCAAAATGCAGCGCCCCGGGTCTAACTCGTGAACGCCGCAGGATATTCACGACTGCTGTTGCCCCTGCTGAAGCTGCTGCATGTGCTGCCTGTGCTGCTGCTGTCGTTCGTGGCATTGGCAGTAAATGTAAATGCTTCTTCAGCTGCTCTCTGTGCGGCACAAATATACGCGTAGCTGCAACACAACAAACACAAGCAAACAGAGACCTCTTCCTCCTTCTGGCGCAATCATTTCAATTCTGTTCCTCCATTCGAGATTTCTGCCAAACAAAAACATGCAGGAGAATAAACTCAAAAAGAAAGCTAACAAGTATTTAATCGCTACTTAAAATATCACAAATAAACACTGAACAGTTTTATATTCATGTAGAGGGTTTCATAAAGTACAGATGTAAACTTTACATTTATATTAAGTAAAATCAAGTAATATATTCAGAAAACACTGATATATACTGATGTAAACTTTACATTTATATTAAGTAAAATTAAGTAATATATTTACAATATATTTACAAAATAAAAAGGTGTTATACGACTCTACTTTAAAGAAAATATCTACCTTAATGATATTTTAGTTTACACAAAGCGTTCATTAAGTACCACCTAGAACATTGAATGTATTTTCACACTGAGATAAAGCTTTACAATATTAAGATTTAACAGAAATCGAATTCCAATTAATAACAAGATGACAAGAAAATAAATTACTGTGTTTATACAAAGCCTCATTGCATGAAGTCCTTGCACGAAATGGGGAAAAAGTATGTGTTTAAACACCAAATTTATGTATTCTGTACACTCGAAAGATTTCAGTCCTAGTTAAAAAAAAATAAAAGTAGCGCTAATAATTAAATAAAAACAAAAAAGTAGGTTTTGCTAATTTCATTTCACTGATTTGGCTCTACACAAACGGCGGCTATTTTAATATGACGTATTAAAAAAATCATGAGATGAATATACGTTCTAAATGTATTGTAAATTAATGTATCGCAAATTAATTGTCTTTATAAATTTTAATATCACGTTTCAGATATAAAATAGACTTTATACTTTTGAAGCTTATAATATGATATTATCCGCAGTATTTGTTTCGAGATGATTCTTTGCATCAAAACCATAGCTAACTATAATGCGTTTACATAAATTTTAATATAAAATATGGCTATATGTGAAAGATAAATTAAGAAAAGCTTTAACTTTCTAATTTGAAGGAAAATTGCTTAAACCATCTACAAATAACAACTATTTTCCTGCATATTATTTTACATACAAATTAATTGAAACTGTCTTTATGTACGTACATATCAAATGTATATAAGTTGTTCGCATGTATATGCCTTTGTGTACATGTACATACATATATATGTATGTACATATGTATGTATATGTATGTGTATATAATACAGATCTACGCACATTATTTTCGCTATAATCACTCTGTGATTCTGTGTAAAATAAAGGCCCCGAGCTAAGATGGTAGGGCACTCACCACTGGCAAAACACACTGCCAAGCGCGCCCAATGCCGAGTTTTTCCCAGTAGCATAAGTTACACCCCTCAGGGCAAAGTGTGTTGGCAACCCCAGCTTTCCATGCTTATGTGTATGCGTGCGCGTGTGTCTGTATGAGTTTGCAACCACCGCGCCTATATACTGTGTACGTGTTTGTATGTATGTATCCCAGTATATAGTACACAAAAGATTTATACAAACATATGCAAACATTTATGTATATAGCCAACACATACATACGCATTCGCATGCATCTACGCGAGGCTGTGTGTGTGTGTATCTCGGGGTCTATGTGTTTGTTCACATATGCAGAGGCTGTGCTGCCGACGCAATAGCGATGCCGCTGACGCAGCCTCTGGGTTCGGCCCATTGTCTAGTAGTCACCTCGAGGGGCGTGGTTTCCGAAAATATAAATGGCTGTGGCTGCGGCTGTAGCTGATGCTGCTGCTGCTGCTGCTGCTTGGGCACGACCACCAGCACATAGTCACGCACACATACACACTTGCGAACGTTGCTCAAGTGGTATTGGTGGCAGCCAGAGATTTCTACAGCGGGTCTCTCTTACGTTTTTTGCTCTCTCTTTTCAGTTGCAGCGCAATTCATTCCTTCTCTTCTACACTCGTTGTTTGACTATTTTGAATTTCAGAGAGACTGTTTCTGTAAATTACAAATATTTCCTGATATATAAAACTTATTAACACTTTTGATTTTTTATGAAAGTCGAACGGAATATATACAAATTTTATATCCATTCAGAGGCTAGAAGTTGATTGTATAGTATTATATATGCGTTTACTTTCCATTTTATCGAAATCGGACAACTAACATATGTACATATATGTTATTAGAAACAATAAGTCAGAAATGAAAACTTTTATAAAAATAAGTGTATAATGTCCATCGATAAATGTTATTATAGTTGTTAACGAATATATGAACAATGCTTATGCTGGACAAATATTTAAGTATAACTAGTGTGGGAACAATCTGTAAAGATTAAAAACAAACGTTGGGTATAGAAACCACAGTATGATGAAGTTTTTTGATAATGTTCCGATTGATCGACTTATTTTCAAATGTGCATCGATCCTTTATATTATTTAATGATGACATATATCAATGTAAACTGTGATTTATTAGTTAGTCAGTTTTATATATTTAAAGAGCTTTTGAAAATAGGATTTTATATTTTTATTATTGTTTATTAGTTTATTATTCTAGCGCAACAAGTTAATAATAAGAATAAAAAACTACCCAAAATCATTTAAAATTTTGTTTATTAATTATTTTTAGTATAAACAACAATTTGGTTTGAATTTCTTTTGGCTTGCATTAAAGGACTGAAAAGGATAAATAAAAGGTTCAAAGTGGTTCGGTTCTCAACCGGTTTACAGTCTGTACATTTGTTCTCTTACCGTTCGTGTGGGCTCTCTCTTAGATTCGCTGCCTGGCTAAGAGAGGCCGAGTCGCGTTTAGGAAAACCTGCTTCGGGGAGGGTCAGTGCCTCAGTGTCTGTGTGTGCGTGTGTATGTGTGTGCTGCACACAAAGCGGCGCACAGTCTTGCTTATACATACGTGTGTCAGGCAGCATCAGTGTGTGCGTGAATATGTGTGTATATGTATGTTATATCTCTGTACACGCACACCGTCTGTGTGTAAACGTGTGCCTGGGCCCGTGTATGGGTGCACACACATCTGTATTCACACAGCAGCATCGGCAGCATCGCAACACATCCCCTGAAGGTTTTTACGTCCAACCAGAAAATTTAGTTCAGTCGAGAACTACCGTCAGTGGCTGCGCAAAGGCAGAAGTTTGTTTGCGGGACTTTCGTTAAAACATCCGAATATTATGCTGCGTGTTCGAAATTTTTTACGATTGCCAACAACTCGATTTAACATTTGATATTGTGACCGTCGTAAGCATCGAGCATCGCATCGCCTCCAGTTCCACCCACATAAACTCAGTGCACCTGTAATCGTCGACACTTTCACTCCGGACGTGTGATACCAACAAGTACATACTAAATAAAATACAAATACAAATATACAGCTAGCCGCGGCTGTAATTGTAATTCTTCCAATATACTATACTAAGTATGTACTGAGATAACTTATAGTTGCCTTATTCAGTGCCCAAATAGATCTATCTATCTACTAAGCTCTTGTACCTGTTCTGTATTCTGCACGCGCGAAGTGCCAGAAATTAGTGCCAGTGATTAATCTTTGCACCAACGATCGATCGCGATCGCAGAAAACCCTTCGCACCACAAACCACTCCATGTGGACACAATTCTAGGAACAACCAACTAGGAAAGTGACAAGAAAAAACTACTCAACATGCATATCTTACACCGGACCAACGATCACCAGTTCGAGGATCAGAAGTTTATGATGGTAAGTGTTGCGATCGAGCCATACACTATGCGATCTTCCACGATATTAGCGATCCACATTCAATGTGTGTCAACTAGACAGCGATGCGTGAGACCCGGCAGAAGGTCCTTAGACTTGATACGCACGTACCCCGGGCCAATTATCTGTCAGCCATAATCAGTTTCGGTGTTCCTGCGTCCAAAACACTCTAAAAGTTCGATATCGAACCACCGAAGCCAATGAGGCTGTGTGATTTCTGATTGACATAAAAATTTCGTGCACGCAAGCACTCGCCGTAATTACCATACCATACTACTTCAAGTGAACCATGTCTGCGATCTGCAAGCAGATTGATTACCATACTACATTTTAGCAGCTCAGCTAAGGTATAAATTGTACTATAATGGGCGCACTTAAATAGGACTCGACTTTGGCAACCCACAATCACCGGCCAGAGAAGTATCTCCGTCAACGAATCTGCGCAGCTCTAAGAAATACACTGCCAATTGTGGCTATAGATAATACATATTGTATTTTAATAAATCATAGAAGTATTTTGCTGTGATTTTAGAAGTTGCGTCGGCTTTAAGGCAGAATGCGCATACTAAAGACACTAAACCAAAAAGGACAATGCAGTGTATGCATAAGTAAAACACAGGGAATAATAACTAAAAATTCAACACAATTTAAATACTATATGTTGGAATATAGACGCATATTCCAATTGATGTTATTGTTATTTACATAAGTAAAACGAAAGTATAATAACTAATAATGCAACACAATTAAAAATACTATATGTTAGAATGTGGACGCATATTTAAATTGATGAATTAGATACTATACATACAATTGCTTAATCAAGGCTTTGTAATTTACACCCCTCACATGTTGAACAAATGAAATATGTATGTATGTATGTCTGTTATAAATAGTAAATTTCTTGCGCGTTTACTTAGAATTATTCTTATTATATTCTTATTACCCTTACATGGTTTAGATTTTATTTTACTTTCCCCTAAACTGATGGGCGCAATTAATTGCGAGTTGAGAATATGACTTGTAGTAGAAATACATATTTTATTCGTACTGTCCAGACAGTGCACCACGACCACGTTTATACACCCCCATTCAATTAGGAAAATTATATGGTTTATCGGCATTCCAGGAACTTTTTGATCCCAGCTCAAAATATAGGGTAAAATGACGGAGCAAGGGCCAAAGATCAAAACAAAAACACAACAAAGAGGCTGTGCAAAAGTCATCGCCCACAAAAATCATTTCGCGTAGCCGTTGAAGTGGGTATGCCGAATTTGTTAGCGTTATCGCCCTTAGTTAGTCTTTCAGTAGACTGTCTGTGCAAATCAGGTAAAAGTCGCTCGCGTGATGCGTTGCCAAAATAATTTATGAGATTGAAGCACAGCCAAGCTCAACGTAGCGCCCAATTTGCGTGCGGATCTGACATATGCAACAGTGCAACATTTTGATAAAAACGAACGAACTTATGGGATCCAGGAATTCTAAGGTTTTGTGCTCTGAAATTCCCACAGCAGTTCACATGCTTTTTCACGGTTTACTCAAAAAACGATAGGACTTTGTGCGTTATGATTTTTTCATCAGCTGAAGTATGATGTGGGGTATAAAGCCTTTGGAAATAATTGTTCTATATAGAGAAATACATGCCAAAAAACATTGTTTACAAAGCAAATACACTCAAATGGAAATACTACGACTAATTTATGTGTTACTCACTTTCTACCTATCATACTTTATACACTATCAAACTATTAAAGTCCGGTCTCTGATATGGTTACCGACGGTAAACCGTTGGAATATTATTGAATGGAAACTTCTACGATATTGTTTTATGTTCACTGATAATGACTATTCTTAAGTCGTAGAAGGCATAGCTTGAAGCACATTTAGTTTTGTAGGTGATTTCAACAGAGTCTAACTTTTGCCGTAAGTCAGTTTACGAGGCAATCAACTTTATTGCCGCGACTTTCTTTGTCTGACTTACAAAGGATAACAGGCACACTCACAGGCAAGCCCCCAGAAATCAGTTAGGTTATATAACAGCAAAGAAGTTATACAATTAACGATGTATGTAACTATCCTAAGTATTCCTCGAAGGTTGCTCGTTCTAATTAATAGTACGTTGTAGCATGTTGTGAGTGAGCTTGATATTGAGTGTAGCAACACATTCATTGATAAGTCCGCAGCCACAACCAGCTCTGGGAATAAACGATCTGAGCATCATTGTGGAGAGAGCAAGGAGCGCTCATTTCCAGCATCGCATCAAAATTGATTCCATTTGCAAAGAGGAAATTAAAAAGTCCACACAAAACGAAATTGAAATGCAAGATAAATGTAAATTTTCGCAACGTGGCCGCGAACTTGGAACGCGGATAGCAAGTGTCGAAACTGCGGCGTGTGTTAGGCTCGTGGCAAAGCAGCACCAGGCACCAGGCACCAAGCACCAAGCACCAAGCAACGAGCAGAGAGCGACGAGCATCCAGCCAAAGTGATCGCAGACGAGCCAGAGAGAAGCGATTGCAGCTCTGCACAGGGCTGGTCTGCATCGGTCTGCAGCGAACTGCAGATCGCAGTTGTTTCATTCCGTCGCCTTTGGTCCGTCTGTGCGTCTGGCGAGCGAGTCTACCTGGATGACTGGCGTGGCTTGGTTCGGCTTCAGCTTCAGCTTCGGCTTGGCAGATAAATTCTCATTCTGCTATTCGTCATAAGCTCGCTAGAACAGAGGGAACTGAGCGCAGGGCCCAGGGCATGGGGGGATCGGGGTGCATGTCCCGTCTCCTGAATTTCACTTGATCCAGGGCTGTGCGTACATCCCGCTTGAATACGTTTATGAATGGGTTTTACTACTTCATTAAAAGGCACATGTCGGGCTCGTCATGACAGTGGGAGTGAGGGGTGGGGAGTGGGGAGTGGGAGAAAGGGCACAAGGGGGCAAAGGCTGCTCGCTGACGGCTGCAGTGGAAGTTGGCGGAATGAAGTGAGTGCGTATGCAGGGGGAGTTGGAGCGGGGGCGACGGGAGGAGTCTGGGAGGTGAAGAAGCAGCGAGAGCGCAATAAACAAAAATCGATTATCGTTCTCCGCGTATTTCCATTGTTGTTACGAATATTTTATTTAGACTTTGAGCGCTTCTTCTTCAATTCGTTTAATTTATAGCCAAAAACTCTTTCGGCCCATCCGGGGCTTGAGCGCAGCACATAGCATAGAACCGGACGTCCAGCCAATGAGTATTCCGAATGCAAAATGAATAAAGATGAGGCCTACGCTTTCTTGTCTTCTCATACTCAAATCGTATCTGGCATTAATTGCATGTTGCAGCGCAGGTGGAAATGCGATTTATTCGCGCGTGCAGTTTATTCGATCGCAACAATATTCGCGCCAACTTTGTCATCGAGTCGAGCAAATAACAAAGTACGCCCGAAGCGAGGGCCCCAAGTAATATTAGAGAGCATCCTCGAGTCCCTCGACTCGGTGTGTACTGCCTAATTGGCAGTCTTCAAATTTAGGCCTGCCTGCCTGCCTGCCTGCCTGCCCGCAATCCAATGCGATACGAGGCAGCGAATGCGTACGCGAGGCAGCCAGGACTGGAACATTTTCGGTTAAGTGGAACGATTTGATGTAGTAATTTTAGTAATAACGCCGCCAGACAGATGCCAATTTTCGACCGCAGCTACTGTTTAACTACGCGAAACTGTTCTGTTGCGTCATCGGCGAGGAATGTCGATGCGGCGGTACATTCATTGTATCAATTTCACCGCACCCGCGCTAATGTACACGGGCGTGCACTTCAGGTGCACATAATAAAGTTATCGCTATCGATTGCCGTGTTTAATTCATACAACAGCAAATGGTATACTGTCGTTGCGAAACATAAAACTTGTCCAAAGGGCGTATACTTCATTTGCTCGATATTTTCCACTTCTCTCCGTTACTCGAGATTCAGATTTATTTCAATCAAAATTAAAATGTGATGCTCGCGTGGTTTTATTTAAGGGCGAGTAATCGATGACTCGGACATAAATATGTATCTACACTCACGCACAAATATATATGTAGAACTCTTGTTCTCAGCCATTTTCCGGACAGATGTCTTCTTATTTTTCGTCTAGCCTGAAATATCACTGTCCTGAAATCTGTCAAGTGTGTGATGTTTTTTTTTACTTTACGAATGTTTGTGTTAAACTTAAGAAAACTAAAAACACTCAAAACTTAACTACCTTATCATAATTTACATTATGATTATAGATTTGTTCGAAATCCAACATACGACCGACCACATCGTTTGTCTAATGTTGGAATTATTAAAATTAAAACGACCAAGGGACAAATATTTTAGATTTCGGTTTAAGCTTCCGACTTCTTTTAGACGCAAACACACATTAGAGAATAAACGCAATATTAACCAGTAAGAAAAGCAAGAGTCGCGCGGCACGCGCAGTGGGATAGCCTTTGACTTAAGTTTCGGTGGAGTTTAATTTGTTTAATTCATACACATATTAATATGAACATACTTTTAAATTATTCTCGACAGATGGCGCTCGCGCCTCGCGCTCTCCTGCCTCCCGTGTTAGATGACACAAGCACTTAGAGTTATGCTCATACTTTCTTGAATAACTTCTGTGTTTATAGTTCGACCCGATTGAAATTTCGAGAATAAGTAGATATAACTTTCAACTTAGTATATGTTAAAGTTAGAAAGTTATATATTTTTTACGACGCTTACAAATCGAGTTTAAAAACTAAATTAGTGATTTTCGGGGCGGTGGGCGTGGCATCCAACATTTGAAATAAACTTAATCTGCGCCGAGTATATAGGAACCTTCATTCCAATTTTGGTGTCTCTAGCGTAATAGCTGAGATCTGTGTGTTCATCTAGTCGAAGAGTAGAAAAATGAATGCGCTCGCGACATTGCGATTTTTTAACCTGTTAGTTCATTTCATCTTTTCGCAATTTCTGAAGTTTTTAAAGTTTTGTAAGACAAACAACGATTGAAAAACGACCCATTATGCTCCTGGATGGGGAGGGGTGGTCAAAATTTAATGTTAGCATTTGATATCGATAACTTTTGCCACCCCCTTAACGCCATCTATAGAGTGTTTGCTGTGAGCTGAACGAAAAAAAGCTGCTTACTACAGAACTGTTTCATTGTTAGTTTGCTCTAACGCCAGAGGGCGCCACAGGCAATAAATCAATAAACCACAAGATGGCGCTTTTGGATGTGTGTCGCCTTTGCTTCATTGAAATTCGAGCTGAAAGTAAAATAAATCCTGATGGAGCCTGTACTGCAGAACACTCCATGTAGAGCTTGGTATTTATAAGACAGCTTTTAGTATTGCACAACAACACACAAACATAGCTAGCGCTTCGATCCTGTTTTCAGAAAGATAACGAACACAACCATAACTCCTAAGTGAACAATAATTTTCACATCCATCTAAATCACCAGAGTAAAACCTCATTGAGCTAATGAACTAATTTATGAGTTGTGGGGCATTGTAAAGACAACTTGGCACATTTAAAATCAAGATTTCTGCCACAACATAGTATGCTCCATATAACCAATGTCGTTTAAAAAACAGAGGGGGGCAACCAGAATACTTATAATTTAATTAACTTAATTAACTTTGTATAGCTCAACTTATTGATCAAACGGAATATTTTAGTTTTAATCCGTTTTTCTGAAACAAAATACCTTTAATTGTATTGGATGTTTATTATTTCATAAATAATTAAGCCTTCGGTCAGAAACTGCATTTAAAAGTAAACCTAATCCAAAGGGCCACCTAACATGAGTGTGGTTAAAATCAATCTCCTGAACATATCCAACTTTTTATACCCTTCGACCATTGAAAATGGTCAAAAAAGGGTATACTAACTTTGTGCAAATGTATGTAACAGGCAGAAGGAGGCGTCGGAGACCCCATAAAGTATATATATTCTTGCTCAGGATCACAAGCCGAGTCGATTGAGCCCTGTCTGTCTGTCTGTCCGTCTGTCCGTCTGTCCGTCTGTCTGTGTGAACGCACAGATCTCAGCTATTATAAAAGCTAGAGTTACCAAATTTGGCAGCAAGACTCCTGTGTACTATAAGCTGATCAAGTTTATTTCAAATGTTATGTGCCACGCCCACCGCCCCCGCAAATCAATAATTTAATTTTTAAACTTAATTTGTAAGCGCTGTATAAAAGATACAACTTTCTGACTTCAACATATACTAAGCTCATTGAAATATCTACGTATTCTCGAAATTGCAATCCGATCGGACAATAAACATAGAAGTTATTTAAGAAAGTATGTGCATAAAACCAAGTGCGTGTATCAGCTAACAAGGGAGGCGGGCGAGCGCAAAGCGCGAGCGCCATCTGTCGGCAATAATTAAGCATGCGCATTTGTATATGTGTATGAATTTAACAAATTAAACTACACCGGAACATAGGTCGAAGGGTATCCCACTGTCGCGTGCAGCGCGACTGTGGTTTTTTCTATTTTTCTATAAATAACTTATTGTAAACTGAAATATATAGGATGAAGTTGTTCGACTTTAATGAATAAGAAACAAACAAAATCAAAATAGCTCTAAAACTAAGAGACTAGCATTAGTTGCAACAGACGGACGAACGGACAGCCATGGCAAGTTACTTCGCTTCCTCTGTTGATCCTGATTCTTATTAACTCCACAAAAAATCGAAGTAGACAGATCCTTATAAAGCATCACTTAGTACCAAATATAATTCATTTTTAATATTCCTATATATCAATACCTTTGCGTTGTATTGATAGTAGTGGATAATCCAGTGCGCAGAAGTCTCTGCCTCTTTACCTCTGCAATGGGAGAAGGCAGAGTTTTGGAGTCAAAGCTCTTTTAATGACAATTGATCATTGGCGAGTGGATAGCATTTCATTAGAATACCGTCTGTAGTGCGTATGTACGTCCATGTGTGCGTGAGTGTGTGTGTGTACATGTATGTTTCGTTCTGCACACACTTGAGGTGGAGGTGAAACTATTTCGACCTGTTGAACAGCTTCCAACTGCCCGCCTGTCTGACTGTCTGCCTGTCTGCCTGTCTACCTGTGCCTTGAAAAACGAACCCAAACCAGACAGTCAACCATGCCAACCTTTATAATTTATTTATTTATATCTTGAATTACGGGACGGGAGTATTGACCACCAGTGTAAATTTCAAATTTCAGCATATTCACGACTGACAAAAGCGCGTAACATACAACTCAAAATCTCTCGCGCCTGATTGAAAATACAATACAATACTTCATAAAAATCAAATCCAAAGAATCAACAAAACCATCGCCACTCGCACGCCGAATCTTGCATACTCATACGTCCCATAAGAACTATTGTTGTAAATGCTTTGCTATTTTGCGGTTCGCCATTTGCCATGATCCCACAAACTGCTCCACATGAGATGTAATCTTTGCCCAAAACTTGTAAGAGTTCTGTAGAAAGTTAGCGGGAAGAAGCTAAACCAAATTCAGCTTAAGGTAGCCCAGCCACCAAGCCAGAAGTCTGCAGACAACGCGCGTAATCCGTTCGCGTACTCGCCAGATGACGATACAGTCCGAGAATAACCGACTGCATGAAATCATAATTCCTTTTAGACCTGAGTACTTGGCCATATCCCAAGCATATCGAAATGTTTTATGTGCGACTACGTATGAGTCTAATCACTTCTGGATCCGTAAGGCAGCATGAATTTTCGGACTCTTCGAGCTCGTCTTCGTTTGACGAGTTTCTTGTGCTGCGAGCCCAGGTTACGGTCTTTGATCGAAGTCTATCGCACACATTTTTGGGTGAGTTTGCATGAAATTGAGTTGAGCTGAGCTGAGGAAACCGAACTAGCGTAAACGCAGAAATTCGTATTTCGTACGAAAACAAAGGCAACAGCAAACCGGTTTATCTCTGGTATCGTTAAATATTCTATTAGACGCTGGCAAATGACAAGATAATCCAAAGTAATCAATCAAAATTATTTTAATTTATAAAGCCACAATAAACTCGTGTCCACACAGCAATTGCCACGACTCAAAGCTTTTCGAGTGTATGGGTTACATTTGTTTATAGATCCATAGTTACAAGATTCGAAACGAAGAGTACATTGATGATAATTCAGAATTGTTTATCAGCAAGATTAACTCTGCAGCAGGGGGAAAGACTTTAATGCGCGGCTGAGCTAAGAAACTAAGAGTTCTTTTCGAAATCGATTCAATATACTTTACAAATATGTATACTAAATTGACCATATATCATTTATTGCCATAATGCAACCAAAGTGAACTCATTTACCGCTGAATTTGCAGTACTACACGAGAGCCGACGCATTTGTCGCAAATTTCACTGGCACCCAACAATGGCGTTTATGAATAACCGAACATTAGGCATTTATTCGTATTATCATCTAAATCTCTCGTGCTTCCTGCATTTTGTAAAGACGCGCGAAACAGGATGCCACAATGGCCCTGCCTGGCTGCATATCAGTATCTTCACGACCAGCGAAATGTGTGGCATGTGCTTACAGACTGTTACAGATACAAAAACACACACACTCTACAAACGTATGTGTGTGTGTGTGTCCAGCCTTGAAAGAAATACCTGAGCATGAAAGCTGTCTAATACAATCTAAGACGAAATGACTTTAAGACCTTATTCCTTATACAATTTTAAATCTCTATTCAAATCAAATTGGACTAACAAGAGATAAGTACCTTATCTTACTGAATATTTTGAAATTTTATTTCAAATACATACAGATAATGAGTATTTAAAGGATACTCATAACATTTGCATAAGAATATGTGAAATTTACCACATGAAGTCAATGCGGCAACATTAGAAACTCCTTTTTTTTCTTCTACTCTATGTTTCTAAGGTATTTTATTTCAGAAAGAACTATTTTATAATCAAGAGAGGGACCTATCCAATTCAAAATAAAAGCAACTAAACTTGTGAATTAATCGAACTGTATTAAATGAGCTACACAGATGCCAAGTTGATCCTTCTAAACATGTCAAAACTATAAACAACATACGAGCTTAACTTTACTATAGATAAAAATCAGTGCCTGACAATCCCCAACAGACCTCTATAGATTAGTTTCAACTAACACACTGGCACACACTCGTCAAGTCGTTGAGTTTCCCTAAGAAATGCTGCCAAAACAAATTCAGCCTCGACAATCTCTCAGCTCAGCTCGGCTCGGCTCGAGTCTGCTCTGCGTCTTGTTGTAAATACAGTTGTACATGGTACATACATGTTCTCTGCTCTGCACTGGCTCGGCAAACTGCAAACGGCAAATATCCGACGTAGCGGCGTTACGACGCCGGCGTCAAAAGTTGCTCTGATGCTGCCGCTGCTGCTGCTGCTTCTGGTGGTGGTGCTAGCTGGCTGGGTGCCCTCTCGACACGCGGTCGCGACCAGTTTTCATTTCGTTTTCGGCTTTCACGGGCTGCTGTCGCCGTCGGGTCAATCAAATCAAATAGTGCCGATATTTTTCATAATTGCTGCGAATTAAACCCACCGTGCTAGAGATTCGAATCCGACCCTACATAACTTTACAAATACACAAATATTTTAGTAGCGAGTTAAACAATACAATGGACGCTTCTCTACATAGTATCGAGTTAAGATAAAAGAAGTTAATGAGATTAGTTTTCTAAGCCAAATCCCCCTGATTGGGTGCTACAGCTCACTAGCCCCTCTGCTGAACATGCTAAAGCCCCAACGACATGAATTCTTCAACGATAATGTGATAACATGACTCTGTCCTATGTGGATATGCCCGCTGTAATTGAAATTCAGGTGAGATACTCCAGTGATATGAGCCGATGCACTGTCAATTGTGGGATCGCCAGAAACACCGACGGCAAAACAAGACCCTCAGCTATAATCCCTTTATAGAACTCATAGAGCATTTCAATTTTGACTATATAGAACAAATAAGCAAATTTGTATCATAGATATTAAGATAGATGGACAGGGAGTCTAAGTGAGACATGTTTCCTTTCATATTATCCTTTTGACATCGTAATTTTCTGATGTCACTCCTGAATAACATTGGAAATAAAATGTATGGATTGTATACATATGGAAATATTCGTAAAACTTAACTCAGATAAATGCTATTCTAACATGAGATAAAATCTATCCCAAATATTTTACTCTTTCTCAAGTGTTTAATAATTAAAGTTGATACAAGTAAATTTAGAAATTTATATTTTCAATTAATTGCTTCACTTACAAATCTTTTTTCTCAATTCAAGAAGGGGTAACAAGTAAGAAAGCAACTGTTATATCCCACTATTTACCTGTTCGTTTAATTAAATTATTGCATAAGATAATGGCAATATTTGTTGTTCGATCGTAAACAAATTTTCTACAATTATTTGGATGACAATTAATATTTTACGTTCTGTAATTCGATATGCAGGGCCCTGGCTTCATTTTATGTCTCTTAGTTCTTATTTGAGTTCTACAAGTTATTGTCACCAATTTGGTTGCCGTAGCCTTTGCAGTCTTTGAGATCTCGGTTATCAATTAGACGGGCATGCGGACACGGCTATATCAGCTCTTTTGCCTGTTTATATATTTTTGCTTGCCTGTTTATATATTTTTGGCACTAAGTTAGGAAAAGTATAAGATGGGGAATATGTTCACTAAATAGGGAGGCCATCTTGCTTAAATAAATATTACATTAACATTTTTGTGTTTGTTTTGACACCGATTGCAGGAACGCCTCAGTGGTCATGGTAGCTTGGGTCTTTCGAGTAGTAGCCCGGCATATACAACTCATTCGGGAGGGCATTCGGGTCGAGGTGGTCCCACCTCCGGACACAGTGGGCACAGTGGCACCCATGGATCGGCGGCTACCATGCATCATCAATCACTGCAATCCGATTTTCAGCCACCTTACTTTCCACCACCCTTTCACCACTCAGCGCAGAGCCCGCCGCAGCAACAGGTAAGTGCTCCCTAATTGGTGGAGCTAGCCCGCTGGACGTGCCATTCCAAATAGTTCATGTAGATATCCAACTATTTACAGAATCATGGACCGCTCGAGTATTTGGGAACGGATCCCTATGGGCAGCCGCTCTCATCACTGCACCACGCTCCTCTACACCATTACAACCAATTGGCGGGCCTTAGATCTACGCAAGATCAACTGGGTATCCATCGAACCCATCGAGATGCCGAGCTGCAAGGCCATGTTGTAAGTACCGTCGATATGTATAATTAGAGGGTGTATAACACTCACGGTGCTTTGCCCACTGTCTTTGGCTTAAATATTCCATTCCCATCTGTGGATTCTTCACGAAGAATGTGCTCCAAGTACTTCCCTGTTCACAACTTCTACGGAGTGGTAGTTGAAACTTCACAGATTCTGCTCCCAACAACAATTGCCGACGCTTTATGGCTTTATGAATTCCTTACCGAGTGCATTATGAAACATTGAAAAATGCTGCGAGCTATTTGAGAAATTTTCTTGGGATTTCGTTGAAACATCTTGCAAATAACAACGAAAATTCCTCGGCCAAAGGAAAAGAGTTTATGCGACTGTGTGTTTGCATGCATGTGTGTGTGTGTGTGTGTGTGTGTGTGTGTGTGTATGTGCATAGAGTTTCCTATATTAGGAAGGATACTCGCACACGTTCACAGCAAACTTTGCCCCTGCCTTCTTTGCCTGCGCCTCGGCGCTTTTGCAACCACTACAGGGCAGTTATGTTGTTGTTGTGTTGCTTTCGCTCCCAAAGGCGTAGCCCCTTTCGTGCTTGTGCGCACACACACACATACACACACATACTTGCAAAGCCAAAATACATAATTGCCTAAACGCTGGATTGGCTCAGCTTTTCACTGGTTCCACCCCAGGCCCTGTAATTGGGTAAAAACATTTTTTTTATTATTCAATATTAAATATTTTCAATGTCATGTGAGGTCTGGTCTCGGAAACCAATCGACAGTTAATTCAAGTAGCAAATTGGCTACTAATAAGGGTATATAACCATAGGCAGCATTTGAATAATAGAGAAATACTTTGATTTAGTTGAATAAGGGGTATCTTACAATAACTTCCTCTTCTCTTTCGTAGACTCAACTATCGCATGGCTTTCCCTATACGGAGCGGAGGAGCGATTACGGCAGTGCAATATCTGCAGGCGCTGCCCACGGCACCAGACTCGGGCACGAGCACGAATCCTTGGCTCTGCACCAAGCGCTGCAGAATGCTGTTGACGATGTGCAAGCCCCTGCCCTAGATGATAATGTCGCGTTCATGTCGGACTTACCTCTGATTAAAAGTAAGTGTCTTTGTAATATATTCTACATATATCCATGGCATCTGCATGAGTGACAAATATAACATATTCGAATAGAGCAGGCTTATTATGAATTGAGTGAATTGGCATGCATAGCTAACTTGGTTTGAATGAATGAGTACAATCGGGTTCGACTCAGTCGCACAACAACTGTACGAACAAAAACGAGAACTACTAAGTTGAAGCTATTCGAATTTTTCAAATTTCGCTCTTGTTGCAAGTAGTAATAAAATACGGTGGAAAAACTCAATTGTAACATAAAAGTAATGCAAAAAGTGCAGTGAATGTTATTGTTGCCACCATAAATTGCCACAACATTTAAAAAATAAGAACCAAAGGGTCTAAGCCCGAGTCATCTATAATTTTGAATGGACGACAATTCTTGACAACCCGTTCCGTAATTACTGCTACACCATCCTTTTTCGTGGCTGCACTTATATCAATGGGACAAATATTGAGAGACTTAGTGCTGTTTGCCACTAAACATTTGTGCTTCACAAGGTTTGGTGTACTTCCCGTAAACCTGTATACTAATATAGCTTATCAAGAGTTGTAAAGCACTTGACAAAGTATTCAGCTTTTAAAGCTGAATTGTATGTAATAATTTTAAAATGTTCTCAAAGGAAATAAAATAAGCTTAGACCAATTGGAAATTATCCTTGGTTCCTTATGATCTAAAGAAAAATTGCCTATTCATTTGAAACATTCGAAGCCTGTCGACATTTCTGAATTTTTCACTCCGTTTTGCTCTCAGTCATTCTAGCGTTTTACTTCAGCTCAGCCTGCTATGAGACTCGAGAGTTATCATTTTGCCTACTTCGCATTCAGTCAGTTAAACTCAATTCGAATTCACTCAATTGCTAGTGTTCTGTGAGTGAACTCATGCAGACCTCTAGTATGTATACATTTGAAATATACGTTCGATATGTCACCTACGATTCGATCGCGCGATGTGACGTCGTTTGCTTTTACGTCATTTGTTTTTGCGCGTTTCGGGGAATCACAGCACATACAGAGTATCTCGACGTCGATATGTGTTAAGTAGTTTCTACATATGTAAGTATCCATGCTGGGTACTATTCGCAAACGTGTTAATAAAAGGAAATGAATTAAAGGCGGTGCCACAAACACGGGTACATAACAATGAGCGGCAACCCTCGAATCGCATAAACATTGCGTGTTCGGTGAAATTGAAGCTGGCAACTCTCTAATTGGCAGGATTACTGTAAAACGATCCTCCTCGATCCTCGTGTTGAGTTCACACTTTTCAAAACATTAACACAATGACACATATATTTCTTTCTTTACAATGCAAAATGCACTCGCACACTAATGTATAATTATAGGCATCGTTTTTAGTTGTACTCTAAATGGAACTCAACCTGCATGATTTCCTTTGCAGGCATGAAAAGTGGGAAGGACGCCGGCAACATTGGCTCTGGCTCGCCCAGCGAGGTATTCTGCGCTGTCCCTGGCCGGCTGAGCCTTCTGTCGAGCACTTCGAAATATAAGGTTACGATCGCGGAGGTCCAACGCAGACTGTCACCACCCGAGTGCTTGAACGCCTCCCTGCTGGGGGGAGTGCTAAGAAGGTATGCAGCAGCATCACAGTGGGTTCTCTGTTATTTCATTCACTATTGTTCAACTGTTTTCTACTCAGAGCAAAAAGCAAAAATGGCGGACGACTTCTTAGAGAGAAGCTCGAAAAAATCGGACTTAACCTACCAGCCGGACGTCGAAAAGCTGCGAACGTTACTCTGCTTACCTCCCTGGTCGAGGGTGAAGCAACCCATCTGGCCAAGGACTTCCATTTTGTTTGTGAAACCGAGTTCCCGGCCAGACAATTGGCTGAGTATATTGTGCGCCATCAGACGGAGCCCCAGGACTCTTACCGGCGGAAAGAGCTCATCCTCCACTCGCAGCAAGTACGTATTGAGCAATTATTCCTGATCTTGTTGTTAATATTCAAAATTCGAATTCCGTTCTCAATTCGGAAAGTGGCGATATTATTAAACATCTTTAAATTCATTTAAAATTACATTTGTATTTCTAGATAACAAAAGAGTTGATGCAGATATTGAGCCAAGATCGGACCACACATTTCGGCACGAGGTCCCAACACCTACTAGAGCCTTCCATGCAGCGGCATTTAACCCACTTCTCCCTCATAACGCACGGATTCGGATCGCCAGCCATTATCGCCGTGTTACACGCTTTTCAGGTAAATAAATAATATAAATATTTAATAAGCAGTTTGCTTGTAATGGACTCATCGATTACCTTTCAGACTTTTCTTAATGAATCATTAAATTATTTGGAAAAACTATACCCTTCTAATGGGGGTGGCATGGTATCATCATCTCTGGATAAAAGCAAAATCGACAACGACAAGAAATGATAGACTATATTGCAAGAAGAGAGCAACTCGTAATTTAAACATCTTCAAAACAAAATTAGGTACAATATCTATTCAGATAAGTAATAAATTATTGTAAATTTATTTAATTTAGTGTAAATTATTGGAAATTTGTAAAACCGTAATTTTTAGGTGCATACTAAATACATACATATGTACATACATTAATACATACGATCGCGATCGATTCTTTAAATCTGGAAATTTTGAATCAGCTTGTTTAGTCAAATGAGTCAATGAGGGTCTTACAATCCTTTTTACTGCAAATATCCGGGTTTTATTTTAAATAATCAACAATTTAAATATTTTAAAATTATACAAACAAATAAAATATGTTTTTAAAACAAAAAAACGATTTATCTTTCGAAGAGGGGAAAAGGGGGAAAGATTGTTTGAGGACATCGAATTACAATAGACCACAAAAGATTTATTAATTACTTTTACGATTTAACATATCACTTTCAATTTTTAAAAAACACATCAAGAAAGTCATTGAGTAATTTACTTCAGGGAGAATACATTTTAAAAGATCAAAATCAAAGTAAAATAATTTACTTTGAATTCTGTTCGGTTCTACCTACCCACATTAATGGGCTCTAGGAAATCAAATTCCTCAGATACCATCAGATCTCTTTCATAGATAGCCAGTAAGTATCGCTACTTTGTATATGACAATTTGATTTCAGTTATTTCTTGCCTTTATTTTTCGCCAACTTTGCTTCTAAAAATGCCTTTCTTAGAGCTTCGTATTTATTAGATCCACTGAACCATTTGTCAAACTTTTTCATAATCTGTGGAATATACAACCTTGTACAAACCGTTAGAAATAAATTACATTAATAAAAATGTACCTTTTCTTCTGGTGGAAATATATTTGGTTCACATTCGGTAAAGAAGTGTTCCAAGAACTCCATAGGATCCAGGGCTTGACTCTTAAGCCTCATTTTCCTCTCAACATTTAAGGTACTAGCAATATTATTGGTCACGTCACCGGTAGAGAACGCTTGCATGACCTTAGCGAGGGCCGTATACGCATAACCATCCAGTTCTTCCGGCACATTTTCGGTCATTAAGTCCAGCCAAATTAGGAAACTGGTACCATAATCACACTTCGGAATCATTAATACCTTCTGGAAAGTTAACTTTAAGCCTCTCCCTGCCGCCCACGGCTCATTGCTTGTCCCGATCAGCATAATTTTATCCTCATTTTTTATTGATTTTAGGATCTTCTTATCAAGATATGGCGCAAGTAGTTTCGGTCTTAAGTCAGCCAGTTCAGGCGGTACTTTTTGAATATACAAGCGATGGGCTTCTTCAATATAGAGAATTACAGGTTGAAATGCTTTTGCAACTTTCACGACGATGTGAACAAACATTTCCATGTCGTTAGCGAATTGAAGAACCTTTTCAGGACTCAGGTTAATGAACACAGCATCTGTAAAAATGTTTGAAGATAAATTATACGATATCAAAAAAGATCGGATTACCTAATTCAGATGCAATTATATTGCACAGCAACTTTTTCCCAGTATTGAGGGGTCCAACCAGTAGCAGCGACTTTGGTTTCGGTAAATCGAATTCGCTCATTCCGAGCATACTATCCTGTACAACCATTTTAATATCCCCAATTGCAGGACCAAGGGTGCTAAATGATAATAATAGGAGGATATTTGACTTTTTAATATAGTTCGATGCACTTACGTCAAGTAGTCTTCATCTCTTCTGTCGGCTGATAATAAGTGAAACTCGGCTATAAACTCCTCGAAATCCTTGTGGTCAACATTCTCAATAATACCGGCATCTTTAAGTTCATGGTATAGTGAATCAAGGGTTCTGTCTCCTGTTGGATCAAAAGGCTTCTTCTTCTTTTTTTCCTTCTTTTTCTTTTTGTTTTTGACTTTCAGAGCCTTATAAGGCACTTCCTGATCTTCAGCCAAAGCTTGTCTCAACAATTCATATTCAATTCTATTGTATAAATATGACGCCAATGTTTCCAAATTAAGCCCCAATTTTGAATTAAAAGGAAAACTTACCGCATAAACTCATCCACCAGCTCTCGCAATTCGTGGTGTAAGATATCCATCTGATCTGTTATTATCCAATCTTTTATTGGAGCATGATATTTGTTCAGATATTCATCGATATCTCTCCAGTCAGCAGTAAATTTTTTCATAGTTTCTTCAATTTGTTCTGCAAAAATAAAGACATGTGTATTAAGTTAATTTCACACTGATGAGAGGATTAACGTACTGATTGCTTCGCTGCTGGTAATAGCATACGCTATATCGATAATGCCATTATCTTTTAATTTCTTTCTTCGTTTCTCATCCTTTAATTTATTCTGTAAAGCTTTTTCCTTTGCTTTCTTTTTTTCACTTTTTGCTTTAGCTTTAATCTTTTTCTTTTCTTCTTTGGTCATTGGTTTTTTACTCAAACTTGCTGCGAACTCATCTGGCTTCATAGTCTCGTCAATGACAACCAATACTGTACCCTGTTTAATGGGATCCGGATATGGATGAAAGTTCATAGTCTTGTCATAGCTATTCGGAAAAGAATCGAGGTTAAGAATGCATATTTCAGAAATACATATGGTATATCAAACTCATGCACTTACAATTCTTTGAACCAAGCACGAATATGATCGGAAATATCCTCCATCATCCAGGGTGTCTTGAGCTGCAGTAAACGCGTGCGCTCGTCCATTATTAATTTGGCAAACTCATCGTCCAGTCTTTTCTTGGTCTGCTCATTCCTATACATCTCAATAACCGAATTGGAGAATCGATTTGGTCTCTTCAACTGCCGGGTCTTTTTAAGTCCGATCAATTCCTTCTTAAATTGTTTCTTAATTTTGTAGATTTTCTTCTGTTTATAGGCTCTCCACCAGGATTGGATAACACTTGCTGCATTGTTTCGTATTTCATTCATTCTGTTAATTTCATCTGCAAGACAAGGTTTTATGATACTGATACTTTCATTGAAACTAATTCAAATTCCACTATCTTTACCGTCTTGCATTTCACCCTTATCAGTGTTTAGTAGATCTTGGCAAGATTCCTCTTTCTTAACGAACTCAGCATTGAAAATCGTCCTCTTGACGGGTATGCTCATCGCTTGATTTGGCTTGAAAGTAAATACGTAATTCACTTTCTTTCGCTGTTGAATTTTCATAAATTTTTTCTTATCATACTTTATATTGGCCTTATAGAGGCGTGATCGTCGAGCTCGCTCATGTGCTTGAATAAGTTCTACAGCCTTGCTGACTTTCGTCCAATCTTTTGCGGCAGATTCTTCCTTTTCCTCATCATTCATATACAATTTATTGTCCATGATTATATTTTGAATATCCAACGGACGACGATATAGGAATTGCGGTGACCTCCAGATCATCATATCATAGGGCGTTAGCTTTCTTGCAATCAACGACTTGTCCAAATAAACATATTCGCTCAGCTCTATTTCTTTCAGCTCCTCCTTTAGCAGCATCAACTGTTTGGTGGCATTTTCCACCAGGGTCTGCACAACTGCGCGTTTTTGCACTTGAAATGTGTTAAAGTATATAACCGTTAGTTTATTCACAAGCTCCACGTACAGCACATATAGTTCAGCGAATATCTTGAAAGATATAGGCTTCTCATCGGGTGGTTCGAGTTTTTTTAGCCGAGTTTGCTTTTTTAACAACTGACGAATATCTTTTGTGGTAGCTATCCATAATTTATGATTTAAATCAAACGCCATTAAAAAACTCCGGGTTTTATTACAATTGTCTGTAAAACTTTAAATTTATAAATTGCGTTTCTATAATTTACAGTATTTTTTCAGGGCACTCTGATGGAGAACATGATAAAAAATCGTATTGAATACTCGATTGGGTGTGAAAGCTAAATTATTCCACCCAAAATTTAATGGTATTTCCAAACAGGATTTCTGATGGAAGAACCAATTAAAATAAAAAGATAACCCTCTATTTAAAACTGATACAAGATTTTTTGAAGGTAAGATGTGAAACCAGTAAGAAAAGCAACAGTCGCGCGGCACGCGACACTGGGATACCCTTCGACCCATGATCTAGTGTAGTTAATTTGTTAAATTCATACACATACATATAGGTACATGCTTGAAAATTATTTCCGACAGATGACGCTCGCGCTTCGCGCTCGCCCGCCTCCCTTGTTAGCTGACACCTTGTTAGCTGGTTTTATGCTCATACTTTCTTAAATAACTTCTGTGTTTACTGTCCGATTGGATTGTAATTTAGAGAATACGAAGATATTTCACTCAGATTAGTATATGTTGAAGTCAGAAAGTTGTATCTTTTATACAGCGCTTATAAATTGAGTTCAAAAATTAAATTATTGATTTGCGGGGGCGGTGGGCGTGGCACCCAACATTTGAAATAAACTTGATATGCGCCGAGTATATAGGAACCTTCATTCCAAATTTGGTGTCTCTAGCGTTTATAATAGCTGAGATCTGTGTGTTCATCTGGTCAGACGGACATCCGGACAGACAGACGGACATGGCTCAATCGACTCGGCTAGTGATCCTGAGCAAGAATGCTCATGGTCGAAGGGTATAAAAATAATACATGCCAAACTCTTATTTGTTTTCATGACTTTTTTTGTAATCATCATTGGATTTCGACAATACATTTATATTTAAATATCGTTCATTTCAGGTTATGGCATATTCGATAATTTCTGTTTGTTTTTACCACTGATATAACTACATCACAAAAATATTTTATCTTTTAATATTTATGACATTATATTATGTTTAAGGTATATGAAATGGAACGACAACTGCCTCCTTATGATCGATCTGTATGCCCAGAACTGCAGCCTGTGATTTTTTCATAAACATTTTCATCTGAAAGTAAAAAGGGAAAAATGGGTTAAAAGATAAACAGCAACAGCATGCTGCGAGACACTCCATCCCTAACATAGAAACATACAAGCAACCGCACGAACAGCAATTTCGTTTGCTGACGTCATGTATGCTGGTTCTTATACTTGTGTGTGTTATTTGTTATTTTGTTATTTTTCTGACCTGTGCTGTATCATCCGCATTAATGGCTTTAGAGGCATAGAACTGATGATTTGGAACATCCTTCAAAAGCCCTAAGAATAAATAAATATATTTTAGTATGGATAGTCCACACAATAATTTCAATGGCTTATTGACTATTCAATAAATAATAATAATAAGATTTAAGGGTATGTTTGTGTAATCAGTTTTTCGATGTGGAGATATTAGAACTGATGAGTTTTTAATATATTTTCTGGGTAGGATAGTGTACTTCTTATTAATCAATACTCAAATTGAAGATCATATTGCAGATAGAATGGGATTAACAAACCTTTGTTGACCACACTGGGATGTTGAACATTATTCCATTGTTGCTGCAAACGTTGCGAATATAATTTTATTCTATCGGTATATTCTTGATGTTCCAAATTATGAGAATCCATTGCGCCAACATTAATCATGTTACTAAAAAAACAGATAAAGAATTATCAGTTGCTTTCACACATCTGTTTTTGAATATAGTGGTTCTTTTCTTCATACATGGCAGTGTTTTGCACCAATCTGGATAGCGCATTTTGGTCATCTTTCTTTGGCAACGACTGAGAATAGTCATTACTTAAATCAGCTGAGTTGCTTCTCCGTAGGGCTGGGCTTTGGTTAACTGAATCTGCAAGGAGGTGAGTTCTTTCGCTCGGTTCTATACCCTAAAAATGCTTCATTATAGTGTTTAAATATAAGAATTGTTGCTGTTGATCTTACTTGGCTTTCTAAGTCGTCCGTGCAGTGCCAGCAACTACATATTGAAGCTAAACACTCTAAAATTGAACGAGCAAAATCCATTTGGACTGTGAACAAGTAAATGTTTATAATTTTTAGTTATGGGAAAACAAAGAATTAGTAAGGGTACTCCCGATAGATTTAATTCGATTACGAGAAAACATCGGTTTACTTGTTCTTCAAAATGGGAGAATTAAAATCATATAAATGGACTAACGAATAAAATCGTTTATTATTACTTAGGAAAATTTAATAGAAATAAGGAAAAGAATAAGAATGATGTATATGAAATGCATTAGTACAATCGATTAATTATCGGCAGAAAAATTCTGTATCGAGAATCAAACAATCGGTGTTTCTGTTTTACTCCCATCCCTATTGTGGACGTTATCAACAAACGAGATGGTGATTGTTTTGATGTAAGGAGTTGACGATAATTGAATTATTAACCTAAAACTCATTTTACAATAGATTTTGGGCAATATTCTGGTTGCTAGGTATAACAACAGCCGCATTCTTTTCCTTGCGGGTATGGATTTTACACCAAAAGAAAAAATTACACAATGCAACAGAAAAAAAAGTCAACGTTGGTATTTTTCACCCATATTGCAATGCCGGAGGCGGAGGTGAACGTGTACTTTGGTGTGCGATCAGAGCATTGCAGGTACTTTCTGTACGCATGAATATACAATTATGTAGTCTAATGTTTTACTTTTTTTTAGAATAAATATGATAACATCAAGATTGTTATATACACAGGGGACATTGACTCGACACCCAGTTCCATTTTAGAAAAAGCTAAGAATGTATTCAACATTGAACTTAAAACTGATGAAATCACGTTTATATTTCTTAAGAGACGACATTGGGTAGAGGCAACTAAATATCCCCATTTCACTTTGCTGGGTCAAAGCTTAGGCTCAATCGTTTTGGGCTTAGAAGCTGTATGTCAATTTCCGCCAGATATCTTTATCGATACTATGGGATACGCTTTTACGTTCCCAGTGTTTAGATTTTTAGCTGGCTGCAGAATAGGGTGCTACGTGCATTACCCAATCATAAGTACCGATATGTTAAGGAAAGTTCAGTTTCGTCAATCTTCCCACAATAATAAGCCATATGTTGCGAGAAATCCTTTTCTTACGTGGATTAAACTTACATACTACCGTTTGTTCTCTAAGGTGAGTGAGATTTTGAGTTGTTAATATACAATATCTAAACATTTCTTTTAATTTAGTACAGATGTACAAATGGGTAAGCCGCTGTTCTGAAACGATTATGGTAAACTCAACATGGACTGAAAATCACATTGTAGACTTATTCAATGTTCCGTTAAAAACTCATCGAGTGTACCCCCCTTGTGAAATAAGTCACCTTAGGAGTCTGGAACATATCGATAAAAATAATGAAATTCTAATATTATCTGTTGGGCAATTTCGTCCTGAAAAAAATCACCCTCTTCAATTACAAGTACTATATGAGTTAAGAACCTTGCTGGCAAGAGACGAGGCTCTTTGGAATCGCATTAGACTTGTAATTGTTGGCTCTTGCCGAAATGAAGAGGACTATGAGAGGCTTAAGAACATCCAGGATCTAGCAAAACATCTGTCCCTTGAAAATTCTATCGATTTTAAAGTAAATGTGTCATATAAGGACCTTTTAAAGCTGTTTCAGCAAGCAAAGATTGGAATCCATACTATGTGGAATGAGCATTTTGGAATTGGAATTGTTGAATGCATGGCTGCAGGTCTTATAATGATAGCCCATAAGTCAGGAGGCCCTTTGCTCGATATTATAGAGACCTCTGAAGGCTCGCAAAATGGCTATCTTGCGACGGATGCTGTAGAGTATGCAGCAAACATATTAAATATAATTCTTAATCCCACAGAAATCAATAATAATATTATAGAAGCAGCAAGGTGTGTATTGTAACTATATTTAAACGATGTACGATTAACATACACTTACTTACTTTTAACATACATTTACTTTTCAGATCATCGGTGGAGAGATTTTCTGAAAAAGAATTTGATAAGCAGTTCTTGCGTGCTATTTCGACGGTTTTTACATGATTTAAAAAAACACATTTATAAAACGATAATTAAAAAAATGAAATCAAAGTTAGCAACAAACTTTCAACTCTGTTATTTTACGATCTCAGATTCTTGGGTAATTTACATTTGTTGACACCACAGTCCCACCCATTGTATACGCCGTAAATTAACAAAAGTGTTTCCTAATACCTTATACCCTTTTACATGTATTTTATATTATATATATAATTACTTATTAAAATGATATGATTTTTATTTATTAAACATTTACATCGACATTATTCTAACAAGTTTTTAAATATATTTCATATTGTATTAGTTGCTAGTTTTTAATATTTAATTTTATTTTATGAAATACTTTTTTAAGATATTGCTTAAAATATTTTTTTCTATGACCTTTGTTAGTTTCACACATTTAATTACAATAATTACGAATATTTTTATAGTCTAATAACCCAATAAGTTAGCTTATGCAAAGACTCCGGCAGCTAAACCATTGGCTCAAAACAATCATAATTTTTAATTGTTTTCTAATCAAAACATACATTTTATTACATTATTTTTTAATTGGGGTAACCTGGCCTTTACAGTTTTGTTTGAATTAAACAAAAAGAAAAATAATTCAAAAATCATTTGTTTTAAAGAACCCAATTAACCAATAGTTTGTATTTATGCGTATTATTTACAATTTAAAATATGACTAGCTTTGATTTGATCGTTTAAATGCAAAGTTTAGATTATACAAACAAATTAAAAATTTGATTACAGAGGAGCCATCGTGTTCACTGTCTAGAGAGCTATATATTATGAGTTCGTGAATATCTGTTTGTTTCTATTTGTTTAAATGCAAGGGTTAAATTACACAGACAAATCAAACATTTTATTACAGAGGAGCCATCGTGTTCACTGTCTAGAGAGCTCTTTTTGCAGTAAGTGTGCATATTATGAGTTCGTGAATATCTGTTTGTTTTTTCCTATTTATTTATACTTGATTTCGTAGTTCTTCACATTATTTGTAATATTTAATCTACTTATAATATGTATTACTAACATTATATGACTTCTTTATCTACTTTTATCAACGGTTTGTATTTTTTTTAATTTTATCCATCAATTACTCCAATCTTAAGCTTAACCTTTTCTAAAAAACTATCTTTTAATCTTGATGTAGTTATACATAATTGTGGAATATTTCGAGCAGATTATGTTTTGAGTATTCGTTATTTTCATCTATATACATACTGTATATGTAAAGTAATTTCGTTTTTCAATAACCGAAGTAATTTCGGTAATGCTCGTCTTTTAAAAGCTGGCTTTATCGACACGAGCAATCAATTATCTGATGATTTAACACCACTTTTCATCATTTTAAGGACCGTTCCGATCGTGTAAGTACTATATTTAAATTGTAGTATGCTTACAACAACATTTAAGTTCGACATGCCGAATATGAATACTTAATTTTCTGATTATGATTTAAAATATTTGCGATTTCACTTTTCAAGTTAATTAATACAATCATGTTTTTTCCTGCCGTATCGTTTTCGAATGAAATACAAATGGCGTTAATTTTGAATTTGGCTTACATATGTATTTTCTTTATATTTCTTTTTATGCGTAACAGTTCTTTTCTTTAAGTTACAAATTATTTTAGAAATCATGAATACTTATCTTAATTGAAGAGAAAAAGAGAGTGTAATAGATTGGTAATTGTATGGGTTTAAATATATAACAAAATGAAACATAACTCTGAAAACTCTTTTTATTTTATACTAGATGCTTTTAAAAAATCATTGTTAATGTGCGTGCGCTAATGTAGCCTAAGTACTTGGTATATATCAGGACATCTGACTAGAGCGTTTTCTAATGATAATTTGTGAACAAAAAACTACTCTTCAAGGAATTTATTTGAGATATATAGTTTTCGATTAGGGTGTTAGTCACGACTGTAAATTACTACAAACTATCAACAAATCTTCTTATAACTACATAATATTATATATGGATAATTTAATATTCACGATCTACATACAGTTTCAAGACCTACTGATAAATAAATACATGTACGAATATTTTGAGTTTCGTTATATTTCTACGTAAAGATGGTTAAAATTTTGTATATTATATGTATATTTTGGTGGTTATGCGTGTAGCATTTCATGACAAGTATGATATTATGAGAATATAAAAACCCTATTAAATAATGTGATCATGGTTTTGTTGTAAACTTTTCTAGAATAACAAGATTTGATATTTTACATTTATAGAGTTTATAATCTGATCGTTAATGTGCTTTTAATTATAGACCAAATGTATGCTATATTTATGCATATCAAGATAATGAAAATTAAATAATATGCAGGTATAAAAAATGTCTGTGTGTTTGTCGAGTGCTTATATTATTACGTTATACTTCTATTGGTATTTATGGCCTTTTGACATTATGTCGCACTAAATTAACTAAATAAACATCTTTAATATTCTAGTAACTAAAATACTTATGCATTTTTACAGATTTTTTTATAAACATAATATTAAATATCTACTCATTTTTATTAATATATACATATTCTAAATACGTTGTAAGGCACCTTTGAACTAATATTCGCCAATCATTAGAAATATTTAAATACTGGTAAAAATCTTAAAGAATATTATTAGACTGGGTAAAATCGTTGTAATTATAGTTATTCGAATTTGATTACAACTGGAAATTCCCATCTTGTATTCCATATCAATGTCAAGTAGTAGATCATGGTTTCGAGTGTAGAACTGATGAATGTCGCTTATCTGAAAATGACAAATAACTGCTGTGAACTAAACAATTTCGATCAACTATGATGGAATTTATGCACCTCATTCCATCCATATTTGTTTTTGGCTTGAACAATAGCTTCGTAGACAGCGTTATGTTCCAAATTTTTCACTACATAGGACATAAGATAATGAGTTCCGTCAGTGCGAATAGGAATGGGTTTAATGTGATATTCATGCCATTTTCCAGGGTGCTGGTAAGTCTCGTTCATCTAGAAACAATGTATTATATACATTAAAATCGTTATGTGGTAGTTACTATTTTAATAGCTATTACCAGAAGTCTTCGATATAAAAGTTTGATTTCATCCAAAGGCGGTATTGATTCTATTGTCCAAGTCAGGTTATAGTGATCCAAATAACCACTGAGGGCGGGTGATATGAAATCAGCTGGTCCCGGACGTCCAGACACCTCTATGTATTTCTTTGTCCTTCCCAGAGCATTATCGGCAACACAACTATAGTTCCCAAAGTCAGTTGGTTGAAAGTTTCTAATAATGAGACTGTATCTATCGTCGTGTGGATACATTGAACGTCGATCGGTTGGGTCCAACAAAAAGGAATTTTGATACCATAGCATCTATTAGGAATAAGTAAATAGATAATATAGATAGGTTAATAATTATTAATAATGAATATAATCAGAATATAATCAGAGCTTACCTCCGAGTTGACATCGCCATGTACAACACAAACTAGTTCAATATCATATCCCTCGGCAGCATGTACCCAAGCCTTTTCAACGGTTATTTCAGGTGGAGCTTTAGAAACAAATTGCAATTGCAGTAAATGTAGATATGATTTGCGTAATGTAATACTAAGGTGATTAATTAGACACTTACATAAGATTGTCAGCTGAATGTCCATTGAAACGCGTTCCTTGACACCGTTGTCAGCAGAGCATTGATATACGCCTGCATGATGTCTGTCAACATTTTCCAAAATCAACGTTGAGCTATCTGACAAATGGGTTGGCCCAGAATATACGTCCTTCTTGAACCAATAAATTGTGGGGACTGGATTACCCGACGCCTTGCATTCCAATGTGACCGTGCTTCCCTTACGAGCAGTCACTTGACCATTGTGCGGCAATGCTCTTAGTGTGGGCGGTACTATAACAAAATATAATTACAATTTTATGTAAGCAAGAAAAAAATAGAAATCGGTTACCCAATATTTCGACGGTATGCACTTGATCTCGGTTTTCTTGGTCCCCTAGTTGGCAAATATAGTCTCCGGCATCCTGAGTCTTTACACCGTTAATCTGAAGATTATAGTCTCCAACAATTTTGAACCTTTGATCTCGAGATATTTTCAAATGGCCTGCAGTGAGGACTGATGATCCCTTTCTCCATAATAAGACAAATGATCCCAAATTCTGTACCTTACAGGGCAATTCGATAGTTTCACCAACTATAACTTTGTAAAGATGGCCCCGTGACAGAAACTTGGGTGCTGTAGTTGGAACATCGCTTTCTGGTATTGCAAAAGATCCAGCTGAAGATGATACTAACATTTATTTAGGTTAACTATACATATACTACATTTTAAGTATACATAAAATAAGTTGATAAAATTCCAAATTGGTTTCCCATTTAATTTTTTTTTGAAACAGTGAATAAAATTCAAAGATGCTTTAATAATTAAGAAACCCTAATTATAAAAAATCAGGTGCTTCAAATTTGGATACAGTTATACTAACCTTTCATTAACATTGTAGTGGTTAAAATGTAAATAAGAAATTGGCGTATCGGCCCCTGATGACGACGAATTAGTGATGCCTAAAAGATTAAATCGAAAAAAAATGAAAGTTTACGGTTTTCAACATTCGATCAACAATACGTGAAAAAAGAGGCGGTATAAAACGCGGCATGCAAGTTTACATGTATATTTCTACATACATATTTATTTTGGACTAAACATCACTATACATTTACATATTTTCCACAGCCTTTACGTACAGCCTTTTTATCATACGTAGGGTATCTGCAAGAAAAGTTCTCGAACTGGCATGTACATATGTATGTACATGATATACAGATAATTACCTATTTAAATCTACTCACGCCCATGTACATATGTTTGTAAGTTTCAAAATAAACTACTTTGTATCTTAACTATTTTAGTACGCATTCGCTTATGTGCAATTCAAACTTTGTATGAATGCGCATACATACATACAATTGTATGTGTCTGTACGTAGATACAACTTCACTAAAGTACACATGCATATGTGTACATACATACATTTATGTATGCACACTGATGCAATTAATTTTATTGTTAAAAAGATAATACTGTTACATGAATGCCTAATTAATTTTGTATATTTTTTTTAAGAGAATTACATACATATATCGATATATCGGTATGTTTGCTGTTCTATATGTATGTATATATGTATGTATGCCTCCACACGTATTTACATACATACATACATGCATGCATAGAATTCTGCACACATGCAAAAATTTCAATATGTATTGTCATACAAAAATTGCAGATTAAGAAATGAGATTTAATTATAATTGTGACGTATGTATATGTACAAGTGTATACACATGCATAAATTCCTCCATTTACACACATACATGCACAAGTACATACGAGTGATTCCGCTCTTTAAAGCCAGAATCACTAGAAACGGCCACTTACCATTTTGCACAACTCTTTTCCGGGCGCTCAATTATTCCATCAATCAATAATCTGGCTTTAATTATTACGTAAACAGGTTTCGATTCGGATATAAAATTTTATTTATATTGATTTCAAAGTAAACAAATATTTTTATCAGTTATAAAATAGACCAAAGTTTCTGGCTGACAAGTATAATTGTATTTATTCCTAACGTTTTCAGACTCACTACGCATGCTTAACTTTTACCTGAAAGCTAAAAAAGCTTTCTTTTACACATTATGCATGCATATTAGTGTTGTACAACAGCCTAAGCTGTTAGTATCCTGCCCAGTGTTGGCACCGATTGTTTTGTCAACGGATTATCGGAAATTCCATGCATACTTTTGCGCGCATTTGATTTATTCGGAACAGTGAAATCACTAAGCATCGAACATATAGAGTAATCAAACAGCGGATTCTACTCACTTGATACTATGCGGAGATAGGGACCCCAGAACACGAAGTGAGCGATCGGCTCTCAAGTTAGAACGCCCAAACAATTTGAAACCTTCTCAAGGGCGCGCTGTACACTTCACGAACTTAGATACCTGTGTGCTGTTGAAAATAATGTATCAAAATAAAAGCCGCTTTTCTCTGAGTCCACCGATTTCGCAACAGTGCCGAATAAAAAGTTGGAAAAATGCCGTTATTCGAAATGATTAATTGGCGCTATAAGAGTTCTGTTAATTAAGCAGTTAAACCACAGACAGTTTATCACTGATTATTAGGGTAGTTGGTTTAAAGTCTACTACGAAAACCTTTAATATTCATCAATTCGCTTACGTAAGCAGTTTTGTAAAGAATTTTTAATTTAAAATATTTAAATGGATTCATACATGGTTATTTCAAAGGAAAAATAAATAATACAATTTAGTTTCTAGTTGCAATGCAGCGAGCTATGTCAAGGTCTCTCCGAGAATCAATTTCAAGATCGTCTTCTTCTGCAATTTCAACAACTGAACACCTAATTAAACAGAATTTGAGAGTATTTAAAAATTACAATTACAAGTTAGAACCATTTACTTGACTTACATGTCATTTTGCAGAATCCCATTTGCAGTTAAAGCGCGTTTTGAAAAATAAAACATTCCTGTTTCAACCAATTCGCCCTCCCAATCCTGTCGTCTTGGTCTGGTTTTGGCATTAAAGTTAATAGAAATAAGTTTTCCATCTACCTTTCTCCAACGCAATTGATGGGTTCTAATTAATATTAAACATTTTTTTATCTTATCGGGTGACTGTATGTAATACTTAAATCCACTTACCTTTTGGCGGCAAAAACACAGTCGTGTGTTTGAAATTGACGTACGCCTTCAATTATATATTCCTCTTTTAAAAATACGGAAGTGCATTGAAATAAGGAAAAGTTATAGATGGATTGATGCACTTCTAGGAACTCTTGGACAGCTTCAATAGATGAAGTTTTATCCTGTGCATATTTTGCTGCGCGATGATGAACTAGACCTCCATCTGCAAGAATAAAAGGTATCAAAATGATAGAATTTCCTGTTGTGCATGTTATATATTATATTTACTTACATTTTTCAGCCTCAAGACCAATTTGCTTGTCGTCCGTGGAAACCCATATATACCGGAAACAATTTGTATTTTGAATTGTTTTAATAGTGCGTGACAGTAAAGAGAAACCATCAATTTCAACCAAGTTCTTTAATTTGATTCCTTTGCTTCCACCACGCGCAAGGATTAATGCGTGCAAATCATTGGAGGGACTAAATAACGAAAATTAAGATAAGAAGGATCCATAGATACGTATTATACATACCAAGTCTTTTTACTTTCCACTGAAATGTGTAAGAGTAATGCAAAAAACAAGAACTTCAGCGAAAACATAGTTGCGTACTTGCTTGCTGTAAGACTTTTATCTCTAGCCAGAATTAGATTCATACAAGCAAGACCATAAATAGTTGAATAATTCCAAATGTTTGTGTAATCAAATAATAAGGTTAATTCACGAAGCTAGTTTTATTGTCAATTTTCTCATGATACTTACTTATTAGACCTATTATGCCGACACATTATAACATAAAAGCATTTTTTGCATTTCCCAAAATAACAATCATTTAATGTATTTTATTGGACTGAATAATCTGAATCTAAATAAACTGAATAATCTCCAATTTATTTATGAGCTCAACGTGTCCACCTTAATTCCAATAACTATTGTACACCAGAGCGTATTGTAGTTGAATTAAGTTCGTCGAAACCGCAGTCGAGCTGTTTGTGACTGTCCGACCACACAGAAAGCGCAAAGCCACAATTTCCAAATTTATAAAATACTTCATTAAGTTCTTGATTATTTATTGCACAGTTAATATATATTGCCCTAATATTATTTGTACATTTAATAATTATGAAAAAAATAACTAAAAAACTTAATCAACTTCTTGTGTGTGTATGCGTGTTATTGTTTCTATAAACAAAACTACAATTTTTAGTTTTTCATTGTAATTACAAATTGGGCTATAAAATTAAAAATGTTATTGTAATATTTATGCGTACCTATTTATTTTGTATATACAAAGCTCTCAAGACCACAACCTATAAAAATATATTCATATTATAATAGTTTCTTTAGCTCAAAGTTGAAGAAAATAATGTATTTAAAGGACGCTGGCATATTTCTGGTTGATATATGCTTTGGTGTGATAGTTATAGGTCCGGATTGATGCAGCTAAAGTTTGGATCAACTGCTTGTCCCGCTTTGTGGATTGGACAAACGAATCCAAGCCGCCTCCGCTGAAAATGCATGTTTCACAAAGAGTTTCATGAGATATAATGGTATATATTTCTTTTAGAAAAATGTTGTTAATTAAGTAATTATCCGTACTTGATATCACGTGTTCGGAGAACTCGCTCAGCCCAAGTTTGTGGTCTAGGAATTTCCCGTGCCACTCCAACCTGTTTTTTGTCAAGGTAATCAATAACATCGTCGTAATAGTTGGTTCTGTAGTTATACATGTATTTGTATTGGAGAAATTTAGGCCTGCAATAAGTAAGTGATCAATCCTGTCTATTAATGGAACTCTAGATAAAGGATTATGCGAATATGACATACCTAACCCAATGCCGGTAAAGTTGCACAGGTTTCCTGTAACCGTCATCTTCCGGTGGCGGTGGAGGTGCCTTAGCTTCAATTTCTGCCTCGACTATATTTTCCTGATCTACGGCAATCTCTTCTGCTTGAGCAGCTTCCGACCTTGGCTCGGATTTTATACTCTCTGCTTTCGACGGAGCAACATCAACCGAAGCACCCTGGGAGGAGGTCTTAACATCAGTATCACCGGCATCCTCATCAGCTCCCCAAGGATCTTCTTCATCTGCCATTCTTTTGACAACAAAAATAAATAAGAACAATTTGCGTAAATAAGAGTATGAGGACAATAGGGAGCGGTTATGCCCTGTACTATACATCTGTCTCCCAAATCAATTAACATACGAACATTTTGAAAAGTGGAAAATTGTCATTGCGTAACCATAATAAATGGTCAATGCAACTAATGCAGTTCTTTCACTAATATCATTAATTCCGTTATTATGTTAAATTCATTGTCTCACTGGATAAAAGTAATAATATCATTAATTAATAAATCCAAATCAAAAAGGGCTTGATTATTAAAACGATTTAGCTACCACTTAAAGTTACGTTTTGAAACAGGCACTGCATATTAAATTCGGTTTAGCCTTTATGGCTACGATTAGGAAATTTTAATATGGGAAATATTAGGACAATTTTGTAATTTTAATTATTATATCCTCGTAGGGAACATTCCACATTTATTTCGTATGGTCCCAGTATTATATCAATTGAAATGCATTTTTTTTAATTTGTACCTGGGGAAGTGTTTATATTAAAGTTTAAATAAAAAGACTAAACAAAAATTTTTGTTACACGTAAATGCAATGCAAAGAAATTTACAGTTAAATAAGAGCACAATATATATGTATGCATGTGAATATATATAAGCGTAACAATATCTATTTTTATATTGTATGCGACGAACAGACCAAAAATTGGGGAACATGTAACAATTAACACCTATTCTCGTGTATCAAATTCAAATACTTCGTTAGTGAATCAATAAAAGGTACTGCAATGTACTCAATGTCTTGAAATGAAACAAGGTCTGAGTTTTTTCCTAACCAATCTTGTAATTTATGGACAACAAACTAAACCACTTACATTATTTAAAACCATTCGGGGTCGATAAATCGTGTTTCACTTAACACATTTTATTGACACCTATTAAATTATTATAATACTGGACTTACAACATAAACACATACCAGTTTTGTAAACCCGTTACAAATATACTAACATTTCCAAAGACAAAGTCTTCTGCCACCAGTGCTGTTTTTAAAGGTCAACAGGGTTAAAAATTTGAAAAATTGCGGGAAGCAGGAATTCTGGATTTTTCATAAATATTTTATTTTTTTATAAATTATGTTGGCATTTTTCTGCTATTTTTATGATTTGCCACAATTTATACAAAATCTCTAAGAGGAAGAACATAATCATTGGTTTTCATACTACCATACTGCTAACTATTATCTATATCGTTAACACTATGCAAAAGTGCCTTGAAGCAAGAAGGTCGAGGATCGGTTTCGCAAGGATGCTACGGACGAGCAAAAGACTTACTGCAGCTATTTTAAGATAACTATCACGGCCCACCTAAGTAATTTGCACGCTCATAAAACAAAAAAAAAATAGAAAATAGATCAGGAAAAATCATTGCAAAGGTAGAATTGCTTTTTATAGCCTTCGACCATTGAAAATGGTCAAAAAAGGGTATTCTAACTTTGTGCAAATGTATGTAACAGGCATAAGGAAGCATGGGAGATCTACGTATCCTTAACATTTCAATTTGATCAGACAATAAAGACAGAAGTTATTCAAGAGAATATGCGATAACACTAAGTGATTGTGTCAGCTAACAAGTGAGGCAAGCGTGCGCGAAGCGCGAGCGCCATCTATCGAAAATAATTTGGAAGCATGCACATGTATTTATGATTTTAACAAATTAAACTTACCGGCACATAGGTTGATGGGCATCCCACAGTCGCGTGCCGCTCAACTGTTGCTCTCGTTTTATTTGGAAACCTTAAAAACAAAAAAAAATAGCGCTTCAGTTAATTTTTTTACGCATGATTGTACATACAAGTCGTACGGGTCAGAATCTGCTCCCCCCGGACTGGAAAACTTAATGCAAATTTTGTAAAAAAAATCATGTAATGTTCTGTAAAAATAAATATATAAGGTGACATTTTTGATCAGATTTTTGCTGAAACTGTTCAGCATGCGCAGGCTGAAGCGCGCTGCTCGGAACATTGGGTACTAAAGTGAATTGAATAACTTGTAAATGTTTTAATCAACCGAGTTCATATTTGTTAAAATCAGAAAGTTGAATCGTCGCTCGCAAACCGCCTTTAAAATCTATATTATTGACTTGCGGTGGGCGTGGCACACAACATTTGTAATAATCTTGATCCGTGCATAGTATACAGAAACCTACAATTTGGTGCCTCTAGCTTGTATAATATAATATATGAGAAATGTGCATCGTCCTGCCTGTTACATAAATTTTCACACAGTTAGCACACCCATTTTGACCATTTTCAATGGTCGAAGAGCAAAAAAATTTTACAATTGTTTAACTGTAAACCAAATAAAAAAAATTGCAAAGAAATTGCAAACCAACATTTTTGTAGAGGAATACTGCAGCAGAACGTAACAATTATATAAGACATTTTTAATCTTTTATTTACTTTAATCTATTTTTGTATGGCGTTGTGAAAAAAATTAATTAAAAAATTATTTTTAAACAATTTAAGCAATTAATAAAGTATATTTATTTTGACATCGCATTAAATAATCGCCATAAAATCGATAACGTTATCGATGAAATCGATGGTCTCACATCGCTAAATTCTTACTTGTATATATATATGCTTCCATAGCAGCATTAACCCATATTATTCTGATAAGATAATTAATGTATCGAATGTATGCTTGTTTTCAGATTACTCACATATGTACATGTGAATTTGAGTGTGATTCACTCTGCGGTTCAGTTTTTAAAGCGATTTTTGTAGAACAAAATGGCAACTAACGCAGAGAAGGAATTTTACCAATTGGTACGTACAGATTTATATATCTGTAAGTGCAGAACTACAAACAATATATATTGTAAATAATACCAATATCTGCACTTGTTTGTATTTTGCAAATGGCACATATAAAAAAATACATTCAGTCATGCACACATATGGATGTACGTACAGCCGCGCAAGTGTTTACAATACTTCGCACAGTGGTGCCCCTGTTGTTAAAAGTCTTAGACAATCTACCAACAACGGACATAATAAAGAGATGCCATTTAATTAAGTTTTATGCTGCGGTGTCAATTTCATTGAGCGCACATTATACAACTCATATCATATTTTTCGAGAACCTATCAATGAGTTAGTAGTACACACAAGTCCATCAAAATGACAAGATATTCCATGTCGAAGTCAAAGTGCTGTAAGGAAACATAACTTAAATGTAGTGATATTGTAATAAGTGATACTAGTGAGTTACTCACAAGTTACCCATTATAATTCCTTTTTCCAGAGTATTAGTATAAGTAAAGCCGTGAATGGATTGGAGGCCCCATTGAAGTCTAAACATGCGCGATCAATTATTATTACAATACACAAGTATAGGGAAGCCAAAACTTTTTGGACGATATTGATTCGCCAACCGATCATGGAAAACAAATTTACGGCGTGGAAATTTTGTCATTTATTGCATAAAGTATTAAGGGAAGCTCATGAATCGGCCCTCCGGCATTCACAGAAACATTCCAACATGATCTTAGAAGTTGGAAAGTCATGGGGCCACCTACAGGATGACATTGGGCACTGCATAAAGGCTTACAGCCAGCTCTTGGTCATGAAACTTAATTTTCATGACAAGAATCGGATGATTCCCGGATCGCTATTGATAACGTTTGCTCAAATTGCTACCATCGCTGAAAGGGATGTAAATTACTAGTAAGTAATTTATATTTAAAATACAAAAGTTATAAAAACTAAGGAAAATACATTTTTCAGTTTTCAGTTGTGTGTGGAAATCTTCGATTATTTAGAGGCTATCATTGCAGTACAAGTGGCAGTTTTCAGTTCCATAAATACGTATCGGATATCCTCGATGACGCAACAAGGTCAATGCAGACTAGCGCCAATAATCACATTAATACAGGATTCAAACCCTCTGTACGATATAAGCGTCAGACTTATGTTCAAACTACATGAAAAACTGCCAAACGATGTGCTTAGCGGTCATAGAGAACGGTTTACTGGACTTTTTAACAAATTAAAATTTTTTTATGAAAGCGTAAGACCGTTACAATATTTTCATGATCTGATCAGTGTCCCGCAGTTGCCGGAACGTAGTCCAGATTTCCGGTCACAAGTTGACTTTGGAAGCTATATTCCTCCTGTGGTTACAGTTCAATCTGAACCAGATCTGGTAGTCAATGATCTTGTCGACACCAAGTCATCTACGAACACAGTGGAACAGGATCCAGTTCTCATTGAACGCATTAATACTCTGGAAAACGTCATAGAGGAGAAAAACGAAACGATCGAGAGGCTAATGGAGAAACTTAATACCGATGAAATAAATATTGAAAGAATGCAACAGAGTTATAGGCAAAACATTTTAGATCTGCAGAATACTAATACTGCATTATCTAATGAGCTGGCTACTACGCAGGAAATGTGTTCCAATATTCGGATGGAAAAAGACGACTTGGAATTAAAACTGGAGAATAATCCAATACTTATCCGTAAGTGTCAAGTATTATATTTCTAGTTAAGTCCGTTCGACTGTAGGGTAGCCCACAGTGTGTTTTAATTATATATTCTGAAAGTATCCATAATTGGGGGTTTATTTCGGCAGTTACATACATATAAAGAGATTTTTCTATTGAAGGACTAATCTAAGCTATCTACTGGTACTTTTTAAATAATAGCGTTAAATAAAAGAAATAAGTTTAGTTTTCCAGGAACATATCAAGAAGATGCTGGGGCTCTAAAACATAATCAACTGGCATAATACGAAGAAATGTCAGACTGAGTTATTAAATTGGAAGCTGCAGCATGATATTTTAAATGGGAACTTTATAGTTAAGGTAAATGTTTAAATCAAACGAAATTCTAACCCCAGTAAAAAGAGGTTTATGACTGCCCTAACTGCTTCAAAGCTTTCCTCTTTGTGATGCTACTTTTATTTAATGTCTTGCATGGAGTCTATTCAAATTTAATGTTTTATTTCTTCTAAATCAGGGATGTGGTAATGCTAAGCCTGAAAGAGTATCTATCTTACAGTCGATTAGATTTATTATGTTTTATTTTTCAAATTTAACAAAGCAATAAATTGTTTTATTTTATTTTAGAGAAAGTATATGAAGAAGAAGAAAAGCAAAAGTTATCCCAAGAAAAGTTCAACAAATTGAAGAACATGTACACCCAGATTCGAGATGAACACATTAACTTATTACGTCAGGTAAGAAAAAGTCATCTCTTATTTGTAATAATTTCACTCTAAGTGCTTTACATATCAATTTATAGCACGGAGATTTTACTAAATCCTTAAACAAAGAAAAGCAGGCAAATGCGGAACTGCTGATGCAAATAAAAGAAATCACCGAGGAACTAGTAAAGAAAAATGAGAACATTGAAGAAACCAAAACTAGCGAATTAAAACTTTTACAAGAAATTGAGAATCAAAGAACATACACTTCCCACCTTGAATCAGTTGCGAAAGACAACAAAAAGGAATATGAAGATTTTTTACAGAAAAAGGAAAACGAAATTCTTCAAGCGGTAAATGCTTTGAAAGAAATTGAAAGTGAGCTCACCAATGTTAAATTACTTCTGGACAACAAAGAAGAAAAACTTGTTGAAGCTCAAAGCCTTATAAGCATCAAGGATACAGAGCACGCTGACAACCAAAAGATTTACGAAGAGAAATACCAAGAGCTTTCTACCACACACAAGGAGTTGGAAGACGTTTTCCAAAAGGATTCCCAGACTTTACGAGCTCTTTTAGATGAAACAGTTCAACAATTAAAAGAAAAGGAAAATGTTTTACAGGTAAATAAAGTAGAACTTCTGCCTGAACTAAAGAAAAGCTGTTTTAAAACATTTATTGTTTAGGCAACTGAAACATCCTTAGCCACATTACATAAAGAAAAAATGGAATCCGAAGAGCATCTAAGTGAGATGCAACAGAAACTAATTGGAAAGGAAGATGACTTGGTCAACACAAACAAAAAAGCGGAATCATTAGAAATAGAAACACAAACTTTACGTGTTCTTTTAGACGAAACTGTCCAAAAACTAAAGGAAAGGGAAAATGTTTTACAAGTAAATGGACTGAAACTTTAGCTTGAGCCCTTATTTAAGAGAATAAAAACGTTTTTAATTTTTTTTTTCAGAAAACTGAAACTTCTCTAACCGCATTACACCAAAGTCAAATAAAATACGAAGAACTACTTAGTGAAGTCCAAACAAAACTAGTGGCTAAAGAAGGGGATTTGGCCAATACAATCAAAAAAGTCGATTCTTTAGAAATACTAAATCAACAATGCCACGAAAAGCTAAGAAGGATGCGAAATTTGACTATTGAGACTGTAAGAGAAATATGTCATTCCAAAATAAATAACGAACAGCAAGAAACAGCGGAGGTAGTCTCTAAAATGACTTTAGAAACGGATGCCTTACTCCAAAAATTGAATAATTCTGCTAAGGAACCAATTGACGAGTGCACTGATAAGCTGCACGATATTATATGTCTGGGAAACTATTATATTCAAATTTACGATCAGTGTAATACAATTTATTTATCCACAACGGAAATTGAAAAAGGACAAGGTATGCAAACTGGCAAGCACAACTCATATCAATAGTATTTATCGAAATACTCTTTTTTTCAGACATACTTAATAAAGTACGTTCTTTATGTCCGGATCTTATGAACCTATTTGAAATATCCCAACAAGATAACAAACAGGGAGAAATTCACAGCGTTGTAAGTGAGGTACAAAAGAAACTTTATGAACTAAACGAACTCGTTCAGGGAGTTTTAAACAACTTCGAAAATAACGTTGACCTTGAGAAGCTTATTGAGATTGAGCTTAAAGAAATGGACATTGCAATCGAAGATGCTGCGTCTAAAATTATTGACTTGATTTCTAAGACTCGCGAGAATGACAATAAAATAAAACTAGAAGTAAATGAAAAAATATTGGAGGCATGCACCAGTCTAATGGAGTGCATAAAAGTATTAATTTTCAAGTCTCGTGTGCTTCAGCGGGAAATTGTATCTTCACAGAAAGGTAAGTTAGTATATAATTAATAAAAAAACATTCTATTTATTGAACTTTATTTTAGGAAATGCTAGTACAAATGAATTCTACAAACGTAATAGCCAATGGTCGGATGGACTAATATCAGCATCCAAAAGTGTTGCGAAGGCTGCTAACTACCTGGTCGAAGCTGCTAATAATGCAGTAAACAGTGAATCCGGGCAAAATTTCGAACTAATTGTCGCTGCGCAAGAAATAGCGGCATGCACTGTTCAATTGGTGATTGCAAGTAAGGTGAAAGCCCATCTTAATAGTGAAAACTTGGCAAATTTGACGGTAGCCTCAAAAAATGTAACCAAAGCAACTGGCGTTGTTGTTGCAACTGTTAAAGATGGTAATGCAAGGCAGGAGCAAGAACAAGATAATGAATTTTCTAAACTAACACCATCTCAATTGAAAACCATGGAGATGGAAATACAAGTTAAAGTATTAGAATTGGAGCAAGCGCTTCAAACACAACGTTTCAAGTTATCTTCATTTAGAAAAGAGCATTATCAAAAATCGGAGTACTGAGAAAGAAACAAAAGATATTATTACAATACATACAAATATTTTTATTTAAATATAATTGTTAATATTAAATTTTGTTTTGCATTAATCAAACTCTAATCCGTTAAAATTGTCTTGTAAATCATGAGACGTTTAACAATATATCGCGAAAATAAGGGACAAGCTTTTAGTCCATTCTGCATAAGATTATTTATACCTTACCATGACTTTTATTCACTGTATGTAGATTTATATAATTTTGATACTATATTGCCTTCAATTGTTTCAATAGTCAATAAAACGGTGTATTATTTCTTTTAATATTTATTTAACTACCGCGGATACATTTTCATAATTGGCACTACTGTAGATTTTTTTGGCTCTATCAAAGGCTTCTATTATGCATGACCTGTAAAAAACGGATTTACATTAAAATCAAGCCAACATAATTTTCTTCGGCGTGCCAAAGCTTAAATACTCGTTCAGATTGATTTAATGGTATCATTTGGATATTTTACAAATAACGTACAAAAACACTCTGCAAGAGTATGATATAATATAATTTACAATGTTATAACTTTACCTGAACAATTTCTGATGTAATACATAGGCACTCACATGTCCAGCGTCTAAATACTTCACTTCTGCACCAGGCCATATGTCTTCAAGACTTGAACAACCATCTCGCGGAACATAAGCATCGTCTCGCGCACAAACTGCTATTATTAGGGATGTATCAAAGGGTACTGAAAAGTTTTTTAAATGAGTGCATTCGTCCATCATTCCACGCATAAATTGTAATGCTTCTCGCTCCCACCAATTCGTCTTTGTAATATCAATTTTTTTATTCTTGTTTTGTGCAGACAAGGGCAATATATATTTCATGAGTTTTGTTAAGGTGGATCGTTCGGCATCGTGTGAAAAGTTTTTACTTAAGACATCATTAAATGGCAACTGCAACTCGTTGGATTTTAGCGTTGTATTGTTTTGAGTTTTCAATAAAAATATTGATTGATCAGCATTCAATAATTCCGAGCTCTTTTGAGTATTATTACAACTTCCATCAGTCTTGGTCTCCAGCGATTGGATTTTTCTTGTATCGTCAATATCCTCCTTAAGCTGATGCAGAGACTGATTAAAATTTTGTATAAAATTCTGACCTGCGGTAAAGGCATCGTCTATAACAGTAACCATTTTCGAAAGCCGTTCTCTATATTGACCATCCGAATAATATTGTGTCTCCAGCATATCCCAGTTAATAGATTGACTCATTACTCCCTAAGTTAATAAATATAAGTACACGTCAATGAGTTTACACATGACATATTCGAACCTGAATCAGGTTGACTAAAATAAACGTATTCTAATCACTTACTGTCGTAAAAACCGCCGATGCTGTTGACCACGATAAGCAGGGTACTAATACCAAAGGTTTCGGCCAATTTGTTGCTGCCAAAGATGCCATCTAAAGAATTTAATAAAATGCAAAAACGTAGAGCAAATTAATAACGTGTTATTGCTAAGCATTCAATCAATTAAATTACATGTCCTCCCATTGATAATCCAGTAACACCTAGTGGTCCAAATCCATTTCGCTCACACCAGTGCAGAAGAACAAGACACTCGAGGATAAGGCAGCCACCCATTACAAATATATCCGAAACATTGTGCAAATTCGATCGTCTGTCAAAAATTGTGATTAATTAAGACAGTGCATACAAATTCCATTAAAGTGTATTACATTCATATATATAAGTTAACGTGTTAATAATACTTTGCGTTCAGGACCTTGTATATAACTGACTATTTTTTGCAAAATTGAAATTTTCAAGCTTATACTATAATTACATTTGATTATCGGGTTTCCGTAATCCATAAAATGGGTTTTCTAATATTATAGATCCAATATTTGCTTCTTTTAATAAAGGTTTGGCAATAAAATTTCTACGACGCCAGAAAAACTGAAAAATACAAATGAAAAAAGAACATATACTTTCATTCTGTTTAAATGGTTTGGATTTAACAGCGATCCTTAGTCTATAAAATCCTAGTTTACTCACATGATCACCAGTTCCTGCTAAATGAATGCAAATCGGTTTGTGTTCTTCATTTTTCCACTTATTGGGAATCAACAATTGAAAATATGCCTTTTGTGCAGCTTCAGGAACAACTCCTGGTATATGTAGTTCAAGAGGTGTAGTAAAATTACCTTCTATTAAGGTTGAATCTGAATATTTCTTTTTTTTTGTTATCTCGACAGGATAGTCCCGCGGTACGAGTTTAAAACACGTTTCTCTGCACGAAATAATTTTTCTAAATTGAAACAGTCTGAAAAAAAAAATAAATATGTTTGAAAATAGAAAATTTAGTGTAATAAACTAGATAATTTTCTTAACAGCTCAAAGTAGAATGTGACAAAACAAGAGGAATACCCGTAATATAATGCGATACATTCTAAACATCGAAACAAGGCACAGACATTATCGAACTGGAAACTTTCATATAAACAAAACATTGTATATTATGTTTGTCAAATCATGTTTTTACAACTGTAGTCATGACTATAAATAAAAGTTTGGTGAACTTTAATTTGACTATGAATAAACGATATATTTCTTTAATAATAGTGGTCATTACGTAAAGGACTTGATAAAACATATGTACATATTGTCATACATGAATGTTTGTGTATTGTGCTGCACGACTTCCGTTCAATGGTAATCATCTCCTTAGCTTACCTACGTAAGTTTTCAGGTTTTCCCCATCCCTTTTCAAAAAATTTGGTAATGAGCATTCGTCGATAAATGTTGTCAAGTTTGCTAGGAGACATTTTTCTATTATTAACAATTTCTACTTAAATACGAAGAGTCCAACTTATTTGTTTTAATTCATTTACTAGTTCACTTTGACCGGGTTCTCGAACATATGGAACAAATTCATTTTCACAATTGCATTTTTCTAATCATCGATATGAACAACTTCTAATCGATATTAGCATAGTAAAGTAATTACTATTCCGATACATAGAACAGTATCTTATAAAAAGTTATAATAATTTTATTGTTGAAGTTTTAAATTCAGAAAAAAAATATAGAAATATAATATGTAGCTGGAATTAAAATGTCATGAAAACGAATCAGTCAAGGCTTTTTTGTGCAAGGACCGAGTATTGTAGACTGTTGCCAGTATTTAACATATCTAATCGAATTTTGCTAAACTGTTTCTAACGGTTTTATGTTTGTATTAAACTGTATTGCAAGAATAAAATGTAAAAAGCCACACAATTTAGCAATAAATATTCATTTTATTCAATTATTCGATAATACACTCACAAATAAAGGCGAATAAGATGACCAAGATAACAAAATGAACTAGCTCCAATTAGTTCACAGCGTGTTCCTTTGAGCTTTGTCAGAATTGTTTTGATTAGTTTCGTGAAACAATTTTATGATTATTATATTCGTATGAACTAATTTAACTAACTTTTTTAACAAATTTTATGGTTTTTATATCCGTCGGTTTAGTAATATTTAATAAAAGTCTGTAATATAGACAAAAGAAAAGAAACACTATATTTGAACTTATTGAAAAGCCTACATAAATAAAAATGAATCCAGCCGTATTGATTCTGTCTTATGGAAACGTTTCCCCGGTTAATATTGTTGAAAGTACGTCATTTATGTTACCTACATTACTTACAGTGCTAGGTTCATGACTATTAATCACTATTTATTTATTTTTCAGATATTTTATCTGAAATGACTCAACCCAAAGTGTTAACTACCACTTTATGCGAATCTTTGAGTATAAGTTCTTATAAATGTGATATTAGTAACAAATACTTTTCAACCAGTATATCTTTAATCGCTTTTGACGGCAATTTTGAAAGCGTTCCATCTGAAATAAGGAAATTGACTGAATCTCTAATTATTTATTTCGATCCAAGTGATGTAAGTACATTACTTGAATATGAGTTAAATGCATTATTATAAAATCTTTCTTAGAAATCCTTCATTAACAAATTATCTGAAATAAACGAGTTTGTGGAATCCAACAATATTGATCTTGGCTTTTTGGTAACATCGTCTCTTTCTGGAAATCCAAACGAACTATCATTTGATGATCTCAGAGTTTGTACAAATATGGTTTTCGATATTATAACTCTTAAGGAAGACACTGAAAACACTTCCGAGAACCGCGGATACAGTGAGATTTTAGAGGGATTAACAAATTGTGTTTGGTCAAATGTAAAAGTTAAGGGTGCGTCGAGTAAGTATGCGAAAATAAATTTGTTATATAATATGCTAAGACCGATATAATTTTCGACAATACCATTTCTGAATTAATAGATTCTAATCGGAAACATTTGAATGATAATGAGGATTTGGAAAACGAACTGAATGATTTTGAAAATCTACTTATTACTGCTCAAAACTTACGAAGCAACACACATTTAAACAGAGATGAAATATTGAATAAAGCGGAGGAACTGGCTAAGATTATGTCAACAATTTTAAATGATAACGAAAGTGATTAACTTTTTTTTAACTAAGCGTTCCCCAAAAACCTTTGAGTTTAATAAAATAAATAAATTGTATTATAAAATAGTATACTTTATCTGGTAAATTGAATCAAGAAATCGAAAACTTAAGCTTTATTTTGGAGGGCTTTAGAGATTATATTAACCTTTTTTTCCGGTTTGCCCCAAGTCAACAGATGTAAGTAAATATGAAAAGAGTTATGCCTTTATTCGAACTAATTTCAATATGAACATACAATGTAAAAATAGCCAAACATTGAATTACACTAGATTGTTTATTTTGTTTTTTAAGCGTTTTTGTATATAAATATTGTGTGTGAGTTCACTAAAATCAGCTTTAATGCACTTATATATCCCTCAATATGCAGAAAAATATATTTTGAAGATATTTAAAAAAACCGCTTTAATAAACACAAGCATGGTTATGATTTAACTCCAATATTGAGTAAAATAACCCAATTAATATTAAGGAATGAATAAATATAAATAAATGTTCCGAGTTAGCTTATTTATAAGGACCACATTAATTTCATTATCATTGCAAAGCAAAGAATGTGCTGCTTAGGGCTTCATAGATTTCTGAAAAATAAATAAAATTAACATCAAAATCGGTTTTAATGTGATTTTGATAAACCAAAATCTGTTTTAATGTGATTTTGATAAACTATTTGCATTATTCAGAGATCTCTCAATTCAGCCTACCTCTTCCGAAAATTCCATATCATCCCTTAACTGTTTCGATCGACGCTTTTCGGTTGACGTTAGAAGCTGGGCAACCTTTGTCTGTTTTGCTAGATCGTAGGCTTCTTTTTTGCTACGCATTGCACAATCCTCCAGAGTTTCGGCCGCCTCAAACATGCCCTGTCGCCTGTAAAGAGCTCCAAGGTTCTTTAAAGTTGTTGTGACGGTTGGGGAATCTACTTTGGCAGCTTTGTGCCATCCTCCATATTCTCCATATGGAGTATTTTCGCGGTTATCAAATTTATGTTCCTCACGCTCTTCTGCTACCTATATAATATACAAATAATATACAAATTATAAACAAGTTAATATGAAAGACGGAATATCTATTTACAGATGATACATAGATTTCGTTTAAATATCTTTTACAATCTGTTTACCTGCCAAATAGGTTTGTTTTTGCTGTCAATTGCTCCAAATTCACGTTCATGGGCTCTTGTCAGTACCTGTTTATAGAGAATTTCAGCTTCGGTATATCTTCCTTGTTTGAGATAACATCCAGCCAAATTATTTTTGGTTTTGGCTACGTTTGGATCGTCGGGCCCCAATTTGGATTCATATATATCAAGGGCTCGCTGATAGTATTTTTCAACTTCATCATATTTTCCTTGGTTTTGGCAGAGCAACGCCAGATTATTTAGTTGTTTTGCAACATCGGGATGATCTTTGCCAAGAACCTTTTCGCGTATTTCAAGGGCACGCTTGCACAGTGGCTCAGCGTCCTTATACTTTCCTCGTTTACCATACAGAACAGCTAAGTTGTTCAATGTTGCAGCAACGGCTGGATGATTTTCTCCAAGTGTTTTTCCTCGAATGGACAAAGCATCGTTTAGTAAATTTGCAGCTTCTTTGTATTTATTCTACGTCGTTAAGTATTCAATTATTTCTGTTTTAAAGTGAATAATATTCTTTTTACTAACTTGATCACGATAGACAAGAGCCAAAATGTTTAACATTGTCGCGACATCTGGGTGGTCGTGGCCACTAGTCTTCTCAAGATCTTCAAGTGCTTGTTTGCATAGCGGTACTGCAACTTCATATCTGAAAAGTCGAATCTATTAATATGTATTTATGCATTATGGACAATGGAATATAACTAAATTATCATATTTGGCCAATCAACCAGCGATTGCCTTGTTTTCTGGTAAATACAATACCTGCCCTGCGATGCATATTGAATGACAAGATTATGGAGCGTACGCAGACGAGCGGGAATCTCATAGCCAGATGTTTGATTTGCAAATTGGCTTGGAGGAGTGGGAGACATATTGTTCCTATCTTCATTTTCTTCATCAGGGAAGAGTTCAACCACAGGATCAGTTCGAGTCTTTTCACAGGATTCATCTTGCTCTTGATTGTCATCGTATTTTTTTACAGATGCCATAAACTCAAGATGCTTCTTTTCCTCTTCTAGTTGTGCTACCAATTGTTCAGATGCCTGAAACTTCTGTTGGGTATTAGCAAGTTCATCTCGCAGCCAAGCGTTTTCCTGATGGAGTCGGCGCACTTGTGTCTTGAGTTTCTGTTTTTCGGCTTCAATATTTTGCAAATGCGATGTTAGAGCCATCATAACCTGGGCTTCACTCAGTCCAAGTTCTATGTTTTCAATGTTTTTCCTTAGTATATCTGACTTTTCATTATCCTTTTGGACCTCCGATATACCATTCATTATAGAAACATGTTCTACCCGCAAAGCTTCCAAGCCCTGCAGAACAGTTTTTGTGTTGCTTATAATTTCGTCTTGAGACATTTGCGTCATTTTTCCGATTTCTTCTATTTTCTGTCTGCAATAGGAAATTGTATTAAAAAGTGAATTTAATAGTTACGTAAGAGAGATTAAAAATTCAAAACGTTATAGTTAATATTTTTCTCACATTCTATAGTTTTTTATAGCTTTGGACATAATCATTTTCACGGCAGTAGTGACGTCCTGGCAGTACTTTTCAGAAATCGATAATGTGAAACTAGCGCATGCGCATGCCTAATTTTGGAGTTCTATTAAAATCGACGAATTTTTTGAGCAATTACTTCTTGAAGTTTTGTACCGTTATCGATAGTCCCAACGATTGGCAATGAAGAAGCTGCAAAACTATCTTTCAGATTTCCACACCGAATTCAAAAAGACTCCCACTTTTGGGAGTTCAAGTTTAATAAAACTATAATTAATTGAAATATTTAAACAATATTTTCATTTATAATTGCAGAGAAAATATTGGAAAAAGTTGACACTGGGGAAGAAAGTACAAAATCTTCATTAATGTCTGCTTACTTTGGGCGTTAAGCCCAACGTCTTTCGGCTCGCAGCTCAACGCCCAACTTGACTCATTCATTTGCAGCCCGAACTTTCCAAAAACCTTGTATGCAATAGTTTTATACGTTTATATCGACATTCTAAGTGAACATTAAGTATCTATGTATATTGTTACGTTAAGCCAACCTCTCAGCCAACTGCAATGAGTAATTCATAATTTAGAAATTATTTTTCTGCCTTTGTTTCCAAGATGACAATTTTATTCCAGCTATGTTTTGATAATAGTCTACAACTGATTTTGTTTGGATTTAAACATATGCTCATATATACGAATGCGCGTAATTAAACATATAAAGTGTCCCAGTCAAATATAGCCATTACATATATGTATATACAACATGAAATCATGAATTTTGCAATGCTACCACTTTACTGCAATACATTAACACTTGTAAGTACACATAAAAGGCATTAACCCATGTGTGTACGTTCAAGTCATTAGTAATCACATAGTACATATACATATGGATGTACAATTGAATTATGTTTTATAAGCAAGTTTATAAATAATGTCACTCCTAAACCAAAGTTTCGTTTTATGTAGACAATTTAAAGTGTCTATGTTCAAGTTTGGTAATAAGCCTGCACAATAACAACTATTTTAAATGAAAGTATACAGACAGAACCAATAAGAAATTTAGTGAGACATTATCAAGAAGTAACATTAGTACATTAGTAAAATCATTTCATCTATTTGTTCATTATATCACATTATAACTTTACTACTTCAAACTTTTTTAAAACAAAAACTTACATGCAGAAACACAACTTATAAAAGATTAACAAATATCTGCCATGGAATAGAATTTGGGATGATTAATAGCATTAAAACGAATCTAGCAATAGGAACGATGGAACAGAACATTTTAGCAAAAATACGCCAAGTACGCAGTGCTAGTCACAAGCAAAATCACGCTTATTCTCCACAGTGATCATGGAAAATATTCGCTGTTAAAGAAAATTATGAAAATATTTTATACAAATTGAACAAAACGACAAAAACTCACTAGAATTTATTAGTGAACTTATCAAAACTCTTATTAATTTAAAGTTATAAAGTAAAACAGAAATTTTTATAAATATCAAATAGGTTGTTTATTACAAGAATTATTAATTTTTATCTTGTGATAATTCACGTTCGTCAAAAACACGTTTTGCATAATTAATCTGAAACGAGAGATTAAAATAAATAAGAATATTATTTAAATTATGGATTGTAAAGAATTTATGATATGATATGTTAAAAAAAGGGTGCGGGTCCGAATTCAAAGACTTACATGTCTTGAAACAGTTTCAGCGCATTCCTCAGATCGGCATCGTATTCGTGGTCTAGTTACTCTTGGTGTATTTGTTGATATTTCTATGTAGTAACTTGACGCAGCATTACTTGTTGACGGGGTTATGCCCGTATTTGTGGTTAAGGGATGACAGGAAAGTATTTCACTCAGGTGATTATCAATCATGACGGTTGGATTTCCATCGTATAATGAAAATATACGAACGTATTCAGTTGAAACGAGAAGGCGCAATCTTTCTTTTCTCTCTTTATCACTCCAAAGGCAATGCTCATAAAATATGATCTTCTCATTGAAATTTTTACGATTAATTATGTACAGAATTTGTTGACCCTGGCTTTGTCGACTAGAGTAGGAAGGAAGTAGACCACCAGCATCGCCTGTAATACAGCGGGGTAACCGCTTCCTGTTAGGAGAATTGCGATGTGTGTCTCTACTTGTCTCCCGCACAGCACTGGCTGTTTCCGAAGCCAAGTCTAACATTCCGATTATTGGTTTTGTTATAGTTCCTACTATTCCTTTTCCTAAACCGCTGAGAAACCCTGGAACACCTTCATTTGTAGCACCATCGTATGTATGTCGAACAATGCTCGTAACTCCACCAAGCAAACCAAAGCCAAATCCCTTTATACCAGCTGCAAGATGTCCACCAGATGTATTTGATTGTAGCTCCAACATTCGTTGTCTCGTTTCATTATCGTGATCATCCAATACAACTTTTCCCAAACTATCTGATAGTGTTTCTGTGAGCTTTGCTGTAGAATTCGAAATGCCATGAGTTACATTTTTAACAAGACTTTTCACAGATCCTTCAAAGATAAGTCCAGAAACACCTTCCGACAGATCGTTAGCAAAGCCCAGCGGATTTCCTAGAAAATCAACACTTCCCAGTATTGAAGCAGCGTGCCATTTAATCTGATTAATGTAATGTGTCTTTATCGCCTTCAAATAAACATCAATCGTTTCGAAATGGTACTTATCGGAAAAATGATCGAATTCTATAGAGGCATCTTCAAATTTAATTAATGTCAGTCCCAGAGATTTTTTAGTTCTTTGTAGGTCATCGGAAAGCTTAGATGATGTGAATGCTGATAGTTTAACCTGAAGGGTAATTATTAATTAAAGAAATGGTAATCAAAATATATATTTAAAAACAACATTATGTAATTATTTGTATATTGAATACGAATACAATGATAAACTCACCTGTGTTGGTCCAATACTGAATTGCTCAAAATAGTATCTTTTCATGTCCTTCTTTAGTGAATTCCCCTCAAAATACTCAAATTCATAGGGCAATGATGAGGTTTGTTTACTCTCCTTGCCATATCCCAGAAATGAAGCAACTTTCAAAATAAGCTTTTCTTCAAGATACATAATACACGGCTTCAGATCAAGGGTTAAGTATTTGAAAATGATCGCGTGTTCATTAGGACTAGGTAGCATTTTCAATTTGAGGAGCATTCCATATTTTTGTTTGTCGTCGTCATGTGGCAAGGAACTGTGCAGAGTTACTTGGCTGGTAGCATCTAACAATTGGTTATCAATTTGAATGTACGATATTTTTAAATCAATTGACTTATCCGCGGTACTTTCCGCAAATTCAGCAAGTATGCTGTCCAAGCTTATAAATACAATTTCTTCACACGGCTTGAGAGTTATAACTGAGATACCGATTCCTTTGGGAAGATCAACATTTATCTGAAATATAGAGTTTGTAGAAGTATGTAATTTATATTTGTATAAATAATTATGTCACACACCTGGTAATCATATGAAGTTTGAGTTTTCCCTTTATCCATTATTTGCCTGTTATTGAAAGATGCATGCGACCACATTAAATCTGGTGCCAAAATTATTTCATTTGTCTTAAGTTTAATATCACAAATTTGAACTGTACGAATTGGTCCATCCATTTTGGTTAATATTTCCAATTGTCCGGATCCAGGTCTTAACTTTTGAGTTACAAGATGCTGATAAATTGGTACAATATCTTTATGTTTTGAACTATTTACAACACGACCCAAAACAGCATTACAGCCCATACGTAGACCTTTTTTCCCAAATTCGGCCTATTAAGGAGAAACAGGGAACAGACGATGAACAAATATAAAAATTTACATATTCTCACTATTTACTATTTCATACCTGTACACACATATTTGCGTGACACATTAAACGTCCATTTTCAAATCTCCATGTCTGAGTTGTGGCTCTTTGTTTATTAGGTTGTTTGACTACCAATTGAGTATACTCATTAGGATTGGGAGGTTTTTCCAAATCTAGTACCAATCGGACAGCGCTGCTTTCATTTGATTGTATCGGAGGTGTGGATCCTTCATGCTCCAACTGACCATTGGAGTTCATAAGCCATAATTGAGAACGATCTCCGGAATTCTTTTCCATAATTACAACTCTTTTATCAGAGACACCCAAAACCAGTTGCTGATATTTTTCATCAGGTTTATCAACGTCTCTTTTGAATTGGTCAAAAGTGTTGTGGAAGGCAATATATATAAAGTTAGAGTAAGTAAGGGTTTTGCTATTGTTGTTTGATGTTATAATTGGAAATTCAACAACGTTTCCACCAGGAGCCTCCATCATCAAAGTTTGTACGCCCAAAGGATCATCCATTATATATGCTAATGACGACTGTGACCGAACTGGTGTGGGCCAATGTTTAGATCCCTTTTGTGAGAAATTTATAACCACCTCCGAAAAGTTGTCAATTCTTATTGGTGGAGGTAAGCTTCGTGCATCCGTAAAAAGAAGAATAAATGTGGCATCCTTGGATATTATTTCCAATCTTAAAAAGTGCATTTCATTCCATTCATTTCGAACGTTTATATACAAGCTTTGTGTTTCATTGACTGGAATTCCCTTGGACCAATAACAATGATCAACATCAGAAAGTCGTACACAAATAAGCGGTTCTTTATCCCCATGACTCCAGTGAAATGGAAAATTGCAATCGTTGGGCGCTGATATAACATAAAGCGAATCGGCATAGTCCTGTAATATGCAACAAAGTAGATTATTTGACAAAGAATAATGGTTTTGATATTATTTTACTCTACTATTTTACTCACATCATGTAGAACATTGCATTTTTGAGAAAACTGAAGCGTGTGTCCACTGTTGTTGTAAATATGGTAACGGGGAGACAAGGATACGAATGTCGTACACGAATACAATCCACGTCCACGACGAATACTTATACCGATTGTTTTACAACTTGGCCCATTTTCTATCCGTAGCTCTCTGTCGGTAATACTCTTGATTAAACTGAAACTCTTACACCACTGACAGTGTACAAATCATTTAACTGTTATTAAATTATGTCTGATTTAAATACAACCGTAGCTACCTGATTGCTGGATCCATACGCACTACCAAGACGAACCTCTAGAGATGGAGATCCTTCTTGATCAGAAAATGAAAACATTAAAGGAGCAATTTGTCGGGCTGTTTCGTGTTCGTTAAATTGCCCTGCTGCAATTTTGTTTGCTCCCTCTTGTTTATAAATCAATGGTAGTCCTGTTTTATTTACAATCCATACAGGTGCACTTATGTAGATTTCCATTCCTTTCCCTTCCTCAGCTTGAATCTTAATGCGAAGATGCAAGTCTCTATTTTTCGCATCAATTAATTTTAACTTAAGCAACAATGGGGTTTTCTCATTGTGGTTCGATGGGACTTTAACATGTCCTGACACTTCAAAATTTTCCAGAGTTATACTTAAGTAAAAGGATTCGCGTACATTTATATTATAAATGTTCTTGTTCCGGAAAGCACTTACTCGGCCATAGCTAGCCCCATTAATATTATAAGTGAAATCATAGCAAAGTAAGTTTTTTAGCGTTAACGGAGATAGAACTAGAATTGAGTGTCCCAGCACACCTTTGTCCTTATAAGGATACATTTCCTTACTGACATAAACGAGTGTATATAATAAGCTTCTATTAATATCATAACAATTGTACAATTCTTGGGTAGAGTCCTTCTCGCAATCCTTCCATGCTATTTCATCGTTACTAAATCCAATTTCATCAGCATAACCCCCAGAGTTTGTAGTTATTCTGCTTTCGTTTGGAACATGAGAGATGTATAGGGATGCATCGATAAATTTTAGTGGTACACAATACTGATCGTCAGGAGCAATAGTGCATATATTAGAAACACTTTCTTGTTGATTTTTATTCAACATCATCTTTAGACAAATATCGTGATCTAACTTATTTATTACACTTAATGGTGACATTACTTTAATAAGCTTTTGCGCAGAACCCATTAACGAAATATCGAAAATTATCCGACTTTTCTTCTCATAATGAGAGTCCAACCTGGTTGTTCTGGAGTATGTGCCAACTTTGTCTATGGATACCGATGCAATCAATGTCCATCCATGAATTTGTACCAGAATTTGATGCTGATTTAATAGATGCGAGTCGATATGTCTCAGTTTACTTTTATGACTGAAATCAAAAGTTTTTATTTCGTTGGGCTGAACGGCTATCCAGTTTTTCATAATTTCCGTCTGATGCATGTCGGAACACGACAAATCTCCAAGCTGAGCGTAGATTGGCTTGAAAAGAAGTGCTGATCCAGTCAGGTTTTGCAGGGCGAATGGAACGAACGGTGAACGTTGTCTGAAATTCGAATTTTTCGCATTTTCAAGAGAATGAAAATCACTAGTCCAATTCTTGGAAACCATTCGATATAATTCGATTAGAGTTGAAGTAACATTTATTCTCAGCAAATTCCTACTATGTACACTGATTTCAAACCGTTTCTTGTTATCAAAATGAATGTTTTTATATTTCCATTTCGCATTGCATTGCCATATTTCAGCAAGAGGTTCCCATCCACTTAATCGGCGATTATAATAGCTTAGTGTAACCTCAGTATCAAGATCGCCCTCAGCTGTGTTATTAAAATTCAAATTATTAACTTCGATATTGTTTCCCTGAAATTTATATTTTAGTAACAGTTTTGTCAATGATATTTCAAGAAGAGGTACGTCAGCATCCATACAATCATCTATAACGCACACAGAGATGCAATTTGCATCTAACACTGCTGTTTTTAACTCGAGTGCCGGATTCTTAATGGTGTTACGTTTCTGTTGGGATAGCCACAGGGCTGCCTCGTTGAGTCTCCAATTGTTAAGCTCCATGGCATACCAACAATTTGTAATTTCAAATCCCATTGCCAGCAGTGGTGCTATTTTTTCAAATTCAGAATTAGACTTCGATAAGGCATTTTGTGGTGAGGAACTTTGAGATGGTATTGAGCTTATCATTTTCAGGAAGAGTTTCATGTCAATATAAGATAATCGTATATTTAGTTGCTTGTGAACAACAATATTCAAACAATTGTTTCGAAGTTCAATATTCAACGTGAATGGATCTATAATTGAGAGGGCGCTACCATCTTCATCTTCTAATATGCAAGAAAAGATCTCCAAGTGATTGATATTTACAGACAGCGGTACAATATTATTATTTGGTTTGTAGGAAATTACGGTTGCACTCTTTAAAATAATTGCATTAGAATCAAACCGATTACACTGCTCTACGAATATGATTTCTGAGTCGGTAACATTTATAACATACTCAGATATATTAGCGTCAGTCGGTTGTGAGTTGTCCGGCGGCAATACTTGAGCTGGTTTCGTGACAACATCGGATACTGTTAAAGCATCCTCTTCCAAAAACTCTTTCAAGTGCTCTAGAAAGTCTAGAATTCCAATTACTCTCATGTCGTTGAGCATTACTGTGTATTTACACAGGTTTAATCTCTTTCGACAATGTATTTCCACTTGTGCAGAATGTTTTGGGAGTGTTTCTCTCTTCGACGGTTGCAAGATGTTTTTAAAAACGTTTGGTTTGTCCTTGCCCTCGGTTGGCCTTTCATCAACAATCAATATATTACTCGATATTAAATCGATGTCTTGTGCTCCATCACTCATCATGTCAATTTCTAGCAGCGAACTTATAAAGTGTATGCATGCCAATGGTTCGAGAACAAAGTAGGGTCTTAGATTCGCATTCAAAACCAGCAAAATTGAAACGTCTTCCAAAAGTATTCTTATTGAGAGTACAGTGAAAACTCTTGTTGTGTCTTCGTTCTTTGTAAATAAATTCAATGCCGAAAAGGTTTCCATGGATGATGCAACATTGCCGAAAGAATTTATATAAACATCATCTATATGCTCTCCAATATTATTGTTTAAAAGTCCTCGAATTAATTTATAATTTTGAATAGTAATTGTTCCGTTTAATTTTGAGAAAGTCCCTTTTACACTAATATCTGGACAAACTCGAGAGTTATCTGTTGTGAGATTGCGCTCAACTTGAAGATTCAAGTGGCAAGACTCCTTAAAGAGGCTATTACCTTTAACAAAGGTGGTATTTGCAATATTTATAAATGCATCCGTGTCGCAATCATTATTTAATTTTTCGATATTACGTTCTCCGGAGAAAAAGTTTATATTTACCAAATCGATGCGCATAACGTCCAGAATTTCATCTGGATTAGGTTTTATCCCTTTTTTACTTATAATGCACGCATCACTTGCAAAGTGAAAGTTATTTTTTAGTGTAAACTGTCCAAGGTAAGCAATTAACACATGATTACTATTATAACTAGCTGGAAGTACTATTATTGGTGAAGCTGCTTGAATAGACAGCGTTATTTTTGACGGCTGTACACGTCGATCACTATTTACATTATGCTTCTTTAGTTTTTTTATCACAGGCTGAAAATGAAAATAATTACGGATTTATAATTGCTATATGCCTGTAATAATCATACATCTGTATACTTTACCGACTGTAAGTGTAAAAGCTCTTTGATGAATAAATGTAGTTCTACAATAAAACGTTTAGTATGAATATAGTGAACCGATGACATGGTTATCCACAAATTTGCATCCGTCTTAATGGTATTCCCCGATTCCTGTTCATTCAACTTTCTGTAAACAATGTACAAAAGTTAAAAAACAATTCAGTAATAGTTAGCAATAAGTAAAGTAATTTACCTTTTGTAAACAAAATTTAATGCTTCTTTTCCACTAGTTAAAAACCTCTCTTTGTATAGGTATCCAAATTTTGTGAGATCATAGACACTGATTGATCCCAAGCAGCCTTCAACGGCTTTAAGACTAGCCTCTTGGATAATCGAAAATGTTGCGTTGGATATATTTATTTTAGATAACAATATATCACTACGGGTAAGGTTGAAATTTAGGGATCTTATGGAAACATCCAATCTGCTACTAAATTCAGACACACCTGGAAAAACGAAAAGATTTAGTTGATTACCGACGATCACCCGCAATAGTTTTATTTTTACAAATAACTTACTTTGTGGAAAAACTTTTTGGCTTCTTGTCGCATGCTCTGTTTCTTCAGTATCGGAAATAAGACCGAAGAAGTCAAATATCGTATACCATCTGTCGACACACATTGTTAAATTTAAGCAGTTGAATTCAATAGAATTTTGTGTCTCAGATTTTGCTTCGGAAGAAGACTGAATTAATCGTCGCGTATGCGATTTGTAAATAACTAAATTATGTTTTTTTAAGTAGCTAAAATCTTTGGAATTAGATAAACTAAGGTTTGAGTACTTTTTAGTATTTTTAATCTTTGTGTATTCGCATAAATTGGCGGGCTCCGAAGCAGATATTGATCTAGGTTGTTTACTCGCAAAGTTTGGTAAATCCGGACATGACGATGAGGCTTGCCCTTTTTTGTGAAAGGCTTTTTCAAGATTTATTGACGTAACCATATTTCTAAAAGGCGACGATATATCCGACTTTAAGTCTTCCATAAGCACTGAATTTAGATGTACTTTCAAATCTTCATCATTTCCGCTAATACAATGTTCAACAGCAAAGTCCTTAAATGTCATATTCACAAGCGGTTCAAAGCATTCATTTTGTAAATTTATTTCGAACACAGGAACTGAAAATTTTATAGTGGAGCTTAAACGGTTCATATCACTTGCATTTGTATTTGTTACTATTGCACTTTTTGCCTTTGGTTTTATAATCTCTGGGAAAATGCCATGTGAGAAGTTCGTGGCATTCCTTAAAGACTCTAATATATTTTTATATTGTTTTCGGTAAAGTGATACCTTTAGAGTTTCTACCATGCTTCCTTCGACCTTAAATATAAATAACAAATAAAGCGTACCTGACTGTCAGAAAACCAGCAGCAACTTTAAATCTATATAGTATTTGCATATCTACTTACAGAAAATGATTTCATTTCCCTGTGTCCTTCACTAGCATTGCTGTATCCGATATTTAAACTTAGAGATATCGCTGTATCGTGCAATATCTGATAGGTTTCAAGATTATTTGTCGACGGCCATGTAAAAATCCAATCATCTTTTTCCGCCAAATTTAACGAACATAAATTAATATTTTTTACTTCAATTATATATTTTGCGATGAAAGTTTCATCAATATTTTCGAATTTCTGGTAGTTATCATTGCGGCAACTGATTTTTCCTAAATTCGCGATAAAAACTTCTTTACTTTCATTTGAAATTGGGAGAATTATTATTGGACTACTTATAATAATATCAAGTCTGAAAGATACAAGATAAGTAATGCGTATTCGTCTTCTATACTTTCAAAAAAAATAACTTACAATATCAGAGAATTTTGGTCACAAGACTTGTTCGACTGCGGTGGTTCCTTTTGATATTTAACATCTTTTATTTGCTGCACAAATTCTTTGGCCATGTCAGTTGCTTTGTTACCAATTGATGTCAAGAACTCTCTAAAACAGAAATGAAATGGAGTCTTAGTTTCTAGAAGGTGTATTATGAAAATAACAAATCTATTGCTTTCATGGACAATGTGCTCGCACGCACGACGTGAACCACTTACCGTAAACTTTGCTTAAAAGTCGTGATACAGAAATTAAAATCATGCAGAAATTTCGGGCTGTGTGTATAAGAAACAGAAGCCATTCTCACATGAAGACTGACAGGAGTGTTCTTACTCCATTGACTTGTAAAGCTTAATGCATCAATTTGTTCACTCTTCTCTTCTTCAATATTGTTCAAATATATTTCGTTAGAGAGTGTTTCTAGCATAGATTGTCGGTGAACTTTAGTTTCTGGATCCCTTCCTATTGAAAGTATTCTTTGATGACCAATGCCTTGCGGATTAATATCGATTATTTGCATTCCTCCTAAAGATCCAATTATTGATAAACTGGATTCTATAGATACATTAATTTTTGCATCACTTATCGTAAGTGTACCAACTTTATGAGCTCTTCCTTTGATTGAATACAATATCAAGACATTTAATCGAAAGAAATCGAAGATAATTTCGTTGTTATAATAAGTGGGCGAATGATCTGTTTTCATCTTCTCAATTGATGGCTCTTTAACCGCTTTCCGTCGAACATTTCCAAAAATTCTTTCAACAAAATTTAAAATTTCTAGTATTGTCTCCTGATTGGCTGGAAATAATAAAAAAGTTTGTTCAGATTTAAGAATACTGAATATTAAAGATCTTTAAATTTTATGATCATACCAATTATTTCCAAAGTATTGAATGAAATTTTTGAAGTCTGAACATATGTGGAATTATTATCCATTGGTGGAACAATCTTTATGTCAACGTTTATAAGCGTGTTTGAATCCGCATTTTCGAAGTTATCCGGAGTTAATTCTGCGAAATGATTAAAATATGTAGATGGTATGTATGTAATATGTAATAGAAAATTTTGCAAATAGCCATTAAAATTGTTTTATAAATACCACTTTGAATATTTTCCACGGCTTGTGATATGATATGAGGACTAGTTGGCCTATGCATATCAGTCGGATCAGGTGACCCAGGACAAATAGGCGAGCATGCTGTGCTGTGCCTGAGACTTCCGGATAAGCTATCCATTCTGAAATATTTAAAATGTGTAATTATAATGTGAACCTAGGATTTTAACATACTTACCCGACATTGCGATGACTAGCTACCAGTAATTCAAAGTCAGAGCCAAAAGGTTGAATAGCATCTACAAGTAGTAATCCATGAACAGACATTGAAATAGTTGTATGCTCGCTCGTTGTCGTAAATCCTGCACGGGCACCATTTATTTGTAGTTCTGCGATGCCTTTCTCCTTTGATTGCATTTCTACTATTAGCTGACCAATCTCAAATTGAACAACTAAATGACTTCCGTCAGAATTGTAATTGCTTTGGACAGTCTCATTGGTACTATACAACTTATTTTCGGTCTTCGTTGAAGCATCATCATTAAGCCATGCAGCATTTGTTATTGGATAAACGATGTCCACAAAGTTTTTAATTTTTTCCTCATTGCCATGAATTAATATCATTGGACATTTTCCGAAAAGAGTAAATGATGGATAATCTGGATCATATGTAAAAACAATACGTTGTTGAATCGTTAGGGTAATATTGAATTTGTCGATTAAGTGGAAGCTTGACGAAGTCTTTAAACTTGGTTGCCATCTCTCCTGGTATTTGCAAACCAAAACTTGTAAATTTGTTAGGTTTATTGTATAAGTGTTGTATATTTTACTGTGTAGCGCAGATTCAAGTTGTTTGTTTTTACTAAGATCCGTGAAAAAGTTTTCATTTAACGTCGGTGATTCCGAACCACTCTTCTCAGACGCTGGAGGAGTTGAACATGGTGTCATATACGTTTCTTCTTCCTCGAAATCAGAATCATTCTTAATAGGTTCCTCCATCTTTGTCTTTGGGAGAAATGTTGTGTTTTTCTTTTGAAAATCAGTTTTTATCAATTGAAATTTTCCAAAATCCATAAGCACCATTAATGAATTGATGTTCTTATAGTTTTCTAAAAATATTATACGTGGCGCAAAAACTTCAATCTCAAAAGTCCAGCTTTTGCGATTTGGCTAAAAAAAAATATAATGAATTCAGAATGTTAAGTTAGTTAGTTATATATGTATTTATGGTTAACATTGCTTCATGGCTCTTACCTCATTTCCAAGAAGAAGCTGGTTCCAAGAACTTAGAAAACGGTTTTCTTTTTCCACATGATAATTATTTTTTGGTATTGGGCCTATATTATTGGATTTAGTGAAAAAGTTCAATATCCAATTAACGGCATTTTTATTGTAAATTAAATCCAAGCTTTTAGACTTGATTAACAGTCGAAATTGTAAATTATTATCATTCTCGTATTGTAATTGAAATAGTGGATCACCCTTGCTTGTGGAAAGTGTTGACATAGAAAAGTTCGTCTGCATTATTGAAGGCAATCTGTCGGTCTGAGGTTTTATTAGCATTGTATGCTTGGATTCGTTATTTGTTTTGTCCAATAAATATACTTCGCCCAACGATATTCCAACTTTATAGGAGGTAAATAATAAATTCAATTGAAGAAAAGAGTTAAGATCATTAAACTGCATTTCAATATATTCATTTTCATTTTCATGTAATTCGCCTGATTCTTCAGTTTGTAGATTAAGAAAACCCTTTACAAGTTGAATTGTGAAGTGAGCAAAAACAGAGTCACCCTTTAATTGCGATTGACTTTGTATTGAGTCCTCTAAAGCCACCAGAATATCATCTTCCAAATGTTGTAAAGATTCATCTTGCTCTGGGAAAGTTGCCGTTGTAGTACCATACCACCCCATCCAGTTAGGAAACCAATGGAATAACATATTTTTGCCTTTATCATTATAGGATTTAATAGTGAGTCCTTTGGTGAATACTTTCTCAAAGCATATTCGGCGCATTATGATTAAATCAGAAATGAGTCTATTGCTTTCGAAAGCAGCTTTAAAATCCTTGTCTTCATTTGATAAATTTTCATTGGGATTTGAAATAATCACTTTATATATTCTCATATACCTTAGGTTTTCTGTGAGTATAACAAACTTTTCATCTCGTGTTTTCAATGAATGTCCATAACAATCTAGTACGTATTTCCACCACATTTTAGGGTTCTCCATAATACTGAAGTTTGGTCGTTTCAATCGATATTGACAAATCTCCTGTATTTGGCGAATACCTGTCAGCTTATCCAGTATCTGATCATGTTGACACTATAAAATAGTTAAATATGGAAATCCTATTATAATCATAAAACTAATAATGAATGAATGCAGTTGGTTGTAGAGGTTGTGTTAGTTTAGGTATCTCAGTTTACGAACTCCGTTCATAGTTAGGTATGATTTAAATAGAAATAATCATAAATTATATATATAGCTTGACCTCGAGCCAGCTACCAAGTTGAATAGCTAAGAAATTTACTTCATTACTTACCTTGGATATTACAACTACAACTTCAGGCACTATAAGGTCGCAGGAAACTCTAGGTTTGTCCTTTGAGCGTATGACTTGTGGAGACTTTTCTCGTTTCCATCTCGCTGTAGCACTAATGGGTTTTATAAGAAACTTATGGGGTCGGGCCTGACACGTTGTAGTCATGTTTGTCAATAGTTCTTGATTTGAATACTTTTGACATTTAATATCATCACTTAACGTATCCCAGTATAAAGACAAATCTTTCAATTCGACGATTTTGTAATTAATATCGCCATTAGTCATTTTATTTGATCCAGTTGTCCAATTAGAGTCACAGGTTTGTGCTGTAAAGGATCCAATTCTAATTCCAGCAGCAATTTTGCTATTGCCAACCTCAACGATGTCTTCATATCGGAAGTGCACATCTGATATTTTGAGTTCGATATTGTCAATAATATTTGTTGCAACACCTGTACCATACTTTAGCCACGTATTGTACGAGGAGAAATAATATGATTCCACTTGTTTTCCTTTTTCTGATCGCCAATTGGCTTCTGCTGTGTCCAGCACAGATTGTTTATATTCCAAGTTAAGTAACTTCTCTTTGGCATCATCCCAATTCTCAAAGTCCTTTGGACAAATGACGCAAAATAAACCTTCCACCGAAATACACCACGGAGATGTTCTAAATTGACGAACAGGTACTTGTAGCTTAATCTTACGAATACTGCCTGATGAAACCTCAATTGGTAAGCCATACGATCTTAACGCATCTTTACGAATAGGAATATTTTCGAGCTCCACCTCTCCTAATAAATAGAAATTAATTTGTTAAAATATTTGTTTTTATCATAACATTATATCATTACCTGATAACAATGCAACAGATAATTGGGCAGAGTTCAAATTTTCCAAGTACTTTCCAAGATAAGTATTTAAAACCCACGTTATTAAATCTCTCAACATTGTTGTGGTAGAGAAATAAAGTGGTAGCTTTATATTTTGACACTCTTTTGCTTTTTGATTATTTTATATGCACTATATCAAAGAAAAACAAAACAATTTACGTAGCCACCAAACATCTATAAAATCATAACATGCCAGAGATGTAAGAAATATGTAAAGTTATCGATAATTTATGACATTTTGCGTTATCAATATATACGATGAAAACAAAAAAGTTAGTACCTCACCATTCAAATAAATAATTTACCTTTTTATATTTGTAAACACATTTGTTTAAATAACACAACAGTAGTTCCCAAAATGTATATAGTCTGAAAGAAAACAATTAATAGAACCACTAAGCAGTGTTCATTGCTTAGTGATAGAACGTTGTAAATTATCGACATGTCTTATGTTCTAAGCAATCGATTTATTTTATCGGAGTACCAATAATATGAAGTAGTCAGGTTTTACATGTGCTTATTTGTTTATAATCAAATTTTGTTTTGATTATATCAAATTTAATTCAAAATGAGTTCAGACAAAATTAATTCGAAGATCAAACATAATTTAGAGGTAATATCTTACAATATAAATGCATTGAGTTTAACGGGAGGTTAATTCTTTGATGTTTTACAGGGACTGCTGCAATTGGCTGTTGCAAACTCGGAGCCAGCTGAAGATGACAGCGCAAAAACGAATCGCTTTGAGTCAGATGAAGAGGTAATATTTGTATATTGCATGTAACATAAGCTTAGCTGGGTATTATCACAGTGTTCCTTTCTTATGTTATAGAGAAACAAATTTCTTCAATCTGCACTAAGAACAATGAACAACGATGTTGATGATATTACGTATGCACTGTCCAGATTACGAATGGAATCCACTAGCGTTGAAGAAAAATTGGCTTGTTTAGATCTCATACGAAATAATATTGATGAAATCGATATTGCCAATTCATTTGTTAAAACAGGAGGAATTTCGGATCTATTGGAGTATATCAGGAAACCAAATCATGAGCTGCGTTCACAATCAATATACATTGTGGCCGAAATGGCACAAAACAATGTATTTTGTCAGAACTATTTCCTGACCGAAAAAATTATTCCCCTAATAACGTCAACTATGAATGACCCAAATGAAGATTTAGCACGGGGATCAATTTACGCTATTTCGTCATTAATTCAAAACTTTTTTCCTGCTCTTCAAGAGTTTCTGCGAATAAACGGATTAAATATGTTATTGTCTTGCTTGAGCTCCAGTCATGGATCAGTCTATATAAAAGCTGCGTATCTTATAGGTTCTCTTTCATCGAATAATAAATCAATCAAAGGTAAGTTAATATTGAACAAAGAGTTAACAATTTCCCTTATTTTGTTTTTCGTCCCATAGATCGTCTTAAAAAAGAAAAGGGGGCTCTAATTTTATTTACCAATTTGGAGGCTAAAGATGAATATGATGAAAAACTTGAGTCTACACTATCGGCTCTATCCGCCCTCTCATCTGATTCCCAGTGGAAAATTTCTAAAGTGGAATATCTGAGGACCGAACCCGTTCTAAAGCAAATTATTAATAATAAGGAACTTCAGGAAAGTTGCGAGGTAAGTAAATATTATTTAAAGAAGAATTTTGTCTAAATTATTTAAATTGTTCATTAGGAGATGGTCAGCTCTGCCCGAAAAATATTGGAAAATCTGAGATCAAACTAAAAATGGTATACAAAAAACTATGTTACTTCATATAATAGGATACATAATAAAACAATAATTTACTTTTATCGCAAATGTACTTATTCTCAAGTGTTTGTGTGCAATAATTAATTTCAGTATACTTGCAGAATAGGTTATTGTAAAGCCAGCCGATAACAATTATTACAAACAGCTTTAAAATCTGATGTTGTACCTGAAACCTGCAAGTGTTTATTAGTGCACTGATTCACTTGAGCTAAGAGGACTACGGCGCGGAAGAATTAGCCGTATATTACTTGCGTCGTTGATAGTTCCAACGAGAATGATTGAGAAAGAACTAAGCTCAATGAGAATCGTGTTAACCACAAATAATCTATCTCATTCCCGTGCCAAATTCTCTCAAGGGCAAGCACGAGTGCATCAACAAGGACTGACCCTGCTGCCTGTTCTCGTTGTCTCGGTCTAAATATGATCTGGTATATATGCCCAGCAGTATGTTGTGAGATCATTGCCTAAGTTTATTGGTGAGAAACAAACAAGACGTAAAACAACCTACACGTTTACGTTTTTAAAATAATTCATATACACGGTTTTTACTTATGTATTTGAAGGTTTTGCAAATTAAAGTGTATAGCATACAATTTCATGTTGGCAATGTATCGAAGTCCTCTCCAACATGAACAATAGGTACGTGATTCTTGTCTACACTTGATTCATATATGTAGTCACAAAGTTTGTTTTTCTTTAGGCATATATTCCAGTCCATAACTTGTACTGCATGAAGACTTTCAGCTTCATTGTGCTGTCGTAAGACCATAGATTCCTAAAAATATATAATATATGATAATTGACTTTATCACACAATAAAAGGGAAGGGTTTATAAACTTACCTTAATTTTTTCCCACTTGTCGTCAACGTCTTGCAGCCAACTAAGTAACAACCGACCATTAAAGCGACAACGCGCACTCTTTTCCTTTTCGTCCTGCTCCGGAGTTATCATGTTGTAAATCTCGTCATCCTTTAGGAATGTGCAAACAGAATATGGTGCACATTGTCCAGAAATACTTCTAGCTGCCTTCGAATGAACACGGATAATTTCCTGTTCAACATTTAAGCAAAGTTTTTCCCGCTCAACTGTGTGTTCCTCCATCAATTCTCGTCTCGCCTTTTCCTGTTGCATATAAAACGGTCGCATTTCCTCAGGGATATCGTCGGGTATAACTATTTCTGGCGTCACAGCATTGTCTTGCAAAAGATATGATCGTTTCGTTAGCAGATAGTCATTGTATCCCTGAGGCGGCCTTGGCTTCACTGGATACAAATTTTTCCATTTCTTCTCCACTTGCCGGCGTATGTTCAAGAACATTTGAAATCCGTTGGTGAATGGATAATCATGCGGGTGAGATTCTCCCGAAGTCAGTGAAGCATCAGCGTTTGAATTCTTTGAGTTATCATCGTTTATGTTTTTCGGCCTTATTTTTCTTTTTCGAGGATGAAGGTCAACATTTGAATTTGAGTTTATATCTTTCGACGATGATGTTGAAGAGGTTGAGGGGCTTGGTACGTTTTGCATAACATCTTGATCGAATTGATTGTGTGGTGTCGGACTGGATGTCATATTTGTGTAAGATACTTTAATATCTGAAGTATCATTAGCATGATTTGATGATGCCGGTGACGGAGAGCTACTCTGCATTTGCGGCGACGAGTTGTTTGAACTGCGTTCAGCGCTTGTGACACCACTTCGATAAGAACTGCGCAAGACTCTTAGATTCTTCTCATCATTGAATAACTTTATGTTCTTATCGTCCAGGATTGTAGAGCAAGCGATGTTTACCTTCTGTGGACTCTCATGGGGACTCAGACATTGGGTGGGTAATACATTGTCTATAGAATCACTATTCGAGCTGACAACATATGGCAAAGCTGCATTACGGGAGGTTGCTATTTTACCACCCGTTCGCAGAACATTTCCATCAGTATCGATAGAGCAATTCTGTTGGGGAATTACAATTTTTAGTGGCGGCACTTTGAGTCCCCCATTGTACAGACTATCGTTACTCTTGTAATCTTCGCTGCACTCAGTTTCATTTTCAATATCAATAGTTTTGCTGCTATCCAATTCTTTATCGACACTTGTGGTAGTTATTTTACTGCCTGAAGGCGAATTCTTTGTCGATACCAGCTTAGAATTTTTTTCAGTCTTTGAAGATATTTTCAGGGAAGTGTTTCGTAAATCTTTCAGATTATCTAAATCCTTCCGTTTCTTCTTTTTTGTATCATCGCCATGCTCTTCTACGTCCTCTTCTATATCTGAATAATTTCGTTTCGTACTTGTTACATTTTGAACTGCGCCACTCTGTTCAACATTTTTACCATCTAACGACGAACAATCGTCAACTGTAGACTTGTCCTTATTATCTGTAGTTTCTAATTGTTTTTCAGCTGTGTTGATTTCATCAATATCGACTTCCCCTTTTTTTTCATTTCGCTTAGAATGCGTCCGTGATGTCTCTAAAACGAAAAATTAAATATTTAACTTAGTTTAATTTATAAAAACATACATATACATATGTATATTACCACATACATAACTCCTTTTTGAGCCACGGATAAAAATTATTAATAACTTCGTATTCAAACAACGTATGTGTATGTGTGTGTGTGTGTTTTGTAATCCAATTTTAGAGGCCAAATTGTTCTATTGATTTACCAATTAAGATCATAGTTAGCTGCTTTATAGGCCACACAATTACACGGGCGGCTTTGTGAGTGGTGCATTTGCAACGTGCATTTGTTTGTATGCATGTGGTGATTTTCACTACATTATCTTTCAGTTTACTTGGGCGAGTAATGGATATCTTGCAGTCGAGTGTTGCATTTAATATGTATTTTTCTTATATATACATACACAATTTCGAAAAATCCTTAACTCCACGCAAAAATAGAAATCCTGTCCATGTAATAGACACACACTCACACAGATATACATATATGGACAATGGATATACATACATACATACGTAGGGGTGCCGTCACTTTCATGTTTGGATATGTATGTACATATGTTTATCGCCAAGCAAGTTACAAAGACTAAAGTCTATGGAAGCGCCGTGTACTGGGTGTATACTTTAGTAATTTTACGTAAACACTTTTAAACCAATCTGTTCTGCAGCTTCATAATTACAGACTGCGCTGTATCTACACACAATTCCATGTTTAACTTACCTGTTGAGGACGTTGCTGTCATTTGGATTAATAAAGCCATTTGTTGTCTTTCGGACATGGGGGTGTTTGAGCTGGGTCGAGCTGGTGTGACCCCTGTTGTAAATCCTATCCCCTTTGGTCTTGGGGGTGGCATAATACTTTAATTGAACAGGAAACGTGAAAACTTAAAATGTTGAACAAAAACAAGAACTACGTCTGAAAATAAGTAATGTGCCCGTTTTCTTTGGTTATCGACAGACATGACTGAAAAACTATCGATTGCACAAAAGTAGAATTGACGCAGTCGCTCAGTGCTGCCAAGTTAGCTGTTTTCTGGTCACATCTATTATATTATTATAGCCAATTTTTATTAAAAATAATAATTAGGAATTATGCTGATCTGAAGAAGAACAACATTATTATTTCCACGAAAATTTAATTTCATTCATTCAAAAGTGGTTTGGCGTTTATTTTCTTTTTTTTTGAGTTCTCTTAACAAGTATCCATACAATATTATTTTGTTTATATTCCATTTGTTTGTTATTACAAAAATTAACGTCGGGCTGGTGCTCTGCCTCTTCCACGTCCTCTTGGACCACCGCGTCCACGACTTCCTCTTCCTCTTCCACGATTACCAACACGACCGCTATCCTTCTTTTTGGATTTTGATTTTGGAGTGTCGTCGATAAGCAAGGTTTCCAATGGTAGACTATCTGGCAATATGAAGTAGCGTATATTGTTTCCCCGAATGCTTAAGGATTCCAAATGGACAGGATCTCTATTTTTTATGGTCATTTTTACACTCTTTAGGTGAGTATTCATGGCTACATCTACTCCAGTTATTGTTCCATGGATTTGGGTTCCGTTTTTTAACTCAACTGTTACAGTCTCGTGACTTAATTTCATCAAAAATCTAAAAATAAATTCAGTTCAGTTGAATTAGTTTATAAAAGTGGTCGATAATCATTTTAGATTTGGTTTTTTAAATAAACAGCCGATTTTATAGATACTCCAAATATTTCCAATGTAGGTTGTATTGTAAGTATTCTATTGCCGTCATTATAAGTGACGCAAAAGCTACCACTTTTTAACTTTATTACTATTAGTTCTGATACGTTTATTTTATTCTTATTAAAAAGTAGCGGTTTGTTTAGGCAAAAACACATTTGCATATATAAGTAGTGTGTACGTATATACGTATGCGTAAACACATTGTTTGAAGACTTCTATGAAAAGACTTGTCATACCTCACCAACTTCATATTTTAAGAATTATATTTATATTCCAGTGCGATATAATTTATTTTGCAAATTAATTATCTTAATAATTACTTTCTTTTATTCAATTATTTTCGACATTTGCAAAAAACAAACTATACGATGTATAAAAAGAGCCGGCAATGAAATGAAATGCGGCTCAGCTTCGATGACAACATAGCGTCACTTTTATTATTTCAGAAATGAATAAATTCTAAATTTTTTTGTTCACACTTGTTTATAAGATCATCAAGATAATAAATTAAAATAAATTATTTTATATAAATAAATTTAAAGAATGCTACATATGTCGGGCTAAAGAAATTACCATAATTATTTATATATTTATGTGTATAGGACTTTCTTTTTTACTCGGTAAACTATTTCAAATCATATTAATATAATCAACATAATTTTTAGAGGAACTGAAAATATTTTCGAAATTGCTAACCACCATTCGATTATGAAGCCAAGTAAAAAATACTATATATGTTTTTATTATTATAATTTATATATTTATATATATGTATTTAATTTTATGTATATTTATAATTATATTCTATAAACAAGTATATATGTATATTTTATATATACCTTATATAATATTTTAAAAATAAATTCATAACTCAACATTTGATTTTTAATTTACGTTTAGCCTACTTGTAAATACATATATTAATCCACTCATTAATGAGCGTTCTTTTGTGATTCTCTATCAAAACTGTGATTTTCGGAATAGTCCATTTTACACATTCCTAACAGTAACATATTTTCTGTTTCGTTCACTTTGAAACAGTTTAGTATATACTTGGAACATGAAATACCCTGTGCCAAATAGAATTGTTCCAGTATTTAATAAACTATTATCACAAAACGCTAATATTATGCTGTTATAAAAGTTTAAAAAAGTGAAATTGATATTATAGGAACGGGACTAGCTTGTGTCCTTTAATATTCAAGAAAGGACACGGATAGTTGTTAGGCAATGGCGTGTTTTCATGAAAACCGAATATTTTGCTTTGTAACACTTTTACTTTTTTGTTTAATTAATGCATTTGCGCTGGAATCTCAAAAAGGTATTAAACTTGTGTTCCTTCTCATTGAAAGCAATAAAACAAACTGAAATAACTAAATAACTAATTGTGTCGGCTTACATCTACTTTATATTGCATTTGTGTGTGTGTTTGTGAATGTGTAAATGTATCTACTGACAAGCAAAGACCGTCTCACACAGACATGTACACAGGATATACACACATATAGATGACAAATACAATTCATGGATTCTAAGTGTTATGCACATATGTGTATGCGTATGTATGTATGTGTAGAACACCGCCCTAAATTGTTTTCTAAATTTGCGTACATATGCGGTAAACGAAAGGATGAAAGATACCTCAGACATATATCTACATATACATATACAAAATACATTCGTATGTGCAACTCATTAGTTTACAGAATATAATAATAAAACAGAATATAATAAAAAAAAATATAATAATAATAATAAAAGGATAACAAGGATACAATTGGGCAACAGACAAAACTTATTCTGGAGTTTAGTTTAGGGTTAACAAAATTCTAACTCGCCGCTTTTTATCTAAAATGGACAGACACATTTATTTGATTTAACACCCCTAGACGATGATTTCATTGTCATCTTATGTTTATAGAGAAACACAAAGTTCTCATACTATAAGTATAATCAATCCGTTTTCTTTCATGTTCCTCATTAAGTTAAAATTTCTATTACAGAATGGGTTGAAATTGGAAAGAATTCATCTTTAGAATGCACATCTGAGTATGAATCTGCGGTTTGGGCCTTTAATAATAAGAGTATTACTGCGGCTGACACCAGGTGAGAAAATTTAAAGAAATCATTTGGTTACTCAAAAACATTACATTAAATTGTAAATTTGTCCCACATCATGAAAGATTACTTACTTGTACATTTCCTTTCAGATATACAAGTAATACGCACATTGTAACGGACGACAACGTCGAGAATGCCACAATAGATGGCATTAAGAAATATAAGCATCTACTTCAAATACGAAATGTGGTAATATCGGATGCTGGAAAATACACTTGTAATGCTACCCTAAGTAATGATACTGTGAATTACGACTTGCAACCATTCCTACAACCTAAAATAGTCCAAAGTGCTGCTGATAACATTAAGCGGAAGATAGGACAAGGTGTTATTATATACTGTGTATTTGATATTTACCCTCAAAATACAACGGTGAACAAACAGTTTAAATGGCTTAAGGATGGAAGCCTTTTTGCATTCCTAGATACCTTCGCTTCAAAAACACAAGTGAATGAGTCTCGCTTAAACTTTACCCTGGAATTTACGGAAGTATATAAGAAGGAAAATGGCACATATAAGTGTGTGTTGCATGACTCCTCTGACGCCGAAATAATTTCCAAAGAGATTAACTTGCTTGTAATGGAAGTGCCGCAGATCAGTATTGACTATGTGAAACCTGTTGGTGCTAGTAAGATATTCCTAAACTGGACAGTAAACGATGGAAACGATCCCATTCAAAAATATTTCATTCAATATTCACAAGAAGGATCCCCAACATTCAAATACTATAAAGAATTTATAAACGGCAATACTACGTCATATGTTTTGGATACGTTTAGTCCGAACACGACATATTACCTACGGATAACAGGAAAGAATTCAATTGGAGATGGAATACCAAATCAATACCCCTTGCCAGTGACAACATTAAGTGCTGATCCAATTTTTATACCAAAAGTTGAGACCACTGGTAGTACTGCGTCGACTATTACGATCGGTTGGAATCCTCCTACCCCAGATTTGATAGAGTTTATTCAATACTACGAACTAATTGTATCCGAATCTGGAGAAGTTCCAAAACTGATTGAGAAGACAATTTACCAGCAGAACTCAAGGAACTTACCATACATGTTTGATAAACTGAAAACAGCTACAGACTATGAGTTTCAAGTTCGATCTTGCAGCGATCTGACGAAAACGTGCGGCCCCTGGTCTGAGATTGTGAATGGCACAACAATGGATGGAGTCTCGACAAAGCCAACAAATCTGAAGATGCTTTGCAATCAGCAAAATATTTCCAGACTAAATTCCATTTCAGTTAGTTGGAATGTACCTAAGAATCCCAACGGAAAAATTATTTCATATCTACTCAGTTTAGAGGGAAATTACACGTATACTCTAGATGGCACTAAGCGCACTGATAAGTGGGGTCCCAAAATACGAAGAGTCGATGAGCCCAGTCACAAAATGAATTATGACGGAGTTACGCCGAATACAAACTATACTATTACAGTCTCAGCTATAACCAGACATAAGAAAAACGGCGAGCCTTCAGTAGCCCACTGCTTTATGCCTGTCTCAACTCCCGAAAATATTGGTAAAACAATGTGGACTAAAGTTCAAAATGGACCAAAGTATGTTTTAAAGTTGTATTTACCCAAAATAAGTGAGAGAAATGGACCCATTTGTTGCTATCGACTGTATCTTGTAAAAATTATAAATGGCAACAATGAACTACCACCTCCGGATAAGTTGAATATATCTACATATTCTGATACTCTTAGTAATAATAATACACACGGCTATGCGTACTTAGCAGAAATGTTCAGTAGCCGTTATTACAAATCCGAAATCTTTTTGGGAGATGAAATGCGATTCACCAATAAGTTCGAGGATCTTAAAGAAAATGATATTATGTGCCATAATTGTTTAGAAGGCTTGACGAAACAAAAACCGCAGAAAGATGTCCCGAAAGCAGGTAAGAGGTCGTTGGCAGGATTATTTGGCTCATGCAATGCTAATATAATATTTTATTATTATATTATATTACAGATCTCTCTCCAGCGTTGTCTCAAAAAGAAAGTAACGGAAACTTAACAGAATACAATAGCAAAGTGTTGGGAAGTAAGCGGCGAAGGAAACGAAATCCATTAGTAGCAATTGGAGACAACGAAACAAATTTAAGCACGTACCCACAAATGAATCATCTTGATCATCAGCTCTCAAAAAACAATGAAGTTATATGGGATGGGGAAATAGACATCAATTCAAACTACACTGGGTTCCTTGAAATTATTGGTCAGTGTACGCAACTTATACTTATTATTTACAATACTAATTCTTTTATTTTTCTTGAGTAGTGCGATCTGAAAATACCGTTCTTACGGCATACAGTGATTATTTCGATATAATTACGCCTGCAACTATAGCTGAACAAATCATTACTTTGGATAATACCAAGTTTTATCTGAATGCCGGCATAAAAGCTCTTGCTATTTTATTCGGCCTCATTGTTATCTTTATAACATTATGGATTATTCATCATCACAAGACAAAGAACGCCATGCCTGATGAAGACACCCTAACGCTGCGAGATTCATTGAGGTTAGTATTTCTCCTCTAATTACTAGCACGAACAGTTAAATGGCTATCCAGTTCGTGCAATGAAAACAATAATACCGCTAATTTTAAATTTGCATTGTCTTTACATTTTAGAGCACTGTTTGGTCGTCGAATAAATAATCATAGCCAATTTATTGGCTCGGGAAATCAAAAGGGATTCGATACTGGACCCATTCATAAATCAGATTTAGTAACTGCTTATAAAAATCGGCATAAAGATACCGATTACGGATTTTTACGGGAATATGAAATGCTGCCTAATCGTTTTAGTGATCGAACAACGAAAAACAGTGACATAAAGGAAAATTCTTGCAAAAATAGATATCCTGATATTAAAGCATACGATCAAACAAGAGTGAAATTGTCAACAATTAATGGAAACCAGTGTTCTGATTATATAAACGCAAACTTTGTCATTGGATATAAGGAGAGAAAGAAATTTATTTGCGCACAAGGTCCAATGGAAACTACAATAAACGACTTTTGGCGCATGATATGGGAACAACATTTAGAGATAATAGTTATGTTAACTAATTTAGAGGAATACAATAAGTCAAAATGCGCAAAATATTGGCCCGAAAAAGTTTTCGACTCCAAGCAGTTTGGTGATATATGTGTGAAATTTACAGTAGAGCGCAAAACAGGAGATTATATTGTACGCTCACTAGATGTAACAAAATCCAATTTGATTGGAGAGGAGGAAGATCACAGGCAAATAACTCAATATCATTATCTGACTTGGAAGGATTTTATGGCTCCGGAACACCCACATGGAATCATTAAGTTTATTCGGCAAATCAATTCCGTCTACTCAGTCCAAAGGGGTCCAATATTGGTACATTGCAGTGCCGGTGTTGGTAGAACTGGTACGCTGGTTGCTCTAGATTCTCTCGTGCAGCAATTGGAGGAGGAAAATATGGTATCGATCTTTAATACTGTATGCGACTTACGACATCAGCGCAATTTTTTGGTCCAATCTTTGGTACGTTGTATGCATAATTTTAATAACATTTATATTAATATTATATTCTATTACAGAAACAATATATCTTTCTGTATCGTGCTTTGTTGGACACTGCTACTTATGGAAACACGGATATACAATTAAATGCCCTGTCATCAACAATAGATTCCCTGAAGTTTAAGCCAAATGACGGAAAATGTTTGCTAGAGATTGAATTTGAGGTATATCATTTTTACAAAAATCTTTATCAATTTTTTTAATATTAATTTACAATATATTATATAATAATATGATTTATTATTTTTGAATTTTAATTTTCAGAAACTACTAAACGCAACAGATGAAATAAATAAGACTTGCAGTGTTGGTGAAGTCGAAGAAAACATGTCAAAAAATAGAAGCAATGAGATTATTCCATACGATCGTAATAGAGTAAGTAGTGTTTATATTTAATCTGTGAATGGTTTGTGTTTTTTAATAAACATGATATTTTATATCTTTATTTAGGTTATTTTAAGCCCAATACCAATGAGAGATAATTCCACTTACATTAATGCCTCCTTTATTGAGGGATACGACAATACCGAATCATTTATAATAGCACAAGATCCAATGGAGAATACAATTGGAGATTTTTGGAGAATGATTTCGGAACAAAGTGTTTCTACACTTATAATGATATCTGAAGTAAGTATATTAAATACACAATTAAAATTTAAAATGTTTACCTAAGAATAATCAATTTCAGATTGGCGACGGAGCAAGAAAATGCCCACGATATTGGGCCGACGATGAAATTCAATATGATCAAATACTCGTAAAATATGTTCACAGTGAAAGTTGCCCATATTACACAAGACGAGAATTCTACGTAACAAATTGCAAAATAGATGATACTCTAAAGGTTACCCAATTCCAGTATAATGGTTGGCCTACTGTTGAAGGAGAGGTTCCAGAAGTATGTCGAGGAATAATTGAACTGGTAGATCAGGCACACAAGCATTACCAAAGTCATAAAAATGTTGGCTGTCGATCTCCCCTTACTGTTCATTGCAGGTAACTACGAATGTCTACTAATATTAAAATTCGCATACCTAGATAAAAAAAAAAGACGTCAAACAAAAACAAGACCAACACTACAGTCGGGCGGGCCCGAGAGTAAGACACACTTCACTCAGTTTATATTAGTTAAAGAAATGCATCAACGATCGGAAGGTTGCGATGCTCAAAACAATAGAATATGTTTACTTAAATACAGCGATGTTGGCTGAGATGTTTATGCCGCATTTTCTTGCGTTCGTATTACCAACTTCCATATAAGTGACAAAGTATTTACTGCAGTGGGGGAATTCCTGATTTTTATGATTTCAATGGAGAGTATATTACAACAAGACAAATTCAATTCTGCAATTATAACAATCAACCATGTCCATTGTGCTTGTCGCAGCGTCACTTCTTTTTATACCCTTCGACCATTGAAAATGGTCAAAAAAGGGTATACTAACTTTGTGCAAATGTATGTAACAGGCAGAAGGAGGCGTGGCAGACCCCATAAAGTATATATATTCTTGCTCAGGACCACTAGCCGAGTCGATTGAGCCATGTCTGTCTGTCTGTCCGGATGTCCGGATGTATGGATGACCAGATGAACACACAGATCTCAGCTATTATAAGAGCTAGAGTTACCAAATTTGGCATGAACATTTCTGTGTAGCCGGCGCAGATCAAGTTTATTTCAAATGTTGGGTGCCACGCCCACCGCCCCCGCAAATTAATAATTTAATTTTTGAACTCAATTTATAAGCGCTGTATTAAAGATACAACTTTCTGACTTTAACATATACAAAGCTCATTAAAATATCTACGTATTCTTGAAATTGTAATCCGATCGGTCAATAAAGACAAGTTATTTAAGAAAGTATGTGCATAAAACCAAGTGCTTGTGTCAGCTAACAAGGGAGGCGGGCGAGCGCGAAGCGCGAGCGCCATCTGTCGTGAATAATTTCAAAGTATGTGCATATGTATATGTCTACATACATAGGAACATAGGTCCCACTGTCGCGTGCCGCGCGACTGTTGCTTTTCTTACTGGTTAATTTTACTTTAATATAATTTGAATCTTGAGACTCATATAATTAACAAATAATACTTTATTTTTTTAATCCACCAGCTTGGGCACTGATCGAAGTTCAATTTTTGTTGCCATGTGCATTTTGGTTCAACACCTGCGTTTAGAGAAAAGTGTAGACATATGTTCAACCACAAGAAAATTGCGATCTCAGCGACCAGGACTTTTAAATTCATTCGTAAGTATTTTATTTCTGATATAAAGTATAATAAAATATCAACATTATCAAATCAGTGACTAATATAATATGCATTTTCGTTACAGGCACAATACGAGTTCCTACATCGCGCCATTATAAACTATTCAGATCTACACAAATTGTCAGAAAATATTGGAGATTAAGCAAAAACCAGTCAGCAGCACTCATAAGAGAAGAGAAGACGACTTTACACATAAAATATATATAGATACTATAGAAATGTAAATTAAAAACGAAAAAATACAACTACATATAGTATATAATTAAGTGCGGCGAATGTATTTTTTACCATTATATTTTTAACCTTATACAATACATGTGTGTATACATATTTGTATGTCTGTATGTGCGTATTTATATTTATAAAGCTACCAAAGGAAGTATATTAATTTATTTTATAGGATTCCGTGTAAAAAATAATAAAATAAAATATGTATCTTTTACATTGAAAACTCAAACTGGAATATTTTCAAAACAATCAAGAACAACGACTACAGTCCATTTTTTTACTATGGACTTTTAATGTACTATATGTACAATTTACTACATCTTTAGCTACTGAAATACAAATTTTCTTAAATTTTCAGCGTTTTTTGTTGTATACTTTGCGGAAGCAGAGCAGTCAAACACGCGGCTGTTGATGTTGAGTAACCTGAGTAGAGAATATTCCTACGTTTTTAGGTCGCCGATGTCTCCTACTCTCTGCTTCGCACATTCTGGTTGATTGTTAACTATTTTATTTACAGATACATCCGTGGTGGATGAAAAAATAAGAACAGATTAATTATAATTTTATGACAAATTGATTAAATACTTAAGCCAATTTTTTCAAACTAAAGTTATACATCCTTTAACTTGGAATTATGTGTTTTAGTGTCTTTGGTTCAAAACCTAATACTTTAATACTTTTTTAGTTCTAGATATTTTCTTTTTTTAGCTTTTTCAAAATAACAATTAAAGTGTATTTTTTACGAAAAGTTGCCTTCTTACACGAAGTTACAACTTTTTTTTCCATCTCGGTTGAAAAAATTATAAATATAATAATAATGTTGAACAGCTTGAATATTATGTAAATTATGGTTAAATATGCTGTTATTGCAAAAGCACAGAATCTACGAGTTTTATGCCACTTTTATTTGTTAATTGTTCGAGCCATATTATTTTCATTATTTAATCAATTGATAACACTGTTTTAAGTCTCTTCTTTATAAAGTTAATCCTTTTGAAGTGATACCATTCTCTATCGGATTTAAATCTATATTTTACTTATGGGCGTCCGGTTTTTTAATCCGCCTATATGGACAAATTCAGGCAATATAAAAATTTGTACTTATTAGTAATTAGTTCGGAAAAGTTAATTAAATCGAGAGTAATGGTGTAGTTTAATTTGTTAAATTTATACACATATTTATATGTTCATACTTTTAAATTATTCTCGATTGGGTGTTATGCTCATCCTTTCTTGAATAACTAATGAGTTTATTGTCCGATCGGATTGAAATTGGGTATACGTATATATAACAATCAGCTCAGTATATGTTGCAGTCAGAAAGTTATATATTTTATGTCTCTTACAAATCGAGCCGAAAAATTAAACTATTGATTTGAAATAAACTTTATTCTAAATTTGGTGTCTCTAGAGTTTATAATAGCTGAGATATATATATGTATGTATGTGTTCATTCGGTCAAACAGACATCAGGACAAACAGAGGGGCATTGCTCAATCGACTCTGCTAGTGATCTTGAGCAAGAATATATATACTTTATGGGGTCTTCCATGCCGTTTTCTGCCTGTTACATACATTTGCACAAAGTTAGTACATATAACCTTTTTTGACAATTTTCAATGGTCGAACGGTATAAAAAAACAGCATAAAAATTTTGCAAACTACAAATTATATAATATTTATTTGTTTTCTACATATAAACTTCAAATAAGATATAAAATATTTTATTTTAAGCCCACCTTAATTCGAAATATTCTTTTCTGAGCAAAATGTTATACCAAATTGCGTCAAAAAATGCAACACACACTATTGGGGAATAGTGAACTAGGTGAAGACATAACGATCCTGGAATGATAATGCTCCAAGTCCACTTGCATACAGACCCTACAATGCATTATGGGTAAAAAGTCGAAAAGTTTATTCAATTTGTACACCCTTGTAGATACCCTATGTTGATTTTAGCTAGGAATTTTCAACACACCTTAAAAGTCATCTCGGACCCTCATAAAGTGAATATATACTCCGAATTAGTATGACTAGGGGAATCCATCTAGCTTTGTCCGTCTGTCTGTCCGGATGTCCGTTTGACCAGTCCATCTTTCCGTCCGTCCGTCCATCTGTCTGTTTCAACGCAAACATGTCCCTAATTTTTAAAGATATCTTTAGAAACTTGGCACACATGCTGCACGCTGTAAATAAGTCGGAACGAGCCGGATCGGACCGATATATCGTATAGCTGTCATACAAACTATCTTCCGATTTTTGTTATTTATCAAGATATTGCAACCAAATTTGCAGTTTTTTTTGATTCCTTAATAACAAGATATTTACTATACAATAATAATTAATTTAATAAGTAAATAAATTATAGTGAATGAATTGTTAGTACACGTTTTTCAATAAATATAAACGAGTATTGTAGTTAAATTGTCTAATGTGTTGCTTTTCGGTATTTGTAGGTGCTTACTATCAAATCTCGTCACCAAGGTTCAAGTGGATTGTGTTTAACAAATATATTTGGAAATTAATTTTATTAATACCTTGTGCTCGTTTTTGCTCGATATCACAAAAAAATACATGTGGCAGGTGTGCAAAACACAGCGCTGCTTAAGATTTGGATCAACTAGAAACGCGAATCAGACGTTGTTAAGTCTAATATTTTACATCGTATAGGATAAAATAATATTACTATCGATCAATTGATCCATATATCATATCCATTTAAAAATTGGCAGGCCCTGGGATACATTCGTTAGCGTACCCATAAGGATTGTGATGTAGTCTCGGATGACAATGCCTAATAAATTCAGCGCTTAACACAAACTCCATTGTGGTATTATGTCAACTTTGCATGGCCTCCCTGATCCCGACCACATTTGATCATAGACAACCGTGCTCCATACGCAGCTAGAAACAATTTTGGCATTTAATGGATAATTTTATATTTGCGGCAGTGGCTGTTTACAGTATTTAAAAAAAAAACTGGCATGCCAAGTATTATTTATGTACATAGTGTATGAATATCTCGGATGTGTGAAGTCTCATGTACAACAATTGTACAATTTAATAAATGTCTTTCTTCATCATGTTTAAAATTATTTACACGACAATAACTTTTTTCGCGCTATCCGCTGCCTTCAGACAATTAGACAATTTTACCATCAGTTATTTTTCGGTGTTCTTTTTAATTCTATATTTAATTCTATCATTGTGGCAACACTCAACACCTTTCAACATCTGCTCTACACCGAAAATGAAATTTCTCCAGAAATTATTTCCGCAGGCCTGGTAATATTCTAGTTGGTACTTACGGGTCTTATATTTAAAAAACAAGACGACCGCTTTAGTCCGGCACGCCCAACAGTAAGATACCCTTCGCCTGTAAAAAAATACCATTACAAATACACTAACATTACCGCATATCTTTTTTTCACTCTCACACACGTACCTGGTTTTTTACCTGATTGCTTCAGTTTGCAAATTACTTTACGTTCCTCCACAGTGCAACTTTTTCCACTACCCATTTTAGCTAAATCTGCTTCAAATTAATGTAAACTCAGTAAATAATAGCAAAATGTGACCAAACATGTGCTCTGTACAAAAGAATCTGCGTTAATAGGAATGTGTGCCAATTATGTGAGCATTAAAAATTGTCTGTGTTCGAACAAAAACGAATGCCACAAAAGAAACGAAAACTGTAACGGGACAAATAACGGTTATTTGTATTGCGCATTTGTACAGTCATCAGCTGCATCCAACATTTAGAGTCTTAGCGTCGAACTTTTTGTGCAATACGCAAATCTAAAAAAAAAATTTTTTTGTTCCAATTATACGCCCATAGCTGTATGTATGTACCCAAGCCAGCCAACCTGGCAAAATGTCAATTTGTATACCCTTCGACCAGTGAAAATAATCAAACGGTATACATACTTACTTTGTGGAAATGGAATGTAGGAGAGCGCGAAGCCCGAGTATGTATGTATATGTGTTTGAATTTAACAAATTACAATAAATGCAAACCCAACAAATGTATAATAACTTAGGGATAGAGAGTATCGTATAGTTAAGTATTCTTTACGAAATTTCAACTTAGATCAAAGTGTTTCCTACTTTTGATTGCCCTCCACCGTAAATTTCGCCTCTGATTATATTGTGATATTTTGAGGGAATGCCGAAGGTTTTATACCCTTCATCTCCTCGGCCCGTCCCTATGCAATACCTATACTATACTATACATACTTTATATAAAGCTGCACAATTGAATAATATTGCATGTATTCATGGATGGTTAAAATAAATCCAATCGGTGGACATACAAAAATTTTATATGTACATAAATTATTCATGTTTTACTTTGATTGGTAATGATAGGTTCCCTCTTTTGAAAAATTAATACTGGTCTTAAAAACAAAAACCTTTATTTCGTCAGATTGTTCCTATGGCAACTATACGTTATGGTGGTTCGGTGTTATTATTTACAATTAATAAAAAGCATTCGCGCCAAGTTTCATCAACGATATAGCTGAAAATCTGAGTGAACAGACGGACACACAGACAGATGGACAGTTCGACTTCAGTGTTTTTAAATATAGATACATATGTATGTATGTATGTATGTATATACCTCATATGGTAGGAGATATGTTCTAAGGTGCGCTTTAAGTTTCTAGCTAATATAAATATAACATCTGCAGGGATATAAACGAGGAAAAAAGGCACTTCAGCATGCCGAAAGCTTTATACACTTGCTGGTTCTTATTCCCTCCGATCGTTCCAATACTAGTTATATATAGTGCAGCATTGAATGGAATTGTGTATATTCAAAATTATGCCTCACCTTGATGTGCACTGATAAGTTAAGTTATTTCTTAATGCCTGGTCTTCATACAAAAACCTGCATTTTGTAGCCCGATTTTGATGAAATTTGCTATGCATTTTATTTAATATTAAAATAGGTAAGTTGTATGGCAGCATACGATATATCGCTCCGATTCGGCTCGTTCTGATTTATTTACAGCGTGCAGCAATAAGAAGCGTGTGAAAGCGCTAAAATGAGAGACTAGTTTGCGTTGCAACAGACAGACGGACAGACAGGCAGATCGACTCCCCGGGTGATACTGATTCAGAATTTTGCCACAAATTCGGTAATTTTTAGCTAAACTTACCTGGAAGTATAGAATGCATGCCTTTTTTTTAGAATTCACTGATGAAAACGCAAAATATTCGCAGATTTGTGGCTTGTTTCCAATATTTTTCCAGCTCAAACATGGGGCATTCCCTTTAGAGCAGGATTCCCAAAGTATTAAAGGTCACATCGACCCAAAACAGGACGCATATTAAAGAACAGTTATCAGCCTTCTATGTGATGCCAATTTAATGCATAAAGTGCTGGTACACAATGAGCAATTTAGTTTTTCGTCCAGGTGGAAGTTCTGTTTCTATTATTTTTTCCAACACTGTAAATACTATGGGAGCTGTCTCCTAAGATGCGTTGCAACTCCTGGCCAAAATTAAAATCCCTTCTGCAAGGGTATAATAATGTAACAGCAGCATCATAATATTTAACCTTACTTATTATATATACCCTTCGACCATTGAAAATGGTCAAAAAAGGGTATACTAACTTTGTGCAAATGTATGTAACAGGCGTGAGGAGGCGTGACAGACCCCACAAAGTATATATGTATGTTCCTACTCAGTATCACTAACCGAGTCGATTGAGCCATGTCCGTCTGTCTGTCCGGATGTCCGTCTGACCAGATGAACACACAGATCTCAGCTATTATAAAAGCAACAGACACCAAATTTGGAATGACGGTTCCTATATACTCGGCGGAGATCAAGTTTATTTCAAATGTTGGGTGCCACGCCCACCGCCTCCGGAACATACATAGGTCGAAGGGTATCCCAATGTCGCGTGCCTCGCGACTGTTGCTTTTCTTACTGGTTGTTTTTAAAGTTTTGATTAAAATTGGCTAATTTTCATAGAATGGGGTCAGAGTTTTCTATTTTTGATCGTTGCAATAAAGTTATGAAATATTGCTCTGCAGGGTTATTCAAATCGCGAGGTGAGTATCTGCTCGTTGTTAACACAATTGTCTAACAAACCTTATTTGCATTTCTATCTATCAGATATCTAATACCCACGATATTCACCCAGATCAATTAATGGCAAAGTCTGCATTAATATCTTGTCGCGAATTATTGTGCGCAAATTGTAATTTATTTTTCATAAACGAGTAACTTGTTTCCTATACTACTATACATACATACGCGCACATGAACTTACATATGTATATGTATAGCGATTTTGCAAGCACTTGTGTACGTATGTATGTATGTAGTAAGTACTTGTACACTGTACAGCTGACAGGCGTTTCATTACGTTAATTAACTTTTTTGTGCAAATACTGTCTGGATACTGGATGCGCATGCAAGAAGGCCCCGTGCGCCGCTGCAACTCTCCAAAAATCCTGTCGACCACTTGAATTCATCATCAAACTGAACATTATGTTTTCCGTAGAACTCAAGACTTGAGTAAACAGCAGGAAACGACACTTGGCCTGTAAAATGTTGAAAATTGTACAATTTCGTTCGTTTTTCATTTGCATCCACTAAGTAAAACTGTAGATGTTTTTTAAGGGCCAAGTATAAATTAATTTCATTGCCAAGTGGAGTGTGAAACTGTTCCCTCTTCACTTCATATTGGAGAACATGGTGTGTACACTCTCAGAAGCTCAATGATATGCGTGAGAATAGAGACTATTTGAGTATTTTTTAAAAGTATCTTACAGTTGCAAACTGAGGGATATCCACTACCTGATGATGAAAGGGTAGAAGTAACATTATTTTGTTTGGTAAAGATAAGGTAACAGCAACACGCCGATATGTATTTAGCTCTAAGAATATAATTATATATATTTTCATCCATTTCCCTAATTCACTTGTACATTCAACGTGCTTGCGCTTATCAGTTATATAAACTAAGTCACGTGCCAGACACTTATAGGGTTTTTTCTGTTAAGATAGATGAATATATTAGAAAAACAATTATCAATATCAAAGGTCCATAATAAAGCGATTGGTGTTCCTGCGCTGTGCTGGTTACTCCGGTTATCTAATAAGGGTACACGGAGTTGTTTAAATAGCGACCAGCGCCACAATGCCAATATTTACATAATTCAATCCGTCATTGGTAGTCACAAGCGTGAGAAGAGTAAACAGCGAGCCTCATATCTGTAACATGCATAAGAGAACGCCGTGGCAACAACCCCGTAGCCCTGCACACAGTCGAGGAGGCTGCTCCTGGCTCGCGCGGCAGCAGCAATGACAACCCGCCAATTGGGAAAGTCAATGAACGCGTCAGTGGGTGACTTCAAAAGGAGCAGCGAGCAGCGAGCAGCTCATCCGCAACACGTGGCGCTTCCACTGCGGCCGACGCTCGACTTTTAGAATGCCAATTGTTTGCCGACCATAAACTGCAGCAAGCAGCAGCGATACTCGGCGCAGGGCACAGCACGCAGAAAGCAATAAACTAAAATTAAGTCAGAAAACGTGTCAAAGTCAGTGCTCAGTGCACTGACAGTGATGTAAAAACAAACACAAATAGCGAACGTTGGTCCTTGTTTGCCCTGGCTCCGTCTCTCTGCCGCCAGTTTGTTTGTTGGCTTAGAAAGGCATTCGGTAACAGTTACGTTTGCCACAGCTCACCCCGGGGTGGTGGGCTGAGAAATCAAGGTACCTCGCGGAATATAGTTGTATGCGTTGTGAAGTGATGTCTTGAGCTCCATCCAACTGTATAAAAATACCCCTAATGAGGATACTCAAGTTCATCCGTAACTTTAATTACTGATAGCCTTGGGTTTTCCTTCACTGCTGCCCCTTGTGGCACCCTTACTCGAATCTAAGTCGGTTCGTAGTTTCTCGAATACCCTGTGTTTACTTACCAATGCAACATTTTTTCAGAATCGGTGAATATCACTTTATGGGGTTACAAGGGCAGTAGTTAGGGGTGTCTGCTGCAAGAGGGCACCCAGTTGCCAAGTGCTCCCTGAAACCAAGTAGCAATGGGAACAAGTAGCCAAAACAAGAATATACATTGTGGGGTCTGCAAGGCCTCCTGGGTTAAGGTTATAATTGAAAAATGATTAAATGGATTGAAAATATTATCAATCGAATATGAGGGGGCCCGAACCTGCAATTTTTCAAAAACTGTTGATGAATTTGACAACATAAAATCGAGAAATAAATAAGATGTAATTAGTATTCCTTCATTTTGTATAATGGTATGGTTTTTAACTACTACTATATTTAAAAACGAGAACGAAAGTTGCCTTCGGCAAGCGGAGGTTCTATACTCTTCCAGTTTCTTTTATCCCGATCGTTTCTAGACTAGTTATATATAATGGTGCCAAATTGAATGGTATTGTAAATATTCAATATTATGTCTATTGTCTGTATTAAATATATATAATAAGTCCAATCTAGTTAATCGGACGATAGTTTTTATGGCAGCTATACGAATTATCGTTCCGACCTTCTTTTTCCGACTTATATACAGCGCGCAACAATAAGAAGCGTACCAAGTTCCATCAGGATAACTTTAAAACTAAGTGACTAGTTTGCGTTGCAACAGACGGACACACGGACATAAGGACAGACGGACGGGGGTAGTAAAATTCCTCAGTTGAGGCTGATTCAGAAAATATGTATGTTATATACTTTACTAAGGAGCGTTGCAAACTCCTGGCCAAAATTAATATATCCTCTGCAAGTGTATAAAAATTCAATTATAATAGGGGACCCAAGAAGTTTTGCACAAGGGCCCAAAATACCATCGCTACGGCTCTGGGGCAAACTCGACTTTTTGATACGCTGACATAATCTCGATTTATCCTGAAATATTCGTTTTTTGCCATTCTAGATGAAAGTCGTTACAATACCTATTAGAGACAGGCGTGACAATCTATATCTATATAGTCAACCTTTCTTTTATTGGCAATCTTGGTTTGCAATTTGAAAAGCTACCAATGTTTTTTATAGAGGCAAAATCGCCTTGCAAAAATGTGAAATATGTGTATGAGGCTTTTAGAGAGATCACAACTATTGTTTGGATTATATGGCACACACATTGAACTATACTTATGGTTTTTTACTTCCCACCCACGTGTAAAAGGGAAAGGAAACGAAAGTGGGGCGTGTGCGTTGCACGTTTTATTTGTTTGTTGTCACATAACGACGCCGCCGCTCGCCGGCCAGCAACATAAAGCACGTGTCGCTTGCCATATTGTTCTTCCTGATGGCTTTCGGCTATGTAATGGTCGAGTGTTAACACAAAGTTTGTGTGTCTGATTCGATGTTCGTGCAGCCCACCCTGCTCGCCGATGGCAAACGCCAACGCCAACACTGATGCAGATGCTGCAAATGATGAGTTGTGCCTAATTCATAACCACATCGAAAGGAATTAACTCGCAGCATGGGGCGCTCTCTCTCTCTCTCTCTCCCTCTCTATTTGGGGTGGTAGAAGGGTGGAAGCATGCTTGTGCCTAAAATCAAGGCGCTGACACACGTGTCTCCATTCGATGGGGTAAGATTTTAGTTGGAGCTAAGGGGTTTAGAAGTGAAATGAATTTGGGATGCCTCGTCAATCGATTTCGAGGCGCAGCAAAGGTTTTTGCTTCACACAGTTAGAGGATAGCCAGAGACGTGGCTGATTCGACTTGGGACTTGGGAAAATATACGTATATAATGCTACAACCTCAGCATATCGTTCTGAACATCGGCCTGTAAAATATCGTTAAGCTATGAGAATCACATTGCACATTACATATATTCCATATATGTAATATATTATATTATACATATATCTGTGCCTGCACATGCCGTTTCCATCATATCCAAATTTTGTTAGACAACAAAAACAAATAATGTTCCCCTGATGTCGAATGCAAATATCCTTTTGTAGGTGAAATAACATCAGATGCGACTGTGTTTGCCAGCAGGGGGGATCCGCGCCGGGGACTCGTTTGGCAGCAGACCGTCAAAGGCTTTCGACAGATCCCCTGCCTGCTTTGCTGTCTGCGTACAGAAATATATATTGTTGTTATACATTATCAACATACAACAACAACATACAACACACACACAAGACAAGACACTTGGACAAAGACAAAAAAGGCACAAAAAGGCAGGGAACAGCGAAAAGAACAGAGCGAGGACCTAGTTAGGCTGATCGGTGCAAGTAAGCAATTTCACAAATAAGAACATATTCTCTGTGTACCCAAGCACGACAGCAGGAAGAGATAAGGACAAAGCTCCACCAGTTCCTGCTGTGCAGGTCGGACGCAGCTTGCGCAGTATGACGCATTTTTATACCATCACCCACTGAAGCAGTGCAAGTGAGGGTGTATTAAGGTGTGTAACAAACAGAGGAATGAGGTACATCGAAAGTATATAAGAAAAGTATCAATGGTTGCTCGTATCATTTTTGAGAATTTTTAAAGATTTATAATGTATTCTAACGTAAATATAATATTAGGATGCTTCGTGCAGGGTATATTTCAATCAAGCACTTTATATTGTTGCAGGGTTCCCTACATGCTTTGTCTTCAGCAGCTCACACCAATCCGGTAATGTTTCTATGCCATAACCATAAATTAGTTTACCATTTATTCAAAACACTGCGAAATGGGTAGCTTGACTTAGCTGTGACTTTTTATGAAGAACGATGCTCTATCAGAAATGCTTCTGGTTAAGCAGGGCTAACCTACTCAAGCCTCTGACTATTTGTAACACTCTTTACATTCAGCTAAGGACATAACAAGTATATAAGGGTAAAGCTCTTTACTGATTTTGATCGTACATTGCGTGGTATACGGCTAGGGCACCACAAAGTGCCCTTTATTTGAGACTTCGCTTGAAGTTCTGTTTTCCCCTTCGATTTGAGTTACGCACTTCCAGCTATTGTAAATGTTTACAGGGTATACATCACTGACTAAGTTTTATTGGGAGAGTCATGTTGTTAATAACTTAGCATTTCAAAATCTTCTAATCTAAATTCTCAATTAATTCGGGCAAAATTGAATTGTCAACTATAAGTACATTAGAAACATGTGTTCGTATTTTTCCAAGGCGCAAACAGCCATAAATTTTCAACTAAATAATAATGTTATGTTAATGCATTGAGAATACGTACATCATTAATTTCGTATACATAGAGAGTAAATCCTTTTTAAGTAAAGTGAAATTGTCTTCATGTCCTTTATTGGCTTTCGAGAACCTTTTTGCCTATGCTAAGCTCGCAATGCATCTAAATGGAACAAAATCCGAAAATTGGATTGCAGAGTCAGAACGCCCACGCTCTTTGTCACTCCAGACAGTCCGGGCATTTGGTCCGTCCCACCCCCAAAGCCTTCGTCGGTCTTAATGTGGCAACCAAATGCTCAATTGCGGTATCCCAGGACATGCCGATGAGAGTTGAAAAGGGGATTTTAGCCCGACTTCATTGTGTTGTTGCGTTCTCGTAGGCAAAGTGTCCGAGTACTGATGCTGGGAATGTAAACAGAAGAAAATGGAGATTCAATTACTTAAACGGTTAGACCATTGTTGAAATTTACACAAATTTGCATATTCCTTATTTGTTTGTTTGCCTTCTAGCTGCGTTGGCCAAATGTTTCAGCAAACACGCAACAAAGCAGACAATTAACGTTACGCGGAACGAGAGAAAAGTCTGGCGGGGATTGGGTAATTTACGCATCTCAGGCTACCTTCCCACAATCGATAGATCCTGAAACTTCGATAACACCTTCGATAGCTCATAACAGCAGATACAACAGATTCATTAGCTTTTTCCGTTAGTTCCTAACAGTTTAGTCAATGTAGAAGCATTTATTCTATTAAGCCTATCGCTAAATCAGTCCAGAAATATTTTAATTATTTTCTGTGTCCCTTGCAGGGACCCCCTCTAACGAAGGTGGTGTGACGTCTGGTATCTGTGACTGTGGGGATCGTAAGAAACGTTGCTTGAGGTCGTTCAAATGGCAGTGCTATTTGTTTACTAACGCCATTTGCTAACGCAGTAGCTTTCTTCTCGCGTTGCCGGCAGAAGGCCCAGTTGCTGGGGCCGCCATTCGCGCGCAGTTCGGCGAGTTAATGCGATAAATTTGCATATTTTGATTGTGTTGCGGTCAACAATGGGTTGCCTTCTGAATTAATGGGATTTGGCGGGCTTATGGAAAATCCGCCAAATATTTTACAATTTTAATTAAATTATCCTGAGCTTTTAACACTACCGAACTGTGAATATACATTCATCCGCTTGTAAGTATTGTACGTACATATATATCCACATATATCAGCCATATCAATCGGGCAAGTAATTTATCAAGCTGTTTCGGATTGAGGAAGAGGGTTCTTAGCAGGTATATCGCTTTACTTTACTTCAAATTAAGCACTTATTAAACTAACGCTTTATTCGCGTTTTAAACTACAGTCTCCTTTCTCTCTGGCTGCACGTGCGATTTAAATAACCGCGTAAGCACATCATCGATATAAAAGTAAAAAAATGTTGCATTTTTGCAGATGCGTCCGAAAATCGGCCCAACCCCATGGCAAACCACAACAAGTATCGCGAAAATTCAATTTGAATATGCAAAATTTTGCGTTGGCCAAGCTTACGCCTACGCCCCTCCCCCTGGCTGCAACAGCAACAGACAGGAGGATGCAACTCTGTCAGCCTGTATATGCGATACGGTATGTGCGTATGCGTATAAACCCGCGAGGGGTGTTGCGTTTGCGGTAGCGTCAACACGTGTTCCGGTCCGTATATGCATAATGAAGTGGCGGCAGGCTCTCGTTCTCTGGCATACGGTAACCCGAGTCTGGTCGAATTATTCGTACCTTTTTTGTCTGTAAACCATGCGCAGATCGAGTTTTATATTTTGTAATTATGCTTTCCTTAGCGAAGTTAAATGTGAAAGAAACACCGTACTAATCACAAATATGTATTTGCAAACCCTGTTTAACATTTCTCAATTAGAAAAGAAATAATAGAAACACTAAGTAACCCTAGTTTCTCAGAATTCATCCTTATGAATCAAGATAAATGCTGTGCGTAAACATTTTGACATTCGACCAATGTGCCACACTGCATAGACAAAGGACACCAAGGTCCAAACAATATTTCGCCACCGCTGAATTCCGTTTTCATCCCTCAATAGTTCATTCGTTCAATAGCTCATTCGACAAAATGATAGCACTTCAAATAACATCATGGCTAGATTAGGGGTTTCCGTTCCCAAAGCGCGCTGAGACAATGCTCGAAATTAAATGACAGCGAAAAGGTCATCCTATTCGAATCGAGGACCATTGCTCGTGCCGTACCGGGCCGTGCCTTTCCATGCCATACCGGGGGGAATCCGATATTTATTTATTATCATAGTGCGAAACGCATGTGGCTCCGCTCACCGAAATGAATCAGGAGATGTATCATTGAAGCGGGAAATGGGTTCACAAAAACTACGCCAATCGCAGAGCCGGACAATATGCCAAGTGATAAATGATTCGGGTATTATTCTTGTATTCGTTTAATACAGTTGCTCTGGCAGCAACACCGGGCAACCGGGCACACACACAGCCTGACAGTAGGGGATTTATCCGACACTAGTCGAGGCACAATAACACTGCTATATATGTTGTCCATTACGGGCGACGGACACAAAGGATATTGTGGCAATTTCGACAGGAAAACAAGCGTCTTGTGCAGGACCACAGCGGTAGACGCACTCCGCAGACAGAGACGCAGACGCAGACGCAGCACTAAGCAACAGGATGTGCTCGCACTATCTCCTGGCGACGGGTGGTCTGTCTCGGTTTCTGGGAAGAAATGATAAATGTATTTATGTATTTCCTTTTTGCCATTTCTAATATGCTGCCTATCGCAGAAGTCGACGCACTCATGCCACATATGCAGCTTGTTGTTTTTGTTGCTGCTGTTGCGGCTGTAGATATTATTAATTATAATTTGGGCATCCGCGATGAGAAGTTAAACACAGTCATTCATTAATGGGAGTACCCCACGTGATGCGACTTTAATCTGATTAATAAAACATATGAAGATGAAGTCGAAGCAGGGTGTGCCACACAGCTGTGTCACCCTGTTAAGAGCCTCATTTAACCCTTTTCCACCCAATTTCAATTGGTAGCAAAATCCTTTCAGTCGATATTCATATAATCGTAATTTTTATTTATGGATTTCTTAAGAAGCTAACGGCTGTTGCCAAAGAAATTGCCATAAATTTTGGAACAGCCGGTGTAATTTTAAAACGAAGTCGAAAGTTTTATTGTATTAAAAACGTCACGAGTGTTTTTGACGTGGGTGGGTGGGTTCATTTAACCCTTGTACTTCTCACGTACATATTTATATATACATATTTCAGGCGCATTATTAACACATAAAGAGCGTCAATAATCATTTAAGATTTGAAATCATTTATTTTCAAAGTCCTTTTTCGAAAACTCACTCCCCTCGTCTTACTTCGCCAGCAACGCAAGTTGATGCTGTTCCGCTTGTTCCGATTGCGACAGCACAACACAATTTGAAATATTTCAGAGGGTCGTGTTATGTCGCGGTGGTTGCCAGAATACCAGATTGCTCCGTTTCGACATACATACCCCGAAAAACTCGACGACAACCGGTCCCCACCCCCGACAATCCTTTACAAATTCGCACTTGCCTACGCGTGTGCGTTATGATGTAAGGTTGTGTGTGACTGTTAATACCTTAAAGTCATTAGAAGGAAATGGATTGAGTAAGAATGCTACAGATTAGCTTACTCGCCTGTAACATACCCAGCACCCAGGGGTTACGCATTATTCGATGTACCACAATATACGATATACACGAACGTTAACAACATCGAGCAAGCCAAATTTCTGTCGACGAGGTATTTTAAAATTGGCTTAGCTAATATAATTTGGTTCGCGAATATCCGATTTCCCGTTGTCGTCGATGTAATTGAGTCGACGTCGAAACAACCCGAGTGAGGTTGCGCCTGTTCGGAGTTCTTAAATACCGGATTCCAATAGGGTTCTTATTATTATTTTTCCCAGGCTTCCTGACTCTATTTGCAAGCTTTTGCAATTGATAATTGAATCCATTAAATCCAGTGTTATATTTATTAGGAATAAAAATATTTGATGGGGTCTGCCACGCTTCCAATAACATGTGTTATCCATTTGGGGCAAATCTAATATATATATATAGTATAGTATTAAAAGTCTTGTAGCTTGTAGTACCTTGCTGAATAAAAAAGTGGAGGCTAAATTACTGCATCGAACAAGCATTGACAAATGTCAAGCATTAATGCTGTCAGAAGGGGGAATAATCTAGTCCATTGACAAGGGACATCATTACATTTCATTTGGTCCAGTTTGACAATCGATTCCGTCTCGGCGGAAGGTTCCACGGTCGGAAGCGATCAATTAGTGCAAACGACTGGGCATCGTTTAAAATGTAAAGCACGTACGGCTTGTGTGTTCTGACAGTCGATGTTCCGTCGATCTTACGTAGAGTCTTTGGGCCCATCGAATATGAATTCATAATAATAATTCGGAAAACACAAAAACAACTGGTTTTTTTTTTATGGATCAACATTTTTGGCCTTCATAAATATAAAGTCATCAAAAATATGACAGTTTTATGTTCCTTTCGTTGCGGTAAATGTTTTCGGCGACAAAAGACATGGTTCTGAATTTATCATTGTTAACATATTGTACTGGGTTTCCTTAAAAGGAGTCTGTGCCTCTCCTCAACAGATAAAACTCAAAGGGAGCTGAATACCTGCTTTATGGAATACGTTTAGTCCCAGGTAAGAGTGTGCCGAGAAGCTCAAGGCTGTATGAATAGACATCTTCCTTTCACTTGTCGTAAAAGAGTGCAAGTATATAATTATATGTTCTTGATCATAATGAATATCGGAATATATTAGGTAAGAGATACTGTCTAAAAAAGAACAATTCTAAAGCTGTGAAGGAAACTATGTATATTCCTTAGGGTCGATTTGTTCTTTTTATTCATTTTAAATGCCCAATTCCGTTTTATTATAATGTGGAATTGGGCTCTCTAAGACGATGAGAATCGTTTACCCATCGACTCGAATTAAGAATTATGGCTAGATTCGGTTACAAAATATATGATTATTTGTTTGCGAAGTCGTAAAACTGCACCTAAAGTGCAACAGCATTTTAATTATACACCTTTTTGATGTGGAATAAATTAGAGGTCTGGCCACGATTCCCTGTTCACAAGTTCCAAACATGCTCATCTCGGCGCGAAGAAGCGCCCATCATGTGCTTCAAAATAAAGACGTTCTGTTTTTAAAATGCAGTCATCTAATGGGCGCCCTCTTGGGTTCCAATGCGCTCAATAATTTTCCACAATTTCAGCTGTCAGTCGAGGTGTCAAATCGCAGCTACTCATGCTGCGAGCACCGAGCACAGAGCCCAGAGCGCAAGCATCGTTCGTCCCGCCCCGCCCCGCGAGTAATTTAAATTAAGCATCTGACGCACACCTCTACACAGTGTTCTGACAGACAACGCGATGATATGGGTAAGCGGCCACTTAACTATGCCGACTCTTCGTCTACGTCTGCGTCTCATGTGGCGCGATCACTGTCAACAATTCAAATTCCCAGGTGGAATATATGTATTGTACATCGCATTTCTCTGTGTGTGTGTGTGTGTGTTTGTGTGTGTGTGTGTGCAGAAGCAAATACATCTAATTTTCCAAGTAGTGTAACGCGAAGCTTTTCAGCCTATTAAACAAAGCCAATTTAATTGCAGGCACTTGGTTACTTCCCATTGGTATATCCTGCTTTGCCATCGCTAATAAAAATACTAACTTGTATGTAGTATATCCTCATTAATAAATAAAACTTGTTGATTAGGCTTGAATTATCCTGTAAGCAAACATTTCTCAATGTTTATGTCCTGCTTTGCCATCACTAATAAAAATACTGACCTCTTACTATGTTTGAGTCATCCTCTAAGTATAACATGTCGTGCTTTTCCATCACTAATAAAAATACTAACTTGTTTATTAAACTCGAATCATCCTGTGAACAAACAAGACACTAAAGCGCAGTGTGAAATTAAGTGCAAACTATGATTACTCATTTTGAAGTTACTACAGGGTAGAAAAGTGCAAATATACCTCACAACAAAGTGTTGGACGTAAATTACAATATCACTAGCGCGACGCGAGTGAAGTCCATGTGGTTGCAGAAATGGATTCACATTTAATTGGAATGATTTGGCTGCGATGCTGTGGCGTGATAATTTAAAACTTTTCAATTTAAACAAACGGGCAAGCATTATATTTAACAATGATTGGTTGCTGCTTAATTTTTGCGAGTGCTGCCTGCCAGTGGGAACATACAAACTGACACAATCACGACATGCAGTAAGAAACATCCCAAGTGCCTTTATCTGTAACACCGATCTCGGGTGCAGCCGCTGTAGCGAACGCTGTCAGCGCTGTTGTTGCCTCGTTCCTGTTGTTCTTTTTCTTATGCTTAAGTGTGTGTGTGTATGTCTGTGTACATGTTCACGTGAGCACACTAACACCCAAGGCAGTACGTAGGCTCACCTATAGGGACACCGATGTCGTCAGTACCTTCACCCACATGTGGCTGTCTCATTGGCTCTCACATGTTCAGTTCAGTTGGCGACAATCTGATGTACTCGACTCGCCCAGAACCACCAACTCATGTGAGATCGACGCAGTCGCCTCTGAACTTATTGTATATAGTGTGATAATTTCACGCGCTCAATCCTCACGAGTTTCATGCTAAAATTTCTGGCTGTGTAATGTAGTATGAAATAATTCTCTTTGGTTTGTCCCGAAATTACTTTGATCTTTTAATTTGCTGCATAAACAGTGTTATATCAAAGACCCGCCGCTGACGCAGAGCTTCAAAAGATGTGGGCGCACGTGTCAAAACATGTGTGTATGAAGTAATTGATGCTGCTGAGCGCGATCCTGTTGAAAGGGGCCATCAACACCTTTCTGCCTGACTTCTTCACCTTCTCCTGGGCGCAACCGCGTCCTCAATGATCTCATAATTACGAGATATTTCAGGAATTAAGCCTTGCCCAAAGTGGTTTCAACTTTGTCGTATGCGATAAGTGCTGGCAAAAAATGAAATATATCTTCCGCTATATTATTATGTTATATATAGATCAAATTTGTCTTTAATCTGGAATTTCCGACATCAACAATGACAGTTTTAATGACAGCTTTATTGATCTTATTTTATAGCTCTGAAACGAATGCAAAAAGCTTGAATTGTTGATGAAACGCTCTTTTATAAAGCTGACTTATCTGCATTGTTTGTTTGTTTGCATACATGTCCAGATATCTGTAGCAATTACTGTGTATGGGAGTGTGAAAACGAGTAGGGTATTTCAGAGTTGACCCCTTTGAATATAATTATTTATTGAGGAACATACTCTCAATTTTTGGAAACGTTGAAGACGGAACATATTAAAATGTATTCCAAATAAAACATTATTTACTTCATACTAATCAGTTTATTAGTTAACTTAATGGAACTTGTAAAGGGTGTACAGAAGCGTACTACTAATGACAAATTATTTACTACATTCTAATCAGTTTATTAGTTAATTTAATGGAACTTGTAAAGGGTGTACAGAAGCGTACTAATCCTGCAACATTCACATGCATTTCACAGTTTCGGTTCCACTTGGCTGCGTTGAGAAGCTTTAATTTGTTTGCTCCACTCTGGCCTCTTCTTATACTCTGCATTAAATATCGAAGCAGGAATTTTCATTTGTCTCGTTGCCGTGACTTGTACTGTTGCTATAGGGTATCTGCAAGCAAGTGCTTTCAACTTGTTCTCAATATCTTTCAGAGTCTCAGCATTGTTTGGTATTCCTTCATTGTTTTTCACTAATAACCTGTCATTATCTTCATATTTGCTTACCAATATTAAAGCACCAGCAATTCAATCTGAATTTTTACCAAAGAGATAGCACACACTTGTTCGTATACCAGTTATGTGTGTATGGATATGTATGTTATACCACGTTGTACTTCAGTTTCTATTCTTAGAGAAATTGCGAATTGATCAGACAATATTCTTTTCTTGTTTACAGGGTATTCCAGTTGACTCCGCCTCATTGTTGCCGTCTTAGTTATGCGGCAAATGTGTTTCTTGGCCAGATGTCGTCACATTATCAGTAGTTTTTATGTTTTCAATCGACGACGGAAAAAAAAGGAAAAATGCCTTGGAAATAATATTGTGACAAACTTACAACGGCGATTGGGAAGTCACAAATACCAATTGAACGGTTTCGGCTTAGTGCGAAGGCAGCAAAGGCAACTTTATGGCAACAAAAGGTGTCTCTGGCCAGCCAGTCCCACACACAGGCAGCAGCATAATCTCTGGTGTCTTGAATAAAAAAACCAGTAGCACACACAGAAAAGATCTCTCGAATATTAAGCTGACGTCTGTTTTTATGAAGTAAATTATTATTTCATGCTCCCGAGCACTTTGTCGTCCGTTGTTCCCTCTCTTTGTGGGCCTGAACAAAGGTCCGAACATCAAATGTCGGGCGGAGGCATTGTGAGCGCCCCGTTAAAACTCTGTCGGCATTTGAAATTGGAACGGATAGCGTTTGTCGGATTAAGTCAGTCAGTCAGTCAGTCGATTCGGTCGGTCGTAGTGTCGTCTGGCATTTTCATTCGAATGATTTAATTATCGAATCGAAGGGGGGAGGGAAGGCATCAACACACAACTTTCTTTTATACAAATTATTCATTCCTAAATAGTTTTGGGCCAACACTACCACAGCAGAGTCAACTAATCGGGTTAGGGCATTACTCTTATTGATTGGTCGGCTGAACAAAGAACAAAATTAAGTGAGCACTCCCGATCTAATGCCAAATGCTGCTTTAGATTGTTCACTCGAAGGTTGCATTACTCATGGTATATGGATACAAGAGCTGTAGACACTTAGGTACAACATATGTCGCGTATATTATTTTGATCGGTGCAACCCTATATGCTGTAAGGCATCTAGAAATGCCTGTTAAGCATATACTATATGTATGTAAATTATATAAAGCCTTCTTCAATGGGCACTCGGTGCAAAAGGCCTCTCTAGTATTTCACTTTCATTCACATATATGTACTTTAATTTCAGTTTTGTTTAGGTCTGCGAATGCGTTTCCGGTCGAAGTTATACGAAAACATGTTTGCACCACAAGAAAATTTCGCTTTTCAGCTCTTTTGCACAATGCACAGTGGTCAAGAAAGCGTTTCTGCCAATGCGGCGTAAATCAATCAATGAAGTTAATATTGTTGATTATATTTGTATGATAATCAAGGTTTTTTTAAAAGTAATCCATAGACCATAAACCACAAAAAAAGTATGATCCTAGAAAAAGCTCCCTCGAAATAGGTTATACGATTAAAGGGAGCTGCGAATTATCGCCCACTGTGCGCTAAACGCTTTTTAATCAGCACTTTTAAAGACCTAAGCGAAAGAGATCGCCCGCGCTGACACGACGACGGTAAACAGAGTACAGACAACCGACAACAGACGACAGACGAGAGACCAAGGCCAATCATATCGCCGACTGCAGAATGAATAATGCCTAGTGATTATCAAATTGAATTGGCTAAGTTTACATGGAGTACTTAAATTAATAATCAATTTGGCAATCGCGTGAGTAGTTATTAATTAGGAATAAATATAATTCCATTTGCTCAAGTTGTATTTAAATCCAGGCCCGTAGCAAAACGGGTACAGGGTGTGCGTTGCACAAAGGCCCCCGGCAGCAGGGTCCCCGGATTTAAAAACAAGCACCGAAAGATTCAGTCGAACACATTCGAGAGTAAGATTCTCTTCGTGAATTTGTCTTTTAATATTTAAAATAAACTTGAACAATTTAACTTATATCTTCATCTCAAATTTGCCTCTAGCTTTTATGATAAATCAAACGTTCGGGCAGACATATGGACAGATGGATATACGAACATGGCTAAATATATGGTTTTGATACTGAGCAAAAATGTTCACATTTTTGGGAGTCGGTCATGCCACGTAACGAACATAACTCGTTACAATATTACAAACATTTTCTATTGGCACACAGTTGTAATACCTTCTTATCGGTTATTAAAATATGCAAGCTACAAAGCAAGAATGCTCCAATAAATTGGCCTTAAACGTACGATAGATACCATTAATATAGATTTATTAAAAAAACTATAAATAATTTTGTCAAATTAAAGTCGAGAAAAAGTTGCTGTTAAGTTTCTAGATGCTTCAATTAAAAGCTGCAGACTTTTATTTAAGACCTGTAAATACACTAGGGGCCCCAAAGATATTTCGCACAGGTGCTCTCGAGACCGTCGCTACGCCCTTGTTCAATCTATCCCCCGTTTTATAGGTTGCCCAACTATGGCCAAGATACTCACTGCTACACACGACTGCGAGATACCCAATACCTGAGCTGGCGAAATGCCCTATCAGATTCGCTTACTCACACACAAGCGAAATAATGTAAACGCACACGTAAACGAACAAATGAAAACGACTGAAAACGAGCGCGACGCGAGCTTATCGACATTTTTGCAGCGTATGCACAGTCAGCCGCGCCTTTTTGTTGTAATTTACAAATTTGCTATTAACTCGTTTATTTATGATCCAATTCAATGGCGAAAAAGGTGTGAAACCTATAAATGTATATGCAAAATCCGAGCATTCTCTTACGACCCAAATCCGAGTCCCGGCTGATTTCGATAGGTATGTATATATGTATATATGCTTCATAAGGTGAAGTAAGATTTCCTCCCGATATTCTAATTGTTCATACCTGGCTACAGGAACTTAGTTCACACCTAACAGAAAGAAACTCATTTGATTTATATGTATATTTTGTCACTTTTTATTTATATATGTATATATATATATTTATGTATGTATATACAGTTGCGTTTTATATATTACACTATCCGCTTAAGGCGCTAGAACTATGCGAGCTTACAGATACATTTGTGCATAAAGTACAGCGATAATTATAGATATATATTTATATATATTTACTCTTAGATTGTACATACAGTAAAAGGTAAATCGCGTTTGCCAATTTATCAAATAAATACAAATACAATAATAAATTAGATTTACAAACGACAGGAACAAAGTTTGAACTTAAGACAATAAAAACAAAAAACAACTAAATCAATCATTGCTCGCATTTACTTGCATATTTGGTTTGGATGAGGGAAGCCGGTGGTGGTGGTGGTGGTGGATGTGGAGGGCGGGGAGGGATTGGAGCGCGACGACCATGACGGCGACGGCAACGACGTTGATATGTTTCTGCCCACCCATACAAGCATTTAAGCATCAGGATCGCAACATTCAACACATAACTAACCTAATCGGGTATGGTCTGGTATGATGATTGTATGTACAATACACGCGTAAACATGAATGAACATGACATGAATATATATATAAGGATATACATATATATATATATATATATATATACATGAATATGCATTTGCAAGTTGACGCACGATTCAACGTCGACTCGATTCGAAGTCCCCTTGGGAAGTTCGAATTATTATTTAGTGTCGCGACTTGGATCGGGTTTGGGGGTGTTTGTCTTATCGTCCTGCTCGACAAAGCTTCGCCTGCTTCTTCTTCTTCTAGATGTCATTGGGGTCGTTTTTTTCTCACTACTCTTACGAATTTACTTCCTATAAGCTCTGATTGCATAAGTTGTATGTATTTAAATTAATGTGTTTTCTTTTGTTTTGTATTTCTCGCATGGATTTAGGTTTCCGATTCCCACAGAATTGCACAAAGTTTTGGCTGCTTGTGTGGTTCAATGCTGCTGCTGTTGTTGTTGCTGCTGTTGCTGTTGTTGTTGTTGTTGTCTATGGAACAGCTGCCTTTCGAGCGGGATGTTGGGATGATTCTTGCTATTTGGTGTAAGCGGTTTTTAATTAAAATACCGAATAATCACATGTAAATTATTGTCCGAAAGTTGCCCGATCTTGCTATCTCAACTGTTCTAGGCTAGTCCGTTCCCGGCTACGGCCGCAGCAGCGCCAGATGCTTCGGTGCTTGTTGTTGTTGTTGTTGTTGCTGTTGCTGCAGGTGATGCTCACGAATGGCGATCAACGAGAGCGACCGAAAGGCCGAGATCGGCGACGATGATGCAGTTGAGGCATTTGTAACCGCCGGCGGCAATACGTACGGATCAGGAGAGACGGACGCAGAAGCTGGCAGCGATGGGGGTCATGGTTTGCCGCTTAGTGAGGTCACGTTTACACCAGGCGAGATCTTGCCCGAATTGGAAGAGGATGAGGAAGATGTTGAATTGCTTGATATGGGTCCGATATTATGTTGTGACGTTGTATGGACTCCGCTCGTAGGTATATGCACCACATCGCAGCCCATCGAGGAGGATGAGCTGGAAGCCGACGGCGATGCACCCGGCGGGGGTGCAACCTGTGTTGGTCCCATATTGCTTGTCGTCGTCAGGCTCAGGGGCGCAAAGTGCTGTCCACCAGCTGCTCCCGACACGGCTGCCTTCCAGAGCAGCGGATTCATGCCCAGCCCATTGTGGGCGGCAAGGCTGGCGCCGAAGTGTCGCTGGTGCTCGAGAAACTCTTGTGTGGGTGCACTCAGATGCGCAGCAGCTGCTGCGGCTGGTCCGTAGAAGCCACGATATAAATCGGGTCGCACGTACGGCGCGTAGTTGGGAATACGTGCGGCCAGGGGCGAGAGTATTTTACCAGGCGACGGATGCTGGTGTTGACTTGGAGCTCCATAGAAGGCGGGCTGAGACGGGGGCAGCTCGCTGGGCGGTGGGTTATCCTTGGGAGCCGAGTTAGTCTCCTTGCCGTCCTTGGCCATGTCGGCAAGTGACCATATCCTTGGCTTCACAGCCAGGCTGCCGCCAGTCGCACCCACGGCGGTCTGCAGGGAGTTCTGCTGCGCCTGCTGATGCTGCTGCAGAAGCTGCTGCTGATGGTGATGGTAGGCGGCAATGTCGGGCGGCGAGCCAGTCGGAGGCCGGAAGTGATGATGCAGGGCGGCGGGGTGGAAGAGCGGATGGGCGCCGGGCCGATCGTACAGATCGGGCGAGCCATTGGGAGATCCTGGTCGCGACTCGGACCACTCACTGTTGTTGCTCTCGCCAGGACGATCGGTCATCATGTCGCCCAGTCGTCCCATGCGGTCCTTATCGTCATTCGATCCCAGCCCAGAGTCTTTAGCATCTGTGGGGCAGAGAGCAAGTCCAGGTTAACAACAATCAAGTGGCATGAGGTAACAGACTGACAGATACTCTATAAACTATGTAGGAGTGCCAAGGAATTTGTTAAACTTACCAAGCAAATCGTTATCTTCCGTGTTCTTATCGTTATCGTCGTCGTCATCGATGTTGGCATCATCGTCGTCGACACGATTCCGTGGCTCCCAGGTCATTTTGTTTTCCTTTTTCAGTCTTCTTCTCGCATTTGCAAACCAGGTGGACACCTGGGTGAGCGTCATTTTAGTGATGATCGCCAGCATTATCTTCTCGCCCTTGGTAGGATAAGGATTCTTCTTGTGTTCATTCAGCCAGGCCTTCAGCGTGGATGTCGTCTCGCGCGTTGCGTTCTTGCGCCGAGCCCCGTTCAGGTCCATGCCATAACTGCAATGAGAAGGAATGGCAAAGTGGGAGTTAGATGGGGTTACAGACAACTTTGAAACCCAGGTGAAGCCAGGCAGCTCCATTAGAAAGGGAAGCATTGATAGCAGCAGCAGTAGCAGGCAGAGGCAGAGAAGGAGATAGAGAAGGAGACACGGCTACCGCCCACTCTTATCATGTGTGTGCAACATTTGTTCCATAATAATAAACACATTTGCCGATGCGGACTAGCTGGCCATCCTGTGGCCAGGCACGTTAATGTACCTACACGAATGTGTCCACATGTGCAGCAGTTTGCGGTCTGGCAACACATTCCAGTGTTGGCTGGCAAGCCAATCTCCTCCTCTCTCTCTCTGCCATCTCTCTCTATCTCTGTCGGACATGGTGTAGCAACTGTCCTTTATCGTTTTTTGTGGCCAGTTAGCATGAAAATGCCCATAGAATGCACACACACGCATATTGCGCATTTGCAAGTGCATCCGCACACACACACACACACGCACACGCACAGACACTCGCACAACCGGCAGCGGAACAGCAGATACATACATACATGTGTAGCTGTCTCATTTGTAGTTTGCAGCCAGCTGCAGCGACTGATACCGCGCTGCCATTATGTTGTCGCCGTCTCTCCCAGTGTGTGTGTGTGTGTGTGTGTGTGTGTGACTGCGTGTGTTCGACTGTGTGTGCGTTGCATTAATTAATTTCAATTTGAAAGCGGACGAACCAAGTGTCGCCGCCGAGTGCAAAACACCTGCGCCGACAGCACTGCTGCCTTTGATCAGTTGACAGTTGTATACATTTTTTTAATTTTGCCTATCACCCGCGTGCCGCGTCCGGCGGCGGCTTTTGCTCTTGCGTCTTCCGTCGATATCTCTGACTGATGCTGAAGTCCACACACCGGGAATGGGAATGGAACTGGGACTGGGATTGGGAGTGAGTGTTGTACATCTCAGTTGTGATACGCATCGCGACAGCAATCCCCATTGTCATCACATTCCGCGTGAGTCGATCAACTGAATTCGGAATCGGATTCTGACTCGGATTTGCTAGCCAAGCCGGCAAGGCTCTACGCGCTGCTGCACGTCACAGCAAAATAACTCAAAACTGATTTATTGTGAATATTATTGATAGACAACAACAACAACAACAACAGGGACTGCGCATGGACATGACTCAACTTTCAAATTTTGTTATGGGTGTCAATTACGCCGGCGAAACAATGAGCCCGCAGGGAGGGGAGTGAGGGGTAGAGAGAGGAGAGACCTAAACGTGACGTGACGGGATGTCGTCGATATTCAATCGACAACTTTGTTTGGAAATTTATGTGTGTCGGCGACTTTTCACTGCCAGCCCAGTCAGCACTGGCAGCGGAAGCGGCCCACCAATCAATTACAAGCAAATAAATTGTCGTTTATGATAATAGAAAACAATACAATGGGTATTCGGCGATTCGTGCTAATATGTTTAGCTTTTACTTTTTACGCACATTGCCGAATTCGACGGCGATTTGAATGCAGCAACAGCTGCATGCATGCGACTGCATGAGCCAGAGCCAGAGGCAGCGCTTTCCCGTATTCAATACAGCAACTCCTCTGGCCGCTGGCCAGGGCCGCGCCCTAGTTGAGCCACCTGATTCAGTTGCCGGTCACGTAGCATTGGCGATGTGTTGGCGTTGATCGCCTGTCGGACCACCGCTCATGTTCTCGCCAACTGCTGCCAGAGGCTTTTGTCTTACGCGCCACACTTCAGATTACTCAGATTATATATTCGTATTCAGATCTTACCTATTGAACGGGTAGCCAGCGAAGGCGGCGTCATAGGGATGGTACATCGAGGGATACGGCCAGGGTGCTGCTCCAGCAACGAGGTTCTCCTTCAGATCGATGCCGGCCTGCAATAAAATGGAAGCAGTTAGTGCACAGGTCTATATATAATACACATTTACATATACAATATACAATCGCAAGAATCGAGAGACTGAACTGTTTGACCACGAGACACGAGGCCTTGAACCGAAATTATTAAAAATCATGTTAAACAAATGATTACTACATATTTTACGAATTGAGCGTCTTATCAAGTTGTCACTGTGAACTGTGAACAGAGCAAAACGGTCGATTGACAGTCCTACAGTCTGAATTGAAGCCTTATCATCAGACTCATTCCGAAATCAAGAGAATCGGCTAAGATTAGCAGATGTGACTGTTTCAAACTAAAGTATTGCCGTTGAATTTGAATGTTGTGCCTGATGATCTTCGATTTGTGCTCATGCTATTGTAATCTTGTGGCGATAAGCGAGAGAGAACAGAGAACATCAGCAAACATGCTGCATGCCATGAGGACAAGACGTGACCATACCGCACTCCCTATATATTCACATCGTACTCGGACCTCTAGATTTGATAAGCTGAGAATACGGATCTGTATACAACCATGGTATACGCATTAATACACACAATATGCCGCTATTCTAATTAGCGGGTACCTCGTGTAATTGAATCAAACCTACACGGGCAGAGAACCCATATATCATATGCGTATATATAGAGTATACACATGTTGATGGAGTGAAACATGACAATTACTCTATATGTATATTTAGTAGCCCGTCTTGTCCAAATTAACCGCGACAGATGTCGATGTCAGCTGTTTGGCATGTTCCAAGTGATAATGACAAAAGATTGGAGCCCGTTTCGATGGAGGCTTAATTGAAGAGCAGCTGCTACCTTAGTCGAAAGTGAATATTCAGATAAGTTTCCCTCTTTTTCTTCTTTGTCTGTTGAGAACAACTGAGGGCAAAGGTCAATCTAAGACACAAGTACACAATATTGAATCATCGTTCGGTCTAGTACCTGACAAAGCCTAATCCGATTGCAGAGATGAGAGACGCAAGTGAAACTGCAAGCTGTTTGCTGCACTTAGATCTGGCCAGGGTCGGTTATCATCCTCGTCTGCTGCCAAATCGGAAATATGTATTTGTTTGTCGCCAGAACATTGGCCGAGATGGCTTGCTGTTTGGCCCGGGACCCTGCCCGGTACCGGCGGTATCAACGCCAATCGGCGACGGCAGAGCTGCGACCCGTGGCCACGACGACGACAATGCCGACGAGGACTGAGGGTTCGCCGAAAGTTGGAGGTTCGCATGCGCAGCATGTGGTGAGTTTGGGCAAAGCAGCGATAGACTGATAAACGGCGACAGAGATCTGTTGGGTCCTTGGTTCCTGTGTTCCTTGGTTGTCTACTGACAGGTCTACTGCCGTTCGCAGTTCGTAACGTGCAGTTCGCAGAAGTCATTTAACAAAACGTTTTTACAACCTTTTGGCAGGGCCTGACAATATTAAATTACAGTTCTTGAATGCAGAAGAGGAACACAAGTATGTCGCTTGGGAAGGTCAAAAGTTGCATCCGAGCGATCAATTACAAGTTACAGTCGGATTCCGAGTCCAAGTCCGAATCCGATTTCTCAATGAAGCGAAAGGGTCTCGCGCAGCCCAAGACGAAGCTGAAGCTGAGAGAGCCAGAGCCAAAAACAGGTTTACAATTTTACAACTTCTACAATAATCGCATTCAACTATCAAACGTGCACCAGCATCATGTTCAGCGTCAACATCAAGCGTATCCGCTTCCGTCTCCCCGAGCGCCTGTCTCCCCGTGCATCCGTGCGGGCCAGTCTCAAATTGTCTTTGCGTAGATTTGTGTGTGCATGTGTAGCTGTGTGTGCTGCCTGCCTGCCTTCAGGTGGCGCGTGTGTGTAGTGCGTGCTGCACACAGCCGTGAACACGGACATGCGAGGGAAGTGCATTCAGCGCAACATCATATAAATTGTTGCGTTTGCTACTACTTACAAGCCCATACAGAGGTGTGTGCTGCGCCGGACAAGGACCCGTCCAGGCCCAGCCCCACCTGCATGTTTGCTACCGACCGACGGCTCCGAGATTCGCGTGCGTTGCAAAAGCCACTAACAACCTGGACAGTGGACAATGTATTTGCGCTTACAAGTCCCAGTTCGGGTACTTGATGATGATGGCACAGCATCAGCGACTTATCGCCCACAACATTATCCAGCAATGTCGGCAATGCTGCCCTTCCCCAGTATCTTGAACTATCTGTATTAATAAATAAAATAAAAAGGAAAATGTTCTGCAAATTGAAGCTTTCGAAGCTTTTTAGCTTGTAAGAACATTCTTACCAAGCCAAGAATAACTCAAATTCGAAATGTACTAGAGACAGTGTTGCAAACTCAGCTTCTATCCCTTCAAATTTGGAATTTTTAAAGTTTAACAGCGGGTTGAATTCGAAAGTTTTGATGTATTCAGCTTCTTTTGAATAAATTCCATGCATTCAGCTCTTTTTTTAGCAACCCTATGAAATTTACCTTATTTTTATTTTATTTTGCGCTTATTCACTCAAAAATACTGGCAACACTAGAGATGGGAGACTTATCAGTTTTACAATTTGATTCTTAGCTTAGCTCACGTTCTCACCACTATAAATTCAAATAAGATTTGTGCGTATTGGAATGAGCGAACATCGATACTTATCGATATTTGCAAGTCCAACTCTTTTGCTCACGGGCTCAACACTAGGGATGCGAATTATAAATTATATTCCTCATATTTTTGGAATTATACCTATTAGAACGTGTAAGCATCGATATACATCGATACTAATCCTGATGAAATATCGAAGTTTCCCATTACTAACTCGTCCTTAAATGGAAGCAAGTTAATCAATTGATTCATAAAAAAAGCGAGAGAGTTTGCCTGGTTATACGCTGTTAACTAAATTCTGGAGCGCTGTGAGCGCTTCACGCCAGCCAAAGTGGAGATGTCCCACGGACATTACGCGACACCGACAATTGGTCGACACGTCGCGACGCGGTGGCGATTCGCTGCGAATTAACTCGGCTCCGGCTGCGGCGGCTGAGGCGTTCATGCTCAGAGGTTGGCGCAGCCCTGCAGTGCGCGCCTGTGGTCTGTCGCCTGATGCGCTGCGATGTGAATGATGCGCGTAATGACGGGTCGAGTTAATTAATTGCTGCTTCGATTTAAAAATAAACGCACGTTTGCGTGGCGCATTCCTGTCTGTACTCGTCGCAGCCGCGACCGAAGAATGAATGGAATCGGATGTGGACTCGGATTCAGAATCACAATCTGAATCAGAATCTGAATCGGAATTGGAATTGGAATCGACGACGACAGCGAGGACTTTGACTTTCAAAATAGAATACACACGCTGTGACGTCTAGCGCCAGCAATCCCTCAGGAGATTCCATTCCATTGTCCGTTTCCGTCTTCGTCTCCGCATGTGCAGTTGACAGTTATTGCGCCCGGCGCTTATAAAGTTGTAGCACTGCCTGATGGAGGAGGAGGACAAAGAGGAGAAGGAGCAGCGGTAGCTGTGGCTATGATTGTGGCGCCTGAAGCTGCTGTTGTTATATGAAAGTTGTAAGTGTGGTTCTTGCTGCTTGTTTGTTTGGCCGTTGTTACTCGGCGTCAGCGTCAGCGTCGACGTCGACTGCGGCGTTGCCATGACTGCTAATTTGTTTGTTGTTTGTTGTAGGCAGCCATTCAAACATTCTCGTAGACACCCCGAGTTGCCGCCTCTGTACACCAGCCTGCCTTGTCCTGCCCCTCGAGTGACTCCCTGGCTTTGCTTGGCTCTGCCTCTGGGGCCTGCTCCGGCACTTGCTCTGCCTGCGCCTCATACGCTTGTGTAAGTACAAGTATATAAAAGTGCAAAATTTACTGTTAACGAACATTCTCAACTTTGCCAAAAAGCCAAACAACAACGGCAGCAACACAAAAACTTTCCACAACACTTACGGCAACAACCATGCAAGCCTGCCAGCAGGAAGAGGGAACAGGGGCTGGAGGATTGTATTTAGTGCCTGGCCCAGCTTCAGATTCAGACGTCACCTTGCCATTAGGGCAGCAACCCCCGAAACGACAAGCCGACACGACGACACTTCGACATTTTGAAAGTTGACAAATCAGTGCATGTACGATACGTTCCCCGTTAGGGTTGCTTCGTGCCCCACCGATGTGGGTGCGGGTGTACGTACCTACATGTGTGTGTGTGTGTATGTGTGTGTGTGTGTGGGCTCGGCTGCCAATCCTGCCAGCATTGGTGCAAGAGAGTGGCCCGATTTGTAGTTGCCTTTTTGTTACAATCTGCCAGTGGCAAAAGTTTTTGCAACTCCCACAGGACACAAATGCGAGATGTGGATGAGGATGGGGATGAGGATGTGAAATGGATGTGGCTATGGATATGAATGTGGATGTGGATATGCCGCATCCGCTTTTGTGCGTAGCTATCATTGTTGCCTCGAGTAAGATGATTGTCGAGTGCGAAATTTCATGCCTTCATTGTTGTTGTTGTCGTTGATGTTGATGTTGTTGCTGTTGCTGTTCCCTTGTAGCTTGATGATGTTGTGTGCCACCACTTGGAAAGTGAAAAAGTCAATATACTCGACTCGAACTCGGACTCATAAGGAGGCTAGCCGGCTGCCGAATATACTTGTATTCCTGATTGGCATTGCCTAATTGGGCAGGCCCAGCCAGGCAGAGGCGGGCAAGCAGCTGAATCACGCAAATGCGTTCAGGATGCAACATATGCGGCAGCGTCAATGTCGACCTTAAGGATAAACAGATAAACTGACGGCTGGCAGGCGGAGCAGGGGCAGGGACAGGGGCAGGGGCGGATCGCAGGCGGACAGCCTGTCACTTGCGTGTTGACAAATTTATTAATAAGGTACGAAAGCGGCAGTCGACGCCCTCAATGACACCGGGCGCGGCCGGGTCCCTGCCCCCGCCTCTGCCCCTGTTCCTGCTCCCAGCACTGGCGGCTTGGCCTATTTGTTGGCAGGCGGCGCTCTTCAAATGTTTCTTGCCATTTGAAATGACAGCAGCGCCGCGCGTCGCGTTGCACCATCATCCGCACCAGAGGTAGGGGCAGAGACGGAGGCCGAGGCAGAGTCACAGTTACAGTCACATCCACCTTCCACCTTCCAACAACCATCATCCACCATTTAGCATGCGTCGAGCCCGAAGAAGACAACGAAATATATTCCCGTGCTGCGGAGAAATGACAGCCGCTTGACAGCTCGTGTCAAAGTAATGAATCCACCGCACTGAGCCGACACTTTTACAACTCCGCCGGAATGATATGTAGAGGAGATGTGGATGCTAAGAAAAATTGCTCCAGTTTAGCGCCGGCGGCTCGGAAAAATGCCGCAGTGACTAATTACGATCGCCGGGATGATTTATGCAGCTGCGCGCCGGAAAATTCAAACTGTTTGCCTTTTAAACACTCCAATCAATATGAGCACACACAGCCATACATATATATATATATAGTGTGTGTGTGTATGTGTGTGTGGCACGGCGTAGGCGACTTATGCGCATTTAGAGCGACAGTGCTTAATCACCGATCGACAAATTTCGAATGGGATCGCTGTTTTCTTTGTGAAAATTGGTATTTAGGCGTTTGTATACATTATACATACACACGTGTGTATGGTGTGCGTGTGTGTGTAAACGTATCTACAATAACAATAGAAAACCGGCAACAAAACGAAATTTATGCAAAACCGCAGCTACTGGCAGCAGGCCGGTTATTGTCGCGAGTTAAACTGGCCCGACTTCTTTAAATGCAAAGCGATACGCAGAGCGGATTCGAAGCGCGATCTATAAGCGTCCATCTATATGCATGTATATCGGCATTGTCATATTTATAGCATTGTAAAAGACCATTGGGTTCAGATATGCGCCGCCTGACGATACTCACTAGGTCATCACGATCTTTAGTGCGGGTATTATAGACACTGGGGGAATACTTATGAAGAGGGTTTATGATAACAAAGAACTTCGCAGAGCCCATTAGATGTCTTTTATGTTGGCTATTTGATAAAGTATTTGTAGAGTTCAATTTAATAACTAACTCGTTACGATCTCTCAGAAACAAAGAGTTTTCTTGTACAAATGATCAATACACTATATTGAGGACCGACTGTCTGAAGAAACAGAGTTTCCAATTAAATTTGATTCGGATTCCTCAAGAACTGAGTTGCTAATTTGCGAAGCTATAGACAGATGTACAAGCGGAAAGACTCGGCCTGTTGTTCTGATCAGAAACAGATGTATTCCTGATGTGCAAGGTCAACCACGCCCCTTCTGACGCGCTACACACTGCGAGACATAATTATATGGTTGAATTTAAAGGCATTTGGAATTTCATTGTTGTCTTTAAAATTCAGAATACTTTTAGTATTATCTGTGGCATCCTCGTTATAAAAAGAGTTATCTGCAGCAAACTAACAAACTCCATTAACATCGATCGATCTGTTATAAAACGATCAAAGAAAAGTAAACAATCAGCAAGGTTCCTCCATCAAGCAGGTCGCATTGGATCGGCTATTCAAGATTTTATGGCTTGATGAGGTCTGAGGCTGCGGCAGACGGCAGACGTCTGTCTACTAATTGACTGTCCTCAAATCCATATGTCAAGTTATGGACTCACGAGATTATTTGGGAATTCGAGCGAACTCTCAAAAAGTCACACAAGATCCGGTCAATGTGTATGACCGGCACGCCGCGGGGGTCCGATCCGATCCGAACCGCTGCATTGACCATCCTCGTTCTCCTCTTGCTCTTTGCACAGCCTGTGGTCCGGGAAGTGAAACCAAATAGAATTGTTTGCAAACAAAAGCAAATTACATGCTGCTATTAGAAATAATTCGGCGAACAATGGACACGCCGTGAAGCGCCGGACATTTTGTAACAGCACCGAGAATGGACCGTCGGCGACAACGACGACGACGACGACGGCGAGAAGGAGGAGGTCGGTGGACTATTGTGACAGAGCCTTACAATAATGCGACTTGAAATATCACCCAGGCCAGAGACCTCACCGGCGATTGCCGAGTCCCAAAAGGTCAGGCGCTGCCATAGGCTCGCTGAGCCTAGGAAAGGGGCACAGGCTGAATTGATAGCCACAGCCAGAGCTTGTAGCGTACAGCAAGTTCCACCTCAAGTCCTGACAAATCTGTGCCTAGAACGCCAATAATCCAGCGGGGACAACGAAATAAAAGAAAAGGTCTCCCCCAAGACCAAACACATGTTCGGAAGCACCGTGACCACAGTTCTCTGCTCAGGCGGTTCTCTTGTCATACCCGGTAATCATTAAGTTCGCCTGCGAAAGGGTGTATCAAGTTGTAACTACTGTGTGTAAGGGGTTATAAGGGGATATACCCTTTCGCATCGAGCAGATCATGAATCGAAATCTATGTACAATATTCAGCTCCATGAATGATTTATCTCTGCTATTAGGAGAGCTAGAAGTTACAAATTAGAAATGAAGGATCTTGTATACCGTATGAAAGTGAAGCTTAGTAGAAATGCTAAGTACCACTTCTTTTTTCTTTTCTTTTACGTGGGGTATACATGAAATTTGGTATTTGGAAAGCTTAAGATGATAATTATCCATCTTGACAATAGCAATGCAATCGGAATGATGTAATGAGTGGCATAACAACAAGAGCGAACAGTAATGCGTACTCTGCGTTGATTGTAGGGTATTTGACCATCGCAAGCGCTTTCGACTGTCGCTTTCTTTGCTTGTTTTGACCGCGTGCGTGGCTCTGGCACACGATCAAATGACGAGACTATGCGCGCACTACGACGGTGGTCCCGGCCCTCGGACGCTGGACAAATTCACAAATTTATTGCACCATTGTTTCGGCCATGGCATGACTTATGAACAGGCCGCGACTGTTGGGTCTGCATACCTCTTTTGAGGGGGGTGGGGGTGAAGGGGGAGTGGGATGACTTACCGGATTGGCGTAGAACGGCGGTTGATCGGCAGCAATGCCCGACAGGTAGGCAGACATGCCCTCCGGATAGACTCCAAGTGGTACGCCGCCAGGTCCCGGGACGAGTCCACCGGCGGCGGCAAGGCGCTGATAGTTCAGCATGTCGTATTGGCAGGAGCATATCGTTTGTCCGCTCACGGGATCCGTGTAGATGGTACGGCCGGTGTCGCAGCAGCGATTCGGATTAGGGTTCGGTCCGGAGCCAGCTCCTGGCGCCGACGGTCCGCCCGGTGGTGGGCCACCAATACCAACTGCAGTCAAAGCTGAGGGTCCTGCCCCAGCACTGTTCGCAGCTGCAGCAGCGGCGGCGGCAGCGGCTGCTGCCGAACCGTATGGCGTTACAGCTGCCGAACATGGGGAACCGGAACGTGCGCCCGGCGGCACTGTCGATGTGACCATGCCGGAGGCACCGGGTACGGTCAATGGCAACGGCACGCTAGTTGGCAAGCCGGCGGCGGCAGCAGCAACGGCGGCGGTTAGCGTCGGTCCCGGCCCGGAGCCGGCACCGGCGATGCCGAGGCTAGACGCGTTCGCTAGCTGCGGCAATGGGGGCAGAGGCGTCGACGTCTGAGGCTGTGGCTGGGGCTGGGGCTGATGCGGCGTCTGTGCGGCGTTCGTAGAGGGTGTGGTTGGCGATGAAGCAGCAAGGCGAGTTGAAACGGCATTCTGCAAGCAAATAACAAGAACATGAAGAGAGAGTGCAGCATGGGCGACGGTTCTGACGGGGTACGTCAACGGGTTACGGGTGAAGCAAGTGGGGAGTGCGTTCCGCGGTGCCCTTCTCTAGGTGCTGCTGCTGCTGCTGCTGTAGCTGGCAGCGAGTAGTGAAACTTAATTAAAATCGTTGCCCGCCTTATCAATGCGATAAGCGCGTACAGTCTAACAACCCGTCCATCCCCTGCCCCACCCCCTGCTACCTTTCACGATGGACGTCCCAACCCGCCAAGGGTCCTCCTAGGCGACCATCAAAGCGGAGCCGCCATTAACAACAAATCATGTTTTCGATTGACAACATTGATTTAAATTACACAGCCGATTGCTGGCAGACAAGAGCGGGACGGGACAGCGTCCTAAGAGCGTGTACATATCCAGGTATCGACGTTATATATATGTACCCGCGACTAGGCGGGATTGCGTGGATCCCTCTGTCCCGGTCCGGTCTCGGTCTCGGTCTCTCTGTGTTTTCTGTGTGTATAGAAGACTATCGCGCACTTTTGTCAACACTTTTAGTCAAGAAACAACTGCAGCGACAACAGCAACAACAACAAGAACAACTGCAACAGACCGACAACCCGAGAACAACAGCGGCAACAAGAACAACAACTGCAACAGAGCGGGCGACAACTGCTGCTGCAAGAGCGCGCACACACACATTCGCATTGGCGACTCTGCAGAGCAGACACAAACAAGTTTCAGGTTTATTTATTATCGTCTCTCTGCGCGCTTTGGTAAACTTTTCTCGATTTTGGTTCGGTCTTCGCTCCGACTACGACTCCCAACTGCAACTCTGCAGCTAACAAATGATCCGCGGCAGCAGATTGCCTTTTATCGGAGCGCGTCGGAGTTGGAGTTGGAGATGTAGTCGGAGTCGAAGTCGAAGTCGGGGGCTGTGATATCCGTTCTGGCTAGACAGATGCATTGCCGAAAAGCTAAAGCCAAGTGACAACTCAAGTGGCCATACGCGATTAAAAATTAATTCCCTGACCCAAAGCGGGAACCCGGAATGGAATGGAGTGGGTTATCAGCTGGCGCCTTTGAATCAGCCGCCCCGCGATGCTTATCGCGCCAGCAGAGTCCGCCATGTCTTCCTCGATGGGTTGTAGCTCTATATAGTATGGCATAAGTATGTCTGTCAATATGTGGACATCCAAAATGAAAGACCCTATCGAATTCGATAGATATGGATGGTATGTGGCACTGGGACATACTATAGTGGCGAGGGAGGGAGGTACGTTGTACATACATGTAGTTTCGTTCCTCGGAACGGGGAATTTGAATAAACAAATGCTTGTCAACACAACTTGAAAATTGATCAGTGAAGTCTTGAGTGTCCACACACACACACTCTCGCACTCTCGCACACACACACACACACTGCGTGTGCTTATGTGTGTGACTGAGGAATTTTTATCTAAACAGCGATTTGCATTTTTCGCTGCGACTTCAATTCAGATTTCGGTTTCGGGTTCGGAATCGGGTTCGAGTTCGGATTCGGATTCGGGTTCGGTTTCTGTTTTCAGTTTCTCGGTTTCGGTTTCAGTTTTCTTTGTTGTTCTACAAGTTGCATTTCACATGATTTGTTTGTGTTTTGTTTATCGCAAGCATTTTATGGGGCTCTTTTCGTAGCGCTTGTTGCTCTCACTTATTTGTAATTAATGTGTCAATGTGTTGAGTGTATGCAGCGCCTGTGTGTGCGTGTGTGTGTGTGCGTGTGTACAGTGTGTACAGTGTGTGTGTGTGGAAGTGTCAAGCCTAAGTTGAATTGATTACATTTGGCCAAAGAGGCAGCATTAACTTGCCATATTTGCCACCGGGGCAGATCGAATTACCGACCGAGTTAGTGAACAACTCTGCGTATGTGTGTGTGCATGTCTCTACACGTGCATGCCTGTCTGTGCATGTCTACACGTATTCAGCTATCCAAGTAAGCACTACGTACATGTGTTCGCGCAAATGCGAAGCAGAAACACTCGGACAGCAGCCGCAAAATATTAGCCAAGTCGGGGAGAACTGTCACTATATACATATACATATATGTATGTATATGTAGATACAGAAAGGGGTACCAGTAGTAGTAGTCTGTGCTTGTGTGGGGGGGAGGGGTCACTCTTTGCCGCCGGGGTGTACTACCAATGTATGGCTGACATTTTGGGATTTAAATTGAATTTGGCAGACATCGATCTGAAATTTCCTACTACTCTTTCTTCCTCTCCCTCTCTCTCTCTCCCTGTCTCTCTCCTGCACTGTTTATTTTTAAATTTACTGCGTATTTCACGCTTGCCAACGGGCCCCGATCGCTGTCAGTGCGATCAGCGATGTGCTGCAACTAAACAGCTTGTAGAACAAGCTAAAATAAATTCGAGAATTTCCCCATTTGCCCCGCCTATTGGAAGTGTATAGAGAACCATCGCAACTCCTGGCAAGAGGGCTCCTTAATCCATTTCAAGACACGCGTCTCAGTTGATCTTCTGTTCTTCCATCACATTTTCATTTTGTTCCTTTTGTTTGTCAAAAATAAACCTTTGTATTATAATACTCTCACGATCTCGGGTCTTTCCTGATACTATATACACTATATATTATTTATTGAGCACATGCATTATTTCCCTCTTCACGCAACAAAATATGCATCGATAACGATCGATTGTTGTTCAGTTTCCCCTTCACTTAGTTTAGCTATAGACAGACGTGTGTGTGTGGGGGGGGGTGATCGGGGGTAATACGCACCATTACTAAACAGACACCGGTTTCATTACTGTGCACTGTCATTTAATTTGGATTTGCTTTGCGAGTGGAACTAATAATTATACTTAATGCGCGCACGGACACGATTCGGACACGAATAATCGCGCTAACTTGCACAATTCCCTCCGATTTCCGATTCAAATGAATGGGAACCACTGTTGGGGCATCTTGCTGTGTGTGTGTGTGTGTGTATGTGATGTATATATCCAGTAATTGAACTAGTATTTCTTGCTACACATATATTTATTGGCTATAACTGTTGTCACTCGCGTGTGGATGAGGTGCGGGGAGTGCGCGATGGATCTTTGTCACTGTTTGCGATTGCCGACGGTAAAGCGGAGCTGAGCACAATCCGAGAGTCGATTGGGGCACAACTGGCGTCTGCCGATAGCTATGGCGCCTTGGAGCGAACAACGGAGAACGCACACAGTGAGGAGCAGTTGGTCCGAGGAGCGGCACGACAGGCGCTAGCGCTGGCACTGGCACGGGCACTGGCACTGACACTGCCAGCAGCAGAGGCACCAGAGGCAGCAGAGGCGGCACGAACGGGCGAACGTACGAAACGAAACGAAACGGAACGAACGAACGAACGACGAACGCGATACGAGCGAACAATCTGCGTAACAGCCAAAAGTAGACTAACATGAGTTTCTTGAGCAACTACAAAGTGTACGACAAATGGGAATTACACGACAACCGACAATCGAAAACAGCGAAAACAGCCACAGCAACAGCAACAACAACAGCACGGCCAGAGGCGGGCAGCGACGGTGGCAGAGGCACAACTACAGCAACCACAGGCACACACAGATACGCGCCGAGGCGCACACAGATACCCGATTCCTTCGCTGTGTGTGTGCGAGAGAGAAGCAAAACTCGTTTCTCCCCTAACTGTGTACGCATGTGTGCGTGCACTACGCTCTCTCTCTCTCTCTCCCTGTGTGTGTGTGTGTGTGTGTGCGAGAAAAAGTAACAACGACAACGAGGAACAGCGACCGTAACAACGGCAATAATGATTATCATTAAAAGTGGGCTGGCTGTTTGTCACTCTCCACAGCGAGTGCAAGCGAGACGGGTGTATGTTGCTGCTGCTGCTGTTGCTGTTGCTGCTACTGCCGCTGCCAGAGAACCGGTTGCGTCACGATGCGGGACGGCAGAGGGGCAGAGGGGCAGGGGGCAGTAGCAGCCACAGCTACACGCACAACTACAACACAAAAAGTATCTGAGCTGCTGCCGTCGCTGCTTGCGCTGCTGCTGCTGTTGCTGCTGCTGCGACCATAAATAAAGTATCTGCGAGAGTGCAGTGAGTGCGAGCGAGACAGCAGCACTGGCTGCCCACGAATCACATTCGGCTCGGCACGTACTAGCTTGTTGTTGGTTGTTGCCTGTTGGCTGTTGGCTCGCTGCCTCTGCCTCTGCCTCTGCTGCTGCCACTGCCACTGCCACTGCCGCGTGTTAAGTGCGAGCGAGGCAGCAGAACATGAAAAAATTAACTTAACAACTAGAAAAATGGCTGTTATTGCGTGTTGTTGTAAATGCCGTTGTATGTATTTGTACGCACTGTTGTTGCCTTTGTTGTTATTGTTGCTGCTGCTGCTGCTGCTGTTGCTGTTGTTGCTGCTGCTGTTGCACTGCTGCTACTTGCTGCTGCTGCTGCCGTTTTCGGGGGCTTGCGCTGCTGCACAAGTATTTGTTGCTGCTGATGTTGTTTCTGCTGTTGTTGTTGCTGCTGTTGCTGCTGTTGTTGTTGCTGCTGCTGTTGCCATAAACAACACGAAGCGATGGCAAAGCGAACTGCCAAGCGTAATGGAAATAAGAAAAACTTGATGAACATGAGCAAAACTTGCGAAAAGGCTGGCCCAGCCCTGCCCCCTCTCTATCACTCTCTCTCTCTCTCTCTCACTCTCCCACCTTCGTTGCTGCCTCAGTTTTTATCATTCTCTGCTGACCACGCTGCGAGCTGTTGCTGCTGCTTCTGCTGCTGCTGCTGCTGCTGGATTGGCGGCATCTTCCGCGCTGCTGCCGCTGCTGCTGGCGCCGACTTCCGCCGACGCTGTCGCTGGCGCTGCCACTGCCACTGCCGCAGCTGCTGCTATTGCAAGCGCTTACATTTTATTACGCAGATATTTGTTTTTGTTTTTCCTTCAAATGGTGGGAGGGGGAGGTAGGCAGGTGGGAGTGGGGGGAGGGGTTTCTTTAACTTTTTCTAATTAATTGAAACGCCACTCGTGAGGAGTGACTGCGCCGTCGGCAAGTGGCAGAGCGAGAGAGCCAGCATGAGTGAGGGAGATGGCAAGCGAGCGAGTGAGCAAGAGGGAGCGAGAGCTATTCTTCGTGCAAAAATAGTTACATAGATACACACACTCACACACACACACACACACACGTGTGTGTACATGTATTTACAAATGTATCAACATATGTATGCGATTTGAATGGGATTCCAGCTAAATTTCATTTTAAGCATTATATTGCCAGTCGGTCACCCCCTCACCCCCTTGCTCCCTTGCCCGCCCCCGCCCTTCTACCCGTCTTCAGAGCACTTACCCCGGTTAGTGGCAAGCGGGATGCGGGTGTCGCACATGCAGCTAACAAATTCCTACAGCATTTAAATGAAGTTACTTTGTTGTACGCGTGTAAGTGAGCCAGCGCTGTCCTCCCCCCTGTTACCACCCCTCACCCGTCTCTTTTCCCCCTCGACAAGGCATTGCCGCAGCAGTACGCGACACGTTTATGCCTGTCGCTTTCGCTTTGCCACGCATCCTCTCGCATCCTCTCGCATCCTCACGAATCCTCAGAGGAGGAGGCCAGCAATGCCATTTGACAGTTGATAGATGATGTGGACAGAGTCGAGTCTCATTGATGATAATGTCTGAGCAGAGCACAACATCGGGCATCACGTGCTAACGCAGTCTCGCAATGATCAAATAAATAAGTGACAATCTGCTGCACTTCATTTAACAATCTTAATTAAAAATCTATACATTCAATATATTTTTGTGGTATCTATTCATATTCAACAAACACACAAGTTAATTACTTTTTATTCCTCAGATTTTCCACTTGAAATTCGAATCGATAATCAAACTTCATTCCTATTGGTTTTTAACTTGCTCATTTTATTTTCGAAACATTTTATATAAAGTCAATTAACTGTGGAATCACTTATGAATTAAATAATAATTAAGGTTTTACTATTATTCAAGCCAAACTGAAAAGCAAAAGGTTCTTATCTCTTACGTTATCTAATGTATCTAATACTAAATTTTAATTTATTCAATTTATTATATACAATAAAAAGAGTCTGCAAATTGGAATGCAGCTTAAACAGTGAGAACGTAAGTAAGGGTTTATACCTTTGCAGGTTCCTTTCTACTCCGATCGATCCTATACAAGTTATATTATATATAAGATGAAGAAATAAAAAATGTCGTATGTATTCCTAGATATCTTCAACAACTCTAATCGCTGGACACATACTATTTGTGTTTGAAAATCTTTATTTCTAACTGATTCTTCCTATGAACCCTATAAAATATAGTTGTCCGATTCTGATGAATTTCGAAATGTATTTGTCGATTACTTTCAACTTTGATAAACAGTTATAGGTTATTTCAAATAACAATACTGGATTTCATACTAACACACTCAATTCGGACGATTGTTCCTATGGCAGCTATATGTTATAGTGCTTCGATTTTGATGAAATTTTATGTGTATATTATAATATAATTAATTATCTTTAAAGAAAAGTCCAATAGTTGCAATATCTCGCAAAACGGCCTAAACAAGAATCGGTCGAAAGGTTGTATGTGCAGCTCGTTCCGACTTCTTTGAAGTGTGTAGTTATATGAAGTGTGTGTGTGTCAAGTGTCATCAACATATACTACAAAGCTCCAAGTCTGAGAGACTAGTTTACGTTGGAACAGACAGACGGACGGTCAAGTAGACTCCTCTATTCATGTTGATTTGAGTATATATGTATATACTTTATAGGGTCGAAGATACATATCTTTTAAGGTGCGGTGCAAACCTTTTGCCAAAATTAAAATACCCTCTGCAAGGGTATACAAATAGTTTTCAAAAAGGTAGTTATATTATATTTTCAAAAGGTAGAAATCTTACAATCACAATTCGATTTGTTTTCCATCTTAAACTTGCAAATTTATACTTAAGGATCCTTTTAAAAACGAATAAATGAAAATAGTCAAGGTTTCCATTAATGATCTAGTTTCATGCGAATTCGAAATCGAATAAGCTTATAACTGTTCGAATTATTCAAATCCCCCGATATCTTAGTACAAAAAAGTCAATTTCACATTAAAAGTCGATAGCTCATTGGAATTCGATAACGTATAGTCGATACCTTCTACATTGACATGCTCCTTACTTTCCGATAAATCGATTCTTATTGTTCTGCCGAACTCCCAATTTGCATTGGCTTTCAACAATAATCTAATTAAATTCGAGTTCGAAGTCGCCTGCGATGGCGACTTCGCCATGATCAATTACTGATCTGCGCGTCAGTCGACTGCGGGTTAACTGACAGCCAACCTGCCGCGTAGCCATATTTTGCATACAGTGCTGCTGGTGGTGCTGCTGGTGGTGCTGCTGGTGGTGCTGCTGCTGGCGCAGTAATTGGCTTGCTGCCAACAAATTCAGATCACGTTAAGTCAATGGAAGAGGGCACAAAATGCCGTCGCGATTGCCGCAGGAAGGCGCAGGAAGCCGCAGCCGCAGCCTCAGCTTTGCAGTGCGCTAGGTGCAGGGATGGCCGAGGGGGAGGGGAGGGGAAGCGGCAGTGACAACTCGCCGAGTGCAGGAGGCGGGCGCATACACTGGCGCTATGGGCCGTCACCAAAAACGTTGCAACCGCACGCGAAAGAACGAGAGATAGAGAGAGAGGGAGAGAGAAAGAAGGAGAAGGAACGAGCGAGCTTGCGACGCCAGCACTTGGCGCTTGACGTCGGCTAAAACGAGAGGGCTAGATGCTGGCGCGGCCCGTTGTCACCCGCGAGCACGATTGCGGCTGCCTGTCGCAGCGCCGGAGCCAAAGCCGCAGCCACAGCGGCAGCCACAGCAGCAGCCGCAGCCACATCCAAAGTCGTTAGTCGCAGTCGCAGTCGAAGTCGCAGCGCCGTCGCCGTCGCTGTCGCAGTTGCTGTCGATCCAAATCCAGGGAACAGCGTCAGTCTTTGTTTAACGATTTTTATATTTCGAACACGAGATACATTTGTATCTTTTGTATTTTTCTTGTTGCCACAACTACACACTGCATGCGTATCTGTATCTGTATCTGTATCTGTATGTGTATCTGTATCTGTTACTCTCTCTCTGTGGGGACGCACTCGTATTGGTGGCAGCTTATGCTTGCTTCGCATCGTTTCGCCTCGACTCGCATCGACTCACCTCGTCTCGTCCCGCCTCACCTTGCCTTGCCACGATGTTATTGTTGTTCTTGTTCGTGTTCTGTCGTAGATAGCAGCAGCAGCAGCAGCAGCAACCGTTCTTGTTGTTGTGCTTGTCAGAAGCCCCTCCCGCACTGCCTCATCCCTCTCCCACATCTCTCCCTCTCACAAGTGCGTGTGTGTGCGCTAGTGTGTTTGCGCAAAGCCAATGATGATTGTAAGCTTCGGGCTCAATTTTCTTGCCACTTTTTACACACACACACACACACACTTACACACACAGACACACAGTTGCTACTGCTGTGTGTGTGTCTGTATCTGTCGTGTGTGCCGGTGCGTCGACATGAATTTTAATCTAATAGATACAAATGAAAAGGTGTTCGCCTGCCGAACTTTGCTATTCACATAACACCAAGAGGGGCCTCCTCTCCCCTTCCCCTTCCCCTTTCCCTTCCACACAGCGTTGAGATCTGCGTTCTGCGTCGATTTGTTTGAACTCCTTGCGTATTGATTCAATTTCAGCTTGTCTCCTCACTTAGTTTTCCACGCTTTTTTATTGTTCCCAGCCGCCCTATCGAGAACCCCCCTCCCCCCGCACACAGCAAGCACGCACCGACAGACGTTGAGGGGCTACCCCCGTTTTGGGCTCTGCGGTTTGTGCGTCGTACGTGCCAGGAACCTTTGCAGTGGGGATCTGATTGTGTGCTTTTAGTATTTATTCAAGTCTTTTGATTGATTTTCTTACCCAAGGAGGCCGCTGTCCTTTCTGGAGATGCAGAGAGATACACAGATATATATCGCAAGGTATGCTGAAGGAAGGCAAGGACAAGCATTAAATATTTATTCTCGTTGCGGCTTCGACGGTTGACACTTTCTTGAAAATCTGTTTGCATTAAGAAGCAAGTTGGTTGAGGGAAAACACTCCCCCTTAATAGGCCCGCCAGAGGGAGGAGCATCTGGGAGTTGGGTCAGTTAGTTGGTTGGCTGGTTAGAGCCGACAACAAGTCGTCATTATTGCACAACTGAGCCGAGCCAAAGGTGTATTCTTTCTGCCTCCGACTCTCCGACTCTCTGCGAGTGTATCTGTGTGCATTCGTATCTGTGTGAGCTTGTACATACGGGTACATACCAGGCACACGTATACCTCCCGGTGTACATGTGTGCGCCTCGGGGCAGGGTTTAATGCCGGGGTGTAACAAACAAACCAGATAGATGCTCATGGCCTCTATACACCCATCATCGGCATCGACATGCGATGAACACGAAACAAGTTGTACACAGATAATCATAAATAAACGAGACGCAGGCACCTAGCGAGAGAGACGCCAGAGACGTGAGAGACGCCAGAGACGAGCGACTGGCTCTGCCGACTGCAGAGTGCCGAGTGGCAAAGGGGTACGGGAGGTGGTGTGCTGGGGCGCAGTTGGGCAAAAAGAGCAGCCAGCAAAGAGTCTCTAACACGAGAATCAAGCAAGTCGTGTCTGCGAAAGGGGGAGCGAGTAAGCACGACCACGACCACGACCACGACCACGAAGCGAGCGCCAGAGCTAGCGCCACACAGAGGCAGCCCGAGTCGCAGTCGTGATACACAAGCACACACAGCTGCAGGCGAGGGCCGGGAGGGGGTGGAGAGGGTGGAGGCCAAGCACATCCCTGCAGACAATCGTAGAAACACAGCCAAGCAGATAAAAAGATACTTTTGCCATGTAGCTGTAGCTGTCGCTTCACGCAGCAGCCAGAGGCACAGGGGCACACAGGCACTGTTTGTCTCGCTCGCTCCCATTGCCTCGCCCGACTCCCGATGCCAGCGATGCCAGCGATGCCCGATGCAGATGCCTGCCATGTCGAGGGCTACTGCAACAGTTTTAAGCGTACAACACAGTCAAGAGTCAGGCGAAGTGCCACCGGAACTCTACTTGCCTTCGCTCTACACTGTTGCCAGCCCCCTTTTGCCAACCCTTCCTTATCCCTCCCTCGCTGCCACCCACTCTTGTTCACTCAATCCCGATGACCTGTTTAATTAGACGTTTTCGCTTGCGCAAAGCTTAAAAGAATGGCCAATTATATCAAGTTAAGATTCTTCAAGGGTCGCGCATTAATTAAACTCGCGGCAAGCCCAAGTAACCTTTCTTACTCAACCCAACCCCTCTCCCCCTCCCGAGTTTGCCCTGTTCTGTTCCCTTTCTGTTCTTCGGCTTCTCCTTCTTTGTTACTTTCCTCTGCTGGCTTTCTTTTGCCGTGTGTTGTTATCCACTTTGCTGTCGGTTCTCTGTGGTCGGGCGTACAAGTAATAAATTTAATCATAAACCAAAATAAGCGCGTTTAACCACGCTATCTCTTTTTTACGGGAGGCAGGGAGGGTTCTGCCCACCCACCAAGGCCCGGCGCGGTGCCCTGTGCCGTTGGAGGAGGTTGGGTTGGGTTGGGTTGGGGAGCTTAGGGCTTCTATGGCATTTCAATAGAGACACGCAGCCACGCACACTCGCACATATCGATATACATAATATCTATACAGCACATATACATACGCACATATATCGATATATAGCATGTATGTTTGCGCATTGGGTCCAGCCGAAAACGACCGAACAAAGTGTAACTGATGTTTTTGTGTGTTTTTGCCACACAGCGGCGATTGTTGCCGCTGCCCCGTGCCACATCCGAGAGCCACTGCCACCGGTGGCCCAACTTCCCTGCCAGATTTCGTTGTTCCTAGTTCATTTTTATCGCGTTAAGTGAATATTGGACATGTGCTCGCCGCTGCCTCCCTTATGCTCCTGCTCCTGCTCCTTCCTCCTCCTCCTTTTTCGTGCTGCGTGCTGAATATGGGGCTCGGTCCGGCCATAAAACATCGCACTATATATCCGTCCGTACATCGGTTGTGTTACCTTTTCTGGCAACTTTCTTTTCGGCCTTCGTGTCGTTGTTGTTGTTGTTGCTATTGTTCCTCTTGTTGTTGTGGCCGTTTTTATCGCTTTTCGTTATTCGTTATTCGCTTGCTCGGGGTTTGCAGGGTTTGCAGGGTTTAAGTGTTTATCTTGGCTCTTTCATTCAATTTTCCTTTTTCGCTCTCGTATCTAACGGCTGTTCGCTCGTGTTCGTCTGTTGTCGTTGTTGTTGTTGCTGTTGTTGCTGCACCGTCACCGACATGCACAGGGCGTGGCTTATGGTCAATGCAAAGAAGGCAAAACATACAGAAACAAAAAAAAAGAAACAACAACAACAACAAAAAAATCGCTCATAGGGGAAACGCGCGCAGAGAGCGCGCACAGACTTCGCTTAGGGGGTTGCCAGAGCCACGACGGCGACGACGACGATGTCGCGCTGTCGCCGCCATGCGAGTGAGCTAAACAGTAAGAGAGAATGAGAGCGAGCAAGCGAGAGCGAGTGGGAAAGATAAAGGGAAAGAGAGAGAGAGCGAGCGCAGTTGAAAAGAGAGCGGCAGAGTATGAGCGAAAAACATCGGCATCTATGGAGCTTCTTCCTCCATAAGCGCCGCGAGGGTCGGAAACGAGGCTGGGTCGGAAAAATAAGTGGTTCCGTCGCACCCGTCAGCCAGCTCCGATCCGAGATGTCCTTGTTACGTCCCCTTACGCAAGCTGAACACATCATAATAAGGCAACTAGCCGACGCGTCACGGCACAGCCACATCCAGAGTGAAGATGGGAGAGATATCGAGACAGAGTTAATCTGAATGAAACACTTCGCAGACTCTCGAATGGATCGATACGAGTTCATTAATTCGTAATATGAAAGTCAAATTTGTGTCAAACTATCACACATGGACAGACATCAATGATATTCTGAGTTTATTGGAAGGTTTCTTTAAATATCACGATGGCTTTAAATGGTTTGATAGAATTATAGATAGTTTTATGCTACAGAACTGAATTATAGAACTATGTATATTACTCACAAGCTTTTAAGTATACACAGAATTAAATTGTTTCTTAAGAATAGATTTCTCATATAAAATACATGAAAGGAAAATTTCATTACTCATTAACATTTAATTAGTAAAATAAAAAGATCTTTTTTACATTAGTTTCAGATGTTCACAATTTAATTCAACCGATAGGTCAACTTATACTGAATTATTATCTACTTAGATACATCTATATTACTTAGCTACCTTTCTATCTATATAATCGATCTCTTCAACTTATATAAGTCTTCGTTACAGTGTATCTATTTACTTAAGAATTTACAATACATGCATCTAATTATATAATCATTTAACTAGTTATTTATCTTCATATATATCTCACATTTCTATCTTTCTATATTTCTGTTCTATTCCTTTATCTATTTATATCTCTATCAAAAAAATTATGCATACAACAATCCGTCTAGCAACTGAAACTATGTTCTATATTAATCACGTAAGTACATTTAATCATACCTCTCTATCAATCCATCTAACCACAAACCTATCTTTCTATATGTCTATATGTATTTTGTCTTATCTCTCTATGTGCTTATGAACTTATCCCCCAGTTAATTACATTACAATTTCCCAATATTTACTGTACTGCGGCAAGTTAAGTTCCGCAATGGGATTGCCTCCATTAAAGCATATCCAAATAGATTTACAGAGCGGGTTTATTAAGCGGGTGTATTAAGCTGCTGTACTCGGCTCGGGAACAGACTTTTATTCCGGCTATTAATGTTATATCTGTCAAAACATTCCGACCAACTGGGCGTCTTTCATTTCCGAAAATCTTTCGAGTGCTCAACGAAGCGCCAATTGACATCGGCAAAGATTTTAATTTCGCATGTTGACTGCGACCCCCTCGACTTTGTTTATTTTATGAACTTTATTAACGCTCTTCGCACGTTAGCGACTTCACGCCGTGCAGCAGCAGCATGAGGCATCAATGGAGGAAGGAGTGGTAGTGGGAGCGAGAGGGGAAAGCGGGGGGACGGGGGACCACGTCTAATATTAATAACAAGCTTGAACCTAATTCCTTATGATAAATGATATAAGTCAACAACCCTCGAGTCGCCCGCGATACGATGCGATGCGATGCTCCCCCATTTGCCTGTGGCGGAGACTGCCGCCGTTCTTTGCGACGGTGGCGGCGTTTTCGCCGACGCAAGCGAGCACGCTGGCGGACTGACAGAGGGACGGACGGACATGGGAATTTCATTTACACGCGGCGGGATAATGTTCTGATGATGGCATGTTTTTTTGCATACAAAGTATGCAAACGCAAAGAAGCGGAAAATATTTATGAAATTGCCGCAGAACTCGCAAGCGAATGTCGTAAAAAGTTGGAAAATTAGATTTTTTCTGTGTTATACACAAGAGCGCGGGTCTTTCCACCCCCAAAATAACACATCGGACCAGATAACAATGCTAGCAAGGCGGTCGAGCCATCCTCGAGGATGGTGAGTTCAAGAGACGGAAAGATGATGGCTCTGGGAGGGGTCTGCAGGGGGTGCGACTGAGGCGGAGATATTTATACTACGTTAAATATTTGCCAACACTCAACTCAAGCATAACAACTCAACTTGAGCAGTGGATTTATATTTCCCCCCCCTTTGCCATCCCCTCGTGTTCCTCTCTTCTCTGGTAACCTGCACCCTCTGGCATCCCTAACGTCGAGACAGCCACGTCCTCGTGGTGTGGACTTTATTGGGTGACGTCGCATACTCGAACTTACCACACTCATTTGAAGTCAGTTTTACAGCTTTATGTACTTATAATTTTCAACATGCTAATTTGTTGCGTTTGATGACCAAACCGAGGGAGCTGCGCACCTCAGGAAGGTCCCCCTCTTGCGCACCGAGACCGTGTTAGATATATGTATGTATGCGGAATTATATGGCCGTTTTTATCAGCTCCAACATCGCGCGGTCGTGGAGAAGCGCGTTTATAATCGGATTAACTGCGGTGGGTAGCCCAAAGTATTGCTACGATTTATGTGCTACCATTTATCGTGGTAGGTTGCTTGCGTTTGCCCCCTTGGGTATAAAACGGGAATGTCATCGTGAGCCACCGGGTGCGCATCTAAGCGATAGTTCCGCATGACTACAGAGGAATTTGATGCCAAAATTCACTTATTTGCAAAGGATTTAAGTGCGCTTTCTATATTCAACGTTTTGGAAATAGGATCACCCTGTGAAGTTTAATATTATTGATTTCTGTGTACACTTTTTGGCAAAGGAAACGAAATGAATGACTTTCTTATGGCTTTTGTTATTGATTTCTATGTCTTTTACTCTGCCTACCATTATTTCTTTGCGCAAAAAAGATCTATGTTAAATTCAATCATTGAATAAATGTATCACTCTGTGAGGTTGGTTATTATTGATCTTATTGTGTTCACTTATTGGCAAAGTAATGCAAGACTGCATCACCCTATGATTGTTACTATTATTGATTTTTGTGCTTACTATCGATTCTCGCAAAAAGAATCTATGCCAAAATCGTTCATTGCATGAATGCATCACCCTGCGCATAAACCTTTATGGTTGTTTATTACTATTGATCTCTGTGCTCACTTATTTTCAATGAAATTAATGAATACATCGCCCTGTGATGGTTACTATTATTGGTGTCTATCCCTATTGCATGAGAGTATAACTGTGTGATGAATGATTATGGATTCACTGATTGGCAAAAAAGTGCATTAGTTTATCACCCTGTGATGGTTACTTTTATTAATCTCTGCCTAGTTCATAAATGCAACACCCTGTGATGAATGTTATTATTGAATTCACTGCATATTATTGACCAGGCCCGTAGCTACGTACGGGCAAGTACGGGCGTTGCCCGTACTGTCGACTTGTTTGCCCGTACAGCCCGTCTAAGAAAAAAGCGGAAAAAATTGATATGTAAAAAATATTAATATATATCAATCAAAATCAGCTCAACTATTATATAATTTCAAGAATATATAAAGTATAAAAGAATATATAAATACATAAACGTCTTTTACGTATCATTCTTCAAATCATTTATTGCGCATTTATAATCCTGCCCGTCCTTCATTACTTTGTGCCCGTACTACCAGTTAGGTCTAGCTACGGGCCTGTTATTGACACTTCTTTGGCCAATCAGAATTTATTTCATTGCATAACCTGTGAAGTTGAATATTACTGATTTCTGTGTTCACTTATTGGCAAAACGATGACAATCTATCACCCTGTGATTGCTCTCGTCTCTGCGCAAGAAGAATCATTCAATGCATGTGTTCACTTATAGGCAAAGAGAATGAAATGCTTGAATGCAACACCCTGTGAGGGGTATTTCTATTGATTTCTATGCCATATTTCACTCATTGCATGAATGCATCACCCTGGAAATGTTGATTATGTGTCCTATGTTCACTTATTGGCAAAAAAGGGTGAAATCGATGAATGAAGGTTACTACTATTGATTTATCGATTATTCTCTGCGGAAGATGATTCTATTTAAAACTCATCACCCTGTGATAGTTATCAGAGATCCTATCGGATAGTTTAAACATCGTTCAACAAACTCTCCCTATCTTTTCGAAATACTCAGTGACTTTCTAGGCATTCGTGTAATTGAGCTATCGGATTACCCAACAACAAGTGTTGGGCGTTAAATATGGTACTAACTGGATACTTAGCAGAGAGAGAGTTGAGTAGAAACATCCCACGGATCCTACACATTACGCATTATTTGGGTTTTATGTTTTCCGTTTGTCTCTTGTCTGTTTTCCGTTTAGCTGGGTAAACACAAACCTTTGTCGTCGTCCCATATTTGTTTTCACTTATCGCATTACCCAAGCGGTCGCTCATTACGCGCGTGTGTCCATGTGTGTGTGCTTGTGTGTGTGTAGGTACCACCGTCAACGGCCACCGGCCGAGCATGTGCGTGAGTGCGAGCATGAGCCTTGGTGGGCCTGCTCTCTTTCTTTCTCGAATCGGAGCTAGAGAGATAGAGGTATATAACAGAGAGGGAGCTGTGGTGGGGGACAGGGAAAGGTGGCCAGGCATCTGCATCTGTCGATTATTCAGCTTCTCTCTTTTTCCGGCCCGTTCCCCAGTGTGCCTGCGTGTGTGTGCGTGTGGTGAGCGGATTCCTGGAGGTCGCAGCCATTGTGTCTGTCCCCGATGCTTATGCTTACTTATGCTTCCTCTGGCTGCCTCGCTGCCCCCCTCCCCTGCCTCTGCCACTGCCTCTGCCTCTGCCTCTGGCGGCGACATTTGCACTCGCACTCACCTATTTAACGTGTTTTCATAATTGATTGCTAAACTGTTTTGTTTAGACCTCTGCATATATATTTTTATGCAAATAATTACCGACCGGGCACATAATGGGCTGATGCCTGCGATGCTGGAACTGGAACTGCTGCTGCTGCTGCTGCCTGGTAGTGCTGCTGGTGATGGTGGTGTCTGTCTTGTGGTGTTGGTGGTTGGCGCTTTGCTTTCGGCATGCTCGCACGCCTCCCGCCTCCGCTCTGTGACTCTCTGTTGTTTGCGCTGCCTGCTGCCTTCTGCCGGTGCCTGGTACTGCTGCTGCCTCTTCTGCCACTCGGGCCCCGCCTGGTTGCGGCTTTGCTGTTGTCATTAAAATATTTTCGGTTTTGTTCAGATTTTGCCTGTGCATATGGCACATTAGCTTGCTCTCGCATTGCATTTCATTTCATTTCTTTTCCTCCAGCAACTTTTTTCAGCGTCTATTCAATTTCCATTTTCATTTTGGCCGCCATGAATTATGCCAGCTCTGCCGGCTCTGCCGTACTTTTTGTTAACTGATTAACAATAAGGGCTTATTTTATAGTGACTCGAGAAGGATCACACACACACACACACGTATGTACGTGTACAGTCGTGCACATTCATGTTTATATTAAAAAAGTTTCTAACAATGAGCCACACAAACCATACACACGCCATACGCCGCCAGTCTCGGCGCAGAGGAGCGCGAGAATGGGCCCAAAGTAGGCAGATTATTTCTGTAAAGCAGCATAAACAGAGCCAGAATACTTTCAAAAAATATCTTTAATTTTCGCAAATTGAATTGTCTACTTTAATCTGCTGAGTATGTGCAGAAATAGCAAACAGTTTGTTAAACAGCAGAAAAGACACTCGCACAGATCATAACAGGTTTCCCCTCGCAAATCCGCTTAGAATGATTAAAAAGTTGCGAATTTAAGGTATTACTGTAGGCAGCCATGAATGGCAAAAGTAAGCGGATTTCACTGTCCCGAAAATGTGCAGGATCCGTCGCAGGACTGCCAAGAGGACACACAAAGAGAGGGCAGAGAGTGCAATTATAAAACGGATGCCAACAATCAATGCGAACAATGCCGACATTGACAACTGGCGAATCGGCGGACATAACTAAATTTTCCAGCGGATGGTCAGTAAATTGAATACACACGCACACAATGACATCCCTAAAATGGGAGAAATGAGAGGCAGACCAAGATAGCCGTGAAATGAGCAAAACAATCTGCAATCTGACGGGAACCGTTTGAGGGTTTTTAGGACAATTTCAGTAACCTCATTATGCCCGATTTTGTATGCATCTCACTTGAGTGAACTTATAGTATTTATGAATATTACTCTATCTTGTTTAGGTAACAAACTAGTACTGCATAGTGGGAAACTAACTCAGTTATCCACAATATTTCGTACATATCAGTCCCAAGATCATTCAGTCTGATATGCTGCATGACTTTGATTGATATCCGCAGCTGGCAATTAATATGTTTCTCGAGCTAATAACCATGTTGGACCAGAGAGAGAACTGACATCAGGCGACTGAGTCAGTTAGGATCGAAGAGTATAGCTCTTGGGGTTGACCTGATGAATATAATTAAAGTCTGCATTTCAGCAGGATGCGTCTCTGTCGCCGTTTCGTCCGGCTCTTCACTTCTTTTTTATTCGCACTCTCTACGTATTTACTTCCTTCACGCTTGCTGCTTAGCTGGCTGCATCAATGGCAACGACGACGACGACGACGACGGCGCGAAAAGGACAATCGGCGCGGACTCTTTATCCTTCCTGTCGGCTGCGCTGGCAACATGTGTCGCTGTTATTGTTGAATTATATGCCTAATAGGATTAAAGTATTTCGCAGTTGTTTTGGCCTTTTATCGCCGTCTGTCGAAGCCGTCAGCGTCAGCGTCAGAGTCGCCGGAGCAGGAGTACGGTGACAACTCTCGGGGCGTTGTTCGTTCGGCGTGTTTGGGTTGCTTTGTTTTTTGCGCATTCCATTCATTCGAAAGTTGCTCGGATTTTCGTGGAGTCATCAATCCATTCGCTTCATCTGGGCGAGCCTCCTTTAATCTAATTAGTGCGGAAAAATTGAACAGCGCTGTTAACTTGTGTGAACAATGCGAGCACACACACACACACACACACACACACAAAGACACACACACAGGCACACGTGTGTGCATTATACAACCGCACGTATCCTGCAGCCAGGGCAGACGTGTCAAAGGCAATCCCAATCGCATTTCTCGCGTCGCATCAATGTGCGAGTTTGTGAATGAGCAACGATAACAGATTCAATTTTCACTCCAGCCGAGCACCTTCCTCCCGGTACAGCACCGGGTGTGGTGAGTACGGGGGTACGGGGGTACGTTGGTACGGGGACACGACAGGATGCGGATGTTGGCTCGTCATCTCGCACACATGCCCCAGGTGTTGCAAAGAGTGTGGCAAGAGGGAACCCAAGTTCGTCGTAGAAGTGCAATAATTATCGCAATACGAGGACTATTTAGACAACAAAACAGGCCACACAAGGTCCTCTTCGAGTGATTCCCATTGATGTCGTCCGTATGTACAACAGATACACACACATACACCCAGTTTTATCTGTACATTATGTAAGGCCTTGACAACGACAGCACGTCATTTTAGGTGCATTAAATTATATACAAATTGCCGGTACCCGCGGCAGCAACCAACCCCAAATCGAGTTGAATAAACCACCCTCCCATCCTCCTCGTTGCAGCCACGTCGTGCCCGCCTCGCCTCTAATTTGTGATGCACGCTATAGCCGGATCCGGAGTCGGACCTCAGGCCAGACCAGGCGAGTGTTATACCCGCACTACGGGGCGCGCCTATAAGCTCGTTAACGATCGAACGGGAGTTGCGCAATGTACTACAAATATCGCCGCGTGAGGCCGACTGAAAACGAGGGAGAGCTATAAGAGAGAGAGAGACAGAGAGAGAGATGGAAAGAGAGACAGAGAGAGAGAGGGGAGAGAGGGAGATAGATATTGAGAGAGGTTGAGAGAGGGGCGCAGCAGGCAGCTAGCGGACTGGGGAGGAACTTCTACGGCAATGACAATGTGAAAATGCCAATAAAATAATGGCCGACAATAATTCCTGGGAGAATTCCGCCCTTTTATATATACGATACAAATTAGCTCAGCATATCCTGTTCCAACAGGATAACTGTTTTTCGGAGATAATGTAATCAAAACATTCAGACAGCTGCTCTTAAGAGTCTTAAATATTGTAGACAGAACCATGAACGATCCCTACGTCAAGCATGATCAATGAATTATATATATTCTTAAACGGAATATCGATTGTGAAACTTAACATAATACGTCTACAGTTGCTCTTAAAAGTCTTGAATATAGTTGGTAGAGCAAAGAATTTAGTATGTATATGTATATATTCTTGAACGGAATGTCTATTGTGGGACTTAATAAGTCTACAGCTGCTCTTAAGAGCCACTTCGGCAAGCATGATCAATGAATTATATATATTCTTGAACTAAATATCGATTGTGGGACTTAGTCTTAATAATATTGCTTAGTGAGATTTATATAATACTTATTACTCGTCTACGTATCTAAATTCAACTTATCTTCTGAGGTTGCGAGGCGGCCATACTTTCTTGTCAATCGATTCTCGCGATGTTCCATCTGGAGACGATACTTTCTAAGTCGTCCATAACCCCAGGCAACAACTAACAGCAAAATGCTGTTAGCTGCAAAATGTTTCGGCTGTTGCCGCAGGTGCTGCTCTTCGATTTCTGTCTGCGGCAACGACTGCGGCCTAAAAGGACAGTCCGCCTGTCGAGCACGTCTTGGAGGCCAACAGGCAACAGACAACAAGAACAACAACAACAACAAGTTCACGCCCGTACCTCGACACAAGTTGCGTGCCGTAAATTTGAGTTGGCAGTGGAAAAGTGGAAGCCTCGTGTTGTAGCAAGTTCTTGCGGACCTCCTTCGAACAGGTGCGAAGCATGCGCGTCGCTGGTACTGCGAGACGGCGTTGCCAGTAGGCAGGGTGTCGCAGGGCAGGGCAGGGCAAGGCAGGGCAGGACAGGGCAAGAGACAGGGGAACCTGCCCCCAATGCAGGTTGTGTACTTAGTGTTGAAACAGAAGCAATTATATTGTTTGATTTATTTCGTCATTGCGTGCTCCTTGCGAAGTCTACTACACTACGCAAGTGTGTGTGTGTGTGTGTGAGTGTGTGTGATGGTGTGTGAGAGCCCCTTGCATGTGGGTGCGTGTCTTTATGTTTTGTAGTGTAATTGCAAGTTGGCGAGCTTTCAATCGGCAGCGCGATTCAAGATAAAGTGTGCCATAGACACTCAAATTACAGCGCAGCGTCTTCTGTTCTGCAATAAAATTGTCTTTATGTCACGCCCCCAAAATGTGTAAGTGTTACTTACCCACCTCGCAACGTGTATGTGCATGTACGCGTATGTCTATATCTGTCTATATGGCAAGGGCGTTGTTTCTTCCCCAACCCCAAGTTGTGACTATAAGTAGACAAGAATTTACGAGTATAACCATTTTACGCCTGAATAAGCCACATTTGGTTGTTATAATGCAAACGATATCCACATAAATTCCTGATGTTATCTACCTACATAAGTAAAGCTTCCCCTACAGTAAGAATCGTGGAATTGAAACCTTAGGAAAAGTGAATATTTTATTATGTCCTTGAAGAGGAAGTCCTACGTCAGAGTATTTAGAGTAGATATTCTTAATGCTCATACTTGCAGCTGAAACACTCTATTAGGTATTTATTTATATGTAATATTCATTTGTAGATCTATTAAGTATTTTATGATAACTTTTGTATTCGTGTGATAAGTCTTTTCAAACTCGATAACATAGAATTACTGTTTCCATTAGTTCGATTCGATTGTACCAAATGCTATTCATCGTGCATCTACAATCGCAACTAAGCAGCTAATAACAGTCGGGTTATCAGTAGATCGCCACCAAAATGCCGATTACAAGTCCATGCACATTGCTTATTAAGTAGTACACATTTAGGCGCAACGGCAATAATTGTGTATGCATTATCACTCGCGATAAAAAACAACATATTGCTATCTCTGCGTTTATGTGTGTGTGTGAGTGTGTGACTGTGTGTTTATTGCCCTCCATTAGAACCCCAGATTGATTTGGCCACAACAAATCAAATATGTAAACGAATGGGCCCCAACAAGTTTGTTTGCGTTGTATCGATTCAATGAATTTGCAACCCAAATAAATTTCACTCACATATTATCTCCACGTTCTGCTAACGATCGCAATAAAGTACAGATATCTCTATAAAGTACGATATCTGGGCAACTAAATGAGGATCGTTTATTACTCTAAATTGGCCGATGATATATGATATCTTTTGTATATTGTGTGTTTTGTAACTGCCGCGCCCCCTTCACCAAGGGGTGGCTCCGTCGATTAACGTTTACATTGACATATTGCGAACTGGGTAATCGGTATCCCACAGTCGACTGCACCCGACGGCCATGCATTACATAAATGAGCCTGACAACGCGGTCAAAGCACGTGAAATCCTTAAACTCGTATATCTGTATCTCAGTCAGATTCTATTAAGACTCTCCGGTAGCGAGCCTCACTCTGCTCGCAGCGCCACGCGTTATTCAAGATGGCTCGACAGAAGCGTGGATAAATTATGAGGCGCGGCGGGTGAGCTATCTGCGTCTGCCGCAAGTAGCGCAGCAGATAGCACAGCAGCGATGACTGTGCTGGGGCAGCGGCAGCTCGTGAATTGGCTCTAAATTAATTATTTACGCATTTGAATTGAGGCAGTGAGTTGAGAACTGATTTCGAAATGGCTGGCGAGTCGGGGAACGAGTGAGCAGGCGGCGTCGTGCCGCGTGCCACATTACGACGACCCGGAGCTGAGCCCCCTCGTGCGGCCGGGCCGGGCTTAATTTACCAATCAAAAACTCGTAATTAACCTAATAAGCCTTCGAGACGGGCTGCATGCCCGTTGCGTGCCCCGTGTCTCGTGCCCCACTCTGCCTTCTGCTGCTGCGCCAATGCGTCGGCTTGGCAAAGACCCGTCATAATTGACGCCTCGCCTGGCCGTGTGTGTTAAATGGATTAAGTGACGCAACTTACTTCCAGACAAATTATGGCGTCCATTGGACTCCAGTCTTGATTAAAATTAATCAAATACTGTAAACAGCGCATACGGGTGCCGATAACTGCGTGCATTCATATAAGTCCATTTGATGTAGGCTGCAGATGCATTTTATTTATTTCTTTATTTCAAGACAACCAGGAGCAGTCGACTCAAGATATTTTAATATTACAAATAATTCAAATAATTAACTTTATTCAAGTTAACATGCAAGAAAGCTTCTACACCATTGCAGGCTCTTATCTCCTTCGATCGTGCCAATACTAGTTATATATAATGGTGCGTTTATGTGTGTGTGTGTCCGTGTTTATTGCCCTAGAGGTATGGTGTATTTTCAATATATATATATTTCTCAATATTATATATTTAAAAAAAGGCTGATGTAGTAAATTTAGTTGACAAATTGCGAAAATCGGCCGATAGTTGGTATGACAGCTATACGATATTTTGGTCCTAGAGATTAGTTTGCGTTGCAACAGACAGACGGACAGACAGACATGGTTAGATCGACTCCCCTGGTGATGTTGATTCAGATAATATAAATTCTTTATGGTTTTGGAGACGTCTACCAAGGTGCGTGGCAAACTCCTGTCCAAAATGAATATATACTCTCTGGACGGGTATAATGAATTATGTTGATAATATGCCTGTAAAATTTGATCAAAATCTGACCACTTTAACACATAGCTGCCATATATACAATCTTCTGGGGTTTGCATGAAGACCAGTATATTTTTTAAATAAGCCGGCTTAGTATAACCAATGAAAGTTCAAGATAGATTGTATAATTATTTTATTTCATCAAAATAGCACAACTATGTTCTATAGCTTTTTTAGGATAAGTAAGGCAGAAGAAAATATTTTCATAAAAGAATTATTAAAGGTTTGTCCAGCGATAAGAGTTGTTAAAGCTCTCAACGAATACAATTCTGAACATACTTATTATTTAATAGAAGTATAGGAACAATGGAAGGAGATCAAAGAAATCGTTTTTCATATATAGTAAATAATTTGTATAAATCGTTCAGCATCTCTTTCTGGCTTGTATAATATATAATTTGATTTTCAGAATACTAATATTTATACCCTTCGACCATTGAAAATGGTCAAAAAAGGGTATACTAACTTTGTGCAAATGTATGTAACAGGCAGAAGGAGGCGTGGCAGACCCCATAAAGTATATATATTCTTGCTCAGGATCACTAGCCGAGTTGATTAAGCCATGTCTGTCTGTCTGTCCGGATGTCCGGATGTCCGGATGTCCGGATGTCCGGATGTATGGATGACCAGATGAACACACAGATCTCAGCTATTATAAGAGCTAGAGTTACCAAATTTGGCATGAACATTTCTGTGTAGCCGGCGCAGATGAAGTTTATTTCAAATGTTGGGTGCCACGCCCACCGCCCCCGCAAATTAATAATTTAATTTTTGAACTCAATTTATAAGCGCTGTATGAAAGATACAACTTTCTGACTTTAACATATACAAAGCTCATTAAAATATCTACGTATTCTCGAATTTGTAATCCGATCGGTCAATAAACACAGAAGTTATTTAAGAAAGTATGAGCATAAAACCAAGTGCTTGTGTCAGCTAACAAGGGAGGCGGGCGAGCGCGAAGCGCGAGCGCCATCTGTCGAGAATAATTTCAAAGTATGTGCATATGTATATGTCTACATATATAGGAACATAGGTCGAAGGGTATCCCACTGTCGCGTGCCGCGCGACTGTTGCTTTTCTTACTGGTTTTATATTGATGTCAAAAACAACATATTTCGAATTATGGAGATGGTTTTAGCATGCGTCTAAGACTCAATGCAATATATGTAAAACAACGATGTATGTCAAATAGGTGTAAGCATCAATTTATTGATGCGCTTCCGCTATTGTCACTAATGGTAAACACACTTTCACACAAATGCGCATACTGAACAAGGGTTTTCACAAAAAGGAGGCAGCTAAAAGAACGCGCTTGCTTCCGGTTTCTGTTTTATTTACGACACGGCAAATTTACGATTCTTGTACCTATTTACATGCCTACTTGGTCATTACGTTTTGTCACTAAGCGCAACAACAGATTTTCACACAATGATTTTGCCGAGCCGTGGCAACCGCTAAATCCCTAGCTAAACAGCCTAAAACAAACACTCGCGCGCATGGCATTGTGGCTTAGCTAATATTTGCTTAGGACTCGCTGCGAGTGCTGGCAGTTATCCGCATGCGCAACCCCTGACGGAGCTGTCTCGAGTGAAAAGTTACTGCTAATGCCATTACCGCAATTACAGGTCAAACAATGCGCACTGCGCAGGTCATAAGCAGAGACTGTTCAGCTGGTTATCATGTAACAGATTTGGAATATTCCCGGTGAAAGTAGCATGTGCTAGGGAATGAGTTAACGTGGAAGAAACACAACATTTTGGAAAACCTTCTGGTATACCCTTCCAAGGCCTTAACAGTGATGTCAACTTAAGACTTCCTTTTCATTCTAGTAGAATTATATTACTTCATTTACTTTCTTAATAGGCCGTAGAACCAGTAAAATTGGTGTAGTTTTTATCAATATCCTTATCTAAGGGGACATAGACAGTGTTGACAAGGTAGATATACCCCTAACTATTTAAACTCTTTCTTAATATTGCAAAAGCCATTCTATGTCTTGTATTTGGACTACAATAATTTGTACCTTATTGTTATTTACACAAACTCTACATTAGCATTTGCGACTTCTAGACAATTTTCCAATCATATTCTTGATCTATCTGCATGCTAGCGACCTCTAGTGCTGGTTCAGGTTAAATATAAATGCAAGTAATCTTAATGTAATTAATTTTATGTATTCTTATTAAATACTTAAATTTAAAATTTAAAATTATCTCAGAGTTTACTTAAAAAAAATAATAAAGAAATAACGATTGCATTTTTACACAGCTTTTCTGAGTTATTTAACCTTAACCAATCGCTTAATGTATCGAAAATCAATTTAGCGTTTCAATTTCTGACATTGTTTCAAATATTTCAGTTACATCGAACCATTTAAATTGTGATTTTCCAGTTGGTACAAATGGATAAACGGATTGTTATACTTCGCAGTCGAACTGTTATAATCGCTTTAAGGGCGGAAACTCGATTGCAATGTGAGGAGACAATGGAGTTTAATATTGATTTAGTTAGATCGGGGACATACTTCCATGCATCGTATGTTTGTACTATATGTTTGCTATATGCATTCGTTGCATTTTTCCATGTCCGATGGAAAAACAAATTTTTCAAACGTTGGAGTAATAATTCTCGACGTGCAGAAAAATCCATGACATCATAAATTATCAATAATCACACTTTGTTTTGACAGGATGACGACTGTCGCATCCGAACCGCATTGTTGTCTCTATTGACACAAGCACACACACAGCCAGACACACTCTCTACCACACAGGAGTGTCTGTGTGTGTGTCTATGTGTGTGCACATAAACCCTAAGTATGTTTGTACATATGCGTGTGTGTGTTCCACTCTCTCCCTACCATATATAAGAATTCTGGGAGGTTGGCAGAGGTATCTATTGAATGCTCATTGTGACCAACAATGATGCGACTAATACTTGCCATGGTCTGTCCTTGCATTGGGGTTCAAACAAATGCGAGGTAAATACATAAACGACAGGATGCGCGACGACTCTGGAATCCAGTTGATTTTTCCGCTTTTTCCGTGTAGTTATCCGAGTCACCAGAGAACGGTCGCATTCGGGGTTGAAACGAGACTCTGTTGACAAACATTAGAGACCCGAAAAGAGGCCGAAACATTTTAATATTGAAATCAGCGCAGTTCATTTAGTGTTCAAGAACAACCCTTGTTTAATTTACCCTCAATCGGCTTTCTAAATATGTACTAAATGTATCTGTCAATTCAACTGTAAGAAAATCGAATCAAAAGTAAACTGAATGACAATCTCTAGACTCAGCTTGAAGATATCACTCTGCATGTTGTCTTCCCATAGTCTCTTAGTTATGAATATGTATACAATATCATTTTCAAAACATGAAGAAGCCGTGTGGAGAATCAACCAAGCCAATTAGTGCCATTAAAATAAAACTAACTGATAAAATATAAATAATTAAATGACATTCACAAGATATTCACAGAATTGGGCCCCATTGTTTATAATGATAATTTGAATACTTATCGTCGGGGCAGACAAACATAAATCGAAAAATCGGTACTAACCACATTAAACACGGCATTTAATGGCATCACGTGTGTGTGCATGTGTTTTGTTTTGGATCTACAATATTAATAACGCTGATAAAACCTGACTGAAACGTTCGACCTCATTTGTTTCAACCTTTCGCCGGGCAATCAGGCAACAGCAGCAACAACACTACAAAACAGCAGCAGCTACAGCTCTGGCTCAGAGTTGGGAGACCGACAAAAGTCCAATACAGAAATAACAACCAGAGACAACATATACACTCGCAGCAGCAGCAGCAACAACAACAACAACAAAAGGAACCACAACAACCCTGCGAGTAGCAACAAAAAGCTTTTTAGTCAGCGATAACACTTATGTATGGGTATTGTAGACGTATTATTAAATGCCATGTTTTGTTAACGGCCGAAACCGTTCCCAAAATTGTCAACCCACACAAACGCACCGAAAGCGACAACATTTGTTGCTGCTGTTGTTGTTGTTGTTGCTGTTGCTGTTACTCTGTTGTCGGTGTCGGTGTCAGAGCTGCTGTTGTTGGGGTCTAATTTGAGACACGATTTGTTAATGCGTTTTGTGTGATTCCATTCAAACTGAATCCGATGAACTGCCAAACAGTTCGTTTTTGAAATTCGATTTCTTTCGAGAGTGGGCGGAACAGTATTTTATGAGAAACAGTAGTGAAATCCAATAAATCAACTGAATGAGATAGATAGCATACCTTTTTGGTATCAACAGAATACGAAATTAGATACAATACAAAATATCAGTAAGATTAGGAACTAAGTACAGAAGAGACTATATATATATTCTCCTTTCGCACTTGAGTCTAGTATAACCGATCTTTAATAGAGCACAAACTGATAATTGTTCATCTCTTTTTCTGGTAACGAACTAGAAATAATAGCATCCTTGGTTAGTTTGACATTTTACTTTAAATATATTAAAAAGATTAACTAACAAGGGGACGGAATCGAATCTATATACTTTATTGTGGCTATAAATGTATGTATAGCTACTACAAGTCAATTATATACCAACTTCATCTCTATTTCTACCTCTACCTTAGCATTTTAATTTCAAGAGGCCAAAGATAAGTTTTTCCCCCAGCATCGTCGTCATACATTCATAAGGTATATGTGTGTGTGTTAGTAATTGTGAGGGCGTGAGGCTGGACAAAACTCTTTGAGTGAGGTGAAGTTGTAATTGAACTACTGGAAACGGCTTCTAACTTTCCAAAGAAAACATCGTTAGAGCCAGGGGCAGAAGGTGCTCGCTCAGCCCGATGTGTTCAGTGTTCAGTGCGATGTTCGGGTCTGTTGTTCAGCTCTCTCGGCTCGGTTCAGCTGAATGACTGAATGACTGAACGATGACTGAACTGGGGCGCAGAAAGTGACTTGTCATTAAACATGAAACTCTTGCAACGTCAGTTCTCATAATTGTGTTGAGTGCCAGTCGTTGTTGTTGACTCTTAATGTTGTTTTCTTTGCATGCTGATTAGTTGAGCTCGGGGAATGTCCCCTGTGCCCCCCGTGCCTCTGCTACTCCGTTGCTATTGAAATTGTCAGTCTCCGGGACCGATTGCAGAATGAATATCGTTATATATTCATGCGCGTATGCATGAAGAAGAAGCAGAATACTCGTGTGTGTCTTTGAAGAGGAAAACCAGACCATGACTACTTGCTCCAATGCAGTCCCGACTCTCCACAGCTGAATGCACACCCATCATATACGGATATGCCATATCCATACACGTGTATAGATGTGTGTGCGAGCACTTTGGCTGCTTACTCGCGAGCGAGTGTTTTGATTAATGATGATACATGAAATTAATTTCAATTCCTACGACCAACGATTGTTTGCGTTTGAAATGAAAGCCTTTTCACACCGCTTCACTTTTGACCCCCTCGCTCCGCGGAGGCTGCGCAGCCAGTAGAGGATGGAGGATGGTGGATGGAGGAGGGAGGAAGGAGGAAGGAGGCTTAGCGCTGTATGGAGGAAATCTTACTAGGCTCGTCTCTTATTAATACCTGCTTTTGACTGCATTGATTCGTTAACAAAATCGGAATCGGAATCCGCGGCCGAATCGGAATCGAAGTCTGTTTCAGTCTTTTGCTTCTTCGGTACAAAGCAATCGTGCATAATGTCATTAGCGCTGCATCATCCTCCTGGCAGACACTCAAAGCTGTTGAATAAATCTCGCACAGAATGGCTTTGTTGTGCTTACATTAGCCTCCGTAATGAGCTGATTTTGATTCGAGAATTCCATTTCATATACCCGTACTACTCGTATGCACAACTCCTCGTTGTTATGATCATTATGCTCTCCTCTCGGACTCGGACTGGCAGAGTCATCAGAGCGACGACCAAGGCGCAGGCCAATGTACGTTGAACAAGGTGCAACAGGCTCGATTGTCTCTTGAGAACCTGTAGATATCCGCTCTTTTGGGACAGTCATCGCACTGCGATAATACACTCGTATAATGCCGATAGCCATCATAATGTGACTGATAAAAGATTATATTTAGATTACTCCATGGGGTAATATCTAGGTATTGCTTAGGACCGAGTACATTTAGCTTTAGAATACAATCAAGAGAAATCAACTTTAACTTCAACTGGATTCCGATTCAGATTTATTATTCTAGTGGCATTTTATGCAGTTCCATTAATCTTTCGCTTTACGATCCAGATCTGTGATCGGAATGGGACAAGCTACTCAAGATCAATATGAATGTAGTTCATAAAACACGATTATAGTGTGTGAATCTGCGCTATTATCGAGAAACATCGTTCTTCTTCTTTCAGATTGCTATGCATGTAATGGCCTATGTATCTGCGATAAACGTCGCTTAGAAGACTGGCAGGGGCCTGAAACTTGTCTTGCAACTGGATTAAAGACGCAGATCTCTCGCCAGTCCACATATACTACACATACGTGTGTATGTATGTGTAGGAACGGCGGCGATACCTGGCTATAACTGTCCGTGAGTATATAACACAAATTAAAAATGTTAATGTTTTTACAAGCTAACATTGAAAATCGTTTAGCGGCAATTACCATCAAATGTTGGCAAGCTCTTTGAACTGCGCCGATGTTTGGACTCTCTAGTAATCCCAACTTGGCCCAGGCATTTCAGGCATTCCTTTGCCGTGTGCCGCAGCTAGCGCAGCTCGACGCAGCTCGCTCTGTCGCCGGCGTTTACGGCAACAGCAACAGCAACGGCAACAGGGACGTTGCACATGCGCACGCGCACTAAATAAACTCGCGGCATCTGTTTGCATCTGGTAAAGCAGCCGCATCGCATCGCTTCGCGTCGCATGGGGCAACTATTCCTTTCGCCCAGTGTGTCGCCAAAAGTCGCGACAAATGCTCTGCAAGCACAGCTGGCAGCGCATCCCATGCAAATCGAGCTGCAAGTTCTAGAGCTTGTCCCAATCCAAGTGGACTCTCCAGTCGAGCGAACGAGTAAATAAGGCAAATGATAAAAGGCAGCACAGCAACGACTACGACAACAGCAACAACAACAACTGAGGACATCGCCTGTCGCTGTTTGGATATGTACGCGTATTTGCCATTGCCATTGCCATTGGCAGCCAATGAGTCGGAACATCGCGCGCTGCCTCGGATGATTATCACATTCCCATTGATCTGCACTCTGAGGCGGCCATTGATTTCTATTTGTTAAACACAGATGCAACGCGCGAGAGCGCGCTGGAGATGCTGTGTATCCACCATACACATGTTTATACACACACACACAGGCACTCACGCACACACACGCACACTCACACACACTCACAGGCGCACTAAGTAGTGTGTTTGCAGCAGAAATCGCGCTGCTGTTTGCCTGTTTGCGCAGCGAGCAGCGCCAAAGATCTCAGCTAGTTTCCGCTGCGTGTGTGCATGTGTGTGTTTGTATCTGTGTGTGTGCGAGCTCAGTAATCCGTTAAATGTGAGCAAATAGGCAAACAGTGTCGGATGTCATAATGGAATCGTAAACTGCCGCGCGATCTGGCGATCGATTGCTGCGCTCTGTCTCTGGCTCTGTCTCTGGCGCTGTTATCGTTTTCAGATGGCGGCTGTGCAAATATTTGCCAGGCTGCCAGTTAAAAGCAAAGCGCTCCGCCCCGCCCTACCTCTGCCCCCTCCTCTTTTCCCACTCAGGCACCTTCTACTTGCGGATAGATGTGCGTATAATCAATTCACAATAGACCAAAAATGTCCAAATGTCGCACTCTTTGCGGCCACTGCAGTGTGCAGTCGGTCTCCAGAGAAGGCGACGAGTGGACACCGGCCAGGAAAGGTCTAAAAGGCAAAGCCACATACCAGTCCACGCCAAGTTGAGGCAATGTATGTGCATACTATATGTCTATATAGCTTGTACTGTATGGGGATTATCGCCGCACAAGCAGGCGGCTGTCAGTTTTTGCGCCAGCTACGGCGACGCTTAGCTATCGCTATCCGTCGGACGATCGGACAGTCACTCCAACTGACGACGAGCCGTCTCATTGGTAGTTCGAGCATGTCGACGCAATTAAAAAAACGCCTTCTTTGGCACGACTTCTGGATTTGGCATAGAGGCGCAGGTGCAGCATATGTATGCAAGCCGCACAGCGCGCGCCCCACGATGACGCACGACCGACGTCGCCGCTAACCCGGCGCCCGTTGCTTGTTGCCCGATTTCAGAATGCGTACGCGAAAGTGCGTGCAATTTGCATGTACGCAAATTTGCCAGAGAACGAACAAACAACAAAGAACGCAGCAAACAAAAGCCGATCAAAGATCAATTGTTTAGCCTTTGTTCCGCTTCAGAAATGGGAGATCGAAACGATCGAAGCGGGGATATATGGATTCAAGCACCCGATACTTGAACTAGAGCTGTGCCGTACATCTGATAGTTCGATAATATCGATGGGGGCTAAGCAAAAAGAATCATCGATAGTTTATTTACTATTGTTAATATCGGGCTTAGTCGTCTCAATTTTGAATGGCAAATTTAAAACACATGTTTTCTTGTGAAATTTAAACACTGTTGGTTAATGAACAGACATTGAAAGATTTCTGATTATTTGCATATGGCTTCAACCAACCATATATTGGATGTAAACTTCTTATGTATGCTTTTAAGTTCTCATTTATTCAAATCGACACTATCGATTGCTCAGACTATCAACAACGAAAACTATCGATGGCGAAAACCATCGATGTCTTTACAGCTCAAGTGCCGAATATTCTCGCTAGCTTAAACATATCGAATATTTCTATTGGTGGCTTTAAATATACTATACATAAATTTCTTTAAATCGAAATACATATGGGCCAATTTTCAAATTTACAATCTTAGGATAGAAAATCAGACAAGTGTATTCCCTGTGGTAATATTAACAAAAACAGTTACAAAACACGAATTTGTTTGACCATCTCAAAAAACTAAGTCCTGAAGTCGATATAGACAAGATACACCAGAAGTCGTATTAAAGTCATGATCCGTTCTAGTATTGATAAAAGCACTCGATAAAAGATAATTCGTGATTGTGCAAATTTGTATTTCACTATGGCGATTATATTTTACTAGGATAGTATTGACTATTTTGTTCAAAATCAATTAATAAGCCAACTATCGATAGTATGACAGTGGGTAGTGGGCAACAATAGGGATGGGAGGAGTGACGTGTTATCGTAGCCATTCCAAGCGATGGAAAGTTGTATAGATCGAAATTATTAGCAGGTGCTTCCGCTCAAGTCGATGATTCATAAATCGTAGAACTGTTTAAGGTAAGCGACAAAACAAACTGAAAATACTAAAGTAAACTCAAAGGGCTTACTCCGACAACCCATCTACGGGGTTTCCAGGGACTTTCCTGAAATGTGAGAAGGGAAAGTCTTTCTTTGCATATCAAGTAAGATCGGTTGATGACACCAGGTGACATTCTTCTAAGCCTAACTCACAGCTGCCTACAGGGTATTTACAGCCCAGTACTCGCAACGGCAATTTCGACTAACTGAAGGCAGTAAAATGTAAGAGCAAGTGAAGATATTAAAATGAAAAAACAAATGAAAACGCTTGGAAACAGTTTAACTTTAGACGCTGGGCTGGTCGGCTGACTGCCCAGCCAGTCACCCTCGGGGCCCGGGCGCACCTTTCCCGTGTGGCGTGTCAGTCAACCCAAACCCAAACCCAACGACGGAAGGCAAAGATCAGTCCTCTTATCAAGAGGCACAAGAGCAACCTTAACACGCAATTATCGCCTCGCAACACAGCGGCGTAGAGCAGAGCAGAGCAGAGCAGTCTCTCTTCAAATGGCTGGCAGTTCCGCGCCGTTTTGTATGACTTTGTTCCGAGAAAAGACATAAAATTACTGCGTAACAACTGCAACAAGGTGTAATGGAGGCGTAACGCGCGCCAGTCGGTGGCAGAGGCAGCTACTGCTTCTGCTTCTGCTTCTTCTGCTGCTGCTGCTGCCACTGCCGCACGGCGGTAACATTGTTTGTGGCTCATAGAAATAAAACTGTTAATTGCCAAATGCTTCAGTTGCGTTTCCCGCTTGATTTGGGTACTTGGGATGCCTCCAGGAGTCTTTTCACTGAACGGGCTAACTGTGTGCGTGTGTGTGAGTGTGTTTGTGTGTGGGGGGCTTGTAAGATGTCGTGGGAACACGCCAGAAATGTGTATCGCTCGCTTGACAGCAACGCGTTACGCTGGCAAACTTGCGAGAGAGGAATGCCAGCGTTTTGTACCCATTGACAGTTATATGGCACTCTCTAAGGTATATAGCATAATCCTCGATGCATAAATCATTCGCACAACTTCTGCTGGGGCAAATGCAGTTGCACACACGCGGCAAACGCAAGCTGATTCAATGGGGATTACCATTATGTATTCATTCAAGGGCGAATTAATTTCTAATTCGCATGCAGGACGGCGGCGAAGCCAGCGTTGGCGACGGCTCTACGACTTTACAATCGGCATTAACATTAACAGTTGAGCTACACATGTTTTCCGCCCAAATCTGAGCAACCGCACAGGAATCACGTACAGCTCTGTGCCCGGGAGGGGAGACAGAGGCGCAGTCCCAGTGACTGTCACATTCACTCTGTTAATCATTCCACTCTTTAGAGTTTACTGGATGTCTCAAAGTCGAGTATACCCTTTATTCTTTATCTTCATCTGTGCCTCACTTTGGCTGTCACATCCACTCTTTAAGTGTTTCCACTCTTTAGAGTTTACTGAGTATCTCAAAGTCGAGTATCTCCTATAATCATCCTCATTGCCTGTGTCTCCCTTTGCCCGGGAGGTACAGAGGCGCAGTCAGGGACTGTCGCATTCACACTTTTAATTATTCCACTCTTTACAGTTCACTGAGTATCTCAAAGTCAAGTTTGCCCCATATTCTTTCCCTTCATTTACTCTACCACTCTCTCGACTCTTTAGAGCTTACTGAGTATCTCAAAGTCGATTATGCCCTCTATTTTTTTCTTCCGAACATTTTTCAAATTAGATGAATTTCTTCAATTTACTATAAAATACGGCCTACAAAATACCCACTTTATTTCTTGAAAATGCAAATAAACAACGTGATATCTATGCATGGTATATGCATTATGCATATAGTAAATCATGATAAGTATGCATGTTATGTGTGGATTTTTAATGGGTGTACTCCGTGTAATCGTGCTCTGCTCGGTGAGGAACATCATCTCACGCCTAAAGCTGATAATGAGCTGGCAATTATCACTTGGAGTTGCGGTTCGTACACGCTTACATCGGTACGACCAGCCCCCGCGAGGCCTTCTTCTCGCTTCTCATAACATCATAATACTCTATATGTATCTATCTGGCACAGACGAAATGCATAAAATACGCTATGTGCAGCTGCTGTCTGCAAATGCAACGTGAAAGTGCGATAGTCCGTTTCGTGTAGACAATCTAATAGCGGGTATTCGGTTCTTCTTCTCTTCTAGAAGAAGAGCTTGGGGAATGAGTCAGAGAGAAGAGCGAAGACTACTCAGAAAGTCAGACTCGGAGTGCGGGTCGCGTGTGCTGATGCTGAAAATGAATAACGCGAGAAATCAACGACATTTCGTGAAATTTGCAGAAATGCCGGTTTCGTTTTGGCTGGGTCATGCTGCTGTTTAAATACCCTATCACATTAAATACCCTATCACAAATTCAACGGGAAGTAAGTAAAAGAGAGATGAGCAAAGAAATCCATGAATGACCATGTCAATTCAGTAATATGCTAAGTACAATGTTATTGATAAATAAGGAGATCATTTAAGATGTGAATACTCTATCTATGGTACATATTGATTGCAGGTTCAACAGAAAGACCTCAATTAATATGACACAATTAGAATGAACATTGTTTCAGTGTACAGAAGACTCGGTTTCAATTGCAACTTGCCCATGGTGCTCTGGGCAGAGGGGGGCGCTGGCATCTCCCACTGTGCTTGGGCTTGCATTGCATTGCGTTTTGCTGTGCTCGCAAAAGTGAATAGCACACACACACACACATAAACACACACACTGGCACAACACCCACAAGCAGCGAAAACGCAGTGAAGACAAAGACGCTGATGATGGCGTCGACCGTCGCTGACGACGACGACGACGACGACGAGGAAGTGCGAAGTGCGAGTGGCAGTGAAATTAATAATTATAAGCGCTGAAAGCAAAATAAAATGTAAACAATTAAAATGGGCCTGGATGGACTCAACGATGCGACGCGCCGTTGGCGAATTTGCAATTCCAAACACCGGTGACGGCGCGACGTCGACAGAGGCAGCGACTGCGACAGCAACGTCTTTTTCGACTCATTCTGCTGGCAGCAACAGCATCAGCAGCAGCAACAACACCCCAGCAGCAGCAACAATAACAACTCCAACAACAATAACAACAACAAGAACGGCAGCAACAACGGAGTGTGACATTGAGGCGCGAAACGGGCAGCCGTCGACGCCAACTCAGTCTGTGGCAGAGAGGGTGGAGGGGCTGGAGAGGGGAGTGCGAGTGAGAGGGGGACTTGTTTGTAAAACAAGCGAAAGGTCACAAACTATTTGTGTAGAGTGGCGACCTCTTGCCTCTGGCGCAGTGTTTGTGTTCGCACACCATTATTTTCAGCACGCACACGCACACACACACATACATTCGCAATCACCCACTCACAGGCAACGCAAAGTAGACACATTTGCCAGTAAGTGTTTTAATTGCAGTTTGCCCAAATGGCACACTCACACACACACACACACACACGCAGGCACACGCACATTGGCGCAGGCAATTAATTAATTGAGACCACCCAGAGCAGAGAGTGAATCTATTTTGTAGTTCGGCGCAACGCCCACATTCGCACACTACTGCGAGATCTGCAGTTGCGTGTGCCTGTATGTGTGTGTGTGCGTGTGTGTGTGTGTGCATACATATGTACGCGTGTGTGTATGAATGTCGATGCGAAACTTGGTACATGTGTTCATGAAATGTTGACATGTGTTCCCAAATATGTATGCACACACACCCGCACACAAATAGACAATACACACGCACACACACACTACATAGTTGCAGTTGCGCACCCATGAATCGCCAATGGCGCCCAGTGGCGTAATAAGTATGCAAAATTGTCCACACACCAACGCAGGCACACACACAACGACGTTGCCGGAACATGTGTTCATTTAAATAGCAGAATACCCGGAATGCAGAATAGCAGAATAAGAATAAGAATAAGACGCCGCATCGACAGCAGCTCATTAAGTCCGTCTCTCTGTCCCTGTGTCTGGTTTTGCAATTTGTAAGTCATTTGCGCAATTGCGTCTACTTTTTGCATACTTGATCTCGGAGGCCTACGTGTGGATCAATATACGAGGGTCGTTTGATAAGTCCGTGACTTTTTGTATTTGCCGCGCACCTGCTCTAAATACAACACTGCTCCTGTCAGCAGTTATCGATTAACAGCTGACTGTAAAATTTTGAGAAAGCTGCGTTTCTTAGTTTGCGTTTTATAGGCATTGAAAGCAGACGATCTCGTGAATTTTAACGAAAATTGAAAAAAGTGAATTTCGTGTGCTAATTAAGCATTATTTTTTGCGTAAAAAATCCATCACCGAAACCAAGGAAAGACTTGATAAATATTATGGGGACTCTGCACCATCAATTTCAATGGTTAAGAAATGGTTTACTGAGTTCCGTTGTGGTCGTACCAGTACAAGTGATGCCGAACGTTCAGGTCGCCCAAAAGAGGTCGTCATGCCAGAAATCGTCGACAAAATCCATGGAATGATATTGGATGATCGGAGAATGAAAGTGCGTGAGGTAGCTGAGGCTGTAGGCATCTCAACTGAACGGGTACATCACATTTTACATGAATATTTGGACATGAAAAAGCTTTCCGCGCGATGGGTGCCGCGATTGCTCACACACGACCATAAGCGCAACCGTGTGACCATTTCAAAGGAGTGTTTGGCGATGTTCAACCGCAATCCAAACGAATTTTTGCGCCGTTTCGTTACCGTAGACGAAACATGGATCCACCACACCACACCAGAGACCAAAGAACAATCAAGACAGTGGGTTTCTCCGGGTGAACGTGCACCAAAGAAGGCCAAGGTGGGTCTGTCGGCCAACAAGGTCATGGCCACAGTTTTTTGGGATGCACAAGGTATCATTCACATCGATTACCTTGAAAAGGGTAAAACGATCACCGGCGAATATTATTCAGAGCTTTTGGACAGATTCGATATTGATTTGAAGCAGAAACGACCGCATTTGGCGAAAAAAAAGTGCTGTTCCATCAGGACAATGCACGGGTGCACACGTGTGTAGTCAGCATGGCAAAATTTCATAAATTGGGCTACGAACTGCTACCCCATCCAGCATATTCTCCAGATTTAGCCCCCTGTGACTATTTTTTGTTTCCAAACATGAAGAAATGGCTCGGCGGTAAGAGATTCGGGTCAAATGAAGAGGTCATCACAGAAACAAACGACTATTTTGAGGGCCTTGAGAAAACCTATTATTTGGAAGGAATAAAAAAATTGGAAAAACGCTGGACTAAATGTATAGAGCTAAAAGGAGATTATGTTGAGAAATAAAACGCTTCTTTGACGAAAAAAATATATTTTATTCAAAAAGTCACGGACTTATCAAACGACCCTCGTATATATATATGATATATATACAAAATGAAGAAAATTGTCAGAAACATCTTCAATGCTATTTTATGATTCACGTTGTTTAAATTTGCCAAACAGATAAGTTCAAAATAGTGATGGTGGAACACTATTTTATCGATGATAGATTATCAAATTATTGTTGACTTCCGCATCCCAGTCCTTATCGTTACTGTCAACGAATGTTCTACAACATCAATCCCGAATATGTTACTAGTGTTGCCAGGTCAGCTTTTCCTTTCAGCTTTTTCTCCCTCCCACCTTAAATCACGCTTTTTTTAATGTCAACAACGGCGCAAAATCGAAAATATTGCTCTATCTAGCTTAAGTACTGGGCTACACTGCAAGTTGATTTTGTTATCGATTAATTACTCTGAAGGCTTGGGTGCTTCAAGGACTACCAGTATAGATTTAATTGACATCGGTACTGAAGCTGGTGATGGCATTTAAATATTTATTAAGCTGAAGCGTCAACAGATCGTTGTTGCTAGAGACAACATACAACATAAGATACATACACTGACTTACACACGCACGTAAATCCATCTAATGATCGCTGACAGATGAAAGAGATCCAAAATGAGCCGTGGCGGGCAGGGCAAGGTGTGTTCTCACAACAATGCGTAACCCTCACGCATCGTGCGATTAATATCGCATCAAATAAATTCCAAATCGCTGTTTGACTATCATTAACAATCGTCGCGCATACGTTGACCTACGCACCGAAAGCATCACCGGCACAATCTCCCTTTCAGTCTCGGTCTCAGGTCCCCTCGCTCCCGAGCAACGTCATGCTGTATGAGGGAGTGGGGGGGGAGACGACAGTAGCCGTTCCGGCAGACACTCTGACGTCTTGAACATCGTTTGCGTGCCTTAGATCCGAACGCAGATATGGAGATTGGCGTTGGGGAGCAAATGATTTTCAAAGAACCAAAGCCGCGCCGCACCCCGAACCCTTTTGCTGCTGCCATGTCAGTCGGAGTGAAAACACAGGCTAATGGAACAAAATGAGCTCATGAGCTTGTCCATTAGAGAGAACCTATATAAACAGGGCCATGTCGAAAGATATATAGCTTGTTCTCGAGAAATACTTTCAGCCTGAAGTAGAATTTGATTCCTCGATTTGATTATTTACACATTATTATTTACGATATGCGCGTTAAATATTGTCAACTAACTATATTCTATATCCCGTATCCTTTAACCGTATTATACTTTAACAAAGTTGGGGGAAGTTACAATGACGCAAGGGTTAACCTATGGCCCCCGAGGGAGCATATTTCCTTGTTGCCTGACCTGATCATTAGGCTTATTAATACTTTCATTGCTAATAAAAATTTCGGTAAACAGAAGCCCTCATGACACGCATTACCTTTATCTTGGGCTTCATTATCAACACCTTCCCATCTAATTTAAAAACAAAATTGAAAAAATTACTCATTTCCACTTCCAAGGAAATGCTAAGCGAGCCGCTGAACGGACACCGGACGGCGGACAACGATGCACACCCGGTCGCAGCGGTCTTTGGGCTGGAGTCGAAGTTGGAGTTGGAGTGGGACCCGGGATCTCTCGCGTATCTTTAGCGTATCTCATTCACATTCATAAATTTGAATTTGCTTGCTTTTCATTGTGTTCGTTAGCGCGATGTCTCGCTGTCCCACTGGCGGAGTCGGTGTCTTGGTAGAGTCGCTGAGAGGACCGACCACCCGATTAGAGCGCGGAGTTCTTCTTCTTCGCGCGCTCATTTGGGTGTTTGTAGGCTCGTTTGGTATTCGTGGCTAAATTTCCCAAAAATAATAAAATAAAATTAAGCAAAACGGCATTTTAATAATGCTGCTGCTGTCTTCGCTTGACGATGACGAGGCCCCTTCGCGTTCACCTTTGCCGTACCCTAGTTCAGGTGTATCTTGCCGGCGTTGGTGTTCGTAATGGCCCATAATGGATCTTCCTAACAATTTGATGATTTATGTTCTTCACCTAGCGGTTGTTTGTTGTTGTTGCTGTTGATGTTGTTATTCCGTTTGGCTTCTTTATAGCTGTTTTATTATGTTTATAGCGCTTATAGCGTTTCTGTTTTTGTCTGCGTCTTTATCGCCAAAAACCTTAACTTCCCTGGCGCTCAACTGGGGCTTAGTGAGTCCAACTGGGGCTGACGTGAGCCGACAGTGGCTCTCGTATATATGCGCACACACACATGCACACATGCATGCACTTCTCAGTTTGGGCAGTTGCTGCCGCCGACGCCGCGCATGAGCCGTTCCATCGTCGCATGTGTTCCAAAACGTGGCTCCGCGTTTGTTTTGTCATAATAAACCACTAAAAGGCAGCATATAAAAAGTAATTTTCCGCACCTGCCTTTCAGCGCGTTCAAAGCGGTACTTCAAGGGATCTCTCGCCCTCTCTACCTCCCTCACTCTCTCTCTCTCTCTTTCTCCCGCTGGCCTCGTATGATTTACGAGCTGTGTTTATCGCGACCGAGTGAGCTCACAAAGTTGCCATTCAGTCTTTCCACTTTCGGGTTAATTGAATATTTCTTCTTCGATGAATTGCAGAATGTTGCAAGGGAAATGCATCAAAGGATATCTAACATCAAGAGGACATTAACACTCTAATAGGGTTCCACTGCATATGGTAGCAGGGTCCTATTTGGTCTTCCAATACTCATTACCTCTCGATGATGTCCTTTTTATCACGATAATGATGAACACATTTAATTAAAATTCTAATTTGATGGCTTACAAATTTGAATTTTATTATTTTTATTATCTATTTTACTATATATTTATTGATATTTATTGCTACTTATTAATTAAAGTGTTAGTCAATAATTTTTGCTATTGAAGAATGATTTTCTTGTCATCAAAATTTAAAAATTTTGTAACACTTTTTAGTATATAGTTGTTATGAACAACATCTGAGTCAAATTGTGGACAATTTACTGTTAAAAATGTTTAATTTATACATAAATCAGTTTGCTTATGTTTTGATTGGTTGATTTTAATGGATTTGGCAATCAAATTTTAAAAATGTTAACACTTTTCTCATCAAGCTATTAAAATGCATACATTACAAAACATTCAACATTTTTTAAATATTTAGAAAATTAAGTTATTAATGTAAATTGATGAGCTTATCAAAAGTTAAAACATTTCTTTCCAATTCAATACCTTTCTGTGGCGAATTGCGTCATAAAGTGAGTATACCCCGAATTCTCATCCCATGTAATGTGCTTACAGGGTATGCCATTAAATAGTCAGTTGCACCATGTTGAAGCACGTTTAGAAATGCTGAATTTGTTTAAGCAAATGTATTTCATTGTCCCGAACATGTTTTTTAGGTGCACCCAAACCCCTGTTGTGTTTTGTACGATTAACATGGGGTTTAGGAGCTATTGAACTACCGAATTCGGTCGGTTGTCGCTGGCAATTGTCGACGACGTCGTTTGGGGAACAACAAATGTGTCAGAAATATTGTCGAGTCTGTTTCATTTACTTCAGGTACAATGGTCGTAATTTGGGACTTTAAGAGCTTTCAATGTGTCGTTTCGCTGTGCATGGCGGGAATTTTAAATTAATTATTTCTTTGACCCCACACACTGTTCGTCGGGTCTTACAAAGTGCCCGAGAGCAGCAAGAGCACCGGGAGCAGGGCCGATGTCTACAATACTTTGCATATACAATTTCGAATCGATAGTTTTGCTTTCAACGCGAGCGCAAACCCCAGACCGGTTCACCCATTGAGTCGGGTGTCAGGAGTAGGAGGAGGAGAGTGGGACTGAGGTTTGGTACGTGTGCACACATCAGACCGTGCCGGGCCGAATCGCTGACATAATATTATTGTAATGTTCCTATGCCGCGATCGACTCTGTGTGCCACTTTTTGTCTACTCACGAAGACATGAGCATATTTTGTTTGTAATTTCTGATACGCACTCCTCGAGCTGCCTACGAAATTAATATTGCCTCGTCGTCCAACTCGGATGTCGTTGTCGTCGCTTGTTCGTGGAACACGAGGAGTTATTTGTACCGAGCGAGCTTGCCGAAATGTGCCGCCCATGCAGGCCATACAGGGCCAGAGCGGGGGTGCGGGGCTGCGTCTTATTCGTAAGAAACAATTTGCATATGTATGTACGACGTCTTGTCATCCAACAATGGATTGGCAAGGTGTGAATTAATTTGCTTCGCTCCGCTCCAAGTCGAACCCGAGCCCGAACTTGAAAAGCGAAAAGCCACACACACAGAAGGCTCCAACCGAGTGAGATCTAGAGAGAGAGTCAGCAGCAACCCTTGGACGTAATTCTGCGAAATGCTTGCTCGCATTTAGGAAGCCTCCCTCGTCGCCTGGACTGCGCTGTGTTCTGGTCCTGGGCTCTCGCCTCTACTGTGGCCGACTTATCAATGACAAATCTCCAAAATCGTTTCTCTCTGCCAATGCCAATGCCTGTCAATTTGGCTTGTTGACACTTCTGCGCCTGGTGCGACGGGAGACAGCCCGACAGACACGGCAAGAAGGTTTGCATCGTGCCACATTTCTTTTCTTTGACTGCGTGTGTTTCTTAGCTTGCTTATTTTCCCGCTGGGATTCCGAGGGCTTCATGAATGAAAGCCAAAGCCAGCCTGGCTAAAGCCCATGCGGCAGATTCCACGACAAATTCGCACGCGGACAAGCGGAAGTTGCCATTGAAGCAGTTAAACTGATTGCTTCAATTGAGGTGATACGCCAGCCGGGCGTATTTCGTGCTTCCCAATCGATTAATCGATAGTTGGCTTAGTAGAGTATACTTCCTTAGAGAAGGGAGTGGTGAATAAAGCACGACAGCCAAGCCCGTTTGTTACTCGTGCTTTCGAGTCGATCACTCGGCTTAGTAATCTAGACTCTGTTGGAGAAGGGGGAGGTGAAGAGAGATAATAGGCAATCCTGTTGGCAACTCATGCTACCTTATCGATTTATCGATAGTTGGCATTGTCAGCTAGACTTCGCAAGAGATGGGGGAGTTGGTAAATGAATGGTTAGAAATCCCGTTTGCAACTCGTACTTTCTACCATCGATTGATGGTTAGTTTGCTTAGCAAGCTAGACCTCTGTTAGGGAAGAGACAGTGAGCAAAGATCGATCGTACTTTATATCCGATTAATCGAAAAATGGATTAGTAAGCTAGGCTCTATAGAATGGGAGTGGTGAAGACTAGACGATAGCATAGAGTGTTTGCAACTCGTACTTCATAGTTAATCAGACGGCTTAATAGGCTAGATTCCGCTAAATAATTGGGAGTAACTCGTTCTTCCCAATCGATTAGTTGTTAGTTGGCTAGACTAGACTCCGATAGACAAGGGGGAGTTAAAAAAGAGATAATAGGCAAGCATGTTTGTAAGCCGTGCTTCCTAATCGATTAATCGATAGTTGGAATAGAGACTTCATACGCAAGCCCGTTTGTAGCCTAGGATTCCTAGTCGATTAATCGATAGTTGGCTTTGACACGTCGTACTCTTCTAGAGGGGGTAGCTCGAGGTGCTTTTAATTAAGAGTTTTGCCTGCACTAGAAGAGGCTGAATTTGTCAGGAACACATCCGCGTGCAGATGGTGTTAAGTTCGATTAGATCAACGTACGGAACGGCACAAGAAGCAGGTCTCCAACCCGCCGCGACAACAACGGCTATAAGTACAACAACAACAACAACAAGAGGAACAACAACTGGAGCCCTAATGCAGTCGGAGTCGCGAGACATTTATTTAATCCGCAAGTTGCTCAAATTGCAAGAGTCGCTTTAACATTTCGCGCAACGCGACGAAGACAAAGGCAAAAAAAAGCGGGCAACAGCAAGAGCAGCAAAAGCGACGACGCAGACAGACACAGACACGGACTGACAATCGAAATCCGAAAAGCTGAATGAAGGCGCAAAGTAAAACAATATCTGATTTGAAGCATCCGGTCGCGATTGTCATTGCCACCTATGCCACCGTCGCCGTTGCCGTTGCCGTTGCCATCGTCGACCTGGCGGCGACACGCGAGGACAGGCAGAGTCAGGAGGTAGCGCGAGTTGAGGACTCGGGCCCCCAAACTCACTTCCTGCGACTGATGCGCCCCCGCCCGCTCTCCCCTTATGCTGCTGTCCTGCTGTGGCTGCCACTGCTGCTATTGTCATGCTGCTGCGATGGCTGCCTCCTCCTCCCTTTCCTTCTGCCCCTCCCACACTGCTCCCCTCCTGCCCAGCAGAGAGTGTGAGATCAATCGCATTCGATTGCAGAATGCGCGGTAGGTAAGCGTTAACGACGTTTTTGAAGTTGCTGCTCGGTTCACTCTTGCTGTTGCTCCTGTTGTTGTTATTGTTGTTGTTGTTGCTGCTCCTGTTGTTGTTGTTGTTGTTGTTGTATTTGGTGGCAACAAGCGCAGCGCAGCGACAAAAAAATTGCGACACGTTATTTCAATTTAAAATGTTTATAATTCAGCGTGTTCTGCGCTCTTTTTTTGCTACCACCTTCGCTGCCATCGAAGCGGCAGCGCGGCGACAGCGCGCTGTCGTCACTTTGCTGCCACAACGCCGAAACAAGAGAAAGAAACAAAAGCCTGGGCGATCCAGCAGCAGCTCATTCCCAGCAGGGCAGGAATGCAACGAGTATACAAGGGTATACTATATATATATGTACATACATATATACGATATATGCCATTATATGTATCTTAGTGTATTAGGGCCAATCTCGGGATAGTTCTCTGTTAGTTCTTGCCCTTACTAAGTAGCATGTGGCATGTGGCAAGAGAGTGTTGCGGGTTATCACTCGGCTTTATGAGCAGGTCAATAAATGCAAATTACAGACGCACTGTGGCCCGCCCTGGGGGCGTGTCCCTTGCACGGCCCTCGCACGCAATTCGCAAGTAGTTTCGCAAAAAGGTGACCTGCCCCAGCTGCCCCTCCCCGCCATCGAAGAACGTGTGTGCCGCCTGGGTGGCCTTGGGCAAACAACGCTACGCTTCGAGAAGCTGTGCGAGAGTGTATCTGTGTGTGGTTGTGTCTCCCCGTGTGTGTGTGTGTGTCTGTGTGCTGGCTGTAAACGGCAAATACATTTATGGCCGTAATTACACCCTAAAATTCAAATTATATCAACAAACTGAAACCGCATGTTGTGTCCACTGCCATGACTCAATCTCAGCTCACCAACTCACCAGCTCGCCAGAGCGCTTCTTGGCCTTGCGGTTGCCCTGGACACCCAGCCCAGAGCAGCGTGGCGCACTGGCAGCAGTCCGGCCACAGGCAGCAGGCAGGCACCGGCACTGGTACTAGCACCGGCCCCGTCCCTGTCCCTGACTTCAGCCTAAGGTCTGCATTTATTTTTACAAGCTTGTAGCACAAAAGTCGTCGTAGGCTTTGTCGGAACGCCCACGCCGCCCAGCCCAACTGACTTGTCGTTCTCTCTCTCTGGGCTGTGGGCTCTGTGCTTTGCTGTTGACTTAGAGCCGACCAGGCCGGATTATCCAGCAGTGCTAAAAACTTTTTAGAAGTCATTAAAACCTTGTAGTGGTAAAATTAATTACTTGTAGTTGCAAACAATGTAGCCACGCCGCAAGCAACATTTCCATTCCGCCTTCTGCTTCGGCTTCGGCTTCTGCTTCTACTTCATCAGCCCCAGTGTTCCCCCTGCCCCAACCATGCCCCAACCCTGCCCTGCCTCGCCTTGCTTATGCCAGCAATGTCCGTCGCTGTCCGAGCTGCCGTTCGAGCGGACTAAGTGCATGTTGGTGAAAACATATTCACTTTGAAATTTATTAACTTTGCGTGTTCTCTTGAATTAAGAATCCCAGACGCGAAAGTTTCCACAATGTTTGCTTTAAGTCGCAGTCGCAGAGCCCCATTCGAAAGCTACACAGAGCTTGCATACACAGCTATACAAATACATATACATTTATACATTTGGTAATGCCGACGAAACTTGCGCTGATTATTCATAAAGGAACTTTACATTTTTGAGATTCTCACTCGTTTGGCTTTATATTTATTATCGAGTGAGTGCGATAGTATGTAGTGTATGTCTGTGTGAATATGCCTCATATGCAATGCATATATCCATTATAACACCATCTTAACAGCGATTAGTACTAACTATTATGCGTGACTGAAAGGATTACTTCCCTATTTCAAGCTTTGTGTATTAACTTTGGTATGTTGGCTTATACTATCTAAACCTTTGTTGTTTGTTGTAGAAATGTTGGCATGTGTTTGTTATCGAAGTATTTCTCTTTTTTGTAATGTGTTTGCCAGGTAATTGAAACTGTTACGTTCAGATACAATATTTAAATGGTGTATTCATTTATTTTGTTGATATAAGGTTGTTATCAATTTATTCACTGTTCTTCGTTACTTTCCCTGAGAATTTTACTACCGAGTTTTCTATAGAGTTTTGTAGAAGTCAAATGTAATTGAGTAGCAATATAAACGGAATGAAGTACGAGTATTTCACTTCCTTATCAAGCAAATAAATAAAGCGTAATGGAAGCTGCTAATTTTATTGCCAGACAGTTGAAACAATTTGGTTAATTGTGCCGAAAGCCATCGATAGGTTCCACGGCAAATGCAGCAAGTGCTGCGTGCAGCGGCCAATGTTCATTATTTTCAATTAAACGCGCTGTAATTGAACATGACGTATTTATGAGTATGACAACGTCGCGCACTGCGGAAGGAGTTGCCTGTCTGCCTTGCCTGTTTGCCTGTTAATTGCGTGCAAATTTCCAATGCAACTGCCACACTTCACGCTGCTCAACGCGTGTATTATGAGCGAATTGTATTAACTGATATCTGGCTACAAATGCTTGCCAAGTGTTGTCAATTTAGCCTTTCATGAGCTAGAACTTTTGTAGTAAACGGGAAGCAGAACATCATCCATTTGCTTCTTTATGTACCCTTTTTCATTCATTTCTTTTATCGATCGTAATTTTATTCCTAACATTCAAAGCTGTCTAAAGAATGCGAAAATTCGATAGAATCATAAATTGAATCATAAAAACTAGACTAATCCATGTATGTCACTATCGTTAGATATTCTTCCGTATCTGGAAGTGTCAATCGCGTTCAGTGATATCCTTTGTCTATCATTTATCGCTCATAAGTCCATCCCTAAGTAGAATTATTAAGTAGAAAATGATAACTTTCGGAAATGATGGCATCCTGAAAAACTATCAACAAAATCTATGGACGCCACGATAGTTAGATATTATTGAACATCGATAATTTCAATGCACACTGAACTGCGGAAACTATCGATGTTTTTAAAGCTCTAACCATTCTCTATCTCCAAGTGTCAATTGCACGCTTACACTCGATAACACACACAAACATCGCACTCAAGTTAGCGGAACTGCGGAATCGGTTACAAAAGTTCATTAGGCGATTGTTCACAATCGACACAAAAAACTGAAAATCGATGAAAAAACGCGCTGCAACAGCAACAGCAGCAGAAACAGCAACAGCAACGGCAAGTGAGTGCACAAAACGCCATGAATCACATTCTGCCAATTAAGCATGATCCGTTGTAAACGGCGAAGACGCGTAAGCAAATTCATAATTTTATTCATTGTGCGGGGCGGGGCGAGGTGAGGCGTGGTGGGGCGGGTAGTGGCGAGGGGGGACGAGCAAAGCTCATCGCGACATTCTTACACCACACCGGAATCTCAATGTAGGCAACAGTTGTGACTGGGGCGTCGACAACGCTTTGACGTCGCTCCCTGCAGGCCTGGCACCCAGCCCGCACCACCCTCTGCCCACCACTCTCGACCGGATGGGCTATTGAGACCACCAAAGCAGCAACAAAAAACGCGCAAACATTCGACTGCACTGCGAGCGCAGCAGCAGCGCAGCTCAAGAACTGCAAGCGCTGCACTCCGCAGAACGTTCGCGATTACATTTGTGTTTGTAAATGCGATCGCCGATCATATTTCAGTCGCGGTGGCATAGGGCCCCCTTCTCCCCATCTCCCACCAGAGGGCCGCCAGCTCTGTGCGACTTGCTGTGGGGTCCCGTGGACCGCCCAGTCTGCATTGCCAGTGCAAATCACATCATTCTCATTTAATTATGAGTACAATGTATTTGCATTTGAATTGTAAACAACGGCACTTTGTAATTGTATCGCATTCGAAGGGGATTCGATGGTGCTGGGGATGGGCCTGGCAAAGTCTGAGCAGATCCAGCAGCAGAACTAATTAGCTGGCAGTAGTAATTGCCGGCGATCTGCGAACTAACAATCTGAGCTTTCTTAAGAATGCAATATAGAAAGAGAAACATACAGATATCTTTACAGAGATAGATAGATAGATATACATATGCATACAAGGATAAGTAACATACTATAGATATATAATTTGATAGATTGATTGGAATATAAAGATGTACAGGGTGCGTCATTTTTATGTGGATATTGAAACCTTTAATAACTTCAACATTTCAAACCAATTGACTTGTTTTCATATGTTTTTGGAAATGTCAATTCAAGACAGTTTTAGCAATGTATGGCTTTACATTAAAAGAACGTGCCGCAGAAGTTAGTTAGTATTGTATTCAAAACCTTGTCTTTATAAACTACAAAGTACCAAATAAATTTAAAATACTTCATATATAGAAATAGTTTTTGTCTTAAGAAATGGAGCACCCGTTAGATATAAATTGGTAGAGATAGATTATTATAAGGATTAATAGACAGATATTGAACACTCCTTAACAATAATAATAATAATACCTGAAGAATGTAAAGTTGAGAATGAGAAAGATTTAGACATTGACAGATACATATACATACATTTGAATGCTCACGAGGATTAATCCAATATATAAAATACGTACATTAATTGATATATGTACAACAGTGACGGATCTAGTGGGGGGGAGGGGTGCTATGGCAACCTCTTCTGGCAAAGAAGGTATTTTTCGGTTACTGCTAGCATTCCGAAATTTAAAGCATCATTTGGAAACGACACAGCGATATTGTACTCTGATTAGCAAAAGTACAGAATGAAATTATCGATATTATCGGCCAAGTAATTCACTGCAAGATTGTCGAAAAAGTTAAGAGATCGAAATATTTTTCCATAATTTGTGATGAAACAACGGATACAAGTCTCATAATTCAAACGACGCTATGTTGATGTAGTGGATTTTGTCGTGCGAGAGGATTTTCTCGGGTTCATCGGACTGATTAAAAAACTACACACAAAAGTTACTGTTGAGGAAATAGTGAATGCTGCATGAGTATACAAAACAGATTTAATAAGCTGCAATGATACAGAGCTGAAATCAGAAATAACCCTTTGGCACAAGCATTGCAAGACATCTTCATTTCTACAAGCACAAATAGCGATTGATTCTTTGAAAAGCATAGACGCAAATAATTACGGATCGTTTTTTCCGAATGTTTCGACACAGCTTCAATTATTTGCCACAATAGCAGTGACTTCAGCAACAGCAGAGCGTTCTTTTTCAGCGCTCAAAAGACTGATAACATTCCTAAGAGTCAACATGTCTGAAAATCGACTCAACGGTTTGGCTTTGGGATATACATATAAAGATGTGAAAATCTCCAGTGATGAAGTTGGATCTTTTCGCTAAACTTAAGCCTAGGCGACTTGCAACTTTAGTTGAGCATTTGAAGAATGAACGAGCGTAAAAATGGCACTATTATATTGTATTTAAATAAAATAAAATGGCACTGTTGAATAGTGTTTAAATAAATATTGTTTAATTAAAAATTAGCACACCTTCAAAAAAAATGAATAAAGTGGTACTGATTTTCATTTTTCTTGCAAAAATCGAATTATAGAAAACTTACAAGCCCCCCCACCCATAATAAATCCTAGATCCGCCACTGATGTACAATGATGCGTAAAGCGGGAAGAAATTTTAAGTATAGACATTAGCTTAGATTTAATTTTATGAAGTGTGTGTAAAGATATAAATATTGCTAAAGATGTTATTAATAATATCGTTTAAGATTTATACAATATGTGTGTGTAAAGATATAGATATAGCTGAAGATACAGTTAATGAAATCGTCCAAGACATAAACTATATGTAATTTAAGATTTTATCGCTAGAATTATATGAATACATTCGGGTATGTCTGCAAATAAAAGATATCCAAATCGAAATATAAGCAAAATTTAAGTGAAAATAAAAATTGCACGCCTTTTCTTTCTGAATGAAATCACAGCTCTGCGCTTTCAGCACCACTACATCCCCCTTCCCTGGTAGCCCCGACACACCCCTTGCTTCACAGTGAAACGAACGTGTCGGTGCTGTCAGCACAGTTAATTGACCAAGCGCGGCCATTGAGTAATTCTTTTTATTCAAATACATTTTTTTTTACATAAATACTCGTGCATTTTTACACTAGTTCAAAATATTTACCGCTAAACTTGCTGCGTTCAGCTGCGGCGCTTTGCGCGTTGCCTGATAAATAGTACAAAGTGCTTAGGCGAAACATACAATTTCCATATACGATACACACACACACAGACGGTCGATTCCTGCGTCAGCAATTAATAAATATGTATGTATGTACGGTATATAGTGATTGGCCCCTTTCCAGTGCCGACTTTTCGCGCAAATATTCCATGGAATATCCATTCAGTAATTTCTCGATTGCTTTTCTGCTGGAACGCGTTAAATTGCCCGAATACATCAGCTTTATTTCACTCGGAATGAGCTGAATAGCCATTCAGCTGGTATTTTCAAAGGGAATGCATTCAATTAATAATATGAAAGAATGAATAAAGCCTAAGTTAGTGCCGTTTGAACTGTACACAAGGCATACTCTGGCATATGCATCATCTGTAGTTTGTATTAAACATAAGAAGATACATATCTTATTCAGTGATATCGATATACATATGTACATGACTTGAACTTCATCACTAGTATGAGAAGAAGCATAAGAAGGCCAAGCATGGCTCATATCTGAATCATTCAATGATAAATGAAAATATATTTAGAACCAGAGGTAATGCAGATTACCAAAGCGTCGTCAACAAGTTACTCACGTATCCAAAATCGAGTGCCGACACCTCGATGCCCAGTTAAAATGTCTTTTGATCTTCCACCGAAATGTTTTGTATATATATTCCATAGGTTTAATTGGTAGATGTTGTCTTTAGGCGGCTTTTTAATTAATTAAATTAAAAGTATATCAAATCGGAGTTGGGTAAAGGAAATTAAATTTATCTGCATATTGACTAACTATCCCGTTCCCACACCACCTTGCTCGATACCAGACACACTCAGATAGATATAATGGGGACACAGGTATGCGTATATGGTTATAGTTCAGGCGCCAGCTTATCGAGTCGGCGGCAAATCAAATTAATTGAGGCTTTGCGCTGCGTTCAAAGTGCAGAAGTCAATTGTAGCGAGAGCGGGACAGAGAACGAAGCTAAAGACCAAATTCAGGAGGAGGCGGCAGGCTGGAGGTCGTTGGAGGCGGTGGCGAGTCTAGTGGAGTGTCCCGTCAGGTGGAAATTAATTGCGGAGCATATAGACATGACATGGAGGAAGATCACAAGCCGAAATGAAATCGATTTCGAGGCTATTAATCGGCCCCAGCCGCACTCGCACTCGCACACGAGTGACAAACATCTATTAGACGTTTAATTAAAAGTTTCGCACTTGTGAAGGAGAGGGGAGGGAATGAAGAGGGGAAGTGTTGTCATTGATAACATTTGAATAGCCATTCTGGTTGTACGCCGACTACTCGGACAAAGTGTCGAATTCATGCATTTCAAGTTTCCGCCAGGCAGGCGATTGTCGGAGATTGTCGATAGCCGCGAACGATAGCAAACACAAACATTTGCCGACAATTACTTACCGCGACGCGAGGCGAAGGCGTTAGCCGATAGGCCTTTAGGCGTTTAGGCGATAGACGATGGTCAGCTTGGTACCATAATTGTGCTCCACTTCGGGGCGGAGAGATATCTATTTCTGTATTTACATTATTGAACTATCTCCTAAGTGGGCGCAGAGAACAGAGAGCTGAGCGCAGTGCGATGGCGATGGCGCGATTTAGGTGCTTCCCGATCATCGCGCTCAAGTGGGGCTGGCGACGTGCAGGCCCAACTGCCACATACATATATGTAGAGTCTTATCGAGCTGGGTGGAAGAGTGGGTGTGTCGACGACGGCGTTTCAACATCGAACAGTGAACACTGTGCAGCAAGCCAGAAGAAGTTTCCAGGGCGACGGACGACGGGCGGGCTCCGCTCGTCGAGCGTGTCGCACCTGTCGCTGCGCTGCTACCGGTGCGCTGCCAAAGTCAGTCAATGACAATGTAAAACACTGTGTTTCGGTCAGCCTAACCGCCTAACCACGCAGACTACACTCATCCGATTAAACTTTTAAATAGATGTCAAACAAACTACACTCTGCTAACTACAAGGACACTCCGTGTCAGCCGTGCCGAAGCCGTAGCCACCGTAGCCATTGCCGTAACCCCCTTCCCCCGCCCCCGATGTCGCAGTCGTCTTAGGCCTTCCACACACACACATCAGTCCCCCGAGTCGACACATGCTTATGTGCCGTGTGTGTGTGTGCATGTTCCTGTTCCTGCCCAGGTCGAGGTATTTGGGTTCAACCCTACTCGGACCCCCCCCTCCAAGGTGTGGCTCGTTAGCTGGCACCGTGACTGACAAATGTCCGAAATTTAAAACTTTAGATATGTCGCCGGCTTCTGCGGCCAGCAGATAGAGCACTCTCCCTCCCCGACGATGCTCCCTTTTATGGGACAAAAGGTTAAAGTAGCCTTGTTTTGATAGTGCAGAGCATAATTATGCTACAACATTGTTCTACACACACTGAGATTAATTCGGGGGCTTACACTGGCATTTATAACAGAGTTCAAGATATAAATAGTGTGGAGTCTATGAATAACTTTCAAAGAGGGAATCTGCAAATTAAAACTATAAAATCTTTAACTAATTTACATATATACATATATATATATATATATATATATAATACTATCTTACATGTAGCGAATGAGCGTAGTTTCGGTAACAGAAAAGTGAAATACCTTCCCATAGATAGCAAGTGAGATATGCTGATGTTTACTGTTTTAGGAAGTTTATTATTATAGCAAACACAGTGTGTACATAGTGTATTTGTCTAGCACAAAAGCAAGTTTAAAAATTTTAAGACTAATAGAGTTCTTTACCAAAAGTAAACATATCTAAAACGTTAAGGTCTTTTTAATGTATGTCTGAGAATGGTTAACTGCATTTCCATTTTGTCTTTGTTTCTATGTATAAATAAGGCTCTTAAATCGTTTACCGATATTTTAACATTGTAGCGAACTTAGTTAAACATACTAACGTATAGTCAAACTAAACAACTTGCCGTGTATGTCTTCTTTGCAATGTTGGTAAATCTTTTACATTTTCCCACCAATAAAAGTTCTTTAATTGGCAAATAAAATATAGGTTTAATTAAAAAATAGGTTTAATTTTGTGGTTCAAAGTATTTTAAAGTAAAAGATTTCAGATATTTGATAAATTTATATTTAGAAAACAAAAAGACAAAAAGAGCAGAGATTCGAAAAAAACATTATTTACAACATAATTTATATGATTCCTATGTCCCTATCACAGAGATACAGAGAGATGTAGCAAACAATTATTATTCTTTCTATAAAATACACGTAAATATATTTTACCTAGAAATATGGTACAAAGTAATAATTATTGCAGTAATATTAGAAAACACGGTTATCCATGATTCTGCATGTTTGCATAACCTTATTCTTATTACATCAGATTTGGGCGAGTTACGAACAACTTTGTAAGATGATTAGAAAAAGGAACAACGTATCTAAATGGAAATGTTAAAATGCAAATTCTCGCAACCTTTATGCGCTTCCTGAATGTATTCATAAGGAGATTGTTGCTTATATCGTGGTTTAATCAACACAGAGATTTGTATTTCTTTGTTACGCATACATCGATTTGGATTGGACTATGACTGGCATATTAGAATTGTAAAACGTCGGTTTAAGTTTTGCGCTGCTGTCGCTGTCGCTGCCTCTGCTTCTTCCTCTGCTGCTGTTGGCGTTGCTGCTTATTAAGGCAGAGCATGAGAGAAGGAAAAACGGCGCAAGAGAGACTGGGAGAGCGCACGTCCGTGTGTGTGTGTGTGTGTGTGTGTGTGTTGGTGTAGGTGGGTTGCGAGGGGAAACGGCACAAGCAGAGACAGCAAGAGAGCAGCATGCTAGCTGTGCTCTTCACACTCACAGCGCGAGTGCCGCAGATAAATGTGCAGCCATTTTTTAACGGGCGGCGCTTATTGCGGCCTGTGTTGTTGTGTTCACAGGGGAAATACTGGGAAATTTACAAGTATTAAACGGAACAACGGGAAACTTTGAGTAAGTACAATAATTACGGGCCCGCAATGAGAGTTCATTGAATTTCCCAGTGTGGCATTGCAGCTTGGCAGCTTGGCAACTAGGCAACTTCAGCTTTCGGTCGGGAACTATCTGTGCACTTTGTGGAAAGCTTTCGCGTCGGGTGCGGCGCCACTGCCGCCAGCAAAAGCTCAGCGCTCTGGCCTGAGAAAGCTGCCTGGCTGCAAGCTGCACCTACGAGGCGGCAACTGGATAGCCAACTTGTTTCGCGCTACACTCAAAATGGCGTCTGTGGCGGCGCAGTGCGGCACGGTCATCGGAATGTCGATAAATCAAAGCTCTTCGCTGTTGATGTTGCTGTTGCTCTGCCTCTTGCTCTGGCGTTCTTGACGTAACGCAGCAAGTGGCAGTGGCTGGCGCGGCATTCATCAGAGGGAATTAATCAGAGCAGAGCAGATGAAGCGACAACCGAAAAATAACGACGCGGCATCTCTAAAAGGCTCCTCAGAGCGCGCGGCATCGGCGTTATCGCGTTAATCGACATCTCTCGGCCGGCTCTCGATTTAGTTTCAAGTGCGTGACCATGGCGACGACCCGGTTCCAGATCCCAATTCCGAATTCCCGCTTCCCTGTGCCCAGTTCTCGAAGAGAGAGCGAGAGAGAAAGAGAGAGGAGTGTGTGACGGCATTAAAAAGTAAATTAAGTTTTCGGAGGAGGCGCTTGGTGCTGCGGCATCAATGAATGCCTCAGGATACTCCCTGCCTGCCTGCCTGGCTGCTTGGACCCGCTGACATTACCCCGACCTGGCCTGACTGCCTGCTTGGGCTGCATCCATCAAGTGCGCACTGGGCGCGCTCTGCCACGGCAGATTATAAATTCCGAAAAATGTAAATCTAATTTCCTTGCTCGGCGCGAACGATATTCAAAATACATAATGGATTTCGCATCGGGTTGACAAGTACAAGCCCATTTAATCAATAATTAAGCGTAATCCATCAACTACAAAGTGTCAAATGCACTCGCGGACACTTTGCCTCTCTGTCCCCCGTCCCCCTGTCCCTCTCTGTCTCTCTCTGTCTGCCTGGGCGCGGGCCACGTTCGCGTCAAGCTTAAAAAGGATTTTCATTTCCATTTCTCGCCTTCCTCCACCTCCGCCCGCTTTAAAAAAAAGCGCAGCGCATCGCTCAAAACAGGAAAAAAATCAAGTTGTCGCGCTGTCACAAGCAAAGTACACGCACACAGCGACACACACACACACACACACACACATACACACTAGTGGAGGCAAGAGCAAAACAGATACACGAAACAAATCCGCGCTCGTCACATCTGCATGTCAAACCAGCAGCCGAACAACCCCCGAACCAGGCCGCAGCCCAGTCCCGGCCCCGCTCCCGTCCCTGGTCTCAGTCTCGGTCCCTGTGCGCCGTCTGTCACAGCAAAGATAGCAGCAGAGCGGCAGCAGAGGCAGCAACAGAGGCAGCAACGGCAGCCGGCTTATCTAAGCCGAAAAGCCAAAGCCAAGCGAGGCTAGCCAGCAGGCAAGCCACCACTTCGCATGCCCAGAGGGAGCTGTCCAGAGATAGAAAGAGGAAGATATATATAGAGAGAGAGAGACACAAGTGAAGCGGGCACAAATGGGCAAATGAGTCGATGGATCTGTAACAACAAATGTCCATTTTTCAATTTACCTGCCCGACGTTCCCTTTGCCCTCCTGCCCTGCCTTTCCTCCTGCTCTCCCCCTTCCTCGGCCTGCATAAATTGAATCTCAAAGTGAAGTAGTAAATAAATAAACAAACACCCACCCGAATCGCTCTATAAATTAGCCCCTGACCAGTGGCCGGTGACCAGTCAGTCACTCTTCCCTCGCCCCGTCCCTCTGCCCCCTCTGCCCATCCGTCTGTCGCGCCAAATGACCGTGAAATTTTCCCAATATGCTGCGGGACTAACGCGCCCTTCCCTGGCCAAAGTCAAGCCGCATCCCCTCGCAGTCCTCTCACAACCATGACAATTGGGGTATCTATATATGTATAACATACATACGTATCTGTTATTGTCGCCGTAGGCTTGTACCTCCTTATGGATGGATTCTACTCAACGTCCTCACATAAATTATGCGCCCTGCCAGCCTGGTCAGTCTGCTGCGGACTGCATAAATTGTGTTTGTGTTTGTGTGTGTGTGTGTGTGTCTGTCCCCGTGTGGGATCGATTCTTCTTCCGTCTCTTCCGCTAGTTAGCATAATTTCGTGTTCTCCTCGAGCAACTGCTCCAGTTTGCTACAGTCCTCGGCAGTCGCAACATTTGGCATGAGCAGAGTTGACACATTTCCTGCGTGCGCGCGCAATTGGTTTATGGCTTCCAATTTGTCACTCACTTGCGATTGCGTAGCCCGCCAGGGGGTACACCCGCGGTGGGACAGCAGATCTACATATCCACGTATTGTATAGCAACTATGTTAGACGAAGGCCTTGGAATACAAGGTGTATACGAGGCCTCTTATGTGTATCTTTCTTCTTTTACCAATATAAACCTATGAATTTGTATATAATAACCAGGCCCGTATTGAGGCGAGTGCAGGGTGTGTGATACATAAGGGCCCCGCCTGCCAGGGCCACTTGCTACTGGAAAAATTAAACAAGTAGGCAAAGATATTGTATAAAGAAAACTTCATGTCTAATTCAGTGTCTTTAGTTTTGAAAATAGTTAAGATCCTAACGTTCAGACGGACGAAAAAGGTTGAATTGACCGATATTTATACTGAACAATAATATATGTATTACTTTGTGGCTTCTGCCAAGTATTCTAATCCACACATTTTCCTCTTGCAAGCTATAATTTCCTTGTGCCCCTTGAGTTATGGGTATAATATATCATAATTGTTAAGCACAATAGGGCAAGTACGATTGAATGGATCGGCAAATAAGGATTTGTAACAAAATGTTGATGATTTTGACCATATACAATCGAACAAATCCATGGCCTAAAAAGCGTCGATGTAATTAGTATTTGGTTTCTTTATTTTATGAAATATTTTATAAACGAATCTAAATACTATAATTTAAAACAAGGCAATAAAATAGTCGCCCCGAGAAGTTTTGCACAAGGACCCCCGAGGCCGTCGCTACGGGCCTGATAATATAACTACGTATTATGGATTGCTTATCGATTGATTCGAGTCAAGCCAGTTATTGACTATGTTAATTTCTTGCTTTAAAAGAAAATCCTATCGATGAACAACAAAAGACTCAAGGTAAGCCCTTAAACACACTGAAAGAAAGAAATCAAAAGGCTAAGGCTTGAAATCTATATAAATTACGTAAGTGAGCACAAACATAAAATATAATAATAAATAAAAGACAATAACATGTAAATTGACTATTTTACAAATCGATATACGATTAAGGACTCTTCAGCTATTGAACATAAACATATATATTATTTTTAATTTCTCAACGTATATTATTCATGCTAGACGTGAAGAACTATCCATGTTTATAAGGAACAACAAAATAAAGACAGAAGTGTGTACCCAGAATATCCACCGATTATGTCTACAGATAGACCACTATCATAATTACGCATTTTGGTTAAACAATCGATTATCTGGACGTATTCTATGATTGCATAGCACCTTAGCTATTTCAGCCTGCTTGCATAAGGTATCTTTCCATCGAGTACTTTTACTGTCCTTGCAACCGGAGCTCCCCTTGCCTATCCGTAAGTATATCAAACTCTGATGCAAGCAGTTATATTAATTCCTACATTACAGCTTATGTCAATCAATTGAGGACTAAATTCTCATTAATGCTTTTACCCAGTCAATGTAAACAAGTTCTGCACAACCACTGGCAGAGAGAGAGAGAGAGAGAGAGAGAGAGGAAGAGAGAGACGGGCAGACAGACTGGCTGAAATTTATGAAAGGCCATCGCAGCATCAAAGCCAATTAAGATACTCGCACTGAATACAAGCTTTAAGGGAATACACGACTAATTTCCGCGACAAAGCCGACAAAAGATCGCCTCCAGCCAGCAAACATGTGTAGCATATATATATCGTATGTACATATATGCATCTGTATATCGTATCGCATCGTATCGGGTATATGGGGAGAGCACGTTGTTTGTCGCAGAAGCGGCACTTTTGTCGCAGCACACACTGGCCGTAAAATTAAGAACTCTGATTGGTAACAAATGTTTTTGTTCATTCGAGTGATAAAAACGTAGCGAACTGAAAAGATATAAAGTTCTCTTTAGTGTCTTCTCGGCGCATCAATGATAAAATATTTAAATGAGCGACGAATGCGAAGGCAATCGGACATTCAGGAAACCAGAGACAACAGACCAGAGACCCTAATGGGCCCGCGCACGCACTCGCGGCATAGACTGGCTCTTGCACTGCCCGGGGCAAGGGGGCAAAGTGTGAAAGACAGGAGGCAGGCTCTCCTCTCTCTCTCGCTCTCCCTATCTGTCTGTCCCTCTCTGCGGCGGGTTCTGATAAAATAAAACCAGTATAAATACACAACTGCTGAGATATTAAATTACAGTCCGAACGACAGTCGGGATTGACAAGTGGGGGCAGGGGGTGGGGCGAGTGCTGGAGTGGACACTGGCAGTGTCGTCGTCGGCAGGACAAAGCGAGGCCAGAGCAGAGCAGACCATAGCAGACCATGCCAGAGACAATGCCAAGACAGCAACGAGGCAATCATAAAAGACATAAACAGTTGTAAAGAGCAAAACCACAAAAGGGCGTAGAGTCAAAATTGAGCACTAAAATGTTATCGAAAGCGGGACAGATTGACTAGGCCCGGTCTCGGTCGGAGAATGGGACAGGGACAGGGAGAGGGAGAGGTACCTGTTCCTCTGCTGCAACAGGTAGTATATCGAATGCATCTTAAAGATACTTGTTCAACATTGTGATCGTCTCTTTGCGTAACTGATATTCAACTAGGATCGTAGCTCTACCTGTCGCACTGCGTGTGATCGATCGGGCAAGCAATTAAAATGAGATCTTCGACGAGGTTTGGCGACAGTCAAACAGGTCGACCCACAGCGGCGCTATTGTCCTGAAAGTGGTCCATTCACAATTGTCGCGACTGTTACAGTGAGTCTCGGAGATAAGGAAAGGACTCGCACCACTGATAACGATGCTGTCGTCTGGCGCCAGTGTCACACGGTCCTGACTAACGACGGACAACCTTGCGACAACCTTCTTCATTCATCGGGCAGTCAAATGTCACAGGTCGCAGGGCATGCAGCGGTCAGTGTGGATAGTTACCCTAGTTACCCGAGCAATGCCATAAGTTATTTTCGGATTGGGTAAAAAGGGTAAGACGAGCAGGATAATCTTTACTGTGCCGTGTGTGTTAAAGTCGCCTGTCCAAAAATATATCTTGTAAATTCCTTAAAGGACTGTAAAATGTAAACTCTAATCTGCTAATGGTATTTCTGGATGATGTACATGTTGTTTTCTATAATTTACAAACTTAAATGGATATACGATACTTTTGCTTAGGGTAGTTCGTAGTTGCTTTGTTGAGTGTGTTATTATACATTTACATTTATGATATATTCACATGTCACTGATATAATAAGACTATATTTAAGTATATATTTTCATTTATATTTTTCTTTTAGATTCTTTTTTATAGCACATTGCTGTTTCAGCCTTAACCTCACATCTTTTATACATACAATGCAAGCTACTCTTGAAGTTCTCAAGGGTTGTTAGTGACAATTGCCTGGACACTCGTAAATTACATCACGTGCCCCAGCTTACACATTTATACCATATATGCTTCTGGCAGCATATTTCTCTGATCCGGAACAAATGTCATTTGCGATACTTAACTCAATGTAAGTTCTACGATTCGCTTTTTTATGTGATTCATGGGGATAAGGAAACAATAAATAAAAGTTTGAGAAACGAAACCTTGCGTTTTAATACAAATTTTTAAGGGAATTATTGTTAAGTTCAAGTTTTTTCTTACTGAACTCCATAGAGGGTAAACATGATATACGATCTAAGTTTCTTTGATATTCGAATCGAGATCTTTCACAATATCAAATTGTTATCTTTGATATTTACATGCATCAAAGGTATATCACCTCATCAAATCAAGCAGCGATAAGCAGTGTAATGCTTATCGTAATGATGTGCAATATAATAATATAATAATATGATCTGTTTCTGTTTCAGTAATATGATATTTTTTAAAGATAACCCAAGCAATGAAACAGAATCTGTAGAGTCGCCTCGCACTATGGACACTTGCATTATACTCTACTGTATTTGGTTGTATCCAACTACTGAACATGATCATTCATTCTTTTGGCTCATATCCAAATTGGCGCCGTGGCGCCACCTGTCAGACCATCGCTGTATTCTGGCACGATCCCGAGTCACAATCGTGAATCTTTTGGCGACTCTCTGAGGCTGAGGCTGCCCACCGGGGATCGCCAACGACGCAACTGCAGTGTGGCCCGGCGTGAAGGGACTGCGAGAACAATGTTCTCGTTACATAAAAATCATGTTTTCTGCGCTTGCCCTTGGAGGTCGGTCGTGGCTCTGTCCCGGGTTCAATTGCGCAGCCTGGCCCACACAACGGCAGCTGCAGAACAGCACAGAGAGCTTCAGAGCAAGACAGAGCACTGGGGCAACAATGAGGATGGACGATAAGAGCACAGTCAGAGGGAGGAGGAGGGGGAGGAGGACACTTCATTCAGTTCGAGTTTCATTTGATATTTCTGTGGCGTCTATTTTGCAGTTTGCAGCCAGCAGCGTCGCCAGCATCAGGCTGCGTCCTAAACCGCAACCGACCCTGATTCTTTGTCTGGCTGGCCAGGCGTCCAGACGTCCCTCCTCCTGTGTCCAGATCATCCATTGAGCAAACGCTGCTCAAATCAGCAGACGACGAAGATGTAGAAAAGTGGCTAATGCGCCGACACCCCGCTGCGCCGCTTTGCGTGAGGGCACACAGACGTCTTTAATTGAGTTATACGACTGACCCCTCCGAGTCGAGGCGGGGTGAGGGTTGCCAGCGTCCTAATGTACCATGTTTTGACATAAATAAATGCCTGAATACTTTTAAGTGATCGTATTCTGTTTGACTTTCTATGCCAGAAACGGTTTGGCATGATTTATGATGCCAGCTCGCATTTTGGCAACCTCCCTGCAACATTGGAGATCTTTCTCTGCGAATGGCAGATGACAATGCGACCGATATTACCTGGTTTCTCAGGTAGTTTGCGCAGACACAACAATTCTTTCTTGATTCGAATAGACAAGAGATGCTCATGAATCGACTCTTCAATGACTTTATCAATGTGGGTTCTTTTATGGCATTTCTTATATCTTATTATTATTGTTCTTACAATCTATTCGACCAATTTACAACTATCGCTTGAAAATCCAGGAATTCAGCATTAGTCTTTGCTTGACTATTTCTTATTATGAAGATAGACCAAAGGGAAGTTTTTGACAATTCCCATTAAATATTGATATTTAATCAAGTAATTTTACTTGCTCCTTCAAAGAAAATAAAGTTCACGATCAGATACTAAAAACTGGTTTCCAATTGGAACTCCTAAAGTATGCAATCGTTTTTATTGGTATTGAACAAAAAACTTTGCATACTTTTAGGCTGACAATATATTCAGTGATCTACGAAAGGAATTTTTCTCAACCGCAGGGGTGTTTTTCAAAATTGTTAATTGTTAGAAAATCTGATCAAATTAGAGAAGTGGAGATACGCCGAGCTATATATTTAACGAAATTAAAAATTGGTGAACTGCTGAGAACAGAAGAAGAAATTATAAAATAAAGACATTGTCGCAATCTCCTCTCTTTAACTTCGAATTGCAAATTGGAAAAGAACTGAAGTTATTCCAAAAGAATACTGCTTGTTTTGCGCTTACAGGGTTCTGTTGAAAATAACTGAGTAAGCAGTAAACTACTTAAACTGCTTGCAACTTAAAACATATACATATAATGTTCAACTCTCGGTGTAGAGCGGCTAAAATGTTTTGGGAAATGCGACTTTGGGAAGTCTGCTTTTACTAAATGGGTGGAGGCTAAATAGATGTGTCTTTGGAGATGCCATTTTAAAGAAATGTCTCAATAAAGTTAAGTAGATCCATATAAAAAGAATGTTGAGTAAATTTAAAGAGCTGCTTACAAAGAGCCGGGCACAGATCGAGAACATCAAAAGCAATGTTAGGGTGGCTACAATGGCAGAGGGCTGTCAAATAATTGAAAAATGCTTTCGCAGAAAGTCAACTTATTTTCACAATTGATTTTCTATCTACAAAATATTCCAAAGAAATAAATATAATTATTTTAAATAATGAGATAATTATGCGTTTGTTTTTTAATCTGATTACATAAATGTGTTTGTTATTTTCTAGTTAATGGTGAATTAGTTTGGGGTAAATATTGTTTGAACGTGATTATTACATGTTTTGATTGATTTTTCTCTCATGTTAACATTAGTAAATTCATATCTTCATTCATTTAATATAAACTTTAATACAGGCTCTTATTCTCAGTGTTCTATACTTAAACATTTTTATTGTATTTTTCTTTACATACTTATTGATATATTTTTTATTATTTGGGCCTATAGTTCAGACTGGTGTTTGGAATAATTATTTCTATAAATAATATTACTTTTGTTTAGGGTTCATAATTAGTAATAATTCAACTTTACTTGTATACTTGTCTTTCACCATTACATACTAAATATATTCATATTCTTAATTGTATATCAATATTCAATAATTTTATATAATTCTGTATGCATTATAAGCTATTATCTTTAAATTTATTCAGCATAGTTTTCCTTCATTGAGTGAAATGATCTTTTTATTTCCAACAGAATTGTCCAAACATAAAAATCTGGAATAAAAATATAATTATTTATTTTGATTTCGTTAAAAATATATTATATGCAAACCAGATTACGCAAAGTGCGCCGCGCTCCCTTGTAAAAAGCATCTCTCCCAAGGTATCATATCGCGTATGCATCTTATCCCAATGAATGAAGGAATGCAGTCCACGAAGCGTAGTATATCTCAAGACCAGAATTAAATTCACATTGTCATTTGGGCTTCACCAAATCTGAAACATCAATAAGATTAGCCATAAGATAAGCAGTTTCCGGTAAAGCCGAATAAACGAAAGCATCACATGAATACAGTGGTGGCATGCGATATTACTCCATCAACTTAGTTCATTCACATGGATACCCTAGCAAAGGGTATTTTAGTTTAATAGGTAGTGTGTAATGTATAATATATAATTAAATGGTATGGAATATTAAAACTGATATGATTTTACTAAGGAATGTTTTATGTTTGCATTCAGGTTTTTCAATCAACTTCTTGTATATACTTAGGGACATATCCACAATTGAATTAAATACTTCTTATTTTAGGGAAGACTTGTGGCCAGTGTGGCTTGACCTTATCTCGAGTTGATGGGCTCTTGACTGTTCCCAATTTCAGTGACCGCGCCTGTAGTTTGCGGCATGGTGAGCCGCAGCCAAAGAGCTCGTAAATGAAGTCCCAATACATATAAGAAGTAGAATCGAAATAAACACGTCGCTCGCCATCCGTTCCCCACACTTCAAAAGCAGCTAATTAATGACGTTCTCCAGCTCGTTCCCGGGTCCAACCCAGGCGTCGTCGTCGTCGTCGCCGTCGCAGTAAGGTCGCAGACTCGCTGAGGCCCTCAGAGTGCCCAGAGCGGTGCCATTTTCGGTTACTTTGGTGACGGTGCCGGTGACGGTGTCGTAAGTGAAGTGCCAATAAACACGTGATTTACTTCGGCTCACGGTCCACGGTCAAACGGATGCGGGGAGTGAATGAGGGCGATGAGAACGGGTAAGGGTAAGGGAAAAGGGGATAGGGATGGAGATGGGATTGGGGGACGCCGCACTTAGCCGTCTGTATGTCTGGCTGTGTATGGGTTTGTGTGTGTGACAGCCAAAATCATGGAGCTTATCGCTTCCATCGGCCATCAAGATTCCGCTCATTACTTTTGAAATTAGGCGGGTTTTCGAGAAGGCAAAGAAGAAATGTCCACCTAAAGTCCGAATAAACAGCCGGCCGATGGGACGGACCCAGTCCCAGTCCCGTCTCCATTCTCCGTTCTCCGTTCTGTCCCGACCCCGATGCATTTCGCTGCGACCGACCATGAGTGCATAAATTAATTAAGTCGGTCGGAATGTGGACGTGCATGTGCCGACCTTTTGTCTGCCAGTGTAGCAAAGGCAGCGCTCTCTCGCTGTCTCTCGTCTGGGGCGCAATGGCGGCGCAGCTGTTGTTGTTGTTGTTGCTGCTGTCTCTGTCTCTGTTGCTGCTCGTATGGGCAGGGCGCATATACAGATTCAGATGGTGCATGTGCTGGTGCCCAACTGGCTCGTAGGATGTTGTAAATTAAAAGCCGCGGCTGGTCCTTTGTGCCGCACCAGGGCTGAGTCATTTGCATTTTGCCTACTGCTCTGGCCTGATTATGAAAGATGCTGCGTGGGTGATAAATGACCCGGCCAGACTGGAGGCGGCTCTCGCTCTCGCTCTCGCTCTGGCTCTGGCTCTGGGCCCACCCACAGCCATCCTCCCATCGTCCCGTTCTACCATCATCTAACCCATCGTGCCTTGTGACTGTTGCATTCCCGACAATATAGACAAAATGTTAAAATTTTCAACCCCAGCTCGTTAACCCCTTGCTGGGCGAGATTAGCTGACGGCCTGCCGAAATTTATTTCCCTCCTCATCTCGCCTTCGCGAGAGCAACAAGGGTTGAGCAGGCGCGGTCCGCAGCTCAACAAAATACCCAGCATCAACGCCAATCTAATAGATTCCGATTGAGATTTAATTATTTCACTTAATTTTCTAGCTGACTTCATGTGGCTGACTCCGTGCCAGCTTGACTGCTTGACTTCTTGTCTTCCGCCTGTCTTCCTTTCCTTTCCTTTCCTTTCTCACCCTGTCCTGCTCGTCCTTGAACAAGTTAATGAAGCGAATAAATTTCTTGGCAATTATTTTGCGGATTGCACTAATTGACCTCAAGATGTTCGACCTCACTGGCTGCCCGCAATGATGAGCCAAGTAGTTGGCCCGCATGGCTAATTTTCGGTAGATTAAATAATTATCGGAACCGATTGAGGGCTCGTCCAGCTAAAGTCCTTTCTCTTCTTTCCTTGCAGGGTTGTCTAGTACCTACAAAGACCTGCTTATCGCTATTGTTGCTCTTAAGTGATCATAGCTCAAAAGCTCATCCACATGTGTGTGTGTGGTACCTTCGAGTACCTTTATGTCCGCCATTTGCCAGGTCCTGCACCGTGCACTGGGGCCGGACGCTTTGTTTATGATGAGTGATTGTTATGAGTTGTCAAAAAGGCATGCTACCCAGCGACGTGTGAGTGTGAGTGAGTATCTGTGTGTGTATCTGCTGTCTGTTCGGCAGGAAATCCAGCAGGATTTGTTAAAATATGCCGCCAACATATGCAAATATGTTTGTCTACACAAGCCAAGCCTGAGAGGCTGCCAAGAGGCACAGACTCTCACCCACACTCACACACACACACACGCACATGTGTGTATGTATGATGTGTACTTAAGTACGTATTCGGTAGAAAGGCGCCACGTGACGCCGGCTGTGGCAGAGTTGCCACCCCACGACTGTCGAAACCTATCAAAGTAAGCCGCCCCTTGGTGACAAGCCACCCTGCTTGCGGTGCTTGAGCCACGTTGAGAGTTTGCTTTAATGTTTTGACAGTAAAATAAACATATCCCCGTGTCAGCTCTTGGCTAGTGAGTGAGCGGGTGCATTGGTCAAGAGCGAGCGAAGCACATGCACATACACTTACACATGCATAGATGTCAAATATAATTCATCATTCATGCAAGCATCAAGGACTGACAACAGCGTATTCCCTCGACGACAGAGGTGGTGACCCGGCTCGGCTCCACAGACCAAGGCCAAGGCCGGGCTAGCCATTGTCATCAGAGCAGACAATAACTTCACAAGAAGATCATTAGGAGTATTGGTGTAAGTTGAAATCATTTAATATCCCGATGACTGGCAATAAGCAGAGATGAAATACTATGATTAAATAAAGATATTTAAATAGTCAGATATTTGAATAGTCTTTGGTATTAATTTAATGACATAATCGATAAGTGTTTGGAAAGAAATGTTACTTTTTTATACACTTACAGTTCTTGCATGAATCTCCTCCGATATTTTCAATATTAAATATATACAATGATACCGAACTTTATAGCACTGTTCATATATTCCTAATGACTTTTATCGCTAGACATATACACTAGAATTCCTTTATGTTAATCTTAAAATCTTAATGCAGGTTTTCATCTTTTCTGATCGTTCCTATAATAGGACATGGAAATATAGTTGAACAACATTTAATGAAATACCTCGATTAGTCTCTAATTTTGTTTGGCACTGGTAAGTTATTTCGACCACCAATAATGGCCTTCATTGTTCGATTGTTCCTTTGACAGCTACATGTTATAGTGGTCTGGCCCGATCCGGCCCGTTCCGAGTTATTTACAGCATGCAACAATTGGGTACATGCTGTGCAGGGGCGGAGCGAAAATTTCAGGGGCCATTGTGCAAATCTTCTCAAGTGCCCCTACTGTTATGGTCTTGATCGAGAATATATTATGAATATATATACATATATTATCTATATATTATATTTGAAAAATAAACAAACTAAATACTAAGTACATCTTACTTTTCCTCCATTTTATTGTATATTATCAAATGCCCGTCTGTCTGTCCGCTTAGACGCCGAGATGTTGTAGTATACTCTCATATAGCTTTGGTGTTGGGCCTTTGTGCACCGCATACCCTGCACACGCCAGTTACGGGCCTGAGCAAGTGTGCCAAGTTTCATCAAGCTAGATAACTTTTAAACGGAGATACTAGTTTGCGTTTTAACCCACAGACGGACATGCCTAGTTCCACTTCTCTGTTGATGCTGATTCAGAATATATGTTTTATACCTAATGGAGTCAGAGATGTCTCTTAAGATCTTCTAGCCAAAGAAGTATACCCTCTGCAAGACTATATAAATAAATAAACATACATGTCGATTTTAATTAATTTCGATTAATTTGTTTTAATATTAGAGTTATTAGTTTTTCGATATTTGCAATACAAGTATCGGGAATGACTACTCGGCGCAGTTATCGGCTCTAGTAGACAAAGTAATATAATTTTCAGCAACATTTTCTGCCCAGATTGGTGTTTGGGCTCAATTACTCCGCTTTATTCTGCCAACAAGCTGGAGAAACTTTCGCTCTCGACCGCAATGGAGGAGAGCAGTGTATGAAATCCTTTTAAATAATTAATGTCAATTAGAGACAAAGTTAATTTTGGCCATCAGTCCGATTGCAATCTCGGCGTTGACGCCGACCCTTGCCAAAAGGTCGCTCGGCGTGGTGCGCTCACTTCTCATGCAGCAGCAGCAGCAGGTAACGTGCCACCGTGGGGCACGGCAGCGGCCCTCTGTCATAAATATTTTATAACATCAATTACAAAGCACTTAACTTTCATGAATTTAATACGAAAGATGCCGTCGTCGCCGCTTCTGCACTTTGACGCTGCCGGGCAGGAACAGGAGCAGGATGAGGATGAGGATGAGGAGTATCAGGAGCAGGCAGCAGGCAGCAGCAGCAGCTCGTTTATCTCGTGTGCCCAACAATCAGCACTCGACAGGAAGAGCAATCGCATTTTTTGTTGCCGCTTTATTCCCTCGGACAAGTGTAAGCCGGTAAGAACACGTACATACATATGTATTGAAAGGTGCATCTGTATACGAATATATGTGAGTGTGTGTGAGCGTGTGTAAGCCTCGAGCATAAGTCCATCAGGATCAGCCAGAAGCAATCTAAAGTGACTCCATATAGGAGAGTAGACGAAGCACCAACCACCCCAAACAAAGTCCGGCCCGAGCCGCAATCCGACGGCGTCTTGATTCCATTCTCCTCATCCTTCGATTTGGGCAATATTGAAAGTGTGGTGTGATTTACTTCCCTCAGATTCTGCTCAGCCAAACAAAATCCCAAATAAAATAAAATTAAAATCTCATCAGGGGCACAAGTGCCCGGACAAGGACCGGGCCCAGAGCCCGGACTCGGCCCCGGAGCTTTGCACACGTTGATGTTGATAAAAACAATATCGATACACGCACACAGACACAGGCACACACACACATAAATATACATACATATGTACATGCTTTTACCCAAGGCCACCGCACTGCGCCTTCCCCGAGCCGAGGGCCATGAACAGTTAGTCGCATCACCGTCTACGTCGACGTTGGACTCGGGCGCGTGCCGTCGTGGTGCCGCAATCCCCCATTGATATTCATTGGCGATTTTTGCTTCGCACAGGCAGGCAAAAGAAAGCGGAACATGCTACATAAATAAATAAAATTTATGGCAGATAGATTCGATATGTCAACATCGTTTTGGATTGTACTCCGCGCGCACTACTGGGACTTCGGATTATGCAGCACGGATTTAAACTGTCAGATAAGGAAAGTGTGATGCTCCTTGGAGTCCTGCTCGTATATCATACACTGTCATACACTTGACGATAAAACTGTTGTTAATTGCTGCGAGTTAATCGACACAGGAAGCCAATGAATTCACGAATCCAATCAAATCAAGATTAGCTCTCCAACAATAATGATAAGATAACTAACTAACTGACAAGGTCCTTCTCGAAAGGAAGAATAGAGAGTGTCTCAGATAAGCTCATACTGAATAAACAACATACTTTAACTGGATAACTTTGGAACAGTAAAGGTACATATATTTGCTTCATACTATAAGCACAATTAACTTTCCAAAACAGTATTGCATATATGATATGAATCAATTATGAAATTGCCATATATCGTAATGGAAGTCTTAATGAATTCAGATATACGACCACTTCGGGATATCTCTTACTTGGGCTTTCAATCTGCACAGCTCGGGGTAGAGCTAATGAACCTCTAAGGTTCGTGTTCATTTAAATGCCGCATTGTGTTGCTAAAGTGTCCCCAGAGATTTGGCGAGGCGTTAAAGCGTGGCGCACCCCCCGGTTTGGACCAACAAAATGCAGTGGTTTCCGGTTCGGCAACGCCCCAGCAGGACGAGTGAGGGAGGTGGAAAGGGGCGGCACGCCCAGCCACGGCTAGAGGGAGTTAATTCGGCAAAGTCAGTAACCTCATCAAAGCAGCACTAGCCGGTCTGCCTCTGTGTGGCAGTCAGTGCCAGTCGGGGGTGTCGTCGTCTACCAACGCGCCACATTAGATTTACGCCAAACGACGTGAGGCGCATATGTTTATGAGTCTCGTTGAGATTGAGTAGTCAGAATTCGGCAGACAGCAGGCGGCACGCAGCGGCAGACAGGCAGGGCATGCTCATGGTTAACCGAAAACCAAGCAGGACGCATTGCGCATAAAAGCCTCATGCCGCTGGCCAGCAGCGATGCTCTTTTCATCGCCGTTTGCCGCACGCTGCTTGCTAATGGATTTCGGAGTTACCGATGCCACTGCCACTGCCACCGCTGCTGCTGCTGCTGCCACTGCTGCAGCCTCTGTGCGTTGAAGGGTTGTGAGCGCAGGCAAGCAGCGTGCTTTCAATTTACTTCCACTTCCCTTATCAAACGCCCTTCTGTGTTATTGTTGCTGCTGCTGCTGCTGCTGCTGTGACTTACGCACCGTGAATGAATGCTCACCGGCCCAGGCCAGGGCCAGGGCCAGAGCCAGGACCTCAGCCAGTGCCAGTGCCTGAGGGGTGCCCTCGCTCGGTCGGCTGTGTGTTTGTGCTTCGCCAGGGGTTTTGGCGCACGCGACTTTCACACTAACGTAATAAAGAGCTCAACGACACTCAAATTGAATACGTCTCATGGTGCGAATGGCGTAATGATTTTCTATGTGGAACTCGATGCAGATAATGGCACGATAGCGGCACTCACTCCCCTGCCCACTTCTCCACTCACCCACCCGCCCTCGCCCTCGCCTTCGCCCTCATCCGTCCGCCCGCCCGCATCAGCGTCTGCAGCCACCCTGCCTGCCCGCCTGCCTGCCTTTCTGACAGTGTCTGCAGTCTGGGCGGTTTTGTTTTTGTTTGCGTGGTGATAGAAATTAACCCCTCAATTGAGGTTGAATTTAATTTGGCGCAAAATGGCAAGAGGGTGTGCGTGCGCCCTGCCCCCGACGCCCCCTTCCTTCCTTGCCTTGGCCTGCCCTGGCCTTGCCCGCTCGGAGGGCTGCTCTCTTGGCTGCTGCCGAGTTTGTACAGTTGAAAATGATATCGCTGTTAACGCTAAAGGGCCATTGTCAAATTGTCTCTTATTAATTATGATGATGCGTGTGCCGTCCTCATCGAGAGAGGAGAGAGAGGGGGAGGAGAGGGTTGCATGCAAATTTGCCTGAATTTGGCGTCTTTAATGTAATTTATTGCACGATGCCCGTGCTGGGCTTAGAGTGAAAAGTTAATACCGGAAGAAGCCCTGCTCTATGAGGAATTTAAACCCGGCACTCGTCCCACTGTGCAAATGGAATGAGCAGCAGAAAAGAGGAAGACGAAGAGGAGGAGGAGGGAAAGGGTGATTCAGCTTGGAGTTTAGGTGAGAATTGATTTGCACACGAGAAACTATGCAAGGTTCGACTCTCTATCTCTCTCTCTCTCGACTAGATTTGCTTAATTTATATCAGACAATGGAAGTCGAGCGAACAATAGCGTACAAAACCATCGAAGCAAGGGCAGCGCATTAAGGATATATTCCACATAAGGCGAGATGTTGACCCCCTCCCAAGCACCCGCAGCACACAGGACTTTAAACTAAGCAGCACTTGGTGGGTTTAATTGAAGCTGTGCAAAGTTGAAGGGATTCTCTTCGAGTGAATGGAGTGTGTTAAGTGTATTGTTGGATTTGTATGTTTCTAGTTATGCTTAATTGGGACACCTGTACAATTATACGCAACAAAGTTGCTTCCATTCCGGTCTTCTGCCAATTTAAACTATACATGGCAGTTGCCCAATAAGAAAATTATATGTTATTCATGTGTGGCTATAAAATATTAAAATTTCATATTTAAACCCTTGATTGATAACGGTATAAATTTATATCGGATGTATATTAACATTTATACTCTTGCCAGAAGTCTTCGATGCACCTTTGACACTATAAAGTTCATATATCCTTCATCAGCACTAACGGGTGTGTCCCTCAGGCTTAACACACTCTTAATGGAACTTCGAACAATTTCTTTGTCCTGCCCGCTGCAATTAAGTCAAAACGATTAATTTTGAAATAGAACCAGCTTTACGAAGTATACAATCCGGATTCCATCAAGATTGATGAAAAACTGAGAGACTAGTTTAGGTTGCAACAGGTGGACATACGGACAGACAGACAGGGTTCTTCCACTCCTTTGTTTACAGAACTAGTATAGGAACTAAAGCTTCTGGCCAAAATTACATTACTCTTCCAACGTTTTAAGTTATTAATGATGTGAACGAATACATGAATACTTATTTATACAGAACTAGCATGGGAACAATCGTTGAGAACGTGTTGAAGGTAGCCTTTCTGTCTTGTTTCATAATTAATTTACTCTAATTGTGAGCGACTTTAAATAGACAGTAATCTATGGAAATGGGCAATTAGTTATTGCACATTTGGAATCACAATCAAACTGAACTTGCTAAGCAGAGCGAACTAGTTTGAGTATGGAGTGCAATCGATTAACGCGCGCTTAAAATGCTTGGCAAAAAGCGCTTGTGATAGAGAAAGCGTAAGTAATGAACGCGGCCAACAAGATCAATGGGCCAGTCGAAAGACACTTCTCATGAACGCAGGGGTGCCAAGCCAGACGATACAGTTTCGGATGCGCTGCGTGGCAACTAGCGCCATGCCACAGCTGAGGCTGCCTTGGGAGCCCAGTTGCCTCTTGCGCATTTGCAGTCGCGATATTTCATTTCTTTATTAAGTCAATGCCATATTTGGCGACTGTGGGCGCGCGCGCTGGTGTCCTCGCTAAGTGGATGCACTGGATGAGGATGAGGCTGGATTGCTGGCAAGTCTGGGCAGTGCGCACTGTGGTGCACAGCTGGAGCTTGTTACTTTGATGTATTCGAGAGTCTTGCGACGCGCGTTTATTTGTGGACCCTGTGACGCAACAGCGGGACACCATTTGAAGCGCGACCAGATCTGCCAGACCCACTGGGGCACTCTAAAGTGTCCGGGTGTGTGACTGCCTGTGTGTGTGTGCAGAAATAAATACATCAAGGCATAGTCTAACGCCAGGCGTCCTCCTGGCGCTACAATCAAATTAATAATTGTCTTTCGATTAGCCTCAGCACTCACCTTTTTACAATAGGGATGGGTATAGGTAAGAGAGCATCGACATTGATATCAACAAAATATCGTATAAATAAATATTGGGAAAAAATAAATAAACACATTTTGCTTAAATTTAAATATTGTTTAAATAAGCACGAAAGCTACAGTCATGTGTGCTAGACTGTGATATACCCTCTACCCACCTGAACTTATATTTTTTCTATTTTGTTTTGCTTACTGATACTGGATCTGTTTACTATGTTTTAATACGGACAGACAGTTAGTACAAAGTATAGTACCCTTCTATCCTGTAGGTAGTGGGTATACAAATAAAGAATAAATGATAATTATGTACTGAATAAAATAATGAACCATTCACTTTTAAAAGAAATAAATTAAATTAATATGTGCTTTTTTATTAAAAATAACTGTTAAAAAACAATAATTGAAACAAAGAAAAACTGTATATTTTAGTTTTCGCTATCTTTTGAACAAAATAAACCGCATCGAAATCGGGGTTACGTCGGGTTATAAGAATATTATGTTAGATCTAAAAATGTTGTTAGCGAGCAGAGAGAACCGCATCCCTTATAGCAAAATAAAGAAGACCATTTACAATGCATAATATCGAGGAACCATTATATCGGTTTGAATTGTACCAACATCGATACCCATCGCTAATCCATGCACACACATGCACAGTGCGTCTGTATGTGTGTGTGTAATGTATGTTTGTGTGGGTAACATAAAGTGCAGAGAAACAAAGACAAAATCCGAAACATTTGTCAAGCGCTTGTCAAAGGCTGAAAAGCTTGTGGCACTTCTATGAAACAATGCACGATTCCGCGGCCCGCACTGAGGGCTGAGGTTGGGGCTGGGGCTGGGGCTGGGACTGGGGCAGCCTATCGGCTGTATCTCCTGTATCCCCTGTATCGGGTGTATCGGCTGTGGCAACGAAACCGCCGCCCATTAGCCACATGCGCGCCTGCGTGACACATTGGCATCAATCAAAGTTTCACCCGTTGAGTGTGTGGTGTGGCGAGGTTCTTGTGAGCCGGGCCTGGGCTGGCCTGGTCTGGCCCGGATTGCCCTGCCCGTCGCTATTGGAGTGTATTGTTTGTTGTTGCTGTTGTCACGCCGCCTGCGTCGCAAGCGCGTAAAAAGACATTTTGACAAATTCAAGTAGCGCCATCTACACTCGGCTTTAATAGCTTTTATACTGCCTGTCACGATATTTCATCAGTCAAACGACCGCGCAGCGACCACGACCAGCGTCAACAGCAACAACAACAACAACAGCAACAATAACAACAACAAGACAAATACACGCGTACACAGATACGTATGGCACACATGGCAGTCAAGGCCGGAAAAAGTGGAGGAGGTCGGTAGCGCGAATTTTATTTGATGTTATTTCCATTTGAAAATGAGTTATTGGCAACCCCTAAAAGCACACCCACACCCAGTCGCGCGCACTGCACTGACTTCTTGGTCCGCTTCGCCATGGCCGCTGCTCAGACCCCAACAGGCAGGCCAACCTCGGGCAGGACCAGACCAGGAGCAGGAGCGCGTGGGCGTGGGCGCGGCCGTGCACAAAACGCGCATAAATTTTTCGGGTGCCAGCTCTCGTTTTCTTTCCCTTTCCCTCTCCCTCTCTCTCTCCCTCTCTCCTTTCATGCTCTCCTTTTGTTTTCGTAGCCCGCTCCCCCTCCCCTTGCCCATTACACACATGCGTTCAGTCGAATTGCCTCGGATTGCTTCCTTCCATTCGTTTGGTTTCTCCGATTTGATTTATTTTATTTGTTTTGTATGACACCCGCAAGTACTCCCCCAATGGTATATTAATTTTGTAGGCGTTTCTAGCAGCCAGAAGCGCCGCCACGCCGCGCCGCTTATATTGAATGAACAAGAACGAGCTGCTAACTTCAGACGTTATGTTTATATTCCCACGTCGCGGACACTGGGGAGAGGAGTGGTTAATCAAATGGGCTCCATAACTGTGGTAATAGCGCACACAACAACGGGCAAATTATATTTGTGGCCAACACAAGTGGCCATTATCAATGTTGACTAAGAGATTTGTTATATAAACCGCTTAAGGAAGCATTTCATCGCCTGATACTCAATTAATCGAGTTAGGGCTTGATAAACAACATATGACACACGCCAGAAAGCTGTTTATGCTCTTTATTTGAGTAGGTTGTTTTACTTTGATTAACAACTCATGTATATTATTTATATTTAGTTTAACAAACGGGCTGGCCGTGTATTGATATGCTAATTAGCTGAATGATTAATCGGTTCAACATAGATAGTCCCTTGTACTAGCATTGGCTTTTTAAAATATACTATGTTTGTCCTTATTTGATGAACTCATTTCATGAATTGAGTTAAAAGATTAAGTATAAACACCAAATGAATGCATTCGCTTACACACGAAAGTTGACTTAATTCCGTTTCAAAGCACAGCCAACTTAACTCAGTACAAATTAGGTGGCAAAACTACGTGTAAACGTCAGACATGTAAATAAGGCTTACAAATGGAAGTATCCGGGCATAAATAATTAGAATTTTTGTTCACTTTCGTCGGATATGAAAGAATAAATTAACTCTGTCTATAGTCTTATTTACTAATATCCATCTGTTTAAAAATAGTAGACACGTCTGACATCTCTGCTAACATCCATGAATTCCTCTCCATCGCATAAACAATTCCAACTTATATTTCCTGTATTCAAAAATGACATTTTATTAACTTAATAATAACGCTAAGTGATAATAAAGAGCTTCAAAGAAACTAATTGACTCATCGATACAGCGATATGAATATGTAACAAACATCGCTTTGGTGCCAGAACTAATGGAAACACAAATAATAATACACTATTTTGTAAATAATAGTCATGTATCTGGCAAACTGATATCGACAGTCAGCGGACATAAAGCTCCCAATTGGATGACTGATTGATAGCGTGAATCAATGAAAAAGTGTGATGAAGTGAGTGCGTACGAGTTTGGCACATAAGATATTCATGTGATTCCCCACATGGGGAGCATCTGCTGGGCCACGCACAGGGCATGTGGCTGGCTGTGAGCACAGGGTGGTTCGTGCGTTGGCAAATGCCTCGGGGCCGCCCACTCACTGTTGCTGTCTGATAAATCACATATTTTCGCTGATCAAATCAATCTAATTGACATCACTCAAAATGATGGCAGAAAAGTTTTCACATTCGTTTTCGCAACAGCAACAAAAAATGCGAATAAATGAGTTCAAATGGGACTACGGTTCGGCGCTGAGTGGGCCCACGCCCCGGGCTCTCTTTGGCTTAATGGTGGCTGTGTTTCGGAGCAGCGGCGCGGTTCGTTCCCGGCACGGCTAGCAACGCAACGTGATTTATTTTCATTTCGATGCCACCGACTCCGCCACCCAAATTCGACGCTCCGTCATCCTGACATTCGAATTGAAATGCAAATTCTAACGAATGTGCGCACGTTGCGCGCCTAGGGTCGGTTCATCGGCTGGAAGGATGCTGCCGTTGCCGTTGCCGTCGCCGTCGCCTCGACTGACGACTTTCTATGGTAAATGAGCCACCTACCCACCCACACATACGGCATGCGTTACAATCGGAAATACACATGTGCATACGCCCCAAGTACATACGACCATATAAACCAATATACAAGCACGTATGTGCTTTTATTTGCATTTGAGCGTATGTGTGATGCGTCTACGGGTAGATATACACATAATTTAAGCGTGCAATGTCTTTAATTCAGTCCCACAGATCGTTAAAGCCTATGCCAATATATGCCCTTGTTATTAGGGTCTTACTTAAGAAATTGTCATTAATATTTATAAGACTTCATCCAATAATTTGGGGAAAATGTGCTGAATTCATTCCTTTTCTTTTCAATATAGCCATGCCCTTCAGTCAGTATACCCGTCTGTCTATATGTGTCCCTATACGATTATGGATTTGAGACACTATAAGAGTTAGCAGTACCAAATTTAATCTACTACCAATTATTGCACGCGGATTAAGTTTGTTTTTGAATTTGCGCACGCCCCTTTATGATTTTAGTAATATGTTTCGTATTTTATGAGCACAAAAACTATCATGAAGATAATTCAAAAAAGAGGTTATTTAAGATAGACGGCACTGCCTGTAATACAGAGTACGTTAAGCACAGAAGTTTAATATTAGCTTGACTGTATATTTCGTTATTGTTATAATGCACTTACTATTGTGAAACTTATTTTAGACACGTCTCTTTTAAATACGTCTCATTTTTCATAATTAAAGTATTCAAATAATAGAATCAACATATTTTTGGTAGGTTAATTGTTATAAAGTAAATATGATAGATCTATAATAGCTTAAAAATACTTTAACATACCTATTAAAATCCAAGTTTCATGAGGAGACGAGCTCTTTCTATCTCCATCGTCTTCATACGTAAATGAAAGATAATGTAAACTACGGAGTATCCGCTCTACAGGCTTTGTGGCTCGTCTTTCCCCTGCAGCGTAAATCGTTGAATCCACTTTCAACCAGGACACTGTTATCCTTTAAGTATATACATTTCCGCATTGTATTTATGTTTGCATGGTGGGGTCAGCGTGCAAAGATATGCTGAACAAGTTCACTCCATGCGCACGTCTGTCTTTCTCTGTCTCTCAATTGGAGAGTGCTTCCCTGCCCCAGTATCCTTCTCGGTGCAGGACTAGACGCTGGCAACAGTGCGGTCAGACTGTCGTGCATCGCGTTGCCGACACTCAGCTGCCATGTTACCGTTTTCGCTCTTCATCTCCCTCTGCCTGTCTCTGTCACTCCGCCTCTCTCTCTCCCCCAGGCAGCAAGGCCTTCAGCTCTACACGGTAATAACTTTATCCTTTTGCCGCTCGTCGGCTCTCGTCGCGTCGAGACGTGCAAGTCGTCGGCATCGGTCATGCATACTGCATGCCCGCTTGGAAAAATACTGCGACTCCTATCGACGCTGAAAGCACACAAGAATGTTGATGATGCGTTCACAATTGTGGCAAGTGCGGGAAATTGTGCGAAAGCGTGCGCAAAAAATAGAGCTGAATAAACTAGTAATACAATTATGAAAACATTTCCCATATCGAGTAATTGTCAACTGGGTCTCTTCTCCGCTTTTTCCCCGCTGTGGCTGTGGTCGCCCTGTGGACACACACTCCTGTGTCCCTGTGTGTGTGCGTGTGTGCAAATTTCAGTTACATGTGCACACAATGTGCCTTCCTTGGAGAGTTCCTCTGTCTCTGTCTCTGCCTCTGTCACTGTCCCTGCCTGTCTCTGTCGCTCTGCTGTCCGTCGGCGACGGCGCAGGCAAAATAAGTTGTTCAAGTGGCAGCTTAATTCGCATAAAATGAAAACACGCTGTCTACATTGTTCCCAACAACTTTTCGAGTTTCGGCTTTTTATGGCACTTAAAATGGCTGCTAGACAAAGGGTTTACTAAGCGCTTGCTGCAGAATCTATTGCAATTGCGTTTTGTCTCTCGCCAGGGCAGACATTTTTTTGTGGCGGCCCCACAAAAAATAATTAGAAACTACTTTTTTAGGGATTCAACGAAACAGGGTGTTTAGGGCGTTGGGCTTTAAATTGTAGGCAGCAAATTAAAGACATGAGACGATGATAGCATCATCTATTTCTAGTTTCCTACCTAATTTATCATATTTTAAATCACCTCTATAATTGGCAACTGCTGTCTAACAGTAACGCGCCTATCTCAGTCAGACTAGACAGAGAGTAACGCCTATTCGTCTCGGAGAAATACCTCCAGTTGATTCGAAATTTATTGTAATACGCTCTCGCAAAAACGCACTAATTGAATATTCATGTGTACTCATATTTCTGAATATGTGAGTAGTGAGTGCGCATTGGCAACATGCAACTCCGTTTCGTGATTAACTGACATTGTGTTGGGGGAATTGGGGGATGGGTGGAAGGGAAAACGTTATTCGCTGTGAAGTTATTCAATTATTTCTCCCACTCAGAGTCGAAGTATATAAACTACACGCACCGTTCGTCTACGAACTTATTAATTGCGCAAATAATTGTGAAGGAAAATTGAATTTTATCACTTCGCTCTGTTAATTTGAAGTTTTATTCATTTTAATTCGAACGATTTCCTGCTGCTTTTGTAAGTAAAAATTAGATTAAATTATAGTTTTTATATTTTACCTTAGATAAACAATGGGGCCAGGAACTGATTTTTAATTTTTCCGATGACATTTTAATAATATAGTCGACAGCTTCAGACGGGATCTTCTGTAACTAAAAGACAGATAGTTCAGTCTTATAAAGTACAGATAAGGTAAAGATATCGTAATTGTCGAAGTTCTCATTTCCAAATCTGGAATTACTGTTGCATACTTTAAGGATTTACGAAAAAGAAAGAGGATAATGAAACGATTCCTAGGGAACATTGCTCTGGCACGACATGCTTCTGGGCTACCTTCGTATGTGACCAACCGAATCATTGAAAGGGACCTTAAAGTTGTCCCATTGGGAGACCAAATCAATTTCCACAGCAGCCGATACGCCGACAGACTTGTCGCTCATCCGAATACGTTGGCGAATGACCTCGTTGACCCCATTTCCCTCCGACGGCTAAAGAGAGAACACACGCTCATGACCTCCTTACTCGTAAGATAGCTTAATCCTTCATTAGTACTTTGTATATATTATTTAAGGCACACTTTGTCCATATTATTTCTTAAGCCAAACATTAGGTTAAGTTCATATGATACTGATCGATTCCTACTGACATAATAATAATAATAAATAATTAAAAAAAAAAAAAAACATTGCTCTGGAGAGTATGCTACAAATTTGTGCTACACATTGTGTACACATTTGGGATAGGGAAAAAAGCTAAGTTGTCAACTCTGCCCCTAAACACCCTACATAGAGTGAAGTAATAAAAAGTCAATTAAACCACGTTGATAGCTTTGACGTAGGGATGAAATGTTGAAGGGCACAAAGAATGACTCGTAAAAAACGAAATATGCGTACTTTTGGTATGTGTTCGACGGTGTAAACATTTTGTACTACTAGAAGAAGTGTAAAAACAAAACAATACTAAGTATCATGCACTTAGCACATCTTTAATTTTACTTCTTTTTAAGTTTTGAAGGTGCATAAATATTCATATCGAAGTATGCAAATAAGGCAACACTGTGGCAACTGGTTAAGGTGCCCCTCCTCTCTGGACTCTGCGGTGTATCTAGATGATGAAAATTACCGCTGAATAGTCAGTCGGTCGGTTGGTCGACTGGTCGCTCGGCATGCTACGGTTACACCGACTGTAATTAAAAATTCTTATGAGGCAAATGCAAAATTAGTTTCTTATCTGGCCTTTATTATCGGCGCCACGAAACGCTAAACATGATGCGCTGATGGATAGCTGCCCGGCCTGGCCATGGTAGGGCGGGTGTTTGACGACGTTTGACCGCACTCGAGAGGGCTCCGGAGAGGAGGCCGAGCCGATGCAAGTAACTTGTGCATTTATGAATAATAATATTTTATGCATGATAACTTTGTGTTTCCACTTTCCACTCTACTCTGCGATAGGTTCTAAAAATATTGTTAATGCCTGCCAAAGCGACTGAGACGTTTTGCGGAGCATTTTCTGTTTATGGTCGTGGTCACGCGATGTGTCCCGCCTGCCTGCCTCCCTGCCTGCCTGCGTGCACCTCTTTCGTCGACTTGGAGAACATTATTTTTACACTTATTAAATTTCCCTCTCTTGAATTATATGAAAATTCTGTACGTGGAGTGACATTTCTGCAATTATATATAAAACTTAATAGCAGGTTGCCATTAAAGCACATTTCATTTAAATTACTTTATTAGTTTGTGACTTTGTAAAGTGCAAACAATGAGCTTCGACCATACAACTAATGCACAGGTAAATATATATATATAGGTTTTCAGGGAATGTTTGGAATCAAATTCGATTTTAACTGTAGAATAAAGATAACTATACGTAAACTAAAGTAAAGATGACTTATCGATATAACCCGAACCATACTCACAGTATGTCAGGCACTGGCCTTTATGAAATCGGGAAAAATAGGAATGCATAGTTAACACTTGACTGATAATGGAACTCTAAGCTCTGCATAGTTCTTAGTAGTTCTCTCTTTTAGTTCTTAGTACAGATGCGACCTACCAAAGAATAGTTATCGATTCGCTTATTATTTACAATTGAAATCATTTGCAACTTGTCGACGAATTCGGGCAAACTTGTTACTATATAAAAGAAGAAAAGCTTCTTCAGTTTGTACTTGCCCCGGTATCAAGTCAAAAGTCAGCAAACAGTTATCGCAGACGCGCGCTGTGTAAATTGCTTTAAGTAACACGCCGTATGCGACGTGACACTGAAAAGTTCAAAGTTTGTGGGGCATTTCGCTTGGCACTTGTTCCATCAAGGGCAAAAACACTTGCTAGACGAAGAACAGCGCAAGAAGAAGAACAACAAGAGGGCAAAGACGGAGGCGAAGAAGAAAACTTGTTGAAAGTCAAACGCTGTTCTCAGTATGCCTCATCGAGTGTTGCGAACAAGAAGAAGAAGTAGAAATAGCACACGCACTTTCCGATGTTGTATGTACTTACTGTTGCACTAGATCACTTCCATTGTCTTACGAATTCGGGGGTACCCCTCCCCCACGTTGCGGCAAGTGCGATGGGACTCTGCCGATAGACCGTTTTGCGCGCGCCCACTCTCGCCCATGATGTGCGCAATGCCGTGTTCGAGCGCATACTAGTTCGCGTTGCAAGTTGTGCTTTGCGCCAACGGTTGCTCCGCTCCGACCGAGCAGGACAGCAGGCAGAGGGGTGTGTGCGGCGGCGCATGCGCTTGCCAACTAGCCGGCAATAGCGGGCACACGTTGCCTTCTCCAAACTGGTTTTCCAGCGTGCGAGCGAGACGGCAACAGGCAGCGAACCGAACTCACTGCTCTTTCCAGCAGTGTTGCAGGCATGGTGCGGCAAGTTGCATGCCTCTTGGGGCTGGGGCCTCATTGGAAGAGGCGGCGGGGGCGGTGGCGGTGGCATGCAGGGGAAATTGCTCCGCCCCATTGAAAAAGTGCCAATTTTCGTATTTCTGCATTTTTTATGTTCTCAACTTTGGCTTGTAGTTGTAAGGTTTTAATTAGCACATTCAAATAACTCGAATAAAGAGAATACACCTTCATGTACACGGGTATTCTTTTCTTTCTATTTGACTTACTACCACTGTGCTATATAGTTGTGGCTCTGAAAGTTTGAACATATCTGCGAAATACTTTTGAGCTCGCAATAATTGATCAAACTAATGAAAAACTTCGTTGAAATACAGAGGAACTAGAGGAGGTCTATGATTGTTGGCCAGTACGGTAGGCAGTGGATTGAGAAGAACCCTTATCTGCCCAGCCAAAAGAAGTCTCTGTGTCCACGAACATAGGCTGCAGGCTTTGAACATGAGCTAATCAGCAGAACTCAAACTGCGGCGGATGCCACCTTCTGCCTTCCTGCCCGGCTGACCGCTTGACCGCCCCGGCTCGCCAGGACTGACGAAAATTGCGTCCATGTCATGCATTCGCATCCATTCATTACCTCTCGTTGCTGAGTGGCCAGACAACAGCGTTTGGCGTTTTGGATCCCAGCAAATATGCCGTGTTCGCATGTTATCCCAAATGTCCCGAGTGCCCGAAATGCACCCGCTGCACATTACCCGACCAAGAGGAACAGAGAGACAAAGGGAGAGAGATGAGAGAGAGAGTGAGACCCTGCCATGCTGTACTTTATTTTGCCGAACGAGCAAACATCTTGTCGGACTAGAGAACAAATGGGTTTGCTGGTCCTTTTCTGTGTGCTGCACTCGCCTGCCGTTCGCCGGCAACATTCAATTTAGCACAGACTTTCGCCATCCTTAAAGTAGTGCTGGAAAGTGGAGAGAGCCTATTTAAATAACCCTGCCTGCATTACACACATCACATGATGGAGACCTGAAATCAAGTTTAAAACTTCTCTGATTTATACCAGATTTTAAAATGACACTTACTTTTCATCCTAGTGAACATATTTGATAGCTTTGAGGATCTCTGCAATTAAAAGAGCCTAGTTGCAGAGATCTTCGTATTAATATAATCCAATAAAAGGCTACACTTTACATTTAACTCGTAGAACCTCTCTTATCCTAAAATGGATTAACATACTCTTTGATAGATATTAAATAATTTGAAGAAGAGTTGGACGGCAACAAAGACTTTTTGATTTGCAAACTTACTCAATAAGTATAGATCTATCCGAATTTAAAATTAAAAGTACCTTTCCGAGATAATGACCCTACAGACAAAATAGAGAGGTATAGTTGTAAAGATCTTAGTCCCCAAATAGACAGTTTACGTTCAGTTTCGCAGAGATATTCTTACCCTTAAAGTACTTCTAAGAATTAGAGAAAACCTTTTTGACACTTTATCCAATAAAGAAGTTCTTTGGTATCACAGCTGTGAAAGGCATTGATCTATCAAAATTTCTGAAGAGGTTTTTATATTTAGTATTTGCGAACTTTCCTACCAACTTTGTTGAGTTCAGCTCTTTTAGTTACAGAGATCTACACATTATTGTAAACTGATAAACAGACAGTCGACTAGACAGTCTACAATGCCTCGTTTTGCTTTTGATAAACCTAAGAGAATGGGAATGAATTTAAAGTGTATAAATCCACTGATCCTTTCTACGATACAGAAGTCTACACAGTCTAGAAGGTCCAGCCATATACTGGGTTGCTTGTAGTCAAAAGTTAATGCAGTCTTATTTTAAAGCAGCGGAAGGACACGGCCTGATCGCGTTAAGTTCCTTGACTCGATCGACTACTTGGAGTGTGCATATTTTAGCGAACAGTGGCTGGTATTATGCAGTCTGGGGCTGTCCGGTGATTTACACAATTAAGGTTCGTAATCAGAATTCAGTGAAAAATTATCACGAAACGAAACGAAACACGAGCCAAATAAAAATCTCATTTGCACACAAATTTACTTCCAAAATGCGCCGAGTTTGCATCATTCAACTTGTCCGTCTTGCCGCAAACGGTTGGGTAGGGTCGCTAGCTCGGTAGGTTGGTCGTACGGTCGCTCGGTCGGTCGGTCGGTCGGTCTGTTAGGTCGCTTGGTCGGTATGGTGGGTAACGTCGGTAACTGGACACCGGATGCAGATAAATCTTTGGCTTGCCGACCATTGCTGGCCATAGCTGGATCTGGCTGGAACAAAGCTTTGGCAACAAGTGCGAGTGCGTTTTGCATGCCCACGAGCAGCAGCACCAGCTGGAGAGATGTGAAGCTCGATCAGAATCATGCGATAAGCTGGTCTCCTCCTCGCCAGTCGCCAGTCGCCAGTTGTCCAGCGAGTTGCTTGTGACAGACTTAATTGCGCCTATTCCTGCATTAATTGTACACACACGCGCTTCAGAGAGACACAGACTGCACACAACACACTACACACTACACACAACACACAACTCTGGCGATTTGGCGCACGATTTGCATGGCGTCAGCACGCTGAGAGGTCCTCCTCGCTAAATTTGTATTTCATACCTAGAGAGAGAGAGAGAGGCGCAGGAATTAAACCAACTAACCGACGGAATGTGTTAATTAAATATTTAAATTGTTCGCCTCGCGACAAGCGAGCGAGAGAAATAAAGTATACGCCAAACGAAGAGTATAACTCACGTTAGCTGCGCTGCCACAGTCTAGGACAGTTGCTTGGGGCCAAGTTGATGGCTTAAGCCCACCCGTGCCAAGGAGAATCGGGCGTGCTTTACTGCAATCTCTTGCCTTGAAGAGTTTTGCCTAATTTCATTCAACTTTTTCCTGAATTTAAATCAAATTAAATTCTATTTATTTTACGACTCTTTCACGCGCTGTTTTTTGCGGCTCGTTTCGGCCAATTGGTCAGAACAACACGCGGCATTTCGACCGCAAGGATAACAACGCCAAAACAGCGCCATAAACTTGTCCGCTATCAATGTGCATCTGCCCATAGATAAATTAGAAAACGCTTGCGGCCGCGGACAGTCCAGATACAAATTAGAGCTGCGGCGCCCTATCAACGCAGGCAGCGCCTATTCATCCGCCCAGGGAACAATCGAACGCACAACGCACGCACACACACACAAAACACTGCACAACACTATAGGGTAGTGTAGTGTAGTGTCTCTGGGTCTGTGTGCGGGGTATACACGTTGCACAACCGCGGATGTACGCAAAACATACCCATGCCTCGGCCGTGTAACGTGCGCCGGGGGCAGCTTCTGCTGCTGCAGCTCGCTCGCACTCGCACTCGCTCTCGGTCTCGCTGACGAATGAATTATGGCGCTTGTTGGCGATTTTATTGCCACAGCGCAGCCATAAAATATGGTAAATTATAGCGGTTTGTTGTTTTGGCCATTTTGTAGCCGAATATTGTACCACGTGTGCGTCCGGAGTGCTGCGCACTGCGCACCCAGTGGACCTGTTTCGCCTGGATCGCCAACACGCCTGCACCGCCACCCGCACCCACGCCGGACTGCGGTTTTGTTCGACTTTTATTAAAATCTCTCCAATTGTTGAAGCAAACTTTTCCCAAAATAAAAAAAAAACAGGAAATTCAATAAATTATTTTCATGTTTTGTATAACATACAAATTGTTAGTTTTTTATTTCCTTTCAGTCGACTAACAGCAGTTGTTAGGATAGTAATCAAGAAGACTGAGTTGAATACCCTAAATTCTTTATTTTAATCAGCATAGAAAACTCCAAAAGGATCATTCAATTTATTCATCTCTTAACTTAAACATAATAATAATTCTGGGATTATTCTTCTTAAGACATAGAAGCCAAATAGTACTTTTAATGTTTATATATACAAATCTGAGTTGCTTTTTAAATTCTGTTAGCGATACATGATTTAAAGTATAATATAATTGGGGTGACACTATACAAACACACGCTTTACTTTTTATACAAACTTATTGTACATGATACACTGACGATTAAGAGACAAACTAAGCTATAAGTATAGGAAACATCTATCCTTGAAATTAGTTATTAGTTTAGATAGCCTTTCATTAACCATTTCAATGTTTCCTATCCAATGTAGTTCTACTGCCTACTTTTAACTTATATAGACCTATAAAGGTACATTTTGTTCTCTAATTTCAGTCTAAAGAATACATACACATACACAATACACATAAATAAAATGGAATTAGAACGTTTCCTTCACCAGCTGCGTAGTAAGTAATATGATCCATAAAAGTTAATTTTGTAATACCCAACTATTTTACGTTTATCTACAATTATTATTATAAAGAACCAACGAGTTACGAACGCGTAACTCCAGAATATATACATTTGTATGTTATAAGTTGTTATTGTATTAACCCATAAAATACTTTCTATATAGTTATCTGTCAGTCAATCTTGCAAGATTAGTAATACTATATTCAAAATCGTCTATTTGTTTTTGTATTTCAATCACCAATCAAAGACGAAACTTTTTGTTGTCTTGTTCTGTTCCCTATAAATTAAGTCTTTTGTAAAGTATCAAGAAAATGACCAACAATGAGAATTTAATCTATAACTGTGACTTTATTAGTTGTTAATTTTAACTTAATGTGACGGCAACAGCTCAAAGATGACAATTGAATTGCCTACGGTAAATATGACATTAAAAGTAACTAACATTCTGCAACTCCGAATCCTTATATCATTTACTGTACAAAATTGCTTAATATTGTTTCTGTAAATTTGACTTTTAAATTCAGCGACTGATTCCTTTTATATAATTAAACAAATAATATGTTATATTTGTAATTATATATTATTATATTTTATATTATTATGTGTATTCTATATAAAATAAATTTAACCGTGCGCCCCGTAAATATCTTTTCAAATGAAAAGCAATTAATTTGTGCAAATGTCTGTCGCTACAAACTCTCCATATATCCACATGAATGTAATATATTCTTAGTGGAAGAGAGAGGCGGCAGGTGTTGCAACATTCTGAAAAGCCCATTATTATGGCACATGGCTGCCTGCGCTTCTCTGCATTGGGCTGCGCTACTTGCACCGATGAGGCAATTGTGCGGAAAACCCCTAAACATGTTTTGGGTTAATTTAAAATGTGGTCGCTCGCTCGTTCGGCCCGGGCACGAATCGCACAAATAAAAGACGAAATTAATGTTGTCATTTTCCACACTGTGGATAAAATTGTGCAAAAGCCAAATGCGCTCAGAGACAAAAGCCAAAATGTGCGATATGTTAGAACTGCAGCTTTACTCTGGCTTTGTTTCAGGGTGGATCGGGGATAAGCACACATACATATATTCAATTGCATGTGAGTGTGAGTGTGTGTGTGTGTACATTCAAGTTGCCTAACAGACTGTGTGCAATTTACGCAGAGAGTGCGGCAATTGAATGCAGATGCTGCCATAATTCAGACAGCTAATTTGAAATATTCCAAATTTATCTAATGATTCTCACGTGCCCCTTTTCATGCTTTATCCCCTTTCCCAAAACTTATTCTATTGATAAAGGATAAACCTATAAATTTCTTTAGATATGCGTTTACCTCTTACTTTCTCTTCCACTTAATTATGTATTTAATTCCCCTCCTACGATTTACTACCTTATCTGTCTTTCTTATTGTATTCTGTCTATGTTATATCTCCTCCAAAATACTGTGTTCCCCAGAAACAAGTTATAGTTACGAAAACATATTGGTCTATATTGTTGGAATAAGTGAATTTAAAGTGATCATGAGTTCATGATCTTGCATTCACGCACAGCTAATTTTAATCCACTTTATACCTGTAGTACTTACTTGCCCGTGTCCCCGCAGATTTGATCACACTTCTCATTATTGTAAGAGTTGAGGTCTGCTTTAATTGATTGCTGTCTGACTGGGTGTGGCAGCCCCGAGCACATTTTTCTTTTTGTCTTTAGAGAAAAAACTCCAGACATGATCGGGTATGGTACGCGACGCTTGTCACCAAAATAGAAAGAATCCATAAATCATTGATGAAGAAACTGGGGTTTCCAGTGCTACAAAACATAGATTCTGTATACGCCAATCAAAAGCAATAAGTGTATAATCCGCTTTTGATTCTTTATTCTCAGCTCCCCCCAAAATATGAGTAGCTAAACTTACATTCCAAGGCAGATCAGGCCCCAGGTTGATGCAATCGATCTACGAGGAACTGAGGTAGTTCATAGTTTATTTCTAGATACTGTAGACACTCAGAATTATACTCAATTCTCTCCTTATTTAAATAAGACCAAGACAACATATGATGATGATATTTAATATTTTCAATCACTTTGTTTTCATTTGTGCGAACCTACAAACTTTTGATATTAGTTTGGTATATAATTTATTGTTTAAATAAAGTATTTATATATTTATTAACTAATACTTAATTTAATACTTCATAAGATACAGAAATTAGCTAAGAGTCCAGCGAAATCTTAAACTGTAGCTTAGGCTATCAGCTTATTCTTATAAATATATCGTACATACAATATTTTACTGAAATCTATGCAGAACTGTCGCCTATCATAGCCTATATAGGGTATAGGGTAGCTAGGCTAGCTGACTGATTGTTCATACAATATGCGCACTAGTGCTTCGATATATCACATAGGACACTAGCTATAAAGTTATGCAATCAGTTATTGCCTAGTTATGTCAGCTCTAATTGGAGATTTTCATCGGGAATCGATTGTTAAATAAGCTCATCTCTGAGTAAACTGTTGTGTTGTTGAAGCTCTAAGGAATTGCAACTATTTCTTACATCCTCTCCAAGTCTGGAAATATCCCAAGTTGAAGCCTTGTTACGAGCTTAGTCTGCCCCAAGCACACTATATATAACATAAAGATACGTTCTTTAAATTGCCTTTAATAATATTATATTTACATTTTAAATGAATTCCATTACTAACATACAATTAAAAGACTATAATAGTAAAGTTACTTCTTAGACCGTTTTGGGATTATAACGACGCGGCTTAACTAGCGAATAATAGTGGGCTTTATCTTTAGAGCTTTGCATAGCTTAGTGTGTGCTACACACACACACACACACAGAGAGATGTACACTTGTGTGTATAAGTAGTGCGTATTATGAATGAATTCCGAGTGCTCTACGTGCTTGTGTTATGTTTGCTTTCTCAGAGTTCCGCGCGAGTCATTAAACCCGCTTGGAGAATGACTCAAATCCCACTCGACTCGGCCTGATGATGAACCGCTGTCGCATCGTGTCGTGCCACATTTGTTTATCCCAGAGGGGAAGGGAAGGGGAGACGACACGTCGCGACGTCGTGTGCGAGTTGAGACTTCTTCTCCCGAATTGAGCGAGTGTAAATATGCTAATTAAAGTTATAAAGCGAAATCATTTACGATATGGTAGGAAATAAAGTTTTATTGCCGTACTTAAGCTACATTTATTGCAAAATAATTAGTGTGGTTATTGTTGTTATCATCTTATCGTTGGCATCTCTCCCTCTCTCTCTCTCTCTCGCTATCTCTCTCTGTCTGTCTGTCTCTCCCTCACTCGCTGCCAGCGCTATTTGCACTTGTCCACTTGGGCCTGTTCATCATAATATTTGGTATGGGCATCTATTACTTCTAGGGGGGGCTCCCTACGAGCTGGACCGACTGCTGGTCAGGTAGTTACTGCTGATGTTGCCATTGATCGCGTAGATGTTGTTGATGTTGTTGTTGCTGCTGCTGCTATAAAGCATTGAACCCGGCACCGGGACGGGCCCGGAATGCAGCGTAGAACTGTTGCTGCTGCTGCTGCTGTTGTTGTTGTTGTTGTTGTGACTGATCAGCTTCATGTTTGGCGGCGTCTGAGGGGGCGTATCGGGTTGGATCTCGGAAAACCCCACTCGCTGCTGCTGCTGCTGCTGAAGCTGATGCGAGGGATGATGAGGCAGGTAAGGTGCTTGCGTGCTGCTGCTGCTGGTGGTACTCGAATGCACCTGGTGCTGGGCCAGCTCGCGATGCATATGGATGGGCGTCTTGAGCGTATTGACCGCCGGACCCGCCGATGCGATATGCATGCCCATGGCCTCGGTGTACACCGTAGGTATCCGCGAATATGGCGATGCGGCGGCGTAACTGCTCATCATACTCAGCGGCGAACCGAGCTCGACTTGCGGCCCCATCGTCATGCTCGACTGCAGCGCCTGCAGGGACTGCGACGATTGGGATCCCACGATGGATTGCTGCTGCTGCTGCTGCTGCTCCGTATGCAGCTGGCTCGGAGATTGCTGCTGCTGCTGGTGCGGATGCGGATGCTGCTGTGGGTAGAAGTTCTGGCCGAGATATGCCGTAGGCGGTGGTGTCTTGCAGGCGACTGTGTCGGCCACACTCCAGATTTTGGGCTTGCTCGCCGGCACCGGTATGCCACAGTCTCTGCTCAGCTGGTTTTTTTGAAGGGCGTACTCGCTGCCCCCCGCATCCTGGACGAGTGCACCCTGCACGTACCCAGGATTGTAGCAGACGGGCGTCTGTGCCTGCTGCTGCTGCTGCTGTTGTTGGTGTTCCTGCTGCTGCTGCTGTTGCTGCTGCTGCTGATGAGGGTGTCCATAGGGATTGTAGGGATGCGAGGGGTGTCCGGGATGCGGGTTGAAGTTGGGTGCGCCATAGGGAGGCAGTCCTCGCAGGGCCAGCAGGTTGGGGGGCTCACGCTCGATCTTCTCCTCCATATCCAGATCCTTGTCCGACTTGCCAATCTCGGACTTGATACGCTGATTCCCGGGATCTGCTGATTAAAGTTTAAAGAGCACAAAACGGACACATAAATAAATTGAATTAGTCGAAAGTTGAAAGCGGAAGTAGACAAGTTCTCACACAGGACTCCCAACTTGCCACTTGCTACTTGCTACTTGGCACTTGCTACTTGCCGCAGCTGGCAGCTGCTGGCAACTGGGCGTTCGCCCTGCGCCTTGTGCCGGAGCAAGAACCCTTGAAATTGTTGGTGGGCGTTGATGCGTGCAACCCTCGCGAAAGCTTTCAGCAACAAAATGCTGTAGCTTCCGCCAACTTCAGTTGACGCGCCTCCTCCTCCCAATCCCCCTCTCCCCATCCCCCACCTCACACGCCGCCTTACTCCAAGTGGGATAAGTGAATTGGGAGCGAAGTCGCCAACTCGAGCAAGGCCGCCACGAGGCGGCACAAAGAAAGCCAAGTGCGGGCGGCGCAAGGCCACTTTGCCAACAATGTGCTGTCAACTTCCGGGGAGGATGTCGCCTAAGCAGTCAGACAAATAAACGGACCACCGACAGCAGACCATGGTGGCGGCAGCAGCGAGGGCCAAGCAGACAAAGATTGCATAACATTCGTTGCGCCACATAAATTGTACTTAAAAGGCCGCTGCCACAAATCTGGCGAAGAAGGGGCGCGAGTGGAGCCCGGGTCAGCAAGTGGCAGGCATCCAAATCATTGAAAAAGCCTGTTTACAAAACAATCGAAACATATGTACAGCAATATATGTGCGACATCTAAGGCAGCTTGACGGGGTAGGTGGAGGTGTAGGGGAAGAGGTCTAGGGTCAATGTCCCACGAGCAAATTAGGTGACGGGGCTTACCAAATGTGTCGCTGCTGCTTCCCTGCTGCTGCTGCTGCAATGGTTTTGCGCCATCTCCTCCTCCTCCACTATCCTTCTCCTTCTCATCATCCGACATCATGCCGTCGTCGTCGTCCTCCGTCTTGTTTTTCGGCTCCCATGTCATTTTGTTCTCCTTTTTCAGCCGTCGACGGGCGTTGGCAAACCATGTGGAGACCTGGGTCAGTGTCATCTTTGTGATGATGGCCAACATGATTTTCTCGCCCTTTGTCGGATACGGATTCTTCTTGTGCTCACTCAGCCACGCCTTCAACGTGGCCGTCGACTCGCGGGTCGCATTCTTCCGCCGTGAGGCAAGATCATAGTTGGGGCCATAGCTGCAATGAAGAAGAAGGGGGAACATATTGCCGGTTAAACATGATTGGCAGGCAGTGTGTTATCTCTGCACAACTCTCCTTATCTCTCCCAGACTGCTAATGATCTGGTATTGGGTTCGCTATCGCAGAGCAGAACTACAATCTGAGCGGGACAACGCCTTGTGCCATTACTGGGTAAACACCCCGAGTGCTTCGATCTTCCGGTAGAAGCCTTGGATATGACTAAGTTGCCCTCTGCCCATGCCCTAGCAAACAGTTGCCCCAACCTGGGACACACCTTGCAAACACTACGAACCATTGCCACTTAAGACGAACGGAAATTCAAAATGCGAGCACAGTGGAACCAAACTACTAAAAACAACTACAATTTAAATGAAAACTTATAAGAGAGTCCATTCTATAGAAAACCTAATGAAAACTGCTCAAACTACTTCAGCAATTTATTCATGTTTAAATAAGTTTAAAGAGCATAAAAAATCGATTACCCACAGCAGTGCGACAATCGTTGGAAGGTTTTTATTTCACTTAATTCTTCTCTTAAAACGTCGCTTATCCTTTCCTTTTTCACGCATTTTCCTGCGGTTGTACGTGTTGCACTTTTGATTCGGGAAATTCTCCTCTTTCGTGACGCCTGCAACTAAAATAACCTCGCAATAAAAACCACGACAAGATGAGGACGCCCTGGGAATTTTAATCTCTGCATTTGTAACTTCCTTCCGACCCTTTCCTACTCCCTTCTCCCCCTTTCAGTCATAAACTTATTGAGTTTAGTATATTTTTTTAAAAGCAAACGCGACGCGACGCGCCTCCCTCCAACGTTTGCATAGGGTTGGAGGGAAGTTAGGAAGTTCGAGCACGATTGTCTCTGCTGTGGCAGCTTAAACTGGGTCTGCCTCTTCGTCTGGGTCTGACTTGGCGGCCACTTTGGGTCGCGGCAACCTTTTGTGGTGATAAAACTCGCCAGACTCAAGAGAGCACGAAACTTTTGCTCGACGGGCCATGAAAACACTTTAAACTGCGTCCAACTCGCGCCAATTACAACAACTTGCTTTTGTGTTTGCTCTATATATATCTATATAGTGTCTTTATGCTTACCCATAGGCCGCCAGCGTTGGATCATAGGAGTAATATCCACTCGTCGATTGCAGGCCTGCCGAGGTCCAAGCGTTCATGTCGGAGCTGGAGCTGGCGTCCTTCATGCCGTAGGGATTACTCTGGAGAGCGGAAAAGATGCTTGACTTACGGAGTTGCTTGTAATCCTAAGGTAACTTGGCGGAGGTGGACTAATCCAACCTCCAATGGGGGAAGGCTTCACTTACCAGGGGCGAGTAGAAGGCAGAGTTGTCGACGCCAATGCTCGGATAGGGATTCTGCTCGTTCGACGGGTACGGTCCACCATAGACACCCACGCCGGCTGAGGGTATCGGCATGCGGGAGTAGCCACCAAGTGTAAGACGCGCCGAGGCATCGTATTGACACGAGCAGACCGTTTGTCCCGACACAGGATCCGTTATGATGGGTCGTCCGTTCTCGCAGCAGGACATGCCGTTCGCTGCCAGCCGAACATGCGCTTCCAGGGCACTTGCTCCGCCAGCACCGCCAACAGCATCTGCTTCTGTGGCGCCCGTCACATCGTTGCCGACTGCATCGGGATCTGTTGGCGATGTGCCCGAGACTCCGGGCCCGCCGACCGCATTGTTAGACGACTGAGAAATTGCACCTGGACTGACCGGGCCTGTGATGCCGGTTGCTGTCGAGCCGCCAGAGGGACTCAGCGAGGCTTCGTTCGTGCCGGACAGCGGCGAAGGCATCGAGCCACCACCATGTCCGCTCTGACTGTCGCCAGTCGTAGCCGCTGCACCGCCAAGCAACTGCAAAAGAACGAGAGAGCTTGAATAAATTTCACAAAAAATACTGAGGCAAAAAAAGGAAAAGAGGAAGAGGCAGCAAAGGAGGAAGGTTCGCAACGCTACCAAAAACAGGTGATGCGCTCAAGGACGATGCCACACTGCCAGGGGCAGGGGAAGGGACTGGGGAGGGGGAGGGGGACTGCTTTTGCTGCTGCCTCGAACCTTTGGGTCGGAAACGACAGAAACAAAAACAAACGTAAAAAATAAACAGATTAAGACGATAACTCCAAATGTCAAAATATTTTATTGGCTTGGCGCATTTTGCGATCCGTTCCATCTATTTTCACTTCATTAATTTTCAATTTATCACAGTCAGATTTAAGATACTAAGATACTCTTGTGTGTGTGTGCGTCCGTGTGCGAGTGTACGAGCGACGTCTCTGTCTGTGCAAGACTTTTGGGTTCGGATGGATTCTGTGCCGATCTCAGGCACCGTCCTCGGTTCGGTCTTCGAAGAGGGTACACAGTGCCCGAAAGTATCAGCGGACCGATCGAGCGGTCGCGCAGTCGATTGAGTGAGCAGGGCAGGCCTGGCAAGGGCACAAGGAGGAGAGAGAGAGAGAGAGAGAGAGATTGGGAGAGGCCTCTGCCTCAGGTATGCGCTTGACGCGATAACCGCAACGAATCGGCGATTTCAAGTGAAAGACACGAGACCCGCCACTCAAACAAACGGCATCCCAATCCAGTGGTGGCCAGGCTAGCTCAAGACACACTCCCAACCCGAACGGGACAAATAGATGAAGACGGTTCAGTCAGTTAACGAGCGCAAAGAGATTTATATTAGCCCCGTTACCGCGTACCGTAGCTCGATCTACTTTACACCACGTCAATGCATATTCAAATGCATCCGAGAACCTGCTCCACTTATCACTCTCTCTCATTGAGAACTCCTCCTGGGCATGGCTACCGTTGGCCAAATCGGTGCTACCGCAGTCAAATTTATGCTTTAAATAATAATGGTAATTCCCTCGACTGAACAAGCTGATTCCCAACACCTCCTGCAGGCTATCTAATCGCAAAGCAATTTCATGCGGACACCAATCCTCTCAGGCCCGGGCACTGGGCCAGTCCCAGTCCCAGTCCCAGTCCGAGTCGCAGTGCCATGCGGGGTATACCGAGTCTGAAATTATTGCATAATGAAGGCGTTTTCATGAATGAAATCTAATGAATTCTGAATGAATGACCGACCGGCTTGGCCGGCCAAACGAACCAGGCGACCAACTGTAACGACGACGGCGAATCCAAAAAACCACAACAAGTGGCACAGCCAAGCTCTCTCTCTCTTTCTCACTCCTCTATCTCCCTCTCTCTCTTGCTCTCCGTTGCTCCTCTGCTAATGTACAAAACGCTGCGCGCGCTCATTTCTTATTATTCTTTATTTTTATATGCGATTCGAACATCAATTTCAGTTTTTGTGGTCGTCCATAAAAAACACATATCAGCGACGACAACGACACTGAGAGAGCCCGGACTGGACAGCGGCAGGACAGACGGACAGTGGGACAGGGGGAGAGACGCTGAATGTGGTACGGCAAAGCTAACAGCAAGCAGCGAGCCAGCGGCCAGCGCGGTGCTTATTATCGGCACGCAAGTCAGTTTATTTTTAATGATTCTCACTCACCCACTCTGCTGCACACTGCACACTGCACTGCCAGGATGAGGATGAGGATGAGGTGAGGGGCAAGGTGCGGTGCAGGAAGCGCGCACTGTGCGGCTTATCGTAAGGTGGACACAGACAGGATAGCATAGGATGGCCCCAAGGGGTTCTGGACTGGCACTGGCACTGGCAGTGGCTCTGAGTTGGGCAACAGGGAAAGGCCTTAGAGGCAAGGCAACTTGAGGAGAGTATCCACAATGCGGAAATGTTGCATATGTTGCCAAGTGTTGGCAACTATTAAATATTGCTTTATAGTTGCCTGTTTTATGACTCGAATATTGCGATAAACGGTGTGAAGTGTCGGTTTTAAAGTTCTCTCCGCGCGCATTTCTTGCCCATGTCGCGGAAAGGACTTAGGATTCAACGACAATAAAAACTTGCATGAAAACGCTATAAATTACGTATTATTAGTGCAATGATTGCTTCTGCCACTTGATAATCGCTCTTTAGCGAATTAATGAAGGGTTTAACGCAACAAAATCTAATGGGAAACATTGTTCATCTGTGATTCCTCTGGGTTTTCACTGAGTTCATAGAGGTATCGCTGTTTGAAGCTTACATTTTAAGTGGAAACACGGGGAATATTACCTTCTACGCTTATAGGGTGCCTATGCACATACTTTTACTGACTCACAAGGTGTTCCCAAACTTGCAAAATGCATATTAAGTGCAATCTAATGGCAAACATTCTCTATCTGAGATTGCGATAGATTTCCAGTGAGCTCTTAAAGTTATCGCTATTAGTACCAAATCCAACACTTTATAGAAAGAGCCTTCTTTGCAAGTGGTAATCTCTCTGTAGAGGCTTTAATGCATATACTTTTACTGGATTTCAAGGCGCACAAGGTGCTCCCAGACTTGCAATCTAATGGGAAACATTCTTTATCTGAGATTCCTGTTGATTTCCAGTGAGTTCATAAAGTTGCTGCTGTTTGTAGAAAGTCAGACACTTGATATACACTGAAACACTGGAATAGAACCTCTCTTTAAAGGTTTCTAGAGTATCTATGCACACACACTTTCACTGGCTCTCAAGGCGCACAAGGTGTTCCCAAACAGGCGATGTATATGTTAAGTGCAATCCGCTCTACTGGTTGCATGACGCGACTTCAAAGAGCAGCAAATGCCAAACTTGCAACGAACCTTGCAGCAGGATTCTATTGAGACAAGTAACAGTGAACTCGAGTAACGAGTACCGAGTAACGAGTAATTTCAAATATGCAAATCGACAACAAACGGAAAACTAAAACAGCAATCGCAATTGCCGTCAACCGTATGGAATGGCTCTACTTATTAGTGCCTTTGAAGTGCAGACAGACTTGTCTGCGGCTGCGGTAAGGCTCGGCAAGGGAGGAGGTTGAGGAGAGTGCGGTGCGATGCGCTTGGTGCCTCTCCCCGCTATTGGCTGTGGGGATGGCGCGCAGCGTCTGCGGCCACCCGCTCTGACCAAGGCTGGAAAAACTGCTGCCGTCACTTTATGGTTATTAATTTTTTGATTTATGTTAAAGCTCACGAAACGCCCGTCCGTTCAGCTCAGTGCAGCAGCAGCAGCAGTTCCGATCTGGCCTGGCCCGGTGCGGTCCCACCTTCCCAATTCCAATTGCCTTTTGCCAATTGTTCAGTGCGTGCGTACAAAACAAAGGAGGTTCGACTCTACAACTCTTGTTGTTGTTTATACCCAGTACCCCCGTGGCCAGCAGGATACTACAGGCCCTGAATCAACTTGTATTTCATTTTAAAAAGTATTTGTTTGTAGAAATACTCAAAATATAATTCTTTTAAATCACGCCTCTCTAATAATACTGTGGCTTAAGTATATTAGGGTTGTAAAAGTTCTGTTAATATTCTGGTATTTTTAATTTCAAATTCAAAGTTTTTAAAGAAAGAATTTATTCGCGAATGCAACGGTAAATGGTGTTTTCTGCGATAAAGTTTTAAAAATATCGTTAATTTGCTAAGTGGAATATCAGATAAAAGATTTAAGACGATACTTATGTAACTCAGCGAGTTATTCTAAAACCATTGAAAAGAGTTTTTGAATAACTCCGTACAATAAATAATCAATAATCATAACTGTAGGAATATTTATTAGGAGTTTCTTGTTGATAAAAACATTTAAAATAATAATATATATCTATATCTATATATTTTATTATGGTAAAATATATCATAACATATTGATGTTTTTAAAAAGAACTATATCATTGATACGATATTAAAAACATATATTCCCAACCCTAGTCTACACTTTTTGCAAATAAGTGCTGGGCAATTTCCTGATATATCGAGGTTTATTTTAGCTAGGTATGCATGCAAAAGCAACTGCAAAAGGATCGATAAATCGATATTGATCGCCGCAAACCAGCGTAGTATCGATATAATCAAACTAGTCTGTATGCCAGCACAATTCCATGCCATGGGTAAGCCCAGTGCTGGGTATCTCACAGTCGAGTACTTTTATTGCCAGACTTTCTTAATTGTTTTATATTGTAGGTGTGTGCGCGTGTGTGCTCAATGCTTGTTGCGGGCTGTTGTGGTGCTTCTGCTGCTGCTACTGCTGCAAGAGGTGCGTTTTTGGATTTCTGCTTTTGCACTGTAAACAGCAAACAACTGAAACCACACTAAAAACAGCAGAAACAGCAGCAGCAACAACAAACGAACAAAGAGTCTACAGCAAAAAGTGATAGCTGGCTACGCAATAGTACATAGCTTGCTCCTGACGCCAGTCGACTTGGATTTGCAGCAGCAGCAGCAGAGACAGCAGAGGTAGCAGAGGCAGCAACGGAACAAAGACAACGGCAACAGCAACGGCGACGGCGCCGCCAGCAGCAACGCACAACGGCACAAAATCAACAACAACAAAGGCAGCAATAAGCGAAAATAAAAGGAGCAGAGAAGCTGAGCAAGAGCTGAGCTTGGGACTCCTCTCTGGACAGAGACTACGTCGTGGCATTTGGCATATTCTCACATTCACTGGCAGGAGTGCACACATGTTCATCCAAGTGTGTGTCTGTGTGTGTGTGTGAATGTGTGTGTGCGATGCCAATAAGAATACAAATACCAAAACCAATACCCATTGCCATGGCCCATTGCCCGTATCCCGTAGCCCACAGCCGCAGATGCAGTCGTAGCCTCCTGATGCGTGTTTTTGCTAATGCGAATAAGTTGCTGCTGCTGTTGGGGCGCTCCTTTTATTGAATTAACTTCAGTTTCAGTAGTTGCTCCAACTACGTCTCCGTCTCCGTCTCCTACTGCTGCTCCTGCCCAGCTCCTGCCTGGGAGCAGCTCTTTGTTTAACGTCGCACTCGTTCTCAATGTTTGCATTAAAAATTCATAAATCAATTATGGAATGCACACTGCAAAATATTAGTTTTTTCTCGCATCACTCGCCTGGTCCCGTCCCGGGCCCCGTCTGCAGAAAGGACACGGACACGGAGCCGCTGGCGATGCCTTGGGCTCCTCTGCAGCCTGCCAGCCTGGGAATTCGAGTTATTCGAGCCATGAAATGCGTGAACTGAACTGCCCGAACTGTTGCCCGAGTTGAGCAAGTTGACAATTCTGTTCAGGCCGTTGATTAAATTCATAAATTTGGATTCGTCAGCGGGTTTTGCTTTTCTGTTTCTGTTTCTCTCTGTGTCATATTTGGAATGCCGAATTGGCGTTGAAACTAAAATTAAATTAATGACTGCAAATTTCGCGAATAATTTATAATATTCATGTAGTATGCGCTACCCCTGCCAAAACGGGGTATGCCTAAGTTGCATAAAGAAAAAACTTTAAGGTGAGGAACAATTGGGGCTTACAGTAGGATCTTCTGATGTAACAAGAATATATAACACGCCTATATAGTAAGAAATGTAACAAGAATATATATACTACACATATAGAGTAAGGAACAGACTGACAATAATATACACTCACGTGTGGACAGGAATCAAAAGCAGGGAAAGAAGAGGAGATACTTAAAAGGAGATACAGAGAAAGAGGTCAATGTAGATCCAGGGGAAAGCACAGAGAGTGGTAAACCAGGGTATATATAAGATAATATATCATTACAACTTTATATAAACATATGTATTTGATCCATAAAAGTCTGTTCATCTTAAATGTCGTTAGTCGCAAGTCTTTCGTACCACACTACTATTTATTACATTAGTAATCCCAAAGACCTAACAACCCTCAGACAAAAGAACATCATAAAGTGTCTAATAAGATTAAGATTAAAGTATCTACACGGAACTGAATGAATACACATGTACACAAATGTTTACCCAAGCAGGTCTTAAATGATATCTTACTTCCTTCCTCCAGTTTGTTTATTTTTATTAGAATAATTTGAATAATACAAATGCAGAACAAGGCAGCCAAGTGCTCTGTCTGGAGGAACGAGAGGGGGAGTCTCTTAAGAGTCTGGCACTCGTAGGACGCACTTTGCACATCTGCATAATTATAGTCGATAATCTGTGCGTTCATTATTTTAATTATTGCAATTTACCAAGTTTGCATATTATAATAAATGGGACTGCATTCAGCGAGCTGAATTGACATCAATTTATGAGGCCACTAGGAGGGAAAGGACACACACACACACACACACACATACAGTGTGAAGCCTCTTGTGTCCTTTGGCCACGAGCTTCACTCAGTCTTTACTAATTTGAATTACTGCGCTCGCCATATTATACCGCCTTCCCGGTGTCCCCCTCGAATATGGCATACCCCTTGCCCAATTTGGTAATTATGGTCAGAATCCAAGCGATGCCACAAGGCCGGCGTCGTGGCGACGGCTGCACAATGTCCTAAATTGTGCAACATTTGCGAGCTGCGTCTATTACGACGATGGCGATGGCAATGGCGACGACGATGGCGACTCGGACTCGGAGTCGAGTCCAGCGAGAAGCTGCTGCAGCGACTCTGTGCACTGTGCTTGAATATTCATGCCCGACTTTGCAATTTTTGCCTGGCATAAAATTTAAATTTATGCTTATTTCGCAGGCCCCATCGACATTATGGCCAATTATATGTAGATGCAAGGTGGTGTGCGTGTGTGTGTGTAAATGTGAATGGAATTACATGTCAAACACACTCACCGAAGATTTCTGAATCCTTAATCTTAATTAAACGATAATATTAGCAACAGAGAACCCAGTTGCAGCTTGCTAGTCCCAGCTAGCTTATTATAATATTGCAGTCATGTAAGTGAGGATGTAATAGAAAGTAGTTCCTTAGACTTAAAGCTTATTCCCCTTAAAACGGGAAGAGTTCAACTACTAAAGAATCCATACGACTCTCCATTCCAATTACTGAAATTCGTTTTGAATATATATATATATATATATCCATATATCTATTATTATTATTTGAAAAGCGAATCTGTGCTGTGACCTATAAGATCAATTGTATCCCTGAGCGAAGATTGGAGCTCCAGCATATGCAGATAAGATACTCTTTCTATCTATACTTCTTGCTTTAGCGGACACTGGCTTACCTGATTTGCCGACGGGTAACCGTATCCAAACTGCGCATATGCAGCCATTGTCGCGTTCGTCGTCTTCGTCGACGCTAGTAACGGTAAACGGCGATGGCAACGGCAGGTCACGAGTGTGAGAGCTCACCGTGGGGTGCCCGCACCCTGGGACGATGGGATGCTGTGGCTGTGGCTGATGCTGCTCCTCGTGAACACTTGCCAAGGGGTTGGGTGCTGTGGGTGGGTGTAACTCCTCGGACGGGAGTGGGTCGAGATAGAGCTGGATGCGGATGCGAATGTGGCAATGGAAATGGAATGTCGGCGACAACGACGACGGTGGTGGAGGCGGTGAAGGTTCAGATGGAGGTGGTGTGCGTGCTCGACGCGAGCGCGCGGCTAAGCACTCTGGGCGCTTTTGTTGTTTGTTGTTGGTTTGTTGGGCTGCTGTGCTTATTGTTGTTGCTGCCGCTGATGTTGTTGCTGTTGTTGGCCTTGTTGAAAATTGATAAAACAAATTGTTGATGTCGAGCAGTTCTGTTAATGTCGCCGGAGCCGGAAAATGTTTTGTTTGTTTTCCGTGTGACTTTGCGTTTTATTCTTTCGTTTGCTCCTCGCTTTTTATTGACTTTGGTTGGCCTTTTGTACCCCCGACAGCCGACAAATCGCACACAAATCTCCTCTCTCCGCGCCAACAGATGTCCTCTCCCAGTACGCCGGACACTAGTTCTTATTTATGTTCGATTCGGGTTTAAGTCTTGTCAACTTAACACGAGCTTGGCGTCCGGGCCAAGGTGGCGACACAAATCGCATGCGATATTTGTTTCTTCTCCATCGACAGTGGAGATATAATCGACGCACTATCGATAAGTATTAAGAGTATTCACTCCAGTTCACTTTTTAGTATTTAATATGCGATTATTCTGAACTCTTTCCTTGTCTTGTATTGCACAAACTTCTGTTTCTGTACCGCGATCGGCTACACTCGCCTCAAACGAGTTCCACAACCTGTCAGTGGCCTCTCAACAGTGACGGCGACGCTGACGGAGACGTAGACGGTGACGGTGACGCGAGCTCGGAATCGTCGTCGACAGGCACAGAGGCAGAGGCAGCTGAGATGTGCGCCTATGCCTATTCGCGTTTAAAAACAAACTGGTCTGGCGATGCCGATGCCAGAGTGTGCCCAGCCAGGGGCACAAGGCTGACGTGTTGTCGAGCACGAGGGAGCGAGACGAGTAGCGAGTGAGCAGTGTGTCGAAGCGAGACAGCGTGTGTTCTGTTCCAACCAGAGAGCGCACTGCATGTGCCGTCTCTGTCGACAGCGTATGCGACTGCTGAGAGAGCGAGACAGTGCGCCCTGTTCTCTCAATGTACGCTCAGGGGCTGTTGTAGTGAAATACGCCCACCTCTGCGACTGGAAGTAAGAGCAACTGCTGCCTCTGCCTCTGCTGGTGCTGCCGTGTAGTTTCCAGTTGGCTTCCCCTTTCGCACGGCACTGGAATTGTTTTTATGGCGGCCTGCCTTGCTGCTTGCCTGCGATCGAAGGCATCGCACATTGAGTTTCTTCTGCGATTCCTTGTTTATGTTGTGTTGGTTCCTGTGCAGCAGAGCAACGTGGATATATCTCGGCACAATTACGTACATGTACACATGTATGTGCATTGCCCTGGCAATGGTTAAGTAATCAGCCAGTCGAGTATTAATTGAGAGTCTAAAAATAGACTCGCTGCTTATTCTTATTAGCCAAGCAAAACTTGGTAATTAGAACTAGAGGTGGGTTTCCATAATTACTAGAGAGGATATAACAGCAACAAAATCTATCGATTGTTATCTAAGAAGATACTTAATGCATGTTTATTATTAGAGAGGATATACATCAGCATATAATATCAATAAGTATTTACAAAGATTCTTCATACAAGAATTTGCTATGTTATCGATGAGATTAAATTGTTAATTTATTGTGTTTATACAAAACAAAATAAATAAATAGAAAATTGCATGAAATGGAGAATTTGGAAGTGTATTGGCTATTTATACACTTCCATATTCTCCATTTCATGCAATTTTCTATTTATCATTCATTTCATTTATTTAATTATGTCTCAATGCGCGAAACGTAATAAATTTCTACTATGATTGATGTAATAATGAAAAGAAATCTAAGTTATTTTAGTCTATTGATGGCAGTATTGGCTAATATTATTTCACATGTATGGCTTCTTTTAATTCACGTGTTTAAAAATGCATGAAATTCCATGTATAAACATAGTCATTATTAAATGAATAAATAACAAGTTATCATTAACTTATATATTTATTTTATTCATTAAAATATTCTTGTATCATTAAATAATATTTTGAAGTTTAAATTATAATAAGCTGCCTCGAAAAACGTCTGAATGTCATAGAAATAGTTCGAAAACCACGTTAATTGACCCTTTCCGATTGTCACCGAAAACCAAATGTGTACGAGGAGTGTTACAAAAAACAAACAATTCTGTTTCAAATTGTAATCGAATCCCTTGGTACTTGAGTGTGCACCCACCATCCACTTGGTACCACTCTAATTTATGGAAGATCGTCAGTTTTTGGTGGAATTTGTGTAAGACGAGAGTTCTGGGGGTGTTAACGCGTCGTCATTTATAATATTTGGGTTCGGTTTTGTAAGTGGGGGGGGCGTACTCCCAGCTGAAGGATAGAACATATGTATTTCTCTCCGTCCGGTTGCCAGTGCCCGAGAGTAAAGGGATCGAGATGAAGTGGACCCGGCGTGCACTTGATGGCGCCACGAAATCCGAAACAGTTCACGGAGATTTCCAGAATCTAATTGGGATACAAATTTCCCTATGATTGCGTATCCTTTTTCATGAGATATGCAAATATCGATACATTTATGTGGGTGTCCTATCGATATTTGCATGCAGCTCGATAAGCCTTTTAGTTCTCGAAAATAATGTTCGTTTATTTTACAAACAAGCAGATTATATTGAAAACAATTTGAATGTTGCAAGATGCTGTTCCATCAGGTAAGTTCAACTGGGCACACACACATACAGATAGCTTTAACATGTGGCTGGAGTGCGGTGGAGGGGGGAGCAGTGCGAACGCACGGCAGCAGCACCAGCTGCACGTCAGGGAGTTGCAGGTCGACTCGTCTTCCCATTTTTGCCTGCTCGGCTCGCACTCCCCAATCGCAATACTCTCCCCCCCCCTCTTCACACCCGCTGCTGCTGCCGTGCTTCCTCTTGCTTAAGTGTTGTTTCATGTCACCTGGAAAGCAATTGGACATGAAATTGTCGCTTTTCAGTGTGTGTGTGTGTGTGTGAGACAGACAACGGCACATGTGTGTGTGTGTGAGTGTGTGTGTATGTGCATTTGATGCGTTCACAAAATCTTCTTAAATTGAAGTCTCCAACATAAAAGTAATAAAATAAAATCCTTTTTGCCAGGCGACAAATGACAAAGTCACCGAAGGAGTAGGCGAGGAACAGGCGGAGGCAGCAGGAAGGCGGAAGGCGGCACACAGCGCACAAAAGGACGCTCTATGCAAATTGCTTTCGATAAATTTGTTTACGCTTAAGCCATGCCAGAGAGCAGTGAGTCGTCTCCCGGGTCCAGGGCGAAGAAACACTAAAGATTTTGTGACAAATTGCAGAAATCCTTGCAGCTGCCCAGCTGGAGCAGCTCCTCCAACCTGAGCGTTTTAATTGTTTGCCAGACAACTTGGAGTCGACACAGAGCTCAGTGTGCGTGTGTGTGTGTGTGTGTGTACGGGTGTGTATGAGCACGCACCACCTCCATTGGCAAGGTGTTATCAGGCAACAGGAACTATGATATGGTATCAGCACCTGGCATCTTATCGACCACTTGAAAATGGGATTGCTGCTCAAACAAATCGAACGGAGCACACACAACATTCATAAATGGAAACATATTTACTCACTTTTCAAAACAAATCAACAAATCGGCGCGCTTTGTGCCTCAAGTGCCTCAGTCCCTGCCTCTGCCTCCGCCTCTGCCGGGCCTGGCAGAGCTGCAGCTGACTCTCGTTGAGTTAGAGCTGGCGCTGTCCTCAGTCTAACCGGGACTGGGTATGGGTATGGGCATGGGACTGGGGTCGGGACTGACGCTGGCAATGGGTAATGCGACCCGGTACCCGGTACCGGGACAAAGTCAGAATCTCGTAGCCCTTTCCATGGAATTCCCCGCGCGCGTGCGTTGCTCCTTTGTCGGCATTTCGACAACACAGTCACGATTGATTGCCCGCCCCAGCCGATTGACAGTGATTTCTAATTTCCAATTGGTTTTTTTGAGACAACAACAAACACACGCACACACCAATATTATCACCCCATACCACCGACCCCGTCCCCCAACACGGGCGCGTGATAAGTGGGCCCACGCTTCGCCCTGGCCCGGTTGAGACCCATCGGAGATGCTTAGTATGGACAGCTGTCTGTGGCATGCAGCACGACGCGGACGCAGACACACGCGGATTTGGATCAAGCATGTTGTCCGGAAACCAAGCAGACCATTTGAATTCCGGCCAGGTCGCAAAAGGCTATTTAGGTCGATGGATCTCTAATTATTCCTCGACATCGATTACCCTTGAACAGCAACGAAAGTGTTTCCCTATCTAGAACTGTCTTTAGTTTAATTAGTTGGTCGGCAATCCTCGCAGCATCCATTTGCTGTACGATATGGGATTATACAATTTGTTTTCTCTTTAAGCTTTTAAGCTGCACAGAGTCAAATGTGGCCAGGTAAAGTTTGCATCCCCAGAGACGCATGTTCCTGCCTTATTGAGTTTAATTGGGAATAAGCATCCGCAACCAACAACATTGTCCAAAATAAACCTAATCGCACAGCAAAAAGTTGGCAATCCCGCTGAGAATACTCGCATATTTCGTATAATTTCTGTTAGGTAAACACCCGACACAGACAAGCAAAGTTGATAGACCTCTAGAGGGGGTTACAAAGGGCGCGGTGTCATAGGTATCCACGTATTATTAGCTTGCACAATAATGTACATTTAAATATTCTTTATACTCGAAACCAACTTGGAATAAAGCTGTTTAATCCAGCACAGCCCGTATAAGACCTGCCTGCGATCGACCCTGATCGTGTAATTATCATATAGCATATATATCTGTGGTCCCCTTGGAGAAGGCTTCGCCAGAATTCGCATGCGTTGTCACATTGCGACCTCGCACAAGTGCGAGATTCATGTTTGCCACCCAGCTAGTTTCGCATTTGCGAATTTCGAAATTAAATTCCGTGTCATTCCGTGTAAATCATTTACAAAATTAAGCGCAACTGCAGCACGCCGGGGACCGTGGCAATTTATCAAAAATAAATCATCTCTGCGCGCCTCGGCTCCCTTAACCTCAGGCTAATTTGTATATTTAAAATGCAAGTGCAAGAGCGTACATCCACATCCGAATAGGTATCCGAATCTGCATCTGCACACGGAATCCGTATCCAAATCCAGTCAGCCACGTCAAGTACCTGTCGCCAGGGCCACGGCTGAGCTGGGACAGGCGCGTGATAAATGGCAGATTAGTTTGCAAATTTTAGAGGAGTTCGCCCCAAACTAGGCGAGTGCATGCTTATTTACGCGTAACACAGTAATTAGTGATTAAGTAGATGTTTGTGCACTAAAAGTATAAAACAACAGCAAGAACTGCAACCTCCTCAACTGAAATAGAGTGTGTGCAATTAAGACTTCTTTCTGGTCCCGTCTTTATTTAGCTCGAGAGGAGACTGCTGCGCTTGTCTCACAGGTAATTGGCCTGCGCTCTTTCTGCCAAGCTGTCTGCGAAGTGTCCCTGCTGGTGCGATGGTGATGAGTCAACTTTGCTGGCAGACATTTTAATCCTATTGTTTTTATTTACTGCGCTGTCATTGTTTATATTTGTTTTGTATTGTTTTGCAGTGAGTGTTTGTGCTGCAAAGTGTGTCGATTAAGAATGGATATATGTAAATACTTGTTAGTCAACACGCTATGCATATTTCTTAACTTTTGAATGGACCGCAGTGAAAATCTGCAACATAGCGAAAATATAAAATAATATTCTTAAAAATACGCAACAATTGATAATTCTATATTTTATGTATTTCTTTGTTTTCACATTGACATTTGGCTTCTCCCAAGTGTGTGTTTTGCAAAAGATATAATAATATGTTCTCAAATATTTTTGAATTCCTTAAGTGAACTTCTCTCCATATATTCAATGCAATGTTTTTTTCTTTTGACAAGTGATTTTATTAAAAAACTTAACAATCCAATTGGTATAAACGTATATTTATTGCAAAGTTTTAAAATTATTTTGTGATAATAAATAATAACTTATATTACACATATCTAAAAAATAGTTGCATTCAATTTTTCAGTGTTCAAAACAGGGCATATTAACTTTCTGCAAATGTATGTAACAGGCAAATTAAGTCGTGATATACCCCATAAAGTAAATTACTTGACAGCTTGTTTTTTCCGCTTATTTTGATTTTGTTTGATTTCGCTATGTTTAAATATGAATTTTATATTTTTATCGATCCACATTAGTTCATAATACTTTATTTAATAATATATTAAACAAAATATTAAAAAATACCCAAATTATGTTAATAAAAAACTACTTTAAACGTAAATATTCATTGAATTTTTCCTTTTGCAAAGAATTAGTTGACACACTGTATATACTGATTCAGGATCACTAGCGTCCATCTATGTGTCTGTCTCTCTGTTTGTGTGTCAAGATCTCAACTATTATTAAACCTAGACACATTCAATTTGGCATGATAGTTCCTGTGTTTCATTCGCTTAGAAAGTTTATTTAAAATACTTACTTTAAAGTAAACCACTCTTCAAAATTCTCCTATTCGATCGAACAATAAACACAGAGAGCAACATCAGCCAGAAGACTTAGTTTCTGAATTTGTCAGTACATTTGTAACGGATTAACAAACTGGGCAAAGAGTATCTTAATGTCGGGTAACTCGACTATAGTGTTCAGCTTCCATTATAAAACTGCTAGGAATCAAACATTATCAGTGTTTGTGTTTGTTTTGCAGCCATTGACAGTGCTGTCTTTAACAGCTGACGATGTAGGCTCAATATTTTGATTGAAGTATGTACTTGAGATCCAACAATATTATTTTTTAAAGGAATTATAAGAAATTCAAAGTAAGTTTAAGCAACATATCGATGTTGTTATTAAATATTCTAACTCGCATAATGGCGCCTCACACCTTCTTGTAAATATTAATAAACAGTTGTTTCAATTTAGGCTCCGACAGCAGCGGCAAATATTGTTGTGCTTAATGTAGAACCACTCGAATCTAATTGACTGAAATAAGAGATGTTAAAATTAATTCAAATCGATTCAAATAAATTACTGCTGGGCAACGGGGATGGGACCGTGGCTGGGGCTGGGGCAGCCATCGCAGCCCCGTCGCAAACTAATTACGGGCAAGTGCAAATGTTTATACAGTAAAAAATCATTTTTCGTCGCTGACAACTCTCGACTGTCGGCGCAATTTAAAAGCAATCATTAATTATGTAGGGCTGCATTTGAGGCAAGCGACCGAGTGTCGTCGTCGTCGTCGCAGTCGCAGTCGGCGCGACAATGACGACATTGACAGAAGGCTGCCGTATCGGGCGTTCAATAGCAAACATTTATTAGTATGCAGGCGGTATTAGCAGGTACAGCGCGGCGTTGCCCGTAATCGAGGCACTAATGTGCTGTATTCTGACCTAATCGACTTCAGTTCATCATCAGTCTCTTAATCGATTGATTTAAATGAAGTATCAGTCAAGAATAAAGTTCACTTGTCTTGCGACAGCACTCCCTTACATGACTCCGATAACACCTTGCGCAACTAACCAAATAGCAAAGGTATTCCTCTATTTGGCGAACCCAAATACCAGGCCACATGGCAATTACAAGCGACATCATGCCCGCCATGAGCCATTACTCACAGCAGTTCTGCTATCGCCCGGTGAACACGGATCCATTACGGTATCTGGTGTTGGACAACGCTTAAGTCCGCGATATAAAACCAAGCGAGCGTCCATAAATTCGATAAATAATTATTGCAGCCGAATCCTTTGGGTGCGAGGCTGGTGGAGGGCCATGACAATGCGATGCGGCGATGCTATCGGTGCACGGGTCGGTGCATGTACCGTTATGCCGTAGTCGACTGTCCGCATTCCGCCTGCAGCGCTGGCCTGCAGTTAATGTTCCTCTATTTGCAGTAATGCCGCCCGCTCTGGCCACCGCCGCAGGCCGAAGGCAGCTGCCCGGCCCACCCGGCGAATGCGCATTTATTAAATGGAAATTGGATGGCGTCGACCGACGCTTTTCTTGGCCGGCTGGGACAGTTCCAATTTGCAGCACCATGCAAATTGTATTGTAGTCGAGTTATTGTATAATTGGCGCAGTGTCGGAGGGGATGGGAGGGCGGAGGTGGAGGTGAAGGGGAGGTCAGCGCGCTGCAGCATCGGGCTGTGCAAGGGAAGCGCCCTGTGTTTGTTTGTGTTTGTGTCAATAAATTAAAATGAGAATTGATTCGCTTACGCCCGATTTAAGCAACAACAGGGCCGTCCATTTTATGGGCAGATATGCACACGGACCGCCACCGCCACCATGTTAACAGTCCCAAACAGACACGATAGGATACGGTTGTTATTGTACTACGGACACCACGTACGTGTGTGGATCTGTATCTGTTTCTGGATCCAGGCACGGAGCATGTGCAGCCGCGTGTGCTCGCATTTCGAAACTATTAACAAACAAATTATATGTTGGACCCGCACTTTAAAATCCAATTTCAGCACGCATTACAAGAAAATTCCATTAAACAATGCAGCATGCACTGGTCGAATGCAACTCCCTCCCTGCCCCCTCAGACCGACCTATACCCGCCTGAGCGACCCTGCCAGACACTGTGTCTCCGGCGTGTCTCCAAGCAGGGCTAAGCACGCCCAGAGCGCATTAAGATAAGAGGAATCATCTAACAAAACGCATAATCTACACGCTGAATTCAAAATCGGTTAAACAATTTAAATTTATTTGAAACTCAGCCTAAAACAAACGATGGGATAGCATAACGGACTCTCGAAGAAGATAAGCTGCGGGTCCACAAAGTCTACTCGTCTCGACACTGGTCAAGTCACTGGACGTCCGTCCCTCTGTCTGGGACAAAGCCAAGCACTCCTCCTCGCGACAAACCTGTATATGGTAAATGTCAACGGAATAATAAAATTAGTTGTTTTAACGACAATGAAATTGTCCTAGCGCGGGTCTCTCGTCTCTCTTCGTTCTCTCTCTCGCTCCCTATCCTACTCTCGCTGTCTCTTTTCCGACCACGATCGGTCGATGGAAGGCCAATCAAACGGCATCGTAAATATTATCTTGGCCATCTGCAACTTTGCAGCCTCCAGCAAAGTATCGACATCGAAGTGCCTGTTGTTCCATAAATTTTCCAATGTGACATTCCTTTGTCATGTTAATTAGACCGCCAAGTGCGGGGGGACAACGAAATTTGATAGGGCATCTGAGATACCTGCTCTCGGAATCATGGAATATCTCTTGGAATCTCACCGATACTCACGCTCGTAAAATGCAGGCCACAAAGGGTCATCGCATCATTTCAACGCAACTCTTCAGAAAAACTATCGTTCTACCCAAAAAACCACTCCTAGACTGTGTGGCGACGACAACATGAGCTTGGGGATCCGCCATTCATTAATATTTATTAACTCCACTCGATATTTACATAACACAAAAGAAAATCTATAATCAACGACTATTGAATGCATTCGAAGAGCGCGTGAATCTTTCTGAGCCGCAGACAATGCTTATTAGCCTAATGAAAATGTGTCCTGAATGGAAATTTTCGAACTTGAAGAATTGAGAATTGAAATACTGATATATAATAGTAAATCGTTAAAAGCAGTTAGCATATCATACGATATGCCAGGAGGATGTAGAGTGGCACGAAATTATTATGCCGGCCTATTCCTTACAATATATTCTAGTTGGTAGTATACATATATATTACTTTCAGTAATTATCGAATGCTCAGCTGAATTTCATATTTCCCTTACTACTTATTGGAACATATATATATCTTCTTCCGTAGAGAAACCAATCGATGTGCCTGAAGCTTCGCGAGAATTGCTTGCGCAACGATTCCATAAAAAAAAGAAGATACACTGAAGCCCGAAAACAACCTCCTCTGGCCGCCTAATGGCCATAATTATTTTCACTCACTTTATCAACCTGACTTGGGTGAGTTCACCCATGTATGAGGCCTGTGTGGCTGTCTGTGTGCGCGACGATGTCAGAGAGGCACGATGTCTCGGTTCCGCGAAGGTGGCCAACGGTCCCACAGTTTGTAGGCGTTTGACATCGTTGTAAATGCGTATTTTTAGTTCCTCGCCGTTGCTGTTGCCGTTTAATTCCGTATTTCTTCAATTCTCCGAGGTAGAGTCGCCGAGGTGGTGGGGAATAGTGCACGTGTGGTCATGATTTATAGCCTACAATGTACATCCATTAGAGAAGGCTTCAAGCCGGGGCGTCCGAAAGTCAAAATACGACCAAGATGAAATGTCTATGATCGGCTTTAATTAATGAATCGTCTTAGGCGCTGGGAAGATAAGTCAAGCGCCGAAAAGCCAAGCAGAGTTCAGCACATTCGTTAAATTAGAAAGTGCGAGTCAAACAACAATCAAATCTTGCACATGTTCAATATACATTGTGGTATTTATTATGTCATTAATATATAGGATTACTTATTATATATAATACTAATTATAAATATCTTCGTTATATTAATTTATAGTAGAGGAAGAACATAGTAAAAGCAATTGTATAAAATAAAGGGAATCAGCTAAAAATACTAGTTAATTTCGATAGATAAACTAAGCAACACTGTTATCGCACAAGAGTTAAAATATCGATGTGGCTATCACGTTACATAACTAGCAGCTTTTTGTTGGCATTGCAACAACATTGTTTCTAAGGATAATATACAGCAAAAAGAAAAGAACAACGAGAAAGGAAAAGGGAACGGGAAGAGTAATTATAGTAATGGTAATTAAAATAATCACAGTCAAGTTGGAGTTCACTTGGACTGGTTGGATAAGTTATGGAGCATGATCACAGCAGTCGTCGAGGCAGTTAGTCAATAACTCAAACACAGTCGCTTAATTTCAGATTCCGCAATTGGGGGGAGAAATTAGCATACAGCATCACGTATACGCCCCGATGTGCGCAAACTCAAGCCGTAAGCAGAAAGACGACATCGCACACATTGCACATCACACACACACACACACACACGCACACACACGGATATACAGAGAAGTACACCCATTCCACGATGCTGTTTCCAGGATATTAATTGTTATAGTTGCGAGATGTGTCTGCTTGAATTGTTTCTGAGGCTTTGTGCGTTGCAACGAAAATTCTAATCTTGTTGAAAACGTTGCGCCGTGCCCGACTCTGTCAAAGCCAGAGCTCAAGTCAGCGACAGAGCCGGAGCCGGAGCTGGAGCTGGAGCTGGAGTCAGGCACATTTTGGCTACACTGACACAAGGATTTCCGTACATGACAAGCAGCAGCAATAATTTATAGACGCTGCGTAAGCAGGCTGCGTGGCTAAGGATGCAACGCACTGGCAGCCAAGCAAGCACACAAGCATGAGCACGACGCACACTCACACACACACACGCACATCTTGTAGGTTTGGGGTAGGCCTGACGTTCGTTGGTCTTCGCCCAGTTGCCCCTTCTCCTTCTTGTCCCGCCCTGCTCTGTGTATTTGTTCTCGTCTTGTTTCGCCTAAATGACACTTTGCATTCTTGTAGCATCTTGAAACTTAGGCCAACCATTGCTTGTGGGCTCGTCCGACCGCCTCCCGGTTTTCTCGTCTGACAGCCCCCGTGCGGCCCCTTTCCTCGCCCCTCTGCCAGCCTGCCTGCCTGGCTGCCAGCAGACACAGGACTTACGCAAACGCATCTTTCAGGCATCTTCGAGCCTTTAATTATTTTCGAGCAAATTTGTGTTCTTTGGAATGTTATAATTGAGTGTGAATAGTCTCGATGAATATGAAAATTTGTGAAAATTTAATAAAACTTTATGTGCTCACTCGCTCCAGCAGCTGCTGCTGTCCTACTCCTCGTCGGGCAGTGACTAATTGTTTTAATAGTCAGAAGCATTTAAACAATTTGCTGATAAAATATGTCTCCGAATACATATGGGACAAACAAGCAGGCTGGTCGAGTTTCTCTGCTCGAATTCAACACATTCTTCAGCTGCCTTTAGTGCCACAAATACTTCTGAGAAATACCGAAAAACTTTAATTCAATATATAAGATATTAAGAAGTTGCACTCTTTATTTAAAAGAACTTTGTCCTTATTTACACTACGATATATATTATGTTTCGATATATGTATGTATATTGTTGATATTGAAGCTAGTTTTGTATTCTAAGATTGTCCTAGCTTCTCTTGCTGAGTAGTTTTCTGCTTATCGTGGATATCGATGAGTATTATCTATCGACATATAACGTTTATATTTTTTTTTGTTGAGCTACTCTTAGCCCTCCTTGCTCAATAGTTACTCTGCCTATTAGAGCTGGAAAAACATCGATGTATCGATATATCGAAGTTTCTCAAAGCGCAACCTATTAATTTATAAATGCAATTAATAAATCAAAAGGGGAGATTGCAGTTTCCGAGACGTCAAGATCTGACGATTGATCCTTATAAATCTCGAGGAGATAAGACAAAAATACTAAGAAATAATTTGTTGTTTTCGGCTTAGTTTATTAGATATAGCCTTTGAAAAGTCCCGCTTTCCCATATAGAATTCTCAGCTGAACATCGAACATTGATGTTTAAAAATTTAATTTTAAAAAATTGGAAAACATCGATGTATCGATACGTCGTCGATGTTATTTCCAGCTTTAACTGCTTAGTGTAAATATATTGTAAAAGATTTCGATGCATATATCAATATTAACATTTCCCTGAACTATGTTCTTATTTACATAACGATATGTTCTTATTTACATTACGAATATCGTTGAATAGTTGATATGTTTTATAAGCTTGGCTTAGCCTCCCTTGGTGAATAACTATTCTGCTTATTATGAATATAATGTGATATCGATGCTTATATAGATATTTAGATTTCCCAGAAATTAGCTACAATAAAAATCGTACTATTTTCCTCCGAAAATTATATTACAAAACATAACAACTAATTCTGTCAATCATAAATTATCCAAGTTTTCACTGGATGTTGAAGGATTGCCCACACACGATCGCAGCGATCGCGAACTGGTTTCGTACACACACACAGAGAGGGATTGATATGCATATGTATGGGTATGGAGAGAACGGGTCGCATGCAGCTGGGAAGTTAATGCGACAAGTTTCTAAATGGGTAACAATTTTCAAAGTGATTAATTCGCCTTCTGGCTGCCAACGAGATTTTGAGCATTGGATTGATTTATGGCCACGAGACGTTAAGTGGATGCAAGATAAGTTAACTGTCGTATATATCCTCGCCGCTGGTGACCGATCACAGACAATACGCGCGCGAGTGCCATTGCCGAGGCCGAGGCCAAGTCCGAAGAGAAACAGTCTTTCTTGGCCGTCACACAGTGGTTGCAACTGGAGTGAGGTTAAGAGGGGATTGGGGGGAGCCAGCTCTATGGGTTATGGGCCATAAATGAGATCGCTACACAAACGCATGTGAAGGATCCTCACTTGGTCGCCACTTGGTCGTTAGCGATGGCATGTGATGCGATTAATTTAGCCGGCTTACTGATTGGCCGTCCGTCCCCAGGTCCCCAGGTCTCTAGGTCCCCCGGTTCATCGGTCCGTTCGGGGCATTTGTAATGGGAAATTTTATGCCCACCGCGAGTCGTTTAGTATTGTTGAGCAAACTCGTAAAGCGCATAACACAGCATTATGGGAACGGAACTTGCGCCCCTGCTGGCCGCGAGAGAGAGAGGATTAAAGACGGAAACAATTTCGAAACGAAGAAGAAAGAAATTTGTTACTACATGTCGGAGCATGCATAAGCGTGCAGCTAAATGGCTAAATGACGGCGCTACGCGGACTGCACGTGGCGTTGCGAGATTCTAAAGTGTGTCAAATAAAGACCAAATTAATCACTTGCACTTACATCCTCCTCCTCCTCCTCCTCCTCCTTGCAACTAGGCACGGCGAAGGCGGCTCGCATTGCCTTCAGCAGCTGTCAATTTCAATTGAATTGACAATTTGTTGCATAATCGACGAACTGCCGAATGTTAATTTATCAAGCGCCGATAGTCGTTACAAATTGTTTTCCCCACAAACAGCCAAACTCCCCGCGCGCGCTCACTAACCCACCACACACAGACCAAGGGCCACACACACATGCACGGGCACACGGTTGTCGCCTCGTTTGCTGCCTCTAATAGTCACTTTGACAGCGACGTCGCGTAGTTTGTCGTGTGCATGTGGGCCTGGGCCTCAACCTGGTCGCGATCTATGGCTTGGCTTAAGGGTTTCCCCTCAGATTTGCGTCTCATTGTTGTCTTGTCTTATCCCCAACAGTTGATGAATTTGAACAGCAAGTGAGAAGGTGAACTGCCGGTTAAAGTGCGATAGTTAGGCTGCGTATGCTGTTAGCCATACGATTCCCTATAAGGCAATGTTATATAAAAGTCGAGGACGATATTAATATATTCTTGCCGAGACTTATCCCTGTTGGAAGTAGCTACCAGTTCAATTGCGATTGTTAAGCTTCCCATTCCCTTCCCTCTATCCCTAATGAGTTGGGCAGATTACTGTCCCTTTGGGGATATCAATGAGACGGCAATGAGATATAAAAGTCAAGTACAACATTATTCCTCTGTTAATAATAATCGATAACATGGTTAAGCCCGACGGAGTCCTGAGCCAGATCATCCAGCGGAAGGGCTTCGAACTAGTCGTCATGCAGTTAACATTGAAGGAAATGAAGGAATGTTGGAGAAGCACTACGCTGATATGTCTAGCCGCCCCTTCTTCCCCAGTTTTGTCAATTGGATAATCTCCGGTCCAGTGGTTACGGAAGGTTTCGAGTGTAGTCAATGCTGACCATCAAATGTTGGGCGCTACCAACCAAGCCAACTGCCTGCCCACACCATTCGCTGTCATTTCCATATCCAGGATGGCCACAACATCATCCACGGCTTCGACGCTGCCGAGTCTGCTGAAAAGGAAATAGCTCTGTGCTTCAATAGGAAGCAGCTCCGTCAGCTACACCCCAAATGCCCGGGACTGGATTTAGGAATAAGTATTCTTCTGAAGAATAGAGCATGTTAATCTGCTAGAAAACTTACTTTACTTTATTTATTAAAATTGCAGGAGCAAGAAGCTCTTAGTTAAAGTGCAATACTTAAGCTATACTCGGGACACTCCTACTCCCTCGCCTAATCACTAATGAGTTGGACATACGATTGTCCAATGGGATTATCAATATAGATAATGCGATCTATAAGTCAAGAACAACATGTTTCATCTTCTGTTATTAATATCGATATATTCCTGCCGATAAACATCCCTATAACAGTAGCAAGTAACTGTCAGTTAAAGTGTGATAGTAAGACTTCCGTTGGGGAACTCCTATGCCTTTCCCTATATCCCTAATGAGGTTAAAGCCATTCTCATTTGTTTTTTATGCGATAGTACGTGCGATGGTACATGCATTTATTTGTCGTAAAAACGACGTGTTCATTCATTTGCGCAGTTTTTCCATTCTACTCGTTGGCATTAATTTGGGTTTTTCTGCTGCCATAAATGCGACATAACGGTACACGTATGTCTGCAATGAATTATAATATTTTATTTATGTTAATTTCGTGTGGTACGTGGCAAAAAATGTACGTTGTTCGCAAAAGTAATTAGCGGTGATTTAAACAATGATAAAAAATAACTATTGGGGCAGCCGACGCCCATTAAAGCGTGTTAACAGTCTCCTAACTGTAATGGGAGATTGTCGGGTAATTCTTTCGTTTGTACAGCCTGTACATAGACCAGAGTATACCCAAATCTGAATATATCCCCAAAGTATAGTTCCCCCAAATAAAAGGCGTAAAATCATTATTATTATGACGATGTTTTCTTTTATTGAACGAATTTTAATTAGCATTAGATTATGAAGTTACAGAAACGACGTGTTGTTTTATTTAAAGTCTGTTAAATGTTAAACAATGTAAAATTTTATCACAGTTTATAATCTTAAGTCTACGTTAAGTGTGTGTGTCTGCCTGTGTACAAAGCTATTTATGAAAGAAGCGATCTTATAAGGTATTTCCTAGGTGTATTAAGACAACGGCTCTCTCTAGTAAACCTTAGTGGTAAATTAAGAATAAAATATTACACAATCCATTACGTTGTTTTTGCACGAGCCCAATAAATGGTAATCTGTAAAAATAAATGTTATCGATACATAACTTGTTATCGGCAACTTTGTCTGACACTCACCTTAGAATAATATGCTTAGATATCGCAGTTACTAGCACATATATAAGGTCTGTGTCCAGCTCTACACGGGAGTTACGCTACACATGAAAACCGATTATATAGAAGTTATATATGGGACTCAGTGCGGTGACCTTACCTCTTGAAGACTGTCTTGAAGATGTTCTCGTTCCTCTGCAGATGCGGCGGGGATGAGCTGCTGCTGCTGCCGCTGCTGCTGTAGTCGTCCCGGTGCACGTTCGTCGGATATTCATACTCGCCCAGCCGTGTGGAGAAGTTCACGGGGTAGTTGCAGGCGGCACTGGTGGTGGAGTTGGCGTAGGCATTACTGCTGCGACAGGTAGCGGTCATAGGGATTTGTGAAGCGGTAGGCAGTAGACTCAAAGCTCCGCTCAAGACCTTCATATTCGGCGGAGTTTGGGGTGGAGTATCGGGTTGGGCTTCGGGAAACCCCATCGCCATCGCCCGCTGATTCGCTATTGACTGAGACTGCTGCTGCTGATGACGAATTACTGGGAACTGGGACTGCGCCTGTGGCTGTGCCTGTGCCTGTCCCTGGACAGCCTGCTCGGGGGATAGGCCCAAGCCCATCGCCAGCCTCATGGCCTCGTTCGGATTTGAGGGGTTTGCCGTAGTAGGGATGGTAGGCGTATGTGTGCCGTTGGAACTGCTGGTGCTGCTGTGGCCCAGTGGATTGGCCACTGACTGGACACTGCTGCTGCTGGTGCTGTAGGGGCCACTGTTCGTGGCCGTAGTATGGAGCTGCTGCGTCGTAGCCCCTAGAAAACCCCCGTAGGCCGTGGTGTGCGCCCTTACATAGGGTGCTCCGTTGAAAAGGTGACTGCCCATCGGCAGGGGCTGCTGCTGTTGCTCCTGCAGCTGCTGCTGCTGCTGATGCATCGCCAAGCTCTCCGGCTGGGACTGAGAATGCAGATGACGCTGCGCCGCCAGCTGCTGCTGCTGCTGCATAGACAGTACCTGTCCTTGCACTTGGCCCATGCAAGCAGGTGGGGGAGTTTTGCAGGCAACTGTGTCGGCCAAGCTCCAGATTTTGGGCTTCGTAGCTGGAATCGGCACACCACAGTCCCGGCCTAATTGGTTTTTTGGATCGCCGTGTTCACTGTGCTTCCCGGCCATGCCCTGTCCACTGTCGCCGGCGTGGAACGAAGCCGGCAGCACGGCCTGCTGTGGCTGGTAATAAGCAGGGTGCTGGTGATGATGATGGTGGTACGGATGGTACGCCGCCGGGTGGCTACTGCCAGTGGGGCCGGCGTGATAGCCGGCCGAGGGATAACCAAAGCCAGCACGCAGTATGTTTGACTGGCCAAGGTTCTTCTGATCCTCCTCCAGCAACTCTTCTTCGTCTTTAGCAACATCTGCAGCAAAAGATAAAGAAAGCTCTGCTTAGTGCTGGGAGACCTAACCAATCCTTTTACCAGATTTATCGATATCTTTTGCAGATAATTGTTGGAAAATTGTGGGAAATAATCTAATTTACCTTTGGACAAACTGCCACCGTGCGAGTCCTTGCTGGACTCCAAATCATCCTTCTCCTTCTCATCGTCAGAGACCAGCGCGTCGTCATCGTCGTCAGTGCGATTCTTTGGCTCCCACGTCATCTTGTTCTCCTTCTTCAGGCGCCGACGCGCGTTGGCAAACCAAGTGGAGACCTGGGTCAGCGTCATCTTTGTGATAATGGCCAGCATGATCTTCTCGCCCTTGGTGGGATACGGATTCTTCTTGTGCTCGTTGAGCCACGCCTTCAGTGTGGCCGTTGACTCACGCGTGGCATTCTTGCGGCGTGCGGCCAAGTCGTAGCTAGCGCCATAGCTGAAATGATCAATGAAAGTCTGCTGGTCAGAGCTGGTTGTGGTCGAGCTGGCTCGTCTGCATTTTCCATGGAAATTACAGTGCAGGCGAACATGGAAATTCATTAAAAATGCGAACAATTTAAATGGATGCTTTCATAAGACCAACGCTATCCGGCAACGCCAACGCTAACGGGACTGCAGCGCAGCCACGCCCCTCAGAGTGTAGTACAACATCAAAATATTGTAAAACATAGTTGTGAAACAGCGCAACAGAAAAGAGAAATAACAAAACTCGAGAGAAACGAGGACGCCAGCGACGCGCGTGTGGTCACTACGGGGCGGGGCGGGGCGGAGCGGGTGTGGGTGCCAAACTACCAGATCCGGGGCTTAAGCCAACGATGAAGGGATGTGGGGGGGAAACACAGAGGGGTTGCTGCACAGCATTATTGCGTTTGCATTTTTATCCTGTCGCTCTTGCACTAAAGTTCTACTAGCTAAATTAAGCCTCAACCCAAGCGCAACATCCTGCCTGCCACTGCAGCAACTCATCTGGGCAACAGCTCCCGCACCACCCACCCCTTTCTCCCACGCCCTGTTGCAGCACCCCTTTACTCGCACTGCCAGAGAGTGCTTCATTTCTTTTTTTTTTCTCTTTTTCATGGGGATTTTTATGGTGCCGCAGAATCAACAGTTTGTGCGGTGAATTTTACAACAAGATAAAGAAGGATGCTGATGTTGGTGCTGTGCAGCAACCAACCTCCGGCGGAGTCCTGTCGGTGTCCTCCCTTTTCCCTTTTCCTCTTTTTTCCTGTACGTCGCCAACGGAAAAAAGAAACAGATTTTTATGCAGCGTTGAAGTTGATGTTTGAGTTTTTGCTGTTATTGTCTGGCGCAAGGACGTTGAGCATTCTACTGAGCAAAACTTGTGCTGCATACCAACTTATGCCGGAGTGCCAAAGTGCCCTGCACAACAGTTGCTATTCAAGCTATCGATTTCAGGCACTTATCGAATTAGTTTTGAAAATTAAGCAACACTTTGTGACAAATGTGAACTTTAAGAGAGCTCAAAGTGAACTTTAATCGGATATACTGTTATTTCTACATCACTTTGGGTTTATCCCTGTAATATATTCAATATTTAAAATTATTAGGGTTGCCATATGTACACAATTTAGCAGTAAATGACAAATGGGAACTATAAAAGAGCTTAAAGTGAACTTTAATCGAATATACTCTTATTTCTACATCACTTGAGGTTTATCCCTGTAATATATTCAATATTTAACATTATAAGGGTTGCCATATCTACACAATTTAGCAGTAAAACCTATGGTTTTGAGCGTTTTTTGGGAACAGATTACTGTTTTTTCTGCAAAAAACATGGCATACATATACGCTTCTTAATGTTGCACGCTGTAAATAAGTCGGATCGGAACAATATATCGTATAGTTGCTATACAAACTATCGTTCGATTTCTGTTATTTTTCAAGGTATTGCAAAATCCAAATTTACTACATCGGATTTTTTTATATACATATATGCATTTAAAATTTCATCGAAATCAAACATATATAACATATAGCTGCCATAGGAAGGCAGGAAGAAGCAGGTTTTAGTATGAAGACAAGTTTTGATTTAATAAATAGCTTAACTTATTAGTGCCAACCAAAGTGAAACATATAGTAAAATTGAATATACACAATTTCATTCAATTCTGCGCCATTATATATAACAAGTATTGGAACAATCGGAGGATATAAGAACCTGCAATGGTATAGAACCTTCATGCCGAAGTTATTACTATCGTTCTGTTATTTTACATCCGTTGGAGTCTCTCAGGGCTATATTCAGTATAAAATACTAGATTAAAAGATTAAAAACTTGTTGAATTTCCATATACATATGGGAATAGGGTTCGCTAAGTTGCTAAATAAAACGTAGCACGGACATTTAGGATTAGGTACGCCTTAAACATGTACAAACATGCATGAACTTGTCTTATTGCCGTCGCGCTTTCGTGTTGTTTTATAGCTCTCTCTCTCTCTCTCTCTCTCTCTCTCTCCTCCATTTTCCCATTCGCTTAAGCATCTCATGAACGGCTAAACAAATGTTATGATTCCAGTAATTTAGTGCACGAAGCCCCGCGATAAGAGCGCAGACCAGGGCCGACGTATTATTATCGCGTAGGCTGGTAAGCTGACCGGAACCGTTGTTGTTGTTGTTGGCCTGTTGCCTGGATGCGACCCGGAGATTTGTTTAGTGCGCTTTTGTTAGCCAAATGCTTTACAATTTGACGAGTAGAAAAGAGCCACAAACGGCAAGCGAACGTGGCTAATTGCCACGCATTCTATTCTTGCACTCAGTGCGTGTCTGTGTGTGTGTGTGTCTGTGTGTGTGTGCTATGTACCTGCTGTACATAAGTTACTGTAGCTGTGTGTGTGTGTCGACTGTATGTAGCGTGCCCCATAATCTTGTTAACAAATCGAATTCTTGTTCACACAAAAACAATAACTGACGAGGGAGACTGTCGCCGCAGCCCTGCCCTGCCTCACCTGCATACACACACACATTGGTAAACATACATGCACACATATACATATATGTATGTATGTACAATTGTAAAATGAACATGCAATTTAGTTTTAGCCAGCGATTATAATTACACACTGTTGTTGTTATTGCCGCTGTTATTATCTGGCTAGCAGCAATTTACAGCGCCTGAACACATTTTAAACAAATAATGCCAAGCACGTCAAATGACATTGGCCAGAGAGAGAGGGGGAGATAGAGAGAGAGAGGGAGAACTGCAGTGGCAGCTGACAACTCTGTCTGTCGCGCCTCCACCCACATTCGCATTCCCCATTAGCCAGCTCATCCACTCTCTTGTCCCCCTCTCCTTCTCCTCCTCCCTCTCCCTTCCCCCCTCTCACTCTTTGCCAATCTGTGACAATGAGCTGAACAAAGCGCAACCGTTCTTCTTTAAATGTCTGTCAACGTGAGTACGCTCGCTCAATATGGCGGCCAACATGGCGTTCATTTACTCACACCTTCCAGCTGCGCCCTACTTCACTTCATTCACTTAGCTCTGCTGCTGCTGCCGCTGCTGCAGTTGCAGTTGCCCAGTTCCAGTCCCGGTTGCAGTGCCCCCTCGCCCTCCTCCCCGTCTGCCTATGCCTGGCTCCATTTCATGGGCTTTCTGCACGCAACCTCTACCGACCCCACAGCTGCAGCCGCCACAGCCACATACACATCCACATGCACATGGACAGCCCCAACGTCCAGCGGGGAAGCCGCAGTCGTCGCGACGGCAGTTGCAGTTGCAGTTGCATGTCCGATGACTGTCCGCTTCCACTGTCGCTGCCTCTCTGCCTCTGCTGCTGCTGCTGCTGCTGCTGCTGCTGTTGGTGAGTGCGTGTGTGTATGCAAACTCAATAAATGTACCTATTTGTGTATGCGTGTGTGTGTGCGTGTGTACAAACACATGTAAGCAGCAGTGTAAGCACACACACAATGGCTGCACGTGCATACATGTGTGTGTGTGTGTGTGTGTGTGTGTGTGTTTATATATTTCTAGCGCGCACTGTGGCGTGCAATTAACTGCGATTATTTTCGCCGTAATCATAAATAAATAATTTCGCGCGCTCTAGCAATTTTCACAATTCAAATTTTATTATCGCCTCTCGCTGTCTCCATCGCTGCTCCATCTCTTTCTCTTTTGCTCTCATTATCTTTCTCTTTCCCTTTCGTTGTCGCTGTCCCCAGACGATGTCGTCCCTGCGCTGCCCTTCGCCAGGCGACGCTGCCCCGCAGCAATTAAATTCAAATCAATTTTAAGTACTCGCAAACATTTTACAATTAATTATGGGTGCGCCATCAAAACAAAAACAACAACAACAACAAAAGAACCAAATAAAAACAAAAACAATGTCGCGCGCATTTAATTACGAATTAATTTAAATAGGCAACAGCTGCAAATGTCCTTTAATTTTTGACCATCATGTGCTGTATCAGTATATCACCAGACAAACGATCCTAAACCCAGTGAGAATGTTCTTCAAGGATAGCTATCTATCTATATCGGCCCTAAACAGAAGCGATGGAAACAAGAATAATATCTAGTATGGTCTATATCTGGCCCTTTATATTAGACTATCATTTGGTATATAATACAAGTATGAAGACTTTCCAGACAAAGGATCCTAAACCCAGTGGAAATGTAATTAAAAGATATCTGGCTCTAAGCTTGGCCCCAAACAGAAGCTAAGAGAACAAGGACATAATCTATGCTTTATCTGAACCTTTAATATAGAACTTTATTTTGGTATACTACGATATAATAGTTGCAGGACTTTCCAGACAAGGAATCCTAAGCCCAGTTAAATGGATATCTGGCACTAAGCGAGAATATTATATGCTATATATTTCGACCTTTAATATACTATGTACAGTTAGTCAAGTAACTCTTTACACATGTTATTTTTCATCTGTTTCTGGATAAGAATATAATCTATGCTATATCTTTCATGTGGTATACTATTCTCGTATAAAGATTTCAAGACAGTAAAAATGTACCTAAAAGACATCTGCCTCTAAACTTGGCCCTAAACAAATATTAAAGGAACATTAAGATATATTATATAGGTTAACTATTGGAATATAAGGACAGATCAAGGATTATGTTATAAACCTAGTAAAAATTTACCTAAAAGATGAATGGCTCTAAGTTTGGGCCTAAATATATTTTATTATATACTTTACATATATATCTCAACCTTAAATATTGGACTATCATGTGGTATATTAGGATTTCTCAGAGAAAGAATATTTAGTGCTGTGATGTATCTAAATGATATCCGGCCCTAACCTTGGGTCTGAACACAAACGGAACAAGAATATAGTAAATGCTATATATGTATCTCCACCTTTAATATTAGACTATCATGTGGTATATTAAGACATTCCAAACAAAGCATCCTTAACTTGGTAAAAAATTAGCTATATGATAGCTTATGCTTTGATCTGAAGCTAACGGAACAAGAATATATAGTATATAGCTCAACTCACCCGTAAGCCGACATGGGATCATAGGAATAGTACCCGGTGGTGGGCTGTAGTCCGGCAGAGGTCCAGGCGCCCATCTCAGTGCCCGCAGCTGTGTCCTTCAGTCCATACGGGTTGCTCTGAAACATAAATCACAAATCCACAATAAGCAAAAAGTCCAAATCCAAATCCGATGAATACGTAATACTCAAAATTCAATTTCGCTTTTTTCGTGATTAAACATTAGCTAAACAAAATGATTTTCCCACAGTATTCGTACAACAAAACCGAAATACAATAACAAGAAAACAAAAGTTGACAATTTTGTTAACATGGAATTTATAATTTGGCAACATATTTTGCCATGAAACAAGCGTACGAGCTGACGCTGACCATATTTCTACCCGACAATCTGACGGACAGAATGATGCGTATCCGAAACCATAATTTAGACCGACAACTTTAGAGATAATATAAAAAATCGAAAATGAACTAAGCAGGAACATCTCGCAACGTTCATTGTCGTTTTGGGTCGACACTCTTGATTTTTATAGTATATCGCACGACCTTAGTGTGTCGGCTGCCCTCCTCCTCCTCTCCCCCCACCCCCTTGGAAAACGACAGGTCGATTTATGAGCGACAACTATTGGTCAGGCCAGATCAGACCCGGGGGGGTCTGTGGAGAAGGAGAGAGTCTAGCGCCCAATCTGGTTGGCCGACTGGCTTTGGAGACAGCGACTTTTGTTCGCTCTTGATTTATGAAGCGACATTAACATTTTTAATTGCCTAACATCATGTATGCCATTGTTTATTAATTTTTTACCTCGCCTCTACCTTGCCGAAGCCGCGGCCGCAGCCGCCGCTGGGGAGTGACAAATATATTTATCAATCGGAGCAGGTATCGAATCGGGTATCGCGGTATCGTCCATCACTATCTACATGGTCTGCGCATTTCAAATCAAACGGCAGAAGGCCGACACACTGTATCCCATAGAACACGACTCAGACCAATCTCCAGGGCTGAGGGGGTCTCCGACATGGCCGAAATTACTTGCCGCGAACTCGCTACTTATTATCGCACGGGATGTGCGAAGGCAACGCGAAGCAGCGAAGTCAGTGATATTTTTCTTAATTAAAACCGGCGCCGGATAAGATGGTCAGGTGCGACGAGCTGCAGCAGGCAGCAGCGGAAGCAGTAGCAAAAACAAAGACAGAAGCCGAAAGCAGATTGAAGAGCGAGCCAAAGCGGAATGAAAACAATTCACTTTGGGTTCGTTGTTCTTGTTAATAACAATTAAACATGACACCCGGCTGAGCTGCGATAGCAGTTCTTTCTCGATTACTATATGAAATCCATTTTACGACCTTTTATCTAGACTCTCCTTCCAGGGAAAGATAAACCCTCTTCAAAAACTAAAGAGAGGAACTGAAATTCCTATTGAATGATGAATTATCACATCGGAAAGACATAATATATATATATATATATATATACTTCTCTATTAGCTTGTCTATATACTTGTCTCTCGTTTGACGTCTTAATTATGCCTTGTGTCTCTTATGAAACTTGAAACTTCGATACGATATCTTGCCTACTTTTTTACGGTATATAAAAATTGATTTCGTTAGTTTGTTTTTTTTAACTTAATGAGTGAGAACAAGAATGCTCAGCACTACTTTCATAAAGATATATTATATATATTATTTATGTGAGTATATATTTATGTGTACAAATATCCACTGACATTTTATACCCCTAATTCGTCTATAATCGTATTTAACGAAGAAATCATCGAAATATACAAACTATAACTGACTATAATAATAATATATATATATATATATAAAATATAAGGAAAATCATAAAAGACTACAATTTTTAACCTAGGCTAGTGTGGCTACTATAGGAATAAAAAGGTCTAACCTCGGTTAGTTTTATCTTTATAGACTCTTCAGCGTCTAACCCAAGTTGTTATTCCATGTGTGGTCTTTTATGAAGACCTTAAACCAACCCAAGTTAGATTTTCTTTATATTGTTATGGAAAACCTTTATTCAACTCAAGATACTATTTACCCTATCGTCATTAAAAAAGACCCTTAATCAAGCTAAGTTGGTATTCCCTCTATAGATTTCAAAGAAGACCTTTATTCAACCCATGGCTGTATTCCCGCTGTGGTCTTCGCTTCATTTAGATCAGTTACCAGCTAATTGCAGTCCGAGCAAAGTTAGCTCAGCCGGGTACAACGGATTGTGATTAGATTTCAAAGACAAGTGGGCTCCTCGCCCCTCCACGATGTAGGAGTAAGTAAAAATACCGTTAGATGTAGCTGTAGCTGGCTAGCTAGAGAGACAAACTAACTGATTGGCCTATTAATTGGATGCATGTAGTTAGCTTTGAAGGGTAAATATTTGGTTGGCTACCTTCATTCGTATTGCCGGTAGTTTTCTACCCTTCCCCTCCCTTCCTGCACACTCTACTCCCACCTTCTCCCGGTCGATCTGTGGGACGAGTATGGCATCTACGATGTCATTTGAAACTGTGTGCATGTAGCCCGTGTACATTTCTGTGGTCACTTAGAAAATACAAAGGGCATGGCTGCACACACACACACACACACACACACACACATGGAGCATATGTAAATACACATACACAAAGACATAAGCTCGATTAGCCTACACACACACATACACTCACTCGGCGAAGCTTCATCTGGGAGTGTAATTGAGGCCATGGGGCAATATGTTTTGTTTCCAATGATTTTGCCTTTCGTTGCGCAAAGTATCGAATATCACAATGGCAGTCAACCAGTATTTGGCAACGGACGGACGAGCGGAGGGAGAAGAACAGTATGGGGCAGAGGGGGTAGGGAACGGGGCGCATACTATAGACCCTGCTGGGCAGCGACTAAATGAGGTTTGACTGAGCTTCAGTCAGCCATAATGATAATTCGATTTACTCAAATACATTGACAAGCCTGGCTTGTCTCTCTGCTATGTTATTGTTGTTGTTGTTGTTGTTGTTGCTGTTGTTGTTGTTGCTGTAGGCTTTGTTGTTGCTTATGTTGCTGGCAACGTCTGCATGCGAACAAAAAGCCACTGACTACACAATTAAAGTCATATATTGAGATAATCCATTTAGCCGTCTTGGCTTTCACTTACCAGCGGCGAGTAGAAGGCGGAGCTGTCTACGCCAATGCTCTGGTATGGGTTCTGATCCGTCGACGGATATGGTGAGCCATAGACACCAACACTGGCGGCCGGCAGGCGGGAGTAGCTGGAGAGCGCCAGACGTGCCGAGTCGTATTGACAGGAGCAAACTGTCTGCCCCGAGACCGGATCAGTCATTATGGGACGCCCGTTTTCGCAGCATGAGCTGCCGCCGCCGCCGCCTCCCGTTGTAGGCGTCGTACCCACTGCGTTGCTGTCCAGGGAGCCGCCGCCGACGGCATCGGAGCCGGCAACAGCGCCAGCACCGGCTGACCCCGTGGCCGCGTTGGAGTTCTGCGAAAGCGCGTCTGGACTTAGCGCGCCCGACGAGGCATTCCCAGCACCTGATGCTGCTCCTCCTGCGGCACTTGGTTGTTGGCCCGGCTGACACTCACTGCCAGTGACTGTGCCACCCGTCGGGCTCAGCGCTGGCGCGTTTGTCATCACCAATGAAGATGCGGTCACATTTGATGTCACGTCCTCCTGCGTTGCCTGCGTCGCATTCGGTGGAAGAAGCTGCAACAGAAAAAAAACACAGAAAGGACGCATTAAAAGACGATCGAACGGGCCAAGATTTCCTTAACTGTGATAGATTTCTCACCCCTTGGGGCAACCGATGACAGCTCGGGCCGATAAAATAATCAGTATATGCTTACATATGCAGATATATGTGTGTCTTTATCAGTATATTAGCTTTCAGCTGAGGGTCCCCAGTGCCACCGGTTTACATAATTAATTAACGTTAATCAAAGAATCGCTGGAAATGAAATTTCAAACTCCCGTACACACACAAATGTTAATTACATCGCGATAAGCCCAAATTTTCTAATACACACTCGATATAATGGCTCATTTCGAGCACTTCAAATAAGATCTGATAATCGGATAGCTTTAACAACTTGCTTAGTAGGTAGAGTCAATATTTATATATTCATTTGGAGCCCATTGATAAATGTGGCGTAAATAACTCAGAAGGGTATCAAAACGCTTTTTCAAGTTGGCACCATCATGGTTGAATTAGGACTGGCAGTTGAAACGATGTAATATCGATAAATCAATGCTTATAAATTTGTTCCAACATCGATATTTTAAGGCGCTTAGTATATTTTTAATTTAATACTGCAAAAGTATCAACGATGTTTTCCAATTGGCACATGGGAACTATGTAACATCGATAATTCAGTGTTTATCAATTTGTCCAAGTATTGATGCTGTTTGCTTACTTACTGGTGTTTTTTAACACCAAAGCACATAAGTTCGTGTGCACAAAGTAATCGATATGTGTATTTGCTTGACCACCACGTCGTGAATTGGATCATCATTGCCTTAGCCACCGCCAAGTAGCCGTGGTTTTAATTTGAAAAATGGACAGTCGGCCCATTACACGTTGCACTGCGATACGTACGTACGATAGCATGTAAGCGAATATGGTGTTAACACACAATCAGCGCCTGCGGCGCGATTGAGTACAGAAGCTGCACGGCGGCTACATAATCCCGTCGCCGTCGATTAATCGCTCCGCCATATTTCGAACATTGATGGCACCCATTGAGGAACTGCTGTAATGTCGGCCACATCAATTACCGCTGGAATTGAAGTGCAGCAGCGAGTGGAGCGCAGTGCAGCGCAGCCGGCGGGAAAGCCGGTTGATGTTCTCCATCTTGAAGGGTTTCGCCAATAGCATGCGCCACCTCGGCCTGGGCGAGTTGCTGCCGCTTTGGCCATGGCAATTAATATGCAAAATACGCCAAGCCCAAGAGCAAAGTGGCAAAGACCAGACCAGACCGACCAGACCTAGGCGGCGAGACAGGTCGAGAGGCCCGCAAGATGCCTGAAATCAATGGAGGGTGTGGCAGCAAAGCGCTTGCAGACGGGGAGGAGACCGAGGAGGAGTATCCTCTGCCGAACATGATATCGAATGCTTCTGAAAATTGCCGCGGGACAATCTGCGAAACGAGCGAGCAGCCGAGGCTGAACTGGGCAGCGAGTTGCTTTAATTTCGCTGGCTGCTGCTGCTGCTGCAGTTGCTCCCTGCTCTTTCGGCCTTTTCGCGAAAATATCGATAAACCTATAATTAAGTTGAATACTTGCGCTGACGGACAGCTACAAATTGATCGACGTCGCCGGAGCACGTCGTCGTCATCGTCTTCAGACGGCGGACATGGGACGGCATTAGCCCCAAAGGTCATACGCGCCTGACGTGCAACAATTTCTCCCTGGTTACAGCTCCCGTTCCGGCCAGAGCTGCCTGCCTGCTGCTCCAAAACCTTTTGCAAACTCATAATTATCTGAAATCATTAACATAATCTGTCGATTGCGCCGAGCTGCACCCAAAATGCCTCGTCCCGCCCCGTGCGTTGCTTAATTTGCGGCAAAGAATTAAAAAACATATTCAGCTAGAAAGGGTTTAGCCTTGTGGGGCAGCAACCTCCGGCTAGAAGATGCGAAAAATAAATATATTTTATTATGCGCTGGCTCTAATAAAAAATATGACTCAGTCTCCTCGGACGCTGCACACCAATCACAGCAGCATTCCGAGGCCACGTCGACGTCGACGTCTGCGGACTCGACCATTTATCAAATTTCAACAAATGATTGATTCAGTTTTTGTGTCGCGTTTTTTTAATTAGTGGATAAAAAAGAGTAGAGTAAATATATGTACACGATGCTGATTGAAAAAGAAAGCGCAGAACTAAAGGACCTCATCGCACCCAACGTGCGCACGTAGCCAATCCACTTGGCGCGTTCCCATGGAGCGTCAGACCTCTCTCACGCAATATGAGAATTATGACAAGTGATCTGATAGGCCACACCATATAGGGAGCTCTAGGCTCTGCGGCCGGGGCAGATTCCGCGCCGCACCATGCGCCCGAATGCATTATTCATGAACGAATCCGAATCAAGAGAGGAAGCTGCCGCTGCCACAGTAGCTGAAGGAAGCGCCAGCGCAAGGTACTCGGTAGTCCGAGGCATGACCATGTGAAACGGCCAAGGTACTTCCACTGTGTGTGTCTCTGCCTCTGCCTCTGTCTCTGACAGGACAAGCGGACGACCAAGTGCAGGCCAAGTCGCGGACCCTGATAAGATCTCGTCGGCGGCCTTGCTGGCCATGTGTGCAGTACCAATTTCTTTGAATCGCCAAAGCGCACAGCGCGCATTGATCTAATCTCGACTTGCATCTGCAACTGCAACTGCATCTCTACCTCCTGGCTGCCCCCTCCTCCTACTGTCTTCCTGCACTGTGGCAGATAAGCAAGCATCGATAGTGGAATCGCAAGCGCCACATGAGCGCATCTCACGTAGCCAGAGACGGTAGCCGCAGTGGGTATGCGCAGCAATGTAAAGTAGATCACATCATGGGCCCCACTCTCTTCTACTTTTGCACTGTCGATCAGTCCGCCTGTCTGGGTCACAGTCCACCTTGGACCTCCAGTAGCCGGCACAGCACTGATTGCGCTATCGGTGTGGCAGCATCAGCTGCAGAGCTGGGCCCAGGCCCGCGGCCTTTCGGCGCGTCCATTGAGGCCGCTGCTCACGTACGTCGTGCGCGCATGCGCAGTCGCATTCCCAGCGCATTGCTCCGAGCTGTCACTTTACGGTTATAAATTTATGATTTACGATCGTTGCAATTGCAGTTTATTGATTCTCGACAACGTCGCCAATTGTCGCCCGCCCCAGCAGACAGTCTTTAGTGGAGTCTTTAGTCTTCGCTGATTTTCATATGTGTTTCTTATTAGCTCCTTCTCTGCCAATTAGTTTTTTTGAGGTAGTTCGACAGGAGTGGGTTACAACTGGGTCTTCATGTTGTATATATAGAAAGGTACATAATATATGTATATGCATAATTCTGTATGGTAGTACCTTGTCAATCTAATATAACACACTGTTATTACGCCCTATAAATGATAAATGTATCTCTCACTTTATCTATAGATTGCCTTGTTTTGGGGAAAGATAGTTGAGGTAGTTTCCACAAATTTAAGATGGTTTGACAACTTCCAATTAAGTTTCTACTACTGTACTATCGATAAAAAGATCGATAGCTGCATTCTTTGTGCTAATTAAAGTTCTTAAAGATAATGTATAGAGATGATAATAAGAAGGCACCCACCTGCGCTGCCGACGGAAAACTGCCGTATCCAAATTGCGTATAAGCGGCCATTATTGCCAAAGTTGCCAACGCTTGTCTCGGCCCAAACTACGCCTCCTTCGATGACGATATATGTGTGTTTTGTTGTCACTAAAGTCTTTTCTCTTTCAAATGAGTTCAAAATAGTGTTGTGAAAACTTTTCAATTTGTTATCGATTGCGATGCACACACTGAACTATCGGCCGAGAATGGATTCGCCGCTGGGAAAGACGGCGCACGTAACGTGATTCTAAACACGCGACAAGCCAGAATCAACATTGGGATTACCGAGCGAAGCGGCGACTGATGACGATGGCGGCAGTGGCGGCGGCGACGACAGCGACAACAACAATACCGACATCGACATAAACATAACCATAACAATTGCAACGCTTATCGCCCCCCACACGCACACACACGTGCACACACTCACAGACAGTGGCGGATACGGATATGGATACGGGATACACGGATAAACACAGGCTCAAAATACAAATACAGATTCAGATTCGGAGCACGCAAAGCGAAAACGTCAACGGCGACGGTGACGGTGACAGCGACTGCGACGACGAAGGCGAAGGCGACGGTAACGCGCTCCAGATGTTCACCTATGTACGTTCGAACACGAACTGGTTGCGGATGGTTACTCACAACCGGCACGAGAGCCGACCGATACGAATGCCGTTGCTCCGAACCAACAACAGCACTCACAGCAAGGCATTCCAATGCACGCGGCCTGCAATGTGCAGCAGTTGGAGGGAGCGGGACAACGCTACTCGCCAACACGTGTGACCTGCTCGCACCCAAGCGAGCGCTGCATGCGGCAGCGACGGCAACGGCGACGCCCTCCGAGCCATGCTACTGGTGGTGGTGGTGCGTCTCATCGTTGTCGGCGTCGCTGTCGTTCCAGTGCGCTCTCTCGGCTCTCCGGCAAAGCAGAGGAGAGTCGCAGCACTGGAAGTGCTCGAGGAGGAAACCACCAATCAGAGCGTCGCGTTCGCTGGACTTCTGTTCTTTATCGCGCTTCCTCCGACTCTTCATTGACAGGTGCGACTTTTATTATGGTGCGAGCCAAACAAAAGAAAGCAAAAACGGAATGGAAATACCGACCATTAATTACTTCTTATTTTCACGCTTCCCCAGCCCGAGGGGTAGTGTCGGATTTGGTACCGCCCATTTGTTTTGATTGCCTGCCTTGTTTGTTTATATTCCCACCCGGAGATCGGCTTCACTTTCCGAGTGCATCGCAGCCGTCAACGATCGTGACAAACACGCTCGAAAAACAAACCGAAAACAACGGGTTGACCCATATTCGTAGATAAGATTCTCACGTAAACTATATTAGGCAACAGAACGGATATCTACCTTTCCACCAAGCTAAATCAGAAAGTCAATTAGAGAAGAGTAAGGCAATCGAGGTTCACTAATTGTTTCCAATTATCGACTATTGTCAATCGGTACATTAATCAAATAAACTCCGATATTCAACTTAAATTAACTGATAATTACACATTTTCCAAACGACATTTTAAATTTTAGCAGTATACACTATAAGTAGATTCCTAAGCACAATATACACGTCTGTTTCTTCTATTAGTCATTCCATACCCTAACAAGGGTATTGATTTATTTAATCTTCCAATAGTTACTACTCTGTCAAAAATGGGTTATAATCCTTTGGAATTGGATGACCTTTAGATTTATTCTTTTCTTGATTTTTCCATGCAACCCCTGTCAAAAATTTTAAAGATCTATAGAATTTTAAGACCTCAAAATTGTAACAACTAAAAATTCGCGTAAAAAAGTATACATATATATTTTTGATCAGCATGAAACGCGGAGTCCATTTAGCCATGTTCGCATTTGATATGTTAGATGTCAGTGACACTAGTATATGTTTTATTATTGCATGCAGATCATGTTTATTTTTGAATTTTTCCCCCTCCGTCACCGTAAATCGAATTTCAAACTTAAGTTTTAAGCGAGAACCTTTATTTTTGGTGTACACATAACTATCACATGAATTAATAGTTTAGCTAGAAACGAACAATCAATATAGAAACTATTTAAAAATACTTCTTACTCAGTAAAGCAAGTTAAATTTTAGTATAAAAATCAATTTCAAATGTTTTTCTGACGCAAATTTGGAGAAAAAGGAAAATATAATTTTTAGAGGTTTATTCTATACCTTTTTTTAAAATTTAAACGCTTATTACTTAGTGAAACATTTAGTTTGATTTCAAATCTTATAAATTTAATGATTTATACTTCATTGCAATCTATTTATACCGACTCCTATCAAAAGTTGTAATACATATTTTAAAATTGTAGACTTTCCATTTCGATAAAAATTAATAAAACAGTACAGAATAGTATTGGAACGAGTCGGTTCGCAACGATGTTAAAGAAGCTGATAATTCAATTAACTTAATTTTTTCTTATAATAATAATACCGTTAAAAACTGTATACAGTATATAGTAACTGTGTATATAGTACAATAGTATGTAACAGTCATTAGCCTAAATAAATTAATTTTTGTAATATCCCACAACTAAGCTCTTCCATTTTCAATATTAGTATATTATTTAAATTTCAAAAGTATGCGAAAACCAGAAAGAATGGTTTTCTTCCATGCCTAAGGTTTATTAACCCTTGAAGGTTCTTATCTCCGCCGATTGCTTTCATAACAGGTATGTGTAATAGAATTGTATTATATGGTGTGTTCATTGACAGCTATATTAACTCCAATCGCTGGACATATACAACTTTTTTATTAAAATCTTCAACTCTTACTGATTGTTCCTATAAAAGATATAGGATATAGTTATCCGATTTTAATGAAATTACTTTGAGTGGTACTGATAAATTAAATTATTTAAAAAAACAATACTGCTCTTCATACAAATACGATTAATCATATGGCATGAATAAAATAAATATTACTTTGGGTGAAGGGTATGACATTGTGGGCATTTCGAAGGTAACTTTTCTTTTTTGTTTGCGAATATCATTTGTTTATTGTTGCCCTTTATGTTATCTTTTGATCTTTCTAAAATAGTTCCTGCAAATAGGATACCAGAAACACCAGTGTAGTAACACTGAAAAATGTTAGAGATCTCGAAATGACACTTTGGCATGATTCCGAGATGTGTATTTGAGTCCGTTAGAATTTATTCTATAAACTCTTTAAACCCACAATTATTAGCTAAATATATTTACAATCAAATAAATTCATATATGATATGATACATATAAAGATATATGTACAATATTATATTTAAATTTATTTATAGATTCATACATAATTAAATTATGCATAGATATTTATTATGTATATCCATGAATGATATAATGATTCAAGCAGGAACACAACTTTTTAGAATATTATAAGTAGTAAATGGGAACTTCTCTTTATATAGATATCGTTACTCCAACCTCAGCGAGGCTGACTTTATAAAACTGAAAAATTTCGCACTTAAGCACAGGAAGCAAAAGCATATTCGGACTGTCGCTTTACGAGGTGTTTTTGTTTTATGGCGCGAGAACTAATACGAGATACGCGATGTCCCCCGTGCGACGTGAGAGCTCCGTGTGGAGGTTGAGGTGATGATCAAAAATGTTGCCAAGCTTGTTAGTGTTGCTTGCTACTGTTGTTGTAATTTTGGTTGTTTACTTTTTATGATAATGTAATAAAAGCGAATTAACCTATAAAACGCAAAAAGTGTGCCATACACGGATGAAATTGCGCCATAAGGCAGGGGCGTGTCCTTGCCGATGAGAAAGATAGACGGACGGGCGAGAAACCTCCCGTGTAGAGAGAGAGAGAGAGAGGGAGAGAAAACGACAACAACTACTCAACAATGAGCTGACTTAAAGCAACAAATGAACAGAACAAGGCGAGCTTAAAGGGATGCAGTGCAGCAGGCAACAGCAGAGGGGAACGTAGCTTCCACTAGGGATGGGTGTCGCCAGGAATATATCGATAAGAAAGTCAACTAAAATAGTGCATACAACTTCCCATTGGAAAGTAACATATTGCTATAAGTATCAGTAATTTTGATTAGATATCGATATACCGTAAACTGAGCTGAAGAAGCATCGATGTTTGCTGAGGTTTTTCATATGGAACTTCAATGTTTCTCCAGCTCTAACGTAAAGTATTGAATAAAAGCGAGTTAATCACTTCTTATTGGATGTCCATATTATATGATATACATATACATATATGTATATATTATTTCAATATCGCTTTGGTATAGTATCGGTATCGTAACATCGATATGCATCTCTAGCTTGGAATGGAGTACTTTCCTGCCCAGAGTGTCCCTCTGGGTGCTAAGTACCACAAGTCAAATGCAATCAATCAATGGGTCAGCATGACGAACGCACAGTCGGTCTCGGGCAACCACATGGGGCGTTTCCATTTGCGGTCGGGCCACCCACTGAGCGGCCGCTGACTCCAATCCTCTTGCCATTCTTATTCCTATTCCTCCGGCGTAGTCGACTTACAAATCAGTTTCTGCTTCGCCACTTAAACCAATTTTGACAATTGAGCTGTCCCCGTTCTCGCCACTATTCGCACTCTCTTTCTCTCTCTCTCTCTCTCTCTCTCTCCTGCCTGACACGGTGGTGCGTCGTTCTGCCTACCTCGCCACCCCTGGCACTGCCATTAGCCGCGTGAGGGACGCGCGTTTTATGCCGTTTTAATTGCAACATCTGTCACTGCGGTTTATGCATATATCAATTTCAAAATAGCCGGCAAACGGCTAACGCCGATACGATTCCCATTGCCATACCCAGTTACCCTACCCCCGTACCTATCCACTCGAAACCCGTCCCCGTTCTCGTCCCATTTCCCAATCCCAAAATCGCAACGTGAAGAACCACCATGAAAAGTGAATTATTTTTATTTTTATTTTTCGCTCGGCAAACTCAGGCGACAAAACTGTCACAACACACGGCTTCGCTCGCCTGTGACACGACGCGACGCGACCGGGCTACGGGCTTGGGTCTGTCCGGGGCCTGGGCCTGTGTCTCTGCCTCTGCCTGGGATGTCGATGATGAAGACGAGGGCAGCAGAAGCGGCAGTAACAACAACAATAGAAACGGCAATAAAGGACGGAACACGCACTATATGAGCATTGTTTTTGGCATTGTTGCAGTTGTTGTTGCTACTGCTGTTGTTGTTGTTGCTGTTTTTGTTGTTGTTGTCATTGTCAGCGGGCCCGACTTTAATGGATGTCAGAAAACATAAAAATTGTCAAATGGGAAGCATCGCTCGCGCACTGCGTTACATAATTGATTTCCATTATAAAATTTAAAATGTTTGTTAAGTAACACCCGCCCCCCGCTCGAGATAAGCATGAAATTGTATCAACTTAAATGTTAACTAATAACATTTGTATATTGCACTTGAAGAATCATTTAAATTTAAGTAATTACGAGTATATACAATATAAATCTTCTTGTTGTTTAGTTAATGTTGTCACTCACTTTGAAATAGAATTATAGAAAATCAATAAGGTTGTTCTTATTTTAGAAAAGATTCTTATTATACTACTTCGAAAAATCAGTCTGCATTTTTAAAATCTTCGAACTTAAATGAAAAAAGCCATATTTGGGAAAATGGCGAGATTGGCAGCACTTGTTTGTAGTATGCGAGTATGGTGAATTAGTATTTATCTATCAATTATCGATATTATTGATGCGATAGTTAAGTTAAGTTGGCACATTCTGCAATAACGAAGGTTGTCAACATACGTGAAGCAAATGTCATCCCAGAAGAAATAGAGATAGAGATGGTCTAACAAAATCTCTCTGTAACAACTTGAAATCACGCGCATTTATAGTTCGTTATAATTTGGAATTTATTACTTTATTTACTTACCTACTCTCGGAAACAGACTGACTATATACAGTGATACACATACACTACACATACAGTGAACTAGGTTTGTCATATTCCCACACTCTATACCACACTTTTTAGTTCACTTCTTGAATACGAATCATGCGTTTGGTGTCCTCAGTATTTGATAAAATAAAGTTCAGTGCAAAAGAACTTTCCTATGTTTGCCTTGCGTTCCCTTAACTGGGATGGATTTAAAGACTTCTTTCGTATACTTTTTGTAGTTTTCGTTCCTTAGCCAATCGTAGAACCATGCTTGGTGTAGTTTTTATAAATTACCTTACCCAAGGGGACATAAACAGTTTTGACCTGGTTAGCCGGGTACACAACTCTATTCCTTGTAGAATTACCCGTAACAACTTAACACTTGTGAGTCGGACTATGCCCTGTTTGAACTCCATATTCTCTACTTCATTGTTTAAGTATATTACCAACTGTAGTCTCTTCTAAAGTGCCTCGCAGTTGGTCGGTTGGAAGGCGGACTAGCATCGGCTTGGTATTGCACTACTACGTTCAATATCCACAGATTATTATAAATTTATATTCCATTTTAAAAAGAAAATTAATTATATACCCCCGCAATAAGAAATTATTAAGAAATGCACCTGTCTTTGTATTTGAGTGCTTTAATATTGAAAGTCAAAAATCTGTTTCAACCTTTCCAGTCCTCAGCACATCCCCAGCTGAAATCCTGCAACAGGAGGGCAAATACATTAAACGTATTTGCCCGCTTGTATACGGATGTAATTGGGAAATTCTGCTAAGCACTCGGCAAACAATACCTAAGCCCGTCGAGCTGAGCACTCTACGCCGCCTAAGCAGGTCGAGGCGAAACAATGCCAATGCTCCGGGCGAGAATTGCCAAATGAGTTTGTCAATCAAAATGCAAATGTCAGGACAGGAAAGTGACATAATCCCACTTGGGAGCTGCGCTAAGCCGAGCGAAACGAGCCGAAATCCCGGTGCGAGTTAAAGCGTTTGACCGCAGCCGCTGTCGACTGACTGTCGCCTGTCGACAGCAGAGACGGAGACGGAGACGGCAGTTCCCTGGCATCTGATTGAATTCCCGGGCTGGTTTGGGTTCGGGTACGGGCAGCAGAGCATCGGAAATAGCAACATATGACGAGGCCGGCGACAGTGATGTGTGAGTCCCGCTCAGCAGCAGGAAGACAGCGGGGTGCGGGTGGGGGTGGATGACAACGAGTGCAAGTGTGCGACGGTGCGGAGCGAGGGTGTTAAATTGCAATAATCGGCTCTGGGGCAACGCGACAACGTTTATGTTTTATATGCTCATTTATAATGCGCACTGCTCATTTGGTAATGGTTCGATAATGACGGCAGGACGCTGCTGCTGTTTCTACTGCTTAAAAGGCTGTCAAGGACTGTGGAAAACCGGACAGCTGCTAAGTAGAGCGCAGCACCCGCACTTCAACTGTGACACTGTTTGCCGATCTCCACAATTGCGTATTATGTGTATAATCTGAGCCCGCAGGCTGGCCTCATTCCCAATTCGTCAATAATAGACAACTGCACTTTCAGCCACTTCGATATGCATATGCAAATATTATTAATTTAAATTATTTATTTCAAAATTGTCTTAATGTTTCTTCCTACTTTCTCAACACAAAATGCTAATCAATTACACAGCCCCACAAAAAAATAAAGTTTCATGATCTGCGTAAGCGACATATGCAGTAATATGGTAATACGAGGGTCGTTTGATAAGTCCGTGACTTTTTGAATAAAATATATTTTTTTCGTCAAAGAAGCGTTTTATTTCTCAACATAATCTCCTTTTAGCTCTATACATTTAGTCCAGCGTTTTTCCAATTTTTTTATTCCTTCCAAATAATAGGTTTTCTCAAGGCCCTCAAAATAGTCGTTTGTTTCTGTGATGACCTCTTCATTTGACCCGAATCTCTTACCGCCGAGCCATTTCTTCATGTTTGGAAACAAAAAATAGTCACAGGGGGCTAAATCTGGAGAATATGCTGGATGGGGTAGCAGTTCATAGCCCAATTTATGAAATTTTGCCATGCTGACTACACACGTGTGCACCCGTGCATTGTCCTGATGGAACAGCACTTTTTTTTTCGCCAAATGCGGTCGTTTCTGCTTCAAATCAATATCGAATCTGTCCAAAAGCTCTGAATAATATTCGCCGGTGATCGTTTTACCCTTTTCAAGGTAATCGATGTGAATGATACCTTGTGCATCCCAAAAAACTGTGGCCATGACCTTGTTGGCCGACAGACCCACCTTGGCCTTCTTTGGTGCACGTTCACCCGGAGAAACCCACTGTCTTGATTGTTCTTTGGTCTCTGGTGTGGTGTGGTGGATCCATGTTTCGTCTACGGTAACGAAACGGCGCAAAAATTCGTTTGGATTGCGGTTGAACATCGCCAAACACTCCTTTGAAATGGTCACACGGTTGCGCTTATGGTCGTGTGTGAGCAATCGCGGCACCCATCGCGCGGAAAGCTTTTTCATGTCCAAATATTCATGTAAAATGTGATGTACCCGTTCAGTTGAGATGCTTGCAGCCTCAGCTACCTCACGCACTTTCATTCTCCGATCATCCAATATCATTCCATGGATTTTGTCGACGATTTCTGGCATGACGACCTCTTTTGGGCGACCTGAACGTTCGGCATCACTTGTACTGGTACGACCACAACGGAACTCAGTAAACCATTTCTTAACCATTGAAATTGATGGTGCAGAGTCCCCATAATATTTATCAAGTCTTTCCTTGGTTTCGGTGATGGATTTTTTACGCAAAAAATAATGCTTAATTAGCACACGAAATTCACTTTTTTCCATTTTCGTTAAAATTCACGAGATCGTCTGCTTTCAATGCCTATAAAACGCAAACTAAGAAACGCAGCTTTCTCAAAATTTTACAGTCAGCTGTTAATCGATAACTGCTGACAGGAGCAGTGTTGTATTTAGAGCAGGTGCGCGGCAAATACAAAAAGTCACGGACTTATCAAACGACCCTCGTATGTATTTTGGGTCGCTGAATCCGAATCCGAGGTCTGAATTTCGACATCACGTGTGGACTTCGACATAACCTCACAAAACTGGAAAACCTTAAAATATCTCCCAAAAGATATAGAATTGTGATCTGAGCATAGGATATATGTTTAAACATGTATTTTGTCATTTTAAGTCCGAATCCTCAAAATTTACGTAGCATATCTGAGTTTTGAGTTTACCTCAAAAAACTCGAAACATTTTTGAAGCCCCAAAAAATAATGGGGGGTCATGATCGGGTCATGCGATATATGTTGTCCTTGACTTTTTTTTACCTACCAGCAAAATTTGTGGCTATTTCTAGCTTTTTCAAGGCCAACTTTGCTTTTTTATAAACCCTGAGTTGGCAGCACTGCATGTGATTCCTGATTCAGAAATATCAGACAAAAGTGCTGCAGGAATATCGATACATGTATGTATATCTAATAATCGAATATTGAATAGGCGAATATTTTAGAAATTATTTCAAAATAATTCATTGATTCATTGTACTTTCTCAACTCTAAATTTACATCAAGCCTAATCATAGATATCGCTATTATGAGTAATGTGAACAAAGCTCATTGGCCTGTCATTACTTTCACATCACTAAATCCTGCTCAATCATCGATACATCGATAAAAATCTATTTGAATATGCAAATATCAACCTGAACATCACTACTTGGCGCCACTCGACTGATTTGCCGCTCGGCTCATCTGTAATAGATCTGAACCCAATGGCAGTCGCCTGATCCCAGCAATGGTCAGGAAGACGACGTAGTCAACGTTCTCTAGGCGCCACTCGCCGGGGGTCAGCACTGGGAACCCACTGCCGAAACCACTCGAAAGGGGAAGGGATGCGGAGGAAACATTGCCTGCCGCAACAACAAGCCCGCCATGACTTCGATGTGACTGAGGCAGATAGACCGTCTCGCCTGCCAGTTAGAAAAAAACAGTCATAAAAAAAATTGAAAAAGCCCGTTCCCAATTGCCAATTATACTGCGCGCCAGCCCCGCCATGACAAGACAAACGCTGCAGCTATCGACGATCGGAGCTGTTGTTGTCAGCATTCGCTATAGACGCCGCAAATACCAAGAGACAGACTAAGCTCCCAGTGAGAAAGAGAGAGGCAGAGAGAGAAGGAAGAGCAGGGGGATGGGGCGAGGGAGGAGTTGCAGTAGCTTCACGACGTATCCCATTGCTCTCGCCCGCGCCACAACTCAAAGGCTGCAGCAAATCTTTACTGCGAGTTGTTCGTCTGGTTGCAGCCAGACTACGTTTCTATTCTCCTCCTTCTCCTCCTCCTCCAGCGACTCCTGTGAGCTGCTTTATAAAATATATTTCATTTAATTTGCGGCGCTTATCGGGCGCCAGTTCGCGGACTATCGGTGACAATTGCTCAATTATTTTGCCATTGCAAAAGGGGAAACATGGAAGGTTTGACGGGACATGCACGGAGCAGTTTAAGAATGGGATTGCTTTAAATAATATCATGAGAAGTGCTAGAGTTTATTGAGGCGCAAACTAACATAGCGCTTGCCTAGAATTACCTGTATAATTAAAATTAGTACTTAAAATTACCCGTAGCCACTTCCCACTAACACTTCCTAATTGTAGTTCGAACCTGCATGAGCCATTTAGAGTATTACGCTCGGACCACAACAAATTCTACTTGATTGTTGCTGATACAAAACCCGTATACACCTGACTAACCTGTCTATGAATAAAGCTAATTTTCCTCTGTTCTTATATTCTTTATCCATTTGTGCCTTTGTGTTAAATTAGTAACATTTACTTTACTTTTCCAATTGGGTTTTTCTGGATTGGCTTTTTAATTTCCACAATCCGTTAAGACAGTAGATCGGCCAGTTCAAGATACCTTTGCAGAGGGTATACTAATTTTGACCGCAACTTAAGATACATCTTCGACCACATAAAGGATATATGTATATTTTGAAACAGCATCACCCGGGAAGTAATCTAGCCATGTCTTTCTGTCTGTTTGTCCGTTGCAACAAAAACTAGTCTCTGAGTTTTAGAGTTATATTAATGAAACTTGGCATACATGCTTCTTCTTATTGCTGCGCGCTGTAATTCGGAACGAGTTGGATCGGACCGATATATCGTATAGCTGCCATACACACTATCGGCCGATTTTTATTTTTATTTATATATTGCAACCAAATCTACTACATCAGTCATATATTAAATTTATAAGTGATAGTTAAAACTTTTATAATATAATATAAGTTTTAACTATCACTACGACATAAAGCTGCCATAGGAAAAATCGGCAGAATTGCAGGTTTTTTTGAATACCAGTATTGATTTTTTAAATAACTTAACTCACCAGAAAATTTTAAATTTTTTACCATTTAAATTGTTTTTTAATATTAGGTTTATTTAATTATACTTTTAATTTTCTTTAATTATTATTTTATTTGAATAAACAAATAAATGGTTTCATTGAATTAATAAAAAAATACAGTGTTTATTAAAATATTCTGTATATACTAGTGTAATCAGTTCGGTAACACAGCTCTTATATGGTATAGATTATACAGTTCCCACATAAATATGAACATAGTATATGCATACATACATGTATACTATACATACATATATACTTGTAAGCCAGCTTCCAATTTAAGATATGCATAAATAAGAAAATGTATATTTGCAAAATGGAAATGTATCTTAACCCGACAACAGGCACACACACCCGCACACTGAGACACGTATTATCCATGCATATGTGGCTTATGGCAAATTATACTGTTGGTCTGTAATTGAAGAATGCAAATTTATATCGCCTGTCGCCGCTTGAGCTAGCCCAATTGGGTGGGTGGGCACAAGTTGGAGGCACAACTTGACATTTGAAACCTGAAATGTAAGTGAAAGATACAATCCCAATCTGTGTAACCACATACGTCAGTAGACAGGCTGAGGTTCAGACTGGAGCCAAGGCTCCTTTTGCCTCTGCCGGGAGGCCGGAGCAAGTGCAGATGATAAATGACGGCCTTTCGACAATTCCTGCTCGGCAATCGCATTTGGCAAATCGAAAATGAAATTAACACTGTTCCGATGCTGCCACATAACCCCTTTCACCCACCCACAAACAAACATGCGGGTGCACAATCTCATTTTCCTATTTTCCGATTGCTTCGTCGACGTCGACGACAATATCTTTGCATGCGACATTTGCGGTCAAATTGAAATCTAAACAATTTGTTTGTCTTTGTCAGATTGAAACTTATTGAGTACAAACATTGCCTAACACAACTGTACTTTATCATTCACGAAAATGAAAAACAAAGTGCGGATATTAAGAGTTTCTTTAGATTAATGTATTTTAAGAGGACTTTTGTTAGAACCGAATCCATTCATCAATTGCTTAAAGCAAATAAGAAATGGAATTGAAATCAGTCTTTCTAATCATACAAATTAAAAATGAATAGAATAAGTATAAATTAATTTAAAAGAAAGCTATCATTTCGGAAAAGGTTAAATAGCTGCATTCGCCACCGATTTTGTTTAAATTGTTTTTTACTAATAGGGCTATATTTATCATGATTTAAAGTGAAAGAATTATTTGGCGGTCGCTTCTAGGTGTTTTTTAATTGAATTTTGAAAATAATTAAATTTGCATGTATTTGTTGTTGGCCAATTCTCAGTAAAACTCACAACGATGCGCACTGTGTCCCACAAGCGACTTATTTCAAACGAAATTTTATTCAGGCACAATAATGTTTTATTTTATGAATTGCAAATTGGGTGAGAATTTCGGCGCCTACAACTAGAACTCGTTGGTCGGCAGACTGGCGCCAACGAAGATGCTTTATAACTCAATATGCTTTCAGAATATCATATGTGTGCGGCAAACAAAGAATATTTTAACAAAATCGGTGACGCATGCAGCTATTTAACCTTTACCGAAATAAATCGCTTGAAGGACACTGTGACGTTTCACTCAGAATTAGCCAACAACAAAATACTTGTAAATTTAATTTTTTTCTAAATTCAATTTAAAAAAAACTAGAAGCGACCGCCAAATAATTCGGTAAAGGTTAAATAACTGCATGCGTCACCGATTTTCTTTTGTTTGTTGGACACTGTACCGTCTCAAAATGTTGCAGGCAGATTGGCATGTAAATTTTATTGTTTTTAAAATTCAATTAAAAAAAAACCACTAGAATCGAGAAGCGACCGCCAAATAATTCTTTCACCTAAAATCATAATAAATATAGCCCTATCAGTAAAAAAAATTTAAACAAAATCAGTGACGTAGGCAGCTATTTAACCTTTATCCTCACAACGAATATAGAATGCTAAAATATTTGTATCTGTTTTAAATACCTGCACTCAATTTAATTTGTCTATTGAAAACCAGTTGTGAAAATATAATGTTTCTGTATATATTGTAGATGTAGTATTAGGTAGTAGTGTAGTGTAAAGATAGAAACAAAACAAACAAAATATTTATTTGAATGCACATTTTGTATATATTAGGTATGCATATTAGAGTTAAATACACCTAACTGTAAGTATACCTAAGTACCTAATATTAATCTTCTTTTTAGTCTTTTAAATAAATTATCAATATTAATAGTCTTAAATATTATTTAAACATTTTTAGATATTAGATATTATTTATAAATAATTATTACATATACACGGTAATGGAATATATTTTATATGACTGCAGTAAATTTCATTTGCCCATTGAAAACCAGTTGTGCAGCGCATAACAGTCAGCTTTTTTCCGTGAACCAACAGGGCCGACACTCGTTTCGAATTACGCTGTGGCACTGGGAGAACCAGCTGACTTTTGATACTTTCCACCCCTGGTGACGCGTATTTTGTTTAGTTTTTGGTGCACGCAAAAGTATTTATTTTCAATTGGCGTTAAATAAGTTACAAAAGTTGTGAAAATGAGTGCAGTAGATAATCAAAAGCAGCTGTCTATTGTGGATATACGTAATTATATGCTGCAAAACGACGGCAGAGTGACAAACCATGCGCTCGTCAAACATTTCAAGAAATATCTAACGCATACCCAAAGTGAGTCAACGACAATACACAGACAACACACACACAACCATAAACCATCATGTACACTTGAATTGAATTGCATGCAATAGTATTATTTATAACCTGTTGACGCCACAGAAATCAAAAACAAACAACAAACAGCAAAACTAAATGAATGAAATTTCTGTCTCTCTTTTGCTGTAGATGAGGCCGAGTCGCGAAAGCGATTCAAGACGTACGTGACGCTGCTGTCAACGATTAAGAACGAAAACAACCAGAAGTATCTCATACTGCGCAAGAAGTACGTCAATGAGTGCCCATCGGAGGAGGTTGTGGAGCGCGCCGTCGAGGCTGCCAACAATGCGGCAGCACCATCGAGTCCCGGAGGTGGTTCGATTGTGTCCGTTTCGGAAGCTGCGTGCTCCTCGCCTCTGAGGCAGCCGCCTCCATACAAAGCCCCACCCGAGGTGCAGCAATCCCCTACACCGCCTCCTACAGCTCCCCCAATTGCTACTGCCGGTGTTGCTGTACATCCGCAGCAAGTGGAAAGTTATCGGGAATGCGTAAATGAATTCACTGTAGCCATGCAAAGTCTCGACCCGGCACGCCTGGAGCTGCAATCCACGAAAGAAGCAGCTGCCAAGAAGGCTAATGAATCCAAGTCGGAGAGTGAACCCAATGCAAAGTCCGTGTCCCGAGCCAATTCTGTGGACGAAACCGGCAACAAGGAGAATATACCGCGATTCTCGTTCTCATCGGGTGCATCCACAGACAGCAGCTCGGCAGCGGAGAAGTTGTCCGGCACAGAAACAGACGCCGTCGCCGAGAATCCCATCAGCGTTAAGGAAGCTACACGCAAGTTCAACCGAATGGCATCCGAAGAGGCGAAAATTATATCACCGCCGGCCAAGAAGAAGCCAGAGAAGGTAAGTTTTCTACTTGAGTTCGCTAGTACCAGAAAACCGGTTAGGATTGACCCCATCACAAGGTGCAGCGAGTGCGGGTGCCGGGAGCCGGTCTACCGAAGCACAGTGTCTCGCATCGCTTGCTGCCTGCTTGCTCGACAGCTCCACGAAGCCCAAGCCCGCCTAACTATTCCCTACTTCCTGTGGGAAACCCATGTATAAGGGGACTTCCTAAACTGTGCTCTATCAAAGATTTTGGTTTTTGCTGAGATCATGTTAATATTTCTAAAGATCTCAGCTGCAAGCGAGTTATAGACATAATATTTGTTAAGTTGCACCCTGTTGGTTCAGTTTTTACAGAGCATTATAGATCTTTTATCGTATAATGCGACAAGTTAATCGAAATTGCAAAGAAATAGTTGAAACAACTATGTGTTCTGTTGGAGTACAGAACAAACTTGAAAGACAGGCGGGAAGTAGTCCAGATTGCAACTGCTTTATATGGGTATACAATACATATAGAATTTATATGTATGTAGTGGTAAAGAGGGTCTTACATTTGTCCGAATGCATTCGAAAGAAGAAACAACGCGGGTATTTGGTTCCAGAATTAAATATTTGTATGTTACTCAAGTGGAACTGCCGGCTGTTGCGTCTGTCAGCAAATCCCAGACCCATCAAGCAGTGTCGTTGCGTCGCCAAGTGCCACCAGCACAATCCATTAACACATGCCTGCAAACACGTCAAAAGTTAAGCTTTCTGAAATCGAGAATACCCGCTTAGTTGGTCGATTTTCTAGACTTTTACCTACATTTATGTTATAGTAAAACCTGCTGACAAAATTTCTTTATAATGTCTGGAAGAAAAAGAAAGAGAAAGACTATCGAGAGAATTGTCTTCCCACTTATTCCAAACAGAAACAGAATACTCTTTAAATTTGTCACTTTTTCATTGTTAAAGCGAAGGAGTTGCCTTCCGCATTCTACACTCTCAGTTTATATGTAATATGTCCGGAGAGGCAATCAATATACTATGCACTATGTATATTTCCCCTACAATAAAAGGCGACATGTTAAAATTTGTCAAGCGTTACGACAAAATCGTTTCGCAGCAAATGTTTCCGAGCCGAAGACGCCTGCAATCTCCATTGGGTTGAGTCGTCAAACAACTGTCATCCACTCAGACCTGTCAATCAAACGATTCGGGTTTAGGCATAAGGTACCTCTATGAGCGAGAGAGGGCATAAATCATCCCAGAACATCACATAGAAGAGTATGTTCTGCATGCGTGCATGTGTGTGTGTGTGTGTGTGTGTGTGTGTGTGTTACACACACAGATTCCCAGCCGCCCAGGCGTATTGTGCATCAAAGACAAACTAAAATTGTCAACTGCACGTCAGTCGGCGCTATAAAAACCTCACTAAAACACTGAGGAAAAGACTTAAGTGGCTATTTGCGTGAGTACACACACACGCACACACATACACACACACGCGCACAGCGAGTGACAATCTCTGCGCTTATGTCAAGTTTCTCACGTATTTCATGTTTCCGGATTAATATTGCCCAATTACAAGCATCAAATATTTGTTCCTGTTGCTTCGAATCAGTCAACGCAAATAATGAAATCCTCCTAATTTGAGAGTCGAAATTCTAGGAAATTTAGGGAAGAAGAATTGATCTTCATATGAGAAATCTGAATTTCTTCTTCATTCCATTTGAGAGCGAATCTCTGAATATACCATATTTCACATTTTTCTAAGCATCTTCTGCTGATAAACAATGTAGTGTCTCTTAGTTCTGCAGATCGGACTAATTAAAAATTCCATGGATAGCCGCTCAATGTGTAGAAGCCTGACAGATTGTAATACGACTAATCATTGTCGAATCAATAATTTGTGGAAAATGTTAACAAAGCTGTTCGCTAACAAGATAAATCAACATTCAGACCCGAAAACAAGACGGCGCCAACGATCTTTTCTTATTATTACCGTTCTCGATACTTTTTTGTTTAATCAAAAAACAACAAAATTATTAATCATCTTCAAACGAAAGGAAAGTGCCAAATCATTGACGAAAAAGAGTTTCGAAATGGTATTTCTTCCCACTGCACTGCACTGTAATTTCCCCCTTTCAATATTCACCTGAGCAACAACAAACTGTTGTACAAATAACTATAAGATTCCCCCAACCTAAAGATCCATCAAAATGGACCGTGAAAATTTGGCGCCGCAACTTTAATGACTGTAATCGCTCCAGGCTGATCTGACTGAGAGCTGATCAATTAAATTCGTTGCGAGCGTTTTTTAATTAGCCCAATGAGTTGGCACTTCGTGTATTTAGTCACCACCCACCGTACTGTACACGCTATAAGGATAAGCGCGAGCATTGATAAATGTGCCGTATTATGACAAGCTATATTTTGTTTGTGGTATTCCCAACTGTCTGAATATTAGAAAGATCTCGACTTGGAGAATTTGATAATGATACAAAAACAAAATTAATCAAAACACCTTATAATGAACGCATGGTAAAATAAAATTTGACGATCTCTTCTTGAATTCCGATTTTGCATTAGATTTGCGGGATAGAAATCAGAACTAACTTTGGGATGCCGAAGGGTTTATACCCTTGTAAGTTCTTATCTCCTCCGAGTGTTTCTATACTAGTTGTGTTATATATAATGGTGTAGAATAGTTAATGTATTCATTGACAGTTATAAAAACTGCAATCGTTGGACACATTCACCTTTTTTATAAAAGAATTCCTATGAAAAGGACTGAAAGAAGTATACACATCGAATGGGAACCAAGTTTCATCAACATACTATAGCTTTAAAACAGAGAGACTAGTTGTGTTGCAATATAATATATCAACTCCCCTATCGATGCTGATTCAGAATAAATATACTTTATAGGGCCAGAGATGTCTCCTTAAGTGTGTGGCAAACTTCTGGACATATTGATTATACGCTCTGCAAGGGTATACTTTAATTAGAAGAGCAACTATCATTTTATGAGCCCTACATCTAGCTGTAAGCCTCCTAGGCTGAACTTTTAAAAGAGTTCGAGTTGAAGAATTCGATAATGATACGAAAAAATATTTATTCAAAAAACTTTATTATGAACTCCTATAAGGACAAAAATAATGGTCTCTGTATGTCTGTTTTTATACCCTTCGACCATTGAAAATGGTCAAAAAAGGGTATACTAACTTTGTGCAAATGTATGTAACAGACAAAATTTATTCAAGAAAGTATGAGTATAACTCAAAGTGCTTGGGTCAGCATACACGGTCTGTCGAGAATAATTTGAAAGTAGGTTTATATTAATATGTGTATGAATTAAACAAATTAAACTACACCGAAACATAAGTCGAAGGGTAGCCCACTGTCGCATGCCGCGCGACTGTTGCTTTTCTCACTGGTTTAATGGTAGAGTTTCTATCATGGATTAAGGGGATAATTATCATTAAATATAGTAACTATGTTTAGAAATGTCAACAAGGCAAGTGGTTTGTTACCTTTAAAGATCTCACTATGCAAATCCCAACTTTCACCCGAGTTATTGAAGATTAAGTTTAACTTTGGTAGCTTCAAGCGAAATGAAAAGTGAGCATAGCATCAAACAAGCCACATATATTTTTATTAACCCAAAAGGTACTTTGGTGGCCAGGACAATGTCCCAATATGCATATTAAATCCCCCTCGACAGGGTATGGTGGGGAAGTGGGCGTGGTTGTGGCAGCAGGGAACCCTTTTTGGTATGCCCGGCCAAACAAGTTGGTGAAACATGTTAACATAGCCAATAAGCAGCAATAGAAATTAGTTAGGCAAAGCTATTCTCATCACGGCTGGGTCCTGGGCATCAGAGGACTCAGAGACAGAGACCAGAGACCACAAAGGACCCAATTAAAAATGTAAGGAAACAAACCAAAAGTTGTTATTGCTGTTAAACAACAACGCAGCGTGTCCCGAAGCGGTTGAATTTACAACAGCAACAATGTCGACCCGTCGTCGGACGACGACGGCGACGACGACAAGAAGGAGGAGGCGGAGGAAGAGCAGGACTACGATGAGCAGCGTCAACCGGTGCCGCCTCCAAGCGACATTGGAAACAGTGCTTCGAACGGACAATGGCGCACGGCGGCGCGGACAGCAGGGACAACGGACGACATGACCATTTTGTGGCTTCATCCGTTTTGAACGGGGAAGCCAAAGGTAACGCAAACACAGCGTACAGTGCAGGGACATGGTCCCAGTACGGTCCGGTTTGGTTTGGTCTGCTCTGGCTGGGGCTGGGGCTGGGGCCATGGCAAAGGACAACCGGCTAGCAGTGTGATATAATATCTTGCATAAAGGGACACACAGGACATAAGAAAGCCAGCCAACAAACAAGCGATTGGGGAGAAATGAGCAAATAGACGACAAGGGCAGCCTTCCCACCAACGGGAACAGCAGCAGTCCGACCTCCTGTGCCTCCTCCTTCTCCTCCTGCTGCTGCTTCTGCTCCTGCTTGGGGTTTTTTTTATTTCTCTCTCAACCAGTTTGAAAGCCGTAAAAAGCAACATACCCATTGCAATGGCGCATGTCGCAGGGTGGGTGGCTTCTGCTCAGTTGGGTGGGGAGGCCTGTGTGCTCTGCTGTGCTGTGCTGTGCTGTACTGGGTTGGGTTTTGGTTCGGTTCGGTTTGGTTTGGTTTGGTCCTTTTGTTTAGCATTGACATGGCCACTTTGCCCGGGGCCTTTAGCTCTCGATGTTTGTCCTGTTCTACTATGTTCTGCTGCTGTTTCAGTTGCTCTCCCTCTTCTCTCTCACTCTCTCCCGCTCACCTTCGGCATTTACAAATGGCGGCATGTGTCTACCTGATCGGGTGACTGACTCGGCGCACTCGGCTTGTCCTTCGGCTTCGGCTCGAGTCTGTGCCTCTGTTTCTGCCTCTGCCTGTGCCAGTGCCTGATGCTGTGTGCGAGTAATTGGAAAAACGTGAGCACTCCCAAAGTCAAGTGGCGTGTAAAATAACGGTACTAGAACGGGAGCATGGGCACACGCACGGCACGGCACGGCACGGCAGATCACGACGGCTGCAGCAACAGCAGCCCGCGGCCGCATCCCATTTATATGGATGTATGTATGTCCTCCTCCTTGGCAGTTATTAGCTGAATGTCGTCGAAATACGCAGTAAACCCCTTGAGGGAGGGGTCTGGCTTGCAGGTAAACAAATGCTTTTGCTGCCTCTTTGCGCAGCTTGTTAGCATCGCGAACATTACGCGGAATGGATAATTAGTTGCCGAAAATGTTTTCCGCGCTCGTAAATATAACGCACACATGTTGCTTGTTGTTGTTCTCATTGTTCCCCTTGTTGTTGCTCCCAGCACATGTGTGTGCGGTGTGCGGGTGTGTGTGTGTGTGTGAGTGCCAGCCAGGCTCATTAGAGCGCTCATTATCAGTGCGGGGTGGTTAAACTGCCCCCGCCACATTCGGAATGTGTAAATCACCGAAAAGGAAAAGAATGAAAGAAAAAACAGAAACCCCCGCGGAAGAGGGCTACACAACTTTCTACAGGGAGGGCTTCTCTCCGTTCTCCGTTCACGGGGCTGCTCTCTATTTCATTCTGCCTAAAGCACGCGCCTAATAAATAAAAATTATTACCTTCATAATTATGAGAAGAACATGGCAACGGCGCCGTCGTCGTCGTCGTCGCCATCGTCTCATGCGTGCGCATAATTATGCCAGCTTTTACAGAACCCCCTCCCACTGCCCCTTCTACATGCCCCAGCCTAACCCGCAAAGAGATTGGAGCATCCCACATGTGTGTGTGTGTATGTGCGAGTGTGCGAGCATGTGTGTGTACGGGAACATGGATTCTAAGACGCGCGACTATGTTGGCGTTAATGCGTTCAATGGGCTTTCTATGTTTCATTCCCGTTGCTTTTGTTCTGCTTTTTTACCACGTCCCCCCACCCCAACGGCCCCTCCATGTTTCAGGAAGTGGCAGAAACATGTATAATTAATTTATGCCTTTTCTCGCCCTTCCCTTTTTGCAGCAATTAATCGAGGAGAAGGATTCATCCGAGGTGACGCTGGCACATCCTAAGGCTAAGGAATGGATTGTCTCCATGGCCAAGGCAAACTATCAAGAGTTGGCCAAGCTGGCTAGCGACAATCCGGAGTTGGTTAAACTGCAGGTAAGTCAGCACTATAGATATAGGCAATTTATAAAATGTTTCTATCACGCTTAAGTCGTTTTCGAGTTGTCAATATGATTAAAGTAATCTGATCATACATGATATGATAGACTAGATAGACTTCACTTCATTAAAAGTTTTGCCAGCACTTGGTTTATTTTGAAGACATGTTTCTAATAATTTTTTTCCCTTTTTCTAATAATTTGTTTTCCTTTTAAAAACATAAAGCACATATAAAGCCCATGCATGATCAATTGGAACCTCTTCAGATTTCGTATTTAAAGAAATTTAAGGTTTTTATAGAAATATTTTAATATTATATTGATATTCGAAGGGATTTTATGTAAGTTAATTAAAACAAAAGTTAATTCAAAATAAGATAGTCACAATACTCAGTTTTGAATCGGGTTTACAACTTTAAATATCCTTGTGAGTTACAATTTTTCACTTTATTAGTGAGATGACCGACAGCGACTCTCCTTATTTTGCCGAACTTCTTTATTAATTTGGATCATATCATCTACTATTGAGAATGTCAACTATCGACTGCAACTTGGGAAGTCAACTGACGTCAGGGTACTTTATCGTGCATACAAATCAGGCCCGTAGCTAGGTATATGCAGGGTCTACATTGCACAAGGGCCCCCGAACTTCCAAGCGTCTCAATTGAATGCTACCCCTCGCGCAACTTGGAAGATTTTTTAATTCCCAATAGAAACCTTCATGACAAAGTTGGAGTCCCTAGGTGTTAAAATAAATTAATGAAACGGACAGACAAAGTGACAGATGAATAGATGAGCAATATACGCTTTTGGTACAGAACAACAATATTTATATTTGGGTGTACAAGAAACAAACCACAGAGATAAAATACTCTTCTTACCTGTTGGCAACGGGTATAATTATTTGTAAATCACGATGGGTCAAGAATGATTAAATGAATTGGTAATATTTTTAATCGCGAATAAGAGGCTCAGAAATATATTTAGATTTCTCAAAATTGATTATTTATTTTTCCAATATCAAATCGAGGAAAAAGTCAATATTATTGGTATTAAGTTTCTTCATTATTCAGTTTAAACATTTATTCAAGCAAGGGGCCCAAAAAAAAGTGACACAAGTGCCCCGAGACAGTGGCTACACTCCTGATAAATGCCACACAAAGTGCATCATTGTAACCATCAAAAAGACTCTTCAAGTTTATTTTACAATGCTCTGGCAAATTGCAAGTGTATCCACTCGGTACCACTGTATTCATCGAGCGCGGGCGATTACATTGGCCTGGCTTGGCTTGAAATTAGCTCGAACAAATGAAAGACAAGTACAAACTATTCATAAGCATTAATTACGACAAATTAAGCAGCAACGCGTTGTTTTTGCCATGTCGAACAAGTTTCAAAAATGCGAGAAAAATATAATGACAGCCGCGCACTGAACGAGACCAGGGGCCAGCAGGGAGGGGGTGTAAGACGAGCGATATGGCGTCGGCTGTGACAATTAATTGTGAAATATGTTTTCAGAATTTTTAGCACTTGTAGCAGCATGCACCGCCACTGCCACCTCTGCTGCCATCGCTGCTGCCACTTCTGCTGTGGGCGGCGTTTCGCGCGAGCGTGGGCTACGGACAACAAGCTCTACGAATGGCCAACCATTAGGCAAGACGTAGCTACTACTACAACTACTACTAGCTGCTTAGAGCGAGCACCTAGTCGGGTGCGGACTCGATGTACAGGCCGAAATTTAGCGCAAGGAGTATCGCTGTCGTATCGTACATGTAATTTCCATTTCCAAGACAAACACGTGTTTTTATTTGTTCCACTCATCATCAACAGTTTCTCGGGCTCGACAACATCTCGAAACATGTGTTTGACTAAGCTATATACAATGCTCTACTAGGTATATATATGTATATATGTATTACAAGTGCTGTCAGCACTGTTATCAAAGTTCCTCACTTTATTCCGTAAATTGCTGTGCTTCATAAATGTCAAAAATTGTTTGGTAAATTTACACGAACATCGGAACTATTCTGACAGCGGAATCGCTTTGCGGCTCTAACTTATTGTGCTAGATAAATGTCATATTAAATGCTCATAAATTAGGTTAACCAAAAATTATAAACAAGTTTTTTAGAAAATATACGAGGGGCACACAACACGCACTCAAGGGTCGGCGAGGGGTAAAAAAGAAAGATCATGTAGTATATCTTGCGGGCGGGCGAGCCAGGGCAGTGAGAACTTTGCCGGTTCTAAATGTGTTGGGACTCTTGTCGCCTTGTTGTGCGGTGTTACTCAATTAGAGGAATATTTTTTTGGGTTATACCACGCCCACCACGCGCATATTTATATATCCCCTGAAGGCCCCATTCCCCTAACGATCCCGCGCCCCTTCCTGCTCCTCTGTTCGTGCCGTGGAAGATGATTTATGCCAGCCGCAAGCGAACATGGGTCCAAGTGCGCTGGGAGGCGAGCATTATGCTGCAACTTATACGAACTAATTGCCGTACAAAATGCAATGTTCCCGGAAATAATGGATTCCGGGCGTTATATGCAAATCTTGAATGCCATAAGTGCAATCAATTAATAAAACGCACAGCCCGATGGCAGCGAATGAGCAGCTTCGTATCTCCCACTTTCTCCTCTCCCCCCTCTCTTGTATGCCTCATCTCGTGCCTCATCGCTTTGCTGCTGTGCGGCGGCAAGTGCGAACGAGTGGCAGGCAGCTCATTAGCGGCGCTTGCGATTCCTCGAATCACTGAAATTGCAGCGAGACGGAAATAGCAATAAATCAGGCCGCAATTGTCACTTAACCTAATGTCTCAACCAACGACTCCGATTGCGGTTCTTTTTTTTGGGCCTGTGAGAAAGAGAATGAGAGATATATCAGTATGCGGTGGTATGGCGGGTTTCTCACAGATAAACATATGATGCAGATCTTTTTATAGTTAGTGGGTTTGGAAACCTTTAGAAAGGTATTGGAAATTGGCTTAGTATTTGAACTTACTCCTGTGCATCCTCTTGTGAAAATAGATTCTTATCTATAAGTTACTATATGGATCTTCAGACTAATATTATTTGCAGATAATATATTTTTAAACCCTTGCAGAGAGTATATTTAGAAAGGAGTTTACAACCCACCTTGGGAGACGGCTTCGACGTCATAAAGTATATATTATATATTCTGCATTAGCATCATCAGAGGAGTCGATCTAGCCATCTCCACCCGTCCGTATGTCCGTTGCACCGCAAACTAGTCTCTCAGTTTTAGAGTTGGTACACCTGATTATTATTGGAGCCCGCTATAAATAAGTCGGAAAGAGATATATCGGACCGATATATCGTATAGCTGCCGTACAAACTGTCCTTCGATTTTTGTTATTTGTCAAGACATTGCCACAAATTTAATATATCGGACTTTTTTTATATATATAATATGCATATACAATTTCATCAAAATTGACCCATAATAATATATAGCTGCCATTGGAACAATCGGTCAAATTAACATTTTGGTATGAAGACCAGTTTTGATTTTTGAAATAAGTTAACTTCCCAATGCGAATCAATGGTATACATAATATTAAACATAAACAATACTATTCAATTCTTTACTATTATATATCACTAGTATTGAAACTATCTGAGGATATAAGCACCTGCAATGGTATAGAACCATCGGCTGAAGTAGTCTTTCTTTCTGTTTATGCTTTCCATGCCTCTTTCTTATCTTACTTAGCCTATCAAACTCACTGTCTAGCTTACATATGTATATCAATGTATCTTATGAAGGAAAGTGTTAAATATCATTTACTTTTTCATTTAAACATACTTTCTCAGTTCTTCACTATCCTGAAGTATGACGATAAAAAGCCAAAATCCTTAGCCATCATCAGTGATAAACGTAACACTTCAATGTCTTACGAACTCAGTTGCCTCCCTTCAATATAAACTGTCCTGGACTAAACCTTTGTGTAGCTGTGTGATATTACAACATGATGTTTCCTGCAAACATAGTACAGGTATCTGTGCTGTGTGTGTTTACATACATACCATACTACTAATAGTATGTAGTAGCGGCTTATAAAATGTTACAAGTTTTGTATTAATTAAAAACTTCAGCTTGTGTTTTACCTTTAGCTATTTGAATTTTCGTTTTTCGTAAATCCCATACCCAATGGAAATGTCTGTAAGCGGGTATATTAAGTTTGCATAAAGGTAGAAAATATTTTTATGTGAACACACTTTATACTGACGAACAACTGATTCAACCTCCTACTCTGTCTGGTATTCTAGATCACAGAAATTAAAAGAAATACAGAAATAAAATATTGAATTAAATTCAACTAGTTTTTAAAGTATCTTAGCTGTGCATTTTGCAATGAGTGCAGTATAAACGTAGATGATATAATGCCTACTATACATTGTATGCAAATTGCAATTGATAGCAAGGGAAAGCAGTCTGTCCAGTCAACTACAGGGTATTCCTCTAGTACACTCTACATTGTCTCTGTACTTGCTGTTTTAATTCATGTATGTAAATACACAGATACATACACACAAAACACATCGACACACGCACACGCGCACTAACGGTGTATGTTGATTTAAGCGCGAGTTTGACTATTGTTCGCCGCCGTCGGTTTTGTCAGTTCGGCTCTCAGCCTGGTCAGTTTAAGGTGGGGTTGACCCAGGGAGAGAGGGAGGGTGGAGCAGCTATTGGACCGCCCAATGGCCGAGCATGCAACGTTTTGCCATTTCAGCTTGTAGCTGTAGTTGCTGTTGTTGTTATTGCTGTTGTTGTTGTGCGTCCCTTTCATTCAGCCAGCCAGCCATGCATCCATCCATCAACGTGTTTGACCTAGGCGGCAATTCGGCTTGACATGCGAGTAAATTGAATTTTCCTTGTTTCGCATTTGTTTTGACTTGTTTCTTTCGTTGTTGTTGTCCTCGATTTTTCGTTTTCTTTTTGATTTCGGTTGTTGTTCGAATTACTTATTCAAATTAAAAAAATATTTTTTTCCTTTATACGAACAATGACGGTGCAAAATGTAGCCGAGGTGTTTCTCCTTTTGGCTCTTTTCTCCATTTGCATATGTGTGTAGATGTAGATACATATGTATCTACATGTGTTATGTACATACATATGTATGTTGTGTGCACATAGGCTTCGACATGATGAAGTGTGTGTAAATACAAACATGATTGCAATGCTCGTGTTAATTAGACGTGTCATGTACAGATAAATAAGCGCATTTTCCTTTAGGGAAATATATTATACTAAACATATAAATAGGATTCATTTAAATTACACTTTCTAATCAGGTTTTGTTATAATATGTTTTCTTATTAGTGCTAAGCAGACAGCGGAGCTTGCTTGCCGATGATCAATGATGGCGATCTATCGGTGCAACTGCCAGCTCTAGTTTGCGAAAGATTTCATCCCATAGCAGAAAGTAGAGCTGAATAACTATCGATATTTTTCAGAAAAGAATGCAATACTATAGTACAATTAAAATACATAGTACATTCCGAATCCTCTTCAGTCGAAATCGATTGCAGGGTTCCTAAAGCCTTTGTCGAGTTGATCTTTTTATTTCGATTACGGATATGATCCGATCTTGTTGTAATAAATAACATGTCCGAATACAACTTCTGAGGTGTCTTTTCCAAGCCAGGCCTTTCTTACAACCAAACTCGGGATTTGCCACTTGTTATGGAAACATTCCTACAATCAATACACTTAACATAATATCCACCTTTAGATAGCTCGAAATGGCCGCATACCTTCGATTTGTCAATTCATTTTTGGAAAATTGATATTCATGTGTTCATTAATACAGATACATATGTACATCTAAGCGCTCTGCATGATCCTCTTGACAACTGTTTAAATTATAATTTGATAATATAAGCAGGGAAACACAGTTTCCATACAGACAGACCTTCTAAATCGGAACAATGTATGGTATATATGTTACTATCAGAGCAGATCTAATATCCCCTTTTCGCGGTAATCCAGGAACGTATTGTGTGCGGCACTTTGTCCCCTGCTCTTGAAACATTCGGCAAGATCGTCTCGAAACCTCAAAGGTGAAGTTGTCAGTGTGACCATGAACTCTTTTCAACAGGTCGTCAAACGGGCAATAAAACGTCTGACACCTAGAGACGACAGACATCCAGAGGCGTGTGTATTGAAATAAAATCTTCTCGGCGTTGGTGGCGGCGTCTTCGTCGGCCCAGTTCGTCTTCTATGTAATACCGCCGCATCAGAACATCAAAAACGGCCAAAACTTGTTTCAACTGTGCGACGCACTCATATTACTGCAAGAGGGGAGGCAGGGGACGAGTTGTGCCATTAAATGGAGGTGACAATTCAATCAACGCATCCGCCTGGGGCTGTGCCCCGCCACAGCGCGCAGATAACACACACTAGTTGGCTGTGAAATGACTGAATCCTTTCCAGAAATCAAATCAAATGTGTTTACGACCCCATACGCAAGCCGACGCGTCGCCTCACCCGGCTCTGCCTCGTTGGTGGCTTGGCTCGGCTCGATTTTATGTCGCTGCGTTATGCAGCTATTAAATTTAATTAGAGCTCTGTGTTGTCGCTGCTACCGCCATTGGCCGTCAGCGGCACATAAATGTCACCGAAATATTTTCCTGAAAAAGACAAACAATGCACACACACACATATATACACTTACAAATACGTGTGTGTGCGTGCGTGTGCTTTCAAATAATGCCGCCTGCCATTTCGACGAGTACAATCGCATGTCTTACATACCCGGTGGCTCCCTGTGGATATAGTACTTACATCGTTGTTAAAATATTATCAGTTGACATGCATAAGAATCCCGTCAGGGAAATAGACGGAACTTATATATGAATTGGATTTAATTACACTCGAATCAGGTCATCAGGCTTTATTAGTGTGGTGCAAACTATATAGATTGCCGATTACCAATATCGATACGGACGTTGGACGTAACATACAATGAATGTATAATCAAGTGATCCATGCTTAACGTACGACATGAAAACGCTAGAAGAGGATGCGATCATGCAGATAGACCAGTATTATTTCTAGATAGATAAGACAGAACTAATAGTTAGCTAAAATAGAGTAGAGTTTATTGCAGTCCGAATATAATACCCTGAACAGTTCGTGCCGGGCAACGTTCGACATGTACTTTGAAAGAGTTAGTAGATACGGGGAATTCTACAGGGAACAATGAAGTACACCAAGCATGGTTCTACAATTGAAGAGAAGCCTACTAGAATGTAGATTTGAAATTATCTTAAGGCATCGAAAGGCAAAAATTATAAAGGACACCAAACACATGAACCGTACTTAAGAATGGGACGCATAAGTGAGGTAAAAAGGTTTTAACAAAGACAAAGGATCGTTAAACACCTTAGACCACCTTCTTCCCATATATAGCCAAGCACACTTTAGCTTTACTGATAATAATAGAAATATGTTCCCATATGTTTCATAAGTAGTAATTGGCACTTGCTCGAGAGGATGTCATCACGTTGCATCAGGCTCGTAGTCAGGAGTTTGCAGGGTGCGCGCTGCACAGGGACCCCATATGCCATGGCCCGCTGCTACCAAAAAGAAACAAGTAGCAAAAAAAAAGTATACATACATATAATAAGTATACATATAAAAAGTATACATCTGTCACGGCTTCTGGGTAATGACTATAACAAATGCAAAGTACAATGGAGCAAGAATGATTGAATGGATGGGAAATATTGTCAATCGAAAATAAGGGGGCTCAAAGATAGTTTTCTCAAAAACTATTGATTATTTTGACAATATAAATTCAGTCATTAAAATAAATACTCAAAAAATAATGATTATCTGCCGAGTTTTATTTTTTTAGTTCAGAATTTGTTTCATTTTCTTAAATATGAACTACTTCTATATTTAAAAGCGTTAGAATTCAATAGGGCCCACGAGAAGTTTTGCACAAGGGCCCCTAAGACCATTACTACGGTCCTGCCTTGCGTCTATCAACATATGTAAATTTGTAACTAAATGTCAACTTATCAGTGCAACTACCAACACTAACATAAAACTTTAATTGCGCAAAGTGCAGAAGAAAGTGAGTTTGATCGATTCAGGAGTTGAAGGTTATTTTGATTAGCTGGCAAGATCAGTTTCTAAATACTAATCAGTTCCCAGAAATGCCAATATCTCCCTGTACTCAATTGTTGCCTGCTGCTTAACTAAGTGAAATGATTAATGGTTTTCTATCACGATCGAGAGCCGAGGTTCATCGCTGTACGTGCACTTCATGGGGCTGGGGCTTTGTTTTGAGGCCAAGCCAATCCTAGCCAGCTAATCATTTATTTTAGCACCACCTCAAACGTTGTTCGCAGAAGCGTAGTTAATTTCAAAGACGCCGGACTGTGCGTCTTCTAGTACAAGCCTGCACACTGTTTTCAATTCACTTTTAATTATGAGAAATCGACGCGCTGACAGCAAACATGAATTAGGGCGAAAGTTATTAAATACTGGGCGTCGCTCAGGCAATACGAAGAGCACTGCCCGCTGTCAGGAGGAGGCACAGTTTCTGCCAATCTACGAATGAGTGTGTATTGTTGTTGTTGCTGGTTGTGAGGCATCCACTTTTATCGTTCTCCAACTGGAAATTGACAAAAATTCAACTGTGTTTCTTACATACATTGGGTGGCTCAGTTGGCGCCAACGTTTTGCACGTTCCAGCGGATGCCCAGTCAGAGTGGGACGTCTACAAAATCACTCTGGCCCAGCAAGGAGAATGTCTTCACAATTATTGTCATTCACAATTGCCTGCGCAACACGAAACGGGAATCGAACTCGATTCGTTTATTGAGTTTTTGTATACCCTGCAACAAAGTGCGCAATATAAATACCTCACAATTGTATTCGCATTACAATCAGTTGAGATTATAGAACAATTATTGTGAAATGCTGTGGAATATGTGCCATACTTATAGTACTTCTCCTATAAGTCTTTGTTCATTTACAAGTTGATCCAAACGCCATGGCAGCCTGAATTGCTATGGAGGACTGAAAACAAACCTTAACCGTGACTTCTGAAAGGAATTTTCATTTCAATGCCCAACTGAAAACGTGCAACTACTCCTTCTCCACCTTCACTCCGCTCCGATCGACTGCGCTCCGTTTCCGACGACGTCTGCGGACCGCCGCCTAAGTGTCAGCAAAAACGAAATTGAGCTTATCTGCAAATGCATCGGCGGGAACTGCTCCAAGGACCGCGAGAGCACCGAGACTGCCCTTGCGCCTCCCTCCGCTTGCAGGCGGATCGTCGATGCAATCGTGCAGTCGTCGAATTAGCGACGTTCGAAATACTTCCCAGATAACTACGAAGAACGTAAACAAAGTAAAATGCTCAAGTGACCCAAGTCATTTCCTGCACTTGCCCATTTCTTTGTCACCAGTGCAAAGCCCACGAAGCAGCGATCAGTCAACGGGTACAGCTCGCCCACAGATACGCTGGGATCCAAGAGAGTAACTCGAAAGGATCCCATGAATTGGTCGATTATATACATACAGTGAAAGACAGCCTTTCAACGATATAATTCTCACTTAGCGGTGGAACCTTCCTAGCTGAGTACCCCTTTATATATATTTTTTTAATCAGTCTATTTCTTATTGACCGACTAAACAATGTTGTCTGCAAGGTATTCTTGGAGTCCATCGACGAAAAAAAGGCGGTAAAATTTGAGTTAATACAATGTTATGACCCCAAAAATGCCTCAAATGTGCCTAAGAAATGGGTGCAAGATCAAAACCTTAGCGGTTTGACCCATCTTCGGACCTCAATGTGATAGAGCACTTATGAGGAGTATTAAAAGAAAGGAATTGGAGGGATTAAATCCAAAAATAAGGAAGAACTTTGACAATAAAGGTGGGCTGTGACCTCCGTGACCTTTTCTTTATGTTACAGGTTTATTGAACAGAATTGTTCCACAAATTCTGTAATTTTTAGCTAAACTTTCCTGGAAGTATTGAATGTAGCCTTTTTTTAGAATTCTCTGGAAAATCGAAAAATATTCCCAGAATTGTCGTTTGTTTCTATTATTTTGTCCAACTCAAACATGGGGTCATTCCCTTTAGAGCAGGATTCCCAAAGTATCAAAAGTCATATTGTCCTAAAACGGGTCGCATATTAAAGTGTGATTCCAATTTCATGCATATAGTGTTTGTACATAATGAGCAATTTAGTTTTTCGTCCAGGTGCAAATGCTGTTTCTATACACTATATATAAGATTGTTGCTATCTATTGTAACTATCTATTGTTATTGGAAATTGCATTACCATTGATAGGATTTAGCATTGAAAGATCCTCCCGCTACAGTTGCCCGTCTACAGGGCATCAGCGGAAAGAGCTGTGATGGAGAAACTAAGCTAAGCTCCGACGCTTCACGATCAGTGCGACAGTCGCAGCGTCGCTTCGTGTGATTTATTCGCTACTCCAATTGAATTGTTTGGAGGCCGCAGAGTCCAGGCAGGCTGCTTAGGCCGCAGTCGATTGGCGAGATCTGGAGATGGATAGTTGGCTGCTTGCGTCGCTTGAGTGACATTTCATGAACCGCGGAATGACAAGCATTTGCCGAGACGCCGCCAACAAAAGCAAAAGAAATGCGCAAAAAATGACAATGGGATCGCATCGGGAGCCGCGTCAGGTTCAGCCTCGTCAGCGTCGTCAAACTTCTTGATGATCCTCTGGCTGATGATCTCTGCTGATGCCAATTCCCAAAACGACAAACTCAGGCGCCATGTTAACCACCAAGAAGTCACTGACTAACTTACTGTCGGCACAATCAGCGCGCTGACGTAGATGGATTCATGATTGACTGGACCGGAGTGGACTGGGTTGGCCATTGTTAGTTGCAGCTCAACCTGAAACTGATTACAATCGCTTTGGAGGACGGTGCGCAGAGACGGCGTTTGCATTTTATTGAACACGATCCTTGGTGATATCGTCTGGGCAGCGCATCGATCTCGCATCGAGCGCGGCTCAGCGCGGCAGTTGCTTTATTTGGACAAGCAACTTGTCACGTTTAATGGAATTCATTGTGCTCCTGCTCCTCGATATGCATATGTGTGTGTGTCCAGAGAATCTTTTCACATTGTTCTGCCGCTCTCTCCCCAAATTGTATTCTACATATGGAACTGTACATATATTTATAAATCTGTATAATGCTGTCTGTCTGTCTGTATGTTTTGCGAGCAATGCAATCAACACCGTCGCCTCGCTGCCGCTGGGCTTTATATTGATTAGCTCTGTCCGTCCGACATTCTGTCCGTCCGGTTGCCACCGTTCTGTGTACTAACTAGCGCCAGCTACTGCACACGTCGGAAGACACTGTGAGAGCCGCAGGCACGGCGGAAATTTGTCAATATCCAGGCTCTGCCCAGCTCCTGCCCTCGTCGTCGTCGTCGTCGTTGTCGTTGGCTGTGGTGCATAAATTGTGCAAAACAAATATAAATAATAATATTTCCCTTTATTCTTCTGCCTTTGCCTCCAATCGCCAGAGGCCAGATGCGCCAGCATCATTGGATTGCCCCACACATGGATTTGCACACCTTTGGCGGACACAACACAAAAAGAGGTGTTGCCACGTTGTTATGAGTTTTTAAATCTACCTCACCCCGATCCCCTGGCACCCCCTTAATACTTCAACATTTATTCGAATTTAATCGATTTTTCAAATTGACTTCCCCCGCCGCGATGTCTCTTCGCTTCCTTTTGGCCTTCTTTCTTGGTCATTGGCACAATCGTACATGCAACATTTGTTAAACGCCCATCGGACACGCCCACTGTTGGTTTTTAGTAGCTTTAGCTGAGTCAGTCCTTTTAAGACTGTGAGATATTCCAAGTTTGGTAATTATTTTCAGTCTCTAGTACTGTCGAATTGAAGAAGGAGGATTTATAGTGGACTTGTCAAGAGGTTCTTTCTAGGGGAATATATATGTTATAAACCAATCTCTGTATACCCCTACCCACTACTCACAATTTTAAATTTGCAATGTGTAATTGTTACACTTAATTCAAACCCATTTCTATTAAATAACTCCACGTAGTTGGGACTTTAAAGACTCTTCTCAGCTCCAGTTCGAACACAGTCAAATTTTGGAAATGTGAGGAGCAGGAGGATTTATGCATAATTAATGAGGGAATCCGAACAGGTGCGTTCTCTGGGCGACAAGCTCTGCTGTCAAACACGATGACAAAAGATTACAATTCGCAACTTGCTGCGGCTGTTGCCACTGTCAATCGACCTCAGGATGTTAGGCACAGAGAGACTGGCAACATGCTTAAAAATTTACATAAAACTTTTGATAATAGTTTTCCCTGTGTGTGTGATTGCCGAGTAGCCCCCAAGTCCCACGCATTTACCCGGGAGAGACACATAAAGAGAGTGTGTGAGGGAGAGCCTCCTTTGCTCGACACATTCTAAAATCCTGGGGACCGATAGCGACATCATAAATTACGAAAATAAACTTTCTGCTAAAGGGACGGCGACGACGGAGGACGGCAGTCCAGGCCGGGTCGGTCCCGGTTAGGTCCGTTCAGGCCTGGCTGCAGAGAATGCCACAAGTCGCAGTGCCGACTAAAATCGGCGGTACATATTCAGCTTGAGTGCATTTGCTTGTCAATAAAAAGGTTCCGGTCAAAAAAAAACAGCATAACACAAACTACACATAAAAAAAAGAAAGAAAACTAAAGAAATGAAGAGGAGTGAAGAGGAAAGGAAGAGCACGCAAAGGCAAATCATCAAAAACTATGTGAAAGACCTTTTGAGGGGAGCTGATTCTTAACTTAACCGAGTGAAGCTTAATGTCTGTATTTTAGTTTATCATCATATCGTACTAAATACGTTTCATTCATTTAATTAAGCGCGCTTATCGGCGAGCTCGCATATAATAATTAATTAGTGAAATTAACAAACAATTACTGAAGCGCGCAGACAGAGATTTCTGTAAATTGTACGACCCGAAGACAAGGCACCTCTGCCTACCTCTACCTACCTACGGGCAGGAATAACAAAATTCTGTTAGTCACGCATGCTAATCTTCGTGTTGTCGCAAAACCTGCAACCGTTCCAAGTTGCAGCAGCAGAAGCAACAACAACAAAAACAAGAGAAGAGCTGCCGTGGAGACGACATCGTCCAACCATCGTCGGTGGTGGCCGCGCCTTGATAATGGGACGAGAACGCGCGCGGCGACGGAGCGATATCGATACGCGAAGCTGGGCATTGTTGACGGTGGCTCCCAAAACAAATGATTATTGAGGCCGGGAGGGGTAGCAGATAGGGGGGGGTATACTTAAGGCAAGCTAATCGTGTCGTCTGCTGAGCTTTCGTGTTCGTGAATTGGTCTAGAGAGGCCGCCTAGGAACTTCGTGATCGTCCCAATCTCCCTGGGACTTTACCTCCCAGCATCGATTCGACGCTTGGTCAATTGAAGCTTGGGCTCCACATGAAAGTTCTCAACATTACACAAATATAGTGACTATTATCGGATAAGCTTCTGGATCATTTTGCCCAAACATGTCACTTCACATTAATCTGGTTAGGCCCAACTGAAGCCAACAGGTAGGCAGGGCAAAAGGCGACTTCAAGTCACAGTCACAGTCGTGGCCACACACAGCGCAGGCTTCCAGCGCCAGTGGCTGATGTCTTGGCGGGTTTGCGGCTACCACACAAAATCGAGATTATCATAAATAATATGGAGTAACAGTTCCACCATGCAGACTAGGATGGATGCCCATTTGCCTTTGCCGTTGCACGTACCGAGTGCCCGCTTCGGTTTCTCAGAAAGGATGAGGTCACAGTGCTGGCGCAGTAGTCCGCCTCGGTTCGGTCCGGTCTGACCATTATCTTCACTACTCAACCGGGCAGGAAAGAGGGCCCCAACTCAGTCTTAATGACGTCTAATTTGTCATCGTTGAGGAACTAATTTTTTAGCTGCCTGATATGGACCCAATAGAGCGCTACCTGTCTTGAACACGACTCACTACCAAAAGATTTCTGCTTAAGTTACGAAACTTGCCACGACGACGATATTATCGTCAAAGATGGAGAGCTCAAGCTCAAGAGGGGCGTACCTACACATAGCCAGACAGAGCAATACATACATACATACATATGTGTGAGAAGCGGCATTTACATATAATTCCCGGAATATAATATGTATTTAATGTATTCGTTAAAGGGAAACCTTTAACTCTAAACTCCAACCGGGGGTGATAAGATACAGATATCTCCGTTCAGTTAAATTCGCTGTAAATTTGTTGTTTCTTTTCTTAAACTTTATTGCGAAAGGGCAGATACACTTGATAAACCTACCTTTGATTTAGCAGCAGCCTCTGCGATTATCTCAGATCTTTCATAAAAATTAAACTAGCCCTTTGTCCCTTGTCTACATAAAACTTGTTTATTAAGTGAGAACGAGCTACATTTAATAAGTGTCACAATTTTGAGAACGCGTTGGCAATTACGACTTACTTTTTAAACAAAGTGTAGACCAGAATGTTAAAGAGGGTCGCAAATAAACTTCCTGAGGCATCTTTAACTAGGGTTAATGAAGGAAACTCGAATGTCTGTGGCTGTAAACTTATTATCATCTTCCTGCTTCAGTCATTTGCATGTTGGAAGTACTAGATCACTTGATAATCTGAAAGTGTTGCCAAAATTTGGTTAAAAACTTCTTATTCTATGATGGGTTAACTAGACTATCTACAGTAGAGTTGGTTCCTGAACATCCTCAGTGCAAACGCACTCCTTCATGTCATCCTCTTCGTAATTTGTTGAAAACTCATGAGAAAAGAAGATTACGCATAACAAAAAGACTTTTATGGGCTCATGAATCGGCAGTTGAGTTGGATCTGCTGTTGATCTCTGGCAGTTGCAGTTGGAGCATCTCATGAACAACCGGTTAGAAGTGGCACCGGCACCGCAGAATGATTTCTGATTTCTGCAAATCGAAGGCGGACGGACTATGGCAGCAGATCGGCAAGAGCAAGTCGAAGCTGAAGCTGAAGCCAAGCAGATCGGGCAAGTTAATGCAAACAAGACGCATGTCTGGCAAAACTTAACATATCCGGGGCGCCTTAATCTCTAACCTATCGTGTGCGCCGCCTGGGCAACCTAGCGCCAACTCTGCCAGCAGTTGGCAGAGAGGCGCATGTCTGTGCATGTCTTTCGGCAGTATTAATAATTTTTGTTGCCGTTGCCGTGGCTGTTGCTGCTGTTGTTGTAGCGGGGCCCATTCGTTGATTTAGGGTGCATTTAAAGCGTGAACGACTGCATTAATAATTTCCTTTGCAATTTTATTGTGCATAAATTTCATTAATTTATAATTTTTGTTTGATTTTTAACTGTGCGACTAACAACAACAGCAACAACAACAACGGGAACAACTCCGACCCGCTGCTTCGCTCCGCGAGTAGCATGTTGCGCCAATGTGTTTGCCCGCGCTGCGCATCGCTGCGCTTGGGGCATAAATTATTTTCCGTAGTTTTGGCAGGCGCCCGTTGACCGCCGTCGCCGCTCGCACCACGCGGCTCGCTGCGTAGATTTTGCGATTGCGCACGAAGTGAGGGCTTAGTCCCGGCTGAAGTCCATCGTCCCGCGTCCTCGTCCTCATCCTGCTTCCCTCTGTCTCTCTCTCTCTCTTTCGTTGACCGCAGCTTCTCAGATTGTTTAATCTGCACTAGGGATGGGCATCGATATTATATCGATACAGCAATGCGATACTTCGAGTGAATCTTCACCAAGCTACTTCGAGAATCCTTTTGTTTTATGTGCGTTGCATAGACATATTTTCATTATTTAATTGAATATAAAAAGTTCTTAACGACTTCATTATTTGCAATATTGATATAATTTAAAGAATGGCAGCTATTTCTTGACAACATGATATTCTTTGCCGTATTTTTGTTGATACCAACACTGTTATTTCTTGCCTACAAGAGCAAAAGAGCATCAAGAGTTGCGAAACTATCGATAGAGCACATAATAGATATTTTCTTAATGTTTTTGAGCAATATATTCAATAGTTTGATGCCTAAAATACAAATGATATACAAATTAACGGAATCGCAGCTGCTCTTCTATCGAAAGCGAGTGCAGGACACACAATTTCAAATCATCCAAGCCTGTGTCGAGTTATTATTTAATTTTCAAGCAGGGATCGTAGCTTTTTGTGATGAATGACACAACCGAATACTACTTCTTGGATGTTTCTTTCAAAGAAGGGTACAGTCTTCTTAGATGGCCAAAGAAATTCTACCACTTGTTATGTAAACATTCCCAAAACACTGCACTTAACTGATTACCGATCCTTAGATTTGCTCAAAATGTACCCATACTTTCGTTTTGTCAACTCTTGTATATGAAATTCTAAAAAGTAGATAAAGTAGAATTTGCACAGATATATATTTGACAACTATCCTTGATGCTTGTCCTTTCAAATAATGTATCCATATTTTGAGCCACCAACGTGTTCGTTGCACAAAAATTCAAATATAAATAGTGATGGACACTATCGCCGTCACACAAATACTCAATATATCGGAACTATCGTGAGTGTGTAACCATCTCTAGACTGCATTACATTTGCATGTGCCGCCCCCCTGCCTGCCTGCCTGCCCTGCCCTGCTTGCTGATGGGAGTCACCATGCTCCATTGAGAAACTTATGCGCGCTTGTCGCTGCCAACTCGATGCTTGGCGATGCTGGTTTGCACCGGCGCAGCGCAGCAAGGTCCTGCAGCTGCGCCCGGCATGTCGCCTGCTGCATGTCTTCGGTTTATGCGCGCGCAGTTAATTATAAGCAAAAAAGCCTGGACATTTTCGCTTCACATCGGTTTGTTTTCATTTCCAGATGCAGATTACATTATGATTTATGCAAAATAGTAAATACGTCTGATGGCAGCAACAGCAACAGAAACAGAAACAACAACGGCAACAAGCGCGCCCCCAACTCATTGAAACCCCTCTTTCCCTTCTACTTCTCTTGCTGCTTTGCTTCTTTTCCTCTTCCTTCGCTCCCGGCCTCAACTTAGAAGGCAACTCCCAAAAGGGACTTCGCAGACAACGCCTACAAGTCAAGTGCTGCCTGCTGCTGCTCCCAGGCCTCCGTCCACCTTGCCTAATTTCCATTTATCGCCTATCGCCAATCATAAAAACCAGGATCACAGCCCTATAGATGGAGGGACCACTTGTGGCGGCGCTCGCTTGCCTGACGCAAATTCGTCGCGCGATTCGGCAATAAATCAACGCACGCCTCGTAAAAGTGCTTAAATTAATCATCCCGTTTGTGGCTCGAAGGGTTTTACGATAGCTCAGCAGGGTGCCACCACATACATAGGCGGCGTCGCAACAGGTTGCCACCGATGATCGCCACTGGACGCCGAACCGAACCGGGGGCTCGCTTAGCGCCAGCCATCTAAGCTAGCAACAAGCCTAGTGAGAAGTCCAAAGTGATATATCACGGAACCGAACCGAACTCGAATGGAATCTCTGGCTGGAGATGGAACTCCAAGAGGAACTGCACCGGGAACTGTTTGTGGTCTAGATTTGCAGATATGTACTTTGCATAAGGCGAGAATGCCTCGCCGTGGCGTACGCGTATTATCAGGCGTGTAATACACTCCGCCATGTGGCATGTGGCATGTGGCAGCATTGTTCCCGTCCAGACTGGACACTGACACTGCTGGTCAACTGGGAGCGGGAAATTGCAAATGAAATTGCATCGTTATTGCATGTTCTCGGGATCTTGAGCGCAAATTAAATTCCATATGGAAAAGCAATCATGGCCAGCCCCAAGTCCAAGTCCGGGGCCACATGTATTTATTTTACACAGATCTCTCTGATGAGCACATTCTGCAGTACGTGACAAAGTGGTGAAGAACGCAGTGGACAGGGCAGAGGACAAGATGTTTGACAGCAAGCAACTGTAGTGCGAGTACGCAGGAATTCTATCGCCATGAAGACAGAAAGAGTGAGTGAGAGAGAGAGAGAGAGAGAGCAGGAGAGAGGAGCACGCTCGCAATAGCTTTTAAATTAGTTTAGTGGCATTTAAGTTAATCGCCTACAAGGGAGCTAAATTGTCCGGTTCGGGGACCATCTTACCCATCGTAGGGTACTCGCAAAATTGCTACGACGTGATTCGATTTTCAAGAAGCTTCTGACTGGCGAGAGAGACGCAAGCAAGTGTTTCTAGGGATGGGTATCGATGCTATATTGATTGATTCGATATCAAGCTCGAAGACATTACGATTCACAGCACTACAAACTGAAAAACAGATATAATTGTAACCAAATTTTATTTGGATAATATTAGTAAGTAATATTTAAACAAAATTAGTAAAAAAATAAAGGGTCTCACTACCATGCGAAGAAAAGGCCTCAACCGAAGAATATAATTATTTTGCCTGGAATGCGGCTTTAAATATACATTTTTCGGTAAATCGATATTTTCGATGTTTTGACTGGTCTTTAAATATTAATTTTCTGGTAAAACGATACTATCGATGTTTAGACTATCAACATCGCAAATTATCGATAGGAACCACCATCGAATTTCTATTTAATACCAGCATTTTCAGCTGCATATGTATTGTATTTGTTATATTTTCAAATATACATTTGTTTGCGGAAGTCGCTTACGATACTATCGATATAGTTCAAGAAATATTATCGATATTTGTAATTACAATCATATGTATGTGATACAGTATAATGTGCTTAACTGCCTCACCATGTTTGACTCAAAAATATGTGCACTTATCCTAAAAATGCACTAAACTTTAAAAATTGATTTGTAAACAAACTTGTACTTTCCATTTATATGGCATTGCCAAGCATAAGTAAACGGTCATCAAAACGAACACTATAATCGGTGGCGTCCTTTTCACTTTACTAGCAAAGACTGACGATCTATAATAACAACGAAAAAATGATGGCGCTTTTGCAAAGTCGAGCAAAAGGTGGCGCACTTAACTTATGTATTTGGAAGAGAAAACAATCAAAATTGCAACAAAATTCATGCAGTTATCCCAAAAATGCACTTATATTGAATGCAACTAAATTAATATTTTTCAAACAAAATAGCTTTTCGTTGTACAAAAAAAGTATGATTGGGCAGTTATCTGTAATGTGCAGTTAAATGTTGAGGGAGTTAAGCACATTATACTGTATTACTATTTGATTGTGACCTTGTAGATCTATTGTACTCGTGCTGAGCCGAGAGCAGTTATTCTAATGAAATCCAAAATTCTGGCTTATGCGATATACGAATACCCAATATCGATATTTTCTTGCGCATCCCTAAGTGCTCCCTCGGTCTTAATGGGACTATCGCCAATTTATTTAGGTACCCTGTATATACATTTCCGTTACTGCGAATGCTCCCACTTCAAATTGAGTTGTGCTGGGTCCCAAGAATGACATTCTCCTGCTGCATTGGTTGACGCTTTGCATAAATCCCTATGGAATCGAATATGTATATAATGTGTGTCTCGTAATTAAATTGCGACACGAGGCGACTAGCCAATGGCGGCTAATGGCGCCATAGCCTAGTTGCCTCACCCAGGTAGGGGCAAAGAGGGGGAGGGAGAGAGAGAGAGGGGGAGGCGGGTGCAGTGAATGCAAGTGAATACACTCGTGTGCTGGCCCTGTCGCTGTGCGATTCATGACAGCGCGATGGGGACACGACCTGCTGCTCCGATCCGAGTACAGGGCACGTTTCTCAATGAAATTCCAGAGCGGATCTGCCAGGCAGGGCGCTTCTGTGTGTTCCCGCCGTTGTCTTGTCTTGGGGCAGCCATCAAAAAACGTTGCACAAGGCTGGCAGCGCCAGCTACTTGGGCGGCGGCGGTGGCGGCGACACGAACCAGCGAGTGCGCCCCCTCAGACGTTGCCGCCATCAGGCGCAGGAGGATCACCGCCAGCAGTTAATTAATTCTGCATGAAATTTAAGGTTTTTTTTGTTTTTGCGACCAGAGCAGAGCAGAGCAGCCGCCCAGCTAGTGCGCTTATATGGACAAGTCGCTTCGCCCCGGTCCCGGTCCCGGCTTGCGGTTCTGCACGTACCGCGGCTCTGTATCTGTATCTGGCGCATATCTGTATCTGTATCTGCGGCGCTCTGTGTCTCTGCCGTTGCCGTATGGGAACTAATCAAGGGGCTGCAATCTGCTGGGCAACTCAGCCGGCAGCATCACCTCATCAGCTTGCCAAATCAAGTCATTAAGCCCGGCCGAGTGCCAAATGGAGCAAATAACGCCGTGCCCGGCAACTAACTAGGCCGAATGTGCGTCCTGGGAGTTCAGATGGTCCGGGGGGCCTGGGCTGAAAAAAAATCTCTCAATTAGTCAGACAATTAAATCAGCAATCAAATCGAAATGAATCCGATTTCATTCATTTAACGTTTGTCCATACGTCAAATATTTCTACTTCTACTGCTGCTGCTGCTGCCTTCCCTTCGATCACAGCGCATTACTGAATTGCTAATCGAAGCGGGAGTAAAGTCAAGATGGACTATCAAATACTCTTTAGGTTTCCTTGAGACAGTTTGCATAGGTTGATCCATGACAAATTATCAATTATGAGTACTTTGTACTGTTAAGTTATATGTTATTCTGTTAATTCCAATGTTATTAATTGCGACCTATTGTAAGTTTATTTAGCTAACGATTACCCTGCTGGTATCTCTATCTACAGTATAGTATTGAATAATGCTTAAGGGGGGGAGTGTGTCACTATCGTTTAAGAAATGATTGAAACATTGAATAAGTTAAATTAAAATAATAAGGTACTTATTGTCTCCACAATACTAGCCCTTTGAAGCATATGTTTATCAAAAACATACTTATCATGTCGTATTTCTTTCTTTTCAGGATCCAGCAACGGTAAGTTGGACTCTCGGCTGATTAAACTCTCAGTAACTGGTAGCTAAGGTTGATTAGGATCATATGTAGTATATACAATATATTGATTTATTATACTCATATAACCTGGGATAACTTAAAGCTTTATGTATCTCTGTTCCGATATAGAAGGTTTATGAAGAAGCTTCCTGACAATAACATGAGGTTTAGCAGATAGTTTTCACACATGTTTAACTTATAGATCAGACTACTATATCAAACGGCATTCAAACCCATTACTAGTTCACGAAACGCATAGATTAAACCGTTATATCATTAAAGAGCCACTTCAGCGTTCTCTTTATTAAGCTCTTTAATGAAAACACTTTGAAGAATTTGAGAAGAACGCAACCTGTTGCTAATTTGCAAAATAAATTAAATATCTTATGAAATTCAATATCGTTGCGGGACAATAAGTTCTACGACAGGCAATATAAATGCATGAACTGTTAAATGTCGCCTTTGGGCCTTTGAAGACGTCCGGATACGAAAAACAATAATTTAGCTTAACAACTTAATAACTAAACAACAACACGTCACCTCGCGATCACCTGTTGCGCTCGTCTCGGATCGGTTCAGCGCGGAAGGGGAAGGGTAAGGGGAAGACGAAGGCCGTCGGTGGACTGACAAAAAGCAACCCTCATCAGAGGTAAAGCAACACGAGAAGTGGCCACAATTATGCGATTCCACCTGTCCGCGAGTTTATCGATTGCCCCCATTGACAAATGGGACGCTTCGACTTGTTGGGAAACCAATTAAAAGATGGATAGAATCAAGGAAAGGAAGCGTGCCAGGCCAAACAGGATCTGGCGAATACTTCAGCAGTAGCTTAGTCATAAATCATGCGCCGGCCACAAGGATAATCGAACTAATAATCCCGGACGTATTGTCAACAATTCGGCAGCTTGCCAGGGACTAATTAGAGCCACTCCCCATAACAAACCCAAGGCGAGGCGAGGCGAGGCAAGGCGAGGCAACCCGAGCCCAGTCGAGCTGAGCGGAGCTCACACACCTGCCGACATGCGCGACGCACTCTACGCCAACTCGCCGGGCATCATTAATAATGCAGACAGAGGCGGGAAGGAAGGGGGCCGACGGTAAGGAGAGGTGCGGGAAGGAGCTCGGGAGCACTCGGGCGAACGCATAATAACCACGATTAAAGCAAACAAGGCTCATTGTCGGTTAAATGACAAGTTTTGACAACTTGTGAAACGAGACAAGTGCTCACTGGGCAACAAGCAGACATGCAACAAAAGGAGAGAGACAGAGAGAGGGAGAGGAGAGCGAGCAAGAGGGGGCTAGCCTGCGACCCAGTTAAATTAATAATCCGCATAATTGGAGAACTTAGCTCGCCCGAGGAGAGAAACCCAGAAAGAGAGAGAGACGGGGAAATGGAAAGAGCAACGAGAGGGAGACAGTCAGTGTGAGAGCGAGCGAGGCAGAGACAGACATCCGAGCAAGTGGCGACAAAAAGAGCGTTATTTGCTTTGCGCTTAATATATCATTTAGATCGTTTTCCCCCGATAAAGCCAGCGCAGCGAGGACTTTTGCTGTCATTATTATTGTTATTTTTATGTTATCGCGCAGAGCGGGCTGATTATTGTTTATTTGTTGTTGTGCGTTGCCCCGCTTAACTTCGATAGTTCTTCGACTACAGGGTGCGTACTACACAGTTAACGTGGTCCCTCGGTCAGCTTCTGGAACTAGGTATAATTTCTAATCAATTTGGTTAATCTGATGTTGTCTAGTTGTCCCCGACATAAGGAGAAAATAATTGCTTCTGCTTCACATTCGTGTTCCAGTTTTATTACACTGGGAACTTGTACACATTTTCCCGGATATAATAGCCCAGATTGTGTTTTGGAACTTTAGATATATAAATAGCTTATAGGTTTTTAGTTTAGTCCTGAACTTGTTAGGATACTCAACAAGCATTCACACTCGTGTTGTTTGTGGTAAGATTGATTGCTGGGTATAGAAAGAAGAGAGAGTAGATCTTGATATATAGTATATTCTATAAAATAATTAGATTATAAATATAATACTCGAGGTAGATCTACTTGAGATCAATAATGTCAAAAGAATAATATATTAATTATAAAGGAAACATTCTATAGTTATAATATACATATAATAATAATATAATATGTGTATGCTAAGAACTTAAATAGTAATTAGTACTAGAATTAAAGGCACATCAGCTGTAATAAGAATTATCAAGGGCATGTACTAATTAAAACAAACTTTCTTCTCATTTACTTTCTTCTTCCGGTGCGAATACCTCGATCAATGTCAACGTCAACAACAACCCAAACTACCTTTGAACAATTACAGGGTGTAAGTATTGAAAATGAGTTTAAAAGTAGCGTTTGAGGAAAAACAAACACAATTAAATAGTCATTAGGTTTTCATGATGTTAATGAATAGAGAATGGGAGAGAGAGCGGGAGAGAGAGAGAGAGCGAAGCGGAGCATAAAATTGTCGAGAGTTGGAGAGTCGAGTGATAAATGAACAATAACAGGACATGCACTCGACACTACTCAACCGAATGTCATCAGGGCTTACAATTTTCTCACTTCTCTTTCGGGTGCAGATCAACGACTTCGTTTCGGAGGTGCAAGTTGTCCCGATCGTCGTCCGAGCATAATTACAACCAGCAAAATACTTGTTAAACATGACATTTTTCATGTCCAGGCGATCGATCAAAACGACAGCTCCTGGTGAAGGTGCTTCTCCTGCTACTGCTACTGCCACTGCGACTGCCCAAAAGATTCCAGCTTGGCTTGGCGTAGGTCTGTGTCTGCTCTCTTATCAACGTAATATCGAATTTCGATCAAAACGCCTTCGAGCGACTTCTTGTCGATGCGGCGGGACCAAAACTCGCCGCGCATGCGCTCGACATTTTGGCGCAAAACGAGCTGGCAGCCCACATTCCAGTTCGCATGACCCTCATTATCATAGCGAACTGGTGGACACCATTAGGGGAAGCAGCAGGATCAGTTCGTGTTTAGAGAGGACACTCGCTATAGAGCAGTCTTGCCTCTCACTCTGCACATCTGCCCAGGTCGGGGAACATTGTAATTGCCGTTAAGGCCGTCGAATGTGTTATTAAATTGTTAAGCGCAAATGGCAGCTATATGAAAAAGCTATATTTAGCACTTAATAAGCTAGCGAGAAAGCCCAACTAGTTTGGTAATCAGTTGATGCCTCTCTCTCATCACGATTCCCTTTTTAATGTGTTTGTTTTTCGCCCAAAATAAGATAGTATAACTAATTTTAGTATTTACTACTTTACCATTAATGCTTTTATTTTTTCTTTTTCATTTTCCCTGGAAATTGCGTGTTGCCTTTGACAGTATGTAAGTATCATATCTTTTTGGTATTATTTAGGGATTTTATAGCTTCTGTTTATTGGTTAAGAGTATTTTAGTATTTATTCAGCAGTAATTGAAAAGAGATTTAGGTTTGAATATTAAAAGACCTTCTCAATACTGAAATTGAAAACATTCCTGGATCATTTCAAGTTTGTAACCTGCAAATAATGTTTTCCTTAGTTCCTTTCGTTGAAATTCATCTAGAACGGATCGCAATTAAAGCTGAATTTGGAGTTTTCGTAGAAATTATCTGGATATCTTCAAGCTAAGTTTGGAATTCATTTAGAACTGCAAATTTTACTGCAAGGAATCAAGACTTGCCGAGTCTTCTTTCCGATCTTTAGTCTTGCAGGCATTCGTAATTATAAAGATCGAGTTTCGCTGCGTTTCGTAAACTTTTCTCAGTTTACAAAGCAGCCGGTGAATCGAAGATTGCCATCGTCGGGTCTTATCTCCGTTCTCAATCATCTATTGTCATGATCTAGATGCACATATATGCACTACTGCATTTTTACCATATCGGATTCCAGCTGTGACACCTTCACCACTCCGGCAGCGGCAGAAGAGTGACAAATATTTTGACCATCCTTTTATGATCGTGAGGCAATCGTGGGGGAAAGGACCATGACGTGGTCCAGGGACAGTCTCACGACCTGAGCTGGCGAAGCCGTACTCCTGGAATTCCCTCGAAATGCAGCTAAGCAGCTCCTTGCCGGCTGGATTGCTGGGCAGCACAGCGCAACACCCTCCTCAGATTCTTACACACCTTTTGGGCTACTCCGCCCTGTCCCCTTTGGAGTTCTAGAGAGAAAATCGCTCTTTATGTTTGTTGTTCTTTGAGGGCAACAACAATGCCACAAACTGAACGAGACGCAAGAATTTATGGCATTTCACTGTCAGAGACGCAGAATTCCTGTCCCTTGCCACCATTAATGGAATGGACAATAAATTTAAACGTGCAGACGGACAACATGCCGTATGTAAAGAGGCTCTAGAGGAGCATGGAACATGGAGCTGCAGATGGAGCTGCTGCTGAGCCCCAGGCTCAAGTCGAAGTCGCAGCCGAAGCCGTTGCTGAGCTTGGCTCTGCGACATTCACGAAATGGCTTGGAATCGCTTCCCTTATGCCTTCTGCGCGTGAGACGATTTGTAAGAGGCCAGTAAAGATCAGTTTGCCGGACAGTTGAGAAACTTATTTTCACACTTCTTTGTTCGACAATGTGTTTTATCATAAACATAAATGCAAATTCAAATTGCTAATTTGTCAGCGGGCAGAATAGAGTCGAGAGAAGGAGAGCAGAGAGGAAGATTTGCGTATATCTATAACTGATATATCTTTAGCCACTGTGCAGAGTTATCAATTTACGGATTTCTGGATTCATTCAAAAACAATTAGCTGGGTGAGAGAGCTAACTAGTCCTTATAATACCAATACCCTTTAGCATTTCAAGTCAACGCTGACTGCCTTTATCGATCCATTGTTGATAAGATACTGCAAGACTCTCTGTGGGAGCAGCAGCAGCAGCTTCTGTTTGGCAAACATTTCAGTGCGCGAAGAGCGCGGCTGAGACAATGGATGAGATTAAATGCCAGAGTGTGCAGATTAAGATGCATCGAGACAGCAATAGCTTTGTCAGCCAGCCTCCTCCGGCTCCTCCTGCTGCTCCTGCTACTCCTGCTACTCTCAGCTGCACTCTCGGGCTGTTCAACTGGGACGACACGAAACAAATTTCCCTTGAAAAGAATTACATACCGATGGGGCGCGGGAATTGGCTGAAACTCTATTTGTTGTGCCCGATTTGGTTGTGTCCGTTCGTCGCGACGATCGCCCGGCTTGTTTGTCTTGGCTGTTTTGACCGTCTTCATTGTCAACACATGGTCTGGTTTAGCTCTGGTCAGCGAACAGCAAGCAGCGAGCAATTCTATAGAAAGTCATCGTGCACTCGCGACTCTCTGGAGCGACCTCAGCTTATCTGAGCGGGCCGAATCGTTGCGCCTTACTAAATTATTATGTTAACATGAAAATAATTGAGGCAAAAGGCATTCAGCCCAACCGGTGGCAGAGCGACCAATTTATTTATATCGTAAAATCTCGCAAACCAGACGAGAGCTCCGATCCTGGGGAAGAAGACGACAACGACGACGAGGACGAAGACGACGACAGCAATTGATCGGCGGTACAAATAGTTTCAGAAGTGCAGCAGATTGCAGCAGCTCTGCCTGACGCCCTGCTGGCTCTACTCGGCTTTTTGGCTAATTGACGAGGACTTTTAAAGCACCATATACGATACCTCTATATAGCTACAGTAACAGACTCACTAACTCGGCAATCCCTTCTCTTACAGACCGCACTGCACTGGGCTGCCAAGCACGGGAATGAGGATGTGGTCAAATTGATTGCCGGCACTTATAAAGCAGATGTAAATGCCAGAACGGTAAGCTCTATCTGCTTATCCACTTGATGCGTATTCAAAACTTATTTAAAATTCCAACTCTCTTTTTATTTCCCCGTGTACCACGACGACACTCGCTTCGACAGAACGGGGTAAGTGTAAATTTGTTAGATGTCCTTGCATACATATTGAGTTACTTTTAATAAAATACGAATCGAGTGATTGCCTTGTCACAATCACGCGAATATCTGCGTCACATGTCGCACTCGGTGCGCTTCTTTTAACCCTTCCCATGAGGCACTGAGACACAGTAGGAATGGTGGCATGGGGGCAAGCTGTGACAAATCGTGACGAGCAAATCCAATTGTGCCACAACATGTCCAACCTCAAATCCTTCAGTTTGTGCACGCGAATTTACACAATTTTAAATTGAACCGTTCCTTGTTCTGCTCGGTTCTGTTTTTTGGGAGGCAAATTAAATTCTCTCAGATGTTTCTTTTTTGGAAAATGTCACTCCATCCCGAAACTGGGACAAAGTGAATTGTCAATCACGTGACGAGTGTGTAACACGTTATAATTTAATAGAACCTTCCAAGCGATTGGATACGCATGAATACAAACAGAATAGATTAGAAATTACTCAGGTATATAAATACAGTTGATTTGTCAATCCTTTATAAATCGAACTGTACAGATATTGCATGTGATTTTATAAAGTATTTACGTATTGAGAACAGATTATATAGTCGATAATCTGTGGAATAGATAATCAGCATTTACTTTTATTTTTAGACCATGACTAGATCAAATGCATTGTTAATTGTAGGCTTCTCCAACCCTTTAAAGTATATATTCTAAATCAGCATCATCGATATCGCCCTGTCTGTCTGTACGTCTGTTCATCTGTTTGTATAAACCTCTTGATCTCCTAAACTACAACAGGTAAACTACAGCCAGTAAAATGTAGCATTTGCAGAGGCTCAATGTTTTTTATAATTTGGCCACGCCCCATCCCCTTCCGGTAGGTCAGTGTAAACTATTAAAACCTATATTAAAGCTGCAGTATAAGCTTAAAAACTACGATTGAGTGATACCAATGACAAATACCCTAGATCGGACTTTTTATAATTTAATAATTTTATTAAAATCAGACAGTAATTATAAAAGATATTAAAGATTTCAATTCCCTAAGCATCTACTCAAACACGTCAGTGGTTATTGTGGTAGACTTTAAAAGCAGCAATTCCTGGGTTCATTTAACACTCACAACGATATGTAAAATTCCGATTTTAAAGGGATTTCTTCATTTAAGTTTTATATATCGCATGTACAGTGAAAATCCCTGGCATTATACAGTCAAAACTTAACTGTAGCCACCTGACTCATAATGAACAATAATTGTGATTTCTTATGGGGATAATCAGCTAGAACTGATGATAAGTTGCTATAACTTATTAATGCATTTAATTCCCTTCACGATTTGAGTTTAACCCCTACACTTACATACATGACTTTCTGTTTTTTATAGGGCTATACACCGCTTCACCTGGCCACGCAGTTTGGTAAAAATAACATCTTTGAGCTACTATGGAACGTGTACAGTATGTATTCCAAAATAGTTGTCTATATACATACATATATGTATATATACAGATACAGTTACACTCACTACTTTCCATTCTACCTTCCAGAGGCCAAACGGGACATCATGGACTGGAGTGGCAACAAGCCATTAGACTACAGTAGCCAGCGGCCCAGCGTATCGGCCTCAACGTGCAGCAGTGAGTATCAAAAGTATTTCGGTATTACGGAGCTAAACAACAACTACCAACTGGGCGGAGCCTACTTTGATAACCACCTATTCGCAAGTGGTGACATTGGTCACGGCGGCGGCGGTACGCTCGGCAGCGCACTGACGCGCGGCAAAAAGCGCTCGCAGATGTTGTATGCCACAGTTAGTGGTGGCGGTGCAGCACGTGGGGGCACTGTGACGCGTACGCAGTCCCTGATGGCATCCACGAGGCGCTATAAGAAGCCATCGGTGCAATCGCTGCTCTTCAAGGAGAACATCGATGAGGATCAAAGCGATGAGGCAGTCAAATCCAAGAAGGACAATAACTGTGAACTAAGCGAGGGGGAGCAGCAACAGATGGCGGCGCCGAGCGTTAGCAAACCTCGTAGTGCCCCCACGCGACGCAAAGAGAGTTTTTTGCGAAAAACTTTTCGGTCCGCTGCCGGTGCAAACCGACCGTCTAAAGATGCTGTTACTAACCCACAAAGCCCACAAACTTAATTAATCCAAGCATGTACAAAATAACTAGAAGTAACTTTGTAATTACCGCTTAAAACAACGCTTTCCTAATCGCACAACGTTGCAGAAACGTACGAGTTTGCTATATTTGATTTGAACTGTATATTTGGTAATGGTAACCCACATATTAAGAATGGACTGCAAATCCAATTTGAATGTCCTAAAGAAGTAAGATTGTAAATAGTTTAAAGGCCCAGTATTTAAATGTAAAGTAAAGCTGTATTATTATAATCTTTCCAACTCCTTTGAGAGAAGAACCTGTAATTATAGCATGAAGAACGAACATAGCACAGTTACTAAAATCGAAGAAAGAAACCGCATTCTATGCTTGCTATTTTCTCCGCTATTCGTACTATACACAATGTCACAAAAAAGTATAATACACTACACTATATATTTATTTTGTATGCATCCTTTTGTATTAATATAGATTTTATAATACATTTAACCCACATTTATTCCAGTGCTATTGGCACCCAATAAAATATACGTAAAGTTTAAAAGATGTACTTTAAGAAAACTAAATATCATATAATGTTCTGAAAACGAATTGATAGCAAAGTTTTCAACACTATTAAATACTGAATTTATTTGTTGAAAAACAGATATTATTTCTGAGCATGGCATCCCCAGGGTCTAACACACTAATTAAAGTTATTTATAATGCAAATTGTTAGCTTTAAATTTACTGATTTGTTAGTAATTGACTATACTAAACGAGCATGGAAGCATATCTTATTCTAACTATGTTTCTGAAATCGCAGCTAATCGAACTGCAGCTACTGCGGCTTATTGCAGTTGCTTCATTTGTTCTCTAACTCCCATCAACTGATGCGATGTTAATCAATCCATAGCTATGATCTTTAAGTTCTCATCAATATCTAAAAAGAGAACATCTGTCTATTTTCATAAACACAACAAACAACGTAGAAATTCAAGCGATGCGACACAGCAACGGACTCAATGGCACCTGGAGGCAGGTTGAGAAAACCCATGAAATTGAGAGTCTTCAATCAGTTTTTGTTCAATGATTTTATTTGTTTTGTTACGAAGCTCTCACAAGTTTAATACATTACAATTTTTGATTTTTCCCCGCTATTGTTTTACGCTTCTTGTAGTATTTTATTTTATTTATTCCAATTTAAAAAGCATTTGATTTTGATGCCTGTTTTAACGTAGCATTTGCTTTGGTAAGTTTTCTTTTATTGAGTTTCACAACCACGCCTCTTTCATTTGTCTATGACGAAAAAAACAGTACTTAACGAGCAGTTTGCATATTATTCATATTATTTTTAACGGTTTTGGTTTTTTTGCATGCGAAAGAACTTTTTGATTATCAAAAACTAATTGAATTCATCTTCTGTTTCATCTTGCAGAAATCAAAGCCCGAAAAAAGCACACTCGTAAGTAAAGAATTGTATATGATTTATTATTGAAATATTATAATGAATGATATTCGTACTTGCAGTCGAAAAAGATTTGGGATTCCTGCGGATTGGCTCACTGAATGTCCGAGTAAAGAAAACAACAGAGGCGTTCAGCAACTTCTTGGGAGTGGGCAATGGCAATGGGCCAGTCCCGATGACCGAAGCGGGTCGCCATCAGCAGCGAACTCACCGTCACCTTCATCAGCGTCATCATCTTCATGCCAATGGTACGACACGGGATCGGCATCTGAACCAGAGAGCATCGACGACAGCACCATACGGGACATCGAATCCCATGCTAAGCTCGAGATCCAGTGTACCGATTAACAGGAACATGTACGACGCGGTGCACAAGTCGTGGGGATCGGCTGACAATATAACGCAACGTTCAGAGAATCTAATGCCGCCACCAAAGTCTGTGGACTTTATTTCGAAGCGCCACAAGTCGTCGAAGCGTTCATCTTATGCCTCGAATGCCACAGATTCTCCACGCGATTCAATCTGTTCGTCCACGTCGAGTTCTAATCTTAACACTGGCTATAGCAGCATGCCAACGACTCCGAATCAAATACGTGCCCCGAAAAGTATAAGCTCATCAATAACAGGAGACTCGGATTCGGATTCTGCTTGTGGCTTCGGCTCGAACTGGTCGGTAAATGACCGAAGTTCCAAAAATAATAACCTTAAATCTTAGTACAACACGATTTCACTGACGTATCTAACAGAAATCTAACCTTTGCTATATACATAAGGTGCAAGTAACATAGAATTATACATTGACCATGAACTAACATTATTTTTACCTCAAAATTCAACAGTTACAGAACCCATTTACCTTGAGAATATTCTGAAATATCTATAAATCTCTCATATCAGTTTGTAGTTGCATCACTTTATTTCCAAATTAAAACAAATGTATATTTTTACAAAATGTTTATATATGTATGTTATTGCCTTTAAATCATGTCACATTGTATTAAAGATTCAGAATTTCACCGAGGATGCGCTGGGTATCATGAGGTGAGCTAACTTTGTGTCCTACAACGCGAGGATCGACGTAAATCTCGTGATCATTGCCGCCTGCTTCGGTTTTATCACCAAAAAAGTGGATCTCCTTAAATTTATAATTAGCCTCAATATACCGCAGGCTGTAGGTTTTGTCCCAGCCATGGGGGAAGACGTCGAAGCTTATCTGTCCACCGATACTGTATGTAAGGTCAACATCCGCAAATTCCTCCTTGAGTTTCGCGATCATCTTGGTGCGGATTTGATGCTCATCGTCGTAGGCAGCGAACATGTTGCGTTCCTCCCGGCTGCACTGACGGCCGATGGGGCAAACATTCATCATGCCGTTGCGGAACTCAATAAACGTCCCGCGTTTAATGGGTAGTTCCAACTCTGACAGATAACGCAGTACGTAGTTGATGAATCTCTGCAGGGTTTTCTCTCCCAAATGCTGTATAATGTTCTGCTTGCCGACCTCTTTTCCAGCATCAATTTGTACTAAGCCGTTTTCAGGGAATATAAAGTCGAATTCATCCAATATCTTCTTGCCATTCAGCTGCTCGAACATTTTCTCCAGGTCTGAGCCCCCGACAATTCCAATTGTTGCTCGGGGCTTTACTTTCGTGTAGAAGAAGTCTTCGAACTCGGGTTGTACCACCGAGCGAGGGAATGTCAAAGTGCCGTCCACATCGAAGAGTAGCAAAATGTCCTCCCGCTTTTGTTGTGCCGACATTTTTTTACGGAATGAAAAAAATACTTTCTTCGCGAGAAATTTGAACACGTATGAATGTTCTAATGTGTTTACAATGTGCAGATAAACCCGGCTGGAATCAGCTGACTGCAGGTGATAACTGGAGTGCAGTGCTGTAAACGGCTCGCATGTTCTTAAGTAATTTGTAATGAATAAATTTGTGCAGTCAACTACTTTTAAAGACCTACTTGCAAAAATATGCTGCATTCTTATTTTAAATTCAAAATATTAACAAGGTTTATTTCAGTTTATACAATGGTTTTTGTGTTTATTAAGTTTAACACATGGATTTGAAATCACATGGATTTGAAAGCAAACAAGTTTCATAATATACAAATATTTTGTTGTTGTTTTCATTTCGAACGTATATTTTGTTCTCTCAGCGCTTTATATTTTTCGGTATTTATCATGGGGTCCACAATAACAGGGTAAAGAGTTACACCAATAGCACCGACAATGCATGACACAAAGCCAATAAACCGCCAACCGCGTAAAACTGCCATTTTACTGCAACACAAAGATTATTTAATTCGGAAAATGTTTTAATTATTGCAAAACAAAAAACACCTGCTTTCAACGAGAAATGTTCCAAATAATACCAAAAAAATGTGTAACTATCGTGCTCAACACTGATGCGCCTATCGATAAAAGATAAGTCGGAGACAATAAGAGTGTCATCGATAGTGTCTTGCGGGCGTGTCGCTGTTTGTTAGTTGTTCCATTTTGAAGTTCCCTAATGCAAGCCAGTTAAATAAGATAAATAAATAGATGTGCGTTGTTTTACATGTTTAAAAATGATTAAAGTAATTATCCTTATAGCTGTTATAAGCACAATATGTTTAACGGCCACTAACGGTAAGTAAAGGTAGATTTTTCCTAAGCTGGCTTGTTGAGCATTGGGCGTTGTTATTTTAAGTACACGCATGTACATATGTGTGTGTGTATGTTTGTGAATCAGCCACTGAGGCTTAAATTAAAGCCTGGTTGTAATAAACAAGTATTGTTCTTAGATTTGTATTAATACAACATAATAATACAAAAGTATAAAAAGATTAACATTATAAAAATAATAAACCGACTATTATCAGTGATTTAGATTCTTCTAACACACACGCACACACACAAGCATACGTTATGCATGCCTAATCTGTGATTTATCCTCAATTTTTGTATTAAAAATATTTCTTTCAGCACAACATCACTATGATGAGCATAAAATAAGTACAATTATTTGGTGCACAAAGAGTGTGGAAGAGCAATTCAAATGCCAAAATCTAACTGTTGCTATCGAACGGGATCGTGCGCTGTTCGATGACGTATTTCTGAATCTCACCTGCTTCATGGCGTATAGTGCCGACGAATGTATCCATCATTTAGATCGCGAAGAGGCTCATATCACAACGCTGGACGCTGGAGATGTCTTTACTGCGGGTCGTTACAACTCTCTTATCCCTATTATGCAAGAGAAATTGGAGGGGGGCTTTGCGGAATATTATTCAGTCGCGGTTGTGAAGAAGAACACGCTGCAGGATGTTACTGACCTACGACATCTCCGCAACAAGCGAGCCTGCTTCCCTTGGGTGGGCAGCCTGGCCGGATGGATCATACCCATATATACGGTAAAGCAATGCAATAGATGGTTTAAAACTTAATGTTAAAATATGTATCATATAGCTGCAACACGGTGGCGATATGGAAGTGGTAGATTGCAACAATCAGGTGAAAACAGCTGCCAATTATTTCAACAACTCATGCGCTGTTTACTCATTGATCAACAAGTACAATCCAATCGGAGACAACTCAGACAAGTGAGTAAATTCGAATGACTTGCCAAGAAGATATTATTCTCAATTATATCATAACTTCCAGACTGTGTACTCTGTGTACTGGCAAAATACCTATAGGCCGTTGTACTGCTGGTGATCCCTACTACGGATACGATGGTGCCTTCCGTTGTCTGATGGAGGCTGGAGAGGTTGCGTTCTTGAGGCATTCAACAGTTAACGAGATGCTACAAACTACAGAATACAGTAAGTACTTTGTTGAATACATCTGACCGAAAACCCTAACGAATTCATGCTAATTGTAGACAAACTGACGACGGACAGTTTTGAGTTGCTTTGCCAAGACGGACGTCGTGCTTCCATTGCGGATTATCGACAATGCAGCTGGGGTCAGGCGCCAGCGGATGCCATTGTGACATCCTCTGCTCGCACTTTCCGCGAGAGAAAGCAGTATCAACTGTTCTTGAAGCGTATTGCTGAACTATACGCGGACAGTGTTCGCGAGGATCCACAGAGTCAGCAACAGACTGGAGGCGGAGGTTTCAACAACTACAACGACCAGAGTGGTAGCAGCCAATATGACAGCTTCAACAACCCGTACAACAGCAACAACAATGGTTTTAGCAGAAATACGAATCAATACGATCGGTATGATCCCAACTATCGCAGTGATCGACTAGATAATAGCTTCACCACGGAACGCAATCCACTTGATGGAAACAACACACTTATACCCTTTGAGAAGTTCCGCATTTTCGAATCGAAACGATATGGAAAGAACAACCTGTTGTTCCAGGTACACACAATCCAATTAATTCTTGTTTACTCCTGGTAATCTGAATTTACTCTGCAGGACACAACCCGAGCTCTTACCCAAATACCAGAGGATGATCAATCCTTTACGAGATACCTGCAGAAGTCTATCAACTATATATACGGCATACGTGAGTGCCCTGTGCCCGCGATGACGCTCTGTGTGACCTCAGAGCCCGAACTGGAGAAGTGTATCAAAATGAGGGTTGGTAGCTAGCTGATTGTCGTTATGTCCCACTGTAATTAAAGCAATGTTTACTTATTTCAGACTGCACTTAAGGCGCAGATATTGAAGCCAGAGCTCATCTGCAAGAAGATGCACTCGCACATAAACTGCATGCAACTGATCCAATCTGGAAAGGCTGACGTTGCCGTCTTCGATGCAGGAGACGTATATACGGGAGGATTGAACTACGACTTGATACCATTCATGGCAGAAGTCTACAATCTGGGTGAACCGGAGTATTATGTTGTGGCGGTGGCTAAAGAGGAAGATCCGGATACGGAACTGACCTACCTGAAAGGCAAGTACACATGTCACACTGGCATCAACATGGCCGCAGGCTGGACATACCCAATGGCTTTCCTACTTTCGAACGGTTGGATCCGTCCATATGGATGCGACTCTGTACGTGCTGCTGCTGAGTACTTCACCAAGTCGTGTGTTCCCGGAGCTATAAGCAGCGAATACAACACTGGGGTGCCATACGACAGCATGTGCGATTTGTGCCACGGAACAAGCTATAGATATTGCCGTCGAGATGCTTCGGAAGATTACTACGGACACACTGGTGCTTTCCGTTGCCTCGTTGAGGGAGGTGGCCATGTGGCCTTCATGAAGCACACCACTGTCATGGAGAGCACCGGTGGAAAACGGAAGGAGTGGTGGGCAAGGAATGCCCTCAACGATGACTTCGAGCTGCTGTGCACCGATGGCACCCGTGCCGAGCTGCAGGATTACAAGCGCTGCAACCTGGGCAAGGTGAAGGCCAACGCTCTTGTCACTCGTGGTGGAGTCAACTACAATGAGACGCAACTGAATGCCTACATCAATCTGCTGGCCTATGCCCAACAGCTATACGGACGCAAGGATGTGGATGCCTTCAGTTTCTCAATGTTCTCATCGCCCATCGGACACTACGATTTGATTTTCCAGGATGCCACACGGCAGTTGCAAGTTCTTCCCCTAAAGGATCGAAGATACGACACATATCTGGGTAGCAACTACATGCGTGCTCGTCGCATAACCGATTGTTATGCCAGTGCGGGTCACCTGACCATTTCAATATTCGTGCTACTAGCGAACTCTCTCATCTTAAGAATCTTTTTCTAACTCTACTCTACACTATTCTGCCCCGATTCCGTTTCATAGGATGCGTTTCGTACAAATTCTCGAATAATTCTTTAGAATCTCACACGATTTCCATTCATATCAGTTAGAAGTAAAGCAAACAGTGTAAGCAACTCTTAGTAACCTGACATATCACGCAATGTTTTAGATAGTTATTTACACTATATTCTATATAGAGTGCCTTATTGTCTCTCCTAAGTACAAGACAGCTAAAGGGAAATTTACTTTAAAGTATCAATCTTTATTGTAAAATAGTTAATTTTAGTGACATCACATTCCAAAAAATGTATGCAATTTTGTTAACAAGCATATACTGAACAAATCGCGTATGTCAATTCAGAAGTTTGTCAGTTTTATACGTCCGTCTAAGCGTACAAATAACATTCCGTCCAAAAACTTATATGGAACTTTACACGCCATACAAATTTATATAATTGTATTCAGTCTATGATATATATATTGTATAATTTTTATACACAGACAATATTTAATAAATAATAAAGTTTACAACACAACTTGCTTTGTTTTCCTTTCAATATAAAATTCAGTACATTACAAAAACCAGAAAGAAAGGCTACCTTCTGCATACCGAAATTTGTATACCTCTGCCGGTTCTTATATCCTCCGGTCGTTTCTATACGGGTGAAATATAATTGTGCAGACTTGATTATTATTGTGTCTGTTCAATATTATGTCTTACTTTGATTGTCACTGATATTTCTAATCTAAATGGGTCTTCATACAAAAAACATCATTTCGGCCGATTGTCTATAGCAAAGTAAAAATCTATTGTAGTAAATTTGGTTCAAAAATCTTGACAAATAACAAAAATCTGCCCTTAATTTGTATGGCAGCCATACGATATATCTGTCCGATCTGGCTCTTTCCAACTTATTTACAGCGTACAGCAATAAAAAGCATTTGTGCCAAGTATCATTAAGATTGCTCACAAAATGAGAGACTAGTTTGCGTTGCAACAGACAGACAGTCCTAGTTTGACTTCTCTATATATCTATATATATATATATATACATTGTGGGGTCGAAGATGTCTCAGGTTCGTTGTAAAATCCTGGCCAAAATTAATATATCCTCTGCAAGAGTATTTAAAATTCCCTTTCCTTGCTACTGATCAATATTTCCGACCGCCAGTGTAAATATACCAGCTGCATGATTGAGCTCTGCAATTGTGACGTCATTTTTATGCTTGTCGGCGCTTCGTGGGTAATGGCAGTTTCTGCTTCTTCTTTGCCTCATTCAGCTGGTACTGACACGCGTTGCTTTTCGGTGGTTTCATAGCGGAACCTTTAGTAAGAAAACAACGGGAAGACCGAAAGTATATCGGCAACTACTGAAGAACTGACAAAGCCTTTGAAACATTTTCGCTGCCACAGTATAAAAATCAGTCAGTAAATCGTGTAATTCGTGTACCATGTCCATCAACCTGAGAACCGTTTACGCCTTCGCAAGGGAAATGTATCCCAAGATCAACAAGGAGCAGATCCAGTATGGAACAGCTGGCTTCCGCGGCAAGTGAGTACGATGCATAAGACTGTCTGTATACATATATGTAGATTGTATATGTATGTAGGCAACTCAAAAGTAAAAGTACACACACAGATACGGAAGTGCGCCTATGTGTGCGTGGGTTTTTGGGAGTGGTGAGCAAGACATGAGTGCACTATTTTGGCATTCCGAACTATTTATAGAATATCTTTACGAGCACAGACTTTATGAATCAACATGCACATTTAAAGGGCATACGGTATATGAAGATGTATCTGTTTGAACGATCGATGGCTCCAAACAGATAAGAAAACAAGGAAATGTTTACACTAGATACAGTTCGTACGTACATACGTTTTCCTTTATCAATTTGAAAATGAACTTAGGTGAATCATATCGACAAAACGAATATAGAAAATGTACATATTTATTTATTTAAGTAAAGCCCAGGACTATATGTTGTTTCATATACAAATATAATAATAACTGATAAGCGTCGCAATTTTGTTTGTTTATGATTTGGTTATCTCTGAGCTGCGGTTTTCTTTTTTTGGTTTACCGTAAACAAAATGGAAAATTTCATAAGTCTCCATATGGTTTCAATTACGAATTATATTGCCTTTATACAGATAATATTAATAAAGATAATTGACATTATATAGGCAGTAAATATGGAATATACATAGAGATATTTAGTTACATTGAAACTCGTGGCACAAAAGAACTGTCCGGGCGTGGCCGGGGTGGATTTGTAAATAGAATCTGAAAGTAGGTTGGCCAAAGCAACCCATTCTAGCTAACTAAACGTACCATAATCATAAGTATCGATTTGTCTAAACCAAACTAACCGGTTTCTACTCTCCACCAGGGCTGAATTTCTGGACAGCGTTATGTTCCGCATGGGTGTGCTGGCTACACTGCGTTCCCGTTATAGAGAAGGTGCCGTCATTGGCGTAATGATCACAGCCTCGCATAATCCTGAGCCAGACAATGGCGTGAAACTAATCGATCCCAAGGGTGAAATGTTGGAGGCCAGTTGGGAGAAAATCGCAACTGATCTGGTTAATGTCAGCGATCAGGAACTGGAGCAGCATGTAGGCAAAATTATTAAGGATAATCAAATCGATGTAACCTCGAGCTCTATCGTTTACGTCGGCATGGATAACCGCTATCACAGCCCCCGTTTGCTCAAAGCCGTCGCCGACGGTGTTATTGCGCTCAAGGGAAACGTAAGAGAATTCGGAATAGTCACAACGCCCATGATGCATTACTTCGTCGTTGCAGCTAACACAAAAGAGGCATACGGCAAGCCGACGGAAGAGAACTATTACGAGAAACTGATCTCATCGTTTGAGAAACTGCGTGATGGTCGCCTCGAGAACGGCAACTATCGCAATCGATTGATATTCGATGGAGCGAACGGTGTCGGTGCCAGGAAAATGCTGCAATTCCTCAAGCGCATGAAGAACAGCCTAAATGTAACGGTAATAAACCAGGGCGTCGGAAATGGAAAGATAAACGAGAATTGTGGAGCCGACCATGTTAAAGTTAAGCAACAACCTCCTGCAGCAATGCCCGAAGTGGAACCCTACACAAGATGCGTTAGTGTCGATGGCGATGCCGATCGCGTCGTGTACTTCTTCATCGATGAAGCGAATCAGTTCAATCTTCTCGATGGGGATCGCATCGCCACTCTGGTAGCGGACTACCTGATGGAGCTGGTGAAGAGCAGTGGCATCGATCTGCGGATAGGCCTGGTGCAGACTGCCTATGCCAATGGCGCATCAACCGACTATATAGTCAACAAACTAAAGGTGCCGGTTTCGTGTGTTCCCACTGGAGTGAAGCATCTGCATCACAAGGCTCTGGAGTACGATATTGGTATCTACTTCGAGGCCAACGGTCACGGCACTATCGTGTTCAGTGACAGTGCCAAGGCGAGCGTTGCAGAGGCCGCCAAGTCTAATGACAATGCCAAGACCTTGCTGCTTATCATTGATCTCATTAACGAAACAGTCGGAGATGCGATATCAGACATGCTCCTCGTGGAGACGATTTTGAATCAGAAGGGCTGGGATGTTAAAGACTGGATAACTGCATACAATGACCTGCCCAATCAACAGCTGAAGATACTGGTCCAGGATCGCAATGTCATCGAGACCACAGACGCGGAGCGCATCTGCGCAAAGCCTGAGGGACTGCAGGATGAAATCAACAAAGTCGTTGCGAATTACAAGCGCGGACGATCCTTCGTGCGGCCCTCCGGAACGGAGGATGTAGTACGCGTGTACGCCGAGGCAACTACGAAGGAGGTAAGTTAATATCAGGCCTGCTAGCATATGAATGACTGTATTAATTTTGATTCCTCTCGCTCAGGACGTTGCTCAATTGGCATACGAAGTGGGACGATTGGTGCAGACGCTCGCCGGAGGTGTCGGACCCGAACTGGTGCAGCCAAGCAATTCGCATTTATAGTGCCTTACCCGTTAGCCTAAATCGGAACTAATTGTGTTCATATCGTCATCATGTTTACACATCTGTCTCATCAAAGAAGCTCTGACTCTTCTCATTAAACCACTAAGCTTGGTTATTTTTATTGACAGACACGTCGTACGTCCGCATATGTTTATGTTTTATTCGCAGGTTCAGGCCGTGCAGCTTAAACCTATCATCAAGAAATGCATTTATAAACTAGTTATATGTGTGAAAGTGATTATTTTAATATGTTTTAATAAAGGTGCCAGTTATTTGATGTCCTCCAAATGCTCATAATTTAACAATGTTTTATCTACTATACATTATTTTAAAAGTTTATTTGTATCGGAAAAACTTACTATTTTTAACATTGCAGTGTTATATTTCGGCAGGGTAATTGACAATAAATACTAAATTGAAACAAAGATCTAATTTTTCTGTACCGGATTTCCAATAAAATTGTAATTTCACATTTTCGTACCTGCAAATCCTGAAAGGACCAGCCTAAACAAGCATGCTTTAAATGCACAGTGGGAAGTTAGAGACTTCTCATTTTCGTGGTGTCTTACTAATAATGACTGAACAACAGAAATTTTTAGATAAATTGGAAAAATATTATTCTTTCGATCAATATTTATCTCATTTCGGACAATTTTGTTTAAAGTGTTTTGTTTTGGTGTAAGTATTAAGTTATACTTCATAAAGTTTCTTTTCATTTAAATTTTCCAAAATAAAATCCTTTAAAACAGTTTCTAGGAGATTGTTGTCGCTGTGTATATAGCTGCAACATTTATAATGGCGGTAAGGGGCAATAACGGGCAAAAATATAGGATGGATGAATAAGCTATTCAATAACATCTTATTAAACCTTTGTCTCATTTCGACTCAACTCATTTAAGATCTAACAAATAAAACAAAAACTTATTAGAAAATTGGACAATAAAGCACATATACTGCGGAATTTGTATTAATAACTTATAAACAGAATATTGTCTTATCGTATTCAAAATAATAGAATATTTTTAAGCACTCATTTTCAGGAAATAATGACTCGATTTAATCAATACTTAAACTTGCGGAAAGCAGATATAAATATATTGTTTATATTTGAGTTTTTGCCCAATGTGAAGTGGAAACAATAATCGTTGTTGCAACTCTGGGCTTAAGTCGCAGTTATTTTTAACGGCATAATTCCTGATTCACCTTCCAGGCTCAAAAGCGCCATTTCATCGCCATTGTTAGCTCTATCATAGCCAAACAAGTTTCGTATTCAATTTTATATTTAGTTTTTTCTACAAATTGTATTTTATATATTTTATTAAAATGTCAGATCGCGTACCGGGTAAACTTGTCCATAAGCGCACTTCAAATGTGAGAAATGAGATCGCCTGGAATACTCTTAACGTGAAGACCAATAATATGAGGTGCTTCACACCCACTCAATGTGAATTTCGATCGCCGAATATTTCGCCAATTAAGGGCATGCGCGAGCACTTAAGTCCAATCTCGCCAATGATTTTTCAAAAGAAATTCGAAAAACTGCAACCTCAACGATTGATGCCAACCTCGATCAAGGTGTGTAGCGACGTCAAACAGGAGGAGGAAGAGGAGTCCAATAACAGTTTAGACTGCCTGATGAATGACTCGAGCGCCAGCAACACCGAAAATTCACTGTGCGTAGAGTCGCGTCGTCGTTCCTTGCAGGCAACAAATCACTCTTATGTGATCAATCATGCTAGCACTATGAAGGAAGTACTGCTGCTGGTGGGCCTGGAGAAATATCAGGATAAATTTGAAAAATGTCATATAAATCTGGTCGATTTGGTGTCAATGAAACGCGCTGATTTTAAGAAAATTGGTTTGCGCAAGGAAGAAGACTGCAATCGCATACTCAGAGCCCTGGAAAATCTTTAATGTATTTTATTTATGTATGAGCGATTGCTGGCAAATGCGCTTCCTTTGTGTAGGTTAAGTTTAATGTGTCTTTTTGTACTGCATCATAAATAAATAATATTGCTGTGTAACCTTTAGAAACATATTTATGTTTTGTATTTTCAGAAAATAAATAAATTAGATTATTTTTTAACTGAGTTATATATATGTACAGCGGATCTTGTCTGAGCTTTGCTCAAATTATGTGTGACCAGAGCTGTTTTGTTATCGATTACTTAGCGCTTAAATTAAAAAGTATTCGCTTAAACTATCGATAGATATCAGCTGTTTCAATGATTTCCCATTCACACCCACATCAAATTATACATTGTAAAGTGATGTGTAGTAAATAAAAACTAAGCAATGAATAATTTACATAGCTCGGTGCAAGCGCATACAAAATTGGAAAAGGAAACAACAAATTTGGTGCTGCTGAAAGACCGGGTTGACAAGTACCATGATCTGTCCACGCAAATGTCCAGCATACTCACGGTTTTTGAGAAGCGTCTGGGCAACTTGGAGCAAACTATTTTACCAGTCTACCAGGAGACCGAACAGCTGCAGAAGCGACAGCAGAGTAACTTAACGATTTATTTCATTCAAAGTTCATTGACGACAACGCCCGTTTTTTTTAGATTTGGAGGCCACTCTAAATTGCTTAGAGAGTGTGCTCTCGCATTATGATGTGTCGCAGGAGGTTTGTCAGCTGATTCATCAGGGCCCTGTCGAGGGAAACATAGGCGTCTTTCTAGATGCACTGGCTAAGCTCCGTGCAGCCATGGATTACTTTCTGCACAACAATTCACAGAGTGTGGAGCTAGAGAACGTAACCAGCTTGTTCAATACCGGTTGCGAACATCTCAATCAGCACTACAGCTTGCTACTTAAGAAACACAGTGCGCCACTGAAGCCCGTCGAGCTCCTCGATCTCATCTACATTGAGGATGACTCATCGAGCGATGAATACACATCGTTTCGCCAGCTATCGCAGAGCACTCGCGAGGAGCTGTTTACCATATCGCTCTGGCTAGAGCAGAATATGCGGGAATACATTCAAATATATGCGACGGAACGCGGTGAGGTGGTACTGCGCTCCCTGCAGTTGTTACGGGATCATCAGAAGAGCAGCAGCTGGGGCACCGAGGCGTTGGTCAGTGTTAGACTAACTTACCCAATTACTTGAATTTACGAATATTCTCTTTTCCGCAGAGACCGCGCCATAGTGGCCGACAAAATGAGCCAAAGAAGAACACCTCAGCACGGTTGCAGCAAATGTATGTGCATGGATGGGGCGACTACTCGCGGAGTTAGCTAATATAACTTTATTTCACTTCACAGCTTTGAGAAGAAGGCCAACAAGTTATATCTGCGGGCAACACAAACCATTGAGCAATCGACTGGTTTCTCCATCAAGAAGGCCTCTTCGCACACGGATCACCTGACGTCAGAGGATCTGATCGACGGCGATCAGGAGTTGGACAAGTATTTGGTCATGCTACTTGGTCTTCAACGATTGCTTAACTGGGAACGCGCCATTATGCGTGATATTATACCCCCGTCGAAGCACAACGAGGTGTTCGCACGTCTCGCTTACAATGCCATCGAGCTGGTGGTCAAGGATGCCGAGGCCATAACGCAACGTATCCTACGCTGCATTTCCCGCAAGGAATGGACATCAGCTCTGGGCATATTTTCCGCTCTCAAAAGAGTCATTCTGCTGCAACCCGATATTGAACGCACCTACGATAGCACGCAGCGTGAGCAACTTACCAAAGTGCTTAATAAGCTACAGCAAACTGGAGCGAAGGCACTGGAGTACTTTCTGGACGTGGTCAAGGGCGAATCGAGCACAAATATTGTCGGACAAAGCAATGTTCCTAAAGATGCTACTGTGCATGAGCTGACCTCGAACACGATTTGGTTTATTGAGCATTTGTACGAGCATTTCGATGTCATTGGCGGCATACTCGCCCAGGATGTGCTCTACTCCACGCAACTGGACACCATACTGATGAAGAAAGCCCTGCCCGGCGAGGAGCGCAACAAGGCATTGCTGGCCATCTATATTAGTGAGTTATATGTCCAGAAAAACAATAATCCGAGATTCTAATATCATGTTCCTTCAGAGAAAGCGCTGGCTGAGCTCAACCTGTCGATAATGAACAAGTGCGAGCAGTACAACGATCAAGCAACGAAGCATCTCTTCCGGCTAAACAACATTCACTACATACTCAAATCGCTGCAGCGCTCCAATCTTATTGACCTAGTCACGCTGGCAGAGCCAGAGTGCGAGCACAGCTATCTGGAGATGATACGTGAGCTGAAGGCGAGTTATCAGAAGACATGGTCCAAAATGCTGGTTGGCATCTATTCACTGGAGGAGCTGCCCAAGCCAATGGGCGGCAAGGTGAAGGACAAAGATCGCAGCGTGCTAAAGGAGCGTTTTTCGGTAGGGAGACGATACGAAAACAAATGTTATACTATTTCTATAGGTTCATCTTATGATCTCCACAGAACTTCAACAAGGACTTTGAGGAGGCGTGCAAAGTACAACGAGGCATATCCATACCCGATGTCATACTGCGCGAAGGCATCAAGCGCGACAATGTGGAGCATATATTGCCCAATTACTATCGCTTTTACGAGATGTGAGCACATTAGACTTATATACCCGACTGTGTTTGATCAATTCTCAATTCGTATTCTTAGGTATTCCGGGGTGCAATTTAGCAAGAACCCTGACAAGTATGTCAAGTATCGCCCGCATGAGATCAATGCAATGCTGAGCAAGCTGTTCGATGATTCCGCCTAGGATTGATTACATTCCCCCCTCCCCAGGCAGGACCTTTTGCTTGTTCGGCTTTTTAATTCCCACACAATAAATATTTATTATGTATAATAAAAGAAATATTATATGCGATGTGATATTCAAATGAACTCGCACGTGGAGTCGTATGTATGTATGAATACGGTTTCTGTTCCACATCCTAATTGTTCTGGACGTCGCTGATTTTGTATCAGAATAATTGGCTTTTAACAAATTAATCTACATGACCGCAGGCTCAATACTAAATGAATACAACGATCAACTAAGAAAGCATATGCATTATTATATAAAATTATTATTGTTTCTTAAATATCTAACTTCCATGTTATTATATAGACATATTGTCGCCCACCTAAGGTATATTTAAGATAACTTCAAAATTTTGTTAGTTCTCGTCAAATCCACACGTGCTGGTTAGGTTTTGCCTTTGGATTCGAATTCGGAAGTTCGGAAAACATATATCATATAAACACACCCGATCATGTTTTAAAGATAAGTCGAAACTGATACGTTCAAGTTAAATTCTGACTTCAGAATCGAGTTTCATGCTAAAACATACGTCGCATGCTCAAAACAGGATTCAATATCGTTCGGAGGATATTCAAAGGTTTTTGATGTATGTAACAGGCAAAAGGAGGCGACCTCGCAAACTATATGTGTTCCGAATCAATATCTACAGCCGTCAGCACTATAACTATTAACACGCAAATGATTTTAAATTAAGTAGCGATCAGATAATTAACATAGAAGTTATTTAAGAACAAATTTAACAGAAATACGGATTTCCAAGCAGATCCCAGGAAAATATGCCTCACAGAATATGCTAAACATAGAAGTTATGAATTTAAGAAATCGTTTTGGTCAGGTGGGTATCGGGTATATCACAGTCGAGCAATCTCAACTGTAGCTTTCGTGCTTGCTTGAACACGATAGGCTGCAATCGATAATCTGGTTAAAGATTTTTACACAATTGATAAACAACAACAATGGCAAAAAACATACATACAAAGGCCTAGCAAAAACAGTATGTATCTGTTTTTGTAAAAGGCTGACGTGGCATCCCTGGTCAGAACATTCTATCACATTGATATACTACCTATGTATGTATGTGACAGGGCTTAGTAAATACAAAACAGCAGGAACAGATACACCCATTACGCAGTGTTTATAGGCAGATCAACATGGAAGCTAGAATCCCCAAGAAAGCAACTCCATTATCAACAAGATCTGCTTCGTTTTATGTCTCGTGTGGAATTTGCAATGAATTTTATACTACAAATGATTTCATTTACTCGATGGCCATATGTGGACATGTGTTTCACAAGGAATGTCTCCAGCGCTGGATGGATTGTTCGCCAAGCTGTCCACAGTGCAGAAAGCCCTGTCAACGTCAGGAGATGCATCGCATTAGTTTTAACTTCGCGAAACGGACCAAAGTGAAAGAGGTGGAAAGGCGGGTTCAATGGATACCTCTGGACTTAAGAGATTCCCAACCTTCTTCTTCCGAGCTTGAATGTGCTGTTCAATGTGGCACCGATCACAATGGATACAATACCTATGTGGCTCGGGTCTCTCTGTATGAAGATTTGCTACCCGCAAACTATGTTCCCGAATTGAAAGCAGTATACACTTCCTGGAACTGCAGTGCCCATAAAGTGAACACAAAGGTAGAACTCTTAACACTCACAGACTGTGAAGTCACATGGGTAAGAGAAGAAAACGGGTATGTCCTCGAAAATGCGCTTAAAACGGGTTACTCGGAGACTGGCGAGCATTTATACACAGGCCGGGCTGTCTACAACGGTCGCACACTGCTGGGCAAAATACATCCGTCTCATGGAGTTATTTATATGCCGTTTGAGCGCAAAGAAGTCAACTCCCGAACTTATGAGATTCTTGTGGTTACACCTCGGGAACAGGACGAACGCTGAGCACCAAATTTTATATTTGCTTTGTGCTACGTGTATGTACATATATAGCCTATAGCCAATTTCCCTCCCTCCACAGGCAGGACCTGCTGTTCTTTTGGTAGCATTTTTAAGAATAACATAATAAAAATCGTTTAATAAAAAACCTATTATAATTGGTGGTTCAACATTTGACAGGAGTTGAGTTTTCTGAAGCTCCAAACGGATCGCCATCTTAGTACTGCGAACCTGCGAGAAAAAGGTTTGATCAGAGTAAGAAGTCGGGTATTTTGTTTAAAGGTCTGTGCTCTTCGGTAATTCTTTATTGAATTACTCTATCTAAGTCAAGTGCAATTTTTGGCAAGTACGTCTCTGTTATCAACATTTCATCCATTTTGTTAATAATAAACTGGACTTGTTTATTTAAATATATATGTATATTTATTATTTAATGAGCTTGTGCTTCGTGCACTTCTTTTCTTTTTGACACTCCATTAACTATGTTATTTAACATAACATTATGCTTTAACGAACAGCTGATTTACTCTTATGCTCATTAACATTACAGATCAAGACATACATTGTACATTTATTCCAACAAATTTGATTAGCACTAAGAAAGAGCCCGAGTTCCTCATTGTTCATAAGCCAACGTAATGCGTTCCATAATCCGATTTGTATCTCAGAGATATTCATTAAGCAAAAAGCAGCTGATACAGTTCGCGAAGGGCTTTTTATACTCTTCGACCATTGAAAATGGTCAAAAAAGGGTATACTAACTTTGTGCAAATGTATGTAACAGGCAGAGGGAGGCGTCGGAGACCCCATAAAGTATATATATTCTTACTCAGGATCACAAGCCGATTCGATTGAGCCATGTCTGTCTGTCTGTCCGTCTATCCGTCTGTCCAGCTGTCTGTGTGAACGCATAGATCTCAGCTATTATTAAAGTTTTCATAATTATCCGAACGCAACCAAATTTTCTAAAATCATTTGGGCGTTGCTATGTTAGGTATTGTGCTTACTAAAATTGATCTGTCATGGATAGAAACTACATTTGAAATTCGGGGTTTTATTGATTTACGGTGGCGGAAATTTGCGTGGTCAAATTCTGAATCCAACTTTATCTGCCTGAAATAATAACTCATATTGACAGTTTATATTTATGTGCCCTAGCTATTATTGTCTCTGAGATCTTAGCTTTTAAACAGACGAACAGACAAACAGACAGACACGTGGCCACGCCTCCTTATGCCTGCTACAAACATTTTCGGTTCTAAGCGTAATTTTAATGCAGGACAGTTAATTTTAGAGATCGGATAATTAACATAGAAGTAATTTAAGAAATAATTTTACAGAATACCTACAGAATACCTTAAAACAAGTAATATATTAAAGAAATCGTTTTGGTCATGTGGATAGAAGGTAATGGTCGAGCACACTCCTTTGTACCTTTCGTGCTCCTTTTTTGTGGGGTTGTGTAATTGTAATGTATATTAAAGAAGTGGGGCTCCCATCGAGCGAGACATTGCCTTATGACATCATTAGGGCCCCATTGAGGGATACATTGGCATCTTTTGGGATGCATTGACCCCACTATGTGCGAACGATGACTAGAATAACCTTACCTGTTTATTAAACACCGTCTGCCAAGGTCTTGTTCAGCACTCCCCCATGCTGCTGGAGAAACTCAGTTGCTTGATGACTATATGCAAGCTGATATCGAAAATATATCAGATATCCGACCGATATTGCAGATCACATGTGAGAAGTAGTTTCCGATATCGTTCTGGATAGAGCAGAATATGCCATCTTGAATTTAAATTAAGGCCTTGGAACAGGTGAGATAATGACGTACAGTCCCTGCGCGCGACCTTGGTGAGTGAAAACAAATGTCTGTGGAATTAGGAAATACTTTACTTTATCCCACTTGCCAACTTCGAGTAAAGCGAGAAGATGCGCTTTCAGGCACTGCGGACCCAAAACCAGTCAGGAATCGACTGATGATCTTCCAATTCCTGATGAGTACTTGACGATGCTACTTGGTGTTTAACGCGTCAAAGCACAACGAGGGTTTCGCACGTCTCGCGTACAATGTCATCGAGCTGGTGGTCATGGATGCAGAGCTTCCTTCCGATCTTACGCTGCATATTCTTTATATACTATACTATTATACTATTTCTTTAGACAATCTTTTGATCTCAACAGAACTTCAACAAGGACTTTGAGGAGGCGTGCAGAGTACAACGAGGCATATCCATACCCGATGTCATACTGCATCAAGCGCGACAATCCTTATTCGAGATGTGAGCCCATCAGAGTCATATACCCGACTGTGTTTAATCAATTCTCAATTCTTATTCCTAGCTATTCCGGGTGCAGTTCAGCAATAATCCTGACAAGATCAACGCAATGTTCTTCGATGACTCCGCCTAGGATTGATAAATTCGCTCCCTCCCCAGGCAGGAGCTTCTGTTCGTTCGTTCGGCATTTTAATTCCAACACAATAAATATCGTTTAAAAATACACATATACAATACGCATAGACTAATCCTAGAAATATTAAATGCGATGTGAAATGCAAATGACGCCCCTCCCCAGGCTAGTAGAGGAAGTTGTTGGACGGCGCCTCCGGGCGTCCACAGGCGCCATAGTGATGCACACCGACTGTGCTGTTGGTGCGACAGTTCTCAATGTCCAGGAAGCAATCGTTCAGATATGTCTTGTTGTCGCTGCCGCAAACGGGCTCAAACTCTCGCGGACAGATGCGTGCGCAGCCCTTGAACTGGAAGGCGGCCAGGCAACGCTTGAGCGGCACCACAAACACATGCTTGCCGCAGTTCTCCTTGCGCATGTGGCACTCGGACTTGTAGAACTTGTTGTCCGAGCCGCAGACAAAGTTCGGCGGCTGTCCATCGCAGTCGGACTCGCAGTCGGCGGTGAGGGCGCAGTTCTTGAGGGAGACGGGCACCACACGCAGGTTGCAGGTGCGCCGCTTGAACTCGCACATGGAGGCGAAGGTGTTGCCGTCCGAGCCACACACTGGTTGCTGTTCCAGGTCGGCACGGGTGCAGGCATCGCCGCAATCCTTGGCGGGTGAGTTCAGGTCCGTGCAGGGACCGATGTGCGCCAGGTTGACGCCGCGACTGGAGAATAGAGATTGCGGAACATGAGCTCGAGGGGATTCTATGAATCCAAGGGTCAGGGTGTGCTACTTACAGGCAGGTGGCGTGCGCCAGCTCGCATTCGTTGTTGTAGGTGTTGGCGTCGGTGCCGCACAGCTTGTCGTTGCGCTTCGAGCTGAAGATGGATCCGAAGAGATTGTTGAAGTCCTTGCAAGGCGGCAGCTGCTTGCAGCGCGTCAGTTTGTTCTTGCACTTGGACATGCTCATCTTCTGTATGGACTTGCGTTGCGGCCTGCAGAAGGAGGAACGAGGGGGAGGAACGTTGTCAGCAGAAGAACCAGGGAGGGAACTCGGAGTTCCTCATGGCACTCACCCGCAGTTGAGCATCTTGAGCTCGCAGAGAGATGAGTAGATGTTGCCATCGCTGCCGCACACATACTGCGACGTGGCATCCGCATCCGGCTTGGGGCACTCCGTGGGGCAAGTCTCCGCCGCCGACTGGCTGCCATGTCGCTCCTGGGGCATGCAGAACGAGAGCGGCACCTCGAAGACGTGTTTGCCGCAGTTGGTGGAGCGCATCTTGCAGGGACTCGCATAGAGGCGCCCGTCGGAGCCGCAGGTCGGTCTTGCCACACGCCAGCAGGACTCGCGGCACATGCGCGTCGACTGGCAGTGCTTGCGGCTGGTCTTCACCACGCCCTGGCCGCAGGTGTGCAGCTTCATCTCGCACGTCGAGTTGTACACGTTGCCATCGGAGGCGCAGATGGGGCCATCCTTGGGCGCGCTGTTGCAGTCCACGGGGCAGGACTCACGCTGTGCACTGGTGTTGCTGCACGGACCCACGTGGGAGAGCTTGACCGCCGCCAGACCGACGCGGCACGACTGCACGCGCAGCATGCAGCGATTCAGATAGGTGCGTCCATCGGTGCCACAGACGGGATCCTTCTCCGTGCTGCAGCGGTGCTTGCAATCGGATCCCTTGGAGCGTTCACAGCCATCACGTACATCCTTGACCAGCGAGACCCCGTTGCGGGCGCAAGTCTTCTTGCGCAGCTCGCAGAGATTGGCGTAAATGAGGCCATCGCTGCCACAGACCGGCTCCGCGCCCACTGTCAAGCTGGGCGGGCACGAGCGTGGACAGCTGCTGGTGCCACTTGTGGCACTTGCGCGATGCTGCCGTCCGAAGTTCAGCTGCTGCTGCTCGAGCTCCTCCTGCAGCAGATTCTCCTGCGCCGTGGGCTCAGGCAGAGCGGCTGCCACTGCTGCAGCCTGCTGCCGATAGCTGATCAGCGGCGAGTCCTGTGCAGCCTCCGCGTTGCGATAGCGTATGACAGGCGCCTGGGCGGGCAGCTTGATGATCTTGATGGGGGAGTCTGTCACGGCGCCTGGAAAGAGCGAGCGGACAAAAGAGAATGAGTCGCTGAGCAAGAGAGCGATTAGGAGAGCTCGTCGATTGCGGCATGCGGAAGAGCCGACGCTGGGCATACGAATTCTGGATTAACCCGAACTCGGCTGAGTATTTTGCGCAGTTCCCCTGCAGATCATACACGTATACACAGGTAAGTGTGTGTGCAATTCTTGCTGCACATGAGGTTGAACGTGTGTCGTGTCACGCACGAGTTGGCTGAGTAATGTAGATTCAGTTCTGCCTACTATCGACAGCCAAGCAGTAACGAAAGCGTGCCCGACAATAAGATACCCTTCGCCCAACTTTGAAAATCAATATAGTTCCTTATATTAAACTCTGCATACATTCTTACACCACGTTGAAAATGTTAACTTGAATAACTTCTGTGTTTGTTCTCCATTCAGATTGTTTGAGGATACGATGCACATAACATTCATCTATGTATGTATATGTATGGCGAAGAGAAAGTTGAGTACTTCACTTAATAATCGCAAATAATTGATGCTGACCAAGAACATGCACTAATATGTGTGTAAAATATGTACTTTGTGTGCTCTGCCACGCCTTCTTCGCCCATTTCTAATTGCACAAAGAAAGTCTACCTTTTGACCATTTGTAATAATAGAAGAAACGAAAACCAGAAAGAAAGGCTAACTTTTGCACGCCAAAGGTTTTATACCCTTACAGGATTTTATCTACTCTGATCATTCCTATAATAGGATATTGGATAAAGTTTTCAGACTTAAATAAAATGGAGAAAGTATACATACGTTGATTACTGTCTAACTTTGATTGACTCTGAAAAGATATTTCGAAAACGAATACTAGTCTTCATAAATAATCTTATTTCAGCCAATTTTCCAATATGTTATAGTTGTCTGATTTTTATTGAATTTTACATACATTTTATTAATAATGGTTTGGTAGGTTTTGCTGCAATATCTGGAAAAATAACGAAAACCGGCCGATAGGTATGATTTACCGGTCCAATCCGGCGCGTTCTGGCGCGTTTTGTTATTTACAGCTTGCAGCAATAAGAAGCATCTGTGCCAAGATAGTTCCACAACTGAGAGACTAATTTGCATTGCAATAGACGGACACACGGACAGACAGACATGGCTAGATCGACTCTGCTGGTGGTCTTTATTTAGAATATATAATCTTCAAGGGGTCGGAGATTGCCCTTAAGGTGCGTTGCAAACTTCTGGACAAAATTAATATACCCTCTGCAAGTGTATAAAAAGCCAAGGTGTTTACTTCTTGCGGGTTTTTGGCTTCAATCTCTTCCGATTGTAATACTTGCATATATTAATTCGGTTAGATGATAAGCTACGATGCGAATTCTAAGCCTAGCTAGCTAAAAATACTTATGTCACACAAATAATTCGGGTAAAAGTTAAGGTGTCTCGGACTCTTCTAGTTTTTGAATGCAAACATGCAAATTTAATTATTTTTAAAATTCAATAAAAAAAAAACTAGATGAGTCCAAGACATAATTCTTTAAATCGGTGCTAAGGGCACATATTTAACCTTTTCCATAATTCGTTCAGTCATTTACATAATAACATTTACATATATTAATTATATGTAGTGGTCCAACATGTTTTAATGTTGTTCATATACTCGTTTACTGCTATTATTTAATCGCTAGACTTCTACAATTTTGTTATCCAAATTTTTATTTCGAACGAATTGTTCCTATCAAAGCTATAGGATATAGATGTCCGATTGTAATGAAATGCAAATATAAGTATAAATATCTACAACTTTTATTGGCACTGATAAGTTAGGAAATTCGGAAAAACAATACTGATCTTTTTTGGGCCAATTGTTCCTATGGTATCTATGAGTTATTTTGGTGCAATTTTGATCAAACTTAGCTTCTTGCTTATAAACTGTAGAAAAGCTATCATAGTAAATTGAAATGGAAAATCTTGAAAAAATGGGCAGATAGGTTGCAGCTTTACGGTATATACAATATACGATCGTACCGAAAAAAAAAAAAATTGTTTCACATTTTGCGGTGGCATATTTTTTCCAGTTAATGAAATCGCTTCATATTTTCAGAAAACATAGTCAACAAAACAAGGCTAAATTTATTATTCTGCATAGAATAGAAGTGAAGATATTGAGCTCTTGAGTGAGAATACGCGGCTCGTGTTACAGTTTTGCTGGTCAGTGTAAATCAATCGTCAATCGTGCAACAATAACATGAAATGGCCAGATTGATTAGATCGACTCGCAAGCTAAAAGTTATTCAAATTACATGTACTTTATAGGGTCGGGGACGTCTCATATGGTACGTTGAAACTACTAGTTAACGGTAATATACCCTACATTTATCCCTAACCAACATCACATCTAGAGTATCGTTATTCGAATAAATCATATTATTATATTATTATCCTGAGAGTCGACTCTTCCTTCTTGATCCACTTCCGTTTTCATTAACCCAGCGCAGATGGTACTGGGTATTTTGTGTTTCTGTCATAAAGTTCTAATGCCACAGGGTATCAAGACTTTCGTTTAGGCCACTTAGACAACAAGTTTCTTCGCTCTAGTTACAACTGAGTATTATGTTAACTTTTGTAATTATTTTCTGTCTGTACTTATACGCCGCCTTGGATGGCTTGGGCAGTAGGCGAACCGCTTGAGAGTTACCTCAGTGCACCGTTAGCGGAAGAGAAGCAACCCACACACAAGCCATTAATAAGTTGGGGCCTATCGCTGACCTCCATCTAAAATTGCGCTCGCTAATCCCCACGGCAGGTCCAGAGATGGTGGAACTAAAACTGCAAGTGAAAATTTCACGCTAATTGCTGTGCGGCCCCAACCGAAAAATCTCTGTCCAGATGCGGTCGTGGCCGGCCTCCGTTTGGCTTTGTTTGCGAAGAAAGCGACAAGCCACACGACGCGTCGGAAGAGACGAGAGGAAACCAAGCAGAAGTTGTAGAAAATCTATTAGCGCGCTTGGGCCGACGGCGCGATTGTTTGCCCGAGATAATTGAACCCACGTTCATTATTTCAATTTGTAGAAAACGAAACAAAACAGAACTAAAGTGGAAGAGGAAGACAGGAAGAAGAGAAGCAAAGACAACTATTAAATGAAAAGACTTGATCCATCTAGACGCAGTCGCATTCCCAGCGCTTTTAATGGACACAATCAGGGGATTTAGGAGGCGTTAGGAAATTAATACAGACATCTCTCGCCTGGCGCGAGACGTCTCTCTCTCCCTCTCTCTGTCTCTCTCTCTTGGTATGGTCCACATTCCACAGCCAGTCGAGCTCTGCTCCTGCTATCGGATGCCATCAATTGCAGAAAAGATACAACAGCAAAAAAATACAGAAAAAGAAAAACACAGAGCGCACATAACGTATAATTTTCAAAAGTGGAAACTGCCGCACAACGCTGGGCAGGCTCAGGCCGGGACTGGGTCTGTGACTGCGACTGCGACTGTGACTGGGGCCGAGAGCAAGCCGCGTGGACATGATATGTGTGCTTCGGCTCGGCTGCAACTGCTGCCCCCACATATCATGACTGCACTCGCACAGTGGGTCGACTGTGCTGGAACACAAGGGCAACTTGGGGCAGATAAAATCGCAATGAGAGAGAAAGTTAAATGTGAAAGGGGCGTCAATGGGTTAAGGAAGATATTGCGGTTATTGGTTAAGATTATATTAGATTATCTCTGATTTTAAGCTATTTAACTTTAACTATTTCAAATATTGTGGGAAAACTTCTTCAAAAACTTGTCAAAAGAAACCCCTTAAACTTGATGTAAAAGGTTTCTTATATCTTTATGTGTTGCAGTTTTAATTATAAATGTAGCTTGATAGGATCATCATGGCGACTTTATTAAAGATAAGAATACAAATTTACTACATTCGATGAGATTAGTCACGGTTATTTCAATAACTTAAAGTTTGATGCAAGCCTTAAAAAATGTATGAATAATATTCAAGAAAAACCTCTTAAACAACTTATTTTGGAAATCTGAAAACCGTGTATCATAGATCATCCATTTATCTATAGCTGTGCTCAATATTCCCGGAAAGCTACTTGAATCATATCTTAGTAAGATGCCCTAATAAAATGAGAGAATGGGTCACAAACTAACTGTCCAAGTTGAGCAACAATCTCCCAGAATATTCAACGATGTTCCTCAATTGAAGATGATGACTCAGTGTGAACTATATAGTATAGCAATCTGACAAGTAGGAATTCGCTTTCAATTGACTTAAGATCATGTCGAACAACAAACAAATCGCTTAGTTTCAATCATTTCTCGCAGTCTGCGCCTGCGGTTTGGCGGGTCAAGTCTTTAACCCCCATAAGGCAATTGCTGCTGAATTTGAACCCGTTCCAACTGGCTGCAGTAACACTGTAGGTCTCCTGGGTCTGGGTTCAAGTTGCTGTTGTTGTTGCTGTGTGTGTGTGTGTCTGTGAGAGAGTGTGTGTGGTATGCGAGAGCAAGTTTAATGAATTTATTTGAATGTTGGACAAATTGTGCACGACGAACAAATTTACGACCATGTTTGGGCTTAACTTTTACATAGAAGAATCTGAACAGGTCGAGGGAGGAGGGCCAGCAGGGTGGGTGGAGAGGGGGTACGCTGACGAGTGTCAGTTTTACATTCACTTTATACTCGGTACCTTAGACACGTCCGAGTAAATCTAGCTCATAAGTATTAATTGCTGCCGCTGCGGCAGAAGACAGTCTGCCTTATTGGCCTTTCTACAGCTGCACAGCTGTTGGTCTTGAATTTGCCAGCATCCCATCCCAGCTACACTGAGAGAAAAAGCAACAGCTTCATGTTGTTTAGAATTGGCAAAATATGAGTTGCATGAATTTATTCTGTTAAACCCAGAAGAATAAATGCTGCAAGTGAAGAATTCTGCTGCAACAATTGTCTCTGCCTTAGCTCTCTTAGAGAAATCTTTCCACTAAAGCTTGGTATATAATTTAAGTGATCTTATATCTTTGCATTAGGTGAAGAATTCTTAAGATCTCGAACTGGACCAATGCCATACTTAACCTTGATATCTAGATGTCTTAGAGCTGCACATTCTAGAAGAATTTGTCCATTTGGATAAAATTTAGATTAAGTGATCTAAGTGGAGTTCCTCTCCTGTTTCAGTTTCATGATTATACCTTATCTGCCTTCATGCGATATTCTAATTAGAGCATCTTCTATATATTACCTATGTTATATCTAAATATGTATCAATCAACATATACATATATCTATCTATATATCTTATATATATTACCTATCTATCTATATATACATCTCTTTAAGTATGCATGCATACATGTCTATCTATCAATTTTGAAATATATTTATATAGATATATGTATATATCTAAATTTTCATCAATCCATTTGTTCTCTATACATTTATCTATGAATCCACATATCTATCTATATACATGTCTATATATCTGTCTAGATATATCTATCTAGATATAACTATCGTAGTGTTGCCACTCCTACTTGGTATACAACTTACCGTGAGCGAGACTTGTCATTAGCATAAGCGCCAGCAGTGCGTCAGGCAGCAGGCGCTGCAAGTTCAGCCCGGGGCGGGGCTGCTGGGGGCGCGGCTGCGTCTGCGGGTTGGTGTACATCGTTTCGTTTTCACTGTCGACTGCACTTTCCTGGCCTAGGCCCAGTCTGCAGTAGTGGTAGATGAAGACTGCGCACGAGACTCTGTGTCTCTCTCTTTCTCTCTCTCTCTCTGTGTGCGTGACTACGACGCTTTCGCTCGTTAACAATTGAAATAGAAGCAGTTGCTATTGTTGTTGTTTCCGGCTGCCTTCGTTGGCACGGCTCAAGTTCAACACTGGCTACACGACACGACTCACGACTCACGGCTCACGACTCACGGGTTGAGTGTGGAAGAAAGTTTCTTTCGTAGTACCTTCTGTCTATTCACGACTCTATGCGCGAACTGGTGCAAGCTCAATGAGCATAAGAGGCTCAGGCTGCTGCGGCGTCTGCTACGACGTCTGCTGCGACGTCTGCCTCTGCTGCTGCTGCGCTGACGTTCACGTACGTTGGTAATGTGGCTGCGACGTCGCTGCCTGCGCTTGAATTAACCGTTGTCGTTGCGTTGCCTCTGCTGTTGTTGTTGTCGCTGTTGGCTTGCGGTTCTGCGCAGTTCTTGGTTCGCTCATTTGGGTTTGGCTGCGGCCCTTTACGAGTTCATTCGTGTCGCCTATTAAGCATTAAAGCGACGTTTCGGCTTACTTCGCACAGCAATTACGCTCGGCACACCTCTCTCTTCACACTCCCTCTTTCCTTTTCCCTCTCTCTCTCTCTGTTAGCAGCTAGATATCTGTTTGACCTCTCGCACAATGTGGCATAATTTCTTTTTTATCGCCCTGTCCGCTTCTTTTTTGCACGTCGCCGTCGTAGTCGTCGCTTTAATTCGATTTCAATTACGACTTTTGCCTTTTGAAGTTTACCAGCACAGTTACCGTTATTCTTTCTGCGGTCGCCGTCCGTCCGTCCGTCTGCCTTTTCTTTTATTATGCACACTCACAATACCACTCTGCCCGGTACAATGGGGCGGATTCTTTCCCAGTAGTTCGTTACTCTTTATCCGTAACCGTTTGAATTTGATTTTGATTGTGATTTTGATGCGCGTTCCTCGAGTTTCGCATGCCAAGTGATCGTCGCTCTGGGGATGCTGCTGCCCACTGTCTCAGTCGGCGTTGACGTAGACGACGTTAACGCTACAGCGGCTGCATTATTTGTGCGTTTATTGGGGCTGCCTCTGCCTCTGCCTCTGTCGCTGTCGCTGCCGTTGCTGCTGCGTTTTCAATGAATGAGCCTACACACATTCACGCACGTACATACACACACACGCACACACTCTGACACGATACGATTTTTTGTACACATTCATGAAAAATTACTGGCATTTATTGTTGTTGTTGCTGTTCTGTCTTTTGTTGCACTAGAGATTAACTGGGAGACGACTGTTCCAGCCTCTGTTCCCGCTTCTGCTTCAGCTCCAGATTCGTTAGCAACAAAAAAGATGCGACTTTAGCTTCGCCTGCTGCTGCTGTGGCTGCTGCGACTGCGCCGTACCGAACTAACACGAGAGAAAGGTTTGAATGACACTCACACTCGAATTTGCAATGCCATTTATATGAGTGAAAGGCAGTCGCAGAGCGGCTGGCTGCGCAGTCGACGTTGCTCGGGCGCCGCACAGTGGTGAGAGAAAAGCAGCAAGCGGAAATTCTGTTCAAAATGATTGCACTACACAATGCGTTTCAAGGCCATTTAAGCGCGTTAAACCAATGTTGCTGTTCCAAAAAGTAATAATATAAGCAATAAATGGTCACACTGTTGTTTCAAATTATAAGCATACAAAATGTAATGACTTTAGTTATTAACACTTATGGCATAGTCTTTCAACTACTTTCAATTTTTCAAAGGAGGAGTTGACATACTATACATGTTAACTCCACCTGGTCACACTAAAAAACCTTTTTATTGCTTTGTTTCTTGAACTCATTGTACCTCAAGGATATTCCAACTGGAAAAAGAGGCACTAACTTATTGCACTTACACTGTTTTTACAATAAATATTATTATAATCAAATACAATATAATACACTTATTTATTTAATTTTATTGCATATTCCTGCGCTTGTATTTTTTATTTATTTATTTAACAACTTATAATTGAAATTAATTATTTGAGAAAAATAATAATTGGATTAAATTCAAAATAAAATTATAAGGTTTGCAGTTAATAATATTTAAAAGCTCAAGATTAAAATAACAAATGAAAGCATAATCAATTAATTTAGACTTTAGATTGGGATAAGAAAGAATAAGCCAATTCAACATTTGAGGAAACTCCAGAAAGTCCCAATCAGATTATTTTTCAATGGAAAATATTCTAAGTGGAGCACACTTTTTACACTACATCTGGTCACACTAAAATAAAACTCTAATTGCATATTCATTTTACTTCATTCCAGTTTTCCACAGGATAATCCAGCAATTGCGGAACAATAGGCACGCATTCACCTCACTCGGCCTGGTCACACTGTGCTGCGCCTGCTCTGACAGCTTTGGCTTATTGTTGTTTCGCTCTAGCGCAGGCTCGGCCAATGATTAACTGCTCTTGTCGGTATTTAAAGTAACAACTTGGCCGGCCATGTTGTCTGCAACCTAATCGGTTTTGCGTACAAATTTAATTTGCCAAAAGTGGCAGCAAAATGCAACCAAAAAGGCGAACTGCATTTGAAATTATAACACACACATAGCATGCCTCTGCCACTGCCTCTGCCACTGCCACTGTCTCTGCCTGGGCACGATCTGTGTGAGGAGGCAGGCGCAGCAGGCAGCGTCGACGTCGTAGAAAGTGCGCCGCCGCAGCCGCTGCCTTCGTCGTCGTCGTCGTCGTGTGGTTTGAAGTCGAACTCGATGCCGCAAATGTTGCTAGCTGGAAGCTGTGTTTATAGACTTGTCGACTTTTAAGCCATAAATTTTACGCCTGAGTGGCGTTGCGAATAAGGGTCACACACACTGACACACACACACACACATGTGTGTGTATACACAAATAGACAGCAAAGCTTGCACATGAGCTGAGCTTGGGCAGACGCTCGCGTGCATAAAGAAAATTGAGAGGTGCAACAACACACAGAGCTGCCGCTCCCTCCCCTCTGCTATTGCCACTGCCACTGCAACCGCTGCCACAGCCACAGCCACCGCCTCCGCTGGCGCTGCCGCTTAGCTGCAAAAAGAGGTCAGTAAGTGAATGTTTACAGTTAGTTTTTGGGCAGCCAGACATGGCAAGCGGCAAACTGCATCCGACAGCCGTGACACAGCAGCAGCGCCTGCCACGGCCGCCCAGAACTAATGCCGCAAGAAGACAACACTTTAAAAATTAATTAAAAGAAAGCCAAGCTGAAACCAAACTCAAACTCAGTCTCAAATCGCGCAGAGGAAAACCTTTTGGCAGCAAATGCAATTTCTTTTTGGCCATAACCAAGATTTGATGTCTGCGTCGACGTCGTTGTGGTCGTTGCGGCTGCCAATAAAAATGGAAAGTGAAAATTGTAGCTGCAGTGCCAATGCATATTAAAAACAGAAGAAAACAAGTGAGTGCACAAAAAGTGTAATAAAATAATAGAAGTACCATGACAACAACAACAACGAACACACACAGAGAGCCAGAGTGGCCACGCACCTGTTCTGCAGGTCGTACGAGTTTTTAATCATAGCACAGCATAGAAACCACGAGTATTATATAAAAGTGATGATATATGCAAGAGCGGAAATTATAATCGAAGCTGCTTGTTATGGCGGTCACTTGTGAACAGGCCATAAAACACAGATTTAAAGTCGATCAGCCAGTAATATGTGCATGCGCAACAATAATTATACTATATACACTGCATTTCACCAATTGTAGTTTTCAATATGTTAACCCAATTTCAAAAAGTAACTGCCATACATTGTGTTGCAGCCGCATAAGGGCTGCAGACTTCAATTTCTAGTACAGGGTTACCATTGCCGAGCGCTTCTCAACACTTGACACATTGTGGCACTGCGAACGTATCGATACTACCAGCTATCGATAGTTCTTCTTACATCGCTACTCACACACACACTCACACGGACGCACACAGCGACACTCATTGAAAAAGTCGGAAAGTTGTGTGGGAAAAAAAACGTCTATACTATCTACGAAACGCGCAAATTGTGCAAGTGCAGATGCCTGTGCTCTAGGCAAAGTGTGCAATTGTTGATAATAATTATAACGAGTGCGTAGGCAGCTCGCTGAACCAATAAAATTAATGTTGTCGCCTGCCCATCGTCGTCGTTGTAACGCGCAGCAGTGTGTGTGTGTGTGAAGAGTGAAACCTACAACTTTACTCCCCAAACCAACACGGCCACACCAACAACACACGACGACAGCAGCAACAACAACAACAACAACAGCAGCAGCGCAGCACCAGCAGCAAAGCAGAAGTGTTCGAGAGAGAAAAGATGGCGACGAGTCGCACCAGTCGCATACAATCACAACCAAAAATTTTTCCTTCAATCTTTTCGAAACTACATGGAGCTATCTCGGAGGCCTGCGTCTCGCAGCGTCTGTCGACGGACAAGAAAACGCTGGAAAAGACGTGGAAACTAATGGACAAGGTGGTCAAGCTATGCCAACAGCCAAAAATGAATCTAAAGAACAGTCCCCCGTTCATATTGGACATACTGCCGGACACGTATCAGAGGTTGCGTTTGATATACTCGAAGAACGAGGATCAGATGCACATCCTGCATGCCAACGAGCACTTCAATGTCTTTATCAATAACCTAATGCGCAAATGCAAGCAGGCCATCAAGCTCTTCAAGGAGGGCAAGGAGAAGATGTTCGACGAGAACTCGCACTATCGCCGCAATCTGACCAAACTGAGTTTGGTCTTCTCACACATGCTCAGCGAGCTGAAAGCTATATTTCCCAGCGGTGTCTTTGCGGGCGACCAGTTCCGGATCACCAAGGCCGACGCTGCCGATTTCTGGAAAAGCAATTTTGGCAACAGGTAAGCAAAGGTGCCAGGAAACTCTCTTTAGAATCTCTGAATACATTACGCTCATTGCATTGATTGCAGTACATTGGTGCCTTGGAAGATATTCCGACAGGAGCTAAACAAAGTGCATCCCATATCATCTGGCTTGGAGGCGATGGCACTGAAGACGACCATCGATCTGACGTGCAATGATTACATATCGAATTTTGAATTCGATGTATTCACACGCCTCTTCCAGCCGTGGGTGACTCTGCTCCGCAACTGGCAGATACTGGCAGTCACACATCCTGGCTACGTGGCCTTTCTCACCTACGACGAGGTGAAGGCGCGTCTACAGCGCTACATACACAAGGCGGGCAGCTACGTCTTTCGCCTCTCCTGCACCCGCCTGGGCCAATGGGCCATTGGCTACGTTACGGCAGACGGAGAGATACTGCAGACAATACCGCAGAATAAGTCGCTGTGTCAAGCGCTGCTCGATGGTCACCGGTAAGTGGTCGCCTTAGGGAATACATCATGGCAGCCATAGAACAATGAAACTAATTGGATTCTTCTTAGCGAGGGCTTCTACTTGTATCCAGATGGCCAGCCCTACAATCCCGACTTATCGTCTGCTGTGCAAAGTCCAACGGAGGATCACATCACTGTCACACAAGAGCAATACGAGCTGTACTGTGAAATGGGTGAGTAGAGACAGATTCCAGTTGATATACCACTGCTAACCCACTTCGACTTTGCTTCTCCCCTTCGCCTTTGTCCCTTTCCTCTGCAGGCAGCACCTTTCAGCTATGCAAGATCTGTGCGGAGAACGATAAGGATATACGCATTGAGCCCTGCGGTCATTTGCTGTGCACGCCCTGCCTCACTGCCTGGCAGGTGGACTCGGAAGGGCAGGTGAGTGGATAATGAATTGAAGCTAACAGTGTCAAACAGAATCACGTTTTCACTGACTCCTTCTTCCTCCTTTGCTCCACAGGGCTGTCCCTTCTGTCGCGCCGAGATCAAGGGCACCGAACAGATTGTTGTGGATGCCTTCGATCCGCGCAAGCAACACAATCGCAGCGCTGCCAATGGGCGGCAGCAGCAGCAGGACGACGATGATACAGAGGTATAGTTAGTGCCTCAGCGCTTTTAACAACAAAAACAAAAGAAAAAAACAGAAACCCTTCTTGATGCCTGTCCGCGCTGCTCGCCTGTGCTGCCTCTGTTATATATACATCTCTATATATATATATATATATATATATATATATATATATAATATTATGATTACAGTTATTCAGTTTGGTTCTTTTACACACGTATATATAGAAGATTATGTTAAGTTATATATATATTATTAGCGTGCAGCTCACGATTTTAATTTTGAGTTTGATTTGATTCATACTTCAATTATTAGCTAGAATTTGAAATCAACTAACCGCAGTGCACACACAGACACCCCAGCACACACACACACCAGTTATCGTATATCATGTATGCACATGTGCTATATCTATATATGTCCGCATATCTGTATGTTTGTGTGTTGCGACAGTCGCCGCGATTCGATTCGACGGAAGAGCGGAAGTTGCTCATCAGTTCGCGCACATTGCAATCGTTTTTATCAACGTGTTCCCCCCCACACACACACATTATTCTTCTGTCTTGCTGTGTGCACTGTGTTCGTTGTTTCGTTTCCGTTTCCATTTCATTTCGCTTAGTTTGTTTGTTGATTGCTTACACTTTAAACAATTCAATCGCTTGCTCTGTTTCTGTTTCTCTTTCGCTGCTATTTCTCTCTGTTCATGCATTAAATATCATAATCGTTAAGCAACAACAACATTGTAAATATAGACATACGTATGTATTTGTACATGTATATGTAGTAGACATTAGAGAAAGTCTTGCATTGTAAACTGTGAAGCTGTTTGAAGAAACTTTCCCCCCTTGTCTTAGATACTCCTCCCCCCTGTACCTGTACCTGTACCCCTCTCTGTATTCACCCCCTCCCCCCGCTCACATGTAAAACAAATGGTATTTTCAAATTTAAGTTTATTGTGTATTTCCAAAGATATTTATAATTTGGTTTGTTTTAGTTCTTCATATTCGGTCTTCATAAATGTTTTGATTTTGTACGCGCCCTAAGACTGTAATTTATTGATAATGATAATAATACTATAAAATGATAAGATGGCTAAGCCCCGCCCCCAGGTTGAGGGCAATGCATATGTATGTGTATGTATATGTACAATTACCATATAATATCGTAGTTATAGCAAGCCTAGGCCAGAATTTATAAAACTCGTTGAAAGTATTAGCAAAAAATGGAAAAGAAGATACAAATTTATTGTTTCAACTTCATTGTGCGACTGTGTGTAGCTGTGTGTGTGTATGTTGTGTGAGTGTGAGTGTGTGTCCTCTCATCGATCACTTAATTAGTTCAGTTAGTTACCTTAACATAGATAAACCGTATATACATATATATATCTGATATAATTTAATAGTTATTTTATTTATGTTTAATGTACCATATATATATATATATATATATGTATATCTAATGCAATCTATTGTATGTACTATATATCGAATGAATTCAATTGCAATTAGAGAACAATTCAATTTTAATTTCGAATTCCTTAATAAGTTAACAAAAACAAAAAATATGATATGAGAAAGAAAACAGAAGGAACATTAAGAAAAATATATTTATATATACATATATCATTGTTTACATTATTTACCAATCTTGGTTTCAATTGCGATCGTTTTTGATTTGTTTATGTTTATTATTCGTATTATTTGATGTGATCTCTGTCTGTCCACAGTTCAGTTCAGTTCAGTTGTTGCTCCTTTTGCCTCGTTCTCTTTGTTCTTGTTGTTCTTGCTGTTGTTGTTGTTTTGTGCATGTCCAACTCAACTGATTGAGCAGTAGCAGCAGCTGCCGTTGCTCTAGCGGCATGTGCAGACCACCTAACCCAATCAAACTTAGCCCAGCCAAGCCAAGCATATTGCAACTGACTTGAACATCTCCACTCCACATCCTGCAGGACACGAGCGACTTCAACATAGCCACATCTTCGCTGCACGCGCTCAGCACTTCGGCCGGGTCGCAGTCCTCCACGGAGAAGCACAGTCCGCACACCTCGCCCCGGCTGGGCAGGCGCAGCACCACGCCCAGCCTGATGGCGGTGCAGAATGATCTTTATGCGGGCGGGGCGCCCGTGCTGAGTCTGCCCAGCTGCAGCAGCGGAAGCGGCAGCTCAGGAAGCGGTGTTGGAGGAGGAGGCGCAACGGCAGCAAATTCCACGCAGCAACCGCAGCCATCGGCGCCTCCTGCTGCTGCAGTGATTAGCAATGGAGGAGGCGGGGTCGGAGGAGGAGGAGGCAGCGCCGGTACTTCTGCTGCTGGCGGCACAAGCTGCTCCTCCTCATCCTCGCAAAAGACTACAAATCGCATGAGCGCTCCGCTGATCGGCTCCAGTGTCATCAATTCCACCTACGGCCAGAAAATGTGCTCCAGCAAAGTGGACAACGGCGGCGGGGACACGGCGTCGATAAGCTCCTATGCAATCTTACAGAATCTGCAGGATGCTGGTGGCACCGGCGCTTCCAGCTCCGGTTCTGGCTCCAGTTCTGCTTGCAGTTCCAACTCAACTTCCGCCGCAGCTGCTCCCAGTGCCGTTGCGCCGCCTCTGCCGCCACGCAAGTCGCCCGGCGTGGAGACGCCCGTGAAGCCCACGGCAGCAGCGACACCTTCCAGCAGCAAGAGCATCGACAACATTCAGTGCAGCCTGGATAATGTGCCGCCCCAGACAACGGCGCCTCCGATACCGCCGCACGTGAGCAGCAGTGTGGACACCCTCGCAGAGGATCTGATGCGGCAGCAGCGCATTGCGAGCAGCACCACGTCGCCAGTGCTCTCGCTGCTGGACGAGGCAGTCGAGGTGGGGCCGGCGGAGACCATAAGCGGTGTCATCGACACACGTCCACTGGAGGCACGTGGCACACTGCCCAAGCCGAGCAGCAGCAGCACGCAGGACTCGCCCAGTTCACACTACACGCAGCTCTGCACCACCACGACCAGCGCTGCGGCACTGGCGGCAGCAGCGGCTCTCGCCAATGGCCAGAAGAAGGCAACGCCCAATCTGGCCCATCCTGTCGAGCTGCAGCCACAGCGACATCAGCCTTTGCTCTATGCCAACGTGACGATCAATCAAAAAGACTGCGGCTCTGTGCCCTACGAGAATATTAACCTGGAGTACATCGCCCGCCTGATGAACGCCGGCTACTCCAAGGAGAATGCCATCACTGCGCTGGGCATCTCGAGGAACAACATTGAAATGGCTGGCGACATATTGCGCGAGTTTGTCTCCAAGAACAGCGCCTAAGTGCCAATCCCATGTGTGATTCCCAGAGGAGGAGGAGTAGGACAGTAGGTCGGTCAGTTGATTTGGACGGAACATGCTGATAAGGATAAAGATGATCCCAAACAAAGCAAAATTTGAAACCCATTACGCTCTCTCTCTCTCTCTCTATCTCTCTCACTCACTATCTATATTTCTCTATATATAAATATATTTCTGTATCTCGCTTTAAGAGCACATACACTTAAATATAGAGTTACGCTACCCTCGAACACCTTCCACACACACAGCCCCAGGGCCACAGAGCCACAGGGAGACATCCCTACACCCCCGCAAACACGCACACCCACACACACACCTTGGCGTAGCCAGCACAAGCAATTAGGCGTGAAAAGAATCTTTCGCTCTCTTATAAATTATACAAAATAATATTATTATAAAAAACCAAAACAAATCAAGTGCAAATCGTCAGAAAATTTCACTCTCATCAAAATAAACAAAAAACAAGAAGAACAAGCACAACCCATTGATATCAAATATAGCTATATATATGTATATGTATATATATACACTTATAATAAGACGTATCTACTTTTTCCTATTAAGAAAAACAAGACAGAAAGCTTACCATCGGCATGCCGACTGTTTTATACCCTTGCAGAATATGGCAAACATACAGAAATTCTTTTCCTGCTTATTCCATATATGTTACTTAATAGTATTTTATTTATAACATGTTTATTAAAGGGCTTCAAAGTCAACAGATTGTTTCTTTGAAAGAACTCCTGTAGTGCCCCGATTTTGATGTAATTAAAAAAGGTACTAAAGATACACTTTGACTTCAAATTGGTATGAGTTTAATTGCAGTATCTGAACAAAGAGACAAGCCTTTCATAGCATGATCAGTGATAGTGTGCCCAGTTCATTGAAACTTCGACAATATATGAAAATTATAGTAAAAGTGAGATGTTCCGATCTTAATTCCACTGTCCTGATCGATATCGGTTTAAAGTTTTTATGACTCCAAGACGATATATCTTTGCAATGCGGATCCCACGTTCTCATTTCCTGCGTGCATCAATAAACAACATTTGTGCAAAGTTGCATCAACTAAATATATGTAATTCTTGCCAAAATTCCCTCTGCAAGGGTGTACAAAATAAAATGAAAGCAAATTTCGTATTCTACGCAGTTCGAAAAGAAATTTAACATTTGCCCACCCCCAACGAGAATCCTTAAATTTTACTCTACTCTAATAATATAAAAAAGAAAACTGAAAAACCTAACCGATTCACGCTCACTCGCAGACAACGATATATCACCAATAGAGGCCCTACACCAAAATAAAAATAAATAAAAGAAGAGAATATCTTGCAAAAGAATTTGAATTGGTGCATCGGCAATCAAATAGACTTAGGAGCAGATCGCAGTACTCTCATCTTAAATACATATAGAAACATATATAACATGCCTTTGAGCGACAGCTCGCAGTATTTCTTTATCAAACAAAGTATATAGAAAGGAAGATGGAACACCAAAATCCGATGCACTATCAAAGTTTACCTCGATTTTTTATACAAAACTCAATGTTTTTTGTATAGTATATTTGTAAGTTTATGCAAGATCAAATACCAAATACCGAGAAAAACGTTAACAGAAGAAAACAAATTCAAAAGAAAAACAAAAACGAACAAAGAAATCGAAAAAAAACCAAAAGAAGAAAAAAACCGAGCAATAAATAATGGAAATACAGTTTTTATTACGGCAAGCCCTATTTACAGAATTTATATACCATACCGTATTTGCAATTAATCGGTTTTTAATTTTCTCTCCCCAACGCGAAATTTTTTACAATTTAGTATCAAGAAAATACAAGTAAAATTATATAACGACGATATAATCATGTGTAACGAAAGCAAAGGCATTAGAAAACAAGAAACAACAAAACAAAACGAGAAAACTCAATGCAATATTCATTATAGAAATCAATGCAAGCGTAAACCAATAAGTAACTTATAATAACAATTACATAACCTCAAAATGGATCGATTTGAAAGTAAGCAACTCCAAGCAAACACAACAAATACTAATACTAAAAAGCAAAATAGTTATAGAAAACAAACGGAGTCAACGTCAATGAGCAAAACAGAGAAGTATTTCGTAGAGCGAAGAGCATATAAGGAAGGTAAAGAGAAATAAAGTGAAGATGCGATACCATACCACAGTCATGTCATGTATAACCCGGAAATCTTAAGCAGATATAAATTATTCTTATAATAAAAATAAAAAACAAAAAGAACAAAAACAAATCCGACTTTTCTTGCTGAAATTGAGAAGATCTTCATTAAAACTCCGATTTTAGCTTTATTGAATTATGTATTTATCTTTTATTATTTGACTTATATAGTTTGCGTTTTTATTCTGTTTGTTCATATTCAAGCACAATATGTATTTATCTTTTGTTTTTATATTTTGTTTGTTTTTTTTTCTTCATTTTTTTCTGAGTTTTACGTTTTTTTTTTTTTTGTTTTTTTGTTTGTTTTTAGGGATAAGTTGCTGTTCTCTCTTCTGTCGTTTCTCTGTGCTGTTTATTTCATTGCATTGCATGGGGATTTCTATCGGTCTCTCTCGGCAGATCAGATCAGATCAGGCGATCGTCTCATCGTGTTCTATAGCGCTATACATACTATTAAGTTACTCTTTTATTTTTCTTGATTTCGCTTACGTGTTACTTGTTTTCTTCTTCTTCAGTATTTGTAGTTGTTGTATATTGTTGTATATATAACATGGCTATAGTAGGACGTACAGATCCCAATTGTTGTTAGCTTCTTTAATGTTTTGTTTTTTTTTTCGTTTAGTAATTGAAATTCAAATGTTTTGTTATGTTTCACAATATTTGCTCTTTGTTTCCGACATGCTTTCTTTGTATTTTGTAGTTTTCACTATATATATACTTTAAGATTTAAAAATACATTTTTAAAAATTAATTTTTGTAATCTTTCATTAAATGGTTTCAACAGATTTGGCTCAGCAAATTTCATTTGCCCTTCATCATCTTATCTTCCTCATCCTCATGACTTTAAGTTGATTTCTTTTCTTTTTTTGTTTGTTTTTTTAATGATAGTTACAAAGTTGGATTTTCAAATTTTGCAATCCTTTTACTTTTGTTTAAATAAATATGCTTGTATAAGTGAGATGTCATTATACACGTAATATAATTGATAATAATAAATTAATGCAACCCATTGAATTCAGTAAAAATAGAAATTATTTATAAAAATTCGATAGACAACATAGACAGTTTGGTGTTGAAATGTTCCAAAAGGAAATTAAGACTTTGTATCGAATGAATACTTGCAATTCAAATCGGTAGAATCTAGATCTTCACCTTGTTTGTATACAACAATCTTTATCAATATAGAAAAGATATATCATTATATATGCCAGTTTAACTGTAAAACTTTAAAGAAGCAGTGAAAGAACAATTGCAAGAATTATTTGAATAAATTAGTAGAATAAGTAGAGCGAAACTATCTACGCATCTATGGCATATAGTTTGTTTATAATGTTCTTCTGTTGTTTCTCCTTTCTATGTACTAATGCGCATATGCAAGCATTTCGTTGCCATTATACAATAATTATTATTGTTTTTAATATTTGCCATTTTTTTTGTTTTTTTTTTCTTTAGGTTTTATAGCTTTTATGTTGTTATCGATTTCATTGTTATTACATCATATGTACTAAATTAAAATAATGCAAAACTAGTTGAAAAATAGTATACGTATACACACAATTTGGTTTCATCTCTCAGACACTTGAGTTTCAGTTTTAAGCAGCGCACAACTTCAATATAACAGGAAAATAATATATGATATATGTGATTTGTTGGGTAGGTAGGTGGAAGGACGAGGCCGTGTTTTGAAATGAATGAGAAATGTTCGTGTTTTCTTAAGACTTTTTTTATCAGACACATAGAAATTGTTTTGAAGTTTGCAGTTTAGTTAAAGTTCTTCATTTTTATATATAATATAGATGTATTATGTATATGTATTTATGTATGTGGTATGCCATATGCTTTGCTATCAATTATTATTATCTTTTCCAATAGAGTTTTGCTTCTAAGTTAATAAGTTACTTAATAAATGTATGCTTGTTTCTTGTTTCCTTGTATGTATCATTAAATATGGTTGTAGCGACAAGTTTACAAGTTTTTATTATTGATGTTGTTTGGAGTTCTTGCTGTGTGCCTTCCTGCTATGATATCGTCGTAAGCCTTCTTTTCCAAAGTGTAGTGTACAAGAATATATAGATATCTGTATGTATATTTAAATGTGTAGTTGTAGGTATGTGTTGTGGTGTATGGTTGAATATGCATGCATTGTCTTTAATCTGCATCTAATATCTGATTTGGAATTACTCCACCAAGGCGCCTGTAAAGCAGTATATAAACATATAAATTAGTTACATATTCTTATTGCGGTGTCACCTATGGTACTCACCTGGAATGCGTGGATGGCGCGCAAGAACGGAGAAACCTTTGCCTTGTGGTCCCTTGGGTGCGCGTATGAGTATCAAACGCGGTACACCATCATCGCCATTGAGCTTAAGGCGTGAGATCAGACGATCGGGACGATCGTTTATTTTCAAAACATTACAAGCCGAAGATTTCCCATTGCGCTGAATACACAAGAGAGATCTATTAGTAAAACGAATCTTTTGGGTATAAGAGCTTCCACTCACCTGATTGGTAACCACTGAAAACTCCACAGTATCCCCTGGATGCAGTGCCACCGTATTGCCCTGTACCTCGGACATGTGAAAGAAGAGTTTCTTACCATCTTCGACCTCGAAGTTAAGAAACCCAAACTGACCCTTGATGGAGTCAACAGTTGCCCGTTTCTTTTGACGCACAGCATTCACATCAGCCGCACGGCCGCTCTCGTCGATCCTAAAGCTAACTAGATCGCCCTTCTGAAGTAGATCTCGCTTATTCACCAAGCTGGTGATACCAAATTCGTGCTGAGAAATAACTGTGGTGCGCAGCTCATCGTGCAGCTCAATTAGCCCAGCATATTCCTGCTGATCCGGATTAATGCAGCGCAATGGCCGTGCAACAACTCCATTGTGTACGGTTTCCAGCACCGCCGGTTGCGGTATGGAGTTCTTGGGCAGCGTACGCACATTTTCCGCAGGCAAACAATTTCCAGACACGGAGGTATTACCATTGGGCGCCAGTGTATACTCAACTTCTTGTCCCAGCTCAAGCCAGTTGGGATTGCCCTGATAGTTACTAAAATGAAAGAACACTTCCTCGTCGTGCGATAGGGTCTCGATAAAGCCGAAATTCTCCTTGATGACGGCAATAAATCCACGATAAATCTGTCCACTAGCGGTCTCGCCACCAGCATGATTGTTATTCTCCAGCTTAAAGTCCTCAATGTGTGGTGTGCCAATTTGCTGTTGGCTGGTGGCATTGCTGCCAACGCTGCTGCTGCTGCTGCTGCCGCCCCCAGGGCTGTTGTGCATTAAATAGCCATTCTGCATGGAAACCCCGCCGGTGCCGTTTGAGATTAGCAGCTGCTGATCGTTCTGGTTCACATTGATCTGGCCGACCTGTTGCTGCTGAGCTGCCGATTGCTGTTGGCTTAAGAGCAGCTGCTGTTGCTGCTGCTGCAACGATACTTGTTGCACATTGACGGCTATAAATTCCTTGTTACGTTTGACCTGAAGAGTAAATGACAGAACAACGATTACTCAACTGACTCAGATATATCGATGACCACTTTAGGTTCTCATACCATGTAAATATCGAAGCGCACACGCTCGCCAATTCTTGGTGGTTTTTCGCAGTCTTTGAGAAAATACATAATAGTCTTTTTAGCATCACCATGCTCGTAGGTGATAACGCCGCCCTCTACACGATCTTGAGATTTAATAGGACTCTTGGGTGCCTCGCGTGTCACGCAGCCTGCAAAAGGAGAACGCAGGTAACAGTTAGTAGGTATGCCGAGTGTACTTTCAAGACTCCCCAACCTACCCTCAATATTGCTGGCCATTAGGGTTTCGAATTGCACAGAATTGGGCGGCAGATGTTTAATGCGTATGGCCTGCAGACGCGAGTTGTTATAGGCTAGACCTGGCTCTTGAATGACAGTAAACTCCACCTCGTCATTGACTTCAATTTCGCGACTCTAAATAAGATAACGAACGGATTAGAGTTAATCCAGGCACAATCTTCAAGGCACTCTTACCGTATCGAGCACCTCGGTGAAGTGGAAAAAGAGACGCGCCTGACGCTCCACGCAGCGCAAAAATCCAAAGCCCTCCTTGAGCGAGGCAATCGTGCCCTGTTCACGCTTCTCGCCGGACACTTTAAATGTTTCATCCAGCAGCGCAATTGATGTAGCCCGTTGCAGTTGGTCACGTCGATCAGTGGCCAACAAGAACTGCACCCAATCGCCGTGACGTAAAGTAAAGTCACCCTTCTGATCCTTGTCCCCGAAAGGTACCTCAACCTCGGAGTAATCTGGGGCACGGTAACGTATGCGCCCGGGCAAGGGATCATTGTTCTGACGCACAGCGTTATTACGATCGAGTGACTTAAGCACTTGCCCCTTGTAGATGGTGCTGTCCACATCCTCAAAGATAACCGAGCCGGGTGGCAGACGCGTTATGTTGCACGCAAACTCACGACCCTGCGGAGGGACAGAGGCAGACTGCTTTTATGTTAAAGAGGTAGGTTAAGCAGTTTCTAGGATCAGAATTAATATACTTACACTACGAGTTTGTATGGTGAACTCAACATCGTCACCAGGACGCAGTTCCACATTGCCCTCGGCCTCCGAAAAGTGAAAGAAAATCTCCTTAACCACATCAGCGCGTTCAATAAACCCAAATGATTCCTTCATGGAACATACTACGCCGCGATACTTTACAGGTTGGGCAGGATTCTCCAGGCGTATATGGCACGCGCCCAGATTGCCTCTGTGGATAGAAATAACAATAGGAACAATATGAGACAAGGGTCACACATACAGACACAAAACTTGAATGCCTTATGTTAATTTATACAGACACTGTTATTTCTTTATCAGACTTACCTTTGGTTCGTTGCGATTTGAAAGCTAACCTTATCGCCAGCACGCAAATTAACATTTCCCTCAACATCATCTTTGGTATAGGGGAGAAAGAAGCATTCTCCGCGATTCTCGTAGCTAATGCGACCCGTTGTCTCGCTGGAGGTGAGCAAATTGTTGGCGCTATCGGTGCGCAATTCAGTGGTAACAGTTCCAGTGACCCGCTCTTCAGAGAGCACAACCTCTGGCGCTATCTTTGATACTTGACTAGCAATGGGCTTGCCGGTGCGACGATCATAGGTCATCTCAAATTCAACGGGATCACCGATCTTTAGATGATCAATGTTGCCACTGAACTGTGAGAAATGAAAGAAGAGACGCGCCTGGCGCTCGCAGCACTGTATAAATCCATAGGAATGCTGAAAGTCAGAGATAATATATCAGACATAATGCTAATTCTGAGTCAAGTCGAATGAAATTTAATATACCCACCAGTAGCTTCTCAATGATGCCCGTTTCACGTGTTGCCTGATTTGGGTCGTTGGCTGAGGCATTGGCCGAGGAGTTGCTTGATTGTGAACCAAAAATAGACGATGAGCTTCCAGGGCCGTTCAGCACGCTGTTGGATTGAAAGACGCCAATTTGCGGTGGATTCTGTATGATATCGTTGACCTCGTTGGCATCGAACATGCCAATGCTTTGATGTTGTTGCTGTTGCTGCTGCTGTTGTTGCTGCTGTTGTTGCTGCTGCTGCTGTTGTTGTTGCTGCTGCTGTTGTTGTTGCTGCTGCTGTTGCTGCTGATGATGCTGCTGCTGCATATGTTGTTGCTGCTGCTGTTGCTGCTGATGATGATGATGCATCTGCGGCTGCTGGGCCATTGCCAACTGCATGGACGATGGTGTCGGCGGTCCATGCTGCTGCGGCTGCAGTCCCAACGTGGTGGAATCTATCGTAAATGTACCAATGGTCGGAAAGGTTGTAGGTATGTTCAAGTTGCGTATGGCAGTCATATCGAAGCCCTGCAAATTGTCGTAGATATCTGTAAGAGGAGGAAGAGAAAGGTTTATTTATTTCATGTATTTATTTAGTATCCTAATATCCTAGTCCATTATTCTCAGCATACATTTCAATAATAAATAAAATTATACTTCTGGCAGATATACAGTCATCAGGGGATAAGATGGGCAGTAAGAAGAACAGAGTCCCCATATATGATATGGATTCCACTTCTCTGATAAACCAAATCAATTTCTGTATTCCTTCTGGAGTTACCCGTAACTTTCTGCTACTCTTTATGAACAATAATCATAGCTTGCATAATCCATTCCGAGTTCACTTACAACTAACCAATCTAACGATTTTTTCAAACTCTATACATTAAGTACTTTAATCATAAATTCTTTATTTAGTCAACTGCCATTAGTTGACATTAAATAAATTAATTAATCCGAACTCTCCTAGAACTATGTACATGAAAAGATAACCCGATACAACCGCCTTTTTCCATTCAAATAAGACTGTATTAATCTAACTGCTGATTCCAAGAAAATCTTTAATATTGTGCGCCCTTTTATAAATTAGCAATGTTAAAAAGGAAATATATGGTAGCTACAAATTAACTTTTGGCATCTTCAACAATGTTAGTAACAGCCGTAAGGCAATAACTGTAAGATATGTTTAGTTTCCAAACTGATCTTGGCATCTTTAACAAGTTACTAAACCCTTTTCTTATTTTTAAGAAGGAATATAAGTCTAGCTCTTACCTTCGCCCGTGCGGTATCCTTTGGATTGTGTATTCATGTTGTAGATTAGTTGGTTTGCTTTTGTTTTGGGGGTGTTACGGAAAATGCTGATAGCGACTAGCAGGGAGACTGGTTGTAGTTGTTGTTCTTAATTGATAATCAATCGATGGTCGGGTGACGATTGTTGATGTTGTTTGTTGTTGATGACGAGAATGTGTTGAATGATTGAAGAGAACGAACGAGAGTGGATCAAAAACGATCAACTTGATTTTATAATTTTTAAAGGTTATTATTTTTATTTATTTTCTTTTTCTTTTTTAAGGTTTTTTTCGATTTTTAGTGTAGTTTTTTATCAAAGAGAAAAACTAAGCAATAAATACGTATTTGTTTTGTTTTGTGTATATATATTTTGGCTAAACACTGGCACAAGAGGCACTGAAATTCCTTGTCTTCGAAGTTAATAAAAAAACAATCATCTGCTGCTGCTGTTGTTGTTGTTGGGTTGTCACCTTTGACTTTGACCCTCTTTTGGTAGGGGCGATTGGCCCCAGAAATGTATGTAAAAATGCTGACAATTATAATGTAATGTTTTTTTGTTTTGTTTTTGTTGTTGGTGTTATTCAAAATTGCGGCTGCTTCTCGTATTTAAAAATATATTCGTTTTGTTTGATGAAAATGCATTAGCTGCTTGCTGGTTTCCGTTACATGAAAAACTTATTGGTTTTTTTTTTAAATATTTATTGCGATTTGTTCATATCTTCGAGTTATTTTGCTTTGTTTTTTTTTCTTTCTTTTAGTTTTACTAGAAAAATACACTGGGCGCTTTACGGAATACTTTTGGTTTTTTTATTTTTAGATTATTTTAGAGCTTTTGCTTGATATATTAATGTTTGATTTACTTTAGAGTTTGGGGGCGTATGGGGGAAGTGGTTAATATGTTTTTGTTTTTATATCTGATCTGCGTTTTTTGTTTTCTTCTCTATAATAATATACATTTATATAATATATATTTATTTGTAGGCAATCGTTGTGGTATTTTTAGGAAGTATTAGTGATTTTCTTTCTTTTTATTTACTTTTTCTTTTTGTTTTTGTTTTGGTACACACTAATGCGCTTTCTCTCTCAATCCCTCTTCCTTTCCCTTTCTTTCTCTCTATGTCTCCTTTACCTGCTGCTGCTGCATGTGGGGAACGAACGGGGCAGCTTGGGGGAGCCTGATCCGTTACGCTCTTCGCTGTATGTTGCAGTTCCTGCTGTTGTTGTTGTTGTAATGGTGTTTTTGTTGTTGTTGTGGTGTTGTTGTTGCTATTACTTTTCGGTTACACGTTTTGTATGTTGTTATTGCTGTTTCGTTTACTATTCACTATGCACATATTATGAGTTTATATTTTGTTATTTATAGTATATATATATAGATAGATATTCTTTAATTGTTGTTGTTGTTGTTGGTTTTCTCATTTACTATATTGAACTTTAAGCCTATGTTTTTGTTGTTGTTTTACTTCTTTAAATATATATGTATAATATATTTGAATGCGCGTTTTGTTTAAAGTCTTTTTTTTAACCTAGGGTTGTATTTTATTTTGCTTTTCTTCTTGTTGTTGGTTGGTTGTTTACTTTTGTTTTGTTTGTTTTTCTTTTTTTCACTTATGGGTTTTTCATTTGTTTTTGCTTACCAAGTTAAGCTTATTCAAAGTTTATATAATATAATATATAATATACTATAGTATATGTATCGAAGTCCTTTAAGATATCACGAATTTGTTTCAATGTTTTTATCTTTTAATTTGCATTTGCTCTTATGTATAAAGTTGTTGTTGTTGTTTAAGATGTTCTCCTCCTTCGTACTTCGTCTGTTCTGTCTCCTCTTTCTTCTATTGTTAAAAATTACAGTTGTTTTTGTTGTTTTTCTTAGTGTTCATTCCTTTCTTGTGTTTTGCATTAGAGATTTATTTGTTTTTTTTGCGTTTTTTTTCTTCGTTTTTTGTTGTTGTTTAATTTATTTATATTTATAAATTTACAGTAATTATCACAGAGTTGTTAAATCTTTCTTTGAATTTGTTTTTTACTTTCTTTTGTTTCAGTTGCTTTTAATCGTTATTTCATTTAGACTTTTAACATTTCTCACTAGGTACACTTATAAAAAAATGAAAACTATTTAAATATAAACAATAGTTTACTATTAAAAATAAAAAACTGTTTGGTTTTTGGCACAAGGCCGCAGTTTTCTTATTCTTAGTATTTTCTTTTTCTATCCTTATTTGTTTTTGCTTTTAATTTCAATTATTTACAATTTTTGTTTTAGTTTATTGGCTAAGTTAAGTTGCAGTACATACAATATATAGGGCTTTTTTTGTTGTTTTTTTTTCTTTTGTTTTTTATTTTTTGTGTTACTCAGTTATTTATGTTGCTCGGGTCTTCTCATATTGTGTTGTGTTGTTGTTTTTCGTGTTTGTTTTTTTTTTTGTAAAAGTTACTTAATAATAATAGAATTCTTGTAGATTTTTGGTTTTAAATGTTTTTTTTATTGTTACCGTTTTTAGTTGCTTGTTTTTTTTTGCGGTTTTTTTGTTTTTGTCTTGTTAGTACATATTTTTTGTTATTTCTTTTGTGGTTTATCTTTGCGGCACAATTGTTGCTTTATCGTTTTCTATTTGTTTGTCTGCGGCGGAACTTATTACGCTCACTCTCTCTCGCGTCGCACCCCTCCCCTAGTAGGACTAGTTGAGCGCTCTCCCTCTCTCTTTCATTAGCTCCGTCTCTCCTGAAATTCTACCATGAATCTTTTTGTTTTTGTTGTTTGTTTTTTTTTGTCTTACAGGCTACAGTGATTTATTTTCGCTTAATTAAATAATTTAAATTGATGTTGCGTTTAAATTAAATGTTGTTAATATGTTTAAATTATTTTTTCTTTTTCTCCCGGTTATTTTGTACTTTAAAACTTTAATTCAGTTGTTTGTTGGTTGTTGTTGGTGTTGCTTTTGCTGTTTGTGTTTCTTCCCCTCTCTCCGTCTCTCTCTCTGTATGTCTGTTTGTTCCTGTTGTTGTTGTTTTTATAGTCGAGGCGGCGTGTTTTCTTTAATTTATGTTTTCTTAATTTTAAATAATTTTTTTTAGCAAATTGAATTCACTTTGACTTAACAGAAATTCGTAATTAAATTAAAGCTTTCAGGAAAAATGAGGAATTTTGGGATTGTTTAACGTGTGCGGTTTTTGTTTTTGTATTTTCTTACTTTGTTTTATGTTTCTCTTCCCTTCTCTATGTTATTCGAGTTCGGCGTCAACGACAAACGCCAAAGCGTTGCGTTTTTTTTATCAATTTTTGTTTGAACAGTTAGTTCTTCTTTTGTTATTGTTGTTTGTTTGTTTGTTGTTTTAGTGCGTGCGTGTTTTGTTAAAGTATTTTTGTTTCTCCGTTTAACTCCGTTTCCCTTGCGTAGACTTCTCTTGGTAGCTTGTTGTTGTTTTGTTGTTGCTTTGAGTATTGACGAGTTAATTTCACAGCGTTTCAAATGTATTTGAATTTTGTTTGGTTTGTTGTTGTTGTTGGTTTTAAAAGTCTTCGTTTCAAGCTTGGCTTGGTCAATTTTTTAAAGTTTTCTTTTATTGTTGTTTTTTACACAGATGCGCACAGTCGCTCTTCCTCTCTCTCTCTCTCCCTCTCTTACGCTTGCACCCGCACAAGCAGCCGATGCGTGTGTGTGTGTGCGTGCGGCTCCCTCACAGTAGTAGACGGCGACGATTCCCTTTTCTCTTTCTTTTGTAGTCTTCCTTTTCCCCGTTAGTAGTTGACTCCTCTTCGGCCTTTGAGCGTCGTAGACTTTACTACTCTAGCATAGGTGAGCTTTCGGCATGCAGTTGCTGGTTTTGTTGTAGTTTCTGTTATTGTTGTTGTTGTTGAAGTAAGAGAGAAGCAAATTTGCAACCAAAAACAAAGGAAATATCAAATAACAAACTAAAAGTTTATGGCAGATGCGCCCCTCCGGTTTAATCGCCTCTTAGACTTTTTTTGAGCTTTGTTGTAGTTGTTGTTGTTGTTTCATTTATTTATTTGTTTTGTTGGTATGTCACTTTTTTTATTATTAGATGATTTATTATTATTATTATTATTTCTTTTTTGATTCGTTTTCGATGGTTTTTTTTTGTTGTATTATTATTTTTATTCAGATTATGATGAAAGTGATGTCAAAACGGAGTTTTAGTTACAAAAGCTGCAACGAAAGAAGAAAGTTGAACAATTAATACAATCACACTTACAAACACAGGCACAGGCACACAGATAATCATCATTTAAGTGCGCCCCCTGTTGAGCGGCGGCGACCCAGTGAATCTACACTAAAAACGTCTGCATTGTTGTTGTTCTTGTTGTTGTTTCGGCTGCTGCTGCGCTGTTTCTGCACTTTTATTGATTTTTTAGTGTTGCAAACCGGAGACTCGTACAATTTGCACATACGCACACGCATACATGAATGCTAGTGGGCACACAGCCACACACACACACATCAAAGCAGCTGCTGCATTAAGATTTTACTTTTGTAGCACATAAGAGAGACTACCGGAAAAAATTGCACGCACACACAGATAAACAGACGAAATGGAACAGACGAACACTTCCAATGCAATTTTATAAACTATTTTTATACAATTGTTTTGCAGTTATAGTCGGCCAACTGTATACATGGCCGAGCGCACACAGTGCCAAAATTGGTAGCAAGTTTTTTTTTAAACTTTTTTCTCTCTTCGACGTCTGCAAATTTGCGTACCCTTCACGCAGACAGTTGCGGAAAATGTAAAAACTACACGAAAATGATACGCCTTGGGCGCGTTTTATGTTAAATCACATGTGTATTCAGTGGCAAGTGTTTTATCAAAAATTTCATGATGAATTCGAGTTAATTTATTGCCAAATTTTAACAAAAGAAAATTTTCACGACTAGTAATACGTACCACACGACACAGCACAACACCGGACGCCATGTTGGTTAGTGTTGCTAATCACCGAAAGAAAAAGCGGAGCAGTTGTGACGTCAGCAAAAACAAAATGCATTGCTTTATAACTACTAATGTAGAATAATGATTTATTTATTGCAAGTAATAATCATTTTTATAATTATAACATAAGGTTTATTCATTGGAAATTTGAACTGCGCGCTTTGCAACACTGCTTAAGGTTGCCAGCCCTGGTCGTTTATCGAATCATTTCTGTTTTCAACTATAAGCCGAAAATCGAAATTTCACAAGAGCGCACCGAAAAAAAATAAGAATATTTTGTAATAATTTAACAATTAAATTGATAGAAGAATTTGAATTTTGAGGCGGCAACATTTGGTATTGTAGATAACTAAATAGTTGATTCAAAATTCAAAAAGTAGTTGTTAGTAAAAGTGAAAACGGTGCCGCTTAGTTGCGTTCTCATCGTTATTTAACCTAAAGGGAATACACCAGCCCCTGCTCGCCCGCCCGAACACACCCGACAGCCCACAACATGGCATTCCGGCTACTCAGCTCGGCCCAGGCGATGAAGTGCCTGATGAAACGCAGCTACACGAACGGCCAACTGATCCCAAAGGTGCGTCAAATGGTGTTGGTAAAGATTTACTTACTAATGGTTTCATAATCCCTCAGATACAGCGCGGCGCCTCCGCAGAACTAAACCCACTGTTGCGATACATCTTCGAACAAGTGAAATTATTATGCAAAAAGCCGCCAAAGGGTTTTGAGAAATACTTCGAAGCCGGCGGCAAGAGTGCTCCCAAAGGCAGCGCAGAGAAGGCACCTACGGCTGGCAACAAATCCGGCAGCAGCAGCGGCAGCAACAAATCAAACCCGCCACCAGCCAGCAGACCGAGCACAAGTGCAGCCCCTGAAGCCAAATCCGACTGGAACTTCGGCATGTTTAGCAACAGTGCACGTGGCTCTGCCGGGCGAGGGACTGGAACGCCTGGCGGCCGCCCGCTAGGTGAGGGAGGCGGCGGAGAACGCGAGCGCTGGATACTGCTGGGCGCCATTGGAGCTGTGGTGCTCGTGGGTTCGTTTGCATTCTTCGAAATGGGCTACAAGGAGATCTCCTGGAAGGAGTTTGTCAACAGGTAAGGCGCAGATCCGTTCGTTGTACGCCTATATTAGCTCTATGTCGTCTTTACAGTTATTTGACCAAGGGCCTTGTGGAGAAACTGGAGGTGATCAACAAGAAGTGGGTGCGAGTGCGACTGCAGCCGAGTCAGGGCAGCGGGGGGGTGCTCTGGTTCAATATTGGCAGTGTGGATTCGTTCGAGCGGAACCTTGAGACGGCTCAGACCGAGCAGGGCACCGAGTCGATCAACTTCGTGCCCGTCATCTATCGTAACGAGGTGGAGGCTTCCAGCCTGACTGGCCTGCTGCCAACGCTGCTCATCATCGGCTTCCTCGTATACATGATGAGGAAATCGGCGGATATGATGGGCGCTGGGAGGGGACGCAAGGGTGGAGGTCTCTTTGGCGGAGTGATGCAGTCAACGGCAAAGCTGATAAACCCCACAGAGATTGGCGTGGGATTCAGGTGGGTCTAGTCTGTGTGAATACCCTTTTTCTATAATAATTCCCATCAACTTCTGCAGGGACGTTGCCGGCTGTGAGGAGGCCAAAATCGAGATCATGGAGTTTGTCAACTTCTTGAAGAATCCACAGCAGTATATCGATCTGGGCGCCAAGATTCCCAAAGGTGCCATGCTGACAGGGCCACCTGGAACCGGTAAAACGTTGCTGGCCAAGGCGACGGCGGGCGAGGCGAATGTTCCCTTCATAACAGTGTCTGGCTCGGAGTTCCTGGAGATGTTCGTCGGCGTGGGACCCTCTCGCGTGCGTGACATGTTCGCAATGGCCCGCAAGCATGCGCCCTGCATCCTCTTCATCGACGAAATCGACGCCGTAGGTCGCAAGCGAGGCGGCAAGACCTTCGGGGGCCACTCCGAGCAGGAGAACACTCTCAATCAGCTGCTTGTCGAGATGGATGGCTTCAATACCACCACCAATGTCGTGGTACTGGCTGCCACCAACCGTGTGGATATACTCGATAAGGCGCTCATGCGTCCGGGTCGCTTTGATCGTCAGATTTATGTGCCTGCTCCGGATATCAAAGGACGTGCCAGCATCTTCAAGGTGCACTTGGGAGCACTGAAAACGGATCTGGACAAGGTGGCCCTGGCGCGGAAGATGGCTGCTCTGACTCCTGGGTTCACCGGTGCCGACATTGCGAACGTGTGCAACGAGGCGGCGCTGATAGCAGCACGCGACTCCAAGGACACCATCGTGCTGAAACACTTCGAGCAGGCCATCGAGCGTGTCATCGCCGGCATGGAGAAGAAGACCAATGTGCTCGCCCCCGAGGAGAAGCGCACGGTGGCCCACCACGAGGCGGGGCATGCTGTGGCCGGCTGGTTCTTGGAGCATGCGGATCCACTGCTCAAGGTGTCGATTATACCACGTGGCAAGGGATTGGGATATGCGCAGTATTTGCCCAAGGATCACTACCTGCTCTCGAAGGAGCAGCTCTTTGATCGCATGTGCATGACCCTGGGCGGTCGTGTGGCCGAGGAGTTGTTCTTCAACCGCATCACCACCGGAGCACAGGATGATCTGAAGAAGATCACCGACATTGCCTACTCGCAGGTGGTGCGTTTCGGCATGAACGAGAAGATTGGCCAGGTCAGCTTCGATGCGGGCCAGAGTGGGGAGCCGGTGTTCAGCAAACCCTATTCGGAGGACACAGCGCAGATGATCGACGGCGAGGTACGCGGCATCATCAAGTGCGCACATACCACGACGACAGAGCTGCTGGTCAAGCACAAGGAGGATGTGCGGCGTGTGGCGGAGCGACTGCTGCAAAATGAGGTTCTCAGTCGCGACGACATGATTGAGTTGCTTGGCCCGCGTCCGTTCAAGGAGAAGTCGACGTACGAGGAGTTCGTTGAGGGTACCGGCTCCTTTGAGGAGGATACGACGCTGCCCGAGGGTCTCAGGAGCTGGAACAAGGAGAAGGATGCCTCGCCGACGGCTGCCACAACTGACACGACGCCTCCAACTGCGCCGCCCACAAAGCCTGTGGCGGCATCCAGCTAGACGAGCTCCCAGATAGGCTCCTCCACGATCAGTTGTTGTTTTTGTTGTAGTCTTAATCGCCGTTAGAATATGTTTTTGGGACTCTGACGGAAGTTGTTGAATTCAAGACGTGCTTAAATCCAAATTAAATCGATTCTCCACTTTTAGTTGAAAACCCCTGCCTTATTTTTAGTAAGACGATCCCAGACGATCCCCAATTGGATAGAACGAACACAGATGCTGGCTCCATTTAATAAATTTGTCGTAATCCTATGTGAAATGCAATAAAACAAACTTTTTCAGTATATTTCAAATGTACAAAAGCATTGGGGATTTTTACATGGAACAAGAATATATATCCTTTAAGTATTTCAGAGACTTTTATTAATTATTGGGGAGTTTGGAGTGGACCTAAAATACATAATATTTTAATTAAACTAATAATTACAATGATAAAATGCAAAAGTTCTCAAATCACAATTTCGAATATTTTGTGCAATGTTCCTTTATTAAACAATTGTTATGAAAATCGAATTACGAAATTGCTTCGCAGTTACTCTTGCTCTTCAGTTCTTCCTTACATAATAACTAGAGTGCACTATTCCATTTTTATACCCTTCGGTTATTGAAGATTGTAAAAAAGGGTATACTAACTTTGTGCAAATGTATGTAAGAGGCTGAAGGAGGCGTGGGAGACCCCATAAAGTATATATATTCTTGCTCAGGATCACTAGCCGAGTCGATTGAGCCATGTCTGTCTGTCTGTCCGGATGTCCGGATGACCAGATGAACACACAGATCTCAGCTATTATAAACGCTAGAGACACTAAATTTGGAATGAAGGTTTCTGGGTACCAGGCTCAGATGAAGTTTATTTCAAATATTGGGTGTCACGCCCCCCGCCCCCGCAAATCAATAATTTAATTTTCGAACTCAATTTGTAAGCGTTGTATTAAAGATAAAACTTTCTGACTTTACGTATACTAAGTTGATAGTTATATCTACTTATTCTCTAAATTTCAATCCGATCGGATTATTATTATTATTTTTATTATTATATGTGTACATACATAGGAACGTAGGTCGAAGGGTATCCCACTGTCGCGTGCAGCGCGAGGCGTGCAAACTCCACAAAGTGCATATATTCTTGATCAGGATTGAGCCATTTCCGTATTTTTAAACGTCAAGATCTCAGCTGTTATAATACACCAAATTTGGCATTGCAAAATCCGCAAATTGAATTAATAATTAATAATTTAATTTATTTAATTTATAGTTAAACTATGATCAGTGGACTGTTTAAAAGTAAAAAACAATAATTAATCGTATTTGTTTGTAAATTTTAAATTGAAATGTAAAACTAACAATAATTTTTTATTAAAGGCAAAACCTTAAATGAGAAAAAAAGAACTTAATTAAAATGTAATTATATACGAACTGGGATAAAAAAGAAAAAGCCGATCAAATATTTGTTGCAGAGGATTGGGGAAAACCCAAAAAAACCCAATCAGATCAGATCAAAAATTAAATTTCTCAATTCAATTTGTAATCCACTTATAAAATGTACAAGTTTCAGGCTTCGACATATAGTAAGCGGAAAATAATATCTATCTTTCGTGTAAATTTCAATCAGATCGGAAATTAAAGAAGTTATTTAAGAATGTATGAGCATGGTAAGTGCCTGTGTTAGACCCCATAAAGTATATATTCTTGCTCAGGATCAGGGCCGTCAGTCAGGATGTCCGTCTGACCAGATGAACACCAGATCTCAGCTGTTCCAAATTTGGAATGATGGTTCCTATTTACTCTGTGCAGATGAAGTTTATTTAAAATGTTGGATGCCACGCCCACCGCCTCCGTAAATCAATAATTCAATTTTTAAGCTCGATTTATAAACGACGTATACAATATATAACTTTCCGACTTTAACATATATTAAACTGATCCTCAAAAGTTTCAATCCGATTGGACAAGAAACACGCAAGTTATTTAAAAAAGTATGAGCATAACACTAAGTTTTTGTGTCAGTTAACAAGGAAGGCGAGCGCCATCTGTCGAGAATTATTTAAAAACATGTGCATATGTATGTGTGTATGAGTTTAAAAAGAGTCGAAGGATATTCCACTGTCGGGTGTCGCTCGTACGAGTATGTTATTCTACTGTCGAGTGCAATCAACCGTAGCTTTGGTCTATGGTATCTTATTCGTTCTTAAATCAATATAATATTGCAGTCAATTATTTTTTAAAAATATATTTATATGTTATATTTATGTATGTAACACGAAGAAGGAGGCGTGGCAGACTCCATAAACTATATATATTCCTAATAAGCATTAAAAGCTGAGTCGATATACCCATGTCCGTCTGCCCGACTGTCTGTCTGTCTGTCCGTATAAATGAAACAATGTCTAAATTCTGCGCGCAGATCAAGTTTATTTTCCTTCCGCCTCCGTAAACCGATAAAAAACGGATTTCAAACGTAATTTAAATACAAAACAGTTCATGTTTGGTAAATAAAATAAATAACAAGGCCAAAATGATATTTTAAAATTATTATGATATAAATTATTAATATTATTTTTTTTTTTATTATTATTTAAACAAGAGGGATCAGATATACAATTTAATCTATAACCTAATGGGTGTCTTCTCTGATTTCTTCTCCAAGAGTACTTATTAGTAAATGATTTTTCTTATTATACTTAAATGAGAGTTCCTGAGATGCGTGGATAGTGTTATATAATATTTACAGGGTATATTTACAGGGTGATTTGAGTGACTAGATTATTAAAGTGTCTTTTTTTAAGCCGCCTTATAGGGATTGACCGCGGGAGTCGTCGGGCTAGTTTGCTTCGGTGCGCTAGAAGTATGTCATTGTATCTGCTGGAGTGAAATGAGATCTGAGATCAACAGTAAGCGTATTTAGATCCGTGTGCAGTGTCCTGTTGCTGACGTACCAATCACATCCTGTTAACAGTCTCAAGCATTTGTTCTGAAGGGTTTGAATTTATTTTCTATGCGATGTTGCAGGGCATAGCTCCAAGTCGGTGCAATTATTTGCTGTGAGAGAGTGCGTGTGTTCAATTCTCAGTTGAGACGGGTGCAAATTTTCACATAAATTATTTAAGAAATTTTAAATTATACTTATTTTGCAGCGTCTCCCTGAAAGTATGCAACTCAAAACACGCAAAATAGATAAGTTACATATTTATTTCGTGCTAGTTTTATATCATTGAATTTGAATTGAAAAATCCAGAATTTTCTCTGTCGTATTAAAGAAGTAGTAAAGGAAAAAGGAACAACAAAAAACATTCACATTCTAAAAGCTAAAGAAGAAAGCCAAATAGAAAACAAAAATTAAAGAAGTGTTCTTAAGATTGTTTGCAGTGTATGTTTTTAAAAGCTTTACTCACTCTCGCACATTGTTCGCTCTCTCTCTCTTTCACCCGCTCTCTTTGCACTGCCATTCTGCCGCTCTTGAAGTCAACGCGCTCTTCTGCTGCGCCGCTCTCTTCGCCATTTAACACACACACACACGCACGCACACACACTCGTTGCTTATCACTTATCAGCTGTGCTGGCCCGATGCAGCCGGCAATGTGGTGCACTGTGAATGTTTTGCACACAGCCTCTGCCGACGTCGCAGTGCGTCGCCGCAAAGCTCTGCTTTACAACTACACGTGCAGCAGGCAGGCAGAGGCAGAGGCAGCAGTAGTAGTGGCAGCAGCAGCAACGGCAGCAGCGACAGCGGGTCACAGTCACAGTAGCGTAGCACGCGCTGCCTCTGCCTGTGTGTGTTGTTTGGGGCTTCAGCTACGTTGGGGCTGCCTGCCGTGGCCGTGTCTCAGTGTCGTCTTGTTGGTTGTCGCGTTCGTGTGCGCGCACAGAATCAGCAGCAGCAACAGCAGCAGCAGCAGCGCTAGCAATAAATATAAAATATAAAATAGTTCGGCCGTTGCTCGTTGCAGTTGCAAGTGAAGTGCGTGCCAGGCCCAAGCGAATAACAACAGCAACAACAATTGAAGAGGGGGTTGAGGGAGACAACAAATGATTATTTGTTTATTTAAGGCGGGCCATACGGGGCATGTGTCAATGCAAAGTTGTCGATTATATAAAACTACGCGGCATTCAATTCTAATTACAAACAACGACAAACAAAGTGCAATTTGAGTGCTTGCCTCAGTGTGCGTGTGCCTGTGTGTGTGTCGCAGCTTTTGCCTGTGTGTGTGTGCGTGTGTGTGTGTGTGCGCGTGCGAGGTGGCAAAGTGATTTGTTTTTTAGGCCAAGTGTTTGCAACACCGGAAATAGACAACAACAAACAACAGAACGAAAGAGAGAGAAAACAAACTGTTATCCTGCCGTCTGGCCACACTGCACACCTTCCCCCTTCCACCCACACAACGGGACGTTTGTCTCGATCGCACGTGCAAAATGGCGGCCGGCCGGCCGGTAAAAGGCAGCAGCAACAACAACAACAACATCAGCAGCGCAAAGGAACAAATCGAAATCGAATTCGATTCCGTGCGTGGCGCCAACTGGCGGCTGTTTGACGCAACTTGTCGATCGTTCTGTTCGTGTTTCTTGTTTGCAATTTTCGTTTGATTTTCACTGCGAATTTGTTCAGTGCTGCCAATTGTCGCAATTGTCGGGTCACGTGTTTGCTGCCGCAGCCAGTTAACTTCTGCTCCCGATGTAACGGTGCATGTACCGTAGCCGACGCCAGTGCAACAGCCAATCCACCCGCCCCACGTTTATCCCTCTGCCCCTCTGCCCATCTGTCCGTCTGTCCCTCTCTGTCTGTTTGTGTGTCGCTTGCATGCTGCGCTTTATTATAGAGCAAGGCTGTTGTTGTTGATGTTGTTGTTGTGGTTGTTGTGTGGGGGAGTCGACACGCTGTGCCCGTTGTGCATGCGATGTTCTCTTTACCCGCGCACACACACACACACCCTCGTACAAATGTGGGAAAGATCAAGGCGTGCATTGAAAACAATGGCAAGCACAGCAACAGCAATAACAAAAAAAAACAACAACAACAAAAGCGCATTACTATCAAATCGTTTTTGGTTTGTTCGTGTTTTTTTTCGCAATTTTTGGTTGTTTTTGCTGTTGCGAAAAAGTCGTAATAGGATTAATCAATAGCCAAGTGTTTTGCCCTTTTGGAACAGCAGCTTGCGCATGCTATGAAAATGCTATAAAAAACAAGGGCTTAAAACTTAGTATTGTGAGAATGTTTATAGGAACTGTGAATTTTATGCACAATGTCATGTTGTTCGAGATAAGCTCAGCTTTGCTTTAAATATTTATTACACTCGCAGTCTACAGAGGAACAGAAACTGTTATTTGGAAGCTCCAACAGAGTGATCTTTTTAACATATACATTTATTCCCCTTTGCAACACTTGCTGCCAGATCAGTGAGTTTTTGATGACAAAGTCTTTAACTGGAATCTAAAGCTTAGCATAAACTGTTATTTGGTTAACAGCAACAGCTCCAACAGAGTGATCTGTTTATTCCCCTTTGCAACACTTGCTGCCAGGTCACCGAGGTATCGATGACAAAGTTTTTAACTTGAATCTGAAGCTTAGCAAGTTATTTGTTTATCAGCAGAAGCGCTAACAGAGTTATGTATTCTCCTTTTGCAGCACTGAGCTGACAGATCAGTAAGTAATTGATGTCAGAGTCCCTTATTGTAATGTGAAGCTTAGCAGAAGCTGTTATGTAATTAGCCATAGAAGCATTAACAGTGTATGTTATGTATTCTCCCTTTGCAGACAAACGCTTTAACTGTTATTTGGTTAACAGCAGAAGCTACAACAAAGTGATCTATTTAACAGTCTATGTCATTTAATCTCCTTTTACAATTGTGTGTTTAACAGCAGAAGCTCTAACAGAGTGACCACCACAACTTTTGCAGCACTAAGCTGCCTGCTTTGAAAGTTATCGATGACAAAGTATTGTTTGCATGCAGATTCATTGAAACTGTTAACTAACATTGTGTGAGTGGCAGCTTATTTCGAAAGTTTTCGCTCTGAGTTATTCCCCTTCTCCTCCGGCTACACGATGATGCACTTGTTTACGTTTACTCCCTGATTGGAAACTTGCAAAGCAGCTGCTGGAAATTAGAAATTGTTTCAGATCAATGCGGCTATGAACAAATGTAAATCTTTTGCCTTCAAGACAAATACAACAACAGCAGCAACAAAAGTTAACGCAATGTTTCTAAAACTCGTTAAGAACAAAACCAAATAAAAGAAAAGCAAAAACAAAAAACAAAAAACCAAATAAAAAGTAAACAAAAGGAAAATTCTCAATTTGATAACCAAAAGTGGCCTGCAAAACGAAGCAACAACCCAGAAATGTGATTCAAAGTGCGCAATGTAATCGGAAACGTAAACAATTTCGTTCTCATTAGTGAAAAATAGAGGAAAGCAAGTAGAAAAACGTAAAACGTAATCGAAAGCCAAAGAAAGACAGAGTGGAGAGAGGGACAGAGAGCAAGACGAGAGAAGAGAGAGAGAGAGAAGCGATACCAATGGAACACCACATCGTGTGGAGCAGCAGGTCAAGAAGCAAATTGGTTGCCATCGTCAATGATTAAGGAGTCGAGAGAGATCGAGAGCTCGCAACGTCGTCGCCTGGAGTCGCCTTAGTTAGCGTTAGACGTAGACGATAGACCCCTCGATGCCCGCACTGCGTACTACGTAGTTCATCAGCAGTTTTAGTACAGGACACACACACTAACACACACCAGAACACACACTTAGTTCCAGACAACAGAGAGGCATTCTCCGACCCCGAGATGGACATCAAGATAGAACAACAACAGCAGCAGCAGCAGCAGCAGCAAACGGAGCTGGGTCCCGTTTCGCCCTCGGAAGTGCCCAACGATCCTGGGTAAGTATTATGCAGGCGAGATTTAGTTTTAAGTTGTCATTATGGGACTAGAAACGCCCACGCACGATGGACAGAGAGAGAGAGGGGGAGTGGGAGTGGGAGCGAGCAAGTGTTGACAGAAAGTTTTCTGTGTCAACTGCAGAATGGGAATGAGGCCAGGCAGGATGAGGAGACAGGACAGGAGACAGGAGACTGCGTCGCAGAGTACCTTATGCGGCTACCCCGTCCGAAACTAATTAGAAAACAATTTGCCGAGGACATCAGAATTCAATTAAAGCCATTCAGTTTAGTCCTTAGTGCACTGCAGCTCACCGGATTCCCTCTCTCTCTCTCTCTCTCTCTCTCTCTCGGGTTTCGTTGAGCATTTGCAACAGTTTATTATGGCTCTGGTGCTCAATGTTTGTTTGGCCAAGTTGCGATGTCATATGCAGCAGATTAATTGCCAGCTGCATTGCCGAAAATGTGCCAGCAAGTCGGACAGTTGATTGAAGCCCACAGAAGAAGGGGCCGATAGGAGACCTAATGAGATCGAAGGCTGAATGCGATTAAGTCGAGTGAGTTGCGTAGCAAAGTGAAGGCAATACGATCCATAAATATCTGAGATCGTATGAGGTATAGTGGGAGTAAATCAAGTTATATTGAAGAAAAATCGGACTGATAAAGAAGCTCTAAGCTCAGTAGGGCCACAATAAATAAGATTGGTGGGGGCACATATTCCCTTTCTTATATAGATGAAGGCTTAACTCGAATCAACTCTTGCTACTCTTGCTCACAGCACAAGTGGAAGATAAATTTGTAGCACTCTTTCTTTGCTTTTCGAAAATAAAAATCGCACACACAAAGCCTCCAATTAAGACTGAAATTCTGTTGACAAGTGACAAGACGCAAATAGGTAGGTGAACAAGCGAAAGAGAAAGAGAGAGTGAGAGAGAGGGAGACGAAGAAAGATATGTCTGCGTGAATAGATCAACATGTTCTTATGCTGATTTATGTCTTAAGATGAACCTTTTTGGCTACGAAAATTAGCTTATAGCCAAGGAAGAGCACGAGGTTGGTTTTGTTAAGTGTAGGGTTAATATTAGATCAATTTATCAGTATCTTCTTATATTTGAAGATCATTTAAGGATAAATATCAAGAAAATACGAATTGTTTTATCTTCTGCCGTTATTTGTTAGTCTTGCCTTAGCTAGGCAAGCCTGGTATAGTATTTAAAATTAAGTAAAAGGGATGATAACATTTAAACCCTTAGTTCAGTTAGTTTTTAGACTTGTCTTAGCTAGTTGAGGTACAGCACTTATAATTAACTAAAAGGGATGATAACATTTAAACTCTTAGTTCGGTGTGTCTTAAGGATGACAGACTGACTTGTTTAACCTATTACATAAGATAACTTAGTTTTTTTTTTTTTTTTTCCAGTTTGGAGCTTTTATTTGTTGTATCTTTTCAGTACCGAAAACTAACAACAAGTTAACAAATCTTAAGTGTAAATACTAATTACCAGTACATTTCTTGAACTGTATTATAAAAGCGGCCCTAAAAAAATTACTGCTGGGTTGGCAAGTCGTTTCGACGTAGGCGTGATCGGCTGCTTAGCCTTGTTAGACTCCTCGCGAGCTGGTTTGGATGCGTTGATAGCTTGCTAAGGTACTTTTCCTTTTTTTCCGCAATTTCGTCTTTTACAGGTGGCACGTTTAGATCTTTGTGAATGTTGGCATTTCGAACGTACCACGGTGCCCCGGTGATAGTTCTCAATATCTTCGTCTGGGCTCTCTGAACGATATCAATGTTGCTGTTGCTGGCATTTCCCCATAGCTGGCAGCCGTAAGTCCAGATTGGTTTTAGCACTGAGTTGTAGAGCAGAACCTTAAAGTCCAAACTGAGTGGTGAGCGGGAGTTGATAAGCCAATGAAGGCTGTTGGCCTTCAGTTTTAAGTGAGTTCTCTTGGCTTCGATGTGTCGGCGCCAAGTTAGTCTTCTATCGAGGTGTACTCCCAGATACGTCACTTCGTTTGCTGTTGGAAGTGCGACGTTGTTCAGCGTGAGCGGTGGGCAATCTTGCCTATTAAGGGTGAAAGTTACTTGCTTGCATTTTTGTTCGTTTACCTTTATACGCCAGTCGGATAACCACTTTTCCACGTCGACCAGGTAGATGGCTAGCTGAGATGATGCTTTGATTGGGCATCTGGAGCGGCTGAGAATAGCTGTGTCATCCGCAAATGTTGAAACTGTCAGGTTGCTGCTTGTAGGGATGTCTGCTGTGAATAGGACGTATAGTGTTGGGCCTAGTACGCTGCCTTGTGGGACACCAGCTTCAATACTGTGTTCGTCGGATATCGCAGTGTTGCACCTCACTACAAACTTCCTGTTGTAGAGGTACGACTCTAGCAGTTTATGAGTGTTGTTTGGAAGCGTTGATTTGATTTTGTACATCAGACCGTCCAGCCAAACTCTGTCGAATGCCTGCGAAGCATCTAGAAATATCGCAGAGCAGTATTCCCGTTTTTCAAATGCGTTTCGTATTTCTGATGTTATGCGGTTAACTTGCTCAATAGTTCCGTGTTTTTCACGAAAGCCAAATTGGTGTGCTGGTATTGTGTTGTGCGTGTTCAGGAATGGAGTAATAGTCAGAGACAGTAGGCATTTTTCGAAAAGTTTCGATAAGCAGGATAGAAGGCTTATGGGTCTGTACGACGATGGAACAGTGTGATATTTTCCCGGCTTTGGTATCATTATTATTATTGACTTTTTCCATCTTCCTGGAAAGTAGCCAAGTTTGTTGATGGCATTGAAGAGTTGGGTAATGCTGCATACGGCACAGTAAGGCAGCTCAATAATCATCTTAGGGGTAATTAGGTCACACCCTGCAGATTTTTTTGGGTTCAGATGTTCTTTGATGATTTTTGAGATTTCGTTTGAGCGAAACACAACTGGAGCATGATGAAGCTGGGAGTCGTCTGTTGCGGGCGGAATTTCGAACGTGTTTGTTGCAGAATTCGGTTGGAAGACTTTTTGTAGATGAGTGGCAAATGTGCTGGCTCTATTTTTGTCGCTACGGGCCCAACCACCTGTGTGGTTTCTAATAGGGACCACTGGTACTGTGGGTGAGCCAAGAGTTGGGTGAGCTTTCCACAGTGAGTTTTTTATACTGGATGTTGATAATTTTTCAATATAAATACGTTGGGCAAGCTCTTCTTCTTGCTTTAAAGCATTTGTAAGTTTGCGTGTGGCGTCTTTTAACTTTTGTTTTGCCGACGGTGATCTGGAGGACTGCCATTCTCGCCGTAGGCGCCGTTTTTCGAGAACAAGTTGTTCGATTTGCAGGTTGGTCTTTTTGTGATTTGTAATTTTGCTTACTGTTTGCGGCGTTGAGCAGCGAGCTGCAGCAACGATGATTGACTCCAGTGAGTAAACAAAACTATCAATGTCAGCTTCAGCTTCAAGAGGTGGGTTAAGCTCAATGTGAGAGCTTATGTATTTTTTGTATTTGAGCCAGTTGGTTTTTTCTGAAGTCAACTTATAAGAGTGGTTTGCTGGTTCTGGGTGTCGGAGCAGATTTATTAGGAGCGGCGAGTGGTCAGATGATAGGTCTGAGAGGCACTCGGCGCTTATCAAATTACGGGAAATGTTTTTGGTGACTGCGAAATCAATTAGATCAGGTAGTTTTTTGGGGTCAGTAGGCCAGTATGTAGGTGTGCCAGGAGAAACGTGGTCGAGCTTGTTGTTTGCTTTTATAATGGCGTTGTAGAGCTGTTTTCCTTTTGGATTCACGAGTCGAGACCCCCAGTGTGTATGCTTGGCATTATAGTCCCCAGCTGCTATAAAATGTTCTCCAAGTGAGTTGAAGAATTCCATAAATTGGTCTTCAGATACAGTGAAACGTGGTGGGCAGTAAACAGCGGCTAAAGTAAGCTGGTTACCATTATCCAAATGAATTTTTAATGATGTTGCTTGTAGATAGTTTTTGGCAGTCTCAATATGACAGTGGTGCTTGAGACCGCTTCTTATCAAAATCCCGGTCCCGCCGTGGGCCTTACCATCAGGGTGGTTGGTTCCGTAGAAAATATATCCTCTTGTGTTGAAGTTATATTTGTTGGTGAGGTGTGTTTCCGAAAGTAGCATTACGTCAATGTGCTTTTCGAGTAGGAATTGAGCTAGCTCAAGTTTGTGCTGTGAAACGCCGTTGGCGTTCCACGTAGAGATTCTTAGCGAGGCCATGAAGATAATTATTTTGATTGTTGTGATACAAGCAATTGTATCAACATGTTTTGATTACGCATTAGATCTTGCATGGTTGTCCGCATAAACGCCATAAACTCCGTCATGCTCTGCTGCAAGGTAAGTATCATTGCTTCGAAATTGTTTAGTTGTTGTTCCATTGGCTTTTTGTCTTGTACCGAGTTGAAGTCCACATATTTGGCTTGTGAACATGGCGCATTGGAGGCTGGGGGCTCTAGACCTGATCTTAAAGCGCTTGCATATGAAGCGTTTTTGGTAACGAATCCTGTACCAAGTGAGGATCTGGCTGCGGTAGAGAAGAAAACTTCTGGGTTGTTTTTGGAGGGTGTTTTTATGTTCGGTGCGTTTTGTGAGCGTACATTGGCTACGCGCTGGTTAATGCGGCTTTTGAGATCTTTGAGATAACTTAGTTAGCTAGACTTTCTTTCGATACACAAAGAAATTGTGTGCTTATAGCAATACCATCGATTGTTCTATTGATCTATATCTATAACCAACTCAGTTAGGGCTTCTTTAACGAGCTGAATATGTAATAGATCTAAATTAGTTGGCGCTTGGCGCATTGTCTTGAGTTCAGTTCAGCGGAGTTCAGTTCAGTTGAGTTCAATTTCAGTTGCAGTTGCTGTGGCAGTTCCAGTGAAATACACCCAGAGATCGGTGTCCCGCTTCGCAGATGCAGATGCCATATGGCCTCATCGCAGTCGCCGTCGCAGTCGCAGTCGCCGTCGTCTTTGTCGTTGCAATCCATTGAATACGCAGAGCCTATAAATTATGCAGTTCATACTTACATATAGGTATTCCCATTTCTCTCCCCACACAAGTGTGTAAGTGTGTGTGTGATGTCTCTGTACACGTATGTCTATTATCGAAACACTACAAATTGTATAACGTCGGTGGATCCCAGCACTCCTTGAGGAAGCCCAGCCGAGGGAAGGGCAGATAGACAGAGAGAGAGAGAGAGAGAGAGAGAGAGGGAAGAGGTCCCACCTCAACTTGTCTAACTGAATTAGTTGCCAAATACAGAAGACGCAACACACACAGCACACACACACACACTCTACACACACACACTGAAAATAGGCTCTGCCACCGGATAAAAGAAATGGATCACCTGCTGCTGGCTGCTCCACGTTTGCCAGCTCCACGTCGAGGCTGTTGAGGCAGCCTCAGTTGCTGCTGCCAGTGACGTCTGCTGACGTCGACGCAGACAGCGGCAGGTGCAACGCGAACTCTTTTCTCGGAGAGGGGGCAACGCGTCTGCTCGCGATGGCGGCGCGAATGGCGAATGCGGCACCTCAGCGAACATTGAATGCATAAATCGTGAATTAATGCAAAAAACCTTTTGATGACGCTGCGAGATACACACACAAACACACTCACACACACATACAGCGCAAGAGTGAGTGAGAGAGAGAGTGTGTAACAGAGACAGCAATATATGTAGCTGCAACTGCAGCGCGTTGTGTAACGTGGCGAATATCGTTGAGCACGCTGCGATTACGATTCCATTCACAGTTTTCTTCTCGGCGATCGCCTCGCTACGGCTCAGTAAATCTGCTCGTCCCATCCACTGTCCCACTCTACCCCTCTCTGCCCCTCCCCTCCACCCTTCCGCACCATCCCCCCTAGCTTACCTAGCTACTTTATAAATCTTTTGAAGGGCCCAACGAAAAATTCGCTGGCAACATTGCAACGCAAAATGGCAAAGTAAATAAACATGAGGGGGAGAGAGGAAGCGGGGAGAGGAGGGGACATGGAGAGATAGAGAGAAAGAGAAATGAATAAGAAATAGAAAAACAAATAAAGCAACATAGAAAGAAATAACTAAATAAATGCCCTGCTATTAATACAATTCACTTTGCCGATGTATTTTTAGTGTAGAAACAACAAGTCAGTGTGCGATAACAGCGCAGCTGATGTCTAAAGAAACACCCTGTACTTACCATAAATGAAGGTGGAATAAGTTAACAGTGAAAGCATCCAGCTTATCGATAGGTGATTGACGTGCTCCTTTTCATTTGAATGTTGTGTTTTGAAATACTCAGTTATCGACAGTAATAGAAAGGAGGATAAATAGTCAGTGAAGTGTATTAAATTAGATTTCAATATATATGTGTATGTATTAAACATTTATTATTATGGATTACTGATGCATTACCACATTTATTTATGTGTATCGAAACACTCAGTGATTGACGGGAATCGAAAGGGGGATATGTATTAAATTAATAGTATTATCATTATGTATTTAATTACATATCGATAATTGATGCAAGTGCATAATTTGACTTTTATATTTATTGAACCACATTGTGATTGACAGTTATCTTAAGGACGATAAGTCATCAGAGAAGCATATGTATTCGATTACATATCGAAAATCGAAACATCCTCTAATTGACATCATCATTGACGTCATCTAAAGGGGAGTATGTATTAAAATATTATTATTATTATTATGTATTATATTACATATTTCGAAATGTATTTTAAATTCGATTTATATCGATTAATCTGCACTATGTAAAGAAATCTTAGAATATAGAACTATGTAAACCTGCTTAAAATTGACTTTAAAATTAAGTTTAAAACATTTAAATGGTTTCTGATAACTTTTTGAATTCCTAATTGGTATATTTCAAATCATTACTGACTGCTAAGCAACCCCTTCGCCGCTCTGTCTGTGCGGGGTATAGAAAATGAGCTACGGCCGGCATGCGAGTTCGACAATTATCCATTACAAGTGACACGCGGGTCCAAAGAACTGTGCGCATTTCGAGGCAAATTTTGCGATTTGTCGTCTGTCGTGGCCCCGGGGATGGGCCCGGGGCCCCGTCGCACCTCCGGTCGCATCATTTAACGCGTGTGGCAGGCCCAAAAAAATAAAGACGAAGCAAAAAAAGCAGTGCTGTGCGTGTTCTGTTGCATGTTGCATGTTGCAAGTTGCAAGTTGCAATTGGAAATGCAATTGCACTCGCTGCTCTTTTTCATAATTGTCATTTTGTTCTTTTGCTTGTCTATGCCTGTCTATGCTTGTCTATGCCTGCAATTGTGGCTTTGTTACGTTTCGTAAATTGATTCATTGTGCACGGTCATCGCCTCCCGTTCCCATTTACCCCTGTTTAGCCACTCATTCTCGTTGCCATCCGCCGATCGGCTGCTGCTGTAATTGCTTTCAAATGATTTTGTGTCGTTATGTGCGCAATTCCATATTGTCGTTGTCATTTTGTTTGTTTCGCTAGCTCTCAGTCTGTCGGCCAATAAGCTCCCATTTCGTATGCATAATGAGGACCCGCGGCAATTTGTGCCCCAGGGGCAGCCGCCATTAGTGCGAAATGCCCGCAGTGCCATCGACAGGTCCTGGGGACACGCGTCACATTTACCAACACTGCGCTCTGCGAGTTAACAGCGCGGCTGTAAGTCGTTAACAGTCCGCAACAACAGCAACAGCTGCTGCCAGCAGAGCTTGATTGTGCGTAAGCCTGTTAATAACAAAAACAACACTGTTTGCCGTACTCAACACTTCAGTGCACTTACGCACACTTTGACAGACAAACATATGCATGTATATATGTGTGTGTGTGCTTTGGCAGCCATTTGAGATTCGTGCCGCATATGTGTTTTGCTTTAAATATATTCGAATTGGTTTATTAGTCATGTGCATAAATTAGTTTTAGTAATAACTGTGTGATTGCCTGCTGCTGCTGCGACTGCTTTACATACATATGCCTGGCATATGACCCGCGGCAACTTAACATTTCTGTTACTGTAAACTGTTGTCGCTTTGTATCGATGATGGTCGTTGGTCTAAAAATATTTCATGTTACTGAAATTTGCTGCGATAACATTGCACATTCGACTGTAAGCAGACTGCAATTTAACATTGCTGTTAACTGTTGTCGTTCTGTATACATATGTTAAGCAGAAGCTGCAAGAACATTGTTAATTAGAAAAAATAGAAAAAAACCACAATCGCGCTCCACGCGACAGTGGGATACCCTGCGACCTATGTTCCGGTGTATGGTAGTTTAATATGTTAAATTCATACACATAAACAAATGCGCATGCTTTTAAATTATTTCCGACAGATGGCGCTCGCGCTTGGCGCTCACCCGCCTCCCTTGTTAGCTGATACAAGCACTTGGTTTTATGCACATACTTTCTTAAATAACTTCTGTGTTTATTGTCCGATCGGATTGCAATTTCGAGAATACGTAGATATTTTAATGAGCTTAGTATATGTTAAAGTCAGAAAGTTGTATCTTTTATACAGCGCTTACAAATTAAGTTCAAAAATTAAATTATTGATTTGCGGGGGCGGTGGGTGTGGCACATAACATTTGAAATAAACTTGATCAGCTTATAGTACACAGGAGTCTTCCTACCAAATAACTCTAGCTTTAATAATAGCTGAGATCTGTACGTTCGCACAGTCAGACAGACAGACAGACAGACGGACATAGCTCAATCAACTCGGCTAGTGATTCTGAGCAGGAATATATATACTTTATGGGGTCTCCCACGCCTCCTTCTGCCTCTTACATACACTTGTACAAAGTTAGTATACCCTTTTTTGACCATTTTCAATTGTCGAAGGGTATAAAATATAAATACATATATAGATAGATAGATGACATGAGATTAATTTATGGAGATATATGGAAACACATAGACACAGATAAGGGAATAGACAGATCTCCTTAGAGGAATGGATAGCTCGGAAAATAAAACGATGGAAAGATAAATGAAGGAAGAGAGTGTTAGACGAAAAAACACAGGCTAAAGAATAGATAAAGAGTTGGAGAGAGGAAAGCCGATACGGTTTGATAAATTCAGAGATGTACTGCGGCTTTGAAGATTAATTGTACCCCCTACTGAGCAGAGAAGTCTTAACGCGATCCAGTTATCTCAAGAAAATCCATCATTTTGACTAGGCTGGTCTTTATGGTGACCTCATCTCGTGCACTCCAACAAGGTGTTTGCATAGCACTACTCTTCTTTTATGGGGCATTGCTGTAGGTATGTGTGGAGCATTACTCTACTATTTCTAGTACTCCTAGTTCACAAACACCCGTAAGTAATCCCGGATTCATATTGTATTCGTACTTCATTATGTGCTTAATCCTCTTCAAGTTGTCACTGCCTAAAAGGGACTTGGATTGTTGCAGGCCAAGTGTTTGTACCCAGTCCAATGCGTGCATATACATATGTATGTCTCTTTCGATCTTTGATATTCTATGATAGTGTTTCTGCCTAGTCAGATGAGTCTACACTCTCCTCCTGCTTTCCTGGTTGGGATGTCTGCTTTCTCATTCTTTCGTATGTGACTATATCCCGGTAGACTTCTTAGAGGGAGGCTGTTCTTCTGTCACAGCTCGACGTGATTGTTTCTAACCTCTCTGGCTGCTAGTTAACATACTGTTAACAGTTAACCAATGCCCTTTCATGTTACGGCAATTCAATTAAGTTATGCAGCAACTGTGGCGAAAAACACACAGCCAACTGGCGAGGATGCATTGTTTACAAGGAACTCAAGAGTCGCCTAAACAAACGAGTAGATTCAGCTCGAGATCGTACCGAACCAACAATTCACAAAGTAATGGAACCGACTACAACTAGCATCCCTTCGTCTGCCAGCCACCGAACAATGCCAAATTCCTCCTTTGCAAGTGTACTAAAATCAGGGATCAAAGTACCAACAGCAGTCACCTCCAGCGTCCAGCATAATATTAGCCAAATAAACGCAAATAAACAATTAAACACACAGAACATGCAACAGCAGCCAATTGGCATTGAAGCGATTATGCTTTCGATGCAGCAAAGCATGAAAGACTTCATGACCTTCATGCAAGAAACTATGCAAGAGCTTATGAGGAACCAAAACATCCTTATTCAAATGCTCGTTTCTTCTAAAACAGGATAATGACTCCCTTAATAATAGCTACCTGGAACGCTAATGGCGTTTCGCGGCACAAGCTAGAACTTGCTCAGTTCTTAGCCGAAAGAAACATTGACGTTATGCTACTCTCAGAGACTCACCTCACCGAAAAGTACAACTTCCAAATACCAGGATATAAATTTTACTTTACGAATCACCCGGATGGCAAGGCCCATGGAGGCACTGGCATACTAATACGATTGCGAATTAAGCACCACTTTCTTGGTAATTGGCAAGAAGACTGCTTACAATGTACCTCTATAAACATCCAATGCCATAACGGTGCTCTCACTCTAGCTGCTGTCTATTGCCCACCTCGCTTCACAATCTCTGAGGAAAAATTCACAACACTTTTTGACTCGTTTGGTGAAAGGTTTGTTGCAGCTGGCGATTGGAATGCCAAACACATGTACTGGGGATCTCGGATAGCGAACCCTAAAGGAAAACAGCTGTACAACGCAATCATCAAACCACAACGCAAACTAAACTATGTTTCCCCGGGAGCGCCTACATACTGGCCAGCAGATCCCATGAAGCTTCCAGATTTGATTGACTTTGCCATCACAAAAAGGATATCCCAATCAATGATTACAGCTGAGGCACTTCCAGAACTCTCATCTGATCACTGTCCGGTGCTCTTTCATCTTTTATACCAGCTACAACACATCGAGCGACCGTATAGGCTTACAAGCAATAGGACCAACTGGGCGAGGTACAAAAAATATGTTTGTTCCCATACCGGCTTTTCTAGTCCCCTGGAAACCGAGCAAGACATTGATCAGTTTGTTGGTGATATAGAATCAATACTTGTTGCAGCAGCAAAAGCGTCAACTCCACAAGACAACCATGTATGCAGTATAAAGTTTAACAAGACAAGTAGAGATACTGAACTGCTTGTGCTTGAAAAACGACGACTTCGAAGGGAGTGGCAGGAGCACAGATCACCAGGCGCAAAGAGTAGATTAAAAGCAGCTTCTCGCAGACTTACCAAAGCGCTTAAGAAAGAAGAAGCGGACGCACAACTAAGGTACATCGAGAATCTCACCCCCACAGGCACAAAGAACTCGTTGTGGAAAGCCCACAGGAACCTACAGGCACCAACAGAAACTGTTGTACCTCTCCGTAACTCTACCGGAAACTGGTCTCGCAGTGACACGGACAGAGCAAGAGTCTTCGCTGATCATCTTAAAAAAGTATTTCAACCAAATCCAGCGACTAACTCATTTATTCTCCCGCCTTTAACTGCATCTGACTTAGCACCACAAGATCCTATAGAATTTCGACCAAGCGAGATAACGAAAGTCATTAAAGAGCAACTGAAAACTGGAAAATCGCCTGGCTACGACTTAATAACCCCGAAAATGATCATCGAACTCCCAATGTGTGCAGTTCTACGAATCTGCTTGCTCTTCAACGCAATTACTAAAATTGGATACTTCCCTCAAAAGTGGAAGAAATCAGTTATAATTATGATCCCTAAGCCTGGGAAAGACAAAACACAGCCATCATCATACAGGCCAATAAGCTTACTTACTTGTCTCTCCAAGCTATTTGAAAAAGTGATGCTGCTACGTATCAGCCCCCACCTCAAAACACACAACACACTCCCATCGCACCAATTTGGTTTTCGGGCACAACATGGAGCCATTGAACAGGTTAACCGCATCACAACAGAAATTCGCACTGCCTTTGAACATCGTGAATATTGCACAGCTCTATTCTTAGACGTTGCACAAGCATTCGATAGAGTATGGCTGGATGGACTTATGTTTAAAATAATCAAACTGCTGCCTCAAAACATACATAAGCTTCTAAAGTCTTACTTATATAAAAGAGTGTTCGCGGTTAGATGCAGTTCAAGCACTTCAAGCGATTGTACTGTAGAAGCCGGAGTTCCTCAAGGAAGTGTTCTGGGCCCAATCCTATACACCATATACACGGCGGATATCCCAACAAACTACCAGCTAACGATTTCCACATTCGCTGACGACACTGCAATACTAAGTCGATCCAGGTGCCCAGTAAAAGCTACGATGCAACTAGCACGCCATCTAACTTGTGTAGAACATTGGCTTGCAGATTGGCGCATACGAGTAAACGAAGAAAAGTGCAAACATGTAACATTTACCCTAAACAAAAAAAAGCTGCCCGCCCTTGGTAATGAACCACACGCGCATCCCACAAGCCGATAACGTAACATACTTAGGTATTCATCTGGACAAGCGGCTCACCTGGCGGAAACACATAGAGGCCAAGACGACGCACCTCAGACTAAAAGCAAGGGATCTACACTGGCTTATAAACGTTCGCTCTCCCCTAAGCTTGGAGTACAAAGTCCTCTTATATAACTCCATTTTAAAACCTATATGGACCTATGGCTCCGAGCTATGGGGCAACGCATCGAGAAGCAACATCGACATAGTACAGCGAGCACAGTCTAGGATCTTGAGAATCATTACTGGAGCTCCATGGTATCTTCGGAACGAGAATATACACAGAGACTTACAAATAAAACTTGTCATTGAGACAATAGCAGAGAAGAAAGTAAAATACAATGAAAAACTAGCCTCACATCCAAATCCTCTTGCAAGAAAACTTATTCGAGTATGCAGCCAAAGTCGACTGCACCGGAACGACCAACCAGCCCAGCGTTAAATTGTTAGGCCACACAGCACGAATCATTTCATAAAATGATATTTAATTAGTTTAGATTAAGATTTGAAAACTTATTGTTAGTCTCTTAAGCAAAAGGGAAGATTCAATAAATAAGCAAAACATTGAAAAAAAAAAAAAAAAATGTTACGGCAATTAGTATTGAAGCTAACATAGCTGTTTACTGCTTTCGTGTCTGATGCTCCATTTCGATGACTTGAAATGTTATTCGAGTTCAATTCGATAATTCCACAGCTTCTGTAGACTGTTCAGCTTGTGGCTGCCTATCGATGCCGCCAAGGATCGTGCATGTAACGACGATTAGCTTCGATAACTCCCGACTTGTCCATTGTCTCGCAGTTGCAACCGCAAACAGAAACTTCATTTATACAATTGACATTATCAAAATTCAATTTACAATCAGCAGAGCAAGAAAGGAAAAACTTTTCATTTGCTTTAGCTGCACTTTCGGGTAAACAGTTCGATTAAAATGGCGTAGCTTGACAGGCGGACAGTTGAGGGGGGGGAGGGGGAGCTACAGCACAGTACTTAGTCTAAAAGTATGTAGGGGGGGGGGGAGGGGAGAGAGATATGCCTTTTGTGCCGTACATATTTATTTCTCTAGCCTTTTTCAAATCAATGCAAGGCAAAAACTTTTGCCTGCTGCCTGCTACCCTTGCCCCTGCCCTTTTCCCTGCCTGCCCCTACGTCTGCCCCTGCTCAAATGCAGTCATAACTTTTGGCAGCAGCCGACAGTATAAAAAGGGAACTTAGGTGCAAGCCGCCATTAGAAGAAGCCTAAACGGGGCAGGGGGCGTGGTTTTATTGGTCGCCCGATTGCCGCCTACAAGTCGCGGGCGGCCGCTTACGCAACAAGAAGAACGAAGCAGAAGTAGAAGAAGAAGGAGGAGGAGAAGGAGGAGTAGGAGTAGGAGGAGGAGGAAAAACAACAACAAGAAAAATTCTGCGAATATGAGCGAAAAAAGTTTTTCTATCTTGTGGCTAAGAAAATGTATCGCCAGCATTTGCCAGGCACAATGCATCCTTTCAAGCGCAGCAGAGTGCAGTGTGGCAACCCTATCCAGACCACTGACCGGCCTCCCCCTGCCGCCACCCCCACCCCTCCCGGCCATATTCATTATACATAAATTGCATGTAGGGCAAAGCGAAATGCTTTAAATGAGCCCAAAAGCCTGCGCCATTCGAAGCGTATCCCAATTTAGGCCCCTGTGCCGCTCCAGCGACAGCGACAGCGCCAGTCGCCGGTTATCTCCCCCGCCCTCTCCCCCTCTCTTCAGCACCCACTGACTACTCCACTTTCGGTTCGTGTATTAAGCTTTCCGCACGATTAAATCGATGCAACTGTAAAAGTTCTTTTCTATTACGCACACACGGCAAGGGAGAAGCACCAGCCAGGGAGGGAGAGGAGGATCTGCTCCCATGGCCATCTAACTGTGGGTGCTCTGCTGTGCTCCGTGTGTGTGTGTGTGTGCATGTATCAAGCCCAGCTCGAGCACAGCTCGACACTAGACGCAGTCGGGGCATTGTCTGGCACCTTCCTCCTCCGCACTTCATTCCATTCCATTCCGTTTCGTTCCATTCCATACCTCTCGCGCCAATCCCTCATATTTGTCTGTTCCCAGACAGACTGCCTTGAGTGTGTGTGCGTGTGTCTCCTCCTGCTCCTCCTCCTCCTCCTTCTCCTAGAACTGCCCGATTGCCGGGGAAACACACATATTTATGCTCGACTCTCGTTAGGTGCTAGCAAGTCTTTAGTTCTGTCCATGTCGCAACTTGCTGCCACACACACCAGGACACACACACACACACACACTCACACACACACACACACTTATTCACACGCACACACTCGCATGCAAAGAGATTGCAACCACGAAGCAATTGCAGCAACTATTCATCATTTCCATAGCCATCTCAACCCGTCTCTACCCTGCACTCCCCTCCCCACCCTTTGCTGCCCTTTGATGATGTTGTTGATAGCCGCACATGATAGTCATCGGACGCTTTAGCCCTGCGCCAGGAGAGTCAAATTGTGCACGGATTTCAGTTACAGCAAAACAGAAGAAACAAAGAAAACAAACCTTTTGAGCAAGTACCTTAACGAACTGCGAATACACTTGCCGAATCTAAATGTTCACTTGATCAGAGTGAATATAATATGAATGGTTGTGGGGTAAGGTCTAAGTATGAAGGCATACTGGGGTGTAAAAGTTCCTTAGTACCATCTATAGATGGATATATTGATGGTTTAACTGAGAGACACAAGAAAATATAGATAGATGTAGAGAAGGATGATAAGAGATAAATGTTCGAAGACATATAGAAACAGATAGATAGAGAGAGAGAGATAAAGAGGACTGCTCCAGAGGGATGGATAACTAAGCCAAATAAAACGATAGATAGTTAGATGAAGGAAAAGAGAGATTAAGATGTAGAAAACAAAAGTAGAAGAATAGATATAAAGTTTGATGGAGGAAGACAGACAAAGTTTGATAAATTCAGAGAATGGAAAAAGATTTTTTAGTTTGGGAAAATGTACTACGACCTTATAGATCTATGGAATGTCCTGTTAACCCTACAGCTCCCTAACCATAATTTTGACTGGACTGGTAGACCTTTTGTCTAATATATCTATCTCAAATAAATACAGAAAATATGGAGAAGACAAATGAATAAACGGAGAACTTAACAGAGGAAAAAGTAGGAATTGAATGGATTAATGGACAGATAGAAAGAGAGATGAAATAAAGACAGAGAGAATCCGAGAGAAAGAGACTGATAGACAAAGGAATGCAATGTTAGAGTGATAGAGAAATAGATTAGATAGAGTAAGAATACAGAAATTGAAGGGAGATTAAAAAATAGAAGTAGTTCAAATATTATATATATATTTATATATATATATATATTATAACAATGGAGGTGATGGCAGCGTGATTTTACGGGTGGCAACGCTGCAGGCGTCTATCGATAGAATCAGAGTTGCAGTAATGAAGAATAATCGAACAGTCGGTTTAAGGAAGAGTTGAAGTCGAGAAGTTAAACGAGAGTCGTTGATAAAGTTGTCGAAGAGAATTTTGTTAAAGGCAGACAAATAAAGACGTCGATCGGTCAAGTCGGGCTGTGGTTAATCATGTTGCGAGAACATTAAATTCATTTATGTTAAAGTAGAACTAAAGTAAAATCTTATTAAATCTAATACGTACTACTACTACCTAATATATCAATAAATATAACATATTTTATATAACATATATAGAGAGATAAGATAAATAGAAGAAGCGAGTAGGGGATACCTATCCTACAGTTCTACGATCTTTGTTAATTATCCCCTTGTTCCTCCGCCCTTCAGCCTTGTTCTACTTTCCACACTTGCTCAATTGCTCTGCTCTGCTCCTTCTCCTTCCCCTACCTCTACTTCTCCTTTGCTTTCCCACTCAGACAAGTCGAACTGACCATCCGCAAGTTGGCTGCACTCACAGGGCGTAGGTGGGAGAAGGGGATGTGGGGAAGAGGGGGCAGAGGGAAGGGAACTTGCATAACGCTTGGCCCATTTGCAGTCGCTTTGTCACAGCTCGCCACCTTTGCGCTCGCTCGCTCTTCCGCTCTGCCGCTCCACAGCCTGTAGTTCCCACTCGCTTTCCCCTCCCCTCTCTCTCCCTCTCTGCCCTCCACCTCTCTCTCTCTTTCTGGCACTCCAGACAGCGCAGCCTCGCATAATTTGTCATGTGAAAAATTACTAAAGTTACAAGATCTGCACTTTTATTTCCATGTGGAGAGGCCACGCAACAGAAGACGACGGCGCTCTGCATGCGTGCCCCCAGTCAAGCTAGAGGGGGGATGGGGTGAGAAGGGGGGGTGCTTGCTGTTTTGCTATTTTCTTGTTTCTCGTTTATGTTTTATTTTTTTTGCTCTCTGCGTTTTTTCGTTACTATTTTGCACATTTTTCTATTCAACAATGAAGCCACAATAGGAAAACGTCAACTAGTGCGGGGGGTACAAGAGGAAGAGGTGGGGGGGGGTAACGGTGGCTCGCGGCTTGAGTGTGTGTGCAAGCGAGAGGGCAAAATACAACGCTGTGTGTGTGTGCAGGCATAGAAAGTCTGAACGGATTTTGAATGGCAAACAAGAGAGAGAGAGAGAGAGGGGTGCAGATATGGGGAGAGGGAGGAGGGAGAATGAAGGTAAAGGGGGGGGGGCGGAGAGGAAGGAGGAGGAACTGGGAAAGGGAGGAAGGAACCGGGAGAAAGGGGTTTGACAGAGGTAGAGGAGAGGAAGAAGGAGATGGGGCAGTAGGAGGTGCAGGGAGAGAGGAAGAGGTATGAGGAGAGGCAGAGGGATAGAGGCATGGAAAAAGGAGGGGGTGGGGTCGCAGCACCATACAAAGCGCAGCGCCAGAACTCGCCGCCTCGCCAGCTTGAGCCCTCGGCAGCTAGCGACAGCGACAGCGACGACGACGACGACGGCGGCAGTGAATGGGCGACGACTTGCGCATGAATGGCATCAAGTAGGCAGGGGAATACATATGCAGCAGCGGGAGGGAGGGGGCCACAGCAAGTACCCCAAGAGGAAGGGGGTGGAGGGGGGTAGGGGTTGCCACACTGCAACTCGGCTTCGTTTGCAGGCCTATAGAAAAGTGACGCGCGCTTTACAATTATTTCGTAATGCAAGCAGCAAATGTGACCGAAGCACATCGCAGGCACCACGACAGCCAAGGCAGGGCAGGGGAAGGGAGGGCAAGGGAGGGCAGGGCAGGGGAGGCAGCCCCGACAGCCACGGGCCATGGGCCACAACGCAGGCAGCGCCCACACAGCAGCGGGCAGCATCTTCCACTGTGTGCAGCGGCGCAGGCAGCAACGGCAGCAGCAGCGACGTCAGCGTCGACGTCGGCAGTGAGAAATGTCAGTCGGTGGTTGCACTACTAATCGGACATGTTGCGTTTGCGACTTGTTTATGACTACAGCCAGCTTAGCACGCACCCACACACACACACACACACACACACTCATACACAGATACACTCTGTACATCTGTGTGTGTGTTTATAATGTGTAGGGACTTGTGGGAAATCTGTAAATAGCTGCAAAAGTAGAAGCCATCGAGTCGCCCCACGAGACAAAGTCAGCGACGTCATCAAAGCTCATTCTGCTGTTGCTCCTCTTCTTGTCACTCCACTTCTTGCTGTTCCTTCTCTTTCTCTCTCTGTTGTTGTTGTTGTTGTTGCTGCTCCTTATTCCGTTGTCACTTCTCCTCTTGTCTGTCATCTTGTTGTTGTTGCTGCTCCTTCCTTTGGGGACTTGTCGCTGACATTCAATGTTATTTTTGCTGCCCTCACGTTCCACGCGGCGTATGTGCAATCTGCGAATTATTATCATTTTTATAGCCCGCCTTAAATCGCTTGCCGAGCTGCATTAGAAAGTTATCGACAGTGCGTTTAATTGGATTAGTTGCAGGTTTAGTGGCATTACTATCTGTGACTGTAGAGAGGTATTGTGGCTCGTGAATTATGTGCTGGGCAAGTGGTGCTTGGTCAATAGGAACAGGGATTTGAGATTAGCAGAGATAGTCTTTATTTTATTTATTTATTTATTTTATTTTAATGTTTTGGCGACCATTGTTATTTTTCATCTTGGTAGCTGGCTCGAGGTCAAAATGAAATAAAATAAAAACAATTTGTTTATATTTTCTTTCTTCTTTTCCGATATATTATTATATATTTATTTATTTTATTTATTTAATGACTAATGCCAGTCGACTGAACTTGTCCTTCTAGAGTGCCTTAGCAACTGAAAGTGAAGAAGGTATTGGTTGATTGCATCTAAACCATTTGATTTGGCGGGGCGTGAGTTCCTTACAACGTATCCAAATAAATCGCTGTTGTAGCGATAAGCACTTTTCACCGTAGCGGTTTTAAATAAGAACGCGAATTGTTTCTAATTAAAATATTATTTTATTTCAAACGAACTTCACTAAGTAGCGGTCGTACGTAGAGAGAAGAATATATGTATCTATTACAAAAAAAACAGCTGCAGACCAGCTGTGGTACAAGATGGAATTTAGAACAAAACTGTATGTCGATGAACCTTAATTTGAACAAATTTCTCATGGTTCTGCGTCATTTACATCTCGTCTGAACATACCGGCCCCCTTGCAATATATTGCAAAGGTCGACTTAAAGGAAGGTGGCAACAATGAGATGACAATACAATTTTGTTCTGACGAGCTCGTACTAAATATTACACACGCCTGTGAGGACCCATCCGAATGTGGTGTCCTGTGCTACTGGGGTCCCCCCGGTGTGAGGGAGGAGTCCTGGAAGAAGGATGTGAGGATACACATCTGACCCCAGTACCACTTTGATGGGTGCTGGCATGTGCCATTGCTCGTCTGCGAGTGCGATGTTCGCAAATACGTCGTACTGGGAGGGGTCGATGCTACGTGCTGGACTGGAGTATATCAAGTCCGGAATGGCTTCTAGGAGGATCTCTCTGTTGAAATCCGAGGCTTTCGACCGCAGCCTGGCAGTGCAGACAGAGTCATTACCAATGCGGGTGACGGATAGCCCAAAGGCCGTTGCCATGGCTGCATTGATGCGACTCGTCGCACAGCAGGGGTCGAGAAGCGCCCGGGTGGTGAACTCCTTGACACCAGAGTCCAGCACGATCGTCGTCGTCGGTAGCAGACTGATGCTTTTGTGACGCACCAGCGTCGTCCAAGTAGTGGGATAAGGGCCCTCTCTGTCCGGAGTTGGCCGTGGACGGGCCTCAGAGGGAGAGCGATGTCGGCTGGATGTGCCGGTCCTCGGTGGGGGAGAGCAGTCCATCGAATGGGTGGAGTCGCGACGCTGGCCTGAGCGTCGGGTTGACGCCGAGGCTTGGTGTGAGCGTGACGACGTAGGCTGGTTCGGCGTTGAGTGGCGTTCCACTGGGCGTGATGGCGTTGGCTTCTTCGGGTTTGAGCGGCGCTCCAATGGGCGTGATGGCCGCTTGTCTTCAGTGCGGAGATGGAGCAGGGTATGGTGGGCCCGCTGACACACTCGGCATCGTGCCCCGCTTCTGCATACACCCTTGGAATGCTCGTGCGCTAGGCAGTTTGGGCAGTACTTGTTGATAAGCACTGCCCGCAACCGCTTTTCCACTGTCAGCCGGAGAAAGCGCTGACATTTGCGAAGTGCATGGACTCCGCGGCATACCCGACAGCGGTATGAGTCGATCCCCGCTGGTGTTGGAGTTGATGTTTGTGGAGCCATCTTGAAGAGTTTAACAGTCTTAAACGATAAAAATGTATTGTTAGTATAGCTTGGACGGAACATGGATATATATAGAGGAGTGGACGACACTTGGATTTATTGAGGAAGTGGGAGATCAGCTTCTATAGGAAGCAGAACCAATTTAGCTATTGGTCTGCGAATGATCCCTCTAACTGTTTGGACGTCGACCACTCTCACGATGTGATCAGTGCCTGGAAACACTGCGTGAACGCGGCCTAGGCGCCATTCATTGGTCGGAACATTATCTTCTTTAATGATGACCATATCGTTCACTTGAATGTTTCGAGTCGGTGTCTGCCATTTATTACGCTTATGCAACTCCTTCAGATATTCCTCCTTCCACCGGAAACAGAATTGTTGGTGGAGTGCTTTCAGTCGTTGCCAGCGATTAATAATGGAAAGAGCGTTGCCCTTAATTTCAGGCTCTGATGGAGATAGAAGTGCATCACCGATCAAGAAATGCCCTGGAGTCAGGGCTAGTAGGTCAGCAGGATCTTCTGACATTGGAGAAATCGGCCTGGAGTTGAGACAGGCTTCTATTTTGGCCAGGAGAGTGGAAAGTTCCTCAAATGTATATTTGGTCGTAGCAGTGGATCTGTAAAAGAGTGTTTTGAAACTTTTTACGCCTGCTTCCCATAAGCCACCCATATGTGGAGCACTGGGTGGATTGAAAGACCAGGATAGGTTTTGATGACTATATTTGGCTGATACCAAATCTTTAGTAGCCTGTAGAAAGTCCTGGGATATGATGGTGGAAGCTCCGACAAATGTTTTTCCGTTGTCAGAGTACATTTTGCTGGGACATCCTCGTCTCGCAGCAAAACGAGCAAACGCAGCAAGGAATTTTTCGCTAGTCAGGTCCGAGGTTGCTTCGAGGTGGATCGCCTTCGTGCTGAAGCATACAAAAACGCACACGTATCCCTTTGTTATGAGGCACGCTCGTCCTGTGTAATTTTTGATGTCAAATGGACCAGCGAAATCAACACCTGTATGGGTGAACGGTCGAGAGAACGTGGATCGTTCGGAAGGGAGCTCTCCCATAAGTTGTGTTTGGAGCTTTCGTCTATGGATAGTGCATTGTTTGCAGGAACTTAGCGTTGCTTTTACAAGGTTCTTTATTTTAGGAATCCAGAACTTGGAACGAAGAAGCCTTGTCACCAGTTGATTTCCTCCATGCAAGGAAATGCGGTGTGTAAATTGGACAAACAGCTTGGCGAGTACGCAGTTATATGGTAGGAGAATTGGATACCGTTCGTCAAATCGCAGTGAAGTGGATGCAGTTAGTCGCCCGGATGCACGAATCATACCCTTTTGATCCAGGAAAGGATTCAGATTTCGGAGTGAGCTAGAACCGAGGGATGTCGCTTTTCTGCTTAGGCATCGGTATTCATATTGGAAGTATATTCTCTGCGTCGCCTTAATGAGCATGTCTTGTGTTTCTGCCAGTTCTTTGCTACTAATGTCATTGACGTAGAGAACGGATGATTTGCGGCAACGTGACACAAATCGTTGAGCATAGGACATAGCCCGAAGAGCGCGACCCAACTCTGAAAACCGCTCAAGGATATCAGCGGGAGGGGAGGTCGCTATATTGCATTTTACCTTTCGTTGCTCAATGTCAGTGGTATGTGCGATTTCCACTGGAGCCGGCCATTGTGATTGGGGTTGGTTCAACCAGGATGGTCCATGCCACCATAAGTCACTGGAGACCAGATCCTGTGGAGAGACTCCTCGGCTGGCGAGGTCTGCTGGATTATATTCGGATCGGACATGGGACCATTTTTTTACGTCACAGGCTTGCATAATCCTTGTGACTCTGTTGGCGACGAAACAATTCCACTGACAAGGTGGTTTGCTGAGCCAGGCCAAGACAATTGTGGAATCTGTCCAAAAAAATGGTTCCCAAGTATCCACAGGACATTGTGGAATTATTGCATTGAATAATTCTGCTAAAAGTACTGCGCCACTCAGTTCAAGACGTGGTAAGGACAGCGTTTTGACCGGAGCTACTCTTGTTTTCGCAGTAAGAAGGTAAGTGGAAATGGTGTCATGGGCCTCGATGCGTACAAATATCGCTGCACCGTACGCCTTTTCGGATGCATCACAAAAACCGTGATATTGGATTTGATTTGACTTAGCCAAATTTCTTGCATGAATATCTTGGCTCTAACAACTACTGGGGCGAGCCATCCTGCTGGATCGAAGAGCTTTGCGATTTGGGATAAAACTTCTCGTTTCGTTAGGGAGGATGTGGATTCGATGTCTGATGGCACAAAGAAGAATTCATCATCCTTAGCTTGCCAGCGAATGCCAAGTGTTTTTGCTGTACTAGCATCATCAATCTCCAGGAAGTCTTCACGAAGGAGATGATCCTTTGGTATATCTTTAAGGATACCTCTGGAATTGGAAGTCCATTTTCGCAAGGGAAATCCAGCACTATCCAGTGCTTCCCTTAGCTCCCTTATGGCGGAGATAGCAGACGGCTGCGTGTGTGTGCCTGCTAGAACGTCGTCAACATACATGGCAGTGGAAAGGATATGGCTTGCTTTTGGAAGCCGTGATTTCACATCTTGAGCCAACTGATTCAAGGTCCTGATTGCAAGAAAAGGCGCACATGTGACGCCAAATGTCACGGTGTCAAGCTCGTAATCACGAATGTCCCCGTTGGCGTCTCGGAAGAGGATACGCTGATAGGGAGTGTGGTCTGGGCAAACTCGAATCTGTCGATACATTTTTGCAATGTCGGCATTGAAGACATAGCGGAAGAAGCGCCATCTGAGGATCTGTAAAGTTAAATCGGATTGCAGAACTGGACCTGGATGGAGCATCTCATTCAGGCTTTTTCCGTTGGAGGTTGGACACGATGCGTTAAAGACTACTCTAACCTTAGTTGTAGTGCTTTCTGGCTTAAAGACTGCGTGGTGGGGAAGATAATAGTTGGCTGATTTGCCATTTGGAGACACTAAGTGCATATGGCCCATCTCTAAATATTCTTGAATGACCGAATCATACTGCTCCTTGAGATCCTCGTTTTTTCTTAAACGGCCTTCATTCTTTAGGAATTGAGCGAGTGCGATTGATCTCGAATGTCCTAGATCAATATGATCAGGATCTTGAAAAGGAAGGGTAACCATATATCTACCTTGCTCATCTCGCTTGGTAGTTCGCGTGAAGTTTTCTTCACACCACGCATCTGATTCCTGTGGAAACTTTACAGGAAGATCCTCCACCTCCCAAAACTTAGTGATTAAGTTTTCGAGGTGTGTGCTATCATTTATTGAAATCTTTGTTGTGAAAGAGGATACAGATCGAGACATTATAGTGGAAATAGGACCAGTTAATATCCAGCCGAAAATCGTCTCTTGACCTATGAGAGTGCCGCAGATGTTAGGCCGAAAACCTCCTAATATAATGGAGGGAAGGATATCCGCTCCAATTAGGACATCTATCTGCGAGCTTCTGTAGAAATTAGGATCTGCCCAATGGAGATTTGGGAGATCCTTCAAGCTGCTGTGTGGAATGTGGTCTGATGGAAGTTGCCCCGCCAACTGTGGCAGTACAAAAGCCGAAGTATCAATATGGATACGGGGCTTATCAGACGCGCTTATCTTGAAGTGGCATAGCTTACTGGCCTGTGCCGCAACAGCTTGATTGAGCCCAGAGACTTGTGCTTGAACGGTTTGATACGGAAGTTTAACGATATTGAATAAGCGCTCTGTTATGAACGTGGCCTCGGATCCTGAGTCCAGCAATGCCCGTGCAGTATATACCTCACCTAAATGGCAGATGGATATCATGGCGGTGCCGAGTAGCACGCCTTGTGGATTTGCTGCAAAGTAGTTCTGTACTGTTGTGTTCGAAGTGGACTGTATTGGTTGAGAAGGATTCAAAGTAGTTGACGTAGGAATAGGAGCATTGGATGTGGTAGATGCATCACCACGATGTAGCAAGGTGTTGTGCCGCCCCTTGCACGTGAAGCAATTGTGAATGCTCGTGCAGTCTCGCAGCTGATGTCCACGTGCGAAACAGTTTAAGCAAAGTTTCCTTTGCTTAATGTATGTAGATCTTTGGTCTACCGACATTTGGAGGAAACGTGGACATAGGCGTACTGGGTGATTTTCCTTGGAGCAGAGATCACAGGTCTTTGGTTTGGAATTGACCTTGGCCTCAAACGTATTTATTTTCCTCGGATTACTCGGATTACTGGGTCTGGAGGGTGCTTTTGTTGAGGATGAACTTTGAGGCTTGTTGCTTGCCTTCACGTCTTCTATGGCCTCCAGAGTGCGATAGCGTTCGCTGAGGAACGTGTTCACCTCAGCCCACGATGGAATTTCTGCTTTTTTAGTTAATGACTGCTCCCATAATGAGAGTGTTAACTTTGGAAGTTTTGTCGAGCAGAGGAAAACTAACAGGCAATCCCAGTTTTCTATGGAGATCTGGGAGTGCGTGAGGGCCGTCAGGCACCCTTGGATGGTGCCTTGCAGTTCTTTCAGAGCAGCCCCTGATTCGGATGTAATCTCTGTCAGATTAAAGAGGACCTTAAGCTGGCTGTTGACCAACAGTCGCTTATTTTCGAAGCGGTCCACGAGTGCTTCCCACGCCGAGGTGAAGCCCTCATGTGTTAAAGGAGATTTGGCCACTATGGAGTTGGCTTCTCCGCTTGTCTTTGCGTTCAAATGGAAGAGCTTTTCCACTGGCGTCAACCTTGGGTTGTGACCATATATGGCTGTAAATAAATCCCGGAACGTAGGCCATCGCAGGTAGTCACCATCAAAAATCTCGGTGTCAACTGGAGGTAGGCGACAACCACTGGAATGAGCAGGAGGCTGAGCTGGGATGTCAGTTGGCCTTGTGGTGGAAGAAGCTGCATCAATTTGTTGGTTAAGCCTTGCAACGCAACTCTCGTAGATGGAGTAGCAAAAGTCGTATTTGGCCTCCATGATAGCGAACTCGGAACTTCCACTCGCTTGGTTAAGGGTTTTTGTGCATCGTTCATACTCGTCTTCGATCTTTTGCCAGTGGGATTTGACCTGGTCACGCCGGACTTGTAACGTGTACAGCGATGGAGAGTCTGCCGTGGGCTTATTAATCCGTGCTTCAAAGTGCACAAGCCGATCGGTGACGGAGATAAAATCGTTTAATGCCATTGCGCTGACGAAGATTGTCTTTTGCACAGTCGACCGAGTAGCAATCGGATTGAGGTTCGTCGTTGACTTTGCCTTTGTGGATGTGGAGGCTTTGGAATGAGTATTTTTGGTAGGCAACGGAGAAGAAGAAGTACTTCTTTTAAGTGGTCGTGCAGCAGGAATTGATAGTTGTCGTTTGCTGTCACCACCAGTAGACATGCTATAGTCGAGTGCGTGCGAGTGATGAAATTACCGTGGATGATAGTTGGCACTTGGATGACTTATGATTATTTTGTTAATAAAAATTTAAAAAAGACCAACGACGGATTTCTTTTTTTAAAATTTATTTAGGTTATTTTTGGATTTAAATATTTATTCAGATTAAAATTTAGGAATATTTTTCGAGATGGCTGGTAATAAAATAATATTCGGAAGTGGATATACTCGTTACTCACGAGTTGGGGATTAACAATAATAGTAATATATTATATTAATATGTAGTAATATTTGTGTCGATTATTATTTGTGCACGCTCACGAATTGGAAGTTTGAGCACGCTGTAGCCCTGGTTCGTTTTGCATACAAGTTGTATTGCGAAACGATGGAAACGGACCTATATTAATTTTCCCAGTGGATTTACTGAAAATATAATATAGCAAACGGACGTAAATCGCAAAAATTAAATAGTTATAATACTAACTTAATTTTTGAAATACTTTGTTGGAAATTTAACGTAACTGCAAAGTGTATTTTGTGCACACATAAATTTGGCGATAGCAAGCCTTGTATGTATGTCTGTATGTATATTGACACTTATGCAGAACAAATGGGATGTGGGCCGATTAACTTTTAAAGTTAATTATAAACAATTTCAGGATAGAAAATGTGTTTTGAATGGAATTAGGAGCTTTACTTTTTGGTTGGGAATACACAAAAAATAGCTGATATGGAAATTAACATGCATATATTCAGACTAGCACGTATGCAAGTGCTATGGAACTATATGTATGTATGTATGGTTGTGTGTACACAGGGGAGCCAATATGCATATGTTTGGATTTATGTATGTAGGAAAGACAAGTGCATAGAGGTACACACAATTGGAAATAACAAAATCGTACTTATCTTGTCGACTTGTTTGGATGCTGAAGAATCCCACGTTGGACGCTGGCGTGGATCGTAGAGGGGCAGAATTTTCCAGGTGCAAGAAGGATCCGGCTCGAAGGACCAATGATTTGGCGGGGCGTGAGTTCCTTACAACGTATCCAAATAAATCGCTGTTGTAGCGATAAGCACTTTTCACCGTAGCGGTTTTAAATAAGAACGCGAATTGTTTCTAATTAAAATATTATTTTATTTCAAACGAACTTCACTAAGTAGCGGTCGTACGTAGAGAGAAGAATATATGTATCTATTACAAAAAAAACAGCTGCAGACCAGCTGTGGTACAAGATGGAATTTAGAACAAAACTGTATGTCGATGAACCTTAATTTGAACAAATTTCTCATGGTTCTGCGTCATTTACATCTCGTCTGAACACCATTATTAAATTTGTTTTCGTTTTAAAGTCTATTGAAATAAAATTTAAACAAAGCTTAAACTTTAAGAATGAGTTTATGGAATATAGCCTTAAGATATGCCCCAGAAAAAGGATTAATTGTTCTGTGATATTCATTGGAAATGAGTGCTAGGCACTGCCTTTCAATGAGTCGATAAATATAACATATGTTCTGCCTAGGGTTGCTTTCTAAACAAAGTGCATTACCATATGCTAATGGCTTTTCCAATGTTCCATCAAAGGTTTTCTCCTAAAGAATGTTTCCAATACAATATAACATTAAAGATTGTATCATTCATACCTGGCAACCTACTTTCTAAACTGCAGACAACGTCATGTTTAAGACAGACATAAGACAAAGCATGCGAAGTACAACTTCCGCTTGACGATCTCTGTTTGGCATCTCTCTAAAATGTTTATTTTATTACGATCCGATAAGAAAACAAAGAAAAGGTGGTATAAGGGACGTAGAAGATTTCTATGCACTGAAGCCTCCAGGCCTTGTAAGTACAATGGGAATGCATGTGAATTGGAATGGGTTACATTGAGTGCGAGTTATCATCGTATGAGATATCATATAGGGGGAATTCTTAAAATTCTTAGTGAGATATCTATTGGGGGGAACACTTTAACACACTTTCGGTTCACCGTAGACTAAGATTGCTGAAAATATCACTTGAACTTAGGATATATAGATATACCTAAACTGTTATATAGTACAAAACAGATACCCACTGTAAGTTCACCTTGGGTTACAGAAACTCTAAACTCTCTTCACAGAGTTTCTTACTTGCCATAGATTTATTTTGTTAATATATGAATTTGTTTGGGCCGTAGCGAGGCGTGTGCATGGTGTACAGTGCCCAAGGGCTCCCGCTTGCCAGGGGCCCCCTGATACTGAAAACAAGAACAATTTGACAATAAACTTCATGTAAAATGTTGTGCCTACTTTTTATAATAGCTGAGATCTTGACTTTCATATGAATATATAGCTAAATTGACCGCTATTGATACTGAACAAGAATATATAGTAAGTAAGTAGTAAGTGCTCCTTATTGCAGTTACATACATTTGTATTGGGCAAGTGATATAATACAATATAATAATCAAGCACAAGTGCGCAAGAATGATTAAATCGATTAGAAATATTAGCAATCGTGAATAAAAGTGACTGAAATATAGTGTACTCAAGAACTATAAATGATGTCACCAATATATAAAATCTAGAAATTATTACTAAGTTTCTTCATTTTGTGAAATGTTTCATAAAGTAACCTATGTACATACTGTATTATAAAGCAAGGCAATTATTTAAAATATGGGCTCACTATAAATTTGCAGGTCCCCCGAGACCGTCGCTACGGCCCTGGTATGCACAGTTTTCTTTTCAGTTATAGTTTTAGTTTGTAGAAGTTGGAAATCTTAGGTTGATCTTAGGTTTGCCAGAGTCCATTGCTTGTTGTAGGCCAACAGCAAAGAAATATTACTTGATTTCTGTGTGGAAAGTATATATAGCATATAAATTGTTTCGATTCACACTTCAGTCACTTGTTTAGATTGTAGGAAACTTTGATATTCGCTGGCGTCGTTAATTGCTGCGAATCAATTGCGATGGCAACGCGCGACGACTGCGTTCAATCGGGCGATATTCTGATTTATATTTCTATAGATTCGCATTTGATGCTGAGAACATTTCATTCTGTGTGTGAGTGTGTTGGGGTGTGTGTGTCGGCATGTGTGTGCTGCCCCCTTTTGGCTTTCTATTTTGCCTGTCATGGCAGGCAGCAATTACGCCTCACGCAGCTGGACGCGACGCAGCAAGCAGCAAGCAGCGAACAGCGAGCAGCGACGCACACACAAATTGCCAGTGTAGGACAAGGTCGCATTTATTTGCTGCAGCCGCAATTGGGCAAACGAAACTGCGAAAGGGAGGAGGCAGGAGGGTGGGAGCGAGGGTGGCTGTGGGAACTGGACAGAGGGTGGCAGAGGAGAGGCATATGCCGTGCAAGGTTACCTGCTGCAGTCCGCCCACATCGAAAAAAGCTGATGAAATGAATATAGAATTATTTGCGGATCGGTGAGACGAGGCAACAGACTACTCATCCACTTCACCCCCTCTCTACCACCCCTCTGCACAAAAAGAAAAGTGTCATTGTCTCTGCATGTTGCCTTCGAGGCGGGCGACAAAGTGCAAATCGAATGTGATGGATGATCTCAGTGACTGAGTGTTTGTCCCAGGGGAGAGAAGGGGGGTCGATGAGCCAGTGACAGTAAAAAATGGAAATGCAAAATGCAAATCGATTGTAGAAGTTATGAAGTGACCAGCATAAGTGGAGCAAAAATACTGGGGGTCATTTCTATCATCAAATTTAGATTCATATGCACTCTTTCGGTGGATAATGAGAGACGAATCAATATTTCTGCTTAAATTTAAAACAAATATGTATATACATTTTATAAAAAGTGACAGATCTCTTGTACTATTTTGGCAGCCGGAAATATTAAAAAAAAAATTAAATAAAATTAGAACATGTGAAAGTTTTTATACTGCTTAGGATCATTTTGTAGATATTTCATTATCAGACGTTTTTACGAAATTCTGTTCAGATAAATAATATGCGAATAGGAACACTTTTAAATGTGAATAACACAATCTATTTTCACTGTTAGACAGATATTTAGAGCATCAATCGGAAGGCATTATTCAAATTTCGACTTTGGTCCGAATTTCCACTTTATTTCCGTATTGAAATCCAATAGGGAACTCATTATTCTTAAAGCTTTGTATTGAAAAATATATCGAATCATCTACCAGAGAAGCTGTCTATTTATATTTCTGAAAATTGTCAAAACTGAAACAATATTGGGCGACTATAATGATTCATTTGTAATTCTTAACAAAATCTGTAGCCTTACTTCTAGAGCCACATTTCAAACTACTTAAAAAATATATTTGTTGATTTTTACCGCCTATAGCAACAGTTCAATGATCGATTAAAGTTGACTAAATTTATCTAGTTATTAGTGTTTTAAAATTAGTGTTTTAAAATATTCTATTACTTCAAAAGTGATTTTCTGACAAGCCGTGGCAAAAAAAAACACATTTTGTAAATGGAAAAAGACAATCATGGCGTGTTCTATTAGTTTTTTATACAAAGTCCGCAGTAAATGTGCGTTTTTATATCAATTTTCTGATGTGTTGCTGACGTATTTGTTAGACTTTAATTAAGTATTGAATTTGTAATTTGTGTCTGTAACTTTATTTGAGTTGAGTTGAGGCAAATGTTAAAAATGAGAACTTGTTAAATAAACTATGCACAATTGACATCCATTTTAGTTTTTTGCCCGTTTTTGCCTCTTTTTCGAAAAAACTACATGTTGCAGCTGCATAAACAGCAACAATAATCGCCAAAAAACACTTTTATAGATATTTAATTGGAAAATATTATTTAGAAGCATCTTTATAAGGATTAACATAATTTAATAACACAAAATAGAGCACCATCGTGTTTACATTAAGATAAAATGACCAAAATTACATTTTGAAGCGCTTTCAGAAAATTAGTAAACAATTACTTGCGTACCACATATCGATATATTAAATTTGATAGAAATAAAATACAAGAGAAAGGACCGCAACTCGAGCGAAAGAATATCAATAAATTATTGTTTTTATACCCTTCGACCATTGAAAATGGTCAAAAAAGGGTATACTAACTTTGTGCAAATGTATGTAACAGGCAAAAGGAGGCGTCGGAAACCCCATAAAGTATATATATTCTTGCTCAGGATCACGAGCCGAGTTGATTGAGCCATGTCCGTCTGTCCGGCTGTCCGTCTGTCTGTGTGAACGCACAGATCTCAGCTATTATAAAAGCTAGAGTTACCAAATTTGGCAGGAAGACTCCTTTGTACTATAAGCTGATCAAGTTTATTTCAAATGTTAGGTGCCACGACCACCGCCCCCGCAAATCAATAATTTAATTTTTGAACTTAATTTGTAAGCGCTGTATAAAAGATACAACTTTCTGACTTTAATATATAATAAACTGAATGAAATATCTACGTATTCTCGAAATTGCAATCCGATCGGACTATAAACACAGAAGTTATTTAAGAAAGTTTGTGCATAAAACCAAGTGCTTGTATCAGCTAACAAGGGAGGCGGGCGAGCGCAAGGCGCGAGCGCCATCTATCGGCAATAATTTAAAGCATGCGCATTTGTATATGTGTATGAATTTAACAAATTAAACTACACCGGAACATAGGTCGAAGGGTATCCCACTGTCGCGTGCAGCGCGACTGTGTTGGTTTTGGTATTTTTATATTTGTCTCCGTATATATGTATGTATAAAGCAAACGTGGACTTAAACTTTTTTGCCATAGGAATATGGTATATGGATAAGAAATATATGTTTAACATCTTTATGTATTTTAAAAATGAAATACAAGTTATTTTGCACATATTGACAAAAAAATTTCTTTCTGTTCTAAGAAAACATAAATCACTTTTTGGCAGAAAGATATATAAATTTTATAGAAATTTAGGGTCAAACAAAAGTAATTTACTAAATATTAAGAAATATTTTTATTCAAATCCTTGATATGTTACTTTGGCGAGTATATAGTATTTCTTTTATTTAATTTGGAGCAGAAATAAAAGACTGCCTAAGGTCTAAAGTCACATGTTTGTGTGCAAACCCTGGTTAAAATATTGGGTTAGAAGTATTGCAAAAAGAAGTTTTGGTTTGCGTACAGTTGATCAGTTTAATTTGACAAACAAAATGATTTTATCAAATTATAACTTCATATAATTTAAGTAAAATCTACAGTCGAGCCGTGTCCGACAATAAGTTAATCTTTGCACAGTATTCTTTGTAGAATTATTAATCCGATCTGATTGAAATTTGAAGAAGAGCTAGATTTCAAGTAAGCTAACTATATGTTTATTTATGTGTCGAATTGAAAACTGTATTAATTTGTTGCGGAGATGGGCGTAGCATCAAAACATTTTAACTAAACCTAATCTGATCTTGAGCTATGCCACGCCTCCTTTTGCCTGTTACATTTGCACAAACTTAGTTTACTCTCTTTTTACCATTTTCAAAGGTCGAAGGGTATAAAAAACGGGGAATTTGAATTAGTTGCAATGTAGGCACGTTTCTGTAAAGAATATGTGCTGAACAACTCACTTGATGTCTTATTTTGCTAACATTTCTGGTATTTTAATACCAAAGAAAATACCAGCACAGCAATCTGAGGAAGCAGTCGCAGAAGAACATTGATTAATGACAAATTTGTGTGGCGTGCAATGTAAGTCGGCAATGATTGGACCCATTTCAGCGAGCCCATTTTCACTGGCCATCAACCAAGTCATTCAGAGTAGTTGGCAAGCCTAAAAGGTTGTTGATACCCCCTCTACCACCCACCTCTGTCTACCCCTTTCCACCCACTCCCACTTCCTCTGCCGTCCTCCTCTCTCTCTTCCGTTGACTGTCGTTGCTGTTGACGCTTCTTCCGTTCGCTGGTTTAGTTTTTCTTTTAGCTTACTTTGCATTTGTTGCTGCTGTTGTTGTTGCACATTTTATTAACATTTTCATTTAGTGTGTGTGCAAGAGAGAGACAGAAAAAGACAGTGAGAGAGAGAGAGTCGCTCTCTTTTGCCTGCACTCTCCTGTTTTATTTTGCTTTTCATTGCAATTTGGGTTTCTATGCATTTTTGTGTGTGTTTTACACTCGTTTTCGTGTCGCCACAGTTACAGTCAGCTTCCCCTGTACCTCCCTTCCCCTTCCCTCTACTCCCTGTAGTGCCACCCACTGCCCTGTGCCTTCCTTCCCCTTTCCACTCCCCTCTCCTGCTCGTAACATTGTTGCGCTCTTTTGCAGTTGCTTGAAGTTTTCATAATCATTGCCGTCGTCGTTGTTATTCGTTGTTGTTGTTGTTGCCATTGCAGGCCTCTTCTTGCTTTTGTTTTTGTGCTTTTCATAAGCCGCCGTCGCTTTCGGGCGGCCTGAGAGATTTTCCAGCCTGAAAACAATGCCGGGAAAGCGGCTTATTTTCTATGATTTAAATAATGACGAAGACAACAGTCGGTCTGAGGCGGGCGTAGGAGGAGGAGGAGGAGGATGACGCTAGTAGGGGTCGAGGGAGGGTTCGCTCGTCTTCGCGGCGAATGCTTCAATGATTCAGTTGATAGAGATGATGACGTTGATGAAGCTGGCAATGATGTTGTCTCAGTTGTTGTTGTGCTGCATCTCTCATATCACATCTAGTTAATGTCTGAGATTGTTTGCCTTTCTACCTAAGATCGCGCCACATACTCGTACTTACTTAAGCTATATATATACCATATAAACCGCTAGTTGCTCACTCATCTCATGCTCTCTCTTTCTCTCTCTTTTTGTTACAGCAAAATGTTCATCGGCGGCCTCAGCTGGCAGACGAGTCCAGGTAAGTCGTGGCCCACATCGCGCTGAGAAATCTCGCAATGCGCTAAAAACTGGCAAATCTGCCGAAATGCAATTATCATCGATTTAGCCAACTTTGAGGCGGGCCTGGCAAGCAACTGCTAATTGAAGCCGCCCACACGTTAACCCATTAACAGTGAAGATCCACGGAAAACTTATGTGGCGGAAAAATACAGAGAAAAGTTCGCGAGGTTTTCTTGCAGTGAAAGTTGGCGAAGTTTTCGCCGCTTCCGGCTTTGTAATCTTTTGAAAAGATCTTAGAGGTTAGCTGAGATGGCACTCTCTTTATTATGAGCAGAGTGTATCAATATTACACTTGATATTATGTGATGTGACTCACATGTAGTTAAACTTTGCGTTACTTAAAATCAGCAATCAATTTCTGCATATGATGTATTTTTGTGCAATCTTGTTCTTTGCAATTTAATGAGCTTAGTTTCTGAGCAAAACATCAATAAAGTAGTCGCCTCTTTTGGCACCAGCAAAATATACCTTTTTGCAGGTTTTCCATTACCTTTTAAATACCGAACTTGTGTGTTATAGTAATCATTTCATCACGAATAATTTCCTTAAGCTCTTCAATTGTCTACGGTGTTCCTTGGAACGTAATGATGAACAAGTTGTTCATGATCTCCCATTGTACGGTTCTTAAATGAACTCGATACCAAAGGCCAAAAAAAGTTGTTACACGGCGCTTCTTTGCAAAATTATTTAATATTTAATATTTACAACTAAACGACTTTTTTCAATGTTCAAAGTAACTACTATATAATGGCAAGTTCTTTTCGTCTAGTTAAAATTGTACTCAATTGCACTGATAATTATGATAATTTGATGGGTTTTTGTGTTGGTCTTCTGTAGTTAAGATTGCATATTGTAAACCTTTTATGCCAATGTTCTTTACATCAACTGTATTTTAACAGAAGTTTCTTTTTCCCTGTTCTACATATTGGGTTGACCGAAAAGAAACCGGTGATGATATGATCATACATGATCATGGTTTATTGTGGTATATTTAACTTCTCTCCAATCTCACGCTCAGTTACATGACAATCTGATTCGATTAAAGCCTTGATAACGTCATCATCAAGTGCACTTGGCCGACCTGAACGTGGCTTGTCTTTGAGTGAAAAATCTGACAAATCAACTTTGACACTGTGTATCTTTTAAGGCTTCGTGACCATACACATCACGTAACTTTTTAGCAACCTGAGCTGCATTTTTCCTTCACGGAAATAAAAAAGTAAAATACGAAAATGCTCCTTTGTGGGCGCCATATTAAAATTGCCGTCAAACAAACAAATATAAACAAAATTACGCTCAAGCTAAAATTCTAAAGCAAGCTAAAAGTGCCAGCTGATAACTGACAAAAGATAGAATGCAATAACAGAGTCATGAGCCGCTCAAAAAAATTGTCAAACCAATGTGCAAAATCACCGGTTTCTTTTCTTATATATATATGTTATATAGCTTAAGTAAGTTCTTTTCTTTTTCGGTCAACCCAATTGCTTTCTTAAAGTTTCAAATCAAACTTACCTCTTCGCTTACCTTGATGTATTCTAGACTGAAGGAAGACTACAGTAACACTAAAGTAAAGTGATTTTAGGACAAATGATTCCTAACCAAAGATCTTATTGCTCACTGCAGTAATCTGTTGAGTTCCGTTAACCTATTTCTCGTTCATCAACTACCCAAGCTAAAATATCTCTAAAAAAAAGTGTAAATAATGATGTACAGTCTCTTCAGCTGTCGCAATTCAATTGTTCATTCATTTTGGGGATCTTTTGCCGCTTCAATTTCGATTTCTCAATAGAAATGTGTCTCAATCTGAATAGCAACCGAATTGATTCATGAATGATGCTGTATGCATTCGATATTCGTTATTTAGTATTCAATATTCAGTTGAGTTGTTTATTTGGCGATCACAGATGACAGAGAGAGATAGATGAGGTACGCAATGCAAGGGAGCGGGGCGAGGGGGGAAGGGGGCAGAAGGGGAACCCGTTTGTTTAAATTGAAATTGTAATTGACGAAATGCTTGAGATTTGCCGCCTTTAACAATGCGCGACGACGACGTCGATGACGACGCTGGCCAGCGACGTCGTAATTTGACGTCAATTGGCAGCAGTTGCCAAGGGGGGATGGTGCAGCATGGTAGATAGAGGGGGAGGTGGTGAGGGAGGGAAGGGTGAGGAGAAGAGCAACTGTAGCTCGTTCTCATTACATGCCGCATAGTTTCATTAGGCTAATCAAAAGCTCGCTGCGCCGCTCTCATATTAACCAAATTTGATGTCGGCCTAACTTCCCCACTACCGCCCTGCCTCCCCCTTTCTCCACTCTCCTTGCCTTTTTGCTGTTTTGCCACTCAAAGCGCAGGCCAAAAAAAAGCTGGCCAAGATGCCTTTTGATACTTGGCCAGGGCCGTGACTTGGAGTGTGCCGACGCCGCCAACGCCAAACGCCGTCGCAGTGCTGCACACACTCATCATGCAGCTACAGATACAGATACGGATACGGATACATATGCAGCTATAGCTACATATACAGATACATATACAGACGCATCTACAGGCAGCTTATACTCAGGCCAGGCCAGGCCGCATTGCCTTTTTGTTTGCTGTTATCGCCGTTTTGTGTTGTTGCTGTTCCTGCTGTTGTTGCTGTTGTTGTTGTTCTTGTTGTTGCTGCTGTTGTTGCTGCTGCTGTTGTTGTTCTTGTTTAGTGCAATAGTTGGCTCCGCCCATCATCAGAATGGCACTCGGCAGTGCGCTAACATATTATAACCTATAGCGCATATCTACAGCACACACACACACACACTCAAGCACACACTCACACACACACACACGCTCGCTCGCATGCCGCAATAGTTGAAGAGTCAATGCGGTCTTTGGGTTTGTCTCTTTATTTCGCCTTTTGCAATTCGTGTTTTTTTTCTCGTTTCACTTTTTTGTACCTGTGCCAAAAAAATTTTCAAATTTTCAAATGGCTTCTTCAATAGTGGCCCAACTTGAAATTGGCGAGTGTTGCCACACCCCCCGCCCCACTATTTGCCCCCTGCTGCAAACACACCCCGTCTTGCCACCCTCTGGGGGTTTTGTTATCTGTTTTAGCCATTTCGTGTGTCTCTTCAATCTCTTTTAATTTTTATTGTTTTTTTTTGTTTTTTGGCATGAGTTGCTGCCGTGCTTGGCTCGCTAAATTAGCCAAAGTTGGAAATATCAACTATGAAATTAAAGATCTGCCCAGAATGTTGATGTTGGTTTAATTTGCGGTGTGGTTGGCGGTGGAGAAGAGGATTTCACAAAAGTTGAGGCACTTTGAAGCGTGGGAAATATAAGTAATGTAAATATGTATATGATGCAGAAAAAGAGTAATATATCTGGTCACTGTAAGAAAGAATATCCAAGTTAAATATGTTGCAAAACAGTAAGAGAAGATCTTCAATAAAGTGTAATTTATTTTAAACTATAATACTGTGTTCGGTCTACAACAAATTTTATCACATTGTTGCTTATCTGTATCCACGTTTCAATTGACCCATCTATCTAGATACTTATGAGTTAATATCCCTTTATTCTAGACGTATTCCTCTTTCTAACTGCATGCCCGCGGATTTTGTTTGCTATTTTGAGTTACTAACATGAACTCTGCGTATCTGATTGGGTTTTTTCTGGGTTTTTACATTTCTGAATATTTTAATTTATTTTTAAAACTTATTTTATTTTATTGTTACATATAATTGTTTTTATATATTTCCATCCATGATTTTTACTTTTTTAGTCGACATTTGGTAAATAAATAAATAGACAGGTACTCCTAAAAGAGTGGCATATTCGATAAAGAATTCAAGAGAATTAAACAACTAGTGGGAGTCTTAGAAAAACGTTTGAAAGAGTTATTACTTTTCAAGAGTGTTTTATATGAGATCTCTTAAATTTAACTACAATAACAATGCAGTTTTTAAGTTTGATAGTATATGTATAAATTATTTGTGAAATAAATAAATTGATTAATGAATTTAAATTAAATAATTAATTAAATGGTCTGATAAATAAGTTCAACCTTTGAAAATAAGAATAAGTCACTTGCAACTATGTTTGGAGAAATGGGAGGGTGTGAAAGCTATTGCAAGCGCAACCAATACATTATTTAATTTTAAAAATATGGCAAATGGGTTGCTTAGAATCCTTGCTGATCTCAGTTATTTCTCTCACTTTTAATCTGCGATTGTGCAGATCAATTTAGTGAATTTTGCAAATGTAGCTGATCAATGAGCGTTTTAGATGTATCTCTTTTCCTATGGTAGTACTTTCCTGCTTGAATTCAGGAACCCAGAACTTAACAGCTGTTAGTTTAATTTAATTTTAATTTATTAAATTTATTTAATTTATAGTCAAACTATGGTCAGTCGACTGTTTAAAAGTAAACCAGTAAGAAAAGCAACAGTCGCGCGGCACGCGACAGTGGAATACCCTTCGACCTATGTTCCTATGTATGTACACATATACATATGCACATGCTTCGAAATTATTCTCGACAGATGGCGTTCGCGGTTCGCGCTCTCCTACCTCCTTTGTTAGTAGACACAAGCACTTGGTATTATGCTCATACTTCCTTAAATTACTTCTGTGTTTATTGTCCGATCGTATTGCAATTCGGAGAACACGTAAATATTTCATTCAGCTTAGTATATGTTAAGTTCAAAAAGTTCAATATTTTATACAGCTTTTACAAATTGAGTTCAAAAATTAAATAATTGATTTGCAGGGGCGGTGGGCGTGGTACCTATTATTTGAAATAAACTTGATCAGCTTATAGTACACAGGAGTCTGTCTGCCAAATTTGGTATATATGCTTTTATAATAGCTGAGATCTGTGTGTTCACACAGACAGACAGACAGATATGGCTCAATCGACTCCGCTTGTGATCCTGAGCAAGAATATACTTACTTTATGAGGTCTCCAGCGCCTCCTTTTGCCTGTTACATACATTTCGACAGAGATAGTATACCCTTTTTGATCATTTTCAATGGTCGAAGGGTATAAAAACCAAAAAAAAGGCTACCTTTTGGGGTCACAGGTAATTCCTAAGTTGCGTTGCAAATTTCTGGCTAAAATTCATATTCCTCTTTGTAAGCCCGTTTGATGTTCCAGTTTATGGATTTTTAAAAAATCACTGATGATGATTTAGTTAATCGATTGTTTAAGGATAATTTATATAAGGATATATATATAATATCTATTTTAATATCGCTGAAGTTGATATTTAAGCGGGAATGCCTGATACAATTTAAGTCAATATAAAATGTGTTAGAAATAAAATAAGATTTAAATAGAATCATTCCCTTCAATTTGCAATTTAATAATTCTAAATTCCCAAAGATATTTCGTTTCGAGAATCCATTGGATTGCCCTAATAGAGTGTGCTGTGAGTTGAGGTTCCATCCATTCCATAACACCCTAATAGACCCGTTAGTCTCCTCCTCCTCGCCGCATTGCTTGTGTAGTGATTATGTCTTTAGGGCGCAACTTGTCCCGCTCCGCCCACCATGATCGGCCATTCACTCTGTGCGGCTGCTCCTCAATAGCTCCTCAAGCTGCCGCCGCTGCTGCTGCTGCTGCGTGTCTATCTTGAACTAGCGACGCAGTCTTCGTTTAGGACTTGTTCCTGGCCAAGGCAGGCAGGCAGGCAGTGAGGCAGGCAGGCAGGGAGGCAGGGTAAGTTGAGACTCTCTTGTGCTGCACCGGAACAACAGGAACAGGCAGGCGGTCTCAGCTCAGCTTATAAAGGGGGGACTGGTTCTCAAGTGGCCTCCACTTGCAGCAAAGCTTACGCCTTTGGATTTTGTCGCCACTCGAGCACACACACAGGCAGAGACACACGCACACACACACATACAGGCACACACAGTTGCGTCTCCCACACACACTCGAAAAGTGCTGACAAAGACCTAATCTAGGGCGCCCATAAACAGGCTGAGGCGTGTTGCCACCAGTAACTGCATAGTTGCTGCCACTGATGCTGCCGCAGACAGGTCGCAGTCGCAGTCGCCGTCAGCGCAGGCAGCGCAGTACGTGTTGATAACTGCAGAGATGATGCAGCCCCACTCGGCAGCGTTTTGGGCTCAGATTTTTAATGATTGGCACGATTGTCTCAGCCACTTAACAATGCACCCAAGTGTGGCTGAACCTAGAAGGGACGCACTACGGCCTGCACTATACTCACTACACCCTAGACCCCATGCCCCTAGACATCATCCCCCTATCCTATCTACCCTCTGCCCTGGCATACCCCAGTTCCTGGCTCGTCTCTGGTTCTACGTGACGTTTTGGTGTCAACTAGCGACATAACTTAATGAAATGTAGCGCAGTGTCTGCTCCCCAGCCCCCCAGCCACGCCCCCTTGCACAGCTGCGGCGTAATTTAATTTTAATTTCGCAAGCAGCTTGCTGGAAGTAATTGTATGCATTGAAAACGTATTTGCCGCTATCGCAGCCAAACACTCGACAGGCACAGTCTCTCCCTCTCTCTCTCTTTGTCACTCTGACAGTAAGTTGGCCCCCGCTCACTTCCCCCTGCCCCTGAAGATTTGTGAAACACAATACGAGGCAGCGCGTCGCAAAAGGCTTTCCGCCTTTTGCTATTTTGGCTGTGCGTTCAACTGAGATACTATTTATACATGCGCTCAGATACAGATACCTCATACAGATACAGATACATTTGCATCTGCAGCACAGCAGAGACATGCCCATTACTCATGCAACAAACAAGGAACTGAACAGGGGAAGAAGGGGTAAATGTATGAAAAGCAAATGGAAAATCTATTCACATATCGCTCACATTTCGATGCCGGTTGAGCGATAAGGTCTTGCAACCAGACTCCTCTATGAACACAGATACAGATACAGATACAGATACATCTATATCTACATTCCCCATACTGTAGCTACAGATACTTTGCGCAAATAAATATGCATTTTTCTCGATTTATCCGAATATCGTTCGGTTCGTTCGCTTTGTTTACATTGCGACGCGCTGCGTTTCGTGTTTGTTTGGTAAGAAGGCGTGGTAGGGTGGGGGGAGCAATGGAACAAAGGGAAGGAGAGAGGAGGGAAGGCAGTCTCTTTATTTACTTTCGGCATCAGGTCTTTTCTACTTTTGACTGTTATTAACTTTGTACAGCTGTCAGTTCAAGGGTCACTCACGGGTTAAAGCTCAAGAGGTGCGTCTCAGAGCGAGCTTGACTGTATCTTACAAAGGGTCGTTCTATCTGGCAGCCCAAGTGAGATACTTAAATGAGTAAGAAACATTTTTTTAAGAGTAATTTGCAATGTATTCGGATAGAATACCTTTCAAACATGGGATATCCTTGGAAAATGGGTGCAGAGGATTCAATGATAGAGCCGGCGTCATTTTCTGGCATAGGCCAGAACACCATCAAAGAATTGCTAGGAACTAAAGGCTCATACATAAGGAAACAGGACTGTGATCTAATATCAGGTCTACACTAATCCTTCCTAGTTACTACACACAAAAGAAGTAAAATCAATTGATTAAACTAAGCAAGAATTCTCACAGAATACAGGCCTTCTCAGAGAATTTCTGACAAGCATTATAGGCTAAGGTCCTCACTACGCAAACTTTATATAGTCCGCAATACGACACGCAGATTCTGCGAACTAGAGAGTAAAATGCCACAGTATGAGATGAACAACACTAGGGAAGCACCTTCTGGAAATAATTAGATAAGGTAAACAAATAAAGGTAAAATCTTTAAATTCCTAAGGAACACTGGTGTTCTGTCTCCAATTATAACAGTTCTCCTTCTATTAAACACAATATATATTTATTATTTCAAAACAAGTGTTCAAGTAAATAAAAAAAAATAAATAAGAAATATGTTTATTTTAATGTGTTGCTGCGTACGCATTATTGCGAAAGTGACGCTCTTTATTTCATTGTTGCACAGCAGCTTACATTTATCGATAAAAACTTAAGTATTTTAAACGATATTTTCTCCACGATATTTTGGTATGTATTCGAATGCCTCAAATTAGGCATGGTACGGCAAGGCTTGGCAACTTTTATCGCAACTGCACTAAAAATTGAGCTTAGCAGGGGTATGATAGGTCTTCTAGGTTGCAGTACAGACCTATTCAATAATAATAATATGAAGTCTATTCTGGATAGGAACTTCTTTTTTCTTCATTGGGAAACCTTCAGAGAGTTTTCTATCGACAGTGTCTGGCATGTATTGCAGCATATCTTAGTTTGTGTTTATATCTTCAAAATATATTCAAAATGTTCTTAATCATACAGCAATATTTGTTGACTTTGTGCCTCGAAATACATCTAAAATGAAGTGCATATAGAAAGTGTTCTCTGGCTTTCTTTAGAGCAAACTATGAGCACTCATACTTGGATTGATTCACTTCCAGTTGCATAAATTGGTATAGAAAAGCGAAATTGAATTCGCGAGTGAATTTTTGAGTTTGCAGCGCTCTAAATTCTATTTGAGAGGGACGGGGGAGAGGGAGGTGACAACGGAAAATGGCAATCGTCCGAGTGGAACTCAATCAGGAAACGAAGCGATGATGGAAATATTTGCGTGACTTTTAAAAATCATTCTCGGGTGCGTCTACAAATTGCTCAACTATCCTATTTCTATTGGGGGCGTTGCGACCTAAGCAGCCGGCGAATGCCGACCAGGTGACCAAATAGAAGGACAGTTCTGACAGCAGAAAAAGCAGGGGAAGGGGTAGAGGGGGAAGATGGGAAAAGGCAGCGTCGTCGCTGCTTCGATTTCCTGATTAATTTATGCAGTCGGGGGCAACGTTGGCAGCCAGTTAACAACAATTTGCCGCAAGCTTGGCTCCAATTGAAAACGCTGCGCTGCTGCAAAAAATTGTCAATAAAATAAGTGAGTGACAGTCGTCCAGTCTGTCAGGCACACTGCACCCCCTGCACTCTGCAACCTCCCTCTTCTCTGCTTCCCATGTCAGTTGGTCTGTCACGCAGTCAGTGCGTCCGCCATCAGTCAAAGTTCAGTTCTCAGTTTTTTCTTCTTTTTGGCTGTGCAACATTTCCTGCTTCCTCCTGTCTCCTTGCTCCTTACCTTGCCACCTCCCCCTTTATCCCTGTTGTCCCTCAGCTGCAATCTTCGCTTGTGTTTTCGCAGCTCGCTTCATTTTCCTTTGAATGTGATTATCCTAAGGCTGTGGGCAAGCTACGCTTCGCTTTGATAGATGGTCACCGTCGTCGCGTCACGCCGCGCCTAGCTGGCTGCATCTTTCTCTCTCTTGGCTTGCACCCTCCTCTCTCTTTCTCTCTCTCACTCTGCATTCTTGCACTGTCTACAATGTCCTTGTCCAGCAGCTACAGGCGGCGGCCAGCTGCTGCTGGTGCTGGCTCCTTGTTCGCTGTTTTGTTGACTTTGGCACGAGTCTGGTTAAAAAGTTCACACATGCCACACGCCTCCCGCAATCACACACACACACACATATACACTATCACACATACACATAAACATATATAGTGGAACTACTCGTCTCTTATGTGTGGCTGGCTGCAGTTGTTGTGCCTTGGGGCCAAGCCGTGCTGTTGTTTTAATACCCTGTGGAACCTTAAAACTTACTACTTACTTTACCATATAAAGTTTGAATAAATACATATTATTTATCTATATATGTACATCCTCGATATTTTTAACAACTTTCCCCATTATGACTTTACTTAATCACAAATTGTACGCTCTCAGGGCTCTTATCAAAATGTGTCGGCGGATCGATAACAGAGACAGTGCCAGGGTTAACAGCGCCTGTTAATTAACATTGTAACTGCAATTAACTGCAATAATATACAAACTGACAAACAGACACTGCATGCACTACAGGGTATCATTAAGCCGTGCCAGCTTGTCTTTTCTTGCTTTCAACTTGTATTTTTTGCAGTTCTTCTTCATGCTGTGTTGGTTTTCAACTTTTTGGGGGCGTCTGTCTCCGGCATGGTGTTTCCATATTTACATAAGTGACACCGCACACACACACACACACACCCGCAGCGACACACACACGGAAGTGGCACATACGTGCTGCGACTGCTCGAGGTGCTGGGCAACAATTAATTAACTTGTACGAGCGTATCAAATGCCGACGATGTCGTAGCCTTTGCCGCTGTCTCTGCCTGCTGCAAGTTTGCAATTTTAAGTCGGGTCCGCCTAAAAGCATGCTACGTAAATTCTAAATTAATAAGCATTGCGCATACGCCTCGAGGGACGACGCAACGGAGAGCTTCCCTGTGAGTGGGTGTGGGAGAGGCAGGTCGAGGGGGAGTGGGAGTGGGAACAGGCTCTCCAAACTCGATTGCGCCTCGAATGTGGCGCCTTGTCATATGCCATTACCATGGAATCTGGCCCAACTAATAGACAATTTTTTGGCAACCAGCAGCAGGAATGAACGTGTTGCAACACGAATGTGGAGGGGGAGTAGTTGCATGGGCTGAACATAATACGACCTCGAACTGTGTCGAGGCATCTCGTGCCACGTTGCCAAAGATTCGCCCCGGTTCGCCTCGCATCGCCTGCTCCGGCTGCGGCTCGTTGCCGTGTGCAGCGGAAGCATTTAAATTAAGGACGACACATTAAAATTATGCAATAACAACAGCTATTATTATGTGAGAGCCAGAGGGGGGAGGGCTGCAGTTGGGGGAGGGGGAGGTGCAGCTGGTGGGAGGAACTGTTCAACTTTAAGCTCGACGAAAGTTTTTCGGGCTTGTCTGCCCGGCGGTTTAATGAGCACGCTGAATGTCAACACCCAACGAGTGCAATATAACAAAAACACTCCCCCGCACCACCCACCTGCCAGCCTCCTTCCCCGCTCTCTACCCCCCACTGTCGGCACGGGAAGTCATAAGTCGCAGGCTAAAAACTAAAATAGGCAAAGCAGAAGAGCAAATAGGCAAGGAAGGAAGGCAGTCGAGGCAGGCAGGTAGGCAGTCAAGGCAGGCACAGGCACAAAAGGCTGCAAGAGCTGCCTCGTCTGCCTCACACACACTCAGACACACAGACACACTTACATATGTAGCACACCGTATCGGCTGGGGATTTTCGGTAGCACCCGAACCGGGTTATCGACTTTCCCCGCTTCCCTCAGCCCCCATGATGTTTGTTGTTCCTGTGCTCGGGGGACGCTTTTCTTGTCTTTTGGGAGCCGCTTTTCAATTGCAGACGCCGCTGCTGCACTTGGCTGGCAGTAGTTTTCCGCCCGATATTGGGCCTCGCCTTTGTTACTGTTACCCCCTTGCCCTTCGCCACCTCCCCCGGGGAGTACCTAGCACACTTACCACAGCTGCATTGATTTCAATAACTCCCGCCGAGGGAGTAGACATCGAGCACGCCAAGTTCATGTTATAAGCAGCAAGCAGCTGCAGCTAACTGCAGTTTAAAGTGCTATATATGCAGCTCTATTATAAGTTCTGATTTCGATACTATTAGCAGTACTATAAACAACAGTTCCAAAGTTCAACTATAAATTTGGGACAATTTCTGGGACTCTTTCTGAAATTGATCTTGCTTTGATCATCCTTTTAAGTTTCTAAATTATTCTTTGATATCAATAGAGTTTGTTGACTTCTGTTATATGCTATTCGAATAAAATTCAGTTTATTTTACGTAGCACTGTTTTTTAAGGTCCTGATCCGTCTTTGTATTTGTTGGAATAAATGTGTATGTCTTGATCTGTAATGTTAATTGATCTGTAATGTTAATTGGTACAAGAGTAAATCAGCATTTTAAAGCATTCTGTAATGTTAAATAACATAATTAAGTTACTTGTCCACTTGCTCATGGAATGTTAAAAAGAAAAGAAGTGCACGAAGCACAAGTTCATTAACTAATAAATATATATGATAAAATAAACAAATCCAGTTTATTATGAACAGTATTGAACTTAAATGACCTTAAGTTCAGTCTTTATTTTGGAAATAAAAGTCAAGTTCTTCAAGTGTTCCTTAAAAGTCAAACCATTAAGTTTAATTTGTTTTACTGTTGAGTGTAGCACAGTTTACTTTATTGTTATTTATATTGCCTTTATTAATCATTTACGATTCCTTATTTACCATTCTCAGGTGCGTAGTGATAGTCCCGGGGGCCCTTGTGCAAAGTTTCTTTTGTTGTTTGTTTTTGGTGTTAAAATAAAGACACCTAATTATATATACTAATATATACTAATTATATTAACTTTTTTCACGATTTTACACTGAATAATATTACCAATTTATCCAATCATTTTTTTCTCATAGTGTTTTACAAATATTTATACCCATTACTCACAGGGTAGAAGACAATTAAAACTCCCAAAGTATAAATATTATTCTTCAGTATCCAAAACGGATTTAATATATATCCGTCTGTTCATCCTTTCCTCTGTCTCTGCGCTCGTATGATATATGTTATTGTATTTTAAAAGCTTGAGACATTAAATTTGATCATGTTTATTTGTAATACTATTAGAATTATAAGGTCTTCCAATTTGCGCGAGGGGTGGCCTTGGTTTTTTGTTCTTCTAAACGGGGACCATTGTGCAACGCATACCCTGCACTCGCCTATCTACGGGTCTGTCCTTTGTTAATATTAGTTCTTCTTTATTTTATGCTCTTGCATTCTTTCGTGAAGTTCGTAAACTTTATTCTCTTATTTGCATTCCCATAAAAACTTAATAGATAACCTGCTAATTTAGTATAGTTTCATATAGTCTACAGTAATGTTACAGTAATGCCATTTATAGACTGTTCCATTATATTTCCATTTATTGCATAGTTCTCTTCTCCGTCTTTAGCCTTAAGTTCCCCCAACTTCCTTTGAGACAACTGTTTAGGCATTTAATAGTACAACTAAATATGTCGCCCGGCATATTTGGGAGTCGGCAAATTTATAGCTTGACTAAGGCGCACTACAAGTGTCGCTCTGTCAAGGGGGTACCTTGGCGGGTTAGTCGCTTGTTCGGTGGGTTAGTCACTCGGTCTTTCGGCTGTTCTTCCTCTCTCTTTCTCTCCCTCTCTCGCGATTTTATAGTCGCATCCAGTTGATGATAGTCGTGTCGGGGTTTTGTGGCTTTTTCGTGCTGCCAAGTCTGGAGGAGTTCCCGACTCCGACTCCAGTTGGCTTATCAGCTGCAGCTCTCGGAGCGAACTTCGGCAACAACTTAGCCTTCATTGCTTCCAGTTGGTTGCATGTTTCATTTGCTTTTGCTTTTGCTCTTTGCGACGTGCAACTTGCACTACGAGGCACATCGCGTCTTGCCGGTCAACAGCATTGTCAACAGAGCACAGCAGGCTCAGCCAACGTCGAGCCGAGCCGAGACAGACAGAAGGACAGACAGCACAGACAGGAACATTGCCTCAGCCGCGCTTCCGTTTTGCAGTGAGTCAAATATATTGCCAACTTCCTGCAGCCCCGACTATTCCATGCCACACACAGCTCTAGGCACCTTCTCGATACGTTTTTTGTCGTCGCCAAATTCGACGATGCGACGCCAACAGGGAATAATTCGGTTAGCTTGGGATTGCTACAGCAGTTTGTTAAGGATAGTAAGTTTAGTTGATTAAGAAAAGGCAATACTAGAGAGCTCTGAGAAGGCTTGCGAGAGTGAACTTAAGGTTTCATTTAGAACTTATAGGTAGGCAGACTAAACTCGTTCTTAAACTTCCTTCAAGATCTGAAAACTGATGTAGGTGGGCTGCATTATGTTGAGTACTGCCTTAAAGATCTCATGATGGAATAAATAAAGGTATAATATACTATTATTATTGGTCGTTTTAATTGATTTGAAGAAGGTGAAGAAGAACCTTGGACTCAGGTATAGGCATCACAATGCTTGAGTTTATTGAATTTGATCTAATAATAAAGCGATTAATCGCTAAAAAAAGAAAGAATCGCATTACATCATATCAGAAAATAATGGGAAAATATAATATATATATGTCTATATATAGTATACAGTAACTGATATAATATATGTTGACAGGCCACAAGTTATTACAACATTGATCCTCTTCACTTATCTGTAATATTTTGTATATTTCAAACAAGTTTGCTAGGATATAAATGCAACTAGTTTCCAGTTTCGTTATTCATTCCACGGTTTTATGTGCCTCTTCCTGCTTCCCTCTTCCTTCTTCTCTCCTCCTCTCCATTCGCCTATTTACCCTTTTTACTTGCTGTTTTTTCTACAGGGTAGTCTGAATCCACTAAAAATTCTAGAGTCGGCTCTCGACATCGATTAAGTTATTACGAAATGTGCACTACGTGCCGCGTCTTCACACACACACACTCACACACACACACACACTTACACAGAGAGAGATGTTGCCTGCCTATGCAGACAGCAGCTCCTGTGCGTGTGTCTATGTCTGTGTGTGGCTGCGTCTGAGCCTGCTTGCCTGCAGCTCCTCCTCTCTGCTCCTTCTGCTCCCCTTCTTCCTTCTGCTCCCCTCCTCCACTGTTCTGCACCTCGCCACCCCCGCTTCGTGGAGGGACTCACGTAATTTTTGCCTTAGCCTCGAAACTGGGTCACAATTTTCGTATGTCGTCGTCGCTTTGCATAACCGAAAAATGTTGTATCGCTGCAGACATTTTTGTTTACCTGCGCCCGCCCCCCCTCCACCAGTCCCAGCACCTACTCCTGCTCCCCCTCCCGGCCTCTCTCCCTCGCCCTGCCCCCCTGTTATTATGTCAGCTGGCTGGGGCTGATTGACACGCGTGCATATTGCGAGCTTTTGTCTGTCTGTCTGTCTCTCTGTCTGTCTCGGGTTGGCTGGCTGGCTGGCGAGCCGAGGTCAAGTCAAAGAGTGTCACAACATGTCTGCTTCCGGCACACACACACACAAACACACACACACAGACAGAGAAAGAGGCAGGAGAGGAGAGGTGCACAGAGGCAGACAGACACGCGCCTGCTGACGGTGTTGTTTACATATTAAAGTTGCATGACCCCGCCAACTGTAGCAGCAACAGCAACAACAACAACAACAGTAACAACAACAGTTACAGTAACAGTAACAATGCAATGCGAGTCTGACAACAACGAACGCGTTGTCTGTTTACGAAGTTTTGCAACAACTAAGCAAAGTGCAACTTCATTCGCACAGCTGTAGCCAAGTTAACAGCGCTCTGTTAACCGTTAACAGTGGCAGCGGGAGAGAGAACATGCTCTCTTAAGTGCAGGCCGCTCTCTTACACTCGCGCGCTCTCCCACACGCCCACTCTCTCGCACGCGCTCTCTCTCTCTCTCACTCTCCCACTCTCTTGTTGCTGCAGTGCACGTGTGTGGGAGCTTTTTGCTTTTGTACGAAAGCGCTTTTCATTCATAAAAATGGCTGACAAGCTTTTTCCTGCCTTGCCGGCTGTTGCACAAAAGCGACGCTAGCTGGCGCCACAGTGTCGCCACACGATTGACGCGTTCAATGGCAAAAAGGAAAGCAAAGCAAAAACAAATGGAGAAAGCAGCACAAAAAGAGGCACAAAAAGCGACACTGCAATGTGTCTTGCTGCATCCCGGCCTCTGCTTCTCCTCTGCTGCTCCTCTGTCGACTGCGCTGTCCGCCCCTAATGTCAGCGCTTGTTTTGATGCAAGCTCACGCGCCGTAAACAACTTATTATCATTGCCGCTGACTTTTTCTCGCTCCTCCTCCTCCCCCGCTCTTCCCCTTCCCCTTCCCCTCTTCCTCTCTCACTCAATTTGTTGGCTGCCTTTCAACTTATATTGAGCACACACACGCCCCACAGCGGAAACGCAACGCAGACATTTGTAACGTTTTTTACCTTGCGCGTCGCCAATCTGCGACGCCTGATCAGCTAAAATAAGCAGGGGCGGAACAGCAGGCAGGGGGGAGGGCCGAACGAGTTGCGCTGCAGCGGCGTCGTTTAAGTGGCCCCGTCCTGGCGCAAGAAAAGGACCCCAGAGAGGGAGAGAGAGAAAAAGAAAGAGAGGTAGAGACGGAGCAGGAGGCGAAAGAAAAAATCCATCAAGCCGCGTGCCAAGTTTCAAATTTCACGACTTGCATTTCATTTGCAATGCTGCCACGCCCCCTGCCCAAAAGAGCTGGCAAACTTTTATCTCTGCGACATGTTTGGACATGTTTTATATGTGCTGCACACTCCACACCCTCCCCCTGGGTATAAATCATAAATACACTCACATTTCATTTGAAATAATTTGTGGCATATTGGCAATTATTCATTCTCCGCGTCTTTTGTTGTTGTCGCCTCATCCGTGTGTTCCCCTCCTCCCTTCTTCGCTTCTCTTCATCTTCTCTTTTTTTCGCAAGTTGTCCTTCTCCTTTTTTGCGGCTTAAGTGCGACGAATTTCTCCTGATGTGGATTTTGTTGCGGATTTGCTGCCTGGCTCGGCTTTATCTCTCTCCCACTCCCTCCCTTTCCCTCTCTCTCCCTCGGCGGTGACATCGCATAAAAGGTGTAGCCCATAAAACGACATCAGCCCAAAGCAACTTGCAGTTACTGTGGGGTCAGGCTGCTGGGGGGGAGGAAGGCAGTTGGGTGGCTCGGCAAAAAGTTGATTTAGTGCTTGCGGCTTGATAAGGAGACACAAAACATATAGACATAACGGTGTATATTGGACTACAGCGCGGCGCCCGATTTCTTGTGCGAATATCCTCAGACAACAAATGAAATTCTGGAAACGGAATTTGAAATTGGGGTAGCTTAGTTACTTGAGAGATTCATATGAAATATAGTTATAAAGATTACAATATTGTAGGTTCATATAGGGGAGATAATAATAATAACAGAGGAACACAGGTTCGATAGAAGCTTTGCTCTCGAACTAAGTTGCAAACGGGAGTGCGTCTCACTTGATGACGTCGGTACTGGCTTGGGACTAGAAGGTCCAAGATATCAATTTCACAAGTCCCTAGGACAATACACCAGACCAAAGTGTGTGCTATAGGGAGCTGCTTTGAGGTCAACTTGAATTGCAACTACTTGAGGATAGATATCGATACAGCGATAAGGTAGCTAGCTAGGATCGAATTAAACTCGACAAGATAGGAAAGACCTAGATCCAGATTCTATGATGAATGAGGAAGCAGACACATTAGAAAATGCAGAGTGTTCCATCATAAAGTCAGTGCCGTCTTGAGGTATAGTCTGAAGCACTATCAGAGAATATTTAAGATTGAAAGCGACTAAGATCCGAGCATTGTTCTGGAAAGGAACACCAGGCTGGCAATAATCTAAGTGCCTTTAGGCTGCTACAACCTTAAGAGGGTTAAGTACATAATGAAGTAAGAATTTAGTGAGAATCTTCCTAGGGATACTCATGGCTCACTGTGGCCTAAGAGTGTTAGGAATACTTGAGTAATACTCTGCACATTATTATAGTATGTCCTCCAATAGTACCTAAAAGAAGAGTTTTGATAAGCAAACACGTTCTTGGAGAGCACGAGACAAGGTCGACTAGCCTAGGCAAGACTATGGACTTCCTTGGGATAACTGGACTGTCTATAAAGCTCTAAGCTCAGCAGGGGGTACAATAGATCTTAAAGGTGGCACTAGATGTCCGCCAACAAATAATAATTAGTAATATAAGAGAGATGATGAGCTAGCTAGAGCCGAAGCTGTATCGTATGTAGCAGTAAACGGGTTCAGTGCAGAAATATAGATATCTTACTTATTTGCTTTATTTTCCTAACACGTTGCATGATTTCCTATCTGTTAAAATTATCCAAACTGCAGAAGTCTTAGAGGAATCTTCATGCCAAATTTGATAGCACTAGTTTCCATAACAGCTGAGATTTACGCATTTAAAGCTAAAAGAAAACGGTCTGAACAGTGTTAAATCATATTGAACGAGAAAGAATACAAGTGTTGAGAGATGATGTTTCTCTCTTTACTATTGAAGCCTCACTTTCAATTATTCCAATATATTTTCCACTTTTTCCCCAACAATAACTTTTCCAATTGCAATGCGCTAAATTTATGTTAAATCGCGATGACTAATTCGTTGAACCGCGGGGGCGAAGCGCATGGCATGCAAATGCCAAAAGGAATTTGTTCGAAATGAAATGAAAGGAAACGCAAATAGAGAAAACTATCGGATGAAAATTGGAAATTGGTTCGATTAACCTTTCCATGGGGGGAGAAGCGCAAAAAGAAATGAAAGAGAGATGGGAAGGAAGGGAGAGAATGGAGGAATGAAGAGTAGGAAGTGAATGGAGAGTGGGTAGAGAAGGGAGAGAAGAGAGAGAATGTCGTTAAGCAGCAACAATTGGAAGCGCAATCCTGCACTGTCCCCAAACCCTCTAGCTAATCCTCTTCAGCTCCCTCTTCCCCCTCCCAACCCTCCTTCAACTGCATCTGCTATTCAATTGCGCTTGAATGTCAGGTGTTAATGTATCTGGCAAATGTATCTTTCAAATGTATCTCGCCCAATGAATTGCAATGCAAGCTAATTTGCCAATTGGGTGGCAACTCCCAGTCCCTTCAGCCTCAACCCCTCCTCTCCCCCCTCCCTCTGCATGCTGAACCAGCTTGCCAAAGTGTGATTAAATGTGTTGCCCGCCTTTTGTTGCGTGTTTTTATTGCCAGTTGCCGCGCACAAATGAAACAGATACACAGATAGAGCCACAGATACAGATACAGCGACAGTTGCAGATACAGATACAGATACACTGTCCCTATGCTTGCCACTGCCACTGCCACTCCCAATGCGGCTGCTTCACATGCGGCACATTAGACAACGCTCGATGAAAAGGACAAAAGCAACAACGGAACAGCGCTTCCTCTCCCCTCCCCTCCCCACTCCCTCCCCTTCCTCATCATCCTGCTCTGCCCCCTTTCAATGGTCCACTCGCCGCTTTTGTGTTTCCCTTTTTTTTCTGCTGAGTTCGCTAAAAAACTTCTTTTCAACAAACGCGTAGCAGGAGCGAGGGGGGAGGGGGGAGGGGGTTCGCTTATGAAATTGGGTTGGGATTGGTTTGCTTGCGCTGTGTTTGCCGCAAACAAGGCGACAACAGCAGCAACAACAACAACAACAACAAGCCCCAATGAAAGTGAAAAAATCTGTTTGCATATTACACAGCGCCCAAGCAGAGCCGCCCCTGGTTCCTGGGCTGCGCTTGCAGCTTCCAGCTGCGCACGCTAGGTGTCGCCAGCACGCGTGCAGCGTCAGCCTCAGCCTCAGCTCGGGCATCTTGAGAGTTGAAGTAATGCGCGGCAGTGGCAGCGACAGCGGCGGCCACAAGTGGCGGCAGCCCGCAACGTCGTCAACGTTTTTTATACCCTGGAAGGGGTATATTCATTTTTGCCAAAGGTTTGCAACGCACCAATAATATATAAATAGTATATATATTCTGAATCAGCATCAAGCAGAGAAGACGATCTAGCCACGTCTGTCTGTTCGTCTGTTGCAAGGCAAATTAGTCTCTCACATTTAAAGTTATCCTGATGAAACTCGTCACACATGCTTCTTTTTACTGCACGCTGTATATAAGTCAAAACGAGCCGGATCGCACCAATATATCGTATAGCTGTCATACAAACTATCGGCAGATTTTCGTTATTTGTCAAGATATTGAATACAAATTCACTACATCGGACTTATTCTATATACAATCAGCGACAAGAAAAAAGCCGCACTGAAATTTTTCACGCACTTTGTAGTTTTCGTTCCCATATAATTCTATTTTTTAGAGGTCGTTAGTATATTTTTAAACATAAATGCATACCAAATATATTAGTAGACAAGTAACATGATTGGAAATTATTCTTTTTTTCCGTGCCCTTTTTATTTGACTTAGTTTTTGCCAGTATGACAATATTCAGTAAACTAATTTTATAAATCATACAAAAATGTTTATTCAACAAATGATAATTTTTTCTATTGATATTCTTCATAAGTGAGTAACAAATGAAAAGTTCTTTGCGAAAAGTTCTTTGGCTTTTATAACACTATTTATCCTTGGTATTGGTATCGAATCATATAAATTCTGCAAATATTCATTTGTGATGTCTTCGTACTATACTTTTTTCCATCAAAATCGAACTACTAAAACATATAGCTGCCTTAGGAACAATCGGCCGGAATGAAGGTTTTTGTATGAAGACCAGTTTTGGTTTTAGAAATAACTTAACTTAGAGACATAATATTGAATATACACAATCGTATTCAATTCTGCACCATTATAACTATTGTAGTAGGCTGGTAGAGGGCCACACTGATATATCGATACTTTTACATACATATAACACGAAGACTGTGTTAAGCCTATGTTAAACCTATGTTAAGCCTATGTAAACTAGCATTAAGATTGAGAGTATGTTAGCGGTTCTCTCGGATAGGGGCATTCTGTTTTGGAGTGTCGAATAAAGAGGAAGTATTGAACCGTCGTGTGTGAAATAATAAAGCCTTTCACACAATGTTATATATGATAACAAGTTCAATTAATTCAATTAATTCAATTAATTTCTTTTTTTCACATTTAAGGTCTTACTTTTAATATAAAATTATTCTTAGAATATTTCAAATTAAAATTTTAATTATAGTTATTTATTGTTTTTTACTTTTAAACTGTCGACTGACCATAGTTCGACTATAAATTCAATAAATTAAAAAAGGATTGAAACAATCGAAGCAGATAAGAACCTGCAAGGGTATGGAATCTTCGGCATGCCGAAACTAGCCTTTCTTGCTCGTTTTTTTTGGTTTCTCTTATGCTGCCACTCGTCCCTGTGCGAGCGGGGGGAGCGTTGAGGGTAAAGGGGAAGGAAAGCGTTGCCCGCCCGTTGCCATTTAAAATTGCTTGGCGTGGCTTGGCTTGTCTTGGCTTTGCCGCTTGTCCTCACCTGTGTGTGTGTGTGTGTGTGTGTTATGTTTTGAATGAACGCCTGCGTCTTTTATCTTTTCATACATTTTTTCCGCCTTTTGTGGCATCGTCGTTGCCATCGCCGCCGTCGCCTGATGCCGCGCAGCGCCACTTACAATCACTTTTATTTCCCTCGCGCCTCTGCTGCTGCTGCTGCTGCCGCTGTTGCTGCAAGCACATTTTCCCAAGTTTTCCTGCAGCAGCATTTTAATGCTCAACAAAATTTGAATTGAATTTGCCGACAGGCTGCGAGATGCGTAGCTCCAAAATGGCTGCCCGCGTCTCAGCTTGTTTTTCACCTTGCCTCTTGTCCTCCTCTCTCTCTGCTCCTTTCTCCCTTCTTACTCATAGTCCTCCTTTCACTTCTCCTCTCTCTCTTCCTACTTTTCTCTCTCTCCCTCCCTCTCAACTCATTCCCCTCTTTGGCTCTGCTGCCGTTTGCAATTTGCATCGTCGCTTGCCTTCAATTTGCCCAAAACTGGCAGCTGCAACTTCCACTGCCACTGCAACTTCAACTTCAACTACAACTTGAAGCATCTCCAACTGCTGCCTCACTCTCTGCTGCTGCGCTGCCCCACCTCTGCTGCTGGTGCAGGTAACGCAGCTGGCACTTTTTGCTCGCGCGCAGTTACACGCTTTGCTTTCCTTAATCGTTTATCCTTGGGATTATGGTAACATAACAATGCCCCGAGCGACCGTGGGCGATGTTGGTCGTCGTCGTTTGCCTTACCCCCTCCCACTGCCCATGTTCACCTCTACCTCCTCGTCCCCATTTACCCCCTTGCGGGGCATTGTAATTGGATGTAAAATGCTAGCTAAACTTGCCACAGCAGGCGGTGCGAAGGAGCGTGCAAGAGGGAGCAGTAGAGGGGGTGCAGCAGAGGGGGATGGAGAGAGGGGAAACAGTAGAGGGGACAGGGAAGGGGGGAGGCTGGTGCAGTTTGGAGTGTCTGCAATTGAGCGCTGCAAATGCACATTTAATTCGTTTTCGTGCAAATGTAAATGCTGCGTGAAGCAGGAGAGAAAGAGAAAGGAGAGAGAGAGAGGGGGAGAGAGTGTACGGCGGTAAGCGCACGCCGTAACCCCCTTTGATAGATGGAGTTGCAAAATCTTTTGATTTATATAGCCATCGTATATGGCAGCGTCATAAATATGCTTGGCCACAAAAGCTTCTTAAATTGTCGCGTTCCTTTCACAACTTTGCAAACGCCGCAGAGCAACGAAAAATGAGGTAGAAATCCCGTTACTATTTGCGAGTGATCGTAGGGGATATAATGGATATATAGTGGATTAACCATTAGTAGTTAATTATATACAAGCAATCTTAGTTGTCTCCTTTTTAAATAACTTTTGTCACAGTCCTGCATGCATGAATTCTTTTCATGTCATCAATACTGCACAGTAATATAATGTACTCATTTTTCACTATAGTTTATTCCATTTGGGAACTTAGGGCCTCTACTAGAGCCTTCCATCGAACCCTGTCTTGTGCCGTCTGTTTATCTGTGTGCCAGGTCGTGTTTAGTTGGGAGAGGTCCTGAAGGAAAGATATTCTCAAGGTCAATACTCATTACTTACTATAAGATAAATTATATAATTAACAGAAAAGGGGTACCCTTTTTTGAGCATACATTTAAAATGATTGCTTTGATTGAGACCCATTTTGAAATGAGTACACCAACAATTACTATGAAATGAATTCAATTAACATGTGCAAAATGAAGGCAACAACGAAGTGGAAAGAGAGGAAAACCCTTTTACTAATTCTGTGTTTGTACAGTTTTGATTCACATGATAAAAACCCTTAAGCGCAGCATAGGCTAGACATGATTGTATCATTCAATGTACAGTACTGTGACTGTCACTATAATAATATGCTCTAAAATACAGCACTCACCATCAAACATTCATAATGCAACATTCATTCTACTCATTGTTAGTGAGCGCACCATTTTTTTCAAGAATGATTCATTTCTCATCTCTTAGTCTTAAATTTGTCGATAAATGTGTCGATTATTTATTGTAGCCAACACATTGATATGTTATCTTGCAGTTCGTTCAAGGAGAATTTATATGTATGTATGAGTATATATATAAATATATATATATATATACATGAGTTTTCGCTTAACAGCTTGCTTAGATAGTTGTTTCTGCATTGTTAATATGTACATATGCTTATCTTGTACTGTTCTTGAATATTTGTATTGCAGAGTGTATAATTTCCGTAACATGTTGAATTGTATGTAATCGATATATTTACAGGTTACTAATTATTTTATACATAATAATGTTATTTAACATTGCAATGTTATCTGGCATTTCTATTGCAGTGCACCTTATGCAGAATTGCTAAACACGAATGGACTATCAGAGGATTCTCAACATGTTTATGTTATCCTACAATACATTTATGTTATCTAACATTCGTGCTGCATTCAGGCTCGTCTAGTCTCCCGCCAGACAATTCAATTTGCGCATTTAGCTTTGCGTTTGTCAGCATATAGTTTGGATATAGATATGTATGAATGTATGTATGTATATATATTTTGCATATGGCTTATCCGACTACCCTTTGGCAAGCTTAAACAAGCAACAAACATTTACTGCGATAAAAAAGGCGCTTCATCATCATCCTCATCGTCATCGGGGATTCTCCTACTCCCCCTCTCTCTCTATCTCTCTTTCTGTTGGAGATCCTTTTGCCGTGGCACTTTCGTAACTCTCTTTTTCGCAGCGTAGAAAATTGCATATACACAAAAGGACACCGCAAAAGCCGCACTTACGTAATACATCACAAAATGTCCAAACGAGGTAAAAGGATTTCCATGGCAGAAGCCTCATTGCCATTGCCCCAGTCTCGCTCTCCCTTCTCCTTCCCTCCTCTCCCTCTTCCTCATATTTTTGTAAGCCAAAATGCAGCTTAACATATCAGCGCGAAAGAGCGTGCAGGGGGAAGTGAGGCTGGAGGCAGACAAGGGAACGAAGCGCTGACCGAGCAACGGCTCCAGACCTCACGCTGCTTCACGACGCTGCCCCAAGCACCTGCACCAGTTGAGAGAGAGGGAGGCAGAAGGGAGAGAGGAGGTAGGCAGCACACATACACACACACACACACATACTCGCACTCTCACGTAGAGGCTGCTGCGGTAATTAATGCAGCGCGTTTGTGAAAATGCGAATACATTTCGCCATTTTGCCTGCGCAGCACGCTCGCCAGCTAGCGTGTGTGAGAGAGGGAGAGAGAGGGAGAAAGAGAGAGAGAGAGAGAGGGAGTGCTGTAGCCGTGTAACCGTTACCGGAGCTGTTGCCGTAGCAGATACTGTGGCTGGGCTGGGTGCAAATGTATTCACGCCGAAACGATTTCGGGTGCATGGCGACACCTTGGTTTGGCGCCCGCTAACTGTAAACACATACATATGTATGTGTAGCTATGCACGGCAGATAGCTACCCCTCTCCCCCCCACCACCCCTCGCACATGTGTGAAAAGTTCCACGTTGCGCTGTTTTGGCAAAATGCAAACGACGATGACGACAACAATGAGAGGCGGTTGCAAGACGAAGGGGGTTGGTAACCAGTTGAAGTTGTAGATACTTTCTGTAGATACTTCTACGAGGAAGAAAATCAAGCGGAAATTTTAAATTTGAATATGTTTTTCTTAGCTGGAAACCGGGAAAAGATTCCCCCCTCTCTCTCTCTATCTCTTCCCCTCCAACTGTTTGCCCATTTGTCTGCCTCTCCGTCTGTTTGTCTTACACATCTTTCGTTGTGTTATTTATTTGTTAGTTTTGCGATTCAAATGTATTCCCCCCTGCCTTCACTTTCTCCGCTTGCCCCCACTCCCCACACATGTTTGCTTTATTTCTGTATTTTTTGTTATTCCTCAAGTGCTTATTATGCACATTTTAAATCATCTGCCGAGCACGTCGAGTACAAGTCGGGTTGGTTAAATTAAGCGCACTTTCATATGGATTGCATGCGTATCTTTGAGGTACACAGTAGCTACAGTAGCAGCAGCATCGCCACGCCACGCACTCGTCACACTGCTTTGCATATGCAGTTGCTAGAGGGCGTAGACTGCGAGAAAGAAGGAGAGGGAGAGGAAGAGGGGCGTAGTTGAAATAATAATGTGTGTACACAATTTCAGGGCGCAAACATCAACTGGGCGTGGCCACACATTTGTCCACAAATATTCTAAAGTATTTCGGTTAAATTAAATTCCTGATCTGAATATGAATGAAATATCTGAAAATGTAAGTGGAGGAATCTTTAAGATAATATTGACGATGATATAAAATAAAAAATAAATATCAATCGAATTAAAATTTACTTACCATCCTCTAAATATCTTTGTGCCTAACTATTATAATCTGTATCAAATTCATGTTATGTTGTATATTCCCTTCATTATAAAGGTTACTTTCACATTCGTTGAACAGACAGTTCAACCTTTTTTAAAGTGCCCAACTATTTTCAGTACTTTAAATTACTCAATGTCATGTCCAACTTGTTCCGCCTCCCCTCACTTAAATATTCTTTTCCAGGGTATTGCAATTTTACCAAAGTAATGCAATCAAATGTGGTTTTCCATTAAACATTTCTAGGTTTATTGTAGTGCAGACATTTGTACAGAAAATTGTATAGAAAAATATTTTGTTTAGTCTGCAAATAGAAATAGATGTTTGTAATTTTGCAACTTTGGTTTCGGGCTATTTGGCAGCTACCAACATATTTGTCACGTCGTGATTGCCAATTGCCGGTAAATATTTTCCGTTTTCACATGCTGCCATTCAAACTATTTATGAACTTGCAATTTACTGACGAGTAGTTTGCGCAATCATTTATTTCAGCATTTTTATGTAATTGTTAAACGAACTTTTTAAATTTCATTATGAAAAGAAAAACTGCTTGAATAGGTTAGTTAGGATGACTCGAATGGACCTAATCTACTAGGTATTCTCTATTAAGAGGATGCGTTGAATAACTTAAATGCCCTTAAGTCTTTGGCAATATTTAGTGTTAATTATTTATTTCACCCGTAATAAGCGCATCTCTTTAAATATATTTATCGAATGTGAATCTTACATATCGATATATGTACCGATTAGTTTAATAGTATCTCACAGCGTGACCATATCCTCCTACATATTTAGCACACGGTTTGGCAATTGAGTTGTTACTAACTACACATGAATATATCTGACAACTCAAAGTTGCCAACAATGTCAAATTCATACCAATGACAGCTGTTTATATTGTTTACAAGCTACCAGAAGAATTGACGTGTCAGTTTTATAGAACTAAGGGTTTTTCGATAGTGTTCTCTGGTGAGAACATTTCCCCTTCTGAGTATTTCATAAACTCTTAAAATTACCGTATTTATTTAACTGATCGCAATTACGAACAGCTACCCGAAGTGGTTTTCCATCTCAAGTAAGTGTATGGGCAGCCGTAACCGGCAATGGACGCTGTCCAATTGTTTTAATCTGGCCAGATGTCAAAATCAAACTGACTTACGATTATTACCTGGAAATTGTTTTGGAAACAGCTCTAGAGCCGTGGGCACACAAAAATTTCGGTCGTAGATCATGGACGTTTCAAAAAGCCTCGGCATCGCTTTAAAAACCTTGTGTAAACCAATAATGCTTAAGAACAATGTTCCACACTTCATTTCGTCCACACAATGGCTTTCGAATTCACCAGATGCAAATCCGGTAGACTATTCCACCATGACCATTTTGGTGAGCAAGGTGAGGACTAAATACTACCTTTCTTCCTTGCGGGTAGTGGGTATAAAAATATGCTAGTTTGGTTGCGCTGAAGAATGCTATTGTACGTGAATGGCCCTAAAGATCATCAGAAAACAACTAATTTTTCACCCGTTTAAAGTCTATAGTTTCTAAATATAGTATTATTTACAAACATTTTTGAAATTTGAATCAATAAAATATAATATCTCCTGTATTTTGGTCGTTTGAAAAGTTAACAATTCAATTGCCTTACGCTGCCTACAGGGTAGAAGGTCAACCGAATACGGATGTAACAGGAGAAGGATGCATGGCACACCTCACAAAGTATATTGTTGGTCAGCATTAACAGCCGTGTCCGTCTGTACGAAAATCTGGGTCTCAGAGACTATAACAGCTAGGACTACGAAAAAAATCTTAAAATGTATAAACATTGCCCGCAGATCAAGTTTATTTTTGATTTTGGGCACGCCCCATTCGTAAATCGATAAAATCAGAATTCTCAGCGTAATTTCAATGCACAGTTAAGTCCAGAATTCGTTCTAACCGAAAATCCTCATCTTTAGTCAATGGCAGTGGTTTTATACTCATAATTTTGTCAGGATCAACAGTGTGACGATCAATGCCAAGAATAAATGCCACCCCCTTCATTGTGGGTCGATCACGTTCATCAGGTTGCCAGCACTGTTGCATTATTAACTTTATATGATTAATATTTTTATAGTCTTTCACATCATCCAGTTTCGGGCGTTCGCCTATTAGACAAAATATTATTTAATAATGTTGTAGATAGAGAAGAATCTGTCTAACCTTCTTTAGTAATTCTGTATTGCTTTCCTTTTGCCACCGCATCCTTCATCTCATAAAACGGCTTCTTATCGGACATTACCTCCCACAGCACAATGCCAAAGCTGAAGACATCACACTTCACTGTGTATTTTTCCCCCATGGCAACCTAATAAAACAATTGATATTAGCAAGGGTATATGTAATTTAAGAGAGTACAAACTTCTGGTGCCATGTATGTGTAGGTACCCGTTTCGGCCGTATTGTTCGTCGCAAGTTTTTTAACCAAACCGAAATCGCATATCTTTAAGGTCTTATAATTGTTGGTTAGCACCAAATTCTCTGGCTTTAAGTCACGATGGCATATCTTTTGCTCGTGTAAAAAAGCCAGAGCCTAAAAATGAAAGAAAATTCGGGGATATAATAGTAGTAACTGACTGGATAAGCTATATGTTAAAACTTACAGTGGCGAGTTGATGCATCCAGTTGAGTCTAGCCACATCTGAGGCCTCTCGTATATTATCATCCAGGAACTTCCTAAGGGATCCGAACTCTGCATATTCCATGATTATTAGAAGACTTTCCTCATGCATAGTTGTGCCAAAAAATTGCACAATATTTGGATGTTTAATACTTTTTAAGTTTGAAATTTCCCTTTGAATTGATTTCTTATCGTTATCACTTTTATTATTTATTTCATTAAATATTTTCGCTGCGACCGTACGGCTTGGTCCATTTTTTGGGCTCCATTTCGCTTCGCGAACTTTACCATAGGAGCCTCGTCCAATCTATTATTATAAATTGTATTATAAAGAATTAAAAAAATGATAAACTAAGATCTGGCCCCAATACTGATAAGTTTCCGATGCGAGTGTATTATTTATAAATGTATTGTTTATAAATGTGAACAGTGGTGGTCAAAGTTATTGACACACCTAAAATTTTACAGCAATTGCACTTTAATATATGGTATCAGCAAATCTTATCTATCATGCAATTGTAATTTTGAAGAAAACTGATAAGCGAAATTTCTTACGTCATAGTTTGATTAAGAAATCGGTTCATTGGTTTGTTAAATTACAGTGTAAAGACTAGATGTATATTATTCTTATGCAGCCAATTTTTTTTAGATATATATTATATAATTATTATACCTCTTTTCCCAAATCCAATTCTTTCATATCAATTTGATCTTCCATTTGAGCTTCTTCAAAAATATATGTACGACGGGATAAATACTAAATAATACAAACACCGCAAAGGGCGAAGTCACAAACCCAACTGAATTTCAGTGAACTCGCGACCGACACTTAAAGTCGTTTTGATAAGACAATTTGCGATTAAGTAAAATATCACAATTCGCAAACACACATACATATGTATTTGTTGCTTTATCAATCGAACTAGACACTTTTTGCTATTTTTAACATAATCATCAGCATTTATTGATGTGTATTCGTCATCATATAAAACAACAATAAAATTTATACAATAACTTAATAACTTACTTGCTTTCTGAACCAACTCTGACAGCTATATTCTTAAAAAACTACCAGGAAAGCTTCAGTCGAGTGTGATCGACTGTGACATACCCTTTACCCATCTGACCAATACAATTTCATAAATATTTGACTTCTATTTTTGCGAATTTTGTGTTGCATTCTTTGGTAAGGTACTTCGGGAGCGGCTTCACAATAAACAATTTCTTAAATATTTAACTTCTAGGTAAATGATCTGATCACAGCTAAATTTTGATAGGTATTGTGTTTACCAAAAATTAGCTTTCCTGCATTTAAATTACTCTTGCGATTCGGTTTTAAGTAAGTTAAGTAATAATTCTTGGTATTAAACTTTAAAACAATTCCAAAATAATGATAAAACTCGCATTAGTTTTAAACTGATGATGTTTCAAGGTAGCTTAGAATCCGAGATCAGCCAAGTGGTCATTTGGAGCTTCACACCTCCAAAATATCGCATAAAAACCCAAACAAAAGGTGTTTCCAGTATCAGTGAAGTGTTTTTTGTCGTCTCCCAAACTAATTTTGACGCAAATCTCAAAAAAAAAGTATTTATTGTGTAAACAGTGAATGGAACGATTAGTATTGTAACAAGTTATCGATAGGTTTTTAAATAAAAGGGTATTTGGTATTATAAGCATGATGTAAACTGGTTAAATTGAGAAAGCCACGCCACAAGAAAAGAAAAAAAAAATGAAAATAATTGACTAATCGAAAACTTTACAATTTCTAATTAATTGAAATGTTTATTTAAATTGTTTTTTTTCTCTGTATTCAATATATTTATTTTTAGGCAATCTTTGCTGTTAAATAATCTAGTTTCGTTTTCTTTACGCTCAATTTGCTTCCACCTCTGCCCTCATTCTCTGTGCTAACCGGATCTGTTTGCCCAACCCCACTTAAATGGCTTGGAGTGTGTCGTCGTCACCGTTGCCTTCTCTGTTGCCAGTTACCGTTATCCGTTGCCCATCCAGCCAACTGTCAACTGTGCCGCGTGGCCAGCGGCATTTACAGTTACCAGTTACAAGCAACCTGCAAGCGCGACCTGCGTCAGCGCCTCCGTCAGCGCGAGCGTCATCGTCGTTAGCGTATTTAATTTGAAAACATTTTCGTGTCATTTACGTGAAGTGCAGCGATTAGATGCGGTTGCCTTGCTCACTCTCTTGCGCTCTCTCTCTTTCTCTGCCTGTTCTGCTTTGCTGGCAGTTCTTTTTGTTGTCATTGTACAGAAAGTTTGCCATTCACACGCACACAAACATAGAGAGAGAGAGAGATAGAGAGAGAGACACGAGCACCTATGGAAGTAATTACGGGGCAAAAGTGCAGCAATGTTTGTGATTTGCGCTCTAACAACAATTGATTGCAGTTGTTTGTTGTTGCTCTTGTTGTTGTTAGTGAACTTCCTATGGCTAGTTAACGTTGGACATCGTTTTGTTCAGTTGTTGTTGCTGCTGTCCGGCGTCATTATTAGCCACCCCGTCTGACATTTAGCTTGTTTGCAATTATCTTATGCAAAATAATTTATGAGCATCAATATGAGGCATGCAATGTATCGCTAATTTGCATTGATCGATTTGAATATGAACGCAAATGTTAATCGATATTTCGAATCAGCCAAATTTGTGTATTTTGAATTGACGTAATTCGATACATATCGTTGGCTGTTAGCAGCATCTGTTAATTGGCATTGCTGGACCGCAAGTGGTAATCGATATTTTGAATTTGCATAGCTCTAGTAACATAATGTAATGCAAGACACATCGATGCGTGCTGTTAACAGTCAATATGGCGGGTTCTGCAAATAAATAAGGAAATCTGCACAATTTAAAGCATCTGCTCAGTTGGCAGCTGCTTTATCCTTTTAGCACGCCTTGCTAAATGCTGGAGAAATGCTCTCAAATACGACGTCATAAAAGTTGCACTTCAACTTTGGCATTTTACCTTGGACTGTGCGACTTCTAATGCATGCCAAATGGTGCCCGCATCAATAAAGCGTGCGTCACTTTAATTGCACACAGGCACTCTCTCTCTCACACACACTCATGCACTCGCACTCACACACATACAGACTCACGCGTGGTACACAGTAAAACGCATTGTAGCTGCACTCTTTAGTTTCTTTTCTCTCACTAAGCAGGGAGAGTGACTAAGGGGGTAGGCGAGTGGGGTGAGGAACTGGTAACCGGGTAACCGGTAACGGGTAACGGGTAGTGTAATGGCATTAGCTGCCAGCCGCGCGCAAAGTCATTTGAAAGTTCAACACGTTCAAAAGGTCCCGGACATGCGAAGCGCAGTCTCTCTGTGCCGTACCCTTCCTTCCTCTCTCTCTCTCTCTCTCTCTCTTTCTTTCGCACTGTCTCTGTGTCCGTCTCTTTGGTGTCTTGCCGTGTCCTTTTTGCGCAACTTTCACTGTTTATTCTGCTAAAAGCGCTGGCCAACACTCTCATGCACTCGAGCTGAGAGGGCGGCGCATAGATGGACTCGCGGACAGACGGACGGAGGCACAGTGGGACAGACAGACAGAGACCAAACTGAGAGCAGCTGCAATAGCAACTGGCAAACTGACAAAGCGGTGAACTGGCAGAAGCTTCGCTTTTAATTGACTTTTTATGCGCTGAGCTGCGCACTTCACTACGCTGCCAATTGCAAGTGGCAAGTTGCAATTCGAATTCCACAGCACTCCCCTCAACACTCCATCTTCACGGCACCAGCACTAGACGCCACCCCACAGTGCACTGTGGCATATTCGAGTTGAATTTAACGCGCTTTATGCTGCCTCGCTTCTCGGGTTGGCTTGGGCTGCTTTCCATATCCTGGGGGCAGGCGCAGCCACTGTGACACTTTGCAAGCCATTAAGCATTTTCATTACCTGCCCGAACTGCTTTGCATTTTGATAGCTCCCCCAGCATTGTGCCCCCAGTGGCAGTCGCATCGCAGATGCAGTCCCAGCCAGGACTCTCTACTCTTGCACCCTCCTAGCCTCCCTCCCTGGGCTGCTTTTGCTGACTGCGTGTTTTGTTTACGTCGGCGCTATTAATTGCCACAGCACCAAAATGCAAATTGCAAATGCAACTGCAAATGTCCAGCTGTCCCCGCAAGAGGGTACCACCCTGGGAAGGCAGGAGGGGGCTAGGAGGTATCGCTGGACAGTTACAGCTGCCCGCACACAGAGCCCAAGTTAGCCAACTGCCAAAGTGAATTATTGTCCTGGTTTGCATATTATGCTAAAGTTTTCGTTCGTTCGTTCGTTTGTTGGATTCCTCCACAGATCCCTCCTTCAGTGGGTCTCTCCCTCTCGTTGCTTCGTTCGTTCGTGGGTAATTAAAACGCTTAAAGACGCATCAGTGCGTGACAAATCTTGCTTTTCACTTTCCACTTGGCGGGTGGCAGCAGGGACAGCAGGGACAGCAGGGAGAGCGGGGCAGCTGGCCAAGTTGAGCCAAGTGCAGTGGTGCGGCAGACAAAGCAGATCTCTCTTGTCCTGCCCGCTCATTGTTTGTCCTGTCACTCAATGTTCAGCTCAAAAGTTTTCCCTGGTTCACTTTAAATGTGAAACAAAGTCGTCGACGAGAAAGGGTTCCAGCAATGTCTCTCCCCCACTCATTGAATTGCCGCATCGTAAGTTTATCTTTGCTAATTTTGATCTCCTTTCGTTTACTATTGAAATATTACTAAGTTTTCGAGCGATTGATAAACACTGCAAGTTTTCTTAGTTCTTTTGTTGTTCTCTGAGAATTGTTTACTGGTTTCATCACATCATATATAATTACTTCCTCTTTTATTTCAAGCTGTTCACTTTGATGTTTATGTTTATTATTGTAGATCTTTATAGGGGCTTTCACTTCTTAGCTTACCCTATTCAACCTATGCTAAACAGAATCGTTCTTCTTCTTTTACTTTCCATCTTTCATTTTCTTAAATTTTCAGCACTTTATTTCCATTTACTATCCAAATCAATCTTCAAAATTAAATATCCCCAAGAGAGAGAGAGGGCATTCTTTGGTCCCTCTACCCTCTTTTTATCCTCCTCTATAACCCTGTCTTCCCCTCTTTATCCCCACAGAGTATTCATTCTATTATCTTGTCATTGTTATGAAAGGTTTTTCTGCTTGTCTTGCCTGTTCAGTCAACCTCCTGCTCGTCTACCTCACACCCCTTACCGACTCTCTCTTCTTCTCCGTCTTCACCTTCTTCCTCTCTCTCCTCTCCCTCTCTCCCAGTTGAGTCTTCATTCAGCAAGCAGCTCGTGAAAGAGTTGAGCAAAGTCGCAGTCGCTGCGGCTGCTTCGATTGTGTCTCGTACAGCGTCCGCCACTTGGTGGACAGATGATAAAGTGTTGCCCCAACTTAAACAGTTTAAAGTTGCAGCAAAACAGAGGGATACAGAGATAAAGACTACCGGGAGATAGAGGAAGAAAGAACTCGCTGTGAATTGTGTAAAAATGCCGCAAGAGTGCTGGCAATTAGTGAAGGATGATGCCCAAGTAGTTGCTGTTGTTCTTGTTGCTGCTGCTGTTGCTGTTGCTGCTGCTGTTGCTGCTGCTGCTGTTGGGGAATTTGTCGCAAATCTAAAAAGCCAAAAAATGACTTAATAGCCAAAAGTTGTGCATGCGACAAAGTAAGCGTTCGTGCGTGGCAGCGACGATAATTTTGGGACTGCGAGTGGAACGTGGAAGTGGCAAGGAAAGAGGCAGAGGCAGAGGCAGAGGCAAGGGGAGAGATGCCCATGCCAGTGGGTCCTCAGTGGCTTGGGATATTTGTGGCGCATATGAGTGACAAAGGCAGGCTGACTTGTCGGCAGCAGCAACAGCAGCAGCAGCAGCTGACGACGAGCCAGATGGAGATGGAAAGGAGGAGAGGAGGGGAGGGGAGGGGAAGAGCAGCAAGTGGAAGAAGCAGCAGGGCGGCAGGCAGGCGTTGCGCGTGCCGTTGGGAAAGTTGCCAGGCAGTCACCGTGGCAGACCGAGGCAGGCCACCACGCCGGGCTGCCGCAAGAGGAATGCGTGCCTGTGGACAAAACATGTCAGCAGCCTCGTCCGCCGTCGTTGTCGTCCACGTCCACGTCGTCGTCCTCGTTCCCGGCCTGTGCTGCGGCTGCGTTTTAATTCATATCAAAATGCATGATGAACCCATGAATGAAGCAACACTGGGAAGGAGGCGATGAGAGGCAGATCGGGAGAGGGAATATAGAGGGGAAAGTTGGATGCCTGTCCCGCAGTTGCCACCAGCTGGCAATTATAGTTTTCATTTGCTGCGCTGCCCTGCAATCGTGATTCATTGATGCCGTCGCGAGAGTCGAGAGAGCGCTGCATCAATATATATATATGTTTTCTATTATGATGATATTCTGGCTAGTCCAGTAGGAGAACTTAATGAAACTTAGGAGGGATTCTTAGTATATAATATATAAATATAATTATATTTAAGTAATTGTCAGATTATCACTCTATGTTCAATGTTGGATTCACTTTCAATTGTGAGTTTGAAGACAAAGACTGCACATGCAAAGATATTGCTTATGATAATAACTTTGCAGAGGGTAAGGAGGTAAGAAGACGTCTTCGACCCTACAAAGCGTATATATTCTGACTCAGCATCAACAGAGGAATCAAACTAGCCCTGTCCGTCTGTTGCAACGCAAACTAGTCTCTTAGTTTTAGATTTATTTTGATGTTTCTCATGTTTCTTTTTTCTGAACGATGTATATAAGTCGGAACGAGTCGGATCGGACCGATATTTTGTTTAGCTGGATTGGATTTCTTAATTGGATCTGATCTGATTTGATTGGGTTTTTATTGGTTTTCCCCAATTACATTTTAATTAATTTCTTTTTTTCTCATTTAAGGTTTTGCCTTTAATTCAAAATTGTTCTTAGTTTTATATATTTCAATTTAAAATTTACAAACAGTTATGATTATTTATTGCTTTTTACTTTTACACAGTCGACTGACCATAGTTCGACTATAAATTCAGTACAATTTAAATTTAATTCCCACAAGTATATCCTTACAGATATATATCCGTTTACATTAACTTAACCTATTTGCAAACAATTCATGTTTATCTTTAGAGCAATGAAGATAATCTAGATCTTCTCTTAGTTTTAAAGTGTTCTTTGCATCATATCAAAATATCATAATATACCATTAAGGAGCTTAACATGAATGATATACCAACCTATCTTTCTCATAACCTGCCTGCAAATGGGCTCATTTCGCATTCTAATTGCGTGAGAATTCAAAATCCTGACCATGAAAATGCTAAAAATGCTGATTGCTTGATCTACTTTTGGCTACTGGGCGGGACTTAGGCTTGTTTTGGGGCCACAAATCAATGCAAGAAATGCGGCATTAAAATTGATTCGCTTAGCCGCGCAGATAGCAAAGCTGAGGACGAGCAATAAGCAGAAGTAGGGGCAAGGTGGATAAGGGATGTAGGGGAGAGAGGGAAGTCGGCTGTCTGGGCTGATTAGAGCTGGAGACGAGGATAGACGACGGCGTGTAAATGGCGCCTGGCAGAAGGTGTTGATGATGACGATGATGAAGATGATGATGTACATAAAGTGCCGCTGGGCCTGACAATTCCAAGCGAATAGGGGAATAGGGCAGGGAGGGGGTAGAAGAGGGGTGGCTCTAGAAGGGACTAAAACTTGTCGCCGCGCACGGAAGCACGAAAATTGAATTGACATGACAGTCAGCCCGGTCGATGGGTCGGTAAGTCTGTCCATAGTCATCTCATTCCTCTTCCCCTCACTCTCTCCCTCTCTCCCTTTCACTCTCTCTCTTTCGACTGCTGCTCCGCCTTCACTTCGGGAGTGACAACAGTTTATGTTGGGTACGACAGTTCGGCATACGCTTCATAAAATTCATTTCCGCGTCGCGCTGCCTGCAAAAGTGATTAAAATTATAATTAAACTGTGACGACGACAGCAGCTGGCAGAGAGAGAGAGAGAGGGGGGTAGAGTGGGAGAGAGAGACAGAGGAATGAGAAAGGGAGACTGGCAGACTGAGCTCATCTACTACTCCAATACGTATTCAATTTCAGCTAAGCTTCAACTAGTGCGCCCACACAACGCGGCGTATGAGCAATGCGCAAATTCGCAAGCGGGTTATGCATTCGCACTGTATGCCGCGCTGCCTCTTCTCCTTCTCCTTTACTTCTACGTCTGCTACTGCTTCCTCCTCTTCTTATTCCTGCCTGCCTTCTCGTTCGTGCATTCAACGGTTCATTGGTTGCTATAAATATATAATACGTGACAAATACGTGCCGAGTTCTTTTCAATCCGTGTGCCGCTCTGGCCCTATCGCTCTCTTTCCTTTCCTTTCCCTTCCCTTCTCTTCCCTTCCTTTCCCTCCCTCTGCGTCTCACACCCTTCTCTGTATACCTTCCCAGAGCAGCAAGAAATGGTTAGCAATAAAAGCGTTCAGCGCACTGTTGCATATATGCTGAGTCCTCGCTGAGTTCTCCTTCTGCCTCGTTCTGCCTCGCATCCTCCCTTGCCAGTTGCCATGGGTTTGGTCCTGCATTCCTCTCCTCCCCCTCCACCCCCACTCAAGATGGAACGCACTTGTTGATTGGCACTGAATGTTGCGTCTTATAGGATTGATATACTACCCGAGCAGGAAGCTGAGGCAGCTCGACCTGCTGCCATGGACAACGCGCATTGGATGCACGTGCTCAATAGGTGAACGTTCCATGTTGCTGTTGCAGCTGTCGAAGCTAGTTGCAAATGCCCGCAATCATCTGCAGGTGCCCATTATAGCAGCATGCTATAATAAAGTATTGCAAAGTAAGCATATAAATTATAGAAACGACAAGTTTTCCGACCAAGGCATGGGGAAGTAGGGCAGGGGGATAGTGAAACACTTGAGGTAATATAGGTACTGTTGTTAAGTTATACTCTATTAAGTTAAGTCTTATGTTATCAAGTGCGATCTTAGTGGATATACTATCGTAAGTTTATTTTCTGATCGGAAATCCAATCTATAGGATAGTGTTGTATAACACAAAAGAAGCAAGAGAGCGTCACTATCGCTTAAGAGCGCTAAGAGAACAAATTGTACAAATTGATTTTATCCCATTTCTTTTCTTTTTTTTTATCCCAGTTTCAATTCAATTCAATTGATTTCTTTCTTTTCACATTTAAGATCTTACTTTCAACTTAAAATTATTCTTAGTTTAATATTTCAATTTAAAACTTAAATTATAATTATTAATTGTTTTTTTTTTACTTTTAAACAGTCGACTGACCATAGTTCGACAATAAATAAATAAATATAATATAAATAATATTTAAAACAGTAAATGATTATCTTCACACTAAGAGGATTATTATAATACTGCGTTTACTCAAGTTTTTGTGCAGAAGTTGTAGGGAGAAACGAAAAGTTCTTCAAAAGTTGTGTGTACAATTTCTCAATCCACGTGTTAATAAAGCTGAAATGTACCACCTTTATAATAATTGAGTTTGTTTAAAGGATACAACCTTTAATCTTCCCAAACTGAGCTAGCTTTAAATTTTTTATCTACAATCAGGGCCGTAGCTCTTTTGAAAAACTTCTCGGGGCCCCTAGTTAATTTGCTTTGCTATAAAATAGAGTATGTAGTAAGTCCAAAAAACAGTTTACAAATTAAAGAAACTTAATATTAATAACATTGACTCTTTTCTCCACTTTATTTTGTCGTAATCTTCAATAGTTGTGAGTAAGAAATCTTGATTTCGAACCCTCTCATTCTCGATCCAATTCAATCAATCTTCATTGTGTTTGGCAATTATTGCAGTATCAATTGGCCATTGCCCATAGGGTAAAAGAATATTATAGCTTGCTTGACGAAATCGTATGCAACATGCATAAGAAGGAGTAACAGATAGCTCAAAGTCTATATATTCTTGAGCAGTATTAATAAGTAGCGGCGATTTAGGCATTTCGTCCGTTTAAATGTCGAGGTCTCATCTATAATAAAAACGTATAGCGTTTGTGTAGCGGGTATAACTTTACAATACATTTGACATTTTAGTAGGCTGGTGGAGGGTCACACTGATATATCGATACTTATTTAACACAAAGACTATGTTAAGCCTATGTTATACCTATATTAAACCTATGTAAACTAACATTAAGATTGAAAGGATGTTAGCGGTTATCTCTGAGAGATGGAGTGTCGAATAAAGAGGTGTGTGAAACAACATGTAGCATTATTTATACTATAGTATTGGCTACTTGTTATAATTTTTTCGCTAGCAGGGGGCCCTTGTGAACTGCATACTCTGCACACGCCTAGCTACGGGCCTCTGTAACTCTCCGTAACTCTATTCATAACTAGGAACCCCATAGGAATCATAATGTTAATGGATTGTTTATAATTGAAACCTTTGAAATGGTTTATTTTATTGATATTTATCGTGATGATTAGTATATGATATTCCTTTACAACATCATTTCGTTTAAGAAAGATACTGCCCTTAATTTTGGCATTTGCTCTTTTATTGTTTCTACTTCGTTTCATTTCCCACTATCTTCCCAATCTTCCTAACTTTCAATTCATCAACCCGTGATGTTCATTAATATTGAGTTGTCAAATTGATAAGCATATTGAATTACACCATACAAATCTCAACAAATTAACATTAGAATACAGAAAATGCCAAAATAGCACATAATAAATATCTTTATTATATATATAATATATATTTACTCACTCACATTTTCTTACATTCGAATGCATTCAATAGAAGAAAGTTTTTCAAAGTTCTTCTTGATTTTCTTCTCAATTTCATTTCGCTCTACCCCCAACCAATGTTTCCTTAATCCCTACTATAATCCCCCCGTCCTCCTCAATTCGATCAGTTCTCTTTCATCACTTTCGCTTCTTCTGATTTGGCTTTCGCTTTCGCTCCGATTTGCTGCAACTTTGTGCGCTGTGGCGCATTTCCGTCAGTGTCCGCAAGCCTTATGGCAAGTCTGTCTTCTCCCCCTCTTCCCCTCTCCCGTTCACCCCTCTTGCTTCTCCTCTTGCCCCCTCTTCCTCTCTGTCATCCAGGCATGCTTTTATCCATCTCTGCAAGCAATGAGCGCGCTTATTCCCTTTTGCTTAGACACGAACAAAACAAAAAGGCAAACGCGACGATGATTCAGAACTGGCAAAAAATACTACAAATAAAAAAGGTAAAAGAGAAAGAGAGTGAGAGAGAAAGAGAGGGAGTGAGAGATAGAGCGAGAGAGAGAGCAGCAAAGAGGAAGCGGAAATTGAAAATCTCGAGCTTTCTGGGGAGCGAGTGAGCTGTGAATCCCATTTCAAGTGCAATCTTCACTTGCCAAGTTGCAGTTGCAGTTGACGTCGCGACGTCGGCAGCGCAGTCAGCGGCGCAGTCAACGTCACAGCTGGCAAGTAATTCAATAGTTGCGGGCGCCGTTGCTAGTGCCTGGCATTGAATGGCAATCGAGAGTGGCACGTAATGCCAACAATTGTTGCAAGGACAAGGGGCAGGGGGAACCAGGAGGAGGAAGGGGAAGCAGTTAGAGGCAGCATTCTCTCTGCTTGCATGTTGCACGTGTGTAGATAACAGCTCTCGGTGCTGCCCCTCCCCTCCACCCAACACTTGTTGGCTTAGTCGTCATCTCCAGCCATGTGCTGCACCCTTCACACCCCTGCTCCCCCCCTCGACTCCGTCTTCAACTTCCTCTGCCAGCTTCATGTCTCCATGTGCGTCTCTCTGGCGACTGCGTACACAAAATTCATTTATGTGCACGCAAATCCCTAATCCCTAGTTTTTGCTCCCTGTTTGTTCTTGTCCTGCGTCGCCTGCCTCTGCTCCGTCCTCCGTCCTCCACACTCCGCCCGCAGCTGACAGCGTTGTGCGGAAATGACTTTTGAGCGGCTCCGGCGCGCGGCATATGCCGCCGTGGACTGCGCCTCCCTTCTCTGGCACCGCAGTCGCCTGTCAACTGCGTCCTTCCAGCTTAGTAACAAAATTAAAGTGCCGCCTGCCACAGTTGCCCCGCCCCCTCCCACGACTTGGTCTCGCACCTGCCGCAGACGCATCCTGCCCAGCTCCGTGTTGCCTCGACGCTGCTCTGCGCCCGACACAAGATTGATGTAGCATTCATTCGATGCGGATTAGTATTTTATAGCTGCACTTCAGCTGGAGAGCGATCCAGCTGAGAGCTGAGAAGATGCTCTTTCTTCTCTCTTCTCTCTTCTCCTGCTGCTCCTTCTGCTCCTTCTGCTGCCCCTGCCCGGCTGCCCCTTGTCGAAGGTGTCCGACGCACAAAAGGCGACGGCTTCCGCAATTTTTTCGCATTCCTCGCAATTGATTGCCTCCGTTTCGGGTGTGTGCCTGAGCAGAGTGTGTCTGAGTTGTGTGTTGGCAAGGTGTGTGTGCAAGTTGTGTGTGCGCTTGCATTGTCCATCTCCATCTCCACCTCTGTCGTCGTCGTCGTCATTCCCTGATTGGGGTCAGAGCCATTCTCTCTCGCCTCAGTGTGTGTGTGTGCGTGTGTGTGTGTGTGTGCGTTGCTTGGGGCTGTTGTTTAGCTATTAAGTTGCTCACTTGATTTGTAGCCCGAATTGAATTCAATTGCCGCAATCGACACTGTGCAACACTGTGCAACAAATTGCACAGTGGTTCCAACGTTAATAGGGAAACTCCCCGGTAAAATCCTTTTGTTGAAGGTAATGCTGCCACTTTTTGCAGTAACTAAGGCTCCTAAGGTATTCCTGATCATCAAGCAGACTTTTCGTTTGTTTGTCTGTCTGCTAGTCTGTCTGTCTATATAAGATACACATCTGTTTGTCTGTCTGTCTGCTCGTCTGTCTGTCTATATAACATACACATCTGTTTGCCTGTTTGTCTGTCTGTCTGTTCGTTCGTTTATTGGTCTGCTCGATAAATAGTCTCTTCTTTCTCTCTCTCTTCTTTCTGACTTTGGTCTCTCCACAAGCTTTACATTTCTAGCATTCTGCCTTTCTGTCTGCTAATTTCTCTTCTCTATTATCTGAATGTCGCTCTGTTTGTCTGTCTGCCAACTGATCCGATTTCATTCTTTGCCTATATATATATATATATCTTTCTCTGTTTGTCTTTGTGTCTGCCTGATCATCTTAATCTTTGCCTGTTCGTCTTTTTGTCTCTCCCTTTCTCAGTTTGCATGTCGCTTGTCTGCTTACTCGTCTGTCAGTCTGCCCGCCTTGTCTGCTTGTCTGTCCACTCTTTATATGTTCTTCAAACACCTTGTCTGTCCCGCATCTGTTGGCTTGTCTCTCCTGAATCTCTTCCTGAATCTCCTGGAGTAAAGTCTGCTAGATCAGAGTATAGTTTCAATTAGTTCCTTGCATAACCTCAAAGCCTTTTGAATGCTTTCTCCATTATAAATACCTGTTCCAAAATTGCAAATGTTTGTGGGCATGGCCACGCCTCTGCACCACTTGAGGCTAGAGGCTTTCGCCTCTTGACGCCGTCAAGCTTGTGGCAAGGGGTGTAAATTAATTAACTTTTTCGAGACGAAGAAGGTCTTAACGATTTTTCGTACTACCCCTGGTAACTCTCCTCCTGCCCCCTCTCATATCTTCCATCGCAGCAGCCGAGGAAAGTGTGGCAAATATAAATTGTGGGGGCCTCGCTATGCAAAGGTTACTCATGTTGTGGGTGCCCCAGTGTGTGTGTGTGTGTGTGTGTGTGTGTGTGTGTGTGTGTGTGTGTGCTGGGTGTATGTAATTACTTGCACACCTGTCGACAGCTCCACATTTACTCACTCATTTAACAGGTACAGTCCTTGCGCCCCCGACCCGGTACTGCTCCACCCCCTCGTGGTACCCAGCACAGATTCCCAGACGCAGCTGGCGGGTTAAAGTAATTTCGACCGCTCTATGGCAGCCATTACCAGAGCCAGCTCCAACGCCTGCCACAATTGCAAATGATTTTCACTTTCGGATCGAAATGAATGCGCCACTAGTCTCTGCTCGGAGGGTGCTCCTGGCGAGGCTGAGGCTGGGGCTGAGGCTGAGGCTGATGCGGACTGTGCACTGCTCTGTGACTCTAGACGTATCCATGGCTTGAGTGTGGTGCACAGTGGGAAGTGGGTGCGACGAGGGCGCATAAATTTTCCTTGTCGCACACACACACACAGACACACATACTCTGTTGCCCTCCCCTCTGGTACCTCCGCCCGCACTCACACTGATACCCCCGGCCAGGCTAACACACGTAGCCAGCTATGTATGTAGCCAGCGAGCGCGCTAAATGTTGCCGCTCTGCCTGATAAATGACCCTTGAACACCTTTAAGGCACCTCCCTCCCCTCCCGCCCCCTCTGAAGCTGCCCGTCGTCTCGTTGCAAATTCGGGCCGCCCTCGAGGCATATAAATTGAAAGCTATTTATCATACATACACAAATGTTGTGGCTGTGCGTGTGTGCGAGGTGTGGGCTGCTACTGCGGAGGGGGGCAGGCACCAGGGCAGGCACCAGGGAGGTACCAGGGAGGTAGGCCGCAGTTAACTAAGTTTCTGGCCAAGGCAGAACGCTGCTGCTCGTGCTGCTTATTACCGAAACTCACAGGACATGCTTCATTTAAGGTCGCACTTCAAGCTGCAGAACCTTCTGTTTTTGAGGGATTCGGTTCTGTTTGCCGGGAGGGGGGATTCTGTTTTTTATTAACTCATGCCACATTTAATGCAACACTGCGTCGCACAACAAATTGAGCCAATTGAGCTCAGCAGCCCGCAGCTGCTACCCAGGCTACCACAGGCCGACTTGGATCCAGTTCTATCCTCAGTTAGTCTCATATGTGCCATAAAAGTTCGCATAAACGCGCGACAGAGCTGGATGCCTTCCAACATTTTCCAACTTGTTTCGTGGCCAAAAGAATAATGAGAATGTGTTTTCGCAATAGTTTGTGCAAATGCCATATGCAAATCGAGCAGGACCCTCTTGCCTGCCTGCCTCCCTGCCTCCCTCTCCGTTTCCATTGGCAGAACTAATTGCCAGTCTGAGCATTAACTTGGCTTCCAAAATTGATATTCTATTTGTCTAAAGCCAAGTCAACATTTGCATACTTATTAAATTCGCTCTGATTTCAATTCAAATTGCTTCTCGCATTTCTTTGGGGTACCCTCATGTGCTTCCCAGAGTGCCTCGCTGTGCGTTACTATGCGCTTTCCCTATAACGCATTGGAAATGAAGGAAAATTGGCTTAGGATGCTGATGTGCTCGTGTGAAACAGTCTGCGAGAGTCTACTATATTCCTCTTCCAGCTACTCACTTTATATGCGATTTAATCTCTGGAATTACTTGCAAGTTATTCCTTAAATTCGGTATACAAATGCCTATAAACAAACAGCCCAGACGTATTCTCACCTTCCTTCATATGATAATGCAATCCCAGCCCGAGATAATAACTGAGTCACGTAGATCTCTGCAACTGCTTGTGCAATACCCATCAAATTCGGCATATAGATTCCTGTTTACTTAATGTATCTCCAGCTATTTTGAAATGTCGATTGCCACGCCCACTTTTCAAAAAAGGCTCGTTCAATAAACAAGTTCTTAATTTCTAATCCTCTGTCTATAAGTTCGTGGAAATCTCTTTCTCATTTATCAGTTTTCTGGCTTGTCTCGCAGCTACAATCTATGCACACAATTTCTCCATAAGTGAGCACTACACTACCCCCTTCCCTAACCCCTCTGCCCCCGCTCCAGCTGCCGTTTCAAGTCCTCTGAGTGCCGAATGCTTCCGGCATCAGTTTCTGCAACTTGGCAAACTTTGAAACGCATTTGCCTTGCCTCAACTTGATGTGGAGTGTGTGTGTGTGTGCAGAGTAGGCGGAACGGAGGCGGGTGTTGCGTGGTCTGTTGGTTTTGGCCGCGACAATTACAACAGCAGCAGCAGCAGCAGCAACATCAACAACAGCAACAACAACGTTAACAATGGCAGCAGCAGGCAGGCGGCAGCAACAAGAAATGACAACAGATTTACGGCTACAAAGTCTAATTAGCGATAAAGACTGCTCTAATATTTGTCACTTGAGACCGAAAATAGCAGCCCCAACTCCCCCTAGGGGAGGAGGGAGGCCGAGGGTGTTGCCTAGCCAAGTGGCAAGCGAAATCGCTGCCAAATTGCAGCTTCAAATGTATCTGCTGCTGTTGCTGGCAGCCAGCAGATTTTCCGGTTTTGTTTATGAAAAACTCGTGGGAAAAGGCGGAAGCGAGGAGAGGAGAGGAGGGACTGGAAGAGGCAGCAGAAGAAGCAAGGGGAGAGACCAGAGGAGAGGCAAGAGCTGAGGTAGTGCCTGGAGAAGAGGGAGCACGCTCTGGCAGAGTCAAACTGAAGGCGTGGCCTGAGCGCGGATTAATTGCAAAGGTGCGCTGGAAACAGTGGGGAGGGGGGGGGAGTAGAGCAGGGAAGGCGACTGGTCTCATAGCCATTAGGCAAATGGGGGGCGTGGCCAGGGGCGAGGTGAGGCGAGCTCATTTGGCATTTCGAGTGCTTTTTGACTGGTTTTATTGTTGTTTTGCTTGCTCGGTGTTTGCTGCCAACAGCGATAAAATAAAGCACAAGGCAAACGAGCAAGGCAAACCGCACAGCAACACACACACACACACGCATACACACACACACACTGAAACACACACACTGCCATGCAAAGGAGTTGCTTTTGGTCTAGATCCAAAACATCGTTGTCCATAAAAACTTAACGCGTTCGCCATTTTGACCGCAAATGATGTATTATCCCCCTCCTCCCTCCTCCTTCCCCTCAACCAGCCCTCGTTAGAATTGGCCCAGTGGGAATAAGAAGATGAAGAAGAAGAGCTGCAGCGTACCCAATAAAGTCTAAACTATTCCGTAATCGGAGGCACTTTGAACGAGCTCATTGAGCTATCTCCAACCTTCTATCTTGGCATCTTTTATCCCAAATTCAGGCAACGTAACGCATTGTAAAGCTGCGTTGCGTCACGTTAACGTTAACGTTAACGTAACGAAATGAGATGGAGAAAATGAGAAAGATCCCTGGCCTTCGTTCGCTCATGTCGTGACTGGCCAATAACTTTCATGCCGTCACCCACCTCCACCCCCTACTCCCCCCTCCGAAAACAATGTTCAATATAAGCCCCGGAATGGAAACGGACCTGGACTGTGGCAATTGCTGTTTTTTATTTATTTCAATTTTCACAGGCAGATAATAAAGGCGGTATGGGAGTTGGATGAATGCAACGAATATTGAATGCACTACATGATATTGATAAAACAAAGACAATATGATAGACAATAAATTGAGGTATCAAATTGAGGACTGCATTTGTAATTGGATTCGAGATGGAAGTTCATTTATGGGTATACTATATAATATGGTCTATATTGATGGGGATATGTAATAGATGAAAGTTGTATTGTAATAAGTAAAAATGATATGCAGAATATTGGATTAGAAGATTTGATTGATGCATAATTATAATAAATATATTTACATATTGTAATTAATAGACGTCAGTTGTGAAATAATTTATAGCTGACGAGATAATAGTAAGAGAAAAATAACAGATAGATAATGTTATACAGATAGAGTAATATACAAATATATGAGAAAGATTAGGGCAAAAGATTTAAAATAATAAAATACATCTGATGCATAACAAATGATACATAATAGAGGCTCCATAAGTGAGGATAAATGAAAGATGAAACGTAATAAGTTAAACAATAAAATGAAAAAGAGATAAAGATAAATATATCTGATAAATAAGAATAGATAATGAAAGTATTCCAATTGAGTGAAGTCAATGGTCAGTGAAGTCCATAATCTCTAAATATAAATATACTAATCTAACCTGTAGATTAATAACGAATCCAAAAGACCAACAAGAAGCCTTAATAACAAATTTAAATAATATGAACTATTTTGCTGCAATAATATTCTTGCCCCGTTCCCATCTCAATCGAAGTTCAATGAATAAGAAATCAGAAATATCAGAGAGACCATGAAACCATAAGAAGGTAACCAACCTCCCCGGGCGAGTATTACAATCAGTGAGCTCGCCAATGCGATATTCTAATGCCCACGGTAAGAGTATAATAGAGAATGGATAGCCAAGAAGAGCAGAGCAGAGAGAAGGAGGGAGGGAGAGAGAAAGAGAGAGTGGCAAAGCAAGAGAGGGAGAGAGAGAGAGACAGAGTGGGAGCGAAGAAAAAATCGAGTGCGCGTAACAATGAAATTGATACTTTTTTTAAATGAGCAAGGGGAGGTGAGGGGGGAAGTACTGGACGCCTGAAATGGGGGTAAATTGTGTCTCAAGAGCTGCCACTGCCGTCACTGTAACTCAGCTCGAGTCAAGTGGGGGGCGTGTCCAGTGGGCAGGGGGAGGAGGAGGGTAGGAGAAAGTGGGCGCGAGGCGCGTTGTGCTCTACGTGCTCCGAATGCGTAAGAGATTTTTATTTGCCTGCCAGTTAAGGATTTCGATACACAGACACTCACACCCACACACACAGACAGATTAGGGTACATATGTTCGTGTGTGTGTGTGTGTGTTTGCGATAGGGGGGGGGACGGAAGAGTCCGTGGGGCAGCTCAGACATCAAGCATTCAAAAACAAATGGAAAAAGTAATGATTATTTGCTTAGCTAATGCCGCACAAAGTGGCCGCGAAGGCAGCACCAATGAAGAGAGGGGGAGGTGAGGTGAAGGAAAAGAGAGGAGAGTGCAGGATGAGGCAGTTTGCTGGACATTGCGCATACGCCCCGTGGCACATTTGATTGCTGTGCATAAATAATGTAATGCTATCGATTTGCCACAAGTTGCACAAGTTGCCGCCGATTGTGTTGGCGATTGTTGTTGTTGCTATTGTTGTTGTTGTTGTTATTGCTGTCGATTGGTGTTACTACTGCCTGCTGCTCATATCTTCCCCTCGGCCAGCTTAGCGAATTAACAGCTGCGCAAGGAATTTGCATGTGCCTTGGCCCCTTGACGAGGCGAGGCAAGCTGAGGCGCCTAGAGAGTGATGCCTCTTGGCCCAAATACCGACAGGACTGCTGGACTAGCTGTCTATATGTCTCTCACTCTCTCTCTCTCTCTCTCTTTCTCTCTTTGAGTTCCTCTGCTTATCTCTCTCCCTTTCTGTCTTTGTTTACCATTTCGATTTGGCACAATTTGTCACTGGCAGCCTGTCATCTTATGGCTTGTTAGTTGGGCTTGTTTGCCTGTTTGCCCAGCCAGCTTATGGACACCAACAAGTGCCCACGCCCACAACCCCCCCCCTCCCCTTCACACCCCTCTCGTCCTGCTGCTGCCACTTTAAAGGCTGCTGCGCTGACTGATATGTGGCAGGCAGCTCTGGCTGTCTCGTCTGCTGTTGCTCTTGTGTGTGCCTCGTTGTCATTCTGCTGCTGCTTGTGGTCCTCCCCTTACTGCTCCTTCTGTCCCCCCCCCCCTTTTGCTACTTCTACTGCATCTCCTCTTTGTTTACATACAGCTTCCACGATGTGCTCTTTGCTCCCTGGTGCGGCTTCGGGTTCTGCTGCTTCTGTAGCTGGTCAATGTGTGGCAAGCTATTGTTCTCCCTCTCTATCTCTCCCACTGCCTTGCTCCCTGTCTCGCTCTGGTCAAGTGTCAAGTCGATGTTGCGCCTGCTGCTTTTTCATGTCTCATGCTGGCTGCTTCTCTTGTCGGCGCCATTTGCCACAAGTGGCGCATTTTGTACACCAAGTTAAGCCACTAATGAGCCGGCCACCTGCCGCTGCCAATGCCAATCAACTTGCCACCAGCGCCGGGCACCACCACCACCACCACCTCTTCCTAGTTCTTCCTGCCAAGTGTAAACAGCAAACTGAATTGCTTCGTAATTAGTAGGAAAAACTGCGTGAAAAGTGTCGAGTGTGCAACGCAATGCGATTGGAGGGGGTTGAATCGTTGCGAATACACAGTGTGCTTACTTTCAAATGGGCCCACTCTAAAACACTCTGGGAACACTCTTCAATGGGACTCTATAAAGTTAGTATATACAAACATAACCCTGCAGGGGGTAAACAAGCTGATTGTGGGAAATAACTGATATGCGGGGAAAAGTCCAATCAAGTAGAAGCTGAAACATCGGGAATGAATTTGAAAATTAATAAGTATGTAGAAGATAACATCAAAGATATAGATGGGTTTAATTCCATTGGCTCTTTAACTCATTGAAATTATCGCTGTAGCTTGTAACTAGAGATGGCCATGGACTGTCATTTTTCGGCACGACCCAGCACGACACGAAAGTAAAATTTATCAACACGCACGAACACGCACGCTCAAAAATTTTCCCAACCTGGTCCAACACGAAATTTTATACGTATATTTTTTTTTTGGATCTTTATTCATTAATTCATGATATTTCTTTGAAAATAACTTAAAATTAAAGAACTTAACAATAACTTTAAATTAAAAAATTACTTATTTTTATATAAAAATAACAATTTGTCAAGATAAGAACTTGACAATCTAGTCCTACGGTCATTAAGGATTTGCCCAGATGTTGAAAATACTCGTTCAATAGTATCTGAACTTGCTGGTATACTTAATATTTTTACGTGCTATATGTGTTCGTGTTATTTCGTGCCGAATTTCGAAACACGAACACGCACGCCCATGGACACAATTTAAATTTTACACGATGTGACACGAAGAAAACACGGGCCATGCCCAACTCTACTTGCAACAACAAATATTCAATAATATCGCGCGGCACGCGACAGTGGGATACCCTTCGACCTATGTTCCTATGTATGTAGACATATACATATGCACATACTTTGAAATTATTCTCGACAGATGGCGCTCGCGCTTCGCGCTCGCCCGCCTCCCTTGTTAGCTGACACAAGCACTTGGTTTTATGCACATACTTTCTTAAATAACTTCTGTCTTTATTGACCGATCGGATTACAATTTCGAGAATACGTAGATATTTTAATGAGCTTTGTATATGTTAAAGTCAGAAAGCTGTATCTTTAATACAGCGCTTATAAATTGAGTTCAAAAATTAAATTATTAATTTGCGGGGGCGGTGGGTGTGGCAGCCAACATTTGAAATAAACTTGATCTGCGCCGGCTACACAGAAATGTTCATGCCAAATTTGGTAACTGTAGCTCTTATAATAGCTGAGATCTGTGTGTTCATCTGGTCATCCATACATCCGGACATCCGGACATTCGGACATCCGGACATCCGGACATCCGGACAGACAGACAGACATGACTTAATCGACTCGGCTAGTGATCCTGAGCAAGAATATATATACTTTATGGGGTCTGCCACGCCTCCTTCTGCCTGTTACATACATTTGCACAAAGTTAGTATACCCTTTTTTGACCATTTTCAATGGTCGAAGGGCATAAAAATGCCAAAAGAAAGACTGAAAAAACAGTCTTTAAACTTCTGATGAGTATTATTATTTTGTTATTGTAAGTCAATATGGTTGAGTACTTCAAAATGTACTTATTGGCATATAAGAGCAACTGGCATAACTAACATTGAACTATGACATCCATTACACCCTTCGAATCTTCTTCTCCCACGCTCTTATGCTATTATATATTCAATTTGTCAATCTTACACACTTCATGACGTATGATACATATAATATCTCTTGCCGTCTTTCTATTTCTTGGCAATTAAAATCTCTGCAACCGAGCCGGGATCCAACACTTCTTAAACATTTAACATTCTAAAAACCATTCGATTTTCAATATCGCTATATCATTTTGATTGTGGTTTCACAAATTAATGGATTTCTCATTTATAATATAATAATATTGAGTTATTGTGATTTTTATAAGCTTCAAATTACAATTACAATCTTTTTGGCTTGAATACAGCCAGTTGAGATATATGTATATACAATATCAAAAGTTGTAAGTACAAGTTGGTGAAGCTAGGAAAAACAGAGGGTCTATCGTAATCAAAATTTGTAAACAATGATTGTGGTAGCTGCGTGATAGTACAGGTGGCAACGCTGCAGGCAACTATCGATTGCATCAGAGTTGCAGTTGACAAGCATAATCGCACAGTCAGTTGGTCATTCTGTTGACGTTAAGAATCAAAGTGAAGAGTCGAGATTAAGAGTACCAGATTGAGAGAGACAGAGAAGTCATTAAAGAACTTGTGGAAAAGGCAGATAAGTCTGTCAGCCTTTGGGCAATGAGTCGGACTGTCGTCGGATGTAGAAATTGTATTGCGCGAATTGATCTGAGTTTGTTTAAGTAAAAGTGAACGTTATCAAGTTGACTAATATATTAATAAACAATTGTTTCATACTTCAACAAATATTACATATATGATGTACTGAGTAACAAACAACTTAGGATCTAAGCTTTCTTAATATTTCGTAGGGAATGTCTTTCCTTTGAATTGAATTGTCTTTCAAATGCAATTGATTTTCCGTTCATCAATTGTTCTGTCTTCAATTAGACTGTTTTGCTTCACAAAAATATAACACTTTTCCTTCTATTAAACACAATATATTTATTAATTCAAAACAATAATGTAATAAGTAAGAAATAAGAAAAAGTTGCGAGGGGGAGTTTATTTTAATGTGTTGCTGCGTGCGAATTATTGCGAAAAGTGACGCTATTCATTTCAGTGTTGCACAGCTCACATTTTTCGATAATAACTTATGTATTTTAAATGATATTTTCTACTCGATATTTTTGGTGTATATTCGTATGCGCCAAATTGAGCATGGTACGGAAAGGCTTGGCAACTTTATCGAACTCACAACATCAATTGTTTATCAAAATCCTATTTTAACCCTAATGAATAAACGTATATTCAGTTTTAAATCACTTTGGCTATACAAAGTTAGCATAAGAATAGATTCGAACAGAGTTTTTCAAGACAGTTGTGGAAGATATCAATGTTATAGACCATTTTCGGGTGCTCAACCCTGCAAACCTTTCGTTCTTATTTTATCTGAATCTAATTTCATTTATTTGAATCCTAAATGATTTCTTACAATTAGCGATTGCTGCAGTGCGCCTGAAATCTCAACTTAATCCGCTCGCTCAACATTTGAACCCTTTTGGCCTAACCCTGGTAGCTCTACCCTTTGCTTCCGCTTTGCCATTATTATTATGATGGTGAACCCCACCCCCTAAATATCAGTTGCCCTTACGAGTTAACCCATGCTGGCCCCGGCTATGTGCAGCGCTCTTCGCGCAGCATTTTTAATTTGTTTGGGATAAGATTTTGCCGAGCGAGTCGAGCGAGAGTGAACCCACTTCATTTTTAATGAATCCAATTTGCTGAGTGTGCGTGTTGCTTTGTGTGTGTGTGTGTTGGTGTGTGTGTGTTGCTGTGTGTCTCGCATTAATTTCATAATTTTCTGCTATTAATTATAATAGAATTTTTCAGTCAGTCAACGGCTTCGACGCCGCCAACGTCGCCGGTTGCCTTGGCTGCGGGAAACTTTTCTGGCGCTGCCGCCTGCACTCCGTCGTCGTCGTCGTATTATCGGCCACCATCATATGCCCCGTAATTAAAACTTATTTCGAGGTTTTTGTGTAGCCAACAAACCAAAAACTTAATTCCCCTCTGCCCCTTTCCCCTTCCCCTCCCGCAATCAGTGGCGGATGCGCGCAGAAGAGTTGCCAGCAAACACTTTAATACATCGAAATCTTGGCAAGCCGCGGTCCGCCTTGCTGGCACGTTCCCGCGTCCAAGTAATGGAATCAATTATAAAGTTAAAATCCAGTTGGTCCCAGTCCCAGTCCCCGCTTCTCCCTTCTTCCCCTGCCTGCCTGCCCGCCTTCCTGAGCACAATTCGACTGGAAATGATTCGCATAAATTCACAATAATTTATAAGGAAATCCTTAGAAGATGCCCCACACTGCAGACAGAAAAGAGGGAGGCTGAAAGCATACAGTTCCCCTCTTAGTTCCCTATCTAGTTTCCTGCTTAGACCTCTTCTCAGAGCCTCGCTTAGTCTAATACTGAGCGGCCCGATCCCTCCCCAGTTCCCTGTTTAGTTCGCCTTCCCCTTCCTAGTCCCCTTGCTAACTCCCTTCCTTGTCACCTTCTCAGTCTTCTCTCGAGTTCCCTTCTCAGCCCTTTCCCCACTCACCTTTCCCGTTCCCTGTCCAGCTTTCTTCCCTGTCCCCTTCCCAGTCCCCTTTTAGATTCCTTCTTTATCTTCTTCCCTCTCCCTTCACCTTTCACCTCAGCTCATGTTCCTCATTCCTCCTCAAATTGCCTCTGGTCAAACAAAAGGCGTCGTCGCATTTTTGGTTTATTGTCAATCCGCGAACCGCTCGCACTCTCACGCTGTGACCCTTGACCCTTTCATGCGCTCTCTTACTTATTCCGATTACGGATTGATATATTACCTACAAATATATATAGCTCGTTCCGCTCGGCTATCGCCAGCATAGCTGACTTGAGTTGACCTGCCTATCTTCCTCTCCCTTCCTCTTTCTCTATTTGCCTTTCTCCTTTCCTCCTGTCTCCTCCTGCCTTTTTAATTTGCCTGCCAGTGATTGCCACGACGATTTACCTGCCACTGCGAGCAATTTATTCCGCCTGGCTGCATTCGCAAAAACAAACTTTGCATCTGCCTCCTCCTCCTCTTCCTCCTCCCTTTCTTCTCCTCTCCTTTCCCCTGTTTTGGTCTCTGGCTTTCTCTGGTTACGGCTCGAAATCAATTGATTCGCATATCGAAGCTCTCAAGCTTCTAAGCTTTCATTTCTTGACCCTTTTTTGTGCTTGACTTCTCGCCTAGCCTCGCCCACGTCCTCCTCCCGCAGCAATGGCACATCTCCTTCGATTCCTCCATTCCACCTGCGTGCTGGGCCAATCCTTCATACTGGACATTAGCATCCTTTTGATGCGCCCACCAAACGCGACGCAGAACGACTTGGCTGCATCTCGGTCGGGGCAGGACCTTCTCCCCTTCCTTCTTCAGGGAGGGGGGCAAGGGGTTCCTCCTGGTTCCGGGGTATTTGCCAGATAAGCAGGCCGCTCAGAAAGTTTGCTTTTCTCGAGTCCCTTTTCGAGCTGCCGCTTTTGTGTGCCGGAAAGTTTTTCGGGCCGCCTTTTGTTTTGGCCAGCGACTTTGCCTCTTCTGCTTTGGCTTTTGTTTTCGGACTTTGGACTTTGATTTTTGACATTCTATTTGGTTCGCATTGTGCTATATATATAGATGTGTGTCTGCCAGGGCCCATTGTTACGGCTATCGGCTATCGGCAGGCACTTCTATCTGCCCCCTCTCGCTCTTCCTCCACCTGCCTCTGTCTCCAATTCCTACACAAACTATTTAAATAACCCGCCGGAATCAAACAAAGAGCTAAGTTACCAATATCCTTAACAGGTACCCTCCCTCTCTCTCCCCCCCATCCTCCTCTTTCTCCTTCCCCTCCCTGTCTCATTCATCAATCATTGTGTGCGTTGATTTTAATTTGTGCGTCTCTTTCAACTTTGAACCGAGAGCCTCCTCCTCGACACATAAATTATGCAAAGTTGCCTCGCACCTTTCTCTGCGATTCTCATGCAATGCAATTATCGTAAGTGCTATCGGTAGAAAAGTCAAGGCAATCCATAAGTTTATGACTTTGCTATCCATAAATCGCGACGCCAACTTGGCTAACTGTTTGCGTAACCCAAGTTCCTTAGCCCCCCTTCCCCCCTCCCTTTGACTCCTCGCCAGGTGGAACAGTTGCCGCATATAAGTTAATCTGGGGTTCCCATTTGAAGGTCTGTGATGTTTTGCATGTAACGCTAATAGGAAATTGGGATTACAATTGTGTGAGTAGAGAATTTGCCAAATTGAAATTGAATTTAATGTGAGAGTTGATTCTGCATTTGTTAGCAAATCTATCCATGTTTAATATATACTATTTATATGATAAGAAACACGCCACATGCGTGCTGGAATATGATGAAAATCGCATTGCGATTTCGTTGAAATCGGTAATACTTAGGGGGCCTATAAATTTTGTAGTGCCCACTGGGACAATCGAATGTGGGAAACTTTATTTTTGCTTTTGCGTTGTTGAAATACTTTTACACTGTCAGTAGAGATTGTTCTAAAATTCCATTTAAAATAGAATAGCAGATACTGGCTGGGGAATAATATCACAAATCAAGGAAGCAGAACAATAAGATGAAAGACATGAAGTGTGGAATCTTGGAGTGCTTAAGACATGTGAAAAGTAGAAAGATATGCAGATAAGATCGATTATACTAAGTAAACCTATAAAAAGGGTAGGTTAGGTCTCTCTTGTATCAATTAGTATAGAGTTTCCCTTTGAGTTTGCTTTCTTCTTACATCTTTATTCATCTCTTTCCATTGAGAATTATCAGCTCAACAAATTTCTTAATGGATTTAGAGAGCATCGGGACGTCAGTGCGATAAAGTTGACAGTTGCCGCTTAGCGGGCGGCGCTTTGTCTAAATATTATTTACGGCTTAGGGCCAAGGGCCAACGGCGACAACTGTTCGCCCCCTCTCTCCGCCTTAGTGCGACCCCTCGCTCCCTTCGTTCTTCCTGACCTGAACTTTAACCCCTTAAAGTCGACGTAATTCACTAAGCAAAAGCTGCTTGCCGAGCGACGCAGATGCAGATGGCACAGCAGAGGAGGGGACGGGTTGGGGGAGGGGACCTGTAGGGTTCGATGGGGTGGTGGGGGTAGGGGGTAAAACGTGCGTTGTCTTGTCGCAAAGTTTTTAAGACTTGCTTGACCGACCTTTGTCAAAAGTTGTTGGAGCGCAAGAAAAATGATGCCACACGGCAGGCAGCACGGGATGTGTTACACCAGTTCCCCTCTTCCCTCTTCTTTCTCTTACTCTCAGTGTGTGTGTGTGTGTGTGTAGACAAAATAGCAATTTGCGTTTTCAAACAAAACAAGCGAGTGAGCGAGACAGCAACAGACACAGAGAGAGAGCTGAGCTGAGCTTAGCTTTAGTTTTTGTTTTTGTTTTTGTTGCTGCTTTGCCTCCGATTCACAATTGATTGAAATCCCTTGGCGTACACCTTTTTGTTCAGCCCCAGTCTGCCCCTCCCCCCCTCTGGTTGTTGCTGTAACTGTTGTTGGCTTTGCCGAGCCGCAGAGCACACACACACAGAGGGAGAGAGAGAACTTCCGCTTTCTTTGGCAAAAACAATAGAAAGCACATAAATTTATGGTTTCAGCATTGTGCTTTTGACACACGAACATGTGGGGAAGGAGGGAAGAGAGAGGGAGGGGAGAGTGGCAACTGGTTAAGGGGTTTAGCCGGCCCATGTGTGTGTGTGTGTGTGTGTGTGTGTGCAGAGGGGGGCAACGCTAAGGGGTTAATATGCCTGCAACCGCAAACGGATTTCAGATTTGGGTCTCTCTGGCAGGAATGACTTTTCTTATAAATAATTTTGCTAAATGGATTTGGTATAAATGCTGACATTAAGCATGTGCCCCGTGCTGTGTGTCTGACTGTGCGTGTGTGTGTGTGCGGTAGCTGCTTGAACTAATTACCTGCTGCGCATTCGTTTTACGCAAATCGGGTCGAAATTGCAACAATCAAAATTGGTTGATTCGAGTGCAGATCGTACGGTATTTATGTATATGAACAGGGTCTATATATGGTCGGGGTGTGTGTGTGTGTAGCAACGTGAGTGTGCAAGTTTGTGTGTGTGCGTGTGTGTGTGTGCTGGGCAAGTTTAATGGTTTTTGGGGCATTTTCTTGCAGCTGTTTCGCTTTGTGGTTCACTTTGTTGTTGTTGCTGCTGCTGCTCCTTTTTTGTTGTTGCTGCTATTGCTGCCTCTCTTGTTGCTGTTGTTGTGGTTGTGCGTTTCAAAATTTATGTTTGCTGGCTATGAAAATGAAATGACTGTGGTAAACATTTTAATTAAATCCAAGTTTGGCTTCTGCCTTCGTTACAACAATATATTTTGTTGTCGTTGTTGGCACTCTGTTTCGCTGCCCCTCTCCCCCCTCACTTCACTGGTCACTCCCTCCCACTCTCTCGCTGCCATATTTTATTTTATTTTGCATTTCCTTTTTTGTTTTTTTTTGTTGTTACAGCAGCAAATAAATTGTAATTTTATTTTGCCGCGTTTTAATTTGTTGTCCACTTTTTGCATCCTTCGTTTGTGCTTTATTTTTATTTTCATTTGCTGTGTGTTTTCATTCGCATTTACACTTTATGCATGTGCGCTTTTATTTTGTTTGCTAGCCTCGTCTATCGCCCATGCGGGCGTGGGGGAGGAGTGAGAGGGGACAACGCGAGTGGGGGAATGGAGAGTGTGGAGTGAGTCGCTGACAGCCGGTCAAGCGACAGTTGTTGCTGAGTAGATACGCACGCACACACACACACACACACGCATACACACACAAGCACAGTCAGGCAGTGATTTGTGAGAAGAGTGGAGTGAGTGAGCAAGGGAGAGAGGGAGTGAGAGAGAGAGAACGCGCAAATATGAAATGCAAAACAAACTTTGCAGCTGTCACTCAAAAATGAGCGTCGCACTGGATGACGACGACAGCGAACAAAGCGATGTAGAGAGATGCACATGCCAAGAGAGTAAGTAGAAGAGGGGGAGTAGGAGAGGGACTGGGAGAGGGACAGGGAGAGGGGGCGATTGCAGCTAGTATGCACTGTGAGAAATGTGAAATGGTTAATTGGGCGGAAAGGTATTTGGGGTATGCGAAATAGTCGACGCTCCATGAAACGAATACTCTGCAACAACAACAAAGGAATAAAACAGAGTAGCAACAACAAGAATAACAACAACAGGGAGCGGCGACAAAGTGGGTTAGAAAGGTAAATGAAAGGTTGACGGACAGTTAATTTCGGGCAGTTGATTGAGTTATGAGCACTGAGCAGCAGCGCACTGAGTGAAAGAGGGGGAGTGGTGAGAGGGAGGGGGAACTGGGAAGCAAAGGCTGACAGAAGGATTTCGTTTTGGCAGATGTGCTGAAGGGGGGCAGGGGGTACAACTATATGACACATGTTTGAGGCAGGTTGCCAGCTCGAGTGAGATGAGTGCGCAATATCTTTTGCACACAAGTTTCGCAGCAAAAGCAATTCGAGTTAAGCGAATCCTTTTGCGTTTGGGTGAGTGAAATGCATATAGACAGAGGAAGAGAGAGAGAGAGAGAGAGAGAGAGAGAGAGAGGGACAGTGGCAGAGTGTGTTGTTGTACTGTGCATAATCCGCTGCGATGCGCTTGAAAAACGCTTAAATTGATTGTGATACTGTTGAAAGACTCATGAAACTTATGGCTTTAATTTTACTATAAAAGTTCACATGATTTATTAATTCAAATTTAGCTAACATAAAACATATAAGTCCAAAATAAACGGAGCTTCTGTTCTTTATGGCCATTGTCGGGGTAGGGCGCTGTCGTTGGTTGAGGCAGGTCTCTTTGTTGAGGGTCGTAGATGGCACGAAGAAACACGCACACTCGATTTTAAAACTCACGTCCGCTTTATTCACTTGTTGCTTTCAAATTGAGGTCATTAGCTTACTTAGAGATGACAATTCATTTTTTTTTCTTAGAGATGGTACTTATAAAAATATTTCGATAACTTAAAACTAAATACTAACATTTGTAAGAAAAAAGTACTTCAAACTTATTTGACCTGAACATTCCGCCCCCCTTGCAATATAATTGCAATACTGCAGAGACGGAAGGGGGCGCCTAGCTGGTCAGCAACTGCAGGAGCCGGAGAGAACCCACCCGAAGATGGTGTTCTGTGCTAGTGGGGCCTCCGAGGTCCCGGGTATGGTTCCGGGCAGTATTATGCGACCATAGACGTCCGCGCCGAGCACCAAGGAGATGGTGCAGGGCTTGAAGAAGCGGTCATTGGCCAGGGTGACGCTGGCAAAGGAGTCCTTAAGTCCCTCTGGTAACTCCCTGGATGGGGTGCGGAGTTGGAGCTGGTTCTCCGTCTTAAGGACCACTTCCAGCCTGGTGGATTCAGCCACCGGAGAGCGGATGACTGCGGAGCACGCCCATTCCTGGCCAACGCGCGCCACTGCTAGTCCCGACGCCGTTGCCATTGAGGCATTGATGCGGCTGAGCGGCGAGCATGGATCCAGCATGGCTAGCATGGTGAAGGTCTTGCTCCCAGTGTCAACCAAGACGGTCGCTGTTGGCAAGATGCTCACGCTTCTCATTTGGATGAGAGATGAGAGGGTGACCCCAGGAGCGGCAGGAGTGGCGGCCCTTGGCTGACTAGCCGTTGACCGTTGCCGTGGGGTCCTCTCACCTCTAGTGCGTGTCGAACGTCGAGGTCCATCAGCAGCATCTAGGTGTAGGAGCGTGTGGTGATCTCCCTGGCACGCCCGACAGGTGTCTGTTGATCGGCAGGACCTTCCGGAATGCTGGTGGGCCAGGCAGTTTGGGCAGTACCGGTTGGCCAGTACCGCTCGGAGTCGCTTCTCTGCGCTTAATTGGAGGAAGCGATTGCACTTTCGCAGCGCATGCACTCCTCGGCAGATACGGCACCGGAATACCCTCGAGACTTCTGCATGGGAGTTGTTGTTGTTGCTGCGTGGCCGCGGAGTCATCTTGCAAGCTGCTTATAGGGGAAATAGACAAATTTTACAATTATTACTTTGGATCCTGGAGGGACGCAACATGACAAATACGTAGGAGGAGGGATCAGGAATCACAACTGGGTCGGAAGGAGTACTAGTTTCGCTACTGGTCTCCTGACTGTTCCTCTGCTTGTGAGGAGGTCGACAACACGGACGAGGCCGTCTGCGCCTGGGTGAGCGTCGATCACTCTGCCCAGGCGCCACTCATTGGGTGGAAGGTTGTCATCCTTTATGACAACCATATCATCGATCTGTATATTCCGTTCAGGATACTGCCATTTGTTGCGTTTGTGCAGTTCCTGAAGGTACTCGTGCTTCCATCGCAAGCAGAACTGCTGGCCTTGAGCCTTAAGCCGTTGCCATCGATTGATGATGGACGCCGCATCAGACTGGATTTCGGGCTCAGTTGCTGCGAGGAGGGGACCACCAGTGAGAAAATGGCCTGGAGTAAGGGCCAACAGGTCAGTCGGATCCTCGGATAAAGGAGAAAGTGGTCTGGAGTTCAGACAGGCTTCTATTTTACACAGAAGAGTTGTAAGCTCCTCGAAAGTGTATTTATAGGAGGAAGTTGCCTTGTAGAAAAGAGTTTTGAAACTCTTGACCCCCGCTTCCCAGAGCCCTCCCATATGTGGAGCTCCGGGGGGGTTGAACCGCCACGTTATTTGCTGATGACTATAATGATTGACCACTGTCGATCTTGTTGCCTCCAGGAAATCTTGTGTCAGCACGTTGGAGGCTCCGACAAAGGTCTTTCCGTTATCAGAAAAGACCTGTGCAGGGCAGCCACGCCTCGATACAAACCGCGCGAAGGCCGCTAGAAATTTTTCAGTGGTGAGATCAGAAGCAGCTTCTAGATGGATTGCTCTAGTGCTGAAGCACACAAATACACACACATACCCTTTCGTAATCAAACACGCTCTGCCCGTATAATTCTTGATCTCAAAGGGCCCGGCAAAATCAACACCCGTGTGTGTGAACGGACGCGAGAAAGTGGATCGCTCTGTGGGGAGGACTCCCATGAGTTGCGATTGGAGCTTTTTCTTGTGGATTGTGCAAACCCGACAGGAGTTCGTTATGGCTTTCAACAAGTTTTTTAACTTTGGTACCCAAAACTTGGATCGGATGAGCCGTGTCATAAGCTGGCTTCCACCATGCAACGAAATCTTGTGAGTGAATTGAGCCATGAGCCGGGTGAAGTTACTGGAATACGGAAGGAGAATCGGATGCTTCTCATCGTAACTTAAGGACTCGGATGCCTTCACACGTCCACATGCTCTCAGAATTCCCTTTGGATCTAGGAATGGATTAAGGTTAGCTAACGGGCTAGACCTTGGGATCGCCTTCTTTGAGCGCAGGCAGTGGTACTCTGTAGCAAATCCTGCTCTTTGAGTGCACTGTATCAGCCTTTCTTGTGCTTGGGCTAATTCGTCCACGCTGAATTCGGACGGAAATATTATATCGGGCTTTTGCACCGATCCATGAAACGTTGGATAATCGCGGTTACTCGGACTGCTCTATTGAAGCTGGAAAAACGTGTGGAGAAATCAGTCGGGTTCGGGACGGCCAGGAAACAAATTTTGACTGGACGCTTCTCCAAGTCCGTTTCCGATATATTATCAGAGCTGAGTGGCCACTGCTCTCGTGCGCTGCTGAGCCATTGGGGCCCTTGCCACCACAGCTGGCTATCCCGCAAGTCTCGAGCCGACGCCCCTCGGCTTGCCAGATCGGCGGGATTCTGTTCGGACCTGACATGGTGCCACTTCCCTTCAATTGGGCTCTGAGCAATTTTTGCTACTCGATTTGCCACGAAAGTCGTCCAGGAACATGGAGGCTTTTGTAGCCATGCCAAAACAATGGTAGAATCGGTCCAGAATGAAAAATTGGAGCCTTCTGGAAGAGAAGTAAGGAGTGCCGCGCATAGATCCACAAGCAGCACGGCACCACACAGCTCTAAACGTGGTAAAGATACTGTCTTGATGGGTGCAACTCGTGTCTTTGCAGCGAGAAGATGAGTGGATACAGTGTCGTTATGTTCGACACGAACATATATTGCCGCTCCATATGCGCTCTGGGAAGCATCACAGAATCCGTGATACTGAATACGCGCCTTAGGATGGAAGTGTACCCATCTAGGGATACGAATGTCGCGGAGAAGATCACGATCTTCTTGGAACTCACGCCATTTCTTCTCGAGACTGCTAGGTAGAGGTTGGTCCCAGCCAAGCTCTTGAAGCCAGATCTCCTGCATGAAAATCTTAGCGCGCACGACATAAGGAGCCAGCCATCCTGCTGGATCAAACAGTTTGGCAATTTGCGATAGAACCTCGCGTTTAGAAAGGGAAGGAGTCTTGGAGTCTGACTCGTATGGTACGAAGAAGAACTCATCAGTGTCGGCTTGCCACCTGACACCGAGAGTTTTGGCTACGCTGGCTTCTTCTAAGTCGAGAAAGTCAGTGTGGAGCTTGTGATCCTTTGGAATATCACTAAGGACCTCTTTATGGTTGGAGGTCCACTTCCTCAGCGGGAACCCTGCTGAAGCTAGACCCTCCCGAAGTTCACGTATTGCCACAATGGCCTCCTTTATCGTGTGGGCGCCAGCCAGGACATCGTCAACATACATATGTCCCTTCAGGATCTGACTCGCGATGGGATATTGCAAACGGATATCTTCGGAAAGAAGTTGCAAAACCCTGATGGCTAGGAAAGGGGCACAGTTAATGCCAAACGTTACTGTTTGCAGCTCATAGTCGCAGATCTTTGCCTCCCTGTTACGAAATAGAATCCGCTGAAACCGAGTTTGGAGCGGATGAACAAGAATTTGCCGATACATTTTAGTTATATCGGCATTGAATACGTAGCGGAAGAAACGCCATTTAATAATCTGAATCGTGAGGTCAGATTGGAGAACTGGTCCTGGATACAGGACGTCGTTAAGACTCTGTCCATTGGATGATGGGCTGGAGGCGTTAAATACAACGCGTAGCTTTGTGGTTGTGCTATCAGGCTTTAGAACTGCGTGATGCGGTAGGTAAAAGTTATCGCTATCATTACTTGGAGGGACCTCTCGCATGTGGCCTAAGTCCAAATACTCCTGTAATACGGAATCGTATTGGAGTTTCAATTCAGGGTTTTTTTGAACCTATTCTCGCTTCGGAGAAATTGAGACAGCGCTATGGACCTGGAATGTCCCAATCTTATGCTGTCAGGAGTTTTGAATGGGAGAGTCACAACATACCTCCCCTCATTATTCCTGGTTGTAGTGCGAACAAAATTGCACTCGCAGTCGGAATCTGACTTTTTTACCATCTTCGATGGTAGATCTTCCACCTCCCAAAACCTTGTTAAAAGGTTTTCGAGTTTTTGGTTTTGGCTGACAGAGATGCGTGTAGTAAACGCCGAAATAACTGTGGAATTGGATGGACTTTTCACAGGACCTGAAAGGATCCACCCGAAAATAGTCTCTTGACCAAGAAGTGACCCACAAATATTGGATCTGGAGCCGCCCAAGAGAATAGCTGGGAGGATGTCTGCGCCAATAAGCACGTCGATCTGCGAACTCCGGTAAAACGAGGGATCAGCCAAAGGTAAATCAGGAATTTGGTTTACGAAATTGGACGGAATCGGATACGATGGAAGATTGCCCGCCAGATGAGGCAAGACGAAGGCTGAAGCTTCAATCTTGATGCGAGGTTTCGATGGAGAGCCAATATCGAAGTGACATAACTTCTCAGGCTTTGCAGCTACGGCTTGATTTAGGCCTGCTACTTGTGCATGGACATTTTGGAAAAATGGTTTCACAATGTTGAACATGCGTTCGGAAATAAAGGTCGCCTCAGATCCTGAATCGATCAAAGCACGAGCCTTAAAGCATGTACCACGATGGCAGATATTTATCACTGCGGTTCCTAATAGAACGTTCTGCGAATTGGATGTGAAATAATTTTGAACATTTGAGGAACTAGTGGACTGTATATTGTGATGTGAATTTGCTGGAGTGGCAGGATTTGCCGAACTTGAGGGAGCTGCAGAAATTTGCGGATTGACGCCACGGTGCAGCAGAGTGTTGTGACGCCCTTTGCAAGTGAAACAATTATGGATACTTGTGCATTGCGCAACCTGATGTTGGCGTGCAAAACAATTAAGGCATAGTTTCTGCTGTTTGATGTATGTACAGCGATCTGGGACGGACATTTGTAAAAATTGCGGACATAGACGGATCGGGTGATTTTCCTTGGAACATAGTTTACAAGACTGTGGTTTGATATTCACCTTGTTCTCGAAGGATTGGATTCTTTTCGGAGGCACAGTATCCTTTTTGGACTTCTGGAATGTCTGTGCTGTAGAACTTGGCTTTATATCCTCTATCGCTTCGAGAGTTCGATACCTTTCTTGAAGGAAGGAGTCCAGCTCGGCCCAGGAAACGATGTCTGTTTTCCCGTGAAGAGATTGCTCCCATAAGGATAGAGTGAGTTTTGGGAGTTTGGATGAGCACAGAAATACCAAAAGGCAATCCCAATTCTCTGTTTTGACCTTGGAGATTTCCAGCGCGGTTAAGCAACTCTGGATAGTGCTCTGCAGGTTCTTGATCGCTGCACCTGACTCGTGAGGAATATTTGGAAGGTCGAAAAGGACTTTCAGTTGGCTATTGACAAGTAAACGTTTATTTTCAAACCGTTGTGTCAAATTTGACCAAGCTGACACGAAGCCATCATTCGTGAGTGGGGACTTGGAGACGATATCGTGAGCCTCGCCACTCGTTTTTGAGTTGAGATGGAACAGTTTCTCAACATCCGTCAGCCTTGAATTATTTATATAAATGGCTGTGAAAAGGTCCCGGAAGGTGGGCCAGCGCAAGTAGTCGCCACTGAAAATCCCAGTGTCGCAAGGGGGCAATCGGCACCCGGAAGAGACGACTGTTGGAGCTACCTGCTGTGCTCTAGGAGTTGTAGCCTCGATTTGCTCACTCAGCTGAGCAGCACAGCTTTCGTAGACAGAATAACAATAGTCGTACTTGGACTGTATGACTGACATTGTCTCATCTGTCTCATCTCCAGCCAGGATAGAAGAACAGGTTTCGTATTCCTGCTCAACCTTTTCCCACAGAGCCCGTACTTGGTCAAGACGAATTTTGCACGTCTGCCGAGAAGGGGGAACAGCGCCAGCGCTTCCACTCGGCGTGTTAAAACGCGCCTCAAATTGGCTGACCCGATCGGTGACAGCAATGAATTTCACGAGGGCGGCACTGGTTCTGGATTGGGCCATTTTGGTGACGGATCTTGTAGTGACTGGAGTAAGGACGGACGTTGCTGAGACAACGGACTTGGTGGAATTTACCGAGAGCGTGGAGTCGCTTTGCGCTTTGGATGGCGGACGACTGATGGTAATTGATGGACTGGATCGCTGAATCAATCTGCTCGACGAAGATGCAGAAGATTCACTTTTCGGCCTGACTCTTGTGAAGGCTTTCGCTGATGGAACGGACAAACTTGGCTTGGTCTTATCGCTTTTCCCAATAGGCATAATAAAACTCCCTGAGGAGCCAAAACGCCCAATAGATCAGATGGAATGAGTACGGAAAAAACGTAAGGACACGTTAGGTGCTGCTCCTCAATTACTTAAAAAAAGTCATAAACTAAACAACTTGGACAAGTAAATTGTATTTATTGTGTGTTATATTCTCTTTTCTTTATTTGAAAATATTTTTAAATTGTTGTGTATATGGAAATATATGTGTTTGGATGTATGCAACAGCGTATGTATGTATAATTGCTTTTATTTATTGGAGAGCATACGTTTAAATTGTTATGTATGTGGAAATATATGTGTGTGGATGTATATAAAGGCGTATGTATGTAGATTTGCTTTTATGTATTGGAAAAAATAACTTTAAATTGTTGTGTATGTGGAAATATATGTGTGTGGATGTATATAAAGGCGTATGTATGTATATTTGCTTTTATGTATTGGAAAAAATACTTTTAAATTGTTGTGTATGTGGAAATATATGTGTTTGGATGTATGCAACAGCGTATGTATGTATAATTGCTTTTATTTATTGGAGAGCATACGTTTAAATTGTTATGTATGTGGAAATATATGTGTGTGGATGTATATAAAGGCGTATGTATGTAGATTTGCTTTTATGTATTGGAAAAAATAACTTTAAATTGTTGTGTATGTGGAAATATATGTGTTTGGATGTATGCAACAGCGTATGTATATATAATTGCTTTTATTTATTGGAGAGCATACGTTTAAATTGTTATGTATGTGGAAATATATGTGTGTGGATGTATATAAAGGCGTATGTATGTAGATTTGCTTTTATGTATTGGAAAAAATAACTTTAAATTGTTGTGTATGTGGAAATATATGTGTGTGGATGTATATAAAGGCGTATGTATGTATATTTGCTTTTATGTATTGAAAAAATACTTTTAAATTGTTGTGTATGTGGAAATATATGTGTTTGGATGTATGCAAAAGCGTATGTATGTATAATTGCTTTTATTTATTGGAGAACATACTTTTAAATTGTTATGTATGTGGAAATATATGTGTGTGGATGTATATAACAAGCGTATGAAAAAACAAACGGACGAAATGAAAGGTCGCTGGCTGCTGGGATAGCAGCTGAAGTGTATGTATATACGGTGTATGTATGTATGTATTTTGAGCGGTGGTTGCCGGGTTGTAACGGAATGGAGCCCTTTTGGCGGGAGAACGAACGGAGCCGGCAAACACGCAAATAACACAAGCACACACGTATATTCACACAATAGACCTGTTACTTATCTGGTATGTATAGCGCCGATGCAACTATAATGTTCCAGTGATGAACGTCTGGAGGAACCAATGCGAATCCGGCTCGAAGGACCAAATGTCGGGGTAGGGCGCTGTCGTTGGTTGAGGCAGGTCTCTTTGTTGAGGGTCGTAGATGGCACGAAGAAACACGCACACTCGATTTTAAAACTCACGTCCGCTTTATTCACTTGTTGCTTTCAAATTGAGGTCATTAGCTTACTTAGAGATGACAATTCATTTTTTTTTTCTTAGAGATGGTACTTATAAAAATATTTCGATAACTTAAAACTAAATACTAACATTTGTAAGAAAAAAGTACTTCAAACTTATTTGACCTGAACAGCCATAATGAATTGACTGTCGATATACATATGAGTGCTACACTTTGATTTTAAAGAATACTTTAATAAAACCAGACAAAGTAGGATGCGCCAGAGAGTAACATAGACCTGCCTAGTTTGAAACACACTACCAAGAACTGTAGCATACCAGCCAGAGCAGGAACTTTGAGCACCAAGGTGCCATGAATAACTTTGTCCGATCTCATTTAAATAGGGAGGAGAAGTAGATAGATATGAAGTCAGCAAAGTATACTTTCCAGAATTCATCAAAGAAAGTAATATTTTGTATATTTTAGTTCTCAAATTAAATTTAAAAATTCAAATTACTGATTTACGGGGGATGTGGGCGTGGCAGCCTACAATTAAAATCTGCGTAGAATATACAACCACCTTCATGACAAATTTTGTGTCTCTTGCTTTTATAAAAATACAAACGCTACAGTCAGGTGCTGACTGTATAAGGCCATGGATTATCTTAGTATACCGTAAAAAAAGTTTGTAAATAACAGAATAGAATAGCCGCTCGAAATTTCCACCGATTATCAAAAATAATCAGTACCTAGGGAACACCAAGGGGAGGCTACTGCAAATGTAATGGGGCTAGTTGTATTTAAAAAGTTAAATTTTGGCAACTTAAATGTTCCCCAAATTAATTAATTTCTCCAATCTGCAGTCATAGATAGATTCTATCTTTCTAACTTATTTATTTTCGGATATTTATAAAAACTCGCAATGAAAATTGCGCTTTATTTGGATTAATATTAAAAATTTGGCGGAGATCAATTTTATACAGTGTTCGACGACACGCGCAATTTGAATTAACGAACAGAAAAAGAAGAATGCATAGACAAAGCAGATGCGAAGTGTCGCAACCATTAGACTGAGCGAGAGGGCAATAGGTATAAGTATGCATTTCTAGCGTGTACCAAAATGCTTGTTGTTGATTTTTTGTCTCGACCTGGCGTTGTTCAGTGGCTGAGTGGATCATGTCCCGGACTGTAAGGCCAATATTGTTGACTGTGTTTTGGGGTTCGATTGCGCTACCACGATCATCGGCATGTGAAATTTTTTATTTTTCATTACAGTATTTTAAAAGCTTAAAACATTTAAAAGGGGCGGCGGCGGTAGCCGGTTTTTTTAAGTTTTTGGTACGCTACATATGTAATTAGAACTTAGTTTTCTTTCGTTGGTACACAACAGCAACTCCAAATCTAATTGTATTGTACATATGCATGTACATACATGCGTGCAATAATGTGTGTTGAAGTGGGATGCCAATACATACATGTGGATATGCAGACATGTATGTATGGGCGTCCCACTCGCACATTCACAACTTTTAAAGGGCTTGTAGTGAAACGGTGGAACTATCGTCTGCTTATGATGGTGCCGGGCTGCCAGATCGGGCTCATATCGATGAGGCTGCGTCGCCATAGTCTTATGATCGCTGTTATGTTCGAGCATTCTAATTGAAAAATATTGAGAGCAAAACAAAATAACAATATCCAATAAGAATAATATTGAATTGCAAAGTCGTCTTTTTGATGCGTGCTAAATATAATAAAAATAGTAAACTTTATTTATAAATAATTAATATTATTTCTAACTATTATAATTTTATTGCATAATTATAGTATGAAAACAAAATAAGGAAAAACAATTTTTTATTGAAATTTAATTAAATAATTTAATTTGTTTGTAGCTACTATATTACAGCCCGCTTGAGTGTAACTTTTCTTTTAGTTTATTAGAATAAAATAAATAAACAAAATAAAAAATAATTAATAAATGAAAAACTCCCCACCCGCTTCAACCGGGGAGTTGAACACACGCACTCTCACACAGTCTTTATTATTTGTCCACCACTCGAACCACTCGGCCGTTGCCTCACTTTTCGGCCTATCGGCAAAGCTGCATTGTGAACCAATTCTGTTACCATACAATGCAAATAAAAAGTTTAAAATGCTGTGTCTGACGCTAGATTCGAACCTCGGTATGCTTGTGTAAATTAGGTCTGCTTAAGTATACATACATATATGTTCAAAGTGAGTTTAATTCGTATCATATCTCACTTATTTATAGTCCGATTTTAATGAAATTTTCACATAACGCCCGTGGCAAGGTATTTGTCATGTAAGACAAATTTGGTTGTTGAGCTAATATTGTAGTTGTTAAATAGTTATTACTGATTTACAGAGGCGGAAAGGGGCGTGTCCAAATATTACAAAAACTTTGAGACACTGCAATATATATGTATGTTGTCGCAAAATTTGATGACTGTAGCTCTTATAGTTTCTGAGATCCAGGTGTTCATACAAACAGACAGACGGACAGTCGGACAGACAGACATGGCTCAATCGACTCGGCTACTGATACTGATTCAGAATATATATAGTTTATGGGGTCGGAGATGTCTCCTTCTGCCTGTTACGCACATATCCGTTCCGACAAACACAATAGTCCATGAATTTTTTTAAAATCTATGGCCTAAAAACGGAGATATGGGTGTTTACATAGACATTCGAATATATAGACTATATAATATAATATATAGGCTACTAATTCTGATCCCGTGGGACTAACCACGCCTTCTTTTGCTTATATATACTCTATATACATTTGCCTAATGTTAGTACACTCGTTTTAGCAATTTTCAATGGTCCAAGGGAATGTTCAACTACTTTTATTGCTAAATATAGGTTGGTTACCCTAATTATAAGAGGTATTATCTTTCCAAAACACTTTGAATGAAGTAAACTGAACCAGTAAATTAGGCGTTAGTCTTGTTATTCTGCCGCAAAACATTAATCCGAAATAAACGCTTTAAAAGTGTTTAAAATGTATGAATTTGCACTGGAGCTTGTTCGATTGGAAAACTTTGAATCGGATCTTTTGCACACATATCCTACAAATATATACATATTCACATAAGTAAAGTATTGAAAATTATACTAGATATACATTAAACTAACTATTCTTAGCAAGTTCTATTGTGTTCTCTCTGCTGTCTTACTTTTGGCAAACACTGTACAACAGTGTTGAAAATATATCGAATCTATTTGTGTGCAGTCATTTTTATATATCCTACCTGTTGTCTTACTTTAAGCAACCACTGTGAAGTACTGTTGCAAACCAAGCAAAGCTAGCTGCCACTTCTTTCACTGTACTTTTCCAACACTGGCCCACACAACACATACAGGGTATGTGTCTTTTTTGGGGGTACTCCATCAATTTACATGCCGCACACAGATGGCCAGGACAGAGGTTTCTTCCACTCTTCCACTCTCCCTCCCTCCACCCTCTTTCCTGTGGCAACCCCTTTTGCTAGCCAGTGCTGCACAACACCAGCCAGTTGCGTCACGTTATTTATGAGCCACGCTCGACTGTCATGGGCAAACAAATTGTTTTTTATTGTTCATAATTATGGTGCATACTTATGTAAATCACGCGACGCATTCCTCGCGCACTTGCCTCGTATCGCGTCGAGTTGCAGCAGGCCAGAGGCGCAACTAGTTGCTGCTCCCCTTCCCCCTTCCCTCTACAAGTGGTGTGCGTGTGCCAGGGGCGGTGGGAGTTGCAAAAAAAGCGTTTGTTTTATTGAATTTTTATTGTAGTTTGAATTTATGACGCCGCTGCTGTGGCTGTGCTGCCTCACTGGATTAGGGTTTTCTTGTGCCGGAGATGACTTTATCGGCTTTTTGCTGCATTAAATCGCAGCCAAACTGTTCTCTCCCCATGCTCCCCCTACCCCCTGCCCCCTCGACACACTGTTTGTCTGCAATAACTTCAGCTTTGGCCTCTGTGTGCGTACGTGCTGGAGCTGAAGTGCCCTGGTGCCTGGTGCCTGGTGCCGCTGCCTGCCAGATTAGCTCACAAAACCGCAGACAACAGCAGGAGCAGCAACCAACCCCAAGCTGAAGCAGGAGCAAGAGCAGGAGGATGAGGAGCAGAAGCAGCAGTTCCAGGCAGGAATGACTTTTTTTGTGTTGAGCCTCGGCCTGAGCCGCGTGTGCATGTGAATAATGTCCAGCAATTGGTGCTGGAGTTGGGCCAGAGGATTCGGGTTGGATTCGGGTTGGACTCGGCTTGGATTTTTAGCTGGTAGGAAGAGGTAGCTGGTACCAGACGACGTCATTTATTTATTGCGCCAGCTCGCGAGTTTTTATGAAGACCGTAACCAAAATTAGTAACTTTTTCCTCGCGGTGATTTCGTGCCAGATTCGTCCTGGATTTCTCTCCGGCTTCATCCTCGATTTTTGACGACTGTTCCCTGACATTTCGTAAAGTGCTTATTGATTATTTACCACACACTTTCTTTTTGTTACCTTATTTCCAGAGAGCTTACGCGATTACTTTGGACGCTATGGCGATATCTCAGAGGCGATGGTCATGAAGGATCCAACGACACGCAGATCGAGGTGAGTAGAAAGTGAAAACTAATTAAGATAAGAATAAAATTTGAAAATGGAAAACAATTAATTAATTAATAATTAATAATAATTTGGAGAACGAGAACGAAAGCTACAGTTGACATGCCGAAGGTTTTATGCCCTTGCAGTTTCCTATATCCTCCGATCGTTCACATACAACTTATATATAATGGTCCAGAATTGAAATACCATATATATATATATATGAATATGTGAATACAAAAACCCTAATTTCGGACGATTGTTCCTACGGCAGCTATACGATATATTGATCCGATCCAGCTAATTCAGCGTGCCGTAATAAGAAGCGTGTGTAACAAGTTTCATCAGAATACCTTTAGAATTGAGAGACCAGTTTGCGTTGCAACAGACTGGCAGACGGATAGGGCCAGTTCGATTCCTGTGTAAATGCTGATTCAAAATACATATACTTTATAGGGTCGAAGATGTCTCCTAAGGTGCGTTGCAAACTCCTTGCCAAAGTTAATAAACCCTCTGCAAGGGTATAATAATTTCTATTGTTGCAAATCAATATTAAATTCTATATATTTAATTGGGTCAAAGAATATATTGTATAGTGTATTATTCTAGTATAAGTTTCCGGCAGTTATCGCTGGGAAAGTTCGTATTTATCTTTACTCAAAATATTCTGAGGTAGATCCTAGATATGACAACGGAAACAGACCATATACATATATTCCTTTTACTTCTTGACAGACTCTTTATAGCGGTTATATATATCCTTTCTCATCAGGCTTTGTTTTAGTATAACTTGTTTACACATGATATAAATATTTCCTTGTGTTAACTTTAACAAGTTGAATTTCGAAATAATTTAGCTTTCTGAAGTATATATTTTCATGTTCAAATTTGGGGCCTATTAGATTATTTGAATGGTTTAGCTGAAACAAAACGTTTTTTAAAGTTTTTAACTTTCCTTAATGAACTTACTCATTGTCTAACCAATTTGTTAACAAAACAACTAGTATATTAATAAATATGTTATATCTTCGCAGATAATTCCAGAAATTCCGTATACCTTCCCCTTTTTGATTCATTAAATAAATCTTTTGAAGTTATTCAATTTGATCTCAGTGGCAGCTTATAATATACAAATTTCCGATTACAAAAGTATTATCAACCTTCATACTGTTTGCATATACTACAATGTACCGTTAATTTTGCACTTGTTTCGCTGCTGGCGCTGCCTGACCACATTTTGATTATTATTCTGGTAAATCTCGGTCACCCGCCGCCCCTGTTATGTTGACCTTTCCCCTCAACCTTTTTCATTGAACTCTGCAAAGCCATGGCTCGGAGTTCGCTAAACTCCTTCCAAATCTCCCGCAGCTCTCGTTGTTGTTATTGCTGTTATTGTTGTTGTTGTTGTTTATGGCGCTGCATCCATTTCCAAATTTGAACAGTTTGGTTAACCGCTAATTGGTTTTCATTTTCATTGATTTTCTCTTCGTTTTTGCCCACTTCCTTTTTTTCGATGCTTTCAGTCTGTCTCCCTCTCTCTCTCTCTCTCTCTCTCTCTTTATTCCCTTCGTCCATTGCAAGTGGTCAAAAAGGGGTATACTAACTTTATTTACATAAAGTATGTAACAACCAGTAGATGACTCCACAAATGATGTAATGTAACATACATACTTGGTCATCAATAGTGAAGTCGATTTTGTTATGCATGTCTGTCTGTCAATTTGTCCGTCTGTCTGTTGCCAGTCTCTCTGTCTATCTCTTTGTCCGTCTGTATGTCTTTCTATTTCTCTGTCTATCTGTCGGTCTGACCATCGATCTTCTCTCCGTCTTCTGCCCGTGTATGGAAAATTATAATGTCTAGAGGCCCAAAACTTTTCTTGAATATTCCTGCATACATGCGGTTATGAAGTTGTTTTTAAATTTATTGAAATAAGTTTAGTTACAGTATTCAAATCGATGGAGATATAAACATAGAAGATATTTAAGTCATCGTTTTTCTTAGTTTCGAACTAAACTTTTAAAAAATGCCCTTAGCATTTACTAGAACACATTCAAATTCAGAATCAGAAACTTTCTTATGTAATTATTTTTATTATTATATTTTATTTTTATTATCATTTATATGCAATCATAATGCAATTTAGCCGAGTGACGCACAAATGCAGCATTGCCTGAGTGGTAAACGGCGTGTTTCAATTTCCTATGGACGAGAGCCTGTAAAATGCATGTTATTGATTTAAATCTCGCTTTAAAATGCGTTTATTGAGAGTATTTTTGTTTTAAATTCTATATAACACATATATAGTGAAAGTCTATGGCCTGATACAGTCAGAGCCTGGCTGAAGGCATTTGAAATGCACTGCCTGAGCTTTATGTTTAATGTTTACTATAGTGAGTGTTCTTATCACAAATAAGGCGAAGGGTATCTTACAGTTGTGCGTGCTGCACTGTTGCTTCGTTACTTGTTCTCCTTCGCTTTGCGCATTTTTACATTGCGCGCACCGCTGCCCGCTGCATGATATATGTATCGTAATATATATCGTATATACCGTATATTTGATATACTTCCCCTTGCTTTCCCCTGCACCTCGCCCTCTTCCCATCTCCTTCGTTGGCTGTGTGTATGTTCGCATCGTTTGTCATTTGTTGCGGTTTCGATCAGCGTTTGGTTCGGTGCACAGCCACCTTCCACTGTCCCGCACCACCCTCCCCACCCTGACGTAACCTTCTCTGGCTGCCCTTTGACCTTATTCAAAAATGCTTAACGTAAATTAGCCTGGTTTCTGCGGACAGTATGAATAATGAGCAGCCTTTAATGAGTCAATTACAATTGCCAGCGAGGCGCTGCGAGGCGAGTTGGCAAACGCGGCGTATGCGCAATATGTGGAAGGAACTGCTGAGCCACGCTTGCTATGTGTCAACGGGAAATATATCCTTGTTTTAATTGAATTTCGTCTAATGTCCTGTCAAGGGAGGTGTTCGGGAGGGGAGAGGAGAAGGGGCAGGAAAAGAGATAGGGATAGGGCAAGCTGAGACAAGCTCAGGTTAACAAGCGCTGCGAAAACTTTATGCCGCATTCTCTGTGACGTTGACTGCGATTGCCTGCCTGCCTGCCCTGCCCGTCTTCCTACCTCCCTGCCTGCCTGCCCTGCCCGCCCTTCTGCATGTGTCCTTTCGCCTTTTGTGCATGTCACGTTGGCCTGGCAAAATTTTTATGAACTGCAGCGAGCAAGGCAGCAGGAGTAGTCGAAGAAGGGAGGAAGTGGAGGAGCAGGAGAAGGAGCAGGAGAGGGACTGTACTCACCTCTTGCTGCTTGTCTTATAAGCAACAAGCTCGACAAACAAAGAAGGTTGCCTCAGGCAGATCGAAGGTTTTATACTCTGGCTCTTTTTGGCATAAATCTGCATCTATTGTTCGTATAACAATAATACATATGCATGAATTAAATATACGCCTTGGATAAAGCTTCGAGAGTGTTTCGCAGAATGAAGTAAGAATTAAATTGAATAATGGAAAGTCTCTTGAAGCTGATTGTATATATCTGTAGATTGAATTGTAGATATCTTTCTCTGATTATGATGAATGTAATACAATACAAAAAAGTAATAAAATACAATTACATTGATTACAACAAACTTGAAATTGACATGGTATAAAGAATATAGTAACAGCACTGACTTTCAGAATAGAACTTTATTCAAAGCGATCAGCTATCTATGGCAGTTAAATGTTGTTGTGGTTCGTTTTAAATGAAATTATAATAAAATATTATATTGTAGATGAAGGATTATAAAATCTACTGAGTAAAAGAATAATATGTTATTCGTTTTAAAGAAATATAGAATGCATTTCTTTCAAGATATTTGTAAGTGGAAAGTTTCACTAAGATATCATTAAGAGTAGAGGAAAGAGGCAGATACACAGCCTGACTGACGGACCTATCAAGATCGAATCATCTGTTTAAGCCGATAAAGAATATAGTCTGTTAAGTCTTTACATATATGTACATTCCATTTACATGCAATTAAGAATATAGTAATATATTATATAATACTATGTTACTTATACTTAGTATGCAGCATATCTCTTGCTGTGCGTTGCAAACTGTTGCTTAATGCGAAGGTACATTATGAAAGGGCGTACACAGCATAGAGAGGCACAATGAAGACTAAGGCAAGGTTGAGGGTACAGAGAGAGGACTTTTAAGCAAGGGGAAGACCATCCGTGGCTGGAGTTGGGACTCTACGGCCCTGTTGTAGTTGTAAATTCCGCAGCTCTATTTGTTCTCTGCCTCGGCTGCTGTCGCTGCTGATATCATCGTGTCGTCGGATTTCTAGCAAAATTTAATAAAAACTTTATGTCGCTTAAAAGAATGTTTATGGAAATTTTTCACTTAAACTTGCGCAAAGTAATAAATGTAAACAGAATTCCTGAAAAGGTGCGACAACAAAATTCAAACTGAGCGCAGGCAGCACAAGCAGCAAAGCCAGCGCAGGCAACAAGCTGCACACACACACACACACACAAACACACACGCAGACTAAGGGAAAGTTGTTGCTGCTGGTGGCGCAGCGAGAGAGAGTCAACAGTGCGGTTAATAAATATGCGCACCAGGGCAGACATTTTACCCCAAGCTGACTGAGAAGGATGAGGAGGAAGATGAAGAAGAAGCAGCAGAAGAAGGTATTGCATAACTGAAGGCGACACTTTCAGTTGAACCTTCCCCCTGCCCCCTCTGGCAACACGTTGCCTGTTGCTGGTTTAGATACAGATTGAGATACATGAGGGGCGCGCGAGGGAGATGGCGCGATAGCTGTGCAAATGAGATTGTATATTACAATAAAATGAAGTGAAGTACAAATTAGAAAACTTGCAAATAAATTTAAAAGCACAAAACGAAAATGAAACAAAACAAATAGAAACAGTGGGACAGAGACAGAGAGACAGACAGAGAGAGAGAGAGAATCAAAACAAACAGCAAAAGGAAAAAGCGCAAAGCAAATGGCAACAAAGTAGGGCTGGAGAAGGGGAAGGAGGGAGGGAGTGGTGAACAAAAAATAGCAAAAGTTTTGCAACTTAAGCGAGTTTTTTCTTGCTGCCTCATTGCTGTTGTTGTTGCTGGGGCTGCGAGAGACAAAGCGGGTCGTTGAAGTGCAACAACAATAAAAATTGAGTAAAATGGCAAATGGCAGCAGCGACAGAGCGACCCCCCACCCCTTCCCCTTATTGTACAGCCCCTTGCCACGCCTCTGTCTAACTGCTTCTTCCTATTCAGCAGCCTCTGTCGCTGTTCCTGCCCCCCTCTCTCACTCCCTCTGCCTCTACCCCTAGTGCTACCTCATTCCCCCACTCACACTCTCTGCCTCTGCCCCTCCCTCTTTCCCGCGCAACATAAGTAAATCCAAACAATTTATTGTTGTACTTTTAACATTCTTCTCATGCGAATTGTTGTTGTTGTTGCTGTTGTTGCTGCTGCTGTTGCTGTTGTTGCTGCTGTTGTTGCTGTTGTTGCTGCCTGCCTGCTGCCTCTGCTTGCCACCATTGAAGCAAACATAAGCGACTTTTCAATGAGTTTCGAAAGTTATTGAAACATAAATTATATCGCACAGCGCACGCACGCCAAGCACAGGCCACCCAGAGGTGGCAGGACGCGGCAAGAGGGGTGGGGGGAGGCGCAATGGGGGCGTGGTCCTTCCACCACAAGGAAGCCCACAATTACGCCGGCGGCAGCAGCAACACGCGCAACAACATCAGCTATAACACCCTTTTATAGCTGCCTCGTGAGTGGCAAGAGGAGTGAGGGGAGGGAGTGCAGGAGCAGAGGGTACCGGGTGGGGGAGGGGGAAGGTCGCGTTGGCCGTGCGTACCTCACGAATTTTTCGTGCATGGCAATTAAGTTACATTTTTCTTTCTCTTGTTAATGTTTTAAATACCCTTAATGCGTGAGAAACATCAACTTTGTAATGATATTTGCAATCATAGAGAGGGAAGGGGGGGAGAGAGAGAGAGAGAAAAAAAGGAAAAGAATTTGCTTAGGGAATGCGTTGAGATGTAGCGCAGGGGCAGATGATTAGATTAGAAAGACTTGCGAAAATAATTCCATTCCATGAGATTAATTTCTAATATGTTGCTCGAGAAATGTGAGCAAATGTGATGAAATTGTACATAGGGTTTAGGATTATAAAACGTGAAACGAAGCAATAATATCATACATTATGTATTACATACATTATTTATTATGGAGATATATGTAGTAATTGCAAGTTTCTACAGGTTATTTTAAATGGTAAATGGTCATACATTTTAAATACAGTAATAAACATTATTTAGTCTTGAATAAAAACCTATTATATTATGGTCATAAATTTTGAATTTACTTATAAATATTATTTAGTCTTCAATAGAAACCTATTTTATTTAACCTTTCTGTAAACTCTTCTTTAAATAACCCCTACCAATATTCTCTCTTCGTTAGGGTATCTACTGTACCGTCTAGCAAAGAAAACTTCTTCGTTTTCCTTTCTTTGTTTGTGCCAAAAAGTGTATTTTATTTATTTGCTGGACGCTCAGCGAATGTTTTAGTATGTGTGTATATAAATTTACCTGGATCTGTATCGGGTGGTGCAAACACAACACAACACAACCGACACAAACGAGGCGGGGCCGGTGGCAGCACAGCCACATTTGATGCACAATGCTGCACATAAATTTAACGGGTCTTAGATAAGAGAAGTGTTCTTTGTCGAACGGGAAGCACACGAACAAAGGGAACGGAATACTTTGAAAACCATTAACTGTTTAAGAGATCTATAAACGTTGCTTTATACCTGTTTATAATACCCTGCCACTCATTTACAGAGAGGGGTAGCATGGGTTTGAGTAAGGACCAAATAAGAAAAAGTGGGAAGTAGTTGCCTTTGCAGATTTGCAAATATAACATGCTTGAGGATACCTATGAATTGTACTTTAAATATTTATCCAGAAGAAATATTATTACATATTATAAATACGTTAGAACTAAGTGAATTTAGTTGAAACATCTTCTTAGAAGTTGTCATATCTTGTTTTGTATTCTATTTACAACATATGTTAATAATATCTATTATTGTGACTATATTACTTCAGGTAAAACAAATAGTTAGGATTTATTGTCACGATTTTTAATACTGTTACGAAGTCTACTTACAATATCAGATTATAACACCGAGATACGAAATGCATTTCTGATAACTAGCAATGAAATTAATGCGTATTTTGTATTCTTCTTCAATATTTAACTAGTTACATTAGGTTCTTTTATAGCTATATAAACATCTAGTGACTAATAAGTTAACTGCTTATATCAAGCATGTATAACACAGGTATGAAAACAGAGGGTATACATATGTGTTAGAACTAAGTCATCAAAAATCTTCTATAGGTTTGCTACAATGAATTATAAAAGCGAGTTTAGCACTAACTTGTTCTTCCTACTTGTTGAATCTTTAGTTTGTGTGCTAAGTTTAGTCTGTTTATCGACTCAACATCTTCTTGCTAATCCTTTTTGAAACTGAAATACCCTGTAAACACCCTGTAATTAAGTTACAAGTTCATTTCAGTCATATTAATGCTGTAACAAATGATTCAATTCACTTTCACTTGAATATTATTTATGCGACGCAATAAGTTTTGCGTCTGGTTCGCATCAGAGGGAACCTTTTGCCACACACTCCTCTCCCCCCTCCCGGCATAACCGTCTCTCCCCCTGTCAGCTGCAAATCACTCATCGCACTCGCAGTGGCAGTTACCGCAGCAATCCAAAACGTGGCCATAATTAACTCGGTTTAATCGCCGCCCTTTTCGTCTGCTTTAGTGGGCCACTTGTGCGTTGGTGTCAGGCAGCAGCAGCGACAGCAGCAGCCGGCAGGGCTCACACTTGACCAGGGGAGGGTAAGGACAGTGGGAAACACTGGAGAGTGGGACTCGTCGACGATGAAACTAAACTGGACGGTGGCTCTGACGGCTGTTTGGGCAGCCTCGTCGCTTTGCCCTTTTCATGTTAATTTGCAGCACAATACCAAATGGCTTTATATTTTTTTCAGGCTGCCCCTCTGCCTTCTCTCCCCTCCTCCCCCTTCCCTGCCCCTCTTCATATGTTTGCGCGTGTGTGCGAGTGTGTAGCAATTTTTCATCATTAATTATGGCGTTGGCTGTGGCAAACATCACTCAGCCGCACAGCAGCAGCAGCGGCGGCAGCAGCACCAACAGTAGCAGCAACAAACGCAGCCAAAGACCATTACGTTACACCCCCCTCTTCCCATCTCCTGCACCCCCCCCTCGTGCTTACCACTGTGCTGTTGTTGTTGAGATGTCAGTCGCACACTCAGATGTTGTCAACTCATGTGAGCATGTACTGCAGCAACATCAGCATTCCCTTCCTCTGTCTGCCCCTTTCCCCCGCTGTTCCGCCCTTGCCTCCTACTCTCCTCCCCCTGCGCCCCCCTGGTCAGCTACTGTTGATTATTTCATGCGCTTTCTGTGCGTTTTTATGCGCATTTTATGTTTGTATTTTTGGCGCAAGGTTTTTGTTGAAAAAAAAACCCTTGAATGGGGAAACAAGAATTTGAAGTACCTGGTGTGCCCAGGGATTTCGGATTCGATTTTATACCCATTGTACACAGGATTTAATTAGAAAGTATTTTCATTATTCTGATGTGGTGCAATTAGAATATGCAAATTTCAATTTGATTCGATCATATTAGGAATATTAAAACAGTTCTACACTAGTTTGATGCTAGTCGTATAACAGCTTTATACTTGTTTTGGTTATATTATAATTATTATTATAATTTTTATAATTATATATTGATTGTAACTAAGCTGTCAGTTTAATATTTGCAACATATTAATATTTAGATAATTAATTATATTGAAAATTTGCCCCTTTGTCTTGTGTTTTAGATGCTTTTACACCAATTATTAATACTAGCTTTGAATTTAAATAAGTTAATAAAATATCACATGTATTTCTTCAGCATGACTAACATAAATTTCTATGCATTCCATTCGAAATTAAAGATTATTATTATGGCAATTTATAATATTTTTTTGAGTACTTACCAATATCGTTACCTTGATGATAAAGTTTTTCAACGAACTTAATTCAGTTAAGTGTCTTTGGTTTTTGAAAGTCATTATATTACTATTTTATTATTATGTCTGTACTATATTTAAGTTAAAAACCATCTTATTTTAATAACAATAAGCTAAATTAAGATATTTATAATTATTTCAATTTATATAATTGTGGAAATATTACTTAAATATCTGTCTTGTTTTATTTTTGTCTACAATATAAAGACTTTTTGGTATAATTTGAATATTTTATCTTGAATTTTTTAACGATAGAAACGCTCTTCAGGTCATTCCACATTATCCAATATCCGATAGGGATATCGACAGGGTATAACAGAATCGGCTTACGATAGTGTATCGACCAAGATCACACCACTAAGCATCGAACATATAGAGCCTTATGATTCCGACCAATCTTCCGGGTTTATTTCGGTTAAGTTAGGAAGTATGTATCGAAAAAGGCTAAATTTTGAGAAATGTATCGAACGAGGCTCGATATATCCAATCAACTTAGCCATCTAGCGAGTACTATCCGCTTTTTGAATACTCTGTATGTTTTCATTGCTTAATGTTCACATCTAAATAACATAATACTTAACATAACATATAAGTTAACATTATAATTGTATATTTTAGTATTGTATATATGTTTCTATTATATGTTTCTATTATAGGTATATATTATTGATATATATTAGTAAATTACATTATTAATATTAATGCTCTATTATTCCCATATTTCTCATTGGAATAAGAGCTTCTACAAACCAAAATAGTTTTTTACAGTTCTTGAGGGGATTACAGGGTATGTGCTGGTCAATCATCCTGCCGCAACTCACATCTTGTTATTTTTTTACGATCTCTCACTCCATTCGTGAATGCTTTTGCCGCAGCACTTTTACATAATAATAATAATAAAATGAATTATAAAATAAAGTTACCTTTCGCCGGGGCCAACTAAATGATGCGCCAGGTGGGCGAGGGGGAGGGGCAGTAGGGGGGTCGTTGGTTGCCGAAAAAAATTTAATGTCTGCGTCGCGTCACAAAAGAAGGCAACACTCAAAATTGACATTAGCAGCTGGCAGGAGACAGCACGAGCTGGGGAAGGGGGCTGGGGCAGTAGGTGGAGGCTTGGGGCAACCATAAAAACATAACAAATGGGCGACGTAATGTTCGTCCTTAAACTGTCACTAAATCGATAAATTTTCATAATGGCCCGGCCATTTAAATATTTAGCCGGGCCGATGGACTACCCCGTTTGCCAGCAGGCTGCAAGCCTGGGCTGCCGATGCCCGGTGAGCCGCTGACCTGGTGAGACTGTCCTGGATTAATCAAATTACCGGCGACCCGCATAGATAGGAACGAGTTGCGTCGCGCCGCGTTGCAGAGGAGGATGAAGAATAAAGGGGAGCGTTTCATATCAACGCAAGGGCACGCACAGCGGAAGTCGCAGGGTGCAAGGGGGCAGGGGCAGGGGCTAGGCACAAGGGGGTAGGGTGTCTTGGGGGTAGCAGCGCCTTCTTTTGAGTAGCTCAACTGCCTCAGCAGCAGCTTGGCACTCACGCAGACCCAGTTAAGTGTGCGTGTTCAAGGATGCATTTTGGTGCCCAGCAGAGGCGACACAACGAAACAAGACAAAGGCATAAAAACGTGCAAAATGGGCGTGGACGAAGACAGGGTCGGGCCCGGGGATAGGGACGGAACGGGGATGGTGGCAGGGAGAGGGAGAGAGGGGGCGTGGGCGTCTGCCATAGGCTTATAAAGTGCGAGGACAGGACCAAGGCAGGAAGCCACTTGTGAAAGTTTCATGCACGCGGCCCCACTTCACACGACAGCCAAGAGAGGGAGAAAAGACAAGGGGAGAGAGAGAGAGAGGGACAGGGAGAGGAGATGGGAAGAGGCGGAAAAAAAACAAAACAAAGCAGCACAAAAGGCGACGTCGCCAAGAGTCGCCTCCGCTCGGGCCTGGGCCGCCTTCTTCGTCTTGGGCCTGTCGAGTTGCTTGGCTGCTGCAAGTGCTTGTTAGCCAAAGCTTAGAAGTGCCACAGCCGGCTTGGCCCCAGCTCCTCCTCCTTCCTCTTCTTCACTCTGCCTCTGTTCCTCTCTCTTCACCCCTCGCTCTTCCTCTAAAGTTGCATTCCTTTGCAATTGTTCAGGCAGCTTTTGTTTTCCCTCGCAATTTTTACACGAAAAAGTCATTTGAATATGCCACGCCTCCCGCCCTCCTTGGCACTGTGATGCCGTTTCGACTGTCGCCGGATTGAAAGTTTTGTTAGCCGTCAGCTACTTGGCCCACGTCTCTTTCCGTCCCCCTCCCCCGCTGCCAAGTTCCCGCTAAGGTTGAGGGCATGACTTGCGGCTGCCATTAATGTTCGCCTCCCCCTTGCCACGCCCCGCCGCCCCTCCTAGCAGCCTTGACGCGCGACTGTTCCTATTTCTGCTGCCGTTTCGGCTTCTGTCTCCCTCGCCCTCCCACTCTCTGCAAATGGCGACAATAAACAGTTCGTTTCTATAGACCCAACGGTATCCTCGACGAACTTGCCAACATTTTCGCAACTTGCACTTCGAGAGCGCGTAGGTCAGCCGGAAATGAGTGTGGTACGTGGGGCATGTAATAACCGGAAGTGCATTGAGTTTTTGAGGTTATGTCTGGGTTTCTGAGTTCCCAAATGGTCTACACACATTTCCAAGCACAATAAATGTATCATTCTAAAGTTGAGTGTCTTTCAATCATCGTCACTCGTTGATTGTCAGTCAGAAGTATTTACATATCGACTTTGAAGTTATATCTAACTTCTAAAGTTTGCAAATAACTTATGCGAGTATGAGCTGGCTAAAGCAATAGATACATATTTATTTAGTGACTCTGAATCACCTTTATTAATTTGAGGAAACTGTAGCGCAATCATAAATATAGTTCAGTTTAAGTTTATCTCTTTGAGGGCATGTCAGACTTCGGTCTACAGATTATACTGAAGTAAATAAATATAACATAACCTATAGAATTATAGACTTTCATTTAGTCTTACAAAGAATGATATGCTTAATCATATTAATATTGTGTAAATGCATGAAAAAAATATAATCTAGGTGACCTAATCTTTAAATCTAGCTCAACCAGGTTCAACCCGATAGATAAACTATGTATTTGTTTTAATTAACACATGATTATTGGGTTGAAAAAGTTAATAATGAGGCCACTTGATTGAGTTTTTATTTAAAAACTAGTCTCAATAAATTGCAAAAGATTAAATTGTATTTGTATTGATTCATCATATACATATTTACAATAACATAATTTGACATTTCTAGATAAAAGCAATTGCTTTCAAAGGCTGATAAGAGATTGTTATTATATTACAAAGATAAGCTAATAAAAGTAATATTTTCAGCGTTTCTTTCTATCTTTCTTTATATTTACAAATGTTGAATTCTGTATACATATGATGTATTTTTAATCGTTTGCAATTCATGTTAAACTTTCTCGAGAATCTCGGGTGATTTCCTTAGTTATTCAGTGTTCTGCGGATTGCTGGAGGTTACTTTGCTTTTCAACCCCTCAAAAAGAAGTGCAGAGGAACCTAGGTAGCAATTAAATGTCGCCTCTCTTCGACAATAAAAAATCATTGAAATTTAGTTGCTGAAAGTAGATTGAGTGATTACCAGTGCATTGGAACGTCTTTATCGTTGATGAACGGGCTGTTCACGACCTCCCACTGTCTCGTACTAAAGAAAACTTGTACACCAAAAGACAAATGGTATTGCCACACGGTGCATGCAATGATGCTTATGACAATATGCACGTTGACTTAAGACAACTGAATTGACTATTTGCAATGCACAAAGTAACTATTTTGGCACGTTCTCCTCGTGTTAAGAAATGCATGTGAAATGTTTAAGTTATTGATTGTTACAATACAGACATAAGAAATGTTGCACCCCGTACTGCATTAGAGATGTCAATGTGCTTTTCTTAATATCATATAACAAAGAAGAGCTCCAAAAATAATCAATTCACAGACTGCAGACTATTATATTAATTATATAACTATCTACCGCATTTATATTCTGTTCGAATTAAACATAATGTTAATGGGTTATCTCTTCTAAGTTTTAACGTTGCCCATCGTACTTGGCAGTGACCACAGCTTTGAGCCAGTTCCCTCCTTGCCTGTGCTAATCGGGAGGCTGTTTACCAGATTGGCTCGCCAAGTGGAGGAGGAGCTGGTGCTTGCTTGCTGCCTTGGGGCTTATTATCGTACATGAACATACACACGTATATACCAGGGGCAACACACACATTGAGTCGCACTTGTCTACATATGTCGGACTCATTTGGCTGCCAGCGATGTGTGCTCTAACTACCTACGAAGCTGCCTTTGTTTAGGACGGAAGGGGGAGTGGGAGGGTAGAAGAAGATATAGGTAGTTGTTCTGGCGTTTATCTCGAGCTTGTAGTTTCTGGTCGCGTTTGGTTTCGCAACATATTCCCGAGAAGAGAAGACAGGAGAGAGAGTGAGAGATAGATAGAGGGAGAGGGGGGAACGCCTCTTGGCAACACCTCGACTGAACTTTGACCGTTTGGTAACTCATTTAGTTAGATTATTTACGGTAATCCAAGACGCAAGCAGGCCAACTAAACTGGGAACACACACTCGTACACACACACACACACCCGCCTCGATTGCTGCGGCATCTGGTTAAAGCGAGTCCAGGGGGCAGAAGCCCATGGGCTAAAGACATGCAAGTTGTTTTGCTAAATTGTGCGTAAGCCAAGCTACAACAACAAACACAACAACAACAATAAGGGGGGAGGGAAGGAGGAGAGCAATCCGAGGGTAGCAGGTACAACTAGCTAGGATCTTCTGACTGGAGAAGACTTTCGCAAGCTCTGCACGGCAATTCAAATAAGACTTTTATGTTGTTCTCAGTTGCCTTGCAACTGCGGCGACTCTTGAGGCTGCTGCTGCTACGTGCTACGTGTTTGCGGCGTGTGTGTTACATGATTGCCACGCCCCTGCCCCTGTCCCCGGCTCCTTGCTCCGGCTGCTGCTTACCTTGGCAGCTTGTGCGTGCGCTCATTAGCATTCTGAAACGGCTTTATAAAATTCAACAAGCAGCAATCCAACGAGCCAAACAGCAATGGCAACGGCAAACCAAGTCGAGCCACTACCTACCTTGCTACCCTGCCCCGTCGAACACCCTTCTCCTCTGCCCAGCACAGACTGCATGCCTCCAGTTGCGCCTCCCACACACACAGACTGCATGTCTCTGTTTGTTGTGCCTTATACCCTGCGGCCTCAGAGTCAACTGGCAAGGCAACTGCATATCGTAGTATGCCTTATATTGTGCACATTGGGGGCTCCTTATATGAAGACTCTGCTACTTAGAATACATACTTAATCAAACATTTTGCCTTAAATATTGATTATCATGTTAATTTAATAGCAAAATTATTCATACCATATTGCAGATTGGTTCAAAGGGAAGCACGTAGTTGCAAGTAATTTAAATTCATTTGTTTCATTGTGTAGTCATTAAAGAGAAACTTTAGTTCACTCGTTGCTAATCTAATATATTAATTTGTTTCAACTATTTTAACTGATTAAAGAAGAATTATTTTATTGAGCTAAGGCTCATTTCCAACTCGTTTTCTAATATTTCTCTGTCAATTAACCACTTCTTTTCTATTTATATATTTTTCATGTCTATTTCTACCCACTTCTACTCTATACCTGGCGCTTTCCAACCAAATTCCCTTAATAAATTCGACAGTATTTTATGTAGACTACAAAGTATAATAAAGCACATAAAGTAGGTGTCGATTTCTATGTGAAAGCCCGTGCAGACATAGTAATCAAAACTGCATTCTAATAACACTCCATAGTATACCCAGCAAGGCTTTTAGGATAGAAATGAGAGCATATATGTATGTAAGAAAAAAGGCGAGTAATGAACAAAATAAAGACAGTATTTCCTACATAATTTAAAGGTATTTAAATAATTCTTTAATATTTTTTACCAATTGCTAAAATTTCTATATCTCGGAGACGTTAAGCAACTTCTGCGTGAACAGTTTTATTTTGATTGGCACCATGTAGCTTTAAGCTTCGTTATGTGAGTTTTTCTAGACCCTCCTTTGTATAAGTTTGTATATATAATCGATGTTTAGATTTGTATTTATAATAAACTGAGTTATAGATGGAATGGAATGTAACACTAAGGAACGTAATGGGTATCTAACAGTCTACTGCACTACGCCTGATGCTTTTAGTTTTTGTTTTGCAAAACACACAGAGAGAGGTAGACAGAGGCATGGGGGGAATGGCAGAGTCAGGGGGAGGCACACACGTTCTTATGCTGTTGTTATCCGGTTGCTGTCGCTGCCTGGGTGCCTTCCCCTGCCCGCCCTGCTGGCTGTACCACCCTGCTGCCTGCAGCTTGCTGCCTCAGCCCGGCCCAGCCTCAAGTTGCATAAATTGAATCTGAATTTGTGAGTAAATTGCACACAGGAGACACATTATTTTTGAGTTTTGCCTTTTAAATTTGTGGCTTTTCACTCTTCCAAAGAGGGAGCAAGCGGGTGCAAGAGGGGCAGAGAGTGGGACGGATAGAGACAAAGCAAGCTCGGTGTGCAACAATCTGCGACTTCAACTTTGTGTCACATTTTGCGTTTGGCAATTTTCGTCTGTGACCCAATTAGGCGGACACTCTCTCTCTCTCTCTCTCTCTCTCTCTCTCTCTCTGTCTCGTCCTGCCTCTCTATTCTGCCGCCCACTGCACCCGCATTTAAATCAATATTAACGGCGTAGGCCTCTTTTTCGAATTGCATCGCAGAAATTGCTCGTCTATAAATACGACTGAAATGTTTATTTAATACATGTGCCAGGCGGTGCCGAGGCCGTCCCCCCTCAGCTCCTCACCCTCCTTCAACCACTCTTCCTCCCCCTATTCGTATCTAGTAACAGCTGAGATGCACTGCACAATCCGATTGTGTGGCGAACCTTTTCCATATGCAAATTGTTTTTATAAATTTGCAACCAGCTTTCGCATTGTTATTGTTGTTGCTGTTGCTGCATAGCAATTTGTGCATAAAGTTGCTGCAATAAAAAGCCAAGTGGACAAGCAGCAGCTGTCCGGCAGAGGGAGCGGAGTGGGGAAGGAGGGAGCAGCGAGTGGATCCGAGTGGAGTTGGGGGTAATCAAAACCGTAACAATCGCCGCAATTGCAATAGAATCGTCGTTAATTACTGTCTGTGCTTGCGGTTGTTGTGTATCTGTCTGTGTGTGTGTGTCTCTCTGTCTCTCTCTGTGTATGTGTGTGTGTGTGTGTGCAGCGCCTAAAAGAGCAAGATAAATACGAGAGCCCTGGCTCTGTCTGGAGATCCGTGTGTGGCAGGGAGCGGGCCGGGGAGGAGCCTGCAGCCTGGCAACGACGCCTGGCGCATCGTTAAGCGTCGCTGCCAAGTGGCAAAACTCAAATAAACATAAACGTGCACACATACAAAGTAGGCAGAGTGAGGGAGATACAGGGGGGGTGGTAGAGTGGAGAGTAAAGTGGGGAGAGGGCGGGTAGCCCGAAAATCTCTGAGCTGGTTTGTTGTCTTTGGCTGTCTGGGTAAGCCAAGGCGAGGCGAGGCGAGGCGAGCTGTGCCTGGGCTGACTCCCTGCCATGGGCGCCCGTCTCTGGGGGGGACTCATTAAAATGCAGTGCGAGATAATAAGCATTTTAATTAAATATTTAACAAGAATAAGTTTATCACAACACGAGGAGGGCGAGACTAGGCAGGCGCAGCGCGTAGCTTACGTGTTCAGAGATAGAAAGCTCCGACTGTATAAGCTCTGCCTCTGTGTGTGTGTGTGTGTGTGTATGCTATGTATGAGTGTATGTGTGTGTGTGTAATGGCTTGTAAGCGTCTGTCAGGTCGGGCCATTAGCGCGCACCGCTTGCCGCGTGGTTCGAACTGGTGGCGCAATCGAGAAAATGGCTAGACAAGTCGACAAAAGCTAAACCAGTCGACAGTCAGCCCCCCCTCTAGCCCTTCCCCTTCTCTAACATGCCTCGACACGACGCGACTCGTCTTGGCCAATATTTTGATGTAATTTGAGCTTCTAATTGCCGCACGTGCCGCACACAGCGACAGTTACAGCTGAAGGAAGGTAGCGCGGAGTGGATAAGGCCTGCGCCGACTCCTTGTCAAATATTTAAGCAACTTGTCTAACTCTCTGTCTCTCTCTCTCTCTCACCCTCTCTCACTTTCTCTTTCTTTCTTTCGCAGAGGCTTTGGCTTTGTCACATTCAGCGATCCAAATAGCGTAGATAAGGTACTCACCCAAGGCACACACGAGCTGGATGGCAAAAAGGTATGTAATATATGCGAGAAAGAACCCATCGCTGAACTCATAGCTTAACTCCCTGTCCAACTTAGTCTCCAATGTCAGGAGCGTATTCAGGCTTAATATGCGCCTAAAAGAGAAGTGCATTTACTGGCTGTCGAAGAATTATTGGGTCTCAGTTTGGACTTGATCTCTGAAGTAACTGCAGTCACAACTAAGACCTAAACATCTGCTAACAACATCGAATAAATTCGACCTAATACAACAGCAACTCGTATGCAGAACAAACTCGAATTTGACTTTACCTTAAATTCGAATTGATAACTCTGCACCACAATAAGATGCAATTTTGTTTCGTGTTCTGGTCTGTAAATAAAATCAAGTTTAAACCGATTTTAGGCCCATCTTCAAGCATCAACTCTGGACTGACCCCTATATCAGAAACTAAGACAAGCTTGGGAAGCATTTCTCTACTGAATTTAGCCCTATGTTATGCAGTAATTGATTCATGCACTCTTTGCTAATTGAAAGTCGAATGGGGCTCAGCTTAAGCTCTATTTCAGGGCCAACTTCATGTTGTTACTATATGCCTATTTCAAGCACAACTCTTCTCAATTTAGGCTCCAACTCTTGCCTTAGACTCAGACTTGTAATCAAGACCAACTCATATTCATATTTAGAGCGGTGTTTCAAGTCACTCCCAAACATTGACCCGATTCAGGCCCAACTCCGGCCCAGATCAGGCTCGCACTCCTGCCCAACTTCAGGCCCCATTTTGTGTCCAGCTCACACGCCTTCGTTTGGTAAACAAAAAACTTCAACTGGCTATGAAAAATATTTGCACAAAGCGCAAGCGGCGCCGGCTTCATAAATTGCCTACGCCTTCTCCTTCTCCAGCTGCTGCTCCCTTTGCCCCTCCAGCTTCAACCTCGCTCGCTGCTCGTCGCTATTGACAGCAATTAGAAACTCAAAGCGATGACAGGCAACTAACAAAAACAGCAAATCAGAATGGCAAAAAACAAAAAAGGAAATCCAAAAAAATGAAAAACAAAAAACTGAAAACAGAAAACAAAAAAAAAAAAAAACAATTACCTGTCAGTTGAGGGCGCTGTTGCTAAACGAGATTTTTGCAAAAGCCAAACAATTTTTAATTACGTCATGTGTTATGTGAGAACCAAAGGGGGGTTGGCGGGAAGGGGGTAAATGAAGTGGATCAGGCTGTTGTTTGTGCTAATCTTGTTGTTGTACCCAGCACTGTTCTCGTTGTTCTTGTTTCTACTGATGATGTTAGTGGCGAGAGTTGCAATTAGCTGCTGTACGTTGATACCCTGTAAGTTCAATATGAAGTCTGATAAATTAAAGCGATATATCTATCAGACGTAAAGACTTGTCGACAAATCTAAATTAAGAAAGATTACCTGATGAAGGAGCAAGCATACATACATATGTCGATATAGTTGCTTAACTTTGGTCGGTGGTTTAAATCCGAAATGCTTCAGAGGAGTTAGGAATAAAAGTGTGGGATATATAACATAAATACAATACATAACATATGTTATCTACAGTGTGGCTCAGTTTTAGGTTGATAAGTTAACTGAATAGAATTGAGTGAATGTCAGTCAAATTGTTAAAATCAAAAGGATCCTCACCATAAGTGGAACTTGCTCCATTACTACTGATAATATTAGGAACACTCCGATACACATAATTATTGAGATATACCAAGTATATATTCTAATGGATTCGGCACGATCAGGCAGATCTATATTTATTTTGCATATAGGTGTAGGATAGCTCGATGAACCTCCTGTCTTCACTTCTCTTACCCACACTCTTTGTTCAGTTTAATTGTTACAATTGTTTATTTTCAAACGATTATTAGTGTGGTGATATTTAAAATTTGGAATAAAATTAGTTTTAAATAGTTCTTTAAGAATTACTTCAAGCACACACTTACACTATCGAATCGGCTCATCGCTTTTCGATAATTTAAATAATTTGTTCGAATTGGGAATTGTATGTAACAAAACTTTACTTATACGATATTAATCTAAACCTTATCGCGGCTGGTGATGCTTCGATTGACAATTAGGTTTCTATACTGCTTGACCCGCAGATCGCACTTATTGCCTATCGATATTTCTATCGAATTAGTGGGGGCACATTGAACTGTACTATTCGGTTAATACTGTCGGCCGCTTCAGGCGCTTGATGCGAACCGTTCTTTCATAGATAGTTCAGTTCAATAATTGCAAAATGAATACCTGATAAGTCAATGCAAAAGTCGATCTAGTTAAGTTGTTTAATACCATGTACTTGACAAAAGTGATCTTATGCTGAATCTTTCTGTTGGTCTTTCGTCTTTTTCTCCTTCTTTAATCTGTTTTCTCTTATTATCTACCTAATCCATTCTGTTCTATCAATAAGTACTGTTAGCTTTTCCCATACATAATGTATATAAATCCCCTTAAAATCAGTAACCAAATCGCTTAACTATCCCAGCAGCCCCGGATATTCCCTTCTCTCTTCGCTCTCGCCATTATCAACTGCATCAAATCGATGAATTCGCTTTTGGCTGCCCAAAAAGCCGAGGGTAAAGATGCTGCACCAACATATGCGGCACAGCTCGCATTACGCATACGCCGCATTGGCATTAGCTTAATTAGTTGCAGCTTCTGCATGGCCAGGCAGTGTTAGCAAACTGTTTATCCCACTCTTCCTCCACCTCTCCCCCTTCTGTCTGTCTCTCTCTCTCTCCACCTCTTTCCATCTGTTCCTCTGTCCGTTTCCATGTTTGTTGGTCATTCTTCTCTGCGTACACAACTGGCCAACTGTAAATAAAATGCACAGCCATCATTTATTCTATATATCATTTTTTAACCAACTGCATTTGCTGCCACTCTGTGTGAGTGTGCGTGTGTTTGTGTTTGTGTGTGTGGCAACTCGTGCAGCTTTCCATATTTCCGTTTGGCTGCACAGTAGAGCAGCAAACTGGCAAACTGGCAAGCTGAAAACGATGCGAATTCATTTCATTTCATTTCGTTACGCTTTTTCGGGCCTGATGTATTTCCAAACAACTCAACTCCGACGTCGACTGCAATTCTGACTGCGACGTCGACTGCGACGTTTGCCACTCAGCGCTGATTAGTTTTAATTTTAATCTAAAAATCAATTTCCCGCCTGGGCCAGGCTTGGGCCCAGCACGTTGTCGGTTGTCGCTCTGTTTTGTTGTTGTTTTCGTTGTTGTTTCCAGTTGTTGTTGTTGTTGCTGTTGTTGTTGCTGTTGCCGGCTGTCTGTGCTGTTGTTTTGCGCGCTGCAAACAGGAAATCAACACGGCAAACTGTCGCTGCTGCTGCCTGCGCTGCTGACAATTTTTGCGCGAATTATTATCGCCAGAGGATATTGCGTTGCTTGTGCTGCACCATAGTCCGTATCCCCGTTCCTTCGTATCCCCATACCTCCGTTCCCCACCCCTACCTTGACTTGTGCTTCACCTCCCCCTCTCTCTCTCTCTTTCCGCCCTCCTTCTCATTTTCTGTCTTTCCAGTTATCTTTGCCAATATCTTATTTTATTTGCCATTTTATTTGCGGCATTTGGCTTAAGTTACTCGCACTTGCAGCCAAATGCAGCTGAGATTTAGCTAGCTTTCCTTGACCCCCCCAACCCCGTATCTTCTCGCTGCCCCCTAAGCAATCGCAGTGCGCCAGTTTCACAGCGACTTCCCTTGAGGTTTAGCCTGAACTGCCACGACGTGCTGTCACTCGTGGCATTGAAAAGGCAATTGCTGGGGCAGGAATAAGGAAGAGGGGAGCAGCAAAGGGAAGAGAAGCAGGGAAACAGTAGGAAACAGAGGATGGATAGGGGGAGGGGCAGAGGCACCGAAAATAACTAGCAAGCACTTAAAATTGAATTTTTATGATTTTTAATTATTTTTAATGACGCTGCTTATTTCGCAAGGAGGCGCCTCTGATTGCCTTACTCCCTGCCTCTGCCTTGCTCCCTCTTTCATTCTCTCCCTCTCTCTCTCTTTTCTTTTCCTCCCTTCCTTCCTTTTCCCTTTTCCCTCTCACTGTCTGTCCGCTTGCTGGCCGCGCAATTTGTTATGCGATAATTCGTGCGTACTCAGCGCAGCCTCTGCTTCAGCAACTCCCCTCATCAGTCTCCCTATACCTCCCCTTCCCCCTGCCCCTCCTCACCCACACGGGGGTAATACCCCGCTTAATGGGCACTGCAGGCTTATGAAAGATTTATGCGGAGCTATTAATATGAAGAGTTGCTGTGAAATGCGTTTTCATTTAAATGTCATTAAGCATACGATGTCCTTGCCACACCCAACACTCCCTGCCCCTGGCCCTCCCTCTCTCTCCCTCTCTCTATCTATCACTTACTCACTCTCTCTTTCTTCTCGCTGCAGGTGGACCCGAAAGTAGCTTTTCCGCGGCGAGCACATCCCAAGGTGAGTACCCACTCAGATATTACCAAAAAAAAGAAGACAAGATGAAAAAAAAGAATTTTGATCGGCCACGGCCGGAGGTGGGCGGGGGGCAGAAAGGATGTGTCATAAGTAGCAGTAAATGGCAGATGAAATTAAAAACGGAAGACGGGCAAGAACAACAACAACAACAGCTGCAGCAGTGGCAGTGGCAGTGGCAGCTTCGGCAACGGGCACATTTCGGAAAAGTGGCAGCCAGATAACTTTGTGGCTGACAGTGCTGGCTGCGGCCGCTTCAACTCCATCTTGCCCCGCCCCCTTCCCTTCACCCCACCTCTTCCTGTCGCCCTTGCAAAGTGATGATGACAACAAAATTTCCACAGAAAGAAGACTGTGCGTGTGTGTCTACCCAACTGTGTGTGAATGTGTGCCTCTTTTTTGCCACTGTCTCTATCTCTATCTCTGCTCCCCTTCCCCTTCCCCTTCCTGTAGCTGTCGCTGTCGCTGCCTACTAAATGCCACACGCACATTTCGCTGCCTGTCGCTGCGCTCGGTTTGAGCGAGTTACAAATGCGCCTCTGCCTCTGCCACTGCTTCTGCCTCTGCCACTGCCTTTGCCACTGCCTCTGCTTTTGGCTACGCGGTTTTTTCCGTCAACTTTGAATACCCTAAGAAAGTGGAGACGATTTGCTAGAGAAGAGTTGCCTATAAAACACGATTATAACTTTGAAATGAATCGAGGGAGATATTGTTGCCTTGGCAGAGTTGCTGCTTAGCTTTAAGAACACTATTGAAACTTTAGAAATGAGTAACAATAGGTTGAAATTGGAGATATAACTTTATTTAACATTTAATACATTAGTCTTCGGATTGAGTTTTTGCGTAGGATATAAATGGAATGGACTAGAATATCAAGGTTTATCCAATAGGGACGACTCACATTTCCTTTAGAGTTTCTTCACTTTGAATGTCATTATATGACATTTGTGTTCAGCAATGTAATTTTACACCATAGCAAGTTATACCAATACACGATGCTTACAAATTATTCAAATTTACTGGCGAAACTAGTTGAATTTACTCAACTATGTTTAGTATTTGGTCTATAGCAACAAGCCAACTACAAGGGAATGCTAAGCCAATGCACGGATATTGTTTATACTAATAATGTTTATGCATCTTGCTTAAATCTAGACAGTCAGTCTTCTTATTGATTTACTTCTAACGGAACCTAAGACAACTAAACAATCAGTTAACTTATTAATGAATCATGATCTACTTTAAAGCTTAAACATATTTAAAGGACAGCTATCAAAGGTTATCTTGTTACAATTTTTAACTGAATTTCCTTTAAGATTCAGTGGAGGTACGAGTATTCCGTCAATAAAATTATTTATTTTAAGTTTATATGACTATTGCAAATGCTGCAAATAAGTCTTTCAACTGTGTTTACCTTAAAAACTGTTGATTGCCTTTTTTGTTTGGTAGTTATAAGCTTATAAAAGCGTCTCAATAGTTACTTTTCTTGCTGAAATCTGAGCACCAAATGTGACTTATTTTATAGAATTTATCTTCAAAGTAAAATTATTAAACATTTTTAAACGATTTCGAAAAGAAGCAAGATAAAAGGTGTTTATTAAGCTGATATGGCTACTATAAATATCACACACAAGACTTTCCGAAGTGACTATATTGAACTTCTTAGACTTACTTAAGAATACTAAGCTCTCCCAGGGATTCCTCGCTCTTTAAAAGGCAACTCCTTCTAAGCTCAGTGTATTTTCTAATGCGGCTTTACGCAGTTTCTAAACTGTTTTTCTTGTTCCTGTGGCTGCCGCAGACCGCAGCAGCAAACCATAATACGCACCCAAAACAACACTCACTCGCACACCCACTCCCACACACACACACACACACACACACACACACCAGCCACACACAGCCGCAGCAAGCAGAGCCGAGCTCCTTCTTGGCACTGCTGTCTCCTGCTCAAAGTCTCCGCTGGCTACGCTCTTTGCTTATCAACACGCAGCTGATTTCCGTTTGCCTTTCCTGGCGATGGCGGCGTGTGTTGCTGCCGTTTGTTAGCGGGCCCCTCTCCCCTTCTCCCCACTCCACTGCCACGGCAGCAGGCAACAATTATTTACGTAATGTTATTATTATAATATTTTTTTAAACGCATTCTCACTGGATTTGCGCATGGCGCGCTAAAGGACGCGCGACTAGGACGCGCGACAAGGACGACGAAAGCGAAATGGCTACGCGGCATTTGCCGAGTGGCTTTGTGTAGGTCCCTCCCCTGCCCCTTCTGGAATCCCCTGTTCCCTGTCCCTGCCCTTGCTGGGTCTGCCTGGGCGCGAAGATCCTCTCGCATATTAAAAGGCGTTTAAAAACATAAATCCTGCGTATAACGGCTGCTTATGAAAATTACGAGAAAAAAATGAGTGACGCAGCAGAGACGGAGCAGGGTGAAGGGGTGTGAAGTAGAGAAGGCAGGCAAGCTGTAGACGAGCTTAGCAGGAGCTAAATGGCAGGACAAGCAGCAGGCAAGGCTGCCAGAGCTGGAGACACCCAAAGGAGTTCGAGTGAAAAAAAGGGAAGCAGAAATGGCAGGCGACTTCAAAAGCAAGAAAAAAATAAACGAAATATAAAATAAAATAAAAAATGACGAGAGGACAATTTCTCGCACCGTTTGCAAGCAGACATAGAGGATGGAGAGGCGAGGAGAGGGAGGCTGAAAGGAAGATAGGCAGAAGGATTTCCCCGCAAAATGTGCCCCGAAAATGTGCTTGCGGTTTGCAGCGAGAGTTGTGTGTGCGTTCTTTTTTTTATATTTTTAAAGTAGTCATAGGTAGGGGAGGAAGCAAAAGGATAAGGACGGGGGCGGGGGGGTCATAGAGAAGACGAGAGCGACAAGCTGCGTTGGGTACTCGAGGCTGGAACTGGGACTCGGCTGGGGCTGGGGCAACGAGCTATATAATGAAATGAAGCATTCTAAATGAGCCTGCTAAGTTTTCGCTGTGCGCCACGCTACACACACAGACACGCGCAGTCACAATGACACACACACTGGCTGGCACACACACACAGATTCCCGCACAGCACATTGGGAACATAATGAAATGCGAAAAAATGATGATGATATTTTTGGACCATAAAATGCAGATGAGCCTGAGCCGACTAAGCACAAAAATAGTGTGTGGCCGCAGCAAATTTCGGCAGCGTAGGCGTACTACGCCACAGCTGTGGGTGTGCGTGTGTGAGGGTGTGCGTGTCGCATCGACAACTCGACTGCCTGTGCAAACTTTTGTGTGGAGTTAATTTCTTTTGCTTTTAAGCTCTTCCGACTATGAATATGAAATGTGTATTTGCCTTTGGTCAGCGGGGAAAGAGAGGGGGGTATCTGGGGAGGGGTATCGAGCTTACATATGTCATGTGAAAAAGTTTCGCTTTTAATGTGCAAAATTTTACGTTGCTTGGCAAAGCCGTCAAAGTGCAATGGGGGATAAGTGAAATGGATTTTGTAGCGCGGCCCTCGCACAAAAGTAGGCTATAAAAAGTTGCACAGCAGTAGCAGCGAAAGGCAAAAGAACACTCTTACACCACATATACATATACTTACATGCACACACTGCTACACGTACACACAGGTGTGCACTATACAAATCTTAACTGAACTTGGTGGAAATTTATGCGTCTATTTCGCACAGAATACAAGGCAAATGCACCTTCCAAGTGAAGTGTATCTTGTGGATTTTGCTACAACTGAAGATACTTTAAGCAAGGCATGTTTCAGCTGCGGATTATTACAGATTCATACTGAGCTAAGATGGACCACAGTGCATGAAATGCAAGCTTCAACTCTTCTATTAAGTGTATCCTAAGATACATTGCGCAAATATCCTCTTGAATGGCTGCTTATTGTCGATTTTCAGCATAGCCATCAACCTAATAAGTTGCCTGAGCCCTGAGTCAATGTGTGGATTCCTAATTCAGGACTCAAACTGAATTATATCTCACAGATACATTATGTATCTTTTACTCCAGTTAAACATACTTAAGGAAAGTTTTCCTGCTGCTTATAAGTACAGTATGACTACAATATGCATTTTTGATTGAGGATGCTGCGCAAATTGTAGCTGAAAGATACAGGGAAATTCGCCAACAGCTGCTGCTCTTCATAGATAGTATCTCTGATTAACCCAATGACAAAGTTTGAAAATGCTGTCTAGCAACATAACAAAACGTTTAACTTACTTATTTAGAACCTAAACTGAGGAGAAGAGCCGTACAACATCAATGGAAGTTCCTATCAACATTTCCATTGTTGAAGTATCTTGAAGATATTTAAAGCAACTGCAGATACTTTAAGAAGGTCCTATTATTATAACAGATTTTAAGCATGTTAGCCCTCAAATTACTGCCCAGCAGTTTGCCCAAATTATCGATTCAAGAGAGAGAGGACGGCGCTTTGAGGTCTGCCCCGATAAGTATGCAAAGATAAAGTATGCAATTAAGGCTGAAATCCTTAGTTGAGCCTTTGCAAAACAATGTGGCTTCGATTGCATGTGACCATGTGACCATAATGAACCAGAGTTGCAGGGCAAGAGGGCACGGAGGGACAAGGCTGTGGCAAATGACAGCTATCGCTCGCAGAGTGTAAGAGAAATATCTGTAGGAGACGAAGGCATCAAGCTCAAGCTCAGTCTTGTTGCCATTAAATTGACACGCTCGAATATGTTTGTGCGAGTGTGCGAGAGTGTGTACGAATGTGTGATGTATATATGAGTGTGTGTGCTGAGTGTGAGTGTGTGTGAGTTTGAGTGTGTCTGCTGTGTACATTGTGCAAACTTTTCTAATTTAAACCGGCAGTTTCAGTCAATTGCCACAGCTTACCGCTCCCGACATGAGTTTTACTTTTTACTACCTCAAGAGAGGAGCAGACAGGAGAGGGGGCAGAGTGCTGTAGTATGTGAGCGAGACATCAGATATTTCCAATACATTAAAAGTTGTGTGAATACAGTTGCCTGCAGCCATTACAATACGCCAGACGAAGACAACTCGGTGGCAGTTGGGGCCGGGGCTAAGCCATAAATCTAATAAATACGTGTATTTCTCGCACTCCCCTCTTCTCGCCACCCCTCCCTCTGCTGGGCTGTGCAATAACTTGTAAAATATGTAATCAATCAAGATGAAACAGTCGTCGAGGCAGCCAAACTATGTGGCAAGAATGCGACTGACTGCACTTGCAGACGCAGCTATGCGATGCAGGGGCAGAGGATAGTACAAAGTGGTGGGGGGGGGCACCGACAGGAATGGGCGATTAATTCAACTTTTGCACAGACATTGGCAAACGGCACTCAAGAGAGAGGGAGGGAGAAAGAGAGAGAGACAGAGACAGGCGCACCCAAAAGGAGCCTAGCTACGCGAACTGACGAACGACTTGGATAGCTGCGCTGCTGCCCGAAAAGTCAAAAGTTGAAAGTGCAATTTTGTCGTTATTATTTTACATTTACAACAAAAGCGAAGCCCCAGCAAAAAAATACCAACGACAGCAGAAACAACAACGAAAAATGGGCGAAAAGTGAAAAGTTGCTCAACTATTTCATGCAGCGGGGCCAACCACGGGCTCTCTCACTCGCACACGCCATCTCTGCCTCTCTGTCTCTGTCTGTGTGTGTGTGTGTTAGTGTAATTGTCAGTTAGTTGGCGCTGTCAGTCCGAATGTTGAAATTAATTTATTTCAATTGAAGTTGAACTTTTGTGGCTTTATTACTTTGCCAGAGTTGCCAGGGCTATGTCAGAGTTGCGCCCGGGCCACGCATAATAAACGGCACTCGAGATGGCGCACAGCAGCCACGGCACAGTTGCCAGGTGGCAGGGAGGCGATAGCAGCTGCGCTCGAAGTGCCTCCTTCCATTTGCACATCACATCCCATCTCATATGTACAATATATACTCCATATATACAGCATATAGATCCCATATATATCGTATATCCAAAAATGTCTGCCAATATTCCCCGCCCACACCCTGTCACTGTCGTCAACACTATCATCTCTTCCACTGTCTATTTTGCCTTTACCTTCTCCCACTTCCTTCCTTCCTTTTACTTTATATTTTCTATTTTTTCGCTACCTCGATCGGGGCACCCCGATGGGGGCAGTTGCCTGGATGGTTGGCACGCTGCAGCAGGTGCTGCTGACGGTTGTACTGATAATTTGTTGCAAGATTTCTGACAGTGACGTCTGACAGTTGTGCGCCCATTTGATAGTTATTTGATATGCATATTTCCGAAATCAAAAATCACGGGAAAATAAAAATATTATTAAATTCAACAAAATTAAGGAGACACAGCTGGAAGTGTCCCCGAAACAGTCAAGATTGACGTGGAAGTACCATGATGTCTACGATATCTTTCACGGTACGTTAGTTTGATTTGATAAACTATTTATTTAAGATATATAGTGTATTATAATAATATAGGGGTAAGCTGCTTACATCGTTTTGTATACCCTTCGACCATTGAAAATTTTTAAAAAAAGAGGTATACTAGAAGAAGGCGTAGGAGACCCCGTAAAGTACATATATTATTGCTCACTAGCCATGTCTGTATGTCTGTCTATCTGTTTGTCTGTCCGTCTGTTTGAACGGGTCTCATCTATTACAAATGCTAGAAACTCCAAATTTGGCGTAAACGTTGCTGTTGTTTTTGTTTGTATGCGAAGCATTAAAGATACAACTTTCTGATTTTGAAGTAGCTGATGGAAATATCTACGGCTAAATCCGATCTGAACATTAACACAGAAATTATTCAAAAATATATGTGCTTAACATCTAGGGGAGTAGGAGTTATGACAACCCCCGGTAGCGGATCTAGAGGGTGGGCTATGGGGGCTGTAGCCCCCATAAGCCAAGGAAAAAAAAACAGAAAATTCTTTTTCTGGCAAAGAAGGTTTTTCGGTCACTGCTAGCATTCCGATTTAGTTCTACAGACCAAAATTTAAAGCATCGTTTGGAAAGGACACCGCGAAATTGTACTCTGATTAGAAAAACAGTACACAATGAATTCGATATTATCGGCCAAGTCATTCGATTCGAAGATTGTCGAAAAAGTTAAGGGAGCAAAAGATTTTTCCATCATTTGTGATGAAACAATGGACGCCAGTCACATAATTCAAATGAACACTATGTCTGCGCTTTGTTATGTAGTGGATTTTGTCGTGCGAGAGGATTTTCTCGGGTTCGTCCACTTAAGATGGACTGATTCCAAAGCTACACACAAAAGTTACCGTTAAGGAAATAATGAATCCTGCAGGAGTATATAAAGCAATGATACAGAGCTGAAATCAGAAATAACACTTTGGCACCAGCATTGCAAGACATGTTCATTTCTACAAGCACAAACAGCGATTGATGGTTTAAAAAGAATAGACACAAATAATTACGGATCGTTTTTTCCGAATGCTGCGACACTGCTCCAATTGTTTACAACAATACCAGTGACTTCAGCAACAGTAGAGTGTTCTTTTTTAGCGCGCAAAAGACTGAAAATATTCCTGAGACTCCACATGTCTGAAAATCGACTCAACGGTTTGGCTTTGGGATACACACATAAAGATGTTAAAATCTCCAGTGATAAAGTTGTGGATATTTTCGCTAAACTTAAACCTCGGCGACTTGCAACGTTGGATTGGTCCCTCATGGGCCCTCATGGCAAATCCTAGATCCGCCACTGACAACCCCCTATTTCATATAGGAGGCTCTAATATCAAATCCCAAAAAAGAACAATAGTTAGTTTTTATGTTTATTTACCTCAGTGCGGCGATAATAGAATAATAAATAAATAATAATAAAAAGTTTTTACAATTAATTAAAATTTTCAAAGACTGGCCCGTTTTGGGTATATTCCCTTAACGTAAAAGCACAAACTTCTCCGAATGTATAATGTACATGTATTTTGACTAACTATCAACAGGAGAGGCAAACAATCATTGTCAATCTTCTCGTCCGTCTGTTTGTTGAAACGCAAACTATTCTTTCCCTTTTTTTTAATATCCTGATGTAACTTGATACCCATGGCTTTCACTGCTGCAGAAATATGTTAGCTTCGAGCAAGCAGGATCAGACTGTCATATCGTATAGTAAACATAAAACCTATCGCAACCAAATTACAATAATTACATTGTCATATTGATGTCTTCCTTATTTATGTTGTAAAATTCAAACCACTATAAAAGAAAGTTACCATTAGAAAAATCAACTTACATTTAGTTATTTGCTTAAAAATCAGCCCTTTAACTTTACCCGTTCATGCTTTTCAGTAATCCCAAAATATTTTTTTACGCAATCATATATTTCATTTTTATTTTCATTAAAATTTTTCTTTTTCAACATTTATAAATCAATAATTTACAAACAATTAGGATTATTAATTGGTTTTACTTTTAAACAGTCGACTGACCATAGTTCGACTTTAAATTCAATTAAATAAATAAATAAATAAAATAAATAAATTAATTAAATAAATAATATATATTTAATACAACTCTCAGACAAAAAGAGGTTTTCCAAAGTAACTTATGTATGCATGGTATATATGTACATGCGGGAATGACAAATAGTTAGTCAGAGATGGGAACCAAATAAATGAGTTCTGGAATTGCACTAGGTTGGCAAGGTTAAAAATTACTTTAAGAGTCGTACGAAGAGTCAAGACAAGAGTTACAAGAGAGTCGTCAAAGAGTTTTGCCGCTGAAAGTTGATTTAAAGTCATTAAGAGGAAGTGTGTGTGTGTGTGTGTTAAAACGAAAATTTAAAAGAACAGAAGAAATATTATATTAATATTAAGCGTCATTATGTTTTAAACCAATAGGAAACTATTGTAGTAGTATGTAGTACGTGTAGTTATAATTAGTATGTAATTGTATGTATCGTTTAGTTTGTCGATCATGGCTCAACGCCATCTATTGTAAGTATTGTAAGTTAAACAGTTGTAGTTCACTAACTGCCCTCTGGCAAAAACAAGAGGACTAGAGAGAGAAGAGAAGCGACGCACTTCACTTTTCCATGAAACGCAGAATGGTACGGACGCGGATTGTGAAATTAAAATAATCGAACGCCTAAAATAGAAACTTTAATTTATTAATAACTAAAAAAGGCTATCCGACTACTCAATCTACTAAACTATTGAAGTAAGTAAATCTTCGAATTTAAAAAAACTATTCCTTCTTATTTTAACTAATTAAACTTTAAATTAACAGCAGCAAGAGTTCCTAACTCTCGTGATGCATATAAACCTTGATTAGCATAGAAAGGTGAAAGGTGAAATTACTCCATACAGAAGCTGTAGTTAAACATTCCTTATTCTTATCAAAAAAATCTGGCATTATATCTTAAAATCTTGTATATTTTTGGAAAATATATTTAGACTTATTTAGACCACAAAATAAAGATAAAGAAGATGTAAAATAAACAGTTTACTAACTGAAACTAACTGATTTCCCTAAACAGTCTACAAATTCTTATAATCTTTAAACGGTCACCTTAGTGATTCCTCAACAACTTTTAACTTTAATTTAACAAAACATTAAGACCCCTTTTAGTTAACAGTTGTTCTATTTCGATTTGCCTGGCAATCCTATCGCATTAGCGACTTGAGCTGCTTCTTAAGATGTGCTTGAATGCTGCCACAAGTCGCATAAAATGAAACTCTAATGAGAGTATGTGCATGTGTGTGAGTGTGTGTGTGGAATGCAAATTGTTATTGTTGTTGCTGTTGCTGGCATTTTAAACTCGAATCAAAAATCAAAATCCGCACAAGCTGCAAATGCTAAATCCGCAAATAATTGACAAAGTTTAGGCATAAACGTGGCTCTGTCTCCAGTCGATTGAGAGGGGAGAAAGTGGGAGAGAAAGAGCAAGATACAGGAGGAAGATGGTTGAGATATGCTGTTGTTATTGTGCGGGCGGGTGTATAGTCATTGTGTGTGTGTGGTGTGGTGTGTGTGGTGTGCGGCACACGCTGGGGCTAACTTCAAAATATGTTGGCCACAAATGGCAAAAGTTTGACAGGTAAACGGAATTTGCCAGAATGTGTGAGGAATAGAAGCGGCAGAGAGGCGCATAGGAAGGGGGAGTGGTATAGAGAAGAGAAGGAACTAGGAGGGGGAACCGAGCGTATATAGAGACCAAGGGAAATTTCAATTGTGGCATAGTTGCGCTTTAATTTGGCGGAGTATCCATTATATCCAGTGCGGAGCATTCATGTTTAATGCGAGACAGAGAGACAGAGAGAGAGAGAGAGAGAGAGCTAGAGACAGGGAGAGAGAGAGACTTTTTAACAGCCCCATAAATGGCTATGATAACCACTTAATGTCGAGCTGAGTCGAGTCGGAGCGGGCAACAAAAACAATTTACATATTAAACTTGCTCGCTGAGTACCTTCCTCTCTTTCCCCTCCCTCCTTCCCTGCTTGCCTCCTGTTCCGCACACATCCTGGACGTCGGCGCATCCTCGGCTCGGCGCGTGCGAAATATGTTCGCCTGCGGCGCATTCACTTTAATTTGATTAAATTTTGAACATTTTCACGTAAAAGTTGCTCCTCAACTGCGGCTCAGGCAACTCCTCCTGCTGTCCCCCTCTCCTGTTTCCCCCTCTCCCATCCTCTTCTCGCCTGGGCTGCTGCATACTCAGCTGGATTCCTGCTCAAAGCTTGCCGCAGAGTCGCCACCGATGCCGGCGTTCGCGTTCGGCCTGAGTCCGTCTCTGTTTCCATCTCTTGCCTGCCTCCCTCCTCCTCACTTAAATAGTATTCGTATTTTTTTGCTGTTCTCTCTCTCTCTCTTTCTCTTTGCCTACCACTTTTTGTTGTATTTCATAATAAATAGTTGTTTAAACTTTCGCCCATATCCCTCGCAGCCGTTTGCCACCAATGCGGTTGCCTGCACCATCTCCATCTCCCTCTCCTTCTTCTTCTCCTTCTGCTGCTCAACTATTTTTTGTGCAATCTGCTGTCGGGGCTCAGTTTGGCTGTTGCATTGTTGCCTGCTTCCTTTGGCCGGCCGCACATAGTTCTGGCCACGATTTCGGCTTTTCGGCAATGTGCACAGATTCGCCATTCGCCTTGGCCCTGTTCTGCATCCCCTGCCCCACACCGCATCGCCAGCTGACAATTGCCCTGCCACGGGCCACGAGCCCCGATCTCGGCCAGGTTGCATTGGAAATTTCCAAAATTAATTCACATCATTTAAATCACAGACAGGCAAGGCATGAACTGCGAAGGCAAAGGGGAAGGTTAAGGTGAGGGGAGAGTGCGGCAGGCTGTAGGGCTTGAAGCCAGCAGAAATCTTGCTCCCCCTTCGCAACCCTTTCTCAGCAAATCGACAACGAGTCAAACTCGTGTCGTGACTTTCTTTCGTGCTGGAGATGGCAGCGTGAGAGACTTTGCAAAGTTTATACTTGAAGCATATTTGCTGACACAATTTGGAGCCTAGAATAGGATCTAAGGACCAGATTTGGTTTATTTAATATGTTTAAGAATGCAAATACTATTTATAACAAATTTAAATAAATATTACAAGTAATATGTTTAGAATTGTTAATGCGGCTCAATCACTTTTATTTAAATTTCTATTACGCCCACGATTTTATTACAAATTGCATTTAATTTAGGTCTATGTCGCAGTAAATTGTATTGCCTTTAAGCAGTTATTTTGTACATCCGTTCTTTTCCTTGTTGGCCTCAAATTTAGCAATCAGAAACGCTATCTTTCAGTTTGTTATTATTATAATATTATATATGCAAAGCCTCTTAGCAATTTTGACTTAAAACAAAGGAAGATCGAATGTATTTTTAGTGTTTTACAGTAGTTTTCCTAAATTTATCTTATTTACTGCCTTCTGTTTTAATTCTAGGATAGATAAGGTTCATCTGTCCACAAAAAATCTTTCAAATCTGATAATGGAACTAAAAGCTTAGCAGGGGCACAATTAATCTTCAATAGGTCGCAGTTCAGACCCTCCTTTTAAATAAAAAGAATAAGTTTATTCCACTTCTCAAAGCTTTTTTTCTACAAAATATTCTATCAGTAGAATTTTTATAATGTCTTCTCTTCTGCAATATTTCTGCTAATTTTATTTTGTGATTCTTTTATACTGAATTCTTCTTTATACACTTAACTTGTTCTATATTTCTTCTATATGTTTTCGATACTTCAACAATACTTTCTCAATACTTGCATAATTATTGTTATGAATGTCTTTAAACATTCTCTCTCTCGTGCTGCGTGATTCGCGTGATTTCTCATGCCAGCTCTATCTGTTGTTGCTGCTGTTGCTGTTGCTGCTGTTGGTGTTGGTGTTGCTGCTGCTGCTGGCGCTGCGGGTGCGACCATTTAAGTTATGGAGCACATCGAGCTGAGCAAACGAACAGATAAACAATAAGTAACTGTGAATTATAGTGGCCATTACTTTTGTCTTCTGCTCCGGCGAGGGTGAATCGCTCACGTTGTGACCTCCCTTCCCCTTCCCCCTGCCCATGCTTCGGCTCTGCCTGCCTGCTCCAGTTGTCTCCATTGTTGCTGTTGCTGCTGCTACGTCTGTTAGTTGTTTATGGCAGGACAATAATTAGGACAATGGCGCAACGCATCAGTTGTCGTGGACGATGAAGTTAACCCACCCCCGCTGCCGGGCCGCTGCCGGGCCGCTGCCGGGCCTCTGCCCCTGTTCCTCCAACGGAAATGATATTTCGATTTGAGTAGGCGCTTTCTCCCACTTCTCTCCATACCAAAATTAGTTAATTAGGCGCCGGCTCTGCTAGGCAAATACATGCAGGCGTAACCTCTACAGTTCCATCTCTAGCCTCAGTTCCATTTCCAATGGGGCATCCTTCCATCGCTGCCACTTGATGCGACACGGCGTCAACAGTTGGCAAATCGAACGCGCTGTCGCCGCGTAAATTGCTTATAAAATTGACAAGCAACGGCAACAACGAAGCAATCGCCTCTGCCAGGCACATTTCCCCATCCAATCCCCGACAGAATCTTTCTCCCCATTCCCGACTTCTGCTGTTGCTTCTCTGTCTGCCGGAAATGGAAACAGCGCTAATGACGAGCCAAACGCAGACGCACACACACTCTGTCACACACACTGTCACACACTCACATGCATACACAGTCGGGAGTGTGTGTATAACCCACATAATTGGCAAATCACACATTGATTTCAACGTGTGCTGTCGCTGTCGCCGCTGTGCTGTTGCTGCTGCTGCTGTTTCTGCTGCTGCCATTGCCGTTGCCGGCTCAATCGTTCATTTCGCACTGGCAACGCAACCGCAGCTATTCTGTTACCCTCCCCTCCCGCCACTCATCTGCCTTCCGCAATCCACTCGGCTGCTGCTTAGTTGGAGGCCACACCACATCCGACATCCGCCTAAGCGAAGAGAGCCAAAATGCTGACAGAAAATATGGCGCATAATTTTAAGGCAATGTGTAGCAGGCCACGCCCCTCTTTCCCCCTCCCCCAGTAACCTCAAATGTATCAGAGGCAGGCTTTTAGGTGTATCAGTGTGGCAGAGGGGGGGGGGGCAGCGAGGGGTTGAGTGGGTGTGTGTGTGTGTTTGTCTGCCTCATATAGGGCATCATTAATAACACTGAAACATAGCCGAGTGTCTCTCTCTCCCTCTCTATCCCTCTCCCACTCTTCTACTGCCTCCCCCTGCCTCTCTTGCAACAGAGACAACATCATTATCAGTGCCTGGCCTGCGACCCCATGCGACCCCAAAGCAGATCCCATCAGTCGCAGCTCAGACTCGCGTTCAATTTTCATTGTTTGCGTTTTCATCTTCTTTGGCGTCTTTCGGCGCTTTTCCTTGTTTTCCCGACTTGAAATGACGCGCAGGCAGCGCCAGCATTGATCTTAAATAATTAGGCAAACTTTGTGTCTGCTACAGGCACACACAGACAACCCACACACACACACACACATCTCTTACTCCGTCCTTTCCACACAGTCATCAACGTCAACGATGAAGGAGGGCGAAGGCAGCCGGCAAAAAATCGCTTCATTCGTGTAATTTATAACGTTCGCTTGTCATTAACAGCAATTTTAATCGCTCACATAGATGCAGCCTGGCTTGCGTGAGTGTTACTGTGTGTGTGTGTGTGTCTCTGTCTGCGAGTGTGTGTGCGTGCGAGGCATTTAAAGCGTGAAAATATTAATTTATGACCCTTTAAAATGAGCTCGCCATAAACGCCAAATGCGAAAATAAATAGCAGAATTTCGAGTCGAGTTAAATGCCAAAATACGCAAACACGCATACAGAGAGAGAGAGAGAGGGAGACACACACAGGGACACGTTTGTGTATTTATTTAAATGTGTGTGCAATATATACTCAATCAAAAACAACATAAATTCCACCATAAATACCGCATTAATGGCAAAACGAATACCACATTCACAGTCGACATTCATTTAATGTCGCCCTGAATCGACCAAGAGAATATCGTATGGTGATTACGATCTGCCAGTATTTTGAGTTATTAATGAGTGCTTTGGAAGGAGAAGTCAGTTGACGAGGGTAAGGTATGCGCATCTGCTTGGTTTTCAAAACTCGCGGGTTTATTGTGGAAATATTGGTTGCAAATATTCGAAAGATTTCACTTTTTGCTATGTGTGTGATGACTCAGATTGATATAAATATTGTTATTGCTTTAAAACGATCTAAGAAAACAGTACATCTGACAGATATACAAATTGGAAATCATTTAATTATTAAGATTTTAAAAGAATTGTTCAACTTAGTTTTAATTTTTAAAATGGGGTAAAAAACTAGCTGATCTAAAATTTGTTGCAAGGCATTGCGGCAAACCCAGAAGAATCTAATTAGATCAGAAAAATAAGATATTAGTAATTAGTAAAAAAGACGTGCCCAACCAGCCGAAGGACAATATTGCAACCAAAGGTGACAAGAATACGCGTGCATGCACAGAGGTAAAATAAAAGTTAAGAAGCTGTTTCGAGGAAAGTTATGTTAATTACTAGATATCAGGGACCGAAAAAATCACTCATAAAAATAAAAATCAAAAAATAATGATTATGTGCTGAGTTTTATTTTTTTCGTTCAAAAATAATGATTATTTGTTGAGTGAAAAAAATGTCGATTACAAAATAATGTTTATTTAAAAAAGAGCCAAAATTAGTCTAGAGAAGCATGGTAACGACCGAAGCAATAAGATTTTCGGTTCTGAATTCAAAGGCATACAAAACGTGGCAAATTTAAATATTTTCTAGTCTAAATATACAGGCAATCTTCCAGAAATGTAATGGATTAGCTTTTTACGCCACGCAAAAACAACAAATACCATATCATATCTATTATTTCATATAGACGACTTTTAAAAACTCTGATTATATCTTCAACTCAGAGCCCAAAATTATGTTGTCGAAAAAAATGACTTAATATTATAGCATAAAATGTAATAAAATGGGGTTTCTTAGTTAAAATCAAAGGTCAAAGGATTCGAATATAAATGAAATGGATACCCCTTGGTTCACTTTATAGTTCAGCAACAAAATTTTTATAAAAACGTTTTTGGAAGAAGAATAATGCGAGAGCTATTAATCGAAAAACGCTCAGCAAATAATCGTTATTTTTTAATCGATATTGTGGAAGGCAAATTGGTTCACACACGACGTTGCAGAACTTCCTCTTTATTCGACACCTTAACACAGAATGCTCCTCTCAGTCTTAAAGTTAGTTTTACATTCGTTTAACATAGGCTTAACATAGGTCCCGTGTTATATGAGTATCGATATACATAGGCTTAACATAGTCATCGTGTTATATAAATATCGATACACATAAGCTTAACATAGTCATCGTGTTATATAAGTATCGATAACCCTCTGCCAGCCTACTACAATTCGGCCATCCTGACGATAAGGATCCCCTGATCCTGGTTTCTTATGAGCTAAACATGTATGTTGTAACAATTTGTTCGTTTCTTATGGTAGACTTATCAAATAACAGTAATTAAGTATTCTTTAAGAATTTGTTCGTTTTCCTATCCAAGGTCTTATGTTTTGAGCACTCCACACACCTTTATAAGGATTTCGAGAAACTTGAAACCCTTCAACATCCTTTAGCAAGAATCTGTCATTACGAAGTATTTTAGCAATTACGTACGGACCTTTGTTCTTTGGGATCAACTTCCTAGCAACTCCCGCAGTACTGTCAAAATTATTTACCATTACATAGTCTCCTTTACTATAATCCCATGGCTTTTTCTTTGTTTTATCATAATACGTTTCGTTATAAGCCTGTGCTCTATTTTGATTATCTATTGCCTTTTTTCTAATTTCCTCTACGTTTTCTACCTGTACTGTATCGTTTATTTCATTTAATTTCTCCCTAAGTTCATCAATAATTTGACCTTTCTGCTCTACACCAAAAAGCATTTTACTAGGAACCTGTTTAATACTTCGGTGTACGGTGTTATTAAGTGCATATTCTACTTGTTCGATTACATTATCCCAGTGTACACCATTTTCAGGCTCAGTTAACTTTGCTATCATTGGCCCTATGGTCCTGTTTATGCGTTCCACTTGTCCATTTGCTTGCGGAGAACCTGTTGCGATTTTCAGATGTTTAATGTTTTTTTCTGTTAAAAATTGTGCGAATTCGTGAGATGTGAAACAACTACCTCTATCTGAAACTATACATTTTGGTTTGCTATACGCCCTAAAATAATTGGATAAAGCTTTTAGAACTTCTTTTGTGCTTGTTGTTTTTGTTGTGTACAATCTAACAAATTTCGTAAAACCATCTACTATTAGAAATATGTGTTTATTCGCTCTTCCTGCCGCTACTGGTCCGTAATGGTCGATGTGCAATAATTCAAACGGCTTATCACCTTTAGGAATGCTGTGTAAGAAACCTTCCGATTTTCCAGAGTTTGGAGAAAAAGCTACACATTTTAGGCAATTCTCAATGTGATTTTTGCATTTTTCCTTGATGTTTTTAAACCAATAACTCCTCGAAATAGCATCTATCATCTTATCCCTACCAATGTGACCAAGTTCATTATGGTATTTGTGCAAAACGTGATTTTCCATATCCTCAGGGACAAAAAATAATAAACGATCGTCATTTGTTTTTCTGTATACAACGCCATTTCTCATCTCAAAAAGTTTGTGCTGATTTTTTTCTAATTCTTCCTTAATTTTCTGTATTTTTAAATCTTTTGATTGGCAAATTAAAAGATTGTCTTCAAAACTAGTGGTTTCTACAACCAAAATATTGCATCTGCTCAGAGCATCTACGTGTTGCATTTTTGTTCCAGATCTATGAATCAGTTCGTAATCATAATTTTGAAGTTCAAGTGCCCATCGGGCGATTCTAGGATTTAACTCGACTCTGTTTAATGTAAGCGTTAAAGAATTGCAATCGGTTAGTATTTTGAAATGTCTCCCTTGTAAATAGATTCGAAATCTGCGCAGGGCGTAAATAATCGCCAGAGTTTCTAGCTCAAAGCTGTGATACTTTGCCTCAGTCTCTGTACTTCGCTTTGAAAAATAGAATACGGGGTGGAGTTTTCCGTCTTCTTTCCTTTGCATTAAAACCGCACCAAAACCCAAAGCACTTGCATCGCAATGCAATTCAACCTCATCTTTATGATTATAAATAGCTAAAACGGGTGCTTCTATCAGTTTTTTCTTCAGGTTCAAGAAACAGTCCAGTTCTCTTTGCTCAAATGAAAATTCTTTGTCTTTCCTTAAAATGTCGTAAAGTGGTTTTGCTAACGTAGAGAAATCTTTTATGAACCTTCTAAAATATGAACATAATCCTAAAAAACTTTGGACGTTGTGTACTTTTTCAGGAATTGGGAAGTTTGTAATTGCATCAATACCCTTGTCATCTGCTCTAATTCCTTTTTTAGTGATAAAAAACCCTAGATATTTTATGCTAGATTGCATAAACTCGCATTTGTCCATACGAAGCTCTAACTTGTTGTTAACTAGTCTTATAAACACATCTTTTAATGTTCTTAAATGTTCTTCCATATTTGTACTGGCTATCATGATGTCATCCATATATACAATGACTTTATTTTCCCGTATTAAATCTGCAAATATTCTGTTTACAAAGCGTTGGAATACTGCTGATGCATTCTTGATGCCCATAGGCATCCTTAAAAATTCAAATTGCCCTAAAGGGGTCACGAACGATGTGTATTTAACTGAATCATCGCCAACGAATACGTGAAAATATCCATTCTTTAAATCAAGCTTTGAAAACACACTTTTGTTCACTAACTTGTCTAGAAGGTCATCTATTAAAGGCAACGGATAATTGTCCTTTATTAAAACTTTGTTTAATTTTCTATAGTCTATACATAAACGCAAATCTCCTGTTTTTTTCTTTACCAGCACAATGGGAGAAGCATATTCTGAATCACTGTTTCTAATAATGCCTTTGTCTAAATATTCGTCTAATAGTTTTTGAAGCTGCTCTTTTTCACTAAATGAAAGTCGCCTAGGCGAGCAACTGAATGGTTTGGATTTCTCTAAACTAATTTTCATTTTGCATCTGGTAAATGGGGTATCTGGTCTCTTCGCGTTAACATATGATTCTTCGAACATTTTAACAAATTTACATTTTGTTTCATAAGTTACCTCACACCCACAGTTGTAGTCTATAAACTGATTATCAACCACGTTAATGTTCAACATTTCAGAATTCAAAATTTCAAAATTGTCTGCACAAAATTCTATTTTTTCATTATGCTGTATCTCACCGCAACATTGATTGTTTTCTAAATGCGATTGGAATTTTTTCATCTGCCTGTTTATTGACTTCTCACTAATGACTGGCTCATTGCTCTGAGGCTTATTAATATTTCCATTTTCCACTTCATTTTCATTAGTAACTTCAATTAACAACATTTTTTCATCAATTGCCTCACATTCTGCTAGCTTTTCCTTAATAGTTTCATTTTCTAAAAAATTGTTCTTAACAATTTCATTTTCTAAAGATTTTTTCCTAAAAGTTTCATTTTCTGTAACAGTAGCATTTTCTAACAGTTTTTCCGTAACAGTCTCATCATCCATAACAGTTGCGATTCCAAACAGTTTTTTCTTAACAATCTTATTTTCTGTAACAGTTTCGCTGGGATCGCAATTGACTACTACGGCAGTTGCTAGTTGTTGATTATTTTCCCCAGATACTTTAATCATATTGTTCATGTTTTCATAAATGCCAAGGCTGTCTAAATTCATGCTTAAACCATATTGATCCATAAAATCCCGTCCCAGGACAATATCGTATCTCATTGATTCATTAGCGACGACAACCATTTCAAATTGAATTTTTATTTTTTCTTTGAAAATGAAACAGAAAGTTTTTCCAAATATTTTAAGTTGGCTCTTATTTAGCCCATGATACACTTGGTCAACAGTTTTTAATGATACGTCAAATGGAATTTTTGACTGTTTAATGAATGAGATTGCGCTCCCCGAATCTATGAGACACTCTGCGGAAATGGGTAAATTAGTGGAGACAAAGAAAATTTTTAACATTCTTACATAGTTGTTGACGTTGCTGCTGTTGTTGCTTTTTCTTAGACGGCATTCTCCGACAAAATGGCCCATTTCTCCACAAGCGAAACAAGATCCAGGTGCCCTTACTGGCTTGCGGCAGTCTTTGGCGAAATGCCCCTTGGAGTTGCAGTTCCTGCAGCGCATATTGTTGACTTTCGTCGCCTCCGACGTCGACTTCTTTAGTGTGTGGCCTTCGGCTTGTTGTGGAAGGCGTACATTGGCAAATGCTAGCTGCATTTGCTCCGGATTAGCGAATCTTTGGATGCGGGCTTGATCGCGTAAGCTCGCCGATGGAATTCCCTCAATGAGATGTTCGAGCAGTTCCTCCATGTCCATGTTGACGGATTGGGACATCATTCTTTTTTCTTCGAAATACATAGTGAAACGCTCGTTTTCTTGCCATTTGCGTTGCTCAAACTTCCGACGCAGCTCTGCTTTGGATGCTGCTTCTCCAAATGCTAAAATCAGTTGCTCACCTAGCCTTTCGAAAGAAGCTAGCATTCGAGTTGGGTTGGCGTGTAGCCAACGCTGTGCATCACCTTTTAGTTTGGTAACGAACAACATTCGTAGGCAGTCATCATTTAAATTATAAATTTGGCCTATGTTTTTGAGATGATCCAACCAGTTGCGTGCGCAAATATTCCCTTCGAAATCGATTGCAGCATCTCTGGCATAAGATAGTGAAACTGCTGATCCAGCCCTGATAAATGGCGTCTCTTCTTGGTTGCCGTTAGCGTTGCCACCTAATCCGTTTCCGACAGCGATCGTTGAGATGTTCGCATTGTCAACGTTGCCACCCGGTAAATTTTCAATTGGGCTTGCAGGGCTGCCTAAATTGTAACGGTTGCCAATGGTCTGCTCTTGTTGTATGTGTGTGGCGGCGCGCGTCTCTTCTTGTTGCTGTATATGTGTGGCGACGCATGTCTCTTCTTCTTGCTGAATATGTGTGGTGGCGCGCGTCTCTTCTAACTGTTGTTGTTGTATTGCGCCACGCGCTTCTGCCCGTTGCAACGCGTTTTGCTGCGTAACAAGCGCTGCCCTCAGTTGCGTGATGATTCTGAGAAGTTCATTTTGATCTGGAATATTCTCGGAAACGCCTTCCTGTGATGATTCTGTTGTAATGTCAGGATCGGTACCGGGCTGATTTTCTTCCTCTGGGACTTGGCCTCGTTGTTCAGGCGATATTTGCCCTAGACGAGCCATTAATTCGGCTTTAATACCTTGGGTTGGTAAACCCAACGCCGAAAGCCACCTTTTTAATTGGGTGACTGTAAATTTATTGAGATCAGCCTGGTCCATTTTGTAGGTTTGACCACTTCTGAATTTGTGGAAGGCAAATTGGTTCACACACGACGTTGCAGAACTTCCTCTTTATTCGACACCTTAACACAGAATGCTCCTCTCAGTCTTAAAGTTAGTTTTACATTCGTTTAACATAGGCTTAACATAGTTCTCGTGTTATATGAGTATCGATATACATAGGCTTAACATAGTCATCGTGTTATATAAATATCGATACACATAAGCTTAACATAGTCATCGTGTTATATAAGTATCGATAACCCTCTGCCAGCCTACTACAATATTTTTTTCACTCAACAAATAATCATTATTTTTTGAGCCAAAAAATAAAAGTCATGAAATTTGGGATCACCTCGGATTTGCCAAGAGTAGGCCAGTAGAAACCTTCTGCTGCAATTTTTTTTTTCTTATCCGACGTTTCTACCATAAGTGCATAATTTACAATAATAACAATCATTATTTTTGGTCCCTGCTAGAAATTGCTAAATAAGTTAGACAAAATTAAAAGTTTAAAAGAACCTACAGAGACAGTGTAACGAACACTAACTCGTGCAGGGCATAATATATAATATATTCATAATTCGATCTACCAAACGGAAATGTAAGTGGTGAAAAATTACGAATAATTCTACAAGAGACAGAGAAGTGTAATCGTTTAACCAGCTTAACACTGTCAATATCATTTGTGTACGATAATGTGTAAAAACAATCCCAAGCATGGTTCTACGGTTAGAATAAATATAATAAATTGAGTACATGTACATGTTCATCCCAGTTAAAAGGCCTCGCAATACAAAAATGAAAAGGTTTTTTGTAAAGAATCAACGCGGTCCTTATGAACTGTACATTGTGGACACTTAACGCACGATCCGTACTCAAGAATTGGATAAACAAGTGAGGTACAGAGAGTCTTCATATAGTTTTGTCTTACTATTAAAATTTCCATTCCTCGCTTCGTTGAATTGTGAAGAAATGCGAATGAATCTGTTCGATTTTCGTAAATACTCGATTTGTTAGAGTTTTAATAACTTTACTTGTTTATAGCTAATAATTCAATATCACTTTGTACCAAGTATGTTTAGTACAAGAAATACAAAACTAACTCAATCCATTTCTCATATCAAAAAGTTTTCAACGAGCTCTGTCAGGTCAAACATGATATCCGGCTTGTATATATGCTTATGTCTTCAGCCTTATAGGCTTGTTGTTGGTTCTTTCCACAACTATCTAATCTCATTTTCACCCGAAATATTATTAATGTCTGGCCGCAAAGCCAATTCGCCCAGGGGCAGTTTGAATTCCATTTCCATCTCGAAAGCATTTCAAATGCGCGCAATTTGCAGCGTTTGCAGCCGCAGTTAGTGAAACTAAACCAGCAAAAGCAATAACGGTAATAACAGAGAGCAAGACAGAGATAGAGATAGAGATAGCGAAGAGAGAGAGAGAGAGAGAGGGGGCGAAATCTATTTATGCCGCCTGCTCAAAGCCCATAAACCACAGGCGAAATCCAGTGGTCGCGTCGCGTATAAGTGCGCCGACAACCACCGACCACCGTCGCCGTCCTCGTCGTCCCCCCCGGCTTCCTCGTCTTGGAGAGCAAATCCGCTTCGGCTTAATCTTCACTTGCTGCGCGTATCTTAATAAACTATTAAATCAAACTCAAGCTTCGCTGCACGCAAGCACACGCACACACTCACGAACACACGCACACACACACACGCACACAGACTGGTAAATAAATAAATGAGTTATATGCGCGTTTCTCGCATTCACATTCACATTCGCATTATTCTCCCCGGCATTGGCGCTTTCCTGTTCTGCTCTGAGGTTGGCAGTTTTTGGCATTGCCCCTTCCCGTTCCCCCCATTCCCGTTTCAGTTTTATTTTATTTTCCGACTTCGCTTCTCTCCTGGTTTCAGTTTTTTTCGCTTCCATCTCTCAGGAAACCGATACGACGTGGCCATTATTGCTGCGATGGCCTGTTAGTAAGTAAGTCACCCAGCAGGATTCAGGAAGTGAGTTAAGGCTCAGCAAACAGAAATAAATTGAACTGAAATTGGCTCGATATGTGAACAGAACGGGAAGCCAGCAGGCAAAAGAAAGGAATGTACTGTGCAGGCATTTTCTTGCGTAATTTTAAATATTTTCCTGGAAAACAGAATTATGTTATGGGAAAACAGTTAGTTTTTTTTTCTTTTCTCAACTGCTGGTACTCCTGCTGTTTGTGTGTGTTTTAGTTCTTTTGATACTTCTTGAATGGTTGGCGAAGTCGAGAAAGCTGTTGCTTGTTTTTTAAAGGGTCTGATTAATTCACGGTCTTGCTTAGTCACAAGACTGTGTAGGAATATCAACTTAATAGTATTTTATTGTTACTTTTTTAATGATTTCATAAAAAAAAAATAGAAAAAACCACAGTCGCGCTGCACGCGACAGTGGGATACCCTTCGACCTATGTTCCGGTGTAGTTTAATTTGTTAAATTCATACACATATACAAATGCGCATGCTTTTAAATTATTGCCAACAGATGGCGCTCGCGCTTTGCGCTCGCCCGCCTCCCTTGTTAGCTGATACAAGCACTTGGTTTTATGCACATACTTTCTTAAATAACTTCTGTGTTTATTGTCCGATCGGATTGCAATTTCGAGAATACGTAGATATTTTAATGAGCTTAGTATATGTTAAAGACTGAAAGTTGTATCTTGTATACAGCGCTTACAAATCGAGTTCAAAAATTAAATTATTGATTTGCGGGGGCGGTGGGCGTGGCACATAACATTTGAAATAAACTTGATCAGCTTATAGTACACAGGAGTCTTGCTGCCAAATTTGGTAACTCTAGCTTTTATAATAGCTGAGATCTGTGCGTTCACACAGACAGACGGACAGACGGACAGACGGACAGACGGACAGACGGACAGACGGACAGACAGACAGACAGGGCTCAATCGACTCGGCTTGTGACCCTGAGCAAGAATATATATACTTTATGGGGTCTCCGACGCCTCCTTCTGCCTGTTACATACATTTGCACAAAGTTAGTATACCCTTTTTTGACCATTTTCAATGGTCGAAGGGTATAAAAAGAAACTTGCGTTAGATTTCGGCCAAGGTTTGACACCTGATTTCGAACAGAGACGCAACTAGTCTCTCAGTTTTTAAAACTATCTTTAAGAAACTTATCACACATTCTGTTTAATTCTGCTGTTCATAAGTCGGAAGGACCTCGATCAGAACGATATTTCGTATAGCTGTCATTGCAACCAAATTTACTATATAGTCCATTTTCTATATATATTGTATAGATTGTAATATGCATATAATATTTAATGAAAATCGGAGCACTAGAGCACATGGATTGCCATTGGAACAGTTGGCCGAAATACAGGTTATTGATTTTAGAAATAAGCTATCAATGCCAATCAATGTGACACATAATATTGAATAGACACAATACCACTCAATTCTGCACCATTATATATAACTAGAATTGGAAGGATCGGAGGAAATAAAGACCTGCGAGGGGATAAAACTTTCGGCATGCCGTAGGTAGCCTTTCTATTTACCTCGACTATATGTGAACTATTTATCTCGACCAACCAATCTCCATTAGTTAATATTATTATAATCGGCCCTTCTTTATGAGTATTTAAGACTATTTGGAAACCAAAAATGATAGAAAATGCTTTTTTATTACAATGATCTTTAATAATTCTTGAATTTTTACAGACTGCCAGGTTTGTTTGCATTTCTTATAAGCTGAAGAAGAGAATTAAGCAATCAAATCTTTTGCACTTGTTCTTGCTGTGATTTTATTTATTACACAAGATAGTTTTCCTTTCTTCAGGCATTTCATGCGATTTATTGAGTTCTCAAAAACTGTTGCCTACTTTTAAGGCAGCCAACTGATTTCAGTTTGCTCTGCTAGTGGCTGCTGCTGTGGCTGCTGCTGTTACTGAGGCTGTTTCTCCCGCAGCAATCTCGGGCTGCTCGCGGCCTCCGTTTCTGTTGCCGTTGCCGTTGCCTGCGTTGCCTGCGCAGCCTCCGCTGCTATCGTTATTATTTATGTTTTGTTATCCGTTGACCAGAGCGTTGGCGCTTGTTTTTTACACCCTCACACACACACGAACACACACACATGCATGCCTGCTGCTCACCTATTTTACGATAGAATGAATATCTTGCGCTATTCTTGCTGCTGCTGTTGCTCGCTGGCTCGCCGGGGGGTAAGCGGCACAACACATGAGTGTATAAGCTCAGTTGTATGTGTGTCCGTGTGTGTATATGTGTGTGTAGTTTCTGCCACAGTATTTTTCTATTTTTCGTAGTTTTCCCATCTCAGTGCCAGGCTGCGTGTGTGTGTGTTTTTGTGTTTTGGGCTGCTGCTGCTGCTGCTTCTATGTACTTCCGTTTTGTAGTGAAAAGAGCTTTGCGTGTTGCCACATGCGTGTGTGTATCTAGTGAGTGTGACAGTGTGTGTGTGTGTGTGTGGGAATGTGTATGCCAGTCTGCGAGAGTATGTGTGCGTGTGTGACTCGCCTGTTTGTTTGTTGCTTAGAGAATTGATGGCAAAAGGATGTGTGTGATTTCGCATATGTGTGTGCGCGTGTCTGCAAGTGTGTGTGTGTGTGTGATTATGTGTGTGCCCTGGCAAGTGTGTGGCGCTATGTTTTTGCCACTACGCCCGCCTTTGCTGCTGCTGCTGCTGCTGCTGGCCGCAAATATCTGCTGAATGAAGTGGCATTTGTTAGTGTGGTTTAAAGTAAAGTGCGCGGCGTAAGCTTTTAACAAGCGAAATTGCTTAAATGTTGCCGGACACTGGGTGAGGAGGCAGTCGGGGGGTAGGAGGAGGAGGGTCAAAGATGGTGTGCTGCTTGGCAGACTGGCTTAGAGTGAGCAGGGAGGGAGTTTGCTAGTTGAGTGTGCCCAAGTGCGGGAGAATGTTAAGTAGTCATGTAGATGTCTGCTCTCTGCTCTGTTCTCTGCTCGCTGGAACGACTAAATAAGTTATTCATATCAAGTTCTGTTATGTGGCTTAATGCAGCTTTTCCTGCTCGCCAGATCTACCTAAGGAAATGTTTCTTGCTGAATTATTTGCTTGCCAGCCAACGGAAATTATTGTTTGAGGGCCTATTTCTGTTTGTTATCGATTGGTTATCCTGTGAAATACGTTCGTTTGGCGCTGAAAATCATCGTCAGCAGTAGAAGACACATCGTGCTGTATGCTATATATTCTTGATCAAGTTAAGATCAGTACACGTTTGTATATATTTCACTATGTATTCCCAATCAATAACAACAGTTGTGTACCTTGACTAAGGTATATCGCTTTAATAAGGTATTGTTGGTGCTTAGAAGTTAAGTAATTTCAAATAAAGTTACTAGTTTTCTTGCGAAATCCATAATTTCCACTGATTAATCCTACCGCAATTGCATATTATTATATTTCGATTACCATATTATTTCTTAGCACGTTATTTACATAAAGCCGACCCAGATCGTTCCGGCTTATACGATATACAGCGTGCAGCAATATGAAGCATTTGCGTTGCAACAGGCGGACACACGGACACGGCTAGTTCGATTCTGTTGATGCTGATTCCGAATATATATACTTTAAAGAGTCAGAGATGTCTGCTAAGGTGTGTTGCAAACTCCTGCCCAAAATTAATATACCCTCTGCAAGGTTATAATCAATGGTCAAAGGGAATAATTGCATTATTGTATTTTGCGTGGGCGGTGGGCATGGCATCTACCATTTAAAATAAACTTGATCTACGCATGATATACAGACAGTGTTTTAGCTTTTATAAAAGTTAAGATCTGCTTTCACACAGACAGACACACATATGGTATAGACATTCATATGATAAACATCACGTCTGCCTTTGTCACAAAGAAACAAAGTACATAATTATACCCTTTTTGACATTGTTATATGGTCGAAGGTGTTTATACCCTGAAAATCATCTGCTTGGTTATTTTTCAGCTTTACGATATATCGTTCCGATCCGGATTGTTTCTCCTTGGTTATGGCATGGAGTAATCATAAGCAGGTGTGCCAAATAAAGGGAACTCTAAAACAGAGAGTCTTTCTCGTTGGCCGGTCGGACAGAAGAACATGCCTAGTTCGACTTCTCTTTATCACATGATTTAGAATATACAATATACATGTACTTTAAAGGTTCGAAGAAGAATTGCAAACATAAACTACCCAGACATATGTAAATACATACACTTGAACAATGCTCATGATGAGCTATCGAATTCCTAGTAAGTCTCATGCTTAATGCCTCAATTAGTTTCTTCTCGCCAAGTTCATAACACTTGCCCCTGCAAGATATGTTCAGGGAATTGCGCTATGGGCAAAACCTTTGTCGAATTTCAAGAGCCAACCTAGTCGAGCTACAGACATGTCGAAGCATGTCGGGGCATTTCAAAGTTGCCTCGCCAAGCTGGCAAGCAGCACAATTGTTTTTTTCATGCAGCGCTCGCATACAAATCGTTTTTCAAAGTGAATTTAGTGGCTGCTCTCCACCTCCACTCCCCCCCAGCTGCTGTTGCCACAAGATTGCTCCAACCCTCGTGCGTATCGCACACGCTTATACGCACACCCACGCACACACACACACATGCATAAAATAATCTTTTTATGTGGCTGTTTTGAGCTGCTCGATAGGGCAATACGAGCAGCAGCACAAGCAGGTGGAGGGGGAATGGAAAGCGAATGGGAATGGGAAAGGGGATGAGGAGAAGACGTTCAACTAGAAGAAGTGCGAGCGCCGAAGACATTGCTTGGCGTCCATTGTTTGATCTCGCTGACTGACTTGGCAGCCTGTCCGCCCAGCAAAGCGTCCCCACGGAGTCGTCAATAAATGCGATAAAACCAAAACATGTTTCATTTGCAATGTGCCCAGCTCACGCTGTCCCTCTCTCTCTCCTCCCTAATCTCTCTTCCCTGCTCCCTCCTTAGACTGCACTCATCTCCCGCATCTCTCTTGCAGCGCTCTCCCAATCTTATCCCGGGCCAGGCACTCATAAAATTGTGGCAACTCCTGTGTGAATTTTGACCCATAATTGACTTGTACACAAGCCAACTCCCCAGGCAGCTCCTACTCGCCTCCGCCTCCGCCTCCACCTTGGCTTGGGGATGCGTGTCTAGGCGGCGTTAGGCATAGCCCACTAGGAGGACAACTCACGCCCTTCTCCTTCCTTTCCTTCACTGCCCCGCCCTCTCTCTCTGTCAGCTTTGACATTTTTAATGCCCCCATCGCAATCATTAGATGAGCGAACAAAGCGCAGTCGAAGCGAACAAAGCCAATAGCAAATAATCAATACAAATTTTATAACCTCCTCCCACACACACAAAGCACACACACTGCACACACACAGCCGTAGCTAGCACAATGAAATACATTACAAATCAATTGCAATCGCTCGCAAATCGGCGTACGAATTTCCATAGACCATGTCTGGCTCTGGCTCTGGCTTTGGCTTTGGCTCTGGCTTGGCTGCCATTTCCCGCTGCCCAACTCCGTATCCAGTTGCAGCTTCAGCTGCTGGCTGTTGCTGTTGCTGTTGCTGGATGCCTGGCGCAACATTATTATCATCATCATCGAGCGTACAAAGTTAGTGCCGCCGGCTGCGACGGCGGAGTTCGATGTGGCAGGGGGGGTGGGGAGGGGGAGGCTGTTTCAAATCGGCAAATGAAACAAACCAGGATTTACATGTACACAGTTATTGCTGCTCACATATGTGTGTGCGTGCGCGTGTATGTGTGTGCGTGTCTGTGTATGTGCAGCATTTCCTTTGGGTTATTTTCCGGGAACAACATTTCATGGCACTGATAAAGCTGCCATGGCAGCCGCCTCGGCAGCAGCAGCAGCAGCCGCATTTGCCGACATTGCCTGCGTCGCAGCCGCAGCTGACGTCGCAGTTGGCGCTGACAGCGAAGTGGGGAACACGACTGGCCACAGCGACGGCGCAGAGAGACAGCACAGAGAGCGTAAGCGAGAGAGTGAGCGAGCAAGGGAAATTTCTCTCAACACGCGCCTCGCTGCGAGCGACGGCAGCAACAGCAGCAACTGCCCCCGGGGCGGTAGGCAACAAAATATTTGACGCAAGTTGCCCCAGTCTGCGTGCAGGTATGTGTGTGGAGGTGTGTGACTGTGTGAGTGTGTGAGGGCCTGCTTAACTGTGTGTGCTGATACCTGCGGCTTGCTTCTGTCGCTGCTGCCGCTGCCGTGTGCACTCCAGGCAATGTCAAGTTGACACTTTCACCAACACTAGCAGAAACAGCAACAGTAGCACCAACACCAGCACAGAGACAGCAACACACACATAGACAGACACACACACATCAACAGACTCAGACAAACGCGCCTTGCAATGCGCATAAAGACGAAACTGGCAATTAACATGCCGCTTTGATAATTAGCAAGATCATAAAGCATTTGGCAAGAAATGGATGCAGGAAATATGCCAGGCAGCCCCAAGCTGACTGCCTTGGCTGCCCAACTTATCCAAGACTCTTCAGGAAGGCTCCCCGGCAAGATCTTCCAGTCAGCCAGGCAGCTTAGCAGTCGGAGAACACCCTCTATAGAGGTTACAACTTGCTATTGTTGTTTGTTTGCGCCATTTGCCATCGCCATCACCATCGCCATCGCCTTCGCCATCACCATCGCGCCATCTCTTCTCATCTGGCATCTCTTTCGCGCAGTTGAAGCCGTGCTGCGCCGTGGCGTGCTGTGCTGTGCTGTGCTGTGCCGAGCTGAGGCCACCCACGAAAACAAACATAAAGGTGCAACAATGACGCGCGTAGATTTTTCTCAGCTCTCTCCCAGTGGCGCGTGTTCTCCCCAATCTCTCGCTCCCTCTCACTCTCTCTCGCACTCACACTGACAGTGGCGCTCTCTCTCTCACTCTTTCTCTCTCACTCTCTTTGCCTGCCTCTCTCTCATGCTGCAATTAGCGCGCGCTCTCGCTTTCGCTCTCTCTCTCTCTTTTGCTCTCTGTTAAATCATTTCGGTTTTGTGAAAGTGAATTTATAGAGACGATTTTGTATGTGATTGCAACATTGTGTATCAGTTAGTGAGTCGACTAGGGGGTGGGGTGGAGAAAAGGACAGGGGCTTCTGAGGGGAAATGTACTGCGCGGGCGGGAAGGGGGGAGTAACTGCTTTGCGCTAGCTAACAGCAGCGCGCAGTGCTAACAGCATCGATCGATGCAGTTGAAGCTTAAAAGTGTTGCATACTTAAGAGGGCAGCTGCAATCGAAAGGGAATATCAACGGGAGAATCACTTATTATTATATGAAATATGTACATGTTTTGCTATAAATAAGGCTTACACTGTGGAATAATGTATTTATTTTAGTAAAAGTAAGCTACAATTTATAAATAATTACAAATTCTTAAAAATATGATATGCATTATGAGAATATATTATAAATAGTTGAAGAATATAGAAAATATTAGAAACATTATATATATTATTCCATTTTAGATCAGGCATTCAATTTATCTTTTACCTAAGGAGTATCTATCGTAGTTCTTTTTTCTAAGATGACTTCTAAGTGGTTAGAGTGATAATAAAACTATTATAAGAAATCATTCAAAAAATATTATATCCAAAGAAGCCCAATTAATAGTATACACTCCCATCATCGATCTGCTTTTATTAAGCTCATCTGGAGTCAGTTATAAAAAATTAATATATTTATAAAATAATTTGAATATTTACTCCCCTTAAAATGCTGTCATACATTACCTGTTCAGTCTCATATCAAGCCACATATCCTATTATTTCATCTAGCAAGTGGTACAGAATTTGGCTACGTTGGCAACCCTGTCAAACTGGCCCGCATATACTACAGCATTTAACAGATTTCATGTCGGGGGTGTACGCAGTGCACAGTTAGAGAGCTGGCGCTCCTTCTCTCTTTTTTGTCTGTCTCTCTCCCACTCGCTCCATTGACTTGGCCAGCCTGTGCTCTCTTTCGCAACGTCTCTCTGCGCTCTGCTGTTAGTTGCTTCCGCTGCTGCTGCTGCTAGTGCCGCTTGTATTGCTTCTGCGCTGGCAGCGCGCTGCCGCTGCTGCTGTCGACGGTGACTGCGACGTCGCAGCCAGAAGGGAACTGGCGTCGTCGTCGGCTGCGTTTGCTGGCTTTGCTAAAAATCCTACGCATTTCGCGAGAGTCCTTCAGTCGTTATCAGACAAGCGAGTCCAGCAGTCGTTGCGTTCTGTTCCTCATCCGTGCAAATAAAGTAGCCTAGTGAAATCAACAACAACAGCCAACAGCAACATAACAAGCCAACAAGCCAACAACAACAACAACAACAACAAACACGACAAGCCAACAAGCAACACACAAGACAACAAGCGACACACGAGAGAGCGACAAAGGCGACAAAGGCGACAAAAGCGACAAAGGCAAACCCAAACGGAAAAGCAAAGCAAAGCAAAGCAAAAGTAAAGTAAATCGAAATCAATTCTCCGACTCGAATTCATTCGAAGAAATCAACAAACAAACAAACAACAACAATACAACAAGTTAAAGTTTATCAATTTATTGCATCGAGAATTCAGTCCGGTACGACGAAGTGTTTTTTCTTAATTGCGTTTGTATTCTGCACGTGACAACAACAACAGCAACAGCAAGAAACGTTGAGCTTTAGTAGTGTAATTTGTAAACATAAACAAAGTAGAAAACCTTTAGCTAAGCAACAACAATATCACGAGCTTCTCTCAGTCAGTTGTGAAACACAAGCGATAAACAACGAAACGAACACCAACAAAAACAACAAGTAAAGTGACAGCAAACAGTTGCAACAACAGCAGCAGTGACAGCAACAACATCTGCAAGAACAACAATCCAGTGAAGCCGACACGCGCCACTTGCGAAGTTGCCACTCTCCCTTGCTCTCGCTCGCTCGCTGCCACCCGTTGCAGCTCAGCTCCGGCACAGGCTTTCAGGCCCGTCTAATTCCTGTCGAAAGTGTTGCTATAAATTCAATCAAAATTTCACACTTTGGAGTAAATCTGTTTTACGTGAAGCAGCCAGCGGAGTTATTTCAGCAGCCGCCGCCGCTTCCGCCGTTGCCGCCACAGCTGCCAGCGCCGACGGCGACAATTAAAGCGATTAGTCCACCCGTGACGACAGCAGCTCACGCAGCAGCAGCAGCGCAAGCAGCAGCAGCGGCAGCAGCAGCAGCAGCGCCGCAACATCTGACGACGTCGACACCACTGTCAGCGACAACCGCCACAATTCCGACAAAGAAACTCGTTGTAAGTAGAGACCCATTCCATTCCTACCTGGCCCCGTCCCTTTCCTTCTTCCGCCCCTTTGCAGACCTTGCTTAATTATTAACGTTGCTAATGTGAGCGAAAGTTTTTGCCCCAAAAAGTATGCTATGAATTATTTTCGATGCCATTTTCCTTTTACATATTTCCCGCTCGGCACGCAATAAATTAATTTATGTCCACCAAGCGCGCAGCACGTTTTGCAGTCCAAAAAAAAGAACACCCAAACTGTCCACCCTCTATAAGTCAGAACCCCCCTTTCCCTTGTCCCGTCCTCCTTCATGGCATCTCCTTCGCCGTCGGCTCGCTGCGGGGCACGTTTCTCACCTGGGCCCATTCATTACGACGTGTCGTTTAGAAGATTCAGCGAGTAAATCGTTTTAAGTGCGGCGAAGAAATTAAAATTCCAGATATCCTTGGGGGCAGGAGCACGACTAAACTGAGCTTGAGGCTTGCCCTTCGTCCTCTTTCCCCCTTGCCTGTTTATAATATCGTTGCTTATAATTTGCTTTTAATTTGTTTGGCAAACGGCAACACTTGAACATGGACAAAGCACCCGCCGGACACAGGACACAGCACACAGCACGGCAAGAATGTCATAAAAATAATTACACTGCCATATAAAGGTAACGCGGCATGGCAATTCGCGTGTCTCCACGCGAGAACTAGTCGTGCCTTCGCTCTTGCTTGCCATAATTTTTATGGCAGCACGCGGCCCATCGAATGCTCGACCATAAATAAGTCGACAGCCGCCAAGTGTATTTATAGGCGTGCCCCGAGCTGTTGCCACCCACGACTCTATTTAACCCAAAAAGTTGTTAACAAAAATGACAACAAGGCAGATAGGGAGAGAGCGACAGTCAGATAGATTGGCCCATAAACGAAATTTGTGAGCTGGAAGCAAACGGATAATGCGCGATAAGCATCGAAACGATGTTGCTTAGAAATTTTAACTACACTTTAAGGCCAAGTTTGCGAAGCACTTTTAGCATTTTGTAGCTGTTTTTGGAAGACTCCAAAACTACTTTCGATGGAAATGTTTCACTCAAGTTTTGATTGTATTTTCAAGATTAAAAAACTGTTTTCATACTGAATTGCTCAATTCAGTTTGGATAGATTGTCAAATACATTTACTGAGCTGTGGAACGATTTTTGATTCAGTTAAGCTTTGGTTCTTCATTTTTTAGAGTTACATCAAGACCTTGACTTGGATTTGATTTATACAAAACACTCTAGGTGTAATATTGATTAGAGTTCAATGCAGTCTCTGTAACTACTTTGAATTTGATTGCCTAATTCCGTCTTTAGTGCTTAGCTGATCTATCTCTCTCTCTATTCCTCCACTATGTTCTGCCATATATAATCTCAAGCACTTCTCTCAATCCGCTTAGCGCCAGAAAATTCGCTCAAGTTGTCAGTTAAATTGAAGTGGGAAAAACAAGCTGAGCAGCCTGACTAACTCGTCGCAGTTTCGAGTAGTTGTCACAGCAGTCAGCTACACCTTTTGATGCCTGATCACATACGCTCTTCCATGCTTGTCCTCGTCCCTTCGCCCGCTTTGAGTGCTCTGCCATCATCGGCTGTGGGGGGCTCTATAACTGCCAGTTTAGATTTGTGTCTAGTGACTTTGGCTTGTGGTAAACACTTCAGTTTAATGGTTTGTTGACTACCTTCTCGGTACGGCAAGGCACGAGGCACGGCAGAAGCACAAGCCTGCTGGCTGAGCCTGAAGCTTGATCCAAAGACGCTCGTTCCTCGTAATAAAACTCTCGTCTATTGCGCCGGCCATAAAAGCTGGTAACGTAAACGAGCATTAAACTGCCAACCACTTCGACTCGACTAGACTTGAGTCGATTCTCTTCTTGACTTGCCTCGACTCTCGACTGTTTTATTATTTACTAACTATTTTATTTGATTTGATTTAATTTTGCCAGTTGCCAGTTCCCTCTTATGCTCTATCTCTCTCTATCTATTTCCCTCTCTCTCTGTCCCGATTTTAAAGACCTTAAGTCAAGCAGCCAACCGCAAAGCCAATTTTTAGTGACAAGCCAAAGCAGGCGAGGCAGCAAGGATTACACAAGTTTATCTCTATCCCCCACTCTCTCCCCTCTTCCCCTCTTCCTCTCTTTCTGTGTCTTTTTTATCCATAAAATCTAAACAATCAAATAATGCAAAGCGAACGCTTTTAGCTCTAGTTATAATGGACCAAGCGAGCTTAAGTGACAGAAAGACAGCAGCGAGGCAACAGACAGGGAACACATGCGAAGTAAATTCAAGTGGGGAAGAAGAATTAGGAATATTTGCATTTCTCAGTTAGTTGAAAGTAATTTGATACTACCGATTATCTATCGGGCGTACTTTTGTACATTTCTGAGTGTTCCTTTAATTCAATCTCACTGTTTGCCTAATAGTAAATAATCATGATGTTTTTTCCATAAATACAGTTGAAGAATATTGACAAAAACTGACTTTAAGTGAGGCATTATCTAATTAATGTATGGAAAAATCCATTCAGAGCGAATCGATTGGTAATTCAAAGTGAAAACTATAAGAAATATTGAAATAAATATCACAGTGGAAATAGATTGAGTTATTTGAGCAGTGAGCTGGACAGAGTGCCTAGAACTCCGTGACTTCAACAGCTAACACTCCCAAGTTTGTGCGTTACTTGTCATATTATTGCTCGAAAACAATATTTTAAAACTGGCAAGTAAATTTCGCCTGCCTAGGTATGGACGAGGGGGAAGCATCTGCAAGTTGTGTGCAGGCTCCTCAACCAAAGGTCTGCTGTGTTTCATGAGGGTAGAGGAGCTTTAGTCAGGCCAGGGAGGTACAAAAGACGGACTCTGGTCGCAGTACAGCACTTTATTTTAATCTATATTATAGTCTCACACAGGGACTCCCTTCCATTAGTACCAATAATAATAAGGTAATTTCTTACTCGTAAAAATTGTCGAACACAGCTTCAACTTCTTGTTTTGTTTATGGTACATCTTTGTACTCCCAATTGAAATCAGCTATTCAAAGCTCTTTCTTCTATTCTTCATCTTAAATATTCTGATACCCAAAGTTCTCTCTCTGAATTTGTACTTGATGCCCTCTTTCTATTCACGCTTTGTGTTGTATTTGCGAGTGGATCAGCTGTGGCATAACACAACTCATCCGACTGCTTACACAGAGCCAACAAGTCACTCAGTCTTGGCTCAGCTCTGACTAGGTCCGAGCTGCCTTTTGCAGCTGCCGTTAAGCGCTGTTTGGGGGCTTAGGCAACGCCTGCTCCCCACATAAAACTGGCACAATGGAGAGGAGAAAGAGGCAGAACTGGAGCAGGAGCAGGAGCAGGAGGGGGAGGGGGAGTGGGCAGCCACAGGCAATTAGCTGTCATCCATATGGGAAAGCAGAAAGAACCAAACAAAAAAGCCAAAGCCGCAAATCAGAAGCATAACCCAAAGAGCAGGGCAACAGAAAGAGAGAGAGAGAGAGAGAGAGAGAGAGAGAAAGAGAGAGGGAAAGCCAAAGCAATTGTCAGGCAAATTGGCATTGGCATTGACTGCGCTGAGATTTGATTTATCAACATGTTTCACGTGCGGCACAAAAATCGCTGGCATTGTCAGCCCAGCTGGGGACCAAGTGGGCAGGGAAAGGGATTCGGAGTGGGGAGTGGTGGTGGGGGAGACGGGGGCCGGGGGCCGGGGGGTGGAGGCAATCACACAAATACGACGTTTTCGTTTTACGCGTCGCCGCATCGAAATGTGCGTGCCACACGAGGCACGCTGCCGAGCTGACGCTTTTCCGTCAAGTGCAACAAGCCGAAGGGACAGAGGGCGGGGAAGTGTAGGGGGGCGGGGAGCGCGGAGGCGTGGCAGCGTGCGTGGGTTTATTAAAATTTTAATATCAACGGCAAAGTCGACTCCGGCGGCAGCAGAGCAAAAAATGTGTGCGGCGCGGAAACTTTTTTGCGCCACAGCGAGAGTCACAAACGGAAGAGAACGTTGAGGACCAGGACGAATGTCGACGCACAAGCAATCAAGCTGGCAAGGCAGACATTCAGACAGTCAATGCAGAGCGGAGAGTGGAGTCTGCCAGGCTGCTTGAGCTGCTCGAGTTGAGTTCGACGAGCCGAGCTGAGCTGCTTCAATGTGTGCGTAAGAAAATAAGTCATTTTCCCTTAAGGGGAAGCAGCCTTGACTGCGTATCCACCACCACCCCCCCCCCGCCTCTCTCCAAGTACCAGTTTGACTCTGACTTTGCTGCAGAAATTCATCGATTGAATACAATACAAATATGTCAACGAGCCGCTTGAGATGTCGACGTCGACGACGAAGACGACAACCACGGGAGAAATCTCAGCGAGAAAGTTTCCAAGACAGACAGAGAGAGATGGAGAGACAGCGGTGCTGCGCTGCGATGCTGGCTCATTTCATTGTGCCCGGGGGAGCGAAGGCAGCAATGGTGAATGGGGGGAGGGAGTGGAGTCGGGGAAGCGCGGCATGGCGAAACCAATCAGTCAGCCGAGTGGCTTTTGCTGAGGGTGTTGAATTACGGGTATTTTGTGTGAATTGAATTTGGCATGCCAGCGGGGGGGGAGGGGAGTTGCTGCAGGGACAGGGGATACCCCCTTGCACATACTTGCGCTACAAGGTTCAAACTTGGCCCACGCACCTTGCGAAATTATTCGCAAACGCGAATTCCATTTGAGTTTCTGGGAGGTGACAAGCAACGACGGCAATCAGCGCGCCAACAACAACATTACAGCATGTCAGGCCGGGGAGAGGGGGAAGAGAGAGAGAAGAAGGAGAAGGAGGTGGAGAGCAGGGAAGGGGAATTGTTATTTTATGAAATTGCAAACACAATCAAGTTGACAAGAAGCCTTTGTTTTTAGCAGCAACTCCAGCGATGGCTTTGGGAAGGGATCAGACAGGAAGTAGGGGAAGCCAGGCAGGCTTACTGGGATGGCGGTGGAAGGGAGGGGGGACTCTGGCTGCCAATCGTCAGACAAATAAATTGCACTAATGGAGCTGTTAACGGTTTTTGCTCAGCGCAAAACTTATGGCTAAGCCGAAGCAAAAAGATGCTTGTAAAATATTCGAATTGAGTGCAGGAAACTAGAAAATTGCAAAAACTGCAGAACCGAAAATGCCCGAAAAGCCCTCGACAAGTTGGCAAAAAGTGCGGGGGATGTGCACACAAAGGGAACAGGAGACAGCGGTGGGGAGGGGGCGGGGGGAGAAGGAGAGAGAGGGAGGAAGCAATCCGCTTTGGCGCTGCAAGTTGCAACTCGCAGCGTGGTCAGAAACTATTGTTTTTGCTGTGTCTACGGCCGGGTTATATACTGTCTGTATAACTGTGTGTGTGTGTATTAGTGTGTGTAAATGTGTGTGTGTCAGTGTGTGTACTGGTGTGTGTGTATGTGTACAGCCAAGTTATTAGATTCATTTCAAGTTGTACGGAAAAGTGCACTCCAAACACAGCGACTTGAAGATGCAGATAGAGTGCCAGCTAGGCAGAGGGGAATGGAGGGAATAGTAGGGGAGGGTAAAGTGAAAGAAGAAGAGGTAACAGGGAAGACAAACCAAGACCGAAACCGAGACGGCGACGGAGATTGAGACTACTTTGCTATTGCGACTGTGGCAAAGTCAGTCAAAGTAAAATTCGTGCGGCAAAAGGCAGCGGGGAGAAGGCGAAGCAGAGCAGAAGAAGAAAAAGAGGAGCAATAGAGGGAACAAGGGGGGAGGGGAGGGAGAGAAGGACAGAGAGCGGGGCTAGGGTGGAAAAAAGTTGATGGCACACCCACGAAACACACACAGAGTGAGAGACGCAGCAAAAAGAAAACTGGGGCTGCTGGCGTTGACAACACAAAACAGTTGATAAAGGGGAAACTGAAGAAGCAGGCAGGGAGTAGGGGGAAGGGGGAGGCAAGGAGAGGGAGGGTGGGAGAAAGGGCTACCCAGCTGACAGAGCTACAAACAGAGACCGCAACACTATAAATGTGGGTAGTTGCTTCCAAAACGAGAGTGCGGCACAAAAGAAACCGCAACATCAGCAGAAACCTTGTTGGGGCAGAAGAGGAGGAGGAAGGGGTAGCTGGGGGGTGGCAGTGGCATATCATGGGCCTAGGCCAGAGGAAGAGGCAGAGGCTGAGGCTGTAGCTGGGGCAGCACTTATTTCAAACAATTAACTTGATATTGTAACGGCTTCTGTAAAAAGGGAAACGAGCAGCGACCCCCTGCGGCGACCCCTCGATCTTCAAGCCTCAACCTCGCTAGACCTAGTGCGAGTGGCAACCCTCAAACCTCGAGTAAGGTCAGAGCAAGGACCAGCTTGCAACTTGCCTCGTCAATGTAGTCAAATAACAAAGCAGCAAGCGGCAAGAGAACTTGGCAGCATGTGGCCAAAACCAGAGCAGGGCAGTGCAGGGAAGGGAAGAGGGGTAGATGGGGATGTGGGAGAGGGAGTGGGAGACTGGTGCTGCTTTAGTGGTGCCAAAAGAAAAACATAATAAAATCAAACTAAGTGAAGCTGCCACCGCTGCCTCAGTTGCTGCCTCAGTCACACGAAAGTAAAATAAACTGAAAGAAAAACAAAAACTCACGAAAAGTGCCGAACGAGCTCCCCTCTCCTCTCCCCTCCCCACACCTCTTGCTTGCGCAGCTGGTGCTACTGCTGTTGTTGTCTCTTGGAATTGCTATCAGTGTTACAGCTGGCGGCTCTGTCGCCCTTTCCCCTCCCCCTGCCACCAGCAGCAGCAGGCGTCAACTCTTGTGCTACACACAACTTGAACACGAAGTTCATCAACTAGCGCCACGACGCTGCAGGAGCTGCCCGCAAATGGCAGCGTCCAAGAGTGTTATTATATTTGTTGTAGTTGCTGTTGCTGTTGTTGCTGCTGCTGTTGCTGCTGTTCCTGTTCCTGTTTCTGTTGTTGTAGTTCTTGTTGCTGCGTGTTTGTTTGCCACCAGAATGAATATTGCCCAAGTTGCCGCCCTGCGGCTCCATCGCTGGCTGTTTGGCTTTGGCCCCGCTTTGAGTGCGCCGAGACGAGCTGCTTCTCCTCGAGGCGACCACCTGTCCCGGCCACGTGGACAGCTGTTGTTCTTGGCGCCTCCCCATCGCCATCGCCATCCACATCCAGGTTGTTTGTTTGTCTTATAAATTTACTTACGCTTATTTGCCCTGGAAATGAGCTGGCAGTGGAGCAGCGTCTCCAGCTTGGCCCCGAAAGTGCAAAGTCGCAAAGCGCACAAACAGACAACAATAAAATACCAAAAAATACATATACAAAGCATACAAAATACGCGGGGACAAATAGAAATATGTACACGCTGCGTATGCGCAATAATTTACAAAATTATTTTGCCAAATATTTTGTGAAAACAGGAAGAGCAACTGGGAAGGTGAAGGTGAGGAGGGAGGAAGGAAGCTGCAAGGTGCAGCAGCTTTCTATATGATTAGTTGACATTACCAAAGAAAGAAGAATATGAAGAATGGCAAATATTAATAGGGCAGATTGCCAAGGCAGACAACATATTGAAGAAACTACAGTCGGATTGGGATGAGGGAAGGAACAATGATTTAAATATTAAATATTACAAATACATAGTTAGGAAATAAAATCACACTCTTACATTTCAAGGAATTGCAAATAAAATACAACAATATCATCCGAAATTCCTTTAATTTCATAAGGGTTTAAAAGTACGTAAGATTTTTGATACTTCTCGAACCTGGGTAGACTTTCGTATCCGAATGATCTACGAACTGTGTGATAATACAACGAATGCAACGTAAACAAAGAAGCTGCAGTAAAAAAGGAGAAGAGCTCCGATGGATGGCCAATTGATGGAGAGTCTATCGAGGCTTGGTATAACCAATTGGAGGAGGCGTGCCAGAAGTAATAGGTGCCTGGCAAGAGCTGAGGTCGTCCGTAACCCGATAACGGGTTGTATGTTCGATACTTCCCCACATTTAAAAGAGTTTATTTCAACTGATCTTAACATATGATGCGGTGGTTGTTATAAACCCCATTGCTACATAGTTTTCTTATTATATCTACTTATTTATGCTGCGTTTGAAGAGACAGCGCTGCGGAAGTCTTTTAGGTAAATAAAGGATTGTTTGCGATCCTTTCCCTCTAATCGTAAACATGTCTATATGTCAGGTCATAAATTTGACGGCCTTGTTTTAAAAGAGGAAAAGGGATCGGTGCATGAGACAATATGCTTGATACCTGATTGCCTTGCCGATAGCATTATAATGGAGTGTATTACAGTGCTGTGCTATACAGTGCAGTGCTAGTACATGTTCATGCTTCTCCTTGAACAATAATAATAAAGATACTCTTTGTTGGGTTATGTATTTCACAATCCCAATCTCTTTATCCCCTCAACTCGTTAAAGGAGGCTTTAAGTTATGTTTTGATTGTATGCTATTGAAATAACGAAGTTGTCTTAGGTTCCTAACATTATCAATTGAAATTCCCTGTTTAATTATAAATAATAACAAATCGATTGGGGTTTTTATTATTCTATATTCTCTATTTTCAACTACCATGCTGATGTCTCTGCACTGTCTAAAGCTCTCTAAATAGCAGAGCACTACATATTGTGTTATTTACAAACTGTTAGGTTCCAGTTATCTGTATAGTATACCCTATAATACCACATTAAATATCATCTACAGCTACACCTTGGACCATTTCTATTGAAGTCAAACCATTCAGTTATTCAACCCACAACCTAGTTGATCTCTGCGCCCTGCATAGTCCGCTCTCTCTGCTCCTTTCTCTCCCTCGAACAGTTCATTAGCTCTTTGTGATTTTCGTCAAATGCGATGCATATAATTTCGACATACAATTCCCATCGTCCTCCCCCCCGCACTTCCCTTTCCACACGTAGTCGAACAAATAAAACGCTGTAATATTCAGCTGGAATTCTAATTTGATTGCAAGCTAAATAGAAATAGAAGTTGCCGCTACGCCTCAGTTGGCTTCGGTTTCGGTTCGCTCCGCTATCTGCAGCCAATCGCCAATCAATGGTTGCTCCCTCTGCCCCCGCTCGCCCCTTTGGCATTTCGCAACCAGAACGAACCTGCCTCATGCTGCCACTGCCACATCCTGCTGTGCTGCAGGCAATGCTGCGTTTTGTGCACAGGAAATGTTAAATGATAATGCGTGGCACGCATAAAATGCAGTTGCACAGTCGCCAGTTGTTTGTTTGTGCGTTGCACTGCGTGCACTGCGTATACGTAATTTTTATTGCGTATTCGTAATGCATTTTGATTTCAGACAACACGCGAGCAGGCAACCGGGTCAGCCAAGCGACGGATGCGTGGGAGGGGGCACAGAGAGGGGGGGAGCAGAGACGGGGCTGGAGCGACAATTTAAATCGTTGGCGGTCATTTACGTGCACGCCATGCAAAATTCAATGCGAGGGTGTGCCTCTCTTTATGTGTGTATGTGTGTGTGTGTGCATGTGTGTGTGTGTATGAATGAATGCGTTGTCTACTTTGCGGCGCGTGGCCCGTTATTTCCGCTTTACGCGCTGCCACTAATAAAAATCGTTTAAAAAACCGCATGACAGCAGAAGCAGCAACGTTAAATAATAACAATCATGTGTAAATTCCTGCCCGCCCTTCCTCTCCCAATCTCCCTGGCACTCCCCTGCCTGCCTGCCTCACTCCTCCCTCGCTTTCCTTTCGCTGCACTGATGGATTTATGTGGCTCGACAACTTGAAACTGCTGCAAGGTGGCGCAATAAATCTCAGCTTCAAGCGGCAACGGCAGCGGCAGTTAACCTCCAACCTACCCTGGCTTACTCCACCCCCCCTTCCCCCTCCACTGCTTGCCTGCTGCACTACTAGCTAAGCTTATTTGTCTCTCCGTCTGTCTGTCTCTCTCTCTCCGTCTCCGTCTTCGTCTGTCTGCCTGTCGCCTGGCGTCGTCTTCTGCCTTTGTCTTCCATTACGAAAATTAAAATCGCTTTGCGCGCTGCGCGTCTTGCGCTATTCTATTACCAAAAGAGACTCACACCATCTACCAAACATGCCCCCCCCCCCTTCCTACAGCTGTCTTCTGCTGTAACTATTTTCTTGAGTCCCCCTGCTCCCCTTCTCTGCTTCTTGTTTTCCCATTCTCCAGTTTGGCTTTTACACTTTTTTGTGTTTTTGTGATTTCTCTCGTCTTGCGCTTTGGCAGACGAAAAATACGTTAAATTAAATTATGATCTCAGTCAACGCTGAGAAGTGCCCACTCTTCATCTCTCCCCCCCCGCCTCTCTCTCTCTGTCTCTCCCTCTTTGTTTTCATATTCGTTAAATTCATGCTGTGTGTCGCTGTTTGTTATTTTTGTATTATTTTTTCACTTAGCTCCTTGTGATAAAATATTTGCCTGCCTGCGCACGTCCTGGCCAAGCTGCTTCCCCGGCTTCAGCTTTCCCTCCCCACCCTCTGCCCCTCAGTCACTTAGTCAGTCAGTTAGTCAACAAGCGTCTGTCGCTCGGGACGACCGCAGCGAGGCGTGTGCGTGCCCAGGCCCGTTCTCAGGCTGGGCCTCCTTGCCTGCCCTCCTTGGCAGCTCTTCTCCTGTGCTGCACAAGGAATCTGGCACTCTCTGGCGCCGCAATCCCCAATTCTCGTTGCTGCGCAAATTTTGTTATGCGGCTGCAAATCTTCAACAATTGCCCTGATTTATAATTTCTGCTTAGCAATGCAAAATACTTCAGCCGCAGTAGGCGGAGCAGGCGAGGCACAGGAGCAATGCCTCGCCTGGCATCGCTGCCACTGGCTCTGGCGCTGGCGTCGCATGTGTTGGCTTAGCATACAAATATTTTGCTGTTTGTTTGCTTTAGTGCGCATAAATGACAGTCAGAAGGGAGGGGCAGGGGGGGGAAGTAGTGGGAGTCGGAGGTGATGGCAGGAGGGAGGAAAAGCCGAAGAGGGAAGCGGACTGGGAGTGCAGTAGAAATGTGATGAGTACGTTGACAAGAGAGCTGCCTAACCGCCATGCACACGCTCGTCTTTCCCCCACTTCCCTCTGACCCTCTTTCACCCCCCCCCCCCTTCAACCCCTACTGCTGTCATGCATAATCCTCGCCGTCGCTTGCTGCATCAGCCTCGCTATAATGTCGCTGGGTAGTGCGCTTATGCATAATTTACCCGCTTGTCAGGCCACTGCGAGAGCGACAGCAGCAGGAGAGAGGAAAGAGGGGAGAGGTGGGAGATGGGGGAGAGAGGAACGCTTCACCGACGGAAGATATGTCAGTCGCTTTGACTTTGTAAGCTGACAGAGACCCAAAGTCTTCGCATGTCCGCATCGTAGTTAAGTTCGCGCAGTTCCATTTAATGCACAATAAAAGCGAAGCGCTTTATAATAGAAATAATAAATAAATAGTGGAATAACATTATGGTATAAAGTAAACAATGCAAAATACTATACAATAATTTAGAGTTTAATATTTATAGGAACTTTTAGGAACTCGAGGAATGTTTGCCGCTCTGTTTTCTTTCTGGTTTCTGCAGTCAGTTGGGCAATAAAGAATGTCATCTATAAGACTGTAAATACCCAACTGACTTATGTGCTCTCCTATCATATCTTAATGTATTATCTTCAGCGCTGAGCTGGCTACACTAATTGCCGCAGTTCCGGAAGCAACATTTGAAATTAACCTAAGCCCTTTAAGTCGTGAGAGATCAGCCAAGCATATTAAATAGAATCTACAACAACTTTGTACAGGGGATTGAGAAGTAATTTAAGGTCTTTTTCCTGCGGATTTGAGCTGCGAACGTAATTTTTACTTAAAGGCAGGGAATACATAAGAATGAAACATATAAGCAAGAAAATAACTGCTAGTTAATGACTTTAAAACAAAAATAATTTAAAGAACCGATTTCATTGGCGTTTAAAAGTATACATAGTAAAAAGTTATGTCGATATCAATTTGATATATGATTTATCTTTCTTAATCACATTATTATCACCGGATGGACAGTCGAAAAACAAGAATTAACTCTCTCTTTAGAGGGGTGTGAAACACCTCCTTCTGCCTGTTACACACAAACCAATGTTTGCAAGCTATAACAGATATGCATTTTCAAGTTAAATTGTGTTCTCTCCTATGAAAGTGTATAACACTTAAGTTGTAACATCCCTGAATAATATTATGTCAATTATGATATAAATATAATCTTCCCATTCAAAGAAATTTACCTTTACATTGCAAACAGTTAAACAAGTAAATAGAACTTAAGTCATAAAATAGTTGTCATGTAATGCTTACCTCAGTTTTAATTGTATAATATACAGTTGATCTAGTGTATCGTATAGTTATTGAATAGCCTATATATATATGTGTTTATATTAGATGTCAAAAGTCTCTGTTCGAGGGATCACTTTGTTAATATGTCAGCCCTTTATGCACATTACAATTTTACATTAACTTTTTTCGGCACGATAGCGAAGCAGAGTTTCAAAATAGATATGTGTGTATGCTATAAAAAAGGCTGCGCTTTAGGTGAAAGATCTTTTATCTACATTATCTCTGTTATCCTAACAGAAACTTTGAATAAAGCTTATTATTAATGTTATTACTTTAAAATGTATGTTTTTATTAGGCTTGTATGTATGGATATATTTAAATCAATTTAAGTCAAGAAAAGTGTATATTAATTCTGTTCTGAAAGTCTCAACCTCTTTTCTAACTGGGCTTCTGAAATTCATGTAGTCTCAGGTCGTATCCCTCATATTATTCCTGACGTTTGCAGGGATACCTAATATTAACTGTTTTTTTAACAGGAGTATTAGTATTTCGCGTTTATTCAACTCTTGCCGATGATATTATCTTTATTTTTGAACAGTTTCCTGTTTCTAAATTCCCTTTAGTTCTATACCACAATCATCTACACAAGAAACGTACATTTCTCGAGCTCAAGTTTGGGTTCACTCGGTTTTTGGGGCTAGCCTAGTTGGGCCCATTTCAACTTACTCGCTGACTGATTACTCCGACAGTTTGCAGGGACAAGAATGCGAGGTCTGAGGCGAAGCCTGAACACAGCAATGCGTGCGCCATAAATTAAAGTAGTTTTAAGTTGTTGTAGCCATTGTTGTTGCTGCTGTTGTTGCTGCTTGTTGCCATTTTCCTGCTATTCAGGCTGATGGTTTTGGGTTTCGCTGGAATGGTTTGTTTGAGTTCGAGTCGCACTCGCACTCGGAGTCGCAGTCTTGGGGTTTTGCTCCCTAAAAATAGATACCCAAATGTGTTTTAATGGTCGCTCGGTTTTTTCGCTCGCCTCGTTTCGCTTTCGCCTTTGCCTTCCCCTTTCTTCTGCCTTTGCCTTTGCCCTGCCTGCCTTCTTCTCTTTTCCTTCTTCCTGCTTCTGCTTCTGCTTCTGCTTCGTATCGTCCCCAATCTGTGCGCTTTGTTATGCCGTTTCTGTCGTTTTTCTATGTGACTGAATTTATTTGGTTATTCTGCCTTGCTCTCTTCCCTTTCTTTTCCCTTTTCCTCTGTCTCTCTCTCTCTCTCTCTCTCTCCCTGTTTTGCTGTATCTGTGCGTGTTTGGCTGCCATTCGACAAAAGTTTCCTGTCTCCTTGGTGGACGAGTTTCGAGTCTTTGCCGGGTGGCAAATGGTTTTGATTTGATTAATGAATGTTCTAATTAAGCAAAACCGTCACCTAAGCCTAGTCAGGCTGCTCTTTGACCTTGGCCAAAAACAAAGTTACCCCCCTCCCTCCCCCTACCCGCAGAAAACTAAACTAATCGCCCAGTGAGAGCAGAACTTGCTGCCGCTCGAGTTGCTTCCCTCTCGAGTTGTAGCTGTGTTGCTGTTTCACGTTTGTTTTGCGGCGGATAAGAAGACAAATTATTTTCGGCCAAGTCAGGAATTCCATTTTCCATTTGCCTGCTTTCGTTTCGCTTTCCCGCTGCGTTTGGGGCTTGGGCTTTGCTTTTCCTTTTCGGTTTCGTTGCTGCAAGTGATTAGCAGCTAAATGAAAGCAGGAGTAGAAGAGCAAGAGGGAGAGGAGGAGGAGGAAGAGGGGGAGAAGAGTCATCGCAACCACTAAAACTTTATCGAAATTGACTCCAAATTGTTTTTCTCCTCTCCCTCTTCCTCCCCCACTCTGCATTCTCTTTCTGATTTCAATTATTTGGCCCACCTCGTCGCGCGCTTCGCCTGTGATTGCGTTAATTACGTAATGGCCCCCGCTGCCTAATGATGATTGTGGGACGACGACGCTGCAGCTTATGAGCACAATAATTGCCGTTAGTGTAAGTGGACTACCCCACCTTCCCTACCCCTGCCCTGCCCCATCCCTGCCTCCCTCTTCCCCCTCTAATGTCTGGCTTGTCTTCTTAGCTTCGCACTCAGCTATGCAAATTTAAAACTTTAAGCACAACTTGCTGCCCTGTCCCGTGTGTGCCGTGTGTGGCAGCCTGCCGAGTGTGTCTGTGTATGCACTGTGTCTGTGTGCGGGTGTGTGTGTGTGTGCAGTGCGTGTGTGTGCCATGTCTGTCTTTGTCGTGCGCCTGTCTGCCATATAAATTTAAACAATGTTGAAAACATGCTGCGTTGGCACTTTTTAACCACGCGCCGTACACACACACTCTCACAGTCTCTTATACACACACACTCGCAGGCACACTCACAGTCTCGCATACACACACACACACACAAGCTGAACACAAGCTCGCTGCGACAAGTATTTTGTGCTGTAGTCGCAAAAGTGTTGCAGCCCGCAGACAATTTACATACAAGCGAGGCTATGCCTGTGTGTGGGTGAGAGAGAGGGAGACAGAGTGTGTCTGTGTGTTTGCTTGTGTATGTACGTGTTTGTGTGGGTCTGTACTGTCTGTATGTGTATTTAATGTCGAAATTATGGACGACAATTTTAATGACAATTCAACTTAACATTAGAACGACAACAACACGGGCAACAACAGCAGCAGCAGCAACAACAATGTCGACACACGACCAGCCCGACAACAACAACAACAACAACAAGAGGACAACCAGACACTGCTGGTCGTTAGTCGCTGCTGCTGCAGCAGCAATAACAGCAACAACAACATCGACAAGAGCAACAACAATGACTCTGCTTGGCAGGCAGCATCAACGGCAGGCAAAACAGTTTCCGCATCCGCCAGAGCCGCCATTGTGCGAGCCACACACACACACATGCACACATGTCGTTGCTGTCGTTGGCAATGCGTGTGAGTTAAATGTATGCGCATAAATTAATAATTAATTACACAGAATTACATTTCGGGCTTGTTGTATAATATTCATTATTGTTATGCATAAATAAGGAGAGGCTGCCCGACCAGCCAGCCAGCCCTCATTCCATCTCCATCTCCATCTCCCCCTATTCTTCTCACTCTCTATCCCTGTCATTCTCTGCCTCTTTTAAGCCTGCGTTAGTTTTGGCTGCGTGCAGCTCATTAAAATTCCGAAGCAAAGCGCAGCAAGTTCCACATCCCTCTCCCTCTCTTTCTGTCTCTGTACCCCTATCTCTCTCTCTGTCCTCTCTCCTCTTGCCTTTCAACTCTTTCGCATCAATCTTCAAATGTATTTATGCTTCGCTCCGTAATATATTTCATTTGATTTACAAGCTCGGTCCGACGACAGCACTCGCTCACGATTTGCATTCCTTTTGATGCTGCTCCGGCTGGAGATGGAGCTGGTCTTGGTTCTGGTGCTGGTCCTGGTCCTGGCTCTGGTCCCCGGGGCATATTCAAAAGCTGATTTCCATGCGCTCTTCCCCGCCCTAACTATGGCAGCAGGAAGCCCATTATCCCTTGTCAGTGGCACAAAACGTGTTTATTGGCTTCGAACTCGGGGACAGCAGGGACACACAGGGATGCCACACAGCGCCGCATAAATATCAACGAAATTAAGGCGCAAAATATTTGCCAGGGCAATAAATCAACAGCGTGTGCGAGTGTGTGTGCGTGTGTTTGCTTATCTCTGTCTGTGTGTGTGAAGGAAATTGACCAAAAAGTATTAGTAACGGAAATTGCACAAATTTTCGGTCAAACAGCAGGCAAGTGAGGGCATAGGGCAGGGAGCAGGGGGAGCGCCACGCCCACCACACACACACACACATAGCCTGACCCACCCCTGCTGTGCGGTCATTTTAATTGAAAGCAAGACAAAGGCCACAAATGGCATTGATGGAGCAGATCGAATATGCATAGACCCCGGAGACAACAATGGGCAACACAGACAGGACAGGGCAGGACACGCATGTCCCGAGCAGAGCATGGCAAGCATGTTTATGCCTGTCTCACTGCCTGTCTCTCTCTCTCTCTCTCTCTCTGTGTGTCTGTTCGTCTGTTTGCCTGACATTGTCATGCATTACCTCTGCCTGCGAATCGTTTCTCATGTTTCAAATGGCGCCAAGGCGCACTCGAAAGTATGCAACACTTTTTCCCACGCGCCTTTAGCAACCTTCCTCATCTCTTTCTCGCTCTGTCTCTAATGCCTGGCAGCCATTTTGTAAAATTTGCATGGATAATTTGTCACTTTGAATGATGTTGAAGCGCTTTTGAGTGGGTTAGACGAGCTGCCTCAACCCGAGCGTATTCCCTGCCCCTTCTCCTCCAGCCTTCCCCTTCTGCTTGCCTTATCGCTTCAAAAATATTTGCGGGAAGTGCGGCAAATGTTACAAATTGTTGTCGTTGCCTGACAGGCTCGGGTAGATGAGTGCAGGGAGGAGGCCTGTAATGGAGTTGGTTGTGTAAATGCTTCAAATTTGGGTGCACACCCGCTCACACACACACACACACACACAAACACACACACACACACACACACACACAGAGTCTGGCATATAGCATAACATAATAGGAACATGGCGAGTCGCAAAACAAGTTTAATAAACCCGCCGCCTGCCGACTAATTTGACAATAAAAACCAAATGCTTTTGGGCACACAGCGCACATATAAAAAGGCACAAGCTGTACAAAGGGGGGAGAGGGTGAGAGAGAGGGGAAGGAGGAGAGTGTAGGCGCAGCTAGCCAACCCTTTTTTATGGCCCATATGCGCGCTAACAACAGGTTTAAAAATTACATTTAATGACAATTGGCAAGCGTAAGCAACTGCCCTCAGTGCCCCGCCCACTGCCCCGCCCCTTGTCTTTTTATCAAGCTGTCCCTGGCCACAATCAGATATACAAATACGACAAACCTTTAGCAGCATGTGCAGCCCGTAAGTGACTGGCGAAAGTTGGCACTTTTGAATGGGGATTGGGATCGGGGTCGGGGATGGGGCTTGGACTGGCAATGGGATTGGGCTGGCACGACAGGTTCGCGCAATTTCCAGCCAAGTTGCTCCCATTAGCCACATAATTTTAAGTGTGTGCGTGAAAGCGCATGCTGTAGAGAAAGGGCAGGGGAAGGCAGGGCAGCTGGGCGGGCAGGTGAAGGGAATGAAGGCAGAACGAGCTCATTTAATATTAAAAGGATTTATGAGACATTTTCCTTTCATTTTGACAACCAAAAAGGACGCACGACTGCAGTGGGCAGGGGAGAGTGGAGAAGGGAAGGGGAGAGGGGATAGGGAAAACCGACAGTTGGACGGACGCAACGTCGCGCACGTTTGAATGAGCGAATGGGAAATTTCTCTCGTTGCCGTTGATGAAATTTTCGCTTAACAGAATTTGTGACGCTTCGCTTCGCGTGGCGCCGCGTTGCCGCCGCCATCCGCAGTCCCTCTCCCCCTCGCTCCCTCGCTTGGTTAAAGGGTTTTACTTTTTAGTCTCAGTTCCATTTTGCCATATAAAACGCCGTTATCCCCAATTCCCTTCCCCCTCTTTGCTGCTACCTTTGCCACGGCCCAAAAACGCGGCAGCGTTTGCTATTGTTGTGCGCAGCGTGGCAACTTTTGCGCTGGTTTAGCTTACGCCTGGGAATTATTTGAGTGCTTTTACCCCCTGCCCCTTGCCCCCTACCCCCTATCCCCCATCTCCCTCGACCAACAATCTACCCTCTTTCCCTCATTCGACAACTCTATCACGATGCTAAGCGTGTGAAAGTGCAGACGCCGCTGAACAACACAACCGCTGAATGTATCAAATAAAAGCCTTACAATGTGTGTGTGTGTGTCTGCCTGTGTATGTGTGTGTGTGTGAATTTTGACAGATTTGAAAATTATTATGCAAAATGAATAATTTAGTTGAAAGTGTTAAATTGATTTTACCCTTTCACTGCCGCCATGCGCCGCCAGCTCCGCGTCGGAGATGATGGCAATGTCGAGTTGATTGCCACTGCTGATGGGCACTTCCTCACAGACCGCTCTCGCTCTCACCCTCAGCCTGCTATCCATTTTCCCTCTTCCATTCCAGCCACCTGAAGAGCCATTAAATCGAGCTTAAGCGGGAGCGAAAATACGTGAATGTTTGAGGGCAATGTGAAGGCAAAGGGAGGAAGGGGATGCTGAAAACGTAGCCAAAAAAGAGGAAGAAGCAAGTAAAGAAATGAGTTGAAAGTGTTACTGGAGGCTAGTTGCTAAGACATACATATCTATACACATAACAAATAATATAGTATATGGAAATCGTATAGAATACCTTGAGAGTCTCTTTAACTGAAGTCCTCCAATGTGCTTGCTTGCTTAACAAGCTTGAAGCGCAACTAAGTCTTGAGTAGTATAGAAAACATAGTTAAAATACTATAACATTATGTACTCTTGTACTAAATTAATTAAATAATTGATTGTCATTTAGTTTAAAACTTAACAGTCAAAATTTTGGAGTTTCGGATCATCTAAAATTAGCTTTGCACGGTTGCAACTGCAGTTCTGCTTGTATGATTATACCCTTTCAGAGGGTTTATTCTAGTTTGGACCAAGAGTTGACAACGCACCTTAGGAGACATATCTGACCCTATAAAGAATATATCTTCTGGATCACCATAAACAGAGGAATCGAACTAACCATGTCCGTCTACTAGTCACTTACTTTGTGATCTATCTTGACTAAACTTGCTACCCATGATATGTATTTCTGCATGCTATTAGTAAATCGAAAATAACTAGATCGGACCGATATATCTTTTAGCTGGCATACAAACAGTCAGCCAGTTTTTGTTGTTTTTCAACATATTACAATCAATTTACTATAACTGTCTTTTCTTCATCAATATTATTCTTACAAAAATTTATAAAAGTTGGACTAATATAATATATAGCTGCAGTAGGAACAATCAGCCGAAATAAAGGTTTTTGTATGAAGAACATTACTGTTTTCCAAAATGATTTGTCCAATAATGATTTAAGCCAAAAGAGGCAATCAGAGTTAAGTTATATCGCAACCAACGTACTCACTCTCTTTCTAATTTATTAAATCAGACAACAGAAATAAAGATTAAAGAAAAAGGTTGTAGTTATATCTCCATCGATTGGAGTTATTATAGCTTTCAATGAATACATGCAATATTATTATATTCCGCTCCATTATAATAAAATAGTATAGGGACACTTGAAGGAAATAAGAACCTCAAACTGATTTTATAGTGTAGTATTTTATATTTCTCAGCTTTATCGCTCTTTAAGTAATACAAGTATCTTCAGTTGCTGCCTATTAGCCTTCACCGCTCTCACCTTCCCCTTCCCCGCTAGTGATTTACAGCCATAACACGCCCAATTCTGACGTCATTTGTCGCAAGTTTTTCACACCATGCCACATTTCATTTGCGCAGGGAAGTTCTCCCACTGCTTTGCTTCGCGCCGTCTTCTATCTCCAGGCCAATATTGACATTCCTAATCTGTGTTGCTTTCCGTTAAACTTGCCGCGTCACTTGGTTAGTATGCGTGTTCCTTGTGGCTCCATGTGTGGTTCCATTTGTGCTGGGTGTGTTGCTTTGTTTTGATTCATGGCCTGCTATCAGCCCTGGGCTGGGCCGATCCCCTCATTCCCCGTCTCAATCATATTGCTGATGATGACATTGCCAGGTCCAACGCGATGGACTGAACAGTTTATTATATTAAGTAGCCGCCTCGTTGGCAGTGATTAGCGACGGCCAGCCTGAGGGGGAGTCTGAGCTACTGCAGCAGCACCAGCAGCAGCTGGTGAGGAAGGTGTGGGAGGGTGTGCAGGAGGGTACAGCGATGTCTTGGACCTGCCATGTTGTCACCTGCTTGCAGCGCACTCGACGTGATTTCTTTTTCTCCCCCAACTCGCAGCGACCTCACAGACCTTGGCCAAGACCGAGTCCAGGCTAGGACAGTTCCGGGTGCAGACCTCGGGCGACTGTTTGAGCAACCTGTGTAAAGTGCAGTTCAACTAGACTTCAAATACAGCAAGTGCCAGAGGGGGAGAGAGCCAGAGGGAGATGGGGAAGGAGGACTAAAGCGATTTGCCTGGACTGCAGGACCAACTTTGATGTTGCAGCTATAACTGCTGGCTGCAACGAGTGTGTGTGTGTGCCTGGGTGCATGTGAGTGTGTGCCTGGGTACATGTGTGTGTGTGTGCCTTGCGACAGCACAAGTGTTTTAATTTTACGACATTGTATGAATTTTACTGCTGGCACAGCAGAAACATCAACGCCGCTGTTACATATCGTTAGTTTCCTTAACGGACGCAAGCCACCTTCCAGCAGGCTGCCTCCTTTTCCCTTTCCCCTTATCCCTCTTCCCCATCCTCGCCTCCTGCTCCTGCTCGAGCTACGCGTTGTCTGTGTGCTTTGGCGTGCTCATAAATTGCAGCTTGCAAGCTTCAGTGCAATCAGCGTCATCAGCTTCATCCGGCCCAGCAACAGCAGCAACCATGGGCCAACGTGCTGCCTCAGTGAGCTGATGTTGCGTGCTAAGCGCTAAACGGTTCACAGCCTCTCCCTCCCTCTCTCCCTCCCACTCCTCTTCCTCTTCTGAAAGGAAGAAAGAAAATAATCGTTCTATTCTGTTGTAAAAATTGTTAAATTCACTAACGAACTCGCAATTCAATACGCGATTTAAGCAACTGACAAGTCACAAAAATCACGAGCAAATCAAGAGAAAATCGGTTGACAATCTTCAACAAATCTGTTAGGTTTATTTGAGTGAAAGAGAATTGAACTAAGCTTTAATTTAATTTAACTGCATTTATACCTTTACATGTCCAAATATTTACTTTGAATTCCCTTCCTAATACATATATCCTCTTTCATAATCTGCTTTTCACTCTTCCATTAATTATTTTAATATTCATTATGAACTTACAATGAATTATACTAATCATTATACATTTTATTTATACACATCAATCCACTATATAGTTACTTCAAGTCCATTCTTGTATTGCATTCTAGTACTATTCAACTATATTTCATATTATTTTTCATACTGCATTCATATTTTTTTTACTTGCTGTATTCGTCTGGACATCCTTCTATTAAGCATTCTACATTTTCTATTATTCTTCAGAATATTTGGACTATGATTCTTTTGTAAATCAACTGTAGGAATAATATCTGTACACTTTCCATAAATACTTCTATTTATGTTCTCTCTTTTCATACTTCCATTTAATTTGTTATTATATTTTTAAGACATTATATTTTTTATTTTGACTTAGTAATTATTTTATTTCTTTATATTTTATTATTCGTCTTCTTTTATCTTCCGCGATCTCATGCGCCACCGCAAGCAGAAAGTCCACTCGGCTCTCTGGCAATCCTGCTACTTCCTTTCCCTACACTTTTTAACCCACTGTGCGGGCTTAACTGCCGTCACTTAACGTTAACAGTTTACGCTTGCCTGCGGGCTAAAAGGGCTGGCGTTGCAGCACACACACACTCTCACACAGAGACACAGGGATACACTCGTTCACAGTGCATGCACATGTGCAGTTTGCCCGGCTGCTGCTCGCATTCTCCCTCTTCCTCTCTGCCTCTCTCTCTCACTCTGTCTCTCTCTCTCTCGCCTTCCTTGGCGTCTTTGGCTCGTCATCATTTTTGGTGCTGGTGCTGCTGTTGCGCTAACTGCGTAAAGTTGGCACTTGAAACTGTCAGCTTAAATATGCCAGCTGCACACATACTCGCAAAGTCACACACTTACACACACTCTCACACATACACAGTGGCACACACATGCGGCCACTACATAAAGTGCAGCAAAATGGTGGACGCATGGCGAAAGTTTTGGGTCGTAAGTTACAGAACTCGGTGACTCCTGCTCGAAGGGCTCCTTGCAGTCTAGCGGGCCATAACTTTGGGTAGCCTTCCCTTCCCCCTGCCCCTGCCCCGCCTCCAACTTACCATAAATGCATTTTTAAATACCCGAGTACAGCTAAATTAAGCTGCATTTTCTCCATTTTCATGCGCTTTCTTACACTTTTTTCTCCCTCTCTCTTTCCTTCTTTTCTCTTGCAGATGGTGACGAGAACAAAGAAAATCTTTGTGGGCGGCCTCTCGGCCCCCACCACGCTGGAGGATGTCAAAAGCTACTTCGAACAGTTTGGACCGGTGAGTAGAACCTATATCTATATATATATTTCCATTGAACCTTTATTTATCTGCATATATCGCCTATATCTGCCAATGTCGGTTCAGCTGTCTGACAACTTGCAAACTAATCGAAACAGCAAATCATGCAAGTTGTTGCCGAGTTTGCTTTACTCCCGTCTTCGCCCCGCACTGCACCCCAACGTTCTGTAGAGTCTGGTACCTGGCAGCTTACCTACTTGTGAGCAATGACACCTTCACTAGCTGCCACTTGCAACGTTTTGTTTGATCAATAAAAACGCCAAAAAACGAGTACGAGAAAAGCCAAGCGCAAAATGCAGAGAGGCAAAGGGAGGCGGGAGAGAGGCGGAGCAGGGGCAGCGGATAGGAATATCCGTACCAAATTCAATCTTGACAAGTACTGCAAAGCCCAGACATGTCCCCCTCTCCCACTCAGGTCCCCCGTCTCCCTGTCTTCCTGTCTCTTTCTCGCCTCGCCTCGCTCACTCATCATTTTGGCCAAATTCTCTGCCTACCTGCAAACTCCACTTAAGCAGCGGCTTTACACACATGTGTGCGAGTGTGTGTGTGTGTCTGCGAGAGTGTGTGGCTGTGTGTTTGTGGCTGAGTGCTGTTCGAGTGCTCTTTAAGTTCCCCAACCATGTTTGCCAGCAGCGGCAAAGGCAGCTGCCTGAGAGAGCGCGAAGTAGAGGCGGGAAAGGCTAGAGAAAGAGGGAGAGAGATGGGTAGAGAGCAGAGGGGGGTCTTGTTATAGCGCACAGCACAAATTTTTAGCACGAGAACAAAAAATTGTTGAGTTCTACTTGCTGATTACGATACTAAACGAAAATCGATTGGTTTCACCTCGCGCGCTCTTCTCGCCTCTCGCTTTTTAATGAGCGACTCGAAGATCCTTCAGGAAGGGATTCCATTAACGATATGCAGTGCAAACCGCAGGCTGAAAGGCCAGATCTCTCGAGGGTGCCAGCAACGCGTTCAATCGAAAATCTTTAATAGGCAAAGAGAAGAAGGGAGGGGAAAGACTCAAAGGGGGAGTGAGCAACGACTAAGGACCATATTAAAGGCAAACAAAGGCTTGCACTTTGAAAATGTGGTACAAAGGGTCGTAAATTGATGGACATCTTTGCCAAGAGTCTCTATGAGGCTCTGCAAGTATTGAGCAACTCGATTCTTAGATGTGAGATAAGCAAAAGAGAGAAAAGATGGAGGAGAAGCGAGAAAAGATGATGAAAATCAAACTTAACAAATCCTAATGAGCTTTTGAATAGTTTGAAAATGTCAAATTGAATATATTATATCGATAAGTTATTGACTTAAGATGCTGCAAGTTGAAGATATGGAATCAAAAAGAAGACAAGGCACTATAGACCGGTGTTAACTTGATATGCATCAATCACACTGGATAAGTTTTAGCAACCTGAAAGACTGCCACACTGGAGATATTCGATAAACAATCATCGATTTCATTCCGAGAACTAGTCTTTACCCTAATAAATGTTGCCTACAGCAATCTTAACTCATAGTATGCCACCGAATTCCTCAAAAATCATTCCTAAAATCTTATTTAATCTTTTCAAAACCGATAGCTATCGACTCACTCCATAGCCCTGATATAAGTAAACTATCGGTCTCAACTTAGACAAGAAAAGAAGAAAAGGAAGCAAGAAAAGATGTTGAGACTTTAAACTAAACAAATCTTAAGGTGCTTTTTAAAGCTTTGACAATGTCAACTTTAATATATCTAATAGATAACCTATCGACTTTAGATGCGACAGGTTAAAGTTGCGGCTATCGAATAAGAAGGGAGACTAGGCACAGACAGTGTGGGTAATAATGTACTTATAAAAATCACGCAAGATAAGTTTCAGCAACCTGAAAGACTGCCACATTAAAGATATTCGATAAAAAATTATCGATTTCATACCAAGATCTGCTCTTTACTCTAGTAAACGTTGCCTACAGCAATCTTAAATCATTGTACTCATTTACTTTTAGTGTTTGCCACCGAATTCGTCCGAAATCGTTCCTAAAATCTTAGCTAAATTTCTTGAAACCGATAATTATCGTCTCACTCCACACCCTTCAAGCTAAATCCCGTATTGCCAAGGCTGCTCATCATTTTGCGCTTTAGACGGGTCCGAGTCTCTCAACGGATTTGCAACTTTGCGTTCAGGTGAAACCTGACTAGGGCAGTGGATTGCTGGAAGATGGCCAAGGAGGGTGGGCGGTGCAGGGGCAGGGGCTGGGCTGTAGCCTGCTGATAATTGACACAAATTGGCGCAAGTTTTTGTCAGCTCTTCAAACCGCGACGACGTCAACTCGCATTTTCGATGCCTCATTGCGCGTTAGTCCGCCCGCGCTCACGCTGCGAGCTGAGTTGAGTCGAGTCGATAATGCGAATATAATGACGACTACCCACCTGCCACACCCCAATGCTCCCCTACACCCCCACACCGCTGCTCCATACCATAAACGCCCATCAATCAAATCAGCGCCCTGCGCAAAATGCTTTTAAGTAATTTTCATCATAGCGCTCGTCGCGAAATGAAGCTGTCAAAATCTATAACGATCATATAAACTCGCAACACCTACGAATATTACGTGGCACATTCTGTGCAGGTGGGCGGTGAGTGGAAGGCGAATGGACTGGCTGCTGAGAGTGAAACAAAGGCGGCGGCTTAACCAAGCGCGAATTCCTAATGGAGAACTTTTCAATTAATCCGCATTTGCAACGGGAAATTATTATAATAAAAGCGGAGAGGGCAGAACAAAGCGGCTGAAGTGGAGGGGGGAACAAAGGGGGGACTGTTCTCGATGCTACAAGCCGGGCAAAAGTTTCGACAGGCCAAGCAGAAGTGCCTGCCCGGCTGAGTGGATCCACATACTTGGCCAAGTTATTGATTACAACTAATCCCCACCAGACCCTGCCCGCCTCATTGAGCTCGGCAAAGAGATTTTTGCGCCGACGGCCATAAACAAAATAGCAAAAATGGCCGGCAGCTTAGAGCAGAGCCTTTCCCACCCCTGAAGGTATCCATAAGGATATCGATAGCCCTGTTGGCCACGCTGTGCAGGTGGGGCTCAGTCAGGCGTTAATGACTTTGGCGGAGATGGCCCAGAGATTGTGCCTGCCCGTGTCATTGTCATTGGCCACGTTGGAAGATTGATTAGCCAGGATGACACAGTCAGACACTGCCCCGCCTCCAATCCCTACTCCTCCCCTGCCACTGCTCTCCACTGAGACCATTCAATATGATTAATAGTTGTTGCATGTTGCGTGGAATAGCGACAATCGCAGCGAACACAACAAAACGCAAATGGCCAAAATGGCAACAACCACGAGGCAAATAACAACAACAACAAGAGCAGCTACAACTGTCCTGCCTATAGGGAAATTTATGGGCCGCACAACCGGCACAACCAATTTCATGTTGCCAGCTCAAATTTAGCATAGGCGACTCTGCTCTCCCTCTCTCTTCTTTCCTTCCTCCACTTTTATTATATTCGCCATGTTCACTGCAAATTGTTTTTTCTTTCGTTTCCCATTTCATTTTATGTGTTTTAATTGTGTATTCCCGTTTTTCTTTTGCCAGATAGAAGATATATGTAGTATACAAAAATGAAATACTCTTTTTGCGCAAATAAAATCACGATCAAATTTACATTTCGCATTCCATGAAAATCATATTTGCTTAAACATAAAGCCATCATCTGTTCGTAAGAGTTATCCATATTTGTACAGCCTAATGAAAATGTCAAAAAACAAATATGTGTTCTATAAAAATCACTGTGATTCTAAACACTTTTCCAATAAGAAAACCAGAGAAATCAAGAGAAATTCAGAGAAATTCCAAATAAAATGTCTGGGATTGTAAATAAATTCGTAATAAACTTAGAGCTCAATTTCATGAGCGCAGCAGCTGCCTAAGCCACACTCGCACCTGCTGAGTCAACCCTCCTCCCCCCTCTTCCCTTCTTCCCCTCTTCTCTTCTCGGTTACTCGATGAGGCTGTGCCCTAATCCATGGCACATGCATAAGCCCGATAGTTGCCACACCTTTTAAATGCAAATCAGTGCGATGTTTTTGCCAAATGCAAAATAAAACCTGACCGGACCAGCAACAACAACAACAACGACATCTGCAATAGAAACAACAACAATATCAAATGGAAAATGGAAAATGGCCAATGGAAATGGAAAATTTGCACTGTGCAAGTTTTTAGCCAAATACTTTACATTTAACTGGCCACACACAGAGACAGAGAAAGGCAGAGAGGGAGGGGGAAGAGAGAGAGAGAGGGGAGAGGTAAGGGAGTGAGGGTCATAAAGTGTACCCCGAAACTGACCCCAGCTGGTTGCTGCCTGCAACCTTTGCCACTGATTTTATTGCAACTGCTGCAGCTGCTGCTGCTGTGATAACGAAATTTCACATGCAGCACGAGAGGGGGGAGAGGAAAGTGTGGGGAAAGACGAAGAGGAAGAAGCAGTAGAGTGAAGAGAGAGAGAGAAAAATGCAAAGCTCTTTGGCTAAAAAGTGCAAATAAACTACACATTTTGCAGCAGCCCCCCGTCCCCCCGATGACCCACACAGCGAGCCTCAAGTCCGCCCCTGTACGGCTGCCTGCCCCTCGGCCGCTCCTGAGCTATGGCTCAGTGCGTGGAGCAGTATATGGAAATTGCCATAGTATCTCTGTATCTGCCTGGCTGCAGGCATCGCCCTGTGGCTTTTAAAGGTGTTTACCGTGTTTCGCCTCTCGCTGCGCCTCAGCTCGCCTCTGGCCTCGGCCATGGCCCAAGGGTTAGTTAATTTAAGCGCTTTTCATAAGTATTTTATGGGCGGAGCCAGGTCGGACAGGGCAACTCGCAGGGGCACCTCAAATGGGGCAAAAGTGCAGTCAGAGTCACCGCCTGAAGAGGCTGCCCAGCAACTGCGAGCAAATTGTGCTCACAATGGAAACAAAACAGTTTTTTGATTAAAAGCCACTTAAATTATGCTTAAAGTCGAGTGAAATTTGTGAATGATACAAGGATAGATTATTGCTATTGAATACGGCGATCTGTACTGCAACCTATAAGATCTTACTCCATTATCTGTCCAGAGCTCCCTATGAAATCTCAGATTGAACTGTTTCAATAAAGTCTGTCTTTATCTCATCAATATCCAAAAGGTGCCTGCCTAGTGTTGCACATCTCATACGTTCAAATGCAGGACATACTGTGATTTGTTCTGGCGTCTAATTCACAGAATCTACATGTTGCTTATTATTTCATGTTTGTCTACAAAGTTCTGTAAGCAATCCTGTGAGAATTCAATTCTTGCTTAATTTTATTAATACTTTATACTGTTTTGGGTTGCAGTCGCCTAGGAGGGACTTCGATTGGAGCAGGCCTGATGTTAGATCCCAGTTTGTTTACCTTATCTTTGAGAAAAAGTTGTGAAACAGCAAAGGATATCTTTCATTTTTAGCGATTCAGTTCATTGATTGATATTGTTGTTTTTTGCAACATATATAGAGACAATCCTGATTGACTTATCTACAACAAGAAACTGAGACTTATTCGAGGAGAGACAGGCATAAAGACTAACAGACATGGAGACAAATACGGCGAAATAGGCTGACGGTCAGAGGGACTTAGATAGGATGCTCGACTCGATAATCTACCAGAAGTATTACAGAAGTATAAGCAACTTTCTTTTGTTATTCGTTACAACTATATTAATTTTAATATTTAATCCGTTACCAGCACTCTTTTGAGTCTCTTCTTAATGAAGTTAATCTTCATAAAGGGATAACGTTCTCTATCTGAATCAAATATATATATAATATATTCAAATATATATATACATATGTATATATACATACCCTACCGATATAGATTAACCCTTTACTTCTGCCTATGGATAACGTACGTATACTTAGTGCGCCATAGAGAAGCCAAATCGTGTGATATTTTGAAGCTGTGCGTGCTGCCTGGCTATGATAGAGTTGCAACCTTGTTTACACACCTGACCCAGGTGGAAACAGCCCTTTCCAATCTACTTCTACCCTCGCTGTGCTTGGCTCATATCATTCTGGGGGCAATTTTTGAGGCATTGCGCATTGTGAAGAGTCTTCTGCTGCCTCCCCCTCCTTGGCTTGCCTGCCTCTTCTGGCTGCCTCCTCAAGCTGCATAAATTATGATGAAGCGCAAATCTTCAGTTAGCCGTATGTAAATGTAAATGAAGGCTTTGCGCCAATGTGAGTGTGAGAGTGTGTGTGAGTGTGTGTGTGTGTGCACGATGAGTGGCAGATTTGCATAATCCTTAGCAAAAGGTTTCATGACAACGCTGCTGCCGCTCGACATGTCAATGTGGGCGGGCAGCGAGGCCAAGGGGGGGCAAGTAAAGGTGGCAGAGGGGGTAAAGAGGAGACGGAGGGGAGTGTGGTATACTGACAAGCCACAAATACTTCAGCACCTGCACCTAAGCTTGTAATTAACAGCACACACAGCGTATACGTAATATTTATGTGTGTGCCTGCCTGTGCATGTATGTGCAGGCAAAGGCATGTACAGACACGCACACTCGTGCTGTCATTTACATAGGCAATTAGTTGTATATAGGTAAATCAGGCAGCAGCAGCAGCAGCAACAACAATAGCGATGGCAACTTGCAACTCGTTGCTGCAGCTTAATCCCCACTTGGCCGCAACTAATTTAATTGTGCTCAATTTGGCATAAACAGGCGGTGGCACATGTGAGACCAGAAAGTGACCTGGCTATAACACACACATATAATATGTATTTGCTACGCCCCCCAACCCTGCCTTTCCCTCTTTGCCCTGTGCAAAGCAGCGGAGGCGGAGAAACTGCAAAAATAACGAGACGACGAAGACGCTGCTCGTTGTTAATGCTTTGATAGACACATTACTTCCGTCTCAGTGGTTAAGCTGCAACAGCATGGGAGGGGGTGACGGAGAAGAAAGAGGAGCAGAAGAAGCGGAGACAGGCACAGCAGGAGCCGCAGCAGCAGCAACACCAGCAGAAATCTAATACATCTTGCCAAGCGGAGGGATAACTGTTTGTTTACACAGACCGACAAAGATGGTGGAGAGAAGGAGGAAAGGAGAAGGGGGGAAAGACTACGACGACGGGGACTATTTGCCCATGGCCCCATTGGCCCCGGCTAAAAACCTGAGCCTCAGCCTGGACTCGATTTTCATGCGCTGCGCGCTCTCTGCTGCCGACTGTGCCTGGCTTTGGCTCTGGCAAATTGCGCAAAAAACATTGCAAGAGGCAACAGCAGCAGCAGATTTCCATGAACAACAAATTGTCATGCGGACAGGCAGGCAGCCCCCACACACACACACAAACACAAACAGACTGAGAGAGATGCACAGACATGCAGCGCTGCGGTTGGTCTGCCCCTTATCCCCCTGTCCCCTGTTCGCTCTGCACGTCTCCAGTTGCTGCTCAAGCACATGAAATCCTTACCCGGGCGCAAGTCAAGCAAACAAACAAACCGCAATGACATGCAGGCACAAGCACAGCACGCTGAATCTTCTGCAGCACTTACCCCCCACTCTCTTCCCCACCCTCTCCCCACTCTCCTCGCAGACTTGCCACAGTTGTAACCGGAAACTGTCGCACTTATTTGGCTACGCGCTAGTTTCGCATATTTCACTGTCAACTTGCGGTAAATAGACTTTAAACAAATATGAAAATAACTCGCAAGCAACACACACACACACACACATGCACATGCATATAGATCTGTGTAAAGTGGGCAAGAAAAATGCAAAAATCAGCAGAGCGAAATAAAGAGAGAGAGAGAGGGAGAGAGGGAGAGAAAGGGGGAGACAGAGAAAGCCAAAGAAATTTGCAAACGTAAACGCGGCAAGTTGTAAACTCTGCGCCAGCTCGTGCTGTGCTGTCATCGTGCACGCTATCTCCCTCTCCCTCTCTCTCTCTCCCGCTCTTTCTCATTCTCTTTCTAACCCTCTGCAAGTCTAACCACGTACGTAATGGAAATCAATTGTTTACTTTATATGAGTTTTTCAAGTGCTTATTCAATATCATTAGATGAAGACGAGTCGCCTGGCTTCGCTGGCTTGGCTGCCCAGGCTGCCCTGACTGCGCCATGTGTGCCCTATTTTGGCGTTATCCAATAAGGTATACGACTAGGCATACCCTGTAAAGTAGAGTTACCTGAACAAGCTGGCCAAATCAGTGTGTTCAACGCGAACTCAGTCGAAATAAATCTGTAAACTGCTTAGGCAATGTGCAGACTGGGAACAGTCCCTCGACTGGGAACAGCTTAGCCGAGTACTAGGCACAGTAAACCAAAAGTTTTGAGCTGGGCAAACAACACAAACTCCTGGGCGAGAAATCTTTCGAAACGCGCTTCTAACTTTTCTCATTTTCCAACATTTTCGTTTTCATTTTGACTGCTCCCCTTTCTCCACCTCCTTCTGTGTGTGTTTGTGTGCGTGAGTGTGTGGCACAGACGAAATCTTAATTTAAGCGCGCAGCTGTTGAATCAAAGGTTAACCTTTCCACCGACACACACACATACACATGCACACAGGGGACTTGCCGCAAAAGAAAAAACTCATTTTGTCAGGCTGTTTGTCTCGCTGTCTCTGCCTGTTCGGCCACACCTCAATCTCCACCTGGTACACACACACACACATACTCAGTGTAACCACTCACAGCGTATGCTATCTCCCTTCCATCCCCCTGCTCTCCCTTGCTCCTTTACCCTCTGTGGATGCAAATAAGCGAATATTCATTTGGTGATGCGACTCGAATGCGAGTGCCGACTTGGAGTGTTGTTGCTGGTACACGTGCCCTGGGCGAGGACAATCCCACTGCGGACACGCTGCTGCGGATCGACAGCTTGAGATAGTCACGTACAGCTCGCTGTTTTTCTGGCTTTTTATGCCATGGCAATTGCGCGCCTAATTAGCGTCGAATCGCAGCGCAGCCACTGACGGCATCTTTGCAATTAAAACGCACTTTTCGTGCGTCGCAAGATATGGGGGAAGGGGGATGGGCTGAAGTAGGCAGAGAGGCAACTGACAGGCAGGAATGTCTGTAAGCAACAACAACAACAACAGAAGCAGCAGCAGCAGCTACAAAATGGCGCATGTTGCCGCCTTCGAAATTAATTTGATTTATGCCGCTTGCTATTTGCCTGTGTATGCGTACGTGTTGTGTTTTCTGTGTTTCCCAATTGCTGTAGCTCCCCTCTCTCTACCGCTCTCACCCTCTCTCTCTCTCTCTCTTTGCTGACAAGGGCTGCCTGCTTCGGTCAGGTAACGAATTTCCGACAAACAACGAAAATGAAAATGAAAATAAAACATTGCAATGCAGCCTGAAAAGTGTCGACTTTTTGCAAAGAGGGCAAACGCACAGGTGTGTGAAAGTATGTGTGTGTAGATGTGCGTGTGTGTGTTGTACAACATGCTGCACACCTGTGCCAGGCGACATATTGCGCCTATATCTGTTACGGGCGCTGCCTAAAGCTTTCCTTTGACTTTTGACCTTAGAGAGATGTTGAAGATATGTTCTGAAAAGTTCCAGGTGGAACTAATGGGAAATGCAGGAGGAAGAATAGAAAGAAGAAACAATTATACAATAATTATTAATAATCATAACAATGAGGATAATCATAACAATGGTGGTAATATATAATAATACCAATAACAAAATAAATATCGGCAACAATATCAACATGATATAATGAAAGTTAAAATTAAAATCATGCACAATTATTAATAATATTAAAAGAAATATTAGAAGCATGAATTATAATGAAAAAAGTGCAACATTTATATTTTAAATCAATAAAGAAATAATGATATTGCAATTGTGCTTATAGCATATAATATAGTAAATTATTCCTTGAATAATATATTAATAATTAATTATACTCATTTAACTATAAAGTTTTTGATATGAGAAGCCGTCTAATCAGTTATTCATTGAATATTTCTACACTCTAAAGATTTCGCTGTCAGTTTCAGTCAGGCTTGCCCCGCCTCGGCTTATTATGAAATAGAACCGTATGAAAAGTCATCGCTGGCAGCTGGGAAAACATATTTTGGGCTGGGCCCGCAAAAAAGCGTTCTCCAACAACATGAATTTGAAAGTGCCTCAGTCCCCGAACAACACACACCACTCTCCCCTCACACTCAAATAGAGGCAGGTACGAACAGAACAGAACAGAACAAAACACGACAGACGCCGTTGCTGCTGTTGCTGCTGCTGCTGCCTCTCGCACAATGCAAATAAAAAGCCATAAACTTTCATTTAAGTTTAAAATGGCATTTAAATGAATGAGTGGCTGCCACCACGTTCGCACTTCCCTCCTCCCTTCACCCTCACACTTTATTGCTGCCACTTTGTGCCAGTGGCACAGGCAGTTTCAGATTGGTACATGGCAAAGGTGGTGGGGTGTACGGGCTGCCGTTGGGGTTGACTGCGGGGCCAAGTAACACATGTATCATAATTCATTTCCATGTTTTATTTCATTTTAACTGCACTTGCTCTGTCGCCGTGTCGCACTTCTCGTTTATTTGTTGCCGCTGCGTGCGACAATAAATACGAATCAAAAACAGCAGCTAACGGCGAAATGGCTAACAGGGAAAGGCACACATAAAAAACAAAACCAAAACAAACACAAACAAAACCATAACAATTTGCATACCATATATAAAACATGTCTGACTTGGGCAATTGGCTGCAGCTGACAACAAATGTTGCCTACTTTCGAGCAGAAGCTTAATATGTAGACAGCTCAAAAAGTGTTGCCTGCTTTCGCGAGCAGCCTGACATTCAACTTGTTCTGTATGCGAATCCTTCCGCATGAAGCATGTCAGCTAGACATCTACTCAGTGCTTCCCAATGCTTTTCCCTCGACAGATTTCCCCAGCGCTTTTCCATAAATAATAAATAAATTAAAAAGCAAGCTAATTGTTAATCTGGTGCGGCTTGCGGCTTTGGCCTATGCGCTTTTGTCAGCTGCCCTGGCTGCAATGCGACAGCATCAGCGCCCTCTACCGGCCACTAACAAGCTCTGCCACTGAACACGCCCTGCCCCACACCCGCCCGTCCGGTGTGTTTAAATGTAAAGCACTTGCTGCGGTCGCTTTGACCGACCCGAAAGTTAATCTCTGCCAACCGCCGACAGGGCCAACTGACTGCGCCCCCAAACATGAGCTGATCCTCTCAGGGAAGTCCCTCCCCAGTCTTACTCCCTGCTTTTTAGCTGGTTAGATGCTTTGCTTTGCCTTTCCCTACTATATCCCCTCCCCTCCCATCTCTCTCTCTTTCCCATGCGCTTCTTTGATTCGCTTTCGAAGCCAACCACAACTTACGTTTTTCACAGAGAGCGCAACTTGTGTTGTTTGCTTGCCCGTTTTGTTTGTTTGCTTATTTCTCTGCACACTTTTTATGCACTCTGCGTATGTATGTGTGTGCGGGGCGAGTGACAGAGTTTGATTTGTGCCAAGCAAGAAGTCAACCAGGCAGTCTAAGATAAATCGCCTTTCAACGCAAACGGGGCGGGCTGGCATAAAAAATACCACGATCAGTCATTACACACACAGACGCATACACTCCCATACACACACACACCCCAACACAGCATGGCACATAAGTGCTTATGGTGTACGTCCTTCCCAGCTTCCCTTTTATGGCCAACGCTTTAAATTTTTTATGTAAGCTGCAACTGCTGATTTGGCGATAGTGTCCCTTCCTCCTCCCCTACCTCCTCTCTCTCTTGCTGTCTCTTTTGCTACGCTTTATGCACCCCTTCCGCTTGCTCTCCCTCCTGCTGCACTCTCTGTTCTTCCTCGTCATCGTTGCCTGCAGCACATAAGTCATTTCGCAGCGCACTTGCAAGAATTCACACGAACTGCGTCCCATCCGTCCTGCTGCTGCCTGCATCCTGCCAGTCACCTCCTGCCTCCCTCACTTCCCCCTCACTTTAGCGTCTCAATAGTCTGTTACTAATACGTTTGTGCAGTGTGCTGCCATTTTAATGCCTCTCGTGCAGCACCAGCACTAACAGCAGCAGCAGCGGCAGCAGATTCTTTTCGAGTGCATAAACGAGCCGCAGCTAAGGAGCTGCTGCAGCTATCAGCAAGCTCCGCTTCACCTCGCCCCGCATCGCCTCGCCTCGTTGCGCCTGCCAAGCTGCTGCTGCTGCGTCACTGCATCAATGCGGCACAGGATATTACCGCCGTCATTCACTACGGAACGGGGCAGGACGTCGTCTACTTCGTCGCCTTGGTTACAGTCGTATTCCTTGGCACGCACATGTTCCTCAGAGGGGAGGACCTTCCTTGCTTGCATTGCGGGTGCTGCTTTCTATGGCTCTCACTGCCGCTGCCACTGCTGCTGTGGCGCCTCAATACTCTGACGCTTCCGGTATTTATGACGCAAGTAATCAAATTGAATGGCGCGTTGCAGTTTCTCTTGCCTTTTATTTGCACTGACTAAGGGGGGAGGGAGCACTGTGAGGAGGGCAGAGCTCCTTTACGCTCGTCGTCGTCCTCGCCCTCGTCGTCGTGCAGTGATAAATTCTTACATTTCTTCATGCTATTGCCCTCTCTTTCGCTCCTTTCGCCTTTGTGCACGCTGCTGCTGCTTCCGCCGGGTGCAGCATAAAAAATTGTGCGAAACTTTCAAGCTTTCTACACATTTTCATCGCTTATCAGCGACGGCTGCAGCAGCTTAAGAACGGAGCGAAAGGCGGCACAGCGGGGGGTACAGAGAGGGTGCTGGGCAATGATAATAATGAACGTGCATGAAAAATTGCCAGCTGACTCAAAAAGAACTTGCAACTTGGGCATTAGCCGAGGCGCAATAAATAATAAGCACCGCTTCCAGTTGCAGTTGCAGCTTCAGCTTAGTTCCAGCTGTAGTTCCTGTACTTGCCACCGCCACTTGCAACACTCGTGCCAGAGCGGTGCCCAAGCACAAGCACAAGCTGCACAGAATGGGCGCATAATGAACGACTTCTTAAGGGATCTCAGGAGAACGCGCGAGGACGTGCCACTTGGCTGACTTGCATAAAGCTGAATTAGTGGCTAATGGCGGTGGGAGATGGGTATAGGGTAGAGGGGAGAAAGAGAAGGCAGTGGTAAATGTAAAGATAGGTGTAGAAGTAGAGGTAGAGGTAGAGGTAGAGGTAGAGGTAGAGGTAGAGGTAGAGGTAGAGGTAGAGGTAGAGGTAGAGGTAGAGGTAGAGGTAGAGGTAAAGGTAAAGGTAAAGGTAAAGGTAGAGGTAGAGGTAGAGGTAGAGGTAGAGGTAGAGGTATGCTTAATTGATTAATTGATTATTCATTATGCTTAATTGATTATGGGTTTCTTTGATATATACTGATTGTATACAGAATTTCAATTCTAGATAGATATTATAATCTTAATGTAAAATTTTGAATGAAATGAATACTCGTCGATTATAAAAATGTGGAAATATTCAGGAACAAGAAGGAACAACACGAAATATTCATTCTGCCCATCACACTAGGATATAATCGGAATATTATAATAATCTAAGCCTCCTCTAATTTTAAACTTGTTTCAAAGTTTCTATTCTTTCATTTAGTTTATAAATTTTAACAATGAAAGGATAAAAGCAATTGCATCTATGAAATACTTTGATCTAGGTTATAATCGCCTGCAAGTCAGGTAGGGAACTCTTTAATCCCTACGTTATATGCAAGTCTGCAGATAGGCTTCCAAGATCTAACAGCTACCTGATACCCACTCAATTGCTTGATAGCCCCATCGCAGCAGACTAGGGCAGATGCTCCTCGAACTAGTGACAAAATCAGCTCATCTTTTGGCACTTTGCGAACCTCTCCGGGGAGGCAGGGAAATGGGGGCGGTTCCTGGGATAACCGAACAATGCAGCATGCTCGCTCGCTTGCCTGCTGCGCTTAAGCTCTTCAGGATTATGGCTCGCAATCTGCCCATTCATTCGACGGCCGCCATGAAAACTGCAGCTGGGTCAGCAAAAAAACTGAAGAGAAAAAGCGAAAAATAACGAAAAATTATTCGACTTGCTTGATTTATGTTTTTGTTATTGTTTTTCATAATCCGCAAGAATGTGGCAAGGAGAAGTGGAGAGAAGAAGGCGAAGAAGAAGGAGCTGGAAGAGGGTCTCGTTGAGGCGTAAATCTGTTGGGAAAACTTGCTGGCAAAGCGCTGGCAATGGAAGATAACCCCAAAAAACTTGACTGGAAGGATTCAATCAGCGCGAAGGATGCTAAGCTAAGGTGGGGGAGGTAGGAGGTGAAGGGTGAAGATTCCTGCTGCGTGTCCTGCAGCAAATGAACAAATTAATTAAGACGGAGGCAGCCGTGAATTGTTGCACAATTGCTCCGCGTCGTCGTCCATGTTGTCCACCTTGTCTGCCCTCGGGCTGGCAATGCCAACGCAGGAGACATGAAATTAATGCAGCAACTGGACAAGTGGACAACAGGAGCGGCAACAGCGGCAGCAGGACGACAGCTCAGCACAGGAGCGAAAGGACGACAAAGGCAACGTACATAAAACGTTAACGTTAACGCTTCACTGCATCCTGGCAGCGGGCAGCCGGCAGGTAGTCCAGCTCTCCTCTCTCACTGTATCGCTGTCTTGCTCTGTCAGTCGGCTTATCCCTTTCTAACTATCTCCATGCCCAGGAATGAGCTCCAAAGCAGCTTAGCCTGCAGGTGACGCGAGCGACGACGCAAAATCAATCGAGAAATCCATTGCCATGCATAGGTGGAACCTCCTCGCCTCTCGCCTCTCCCCCTAGCGCCATGCTGGACACGCTCATCCATTCTCTATGTCCTGTCCCGTATCCCATATCCCTTGCCTGTCTCTGTCTCTGTCTCCTTCCCTGTCCATGTGTGGACCACGTGCTGGTCAGCGCCAATAACGACGTAATCTGTTTATATCCATTTTTCCTCTTCTTTTTTCGGGTCATTGTGTTGCGCACTTTTTCCATTTGTCCAGCACGTTCCTTCCTGCCTCCAACCTGCTCCTTCTCTCCTTTTCTCCCTCTCTCCTTGGTGCTTCAATTTTCTGGCCGGCAGTTTTTGTCGCTCGCTCGTCCTGCGATTGAGTTGTTATTTTTCGCTTAGTGCAATTTATTTTGGCCAAGTGGCAGCCCCAAACGGGCAGCAGGCAGGAGGCAGCGCAGCGCTTAATTTATTATGCTGACTACTTCAGCCCTCTTGCCCCTCCGCCTAGCAGCTCTTCTTCCACGACCCACTCCCCTCTCATCAGCCCAATGCTGCTGGGCCATTGTTCAATGGCAGATAAAAGAAAAATTAAAGGCAAGCGAAATGAAAGTCGCCCAAGTCGAGGACGACGACAACGACGACGACGACGAAGCAACAACACAAAGAGAAGAGCGCAAAATAGAAAAAAATACTAGAAAAAACCTTATTAATTTCAGCATTGAAAAATTGTGCAATGTCTCCGCGCCGAATTCATTTATTAGCAGCGTGATAAATACTTTCAATTTTCCCCCTCAATAAATGATAACGTAATGCCCGAGCATTAAAATAAATCAAGGGATGGACTAACCCCGCAGCCCACCACCAACCCCTCGCCACCCTTTTTGAACTGGCAACAAAGTGAAACAATAAATAAAAAGTGATTGAAAGAAAGTGAGAAATAGTTTTCGCACTGCTGATAAAAACTGTGAGAAATTTGCTAAATCAGCTTTGCCAGCAATGAAAGTTTTAACTAAATATCAAATTACGCTCTGCAAAAGAACTTGGAGAAGTAATGAAAGCATAAAGTGATAATGGGAATAAAATAAAACAGAGACTTGTATTACTTTCTAGCTATACAAGTTGGGATCATCATCAAGTTAGTTTACCTGTAGTTGGGATTGATTAGCAACAGTTTGAAGTCATCGAGACAGAGTCAGGGCCGTAGTGACGGTCTTGGGGAACCTTGTGCAAAAACTCATGCTGGACCCTATTGTTGCTCCAGAATATAGTGTCCTTAGTTCATAAAATATTTGACGAAACACATTAAGAAGCCTAATTCTAATTTTTTCTCTATATTTCATTAGCATAATCATCAATAGATTTAGAGAAATCTATGTTTCGAACCTTCTTATTCTTTATTAATAATATTGCCAATAATTTCAATCATTACTGCCTTATGATTATGATTACATTTCCCACAGGGTAAGTATTCTTGTTCAGTATCTCAATAGCGATCAATTTAGCAATTTATGTTCTTTTGAATGTTCTTGCCTTGTTTTTTTGTGATCCCTATCAGGCAGGGGAACTTGTTCAGTAACCAGTGGCCATATTCAACACTTTTTCCTCTATAAACTCCACTAATATACTCATGATTAACTTTACTCTTTAGTAACTCTATCTTATTTTCAACTCTAACAAGATTGAGTACAGGAGGAGAAGGTGCTTGGCTTCAGGATGCCACCTCCCTTAGCTCTTATCATGATCTCTTTTCTAATAGTTACAGAGCCACATGACTATTTAAAAATTTCTCCCATTAAACAGTATACTAATCTCAGAGGGACAGTGTCCATATACAACACCCATATCCTCTTTTAACTGCACTTATATACTCAAGATTTGCTCCGGTAGATCTTCAGTCACTGAAGCACATCGTCAACTCTAACAAGATTAGGTCCCGCAGGAAATTAATCAGTTTACCTCCTCCCTTAGCTCTCATCTCCAGTGAAATGAGTTATAGCACCACATGACTATTTATACATTTTTCCCATCAAACAATATACCAATCTCAAAGCAACAGAGTCTAAATACAATACATCTATCCTCAATAAGCTACACTCACACCAACTCATGATTGCCTTTACTGCACTCACTAACTCCACTTTAGTAACTCTAGCATATCATCTTCTTCAGGATGTCTCCTCTATTACCTCTTATGAGAAACAAACAATATACCAATTCCAGCAAACCCATTACCACCAGCGAAGACCAACAGCTCCGCAGTTCGTCGAGTTTAATCGAATTATATCGAGATTTGCATAGCCAAACGAGGCAAAGTTGATTATTGATTCTTATGCTAATCAAACATCAACGTTGGTGCCGTCCAACATAATCAGAATGTCTAACTAACTGTCGCTCTATAAGCACAAAGAGAGAATATGAAATTGAGATTCGACAGCGATTAGGAGTCGCCTCAATGCTTTGCTGACTTTTTTGTTGGCCATTTTCGGCTGACTGAATGACTGAATGACTGGCTCAATGAGGAAGCCACATTCGATTCAATTGCTGTGATTAGCATGAAAATCATTACAGAAAAAACAACAACAAGCTGGGGTGGAACGAAGCAAGCACGAAGGAAGGAGAAGAAGCAGGACAGGCCGAGAGGGTCCGAAAATAGAAAATGCTCGGCCATTGCTTTGTCAAATGTGTTTGTGGTGTGCGAGTGTGTGTGTGTGTGTGTGTGTGGTAGGTGCGCTGGTGTGTGTCGTCTCAGATGTGTCAGCGTCAGAGGCTACACTGGAAGAGAGGTGGGGTTGGTGGGGTGGGGGGGTCAGCCAAGCAGACAAAGGCAGCAGCCAGTGAAAAATCGAGTCGGGCAAAACAAATAGCAAAATAGTTTGGACGGCGACATTGACACAAACAACAACAAGCAGAAGGCCCAAAAACAAAAAGAAATCAAAGTTTTCATGCAAGGAGAGAAGGACATGGAAAGAGAGAGGGTGGGGGTGGGGGTGGGGGTGGGAGAGGAGAACGATTCTCCTTTTGGGCCCGTTGTAAAAGTCAAGCGAAATAATATTTTCCGGGTAACAGGCAAAGGCAAAACCAACAACAAGAGGACGAATAGAATTGGCTGTTGGTCTGCCTGACTACCCGCAGTACCCCCCAACTCCCCTCTGCTCTCACCAGATATTACTTCAAGCGTAACATTGAAAAAAGAAAGGAGTGTGAGAGGGAGAGGAGAGTAAGAGGCGCAGCGAGTGACAGTGCCTGCTGCAGGATGAACTTGCTCGCCATCATTGTAGGCAATTTGCAAAAATAGCAGCGATTTCTTGCCAGCCTGCCTATGCCCCTCTCTTTCTACCCCTCTCTCTCTCCCCCTTTTTCTCTCCCTCTCTCTGTCTTTTTCTCAGTTTGTTGTGGCAGTCAGGGCAGGCAAGTTTAAAGGAAATCAAAATAAAAATCATAAAAATGCACAACGTGGCGCGTTTGTTAAGAGAGAGAGAGAGTTAGAGAAAGAAAGAGAGACAGCAGGCAAAAGGGAGTGTAAGTGCAAGAGAGAGAGAGGGAGAGAGCGCAATGTTGCCTTGGCACAGCAAGATGAAAAGTTGTTGCTGTTTATGGCGGAAGTAGATAATGCCAAAGATGAACAAGACGCAGGCGACGACGATGCTGCTGCTGCTTGCTGATGCCAGTCACACTGCAGGGCACACAGAGAGCGAGCAGGGGAGAAGGGGAGAGAGAGAGAGAGAGGGAGGGAGGGAGGTAGGGAGGGCGACTGAGACCGAGACTGGAAGAGCTTACGGGTCGTCGCTGGGGTCTATAATTTCGCCATTACAAAACAATAGTAAAAACAAACTGCAACAAAGTTTACAGTCGCCGCGACAGGCAACCAAAGAGAGAAGAGGGAGGGCGGGAGGCAGCAACTGAAAAGGGAGCAAGGAAAAGCACAACAACTACAATGGGGCATGGGGAAAAGGCAGAGAGCTTTGCTGCATGAGCACATTGTCGCATTATGTGCAATTATTGTCGCAATTATGGCCAGACAATTGTCAGTTTTGGCGCTAGCTTTGAGCCAAGTCAACGCCGAGAGAGACAGAGAGAGATAGGCAGAGGGAGGGGAAGAGAGAGAGGCACATGGGTGCTTGAAGTTTTGGAGCTGTGCCACACGGCGAGAGGAAGCCACGCACTCCAGCTAATCAACAATGTCAGGCTCAGTCAACTCAGTCAACACACACAGCAGCCCCGCAATCCCTTACGTGAGATAAGACCCCCTACCTACCCACACTCCAGTTGCCACTGCCACTCCCCTTCCTGCTCTGCCCACTGTCACATCAATAAAGTCAACATGAAGCGTGCGGCTGCTCGTGACCAGCCACTGGGGAGTGGGCGGGGCTGGCTGGGGCTGGCACTCACAGCCTACGCAGAGTTCAGCTGTTTTGTCACTTATTCACAGCACATTAAACAATTTGCTTTTTACGCCGGCCAATAACAGCCAGCAGCAGCAAAGAGCACAGAGCAACCCCCCCCATCTGCCCCCTCTTCGGCGCCACTGACTAGGCCGTAGCTGGACGAGCCTGCCTAGCCAAGCGCACATTTTAATTGTTCTCGTCATGAACATGTCATAAAGCAAATCAGATTAAATGCGTCACTTATTATTGTGTGCCCGGGCCACGACAGGGATGGGGAAGCCGAGGCAGTGGGGAGCGACAGCAACGGCAGTTAGTGTCACTGTGTCTGACTAAGGGGTGTGTGTGTGTGAACTTTCTTAACTGCGGTCAAATGTGCCGAGCATATCGGCGGCAAATCGCTTTTATTGCATATTACCTACTCAAAGCAGGGAAGCACAGTGGTGCACAGTGATGCAGCCAGTGTTGGAAATGGACTAAAAAGTTAACGCGGTATACAGTACCTTAATTGTACTTTACAGCTATTATTTGGTATATTGTACCCTTTGCTCATCCAGTTCAGTTATCTTAAGGATATCATTTAGCCAGGACTGCTTGACCTTCTCTCGTTTACTTTGTGACGGTGCTTGCCTAGCGAGACACTTCTTAAAGGAAGAAGCCAATGCCGAACATACTGTGAGTAGTTGCTCCGATGTCTCGTGATCTCTTTAGCAGAATCTGCACAACTCACTTCTCACTATTCCTCCATTCGCCTACCTGACCTTTAAGTAATCCTGTAGGGACTCTCATCGGAATCTTACTGAGTTTTATTAACTGCTTAAATCCATTGAGGTTGTAGCAACCTAAGGGTTTCGATTGCCACAAGCCTGGTGATCTTTGCCTGCTCTGATTGTAGGTACTGCCTGATAGTGTTTCCACATATGCCGCAGAACTTCTCTCGCCTTATCATTGTACACTCTGCTCCAGCTTCGCTCTGTTCTTTACATTACTGCTATAAATTCCTTATGGATTATACTCTAGAATCCAATTAAGCCACTTACCTTAACTTAGTTATTCGTCTTTCAAAATCCCTCCCCCTCCTCTGGTTTTGTCAACCCCTCTTTAGCTCTCTCTCTCCCCCTCTTCTCACTGTCTCTTACTCCTGTTCCTCCCTTCTTCTACTCATTCTCTCATGTTCTCCTCTGTTCTTGCTTTGTCACCTCTGCTCCATCTCTGACTCTTTCTTCCTGCTTCTCTTTCAGTCCTAATCACTTGTAGAAATGACTAAACATCCCCCTTCTCTGCTCTCCTCCTCCCCTTTCTCCCTGGCATATGAAATATGAATCGAATTCGAGGCAAACTAAGCAACTTATTGGAACTGCAAGTCTCTCTGCTAGATTACTAGTTCAGGAAATTAGAGCGTATTAGCAAAACTTTTGCCAAAGCGATAATCAGGGAGAGTTTATTAATGCCTGCCTTGGCTTGGCCTAAATTGATTATTTAAGCACTGTGGCAAGTGTATTTGCAGCTCTCGCTCCACTATGCAGCCCCACCCTCTCTCTCCCCTCCGTCTACCCCTGCCTGAGGCGTTAACTTGCATGTTAGATTGTGCGTGCTCCTTAATTAGTTGCAAACTGTTTCCATCATGACAGACCCGGCACACATGCAGGAACAGGTCGAAGGGGGGGGAGGGGTATTACTTAATTGTGACTGCCCCCCTCTTTCCCTTACCCACACTCACTTGAGTTATTTGCCCAAGGTGTCTGCAACTTTTCGCCTCGTAGAAGGCAGAATTGACACCGAAAGCGCTTTGTCATGTTGCAAGGGAGCCTCATCCTGCTCCGCCTATTCCATTTCCACTTCCATTTCTGCTTCGTTTTGGGATTCCGGTTTCCAGCAGCGTTTCCAGTTACAGTTCCGCTTGGGTTCCGGTTCGTTTCGGGTTATCTTTTAATCGTTCGTGCTGGCAAATATTGATTTCTAATATTGATGCAATTCCATTTTACAAATTTGCATAGCAAATTCTGATTGCTCGGGGACTTTGAGACAGCGCACACACACACTCGACACATGAGAACACACCAGTCGACACACACACACACACACACACCCTCCACACACACACACATGGCAGCACACAAACAGAGCACGTGCCTTCAGAGTTTTCGGGTAAAAGTCATGAATTTCCCTTCTTTCTTGCTTCTTTTTTGTGTTGTTTGGCCGTCACACAATGAAAATCGACATGAGATGGCCCAGGCCGGAAGGGGGATGAGCTGGCACTTGACGCGCAGTCGATTAGGGGAGGAGAGGGGGACGGACACACACTACGTATCGATAGAGCGTAGTTTTTGTTCCGTGTAATCACAGCGGCAGCAAGGGCAATTTACAAAATGAAAACATAAAATAATAAATACGATTTGACAGCACCAAGAGAGAGAGAGAGAGAGAAGAAGAGAAGCGAAGAGAATCGGACGAAGCAAGAGAGAATAATGCTGGCATACAACTCCCTTTCTGTGTGTGTATGTGTGTGTGTGTGTGTGTGTGCACAAAGGGAGCTACATCTACATAATCATATTATGCTTGACTGGCACGACAAACCAAGCGCACAAATGTGGGTCCAACTGCAGCAATGCAAGAGATATGAGAGGGGAGAGGGGGAGAGGGGGAGAGAGATACAGAGAGATTCAAGTAATTTGACAGGCGACATACATTTCACGTGCTGCACACACACACACACACATACACACTGCGACAAGCCGAGAGCAGCTGAAGCGTTGGACAAGCCGTCGGAGTGGAGGAGACAGCGGGACAAATGGAGCGACGGCAGCTGCGCAAATCTGTTGGCCATGTGAATTGATGAGGGGCAGCAGCAGCAGCAGCAGCGTCGGCAGCGATAAAAAGGCTTGTGAATTGCCTGGCAATAGGCTGGGTCTGGCTGCCTCAACCCTTAGGGAGGGAGGAGGTAGGAGGCAAGAGGCAGGTGGCAGGAAGGAGCAGCCAGCGGGTCAGTTGGACAGACAGTTGGAGCGACAGGGCCACCTGGCAGCTGCCAAAATTGCAAAATTGAAATTGAAATGCAAGTGCTGTAACGAGCGAGGCTCACACATCCGTACGACACACAGATACGCATGCATTACGCATACGCAGCGTATGCAGCAGCAGGCACAACTCAGCTGAACTCGGTTCCGACTGTGGCTGTCGCAAAGACAAGCCAAAGCAATTAATGTAATGAGCAGCAACATGTCAGTGCAATGTCGACGTCGGCATTTTTGCACAAGAATTTTCAATCAGCACAGGCATTCAGAAGGAGCGAGAGAGGAGAGGGAGGCGGCAGGAGAGAGGAGAGAGAGAGAGAGTAATGCGCAAAGGCGTCCGATGTAATTGTTTAAAACCGAGCTACTTAAGTGCTGGCTGTGCGAATGTGTGCGTTGCATACAAAAAGTCCAATCATCCCTGTGTTAATGAGACCGGATGAGTGCCGGAAGGGTAGAAGGGGGTGCAGTGGGAGCAGGGGGTGCAGTGAGAGAGTGGGCTGGCAACCCTTGTGGAGTGCGCGTCGCATTCATTTGCATTTATGTTTTGTGCCAACTAATTTCGAGCTTCTGTCGGCGGCAACAAAACAAAATCAGCGTCAGCGACAAGCCCCTGCTTGACAAGACATGTTGCTACCTGTCTGTCTGCCTGCCTGCCACGCTGCCACGCTGCCACGCTGCATGTCTTGGCAGGAGGCGTCCAAGTGCATTTTGCAGCAACAACAGCAAGAACAAAGCGCGCACCCGCTTTCTTTATTCCCGCCCAGCTCGGCGCAGTCTCACACATGCATACAATATGCATACTCATTAGTTTGGAGTGGTTCCGTCAACAGAAGACACCCACGAACAGTCAGTCAGTCCCCTCCCACTTTCCCTTCTCCTCTCTCCTCAACCTGCCTCTCTGCCGCACCTGCCTGCATTTTCTTCTTGTCAACATGTCAGTCAGTCTTCATCATCATCGCCGCCATCAGCGTATCTTGCACTGCTTCTATTTGTCAGCTTGTCTCTCTCTCTCCGTCCGTCCGTCCGTGCATCTGTCTGTCTGTCTATACTTCTATCCCGCTTCGCTAAGCCTTCCTCTCTTCCCCTTCCTTCTACTCATCACACTGCTCCTCTTTTAAGTTGCAGCCAATTGTTATTGCAGCATTTTTGTTGCCCAGCGAGAGTTTTGTGCAAGTTATGCAGCCTTTTTTCCAGCTCATAAATCTTTTTTCGTTTATTTGCTGTCTCCCTCCAACCCCACCCCTCTCTCTGTCCATCTCTCATTCTTCTATCTGCCTGCCAGGCTGCTTTCAATGTCAACTGGCGCAGCAGCAACGGCAGCGGCGGCTTTTGTCTGCTCTCGTTCTGCCTCTCTCGGTCTCATGAATAACTGATTAAAACCTTTTTGATTTCTGAATGGAATAAGGCCTCAGCCTCAATGCTGCGTAGGTAGTTATGCTGGGGGAGGGAGGAGGCATTCATTTAAGATAAAACCGGACAAAACAGCGTGTAAAATCATCGAGTGCTTTTCTAAGTATACATAAAGCACTCAAAGACGTTTTCAAAGGCTACATAAAACGAATGGCAGACTAAAAATCAATTCTTGATATATAGGAATATATTGTATATTACAGTTTTATAATACTGATTTATTGATGAAATCTGTATGGGAAATTGTACAATACAGCAATCTTGTTACTGTTAAAATCAATTTCCATGAATATTTTAAGAAGTAGCTCGATAAACAAATGACAGACAGTTGAATACGAATGTTGAATACGAGTAATCTTCTCATTCCGTTCACTTTATGGTTAACATTATTTCTCTATGTGTTGAAAAACTAATATAAATATTTATGTTATATTAAAGAAGTTTAGTAATTTATGTTTTATGTTTTTTATATATTTTAAACTGGCACTACCTGTATAATATTATTATTGAATCAGATATTCAAAAGAAGAAAGGGAAGACTATTTTATCGATGTCCTTATTTACTTATAAAATACTCAATGTAGTGTTGTAAAATGATTTTAATGTAGTTAAATGGTGGTATTCAAACACTTACTAACTATATATTTCATACTTACTATACAAGTGTTCATATGTGATCTCTAATATATAGTAAGATAACAAACAAGACAGCCTCATTGTTTTATCAATATGCTTTACCTTGCGTGCTTTAATCATCTGCAAGCAGCTGTTATACTCACTGTTATACACACACACTCTTATGTTAGGAGAAGTCGGCAATATCAGCTGCATAAATTATGCATTCAGCAGTCGAAAACTTGCAGAAAATTGCAAATTGTGAATTGTCGTTTAAACCAATTTTCAATTGTGCTCAGCATAAAGAACGAACAGCAAAGGGATAGAATAGTAAAGCAGGATGGAAACAGAGGAAGAGAAGCATCAACAGCATGGGCAACTATGCTACTCATAAATAGAACATTATTTTTCGCCGTGAATCGCAGCTAGAGTTGCCTCGTCGTCGTCGCTTGTCTTCGTGGTGCCTCCCTTTGCCTGCCCTTGCCTTGCCTCGCGTTGCGTCTCAATTCACTGCACATTTTGCAAATAACAATCGCATTTTTTGAATAATTCAAATCCACTTTGTAGCCCGTCCGACTGACTGTCTCACTTGCTCCCCCTCCCTCTCCCCTCTCTATCTCTCTTGGAATATAAGAAAAGCCGTAGCTGTCAAGAGGCGAGCGCGCTTTCCGTGTGTTTTTTGCTGTCTTTGTCTCGGCATAGAAAATGCATAGCACAGTTTTGTGCGCAGGCAACGCTTTTCCCTTTAACTCACTCACACACACATAAAATTAGAGCCTGCTGCTCGTATTAGGCTGAAATATTCATGAACAACACTCTGTGTTGCTGACTCGCTCTCGCATTTTAGCGTATTTAAATTTGTATTAAAATGAAAACTGCGAAATGCGAATCGTTTCAGTTTTTTCCCTTTACGTAGCCAAAATGTGCGCTGATTTCATTTAGTTTGGTTATAGAGTGAGAGGAGGAAAGGGAGTGGGAGTGGGAGTGGAAGGGAGGGAGAGGAAAGACTATACCGGACCGTGCCCACAATTCAAAAATCAATTTTCATTTGCAAAACGATTACATTCACATTCATTCAATGCTCGCTGGTTCGCAGCGCTGCCTTTTTTTGCATGCACTGTGGCTGTGTGTGTGTGACTGTGTGTTGTTGCTGTGTTTGTGCCGCTGCTATCGGTTCTCTTACACTCGAATGAACTTTTATTCAATTTGCAAAGCAACCACAAGCTGCACAATGGCCGTTTTAAACACTCAACCAACCAACGAACCAACGAAGTGGCGTGGCGGCGAAGCAAAGAGTCCAACGGGGGGGAAGAGAGAAAGAACTGACGAGGTAAGGGGAAGAGGAGCGAGTAGCGCGATGGAGCGACAGGGAAAAGCCAGCGAGCGGCCTTTTCGTCAGCGCAGCCTCTTGCCCCCTTCCCCATGCCCCTCTCTCTGCCCCTGCTTGTACCCTGCTCTGAGCTGAACCTCAACCTCAGAGGGTCCGACCTCAGCCCCGACAGCAACCTCAACATCAGCTACGGCTTCAACTCGACGAGCGTCCGCTGACATATCTGTCCCACTGTCCCTCTGTCCCATTGTTCCCCTGACCGCGCCACTTGCCGCTGCTCTGGCGTTCATTTAAATGCGGCTTTTTCGGCAAGCTGACTATATAAGACACACACACACACAGACATACATTTATTATATATGCATTTATGTATATATAGTATGCAGATATACATACATATATTGCCTCCTGCTCTGGCAATTTTGTGCGTTTTTTCTTCCCAATTTCATGTTATTTCCTGGCGGAATTCGATTGCATTTATTCATGTGCGCTGACTGCAATTTGTTACATTGACAACTGTTATATAAGTGTGGTAGTCAAATCTAATGCAGTGCCAGGCACACTTTGTAAAACTATTATACAAACAAACTGTTATACAGACAAACTGTTATATAGACAAACTGTTATACAGACAAACTGTTATACAGACAAACTGTTATACAGACAAGCTGTTATACAGACAAACTGTTATACAGACAGACTGTCATACTGTTTTACAACCGAATGTGTATATTCTTGTTTTACAACAATTTCCACTTTGCCGTCTGGTGAGGCACAATTAAAACAGTTATACTAGCATCAATTTAAACTGTTATACCAGATTGTTATAGACACAATTTAAGCAAAAAATATGTATGGCAAAACAACATTTTAATACCGTCGCATACATCAGCCCCTCCCCTTCATGGCGCCCACTTAATGGGCCAACTAAGAAGAGAGACAGAGGCAAAGAATGAGAGATAGAACGAACGAAAAAGTAAGTATGTAAAAATGAAACAAATACATAATAAAGAAAACAATGGCGAGGGGCAGCTGGCAGCGGCAAACAAAAGAATCCGATGCGCTCGTAAAACCGAGATTTAGGCCGTGCCACATTTGTGACCGAAAATACACAGACAGTGAGAACGGAGAAGAGAGGGAGACAGGAGATAGGAGACGGGAGACGGGGGAGTGTAGCAAAGAATGGCACAGGAAGCCAGAAGGCGGGGTGAAGCTAGCATGGGCAGGGGCTCTGCTCATTTTATGCGCTAACTGAATCAGCCCGACAACCATTAACTGAGGCCATTTTATTCAATTTCTCTACCCTCCCCCGCCAATCGCCCTGCCCCTGTCGCAACTCGAAAAGAAAGAAGACAGTCGAGAACACAAAACAAAATGGGACAAACGGACAAACGGACAGAGCGGAAAACGGAAGTGTGTACGCAGGTTATGCAGGAGTTGCTGCCGCAGCCATAGCCAGAGACGCAGATGGAGATGGAGCTGACTCCGGAGGAGCTGTAGCTGGTCCTGCTCGAGCTGTAGTGGCTGCTACGTGTGACAATAATAAAAGTTTTTATTGCTCTGCCGTACAGCTGCGACTGTGCAGAGCGAGCAGGAGAGCAGGCGATGAGAGGAGAGAGGGAAGAGAGTGAAGAGAGACCTGCCTGAAGTAGATCTAAAAATTAGCCTCTGTCTGAGCCATTTTCGTCATGCAGTGCAGTATAACAGTACAGCACATGCATAATCTCAGTCGTAAATTCTGCTCAACATTGTTGGCCAACATCTGAAAGAACCAAAACAAGTTGCTGAGCACGACGTCTAAAGAGCAACACCACGAAGACAGAGGAATACAAGAGAGCTGAAGGGTCTTTGGATTAGAAACCTTATCAAGATCAGTCGCGTCACTTCTGGATATTGTAGTGCCTCTTTCAACGGTCATATGCAAACCAAAACCTATTGAAATTTGTATTCCTTGAAGCTGAGATGCAACTATGCAATAGAGAAACTTAACAAACTGCCTGCATATATTTTAACATATATTTACATGCTATATAAATCTTTTAACAATCTTCTGAATATCTGAATATCTTAAAACTAACCTTAGTATTAAAAAACAAGCTTAGCTCATCTATCAGGACCCTTCTGCTATAAGAATTCGCATGCATACCTCACAGCATTGCAAAAGCCCTAAGATTGCATGAAGTGGCATGTCGGTTCCAGGTTCCCATCGGGTTCGACAAGTAAAGCCCACCAGCGAAAACAGTTTTTGTACTCAACTTCGTATAAAACTTTAAAAATTTTAGTCTTAAAAGTGAAAAAAAAGGTTAAAAACCTTTGGCAACGTCTTCTGGTATAAGCCAGTTTGCTCATCTCCAGTCGCAGCTATGCTTTCTACCCGAACACGGCATCAGATCCGTATTCTTGCTGGGCCTAAACTTCAGCTCGGGACACTTGTGGAGGCGTCTGTTCATGTACTTCCTCACCCTGGGCCACAGTATCACATGGCTGCGCCCTTGAACCGTGTACACCTTGAACTTGTTCTTATAGTGTTGTAGGACAGGCCAACTCTGTTTGAGATAGGCGCCAAGGCGCTTGGCCACCACCTTTGGGCTATCGTCGGCACGTCGCTGCAGTGGCTCGCCTGTCGCATCGTCCAGGCCGGCTTTGAGAGGAGCATTTGTGTTCTCGTTGTAGACACGACCCGAGGGCACATGTACAAGGCGAGCCTTGAGCATGTCCACAATAGCCTCGTCGGGTATTTCCAGATTGAGCACGAAGTCCAGACTGACCAGGCTATCCAGGTGCCTCGCCTGCGGCAGGGTGCGCGGGTATCCATCCAGTATGAAGCTCTCATCATCCGCCTTGTCGATGGCCGACTCAATGATATTCATAAGCAGGCGATCCGGCACCAGGCGACCTGTCGAAGTATACTGCACTGCCTCCTTGCCCAGCTGCGTGCGTTTCTGAATATGCTGACGCAATATGTCGCCGGCAGCAATGTGAGTTGCTCCGTAGACTGAACATATCTTCTTCGAGATGTGACCCTTGCCGCTGCCAGGCGGGCCCATGATCAGAGCCCGAAACCTTCGGGCAATCGACATATTGTCGGGCAAGGGCAGAGAGATTTAGCAAGGTAGAAAATTTCTGTCCCTTTTACTTGGGGTATTATCGACTATAAATTTGACTATATAAATGAGGAAACTCGATTCCGAAAGGGGTAGCACAATCTCAATTCAATTCCATGGCCAACTGTGGGCTCAGCTCCCGCTGCAATGCCAAATTGGGCCAACTTGATGACACGAACAAATGAAATTTGAGCATCAATTGTGACCATGGGAAAGTGCCTCCTCCTCCCTCTCTCTCTGCTCAAGTGGCCTACGTGTGTCACATGCACAATTGAGCGGACCCGAACGGACTGGACTTGAGTGGACGGGAGTGTGGCGGGCAACATGTCCGTCCCATTAAATGCTCGTCGTCTTTGTTTTTGAAAAATTGTCTACTTCATTTGGGAGCAGCGAGAGAAATGAGGGAAACGAGACAAACGAGAACTCGGCCATGAAATATAACAGTACTCATTATGTTGGGATTACGATGCAATCAACGCAGAAAAAAGTGTCAGTCAAATAAATCACTTGCCAAACATGAGCAATGGGGGAGGCTGCCGGGGGCGGGGCATACGCCCACTCCCCCACTCCCTGCTGCCACTCGACGCAATGCGACTTGACAGAGAGCGACGCGCAAAGTAGATTTTTGGGGCCCCTCCAGACGGCTGGCAATGTCAACGTCGAGCGTAGCAAACGTTTGTCTCGCTCACTCTGTGTGTGGATGTGTCTCTGTGTGTGTGTGTTGGGGAGTATGCCTTGGTGTGTGTGTGTGCGTCGCACATAGTTGAAGCCAAGACACTCGACGTGAAGCGACGGCGGCGACGAAGAAGACGACTGCGACTGATGCCGCTGATGGATGGCGATTGTCATCGTTGTTGTTGTTGCTTTTGTTATTCCTTTTGTTGTTGCTGTTGCACCCCCAAATCGAGGCTTGTTGTGGCAAAGCAAATTTTGTAATTATGCAAAAGAAAACAGACGCAACGCGGAAGAATCCAATCAGTGCAAAGTAAGCTGCAGGAGAAGATTACGCAGCCTTGGCTGATGGATCGAATTCCAAATCGATAGGCAGGCCGCAAAGTTGCCACATTACATAAACTCTGATTTTCATTGCCATTTTTCAACACTCTTTTCATAATTCCTATTTCTCAACACACTCCTTACAATATTTCTCTCAATTAATTTTGACAATCATATAATAATATAAAATATATACAATATAATAATCGATACAATTTCGATAACTTATTCACTTAATCGATGCTTCAACATGACTGTTATTACGCATTTTACAACACTGCAGTGCCAACAAATGAGCAGAGAGAGCAGTTTCCGCCGCTACCGTGCAATAGATGGCGTCAGTTGTGCGGCGAACGAGCTTATCGCAGTTTCATTACGTTTATTGTCGTTGTCATCAGCGCGGACAGACACGGAAACTCTCCCTCGCGGCCTCTACCCCCGTCTGCCCTGCCCCTACCCTCATTTCCACCTTCGTCGCCGCTTACTGCTTGGCTGCAATTCGCGCTGTACGCACAACAAGCGAAGCAACACTTCCGCTGCCTGCTTAAAATAAAACTTGATTCTGGTTTGCAGGGCGCATTAGAGGGTAAGCAGGGGCTGGGGGGAAGCGAGGGGGGACTGGTTGGGCATGCAATTCTAAGCACCGCAACAAAAGCTGAGCACAACATCAACATCTAAATGCAGCGCGCCATAGAAAAATGAAAAAAACGCAGTTTCCGTACAGCAAACAAGCAAAAACAAAAACAAAAAACAAAAAACAAAAAGCAAAGGCAGCGCAGGCAACAGAAACGAGAGAAAAAATATAAAAATACTTAAGCGTTAGCTGCGTCGATTTGTGCCGCCCACAAGATGCTGCGAGGCAGGCTGAGGCTGCAGCGCGTCCTTCAGTCGGGGCAGGGGCGTGGCACTGCTGGCTTTACACTTAAACACGTAGCAGCCCGCGGCAGTTGGCTTCAGTCAGCCCCTGTCCCCTCCTCTCCCCATCTCACGCACTCTGTTGGCTTCCTCTGTCTACCCCCTCCCTCCCTCCCCCTGCTTTTCGCCCTCTCTTATGGCGCTGCGTTGTGTTTTAAGCGCCTGAAAGTATGCTACAAGTTTTTGCATTTGCTTAAAAGCCCCGCTCGGCACTCGTTGGAACCAATTTGGAAGAGCGGGGAAATGGGGCGAAGAGGAGTGGCATGGCAAACAGTATTTACCATACAGCATTTATTTTCCGTGAAAATGCAGCTTTCACTGCTGCTCCTGCTGCTGCTGGGGGTTTTTCTGGTTTTGTTTAAGCATTTTGATGCGTGTTTTAAGCGCCTGCATAAATTGATTTATTCTGTCGAGGCGAGTCGCAGCAGCAGCTGCTGTGTTGCAGCCCCATTTTATTGCACTATCTGTCCATCTGTCCGTCTGTCTGTCTGTCTGCCTGTCGGACTGCTTGTTTGTCTGCTTTGCTTGTGATTTATTAGTTTTGCAGCCAGCAAATTCAAAAACTCAGCTGCCCCTTGCCTCAGCTCCTCTTGCGGCTAATGCTGAATTCATTAAATAATAAATAAACATAATAAAATCTACCAAACAATGCTTGTATCTTCACATGTTCATCTGTCCAACTATCTGTCCAACTCTCTGTCCCTCTCTCACTCTCTCCCTCTCCCTCTCTCTCTTCCCTTACCCCTCTCCATCTACTTTGCTCTCAATCTGTCTGTCCCTCTGCATATCTGTCCAATCTGTGTGTGGTTTAGGCAGCAGCTCGTTTATCTGCAGCGCATACAGACAATTTCCCCACCTACGTCACAGTGTAGGTGCCATAACAACAACAACAACAAAAACTACAACAATACCCTGTACAATGGCACTGTCGGACTGGGAGTGGGGTGGGTCAACAGTTTCGGTTGCTGTTTGGCGGTGACGTTTTTGTATAATTAATTTTTCTTGTTCACTGGTTTTGTACAATCAACATTCGATGTAAAAACACTGCAAACAAGTGCAGCGCATACAAGCGCACTTAAAGTGCACACACACGCACGCACACGCATACTTACACTCACTCACACACACTCGCAGAGGGAAAATGCCACCGCAGGACTTAAAACAGGAACAACGACGGAACGAAAGCTTGGCCGAACCAGGCATCCTTTACGTCGCTCGCATTCCATGCTGCCTGCGTGTGTGTGTGCTGTGTGTGTTGCCTGTGTGTGTGCCAGTGTGTGTGTGTGTGTTGTGTGTGCTTTTGGGCTACTTGCATATGCAAGCAAAAATGTTAAAGCAAATAAGAAAGAGTGTGAAAACAAGCAGCTTGTCATGTAAACAAGTAAACCAATAAGTGCACTATGCGTGTGTGTGTGTGCGTATATATGTGTGTGTGTGTTTGAGTGTTCATGAGAGTGAGAGTAGGGTCAGGCTTTGAGCTGCTCGACAGCCTGCTGTGTTATAGTCGGACAGCGCAGGCGGCAAAGGAAAAGGAACATTTTTAGCTGCTACACCTTATAGAGCACGCCCCTTTAAATGCCATAGATACCCTAAATAGTCAGTCCACTAAGCACTAGAACTACACTACATCAAGCCTTCCTCTTGAATCTTGTAATACCTTCTGATAAAACTTACAATTGTCCATTTTTGACAGCCCATCAATTAATTGCAAGGAAAGAACGACTCCGAATGTAACCTATTTTAAAACGACCTATTCCTTTGACCCAACTAATTCATCCCATTAACTCTAACATTTATGTATCTATAACAAGTTCAAGTTAAACTACTTAATAATATCGCATTTAATCTCAATCTGGCAGACACTTATGGCCATTTCTATAGAAATTTGTATACAAACTGAACAACTCCTGCTATATAATTAATCGCTGGTAAAATTAATATTGTTCACTTATTTATAGCACAAGAATAGTTAATTAATTATCAGTCATGATTAGTAGAAAGAACTTGAGAGGCTTGACTTAGTCACAGTCTGTTACCAAGAAAGTTGCCTTCGACTACGCCCTCTGCACCATTAGTCCCGCCCGCTCAAAGTTTACTTTTCTTTATTCTTTGCTTTCTTTTCTTTTTTTGGGCAAATAAAAAATTGTTTAATGAGTTCAGCTCTCTCTCTCTCTCTGTCTCTTCTTTTGTTGTTATTTCGCTGCTGTTTATACAATTTGTTTACGCAACGCGTGACGCTTAAATGCTAAAAAATGCAAATGGAGATGGCCCACGTTGGGCGCCCACCCGCTTGTCTACCCTCTTTGTTTGTCCCGTTACGCTTTGCGTATTGTTCTTATTGTTTTTCTTTTAGCCTTTCGCCCTGTAGGTTTTTGGGGAAGTGCATTTGGTAAAGAGTGGGAAGGGGATTAGAGTATATAGAAGAGCTGAAGGGATAACGATTTGGAATACTTATAGATATAATAAAACTTAAAGAGGTAATTGAAGGAGCCGATCTGGCAAAGAACCCCTGAATCTCATGCTAAATCCTCATGGTGTAATGGGACTGAAGATCTCAAGTTTATCTTTCTGTGTTAACCCTTACTTTGTGCCATCTTTCCAGCTCTGTCTAACTTATCTGAACTGTCTTTGGGTCAGACTCTTCCTTAGAGCATCCCCAGTTCGTTTTCAGCATTTTGTCTGTTTTCATTTTAAAATTTTGAATTAATTTGCTTACGCATCGCCCGCAATGAATCGGCCAGAAATTAGCATATTTTTTGTGCAGCTCTGATCGATTTGTGGTGCCCAAAGAAGGGAACCCTCCTCCTCCTCCTCCTCCTCCTCCTCCTCCTTCTCTCAGCGACTTGAGGCACTTTGCAGTTGGTCAGGGCATCCCGCGGGCAACTGGCACTCCCCCACAGCCAGAGGGGAGTGTGCGGCATTTGCCTAACTTATGATTCGCGAAAAAATTACATTAGAATTGCAAATTGGCGGGCGGTGTCGTTGCAGGGGAGGGCGTGGCCAAGGGGGCGAGACGGCAGGGCATTCAGCATGACTAAATAAAAGTTGTGTCTTTGCAGCGGAATTTGATTTAGCTCGCGGGGGGGGGGAGTATACTGGGCATATAGTACACTGCTGGTGTGCGGGAGTGGAACGAGTAGGAGAGTAGGGAGAAGTGAGGGGTAGGGGAGGGGGAGGGAGACCAGCAACAACAAACAAACTCAAACATTTATGACAATAACTTCTTAAATGCGATGCCTGTGGCAGCGCAGAGCAGACCAGCCGCAGCACCGCTTCGCCTTTCTTCTGCACCCCCCGTCCCCTCCCCTTGCCTCGTGCCACCCTGCAGGTTATATAAGGATATGCAAGGGACTCTCTCCCGGGCTGCCTGAGCTGCCTGCCTGGCCGTCTCCGGGGCTGGCGTTGAATTGAATTACTTTTGCGCCAGTTGAAATTTCAATTGCCCGTACGGGTAGGCAGTCAGTAGGGGAAGGGAAAGGGGGAGAGGGAGAGGGGAGTGAGGCAGCTGGGCACAAAAGGCGAAAGGCAAACGACAGCGTCGACAAGGACAACGTGAACGACGGCGACGGCGACGCACATGTGCAGTCATATGCAATGCCAGCAACGGAGGCAGCAGCGGCACAGCCGGAAACGGAAATGCATGCTGGCATTTTAGCATGGCACCCGCACACACACACACTCGCACACACACACACTTGCACAAATGAGGCGTTGAATAATTGAAGACATAAATTCGCACTTGCACAGCGAAAAACCGTTATTTTTTCTCTCTTCTTCTGCGCATTTCTTTTTATTCGCCTTTTGTTATTATTATTATTATTTCGTTTCGCTACGCTGCGTTCGTCTCTCTCTCACATTTCGGCAGGGGGTGGGGCATAGCGCACTTCCGGTCAACCTGCCGTCATTCGCTTTTCATATGCCACGCCCACCGCACTCCGCCCTGCTCTCCTCCCCTCCATCGCTGTCCATCTGTCTCGCCCGCGCTATCTCAGCATGTTTAATTCACAATCTCAGGGGGCGAAGCGAGCGAGCACAGCGTACAGCGCTTTGCGACCTCTGCACTCAAGTGCGCAGTCAGAGCGCCTCCCCCCCCCCCGTCTACCATTCTTCCCCTACCTCCCCCCACCCTCCTGCTGCCCATGCCTGTCCACTTGTGAGCGGGAGCCGAGCGAGAGTTGCTCGTTTAACTTTCATGAAATTATAATTTGCTTTGTAATTCGAGCATCCTTAGCAGGCCGCCAGCAGCAACAGCGAGGGGTCGCTCAGGAAGGCAGCAGCAGCAGCAGCAGCGGCACGAAGAGAGGAGCAACTGAAGCAGCAGGAGAAGCTCCAGCAGCAGCTGCCTTGGCCGAGGCAGCGAGTACATTGCAAATATTTTAATTAACGAAAATTGTTCAGCAAGTTGTATTATGTGCGGCATATAGCTTATATACATATGTATATCGCAGCATATACCCCATATAGCATATAGCACACACTATATGCAACGTATACTCCATATACTGCCCCTGCCACATAAGCTCCGACGGGGGCAACTTTGGCTGACCGAAAGCAATCCCATTAGAAATCTCAATTCGAGTCGCAAGTCGCACTCAGAGTGCGCTATCGAGCAGCTGCTTTCGTTTGAATTAAGACGCACACACAGTGGCACACTCACACACACACACAGTCTCACTTATGTGGCACACACTCACATATATCTTACTTATGCTCGCAAAGATTAAAAGTTTTTCACTGCCGCCGAAGCATGCAAGAACTTGCCTAAGCTGTAACATCTTTGTATGGCAGACTCGCCTGCCCCTGCCACGCCCTCCTGCCCCCACTCCATCAGCTCCCACTCCGTCTCGCTTTTTGTGCTTGTCGTCGTCTTCATTTTTTGTATATAACCCGCTCAGGTTGCTCGGCCTGCCGCAAAATCTGCTCCATGTGGCCGCAGAAAAGGCAGGCCAGGCCGACCCCAGGGGTGCCATCTCAGGGAGGAGACACAGGGAAGGGGGAGGGAACCTTTACAAATCCGAAATCGATATTAATTAAATTTTAGTAGCTAACGCGAATCTCAAGCGAATCTCTTTCCCACTGAGCATCTTTTCTGCCTGCTCGACACAAAAAAGGTGACCAACTTTTCATTCTCTTCTCTTCTTCTTTGCGATTTTGCGGCCATCTCATTAAAAGTGATGACAAGTTGCGAGTTGGCTTTGCTAGAGGCTTTTTTCATTAGTGCAAAATACTTTCGAATGGCCCTGCTAATGCCCGATACAAGGTCGGGCAGCAAAGGGAAGGTACAGCCTGTGTGTGGGAATTATCTATCAGTTAAACTGATAAATAGATGGAAAGTAATGTGGGAATAAGACTATGGAGTGGGTTAAAGATTTAGTGTTCTGAATTATGTCTGCTAGTCTAGGGAGCTATGAAGAAGAAGAATGACTTAAAGAGAGACAAACGAGGTCTGAAACTTGTAAAGAGTATTGTAATGCATTCGCTGTTTTCAACTTAAGGAATGTTTTCAGTACATAATCTTAAGTTGGTTTCATATATTACAATTAACAACAGCAACATGCATTCTCAGCTGAGGTTTTAGATAATTATTAGGTATATTTTGCATAGTATATTTGGCATACTATGTATATGCTACGATTATATGTTCCACAGTATCAATATCAGCTCTCTTTTCAAGCTTTATATATTCATACTGTGTGCTTTGGAGTATATTAGGTTTATTATATTCTTTGCAATGACCCTTCAACCTGGAATGTAAATTGTTTATTTAATTTAAATATTTCGTTTTATGGCGTCTTTATGTTCAATTCAATTGAAAAGTTTCCCCCTAGCGACGCAGTCAAGCGTATTAAAAACTACTTCATTTTCGCAACCAGCACGCACACACACAGTCTCTGTTTCCCTTGCACTCTCCCTCCTCTCTTTCTTCTCTCTTCTCAGTCATCTTCTTCTCTCGCTCTCCCTCTTCCTCTTATTTCCCCTCACCCAATCCATATGTAAATCTCGCATTGCTCTTTGAGCTGCCATGACCTTTGCTTTAGCTAAGGCCAGCTTTGTCTGTCGATTGTGACCCCACCCATCTATACTGCCCTCCCCCTCCGCCTCCACTCTGCTCTCTTCCATTTGGCTGCCTTAAATTTGCACTCTTTCTGCCATTAATAGTTGATCTACTAAGCCGGGCAGCAGCATAAACTATGCAAAAGCTTGCCCTCATTGCCATTTGCCGCTGCTGCTTCCCTTCCTTTCCCCTCTCCCTCTGTACTGTTGCTGTCTCTGTCTCACTTAATTGTTCAAATCTGCATACACAATTTAATATTCATACTTGCGTTTCATTCGCAGCAGCAGCAAAACAAAAGCAACTTACGGATTACAAAACTGAATCCTTTTTTAATTGAAATCAACTCGTTCTGCCTCCACCGCACAAACCGTATACACCCTGTATACATAGATGGAGACAAATCCCATGCTGTGCTGACTCGGCACAGTCCACTCATTAATACACAGCGAGGGTTGCCACTGTTGTTGTTGCTGCTGCTCCGTCTGCTGCTGCTGCTGCTGCCTTGTCAATTGATGCGTTTTTGATTGCAAATTTGTCACAAACATTTCCCTTGAGTGCACTGCTGGGAAATCTTCCCTCTCTATCTCCCCCTCTCTCTCTCTCTTTCCCTCTCTCTTTCTCTCTCTTAAAGCATGTGTGTGCGCTCGCTGCTGGCATTACTCATACGTCGTGTGGGTCGCAGAAAGCAACTTAAATTCTACTTACAGCCAAATATGTAATAAATACGAGCTTAAAAAAGTTTATCTGTATCTCCAACCGCACGCAGTCATGTGCTCAGCCCCCGACAGAAAGTCAGGGAGAGCAATACATACATACATATACATATATCGTATATCTATATAGATACTATATACATATGTACATGCTGCCAGTTATATCTGGCATATAGAGCAGTCGCTGCTGCTGCTCCTCTTTTTTTGCTGTCGTTGAGCAAAAGTTTTAGAAAGATGTTCCGTATCCGCTGCCACGCACCCACCACCTCCCCCTCTGACTGCCACTTCCCTCTGCCCCTCCCTAAGCCGGCACTTAGACAACTCGCACGTCCAGCTACCAAAAGTTCATTTCATTTTCATCCTCTTCTTGCTCTTCTTATTTTTTATTCCAATACACACGCTGAAAAAAGTAAGTGGAGAGTGCGGGAAGGAGATCGAGGGGAGGGGATAGGGGAGTGAAGAGGGGAGTGGAGAGTGTAGAGAAATTCGAGTACTTTACGCGCTCTTTTTTGGCTTTCATTAAATGCGTCAATTCAATTGCAGCTTTAACTTCCTCATGCACTTAAAAAACTGTAGCAATTTTTTCCGTTTTCCATTTTCCTTTTTGATTTGTCGTTTTTCATTTTTGAATGCGCCTAAAAGCAAAGTCGGTGGAAAATCGCACTGAGAAAACTGTCAAGTAAGCACGAAAAGGCAGCAGCATCAGCATCAACGGCAGCAGCAGGAAAACCGCCAGCAAGATGAATTACTGTAAATTGTTCGCTTAGAACTTTTCGGTTTGAACTTTTATAGCCACAGCCGGATGGGGCAAGGGAAGGGGGTAGGAAGTAAGTCCGACTGAATATGCTGATCATTTAAAGTGCTGTAAATCTCTAGCTGAATTTAAGTTCTCTTCACACTGCCAACTAGTTGCATATAGGTTGCAATATTTCCATTACCCAAAATTGCACTCTAATTGCAGTTTATGCACGAAAGTATGCTATAAAAAGTTTTGTGGCAAATGAAGCGAAATAGAGAGAGAGAGAGGAGAGAAGCAGCATATGAGAGATATGAGGAACAGCTGCAGGTGATGACCGAGCAAGAAATGGAGCTAAGAGAACGTACTCTTTGTCCTACATTTCTTCTTCTCTGCCTTTTCTCCTGCAGTAGCTCTGCTTTTGTCTTTACTCACAGACTTCCTTCATATTGGACTCTCTTGTCTCGCATTGTTTCGCCCGGTACACGCTCTCACTCTCTTTAGGATCTCCTTGTCTCTTATTGCTTCTAATTATATATATATCTGACTCTCTCTCCCCTGTTCTCTCACTTTCTTTCTCTCTTCTCTCTTCTTATTATCTTTAGAGGTAACCTCTCTCTCTCTCATTTTCTTACAACCTTCTTTCTCTGTGTTCTGCTTTCTTCTACTCTTTCTCTTTCTTTCTGCCTTTGTTGGTTTTGGTTTGTTCACCTCTATCTCTTTATTAACTCTGTGTTTCTCTCTTCCTTGCTCTCTCTATCTCTTTTACTCTCCCTTTATCCCTCATCCATTGCTCTCTCGATCTATCTTTGTATCCCTCTTTCCATCTCTTTCAATATATCTATCTTTCTCTATCTCTCTCTATATATATCTCTTTGTCTCTCTCTATCTCTCTCTGCTCTCTCTCCTACTTTTCTCTTTCTTTCTCTTTCTCCTTGTTCGATTTATAGCTAGAAGGAACTTTCTCTGACCTTTTCCTCCTTTTCTCTCTCTCTCTCTCTTTCTCTCTCTTTCTCTCTCTCTCTCTGTCTCTTGGTTGCTTTTAAGTTTCTCGCTGCTTGCCACTTTGGGGCACAGCTCATGTATGCCGCATAAATAACAATCACCCGCAGCAGTTTTTTTCGACGGCGAAACATTCATTAATGTCAGGCACAGCAGAGGCAAAGGCAGAGCAGAGGCAGAGGTACAGCCAGAGCAGAGGCAGAGGCAGAGGCAGAGGCAGCGCTTGAAAGGCAGCAACAGCGCGACTGCGACGGCGACGTTCGTCTAGTTGGCAGCCACATAATGTGCCGCAAAACGCATAAAAACACACAGCCACACAGTCACACTGTCCCACACATACACACACACACTCACTCACTCACACACTGACTGCCAAAAGTGTCTGCCTGCTGTCCCTCTGTCTGTCTGTCTGTCTGTCTGTCTGTCCTGCCCGCTGCTTTATATAACGATTACGATAATGAAGCGTCGTCGTTTCAAGCGGGCGCAGCATTTTTCGTGCTCACACACACAAAATAAGCCGAATGAATGCCAGAGCCACTATCCAGCAGAAGGAAGAGGGGGGCGTGGGGGTAGAGGAAGCAGGGAGGGGGGTCAGCAGCAGCCTCTGCTCGTCGCAGCGTCTGTCGTTGATGGCTTTTTGAAGTTCTCAGCACAGGCGGCGCAATGATTGAGCAAGCCAGGGCAGGGGGGAAGGGGGAGTGGAAAAGGAAGGGGAAGGGCAGAGAGGGTGGAGAAAGGGGGGGGGGTAACTGAATAAGGGGCAATGCCGTCGCGGGGGATTATGACGAATTAATGAATTCAGATTTAAATAAAAATACGCAGCTGCAGCCTGCTTGTTAGTGCGCTGACATCGCAGACGACGCTGCCACGCCCACTCTGCCAAGGCTGGGGGGAGGGGGAAAGGGGAATGAGGTAACGCGCTGCACTTGTGGATTGTGGCACGCTTAACGTTTGCTAATAGAATTAAAGTTTGCGGGCAGTCAGCTGTCGCCTGCCTCTGCCTCTATCCCTGCCTCTGCCCCTGCCCCGGCCTCTGATCTTCCCTATGCCCCTCCCTCTGTCCCTACCCCTGCCTCTGTCCATGCCTCTGCCTCTGCTCCAGTGCCTCCCCTTGTTCGTACTTCCTTAATGAGCTCGACCAGCGCGTAATTATGACAACCAGTGGGCGTGGCATTTGAGCATGATAGGCCAAACAGTTGATATAAAAAAGGCGGCCAAGTGGGCGGCGACGTTGGCGTGGCAAGGCAGTGAGCAGGTGATGCAACTGTTGCCTGCTTAATTAACAACAACAATTGCCGCCATTGCAATTGCAATGCCCCTTCCTCCCTCTCCCCCCACCCCGCTCTCTACTGTTCCCTCATCCCACCGCGAGACAGGTAATTTTTATTGTTGTTGTCTCTTTCGTGCTGCGCGTGCAACCTTCGGGCCTGATGGTTTTGTGTGTTCGGCATTGTTGTGGCTATTTTTGTTGTTGTTCAAATTGTTGTAGCCGTTGTTTTTGTTGCTGTTGTTGTTGCTGTTGTTGTTGTTGTTGTTGATTGTTAATTGAAAAACAATGTTGTTCTCGCTTGCACCTCGACGTAGCTGCACTTTAAGCACAACGCATTGCCAGTAAAGCAACGACAGCAACAACAACAACAACGAGGAACTAGCCCAGCAACAACAACAAGTGAAGCAAGTACAACAACAATTTCAACTCCAATTGCAGCTCGCAACTGCGAACTCGACTCGGGTCGCGGCGTGAGGCTTAATTAATTTTTATAAGGCGCTTGTTATCGCCCACGTCGACTCGCATGTAGGCGGGGGAAAGGGGCAGCAGGAGGCGTGGCCAAGTGCACTTTAATTACAATGCACAGAAGTTGCCTTAAGCCCATTGATTAAACTTAATCAATGACCACAAGCAGCCGCCACAACAACAGCAGAGACAGTGGCAGAGGCAGAGGCAGAGGCAGTGGCAGAGGCAGAGGCAGCCTCGCCAGATCGCGTCAAAAGCAGCCGCAGGCAGCCAGAGGCAAAGGACAAGCTGCAGGCAGCTCATTAATGTTCACCATACTCCCTCCCCCCTTCCCCTCCTTCTCTTTGGTGGGCAACTTTGACAGGCGAAGTGCAATTAGCGTCAGGGCCAAAGCGAAAAGTTGTCATATTAAAATATTGAATGGCAACGAGGCCAGATGAAAGTCGAGAAAGAAAGAGAACTAAGGCTCAAGCTGTAAGAATAAGGTAAACCAAACAGAGAACACAATTACTATCAAATGCCAGCTAATTGAAACGGATAACAGGAACTCATAAAGCCAAGCTGACAGATATAGTGGCGGTTTATAAACAGTTTCTCGAGTAATCAGGATTAAGGCTGTATGAGGTCTTTGTCTGACGCTCTGTCTATGTATGTTGTGATAGATTGTGTCTCTTTTTCTCTCTTTACATCTCTCTGTCTATCTCTCTCTCTCTCGTCCTCTCCCTCTCATCATTTCTTTCTCTCACTCTCTCTTTTTGTCTTTCTGTCTGTCAGTCTCACTGTCTGTCTCTGTATCTCATTGTCTTTATCTTTCTTGGTCTGCAACTAGAACTCTTTCTTCTTTTACCTTTTTCAGTCTGTTTGCCCGTCTTTCTCTACGTCTCTATCTATCTCTATTTGTCTCTGTCTATCTTTCGCTGTCTGTCTTTGCCTGGCACAGTATTTTGTCAGTTTGTCTCTTTCTACATCCAAGTCCACGTAGTCTTTCTGTCTATTTCGCGTTCTCCCTCTGTCAGCCTGTCTATCTATCTTTCTGCCTGCCTGTCTACCCGTATGTCTCTTAACTGTCTGTTTGTCAGTCACTCTGTCTGCCAGTCTGTCTCTCTGTCTGTCACTATATGTCTCTATTCGTCTCTTTCTGTTTTTTACCTGTACCTGTACCTGTCTGTCTCTCTCTCTCAAACATCACATAATAAAATATTTTATTGTTTCTTATCCGATGGTAATAAAATTAATAAGACAGAAAGAAGACATGAAAGACAGACAGAAAGAAAAATACAAAGCTTAGGCCCATTTTAAAGACCCAAGTAAAAGTAATCTGATTCTAAATAGATTATAGATTACAGAACTTGAACGTTGTATTGTCTATCATCTTTAAGGTCTCGGCTCTCGTCTGCTAACTGCTTTGTCTCAATATGCTCCCAGATAACTTACTTTAGCTAATAGAAATATAAGTGACAAATTGATATACCTTCCATTAATAACCCCTGCCAGATATGTAGGGGAAACGAAAGGCGAGTTGTTCAAGTTATTTCATCAGCGCAAAGGGAGCTGTTAACAGGCCATAACGAGCTTTACGAACTTCAAAGTCTTGACTCAGTTCGTTCGGTTAGTTAGTTGCATAGTTTGGCCTGTTTGACAGCCGACTATTATTATAAGTTCCCTTCCTCGGCTCCATAATGACCGAAACTTTCTCGCTCTGTCTACGGCTGAATCGGTGTGTGTGTGTCATTGTCTATGTGTGTGTGTGAGTCGGGGCCATTGTTTGCGCTCTCCCTGCAATTAGCAACAGTTTTGTCTGCTCGCTGCCTTCAGTCGCATTCGCTCATTAATTGAGTTGCGCACTCTTTAAACTCACTGGGAAACTCAAAGAAAAGAAAATGGAAAATAAAAAGAAAGTTGCAAATTATGCAGTTAAATAAAATACTCATTTCCCCTTTGCTCTTCTCATTGCAGATCGAGGATGCCATGCTTATGTTCGACAAGCAGACTAATCGACACAGAGGTGAGTAATGATATTATCAATGAAAGTAATAATGAAATAGCCGTGAAAATAATTAAAGATGACAACACTGATTGGGAAATATATATTGCAATGCATTTGACAATAAATGAATAAATAAATAAGTAAAAATAAAGAAACTAATAATGAAAGTAGTAATGTAATAGCGATGATGACATCAATGAAAGTTGTAATGATAACAGCAATGAAGACAGCAACACCAATTTTGTGAATTCAAATAAAATAAGATTAATTATCAAAAAATAATGAACAAAAACTAAGTAATGATAATAGTAATGAAAATATAAATGAGAATAGTAATCAGAACAGTAAGAAGAATAGTAAGAAGAATAGTAACGAAAATAAGAAAGAGAATACCTAAGCGAATGATTAGCAAAATACTAAGAATCTTTAATGAAATATAATAATATATATACATATATCATAAATACTTTACAAATAATAATGCAAAGATTATAAACATTAATAATAATTATTCCGGTAACAATGATAATTCTAATAATCCCCATAGTACTTTTAATAACAAAAGAAAAGTCATTAATAATTCGAAAAATATTCGACATAGAACTCGTCCGCACAATACTTTCCCCTCCCATCTCTTGCAGACCCTCTCTCTCTTTCTACACTCAACTCGCTGCCGTAGATTGCGATACTTTTTCAGTAGCTCCGTTTCCTGAATTTAACGATGCAGAAGACGCAGCCGGAAGTGCGAGCGTTTTGCGCAATGTTCTGTTCTGTCAACGAGTGACAGATACAGTTATAGATATGCTACATGCTACATGCTACATGCTGCTTGTACAAATGGCTAATACACTTTTCAAGCGGGGGCGGCACAGGGGCAGGAGCAGGGGCGAAGGCATTAAACCGACCCTGGCCAACAGGATGCAGCAGCTCAGCGTGAGGGAGCGTGGAAAGGGGGCCAGGGAGCGGGAGATCCGCAAAGATTACCTGCCAATGCAACCGGATATAACCAGGAACACACTCGCACTGCCACAGCAAATGGATGGATGAGTTGACCTGGGCAGGGCTGGCAGTGCTGGTAGTGCTGGCAAGCCATGAATGGCTTGAGTGGGTGGCGTGTCCAACTGGTAGCTTGGTCCGGCAAGGCTTAAATCTCTCCCAGCGCACATCCGCTGCACAAGAACTTGTAGCGCACGACTGCGCTCGCTGTCCACCTCGGCCCTTATCCCTGTGCCTGACCCTGCTCCATTTGCACTGCGTCCCGCGTCCTGTGTCCTGTGCCCGACCCAGGCGACCTGTACCTGTGACCTGGGCGGAACTGTCTCCGTGTCGTTGTCAATTCTGCTTATTAAAGTTTTAAATGACGCGCCGAAATTCGCATTGCGAGCCGAGTCCGACGCCCATTGACATGTGACAAGCGAGAGGGATAGAGCAGAGGGGGGTGGAAGGCATGAGGCAAGAGAGGAAGCAGGAACTGGGCTAGCAGAGGATCCACCTGAGACATGGAATATTAAGATTGATGTGCCCATTTCGCGACTACGGACGCATCAGGGAAGACACACACAGAGACCCACTCACACGAGGCAACACAGCCTCTCACCCACACACACACATTTACACCATACACACACTCAAACAGACACATTCAGCCACCCACACAGCTGCAGCTAACAATGTCTCTGTCCGAAAGTAATTAGCTGCCCGCCCACACGACCACACCCACACTTGAAAACTCACTGGCAAGCATCAATAGTTGCCAGGCAAACACACACATACACTCCCACTCAGGCACGCACACACACACACTCCTCCTCACCCACACACATCTCCCTGAACTACACCCACTGTAACTGCTACACGTTCCGTTGCTGTTCACTTGTTTTCGGCCCACTGTCCAAGCAAATTACGCACACGGGAATAAGAAAACATGATTTTTGCTTGTATGCGGACCATAAAAAATTGTTGCATACTTCGCGGCGCCACAAGAAGATGGACTGAGGGGAAGCGGGCGAGCGGAAGAGCGACAGCGCGAGTGAGCGATAAGCAGAGCGAGCCACAGAACATTTCGTTTAATTGGACGCTGGAGTACCGAAAGCTGCATCATGATGCAGCCTGAATACGACAGAAGCCTCTCCCCGCAGCCCCTTTCTCCCCTTAAACATAAAGCGAGTGTTGCGAGTGGCAATAAAAACAAGCAGCGCCCCATTTAAAAATTATGTGATGTGCTGCAGTGGCAACAAGAGGGAGAAGCAGAGTGGGAAAAGGGGAGACTGAGTTGGAGGGAATGGAGCAGCGAGGTCGAGCGGAAGCAGCCGAGCGCCGAAAGATAATTCCAGTATATGAAAACCCCTCACATAAAGCTGACAATCGCTCTCGTTGCGGATTTATTTGGCAACAAGAGCAACAGCAACAACAAAGGGAAAAAACATTTTAAAATAGGTTGATTAAGTTAACTTGCTAGAATATGGCGGGGAGTACTATACAGCATGGAACTATCTGAATACCAAGTGGAATACAACATGATTTTTATTTACATGGTAACTAAATGATAGAGTAAGGAAATAAAAGGGAAGGGAAATTATGGAAAATATGAAGAATAACAAAGTTGGACAAAGAACGTAAGGAATTATCAACTATCTGAAATAAATGTAGGAAAATATATTGTAGTAAAACTGCAAAATAAATAAAAAAAAGAGTTTAAATCGAGAAGTTGAACGAGAGAGTCGTCTATAAACTTGTCGTTGAGTCGCTGTGGAAGAGAAATTGTTAAAGGCAGACAAGTCGGTTTGATTTTTAAAATAACTTCGATCGGTAAAGTTTTTTAAAGTAGAACTAAAGTGGAGTGAAGAAACTTATTATTTGTACTATCTAATATGTACTACTATTACTTAATATATCATATATAAAACCAGAACTAAAAGATAGTTTCGGGATATTGATAGTTCCTACACAAGGTTTACAATCCATGACGTATATATGTTATGTTGCGATATGTTGTGGGCCGAATTTAATGGAATTTTGTAGACACGTATATATATAATTCTCGGTTTATTAAATTTGCCTGCAATAAAAAACAAATAACGAAGATTGATCGATTTGTATCACAGCTATACGATACATCTGTTCGATCCAGCTCGTTCCGACTTATTTATAGCGTGCAGTAATACCGCAATAATAACCTTAAAGCTGAGGGAATAGTTTGCGCTGCAACAGTCAGACGGACGGACAGAGGAACGGACGGAAATTAATAAATTAATATTCCCTCTGCAGGAGGTATTTCAATGCAGAAACTTTATTTCAGTATATATAACATTAATGAATATGATCATATTTTAAAAGCATTCTCAATAAATTGACTAAAAATCCTTCACTTTACTGTAGGAACACACAACTATTCTTGCAATAATACCGAGTTGAATGTATGTAGATTTTTTCTTTACTGTGGTAATGCTTTAATTGTTTGTCTCTTTCCTGTCGAGTCTGTCCATTAATTCTTAATGAACGCTGTCAAGCTTATCACAGTCTTAAAGTCTTCAAAATGTTAATTCATTTAAATCAGACTTGTTTAAATAAATCTCTTTAAGAACTGCCAAAATAGTATCGCATATGTCAAACCTCATTAGACTAGAAGATAACTTTTGGCATTTACCTTCCAAGTGACATTTCAAAGCTGCGTAGTGGAAGCACTATGAAACTACATAAACATTTAAAGCGTAGCCTCAATGGCCTTAGCTCGATTTGTGATTTGCACATTACTGTGACATGCAAGACGTTTTACCGTTATTGACATGAGGAGGCCTCCGCGCTGGCATTGTTCGCAGGACACGTCAATTTTGCAAATTACAATTGCTTTGGGCCCGGGGTCGATGCGGAATACATTGAATGAAATATGCAGGCGTTGTTAGTTAGCTGCCTCGGCCTGGCAGCAGCAACAGCAACTGCCCAACTTCTCAGGCAGGACACCCGCACGACCAGTCGACCGACTGACCTATCTTCTCCACCCACCACTGACCATATAGTTCCCCTGCTTGGCCCGTGGGGTGTTGCCTCCTCAAGTCAATAGAAAATGTGTGTCGTTAATCAAAAGGTATTAGTTGTAGCTGTAGGGGTGAGCCAGGGAGACGGAGGGAGGGGAAGACAGGAGTGGGAGAGAAAGAGAGAGAAGGAGAGGTAGAGAGAGATAGAGGGAGAGGGAGAGGGATCGGGAAAAGGAGCTGCCTTCATTGCCACGAGACGACATCGCTGGCGACTTTTTGTACAGTTGGACGATGTACGACCTTTTACCATGAGTTGGACTAACGCTGCTCTAGGGCTTGCCAGCCCCTGCCGCCTGCCTTCTGTCTTCCCCCTCTCCCCGTTCCTTCCTGTCCCTTCTCCGTCGCGCTGCCTACAGCCACTTGCGATATGCCTGTAATTGCATTTTATCGATCCAAGCGAGAAGGTTCCCATCGTGCTGTACATGTGGCAATTGCCAGCGTGTGCACACTTACAATTGCACACACTCCACACACACACACACACGCACACACAGTCGCAGCGACATAGCAACTATAATAAAGAAGGCGAAAAAAGGCGAGCAAAGACGTCGCTGGTTGCTCAGGCTACACGGCAGCAAGTTTGTTACTCATTCATAAATCATGTGTGCACCGACAGACAGACGGGAAGGACAAGAGGACGCATACACACAGTCATACACGACAGACAGACAATACACACACTCACTCAGGACAACCTGGCAGCGTGGACACTGCAAGTTGCAGCGACGTATTTCCAACTAAGGCTGCAGTTGGCCCTAAAAAGTAAGCGAGGCATTTTATCAATACTAGGAAAACCGAAGGTGGGAGGAAGGCAAGGGAAGGAGGTTGGGCAAACGAAAACTATATGAATATGCCATAAAACAATATAGGCTGGCATACAAACATCTGCAGCAGCAACAACACAAATTGCAAGTACAGTAGCACTTGCAGCAGGTGGAACGTGCCTCCAAAACAGGCACAGTTTGAGTAGAGTATGCAAGGGTGAACCACATGGGTAAAGATTTGCAAATGTCCTAAATGAATTTAATCAAAATGGGATGCAAATTTCTTTTTTTTTTCGGCTGGTAATTATTTTATTATTATTATGTCAGTAGGAATCGGTCAGTATCATATGAACTTAACCTAATGTTTGGCTTAAGAAATAATATGGATAAAGTGTGCCTTAAATAATATATACAAAGTACTAATGAAGGATTATGCTATCTTACGAGTAAGGAGGTCATGAGGATGTGTTCTCTTCAGCCGTCGAAGGGATATGGGGTCAACGAGGTCATTCGCCAACGTATTCGGATGAGCGGTAAGCCTGTCGGCGTATCGGCTGCTGTGGAAATTGATTTGGTCTCCCAATGGGACAACTTTAGGGTCCCTTTCAATGGTTCGGTTGGTCACATACCAAGGTAGCCCAGATGCATGTCGTGCCGCTCGTGATTGCACTACTCTAAGCCTATTGAGCTGAGTTTTGACGGAGTCTTCTAAGATGACTAATTGAGTGAAAATAGTATTGCCTACTTTTCAACGCAATTAAGATGCAGGCAGCAAGCAGGTTGAGCTGGCTTGAGAGGAGGAACATTTATATTAATTGAAACATGTATAAATCATGCATGGTATTGGGCTGCCGCAGCTCTAAGCAAATGAGTAAGGCACAGGGAACTCTGCCACCCTTTGCATACTTCATTTTAGTCTATGCCCACTGTACTTCATGCAGGATCGACGACAGTAGCGGCCCATAGAATGCTATGAATTTCATTTGGCAAGCCAAGGACATGCACAACGTGCGCCTAAGCAGACATTCAGCTGCTGAGTGGGAGTAGCTGAGGTGTTACCCCCATTCTGCAGTAGTATGCGAAACGAGAGCTAGAGAGGGGTGGGAAGGGGAGTGATGGAACAGCAGCAACTTGCTTGGCAGTTGGCGTCGCCAGCCGCCACTAATATTAAAATTGAAAATTTTGTAATTTTTCTTTTTTGGCAAAAGCGGCAACGACGGCGGCGGCACTGCGCAGTCATAACAGCTGGCGGCAGTACCACCCCCTCTCTCTCTCTCTCTCACTCTTCTCCCCCCTCTCTCGCTGTGGCTATATGAATCCGTATCTGTGCCCGTTACTTGGCAATAACATGCATGAGTGTGCAATTTTTGCAGTTGGCACTTGGCATCGCTCTCGGGGCTACGGCTACGGCTCCGACTCGGCTCCCAGCTCCCAGTTAGAGCTTGTTCAAGGCTCGTTGCGCGCCTCCTGCGGGAAATTTTAGACAGGTAAAAATGGCAGCAAAGCTGCCGCAGCATTAACTAGGAAGTTGTCAGCGCGGCGAGGGGTAGAAGGGGGCATGCACGGGAGCGAGCTGGGGCATTTTTCATGCTTTCTCTCGGCACATTTGTAGCGAGCAGATACATTTTTGATTGAGTTACGTGTGTGTGTGTGAGGGTATGAGTGTATGTGGGTGTGTGTGCGTGTGTGTGGGTAGCCAGAAAAAGAAATTGCTGGCTTCATTTGCTCGCCACTTGCCAGTCGCCTGCCCCCGTCTCGCATCTCTCCCTGACCTCTGCTGATTTATGAGTGGGCAGAGCCAACGGCAGCAACAGCAGCAGCAGCAACAAATGTGGCAAACTACGTGCAACTTGCAACGTGCGCTAATTTTATATAATTAAAACAAACACAAACAAACTGACAAAGCAGCAAGCGAGAGAGAAGCACAGACAGAGAGAGAGAGAGAGAGAGGGAGAGAAAGGTAGAGAGAGAGGGAAAGGTCGCCCGCACGTTGTCTCAAGGAGCCGTTGCTGCTGCTCGGCACATGTCGCTAATAAGCCTGCGTGTTTACAGTTACTTGTTACGACTAATTTGTCAGTTACGCCCCCAACAAGGCCCGCATGCACAGAGAGGATGGCGAGGCGGCGGGGCGGGGCGTGGCAGTTGCAGGTGTCTGCTGCACGAAATCTTCGACAATTGCAGCAATTGAAAAGGTCCAAAGGGAACTTGGGAGTGCTTCAAGATTATGACTATTACTTGCAGAGTACATATACATTATAGTCTTATATACTGTACAAGTATATAGTACAATATAATGTACTATATACCATACTATACTCAACTATATTCCCCACGGAGCTGAGAATTTATCCTATAGGCAAACAAAAGATTACAAATTTAAAACTTCGACGATATCTTTGAATTGTAGAAGAACTAGGAACATCTTTAGTTCTCTGCACCTCTTATAAGTTTATTTCCGGTCTGGGCACACTTCAGGTCTGGGCACACTTCACTTCTACATACATTCCCTTTTGACTGGCAGCACTTTCAATTAACATTCACTCATTATAATCCCTCATCAAGCAGCCTCATAACTCTTTCCTCATTAGCATAAAAGGCAAAACTCATCGTAAATCTTAAGCTGGTCAAATTTTATGACAACTAAGGAAATGCATAATAAATATATAACTTATATAACTATTAATAACCCTGCCACATTGATGGGAGGTTTACCCAAAGTGTTTAGCCAACGCTCTCAGGGGCCGAGTTGATTTTTTAAAGAATTAACCAGAATTTCTACCAAGCTCGCATCCAGTTGAACTGCCGCCCAAAGTGCTAATTCAGCATTTCTATAGAGCTGGAGAGGGGCAGAAGGACAGAAGGGAATGGGGTAGGGGTAGGGGTAGTAGGTTGCAGGGTGGAAAACTTCATGACAAACTTATTATGCACTCGGCCGGGTTATTTGCAGCGCTGGCTGAAAGTTTGCTCTCTGCAAACTCCTTCTCGAGGAGCGAGGGCTGTGTTTGAATTACTCGGCCCGGGCAGGGTATAGCCCTCTCAAGTCCCTGCCGCATATTGAGGTCAGTCAGGAGGGGGAACGAGTGCCTGAGGGGCGATGGGGAGGGGGTGCTGCGCTGTCTGGCTTCCTTGCAAGCTCGACACTTGAGAAAATTATTTAGCCGCTCCACACAAAAGCATATTTCGTTCAATTTTAGAGGGGGACTCTGTCTCACTCTTGCCCTGTCCCTCACCCTCTCTCTCTCTTTTCTACTTGTTCGCTTACTGACTGTCTGCTCTGCCTCGTCTCTTTCTCTTGCAGGTTTTGGCTTCGTTACATTTCAGAGTGAAGACGTGGTAGACAAAGTTTGCGAAATTCATTTCCACGAGATCAACAACAAAATGGTAAGTCAAGCAGCAGCCACGCCCCTGCCTCCTCTTCAACGATGCTATTCATAACGATCTACCTCACTTCCCCTCTCTTTCTCCCTTCCACCTCTCTCTCTCTCTCTCTCTCTCTCTCTCTCTTTTTCTGCAGGTGGAGTGCAAGAAGGCGCAGCCAAAGGAGGTGATGCTGCCGGCCAACCTGGCCAAGACCCGCGCGGCCGGTCGCTCCGCTTACGGTGAGTTGGTAGTTTGGGGCAGCCACCAGGCCAACCAGGCGGCGGCAGCAGCGGCAGCGGCAGCAGCAGCCGCAGCGGCCACAGCCACGCCCACCGCCGGCCTGCTGCCCAGTAGTTTAGCCGCTGCCGCCAGCGTGCTGCAACAGCAGCAACAGCAACACGCACACCAACAACAACAACAGCAACAACAACACGCACAGCACACACATCACGCTCACCATCATCATCATCATCAGCTGCTTGGGGCAGCTGCAGCAGCCGCCTCGCTGCGCTACACCCCCTACCCGCTGCCCACGCACATCTCCGCGGCTGCAGTAGCCGCCGCAGCCGCAGCTGCCAATCAGCAGCAGCAGCAGCAACAACAGCAGCAGCATCATCAGCAGCAGGCAGTTGCTGCCTGCCAGCAACAGCAGCAGCAACAGAGTCTCGCCCACGCTGTGGCTGCTGCAGCAGGCGCCGCCCCCTCGCTGCTGCCCCTCGGCTCCGCGGCAGCTCCGCCCCCTGGCCCCTCGGCCACGCCCTCTCTGCTGCAGTACGCAGCAGCCAATTCGCTCTACGCGGATGCAGCCGCTGTCATGGGCTACAAGCGTCTTCTAGCCGCCGCAGCTGTCAGCAGCGGCCTCCGTGCAGCGCCCTCGGCCGCTGCGGCGGCCACGTTGGGCGCCCTCACGGCAGCTAACACACCCGGCGCCGCAGCGGCAGCAGCTGTTGCCCAGCAGGCCCAGCAGGCGCTGCGTCAAAACGCAGCCCTGGCCGCAGCGCATTATCCGCTCAGTGAGCTACTTGCGATGCCGGCGGCTGCGGGGCTGGAGATGCCCGGAGCAGCCTCAGCGGCGGCGGCAGCAGCAGCCTCGCTGTATCAGTTGCCCGGCATCTGACCGCCCAGGCCGCACTAAGACCCTCAACGGGTCGGCGAGCATACTCACCCACACTAACACACACGCACACACACTCGCACACGCACACCACAAAGTGAAAGACAAACCAAATTCTCATTCCGTCTCAAAGTCCAAAGGCGACGAGTGCGTCGCCAAGTTACTCATAGGTCTTAGGATTATATACTGTGTACGACTCTCCCTAGCCATGTACTCCATATACTACATATGTGTGCATATATACATACACATAAACTATGTTAGGGATGGATACCTGCAGCGATATATCGATATCCATATTAATATAAATTTAGAAAATCGAAGTAATATTGAAAAACTGCTCCGATACATTGTAATTGCCATCGATTAATGTTTTAGAATATAATATTAATAGAAAACACATATCGCACTATCGATATCCATCCCTAACTATATATACATCCAATTGCATAACTTACTTTGTACTTACTTACTGTGTAATCGGCATAGGTAACGCGGCGTATGAGTAATGCGTGCGAAATTTAATTGATCAATTAGCTTAATCGACTTTTTGCTCCATAGAAGATTAAGAGATCGTTTCGTTTAAGAACTAGGCCTAACGGTTCTATTAACATCGTATATCATGTACATTAAACTTAAGAACGGATCGTAGAGAGGTCTGCTTAGGGCGTAGCAAGCATTTGCTATCGATACATAGATATCGATTTACATTTTGTAGTTGACTCTAGCAACGATCTAGCGGGAAAATCGTTCTCTCTCGCTCTCTCGTGTATTGTAACAGTAATCGTCGAAGTAACGGTAAATGCTAACAGTAAGCAGTAACGCATTGTGTTAGACAAATGTAAAACGAGAATCGATAAATAATTTAAGCGAAATCCGAAATCGAAATCGAAATCGTTACGATGGCGAAATGTTCCCAGCCCAAGTAAATTGTCAACCCTGTCATTGATTGAATCTGTGTAATAATCGTATTTGAATTGATGTATAATGGAACTAACAAATCAACCACACACACTCACATACACACACACACACACACACACACACTCACATCGACACTCTCGTTATACAATTCATAATAATAGCTTAACAACAATAAGTTCTATATAAACCTAGCAAACTGTATCGACTTAGCATTTAAGCTTAATCGAGCCCTCCCCCCCCACACACACAGACACACACACACATCTATGATTCTGTGAGTGTGAGTGAGGGGTGGGGGTGGGGGAAATGCCCGAGCAGGCAATGGCAGCTGTCTGGCTGCCTGTTATAAGTCGTTGTAAGTAACGGGATACTGCTTAATTGATAATGTCAATTACAGTGCTGGCCGAAATAACAGGCACGCCCGCCCCCAGGCCATTGCCGCAGCTCGGCCGTAGCCCATTAATAATTGACTAAACACGAACTTAGCCATTGATTAAAAGCGTTCATACTTGTACTTTGTATAATTACAATTTCGAATTTGAATTCCACTTCGAATTTGAGCTCTAGTTTTATGCTTAAGCGAGACCGAAGGAAACCGAAACTGAAAGATGCCCACGATGAACGAATGATGGGAGAAGATGATAAGATATCACGCCCCCCAAAGGCGCCAAGGATCGCGCTAAATTTTTACCAGCATTTCTACCTAATGCGAAACATTTCTAATAGCTGTCAAATTGCCTTTTCATTTCAAAAACTTCTTGATTTCGTAATCCTGTACCCGATACTTTACTTTGTAGTGTTTATTCTTAGCTACATTTTAAATTTCGCAATTTTTCTCTGTGTATTCGTTTCGATTTGGTCTAATTTTTACCTATCTTACTTAGTAGCCGCAGTGGGGAAGGAGGAACGTGGCACAACGGTCTCCGTAGAGCAGCGACATTTTTGTAGAAATGACCAGCTCGAGGAGGCCACAGCATAGGGCCCCATCCCCTTCCCCGCGCGGCCAGAAAAACGATATTACTTCTAGTATTTAACAATTATAACCTAGCATAGATCTTAATGTCATAGTCAAACATATAGCAAACAATCTCTACGTAATACAAATCTCAATATTAATAAGTGTTTAGCATTGTGTCATATCGAAATCGATTATATTATATACCTATGTAACTCTATATCTCTATATAGTATATAACGACTATAGCTCACAACAAAGAAGGCTGTTGATTGCGGGCAGCAAATCGGCTGACCAGCTCGGCCGTACTACATAGATTATACAAATAGCAAAGCAATCGATCGTGAGCCACCATACTATCGATCGATTGCTTGTTTAGTATTAGAGACTAATACAAATCGGCTGATAAGCTCAGACGTATTACATACTACATACAATTAGTAAAGCAATCGTTGGTATCAATAACCAGATCCATTATATCGATAGTAACTATAACTTACGATCAATAGTATCAATAGTGCCGATAACTCTCAAATCGCGGCGATAACTAATGATCGATAGTATCGATTACTAACGAACGATTGCTTGATTAGTATTAGAGACTAATCCAACACACACTTAGTGCGATAAGTACACACCCACACCCACACACACTCACACGAGTAAAACACACACATACAAACATGAGTAATGCGTAATGCAAATATAGTAATCAGTCTGTCACACCATATATCATTAGCTGGATATATATACAAAGTATTATGCGTTTCCTTGTCTTCTTCTTGTTTTGAGAGTACTTAACATAGACCTAAAGCCTACGCAATTGTGAATGTTCCTAACTGACTAATGTTTCTTCCCTCTCTTTTGTGCTCTTTCTCTCTCCCTTTCGTTCTCTCTTGCCTCTCCCCCGTGCGATATTTATAGATAACATCATGTGGGGTCTGGGGACATTGCCAGAAGGTAAGCAGTAGTTTCAATAAGAACTAGCTTTAGTTTATCGATAGTTTCTATAACATTATACCTTTGTTTTCTTTATCTCTCCCCTTAGGCTTTCCGGCAGCTGCTTATGCCGCCTACGCCGCCGGTCGCGGCTATTCGGGCTACCCAAGCTTCGGACTACCCTATCCAACTGGTAAGTTCGATCTATCTCTCTCGCTCGCTTTAGCTCTGACTCTCTATATCCGTTTCTGTCGCACACACACAGAGTGTGCAAGGCAGGCGTGTGACTAACTAACCTTAGACCGCCTTACGATTTGTGTTAGTTGATATGACGAAACTAGTCCCAGCCCGTATACGTAGACCCCGACAACTAACCTCACTTTAAAGATCCTTTTGTTTTCTTGTAACTTTTATTTTATTTTATTTTTTTTATTTTATTTTGTATTTGTCGTTTTTTCTGTTTCGTATTCCTTTATCTCTCTCGTTTCTTTGTCTTGCTGTCTTGCTTTCTTCCATTTTTTCTTTTTTTTCCTTTTTTGCTTTGCAGCCGGTGTGATGGGCCTTGTGCCGGAGAATCGCATACTCATCGGTGATTACATGGTCGCCTCAACCACACCCAGCACGGTCTGAGCTATACCTGACTATATCAATCAAGTATTAACTGTTCGATCGACTTTTGAATGAATAAAAGAAAAGAAAACACCGATTAAATACCTGAGTTCCTTCACTGAGTTCGTCATATCAAAGCACAAATGGTGGCGACAAGAAATGAAAGCGCAGCTCTCTCTTTTTCGCATCATGTCATGACTTAGGCACCCGACAACCCTAGACACTTTTCACACTCACACTCACACTCACACACACACATACCCACAAACACGTCTTTCTTTCTGTTCGCTAATTCCTTTTTGCGTTTTCGCACACGGAAATACCTTACACACACACACCACACTAAGAGTAGGATCATCCCCCGCCTCACGCCTGGCATTATCACCCCCCACTCCCCCGTTCAGGGAGTGCGTTGCACTGGCCAGGGTTGCCACGGATGAGCTGTTTCGCTTTCGCAATCGATTCCAAACAGATTCAAGCTAAACCGATTCGCCCTGAAATTATACTCGACTTGACAGTATAGCTGCGCTTATTCGTCCCAACCCTAGCTTGTCAGCGCCTCTCCCTCTCTCCCACTCTCTCTCACTCGCCCGCTGTCTCTGTCTTTTTCTACATGCTTCTCTTGTGTCTCGTGTGACTCTTGTAGGCTTGACTATTTGTGGAATCGGTAGAAGTTTCGGTACCACGTGTAGCACAAACGCAGCACGAAGCAGAGCACCGGGCGCAGGACCTGCTGCCGTTGCCGCTGCCGGTGCTGTCCACAGTCAGCCACAGTCGCAGGCAGGATACCAACACCATCAGGCGCTGACGCTGCCGCTGGCGACGGCGCTGACAGCGCGCACCGCGGCAATCAAATCGCAATTTTTGGGCAACATTAATTTCTAAAGCGAAAAGAAAAGTACAGATGAGAGGAGAACATGAAGGGAAAAGAAAGAGCAAAGGAAAGAAAAACGAGACAAGAATAGAAAGAGCAAGGCAAAGAAAAGTGAGACACGTATGTCATGTCCTGCCCACAAGGGAGAGAGAATCAACCAAAAAAAAAAGGAAGTAGGCATTATAAATGGCAGATATACACAATGTGTACCCTATATGGGAGGCCTGTCATGGATTGTATTTAATATTTCATTGCCATTTCGACTGTCTCCGTCTCTATCTCTGTCTCTGTCTCTTTCCCGCACTCTTCTCTCTCCCGCGAGCTTTAGTCTGCACGACAACTCACGCAATTTCGTATAGAACATTTGTGCGCGCTGACAAGTAGGTGCAACAACAACGACTAAAACAACTACAGCAACAACAACAGCTACAACTACAGCAGAGCAATGTAGTTGATTGTAACATACAACAACAACAACAACAACAAGAACCACAACAACAAGCGCAGCAAGAACCACAAGCAAACAACAACAAGTTCGACTACAAAACAACAACACGCATACGTACCGTAGTCCAGTTAGTTGTTTGAACCGCAGCGAATAACGATAACTTACTTACGATATTTGTAATTGCAGACCTCCTTCCCCCCGCCCCCACAAAGTAATCGCAGAGGCGAGCGAGGCAGCGCCTCTGCCCCTCCTCGTTCTATATAGCCAACTTAGCAAACACTTAGTCTCTCCCTACTTAACCCTCTCGTCTAGTTCGACTGGGGTGTAGTGTACAACTTATATAACCCACACATATATCTTAACTGCCTAGCGTAGTCGTAGAGCACCCTATATATCGTTGTAGCTTTGTCTTCGAGTTGATATCATCATATATCGTACTACGTAGTACTTAGGCCCAGCATAATCGCATATCCAACTATCGTAGTACCCTAGAGGTGTGACACAATTTATAACCATAGCAAACACTCTACACACACACTCACACACGCACACACATTTTATGACACTCCACACACAGTGGAACTTGTGATCCTGAAACTGAAATCAAAGTTCAACACATTTCTCTAGTTAATCCTCATTACGAACTACTCCCAGTTGGCCGCATTGTCCCAGCTGTGTTTCAGGGCCACAAATCTATTATTTATAAAACAACAACAACAACAACATATTATTCTATATGCTATTATGATACTATATCGTGTGTACCGTTGGCATTTAAATGTAAATTTTCGTTTCTGTATAAATTAGTCGGACAACGCGATAACAAAGTCTATTTTAACAGGCCTGTCACACGTTACCATTATACAGTCGCCACCCCATATTATTCTTTAATTAATTTCCTGCATAATATCATTTCCCATTTCCCTCATCTCCCTCTCTCTCTTTCTTTCTCTCTGTGTGTGCTGTGTTTGTCCCCTGAGTAGCTGATTATAATAATAGTTTGCCTATTCGCGCAGAGATTGTTTGGATTAGTTAGCACTAAAGTTTATTAGTTCTGTTTAGTTATTTTGGTTCCACATTTGGCCATTGTCGATTGGGAATCCCCACTAAATCTGATGATGCTACTCTATATATGTATAAGTATATATGGGAATAGCCTGCCTAAGTTCTTTCATCCGAGCATCAAAGAAAACGAAAAGGAAATTCAAAAAAGCAAGAATTATTTTGCGATATTTACCTATACACACATAACATATACGATAGTTATAAACAAGCTAAGTTAACGAGTCTATTCAATCAGCTTAATTTGTACTAAACAGAATACTACAAACATTTATATATATACAATATTATATTATTATATACTGCATACATATTCGACACGTTTCGAAAATACAACAATGTTAATGTCCATCCATTTATCGATATCGATGACGAGCGACTTTAAGTTTACGAATCGCCATTTTCTATATCTATTATATTATATTATATTATATTATATTATATATGTATGTCCTCTCCATTTACGCATAATAAGTAAGTTTCGCATTAGCTAACGAACTATATACACACACTCACATATACTACGATATATTTATGACTTATTAAATCAATACACACACCACACACCCACACACAGACAGACTAAATTGATAAGCTGTTAATTAGTTAATGAAAATGCAGTTATCGCAAACATTTTTGGCAAATCGAAATTGAAGGCAAAAACGCAAACGCTGCGAGCAGTTCGCAAATATTAAAATGCTTCCAACACACACACACACCCACATACGCATATCTATGTATTTTACACGTATATACTGTGATTTATAAGAAAACGCTTTGAACAACAAAACAACAAGAGGAAAAACGAAAATGAAACCGAAAATGCCAACGCAGAATTCAAATTGCTTAAGCGAAAATCGAAAAAGTTATTAACTAAATAAAATGCACGAAAACGGAAGCCAAAGTGACTATCATTTTTAGGCCGCAAGGCCTTTTGTAGCTCTTGTCTAATTAGTCTAGTTCCCTAGTCGAAGACGAACCCATGCGGGGCGTATGCGCAATATGCGATGGAGAGAACTCGCAAGCTGAAGATGCCGAGCAGCAGCCGAATCTAGCCACGCCAAGGTCAACAAGGTCAGCTTATGATCGTCTTAGTTAGTCCAAAATGCATAATCCTACAAACATTCTATATATATCGTATATATCGTATACCGTATAAAATGTACTCACTTGATAACTGTTCGTTCGAAAGTCTCTTACAGTCTCTAGATATATATAGACTTATAATCGTAGGAAACTAATCGATAAAGTAGCCTGTCCTAGTCGAAGTGTTAACTCTTAAAAATCATACACCTATATACACTACATATCTTTATATCTATGTGTAGTGTGTTCCGTACTAAGTACTTTTTATATCTCGTCTATAATCAAATTTTACATCGTTATAAAGAGTTCTGATATTTAATTATACTAGACATAAGGTAGCCACATCTCAAAAGCTGCTAACAATATATTTTAATAAACTAATAACTGTATAATCGCATTTAAACTAAGCAGTCAAACTAAGTGTTCAAACTTAACTGGTACTTATTTTCTTATCTTCAGTTAACTGACACTATAATCCTTATTATTGTGTAGTTTTTTGACAAAACTGCAGATTATTTAGCTAACAAAAATTGTATTGTCTTAACTTAATTAAGTGTTTCCAATCTTTACATTTCGAGCGTATAACATGGAGCTTATATCTTTGAAAATTTGTAGTATTTGATCAAAATCGAATGCACTTGCTTAGCTCTTTTGGATTTAACTATATAAGTACTTAGCTTAGTTTCGATGGATCTGAAGAGCGATCGGTGTTAACCTCACTAACGGAAATTTCGTTTAGCTCGCTGACAACTCTGGTAAACAGGGTTGTTTGACCAACAACCAAACAAGCCGCAAGCCCGACAACCAAACCTAACCGAACTGAACTGAGACTGAAACTGCAGCGGCAGCAGCTGCCGGAAACCTCTAGCATAATAACAACAACAACAACTACAACAATATATGAAACTACAGCTACAACAAGAACTGTAGACACAACTAGGAACTACAAGAACAACTGGAACTACAACCACAACGACAACTAAAAAGCGAGAAACGAGAAACGAGAAACCAAAAAGGCAAAAAGCAAATCATGAAACGAGTCGAAAAATGAGAAATGAAAAACTTATTTATTTAGAAAAAGCAGTTACCGTTATTTGTATTTTAACTGCTGCTGCAGAAGCTCACGCAGTTGTTGCCCAGGTTGTTGTTGTTGCGGTTGTTGCAGTGGTTGTTGGTGTTGTTGCTGGTGGTGGTGCTGCTGCTGCTGCTGCTGCCTGCATCGCTAATGAAAACAACATGGCGCAGCGAGCTGCCAGAGATGCGTAGACTAAACGTAAGCCAAAGTTGATTGGCGCCACGCACACACATACACATACACACACACAAACAGACACACGCACAGTAACACGACAACGAGCAAACGTCTGGCTGCGCCACGCCTCGTTACGTCATGTTACGTTACATCAATTTTTGTGTGTTTCCGCAGGAAATGCAAGTTGGGCCCCGTCCCCCACGCCTTCATCTGCTCCCACGTAATCCGTTAGCCATAACCCGTTACTTCTTAACCCAATACCCGCAAGCACAATCACCCCCCACTCCCCTCCCGACCCACTTCGAATCCCAATTGGAATCTCAATCCGTTCCCCATTCCGTAACCCATTGAGCATCCCATTCGGAATCACATTCTGTTGTGATTTCAATATTGGCGCAGCGTATTTTTACTTGCCACAACAGCTGCGACTACTACTGTGCAATGATAACACAAGATGGGTATCCCCTCTCTCTCTTCCTCCTCCTCTTTTGAAAGGGCAGCCTCTTCTTCTCCTCTCCCCTCCTCGAAGCTTCTATCACGTAATCGAAACGCATCTCCGCGTAACCTGCGTTCTAGTTAGCTATATTCTTGTCGTAGCGCCGCACACACACACCCATTACAAACTCACACACAGACCCACACACACACACGTCTATTCTCACACCCACTCACACATACGTATAGTCTGCCTTTCGGGCTTGCGATAGTTAGTCCTTTTAGTCCTTTTCGTTTATTGTTGTTGCTTTAATTTGCTTTCTCTGTATATCCATTTTCAGTTTATAGCGAATCGACATACTATATAGCAGATAAATAGTTATAGGTGCCAGCCATATAATCCACCACATAACCTCACCCTCAACCACAACCTATAATCGTACTACATCTCTCTCTATATGCCACATACTACTTACTACTTCTTCTATATACAACTTAGAGCTGAGTCTTGATTACTTTCGTATACTCTATATACTATGTCTTAGGTACTTTAACGAGCGATCTTAATTAGCTGATCTAACCCTATCTCGCTCTCACGCATACTAACATCTCTGTCTTTCGTCTCAATCTTTTGCCACTTACAGTTGATCTAACCAATGGGCAGCTGACACCCAACAACAATACGCCCCTGCTCACACAGGCTTTGTCAGGTAAGTGATCAATAGTAGTACTGGGAAGCAATTTGAGAATTATGCTATTAACATATTCTTGAGAAATCAGTTGTGAATATTTAAGTCCCATTAAATATGTTACAGCTACTTGCAGAATTGAAAATCCCATAAAATCAATATACTATATAAAATTTTGATAGAACTCTAATCACTGAGTTCTTATTTCAAGTTTAAAATTTTAAGAAATAGTCCAGAAACCTCAACAGATCACCTAAATATCCAAATTGTTCTCTACATTATTTAACTATTTACTGTAGGTTCACCCTAATTTCTAAAATATCTTATCTGTTATTTGAGCTTAGGTATTTCCATCCTCATTTTGACAAAATGTATATCATGTTACATTTTTCTAACATGGCCACCCTAAACCAATAAATCATATCAGCATAGTAGAGTCACCCTTAATTCAAAAATATGTTATCTGTTAATTGAGCTTAGATATTTTCATTCTCCATTAGTCAACATGTGTACTTGTTATATTTTCCTGTTATATTTTTCTAACATGTCCAGCCTAAATCAATAAATCATGGATTTGATGGATAGTAGGGTCACCCTAATTTCTAAAGGATCTTATCTGTTAATTGGGCTCAGCTCTTTCCATCATCCACTTGTCGAAATGTTGTTGTTATATTCTATTATAATTTCATGACATGGTAACCCTAAATCAAGAAAACATATCCTGTAGTTTAGTTTGTATAGTTTCCCACTATCTTGAACTTTAAGAACTAGTTCACTATCTATTTGAATAGTACCATCCTAATTATTGCTTTCTTTACTTTCTTACAGTGATGAACAACTATCAGGCTGCCGCTGCAGCCGCCCATAGCTTTGGTCCGTCGGCATCGCCGCACGCCGGGGGTGCCACCACAGCCACCCGACAGGGCTTTCCCTCAACCAACTCGCCCGGACCCACCATCGACATGTACAGCTCGGCCGGGGCCGACAATGTGGGCTACGTACAGGCCACCAGTCCACAGCCATCGGGATTCCCCATAGCTGTTAGCCGTGCCCCATTGAACTACAGCCCGGTAAGTAGAGGCAGCTGGCCAGTCCACTGCAAGTGCTAGTCGTAGTCTTAATGTCAGTGCAGCAGGGAGGGGGCACCACGCGCGTTTTTCTAGGGCTCAGTCCTGGTCCGTTCGTATCCGTTCTCCGCTTAGCTGTCGTCGTCGTCAACGTCGTCTTTCTCTGCCAACCCGAGACTTGCGATTAGCGATACAAATCTTAAACTGAATATAAATGATATACATAGTTACATACATACATAGTTATTGCGTTGATATTCTATAAATATTGTACCATGTATATTTCTCTTTCATTTCGTACAGATTTATTCGTTGAACTTTGCGATGGCTAATATATAAAAAGACTGATATCCCAAAAAATAAAACAAAGAAAACAAACAAAGCTAAAAAGTATATACAAAAACAAAAAAAAAATATAATAGTTATATATATATAAATCAAATTATATATATATACGTAAACGAAAGCAAAAGCAAAAAAAAAGAAATAAGAGTTAATAACAAACGCAGTTGCACAAGGTAGGCACACCAACAAAATACAGCGTGTTTTTCCAATAACAATTTCAATTATTTATAAACCCAACCAAAAAACAAAAAAAAAAGACAAATTACAAAATTATGAATTTACAAAAACCTAGTTAAAAGAAAACTAAAATCAAGTAAAAAATGTATGCACGTCACAGCACAGTTTTCTAGGCCGTTTCAATTCAATTAATTATGATTTATATCAAATTCTACTCTCTCTCTCTCTCTTCTCTCTAAATACAAAAATGTATGTACATATGTATGTGTGTATTTTATAAATATTAAATCTAAGCGCTGCATTATATACACACGCATACAGACATACATACATACCTCCTGGGCAATTTACATTCATACATGCACGTATAAAAACATATTTACATAAATCCAAGTATTCATAAAAATATGAAAATACAAAAACGAGTAATGCTGGAAGACATACCGATAAGTCGATTACAAATCGTGTGCATACATCGATGCATTTAAGCTCTCTTTCTCTTTCATACTTAAATTGAATTGCGCTGAAAAGCAGACTATGGCATCGATTCCTTATTGTCGAAATAACGATGTTATCCAACTTCGCTGTTTTCCAGCACTACCAAGCAGCATACACATATACATACATATGTACATTTGTTATTCTATCCTTGGACGAGCTTTGATCAGGAATTGAATCAATAAGAAATGCAAATATATCGCATTCCGGAATTCTAAACATAATTTAACCAAATAGGTATTTTTAATTCTTTATGATTTGGTCTTGAACAAGTTCTTTATCAAAGCTCAGCAACAAAACTAGTTCAAAAAGAAAATATCGATTACAATAGTTTTTCTATATCAATACTTTTCACTTATATATATTATATATACTTATACCTATATGTATATGTATACCTATAAATGTTGACAAACTTTCTATATGTATGTGTGCATTACCATAGTTTCTCGAAAATGCTTTTATCTGAATAATTTTGGTGTATTTGTTTTGTGCTCTGCGAAACGTCTATTTACAGGGACCACTAATTCCTGCGGCATTTACAAATGGATACCATTAAAAGGTGGCGCCGACAACCGCAATGACAACAACAACAACAGAAAATAGCAACAGCAACAGCAAATAGAGCAACACTACAACAATAATAATAACAACAAAACCAACAACAGACAAGAAAAGTAACTGTAAAGCTGCAACCACAACAAAAACAAACACAACCTAAGCAAACAAAATGAGCAAAAATAGCAACAAAATAATTAATTTAAAGTATGCCTACGTATACATATATATAACTTATACACCTATAAATATGCATATATGCCGATACACACACTGACACTCACACACAGAGATGCACGCATGCACACACCGACAGTGTGCAGTGTTGATAAATTTCTGCATCGCGAATGACAGCAAAACAGAGTAAAGCCAATAAACCAAAAACACACAGACACCCAGTCACACACACACACATAATACATAATTAATTAATTAACGTACTTCACACACACACACACTCTATATATTTGTATATAGACTAATAGAACGCAGCGCCAGCAAACCGAAAACTTTGAACAAAAAAATTAATTTTAATTTAATGAGAAGAAGAAGCAGCGGCAGCAGCTGAACAACACCAACTACAACCACAACAGCAAGAAATAACCAAATAACCAACCGCGCCTGCCGCCCTCTCGCCTCTCGCCGGCCTCACCAAAAGATGCAACGTGTGCAGCAAAAATCGTTTAAAATGCAAATTAAACGAAACTGCGTCAAGTGCAGCGCCAGGCGAACGGGTAGGCGTGGCCTCTGCACATTGACACACACACACAAACACTCAACCCCACACACACACTGACGGAGAGCAATATGAAGGCCAGCCCGGAGGATGACAACACTGTGCCCAGGGCTGAAGCTTCATCATTTTTAAGTAATGAGAAACCAAAAAAGAATTAAAATCAACAGAAAACAAAAAACGAAAACAAAAACAAAAAACGAGAACAAAAAAACCAAATGTAAACTAAAAGAAAAGCAAAGAGAAAAGTATAGTTAAAAAGCAAACAGCAAAAAATGTTGCAATAATAGCGAAAATGTTTTTATTTAAAGGCAAATAATTATTATTATCATTACTATTATTATGATTATTATTATCATTATTATTATACTATGCGTAACTCTCTAAGTTGTAACTTTAAAAGTTAAAGTCTATATACTTATACGATATATATACATATATATACACAGATATATATATATACATACATACTTATAAAGAAACTGCAATATATACGAAGTAATTACATTAATCAAAAGGCAAACGTGTACGACGGCTAAGACCGATCAGATTATACATCGTATCACAGCCGATATCGATTATCGATTGGTTTGCGTATTATGCGTGTTTTCTGTTCTTTACAGTGGTGAATCGAAATTCGAAAATCAAAATTGTGCTTACAACAATTAGATGCAAAAGTTATAATTATGAATTTACGTTGAAAGTACAACAATAGTTTATTGGCCAAAAAGATACTTACGTGAAGTATGCAGGGGAAGAAAAGATATTACCAATTACGATTATATGGGAACTAATTAATTTGTTAAATGTGTTGAGGTTATGTAATCAGTAATCTGTAATTCTCTTTTGTGTTCGCATCGAGAGTGAAGTGAAGAATGCTAATTAAAAATGGATAGTTAGACAAATATGTTATAACTCGATGCATAACCAAATTCTATGAATATACATATATTTAAGTAAGACACACATCTTTAAATACGGCATTAACCAACACTCACATACACATACAAACACACACACACACACCAACAATACGCATTACTGATGAATCAAAAGAGAAAACCACTTAAACAAATTACAATATAAGCGCATGTGCAAAACATATAACAATGAACTATTATACATACAACAAACATATATAGTATATTTAAGTAAATAAAATATTTATAAACAAATACCAAAAACGAAAGCAAAACAAAACAAAAAACAAAACAAAAAGAACAATTTCCGCATGGAAAGTTTGTCGAAACAATTAACTAAATAATATGTATGTAATCGCGTATGTAAAGAGAAAAAGCCAGCCGAAGATGGGTAAAGATCGGGGCAGCAATCGATTATTTATCGGAGATCGATGAGGAGCAGGCCACGTTATGTGCAATTAATTTTTCTAGTCGGAACGACCCACACTGCGGTCGCAGATGATGTAACTGGAAGAGGGGCGTAATAGAAAAATATATTTATATACAACTATATAAAGTATTCGATTATTGGAATAAAACAAAAACAAAAGAAGAAAAAGAAAAAAAAAAACAAAGAGAACTAAACTAAAAACTAACCGACAATTAAGTAAGAACATTTGTTACACCCGACGGAGACACTAAACAAATTACAAAACTCAACTCGAATTGTTCTGTAATTGACAGAGGAAAGATGTGCTTTTTGTCTGTCTGGGACACTCATACACAGCAACAGACAACACACACCAAAACAATGAAATGCAAACTATGAAAAACTCAAAAACTCAAAGAGAAGCAGCAGAAGCAGACGCAGTGAAAATGTTCCTTTCATAACTTTTTTGCCAAATTGTCAAACCAACGCTCTCCAGGACTTTGCCTGTTCAAGTCAAGTCTCGGACCAAATACAAACAAAAAACTTATATAGGAATGATATAAAGACAAAGGAAACCAGCATATACGATACGATATACAAAACAAAACTAACTTACATAGTTATACAACAAAAATAACGAAACGACGAAATAGTTGCAGTGTAATATAAATTATAGTGTTTATATTGTTGAAGATCTGAAAATATCGGAGAACAACCCCGGAAAAAGCTTAAGATCTTCGTTTATACAAAGATTTTCGTAAAACATTCACTTGATTTCATGCGCACATCACACAATTTGGGGACATTATTGATAAATATATATATACCAAAATTGCAAATACATTTATAAATAATTATAATGTATACAAAAATAGCCAATCAAATCGAAAACACAACCTAATGGAATGGACGAAAAGGACAGGAAACAACAGTCGAAACATTTTTAGATAGACGAAAGTAAGCTGTAGAAATCACCACAATTTGGAATAAATAAGATCCTCTGTCTTCATTGGTTTGCCAAAGAACTATCGAAAAGCTAACTTCTTGTTTAATCTTCTTGTACGGATCCAACGAAAACATCATTATGTCCAAGGAGGAAACAGATTCATCTTTTACTTACTGTTTTCGATTAATCGATTTCAGGCCAAGAACATAACTGACTTTGAAGAGCTTCACATTAAGTAAAAGAAAATGAATACATTTATAAAACAGTTCTTCATAACTTGCCTATTTTAATAACATTTAATGATTATGAAGATTTAGTTCTGTCATAATATTATATTTAAAGAGTATTTCAAATAATCCTTAAATGTAATCTAAATATGTGAGCTATGAAGAAACATTTAATAAATGCAGGTGAATGTTTTTTTTTACTTTATAGAAAGCCCTTCAAAATCGATCAGGCTGCAGTTGTAGTCAAATAATCAAACTCAGCCCTCGAAAAATGAGTGACAAGGTTTTTGAAAGTCCACTCGAGAATTCTTTCTTGAAAAACATGAAAGATCGTTTGTGTGAAATCACAATATAGAAAGAAATTTCAAGTTTTTGAATATGTTAGCTATCAATGGAGATCGGAAAGAACTTACTTATAGATTTTTGTGTGTGTATTTGACAGCAAGTATGTACACGCAGGGGAGAAGTCAATGGGTTAGGGTAACCCAACCAATTGGCCAATTGTTAATAAACAAAATAGATATATGTATAAATAATAGCGAGTGCACTGCGAGGTGAATCGAACTCCAGCTGCCTGATTATCGATGCTGGATATGGTAAATTTTACTTATTTTCAAGAAAGGGAAAACAGCTCGAGAAGACGAAGATCGGAACGAGCTAGCGTAAACCATGTTATATTTGCATAAGAAATATATACTATATGAGATATGAGGAATACAGATTATTCTAAGGAATATACAGACATATAGTACATACACATTTACTAATGAATAAATATATTTTTAAGACATGTTCTAAAAGCAATAATTCAAAACAACAACAAGAAGAAGCAGAGGAAGCAAGACGAATGCAGATAAAACATTTAAGTAAGTTAAACAAAAAGAAAAAACTACAAAAAAAAACAAAATTAATAAAGAAAACATAAAAGAAATACATTAAATATACACCAATATATAAATATACACACATAAATATATATACACCCTAAATGTATACAAACCAACAAATATATATACATATATATCTCTATATACAGATGTATATATAAATATAAAAAGTAACATATTGATTACGCACGGGAGACAAGACACGACGAGAGCGGAAATATGCATATTGTAAATTACTTGTAAACACTTTATGACTGTCCTAGAAAATTACAAGAACAACAAAATTAAAGAAGAATATGTGTATAATGTGTTCTCCCTAACCTCTTCAGAGAGTGTACGTGCGCAAGAGAGAGACAGCACAATCGCGCAGGAAATCCATGTCAATAAGAAGAACTCTCCAGCAGAGGTAAAAATCATTTTATGATATGGTAAAACTGATGGTATGCTATAACTTGGCTGACAATAGCTCAGCGGTCTAAAGATGCAGCTAAAGAATAATATTTTGTTTGAAAAAGCCTTGAAAATTGGCGCAGTTTGGTATCGATGCCGATAGCTGCGAGCTTGCGATCCCAATCGATTATTATCGCACACAGACATATTCATAAGCAAGAATATTCGATACCGAACCGAAATCAGCTTTAAGCGAACTGTTGAATCTTTTCTAGCGTTTTCTCTGTTAACGTTCGTTACGAGTAGAAGAAGAACATACACACAAACACTTGCATATTATTTGTAGTGCTCCATGATCGAAAAAGCAAGATATACACGTACATATTGGTAAACCAGTTCCAGATAGGCCACAAAACATATACATAAATACATGAACAACAACAACAACAAAATGCGTCCTTGTAACAAAAATCAATTTCAGTCAATTAGAAAACAAAAAAAAACAAAACGCTACAACAACACAAAAAGATGAAGAAGATAAAAACCAAAAACGCAAATCGAAACATTTTTTCATTATTTTTCTACTGAAGGCACCGTCGAGCGCGCCGATTTCGGCAATTTAAGTCGATTTCGTCGGTTTGACGGGGCAGGCGCAAAAGCTTTAAATTGAAAATAATAAATAAAAAAAATATAACTCCTTTTTATATAGAGAGGAGAGCACACACATACATACATATAGTATGCAGTAAAAGATTTTTTAAAAATAAAAACCCAACACTACTTTAAGCAAAATGCTGATTTTTCGAGTGGAAGTCAATTTGTGGTCGCGAAAAAACAAAAAAATGAACAAATCGAAAGGTATACAAATTATTGGATGAATACGCAAAGACGCGATGCAAGAAACGTTTAATGTAAAATAGTTTTAATGTGAAAGAGCAACAACATAAGAAAACAATTACGAAAAGATAGAGACGACTTGGGAGTAAAAGTTTACTAGTTATACTAATACTATATACGAATTAGTTTCGGTTCTCACGCTTCTGTGTACTACTTTCATTGTCTTTGAAAACATATCAGTTCTTATTGTCTCCAAGGAATACGATTTACGATTATGGTAATGAATACAATACGATGGTTAAAACAAATTAGTAGTGTACGACGAAGGACGATCTTTATTTTCTTTTAGACAAATACATGCACATGCAATCGCCCCCAGCCTTATAGGAACACGGTAATGCGCGTGAAGAGAAAGGGGTACCCAATTGGGTACTCAATAATTCGCTAGGATCGTGATTCTAGTACACTTTTGACGTGCTTTTAGAGGGTAGCAATCAATTTATCAGATGATTCTTTCTTCTTTTACTTTCACATACACACACATATGTACATACACGCACACACGCCAACACACACACACACACATAGACACCCTACACACCCTAAACACACTTACATACTTGGTAAGGAACCTTTCCTTCTCCTCTACCCCCTCCCTCATACAAGAGACCCCCAATATACGAATCGATCACTTGACTATTTTTGCTATAAGTAAGAAATTCCCCCCAGGAATGTGTCAGTTGTGGCAGTTGGTACTCCCCTGCTGACAAAACACCTTTACTATATTGACAATATCTCTTATATATTTTACACTATACTATATGAAAAAAATATATATTAATATATACAAAAGCAAGAATAAGAAACAAATATTGTAATAAATACAAGACGACGAAGAAGACGAGAAAGACGAAGATTTAGACGAAGTTTGTGACGTTACATTGTATTTACAAATGCGTAAAGAAGCAAAATAAATCATTTTAATACTTTATACACGATACAAGTCGAAATGATCTTAAGGTAAAACACAGACAAACTTAAAAATGAGCGTTAAACAGAAAAACACGACAAAAAGACAAAAAATATGGATACGTTTATAATGAAAAGCGTACTCAGTTTGTAAGTATTCTAGCTACATAACATACATATGTAAGTAAGAATAGTTAAGAGTGTGGCAGGGTGGCGTCGCATCATGCGTACGTACTGCGTGGTATCTTTGTGTCGAGCAGCATGAGACGGCGGCTGGTCCGACGAAGGCGGAGATCAAAGCGAATCCATTTTATACATGGCACGAACCGAAACCGAGGCCAAGTCGGTCCTAAGGTCGTCGCTCTCTCTCTATCTATATAGTGGATATATATGTATGTGTATGACAGTGTAATAGTTTTAAAACCCAAAACTGATGCAGTACAGTTACAGTACACTTACAGCAAACTATACAAGGTAAAAATTATAATAAAACGAAATCCGACGAAACGCGAAACGCGCGACACATTAATAGAAGCATTACGAGAATTTAAAATGGTAAAAAAAGAAAACAATTTTTTCATTTCTATAAAGAAATCCGGTAACGAATTTGTATATTTACTATGGACAAACAACAAACAAAAAAGCGATATACAAACAACAATTTATATAGATATGCATGAGATAACATACATCTATATATATCTATGTATTTGAGATCCCCGCGCGGAAACGGATAAGAGGGCGCGCCAGACAAAACGCCGACCGCACATCTATGCCCATATATATACATATACATGATATACATGCTATTTATATATACATATATATATATATATATATATATATATATATATATATATATACAGAAATTATAGTTATACTATAACCAAGAACAACAAATAAACATATAGTTAAATTCAATATTGGTTAAGCATGAGCCAGAGAAAATCGAAAAGGGACGCGAAAGTTAAAGTAATTCAATTATCTATAAGGACCCTTGGAAAATATGCAAAAACAAATACACACACACACAATATGCGCGATATGAGATATGACATTCAGATATGCAATTACTGCTCTTTCACACTCCACACACTCACGCGGACTGGGGAAAATTGTAAAAGTTTTCAACACAAAAGAAATATGCAACAAGAAGAGCAATAACACGAACTACAACAACAATTACAAGTCACAAGCTACCCCATTAACTGAAATTGATAATGCAATGCCCAGTCACACACACAAACACATACCACACACACACACGAAGACACACATGAGATACATACACACATCAAGCATGTTATAGGGCGGGCAAGCCTATTCCACAAACAGAGCTGGTTATAATCGTCATAGTATAGCGCATAACGAACGACATCAATGTGCAAATATAAAACATATACATATATATACAATGATATATATGTATGTATGCCTACAGACATGAATATGAACTATAAATTATAAACAGAAACCGAACATGATTTTAAACAAAAATGAGAAAAACAACTTAAATAATGGCAAATATTACGTTAAGAGAAATGGATACATAAGTTTGAAAAACAATGAGAAAAGAAATGCTGTAGAGCAACAAAAAAAGATATATATGTATAATACAAATTATAATGAAATAACTGAAAAGTAAATAAATGAATTCATAATGATTAATAAACAAATATGAACATTGTTCAAAAACATAAACAATCTCTTTTCTTAATGGGGACTCTCGGGTTGCTTTTTCCCTATCTAAGTGTAGAGATCTCTGGGTTAAAAGAGAGATATACGAATAGAGTTTCTCGTAAGACAACTTCAGCTTTAAATATTCAATTATCTAAAAGTAAATCGAAAAAATATTGATCTATATTCTTAAGTCAGCTGAAAGAAAGAATACATATTATTATTATTATTATTTGCTTTGGGAAGATATACCGCGACCTTGCAGATCAATTGTACTCTGCTGAGCTTAGAGCTCCCTATCCAGTCTAGGTCTTCTAAAGAAATCCATAATTATACCTAGACAGGTCGACCCTATTACTTTTACCTCGCTGAAGGTTCTTTCCTAGCCTCACACTTCTTTTAAGAGCCGAAAAAATCTTTAGAACTCATTGCACATTATTCTTAGTTTGCTAAGGTGCTCTTAACCTTTAATACCCTATAAGTATAGCTGTGATTATATTCGCTGCGCTCTTAATCAACATCATGCTTAAACCTCTAGAGGTTGTAGCAGCCTAAGAGGGATTTCGATCGCCGCAAGCCTGGTCCTTGTCCCCAGTCTAATACGCGGACCTTTGCCTTCTCTGATCTTAGATACTCCCTGGTAGTTTCGGCCTATCCCGCCAAACGGCTCTGGCCCTATCAATAAAGGACCTGCTCCTGCTTTGTCTAGTGTATCAGCTTCCTCATTCCCCGGTATGCTGTTGTGTCCCGGTATCCATCTCAGAGTTAGAGTGCTGTTCGTTCCTGGCTCTTTACATATATTAGTGTACATATTGATAACCAAATTCAAAGATTCAAAATCAATAACAAGCAACACCCAAGTTTATTTAAACTATTCAAAACACAGAATTAACTAGACTATTTGGAGTATTATCAAAGGCCAGCATTAGGCCGGGTCTAACTAGACTTCTTAGTCGCCTTCTTGTCCCGCTGCTTCCCGTCCCACCACTTGGCATACCACTTGGCGCTGCGCTCGGCACTTACATCCGGATCGTAGAGCGGCATGTAGTCCATGTGGATGGAGGCACGCAGGCGATTGTACATCAGCATGGACGAGGTGTACGATGCGATTGCACGAGGGGAATAGGGCAAGCGATATTTGGTATAGGGATAGGCGATGCGTACCACCACCTCGAGTAGAAAGGCGAGGAAGAAGAAGAGGAAGTGGGGCAGGTACCACCAGCTTGTCTTCACCTTAAAACGTTCCCCCATCAACGCCATCTTCTGAAGGAAACGTGAAACATCATTGATTCCAGTGTCGTCGGTGACGAAGACAGGCAATCCATTGACTGCCTTGGTGGACACCTTGAGCGCCTTGTAGGCGCACAAATGGCCCCAGGCTACGTTGCCGGCATACACCAATTGCTGCTTGCCGCCCACGCCGGCAATGCGTGGATATATCCAGTTCCTCTTCGAGAGATAGTCAAAGGCATCAGTGACGAAGTGGGAGTCGCATTCGCCATAGGTAAGAGGAGCGCGTATAGCACTGGTGGCCAGGTAATCTATGAGGGATAACGAGCGGATTACAGAGCGACATCCCGCAAAGCAGAGTCAATTGCTGCTTACCCAGCTGATTCTGGAGCGGCGCTCCATTGGAGTTGAGCACAATGTTCTCGGCGCGCAGCTTACTCGATGCATAGCCAGCAATGAGGAACTCGCCATCCTGTTCCCAAAGCTTTGAGCTGTCCAACAAGGGTGTGTCTGTCTTGGACTCTGTTGAATTGATAATGGCCGAGAAGGTGCTGCGTCCCTTGAAGGGCACAAAGCACACCGAGGTGCAACTGCTGTAGACCAGACGCTTTACATTGTTCTGTATGCACAGATCCAGAACGGCGCGAGTTCCTGTGATACATGATAAGTTAGTTCCATATTCCACTCAGCCAAGTCCCGCTGAATGAGCTCACCTTCAATGTTCACCCTCTCCAGTTCCTCGTAATTCGGCGGATATTCGATCTTCACAGAGGCGGCGCAGTGAAAGACTCCATCGACGCCAGCAAAGATTTGATTGAGCTTCTCAGCCTCATCGCAAATGTCGGCGACAAACGTGCGCAACAGCGAAGTCTCCTCGTGTGCAATATTGTTCTTGTACGGCACAATGTCCAGCGAGCGTATTTCCTTGATGCTCAACTCCCTGCGCTGCTCCAGCAGCAACTTGATAATGTGCTGTCCCAGAAAACCACTGCCTCCCGTGACGAGCACCACGTCGCCAGTGCCTGCGTTACTCATTGTGTTTCTAATGTCTGTCTAGTGGGGAAGCTGCAAGAGAGAGAGAGAGACAGTCTGTTAGTGTTGGTGGTTCAAAGTGCAAAGGCCATAAAAAACACAAGAGCTCAGGTTGGCCAAGCGAGTGTCATAAAAAAACCGCGCCGAGACCAGTTCCATCAACCATTTCTAAGCCAGCTCTAAAGCAGCTGAGACCTTCGATGGGGTCACTCAAATTGTTTCGAATGACTTGGCAGTTTTTATAGCAACTGGCTTACGTGCTGGCGAGGCAATGAAGACAATGAAGACGCCACTAGAAACCAGATGAGCTACTGATCATGATAATGATGGCCAAATTGGATTAGCACTAAGTTAAAGAACCCAAACATATAGGAGATATGGCACACATATTGATATCTATATCACACTATATTATCTAAATTAGTGAAACACACATACACATTCATACATATACATACATATGTATCGCAAATTATAGCACCCATAATGTCTGAATTTATTGAAAGGTTTTACTCTTTTTAATTTTTTAACTTTGGGTATTGTGTGTCACTTGGCCATGGTCAAATTTTCAACACTTTTTGGCCAACACCAACGGCAGCAGCAGCAGCACAAGACGCAACTGGCAACAACAACAAACGATTTACTGCTGCCTGCCTGCGTCCGACCTGACGCTGGGCTAGTTGCGATGATTACAACACATCAGCGGGACAAACTAGCATCAATATAATTTCAACGCGAACTGGTTTCCGCGTCGTCTATTGCCACATCGTACGCGAAGTGCAAACTCCCTCTTGGAGTTGGACTTCGATTGCTGTTGTTGCTGTTGTTGCTGTTGTTGCTGTCGTTGTTGCACGGCGTGTAATTGCACTGACCCAAGTACCGTTAGATGGGCAATTCACCTGACCCAAGCTTACCACGGAGCACGACTGGAAAGTCAGTTTGTCTCGCTGCTTGCCGCTTTATAACTGTCTGAATGTTTGAGCTTGAACGGGCAACCAAATGAGCACGCAGCGTTGCCACCTGCTCAACAATTGTCGCACATCTGTTATCGATAGTCGTGCTAGGCGATCAACGCACAAGTTACGATCAGTGCAGGGCGCGACAATTCAAAATAAATACTGTATCGCATTTGGTAAAATTCAATTTTTATTCAACAACAATTAAATGAATTTGGACATTAAATAGGCTTAGAGATTACATAAATAGGTTTCTTCTGCTTTCATGAATCGTGTTAAATACACAGGCATTTTACAATATTTCAATAAGTACATTGTTTAATTGTTTTCGTTGCATCCCTCTTCATATACATACATATATGCATATATGTAAATATAAAGTAAACGAGAAGTAAAAGGCCGTTGATACAAATGACTTTGGATTAGATTAGGCGCGCTTAAACATTAACAACACATACATACATGGAATACAAAATGGTGTTTAGTACAATTAAAAATTCTGTTCACATTTCAGTTTGGTTTATTACAACATTATTCGGTAAATGTTAAATGTTCATGTGTGTTTAAGTTTACGCATTAATTTAATATAATATAATATAGTATGTATGTATGTATGTATGCTTGCATGTTGTACATATTTATATCTCTATATCTTTCTGTCTAACGTGTGACTTCTTCTCCGACTGCATGCAAAACATAAATATATATCTGTATCTGTATATATATATGCATAACTATAATACGCTCTCGTACAAACTATAAACATAATCATTAATAATTATCTAGCAATTTCATTTAGTTACATGTACAAAACATTAGATCTTTATTCTATTGCATTTAGATGCATAATTGGAGTGACATGACGAAATAATAAATTGTCGCGCTATGAACAATATGAATGTTGATTCTTGAATGTTTGCATGTTTGTATGTATGTATGTTTGTATGTATATATATGTATATATTAAACTAGTTAGGTGTATATATAGTGTATATATAGTGTACTATTTGCATGTCTATTAGGCATTATGTACGGTATGCTATGCTGTCACAAGAGCAACTCCTCAATTAACATTATTATTATTTACTTTCACTATTACAAGTACACAATTTCATTATCAGCTATTATTGTTGTTATTCTCTGTGTGTTGCCTATGTAACATACATATACACATACATATTTACTTATACTTCCCCCTCCCTCTCCACTTAGTACGATAATGCCGATGGTGAGCGCGAACCAACTGTAAAATCTTTATAAACCGAAAACACCGAAATCTGCAAGAAGCGGAAACGCAAAATTATTAAAAATAGTTCATTAATCATAAATCTATTCCTACAAAATGAATACAAATATATATATATCGTGTATTTCTGCTGGGGAACACTTGCGTCACAGTCATGAACTGCATAATTATCTGGGCACATTGCCAGAAAACGAAATTGATCTTGGCAAGTACGGAAAGTACAAGGCAAATTAGAGAGGTCTTCCCTCAGCACCTTATCAGCCTTATATATGAGAGATCCAGGGACTCACCTTGTCTTTGAGTTGCTGACACAATTTCTGGCCATTCATCAGCAGGAGGAGCACATCGTTGAGCCACTGCACGCCAATCTCCGCTTGTCGCGAATCGAATTGCATTGTTCCCTGATTGTTTAACAGCTGATAGACGGCAATGATGAGCTTGTGGCTTTGCAGATAGAAACTAACGGCCAAGTCCTCGGGCAGATTGGGCACCAATGACTTCATGTTGCGACCCTTGATCAGCTCCTCGATGGGCTTCTTCTTCGGCACGAGCAGGCTGTTGCGACCGCGCTGCAGAGCATCCAGTATATTTCCTATCACATGAAGCACTTCATCCGAGGTTCTATATTGCAAGTCACAAAATTATAAATAAACACACAGTCAGGGGGCACCATACACACACACACAAACACACTCACTTGAAGTGATAAGAGTCATCAACGTCGTCAATGTGATTGATTGCGGTTTGCAGATGATTGGCAGCATCCTGAACCTGCTGCAGTTTCCAAGGCGAGTCGTGGGTAATTGAGGTACGTTGCGTTTGACTGGGCGCCTTACACAGCTTAAAGCTAATATCCTGAATGGGGAAAGCCAAACCAATTAGTATATATTGATATAGTTTATGGGGTATATAGTTACCGCCTGTGTAATTGCATCGCCCGTTAGGGTAAGCACCGCCTTGAGCTGATCTGGCGAGACGCTGAGTATAAACTTTTCAGTCTTCTTTCCCTCGTTATCGTAAAGCGGCACGGGAAATCTATGAGCACATTCCTAAAGAGATACGAGGGAGAGAGATTCAATGAGATTCTGGCTAGATATTAATGAATATGAGTCTGAGTTCTACTTACAATTAGAATGGATCGCAATTGCTTTAATATCGCGTGCACTTCTTGTCTCAGCACCCACTCGAATTCAATTTGCTGCCAAAGTAAATATGCGGATGTGGGTGTGGATACGGGTGTGGGAGGCGGTCCGGGGAAGGGGGATGGGGGTTGGTGGGGAGGGTGAAGAGTGAATGTAAGTGAGTTTTTGCGATAGCGACCCACCGTCGCCGCATAACAAAGAGCAAACAGGCACGTTCACGTTTCATGTACAAATCAATATCGCGAGCGGAAGAGAGAATAGGGAAGAGAGAGAGAGAGAGAGAAACAACAACAAAAACAAAAGACAATCAATAATCAATTAGCTCGGCACTTGATTAATTGCACGGCTTTAACATTTGGGAAGCCAGTTGTAGATGGATATTTAATTACAGGCACAGACAGACGGACAGACTTACCAAATTTAGAGCCTCCTCTCGCTCCGTGTCAACGACAAGCATTTTCATTGTGGTTTTGGCCTTCTTGCGCGCTGTTATGTATCTCCGTTTGTTTTTGTCACTATGGACTGCAGCAGCGCTAGCAGCAGTAACGCCAGCAATTTGTAGGGAGAGCGCTGTAATTTATGAACATTTGATTTGTATTACGAACTTCAGTTGATATTTGTGTACTGTATTATAATGCTACTAACTTAGTAATATTTACTATGCGTCCGATGCTGCTGTCACATTAACAACGCACGCACACACAACAAAACTTAACATTTTGCTAAAATGTTATTAACAGCTCGAACAACTTTTTGCCTACGAAAAAAGCCGACGTTGAGTGAACTGTTTTAAAAGCCTTATTGCAACTTATGTTTTCTTTGAACTAGCATAACAATAACTTTTCTTGTTTATTTATTTTTCCACTTTTAATCCAGCTTGAGCAAAATATTGCATTTAAGATTGCGATTCGAATTTAACAGCTGCTAAACCCACCGAAAATCAGGTCTCTAACAATAATTTTAACAGCACATTAACATACGAAAACAAAGTACGACAGCGCACAGCTGTTGTTTTTGCAGTATTATCGATTTGCGCGACAGTGTTGTATTACGTTTGCAGATGAACAAGCTCATTTTAATAAAGTTTGGTTGCATTTAAATAAATGAATGACCTTTAGTTTCTATTCATAAATTTCAACATTTTATATTATCATCTACAATTGTATAAAATACTCCAATCTAGAACAATACACAAATTCACACTGATAAGATATTCCCCTTTAGTGCAGCCCTGTTTAATTACGGTTATCGATTCATCTCAATACGATTGTACAGTCAAGTCTTCGATAGTGCTCGATAAGGCGCACTCTATTCAAAAAAGAACAGATATGATATGATCATTGTGGAAAGTACTTACGTTTGCGCGCGGGCGGGGGTGTGGTCAACACTGCCGTCTCCGGCACCGAGTTGAGCACATGGTGCTGATGTCCGCTCCGCTGTCGATGTAGTGGCTGGAATGACCAATTGGTTGTCGGGCTGCAAATCGAGACGAGCAAACAAACGACGACGACAACATGTTGTTAATTCTTCAAGTAATTTCATTTTTCGAGGCAAATACAAACAACTTGAGGTTTGCCCTTATCATATACAGATTGTGTTTGATTTAAGCTTGATTTGATTCGAACGTCAAGTGCTAATTGCCATAATACATTTGTTATTGTTATTACCCCTCGCCCGCAAATGACTCATACCAAGCAGCAGCAGCTGTTGCTCATGCTCTTGCTGTTGCTGTTGTTGGCGGGGGGATTCGGTCTTGGGTTTTCGGTTACAACCGGAGGAGAATCTCCGCGCTACCCGTTTCGCATTAACTGCTTCTGACTGCATTTGGGGTTCCCACAGCGGGCGCGTGTCAGCAGTTTCAAAATGGGAATCGGAATGGGGAATGGGAATGAAAATGACATTGGCTTTTCAGCTAAAGTTACAAAAGCGCTTATCAAGCTATGCTGATGATGTTTACTGGCTTTACACGCACACTCACACACACTTACAACACACACACTCGCCCAGCAAGCAAAGCAAGAACACGCGCATGTGTATGTTCTTATATTTTAATTTTAACTTGACTCTTTACGTTTTTCCAATTATGATAAGCCAATGTCAAGCCAGAAAATGATATACTACATCCCGGGTCATATATCAACGGCCATTTCTAGCTATTTAGCTATTTATTTGTGGCCATAAATTTTATAGACACGAAAAGTAGCGGCAGCTTTCAACACATTCTAAAGCCAAAACAAACACGACTTTATTATGCCACACACACACAAAGCACACACACACACAGACACGCGCGCGAATAACATATATAAATAACGGTACTGGTTACCTCTGCGGCATTTTGTTAATATTTAGCTTCTTTTCTTTTGATATGTTATTATCAATTGCAAACACTTCACACTATCACGAGACAACGTCAGCGAGGCAAAGTTGGTTAGGTTGGGTTGGTTGGTTGGTTGGTTAGGTTGCTTGGCTCGTTGGGTTAGCTGGTTAGGTGGGTGCGATACGTGCGATCAGCTGGCTGGTAGCCCTGGCCTGAGAAACGGGGCAGCAGGCAATGAGCGCGCACAAAAGCCACAAGCAAGCAACTGAACCGACGACGACGACGACGACGGCCCAAAGACAACGCCGCCACCGTCGCCGTCGCTGCTGCGCGAAAGCAGCGCGAGAATTGGTCAATGGCAGCAACAATAAACGACGGCTGCGACGGCAGCGCCTGCGTCGAGGCCAGCGTCGAGCGTCGCGTCGCGTCGCGCTTTGTTTGTAACATTAGCGTAGTTAAAACTTGACGAGCTTTTTTTCGTCAGCTTTCTTCAGGTGCGCGCACTCTTCGATAGGCGGCGCCCCCTTATCGGCCCTCTTCCCCCGTTTATCGTCATCGTTTATCAGTGCGGTTGGCATTGACAGCATAGCATAACCAAAATACAAATCTATTTGAGAGTTTCCCTCTCTCTCTCTCTCCTTCTCTTTTTATCTTTATCAACTCATTCACATTTGTTGTTTGCATACACAGTATTTGGTTTTGTTTTTATTTCTTTGGTATAAAAAAAGTAGTACAAAAGTGTTTAATTCTACTAGATTAAAAGGCCTTTCGATTTACAATACGTGGATTTGTTTACGAGACGAAACAAATGTGCAAATATAAACAAATAAATGTGTGTCCAACAGGTGTGTCAGTGTTGTGTGTACGTGTGTGTGCATGTGTGTGCATGTGTGCATGTGTGTAGGTGAGTGTCTCTTTGTCAGTTTCTGCATGGTGTGTCTGTGTTGGTGTTGTGTGTCAGTGTGTGTGGAACTTGGAACTGCGCTTACTCGCCGGTCATCATCTCCATGAATTCTACAAAGAGAAAAAATAATATAAAAATAGTTAATAATTAATTACGAACATTATAAAAACTGTGTCATGACATGAAAGAGAAAACAAACAATTAAAAATAAAATATTCTATTTTGATTGTTGGTCAGTGTCAATATAACATATGAACAAGAAATAAATAAAGTTATAAAAGAGAAATATTATGAATGAGAAATATAATAGGGTTTCTCCCTCGCTGTGCCACGACACAAACAAATAAACATAGAAACCGTAGAAACTAAATGAATATATTATTAATATTTATCTGCTTTAATTGCTTAGCTGTGCCAAAATATAAAAAATAAATACTCTTGGAAATTATGAATATGAAATACTATTAATATTCTCACTATGAAACATTATTAATTCTCGTTCTCCGATTTTATTGGTTGTCGCGCGTTGCTATTTATAGCCTCAATATGCTTCCAAAATGATCGCGCTGTCAAAATCGAGAACTCAAGATCAGCGTTGTCATCTAGCTGATGTTTACAAAAAACATTTCGGATGCTACAATTCGTGGGTGGGTGGGGCTGATATGTTTACGTGGGAGACTTTTAGCAAGCCACTAGAATGGACCACGCACACATGGGATCTATAAACACACACACACACACACACATATGTGGGTCGATTTATGTGTGCGCATGGAAATCGAAATATCCATGGGGGATGGGCGGGGGGTTTCTATTGAGTGAAAAGTGCCAACTCACCATCGAAATCAACTGTACCGGAACCATCACTATCGATCTCCTCGATCATAATGTCCAATTCCTGTTCGGTCAGCTGATCATCGAGTTCCTTGAGGATCTCCTTCAGGCAGGTGGTGGGAATGAAACCGTTGCCCTGCTTATCGTACAGACGGAACGCCTCACGCAGCTCCTTCTGCATTGCCTCGGCATCCTCCTCCACAATGAATTTGGCAGCCAGCTGCACGAACTCACCGAATTCCAGGCGACCAGACTCTGAGGGAGAGGAGAGGAGAGAGAGAGGCATTGTAGTATTTTTATTGAGTAAGTGCAAATTTCCCATAATAAATCTCCATGAATTATGGGCAAACGAGGCATTTACGACTTGGAATAACACATGCAATATATACTAAATATGGCATGGGTTATAACTCATTGCAATGACCATATATAAGGGGGGACCGCAATCTAGTGGTCAAGCTTCTAGGAAATTGCATATCTCGCGGGCTCTAAAGTTCTACTTACTGTCTTCATCGACCTCCTCGATCAGTTCCTCCAAGATCTTCTTGTCGAAGGGCTGACCTAAAGGGGGAATGGAAAATGATTATTAAAAACTCCATCGATCATAGGGTAATTTCATTCTGAACTCACCCATCAGACGCAGAATATCGGCAACCATTTCGGTGGGAATGCTGCCAGTTTTCTGGTGATCGAAGCTGTTGAATGCCTTCTGGAGCACGGCAATTTGCTCGGGTGTCAGATCCTCATCCTGCAGAAAGAAAAGGAATCGAATTGGGTTAATCCGAAACTGGAGAACACATCAGTTTATCCAGCCACCTACCACGCTGCTCATGTTGTAGCTGTTTTAAATATATTTGATCTGGAAATCTGAATGATATATTTTGAACCGATCAGCTCGGATGATTCGTGCCTACTACGAGGCGATGCGGCTGCGTTTTCCAAAATATACCCAAAATCATTTGTCAGATCGGCTGCCTCTGAACTTGCCACACAAACAAACAACCGAACGTATAGAGATTTGCCGAGCAGCCGAAGAACCCGAACCCGAGACGTCCAATTCGGAATATGTGTAGCACTTTTCCACGCTGAGGCCGATGAATTTTATTGTTTTTTAGAAAGAACTGTAAATGCGCGATCAAAAACAAAATTAAAACGATCACAAAACGTACAAGAACGCTCCGCCAGAACCGACGGACCGAGGGACGGACGGATGCCAGCAGAATGTGAGCCGTATAGTGGTTTTCCACGCCGACACCGACAACAACAATCTCGGGGGTCCAATCAGGAGCAGTCGAGGCTAAAGCTGCAAGAGCCAGCTATACGATGCGCTGCGTCCACGAATATACAGAATACTAAAGTATATGTGTGTGTGTGTGCGATATGTTACATATACATATATGTATATAGATACAACTGTGTACAAGCATATACTATATATATAGCCAGCAGTTGCACGACGACATCTGCGAGGTATGGAGAAATGCCCCACTGAAGCATGCGCTAGACAAAACACGGCGAGTGGGTGCACGCTACAGTGGCAGCCATGGGGTATATTAGTTTGTACAACAATCAAGCAGTTATGCCTACAATGAATCTTGAAACATTAGCACGCTACACTGCCGTACATGGGGTATATTCGCTTGATCTTAGAGTTTGCATTTGATTAGGAGTTACAGAAGCTCTAAAAGAATTGCCCAGCATGATAGTGTATAGAAAAGTCTGTGTACTTAATGGGGTATATCAGTTAAAGATGACCAAGAATAAACCCATTGAAACTTTCATCACAATTCCAGACAGAAAACTGCACTCTACAATAGAAATAGTTAGTCAAGTTGAAGGTTTTTAAAAGAAGCTACAACAATTTTCAATCAACATTGGCACGCTACATCGCAATACAAGGTGTACATTAGTTTGGCTTGGGAGTTATATAAATCTATTTAAGATATCAAGCGATATTAAAGAGTATACAAAAGTAGGATACATCAGTTAAAGCTGAACTACGATAAAAATAAACCCAAAGAAACATCGATAATTGTAACACAATTCCCGAAATTACTAAGGGGGGTAAGGCTAGACAACATACCGAAAAGAAACACCCTACTTGAATTAGTATAGGATAGTTAAGGTTCCTTTAAGAAGCTACAACAATTTTCAAGCAGCATTTGCAGACTAACCTGCAATACAAGAATTACATTAGTTTCGGATTGGGGTCCCACTTGATTAGGTGTAACAGAAATCTTTAAGCGATTAACAGCCATATTAAAAGAGTATACAAAAGTCAGTGTATTGCTTGGGGTACATCCGTCAAAGTTGAACCAAAAATAAACCCAAAGAAACATCGATAATTGTAACACAATTCCCGAAATTACTCAAGGAAGTAAGGATAGACAACATACCGAAAGAAACACCCTACTTGGATTAGTATAGGAGAGTTGTACAAGTTGAAGGTTTCTTAAAGAAAATACAATAATTTTCAAGCAACATTTGCACGCTACATTAGTTTGGGATTGAAGTCCCACTTGACTAGATCTTTTAACGATTCCCAGCCATATTAAAAGAGTATCCAAGTCAGTGTATTGCTTGGGGTACATCAGTCAAAGTTGAGCTAAAAATAAACCCACAAAAACTTCGATAATTGTAACACAATTCCCGAAATTACTCAATGATGTAAGGCTAGACAATATTCGGAAAGGAACACCCTACTTGAATTATTATAGGATTAGTGAAAGCAAGTTGAAGGTTCCATTCAAGAGCCACAATAATTTTGAAGCAACAGTTACCAGGGGGTTTACAACATCTGCTTAGTTATTTAATTTATCAACTACAATTAAACATTATTTATTATTATAGGTAGACTAGTAAGGGGTACCGCATTCAGCAAAATATTTGCACAGTTGACTTTGAGTTGATTCGAGTCAAGTTACACACGAGTCTAATGATAGTGGGGTAAACAACTGAATACTCTATATTCATATATATATATATCTATATATATCTATATAAACTGCACCTATATCGTATATGAACTGTTGATTAGTTGCGGAACTTCTGGCTGGTGCCTGAAGTGCCTGCGGAGCCAGCGACTGCTGCTGCTGCTGTCCCTCCCTGGTTGAGCAGCGCCGTCAGCGTGGCATGCGAGGAGCTTAGTGCGGAGCTGCTGCTGCTGGCCATGAGCTTTGTCTTGAGAGGATTCGTCGTGCTGCTGCCCACAAGGGTGCCCTGGAGGCAGGGGGACGAGGCAGCTGGCGTGGGCTGCTCCTTGCAAGAGGCTTCCTCTGCTGCTGCTGGGGGTGTCTGCTGCGTCTGCTGTGGCTGCGCAGTGGGCAACGACTGCACTGGCACGCCCTGCAGCAGCGCATTCCTCAGGTGACTGTTGTTGCTGCTGTTGCTGGGAATAAGTTGTGGCAGTTGTTGCTGCTGCTGCAGCTGCTGCTGTGGTTGTTGCTGTGGCTGTTGGTTACTCGCCACAATGAAGGAGTTGGTGATCAGGCCGCGACTCTTGATATTCAGATCGACAAAGAACAACTTCATCTTCTGTATCATCGTCTCGGTCACGTTGAAAGTGAGCATCATGCTGAGATCAATGTTGGTCTTGTGCCTGTAGAGCTCGTGCGTCTGCTGCAGCCTACAGACCTCGTCGTAGATGAGGAACAGGAAGCGAGAGCTGCGATTCTCGGCCGGAATAATGCCACGTGCCGACAGCCAATCCCGATCCTCGGCATCGGGCAGATAACGTATGATCTCGGGATGCTTACTCGCCAGCCGAGCCCCACCAAGCTCCTTGCCATCGATGCTGAAGCCAAACGCGAGATTTGCCTGCACATCCAGCACGAATTTGGTGCTCGTCGAGATCTGCGCCGTGTTCCAGAAGATCTGACGACGCACTGGAGTCGGCAAGGGGCCAGCGACGAGGGGAGTGCGTTGCAGTTGCAGCGCAGGAGGCTGCGAGGCCTGTTGCTGCTGCTGCTGCTGTTGCATCTCCAACTGCTGCTGTTGTTGCTGTAGCTGCTGCTGCTGTGCAGGCAACGTGCTGACCGCACAGGGCATGGGCTTAGCGGCGGCAGCCACCACGTAACCCAAATTGTTGGCAAAGGTTTTGCTGCTGCTGCTGCTGTTGTTGTAATCAAGTGGTTTGCCCGGTCGCTTCAGCGCCAGTCGCTGCTGTTCAGTGGCAATTGTTGCCGCTGCTCCCGCTCCTGCAGCAGCTGCTGCTGCTGGAAGGGATGGACGCTGTTGCCGCAGCACAAAGTTGGTGTACTGCGCCTTGGCATTCTCGAGCAGCGCACACGAGGACATCTTCTGCAGGGTCTCCTCGTTCACTGCATGCTGGCCGAGATTCTCCTTGATGTTGCCGAAAGCGGGCTTGAAGTAGTTCTAAGCAGAGACGTGGGTTAGAGGGAGGATTCACCAAACAGATGCGACTGGGTACTCACGTTCATGTATCGCTTGATGACGTCGTTGACCTCCGCATCGAAGGCCTGTTGGACGCCGATGCGCAGCAGCTCCAGCGCACGCATGGCAGACTCGGCGCTGCCGCCACTCTCCAGATTGTGCACGCCGCTGTATCGTTGCCGTATGCGCTGCAACATGGTCTCCGCCATCTCCGAGGTGGTTACAAATTTCTAGGCAGAAGGAGATCAAATCCCTGCATGGCTCAACTCATCACTTCAACTTACCACTCCAGAATCCGTTCCGTTGAGCTGCAGAGCTTGTGCCCCGTCCGCTGCCACTGACTCTGCCGCCTCCTGCTTGATGGGACTGGCTACACGCGTATCCATGGAATGTGTCGTCTGATTGGAGCAGTCAGAGTCATCTGAGGACGAGTTCGCCTGCAGCGCAGCTGGGGAGCGTTGCTGCAGCTCGCCGCCTGCTGTCGAGTTGTTGTTATTGTTGTTCGCAGTGCTTGCCGCGTCGCTAAGAATCTTCCAGCTACGCTGGATGACCATTTTCTTTGTTTTTAGTTTACCTTGATTTGTTGTTTGATTTCGTGGCTTTTTGATTTTTCGCTGCCTTCTGCTATAAGAGAGAAGCTGGGGATTTTTCTGGGCTGCGCTTTTTGGCCAGGGACCAAGCAAAATGTGTGCAGCACGCATGCGCCCTCGAGCCACCACCACCACCAGAGCTCATTCCCCTCCCTTAACAGCAGCTGTTGCCGCCAGCTGATGCCGCAGACTGCGAATCCGGCTCCTGCTCCGGAGTGCAATCCATGTCTAGTTCGCCCAGCTCTAGACGTCGCTCGTGCTCGAGTATACTACGTAGTTCGTCGAATTCCGCAAGTTCCCCTTCTTGTTCCTGCTCCATAGACACAGGTGCATCCCCCTGTTTAGGGTCATCCGCGGCCTTCGTTTGCCTTTTGTACTGTTGTCGCCGCGCCAGCAGCTTCTTGTCGAACTCATCCATGTAGAGCAGTGCATCTCCTCGATAATCATCTGGGGCCACATGTCCGCTGTGAACGGGAAAGTTCAGCACATCGGGCAGCATGAAGGCGAACAGCCAGCAGACCAGGGGAGTTGTGCCACAGCTGTAACTGCCCTCCTTGTGGTAGAAGAGCATGCCATCTAGTTGTGGCTGATTCTCCTCCCACAGCGGATGCTTCTGCAGCACCTCGTCAATGGCGTTGGCATCCTCAAAGTCGTAGTAGTTAAGCAGTTTGAATGGCTTCTCGTTGCGCTTGCTGCACTGACCCAGCTCGCCCTGCTCATCGAAGCGCGAACGCAGCCAGAAGAAACGGAGACTTGCCTCGCAGTTGAGCAGCTGCTGTTGCCCGAAGGCGATGGCGTCCAGCACGTAGAATGTCTCCGACTCCGCCACATAGACGCAGTCTAGAATACTCCTGTAATTGGGCAGGTGTCCATCTCCAGGGAGTAGCGAGCGCAGCTGCATGATCATTCTCCCGGCCTGATTGTACACCTTGGTTCGCCCATGGGTGGCGATGACGAGGCAACGCTTGCCCACGGGACATGGAACGAGCAGCCAATCGCATAGGTTCTCGGGGCGCTGACGCAGCCACTCGGATTGCTGAAGCCGATATTGTAGTCTCTTATTTTTGTTGTTGTTGCCACCACGTTTCTTGCGTTGCTTGCGCTGCGATTTGTTTTGGTTTTGTTGTTCTGCTTCGTCGTTTGATTCCTCTTCGCTCGAATCGACATGTCGAAACTGGTCCTGTTGTTGTTGGCGTTGATGCTTTTGTTCTTCGAGTGCTGCAAGCTGTCGCTGCTTCTGCTGCTCACCAAGATCAATGCTCCTTTTATATAATTCTTTATAATTACTGCTCATTTCATCATTTTTACAACTGATGTTTTTATCATTACTTGAACAAGTACTGCTCATTTTTATTACAGTTTACCGTTTTGCAACAAATAAAATGTCGGCGCTTGAATTTTATTGGCATTAGCACGCCGAATGGTCACCTTAAAATAGCCGCTTAGTTACCGATACGTGCCATCGATATCGACAAACATCGTATGAACAGCTGTTCTCTAATTTCCTTGCTATCAAAAATCATCGCGTTATCAGCTGTTTCGTCATTTGTTACGTTATTTATTTCTATGTATTTTTACCGGCTTTGTTTTAAGCATTAAATATTAATCAATTGTGTGCTAGGTAATTATGAATAAAGCTTCGCGAATATTTTTGCCGGCTTTAATAACGCCAAAAAATGCAGTTGTCAAGCAGGTAGAGCAACTGTCGCGCAGTCAAAAGGTAAAGCCGATAACTGTTACGAAAGCAAGCATGTTTTATTTGTTATTTTCTCTTCTAGCTGTTAACCGATCTTGGCCTAGTAAAATCGGGCAGCAATGGCTCCTATCAGATAATGCCCGTGGCACAGCGTGCCATTGACAAATGCATTAGCCTTGTGCAACACAATATGCAACAGGCTGGCGGCCAAAAGATCAGCCTGCCAATTCTGACGCCCGCCCAGCTGTGGAAGAAGACGGGACGCCTCGAAGGCGACATATCCGAGTTCTACATGGTGCGCGATCGCAGCGGCAAACAGTTCCTTATGAGTCCAGTATGTGAGTAGGAGAGTTATTCCGACTTAATACTGACTAGCTTCGAGATTCTTTCCAGACGCATGAGGAGGCAGTTACGTCCATGTTGGCCAGTGCAGCGCCCATCTCCTATCGTCAGCTGCCTTTGCGCCTGTATCAGATTGGACCCAAGTTTCGGGACGAGCTGAAATCGCGCTTCGGGCTGATGCGAGCCAAGGAGTTCCTCATGAAGGACATGTACACGTTCGATGTGAGCCAGCAGACGGCGGAGGAGAGCTATGCTACTGTCAGCGAGGCTTACAAACGCTTCTTCAGCCAGCTGGAAGTGCCCTTTGTGAAAGGTTGTAGCTGAAATCAATGTAATCCCTTCCTGTTTCTCATACTCCTCCTTTCCCGTTGCAGTTGAAGCAGCCACGGGCATGATGGGCGGCAGCTTGTCGCATGAGTATCATTATGTCTCTGCGGTGGGAGAGGACACGCTGCTGCAGTGCAGCGCCTGCGGCTACGCGGGCAATGCTGAGGTGATCGCAGAGAACACAGAGAGCAACTGCCCCAGCTGTGGAGGTTCCCAACTGACTCAGGTGCGCGGCGTAGAGGTTGCCCACACGTTCCTGCTCGGCGACAAATACTCCAAGCCACTGGGAGCCACTTTTCTGAATACCCAAGGCAAGCCGGAGACTCTCGTGATGGGGTGCTTTGGCATTGGCATCACGCGCGTCATTGCGGCAGCCCTCGAGGTGCTCTCGACGGAGCAAGAGTTACGCTGGCCCAAGCTGCTGGCTCCCTACGATGTGTGCGTGATAGGACCCAAGCAGGGCAGCAAGGAGCAAGTGCAAGCGGAGCAGGTGGAGAATCATCTGCTGCAGCAGCTCACACAGATTTGTGGCGCCACGGAGGTGCTGCATGACGAGCGCAAGGAACTGACCATTGGCAAGCGACTCTTGGACGCCCGACGACTTGGACATCCACTGACTATTGTCGTAGGCGCCAAGGCAGCGCAGCAGGAGGCGCCCCAGCTGGAGGTGCATGCGAGCGGAGCAGAGAAGGTGGAGCTGGATGTGGCCGAAGCTTTGCAGCTGGTGGCGCAGCATGTGCAGCACAAGCAACGACTGCTGGAAGGGATTGGCGAGCAGGAGGAAGTGAAACCAAGTCAGGCAATTCGCTATGTACATTAGCTTTATTCAATAAAGGTAACAATAACTGAAAACAAGTGCCACAACTGGCCTGGCCGCTCCTCCGACTACTGCTCCGCGTAGTCCGGCTCGGGTATCTGCGGATAGATCTGCACCTGCTGCTGTGGCTTGCGGGGCGGTGGTGGTGGCTTGGTGATCATGCTGGTGTAGGACCAGGGCATCTGGTTGCGCAGCTCCTCGCTGACCCGCGGGTTGGCCGGCTGTGCTGGGTAGATCTCCGAGTAGCGACTGTTTAGCGCCGATGCCGTTGCCAGTTGCTGCACAGCGGGTGAGGTGGGGCGTGGCGAGAGGGGCTCCGCATTGGCAGGATAGTTAAGCTGATCGGGATGCGCATCTGTATTGCGATAGGAGCTGATCTCTGGCTGCGGCGACAGCTGCTGCTGCTGCAGTTGCTCCTGGCGTGGCTGGGGAGGAGGCAGTAGCATCACGGGCGACTGCAGTGTGGTGCGATCGTTGGGCTGGTACCGTGAATCCTGTCGCTCGAGCAGCTCCGCATTCGTGGCGGGAATAAAAATGGGCACTGGCTTGGGACGTATCTGCTCAGGATACTGCGGCTCCAGCGGACCAGACTGGGGACTTCCTGTTGTGGGCGGCGCAGTGGGCTGCTGCATTTGCTCCGGGGCGTAGAACAGTGCGGGCTGTGGCGTCTGCTGGCGCGTGGGAGCCTCACTTGCGGGAACCGGTGCTGGCTTCTTGTTGGCCGCTGTCTGGTTGGCCAGCACGTGCGAGAGAGACAGACAGAACATGCCGCCGATCAGATTGAGCAGCCAGATGAGCACCACGCGGCAGCTGATGCAGGTGAGCACGATGGCAGGCGTGGAGAAGTAGACCCCAAAGGGTTCTAGTGTATCCCAGATCAGCTCCAGAGTGTTGTCAGTCTTCACGCCCACAAAGTCAAAGGCTTCTCTCAGGGACTGCAAGGGGAAGGAGGATTAGAAAGAAACTTGCAGAGGGGCTTCGGGAGCTTGCACACCGTTGTGTGGGTTATGTCCTGCGCATGGTAAACGGTGGCCACCACATCCAGAATACATCCGGCCAGCACAGAGAGGAACCAAGGCCAGTAGATGATGCCAGTCATCAGTTTGGTGGTGGCAAAGCAGAGGGTAACTGTGGGGGGGAGGGGGAAGGGAATGGGATAAGACCTCATCCAGGTTGACATGCTTTCCACATGCAGGCTACTCACGTATGATCAGCACGGAGGAGGCAATCCACAGTCCGCTGATGGCTGCATAGACAATCATGAAAATATACTCCCGATTGGTTATCTCGAAAGACGTGGGCCAATCAATGTCCAACTCGTAGGTGACTCCATTCCACAGCAGCTCCGGATCGCCACAATTCTTTTCTGTGAATTAGGATGCCATATGAAGACTTATTTCATTGTTAAGTCGTCGTTACTTACGCTGGAAGTAAATTAAGTCCATGGCGAACCTGAAGGGATCCTTGGAAATGTCCGCGGTGTCATGGCAATCCCTCAAGGTTATGCCCCATATGGCGAGACCCAAGTAGACGAGACCTTGTGCCTGTAGAAAGAGTTTAATGGAGATTAGAAGGGAATTTTGGTTTCCATTTGATCTTATCTTGATCGGAGCACAGCACCTTATTCTCCACTCGACTAGGGCTGAGTTCTTTGGTGCAATCTATATAACTAACCTATTTTCCACTGCAAAAACTGGGAAATACCTTTAAGGATGAAGGCATTCAACTTAATTTAAACAACAAAATAAGAAGAATAATAAATATGATAGCAAAATAAAAGGGAGATACATCTAACCTAAAATCTTCCCTAATGTTGATAATGTTCTAAGTCCATATCGTAATACACTATATATTTATATATCTATATGTATATCATTACTATTGAATTTACTAACTTTGTGAAAATGTATGTAAGGAGGCATAAGGAGGCATGCGGACCCCACCAAGTATATATATTCTTGCTCAGAAACACTAGCCGAGTCCATAGAGCCATGTCCGTCTGTCTGTCCGCCGTTTGGGCGTTAAGATCTGAGATAATACAAAAGCTAGACTCAAAATTTGTAAGCGCCATATAAAATGTACAACTTTTTGACTTGGACGTTTAATTTGCGAACTATAATATTTACACAACCTCTAAATTTGAATGCAATCGGACAATAAACACAGATGTTATTTAATAATAGTAAGCATAACAATAAGTGCTTGTGCCACTCAACAAGGGAGTTTGATCTTTTACTGTCGTACAGTTAAATACTCTTTACGCCATTTTGACATACATACATATATAGGATGAAGGGTATTTTACCGCCGAGTGCGCTCGACTGTGTTTCTCGATTCTAAGTATACTTTTTACCATATTTTGGTACTGACTTTATGGAGATCTGGCAACCCTCTCAATTTGCCAATTACACTTATTTGAATATTCACTTTCAGTAGATATTAATCTGTTTATTTATCGATATCCTTTTAATCATCGTTAAATCGATCGCTAACTGTCAAGCACACAACACGTGCCGCTCCGTAACTTTTTAAACCTTAAACATTTAATCAGAATAAAACTTAAGCATCAAACACCATCCATTGCAGTTGATTCCATAAAGCATCTAACAAAACTCTTGTTTACCACAACTTCAGCATATTGTTATAACTATATTATTATATTTATATTGTTTTAACTATCAGCTATCTGCATTTTTATTAGCTATATAAATATATAATAGTTTATTGCAAATAATAAAACTTATATTGCATAAAAATGTATTTTCAATAATAAATTTATACTATAGATTTATATATATGAAAAGATGTTGTATATTCCACTACGTAAACTTGACTTGAGAATGCAGAAATCCTTTTAGTTTGACCTCCACACCATGTGCTCCCACCTAAACTCACCAATATAACCACGGCCATAAAGAGCATAAAGCACTTGGCGAATCCAACGCTGCTTCCAGCCATTTTGTTGCAGGATATGGTCACCCTAGGCTGTGTCTGATGTCGTATGCAGATGGGTGCACAGCAAACTGTGATCTATTTTTGTTTCTTCTGCGATTTCTTGGTACTTCTTGGGCAACGATAAGGGCAACACGCGCGCAATACCTGAGGTTATAAAATCAATTAGAAATTACTGTAAAATAGTTGCCAAATCGCAGGTATCTAATCAGTTTAATGAGTTTCCCTCGGGGGATTTTGCATTGAGTAAATTGATGCGATATGCGTTGTGACAGCTTTTCACTTGAAATTCAAATTGTTTTCGACTTGGCTCAGCTCAATTACAGTTAGAATGAGTCACTCCACATGCACTTGAATGAATTACACGACACTTTGCAACACATATGTATAATTATAGTACTATATAGACGCGATACGCACGGCAATAAACATCTACAACTACAACAACAAGAACAGAAACAACGAGTGAGGTGTTTATGCTCCATTGTTATCTCTCACCGTTGGATTCGTGTTTGTCTTTAACCCGTCGATGGGTTTTCTCTCTTTATTCTCGGTTCTAGTTCTGCGCAGTGTTTGAAGCGAAGCGCATTCGTTGGCTGCTTCCTGTGGACTGAGAGCGGCACCACTTGGCCAGCTGCGACTCATCCGTCGTCATCGAGTGGCCATCGACAACTCTGCTGATACCCAGTAACTGTTCTCAATGGAGTATATCAAATTAGTGCAAGAGTTTCAATAGTTTAAGGTGCATAGAACACTGTGAAGACTGTGAAATATCAAGACTGGGTAGGGTAGTTTCCAAGTACCATATGCAACTTACATACCCTGCCTCCTGCAAATACACTCATCTATTCAACTCTTCAAACAAGTGGATCTCTGCTGTTTATGAAGTTTGGCAGGATTGTTTCTTTACAACACATCCAGCTCCTGGATATTTAAAACTAAAACTATCACACATAACTTCCTGCAAATAAAGTTTTATTGCTTACCATGCACTATGGGAACAAGTATTTTTGGCATTTTTACAATTTATAAATTGTTTCAAATTTAAAAAATTTATAATTATATTTAAAACTACTTATAACATTTTTTTATTGATTTTTACCGCCAACAATTCAATTATCGATTAAAGTTGACGAAATTTATGTTGTTATTTGCTGTAAATCAGTGTTTAAAAATCTTCTATTACGATTTTCGATTAAAAAAAAAACAATCATGGTGTGTTCTATAAGTTTTTAATACAAAGTCTGCAGTAAATGTGCGTTAATATCCAATATCCATGATCATATCCTGATCTGTTGCTGATGTATTTGTTAACCTTTGATTAAGTATTGAATTTGTAATTTGTGTGGCTTATGACTTTAGTTGAGTCGAGTTGAGTCATAAGTTAAAAATGAGAAGTTGTTAAATAAAAACTATTCACAATTGACATACATTTTAATTTTTTGCCCGTGCCATGTTTCTATTAGTTTTCGTACAGGGTAACAAGTCGTCGACTTACCCTTACTTCTTGTTGTTCTTTTTTTGGCATCGCGATAAGATAAAGCCAATAGAGTTTTAAGGCTAACAGTTGCTATCAAAATTACACAACACCAACACACACAACAACAACAACAGCAGCAACACTCACAACTTGTAGACGACTGGGCCAGGGGCAACCGGCGCAATTATTCAGCGACCACTTCGAGTACTCAAATTCCAAATCGAGTGCGTATTCACCTGCCCGGCTTATCAATGCTTGGGCCAACGACACACTCAATGCGTGAGTGTGTGTGAATGTGTGGGTGTGTGTGTGTACTTAGGCATTATATTTAAAGCAAATAGCCAAGTAAATTGGGCTTAAAACTAGCGCACGCCTATCGCATATCGTGCTGGCAGTTTGTGCTAATTTAAAGTTATGAATGGCTCTTTTATCTATCACAGAAGGCGCTATATCCATAGAATATTCCAAAATATTTGCACCACACTGCGTATACTTAACGGTCATGTGCGTGCTCCGCTGCGAGTGCTTTCGTCTGCGTTCATTTACCTTATCAATATGCCGAGTAGGTTGTGATTGATAGAGAAGTTCTTGGTCGGGAAGGGGGGAGAGGGAGGGAGGTACTGTGTAGCATTCCGATTTCTGTGTGCTATGCAGGTATCATCTGAGTGCGTCAGTGCTAGGCGGTGCAATGTGCCCAATAATTGCCGCAAGATAGCAAGTATTAAGTCAGAGTGATATACGAATCAGTAATGGGAACTTCCTGCCAACTGAGATAAGAGATCAAAAGGTACCCAGGGGGTATAACCTTGCGAGGGTGGAGGAGATAAACTTATCAGAGCGTGAGAAATAAACTTGCTAGGGAGAAGGGATTAACTTTATTTGGAGACAGGTTAAACCTACGCAGGGGGAAAGTTATAACCTATAAAGGGCAACGCATACTTATTACCTTGTCAGGGTTGTGGTTAACACATTAACAGAAAGATTAGTTGTAAATCAGTCTATTTTTATTTATATTCTATCTAATATATATTCTTAGACTCTAGGATCAGTCCCGACTTTGATTATTGATCTTATACCTAACTTGTTAATCAATTTGTCATGGAACTCTTTAACCATACAAAGAGAGAAAGGTAAGTATTTGAACTGCAAACTACGTCGAGTCTATCTATCTGTATAGTCTGTTTACTCATCGAGATCTATATGAAGTAGTATACCAAGTACAAACACCATTTCGGGATCTAATCTCTTCTCTTATCAGCATGTAGAACAACATTGACAACTACGAACTTTTCTTATCAAAGCAGAGTGATTCATTGTACGAGGAGTACTTTCCTCTAAGGTCATGATATATTTCGAGGCAGAAGATTAACAATTTTTGTCTAATTATTTATTGGGGTTTTTACACAATTTGCAAGGAAGGTTTTAATGAGTGGAAAAGTGATTGAATAAACAATCAATCAAAGAAAAAACTCTTCAATTTGTTTTGCTAGACAGTTTGTTGTAGGAAAATGTATAATATAACATACACCTATAGTATATATATATATAACATTTTTATACCCTTCGACCATTGAAAATGGTCAAAAAAGGGTATACTTACTTTGTGCAAAAGTATGTAACAGGCAGAAGGAGGCGCGAGCGCCATCTTTCGGGAACAATTTCAAAGCATGTGCATATGTATATGCCTACTTACATACATAGCAACAGAGGTCGAAGGGTATCCCACTGTCGCGTGCCGCGCGACTGTTGCTTTCCTTACTGGTTATATGGTAACTATATCATAATCAAATTGCAGGCTTGGTCAATATACTATTGTTTACTCAACCATAAATATGTACATCGTATATTGCTTTATCTTTTTAAGATCTTCGCTTCGTTATCTTCGGATTGATCGTGCACAATTTTCACATCGTTGCCAGACACACCCTCCCGTGTTGGGAAATATTTGACTAACCCAATTGAAATTCGCAATTTGCATATTCGCAGTAGACAAACGAGTGAAGCGATAGTGAATAAAGTGAATAGAGAGCGACGGCAGTGGGAATATTGAGTGAGTGTATTTGCCTCGAGAGATTCTCGCGACAAAGCTGGGAAATATTTTCGGCTGTTTGCGCTTTCTGTGACGCAGACAGCGCAGTAGATAGATGAGTGCTTCAACAATTAGAGCCTCGCATGAAGATCACCCCAGGTGCCCCCTCCCGGGTGGAGAGAAGCTTCCCCCAGCGCCAGTCACGGCGCCAGCGAAGCAGAGCGAACGTGCGATTGTGTGAATTTCAAATTTAAATAAAGCCAACGCAGATCGAATCACATGACTTTAATTGACATAAATATGTGTGAGAGAGTGAGAGGGAGAGTGTATGCGTGTGTGTGCGAGAGTGTGAGTAAGAGAGTGCGTGAGTGGGAGAGAGTGCCTGAGTAAGATAGCTATCTCTAGTCCTAGCTTGGACTTTCTCCCTAGACGCGCGCAGTCAGGATGACTGGCTCCGCCTCCACCTCAGCCACCTTCTCCTTGAGCTTCTGCTCCTCTGCCTGCTCCGGCTTGGTGGTGCTGGGGCTGCTGGTGGTGGGGGTGGTGGTGCTACTGCTCTCACTCGTGCTACTCGTGCTCTCCTCGCTCTGAGGCTGTGCGCTGGAGCTGATCACCAGCTGTGTGGTGCTGGTGCTAACCGTCTCCGGGTTGGAGCTACTGCTCAGTTCGATGCTCTCCACAGGGGACGTTGAGGTAATCGATGTCTTGGTGATGCTAATCTTGGTCTGCTTGCCATCGCTGGGATCGTTGTTGGCATCTTCCTTGATTGTTGCCGAGGTGATCTTGGTGCGATGCACCTGGAACGTGGGAATCAGCGGCAAGGAGAGTCCATTGTGTGGCTGCACCGAGACATGATCGATGATCAGATGCGCCGGACCACCTTCCTCCGAGACGGGCACCTTCTTGGTTGTCTGCACCAAAATCTTACGCTCCTCCGGCAACGGCTCCAGCTCAGGCTCATCTGAACGCTTGGTAATGCCATGGGCATTGCTTGCCTGCGCCTCCTCCTCCTCCTCCTCCTCGGCCTGACCTGGACGAACCTCAACCACCTGCGTGTCAGGGCCGCTGGCACCGTGCAGACTCAAGGCCGACTGGAACAGACTGTTCTCCAGGTCCCCGATCAACGTCTGGAATGAGATCTGCTTCAGCTCGCTATCCGAGTTGGCCACCACCTGCCGCTTGACCACATCCTGCTCGGGCTGCTGCTCGCCGGCGGCTGCGCGCTGCAGCACACTGGGGAACAGATCGTTCAGATCCAGTGGCGCTGAGGACACAGCGGCCACAAGCAGCTGAGGGAGAGAAACAGAGAGAGAGAGAGGGAGAGAGAAGGGGAAAGGGAAGTCAGTGAAAGATCGAGACGGAGGCTGTCGCTGCTACTCACGGTGAATATCAAGGCGCACTTCATTGGTTTATCTCCGCGTTGCTTTGAGTGCTTACACTGTCAAGTCCAGATTGATAATAAGTTCGCTGACGAGATGCGCACGACCTTTTAAAGTTGTCGAGAGACAGCAACGAGCTCGGCTCTGAAAGCTTTCAGTTAGCACCCCCAGAAGCTTAGTGCGACGCGTTCGTTAACTCGTTTTGCGCGTGCGATCGGAGATGTTCCCCGTTGGCTCTAGATCACAGATCTTTGTAGTTGCTGCTGAAGTTCTCGAGCAACTTCTTGCCCAAATTGATGGTAATCGATATAACCTTCCCGAAGAAACTGGCAACACTGTCTCAAGTCATTTCAAGGATCGTTCCCAAGTGCAGCACCAGAAGTGAGCTCTAATTTATATGGCGGCTTTATCTTCTTGTCCTCTCTCTTCTGCCACTTCTGCCTCAATGTCGAATTAACATAATTAACGCTGTCTATTTTATTTTTGATTTCTGATAATCGATAATTGTTTCCACGAAAATATTGCTATTGTTGTTTACATTGCCTCTGCCCGAAATTGGCTCACTGACTCAGCTCGACGCCTAGCGGAAACGTCTCCTTCTAATGCGTCGATCACAGATCACAGATCTTTGGCACTTGGCACTCGGGCAAAACGTGAGCGCAGTTTCAGAAACATTTCGATGTTGCCTGAAATACGTCTTGAATTCTTCTCAGGACAACTCGTGTAACACATTGGGTTAATGCCCAAAACTGGAGTATCAGACAGTTCATTGCTTTATATACCCGACAAATATAAAGCAATGAACTGTCTGATACTTCAGTTTTTAATATGATAAAAGCAATTTCCCATTTGCCTGATACTCTATAAATATTTAGGGGAAATGCATAATAAAATACTAAGATGTTGAGGCGCGATAAATTTGAAAATTAAGCGGGTGTCTAAAACAAAGAACATTTTCAGAATTTCTAATTTTCTAAGACCTATACCAGAGTCTACAGTCTTACAGAGGTAATTTAAACTCTGAGATCATATTGTAAAATTTATTGGAAAAAGTTCTGTACAGTATATAAAGCAATAAACTCTCCACATTTCAAGTTCTCTCAAAGATCTCTGCTTCACATGAAAATCATTTAACTTTTCAGGTTTTTGCCTTATCGAATATACAATGCAATGAACTGTCTGATACTCCAATTTTTAATATGATACATAGAAGGATTTCCCGTTTGTCTCATACCTTGAAACTAATAGTTCAGCTTGGCAGCATTATAATCCATCCCCATGTTAAAATCTAACCAAAAACGCAATAGAAGTCTTCTTTATAATTAACATTTAATTAATGTATATATATCTATATCTATTCTTCAATTCATAGCTAGAACTTTCTACAAATAAATTAATCGTTAATTAATTAATTTAATCTCTAAAAGTGAAACATTGTCACAGTTCATCCACGCAAACTATTCATAATTGCAACTGCGGGGCAGCAAGAAAAGACAAATGTGCAAATTAAGTTTCGAAATTTTCCTTATAAACATACAACATGTTCATATACATATACAATATGTATATATAGTTCATAGCATAAAGAATCGAGACAGGTGGCTAGTGGCTCCAAGCAAGCTCCATGAATGAAATTTTCGGGATTCGTCTGGTTTGTTGTTGCCCCAAAGCAGCTCAGGGCGGTTGCGCTGCGTGTGAAGTTTCTGCTCGACTCTGGCTGAAGACGATGCCGGATGCATAGATAAATCTATTAAGTATAATTTTGCTAAATAATTAAAGCAGCGCGAGGCAAGATTAAATGCAAAATTCATTTAGAAAATCAAGGTAAAGTCAAGAGAAAAGACGATCTGCAGTTGTAGAGGAGTTCTGCCCACACACGTGTCGTATGAGTGATATATAGGGGTACATATGTTCACTACATAACAGGTGACTCAATAAGTTTCCGGACTCTCATAGAAAAACAAATTTTTTTGACCAAGTTAAAATTTATTCATCAACATATGCATTATCTAAGAGCAAACAACCATTCCAACATTTCTCTAACTTTTCGATTCCATGTTTAAAAAATTATTTATTTTTTGACTCAAAATGAGCTTCTCTGGCAGCGATCACCTCGTCTTTGGACGTGAATCTGTTTCCCTGGAGCATTGTTTTGATATCTGCCAAGAGCCAATAGACGCTAGATGACAAACCTGCGAATATGCCGGTTGCGGGTGCAATTCGAAGCGTAGCTCATTCAATTTGACCATTGTTGCCATTCATTTGTGACATGGTGCATTGTCCTGTGCGCGGCAGCCATTTTGCCAACAACTTTTTCATATGCAAATAATCGTGCAAAATAGTAAATAAACTGCTTTTGGATATCTTCAGGACCTCAGCTATCTCCATCAAGTTCAACTGACGGTCCCCCAAAATGATTTTATGCACTTTAATCACATTTTCTGGACAAACTGCCGTTTTTGGGCGTCCCGAACCTTTAACGTCTGTTGTGCTCGTACGACCGAATTTAAACTCATTATCCCAGCTGCAAACGGTTGATTTCGACGGAGCAGAGTCCGGGTAATGCTTATCAAGCCACAGTTTGGCTTCGGTCGTAGTTTTTTCTGCCAAATGACAGTGCTTAATCAAAATACGAAATTCACTTTTTCCATACTTCACGAAATTAACAAAGATGTTGCACAATAAGAGCTGTAAAATAAAAACGCTCCAATCGATTGTCATGAAATTTTGGTACAGATCTTATAAAAGATGGCTCTATCGAATGGTTGTAATGGTTTTTTGTTCAGTGGTGCCTTTATATGTCAGTCCAGGGACTTATTGAGTGACCTGTTATATTTGACAAATTCAGCTAATATTTCCTGCTGTTGGGTTCACATTCGGCAAGCTTTCTTTCTGGCGTACTGTGTCACACGCTGCGAATGCGTAATTTAACAGCAGGCGCGTGTGCAGGCCCGCTAAGCACATGCAGGCGCAGTGCGTCAGTGCCGTCCAGCAATGTTTATGAACCTATTTTTGAACCTGCGAACAGGTAAACAACATTGCCAACAGCATAAATCCCAATGGAGCAGACTGTTTCAGGGGTGGGGAGCAGAAGGGGGAGAGGGGGAGCAACGACGACGTTGGGGGAGATTTTACACCAAGCTGAGATTTGCGTAGACTGCGCTGGGCCTTTGAAACGGGTACAATTAATTAGAGCCTACGGCGAGATAAAAACAATAATGGCAGCTAGAGAGGCGGCAAAACTGACTGCCTAGAGACAGGGCAGAATCAGGGAAAGAGAGGAAGGGGGGAGCGGGCGCAGTTAGCCAGGCATTGGCCCGAAACCTGTCGGCCAATTAACAGCTGTCAATAATTACACGCGGACTCGCGCCTCGGGCCTGACGCCTATAAAAGCTGAGTATCTGCACTAATTAGGTTCAATCTGGAGAAGATCAGCGGAGGCAACAGAGCAGCAGCAGTAGCACGAGAGCGACGACTGCCAGACAAAAGGAGCTAAGAGAGAAAGAGAGAGAGAGTGAGCGCGATCAGCCCCAAACTTCTACTCCGTTCCATTCGACCTCCGCGATCAAATGCAGCCGCATCACGCCATCTTTGGAGCCGCAGTGCTGGGCATGCTGCTCGCACTGGGAGCCACGCTGCCCGTGCTGGACGCCAGCTCAGGCCTGGACAACGAAACCATTGAGGAGCTGCAGGCCAGCGTCAATGATACGCCCAAGAATCTGTAAGTTACAGCACCCCACGGGCAAATGCGAGCAGCTCCTCTAATATCATCTTCCTTTCCATCTCCCTCTGCTAGATACGTGGTCAAGGCGGTGGTCTACGAGATTGGCATTCTGACCGAGGTGGGCGAGAACGACACAGACTTCGAGAGCCAGGAGCGTGTCGATCTGACCTTCTATGATGCACACACAAATAACTCTCACATCGATCTGGGCAACATTCCGCTGCCCATACAGACAAACGTGTCTGGCCAGGTGCTCACCGGCATTGCCCCCATCAACATTGGCGCCTTCAGCAGTCCCCAAGAGCTTCTGGAGACACTGCCCCTCACGGGAAGCATTGTGAACATCACACACAGCGACACCGCCTTCTATCAGCTGACCAAGTCCAACACAAGTGCCTCGGAGAAGCCGCAGTTCCTCAGCGAAGATGCGCTGGCCAAACTGACGCATGCAGCGCAGCTCTTGCCGCCCACCGGTGCACTGAGCAGCCTCCTTCCCTCGGCATCCAATGAAATCGACCCGGAGGCAAAGTCCCAAGAGAACTGAAGAGAGAGAGAAGGGAACTCAACTCAAACCCCAACTAAGATGATGATGATGACGATGAGGCGTTATGCAGTGTGTTGTGCTAGGCTTAAGTTTAGGATTAGGATTAGTTAGACAAGACTGGATGAGGACAAGAGATCGTGTCGAACAGCGCCATAGCAATCTACTCCCAAATTATCACAAGGTTGCATGGATTTCGTTGAAAACTTCAAATAAAATCGCATTAGTGCTAGGTAAATTGTTGCCAAATTAGTGCTACCTCTAGGGGAGGGGAAGGGCAGGTGATCAGGGGGGTCCGCTCTCGAGCTCATGTGATTTTCGAGTTGCTAAAAGCTTTTCGTTTCTCTGCCGCCGAGTAAGTCCCTCTGTTTTGCCAAATTAGAATGTGGTTTCTAAACAGGGGAAAGTTCTTTCCAAATCAATCAAAACTGCTAAATATATATTCTAATTCTGAATATATAGGTTATTTTAGAGATCTACATGATTATTTTTAGATTTTAAAATAATTACCACAACTTTCCTTAACTAAACGGAAATAATCATCGAATATCAACCTCAACATTTCCTATGCTAAAAATATCTTCTAATTCAATATTAATGGCACGATCTGATCGAGATAGAGCTATATGTATATACATACATATACTCATGAATATAATAAGTAATGGGTATACTTTTAAATGCAGCGAATAGATTATCACTGATATTTCTGTGAATGATAGTGAAAGTAACGTACGATTACTAACGATCCCTTCTGAGAATATCAGTGGTTTTTTTTATACATTTTTTCGCCCCTGTTTCTCGCCCCGTGAGTCCTAATCAATCTTTATAAAAGTCCATTTGACGCATAGTTGGAACTCTTTTGCCAGTCTTGTTGATATCTTGTAGTCTTGTTGATGTCTTGTAGTCAACTATAGATTATGGGAACCCAAACTCCATGCTCAATTTTGGGTAAAATAGCCCTGGTACAATTTTACCATTTTACCATTTCCCATATAATTTCTGTTAATTATAATTGCCACTCGCATTTATTTCAGTTAACCTTATTGTACCGGCGGGTTTTTAAAATTATATATTCACCGTTTAAGTGTGTTTTGAAGTTCAAAGTTTGAAGGTGTACCTATTAATTTAATCAGGGCTTATTGCACAATATATTTTGAATGCCTTGTAAGATTATTATTTTGTTCAAATATACCTTCATTGTTTATTATTCTACTTATGTATAAGTATTCTCCTCAATGGAAAACAACTGTTGAAATTTATCAAACCATTTCCCATGCTAAATAAATCAATTAAAACCAAATGTATTCCAAGATATGATAAGAGTACCTAAACTGCAGATATCAATTAATTCTAAATTTATCACAATTATGATAAACAAAATCCTGGTAAAACAAGGCATAAATCAATGAATTCTTTTCCTAAACTACATTTATTTTGTAATTCTAATTATAGCAACATATCGTGCAAGCTATAGTTCAAACTTCGCCATGATGTTGAATGAAATAAAAGATATTATAAGAAGTAAATTGATATGCGTATGTACTATGTGCATAACTCCCAAACATGTCTTCAGATCAATTTATATATTCTTTGACAATTATAATTTCATATTCTTATCAATCAACATTTCCTTTCCAATTATTATTACTATTTTTGCAAGGGGAGATGTACTGCGACTTTGTATATTTGGTGAACATTTTATTTCACTTTCGGGACCGGCCAATTGACCGCCTACTTCGTGCGATTTAAAGGCCTTAGACTATTTATAGTGGGGCCATGTTAAATCTAATGTCTTTACGGACAAGCCCGCTTCAATTGAAGCATTGGAGGACAACATTGAAGCATTTATTCGTGAGATACCGGCCGAAATGTTAGAAAGAGTATGCCGAAATTGGACTAAGCCGATATACCATTTGACGCGCAGTCACGGTCAACATTTGCATGAAATAATCTTCAAACATTAAATTATATGGATCGTACTATCGATTCAAATAAAGGTTTAATGCATTTCTCTGAATTTTATGTGTTTTTATTTTGAAAAACTTTTCTATAGCTCTTAAAAAATCACCCTTTAGATCTATTGTACCTCTGCTGAGCTTAGAGCTCCCTCAGTTATCCAAAGCAAATCCATACTATTGCATAGACTGGTCGACCTTATGACGTTGACTTCGAGAAGGTTCTTTCCTAACGTCACACTTCTTTTGAGAGCCAATTCCAAACACACTGTAAATGCTACAGTGTCTCGGGATTTACTTTATTACTCATATATATATAAAATATATATATTCCAAGTTTCCCAACTAAGATGTGTTCTTTGCCCAAGCACACAATGATCTTTAAAGATTCCTGTGAGGATTCGCATTGGGTTCTTACTCAGTTTTTAGATTGTAGCAGCCTAAAATAACTTTGATTACCATAAGACTAAGTGTTTGTACCCAGTCTAAGACACTCTGTTCTCAGGTACTCCCCTGCCATATAAAAAGAATGTTCCATTATTTGTTTTTTATATATTAACTAGATTTTTAATTTTTTTCATTTTCATGTTGTTTGTTGTGTTGTGTGTTGTTTAGCTTTTTAACTGTAGTACATCATTTTGTTGTTTCTTACGCGCTAATAGATGATATATTTTATATTAATCGATATATGTATTATATATATGTATATACTATATATATAAATATAAGTTTAAACTTGTACACGAAAATTAAAATTGTTGAACCAACTCTCAATCAGATCCGATCAAAGTAAAAATAGCTCTCTTAACTCAGCATGCTCGCAGAATACCCCGTAAAATACCCCTTAAACTGCTTCCCCCATGTCCCACCCCCCTCATGACCACTATGTAGAGCCAGTCCCTTGCGAGCGTATATCGATTTTTGATGCACATCTTCTCGCTGACCATCCCAGGTGTTTGTGTGTGTGAGAGTGTGTGTGTGTGTCTGTCTATGTACATACTGGAACGCACATTTAGATACCTCGTACTCGTATTCGTATATAGCATAAATAATATTTAGTTTTTAACTAATTTACATAGTCATGTGTAGACGACGATGCGCTCTAGCGGCTTTTGTTTCTTTTACATAATTTATATCTCTATATATATAGGGTGTGTGTATGCAGGTGTGTCAGGCGTGTGTGTGTGCTGAATACGTAGGTAAATTATGCATGTGTGTATGGTATGGGGTAATTATTTATTAGTTAGTAGTAGTAGCTACAATTTCAACTTATGTGCACACTAAAAAGTAAAATAAACTAAATCATAAATCGTAACTAGAATCTGAATTCGTATCTGCTACACAGCAAACAGTAACTGTATCTCATCCTCCTTCCCCGCTCGGCAACTCTAACTGTAAAACTGTTACTGAATCTGTATCTGTAGCGTAATCATAAACATGTGTATCTGTATCTGTATCTGAATGCGTATGCGTATCCGTATCTGTTAATCGGTAACTTTTCTCTTAATGATCGACTTTGTGGTTTGCCTTTTACTACATTTCTCTCCCTCCTCCTTCTCTCTCTCACCCTCCTTCCATTCGCTTTATACAATTCTGGCTTAATTACAAATACAGGCAAAATGTACGCGAAATGTCGGCGCTGCCTACATGAAGACTTATCTATAACGCGGGCAGGGCAATTCTATGCGAGATTAGGATTGGTTTGCTATTTGGTTGATCCAGTGCGCCGCTTAATCTGAAATGGAAGTGGAAGTTTATTAGCTTGGCAAGGTCCTCAAACTGTTACTCCATGTGCTCACTTACCTATAACATGACTCTCCATATTTGTGATGCGTGCCTTAGATGCGGGCTGTGGTATGATTGTGATCTCGTCGTTAATCTTCAACGGCTTTAACAGCGAATCATTGGCGGCACCCAGCGAATTGCGCCCCAGGCCGGACCCAGTGCCAACACCACCGCCACCACCACCTGCACTACTGCTGCCGGACTGTGCACTGTTCTTCTTGCTGTCCATCGCCTTGCGGGCCACCGTGCTGTGCGCCGTGTACACATGCGTCTCGAACTGTTTGTACATGCCAAAGGTGGCCGTGCAGACGGTGCACTTGTAGGATAAGTGTGCAGGCTTCAGCGTCATGTGATGATCGCGCGACACGTGATTCAGTAGCTTCCATTGGTACATCTAAAAGCGGGACAGAATTATAATGAGGTTACCAGATATATGGATATGATATATCAACTTACTCTGCCACAGACGGGACATCGACCGGCATCTTTGCCTTTGTTGGCAGCCTCCTGCATTGAGCTTGTGACCAAGCCATGAGAGCCGAGCAGATGCCGCTCCAGGCCCTGATCCGTAAAGAAGCGGAACTGACACTTCTGGCAATTCAACGGTGGACGATTGTAGATCATCTTGGGATGTATCTGCAAGCAAAAGGGAATATCTTGTTAGTTAAACCTCCCCCGGGAAGAATTCATTCTCCTATTACCTTCACTTTATGCATCCACTGCATGTGATTGCGCAGCTGCTCCAGATCCTTGATGTAGCCATCGCATATTTCGCAGATGACGAACTGTGCCTTGTTGTTGCCTGCGCTGGGACTCTGGCCGGGCTTCATTCCGGCTGCTGCCGCCGCAGGCGCTTTGCCAGACGATGTGGCGGCCGCTCCGCTGCCGCCGGTCGCACTCTGTCGAGGTAGTGGCGTTATTGAGATGCTTGGCTGACCGGCAATGGGCTTCTTAGACGCTTGCTGCAACAGACAAAACGGATAGACTTGATTATCACCTGCATCTCAGAAAGTTATCACAAGTTCGCTCACCTGCACAAGCTGTCCGGCAGCCAGCTGGTAACTGTTGGGCAGCGACAGCGATGCATTGGTGCCGATTGCTCCACGTACAGGCGCAGGATTTCTAACCAGATTGTTGGCATTGGGCAGAGTCGGCTTTGGCAGCTGCGGCGCACGTTGTCGCATCTTTGCGGCATTTTGTGCAGCCAGCGCCGCTGCCTGCATGTTGCGCGCCTGAGCTGCTGCCTGTTGCTGCTGAATCGTTGCCAGCGCCGCCTTTTGTGCCGCTGCCTGTGCTGCCATGGCCTGAAAGACAAAGAACTTGGTATTAGAGAGGAGGACTTGCAGATTGGTAAAGTGCATATATTCACCTGATAAGCAGTCGCAGTGCCCACGAGTCCGTGGCGTGGCTTAATGCGCGGTATCTTGGCAGGAGCCTCCCAGTCGTTGGGCGGCGCCAAGTTCAGCTCGGGTCGGAACTTCTTGAGACAAACCGGTAGATGGCGTGCCAGCTTCGCTTTGCCATTATCCTCGAAGCCACAGTTGGCACATTGATGATACGGCAGCGGCTTGATCAGTCGCGCCTTGATGTTGTGTACAGCCTCCATGTGGTAGACAATTTCGGTGGCATTGCGTATCTCGAAGGTGCAGAAGTTGCACTTGTAGAGCACTCCGTTCATGTGCGGCGTCTCGTAGTGATTGGCCATGGAGAGCGCCGACTCAGACTTGAAGTTGCAGAACTCGCAGCGCTTCATCGTGAACTTGAAGGGGGCATTTTTCGTCTTCGATGCCTGCAGGTTGCCACTCAACGCACTGATGGCCATCTCAAAGTCCTTGGGATCACGCGAGAGAGACTTGCGCATCTTACGCTTTTGCAGGCGCAACAGATCGGACTGTACATACTCCTGCACGAGGCCCACACCAATGTCCATAAAGAATTTACCCAGTGGACTCTCGAAATAGTTCTCTTGTCCTGGCTTCGAGGCTGTATTTGAGGCGACGGCGCCAGAGGTAGCCAACGCGGCAGCGGGTTTGATGGCACCTTTCAGGGCAGTTAGATCATCGTTGGCTTCCTTGATGAGCACCTTGGTGCGCACTCCCGATTCCGAATCATCGTCATCATCCTCATCGTCATCGTCATCAGATTGCTCTGACCAAGATTCATCATCTCCACGTTTCTTCTTCTTCTTACCCTTCGCATTCGCCTGCTGCTCGTTTGGTTTGTCCTCCTTATTCTGCTCGGTCATCATGTCGAACTCATCTGCCTTCTCCACTGTGGCCAAGTCCTCGGGAGTCAGCGCATACTTTGACTCGATGGCTTTGATAACCTCACGAATGTTGTCATTGGGCGGCTTCTCATAGATGTACGGCACAATGAACGAAGGCGCCTCCAGCACGAACATGTCGTCCGTCAGACCTGGCAATAGATTCGCATTGTTCGTCATGCTCGGCAGTCCGGTGTTGGTCATCGATAACGTTGGCGGATTAAGCTGCACTGTGCTGCCCGCAGTGCCTCCCAGCCCGACACCAGCCATGGGCACCAGCTTGGGCGGTGCGCTGCCCAGATTGGTTGCCACCCCAGTGACGGCATTGGTTATGGTAACCGGATAGATAGCAGCACCCGCTCCCGTTGGTCCCGCCTCGTGAGGCATCAATGAGCGTGCATCCTTGATGGTCAATTGACCCAGACCCATGCCCACCCCGATTCCACCCATGCCCGATGGCGTGGAACTCCGCTGCCGTTTGCTGCTCGGCTGCAGATCGTCCAGTTCGCTCTTGCGCTTGTTCAGCGCTTGCTCGTTGGGCGAAATACTTGGTGGCGTATCATCCTCAATGACCACACAGTCGTCATCGTCATCATCATCGTCCTGCTGCTGCGGCGGCGGTGGCAGAGGCTGCGGCGCTGGAGTTGCCTTCACCGCAGGTGTTACCTTTCTGCTGCTTGGCTTAACTGCTGGAGTGGGTTGTCCCGTTTCCGAGTCGGAATCAGATGCAATTAACACAGCGTCATCTGAGGATTCAGCGCCACTTGAGGGGGCGGATGCTACTGCTACTGCAGCCGCTGGCACAGCTGGATTTGCTTTGCTCGGTGATGCTTGAGGCTTGCAGGGTAGTGGTGGTGGTGCTGCTGCTGCTACTGGCGTCTTCTCCTTGGACAAATCTGTCATCTCCTCATCGCTATCTTCGTCCAAGTTAACAACGCCTCCATCAGCAATATTCTTTGCAGCCTCTGCCTTGGTTGCCTGCCCGTTGGGCTTGGAGTCTGTTGCAGCAGCAGCAGAAGCAATAGGTTCTTCTGCTTCTGGACTCTGTACGAAACCATTCACTGGCGTCGTTGCTTTCTTTGCGTCCGTTTCCTCCTCCTCAGTTTGCATTGCCTCGACTTCTTCGGCATCCGAATCTGTTACTGTTTTAGCTGTTCCACTCTGCTGGCTTCCTTCTTCGGTTTCATCCACATCTTCAATGCTTTTCTTCTCATCCGTCAGAAGTTCCTCCTCCTCCTCTTCGTCGTCATCGTCAGCAGGTTCCACGTCTGGTTGTGTAGCCGCACCCAGTGGATCTTCGGCATCGCAACTGTTTTCAGCCGTGCTGCCAATCTTCTCCTGATCCTCATCATCGGCATCCTCATGGTCACCATTAGTGGTTACTTCCTCCTCCTCTTCATCGCCATCGCTAGTGGCCAGTTTATGATCCTTGCTATTGCCATTCTCTGTAGAGCTGGAGCTAGTTATTTGTGAATCTCCCTCCTCGGCGTCATCCACCTTCATGGACTCATCTTCTCCAGATTTAGCCGGCTCACCGGCTTTGCAATCATTGCTGTTGCTGTTGCTATTACTGTTGCTGTCTAGTGGCAGCTTGACGACGGGTTTCGTCGCTGTTGCATCCTTCAGCGATTCGTCGACTATCTTTATCGGCTGCTGCTGGTCCTTCTCCACTTCCTCTTCATCGTCATCGTCATCGTCATCGACATCTTTGTTGGAGTTTGTCTTCTGATCATGATGTTTATCCTCGTTGTTGCTTTTGTTGTTGACGACGTCGCCCTCATCGGCTGCTGCTGCTGCTCCTTCCGATTTGGCAAGAAGTTTTGTTTTGGGCTCGGCAACGCCCTCCGGCAAGACGACGTCGACCTCAGTCATTTGTTGTTGTTTTCTTCTGTTTCTGTATTTTGGAATGTGCCGCCACTCTTCCCGTGACAGGCAGTTGCTGCTGCTGCTCCTTCTTCTTGCAACCCTTAACTGTTATCGCTCTGGCTGGGGGAGACAATGCCTGCAAGGAGAGAAAAGATCGATAAACACAGCTTCATATTTGTATTAAGTCGCAATTTCAAAACTATCATCGTAAATCATAAATCGTAGATCGATAAGTGGCAACAACAAAAGAGACGCAGAGATTTACTGTTACGGCCGAAACTAACCGAGAAATATTTGGCACATAGAGAAGAAAACTAAAGCGTAAATGGCAACTGAAATGGAAAGAAGAGCTCAAAGAAGAATCGGAAAAAGCGCAAAGCATTGCAGAAAATGTAATCAACGGGAACAGCAACAACAATGTTAACAATTACCAAAAAGAAAAAAGAGTAAATCGAAAAACTAAAACAAAAATTGAAATCTAGGTGAATTAAACAAGCCCGGCTCCGCCCCCTCTTCTACTGCTGCCGTAGCCCCGCACCCGCCCCTACCATATCAGTGGAGGAAGGGGGCAGAAAAGAACCAAAAAAGAGTTAATTGAGACAAAATGGCTGCCATATTGGATTAAAACTAAAATACAATTTAATATGTATGTATGTATGTACATATTTACACACAAATACATATGTACGTGTATGCAAATTGTAATATTGCAAACAGCTATGTATACCCATTTAGGTATGTAGATATGTCAGTACATATGTATGTAAGTATGTTTGTAATTACATAAAAACGTCATTTGGCGCGGCTTGTTACACTGTATGTATGTATGTACATATCTTCGTATATATCGGAGTGTTGCATAAACAAACATATCAAGATATATGTGTATATAATATATTAGCATTATATATAAACAAACAAATTTTGTACTCAATATATAACTATGTTTTGCATTTGTTTATATATATAGATATATATATAAGATAATATATGTATATTTACTGACACATACATACAGACACACATACAGGCGAGCAGTTACCGAGCACACAGCAACTGCACGATTGACATACATACTAACATCACACACACACACACACATAAACGCACATACAGTCATACATATATAAAAGCGCACCAACAAAACGCACACACACCTATATATGTTCAATCTATATATATACACACACACACACATATCCACACATATATTATTAAAAATATGTATGTATGCAGATACAAACGGACACGCAGACGCTGGGACGGACGAACAAAAAGACAGACAGACGGCCGGTGAGACGACGACGGTGATGACGACAACGGCAACGGCGACGACGTTGGCTTTGGGCTCTGCGGTGTTGGTTGGCTGTGGCTCGGTGCTGCTGCTGCTGCTAGCTGTAGCTGGCGGCGGCATGGAGTGGAGAACGGGTGGGTACAGGAGCGTGTTTTACGCTTGTCTCTGTGTGAGTGCGTGTCACTGTAGTGGTGATTGCGTGCATGTGTGTGCCTTTATGACTGTTGTGTGAATGTGTGTGGACAATGTGATATTTTTTAGGCAAATTGCAAACAAGAAAACTTACATTTTATAAATTTGCACAACTACAACACATGATTCGCACATAAGGAGAACACACAGTTAAACCGCGATTCAAAACAGAAACACAACAAACAAGCAGATAAACTTACAATTTACATTTTACGTCACACTCGATTTGGCAGTGACAGGTTGTTATTCTGTTCTGGTTCTATCAAATAAGATAACACTAATGATATAAACAAAAAGTTAAAGGATCTTGCCGAATGCAATTATTTTCTTTTGATTTTCTTTTTGGAGCACGCACACAGAGAACGAGAGCGAGAAATGAAAAAGAACGCTAGACCAAAGCGCGACAAACGGACGATAGACGGGGGCAACAACAAGGCAAACTGGAAATGGAAGCGAAAAAAAGCAAAAACGTCGCTACAAACACAGAGTCGCATGGGCGGCAGCCGGTCGTGCAGGGTTGCATGGCTAGCCGAAAAACGGCGCGTATTAAAAGTTATCGAAACAATCGATTGCAATTACAATAACAAAAGATTGCATTGCACGCAAATTGTGGAAGGTGTGAATTGCACATACAATAATTAAGGATATGAATCAATCACATTTATAATTATATAAATACATATACATAATATATCATAAAGGATCAACATCGAGTGTTTTTGTTTTCAAACTGAACATTGTCAACATTTTACGCAATGGGAGAGCCAGAGAGCGCGCACAAACTGTTACGCTCAAAAATAGCGAATGGCAATGTGAAGCGCACACGAACCGTTGTCATTTGCCGTGTGTGTGAGTGAGGGCCAGAATGTATGTGAGTGTGAGTCTGTCGGTGGCTTTGCTGTAGTGTTGGAGCGTGCCCATGTGAATGGATAGGAGGTAAAAACAAATTTGACAATTGTACGCGCGCCACGAACGAAATGAACAAAACAAAAATGAAACGGCATTTCAGCCGCCGCCGCTGCTGCGCTGCTACTGCTGCTGCCGGCGTATTTGATGGATTTTTATGACGATATTCGTCGCAGCGCGAAAAATTTGAATTCGCGCGCGCAATTTCAACTGAATGGGAAAGTAAATAGAATAGATTGTGATGCTTCCCAATGGTTACAACTCTAAACCAGGCTAAAATTAACTACTCCCACACACACTTACGAATATATATACATATATATACATGTATATATGTATGTATGAATGTATGTGTATTGTAAGTTTGACCAAAGCGACGATTGCCCCTTGTCGGTTTGTCTGTAAGTTTTAAAACTGTATACTCATCACGATACTTCTGCTGGCTCTGCGCTAATGCTTCTTCTTCTTTCCCAACTTATTTCAGATTATACGCTCGTTGCGTCTCGCTCGCACTCTCACATGCTGTGGGCCAATATAATACAAACATACATACTTACGTGCATACATACATATGTACACACAGTCACACATACATAAGCATGCATACATACATAAGTAGATGTATGTATGTATGTTTGCAAGAGTGTACACAATGTTTGAGAGTATCATGTATATGTGTGTGTGTGTTTGCCCGTGTATGCGTGACTGTGTGTGTGTGTGTGTGTGTCTGTATGTAGGTGAGTGTGTGTGTGTGATTTGGTCTATATGCAAGTACAATTTTTGAAAGTAACCCGCTTCTCACCCCCGTTGATCGGCAACTGGTAGAAAAGGCAGAATCGGAATCGGAATTCACCTTCTTGCCACTGTTGCCTCTTCAGCTGCTGCGGGATTCATAGAGAGAGAGAGACCCACTAAAAACTATCGGCGTAGTATAATGAAACACGATAACACACGCCAAACTTTATGTTATACATACACACGTGACCTTTTCAGTTGTTGTTCTTGTTCTTCTTGCTGTTGTTTTAGTGTCGGTTGTCAAGCAAATTTGGATACTACTTGCAGATAACCTTGTCGGAGATACAATTAGCCCAGTTTCAAGTAAAAATCGAAATTGTCAATTGTTCAGTTTAAACTTATTTATACCCAAAATAAGTTGAGAATTTCCATAAACTTCAATCCTTATCTAGCTTATAGTAGTTTACAACTAAGGTAAACTTTAATCTTTGTGCAGTAAGAAGAATAAGTTCACAACTTCACTCTATACTAGTTAAGATTGGCTCCAAATTTCAATATACTTGAATATCTAATTAAGAAATTAATCTATATCTTGCGTATTGAATTACTCAATAAATTACTAAAATATGCCATTTTAATTACATTTTGCTACTTTTTTAAAAAAACATGAGTCAGAACTGTATAGTATATAGAAATGTAAGTATATACGCATATACATATATTATATGTATGTGTGTATGTAGAGATTAGTCATCTAAAACGGCGAGAGAACGTGAATCGGATGCACATGAGTATTGTCCAATTCAAGGAAGTGCATTTGTAATGGAAAATTTAATTTATGGGGGTTGAAATTTGCAGAGATTCATAGTCGATTCGAGACTCATTGAGGATAATTATTGTTCTTTAAAGGAAATTTTTTAATTATATAGAACACTGATAATTTGATAATACTTATACTATATGATTTCGAGACTACTTTAATATTTTCCCATAGTAGTTTTCCTTTTCAGTTTTTTGTACTCATAAATAAAATACAAACACATTTTGAATTGCAGGCGTGGTAATGTACACTCACACATGCATACATATTTCATAAGTATATGTACATATGTATTCTTGATCGGCGCAATGAGCTGTCAAACTCTGTCTGTTGCTATGCCAATCATTGAGCTACATATAGGTACATATGTATGTCAATAAATGTTTGTATTTTATTAACTAATTCAGCATACTCTAGTTGAACAGTAGAACGGAGTAAGAAGATTTAAATATGCTGTCTAGTGTCGACTGGGATTAACTGAGCATGCATCCCTATATTTCGATTATCAAGTCAATTAAGATGTGATATCTGAAGGAAGAAAAGTTAAGAGTCTTTAAGGACTTAACGGGAATATTCTTCAGCATCATCAGTTAATATAGTTTGTACAATACAAGGAGATCTCTATCCGACACTTAAACAATTTGCAGTAAAATGTTATCAGTTCAAAACTAATTTAAGTTGAACTTTGTCCCTGGAGTTCTAATTACAGTTGCTATATCGGATAATGTTGCCAATTAGACAGCAGATGCATCGTGGCAAATCAATACGATTACACACTGATGTATGTAATGAATACATATACATATATATATATTATATTTACTATATGTATGTATATATATGATGTGCAAATTTTAAATGCGCAGTTAAATTCTATGCATACATAGCCACAAATCGGGGTATGTACTGTACACACTCATACATATGTATCTGCATCTGCATCAGTATTTGTTTGTGCGTCTGTAACTGTGACTGGGATTGGGTTTAGAGTGCTCACCTAACCACAAAGAGAACGACTCCACGTGAACTCTAGTAGGGGCAACTGGGTAGCCCTGATAACACAGATATGCGTTAGTGTTGATTTGCTTTAATCCTCGTCTGCGTCGGCGTCCTCCTCGTCTTCGTTGAAGGACAATTTGCTGGCGCTGCTTGCTTTCGACTTTTTGCGACTTTTCTCCGACTTATCAGATTTCTTTGCTTTTGATTTATCAGTTTTATCACACTCCGATTCGACTTTAGTTGGCTTGTGGCGCTGCTTGAATACAATGGGTTGACTTAAATCCGCGGGTCTTTCAGCTTCCTCTGTAATATCCAGGAAATCATTCGAATTAGTTAAAGTTATATATGTATCTGGAAAGTATATACATATATAATAGAACAGATAGACAACTGTAAATGCAGTTGTCTTGCAGCTTGCCGCCCCCACTTGCAACAGCCACAGCAACAACAACAACAACACCAAACACGCCCATTTGTCGCCCCTCGCATGAGACAGAACATTTTTACTCATTCTCTTTCTTAGTTTCCCTCCTCCTCCCCTTTCTCCTCCTTGCCTAACTGGCCGCCCTTGCCCCAGTCCCTCCTCCTCCTTCTTCTTCGTCTTCTCTCTTCCTCCCCTTCACTGTTAACGTCTTGCAGTGCTCCACCTTCGAATTCGCAACCCAAAGGGACAGAGAGACAGACAGACAGTGGCGCCTCACTCAGCTCCGCTCCGTCCCTGCTCCCTCCCGCCTCTACCATCGCCTCCCCCTTCCGCCTTGCCGCCCTCGCTGTCACTACCTCCGTCCGCACACACACACACACACACACACACACACACACATATACACGTATGTATATATGTATATCGTCGTCAAGCCACTTGCCGTGCTCTTTTTGTTCGCCTGTTTCGTTCATCATTGTCTCTCCCGTTTTGCTGCTTCGTTCATTCTTTCACACGTTTTCACCCGATTTTCTGCGCGGGCCTTCTGACAGCAGCAGCAGCAGCAGTGGCGGTGGCGGCGCGGGTAGCAGCGGAGTGAGGGAAGCAACAACACAGAGCGGCAGCTGTTGTTGGGTTTGCGAGCAGCAGCGACGGCGACGGCGGCAGAGCGGCAGCGACTGTGGGTCGACGTTATTTGTTAACTTCTCTCTTGCCGGCTGCTTTATTGTATGCTCCGCTTTGGCCATGATATTCATCATATGCTCCGCTTTAGCGGAGCCCCCAATGAAAATGTCGGTGTGTATGCGTCGTTGAGTGTCTGCTGCTGCTGCTGCGCCTGTGTGTGTGTGTGTGCATGAGGGTGCTCCGCTGGCAGTGCCACCGCACACTAATTGCAACAATCGAATCGAAGTGGAATCGAAAAGGAAATGAAGCGAAAGGAAAGGGCATTTGAAAAGAGGCAGAGCTGCTTCCCCATTCCATGAGACGCCACCGACAGTGGGCGGCGGGCGTGGCTCATAGAACACAAGAACTTGCAAAAAAATTCGACTCTATTTTCGAGGTTAGAATTTGAAGTTGCACATCACAAATTGTTTGTCCCTTTTGTTTTTCTCAACACAACTCCAAAATAAATGAAAACGAACAACGAAAGGCGAATGAAAATAATTACAAAAGAAATTTGCCCGCAAAAATTTCAAAATTCTAACGCGCCGTTTTTGTTATTGTTTTTCTCTAGTTTTCCAGCACTTTTTGCGTTTTTCATTTTGCGTTTTGTTTATGTTTCAATAAAAACTTTTTCCAAATTTTAATTGCAAAAACACTCACACTAACACAAACACAGACACAGATATATTTATGAATCGATGTACGTATGCATGTGTATGTGTGTGTGCACATACATACATACATACAGTGTATTATAGGGCAGAAAGCAGCAGCGTGAAAGAAGCGTGGAAGCGACCGACGCTCGATTCTGACTCAACTGAACTGAAAGCCAAACTGCCACAGACGATAACTACATCCTACCTACGCACACACAGGCACACGCATGCACACACACATGCAAACGTCTGCACGTACGTGTGCCTGCCTGTGCCAGTGTGTGTGTGTGCATACCTTTTGCTATGCGCTGCTGCTCGAGGGCCACCTCGTCAGCCGTGAGATCCCCACGCGATAGAACCACTATTTGCGGCTTCTCGTCCTCGCGCTCTGGTCGCTCCTGGTCACTGGAATCGTCGTAGCCGTCCTCCTGGTCGCGTTCCTCTAGTTTCTGGCGCTGTTTGCCAAAACGAAAGGAAAACATTTGCATTAAAGCTGAGCATGAGCGGGGCACTTTGTCTTGACCTTACCTTCGTGTCGACGGTGGGCCCCTCCTTATAGCCGATTTCCGCCTTGAGTTTTGCCAAAAAACTTGGTTCTTGTGGCTTGACGTAGGTTATATTATTGCGCTTGGACATAGCACTAAAGAACATACATTCGTATGGATTGCTTTCTGTTTTTATCCACCTTTTTTGAGTTGGATTTTCTTTTTATTTTGATTGCCGTCGTTTACGTGTTACAGTGTTGCGAAACGCGTTCAGATGCTCTTTCAAACCTTGCAAAAGTACGCAAATACTAAACTTTTTGCAGCGGTTATTTATTTTTTATAATATTGACGTTATTTTCTTCAATTAAGATATATTGCTTTCCAGAAATAAAATTATTTTAATGCTACAAATATATTTATCGTTCGCTTATATCGATAACTTCGATAGCCATCAGCTGTTACTGAACATATGTGGCTGCACAATACCGCCATTCTTAAACACATCCATTGTGAATGGAAGCTGCCACTAAAATTGGCGGTTTTATTTTGAATGTCTAAAAAATGTGCAATGTGTAAAGTGTGCCATGGATTATTTCTTGTATTTAAGTTATTTTTTGGGCTTTATCTGCACAATATATGTGGAAATAGGAAAACACACAGCATGAAGTCAGTAAAAGCAGTGATTTTAGTGATTCAGGCGCATTCCCCTGAAAATATTTGTCATTAAATATTTTCCATTACATTCCCAGCAGATATTTCTTTTCCTTTTTATCCCGGTCAATCAGCTGTCCGAATTCCCTGTGCCATTTGCGCATTGGTATGCAGTCAATTTGCAAATTCTGCCGCCAAATCAGCGATGCGCCGTATAGCGGGATGCCAAAAAAAAAACCTGTAGAGAGATAGGAAGGAGGGAGAGGGGGCACAGAGAGCTGTCGCATAACTTGCAAATTTTCCAGTTCACCTTCAATTGGATGGCACGGAACGAGTTTTGATCGGAAACTGACAGCCCAACAATACACGGAGGCATTCATCAACGTCCGACGGTGTCGCATGCAGCGATGCCATTGGCAAATGCCGTCTCTATCTCACTCTGTCTATCTCCCTGTCTCTCTTTCCCTCTGTCCCATGGTGGCAACATAATAAATCATCTGTAAATTGATTTCAAAACTTTAACGGTAAAAAGTAAATGCACGGACTCATATGCTGCCCTAGGCGAGCAATCCGGGTGCAGCGAGAGGATTTTGGCAGCGTGTTCCCCCAAGTAATATCAAATTGATAGCTTTTAAATTTGATATCGCGTCTTATCACCGAAGCGACAAGTTTGACAGGCCCAAATGGAGTGTGTGCCAACACACACACACACAGTCACCTTTCTATACATACAGCTGCGGTTAAAATAATAGCACTACTGCGGGTGAAAATTTGTCTTCCTAAAAAAATGTATGTTTTGTCAACTTTTTTTAAAGTTCGACTTCTCGATGAATATGTACAATATGTTGTCTCTATAAGATATCTATTTTTAACATCTCAATGTAACGGTTCTTTTTGTTTTTGACTACTCAGTGCAAAAGTGAGCGAAATCAGGCGGTAACAAAAATAGCACTAATCACGTTTTTGCTGAATAAAATTGGTAGAAGTGCTTGCGTTCGGTTTATTTCGCCCTAATTTTAAAAAGGGAGTTGTATTAAAGATTTGGATTGAGTTTTTTCGAAAAGAAAAGGATAAATTTTCATAGGCATGGGTCGCGGAAAGCATTGTACCGACGAAAAATAAGTTTGATCAAAAACATGATCTCAGAAAGAAAAACTTATACTGAAATTGTCGGATGTTTAAATAAAATGATCCGCTATGCAATATTATTCGAAAAAAAGGAAGAAACACGTGGAAGAAAGCCTGCACTGACGAAGTTGGAGGTCACTCGCTTGGTTCGGCAATGCAGGAAGGAGCCTTTAAAGCCGGCTACGGAGCTAAAAAAGGAGCTTCAGATAGCTGCAAGCGTGGAAACAGTCCGCAAACACTTGAGACTAAATAACCTGAATGCCTGCAGCCCAAGAAAAGTCCCGCTTTTTACAGCGAAGCATGTGTCAAAACGCATTCAGTTCGCCAAGTCACACCTGGATTGACCCGTGGAGAAATGGCGCAACATATTGTGGTCAGATGACAGCAAAATAGTTTTGTTTGGGGGTAAAGGCTCTCGTTCTTATGTTCGGCGTCCACCAAAAGCTGAATATAATCCTCGTTTCACATTTAAGTCGGTAAAACATGAAGGCTCAAATATCATGGTGTGGCCTTGTTTTTCATATCATGGAGTAGGTCCAATACACTGGATTAAAACGATCATGGATCAACATGTTTACACGGACATATTAAAAAAATATTATGTTGTCATATGCCGAATACGAAATGCCTTTGATCTGGGTATTCCAGCAGGATAATGATCCTAAACATACCAGCAAGAAAGCTCGTAAATGGTTCGAGGATAACTTGCTCAGCCTTATGGAATGGCCTGCTTAGTCACCGGATTTGAATTCTATTGAAAACCTTTGGTCGGACGTTAAAAAAATGGTTTCTGAAGCTAAACCCAAAAATAATAAGGACCTTTGGGCTGTTGTGAAGGATTCATGGGACATAATTCCTAAAGAACGGTGCCAAGACTTGGTCGACTCCATGCTTAGATGATCTGCATGAGTGATCACCAATAAAGGCCACACAACTAAATATTAATATTACTAAAACATATTACTATATATTTAATTAATTTCCTGAATAAATATTTTGATTTATTATTTAGTTTTAACCAATTTTCAACAATAGTGCTATTTTTGTTACCGCCGCAATTCGAAGGTTTTCTTTTGTTTTCGAAATTATTTTAAAAACTACCAATAATACTTGCTAACTTTTTTCATAAATTCATTGAAAAGCATTGTATCATTAAATTTTAGTAAAGAAAATAATCAAAAAGCGTCAGATAAAACAGAAAAACTGTGACGAACAAAAATCGTGCTAATGGTGCTATTATTTTAACCGCAACTGTATGTGTGTGTGTGTGTGCATCTCTCGATTCTCTGTGTTGCATTAAGCATGAGCATCGCAAAACATTTTATGTGCTGCAGTCGCTGCTGCAGCGACGATATATATATTTATGTAGCCATTTTGGGAATACCCTGTATCCGTAGTAGACCAGGGTATGCGCATTAAACCAATTGACTTAAAGCATAACATAAAATAAATGTGCATAAAGCATAACATAAAATAAATTCGAAACAAATGAACAATAAAGTTTTGTCATTCATTTAATAATATAATATCTACTATACAAAAAAGTTGTACGTTTAACTGAGTCTTTTCTATTTAAATCTCACATCAGGGCGAAATAACAATCTGAATACTATTATCGACGCTTTCTGTACCCTTGCAGAGGGTGCAACGCACCTTTGAGACATCCCCGACCCAATAAGGTATGTATAGCAATATCCAGATAAAAATAAAGATTTGCATATTAAAATTATATAAAAATAAGATATTATAGCTATTAATCTGAACAAGATGAACAATCTTATTCGGTTCTGTACCATTATGCCGTATATAACTAGTAAAGGAATGATCGGAAGAGCTAAGAACCTGCCAGGTAGTCATTCATTCTGGTTATTTTCGTTTTAGATCCATAATAAACAAGTCATGGTCAGAATAGATTAGTTTTTCCTATGGCAAATTAGTCTTACCCCTGTGCAAAACTTCCCCTATTAGTAATTTGATTGCTATAAAATATAGTATGTATTTAGTACAGAACATATTTTACAAAATTAAGAAACCTAACAAGTACATATTTTTCTCTCGATTTTATATAAACATAGGAATATTGCCGGTCCACTCAATCATTCTTTCTCCATTGTAATAGGAATGCATAGGTGGTACCCTGTCCGTGGCATAGCAACATATCTCCGTCGACATATCTATCATGCTGATATTCAACAGCCTAAAACACTGTAAAACATCACGTATGCGCCGTGGAAAGTAATTATTTCGCAACTCGCGCGCTATTTTATTTTTTCAAAAAATTTTCGCCTGCAGCGCACTTTTTCTCAACACTTAAATCGACACATCTTCGGCAAACTAAGGGCGGCATATCTTCGTCGTTTTCTTATTGGCGGAGTTATAACGCTTTCAAAACGACATAACTCCGCGCGGAGATATGTCGTGTTTAGATCGGCGGAGATATGTCGCGCGGACTTATGTCGTTACCCCCTGTCCGTATGTTTGAACGTCGAGATCTCAGCTAGTCCCTTGTCTCCCCATGGACAAGGCACTAAATTTGACAGAAGTCGTTCTGCATAACAGACCTAACTGTTCGATTTTTATTATTTCTTGGACACCACCCGCCCTGCAAGTAATCACCTTCAGCTCCTCACTAATCGCTTTATGAATTATAAAGAACTTTCATAGCCGCTTAAACACTTCAAAGTTAATCCGTAACTTTATTTAGTATGTTTGTATGATTTATCCCTCTGTCCGTACGTTTGAACGTCGAGCTCTTAGCTAGTCCCTAGTCCATAAGACACCAAATTTGACGAAAGCTTTCTGTATACCACACCTTAGGCTAACTGTTCAATATATTTTAATTTATTGGTAGATCTTCAAGCAAGAAGCTTTATTATCACATACCCTTAGTGTAAGAGCCCAATTGTAAATGAGTCTTAATTTTGTATCGAAAAATACTGGACTTGTTTTACTCACTTCAAATAAAATATTATTTCCAATCCGAGTTTGTTAACTTGCAATCGTCTAATGAGTTTGATGGAAGTGTTTGATACACATTGAATATATATAGAATCGTTGTGGAATCAAAGTATTCGTATCTTATTCTAATTAAACCAAATTACAGGGCATTCATCAGTCAGTCTTGCCTTATCCCGTTGCTCTTTTAACTTATGCTTTGCATATTTTTGGAGTAAATCGCATCTCAAGACTCGCGATGACTTCGTCAAGTGATTACGCTGGCCTTGAATGGGGCAAGTGAGTGCGGCGTGTTAAGTTGCTACCGTCGGCTTATTTACAGCGCATAAACACGCACAAACACGCACGGACCCCTCCCCCCCACCCTATTTCCTGTGCACAAGGAAGGCATAGCCAAATCTAGAACTAAGTTGCTTCTCGCGTCGCCTCAGGAAAATGTTATCAAAACTGCATCCGCAGCGTCGACGTCGACGGAGACAGAGACTGCAGCTGCTCGGGCACAGGCTGCTGTTGCTCGGCTCGGCTCGGCTCGGCTCGGCTCGGCTCGACTCGGTGAATCGTTTGCCCCATCAGCTTCAGCTTTCAGATGCTCGTCGGCCTTTGGCGCGTGCAGTTCGCGAATCGCGTGGAGCGCAGAACAATTTCGAATCCGCGTACGTGTCCGAATCCAAATCCCAGTCCGAAAAGAGCGATAAGACCCCGAAAGACATATTCCAAATATATTTTCAAAGTGCTTTGTGATACGTGCGTCGCACTTGCGCAGAAGGAGAAGGAACTGACAACCGCGACAAAGGCGTGGAGTGATAAACCCGGTTCAGGGCTCGCTATCCGCTATCCGGACGGCCTATCGGTTTAGCTAGGGCACTTCCGGTTCCCCATCGACGTTCTTTATCGTTGTTGCTGCTTGAGTTCTTGAGTTCTTTTGGTGTTTTTGTCGGTTATCCGCGTATTTTTTGCTGTTCCGTCGATTTATCAACAACATGCGCTGCCCGTGGCTGCCGGGCCTGGCGCTGTGCCTGGCCAGTCTGGTCGGCCTGCTGCCCCACTCCAGCAGTGGGCAGTGGGTGCACTGTCCCACGGAGTGCAATTGCGAGGCACGCATTGTGCGCTGCATGCGCGCCCGCCTCACTGCCGTGCCCCAAGTGCCCCAGGATACCCAAGTGCTGTAAGTACCCAACGAAACGGAGTCGGGGATGGCGGGTTTGTGGTCGGGGGGTTTGGTTAACATGCATAAATCATAGCAAGTTTGGCTTTTGGCAAATCCATAAATTAGTTTTTAATGTTCTCTTGCTGCCGCTAGCTGTCTCCCTCGCACGCACCACGCTCTGTCTCCCTCTCTTTCCTTGCCGCACTGGCGTTAATTTGATGGTTCCTCCTGCAGCTCGCCACGCGAGTTGACTCAATTAAACGTCGTCTGACAGCGGCAACTTGCACTATGTATATAGCGCGATATGCACACTATATGTACATGCAATATGCACTCTACTATATATACATATAATATAGTATCTGTATATTTATCACATCGCATCAGAGCGCGCGATTTGTATGCATGCGAAGCTACGCGCTGACGCCGCATTTATTTCTAAATGTCAGCACTTTTCGCATGAATCTCAGCTAAAGTTTTATGCAGCAGGCGGAGGGGATGATGCTATGGGTTGGGGGAGCCCACGTTGCATGCAACGCGGCAAATGTTTGCGAAGCATATGCATATTTATGCGATAGGCTCCGGGTATGTGTGTGTGTGTGTGTGTGTAAGGGAAACTGGAGAGAAGGATTTGTATATTTATGGGCGAATTCAATTTATGTGCGCATTCCGTAACTTTTAACCCCTTCTGGGAGTGGGGGGAGTAAGGGGTGTGTCACACAAATGATCCTCATTTGTTTAGTAACTGCAGGAAGAACTGTTGAACAGTTGAGTTCTTTGCAGTCCCAGTTGAAACAAACGATATCTATAGTAATTCAAATTTATTTATTTAATTTAATTTAAAGTCGACTGAATTAGATACAAAGAATTATTTAAAAATGGTATAATTTATCTGTCTAGTAAGAATAATACTTTCTGAAATGATATAATACATTGACTATTCCACAGCTGCATTATATATATGGTGTGATTTATTTTTTAAGTATATTTTGATACAGTCTTATATGATACGTACGTTGATAGCTCGAATCTTTCAATATACACCAAATAACATATTGTATTGTATACTCGTAATATTTCTTTATTACATAATATAATAAGTAATAAATTCTTATAGCTCTATATTATATGGTGTTGTATATAATCATAATCGTTGTATTATTCCATGATTGTTCAGTGCTTTGCAGTCTCCTTGCAGTTTAAGCTTAAGTAATTCATAAATATGGAACAACTTATCTGTTTAGTATGATATAATTCCTTCTGAAATGATACAATACATTGACCATTCCACAGCTACATAATACATATATACCTGTATGATGTGATTAATTTAAGCAGTAAACTTTGATACAGTCTTGAATGATATGATGCATTGTTAACTCGAACTTAATAATTTATACCATATTTATATAGTATAATATAACACATTCGTATATTATACCCAGCATTCTTACACATGATAATATTTAGTACACTCTAAAAGCTCTATACAATATACTTTGTTAGCTCATAATCATTATATTTATAATATTATTCTCTAAAATAAGTTAAGTTGTTTGCAGTCGCTTTATAATTGAAGCTGTCGATATCTTTAATAATACATATAATGCACTCGATTCTTTCAATATATGGCAAATAGCTTAATATTAAAGTAATAATAAATTATGATACATTATCATATAGAATGCATCATACTATATTACGAGTATTACTATAATCATATGATATTCTTCTACAATATATACATATTTACGACTCTATATAGTACACAATGTTAGCTGATTATATTGTTCCTTAATCTAAATTACAATTAAATAAGTTTTTACTGGCCTTCTCCCAGCTAAAGTACACCCACACCTCGGATTAATTTTAAATTCCGATCAATCTTAATACGACCAAGTTGGACAAGGTATTCCACATCGGAAACAATTAGAACAACTGCAAAACGAAGCTTGAGCAGAACTTTGGTTTCCTATTTCATTTATAATTTTATTTTCTGTCATTTTTAATTAATTTGTTTCATTTACTGTCGGTTTGTTTTGGTTGTGCTGGCAACTTTTTGCACACACATAAAACAATTTTCGGGGATGCTCGAGAACATAATTGTTGCATTTTTGCACTCATTGTGCAGTTATTTTTACAGAAACTCAAGAGCTCAACTGGCAAACACATGTCCAGAAGTCTTTCAGAGACCCGAGACCATAAAGCACGCTGAGACATGCAACTTGTGGGGAGGCATCAAGCAGACACATGTCACACAGTGCGGGGTATATCGAGACAGTGGGGTATGATCTCTGTATTGCAAAGAGTTCTAGGTACCAAGATATCTTTGCAAAAATTAGAGAGTATATATAGGCTTATTTCAGCTCTTCGAAAATAAATTTACTGTAAATCATAAATAAATATAACTAAGTAGTTTCGTTTGAACCTTACACAGATATATCATAGTCAGTCAAGACCTCTTGACTTTATATATACACAAACAGTCTTTTATGTGCTCATGTGTTTTTGCCTTAATTTTGTTAATGGCGCAAATTTGTTTACAGTTTATTCTCGGGCGACTTTCGTGTGAGCTCTGAAAATCTGTGCAGTAGATTATGACTGCAAGGGGAGAGCAGGAGAAGCGGAAAGGGGAAAAACTACACACAAAATCCAAACAGATGGCAAAAGAAATTCAGTGTGAATTTATGAACATTAAATGTGGGGGAAAAATACTCTATGGAAAATAGTTTTAAATTAGTTGGCATATAATGCAGCTGCCTGTTTCAATTAGCGACGCTTTTGCCACACTGTGCACACTCCGTTAGGTATCCAAGGCCTATGCAGCAGCAGAAGGAGGTTTCTTTTCAAGCTGTCCATTCATCAGTTCAAACGTGGCACACTGCACTCTCGCCCAACGCTTGTGTTCCGCACACACACACACTCACAGTACACACCACACACACACCCACAGGCCACACACACCACATACAACACACAAGTTCAGTTGGCGTGGCGAGTACAAAAGCGCAAACATTTTGACTTTTTGCTCGTCGCGTATTTAAACCTGCAACTAAATGGAGGCAGGCCGTGTGTAAATGTGTGTTTGTGCAGCATACGGAGCTGCCACAGGCATCATTCATCTTACCCGCCGCCCACACACACACATACACACAAACCTGAAGCTGACGGGCAAATTCTTTTCTGCGCTCGTTGTATAAATGCACTTGATTTCATTCCATGTTGATGTATTTTGCTGGCCTGCTCCTGCTCCCGCCACATCCTGCATCCCTGCAAGCACGTGCATAAGCAGTTCCTGTAGATAGCACATACATACATACATATTTAAGCTTGCCCTGCTCCGGGTTAGACCAGTTGGTTTGTCATTACTCCGAGCACAGGGGCCAGGACCTCTGGCCGAGCCTAACTCTCCAGCTCCTGCATCCTACAAGCTGCACATAAAATGCAGATGGGGCCAGGCACATGAGCTGGATATAATATGGATTTAAATGCGAACTAGCCACACCCACATCCCCACACACACAGTGTGCATAGTAAGCAATCTAATAACGGCACTGGGCCATGTACAAGTTAACCTGCAACAACTTTTATTTAAAGAGTACTTTAAACTTTAAATAACTTTAAGTGTGCGCTTAATGCAATAAAAATGGCTGCCCGCTACGTGCCTAGCTCTGTTATCGGTTATCGATGCGAGTTATCGTACTGCCAGAGCTCAACTCTCTTGCTGTGCTTTCCAACACTGCTTGCTTAACGTTTAACACTTAAGTAGTTATGTATGTGTGTGTGTGTGCATGCATGTTATATTATTATTATGTGTATTTATTTATATAAAAGAGTAGAACAGACGATGTGTGTGTGTGTGTGTGCTGTTGCTATCATAACAAAAGTCGACACGTTGCACGCTCGGCATATTAAAAAGTTTGATTAGTGTCCAGCAGAGTGCACCGCTTGTTGCCACGCCCCTGCACACACACACACACACACACGCCCACACTTCAGCCAGACAATTTTGCAGCATACTTTCCTATGCTTGGCAGAAAACTATTTGCTGGCAAAAATGTTGTTCGTCTGCGCCCCCTGCACCCTCTGCAGGCCAAGCCACCCGCTGTGCCTGCTCATTGCTCATATATTACGAAGCATTTATGCGTGAGAAATGCCTTGTTCATCCTTGTTGCTCCTGGCAGCTTCTGCCTCCTTCGCCGGCTGCCAGTCAGTCTGGCTGCCTGAACAAAATATTGCATGTTGTTATTAAATATGCATAAATTTACTTTTTGTGCGCCACATTCGTCGTCGTCGTTGTAGTTGTTGTTGTTGCTTTTGCAGTTTTGCATATACATTTTCTGTTTATTTGGCCGTGCAAATATTGAAAACGTTACCGAAAAAACAGAAAAATAATAAAAACAATTCGCGGCAATCCTTTCTGTCTGTCTCTCTCTCGCGTTGCCAGTGTTGACAGCACATGGGACATGGAGCCGACTATGTTAAATGCAGCACTGCAAAGTGGGGTTAGGGTATATGTAATTGCAGATCATGTAAATAGCAAAAGGGTTGCAAGCTGTCATTCTGACTGACAACTGACTCGATTGACCCGTGACTTATCGATTCATAAAATGGTCATCGATGGTCTAAAAGCAAATTGCACTTCAATTGACATTTCAAACATAACCCAACATTCTTAAATATTTAAAACAATGTAAATGCTGAAACACAATTATTTTGTTTGTAGTAATTCTATATATAAATTGCTAACTACACTTATGCAATTTATTTGTTGCTCATAGCTTCGTTTTTCCCATTTAGTCCAGCTGAAATCTCATCTGTCAACAAGTCCTAACGAGCCACTCAACTCGCATCAAGTTTCTGCAGAGCATTTCCCTTGCAAGGCTCATCCCCCAACAATTTTGCTTCATCATTTTTTGCTCGACGTTCTCTGGCAGTGAACGATATTTTTTGTACTATGTGATATATGATACGCTTCATGATTTCTCCGTATCTCCATACTTTCTACGATCTTTCAGCAGGCAGCCCACCCACTCGGCTTTTCTGGTCTGGTCCGGTTTGACTTTTCGATTGTTGAAAATTTACATTTGCATAAAAGTGAAATAAAGTCGAGTGCACGCGATATATGGTGTACATATATATGTTTGTATGTATGTATACGTATGTGCTATACAGTACAGCATGCTATATGATGTATTGACCACAAACTGCACTCTAAATTTAATATGATTTGGAATTATGCAAATTGAGCTGGAATAAATTGCAAATGTGTCGCAAATTAGTTGAAGCGAGAGCCCGAAGCAACTCCCAGTAACATTCCTAGTGGGGAGGGTGGGAAGGGGCAAGGGTTGAGGAATGGTAATCTCTGCAGCCACACGGAATTCTTTTTGCCAATCACATCGTATGCATTTTTAATTCGCCTCGAGCACCGCGCTGCAGGCGGAGAGAGAAAGTTCCATCTTTGACATAGAAAAATCTTCCATTGATTTCGCCCGAAGACAGCAGCCTGCAGCCAGCAGCGTGAAGGGCTTACCATTCTCTCTAGAGCCGTCACGCTGAGAAATTTGCATTTAAAGTTTCGATGCGTTTGCTTTTCTGTTTTTTTCTTCTGTTTTCTTTTTTTGCTTTAATATTGCTACAAAGTGGAACTTGCCTCGGTTGGCAGACGTTGCCACGCCCCCGAGCTTTGTCATTTCGCATGCTCGTTAGTGTGCGAAGGAGGGGGGTAAGAGTGGGCAGGGAATGCAAAGTAGAAGCTGAGATAGCGAGCAACAACAACTGCATCAACTCACTCAACTCTTGCCGCAATTTATAAGCAAAGTTATTTTTGTAGTAGCCAAAGGGGTGGGGCGGAAGAACAGTTCGGGGGAGGGGTGTATGCGGGGAGTGCTGGGTCTGCCCGATAACAGCCAGAACATGTCAAAGTGGAGCAATCGGCATGTAGTGCGGAGCAGCAACTGGTCAAGCATGAGCACAGGCAGCCCATAAGTATGCTATGGCAACGGAGGACAGACAAATAGAGAAATAAGGTGCGTCGACAGGAGGATGGAGATGGGAAAGGGGAAGGGGAACAGGAAGGGGAATGCTGCAGTGGCTATCTAAAAGGAAAAACGTTTGTAGCCAAAGCAAATGTGCGGCAATTGCAGTTGAAGAGATGCCTGAGCTGGCCCGAGCTTGCTGGGGCTGCCATCACGGCACAGGTAAAGTCAACAGCAGGCTTCAGCTGCCAGAAAGAGAGAAGCAGGCGAGAAAGGAGATGAAGAAGAAGAACGAGGAGGAGAGGAGTGTTCGATTCTCCTTGGCCGCTCGTCCAGGCGGCAAACTAAGTAACTAAGCCAAAGTGGCGCGCCACGTAGCCTGCATTCCATTTGAAATGTGATAGACAGACCCAACGCATAATAATGTTAATGTAGAGAAGCTTGGACAGCAACGGCGGGAACAGGCGGAGGGGGAGAGGAGGGGGAAGCTGAGCTAGTCCATTGCTTGTCGGACAGCTGCTTGGTATGGCAATTGGCCTGCAGCTAGGCGGGGCTGTTGCTGCTGCTTCTTGAGCAGACGTCGTTGCGTTGAGCTGTTCGGCCAACATGGCGTATACGTCATTTTATTAACGAGAATTTTATTTTTATGTGAGTAGAAAATGCCGGACAAGGTGAAAATGATAAAGTAGTTGGTAGACAGAAACTTAGTTAACGGTAGTTCGAGTCAGCAGCTTGGAAAATTATATGGAAAAGAAAAGCACAACAATTGATTAATCGAAACTTGTTTGCTTTAGAAGGAAGTTCAAAAGTGAGTAGAACTGTATATCGATATGATAGTGAAAATTGATAAATGATTCTGCTGTTAGCGCAATTGACGAACACAACAATTAACAATGCTCTGTAAAACATATCGATAAGTGCAATGTAGATCAATAGAAATCAACAGACACCTAACAGTGTGCTGCACATTTACATTACTTTAACAGTGCAGCTGCTAGAGACTGGAGCAAGGTTTGCAACTGTAAAGTTTAACAGTGCCAGAGAGCACTTGAAACATGTTAACTTATAATGCGCACGCAAGAGCTTCCACTCTTTATTCGCGATAATTCGTTCTCTCTTCGCCTTTAAGTTGTTTGATCCCATTTCTGCTTTGTTCATGTACACACGCAACTTTTATTGGTCTTGAATTCTTCTATAAGTTCTCATTGGCTCTTGTTTATTCTCCGCAACGTAACAGATTTGACTGTTCCCAAATAAAATCTCCTTGTGTAAATGGTCTTTGAGCAGGGCTCTGTAATGGGAGAAGTGCTGCTGTGAATAGCATAAAAAGATTGAATCAGGCGGACGCTTAAAGAATATTGCAAATGCTGTTGTTATAGCTAGTATATCTCGGAGCAGCGCTAAACAAAGAGTAACAATTTCCAGCATACACTCACACACCCACACACTCACATTGTTCGACAGCTTCGTTGAAGTGTAAACGATAAACGTGGCGCCTTTTTGCACTGACCATGGCCACCGCAATGACGACAACAGCTGCACAACAACAACAACACACACATACACAACATGAGCAACTACAACCACAGCAACACCAACAACAACAACTCAACAAGAAAAGCCTGTCCGCTCACACGGAATTGATACGTCCTCCTGCTTGCATCCACATCCTCAACGTTCCACGATTCCCGTTGCATTGTTGCACTTATCTCTGATGTCGTTGCGGCTACGCAGTCTACGCTCTTCCCCTCTCCTTCTTCCCATCTTCCCACTGCCATTCCCTCTCCTCCTCTCCCTTATTGGGGGCGTAAATTGTTATTTTCAGTAATTATGTGCAATAAGCGGCGAAGCGTGACGGTGGCGGCGGCAGCAGCAGCCTCCTCCCTCTCCTGCTGCTACTCCTGCATCGGGCGGAAGGAAAACGTTGTCGTTAATGTTGCCGTTGCCATCGCCGTTATGTAAGCTAACCCAGTTTTAGCGGCGACATGGCATTTCCTTCCGGAATGCCCTCGAGCTGCCTCTGCCTGCCTGTGGTGCGTTAAATGCAGCAGTAGAAGAGGAAATTATAGCGGGCGAAAGCCGCAAAAACCAAACAAAAGAAAATGGCGAAGGCTTCAATTGAGTTGGCAGTGCATGGCAGGAGGGAGAGGGGAGAAGAGTGCGGCTTGTGGGTAAGGGCGCTGGCTTGTGACGTGGCCGACACGCAAGAGCTGAGGCAGCAGCAACAGCAGCAGCAGCAGCAGCAGCAGAGTTGAGACAGCAAAAGTTGCTGTGCGCAAGCAAAAATTCACTGGAAACTTTCGTTGCATACTTTTTGGTGCCCGAAACCTGACAGTAGACTTAATAGAAGCGAGGTAGAGAAAAGGGAAGGAAGAGGGGCGAGGATCTTAAACAGGCAGTATACGTCTTGCTTTGCCTGTCTTGCAGTTCATCTTCTTTCTCTGTTCTCCCTCTGCATCTCCCCCTCTCTCTCTCTCTCTCTCTCCTTCATTGCTCTTATCGCTGTCGGCTCAGCGCACTTTGCTGTTTTCTTAACCTGGCACTGTTTTGCCTCGGGCCACTTCTGCGATTGCCATCGACATTTCCACAGGTGTAAATATCTGCACTGCCACCTGGTCACCCTCCCTGCCTCCTCTCTCCCTCTCTTCTGCCACCCACTGACCCCTCTACTTTTTGCCTGGCACTGGGCTAAGCTGCTTTCGCCAGGGCAACTGGCTCGATTTTTGGTTATAATTTTCACGTTTCTCGTATGTGGATATGTCTGTGTATGTATGTGTGTGTGTGTGCCTGCAGTTGTATTTTTGTTGAAATAAATTTTATTTAAACTTTCGTCTCGTATTTTGGGCAATTTCCTCTGCTTTTTTTGCTAGTAACGTAACGTGTGAAATTCAATTATATAGCACGATTTATTTGTCGAACATGGCCCCCGTTCGAGTCGTTGCAGTCGCTTTTGAATTTATTTGCAGACAAAAAATACACACACACACACACACAGATACATACACATATACAGACACTATGTGCTGTCTGAATGAAAAGAATATAATATGAGAGTGCAGCGAAATCAGCGCTCCATTCAATTGGAAACTGTTTAATATGCGTATAAATTGCGAGTAACGGGACACGCGTATTGCGATTTTTACACAGTTTTTTGTCGTACTTTAAGTCTAGGTATAATCCATATGAAGCTCTAAGCTCTCAGCTGGACTCGGCTTTTATTGGGATTAATTGATATGCCGAATTTCATGATTGTAACAAGTAAGGCAAGCTAGAGACTGGAGTATGATGATATCAGATACCCCTTGTGAAATCAGCTAGCTCTAGTTTGCTCTGCTTTATAGGCAGCTGCATATCAATCATTTGGAGTGTATAACTCTAGTAATCATATAGAATATTGCCTTAAAGCACATACGTTCAATTTGACCAGTCTGAATACTAAGTTAAGCCCACGCTGCATATTCCCCTCTTCCATTCATTGACAATACGTGCAGAGTATAAAAACAGTCGCAAAACCTTGTCGAAAATCCTTTTTCTATTTCCGGCTTAAGCCGAGGCAGCTCAACAGAATATTTTGCTCTGGTAAATTGCACTTTTTAACAAAATATCTGCAAGGTTTTTCAATTCAACCACAAGGTTGAACAGATCTGAAACTGTATACGAGATTTATAATCTGGGCTGAAAGAGAGGGAGATGCTGACCAGTTGACCAGTTAAGGGGGTGCTTTGAGAGATTCTCAGTTGCATTAGCTGAACAAAGAATATTATGCATGCACCATCTCCAAGGCAATTACGCAGAGTGCTCAAAGTAGCCGAAATTGCAACAAGAACTGCAACTGGACGCAATTACATTAACAGGTAGACAAACACACACACACACACACGTTCACATGTAGATTGAGTGATAATGTGTGTGTGTGTGTGCGTGAATGGGGTTGTAATAAAGTAAACAAACCAAATTAAATCACAGCTAAAGCTTAAAACTAAGCCGACCAACATGGGGCAGACATGTCCAGGTGCAGTAACTGCTACTGGAGATGTGGAACGAAGTAGAGGTAGTAGGCCTACAGGCAGGAACAGTTGCTTAAGCTCTAGCTAGCTGTGACAGTTGCTGGATTGGTTATTGGGGCTGAAGAAGTAGTTGAGGTGAGGTAGTAGGAGATACAGACAAGACTAGACAAGGTAGTGCACCATAGTAACTGGAAAGACAGCTGAAGGCGTATCTAAAGCAGTAACAGTGACAGAAGCAGTAGCTGCGTTGAGAAAGTAGCAGTAAGAGTGACAGAAAGTTGCAGTAGCTGTTGTTAAGACTGTTTTACTGGCAGAAGAAATAGTTGAGTTACCAGCTGGAGGCTGTAGCTCACAATGTACCTAAAGTAGCAGCTCTGACAGTAGCAATATAGGAGTAAGGGGAATATTGTTAGTATCTAAGGCAGTAGCTAATAGATGATAAGTAACAGTGACGGTCCAAGTAGCTGTAGACTGGTTGAAGAAAGAGTTATGGTATCAGCTGTAGCTTACAAAGTATGTAAGGTATCAGCTGTGACGGTAGCAATAGATGAGTATAGATGTAAGAACGTATCACTCGTTGAAGAAGGAGTTGTGGTACCAGCAGGGACAGTACCTTAGTAGCTAAGGTAGCAGCTCTCACAGTAGCAGTAGCTGAGAAGTAACAGTGACGGTCGCAGTAGGTTTGGTTGAAGAAAGATCTGAGGTACCAGTTGGGGGAGAATCTGGGGCTGTAGCTCACGAAGTACCTAAGATATCTCTGACAGTAGCAATAGATGATCACGATGTAACAGTTACTATGACAGTAGCAGTAACGACAGTAAGTGCAGAGTTAGTTGCTGGACTAAACTGGCAGTTAGGGTAGCAGGGGATCCAGTAACTATGTTAGTGGTAGTAGCTGCAATAAGGCAATAGCAGTTACTATACCTTTATCAGTACATCAAGCAGAGCAGACCATACCCCTGACTAACCCAACAAGAAACCCGGCCAGAGAATCCATCCTTGCGGCTGTCAGTCGGGCAGCAGACGGATGGGGCAAGAAGCTGACCGAGTGACAAAGTGACTGCATGACTGACAGCTGAACTTTTGCGTAGACTAACAAAACAGGTAAACAATGTCAAGCAGCGTCAAGAGAGCCAACAGAATACACCGAGAGAAGCAAGAGAGGATTGAGGAGAGGACAGACAGAGAGGACGGCCTAGCAGTGGCTTTTGTTTAATAATAATAGAATGAATGAAATTGTTGCAGCAGCAGTAGCAGGTAAAGACTGCGGCTTACAGTGAGTAGTGGGATGGAAGCATAGTAAGAGGGAGCCAGGCAGACTGTGCTTAAGCGCCACACACACAGCTGCACAGCTGCACAGCTGCACAGCTGCAGCTGGGAATTGTTATGGGGTCTCTCCCTCAAGCTCGACTATCGTCTGTCAGCTAGCAATCACCTGGGCAACCAGCCACAGCAGCCAGGTGAGCCGCAGCCAGACTCCGCCAGGCTGTGCTCGCATCATGCGAACTGCCGTTGCAGCCGCATTATTATTATTATGGTTGCCATAACCTCAACATAAATCTTGGAACGGCCATGCTGTGCTTGGCAAGCACTTGCGTAGATCCACAAAATGCACATTAAATTGACTACCGAGAACAGGCTTAATAATTATCTAGGAAAAGCAACTTGCTTTGTGGAATATATATATTAAAGATTCTAGTAGATCCCACCTGTATGTCAAGCTCAGCCTGAACGAGATTCCAAGATAAGTCATATGAGCTCTTGAAACGAAAGTGCCTTTGCTGTAGTTCCAACTACACTGTCATATTTCGACTTCTCCCCACGGTAACTCAAGGCTAACCCGTCTAGCTACCTACCTCCCCTCCCCCCCCTGAGCTACACTGCATTCTATTGTCGATGTCGATGTCTGTGTGGCTGCTGCTTGATATTTGCGTGTTTGTAAGCCATGTTATGACAATAACGTGCGACGTGAGTGCCTCTGCCTGTGTATGCGGGTGTGTGTGTGTGTGTGTCTGTGTGTGTCTGTCGTGTTAGCATGTTGTTCTGGCTGTTTGTCGTTTGCCATGGCAAAGTTAAATCTTGTTTTTATTGTCACATTTGCCATAAAGACACCTGCGTGGGGGAAGGGGGAAGGCAGTACACACTGTAACAAGTCGCTGGGGCGTTACCAGCTGCTGCCTGAGCCGCGATGTGTGTGCGAGTGTGTGTGTGTACATGAGCTTAAGCTCTGTGTAAGCCAGACAAATCATAATCAGAGACAACAGCAGCAGCGCCGCCTGCAACGAAGCCGTAAGAACAGCGGCAACGTGTAACAAGGAAACATGACGCCATCTTTCCATACTACACACCTGAGTACGTGCCACACCCACCATATGATCGTGCAGATAAGAGCAAAGCCAAGTACCGTGTTACGAGGCGACTTGCGGAGAGGGGGGCGTGGCTGTGTGGAGAAATTATGCGTTGTAGGTGTTGCCGTGGGCTCTGCTTGTGCAAATAAAAAGCGCATATTTATCAGTTGTTTCTGTTGCATACCTCAAGGCGCAGATGTGCAGCAGATAACTGCGTGTAGTATTTACTATATTTATTGCTTTTTATACTATGCAAACTTTATGCGTAAGAATATCTTAAGTCAGAAAGTAAAGTGCGCAAAATTATAATAAATTGAGTTAATGTTAAGCAAGCAGTGCTGCAAAATGCTGCAAAAGCTTAACATGAAAGGACGTTAACGGAATTCAAATTACTTTATGTTAATAATCGATAGCTGATAACTGTGAGAAGAGAGTTGAAAAGGTAGATTGACATTGATAAATCAAACTATATTATATACCATAGACACTTTGCAAGAAATGCTGACAATAAGATAAAAAGCATTACCATCTGACTAAACGATAGTTCGTTCTTCCTATGTTAACAGTAATCGATAGCTCATCTCTGGAAATACTGTTTAGGCATAAGAGAATAGTTCTCTCAATGCACAATAGTGTAATAGATATAGATAATATAGCATGTAAGGTAAACACATATTGTATTAACATAACTATCGTATCGAATAACAGCTGTTTGATATCGATCTATTGTAAATTAAAGCAACCATGTATAATATCGATATATCCAATGCAATGTACGATAAATAAAAAGCTATCGAGTAAGAAGTTTGATCTCGAAGCGTCGGGACAAAACAAGAGCTAAGAAATAAAGATTATAGTACTGTCTACATAGTTATATGTATATAAATAAATAAGAAATAATAAGAAGAAAATAAAGATAATATTGCCCACTACAATAGTTACATATGTTCATGTTAAGAATAATCGATATCAATTTTACTGTGATCAGTCGCTTTTAATCTATTTGAATTGATGTCTCAACAAATCTTACTAAGGTTGGATGGTTGCTTGCCGACAGCTTTAATTTAACATTGGCGGAATTCCACCAACTCGCCTTATTCGCAGCTCGCACTAATTCACCTGCTGCGGTTTCGCGTCACTAATTTGGGCAACTAATTGAAATCAAATTTGTTAGGCCACTAAATAGTTTAGCACACGCTGCCACATCTACGACACCCGTTACTGTGTGCGCCACGCCCACGGCAATGAAAGTAAGGGAGGAGGCGTGCCGAAATGTGATGCTGCAATTGTTGGCTAACCGTTAGCTACACAATGATTATTGTTTTCATACAATTTGCACTGTCTGGCTGAGATGGGGACTGGGAAGGGGGTGTGGTGTGGTGCACCATGTTGCTTGGCTTTAGTTTTGCGAGCTAGCCATAAATATTCTACACGAACATCAAAGCGTGTACGTAACAATCCCATAAGCACATGCCAGTGTGCGAGAGTGTGTGTGGTTGTGTGTGTGTTTGGCATATTCAGTATGCGTGTGAGTGCAGGCATGCGTGAATAGACAAACATATTCGAACCAGCTATGCTTTTGTCAATAATATGCATTAATTAAGTGCAGACATGGATGCCTGATGGACGGCAGACGGGACAAGGCCGGTCGTAGACGGACACCACCGGACTGAAGCTGACAGTGTTGGCAAGCCGAACGGAAATGCAGCACAACATGGAGTTTATGTATGCGTGTGTGTACGGGATGAGTGCATGTATGCGTATAAATTTAATTGGAATTTCAAACAGGCAATAGTATCAGGAAAAACAAAAGGTGTGTCTTGATGCATTCGCAGTTATTGAAGTCGTTTTCCATCACTGGCGGAAGCCAAACGTGAAAGAAACTCCAAGTCGAGCATAAAAAATGCAATTTCCTTAGCGAACAGTGCGTCGGATGGGCCTGTGAGTGGAACTTCTGATTGAAATAGACCAACCAAGCAGACGAACTAGCGGTGGCAGTGGGTCCATAGCTCAGCAGGCGGCCGTGTCGAGACAGTTATTTGTACCTGAGAGCCTTGCTTGCAGTGTGGGAAGTAGTTGGTGCAAGAGCCTGCAGCCTTGTCCTTTTCCTTTTTTAGCTGCGGACGCTGCTGCCGATGCTCGACAAATAGTTGCGCAACCGACACGCAAACTATGCGGCCTGCAACTGCCACAAACATACTACGGGCAGCTGCTGCCGCTGCTGTGGCCGTTGCAAGAGAAGCACATCCAACTGCGTAGGCTTAGGCTGAGTACTCGACGTATTCTCTATGTATGTTTGTATGTGTATTGAGTGGACCATCGTTTGTCACACGTCAAGAGGACGTTGGGGAAGAGAACAGAAGGCAAAGTAGAGCCATGCACAGTGGTGCTAAATCAGTATAAAATACTGAACCAGCTTATTTTACATTTATTTATTCCCATTAGTTCTAAGGATTTTCGTTTCTTTGAAGTCTGTTAACACTTGCTGTACATAACAGCAGTAAATATCGATAACATACTCTGTTAGTAAGTCAGGTTTAACACAGCTTGCACTGTAAGCTTAACAGTTGTCTGTTATAAGTACATATCAGCAGTAAATATCGTTAACATACTCTGTTAGTAAGTCAGGTTTAACACAGCTTGCACTGTAAGCTTAACAGTTGTCTGTTATAAGTACATATCAGCAGTAAATATCGTTAACATACTCTGTTAGTAAGTCAGGTTTAACACAGCTTGCACTGTAAGCTTAACAGTTGTCTGTTATAAGTACATATCAGCAGTAAATATCGTTAACATACTCTGTTAGTAAGTCAGGTTTAACACAGCTTGCACTGTAAGCTTATCAATTGTCTGTTACAAGTATTAAATACTACACGAATTACGCCTTTTACAACACTGCAATGCATCATGCTCGCTTTGCAGGTGCTTTTTAATGATTTGATTACATGTCTCAAAGAGCAAGTTGCCTCGCATCCCTCCAGCTGCCACTCGACACCAGCTCAGCTGTCACTCCCGATGTTTCCACTGCCCCACAGTGAGTTGTTGACTGTCTCTGGTTGCCTGTTGACGGCAATGGAGAAGGGGCTAATGGAGTTTGCAAGAGCTGAGCGAAAAACTGGATCAAGCTGCCGTATGCGCACACAAAGACTTCTCGTATGGCCAACTATTGCCAGCATGCAGGATATGCGGAGGCAACTTACCAATCGTTGTCGCTGCTCCAAAACAAACTACCTTTCAGCTCGTACAGCAAATGCCGCTCCTCCCTCCGCCCCGCACCTTCGCCCGCTTCTGCTGCAGCATATCCAACGCATTCCTGCGCCTCTGCATGCCCGCAATGTGCATGTGGTTGCCAGAGTGAGTGCAGCGGGCAGTGTGGGGGCAAGGGGCAGGGGACGGGGACGGGAGTTGCATGCACACACAAACGCAGCTGGCCCGAGGGCTTGGTTCTTTCACAGGAACCGACCAGGACAGACCACAGTGACGTCGACAGAGGCAGCAGCAGCGGCAGCTGCTTTGTATGTGCCAACATTTGGGCGTGCAGTGTGCACGTGTGTGTGTGAGTGTGAGTGCGAGTATTTCACTCACAGCCTGCTGCTAGTGTTGTTGTTGTTGTTGCTGTTGTTGCCAGTGGAGCCCTCAAGCTGTACGTGTGAGTGGTTTTAGTGTTGTTCTGGATTTTTAAGTTGTTTTCGTTGTCGTGCGTTGTTTGTGTTGCCTTTTTTTGCTCGTCTTTAGTTGCAATTTGCACACACAGGCAGCATATGCACTTAGCCAGCACACACACACTAACAGCACACACCCATACACGCATACACACAGTAGCATACCAAGGCTGGCACGTTGTGGCAGAGCCACGCACTGAACGCTGACACCAATTAGGGTTAGGTTGTTGCTGCTGCTTCTACTTTTGTTGTTGTTGCTGTTGTCGTTGTCGTTGCTGCCGCACTCCGTGCGTTGCATGTTTACAGTAGCCACAAAACATAATTTTTGTTTAGACAACTCCGCACAAACGAGGACTAAGCAACCGCTCCAGCCCCTCTGCCCCAATTGGGCTCTTCCTTGGCTCAGCGCCGCAAGCTTGGGTCATAATTATCGCCTGCACAACAGCCACAGCAAGAACAACAACAACAGCAGCAGCAGCAAAAACAGAGACAGAGGCTAACAGAAACCTAAGCTGCACAGTCTCTATCCGTTCACAGGGTGCCTTACGGCATGTTTCTTCTGTTTTGCCTCAAAGTGGCAATTAATTCATATTCTTTCTCATTCTTTCTAATTGTTAGTGTATTTATTTAATGAAAATGTATTCGATAAGTATCGGTTTTCGATAGTAATTAATTTTTGTTTGCTTCCCATAAAAATACCAAATTAATGAAGTTGGTATTTTGCATACTGCAAATATCATAGCATACTTATCTGGGCTGCCGTATGAATCGATGGAAATTTATTCGTCCTATTGTAAATTGAGTTATGGTAATGCCGCTCATAATTTAGCCCACTCTACGCATCGTAGAATTTTAGCAAGTTTTTAGCAATCTACATGTTGTTGTTTTTGCCGCTTGCCACATTGCATTTGCAGTTGCAATTGCTGCTGCAGCAACTTTCCACGCTGATTAGAAGGTTTTTTCAGCTGCTCACTTATTTTCCACAAACTCGGTAGAGGCAGCAGCAGTGCGCCAATGTGGGTGTCCGCGTCTGCAGTGTTTCGCGGATGTGTTATGTGCGTGCATGTATGTGCATGTTTCTGCGTGTGTGTGTTTGCTTGTGGAACTTATCGCTCGACTGCGCTGTCGCTAAGCATAAAAACTATGGCACAACAACTTTTCCTAATTAATTTTTAATGTGTGCAAAATGTTTGTGTAACTGCGTATTTACTTTAGTTTTCATATCCCAAAGGTCTAACAGATTATGGAATCCAGAGAGACAGAGGGGGAGAGAGAGAGTGAGAGACAACAAAACTCTGTTTATGGAATTGAAATAAGTAAAAACAAGTTGCGTGAGTTTGGTTTATGCATTTTTAAAGTTATAGAACTTTTTTTAGTTAAAAAAATTTTTGTAATTTACATTTTCGGTGAGCAAAATTATTGGATTGTAGTAACAGAAGTTTTACAATATATGCATGATAGGAGTCAGGGTGTCCTTCCACAATTATTTAAATTCGATTACCGCTCTTTATTGTTGGCGCAGTTCACCTTCTCTCTCTGTCTCTCATTCTTTTAGTGATCGTACTTCGATAACACATCTTTGACTATTTAAATTGTTACTTATCTACTGATATCAAATCTCTTATTTAACTTAAGTACTTTCTTTATCTATCGAGTGCGTCTGCTGCCAGACACATACATACATACATATGTTATCGACACTTGATTGTGTCCAGCTTCTTGAGAGGATTGCTGAAGGATTTACTTGCACGCACAAGTTGGTCATTTGCAGAGGCAAAAAGAGAGTTGGAAAATGCAAATTGGGGTTTGCTGCCGTGCAGCCAAGTCCCGCCCCTAGTGTTGATTGTGTGCTCGAGTAACGCACTAATTGCATATGGCAATTGTGGATCCTGGTTACACACACAGATTGCCACCCACACACCCAGTTGGCCGTGACACATGTCCGGCAACGAGCAAGTTGCAGCAAATTGCGGCAAGCAAAGTGGAATCAGCAAAATAGAGAGAAGAAAGAGAAGCTCGTCACTGCTGCTCTGCTCCATTATGCACTCTGAAGGGAGAGGGGAAAAGAAACGTTGGGATGGGTACTGCATTGTCCCCTTTGTCTCTTTGGCTAAAAACGCTTTTGCCTTTGTCTCATGGCTGTCATTTTGCAGAGATTTGCGCTTCAATCACATTGAGGAGCTGCCAGCGAACGCATTCAATGGACTTGGTCAACTGACGACGCTCTTCCTCAACGACAACGAGCTGGCTTATGTGCAGGAGGATGCCTTCAAGGATCTCAAGGCATTACGGTTTCTCTACTTGAGCAAGAATCGTCTAAGCCGCTTACCTGCCGGCATCTTTCGCCATTTGCCCAAACTGGAGGTGCTGTAAGTACAAACGACACGCCCACCAGGCGGCAACCTAACATGCTTCTCTAATCTCTATCTTCATCTCAATTGCGATTGCATTTTCGACTTCAAGTTGCATTGAGTTGAGTTCAAGTTTAATTAAAAAACGTTTCTGTGTCTCCTTCTTTCGTGCAGCTATCTGAATAGCAACGAGATTTGGCAACTGCCCGACGGACTCTTTGATAGCAACTTGAATTTGCATCGCATGTAAGTTTTGCTCAACATCTTGGCTGGGCTTATGGGTAATCCTCCCTTTGCCTACTTCTGCCTTCAGTTTCCTGGACAACAACAAGCTGACCCAGTTGCCCCCGCTTGCCTTTAACCGTTTGCCCGGTCTTAAGCAACTGCGTTTGGATGGCAACCCTATTGACTGCAACTGCGCCGTTTACTCGCTCTGGAATCGCTGGAACTTGTCAGTGAAGAGGCAATGGGTGATCATCTCCTTGTACTGTGCACAACCTGCTCAACTGGAGCGTTACAGCTTTAACACCCTCACCAGCCAGCATTTCAAGTGCGGTGAGTGACTAAAGCCTTGAACATTTTTAAAAAGGTTTATTTTATTATTAGCCCATGGATTACAAAAAATGCAAATAAGTAACAGGCAGAAGGAGATATCTGTGACCCTTTAAACTATTTATATATTCTGAATCAACAGCCGAGTTGATTTGGACATGTTCTGACTGTCTGTCTCACTTTTTGTCCGTCTGTTTGTCTTGCCTTCTGTCTGTCTGTACGAGTACCTCAGAGACTGCAAACTGTATAGCTAGAATTACTTACGACCTTGTGAAATTGATGCTTCTTTTAAGCTATACATAACACACGTACAGTGATAATCCATGTTCCAGTAAACAATTGACTGTAGCGTTCGACTTAGTTTAGAAATGGTATTAAAGCTTTGTGTCAACTGAAAGCAGGAGAAGGCGTGGCAGATTTTACAAAAAATAGACATATTTTACTTAGACAGTGATATGTTAGTTTATTATCATGATTTTTGTTTGCGACATATGCTGTTTATGGTGGGTTTATCCAAACCCATGGCCCCATGAAAACCCATGAAAACTTGTTATACTCTTACAGAAGTTATAGTAATTTTCCATTGTTATCAAAGCTCTTAAAACTTTTGGAGATAAGTGGTGAAACACGGGAAAAAAGGAAACACTGGACAAAACGAGGGCAACAGTCGAGCGGTACGCGACAGTGGGATACCCTTCGGCCTATGCATGTTCCGCTGTAAACATATGTACGTGCTTTCTGATTATACCCGCTAGATGGCGCTCGCAATTCGCACTCGCCTGCCTCCCTTGTTAACTGACTCAAGCACTTGGTTTTATGCACATACTTTCTTAAATAATTTCTGTCTTTATTGACCGATCGGATTACAATTTCGAGAATACGTAGATATTTTAATGAGCTTTGTATATGTTAAAGTCAGAAAGCTGTACCTTTAATACAGCGCTTATAAATTAAGTTCAAAAATTAAATTATTAATTTGCGGGGGCGGTGGGCGTGGCACCCAACATTTGAAATAAACTTGATCTGCGCCGGCTACACAGAAATGTTCATGCCAAATTTGGTAACTCTAGCTCTTATAATAGCTGAGATCTGTGTGTTCATCTGGTCATCCATACATCCGGACATCCGGACAGACAGACAGACATGGCTCAATCGACTCGGCTAGTGATCCTGAGCAAGAATATATATACTTTATGGGGTCTGCCACGCCTCCTTCTGCCTGTTACATACATTTGCACAAAGTTAGTATACCCTTTTTTGACCATTTTCAATGGTCGAAGGGTATAAAAACATCAAAGCTATTAAAACTTTCGGATACACTAGACGAAACGAGGGCAACAGTCGAGCGGTACGCGACAGTGGGATACCCTTCGGTCTATGTATGTTCCGCTGTAAACATATGTACGTGCTTTCTGATTATACCCGCTAGATGGCGCTCGCAATTCGCACTCGCCCGCCTCCCTTGTTAACTGACTCAAGCACTTGGTTTTATGCTCATACTTTCTTAAATAACTTCTGTGTTTATTGTCCGGATTGTCTGTGTTTCTTGATCGGATTGCAATTTGGAGAATAGGTAGATATTTTATTTAGCTTATTATATGTTTAAGTCAGAAAGTTGTATCTATTATACAGCGCGTACAAATTGATTTAAAAAATTCAATTATTGATTTGCGGGGGCGGTGGGTGTGGCACCCAACATTTGAGATAAACTTGATCAGCGTATAGTACACAGGAATCTTCCTGCCAAATAATGGTTACTCTAGCTTTTATAACAGCTGAGATCTGTGTGTCGGACAGACAGACAGACATGGCTCAATCAACTCGGCTAGTGATCCTGAGCAAGAATATATATATACTTTACGGGGTCTTCCACGCCTCCTTCTGCCAGTTACATTCATTTGCACAAAGTTAGTATACCCTTTTTTGACCATTTTCCATGGTCGAAGGGTATTAAAAGACTAAAGTCTTATAAATTTGTAAATTTATGTAATTTCTTATGTTCCATTAATAATTTGCATGCTCTGATAATATTCTTAGGTTCTTTATATGTTAAACCAGTGTTGCTCAGCGCATAGGCAGTGCCTCTGTCCAAACTCTGCCGACACACTTACGAGTGTAAATACATTCGTGTGACTTCGGGATTGCTACTCGGGCTGTATTTTATCTTTTCGTGCAGTGCAAGGCAAGAAAACGTAGTAGAGTTCGTGCTTGCTTGCTCCACGCACACGCAAAGCTCTTGAATTCATTAACTATGTTATAAAATCCTGTACCATTATAAATAAATAATTAAGAAACGGAGAAGATTGATACACAAACGTGCAAGGGTATAAAAGCTTCGGAATACCGAAGGTAGTCTCCCTTTCTGTTTATTTATACACTTAAATAATCCGTTCTTGTGGCGATTAGTTGATAACACACCTCGTTCCTCTCTTGCACTCAACAGCATAAACTGTTAACTCTTAAATATTAATGTTGATTGCAGCCATGCCTCAATTTCTGGACGTGCCCCAGGATATGCAAGCCACCAGCGGCGAAGACGTAACTCTGCACTGTAATGCAAATGGGCTGCCCAAGCCGGAACTCATCTGGATGTACAACACCAACGAGATCAGTGTGGAGCAAGCGCCACACATGCAGATCATGCCCAGCGGGGCGCTGCGCATCAACGCGGTGGACACAAATGACATTGGCATCTACGAGTGCATTGCACGCAACGAGATGGGCGAGGTGAAGTCTGCGCCCGTACGCATGATGGTCCACGAATCCGACAGCAGTTTAAACAGCCTGAACAGCCTGCACATCCATGCAGAGCCAGCAGCGTTGCGGCAGGCTGCCGGGAGCAGCAATCAGGTGTGGGCAGCGGATGCGGCGGCGGCTCCAGCGCCACCGCATTTCACTCTGCAGCCGCACGACCAAATTGTGGCGCTGCATGGTGCCGGGCACGTACTGCTCGACTGTGCCGCCTCCGGTTGGCCACTGCCAGACATACAATGGTTCGTCAATGGTCGCCAACTGTCCCAGTCCACGTCCGCACTGCAGCTGCAGGCCAACGGCAGTCTCGTTCTGCTCCAGCCCAGCCAGCTGACGGCGGGCACGTATCGTTGCGAGGCCCACAATCGCCTGGGCAGTGTGCAGGCCTCCGCCCGCATCGAAGTCAAGGGTGAGTGAACAAACACCCACATGGGATGAGGATGGGGTCGGGCAGCAATAGGAGGCCGTCTGACCAGATTGGGCGCCGTTAATGTTCCTACTGCACTGTGGCAGTCGCCACTGTCGCGTTTAACACAATTTGCAGTCGATTTAATTTGTATCGAGTCGCCAGCTTTATCGCCGACGACCCTTATGGCCCTCCAATGGGCCAGTTTCAACTTCTTTATTGCAGTTGTCCTGTTGTTGTTGTTGTTGTTGCTGTTGCTGTTGCTGTTGCTGTTTGTTCACCCCGATCGGCGTCATGATTTAAGTCGACTCCGTGAATGCAATATAAACGAGCGATTTTATTGCATTCGATTGGATTCATTCAAAGCTTCAGATTAATTGGTCGAACAAAAGTTTCCAACAGGTTTTTTGTTTGATATTTATTGAGTTTGGCATTGAGAGCCTGTTTTAAATAGTCTAACGATTTTAAATCTGCCATGTTTCAGTTTGAGAAGCCTTCAATTATCTGTACGATACATTGATACAATTAATGTACAGTCAGGTAGTCTATTCAATACCAAGCCGATGTTTTTTATGCGAGAAAGTGTAGATATGTGAGACATGATTCCAGTTTTAAGGATACTAGAGAGTAAATGTTATAATAAAACAGAATTTGTTGTCTTTGAACGGCTCGTGAAGGACTAAGTTCGACCTATAAAAACCAGTAATTCTACAAGTCACAGAGAAGTTTAACCTTTTAACTTGGTAAACACTGTCAATGCCCCCATGGATAATCCTACGATTGCCTGAGGGAGGTAAATTAAGTAATTTAAATCTTTCAGAATAAGAAGAAAGTTTTAAATTTCTGTAAAGCCCTTAAAAAAGCAAAAAATAGGTTAGAATCGAATACTGAGGACATCGCAAAATCCCCACTCAAGAATTGGAACAACAAGTAAGGTATTGAGGAATACAGCATTTTTTAAATTGAACAGCTTTAATGACCGTCTAATGACTGTCAAATATATACTGGGTTATTTATTATATATGTATATTTAATATTAGGCGCTGAAAGAAACCAAGATAATGAGCTACCATTTCTTTTTAAAACTCAAATATACTATATGTACATACATACAAAACATAGAAGAGAGACACACACATATAGATAGATAATGTTAGAAAGAAGATTTTTTTAAACAACGATATTAACTCATTTTATATTTTAGTAGCAGTACATTTAAATTGCATAACAGATTTTAATATTTCGATACACCAAAGGCAGGTTAGATTGCTGCAGAATTTGTCCTTAGAAGTTGCCTTAAGTGTTGAAACATATTTTGCGAAAAATGTTGTTCTAAGTGAACAATAAATAAATTGAGGTTGTATTATAGTAAGAAGCCTTATTAACTTTTCTGAAAGTATTTTAAATGTTCTACGTTTGTTATCGATAAATCTGAGTTTAACAGTTCACTGTAATGTTAGCTAATATATGCACATAAGTTGACTTAGCAGTGTTGAGAACGCCTTCTCAAGTAGGGTATGCCAAAGTCGAGTACAGAGGCACTTACTTTATTTTAATTAAAACATATCCGCAATAGGAGAGGCACGTATATGCTGTCATCATAAATACTGAACTTGCCACAATATTTATTTTGTATTTTATTTACTGTGCTGACTTTAACACGCCCACTTTAATTTGCAAAAGCCAAACCCAACGACGTGACTATGCAATTATGGCAGCAAGTGGTTGAGGGGCAACAAAAAAGGGCCAAAGGGAGTGGGGTGTGTTGGGCGGGGGGTAGCTGCATCCGTGCAGCGCCTTAATCACAATGGTTCATTATAATTTGTGGTCACAGTGCACAAAATGAAGTGCAAAATGTGCGCATTATTTTGCAAATTAAGAGTAAAAATTATAAACTATTGTGCGTCTGGCTAAAGAACGCACTTCAAATGCGTCGAGTGGGTGGGGAAGGGGAGGGGAGGGTTAAGAGAGGCGCTTTGTGGTCGCGTAGGGCGTGGTAGTTCAAGCATTCAGGCGTTGCGTTTGGTCAGCATAATTAACCCGACAAACAGACAAACATACAAACAGGTGAACACACACTTATACACACACACACACACAAACACTCCTATTCCTCCTGTTCCGAGAGTGCACACAAACATGTCGTACAGTTTGTTTAAGCGCCGCCAAAAAGTATGCAATGAAAATGTATTTGCATTATGCATTGCGAGCAACAACAACAACAAGAACAACAACATCAGTAACAGGGGCAGCGGCAACAAACAGTTGGCATAGAAAAATGAGCGTGGCAGCTGGTGGAGATTTCTTTTTGTCGATATGGCTCGACCCGCTGCTGCTGCCTCTGCCGCTGCCTCTGCTACCATTTGGAGCGGGAGAATTGCTCAAATCGCTCAATACACGGCCGGCTGCATTTGCTCGTTGCAGATTTGCCCGAAATTTTAATGGCCCCACAAAACCAAACAATCAAACTGGGCAAATCCTTTGTGCTGGAATGCGATGCCGACGGCAATCCGTTGCCCAGCATTAGCTGGCAATTCAATGGCGAACCGCTGCTCGCGAGCAGCAGCAGCGGCGACCTGCTACTGGAGAACGAGAACACGGAGCTGGTGGTTAGCGTGGCCAAAGAGCAACATGCGGGTAAGTACGGCAGCCTCGCCCGCCTCCCTTTGGTCAGCACGTTTACCCTCCACTTTCCCCTTTCCAATGCTACCTCCACCTGCACTTCCGTTTCCGTGTTCAGGTGTCTACCGCTGCACGGCGAGCAACGAGAATGGCGAGGTTAGTGCCGAGGCAACCATTAAGGTGGAGCATTCGCAATCGCCGCCGCGCTTGGCCATTGAGCCCAGCAATTTGGTGGCCATTACGGGCACAACTATTGAATTGCCCTGCCAGGCGGAGCACCCCGAAGACGGACTGCAGGCAAGTCGAAACTTTTCCCCGCTCTGTTTGGCCACTTGTTAGCCTCTGCCCCTCTCCTTCCTCTCTAGATTTCATGGCGTCGCGACGGACGCCTCATCGATCCCAACGTGCAATCGACTGAGAAATACCAAGTAAGCGGCGCTGGCAGTTTGTTTGTCAAGAATGTGACCATCCTCGATGGCGGGCGATACGAGTGCCAACTGAAGAACAGATTCGGCCGTGCCAGCGCATCCGCTCTGGTTACCATCAGGTGAGTTTGCAAAAGTTTCTGACTTCGCCTCGAGCTGATGCAGTGCAATCAAAGCGCCAAGTTCTGCTCAAAGAAAACGACTTTCGGACGCAGTCTCGAAGTACTCTCGACAGGGACAGAGACAGAGGGAACCCAAAAGACAGTGAGCACTTAAAACGCATTTAAAAGCTCGCCAAACTTGCTTAATTAATTGAAAAATAGTTTCGTCGCATAAAGGCGACTAAAAAAGTCCGTAATGCGAGCTTTTACTTGACGGCACTGTGGGCGAAGGACATTGTTTGACTTTGGTAAACGCTTCTTTACTGACTGAAGTTTTTCATTTATATTCAACATTGTTTAATCCTTAACTGGCCGTTTTTGTTTCGCTAATTCTTAGCAATAAATCTCTGTAAACTCCTCTGTTAATTTACTACAACAGCTCAGTGTTAGTAAGCGCGTTACTAGCTTTGTTTTTTGTTCACGTTCATTTTTTCTTTTCTCGATTATTCTTAGCAAGACAGTGTTCAATAAGTTATTTTGCGTTCAATAAGCTTAGTGCTGATAAGCGCGTAAGCAACTTTAGTGCTTTTTCTGTCCATCTGTTTTCTATTGTTCTTCGGTTACTCAATGTCTTCTTAATTGCGATAGAAATACTCGCTTAACAGTCAACTGTACTGTTAATTTAAAATTGTTTCACTTCTACCACTAAGCAACGAAACACTTCGTCTTCAGGGGTCCCCATCTCCGCATTGCATCAAATGAGTAGATTCCGCTGTTTGAGTACTCTATATATTCATTGCTTAGTGCTTAGTGCTTCTACACAGTCATGTTTTGTGGACTTCTCTGCTAGCGATCAATCTCTGTTAACTTGTCTGTTAATTTGTGCCAATAGTTTAGTATTGGTAAACGCGTTAGAAACTTGAGTTATTTATCTAGATTTTCCTTAGCAAGGCAGTGTTCAATAATCTGTTAGTCCTTCTCTGCTGTTAGTCACTCTCTGAGTAAAAGCTTAGTGTTGGTAAGTGCGGTAGAAATATGCGCTTAACAGCCAACTGTTAATTTTAAATATTATCACTTTGCTACGCAGTCATGTTTTGTAGACTAAGATCTGTATTTCCATTTCAACTTGCATTCAGAAAGTTTTTATGCCACAACATGAACTCTGAAGTACCTGTATCTGCGACCCACTGTGCCCGGGGCTAAACTGCACATAAAATATGCACTGAAAGGCATCAAAAAGCGGCGATGAAAGCACAGAACTTGTGATGCTTGTGCTGTGCCAGTTGGCCTGCACGAGGAACGTGCCAAGACAGTGCAGGAAACGTGACAGACACACGGACGGACAGCTAGACAGGCAGTCAGGCAGACAGATAGGGTACGGAGAAGAAGCACGAGATGCAGGAGAAGAAGAGGAAAAGGAAGAAGTTGTCTTGGGACGGGAGAACCGCACAAGTTGTTCAAATTGCCCAAATTGAAATTGAGTTGACAAGTTGTTCATGGGACTGGGAACTTGTTTTTTGCCAAAGATGCCCGACGGGGCTGGGCATGGCACGGGAGGATGTGCTTGGCGAGCGCAGCCGTAAATCAATTTGGAGTCTGTGCTGGCAGATAAAGCAAAAGCCGCACAAACGGTAAACCAAAGCAGGCCCACAAATCTCTCTCAGTGCAGAGCAAAGCAAAGCGAAGCGAGGCGAGGCAAGAAAAGGCGTTGCTTACGCGGCCCTTTTTAAATGCATAATGCAATGGGGACAGGAGGAGGAGGAGGTGGAGGAGGGGGGCAAGAAGCAGTAGTCGAAGCAGTGTTCCGGCTGCCACATGACCCGCTTTCCTTTATGAGCTTCTATGCAAGTGTAAGTGTGTGTGTGTGTGTGTGCTGTGTGTGCACGCATCATTTAGTTTGGTTTGCCAGGCACAGCAGAGGAAAGAAACTAAGACAGAAAGAGAGAGAGTGAGAGAGAGGTGGAGAGAAGAGGGGGCCATGCAAAGGAACGGCAGTTGCAGCGGGCGCAGGCAGAAGGGCAACATCAGGAAGGAACGGCTTACAGTTGCGCCAGCAGCATTAGAAACTTTACTCATTACGCTGTGCCAACCTCAGCCTGGCCAGACCGCAGCAAAGCGACGCCAAAGCAGAAGAAAAAAGAAGAAGAAGCAGCAGTGAAATTGAAAAAAAGAAGGAAAGCCGAGGCAAGGCAAACGTTAAAAGTGAAAAACTATGCTGAGTCACAGGCAGCAACAACAACAACAGCAGCGCAGCCGGAATTGTGAACGGAAAGCGGCAGCGGGGTGACGAAAAAAGGCGAGCGAAAACCGCTGAAAGCAGCGCCAGCAACAATAACAACAACAATAGCAAGCCGAGCAACAACAACAACAAGCAGCTCCTACTGAAAATCCGCCTAAGTTGTGGGTAATGCTGGCGTAAAACAAAAGCTTATCCTGTTACTGGCTGCACCAGGATGTGGCGACGCGGACGCGCTGAGGCTGAGACTAAGGCGGAGGCTGAGGCGGAGGAGTCAGGGATGCCACTGGCCACGTAAAAACGTTGCCGACTTGCCGCAGCTTGTGAAGCACACACACACACACAAAGAGAGACACACAGCCACACAATGAGAACTAAGCCAACAAGATACAAGCAGGAGGAGCGTGCACTGATCGACTTGGAATATACACTGCAGGCGGGAGAGTGATAGGGGAGAGAGAAATGTGAGAGAGAAAGAGTGAGATGGAGAGAGAGCGAGTGTAGACACGATGAAAGTAGGAAAACAGACAGATCTGACAGAAGAAGAAGGTGCACAGCAAGACCAGATGCTATGCGGTGACCTTCACTCCAGAAAAAGAAGAAGAAAGAGAGAGAGAGGGAAAGAGAAAGAGAGAGAAATTGACAGTAAATGTTAGAAAGAAAACTGAGGACATATAACATATGCACTGCTGCCAACTTGGTGTTAAATTCCGATCGTTTTTCCGGGTTTATTTCAGTTCAAGTTGTGTATATCGCACCTCGATCGATAAATTTCTCAAATTCGGCCACTTTTGGCCATATGCTTCTCAACTAAACCGAGGTAAAGCCAAAACTTCCCGCCAAGCTAGCAGCAGGGGGCGTTTGTATGTTTAAAACATAACTGCTCCCCTTATTTATATTAAGAGAAGGCATGTCCTACAACTAACAGCAAACAACAAGAAATAGAAACCATGGTCTAAAAATATACAAATATCTTGTATTTAGATGGACACAACTTATCCGTATTTCTATATGTAACTTGTTTGCAATACTTCTTTCGTATACTTTCTTGCACCTTGAAGACACCTAAGTATCTGCATTACACTTCTACATTACTTTTAATTTGATCCACAAAGTCAGAATTAAGAATTCCCTCTCCTTTTCTCCACATATTTATTCTTGCATTTTTGCAAAAGTATCGTGTGTCGCTTTTTTTGAGAAAGTGAGATTTAAATGCAGAATTGTTAGAAAATCTTTGCTTCACAAATTACAACTGGATCTCTATACACATTTTAACTGAATAAATGTTGTTTTAACAAAATTGAAGATAAAGTATCGGATATTTCTCATTGATTTTATTATTCTTGTTCCCACTTATGCCGTTGCTTTATGGCTTGTGTTTAAATACATATAAATTAGGTAACTTAAAAAAAGTTTCTTCTGTAAAATTTTATTTTTTATGTTTAAATATTGTTAATAATAAACTGGACTTGTTTATTTTAATATATATATATATTTATTTACCTAATTTCTTTTTTACATTCCATGAGCAAGTGGACAATTAACTTCTTCATGTTATTTAACATACATTATGCTTTACCAGAACAGCTGATTTACTCTTATGCTAATTAACATTATAGATCAAGACACACATTTATTCCAACAGATATAACTATCTAATCTCTATTTACCACGTTCTTTCTGACCTACCAATCATCCTAAGACCTCATTGTATAATCAGCCTTAGTTACTGGCAAGCTCACCTTTATTTAGATAAATCCGTCTAGATTTGTCCCAGGCTGCCTGAAGTAGTTGCTGTACTTCGCAGAGGCACAACTTGTTAGGGCATGCTGAGAACGCCCAGGCGTGCCAGAAAAGTAGAAAAGCACAGCCACAAAAAAAAGGCAGTGGAAAAAAGTCAGTAGCAAGTTGCCGCTTGCCGCTTGCCAGTTGGCGCCTCAGTTGCAGCCACTGCGTAGTGCGATAGTTGATAGTGGCGAGTGGTGTGTGGCAAGTGGCAAGTAGAGAGTGGTGAGCAACGGACTCTGGTTGTGGTGCAACAGGGTGTATTATGGTCGTTAAGTTATTACCTACCACGCCGACAATGGCAAAGTTTACACAGCGAAAGTTTCCAAAGGCAAAATTCCTTGCGCGGCGTCGGAGAATGTGCCCCGCGAATTGTTGTTAATGCGCCTGCAGCAGCTCCTCTTTGTTGTTTCTGTTATTGTTGTTATTGTTGTTGTTCGCCTTGTTGTAGCTGGCCAGGGCCTGGCGCGGATTTAGCTCTGCCAGCACACAAAAAAGTGTGGCACAGCCGTCGCCGGCGGCAGCTAAGAACCTCGGCGTATAAAGAACTTTAGTTTACTTTTGGAATTTACTAGGAAACAGCATTTTAAGCAACCCCCGATGTGGCCAAAAACAGCAAGAGCAACAATAATTAATTGCGTTATGCTGCAAGAAGTCGCACCAACTCATGATATAGACATATATATTACGTATACATTACAGCCAAGCCAGTGTGAGTTGCATTTCTCTGAAATTTAAGATTATATTGATAGATACTTGAATAAGAATAGAATAAAATATGAATGGAATAGAAATATATTGGGAATAGAATAGGAATAGAATAAGAGTAGCATAGAAGTAGAATAGGAGTAAGATAGAAATATAATAGAATTGGAATAGGTATAGACTAGAAATAGGACAGGAATAGGAATATAAATAAAGTAGGAAAACAAAAGGCATAGAAAGGGAATTGAATATGACTAGCATAGGATTAGAATAAGAATATAATTGGAGTAGAATAGGAATAGAATATGCATGGAATATTATAATGGGGATAGAATAGGAATATAATAGAAATGGAATAGGAATATAATATTGTAGAAATAGATTAGTATTAGAATAGAATTAGTATAGGAATACAATAAGAATAAAATATAAATAAAGTAGGAAAAGAATAGGCGTAGAAAGGGAATTGAATATGACTAGCATAGGAGTAGAATAGGAATAGAATTGGAGTAGAATTGGAGTAGAATTGGAATAGAATAGGAATATAAAAGGAATAGAATGAGAATAGAATAGGAATATAATAGAAATATAATGAGAATAGAATAGAAGTAGAAAAGGAATCAAATATAAATAGCATATAAATATAAAAGGGGAATAGGAATTGAACAGGAATAAAATAAGAATAGAACGGGAAACTGATATAATTCTTTCCCATTTTCATTTTTACGATGTTTACCCGTAGTTTCTTCAAAAGAGTTGTTAAACTGTTTGTAAATATAAATCCGTGAAATAACTGTTTCTCTCATGTTTCTAATAATTGATAGTACAATCCCCGGCGAGCCCAAAAACTAACTCATTTTAATTCAAATCAAATCCCTTCCTTGTTATATGAATCGTATATATGAGGGTTTTCTATCTTTCCAAACTTGTTTTTGAGTGATATATAATATTTATCCCCTTTATCTATCTCCTACATATATCTATCCAATCTATCGTTTTACTATTACCCTAACTCATACTCCCAACCACATCCTCTCTTCCTTTACTTGCAGAAACAATGTGGACCTGGCGCCAGGAGATCGTTATGTGCGCGTAGCCTTCGCTGAGGCTGCCAAAGAAATCGATGTGGCCATCAATAATACGCTGGACACGCTCTTCTCCAATCGCACCACGGGTGCGCCACCCAACTATGGTGAGCTGTTGCGCGTGTTCCGCTTCCCGACGGGACAGGCCAGGCAGCTGGCACGTGCTGCAGAGATCTATGAGCGGACGCTGGTGAACATCAGGAAGCATGTGCAGCGTGGCGAGAATCTGAGCATGAACAGTGAGCAGTACGAGTTCCGGGATCTATTGTCTCGCGAGCATCTGCATCTGGTAGCGGAGCTGTCGGGCTGCATGGAGCATCGCGAGATGCCCAATTGCACTGACATGTGTTTCCATTCGCGGTACCGCAGCATCGAGGGCACCTGCAACAACCTAATGCACCCCACATGGGGTGCCTCGTTGACGGCCTTCAGGCGACTGGCCGAACCCATCTACGAGAATGGATTCAGCATGCCAGTGGGTTGGACAAAGGGACGCATGTATGCAGGGCATCCCAAGCCAAGTGCTCGGCTGGTATCCACCTCGCTGGTCGCCACGAAGGAGATTACACCCGATACCCGCATCACGCACATGGTCATGCAGTGGGGACAGTTCCTCGATCATGATCTGGATCATGCTATACCCTCCGTGAGCTCGGAGAGCTGGGATGGTGTGGACTGCAAGAAGACGTGTGAATTTGCCCCACCCTGCTATCCGATTGAGGTGCCTCCCAACGATCCGCGTGTCAAGAATCGTCGATGCATCGATGTGGTTCGCTCCAGCGCCATCTGTGGCTCCGGCATGACATCGCTCTTCTTCGACAGCGTGCAGCATCGCGAGCAGATCAATCAGCTGACCTCGTACATCGATGCTTCCCAGATGTATGGCTACAACACGGCCTTCGCCCAGGAGCTGCGCAATCTGACCACTGATGAGGGTCTGCTCCGCGTCGGCGTACACTTTCCTAATCAGAAGGACATGCTGCCATTTGCCGCCCCGCAGGACGGCATGGACTGCCGGCGGAATCTGGACGAGAATCAAATGAACTGCTTCGTCTCCGGCGACATACGCGTCAATGAGCAGGTGGGTCTGCTGGCCATGCACACCATCTGGATGCGGGAGCACAATCGCATTGCGGGCAAGCTGCGTGACATCAATCCCCACTGGGATGGCGACACACTCTACCAGGAGGCACGCAAGATTGTGGGCGCCCAGATGCAGCACATCACCTTCAAGCAGTGGCTACCCCTGATCATTGGGGAGAGCGGCATGGCGCTGCTTGGCGAGTACCGAGGCTACGATCCGCAAGTGAATCCCAGCATTGCAAATGAGTTTGCCACGGCAGCGCTGCGCTTTGGCCACACCATCATTAATCCCATACTGCATCGACTGAACTCCAGTTTCCAGCCCATTCCACAGGGCCATCTGCAGTTGCACAAGGCCTTCTTTGCACCCTGGCGTCTGGCCTACGAGGGTGGCGTGGATCCCCTTCTGCGTGGCATGCTGGCTGTGCCCGCCAAGCTCAAATTGCCCGATCAAAATCTGAATATGGAACTCACCGAGAAGCTCTTCCAGACGGCGCATGCTGTGGCCCTCGACTTGGCCGCCATAAACATTCAACGTGGACGAGATCATGGCATCCCTGGCTACAATGTCTATCGCAAGTTCTGCAACCTGACCGTGGCTGTTGACTTTGAGGATTTGGCCGGCGAGATAACCAATGCCGAGATCAGACAGAAGCTACGCGAGCTCTATGGACATCCGGATAACATTGATGTCTGGCTTGGTGGCATTCTCGAGGAGCAGGTGGAGGGCGGCAAGGTGGGTCCGCTCTTCCAGTGCCTGCTGGTGGAGCAGTTCCGTCGCTTGCGTGACGGGGATCGTTTCTACTACGAAAATCCTGGTGTCTTCCTTCCCGAGCAGCTGGTGCAGATTAAGCAGGCCAATTTGGGTCGCGTTCTCTGCGATGTGGGCGACAATTTCGATCAGGTTACTGAAAATGTTTTCATTCTGGCCAAGCATCAGGGCGGCTACAAGCAGTGCGAGGACATACCCGGCATCAATCTGTACTTGTGGCAGGAGTGCGGCAACTGCAACAGCCTCCCGCCCATCTTTGACTCCTACGTGCCGCAGACCTACGAGAAGCGCGGCCAGCGAAGCAAGCGCGATCTCGGAGATGGTGAGCACGACGCAGAGGTGCCCACTGCGGAGAGCTACGACAGTGTGCTGGAGTCCCTTTACCAGGTGAACGAGGAACGTGTCAATGGACTTGAGGAGCTCATCGGCAGCTTTACCAAGGAACTAAAGAAGCTGCACAAGAAACTACGCAAGCTGGAGGATTCCTGCAATGCTGCTGGCGACACTACGTCCCCAGTTGCTCAGCTGGTACAACTGGCGCCAGTTTCACAGCCCGTTGCCCCATCCAAGCCCAAGCGCAGCCATTGCGTCGACGACAAGGGCACCACGCGTCTGAATAACGAGGTCTGGACGCCGGATGTGTGCACCAAATGCAACTGCTTCCATGGTCAGGTGAACTGCTTGCGTCAGCAGTGTGGTGAGGTCAGTTGCCCGCCAGGCGTAGAGCCACTGACACCGCCGGAGGCATGTTGCCCACACTGCCCCATAATGCCGACCAAGTGAGGCGGCGGCGGCAGCCAATTTGCATATCGACTTAACGACTCAACTTATACTTAGTAGCCACATTTAAGCGTAACCAGGCGGATTCCTCCACAGATTTCCACTAAGGCTAAGCAAAATCAAAAAGGAAACTCCCCATTCAACACTCGAACTCAACTCCAGCTCTCACTGTCATCTGTATAACACATTCTACTCTTCGATATGGAGTGCGATAACACACTCTTCTACTTCGATATGGAATCCGATAACACAGAATTACCAACAGCAATTAACGATTAACTGAAAATTTAACAGATTTACTGCTACACTTGTAACAAATAAAGCACAATAATGGCAAATCTTCTGCATGGGGCACTACTACTTCTTAATGTTTACATATTTCGTATGGGATCCCTTAGCTATCACAGAGTCGTTTTCCTTATGTTTCAGCACACAATCGATAAATGCCATTGCTCTACCCAAGCGCACACACTTGGCCTCGATCAGCACTTGGTCTCCCACTTTGGCGCCTTTCAGATAGCTAACGTTGATGTCCACTGAAACGCCAGGATGGCTGGGCTTAGACATTAGCGCATAAGTGGTGATCATGTCCACCAGTGTTGCCGTATATCCACCATGCAGGCCACCACCTTTGTTGATGTGCTCGGGGCCCACTGTAAACTCTGCGGTGCAAATTCCATCGCCTCCCCCTAGAATTTTCACCTAGAGAAGCAATAAATTTAATGGAAACAACTGGACTTGGCTTTGCCGCGAACCTTCTCCAGGTGCCGTTCGAAACCCGTCGCCTTGGCTATAATCTCCGATATGTGTTTCGCAAATTCCAGCCCTTTTTTGCTGGTGCCCATTCTGACGTTGTGTTACGAAACGTGTAAACAGCAAATCCAAATAAAAACAAACTACCGATAGCCTGTCAAGTATCGATAAATCATGGCTACATTGAGAAAGAAGGTTGCATAATTTTTAACGTCACAAGCAATGATTTTAGTTTATTGAAATTTCATAGCCTCCTGTTCTATTCACTCAATTTCTTTCTTCATATCTACAAATTTTGATTGCCCGCCTTTAGCGATAATTTTGCCATCTGATTTCTTGCGTAGTACGCATTCGATATAGGCCATTTTACGGCCAGCATGCAGCGTTGTGGCTTCAACTTCAACAACTTCGCCAGGCATGGCAGCCGCCAAATAGCTTACATTCAGGCTGGAAGTCACGCCAGGATGGGAGCCCTTGGACATCAGCGCATATGTGGTGACATTGTCCAATATAGTAGCCGTTAAGCCGCCATGCAGAGATCCCAATCTGTTCAAGTGCTCTGGCGCCACAGTAAATTCACCAACACATTTCCCCTCGCCGCCGCTGGTGATTTTAATCTGCAACATTCAAATTCGACACAGTTATCGATACCTGTTACATAATATATCGATGCCAGCAGTCAGCTGCTTTTGCGCTTCGTTTTTTCATGTTCTTTATGTACATACGACTATTTTGGAAAAACTTACCATTTCAGTGACGCGATCAAAACTTGATCCTTTCGATATAAATTCGGCCACCTTCCTGACCATTTCTACACCACGCTTTGAGGACATTGTGTGATATTCGTTATTGCGGCCGCTCTTGCCGACGCACTCCTAGCAGTTTACAGTACGGAATGAGAAATTCTACTGAGACAAGCAACGTTGATGGCCAAGGTAGTCTTTATGTATATGCATGTGCATATGTATGTAGGGGTGTATTAAAGTTTACATTCAAAATCTACTGAGACAACAAAGCAGAGAATCGGCCAATGTGCCGCATTTCACATCTGTCATTCTCTCGTTTGTTTTGCTCGCGCTGTGCGCGTCTGCGTGTGTTAATCAATTGATATTAGGTTAAATTGCGTATTCATCACATAGCAAATAAAAACAAATCTTAACAACTGATTTTTCATCTACAGTTGCCTCCAAGCTGCTTTTCCAAGAAATCATCAGAAATGACATTCGCCAGGAGGATGTTTATGATTTTGTATCGTGCACCACGAATGGCGATTGCATTGCACTGCTCGGCTCCAAGTCAGAGCTAGTGACACTGGAGCTGACCAGCAAGTCGAGTCAGCTAATACCCTTTCCCTACGTTAAGGCAACTTACAAGTGGTCCAACTGGGAGCGACCGCTGGACAAACTGGCTGAACAAGTTGATTTGGAGCATATTTACAATTGCAGCAATGTGCTGGAGGCGCAACGATTGAGCTTGGAGCCAGTATACACCGCTATCTGTTCCCAGGATGTGCCCTATCCGTGTCTGCGGGCTGTGAGTTGGTCTCCCAAGCTGTTGCCCGATGGACAAATGTTGCTAGCCGCCTTGAACAGCTATGGAGCGCTGCAGTTACTGACAAAAGTCTCAGATCACTCCTTCTGGCATCCGTATGAAAAAGGCTTGAATATAGCCGCAACGCTAAGGGATAAACTCCAGTCGGCATTCGAAGAGTCGCCAACAAAAATTGATACATTCCAAAGCTATCAAGCCTTTATGGATCGCAATTGGATCACCATGTTCGCTTGGCGTTCGACAGCCAGTAAACTCGACGCCTGCACAATCATCTTGGGCACAGCTGCGGGAAGTCTCTGGACGCTGACAGTGAGCTCCGATCTGGGTGAGGTGCTAGCTCATTCCCAGTTGCAGACACTGCTGGGACGCATCAGCTACATACACATCCACGAGGATCTGCTGCTTGTGGGCGATATTACTGGACTGATTCATCTGTATAGGTTCGACGACACTGTCGAAGAGGGTCTCACTCTCATCAAGCCGCTCTGGTTGCGTCCCGATCGTATGGGCTTGCAACAGGCCGTGATTACGCACTGTGAGGAGCGCGATTGTTACTACATTGTCTGCTGCAAGGCAGCGCATTTACTCATCTGGTGCATGCCACGTGGCGAGGCCCAGGACTGGCTGGAAACGCGGATCCTGGTGGGTGGCATGAAGATAACTGGTGAGAAGACATCAAGTTCTACGCGTATTTTGAGTATTTAATGTTTCTCTTACCTCCTTTACAGCACTCTGCGCATTGGGAGACAGCAGTTATGCAGTGGGCACGGCCAGTGGGCGGCTTTACCGCATCGAAGTCAGCCATAAGCAGTCGCAGCTGTGCGTGAGCAAGCAGGAGGTTAACGTAGAGGACTCGGACAACCTACGAACCATTGGTCTGGTCTGCAGTCCGCAAAAGAATCTTCTCACTGCGCTCCTCTACCGCAGCAAGGAGTACGTGATGAATACATCGCAAATAAGGAATCAAATGGTAGTTGCCGTGGGCAAGTTGCAGCAGAGCAATGCACTGGCACAGCTGGAGCGCCTGATTAAGCCGAATGAACCCATCAATCGCTATACGGATCTCTTGGCCGATGTACGCCTGGATATTTTTAATCGTTGCGGACAGGAGAAGTATATGAGCTATGCACCCATCGACATGTTCGCCTTCGATGAGCTGGCCACGGAGTCTCAGCTCCAGCAGCTGCAGCTCAAGTACTACATCATGCATACACTGACCCACTCACTGCAGCATCAGTCCGTCGATGTTCGGCTCGAGAGTGAAATGGAACTGTTGCTGGTCATGTTAGTCGAGACGCACATTCGACTACGTTTACAGTACTTGGGCGACTTGACTGAGCTGACTCCCTTCCAGCGCAAGGCTGTGCAATCTCTGTTCTCAGAGGACGCTCGTCTCAGGCAACAACTCGAGCAGCAGCTAGAGAAGGCGCAGCCCTTCAACGGAACCATAAAACGCTTTCTCTCTCAAATGGAAGTGCACATCGGCAGGCTGCAGCAGCAGCTCGGCGAAACGAGCATTGCTCCATGGAAGGACAATGCGCAGCCAACGCGCTGTGCCATTTCCTACATAGATGTTCGTATTCTGGTTCCCATTCGATATCCTCTCATGCCTATCTCACTGAATCTCTCTTTGCAGTTACCTCCTCTGCTGGAACAACATTACTGCACGCTGTGTGAGCGGCAGGTGCTGCTGGAGCAGGAGCTACTGCTGGAGCTGTATCCAGCGGGCAGCACGCTGTTGTGTCCCTACTGCCATGCTGCGTACTCCCAGGAGCCGAAACTAGACTGAATCCCGTTGCCTAAACAAACCATGAAGTGTCTTTAATTTGCATGACCATTTAATTTATATTCAACTGATTTTTTGAGGAATGTGAGTGTGAGTGTGTGTATGAGTATGAGTGTGTGATTGTGTGTGAGTATGCGTGAGTGTGTGCTGAATAAATACAAATAAGAACAAAAGTCAATAGAGAGAAACGTAAATAATTGGACTGGTCTCCAGCAACAGAATATCCTGCTCGAGTTGACGCAACTCATTCTCAAGCTTTCCCTTCCGCTGACGCTTGTTCTCGCTGTCGATGAGCAAGGGCATCGACTGATAGGTCTTGGTCATCTCGTTGAGATGGGCGCGCAGCCCAACAAGAATCTCATTGCGCTCCTGCTGATCCATGATGCGCATGCCGGGCATCTCAGGCTGAGGCGGCATGCCGTCGGGTGACGCAGCAAAGGCCGATTTGATTGGTGACTTTATGCCAGCGCATAGCTCCCTGAGACGTGCATTCTCCTTGCAGCAAATGTCGTGAGCTTTTTGCAGCATTTTCTTGGTGTTCTTAAGGTACACGGGCACCGAACCGTAATCACCGCGGTACACAAACTGCGGCACCAGGCCCGAGTTGAGCAGATTCTGACGATCGCCCACGGGAGTGTCCACGATACGCGGTGGTGGCGGACACTTGACAGTCTGGCGCGCACACCTTATGTTGCGCAGTATGAAATTGGGCACCAATTCAGACTTCTTTGGCTTCTTGCCGATGGGCGGCAGAGGAGGCATGTTCCCCCCCTTGGGACACACATGCTGATTCTCGCGACGCCACTTGACGCCCTGATGCTTGCGCAGAAACGCGCAAGGTGGATCCAGCGGCACATTGGCACATCCCATTGTGCGATGGAGCGACTTCTTGGCATCCGTGAGCAGGCGGACGCCACCATCAAGCATCACTACCGAATGCTTCTTATACTCCAAATCCAGACGGTCGCGCAACATCTTGTGGAAGCGCGCTGCCTTCTTCACGGTCTCTAAGGGAGTGAGTAGGAGCAAGTGATGTGGGTAACTCACGATTGGCCAAATACTCACCATTCTCTCTGAGAAGCAAATATGGAATCGGGTCTGGCTCGCGTTCCACATTGAAAATGTTCTCATTGTGGTGGGTAATGTAGACGAGCGACATGGTTAAGCCTCGTTACTTTATCCTTTTATTTTCTTTTTAAAACGGATCTGAAAATATATCTAAATCTCTGTTCTGTTCTCAAATAATTCTGTTATACTACTGGTCGGAGTTTTGTTTGTCAACTGACTTGGGGCAGCTTTGTTTGGTTGCCACGAAACATTTTAAACAGTTTAGAAAATTTTCCAGTTGCTGTGGTGACTATTTTAACACCCTTACGGAGGGTTAATTACTTTTAACCCTGAAGTTCGCAACGTACCGAATTACTCTAATCCTTTAAAGTAGATACATACACTATAATAATGGTTACAATTGGAAATTTTGAGCTTAGCGTGTATTTTACCGTATTTCAAGTGCAAAAAACAAATTAACTTTATCATATTTTGTATGTGAATATTTTGTCTCAACGCAGCTTAAAAACTTATCCTGGGAAAACCCCGCATTATTAAGTTATTTTTATTAAAAAAATGAGATCTGACCACACATTTTGCTTAATCAATATAACAGGTAAAGTTTCAGTAATTTTTGAATATTCATACTTATTATAATATGTTATATGATGAAAATAGATGCATGTTCGCAATTATATGGCAGATGGGCTCACCCAGTCTTTAAAATCTATTTGCACAACATGATTTCAACTTAACTGGGAGAATAACAAAAGAAATATTTGGTTGCGGTAACTTTCACTATTAACTTTTACAATGATTAGGCGGCAATGATTGGAAGTGATCGGAAGATCGTACACTCAAAATTATATCAGGGATAATTTTGTCATTCCATTTCAAAGTGTACTTCTTATCATAATCATTAGTGTATATTCCTAAACAGCATCAACAGGGAAGTCGAACTAGCCATGTCTGTCTTTCTATTGCAACGCAAACTAGTCTCTCCGTTTAAGAGCTACTATCTTGGTGAAACTTGCCACACATGCTTCTTATTGCTGCAACTGCAAAAAAGTCCGAACGTGTCGGACCAATTTATCGTTGAGCTGCCATTTGATTTTTATTATTTTTTTTATTTTATTTTACAATCAAATTTACTACAACGGTCTTTACAAATAATGTCCTTATTAAATGTAATAGAAAATTAACTACTGTAATATATAAAATTATCCATATATATGTATACTTAGCTGCCATTGGAAAAATCTGGTGAAATTTACGTTTTTGTATGAAGAACAGAATTGTTTTTCATAATAACTTAACTTATGAGTGCCAATCTAAGAAACATACTAATAGAAGTTTACTTTTTCCATTTTATTTAAGTTGGGAAACTTTAGAGGATAAAAGTTATTGGTTCAGCGATTGGAGTTATTATAGTTTTAAATAAATAATGAACAGTGTTGTTCAATTCTGTACCATTATACCACAATTCTTTACCACGATCGGAGAAGATAGGATCAATCGGACGAATTTACGAATTTTGTATGAACTCCGATATTGGTTTCCAAAAATAACTCAACTTAGTAGTGCCATTCATTGGTAATACAGTAACCTACGTATACTTTCCATTTCATTAAAATCAGACAGCTGTATCCTACAGTTTTCATAGGAAAAACCCGTCAGAAACATACATAAGTATAATAATATAATATAATAATACATAAGTATATCCAATGATTGCATACGAATAACGATCATTTAGATTTTTATAAAATTGTATCCCATTACATCTGTATGTAATAATCTTTGAAGATTGAACACAACACTTGCACAGGCTTCAATTCAAGCCCGAGGTAAAATTTCTTTATTTTGTTTGTTTTCCACCCCCTTAAAATTTGTAGAAGTTTCTCGACTTTCGCTATAAATGTTTTCTGTTTATTAAAGCACAATAACAAGCCGCAACTTGGGCACACGAGTTACAAGTTACAATCTCACTTACACATCGACTGTATATATAAATTTAAATCGTTAGCATAAAAAATTCGTGTTGCATATAAAAAGTAATTGCATGTTTCTCTATATGTGCGGGTGTGTGTGTGTGTGAGTGAGTGTGTAAATACATATAAATATAAAATAGCACTAAAACTGTTGTAATATTTTGATTAAAGTCCTTAAAGCTTAAAAAATCTATGGGTTTTCGTGAAGGGGGGAAATGTATTGAATTGGAAGCACAATGAAAATGACAAATACTCAAACGTCCTCCAGGAACGAGTCAAAGAACCACAGGGGGAAATGTTTGGAAGCACAATGAACATGACAAAGACTCAAACGTCCTTCTAAGATGAGTCCTCAAAGAAGGAGAATATATACTTAACTTATCAGCTAGTTAATCATTATGTGGATATGAATGTGGTGGGTCTGGGGGGTTCTGGTTTCTAATTTCGCTATAAATACGAATGTCAAAGCCACATACAATCTGCACTGTATTCGCACACAGCGCTTATAGGCACTATATGAATAAGATACGATCGTTGGATTGCACATTTGATCATGTGAGTCGTGGAAGCACTTTCTTATTTGTTGTTGCTGCTGCTACTGTTGCTGACGGAGCCGCTACCGTTGCCCCCGCCGACACTACCGCTCTCGCTGCTCTCCTTGTGGCGCTCTTCGCGTATGCGCTTAAACGCCTCCGTCTTAACAAAATCCACCGAATTGTAGACGACGCTGCTCTTAACGGGTGCTCTAGCGGCATCGGGAACACCAAGACGCACCCCAGTTCCGCCGGGACCACCCTGGGTATAGAGGTTATTCACACTCATGCTCTGTCGATTCAGCACCGAAGGTTTGTTCGTCACATCCAAATCGAAATACTGCAATTTATGCTCAGCCTGTTGCGCCGCAGCCTGTTGTTGCTTCAGTGCAGCTGGTGTTGCCGCCGCAGCGGACTGTAGAGAGCCGGATGCTTGCGCTGAGGTCATGGCTGCTGCCGCTGAAGCGGTCCGTTGATGCTGCACCGACTGACTGCCCGGACTGTTGGGATGGGCGCGATTCTGTTGACGTGGCAGAGTGCGCGTCTCATAGAAATAGCCGCCTGCCACTCGTGCTCCATGCACATCGGTATCGTAGGGCAGTACCATGGAGAGCGGAGCGCCCGATGAGCGCCGCGTTGCTGGCGACATTGTAGCCGAGGAGCCCAACTGCAGGAGGGAAAGAGACTGAGTAAGTGACTGTGACCGAATTGAATCATTGAATAATCTAACCTTGTACGCGTTTGGTTTGCACTTGCGATCAACGCTGGGCGGGCCGATGGTCTGTAGCTTTGTGGCGCCCATTTTGCTGTTCAGCTGTTCCATCGAGCATACTGGCGGCTTGGCGGGGAATTCCTCTGGTGGCTTATCCTCCACCGAAGTCTTGTGCGTTAGCTCTGGCGGCAAATTGGCCACTTTGGGCTTTAGCTTGCGATTCACGGGCGGACAATCGGCCTGCTCAATGAAATCATAGCGGAACACATTGCCCTCCATTATGGTCGGCGCTGCATTGGTATAGCAATGTGGGCGTGGCAGCGTACGTGCACTTGTCGGTGAATTAGTTGCCGTCTTGGCAGTATTGGGTGCCGTCATGCTGGGATTGACCAGTGCGCCCACATCAGCCATGAGATTCGGTGTGGACGCAGCAATCGGATTCGAATTGTGTGGACTGGTCACGGGTCGCTCGCCCAGCAGTTGACCCACATTGCAGTAGGGCAACTGATGGGAACGTGGAATGTCATAGCTCTCTTCGATCAACGAGGAATTTGCATGTCGCGTGGCAGCTATCGCTGGCGATGTGTTCTCCGTGTCCGACAGCTGCGGCAGATCCCGCGTTAACCTACAGATGCAGATACAGATAATGGATAGTTGCAGATATATACGAAATGGGACGACACTCACTTTTCATTCTCCTTGAAGTCCAGTATGAGATTATTTTTATTCTTTAGCACCTTGGCCAGTTTCTCGAGCGTGCGATGATCGCCAGCCCCTTCTGGAACTTCCGTCATCGGTCTTCCAGCCAGCTTGGCATGCTTGTCTACTCCGCTGGGTGCCAATGCCACACCATCTTCGGGCATTTTGGAAAAGCGTTGAGAATACGTCAGCACAAACGATTCGTTCTCAATGGAGCTGTCCGAGGGTCGCGTACTGCGATCTGCAAGAGGATGGAGAAGTTAGTTAGAGGGGATTGATTTGAATTGGGATAATGCAATGTAGAGAATTGGGGGAAACCCAATAAATCCCAAACAGAACTGTAGATTTGTGCTAGCTGTTAGGATGATGTTGAGTTGAATACTCTTGTATAATCTACTGCACTTGGTAAGAATCATGCAAGCTATAATTATTAGAACTAAAGTTCAAAGAGAGTGGCAGAAAAGTATGTATTACTCTTGAAGGAATATAGAAATTGATTTGGTATAGCAGAGAAGGGGAATCTATATCATATTTGTGGAGTTATACGAGAAACGTAATACCAATTACTTAGAGAAGGTAGCTTTACTAGGAGCAGTCTATTAGAGTAAGGTGGTAAGTACGCAAAGCGAAAAGTAGAAGACTCAATTCTATCTTGATAAAAAGAGAGTCAGAGGGTCCAATGATAAGCCTCGCCTTGGCTTGCAGCTTACCGATATTCTCGCGCAGGGGCAACGGATGTGCCCACTCATCGTCGTCGGTGAAGACGCTCTCCGAGTCCGAGTCAGAGCGCTGACTGCGCTGCTGCTTGTTGCTGCTGGCATTGGCCAGTTGTTGCTGCAATTTCAATCCGATTAATCAAAGATCATTTGGGTATTTTAAACAGTTGCTTACCAGGCTGCAGTTGGTTATTTTGGGTGAGTACGACTGATCGTTGGTCAAATTGAGACCGATGTTGTTGTGGCTGCGCGGTGTATCGTAGAATTTGGGATCCAAGTTGTTGAGAGCTGCCGCAGCAGCCGAGTGACTGTCGGGCAGCAGCTTGGGGCTGCCTGTGAAGCATTCGCTGATGGGTATATAAGGCCCCGAGGCGGTGCTCAGTGCCGGCGATGCCTGCACGCTGCTGTTTTGCTGTGCCGTTGCCTCGGCCAACGTTTGTTGGGTCAGCACGAGGTGCTCAGGCAGCTTGCGTACCACGCCATTTGAATTGACTGCCAGGCGAGCCGCAGCAGTTTGCGCTAGCGACTGAGCCTGCGTCAGGGATTGTGCCTGCGCCTTGCTCTGCGCCTGATGCTGCTGCTGCTGTTTCTGCTCACTAGCCGCTGCTTGTGCCTGTGCCTGGATGAGCGCACTTTGATTCAGATAGAGCGCTGTGGCGGGCGATGGCGGAGGCTGTTGCTGTGCCGCCGAGAGCAACTGGGTCTGATCAAAGTGCGCATCGCAGAGCATCGTCTCGCGATTGTTATAGTCCGTATTGACGTAGACCGAGTCTGAATTGTTGTTGGCGCTCTGTGGCTGTTGATCGATGACCGCGGGACGCCGCAGCAGTGCGCCAGAGTTGCCTGTGGTGCCAGTGGTGCCCGCGGAGGAGGAGTGCAGCGATGTTGTTGTTGTGTTTTGTGTGGAATTGCTCAGAGCCCCGCTCGAGCTGGATTGTTGCTGATTGCCGCTGCGATTCTCATCTGTGAAAGGAGACACCTTGTTAGCCATGCGAAAGTGAAAGCCGCCTTGACCAGTTTCAGGCCGTTGCAACTTACCTGCATTTGCCGCACTCGCTGCCGCCGCCGCCGCTGCTGCTGCTGTGGAAAGCGCTGTGGCACCCAGTGGCAGATCGTTGGACTGCTTGGTGTCGTGCAGATGGCACACCTGGCAGATGCAGTTCACCCAGTCGCGCATGCTGGCTTCAGTCTCAGCTGCCAAATAGTAGATGCGCTTTGGCGTCTTGATATCGAACATGTACTGAAACTTCTGCTTGCGGTTCTCCAGACGCAGCCCACAGTCGACTTGCTCGCATTGATCCAAATCGATGACACCCTTCAGCTTGCGGCAGTGCTGATCCGTGTAGTATTCAAGGCAGAACTGCTCCGGTATCTCGCCCTGCTTCAGTGTGAACCAGCGTCGACGCCAGCGCTATAAAGTAAAACAACAAAGAAACTTACACTCAGTTATCGCACGATAAGACGACGAATGGGAGCGCCCAGCGGGCAGTCTGACAGACCGTTAGACAGCGAACATATGTTGGATCGATATGGATTTGGATATGGATGGGGCGCAGTGCACGACCGCGACAGGCGGACAACAACTGCCAGCGAATACGGCTATCACTCGAGTGAGTAAGCGACGCAAGCCGAGGCAGCGCTGTCGACGACGACTTTGACGTCAACTTCGCACCGTTCTGCCAGCGCAGCTAATGTCGCTGCTGCTTTTCCACGAAAAGTATTTGCATTGAAATTTTCTTCAGTAATCATGAGCAGCTCACACCCACATTGCAAACATTGCCCAAGCACCTACTGGGTTCGGCTCAAAGTCTATTGACTCCTCGGTTTGGATTATCTGGCACAGTGTGCAGGCCAGTGCAGGCTAATTTGTTGCAACCCATTTAAACAATGAATAGCTTTTTAAATAAACAAACACAAGTGTTCAGATAATCTGGGTAAATCTGCGCCTCGTCTCCAAAGTCGGAAGTCCAAAAGGTCACGATCAACGGATTTGCGACGTTTTGTTGAAAAAACAAGCACACAAAGAGACGAATTATGCGTGCGCGACTAGCAAATACCCTAGAGAGACCTCAACGAAAGGTTTTTCAATATGTAAGCTGAGTTGTAGATGATGATTAAGCATATAATAAACTACAATATAAGGTTTCCTGCTTCGATATATGTATGTACCTATGAAGTGGTGACTAACACTTTGAAACACTAATAATATTTTAAATATCACTACTTGGAGTGTTAGGAATCTACGTTTATTTGTAAATAATAATAATATAGTGTTATATGTCAGATATACTTTATATACAACAAGTATAGTCTATAGAAACTCAATTCCCTTAGTTGCTGTACACCCAAATGTAATAAGTACGTACAAACATATTATATATGTATATACAATATGTATGTATGTATGCATGTGTCTTTATAGGGTACTTAAAGCCGGCAAGCGTTTGAATATGCATCAAATATACGTCAAATAAATTAACAACTAGCTAAATGGAACTGAAGCAGATCCAAAACCTTAATATGCTTACTAGTTTAACCTCTAAACATTTAAGAGCTCCTTAAACAGTTTCACGTTTTACAAACGATTAATTTTCACGGGTTAGATATTAACTAACTTAATGACTGCACTATGGAACTGAAACTAACTTAAGAAACTTCTAGAAACTTATTATTATTACTGTATTATATTATCTGGTAAGTGAATGTGAACTATAACCTATAAGTTTTCTGTAAAGTTTTTCATAGGAATTCTAAGAGTTTTCCTGGACTAATTGATCTTATCTCTTGAATTTCGAGAAGGTGCATCCTAGTGTGGTACATCTCATACGGCCTATTGTGGGACATATTGAGAGTGTCTAGAACCTTGCTCTATATGGAAATGTTAAATAATATTAGCATTATTTTCGCTCTGCGCTGTTTCACGCGTAATTGAATTATAAACAATGAACACATAATGCCAAACACATGCAAACAAAGTATGGAAAAATTGGCAGCCTGTGGAGAAAGAAGATACGCAGCCAATATTCTTGGGGCGCATAATGAAAATAACCAACACACACACACACACACGCACACGAAGAATGTATCTGCATATAAGATGTACATATGTATGTTCATATAACCCCTATATAGGGATCGACTGGGCAACAAGTGCGTCATTGTTTTTGCTGCGTGTGGCTTATCGCAACGAAATTTATGAGTCTGTCTCTCTCTTTGTATTTGTGTGTACATATGTATGTACTGTGCATATGCGTCTGTGTGTTAATGTAAGCAACAGATGTACGTGCCTTGTTGTTGATCACTTGGGGGCTACTTTCTACTTGCGGCTAAATTTGATTAAACGTCGCTGCTGCTGCCACCAGTTGTTGTTGTTGTTATTGTAGTAATTTAATACGCAACGCCACCAGCGGCGCTTAACGGTTAACGCAAGGTAAACATTTAATTAAGCGTAAACTTAAGCAAAAGGTTCCCACGCCAAGAAGTGCCAAGCAGCAACACGCAACATACACACACACACATACACATACATACATGGCCCATTCACAGTTTACAAACAACAACAGTTGCGATAGTTGTTGTTTGTGGTTTTTCGCTTGTTTGCATTTCAATCATTTTCTCAAGCCAAGCAGCAACAAAAACAACAACAACGCATATCATCAGCCATGCAAGCCATGCACAGTGCCTCTGCCGCAGTCGACCGCGCTTATTAATAAATTAAAAATGATTATCGGACACACAACACAACAAACAAACCAATAATAATCGCACACACACACAGTCTTGCTCCAACACACACTCGCAGTCTCGCTCACACAAACGCACAGTGAGAAGATGTACACAGAACGTAATTGTATGAAAATGCCACTGGTTGGTGCGTTTCTTTGTATGACTCAGTGTAGACTAAACGGAAGAAACAGTTAAATATTTTGCTACAGCTGTTGCTGCCACTGATGTTGCTCATTTGTCTATTTTACCGTTTACTTGCACTTTTTTAATTGCACATTTTAATGACCATTTGGTGTTATTTGTTTTTTATTCGGCGCTAACATGAAAAATTTGTGCTTTATTGGGCACATATCTATGTATACCACTTACAGCTCGCCAAATACGCTTTGTGGGCGGCGATTTTATTAGCCATCCTTCGTGGAATGTGCTATCCATCATTTTTTCTGTCCGCACGTTAATGGAATAAAATTAAAATTACAATTTTCTCCACTACAAGCACAACAGCCGCGACGCACGCATAGACAGAACGCCAATGATAGATATGACAGCAAGTATCGAAATGCTGTATCGATAGAAGATACGATATTTCACGCACGATATCAAGTTTTTTCGATAAAGGTTAAATATGTGCACATCTCTGGTTTTTTTTAAAATACATGTGAATTTAATTATTTTCAAAATTTATTTAAAAAAAACTAGAAGCTTCCATACATAATTATTTCATCTAAATTCATCATAAATATAGCCCTACCAGTAAAAGAAAGCCGCGGTAGTTTCTAAAATTATTTTAATTTTTAATTTAGTTATCTCTAATATATGTAAATATGTATTTACATTGCTTTTGTAGCCGGTACATTGCTTATGGACGGGGTTTAATCGATTGAAGCAGTGATTTACTCCTATTCGATAGTTAGCAGAACGGCTTGCCGCAACAGTTAATGGAGCCACTGTTAACGCAAAAAGGAGCTGTTTCCAGCAAGCACACCAGAAAATGTGTTCACTACAAACATTTGTTTGCCGTCCCAGCCCCTGGTGAAAAACAATTTATTTTTTTGCTACCTGAGACACGAACCCATTTGTGTCCCCGATGAGTCAGCTTAACTAAGCAGTTCACTGCTTATCGACAAGAACATTAGACATTGTTGCGGACTAAATTTATTGCATTGTTTCCCAATAAAATTGGTAGCAATGGTCAATGCGTGTATTTGCAACAATAGCAAAATAATTGCCAATGTGTGTATTGGCAACAATGGCAAAACAAATTAAAAAATAAACTTTTCAGGTTTTTAGAAATAAATTTTATTCCGTCGCGTCAATTGTATGCCGATAGCATACAGCATTTCCATATACATTTGCACAATTATACCGTACAGCGCAACACACAATACGCTGATCTCAGACGGAACCTGCTCCACCTCCTCCTCAAAGACTACGGCGCACTGCTTATTTGTCCTTGGAGTCGCCCTTGCCACCACGAATCCTACCGGTACGACGGGCAGCAATGAGACCGACCTTGCGACCGGCAGATGTGCCACGCTTGACTGTCGAGGCCTTACCAATATGTTGATGGTTACCACCACCGTGGGGATGCTCCACAGGGTTCATGGCAACACCACGCACCTTAGGCCAGCTGTTGCGCTTCACCTTGTACTTGTGGTAGGCACGACCGGCCTTCAGGATGGGCTTGTCGATACGACCACCGCCGGCAACGATGCCGACCATGGCGCGGTTGGCGGAGGGGACAACCTTCTTTGCGCCCGAGGGCAGCTTGACACGGGTCTTCTTTGTGTCGGGATTGTGGGCAATCACGGTGGCGTAGTTGCCGGAGGTACGCGCCAAACGGCCACGGTCACCAGTCTTCTCCTCCAGGTTGCAGATGATGGTACCCTCAGGCATCTGGCTCAGTGGCATCACGTTGCCAATCTGCAGGGTAGCCTTGCGACCGCAGTACACGAACTGGCCGGTGTGCATGCCCTCGGGGGCAATGAACAGTTCCTTGCGGATCTTGTAACGGTAGGGGTCACGGAAGTGAACGACGGCCAAGGGTGCGCCACGACCGGGATCGTGCACGATGTCCTGCAAAGGCCAAACAAATGATTCGCTTAGCAAGTCATCCAATGACTATCGGCGACAACAACAACACTTACCTTAACGACGCCGCGAATGTAGCCAGCGCGCTCGGCGAAGTCCAGGGAACGCAGCTTGGCGGCTCCCTTGCGCTTCTTGACGTGCGCCTTGAAGACGGAGCCAGCGCCCTTACGTTGTGCACGAATTACACGACCCATTTCTGCAATTGAGGAAACGCCATTAATCTTCTGCCAAATCACAAGCAATTTATGAAAGTCATTTTATTTCACACACACAATGTTTTTCAACACAAATATCATTTGCATGCACTAAATCGATATTCATTGTTATCATATTGTTTATTATTTTGATTCGATGATAAAGTTTTTGCATTTAATTTTTCGATTTCATTATTGCAGTCGACACCTACCGATGCTCGGGTAAAAAAGAAAAGAGAGAAGAGGAAGGGAGACGCAAATTGTCAAAGTTGTGACAGCTAGCGCTGCTAACTTCGCGTTTTCCGTCAGCTGTTTGGGCCACTTCAGTGTTGCTCAACACGCAGTATTATCGCCAGCAGTAAACATATCGATAATAAATACGCCCTTACCCACCTATCGAAAAAATCCAATTTGAATTGCAGTTGATTTTTTTGTTTATTTTTATTTTGAGATTATATATAATTATTTTTTTTTTACCATTTAGATTTACATTCATTTCTTCATCTTCAATTTACTTGTTTTATTTTAGAAATAAAGTAAGCATTTTATTACTAATTCGGTTTTAATTGCATTTAAGTGCATTTTTCTTGATGTTTGTTTTAAAGAACATTATTAAATATGGGGGACATTTATTTGCATCTCTAACACAAAAACAAATAATATTTTAAATATTGTTTTCCTTACGACGGGAGGGAGGGACGCACTAGAGAAACGACACAAAAAACAAGGAATAATAAAAATCATCATCAGCATTCATCATTCTCTGCCAGCATAATTTGACATGTGTATTGCATGTTGGGTTATCTTTTTAATGTTTTTGTTGTGTGCCGATTTAGTTGTTGAATAATGTTATAGAATGTGTATATATATTGCAACGTAGCCATTGAATAATTAAGCCTTGCAAAGAAAGCTTCTTCTCACACACGAAAATGTAACGAGAAAAACAAAGAAAAACAAGGAAAATTCACAGCACACAAGCGGAGTTCTCATACATATGTATATGTCATATATCTTCAGTATCTCTTTGACGTAATTAATTGAATTTCGTAATTTTAACATGCTAGCTCATATCTTTATGTATATAGAGTTTCATTTCAATTTCATCGCTTCTTTTAGGTTCTGTATAAAAGTTCAGTAAAAAATGCAGCTTAACTAGGTTCATCGAATTCCCTCCAATCTTGTTATCAAGGTAAGTTAGTTTCTTTTTCTTTTTTTTTCCGAAATGACATACATTTTATTTGTTGCTTATGTTATTTTGTTTATGCGTATTTTCGTTCGCTCTATCCTCTCTCATTCTATCGATCAATTGTCTCATAAGTAGGTTCAATAATTTGTTAAGCATGCTATCTGCTCTTGTTGCTGTTGCTCTTGTGTTTTTCCATTTAAGTTAAGCTTTAGTTAGCATTGAGTTGCTCTGTTTATAATACACACAATCATCGTCAATCATAATGTTGCTGCGGCTCTGCTCAGCTCTCTCTATTATATTTACTTTTGCTTTTTTATCACTTAGTTTTTACAATGGCGCTTTTTCTTTATCTTTTCCTTTAGCTTTCATATAAAATGAGCAGACAGAGACATTATATATAGATCATTTAATCAATTTAGCGATTGCTTAATGGAAAATTCAATTGCATGTTTCGATTATTCTCTTCGTTATACGCATGTTTGTCTTGGCTTCCTTTGTCTTCTTCTTTCCTTTCAATATTATTTCTCATGCTGCGTTGCTTGCTTAAACTTAGGTTTAACTCATAGGCAAATAATAATCATAATAATAATAAGTAGAAAACAAGATGCACACATTTCTAAATGACATTTGTAATGAAATTGCGGTGTGTATGTGTGGGTGTGTGTGTGTTGGTGTGTATGTGTATTGCTGTGTGTGTGTGTGCATTGAAATTGTTTTTGCGAATTTCGCTATACATATCTCTTTCTTTATGTACGATATCTTATGCAAAAAAAACTTATTCTTTTGTTTTTCATGTTTTCTTTTTGTCATTCTGCCTTCTATATTGTTTTTCTACTAGCTGGAAAAACCTCGACGAGTGAGCTTCTGAAAATCTCTCGCATTTTCAATCCATTCCTCTTCAGTAATTAACGCTCGCTTAAAATTGTGCACTCAATTCGACGAGTAAATTTATCTTTATCTTTTTTCATTTTCTCTTTTTTGTTTTATGTTTTTCATAGCACATTACTAATTGAAACGTTGTTGTGGTGAATCATAAGCACATGTTTACGAGTGTGTGTGTGTGTGTTAGTGTGTGTGTTTTATGTATAGTATGGTCTCACTTAAAAATTATGCACTTTTTACTTAAACGAGCTAATGTTGTTGCTGTTGCTGTTGTTGTGTGTCCTGTGTGTGTGATCTCTTTAGATATTCCGTTGTTGTTTTTAAACTTGTAAAATAAGAAAGAAATTGTTGTTTATTTTCTTGCAGCGTAGTCGGCTGGGGCAACCTGATTCTACCAATTGGCCATGCCCGGCTTGTTGAGCGTCATGAAGTAAATTTGACACGATGAAGCACCTTTGGCACTGCTGAAGAATACTTTGTCGTTGCGCTCGCAGAGGAATTTCAAGCGTTGCGCCTTCTTGTGCATGAAAACACCATCCAGATGACCGCTCTCAACCGAACGTATCTGCAGAAAGAACAAGAATTCATAAATTGAGCGCTCAAGTAATGTTTCTTTCCACCGTACGCACCTCTATTGCTTTATTGCCCCAGCCCATAATCTGTCCAGTGCCTATGTATGCCACCGATGTGGGCATTTCACCCCACTGCAGAGAGAAAGAGAGAGAGAGAGGGAGAGAACAATATAGAATCTTATCTATATATAGACTGATCTGATATGATCTTCTACTTGCCTGCAGCACAATGTTCTTGGACACACGACCGGCAGTGTTCACATAGACGCCCTCATTGTCGTAGCACAGCAGTAGTTGCATACCATTTGAGTTTGGAAGCGCCACAATACAATGCGGAATGATTGCACCCTGAGTCTGTTGGGATTGAGATTCTTATTTAATGCACAGATACAGTAAGTATATCGAGAGGTGACCTACATGCTTAGGAAGATATATATCGTATACTTCAGCCGAGTCTAAATCAACCGCATGGAAACCCTCAGCAGAACCATAGATCACTTTCAGTCTCGACTGATCCTCAATGGTGAGATCGACCAAAAGGGGGCGATGTTCCAGTTCACCGAAATTCTACAAAGCCCAAGAAATACATTAACACGTACATGATATATAGAGGGGATATTATACACACCTTAAATGCCATAAATTTGTGATATGGTTTGGGCGCCCATGCATAAATTTCAATCGAGTCTTTTAATGCAATCACTAGGAACTTAATCCTCTCGTATTTGACAATCTTAAAATGTACAGCACCTTGTAGATCACCAACATTTATCCAGCCATTGCGACGTTCCACTTGCTATATAGACAAAGATATAGACAGATTTAATAGAGAAAACCAATGATATATATCGCTTGATTCGCTACTCACATCAGAGAGGCCATCGGTGCGCAAGATCTTGGACTTTAGCCAGGACAAGTAATAGACACGCACACGATTCTTTTTGCCCGATATGGTTACCAATATGTTTTGACCCTCTAGCACCTCCATTTGCTGGAAACGGCGACGTGAAATCAACTGATAGACCTGTCGACGAAGACGGATAAGGACGAATGCAATGAGAAAATTCCTTGATTTGTGATTGAAAATGTTGATCGATTCTTACCTTGCCCTGCCCAGAACGATCTAGGAGCATGAGTCCATTCTCGGTGCCAATCAGAAGATTGACACCCCATAGCGCTGCACAGAGTATTTCCGAATTGAAGCGCTTCTTATACTTACGTATTTCGGGGGTATCATTGGACGCCTCATGGGATGTGGGCGTAACATTCACATTCACCGTCGATTCACGACGAGTCGGACCCGAGCCGCCGGCACCGAATCCAAAGGTGAGGAAACTACGTTGTTTCTGTTGCAGCGCGTACGCATGCGGTGGCAAGTGAGAGGAGGAGGAGTTCAAGTTAGAGATGGAGGCATTCGAGGTTGACGAACAGGGCGTCAGGTGGAGAATGTTCGCGGAAGAGGAAGAAGCAGATTTATGCAATAAATTAGTAATACTGCTGGAAGAACGCGTTTTACAAATCGAATTCTTTGGCGAATTCTGTCGCGAATTCGATGTCGATGAGGCTAGCGAAATGGTCGACTGTGGTGAATTATTACTGCTAATAATTACACCACCAACAACGCTGCCACCGCCATGACCGTGGCCACCAACGCCGACAGCGACGCCGGTTCCGGCGCAGCTGCTGATGCCGCTGCTGCTGCTGTTGCTAGCGATAAACGATTTCGATGGCGTGGAATGCACGGATGAACTAATGGCCGCTTGATACTTTATTGATTGATTTGGTTTGAGATTGGTTTTTGGTATTGGTTTGGTTTGGTTTTTCGTATTTGTAATTAAAGAGAAAAGAAAATAGAAAAGTGCAAGAAAAATTTGTAATTAGTCTTCGAGTTTGCAACAAATTAAAATTCATTAATTAATTAAACATGCTGACGAGGGTTCGGGGTGAAGGTAATTATGTATACTGTGCAAGTAGGTGTGTATTTGTGTGTGTGTGTGTGTGTGTGTAGATAATTAAAGTGCTGCTTAAGCTAGCGACAATTATATATAAATATCAATAGCCAAACTAGATTTGCATTATAGAGAACACAGAAAACTGAGAGTGAATGTTGAAAAATATGTTAACAATAATAATAAAACAAAAGAAATGTGATTAGTCTTTCCCCACAGGCCAATATGGTAATTAAAACGTATGTTTAAATTGTGTATGTGTGTGTTTGTGTGTTGAAAAACAATAAGAATGATTACAGGTTTATAGTCAAAAAGCCGCGTTTCCAAATTAAGTTGTAGAAATATTGAATTGAGATTCGAGGATTTTGTTTTTAATAATATTACAACAATTTGCAGGCTGATCATTAAAAATATTAATATTGAGTAGAATTTAAAACTTAAAGTGAGTCACATAGAAACAGGATGACCGTGTTTTTGGTATTTTCAATGTCTTTTCGTATATATTTAGAAGACCACAAAGTATATTTGGTAATAATTGAAGTATTTTTTTATATTAATCATGATCAAAAAATAAGACAGTATTTTCAGTACGTTTTAATATGTGATGTTTAATTAAACATGAACATAATGAAGTGGAAAATTGACAATGATTATGCTAAATCTTAGAATTGATCATATTTATACTTGTTGGTATATTTTACATTTGAAATGGTATATTTATTGATATGATTGTGCGGTCACCCTGTATTGAAGCTCGACCAAGTTGGCGTGCACAGTGGAACACAATGAATAAGTTGGCGAGCAACTCATAATGAAACATTTATATAATGCACATTTAAAAATAATGTGATGTGACATAAAAGTTAAATTCAATAAATATTCCTGGTGCAAAACTTTGTACAAATTGCTGAGTAATAAATAATAATGTATCCCTGAACAAATTAAAGTATATGTATAGTATATATATTATACATGGCACATTGAGAACGAGATGGAAATTGTTGAAAGAATACATTTTTTACAGAAATATAATTAACTTTGGGTTGGTTTGTTTGTTGGAGGTATGTAGAAATGCTTTTTGTAGAGTTGTTTTATTTATTTAAGTGTTGGTGGTTGGTTGGATACTATTGCCGTAGTTGTTGTTTTTCATACTTACTATTGTAAATTTTGGTTTGTTTGTGATTGATTTGTATTTTGTAATTTGTTAGAATTTATCGTAGTGGCCATCAGCTCAAACGTTGCGGAAAGACAAAGCACAATTAAGAAGAAATTGTTTGTAACGTTTTTAATTTGGTTTTGGTTAAATTTGATATATATCTTTTTCTTTTTAAACTTGGTTTTCCGTAAATTGAATTCATGCACAAGTAAAAGCTGCGAATTTCATGCATACTTCGTGTACGTATTTTTTTATTATTTTATTAAAATTGTCAACCAATTTGATACGGTTTAATGTATATTCTTGATTTCGTTACGCGCTCTTCATAATGAACTTTGCTCCACGTCAAAGAAAAATGTTTATGCTAAGATATTCTTTTGGATTAGTTACATTTAAAGGTTAGGAAATAATATCAAAGGTTGAATCGATCCTTATTTAAAGGACATGATATTAAAACGTAAAATTTCAAGTAAATAGAACTTACTTAAACGATATGCGCAGTAGAAATATTTGGAAATCGAAATAATCTTGTTTTAATTTTGGTCTTTAACGACTTGGCATATCTGATTTGAATTGACACAAATTAAATACATAAACCCACTGTGCGTATAATTACGAGAAGTTAACAATAATCCTGTTATGTTAAGTGCTCGAAAAGCGAAAATGTGATGATATTCGGTTCTTCTTATGTTCTTATGTTGGTTATTCGTTTTAGTCGCAACCCACAAAAGGCAAAAGTACTGAAATAATGACAGACAAATAATGCATGGCTCGACTTTTAGTTCGTTTTTCTTGAGTTTCTCGACTATGCACGGGACGAACAACAAAGCTAAAACTGGAGGACCGTTTTAAAGTTAAGAAACAAATAACAATAAAGAACAGAAACTCACAACTCGAGTAAGAGTCGAGAACGCACAAAACACACAATGAAATATAGAGTCGATTGATAAATACGTGTATTAATTTCACTGCAGCGCTACTCACCTCTTCACTGGATGATTTATCGTGGCGCGGTGGTGTCGCCGGCGATGCCTGGCTGAGCAGATCGGGCAAAACGCTGCTGGTCCGAGTTCCGGGGGTGCCAAGGCCGCTGTTGTCTCCGCCAGCACCGCTGCCAGCTACACCACGATTCTGTTTGCACGAGAGAGGGAGAGAGAGAGATGGGGAGAGAGATAGCACAACACATGAGAAAAGTTGACAATCAGAAGTTTTAAATGATGGTAATAAATTTGAGAACATATATTTGGAAATGAAATTTGAAATTAAAAACGAGAGAATGGGTTATAATTAATGATTGTAAAAAAGATAACACAACAAAAAGTATTGCATAAAAACGGAAAGTCATTGGGAAAGACAGAGTGATAAAGACAAAGAGAGCAAAATGAATGCCAATGAGATACTTAAACAATACCACAAATTGAGAGTGTCCTTCAACAGAACAGAACAGGACGCTTAACAAATAACAGCTTATGTACTAAACATTTAAATGATTTTCTTTTGTAGAATCATTGCAGCTTTCAACTCAAAACTAGTTTAGCTTAGCACAGTCTCGGGAGAATTCTCATATAATACACAACCCTGCTCAGCAGGCAGGCAAATCGTTGCTCAAGTTGCAAGCATCATAAAACATATTTTGTTTTGAGATAACCAAACCAATCAACTTTATACATAACAGGATCGATTTGCAAAGCTCTTGTTTTAACCAAATAAAATATACTTGCAGAAACTGAATAGCATGGAAAATTTAGAGTATATATGTATAAAGCATTTAGAATATCTTCACCATATCTGATACGAAAATAAACTTTAAATTTAACATTTTTTTAATAGTCACATTAGGTTCTACTGTCTTATGTCTTTCTAATATCGGGATTTAATCACAAATCTTGATTTGATAGTTGCAAGTTCTCCAATTTCTATTTATTTATATCCTCATACCAAATTTGAACACATCTCAACCATGAATTAATGATATTATTTACATGTACCGAAGATAAGCTTACATGATAAGCCTGAAAAGATTTAAAGCTTTGCGCTTTTTTTTATATTTGCATCTCATTAGCATTCGATAGTTTTGCTTGGGTATGATTTATGAATTATATACACGCGATGGTAAAATACAGTTATTGATACTTAGATTTCACCAACTACCAATTAGCTCTTTATGCACAGTGTTAAAATGGTTTTAAATCAAGCATTAATTTTCCATTAGTGACTTTCAAGCCAACTGCATTTTTACAATGTACATACATATTTATCATACATAAGTATGAGTCTTAGTACTATTAATGTTTATTTAGAGAGCAACAAACTATGGAATTATTTTGTATGTTATCTGATTAATAAATGCAAATACGAATGCAAACATGCGTGGGCAAGGTCAAAAAGTGAGAGAAAGCAAGAAAATGAGGATACTCGCAGCGCAATGCAAATTCGATAGGCAGTTATCGTCATCGTCAGCACTATGGGACACACACTGTTAGTTCAATGTTATTAACAGAATGCTGTTATGTGGTTGCTAATGCGAGAGAACAAAGAGAAAGAGAGCGGAGAAATACTACAACAAGCAGAATGTGACAGAGAGCGTGTATGTATGTGTATGTGTGTGTTGGAGCTGTGTGGTGATTATGGGATTTTTCTAGCCAAATGGTAAATTTGGTTTGCATTACGATAGTTTTAGATTTTGTTGTTTTTGTTTTGCTTTCAAGTAGTTTGGTTTGGTTTACGTTTCTGGCGCCAAGACAAAACACAATAATGAACGATTGTTTAATTGGTTTCTCATCTGTTGCCTTTGTTCGTTTGATTTCTTTGAATGCGTGCGGGCTGAGAACGTTTACCTGCTGCTGCTGCTGTAGCTGTTGTTGCTGTGGCTGCTGCTGTTGTTGTTGTTGCTGCTGATGCTGCTGCGCACGCGCCGCTGCATTCTGCAGCACAATGACAGACTCAGTCTTTTCGCGACGCGGACGCAGAAAATCTAAATTGGCCCAACTGGACTTTGTTGGCGCTGCTGCTGCGGCTGCTTTAGCTGTTGTTGCTGCTGCTGCTGTTGTTGGTGTTGCTGTTGTATTTTTGCTTTTCCGCAGAGCTGCAGCATTATTCTCCTTGGTGTTGGTGTTGTTGTTGCTGCCGCTGTTGTAAATACTGTTCCTTTGGTACATGGCACTGGCGCGCTGCGCCTGAACGAGCGACGGCGACAGCAGCAGCTGCGCTGCATTTGCATTGCCTCCGCTGGCAGAGCTGCTGTTGCCGCTGCCACTGCCGCTGCTCAGCACGGCAGAATGTCGTTTAGTTAACGGAAAAAAGTCGGAATTTTCACGCCTAAAGCCGCGCACAAAGCTCGGCAGCTTTGAATCGGATTCCTGACGCTTGTGCTGCAGCGGCTGCTTCTGCTGTTGCTGCGTCGCGGCGCTGCTGCTGCTGCGCTCTTTGGCAATGATGGCGGCCGTGGAGCTGGCGCCCTTGAGCGGCTGATAGCCTTTTGGCACGGGACGAGCAATGGCTTCAGCGACGCTGGCCCGCTGCAGCTTTGCCTCCACCTTCAGTGTGCTCAGGTAGGAGCTGCGACTGAGGCTGGCCGTTGTGCTGCCACCGCTGCCACTGCCGCTGCTGCTGCCACCGCCGCCGCTGGCGTTGGCTGTGCCGCCAAAGAACTTATCAAAGTCCCAGTCACGCAAGAGTTTCGCCTCGTCGCCTCGCGGCTTTGACGCGTGCGAGGTGGAAGCCGATTTTTGTAAGCGATTTATGTTTTGTTCTAATTTCTGTTTACAGTTGCAGAGTTCGAGTTGTTGTTGTGGTTGTTGTTGTAGGGGGACAGTTGTTGTTGTTGTTGTTGTTGTTGTAGATGATGTTGTAAGTAGCAACGCAAGAGAAGAATTTGTTGTTAGGTTTTTGTGTCAGCTTGCATTACGTTTCTACATTATATGATAAATTCTGTTTCTGTTTCATTTTTTTTACAGTTTCTCCTTTCATTCTACGCCCAGAGATAAATACGATTGTAGCATGAAAAGTTTTTCATGAATTCTCTCATTGCATTACATTCCATATGGGTATACATATGTACATATGTATGTATGTATGTTTGTGATATCGATAAGTATAGGTAATGGGTATTTGTATTGGTGTCTGTTGTTTTGTGGGGGTGGATAATGCACTCGGGTGCAGAGAGGTGTTTACATACATAGATGGTAAGTAGTATCATATCATATCATATCAAGTGCCGTCGAAAAACCAGTTGGATGCACTTTGTTGCTTATGATATTCACATTGTGTCTGTATATACAATGAGAGCGCAAATAACTCAATTCAAATAACTATCGATACAGTTTACCGTTATCGATATGTGTACATATAAAGCGCACATATATCGTAGGGGGACAGTTGTATAAAGTAACCGCTATCGATTATATTCTTCTAGAATCAACGTTAACATAAGATACATTCGATGAATCATCGATACATATTTATTGCTGCTATCGATAGTATTATCCAGTTAAAATTTAGGGATATTTATCGTGTAAACATTCTGTGCACCAGTGCTTGTGATATTTTTGACAGACTTAATCGAAATGAACAATATCAAAAATATATATCAAAAATCATATAGGGGGAAGACGAAGTCATATAAAAATTTGTACAAAAGAAATTCACGAAAAAGTTTCATACTAAACTTGAACAGAAACTATAATCAAATTAAGTATTTAGTAAGGAAGTGTAAATCGTAAAGTTAAAACTAGAACTAGTTCTGCAAATTGGTTTGGTTAATACTTAGATAAATTTAAGATAATTCGCTGCAAAATTGTCTAAATAGTACCACAACCAGCCGCAGTATTTTCTGTTGACTTAATTAAGTAGTTATTGATTATTAATTTGTTTTTTAATCGGTTTTTTTTAGGTATATCTTCAATTAAGTTTTAAGACTTTGTTACCTTTAACCCTACAAAAAGCTAATTACAGTTTGTACAGCTGCCTGGAGTAATAGGAAATAAAACTAGAAAACTTCACTGCGAAAATCATCTCAATGAAAGAGAGAGAGAAAACTAAAAAATCTCAACTTAAATAAGATAAGTACTAAAAGAAACTAAAGTATAGTTGTTATCAGATGGTAGAGAATATGTACTATGCAATATGATTGGGTACTTACGCGTTTCATTATCAACGTACGATCGCCAGCCTGATCATCGTCATCGGGCGTTGGTGGCAATGGTCGGTTAGGTGGCCCACCGCTGCCATGGGTGAGCGGTGTTGTCGTTGCTGTTGTTGTTGTATCCTCAGAGACGGGTCCCAGGCCGGGTCTATATGAAAATTCGGGTCTGAACAAAACAAAATCCAAGCAAACGCAAAAAACGGAACGAAAAGCAAAGGCAATACGCAAAAAACGGGGCGGCATTTCAAAAATAATGTGAGGGTTGTGGGTGGATAATAAAAGTCGATAAATAAGTGAGAGAAAGAGAGAGTTGATGGTAAACTTTGAGTGTTGAATGCAGTATGGAAAATAAATCTACAGGGAATATTCGTATGGTCTATAGGATTCTCTTTTATTATTTGTGATTAAACCTACCTCATAAAAATAATCATAACATATTTAAATACTCAAGACATTCATTTGTATAACGTAAAATAACTTTCAATGAAACCATCTTCAACATATCGATAAAATACCGATAGTTATGGTTCGACCCACCTTATAAAAAGAATCATATCATGTCAAAGAAGTCTAACAGTATCTTTTGCCTGGTTTATGATTATTTTTACGGAGCCATCGTTTATTGCTTTCACAATATAGAAGGTATTTATGGTTCGACCTAATTCATAAAGAGAATCATATAAAACAACGAAACATTCCCAACAAAAGCATGTGCTATGCAAACAACCTCTGCTTTCTATATACCACGCTATATGTACTATATCTTTTACTGTGCAAATCTGCCAACCTTCCGTTTTGAGTTATGTCATGTTTTCGAGGGGTACCGCAGAAGTAGGAGTAGGTGGGACACAGCGAATACTTACAGCGGCTTGGGCGGATCGCTGGCGAGGAGAGTGCCATCATTGCGTGCCCGATCGTTGGGCTCATCGGGCTCGCTGTCCGAATCGCTGCTGTCGAGTGGATCCAATGGATTCACCGGCTGTCCCAGATGATTGTTCGACTGCTGTGGCAGTGCCGCGGCCGGCTTGGATGATGATGAGGCCGACACACAGATGGCTCCATTGCCTGAGGCTGCACCAGATTGGCGATTGTTGCGAGGTGGCGCCTCTGGCTGTGCCAGTTGCTGCTGCTGCTGTCCAGCTCCGGTTCCGGATCCAGCTGTCTGCGGTTGCGGCTGTTGGGAGGAGACCACGCCCAATTCATTTAATTGTGCTGCTAACACATCCAAATGATCCTACGTTTTTGTATTTTACAAATAGATTTTTGATTTTCGGGTCAAGTATTTTGTTTTCGGAATGCACACGGAGGATTTTCGTGTATTGTGTTGTGTTCGTGTGTGTGTTTGTGTGTGTATTTGGTGTTGCACGTGGTACCACAGTTGTTGTTGTAGTTGAAGTTGTAGTTTCGGATCGGAGGGGGCAAATACGATTTGATTGTATCGGTTGGGGAGGGTGGAACGAAAAGTAAGAGAGCATTAGACTGGTTTGCACCTTTCACTTCTTATAGATAGAGAGATAGATAAATAACAAACAGGGCCAAACATTAGAGAAAGCTCGGTTAGGTTTTCTATTTATCTATAAAACTCGACGGGGTTAGTTGGAAGTTCTCCGGTTACAAACGCACCGATCGAAGTGCCGCTCTATTTATAGAACGAACTAAGGCAAGGCACATTAAGGTAATTCACATTTTCGGGTTAGTTGCATACGCATATAGGGAAATCGAAAGTGTTGTTTGGGTTTGTTTTCTGTGGATTAGTGGGCACGTGCATTGAAAGTTGGTTATAGTATAGCGGAGCTACGACAAAGTCTCCAGCTAGTGTTTGTGTGTTCTGTGGCATGTGTACCTCCAGCAGGTATTACGTTTTTCAAATTTGAATTTCGATGTTTACAGGTTCCAAAACGGGGCAGTTATATGTTGTACAAAACTCGTAAATCAAGCATAAAATACACATACGTATACAGAGAGATAGTATGAGAAAGATGGATATACAATATACATATAAAGAAAGACATTAAAAAAGATGGATAGATAGATAGATAGAAGGAAAGAGAGCGCAAGAGAGGAGCGAGCGAGCACGAGCTACAACTGAAAATGATAAAACATACCTCAGGTCTCCTTGGTGGTAACTGTTGTATGATTGTTAATCAAGTTGAGTTGAGTGTGTTTTTCAGTATTTAGTGTGTGTTTTTTTCAGTGTTTTCGGTTCAAATTATACGTTGGTTGTGGTGGGATACATTCGACGCAACAGGATGATGTAGTAAGTCACACACACACACAGACATGAGCGAAATCATAAGGTCGATATAGATTTAACATGGATTTTATATAGGCATATGTTATATATGGTAGGCGCACAAAACATGAAAATAAAAGAGAAGTTTGAAAATCAAATTTAAATACTAAATCGAATATATCATTTCACACATGATGTTTACAGAGAGAGGGATGTTCAAATTAAAAACAGCAACAGTTAACAGCTTTGGGAGATTAAGTAACTATTAAGCAAGGAATCGGTTTAGTAACTTGACTTAAGGGATACTAAACTTTGGAACCATTTTCAAAAGGAAGAATTTACTATTCTCTAACAGCTTTATCAAGTTCTTTTGGCAATTTAATATCAAATTTTTCATCTGGTATTACTTTCTTATTGTACAGTTACAGTTTTCTCTTTATCTATTATCATTGCAAACTGTTTCTCTATAGAATTTCTATGCATTATTAATTATTCTTTCCGTATTACAAACTGGGCAGGTCTAACACTTTTTCTATAGCGTATACGCACCGATGGCTTGAAGTTGTTCTGCGAACTGCGCTGCTGCTGTTGCTGTGGCGTCTGGCCCGCTGGCTCGCCACACTTCGGTGTCGGTGGCAATGGTCGATTGGCATGCGGTGGATCTGGCACCACAATTAAACGTTGCGGCAATTGTGGCCGTGCCGGTGGACCCGGTTCCTCCACCTGCTGACGCTGCAAAGATACGAGAATAGAATCACTTATTAAACTGAAATGAACAGCACTTTAACTGATGATTCCAAACTAACCGATGGCGGTTTCTGTTGACGATTCGCCTGTGGCTGCTGGGCCTGTGCCTGCTGTTGTTGTTGCTGCTGCTGCTGTTGCGCCACTTGTGCTTGTTGTGCGGCATGCGCAGCTGCTGCTGCAGCCGCTGCCGCCTGCTGTTGTTGTTGCTGCTGCTGCTGCTGTTGATGCAACTGGGCCTGGGCGGCAGCGTGCACAGCGGCAGCCTGTGCCTGAGCCTGGGCGAGCAACTGATGGTGTTGCTGCTGCTCGGCGGCCAGACGACCCTCCTGGATCTGCTGGAAGTTGCGACGCAAGGTATCGCCACCAGGTGCCTGTATGATCGAGCTCGGCTCACCGGCCAGCTGCGGCTCGTCGTCATCGTTGTCCGAGCCAGAGTAACGATAATCTTCGCGTTCCTTCTCCTGCTTGCGCTTCTTGCAGCGATCGATGTGATCCTTGAGCTGTATGCGCACCTGTCGATCTGTCGGCTGATCCTTGATGAATGCATGCTTCAACAGGTTCTCAGTGTAAGGCCGCTGATGATAGTCCTTCACTGTGAACGAGAATGCAGCAAGCTTAGCATAATCTTCTTAGTGTCGCATATCTCTGTCGCTGACTCACCTAGCACCGTGTCAATGAAGCCATGGAACTTCTTGGACCATTTCTTGGACTTGAGACGCGGCGGCGGATTGCGTGGAATCAAGAAAAGCGCACGCATCGGATGCAAATCGCAGAGCGGCGGCTGTGACTCAGCCATCTCCAGGGCAGTGATGCCCAGGGACCACAGATCTGAACGATTGTCGTATGTGGCATCAGGATTCTCATCGCAAGCAATGACCTCTGGTGCCATCCAATAGGGAGTACCTGTTCAAGAGGAGAGAAACGTTCAGTATTGAGTATGACTCACATTCCAGATACCCAATCCACAGTCTCTTCTCTTTCTCTCTGTCGTCTTACTCACCAATAAACGTGTTGCGCCGCCCTATCGTGCGATCCAGCTGCGCCGAGACACCGAAATCGACCAGTTTCACCTCAGCATTATCTGTAAGCAGCACATTCTGACCCTTGATGTCACGATGAATGACTTTGTTGCAATGCAAATAGCTCAGGCCACGCAAGATCTCGCGGCATATGTATGCAATCCATTCCTCTTTGAGACTTTGACCCTTTGTGGACTTGACCAGATCAGTGACAGAGCCAGCACCACAATATTCCATAACCAGCCAAAGCTGATCATCCTTTCCCGGTGGCGATTTCTTAATGAACGCCCCATAGTAGGTGGCAATGTTGCGATGATTCGAGTATTTCTTAAGCACATTGATCTCTAGCTTTATTTCCTCCTCCTCATCCTCGGTGACATCCATCACCTTTATGGCAGCCAACTGACCAGTTTTCGTATGGCGACCCTGTAATGATCATAAAAGAGAGTAGATCTATTAGTATGCATGTCGTGCGGGCTTATCACTTCACAGTTTCAATTGGCAAAACTGCATGGAATGATTAAACAATATCTCTGACTGAACTTGAACTCGAAACAGAGCATATTTCATGGTGAAATATTGACCATGAGACAAGCGGCGTCAATAAAATGCGTCATATACAAAGGAATTCTCCAGTAAACAACAAGTAATGATAAAGCAACAAGAATCAATCATAACAGGGGAAAATTTCTAATCGGAATACGTAGAAATGGGTATTTATTATAATGAATGAACCTAGAGAAGGACGCAAAGAGGGAAGTCTTTATATTATAATAACTTCACTTACTTATGTGTTTATTTACCAATGTAGTCTGCTAAAGCAACCAATAAAATAACCTCATATATTATAAACCTAATTGGAATACAAAGAAGACACAGTCTTTCAGTAGAAGATCTAGGTACAAAGATATCCTGCCTATCTTATGAGTGTACTTTCCAATATAAAGATGTCTTAGCTAATTATGAGCATATTTATCCATACTACAAGCTAAAACTAACAGTATATAGTTCCCAGTGACAGCCAACTGTATTGTCATATAAGATCCACTCACTTCGTAGCAGATCATTAGAAATGTAGCAAAACAATTAACAAACGAACCCGACTAACTAGTTCAGTTTTGTCAATCATTTTGAGTTTAGTTTTTCAATCATTTTGTCTACACCACAAAAACCTCTCAAATTGAAATGTAACGTGACATGAATGCTTTCCCCCATCCATCTCAAGTCAGTCAATAAGTCATAAAATAAACTTTAATAGGCTGTCAGTGCTCAGGAATCAGAATCATAAATTGATACACGAGGTAAGCTTAGAGATTGAGCTGTGCTGCATAAACTGGTTTATTGGCCTGGAGGAGCATGGAAGGAATCATTTTCTTCGCGCTGTAAAAGTCATTTTGCATTTAATACAGTTTTAATTGCAGTCACTAGACAAGCTGTCCGAGCACAGCCACTGCGCCCCATAAGCCTTTTAATAAATCAACTGACTAACGAGAGAAGATGATGATGATAACAGTTTTCAGTTTTCCAGAGCATGTCATGGGAAGCTGCAAAGCTGTTGATAGTTAGGGGGAGCCAGGCGCTTGCCCGTTGGTTTTATTGATTAGCCAGCGGGCCGTTTACTCTGGCAGATCCTATCAAAATGCTATTAAGCAACTATTTTCCCCCCAAGTCTTGGGCCGGCAGCTGTGAAATTCTAGACGAAGCATCATCAGCATCGCCATCATCATCAAAATCATCATCATCATTGTTACGTTGTCGTTGTCATATTCTAACGGTTGACTGTGAAAAATTGTGCAGATTTTATGCAAATTAATGACATGCACTAATGGATACGAAAACTGATTATAAATTTGCCAAGCTGAAAAGAAACAGAAGGAGAAAAGGGGGGCGATTGGCCATGGCATCTAGCTGGCAGGCGAGCAGGTGCAACCAGTTATGGATCATCATTGTCGGATCGGATCGTATCCAGTTGCTAGTTACCAGTTACCAATTGCAACCTCAAGTGAAATCGATTCGCCAGAGCCCAGCGAGCCGCGATTGCAGCAATAAAAAAATACAAAGAAAAATATTTGTGAATCATTCGCAGCACTCGGCACTCAGTCAGTCATTCACACACACACACACACGTTCGTACACTCACTCTCGGCTCGCTTCAGAGCAAATAGAGCTAAACAATCCAATAAACAAATAAACAGAAACCACACAGCAACGAAAACGACAACGACGACGGCGACAAGCCTTTGCCATATAAAGCGACTAGAAGAAGAAGAAGTAGAAGAAGCAGAAACTGCTGAATACGTAAAATATTTGGAAATGTGTGTGATGAAAACAAAAACAAAAACGAAAATGTTTTAAGGTAAAGTCAACAATGGAACCGTATCGGAGTCTCTCTCACTCTCGACAGCAGCTGTCCAATTGGGGTTTGCCTACCTATGCAGAAGTTTACCCCCGTCTTTTCCCCCTTCCCTACCACATCAAGTATTCAGTTTCAGTACAAGTATCTACACGTCTCCATGTATCTGACGGATACACAATGCTCACAATATGCTTGGGGCGTGAAAAATGAAAAATCAGAAAAGCACCGAGAAGCAGAAGAAGCACAATAAAAAACAAAAAAACTTGACGAAAAAATGCAACGACAAAAAAGCTAACAGAAGAAAAACGTCAAAAAAAACACGCACATTGCACATTCTGTAAGCAGAGACAGAGACAATAATTATATATGGTACTATACGTACTATACAATGTACAGACAATCGTAATCGCGTAATATTTATAATAAAAAAAATATGGAACTCTTATGGAATGTACTTAATGCTGACATTAAAGATCGTAAGAGATTCCTTAAAAGTAGAACACAAGTATACTCTATTATAGTATTATATATATATTATTATTATTATTATTTGTAGAAGGGAGTACTCCACGGAAAGCCCTGCGACCAGAGGCGTTCTTTTGTACCTGAAAGGTCCCTTCCTAGCCTGGTTTTCCCTAATGAAACAGAGCAGATCTTTCGTCCAGAAGTTAGCAATTACTGCAGGGACTGCGGTATCCATATGCAGATGATTTCTCCTCGTTCACACCAACGCTGAGCAGTCTTAGAGAATGTACTTTGTAGTTTCGTCGTCCTCTTTGCAGAGTCTGTAGTCTGCATATATGTACATACATATGTAGTAAAATTTGGTTGCGATCGGATAATTAACATTAATGTTATTTGAGAATTAATTGAAAGGTACTGAATTCAAAGCCGCTTGCTGAAAGTATCCAACACAAAATACGCAAAAGTTGTGTTTTTTTTTTAGAATATCACAGTCGTGCGCTCTCAAATGTAGCTTTTCTAATAGTTTATAGATATCCATGTTTCTTTGCTAGGTTTACTTATCTTGCAGGGTATTTGGTTAATGCAAAACTACAATTAATACTAACTAATGGTAAATGTTAATGCACAAAATGTAATAGTTATAAAAACAACAAATACACAGAAAAACAACAAGACTGTCGCAGGTGACATAAGCGTAACAGCAGCAGCTAACATTCAGTCAAGAGCTAGAATACTTTCACCTTCCCCCCTCTTGACATACACGACGACGGGCTTGACGAGGTTGACTATGCAAATCTCGGTCAAACAAGAATCGGATATTAATTCCAAGTAAGTTGGGTGAGCAATGTGTAAGACAGAAGTAAATCCAAACTGGACATATTGCGAAATGCGATTAAATGATTCAGTCTAAGCGTCTATAGTGCATCAATCAACGTTACAATGGGTGTTACAGACCTTGTTAATTAACCCAGAAAACAAAATCTTTTTATCTACAACTCCGAAGACTAACGCGCATTCCTTTTATGTGGCCACAACAATTGAACTTTGTTGTGGTAAAGTGTGTACACAAGGTGCCACGCCCCTATCTACAGCACCTTTTTTAGCATAAGTTGATGCACTGCATGCAGCTGGCAAATAAAACCGCAGTTTATAAGTGAATAAAGAAGGAAAAACCACAGTTGACTGGACTAAAAGATACCCTGTAAATAGAGTGTGCTGGACTCTGACAATGTCTGTTTTCAATCCATAAAGACATTTCTGAGAACCCCTATTAAATTTGAGAACACGAAATAGAAACTGCTGCACATGCCATGAATAACCATATGAATCATGCATTACCTAAGACTCTTGATTTAAGTCTACAGCTGTCTGTCTTCCTTCTCTCCTTCTTTCTTTGATAAAACATATTTATATTGTGAGAAGTGCCTCCGTTTCTCTGTCTGCTGTCAGAGCACTCAACTGAGTTGAATGTGGTCTTATTGGCAACTCACCACACTCAACATAACCTCACTCAATTGCCTACCTCCCACAGCCTTTCAGTCACCTGGTTAACCTAGTTAGCGAATTTCGTTTGATGTTCTACTTTCAGTTCGACAGCCAATCCATTTCCCAAAGTGTTTACCGACTTCAGAAAAGCCTTCGCAAAGTATTTCGCAAACTACGAAAAACAGAAGAGTTTGTTCAATTTCCTACTAAAGCTGAAGGAAGAAACCCTGAAAACCCTTAAGTTTTTATATTTCCCCCAAACAAATAAACAACATTTAAGTTTCCTAGCCCCTTATCTTCAGTACATTGCTAATTATTCGCACAAATTTGTTACTTTTTGTTATCAAGAAGCTATACGTTCACTCTTCTTTGGGTTATCAATGAAACACAATTTGTTATCAGTTGCCTTTGACTCATTGAAGCTATTTTAATTGTTGATTCAACTAGTTTTATAAATATATTTCCAAAGTTGTCTGTGTTATTTAATGAATGTCTACAGTAATCGCTCGGAAATGAATACATTATTATTAATAAAATTGAATTTTTGCAATTAATTTTCTCTCTCAATCTCTAAATATTTATTCATTACCTACACTTCCTCGACACTTCGTTTTAGCAAGGCTGAACTTTATATTTTAGCGATAAGTAGGTGCAAATTGTGTCAAACTGATAATTTGTACGTTTATATTTGTTCGATTTGTTTGCTTTTGCGCCTAGAGGTTTACCCAAGTTCATGGCTGACGTCACCTCGTTGTCAGCAACTTCCGCTCTCACATCAAGAATTAATTAATCGAGAGAGTAAGCGAAAAGAAATTAAATAAATTAAGTCTGTCGGAAAACTCAAATCGAAATTCAATCGTTCTAAGGGTAGCCAAGTTTGTTTCTTAACTGCGGGTCAACAACAACAATAAGAGCAGCAACAACAACGGGTTCGGGATTGGTATTTATCATGAGACTCGATTGATTCCATCTTGCTCGTCATTGTCGCCCAATTACATGACACTCAACGAGTTTATTATGATATATAATAAAGCACATTATGCGGCATTTGTCGCGGCGAATTTGTGGTCGCTTGTGGCATGCAGCATTGTAAACCAATATGCAGATAAGGGACCATCAGTTAGATAAGTCTAACCCAGCCAGAGGCAGCAGCAACCCCCAAACAAAGGCGGCGCATTGTCGTTACTCTGCCCAGAGCGTGCGCGAGCATGCAAAAACACGAAAAGACAAGAAAAATCCAATGGAAACTTTCACTCATAAATTAATTGTGCTGCGAGGGAAGAAAAGAAAGAAAAGAAAAAAGGGAAACAAACCGAAAATGCTAAATGTCCTAAAGAAAAAGAGAAGCAAACAAAAAACAACAAAAAGATCAAAGCTAATCATGAAATCAACGCTTTGAGCATGCATTCATCTTCCTCCCCTGTCTCTTTACATACATCTCCCCCTCTCTATCTCCTTTTCCTTCTTGCTTGGCCAGCTGCGAGTTTGCATATTTAATCTGGAATTATTCGAATAGCTTTGCGTGTGTTTGTTTATCATACAATGACAACCTTGAGCAGCGCAACAACAATCGATGACTTGCAGCGACAGCTTATCGGCAAAGTTATCGAAACTTGAACGCGCAACAAATTGGTGTTAACAGAGTGACAACAGTTGGAGAAATACAATCATTATGTAGTATGACACCTAGTCGAGTTGTGCAATTTTGAGTTGCGAAACCATCAATGGCGTACTACAACCTCCTGAGTAACCCATATGCAAATATTTATACACATATAATATGTATTCTTTGTATCTTTGTATTCTCTGTTCCTCTAAGGTAAATCACTATCGGTAGCGAACTATTCCTGACTTAAACCTTCAAGTAAGCCATATATGAAGGCACGTCTGCTAAATATAGATAAATAGGTTACTTAACTATCGATTGCGATAGTATTTCAGGAGAAATAAAATCTATAGAGTGATAATTACGAAATACAACTTCTTAAAGTAACCATATACGGTTCTGTATATATAAAGATCTATCTGCGTATGTATCTTTTGAGTTTGGGAATGTTTTGGAATCATTTATCATCATGCAAGTGCCGACTTTCCTTCTCACAAGCATCGACCTTTCTACGCCCTACGACTTATCCACTTGACTTGCAGACTGCGAGAGTTCCTTTCGCCTACGCAGAGAGTTGTCTGATCAAAATTAAAAGAGTATGGAGAGTAAAGACCCCCATTTAATTGACGTTTTCCAAACATAGATGCGAACTTTGACCCAATTACTGGCAATATAAGCGACAGACAGAGTTCACTTTATGAGTGTGTGTGAGAGAAATAGAGAGAGAGAGAGAAGAGAACAAAAGAACGAGCGTGTAAAGCTTTTATTTACGACTTCATTCGAGAGACCAACGGAAAGAACTCACTGACTGGCGGCATGGTAGGTGTAGAGTTTGAAGAGAACCATGCAGACAAGGCGGGGGGGAGAGAGAGGAAGGGGAAACTGAAACTGCAGGCGCAGCCAATAAAACGCCTCTCAAAGAAACAGGCGAAACACATTAAAGGCAATAAACAAATCAAGCAGGAAACAGAAGTACACAAAAAAAAAACAGAAAAATAAGAAACAAAAGACAAACACCAAATACGAATTACAAAAACAACAACAACAATGCGAGGCAGCGTCGTAAAATTTTAAATTGAAATCAAGCAAAGCAAAATTGCAATTAGACGACAGAGAGTACGAGCAACTCCTCCTGGTCGTGCCACAAGCGGCGGCCCCCATTTGGCTCAGTGTCGTAAACTCAGTAAATGACACTTAAAGAAAAAACTCTCAAATAAAACACCGAACGAAGCGCTGAGCTAGAAACTAATTGCTAGGCAAATTTTGTAGTTGTTGTAAACAACATTTGAAATGAGTCATTGACACGGGAAAGCATAAGGCAAAATATACAGATAAACAGAGTAGAAAGGGCAGAGGGATTGTGGAAAGATAGAAAGCTACATAGAGAAGAAGAAAGGGTTATGCAGAGAGAGAGAGAGAGAGAGAGAGAGGGATATTATAGACAGATACAGATACATAGATAAGGTAGATAGATTGAAACGAATTATCAACTAGGTTGGTATAGATAGCAGAGATAACTGTGCCCAATAGACAGACAGATGGCAAAATAAATACCATAGATAAATAGATAAAGAAGAGACACCAATTGATGGACTGATATATAGGTTAAAAGGCAGAGAAGCACCCTCAATAGAGAGTTGTATGAAAGGAGAATAATGAATGAATGAATTGAGAAGATATATTGATAAACTGACGTGAACATAAATCAACAGAAGTTAGATAAAAAGCTAAGTCGTTAGACCTGCAGCTACTTTTATTCTTTCAGTGCAAGTAATCATGGGAATGTTCTATTCTTGAAAATAGAGTGCTTTGCATCAAGATAATTTCCATTTTTCAAAATATCTCTCATACATACTCACATGTTTTGACTTCGAATATGTAGCGTACACATGTTCATTGAAATACTTCTTACTGCATTTGGCCAAAATAGAAATGGAAGTGGATCAATCTGAGTGTGTTCGAGTGTATTTTCGAGTTCTCTAACATCGAATAGTGCAAATTATTTATCAACACTGTCTCTCTCAGGTTTCTCCCACTCTATATCAAAGATTTCTTTACTCTTTTTGACTCTCTCTCTCTACTAATTGTCTCCCTTCCTATCTCTCTCTCGCTTTGTCTGGCTTTCATACCCACTTTGCGTTACTTCGCATTGTATTTTTAGAGGTTCACTAACTTTTTTGTGTCGTTGATATCTCTTGTTATTGTTGTTGCTGTCGCTCTCGTTGTTGCTGATGTTGTTGTCGTCTCTGTTGTTAAAGTTTGTTTTGTTGCCCTCTGTTCGCTTAATTAAATCTCTAGCCCTGACACTTTTTTCATTGACAAGGCAACTGGCCCAGCCACAACCAGAGCCAGCCCCTAGCCCCCCCCCAAAGAGCCAAAAATAGCTTAAAAGCCAAAGCCAAAGCTATACAATAAATGCGATTTTGGGTTTATTTTCGCATTGAATGCTTTCAAAAAAAAAAAAAAACGTGGAGAGGAAACAAGAAAGAAAGGTTACACTCCACAGCCGACGTTTATATACCCTAAATAGTCTGCATCGATTGATAATTATATATATTTACTTAATGCTATTCAGATGATACATTTATATATATTTAATGCTATTCAGTTTCAGTTGGAGATATTAGGTCGTGGGTTCTTGATAAACAATACAAAGCTGGAATATATGGCTGACTATAACTAAAAGTATAACAGTTGTTGTAGTTAGTTATAGCAGTCGGAAATTTATACAATTTGGCGAGCATGATGTAGACTAAGTAATTTTGGTATATGTTGCATTTGGTCGCTATATCTCGAACAATAACATATGAAAGCCGATACTTTGTATAGTATATCATTGATCTGCTTGTCACATGCTTTCGCACAATGTTAGTATACCCTATAAAAACTCTTTTTTTTTGCTAGGGCAAGCAAACGCGGTAACGCAGTGCCATGGGAAAGTCAATGTGGCGCGGGGAAAGTGGGGGAAGGAGGCATGTGGTGGAGAGAAGCGGGAGGCGTTCGACCTTGAGAAGCGGTGCTGCGGTCGGTTTTACAATGTTATTGTTGAAGTTGCCAAGTTATGCAGTTTTTTTTCTACTCGCCTCTTTTTTTAATGTGTCTCGCTTGTTGGCGAATTCGTTGTTGTTGTTGTTGTTTGGTTGCTCTACGAAATTGTCTGTTTAAGCATAAATTAAGATTGAAAACTTTCAAATGTGTCGTGCGAAATGCGCGGCGTCATTTCAAATGGAATTGGACAATTTCCGGAAATACACAAATTAGAGTAAAAGGTGTGAAAGTTAAGGTATTTCTATAGTGATGATAAGATAAAACAAGAAGGTCTTCCAGGGTAAAAGGGTTAATATTGTAAGTAGCTATGCTCCATAAACAGGTTAAACCTTTAAAGCCTATAAAAAGAGATACATATAACAAGAAGGTCTTGCAGGGCAAAGGAGTTAAGGTTGTAGCTATACTCTATAAGATAGTTAAACCTTTAAATACTTTTATATATTTTGCCTTTCTCTTACATTCGGTTCCCCTATGCCAATATCCTTTCATCAAATCACACGTTCTGCAGTTTTAACCCAAACAAATGTAACGTGTTCAGACACGTTTGAAAAACAGCTAAATACAAAGGTTACAAAAAAGATTTGTGATTCATGCAAGATGATAAATAACAATTTACAAACGCAGTAGCTATAAAAACAAGTTAAAATGCACTGGAATACGGAATATACACAGCTCAGAGATACCCAACAATTTAATATAGATTTATCTACATTACATATTAAGAAATCATTCAACAGTGAAATCTGTAGACAACTAATACTCCCCCTGTCCTCCGATAATGTCCAGTTATCACTATGCCGGAAGTGCAGAGCAAGGAACATACGAGAAATTTAGCTGATAAAACGCTATATATAATATCACAAGAGAAGACGAGGGGGAGAGGGTGTTCAGCCTTGCTGCATAAATCAAAGTCGCATTAAACGATGCGAGTCGAAAGTTGAAATTCGTAGAAATGCTCACAGATACTCGTAGATGACGTCACAAGATTTGCCAAGAAATGAGTATTAAATGTATTCAATTTGGAGCGCAGTAGTTATCCCACCTTTTCCCCCTCGCCCTGCTTCATCACGACTCACTTACCTAAATATTTGGTTTTTTTTAACAAGTTATGAATAAGCGCCACAAATGACGCGTCTAAACTCTGATAAGCTGCTAAAATGCGATTGCTTTACTCAGGAGAGAGGGAGACTGAGATAAAGAGAGAGGGAGATAGCATGTTAAACCGGTTAATAAAAACCAAAATCCAGTAAATGCCCAAGAAATGAGACACTCGCAAAGCACAAAGCAAACGAGCTGAGCCAACAAGTGGACAACAGCAACAACAACGACAACGAGTCCAATAAGAACGATAATCATACCAACACACACACACACACACCCATACACACACACAATCAAGTCCGTTACTCTGCGCTGCGTTCTAGCTCTGGGGACAACTTGGACAAGTCACATGCAGCTCCATCAGACTCAGAAAGCATCTCCGCGTATTACTCATGCTAATTTTACACACACACACACACACAAACACGCACAGCGCGAGTGACAAACTCTCTGTGTATAAGTGTGTGTCTGTGTGCGTGTGTTGGACAGTGTAATGAACTACTTAATGGCCCGGCACAGAGCACGGAAACAAGTTGTCGCACAGTGGGGACAATTCAAAACATTTGTGGCGAAAAACAAAAAACACTTCTGCATTGTTGTTGTTGCTTCGCATTATTTCAGTTACCACGTGCCACTTGCAGCTTAGCGTGGTAACAACAACAACAACAACAGCGAATGAGGTCGCCTAGTTCGCCCTGGCAGGAGGCGTAACATCAACGTGGGTTGCTGCTGTTTCTGCGGTTTTTATTTCTCTCCACATAATTTAGCTTTTATTTTTTCCTTTTGCAAATTGACCGCATTTCTAAGCTGAACGAGAGATTCGAGTGTGTATGACGCATGCCACATTGTGAGATATAATGAAAATATTGACACTTTTCAAATTGAAATGAAATGAAATTTGTGAATGCCGACAATTGAGTAGATTAAATACGTGTACATTAATTTATTGTATTTATTTCACAGTTGAAAAAACGATGAAAAATTCGTTAGAAATCAATTTTGGACAAAGAGGTATTTTCTTACTTTCTTTTTCCCAGAAAATTATTGCACATTTGAACTATCGATATCGATAACAAATTGATATAACATGATATGGAAATAGAAAATGTTCTTTTTTGGGAATAAAAAGATATTTTTATTATTTCCAAAGGTTTTTTTGAACTATCACAACAGTTTGATTATCGTTATCGATAATAAATCATTGTATATAACAGTGGAATTTGTGGAGAATACTTAAACTTGTAAGAAAGAATCTCTTCTATCTTTTCAAAAACTTCTGCTAAAATAATTAGAAAAAGTATTTTCTTACTTTCTTTTGCCTATTACACAGTTTAACTTTCGATATCGATAAAAAACATTTTTTTTCTGGGAATAGAATGGTATTTACTTTGTTTTCAAGGGTTTTCAACAATTAAACTATCGTTATCGATAGTAAATCAATGTATATGACTGTAGAATCGACTAAAAAACTCTTAAATTTACGAAAGAGTCTTTTCCGTCTTTCTTTTCGGAAACTTCCGCTAAAATATTTAAAAAGTATTTTCTTTTCTAAGTTTTAGAGAACTATTGCAAATTTAAACTATCGATACCGATAACAGGCTTAAATAACATGACCAGCAAATCATAAATGTTCTTTTTTGTGGACAAACTATCAAACTATTAACTATCGTTATCGATAATAAATCATGGTATATGACTCTGAAATCGAATAGAAAACTTTAAATTTTAGAAAGTCTTTTTTTTTTATTTTCAGAAACATCAGCTAAAATATCTAAAAGTGCCGACAGTAAATCTAGCGTAATATCGATATTTATCAAACTGTCAGCTACAAAGCTCCTTCCAACTATCCCGAAAACAGAAATCTTCCGAAGAATGCCAAGATGCAGGCAGATGTAGCCAAGAGAGGGGAGGGAGATAGGCGTGGACTTGCCGTTGGCCTTCCAAGCGCAACGCATGCCACAAAGTGCCAAGAAGATTACAGAACATCGGAGCGGGGCAGTGGCGGCAGCAACAAATACTAACGGTAATCCCAAGAGTGTCTATTTTTGTAGCTGCCGCTGCTGCTGCTGCCTCTGCCTCGGCTCTGCTGCATTGTGTTCTATCTTGCAGATACAATTTAAATACAAAGTCTCCTCATTGTTTTTTGTTTTTTTCCCTCTCTCTCTCCAGACAGACAGACAAACAGACAGCGAGCATTTGGTTTAAATCTTTGATGTGATTATTATGATGATGACGACTGTCTCTCTCCCTCCCTCACTCTTTCTCTCTCTGCTCTTGTTGTCTTTGGCCCTGCGGCAAAATTCTAAAGGCGAGAGCAAAATGTGTTAATGTGTGAGAAGAGAAGTTTCGGTGGCAAGTTGTTACTCTGTGTCGGCTAGCGGTTCTCAACTAATTAAGGCAGCAGCGCGCCAGCAGTGGCAAATGACGCAGCTTGTTTCTGAAACCAGCCAGATACAGAAACAGATACAGATACACAGCTACAGATACTTCTGTATCTACATATTGCAACTCATCTCGCCAAGCAACTCTGCGACGCATTCAAGCATAAAGTCTAATGATTACTAATTGCAGGCCAACAACAACAGCAACAACAACAAGATAAGTCGCCCAGTTGGCTGAACCGAACCAAAAATTGAACCAAACATGAATAGTGCGCGCATTGTGCCGTAACCAAATTGCGCCAGGTGCGCCTCAGCAATAAAGAAAGCAGCAATTTCAGCTCTTATAAGAAATATGAAAGAGAAACAAATTGCTAAAACTGGAAAAAAAGGCCAAACACTCAAATGCTGCAGACAGCTTTTTTATATGCTAATGGCGATAGAGTTGCCAACTCACCTTGTAGACCTGACCGTAGGTGCCATTGCCGACCACCTCGATAAGCTCAAAGATGCCAGCGGGATCCTGCAAGAAACAAAAGGAAAGTGAGTTATTAAATATTGTAGAATTACAGGGGGAATGTCAACAGATAGTGCAATTCAAGCCAAACAGCAATCAAAACAATTATGAATCAAGCAATAAAGAAAACCCTTTTTTTCACAGACAGTAAGAAAACTTTAAACAAAGAAAGAAACTCAGGCAACGACATGAGATGAGAACTGGGCGGGGTCTCTACACAGAGAACGATACACTTAAGAGACAACAAGAACAACAACAACAACATGAGCACCGTCTCTCTGCTCTGTTGTTTGTTTGTGTAAACAAATTATTAAGGCATAATAAGGTAAATACAAATAAGGAATGTGGCAAGCGACGTTAAAAATAAAGCAGCATTTAATACAAATACGTATACAAATCCAGCTGAAGCCAACGATTCTGATTCTTATATATACCTCCCGCACTCGCGGTTGCACCTCCTCCACCTTCCTGCTGCACCCACACCCTCTTCAGTCACCTCTTGAGCCTGCTCAAGCCATACAAGAGCATGAAATCGCATGCGAGTTCATTGACACGCGCTACTCACGAGAGAGAGCGAGACACGATATTAAGAGACGTGACACGACCTGCAGCAGACCCCAGACAGCAGACAGGTACAAATCGGAGAAACAGACAAAGACAAAGACGAAGGCAATGAGCGAAAAGGGACAAGTGCAGCGTGTAAGGTAAATGCCAATTGGAATGCCAACAACAAGGAAATAACAACAGTTTCAACAGGTAAGTGCCTCTTTTTGACAGCTCCTAACTTCAATTAATGCTCTAAATTGGATTCATGACAAGTTGAATAGAGGCAGAAAGACAGTAGGAGAGTAAAGGGAAGCTATAGGCAATTGGAGTTGTTCAAAAAAACAAATTTCACCATTAGGCAGGTTATATTGGAGTAAGAACCCTGGAGAATTTACAAGCAAAGGCTTGTTGAGGTCAATACAACCCCACAGCAACCTCATTAAGAGCTGTAGGCAACACAAAGAATATAGAGGATTTTCAGTGAGGATTTAAGGGAGCTCTGACAAAACCCATTTATCAATATATGCAGTCAACCAAATGCAAGGTAAGTGCCCAACACGACTAAAGCCATTGCCACCACGAGGCTGTTAAAAAGCTTTGGGCAACCCTCTCAACATCTGAGCCCCCTCACCCTCGCTCTCCATTACTACCCCACCATCCTCTTTTAGCTAAGCTGCTCTTTGGGCTAACGGTAGCTGCAATTTGCAGCTCAACCACAGGAATTATAGAGCCAAAGACAAAGCCAAAGTAGACGCAAAAATAGTAAAAAAAACAAGAAACAAATAAACAGCAAAACAAGTACAAACAGACTTAGAACAGTGGAAGATCGAGAGGTGGAGAGACAGAGCAGGCACAACTATTGAAAGCTGCCTTAAGTAGATTTATGGTTGCCTTCAAATGAGCGACACCAGCGCAAACGCCTCCAACTTCCCCTCTCCTCACTCCGCACGACTTCGCCACCTTCTTCCCCTTGCTCTATTGTTATGCTGGTGGTTCTTGGCGTCGGGAAAAGTGTGTCAAACACATGCAGCAAACAGAGGAAGAGAGAGGGAGAGAGAGAGGGGGGGAACGCAGTCAGTCGGTCGGCAATTACAGCTATTTCTGGCTGATTACTTCACGTTGTAAAAATCAATTAAAAATTCACAAAAAAAAAAGAGAACCAAGTTTCCCCCGGCGAAAACCACATCATGACTCATTAGCGCTGACATGTTAAATACACAGATACACACACACACACATACGCACAAAGTGCAAGGCGGCATTAGTGAATTGTTCTGTTAACAAGCAGCTTCGGTTACAGTTATCACTCTCCTCGCCCGCTCACACTAAGCTACTCTCTTGCCTTCTACATCTCCATCTCCCTCTTTCTGTCTAGAATGCAACTGCAACTAAACAAGTATTTGTGGCAGTACACACTCGCTAAGTGGATTGCTTCTAAACTATTGAACTTGCTTAGAGCTTCCTTCTCTATAGATGAAATGCTGTAAAATCTTTAAAGTGCTCAAGCCAATCAAAACTAATTGAATAAATCAACCTCGCTCAGAGGTTAATGCCGATTTAATTAATATTTGGCTTGCAATCGACAGTAGCCAACAAGTTTTATTTTAAACAATAATTATGAATTTGTTAAACATAAAACCATCATTAAAACTGAACTTATAGTTGCTTTAATGGGCTACTAATTGTCGGGAGACTACGTTATCAAGTAGAGACTCGTCTTGGCTTCGGTCTGCCTGACTCTGCCTGACTAGTTGGTAAAACTGGAAACTGGATTTCTTTTCGGTTGTACTCGAGGCTTGGCCCAGTTAGCGTAGCTACAATATCTATGTATCTGTATCTATTTGTATATGTACTCGTATGTGTGTACGTAGTATGTGCATAAAGGAGACTCGTCCAGCAACAGGACTGACTGCATATGGAACGCCCAAGCGGCAGCTTTTTTTTGCATATACTACGTCAAACGGTGAGAAGGAAGCGAGGTGAAGCGGTAAACATATGTAAATACCAGCACATACATATGTATGCGTATTGTGTCTGTGTGCGCAATTTACATACAGGCTTGTGTGGGCTGCGACCAATTCGATTAGGAATGCAATGCATAACAGAAAGTTACAGGGCGATATGTTGAGAGACACAAATCAACCAAACTCGAATCGCAAGATGAAAAGGTATCATATAAAGTGGAGTATAAGTCGGGATAATGCAGAATTACCATACTTATTGGGTTGCAAACGAGAAAATCTTATTTATATATGCATTACAAGACTACACTGAGAGAGATTGCGGTTTGCCAGAGGAGCCTTATCAGAGTATCTTTAAATTATGAAATGCATTATGAAAGGATTACTGATATCAGCAAAACATCAGTTGCATCAATTATTGCATTATCAATACTTGAAACATTAAAACTAAAATTATTGCTTGAAATTGATAACTTCTATCAAATGCAGTTTTTACATTTATTAAATATAAATTGTCAAAGATATTAAAAATACACCGTCTTTTCAGGGTTGAATAGATTCTCTTAACATTTAAAAGAGTTTCTGCGCTAAACTGTCTAAAATAATAGCAATTCTAACCTATTTCCATGTGCTAACATTACGTTGTCTTTTGGGAATCTTTTGAGAAACTCTTGAGCAATTCCATGCAATATATAGTAAATATGCATGCGTACCTTAATTACGAGCATATGGGCAATCTGTATTAAGACACACTCGTTTTTCCCAGTGTATTTACCCAGCGCGTTGTGTATTGACTTAACCCACAATCAGACCAAACCCAAACATGTGTGATTTTTTTCATTCTTCCCAACAATGGCTGCAACAACGTAAAGCAACTGCACAAATTGCTGCAAGCAGCACAAACACACAAGAAAAGACAACACACACACACAGAAAGACACACAGACACCAAATGTGGGCGAACACGTTTTTATCGCACAAAACCAAATGCAATAAATGTTGATTAAAATAAATATACAAACGCTCGAGCGCAGTATGCATAAAAGAAAAACAAAGCAAAGACGCATGTGGGTGTGTGTGTGCATGTGTGTAGTGCGGACATAATGAAGGCAATCAGCAAAGAGCGCGACGTCAGCGAACTGCCGCTACTTATCAAACTGCGCTAGCAACAAAAAAAAAAGAACCTAAACTGCATTTGGAGAAGAAGAAAAGAGGAAGGAAGAGGAGAAAGAAGAGCAAGAGAAAGAATGCACAGCTGTGAAGCACACATAGTAAATAATTAATGCAATTTCTGCTGATTAATACGCTTTCAACCTTATCGCTTCTCTTTATCAGTAGAACAAGGAGCGGGGCTGGGTAAGGAGGCAGAATGTGGGCACATGCCATTCGCCTTTAAGGACTATGACCTTTTATCATGCAGCGACGTTGCTGGGATGCTGCAGCAGCAGCAGCAGCAACAAACAGTTAACTATTTCGGGGCACGTATTTCATTGTTTAATGACCTTTAAAAGCCAACGCAGACTGCGGCGCCCACGCGCCTGCTGCGCAGAAGGCCAACAGCAGCAGCAGCAGAGGCAGCGACAGTGACAGAGACATGGGGCCTTCATTCCCCTGTTTCGCTTTGACTGACTTCTTCGCTGCTTCATCATCATCTACACATACACAGAGACACACACACAGGCATGCACACGTACACGTCATGTATGCACGCATGAACATGCCGCTGCTGCTCCGGCTGATGCTTTTAATAAAGTAAACTAAACAATTTTCATTCTTGTCTCGTTTTTGTCTCGACACACACCAATACATGCACACAGCTGCTGCCGTCGCAATCCACCTTATCCCCAACCCACCCACCAGCTGCAAGACAGAGTCAACAAACGGACACTCGCACACACACACACACAGAGAGACACAGAGACAGAGGGAGTCACACAGACAGGCACACAGACAGCGCTGCTGCTACTCCAGCAATCCAGGCGCAAACTTAGCCTCATTGACATCAACTTCGACGCATTGTGTGTGCGCCCAACGTGGGGCGACAGTGGTGAGTTCATGCGTGGTGTGGTGAATGTTCGCTGAAAGAGAAAGGCAACATCAGCAGCAACGCGTGCGACTCGTGCGTGTGGGGCAAAATTCATTGAGAAACGAAATGAGAGAGCACAAAAAAAAAAGAAAAGAAAAGCAGCAACAACAACGATAAACAAGACTTGGCAAAGACGCTGAGACCGGCCGGTCACTGCCTGCTGCCACTGTGGGGTGGTGAGTCGAGGGTAGCTGGTGGTGGGTAGAGAAAATGTACGATAATATGCAGTTATTGCCAATTATTAAGTACAATTTTTGCAGTGGGCGGTGCGGTTGCCATAGACATGCATAGACATGTTCAATGTTTTACAACAATTTGCATGTTGAGTAGTTTGTCTGTGTGGTAGTAGTAGTAGTAGTAGTAATGTAGCATATAAAGTAGTTTATATAGTAGTATTTCTATGTATTCATACACCTGAACTCTGCTTGCATGCTCGTAATGACTTCGATTTCCAATTCGATTTAAAGAAAATATAAAAAGTGTGTATTAATCAGTTCAATGACACACCGGCATACCGCACCTGGAGAGTTGTATACTGTTTCTTAATCCCCACTGATAAACATTGGGAAATACATAAATTCTTATCAGATTTATAGCAGCAATTGTCAGCTGCAATTTTTGCGAATTTCTCGATTAATCGAATCGAAAGTGAAAGGGGCAGATAGACAAAGAGAGAGGTAGGGAGAGAAGAGAGCGATTAAATCTCTCGTTTAAAGCTAATGATAGACAATGATGCGGAAATGGATTAAAAAATAACAAAAGTCATGCACACTTGGCCACACCTTGTCAACAACAGTTCATTAAATGCCTACAAATACAGTTGCTGTTGTTGTTTTTGTTGTGGTTATTGCTCCTGGAGCTTGAAACATACCTTTAGTGACGTCAAATCGATATCATCCAATGAACAATTCACGGATTGTGCCAGTTGTTGTTGCTGCTGCTGGTGCGCCATTTTGATTTGCTATTTTTTGTTATTCTGCTGCTGCTGCTGTGGCGGCGACTGCTTGCTGCTGCTACTTCACACACACTCACACACTGCTATGCAGGCTATGCACACACCAACGCACTACACATACATACATATACGCACACACCGAAGCATTCGACGTCGTCAACAGTGGCTGACTATATTTTTTCTGCTTTTTACTTGCGTTGTTTATAATTTAACACAATTTAATTATATTCGCATTGCTGTAAGATACATGTATTTTGGACAAAATGAAGAGAAAGAGACGATTTAGTACGGCAATTAACAAAACTCTTTGGCTATCTCAATTTGTTGTTGTATTTGTTACTCTGCTGCTTTTTTCTTTTGTCAGTTTGCCTCTGTATATGTGCGTGCGTGTGAGTAAGCGATTCGATATATGTGTTTGTGTTCCCCGTGTATATGTGTAACGTTTGGCAACCGGGCGCGGCACTTATTGCACTGATTTTCTATGCTAACAACACACGAGATAAATTAAATATTTATTCAGCTTAGCATATAAAATATTCTTATTCTTCACCGGATAAATCACAAACGAACGAACACACACACTCGCACACTTCTTTGAGCTCTTCGTTTTCTACACAAGCACACATTGGTGCATATACCGAAGTATATGTATACGTATGTTTGTGTAGGTAGACAGGAAAAAATCTGCCATTCGCTTTTTCTTTTGCCTTCTCAGAGAGAGAATTCAAATTGCGGTAGTATTTTTGATACTTAACACGCGCACAGCGATTGATTTTTAACAGATCTCGATTAACTAGCACAATGTGCACCAATGACTTGCCTAATTTTTTAGCAAGTTCCGGTTTGTGCAAGTCGATGGAAAAAATTAAATAAATCTCGCGAGCGATACGGACGCAGACACGTCCAAACTCCGTCGCAACAACAACAGAAATGTTATACTCCCCAGCTGTCTGGTCACTCTTAGCATACATATTCATCAACAAAGGTTAACATTTTTCTGCAATGTTAAGCAACAGAGCCATACAGTTTATTTATCGTTTCACAGATATCATACATACGCAAAATATTATGTTTACTTAATACAGAAAAACTTTGCTATTTACTAGAAATTTTTTAGAACTTTGTCTTTAGCTCACGAAATTTATTGTTAGGGAAAAAAACATGTTATGTTATAAATTTATCGATATTATTTACATACGTCTCTGTTATTCTCAAATAGTCGTTTATCCAGTGGAGAGTACGTTAACTCCATAAGTGTGACCTTATCAGTCTATTGTAGGATTTTCTAATTTAAGACAGCAGAAGAATACCAAGTCGAAAAATACTTGAATACCAACTTATCTCAAATTTGCGTTAAGCGTAGCCAAATTTGCGTTCACGTTGCGATTGCGTTTACGTCTTAGCGGTACGGACGTATAGTCTAATCAAATTGAAAAAACATTTCAAAAAACTCAAACAACAAAATCAGTTGTAATAATTATTACAGCAAAAGTTGTAATAATTATTATAACAGAATCGGTTTTATTCAAAAAATTCCATATCGTTTTCTACCTGTGCTCCCTCTCCTTAGCTTAATATAAGAAAATACAAAATATTATTACGCGAGTAAAATTGTATATAATAAAAAACAAGAATTACATATAAGATACGATTTTAAGACCACTGTAGCTAGTGTTCGTCTGTCCCATTTGATTTAAGTTTGCCAGTAATAATCTGGGTAATTGTTAATTTGCCCTCAGCAGCGATTATTTAAGTACAGAAATTACAGCTTCAAATTCAAAGTTCTCAGACGATTAACGGCTGTTATCCGATGTTTCAGCGTACACATCTCTAGCACTGTTAGCTGCAATTCTTAACAGCGGCGTCAGTGTTGCGAACGTCGCAGCACGTAAGTGTTGAGCATTGTTCATTGTGAAGCGAGATCGAGAGTTGGCAAGACGTGCGTGAAATGAGCGCGCAACATTAACAAATTTCAATACAGTAAAAGCAACGTACCAAAAGTGCCAACAACAAAAAAAAAAGTTATCCAAATCAAAATGTAAATGAAAACAAAAAAGAAGTACAAAAAGAACTGAAATGCAAAAGAAAGGCAATTGTGCGCTTATAAGGCATTTAACTGTTAAGCTGCGGCTTGTTATTGTTGTTGTTATTGCTGCTGCCAGTGTGTTGTGTGCTAATTAGAAAAAAAAACCGACTGCGTCGACTGCTGCGCCGGCGTTTTAGAACGCGGCTATCTAATTGTTGGCCCAAAAAAACAACAACAAAAAAGCGGAAAAGCTGGTTTTTTGCGCATCGTAGTGTGTGTGTGTGTTTGTGTGTGAGCGAGATCAGTGTAAGCGTGTCTTTCCACTCGCCGTGTTTGCTACTGTGTGTGTGTGTGTTGTGCATTGGAATTTGTTGAAACGCGAGCGTATTAAGGTCAAAAGCAACAGCAACAAGTGACAAGCCACAAAAATTTCTATGCATAAATTTACGATGTTAAAACAAAAGCAGTATGCAAAAACAAAAACAGCGATAACAGAGTAGAAAACAAAACACAAAAAGAACTGCTATTTCTAATTGAATTATTTTCTATCAGATAATTTGGACATTTTACCCACTGCCAAAGGCAGCAGCAGAGGCAGCAACAGGCAACAAAACGCAGCAGCAGCGCAGCCACCGCGCAGAGTTAAAAACGCCGTGCATAACAAACCAACAAAAACAACAACAACGAGAACAACAACAACTTTCCGGTTTTTTTAGCTCCGTCATCTCTCTCCAATCGTCTTGTTCTTTTTCTTATTTTGTTACGTGTGTTTATTGATCTTCGTGGCTTACGCGAATGAGAGAAAGGCAGAGCAAAAGAGAGAGAGAGAGTGAGAGAGAGAACGCGCTCTTAAAATATAGTTTAGTGTAAATCGAAAATTTGTTTGTTAAATATAATTCCAATTCATATCGCAGCGACACACAAACAACACGTTGCAGGACGAGAAACAGAGAGGGAAGAGGAAAAGGAGGGAAGGAAACAAGGAGAAGCAGGTCACGCCGTCGAATTGTGTGTGTGTGTTTGTCTGTGTGTGTAAGAGTGTGCGCGCGCTACTTTCTTTGCCAAGGCTACGGCAAAAGAAAGAGAGAGAGAAGGAGACGGAGAGCGGAAGCTGTAAACAAAACAAAACATATTTTGTGTACAGGATTTTAACATAAATCATTCACGCTGGATTTAGGATACTACGAAGCTGTTAAAGGTAAGAGACAATGAGATTGCTCTTTTATGTAACATATCGATAAATGCGAAATAATAACATTCATTCACTATCGATGGCAAATTCCTTATACAATTAACAGCGCCATAATACGTACATAACATGATTTTTATGCATTGAACGAGGCACCTGAGCCGCAGTTCACGCTGCGCTGCGCTTTATGGCATCCAATAAGCCAAAAAGAAACATACGAAAAAAAGAGAAAAAACAAACTCGAAACTGGTTGCATAATCGCCAATCGGAATCGAGTTTTGGAACTGTTTATACCCTTCGACCATTGAAAATGGTCAAAAAAGGGTATACTAACTTTGTGCAAATGTATGTAACAGGCAGAAGGAGGCGTCGGAGACCCCATAAAGTATATATATTCTTGCTCAGGATCACAAGCCGAGTCGATTGAGCCCTGTCTGTCTGTCTGTCCGTCTGTCCGTCTGTCCGTCTGTCTGTGTGAACGCACAGATCTCAGCTATTATAAAAGCTAGAGTTACCAAATTTGGCAGGAAGACTCCTGTGTACTATAAGCAGATCAAGTTTATTTCAAATGTTAGGTGCCACGCCCACCGCCCCCGCAAATCAATAATTTAATTTTTGAACTTAATTTGTAAGCGCTGTATAAAAGATACAACTTTCTGACTTAAACATATACTAAGCTCATTAAAATATCTACGTATTCTCGAAATTGCAATCCGATCGGACAATAAACACAGAAGTTATTTAAGAAAGTATGTGCATAAAACTAAGTGCTTGTATCAGCTAACAAGGGAGGCGGGCGAGCGCAAAGCGCGAGCGCCATCTGTCGGCAATAATTTAAAAGCATGCGCATTTGTATATGTGTATGAATTTAACAAATTAAACTACACCGGAACATAGGTCGAAGGGTATCCCACTGTCGCGTGCAGCGCGACTGTGGTTTTTTCTATTTTTTTTTTTTTTGTTTTTGGCGAGCCAAAGGGCGTGAGTGATCATATTGCGTGCTGCGGTGTCATAAAATTGCGATCGCTGTCATAGTTTTCTTATTAGCATAAGTGGGATAGGGAGAGGGACAGAGAGGTTGAGGGGGACAGTGAGAGAAACATGGAGAGAGGGAGAGACGGGACAGAGAGGGCAGGAGAGACAGAAGGAGAGGAAGAGTGAGAAAAAAAGAGGCGGTAAGAGAAAGAGAGTGTGAGGACATGGAGGGAGAGTGAAAGGAGTGTGAGAACGAGACAGAGAAAGAGAGTGTGTAGCCAGTTTACAGGTGCGCAATGCTGTGGTCATTAAGCCTGGCTCGGCGTGTAGCGGCAAGCCGTAAACTAGGCTAAATAGGGTCTCTAGCCAAAGCACGTTTTGGCCGCTGCTGCTGCCGACGTCGGCGTCGACGTCAGCTCTCTTGGCTTGGCTTGGGCTTGGTTTATTTTTAAACCGCATTCCGTGTGGCATTTGCCTGGGCCAGTTCGCCACACACACACACAGGCCTGTACATACTCATATGCATATCTCTCTGCATGTGTTTGTGCCTCTGTGTTTGTTTGTACGTACATTACCGTTAGCGTTAACAGCAGTTTTAGAGTCATTGAGCACACAACGGCGTCTCTTGCTGTGATTTAAAGCCAATTGCAGTGAGTGAGAGAGACAGGGAGAGAGAGAGAGGGAGGCAGAGAAAAACAATTGCGCTATATTAAATTATGCTTAACGAGGGCAGCTAAAGGCCAACGAACGCCGCACACACACACACACACGATCAGCGCTGGAGTGCATTGCCTACGCCCCTGCCAGACTCTGTCTGCAGAGAGCCTGTCAAACTGTAAATGAAATATCGTAATACAAATTCCTATTAGCAAAGCCAAGTTGGTCCATTTGTTGGTTCTCTTGTGCTGCTTTTGTTTTTGTTCTTTGCGGCAACTGCAGCTGCTGCCGCTGCTGCTGCAGCAGCGACTGTTTCTGCTCTCCTTCCACTCGTCTGTCTGTGGTGGCCGCTTTGTTGTTGGCGTGGCATTCTTTGGCGTTTTGCGCAATTTGCGCGCTGTACTTTTTCCCCCTTTTCGTATCACACACACACACACACACACATACACACAGATGTGATTTACATTCCCCAATTGAAAGTTGGCCACACATAATCCCCACGAAACTGAACAGAAATGAAGTATAGTATCTCTATATTCCAGTTCCATTTCCAGTTCCACTTGCAGGTCGATCAATCACAGCATTTTATATACAATATTATTTGGCATTTCAATCAATCAAACCCGAAGTAAATTTAGATCTTCTAGCGGAAAAAGAAAAAAGAAACACAACAACACAATAATCGTTTGCAAGGCCTACATTAATGATAAACTTTGTGGGGGAGACGCGCTCGTAATTATTGTAATTGAACGTACCAGGGCAAGGGCGTAAGATCTCTGGAGTCGCGCCTCCAATTGACTGCTTGAACTATGAAGTCCAGCGTAGTAATGTTAATTTGTATACTTCTTAGATATAAGTAATGAGTGAATCAACAGATATTTATAATGTTTCTGTTTGTAGTTCTTGAGTGATCTAATCGTTGGTTATCTCACTAGCATATACAGTATGTTTTGAGAGTCTATGACAAATTCAGTTCATTGATTTTGCACTACTGATGCAGTTTCTAGCTCAGCTCATTATCAGCTCAGTCGAATACTATAAAACAAAGTCCATAGCAAGAGCAAATTAATCTCGTTTCATAAATATTCTATATAGTATATAAATAGATTCCGATTTAAATACACCTTATGTCATGCGACACTTGGTAGAATGCTGTCAAGCGATAAGGCAGCAACCCCTTCACGCTGATTTTGAATGATGAGATTGGTGTGACTGTCTCAATACTCAGCAGGGAGAGTATATAGAAAGCATATTATACTATATTCATGTGTAATTTCATGCATGTTTTCTGATCTCTGCATAGATAGCTGACTGTAATTAGTCGGAGTTGCTTGGCAACTGTGTCAGAGAGAGAGAGAGAGAGAGAGAGAGAGAGAGAGGGAGAGAGAGAGAGAGAGAGAGAGAGGGAGGGAGAAAACTAAGAGAGAGTGTGTGCCATTTCATTTAGTTGTGGGTACTTGTTTTTGCCACAATACCCTAGCATTTGGCAAGGTAATCTAAGAGTAGAATGTGGGTCAACATGATCGCTGTAATCTCAGCAAGCTTGAGCTACTAATGAGGTTGATTGCCATGGGATTAGTAAGATACGGTATACAGTATGTTATATTTGTTTACAGGGTAACTATGGGTCGTTGTGCTTTGCCTTTTTGGCTTCCTTGTTGCTAGTTTCCTTCTTTTTTTTACCTTTTTCGCGCGCGCCAAAAACGTCAAGCAACAACAACTACAACAATAAATGCACATTCAAGGCTACAGCAGCAGCAGCAGCAACAACAACAACTGCAACAATCACAATAGCAGCAACAACAACAAGAGCAGCAGCAGCAGCAGCAAGTCGCACTGCTCAAACTGGTTTCTTTCATCTTGTGGCTTGCTTTCTTTTTTTCTGCTGTCTGTCTCTGCTTCCTCTGCGTCTGCTTCTTCTTCTTCCTCTGCACGTAGCCAAAAAATATGCTAAAGTCATATCACAACGACAACAACAAGCACAGGAAACACATTTTACAGATACAGCTAGAACTACAGATACAGATACTGATACACACACACACACACACACACAGTTAAAGCAACATTGACTTTATAAACAATTTGCGCGAAATTGCAGTTGAACATTTTCGCTGAACTGCATGCAGACATACATACGTATGTATTGTAGATATGTACAAGTATCTAGATACATATGTATCTGTATCTATATGTCTGCTGGTATGCGAAGGGTCAGTCAGTTTTGAGTTGTTTACTTGGCACTCAAAGCGAATCGTTGTGTGGGATATTTGGCAGGGAGAACAGGCAGTTTTTGAATACGAACTGAGTGGGGCATATAGTCAAGACTTGAATGCGTATTGATCTTCAGGTTTATAGAGTTTGTAAACTTAAGTCTTAGTTCTATTCAACTGCTAAGGCAAATTCATGTGTACTACTCTATAATAATTAGTTATCTTACTTCATACACAAGGTAGAGCATTATGGTAGCTCATGAACATTTCATAAACAGTGAGTGGCTTAAGTTAATCTCCTTTTAATTGCGATAACTCTGCCAGATTCATTTGCGAGGTAGTAGGGGAAGAGGGAGTGGACAGCTGCTTATACCATTTAAGGTACACATACATGTGTATGTAACTTGACCTATCAGTCATTATAATCTTTATATTGTCTGCTGGGTATGTCGACTATAACTTTCCCTTCTTGTTATAATTCACTCGCATTATCTTTTCATTTAAGTTTCTTCAATTTGTCAACTCTTCATTCCTTTTCTGTCAGCAGCGGCTTAGTAAATTACAATCAAAAATAAAGAAAAACAATGATAATAATGCTTCATCGCACACGACGGCGCTGCTCACCTGTTCCATTATCATAGACAAAATCACTGACAACCTTGAAACTGGCTGCGGCTTTGGGTTCGGCTTCACCTTCCGCTGACTCGAGTGAAATTTCTCAGCAAAGTTTTTCGCTCTCTCGCTGTTTTTGCTTTTGTTTTGCTTTGTTTTGGTTTTTTGACTTTAGTTTTCTTTTTGTTTTTTGAATTTTTGTCTTTGTTTTCAAGTTTCCAGTCGCACCATAAACAATTTTGAGCAGCTTAGCAGTTGTTGTTGCCTCTTCTATGCTCTTTGCGCATAGGTGAGAGGGGTATAATGGGTGGTACGGGGCAGATAATAGCGTAAAGATATTGAGAGCGCAGACAGCGTAGATATTTTAGATCTTTTTAGACATATAGGGTATCTGAGAGGTGTAACTGCTGTTTAGTTTTCATTGTTTTATGGTACTTAACTAATCGAGTCGAGTGTGCAAGTGTCTAAATATTTAGCAGGTTTTATAACTTAGATGAACTGAGTGAATCGACTGTTTGAACTTGTATTTTTGCTATAAATTACTTTGTATTTACAAAGAACTTGAAACCATCTTGCAGGTGTGTTTTCTATCTTAGTAATACAATAGATAGTTTATTTTGTTCTCTTTTCATTGTGATTGCCTCTTTCGCTGAAGACTATCTTGTCTGTTGTTGCTGTTGAATCACAGAAAGCTTTTTTAGACCATGATTCATAAGTCTTTCCACATCTCTCTATAAGCGGAAGTAATAAATCACCATGTGAAATTGCCAGTTTAAGATTAGCTTAAAAGGAAACATGCTAGAGTTAAAAATATATTCAAATTTTGTAAAAGTTTCAAATTTATGTTGATGCTGCTGAGCTGGCGAGTGCTTATCAGCAGCCGTACTTGTTGAAGGGGCGTGGCTTGTGTAGTTATATATATTTTAGCTATATATTCGTATTTCAGACCTATTTCAAAGATTTCGCAGCCTTGACTCTGGCTTTAAATTCGCCAAATTGCCGTCAATCTGCAGCGCGGGAATTTAATAAAGTCTGCGTATAAATTGCTCTGCCTTCTCCTTGTTGTTGTTGTTGTTGTTGCTTCTCTTGCTGTTGCTGCTGTCATCTTTTGTTTTTGTTTGCCTTGTCGGCTCAATCAAAATATTTAGCTTATTAGTTGCAAAAAGTCCACAAACAACGAGCAGCAAGAGATCGTGAGATCTGAAGGCGGGCAACATTGTGCGCCGATGCGGACGACGACTTTGCGCATTGCGCATACGCCGCATGCGCCGACAGATCGTCTGTTTGTCTGCCTCGGGGGCAATTAATTACATTTTGCGCACTTTGTTTCCGCTTTACACCGAGCAGAATTTTGTAGAGTCAGACGGTGTAGCTCTGCTGCTGTAATTATTTTCCTAGTATATGCCTCATTTTTCGCTGCCAACTTGAACTGTGTGTGTGTGTGGTGTGTATGTGTGTGGTGTGTGTGTTTGCTGCAGCCAAAAGCCCAAAAGACAACATCAACAAACCCGAAGAGGAAAGAGCTGAAGCCATAAAAGTGCCGCTGCTTTTGCCTCTGCTGTTGCTGTTGCTGCCGCTGTTTGTGCAGCTGCCTCGAAAGGTGTTGATGATATGCCCCAAAGGGGGCATTGATTTTTACTGCCTGCAGTACTTAGCAACGGTACATTGACCGAGACGACGTCGCAACGACGTCGTGCATGCCCAAAGGGATAAAAAGAGGAAATCAAAAGGGGAGAAAGGAGGCACAAGACAGTTGCATGACAAGGCACTAAATCAATTGACAGGCTTGCAATATTAAGTTTACAGCTTGCTAACTTATTAATTAGTGCAGTCGATAAAGTGCATATGATAGTGAATATACCCTACATCTTAGGGGAGTTCTGAAAGCGAGCAGCGAGCGAGAACAATGCGCATTTGTGTGCGATACTCATAAATAAATTGCTGCCCCCTTTTTTGCATACGCTCCTCACGTACTCATGTGCTCATGTTCACCCACACATACACACACATATGCATATAGTGCGCCCTAAGCATCGATCGAAATCAAAAAGCGTAACAACAAAACAGAAATGCCAAAAATTCTTGGCTCGCTCGGCTCAGCTCAGCTGTGAAATGTGAGCCAAGTCGAGTCAAGCAGAAGAAGAAGAGGCAGAGGAAGAAGAAGAAGAGGCAGTAGCAAAAGAAAACCAACGAAGCCTCAGTGTGTGCCAGGCCTGGTTGGGTTTACCAGAGTGAAGGGGGGGACCAGGGCAAGGTAGGGTCTCTGTTAGTACTTACCTTGTAGCGGGTATTTTGCTCCTCTTTGCATATGGCATTCTTGGGCGTACCTTGTTGGGTCTCAGCTCGTTCCACTTAACTGGAATCCCCCCCCTAGTAGTACGTACATACCCTTGGGCCCCTTTCGAATACAGCTAGATCAAATATAGAACTAGTCTCTCTCTCTGTCTCTTGGCTTATCGAAGGGGAATTCAAGTATTGCCGTCATCGATTTATGACTATTTTCAGACTGCCATAAGCTGGGCACGGGAAGTTGGTTATCTATGGCAGATAACAACTGATCGTTTTGTGAGGTGCAAAAGTTGCGAAAATACCAAAAGACAAATGCAATATCTCGATAGGGTGCAGTCGCTTAACAATCTACCAACTGATTGCCACATGATGTCAGAGCCAAGTAACGATCTCAACTGACTCATGGCATATTTGTCAGTCTATCTCTCTCCCTCACTCTCTTTATTTATCTATCTCTGTCTGTCTCTTGGTATCTACAAACTAGTCACGGGTGAGAGCTAACTGTTTGACTGTCTGTCTTGATTAATTAGCTGGGAACACGCATTCTCTACGCTCTCTCTCTCTCTCTCTCTGTCTCTGTCCCTCTTGCACAGCTGATGATGATGATGATGCGAAATAAACTCAACTTGAAACTCATGACTTGTCTTCATGAATCGTCATTAACAATAAAACAAACACATAAAAATACAAACTCAACTTGAAATAATCTTTTGCATTTGCATTCAGTGCGCGCACAACAAATACACACGAATCGAGCTTAGTTCCGATCCTAACCTTGAGTTCAGGTTCCAGACTCTCCCATTTACATAACAAGCTCGCACTCAGAGCTCTCTTTCTCTGTCTCTCTCTCACGCTCTCTTTCTCTGTCTCTCTCTCACGCTCTCTTTCTCTGTCTCGTTTCTGGTATTAGTTTATTAATAACACTTTAGCATTTGCTGTAGTCATTACTATTTAACACTTTTGTTGCCGTTGCTGTAAATGGAAAATACCGTTAACAAGAATGCCTTATAATTTAAGTAGGCAGACTATGAGAAATACTTAAAATATATACGATATACTCAGATAAGAGCACGTTTGCTATAACTTTAATGGCTTATTTTGCTAATATAGTAAGATATTTAAAGCTATACTTAAATTTTTTGAAATAGATAAGTTTATCTTTTATAAGTATCCTGAAGAATAAAGAAAACTCCAAGTTACAAGGTATAATTTCTTATTATGTTATATTTAGGATCTTAATATGTCAGTAAATATACTGAAGAATATAGAAAACCGCTTAGGGGCTCAATATCTCAATAAGTATCCTGAAGAATATAGTAACACCACAAACTACAAGGTATAATTTCTTATTACGTTATACTTGGGATCACAATATCTTCCTTTAAAAATAAAGAACACTCCAAGTTACAAGGTATAATTTCCTATTTCTCAATATCTCAATAAGTATCCTGAAGAATATAGTAATTATTATGATGTACTTTTATATATATTTTATATATATATATATATATATATATATATATATATATATATATATATATATATATATATATATTTAACACAATATCTCACATTAGTAAACCCCTAAGAATTTCATAAAAGGCTCTTTGAGGTTTTATTCAATCAATGAACTCTTTCTTCATAAAACACCCCTGAGAATACCTGTAATTTACACCTTTCCAAACTTGACAACTTTCTTGTCGGTACGCAAACACCTTGAGGAACACGCAATGCCCGCCTGTAGGGTATAATTACACGCTTAAATAACAAAATATTTGCTTAAACGCTGACATCAACTGGTAATTGCCAGGTAGAGCGAGACAGAGTGAGGATGCGTAAGAGAGAGGGAGAGAGAGGGGGACTGAGAAAGAGCCGCAATACTCGTGTCCGTTAGGGTAGCTCATTTGAAAATTTCGGTTGGTCTTTTGAAATTCTTTACCGGTTTCTCGATTCTCGCAAAAAAAAGCAGTTGTTAGCATTGCAGCGTGAAGTAATTCTGGATTTATTGATGATTTTTATTATGACGCTGCGAGACGCGCTCTGCGGTTGCGGCGGCGTCTTTATCAACTCGAACTGGAGGAGTTGAGAGACAGTTGGAGGCAACACGCTGTCAATTTACATATTGGGCCGAAACGTGAAACACGTTTTGCATTTTGGGGCCACCCGGCTACCAAGAGCAGTTGCCGGCGGCGACAGGCAGCACAAGGAGGGGCAGGGTATATGGTATATGGTTGATTATACAAACAGAAGATCGTGAAGAATTCAGCATAACAGTGAAGAATTCAGTAAAACAAAGCTAAAGTCGAATATTTCACTTTACATAACTCAAAGCACTCGTGTTTTTTTATTCTCTAACTAGCTAATGATTTATGTCAAATATAAACCGCAAAATATCGTAAACCAACCCAAAATCAATGTTAATATGCGGTTTCTCCATTTATTGTTGAACAGAACGTTATCAATAAGAAATTTCATCACGTAATTCAAAGAACTGTTCTTTTGTTTTGTGAATGAGCATATGAGTTATTGTGAATGCTTGCGCAACGTGCTCATCGTGTTCGCAATGCAATTGGCAATAAAATGTAATATATAGGGAGATGTATTTCCCTGGGGGAATCCAATCACAGTTTTGGTCTAATCAAAAATACATTAAAATCATTTGAAATTCATTTAAAGCACATAACTTTCGGTTTAAATCCTTATCACATGTTTTTTTTAACAATCCCAGGCCTTTGAATGAGAAAAAAACTCTGGAGAGAGAACTTGAAGTACTATTGAACTATTGAAAAATATTTATTAATAGCTTTTTCGTTTTGTTAACAATTTACAGAAATAAAGAGGCAATTAAATTGTTGTTTATAAGCATTGTCACTGGTCTCTCAAAAATATTATGACTATTATGTTGAGCTCTCGTACCCCCGCGCGACACTTGAGCAAATATGCCCAGAGGGGGCGCTTGTGAAGTGTGCGTCAGTTGACAGTCTCGAGTCTGAAGCTAGGCCTATTTTTGGCAGGGGGCCTCACTCACGACAGATTCGAAGAAGATTGGAAGCTTTTGGAAACTGTGCTACCCTATCGCATGCCAACTACTTCCATTTCAATTAAGACAAAGAGAAAGAGAGAGAGAGGGAGAGGGAGAGGGAGAGAGACCCCCTCAAGATACTGCGCTGACTTTGAACGAGTTCTCTATACTATTTGCTTTCGGGGGTCTAGAGTAACAAAATGAGCTGTCAAATGAAATTGAAATGTTCGTTTGCAGCTCGACGACGATCTTCATTCACAGATTGTCGCGCTTGGTACATTTTAATTAAAACTAAAGCGTGAGCGGGTGTTTTTTTCTAACTGAGAACTGTTGGCAGTTGTCGCACTGATACGACTATAAAGAACCTTACACCAACACACCCGCACACACACACTCACACACAGAGACACACAAAGTCGAAGCAATCTTAAGAGTTTCAAGTCGTGAGTTTCGATAGCAAATTTGCTTTGGCAACTTCCTGCGAAACACTACGGAAATATTCATTGCGTTAGGGTGCTAGATTATTGGGTAAATATTTGACCAATGAGTGAGGCCAAAATGTGTGTTTGACATTGGGAGTACGTACTTAGTGCTTGATTCATGTGACTCAAGTGACTCACTCGCTATGCTCAATTCGAGCTCATTCACACACACGTGTTGTGTGATACCCTATACGGGTAGCATATGCAAATCATTTTGTATAATTTCAGTTTCAGTTGTAACGCTGGATTAAGTCATGATGTCTGAGAAGGAAACAGCCCAGATAGAGGGAAAAGAGAAAAAGGAAGAGAGTATAAGCCGCCTTAGACAATGCTTATTAATTACAGATCGCACCACAACGAACCGCTTTCAATAGGGTCACACGGTCGAAAACTAAAAATAGATGAATATTTATGAAAACCAGTCGAACTCTATCGTCAGGTTCTGACTGTATAAGGCAATGGATTTTCACTATATACAGAATTCAAAATGTAAAAAACAATATAAATTAATTGCATAAGCCTTTTTACGGGTTTAAACCCAGGACTACTTGTTATGATACTCCGCTAATTCCTCCGATAATTCCTATACATAAGAAAGTGTCTGATACTGGACTTGAATGTGTTCTGGATGCTAAGGGCATACTGTAAAATCTTTAATATCTTCGTTATTTACTGCCCGATCTTGATAAAATGTTAAAAATAGAGGATATGTCTTTGTGTTACACAACTGAAATAGTTAATTTTATATCACACTGCTATTACAGCTGCTCTAAAATAGATTTTACTGATTTACAGAGTCGGAACGGGGCGTGGCAAAATATTCAATCAATTTAACTGCTTTAACTGCTAAATTTAGTAGCTGTAGCTTTTAGTTAGACAGACAGATATGGGTCAATCGACTTGTTTGTTGATTCCGATTCAGAATATATACATATACTTATATTGGGTCGGACCTGCCTCCTTCTGCCTGTTACGCAAACTCCTCGTCCGGCAAACACAAAAGACAATAGAAACCAGTAAGAAAAGCAACAGTCGCGCGGCACGCGACAGTGGGATACCCTTCGACCCATGATCTAGTGTAGTTAATTTGTTAAATTCATACACATACACATAGGCACATGCTTGAAAATTATTCCCGACAGATGGCGCTCGCGCTTCGCGCTCGCCCGCCTCCCTTGTTAGCTGACACAAGCACTTGGTTTTATGCTCATACTTTCTTAAATAACTTCTGTGTTTACTGTCCGATTGGATTGTAATTTATAGAATGCGAAGATATTTCACTCAGCTTATTATATGTTGAAGTCAGAAAGTTGTATCTTTTATACAGCGCTTATAAATTGAGTTCAAAAATTAAATTATTGATTTGCGGGGGCGGTGGGCGTGGCACCCAACATTTGAAATAAACTTGATCTGCGCCGAGTATATAGGAACCTTCATTCCAAATTTGGTGTCTCTAGCGTTTATAATAGCTGAGATCTGTGTGTTCATCTGGTCAGACGGACATCCGGATATCCGGACAGACAGACGGACATGGCTCAATCGTCTCGGCTAGTGATCCTGAGCAAGAATATATATACTTTATGGGGTCTGCCACGCCTCCTTCTGCCTGTTACATACATTTGCACAAAGTTAGTATACCCTTTTTTGACCATTTTCAATGGTCGAAGGGTATAAAAAGTTATTTACTCAACTGGATTGCTACATAATATGTATATGTATATATCGGACCAGTATAAAATATAGCTGCTATAGGAACTAGTTTTAATTTTCGAAATAACATAAGTGCTAATCAAAGTGAGACATAATATTGAACATACACAATACCATTATATCCTGCACCATTATATTTACTTATGAATAGAGCCATCGGAGAAGATAAGAACCTACTTTCGAGTTGCAGAGAGAAACCTTTCGTTCTTTTTAATTTTGACTTGTTTTAATTAAAGAACTCTAAAAATAACTTTATATCCCTAGAGTATAGTAGCTAATGGAAGAGTATAGTATCTATTGAAAATAAAAATCCTTCATTATTATGTACATAAATCATACTGGTAACATATATATATATTGTCAGAATAGTTTAAAATTTTATGGCTTTCCTTGTCAATGATGTCATTGCTTTATGGCGTTGAAATCACATCTTGAAACGATAATTCTTATGACTTCATAGTGAACTTAATAATTATGGTGGACGGTGTTAGGTCTATTTATGGCCCATTTATGGTTTAATGACGGGCCAAATTGAGCAGCCCAAGATTGCTTAAGAGTTTTCACTACCAATATCCAGTCTTGTAAATCAAAGTTTAAAGATATTATGAAATATTGCACTTATCTAAAAAGTGTTTTTTCAGACATTGCTATAAAATAGGTGTAAATCTCTTAAGCTTTGTCTAAATACTCTCTCTTAGGCATTTCACGTTCTTTAGAACTTCCCGCAGTTAAGTAACTGAAAGGAAATCAATTAGCTGCGAACTAGCTATAAATCTGACACGTCTCGCTTGCTAATCGTAATAGAGCTCATCAGTTACAAGAATCTACAGTTTAATGGGCTAAATCCGGGCATAACCAATCTTAATTACACATCAATTAAGAGAAAGAAAGAGAAGCGCATTGAAACGCGTGCTACCAACACTTTGGCACATAATTAATGAACAGCGGCGCCTCTGCAAGATGATCATCATCATCATGATCGACTATGCTAATATCCAAAACAAACATATTTTATAATAGAGTCCAATATCAGTGACGCCTCTGGGCGAAACTTCAAAATCGGTTTATTAATCGTACAAATATTCATATGAAATTTTGCTTTTAATTGATTTTTATTGAGCTCAGTGAAATTTTTGGTATTTGAAACCCCTAGGACCGCCCGCTGTTAAATGGCACAATTCGAGGGCGGAGAGAAAAAATAGATTAGAGTTTAGATCTATGCAGAATTTAATGAATGTCATGATGTCATCACTTTTGGAATTTGGCAAAATCAACGCCCAGTGAGCAGCGCAGTTCTTTGTTTTGAAACCGTTTTTCATTTGTGAAATTTCCCTGTAATTAACTGTAATTGATTGTTGACCCATGAAAACAGTTTGAAAACAGTTTGATTGTTGCCAGATAAATTTCACTGCCAAACTTGTGGAATGGCGACGGCGGCGGCGCCTAATCAAATTCCATTTGCATGTCAAATAAGCAACATGTCACAGCCAGCGGGAACAACAACAACAACAGCAACAACTGAAATTTAGAGATAGAAATACAGTAGCTGCTGTGGGGCTGCGCATGCGCAGAACACAACGACGAAGACCGCAAAGAATTGGGCTCTGGCTCAGTCTGCTTTTTATTTGTATCTGTTAGATACTTAGATACAACGCGCAGCTGCGGATGATGTCATGGAGTCGTTGGGCCTCTTGTGCGCATGTCTTGCGACGCGGGTGTAACGCCCCAGGGGGGCGTAGCAAATGCCAAACAAACACACACACACGTACAATGACTGAAAAAGACCTGAAAAGCATAAGTAATGGCAATGAAGGAGGAGTAGGAGGGAACTGTCTATTGACTAATTTTTGGCGAATAACTTTTGCTGCAAACACACACAATAATAAAGCAAATCCGCCATAAAAATGAAGACACACACAAACACTCAGACACTGGCACCCATCATAGACAGAGACAGAGAAAGAGAGAGAGAGAGACAGCATCCACTTATGCGAGCCATTTTGTAGTTGGAGATCATAATGTGAGCGAACCTCGAAAATGTTTGGTAATAACTTTTGAAGAGCCTCACTCAAATTTTGATGCAACTGACAGAGCAGAGTGTTGACTCCAGCCTCGACTATTTATTACTATAATAATAATATGTTATTAAGTAAGAAAGGAAAGAAATACAATAGCATGTCATATGGCACAGTCATTTATTGTCCATCATTTGCTTAGTGGCAAGAATGTCTCCTGCTGTGCGCTTTTCTTGGCTCAATACACACAATTTTCTTTACTTTCGATGATCGTATAAGAGATTACCGTTAGCGAGACTGTCACAATGATAAAAGTTCCCTATAAATTAAAGCTCTAACTTGCCCTCTTTTTCAATAGGGATTTTCTCTTTTTGTTTTGGAAATTGTTTTCAGAATTCCGAGCACAAACAAAAGAATTTATAACATTGTTATTGTCTCTGACTGACTTTGACTTATTCGTTGCTGTTGTTGCTGTTGTTGTTGCTGTTGTTGCTGTGACTGTCGCTATTGTTGTTGTTGAAATTCTCCTCAATTTCGTTGTCAGTGAAGCCAAAACTGAATTTTAATTTTCGGCAAGTGATGAGGTAATTTTATGCACGAATTCGAGAAAAAAAAACGGCCAAGCTAACAAAATGACAACAGCAGCAACAACAAAAGCAGCAACAACAACAATAACAATAAGCACAATAACAATTCCCAAATTAGGTAGTAGAATCGCGCTACAGGTCTCATTATAGTGCTATGTTATTTGTGTCTATCTGATCTGAGCTCAGCTAGAGAAATTCTCAATGTGTCATTTCTATCGATCGCTGCGATCAATCGATAATTAAATTCTCCAGATATTCCCTCCTGCCTCTTACAAACGTTCCGGCACAGCTCTCAGCGAGCGCTATAAACATTTATGATCAGATACCGATATTAAAATCATAGATAAAATGAAAATTTTTTGCTTAAATGTTTATTGATTTATGTAAATCTCGACGCTTCGAGCAAGGTTATTGCACGCCTAATCAGCGCCAAGTGCCTGTGTGAGTGTGAAAGCAGCAAGCAAATGAGAGAGGGAGTAAGAGAGACCAAATAAAAAAAGAGAGAGAGAGACTAGACAAGGAACCTCTACTGCTGCTACTTCGCTGTCTTTTCACCAACTGTCTTTAGGCGATGGCAGTGAAAGAAGGACAACAATTGGGAGTTTCTTGCTGCTGTTTCTTCTCTTTCAATTCTTTAGTTGGTATTGATATACATATGTATATTTGCCTCTCTCTCTCTTTTTCTTCACCTACTCCAACTAACTGCAGACTCCAGGTGTAGACTGATAAAAGGAAAAATAAAGGAACTCCATACTCCTGCAATACTTAAAAGGAGACGGAAGAATGCATATCTTACTGCTGCCTTTCTCTCTCCCTCTCACTTTTCACCTACTCCGAGTAACTACAGACTCTCGGGGGAGGCATACTCCTGACTATTCGGTTTCCTTCCTTAGAAGGAAAACAGACATATCTTACTGCTGTCTCTCTCTCTTTTTCTCTACCTTTGTCTCTGTCTTTCTCTTCCTTTCTCTCTCGCTATCTCCCTCTCTTTTCTTCAGCTCCGACAATCCCTACAGACTCTAGCGGGAGGCTGTTTATAAATAAACACGGGACAAATTTAAACATCTTCAGCCTCCTTACACATCTGTCTGCCGCATGTGCCTGCGCGGTCCTCCCTTCCGGCTGCACTAGGTACTTCTCTCAGTCTTCGTCAGTCCTCGCTTCGCGATCCTTGTGTTTATTTGTTGCTGCCCTGTAAACAGAGGAGTGCGTTTCTCTTCTCTTCTCTCTGTGAACAGTTGGTGTTTTATTGTTTTGACTTCGCATCGCGTTTGACACTAAAAATAGTCGAAGTACGATATTTTATGGGCGGGAATGTTCGACATTCCCTATAAAGTACACGTCTTTTGACGAAGATTGTGCAACTGGAACGAGAGCAGCTGCTTGCAGAGTGAACGTGGTTTCAGTAAAGTAGAGCAAGTAGAGGAAACCAAACATCCGCTCTAAGATTTTAAACTCTGTTTTAGACTCTAGGGTACCCAGACCTACACATATCGTTCCTTTTATATTCAAACTTTCGTTTCGCACTTCATTTTAATGAGTTTTCCTGCGAAAGCCTAAAGTTATGCCTCAGTTTGTTTGCTCTATGGGTGCCGCCCTCCATTACATACTTACCACAGATATAGATACACACATATACATACATACATATATAGACCCATAACACTCTACGATGTATATGTAAGTTGTCGCAGATAAGAAAGTTTACGGCGCACCTGCTATCGGCACATGGTAAAGTTTATATTCACGCTGATTATATTGTTTGGTTTTCACCTCTTCTTAATTGATTTTTCATTTTATATACCCCTTGTACTATAAACATATGTAATACTGCACTTTATAGAGTGTTTTTGCAGTTTTTGCAACGTCTTCTAGATGACCTCAACACACTTTGTTGGCTCTACTAGCCAGTGGCAACAGTATATTAGTATTAAATAGCATTTGCAGTATTTATGATATGATTGCAAAACAATTCTAGATCCATTTTGTACTATCCCGTGAATTTATGACACTTTCTGCTTTGACACATTTTTCGTTTATTGGTTTTGTGCTATAAATAACGCATATTTTTGCACATTGCGTGCATAATCTATAGGCCGTCCGATATAGATGTAAAAGGTATGCCGATAAGATAATGTTCCCGACCCCATCTCTCTCCTCCTCTCTCTCTCTTCCTCTCTCTGTTAGTGACTTAGCTGAGTGCCCAGGGCTGGCAAAGTTTTGTTTGCTTCTGCGGTTTTGTTCCATGCCATGGTATGCGCATTTTTTCGTTCGTCTCGTTATCTGTTTTAAGCTTTACTAGCCAGGCACATACGTACGTACATACGCACATACATAGTAGGCCCGATAACGATAAAAGGAATTCACCATACGCAGAAACCAAAGAGTCTTCCAAGAATTTGCTTTGGCACTTTCGTTTTTTTTACCCCGAGCCGCCGAGAGCAGCCGCACGTCAAGCGGCATCTGATAAATATAGTTAAATAGCCGACCGAAATAAGCTTTGAAAATAAAGTAATCGCCTGAAGGTGTTTCTCCAGTGACTACACGACGCGGCTAGTGCAAGCAACTAGACATCGAGAGAGATCCTAGAGTTTCAAGAAGTGCGCGTTGTACCCTAGAAGATACGACATTCTTTAATTTTAAGAACCCGATGCTTTGTCGTAAACCCAATTGGAGACTAAGCCATGGAATACAACAGTATCTTGCGTTCGAATTTCTCACGCAATGAGTACAGACGATATATATCGTTTGAGCGTCAATCATTGGGTAGGTTGAACTTGAACTTTCTTGGATTCTTAGCTTGGCCTGCTTGTCATACATACGAATAAGCTAATTACACAATTCTCCCGGCCTTCGAGCGGAAGTTACCACTTTTATCTGTGTACTGCCAGCGATAAGCCCGAAACTATTCTATATGTATTTAGTGTAGTTCTTTTAGTTGTGTCACTGTGGTGTTTTGATGATGTATTTGGGATATGCTTGAGTTAGAATGTTGTCAAGGGTTTTCATGCTTTATGAACTTCCCCAAGTGTTATGCAATGCCTAAAACTGGCGAATTGATAAACAGCAAGTGAGCTTTTTGTTGTAGATTGTGCTCAACGGGGAAATACCCTGTGGCAATACGGAACATACATAAGTGTGATAAAATAAAGAATAAACCGATATTTATCACTGAAGTAATATCATATGAGTATTAATCTATTATACTTTTTAAACGATATTGTAATTAATTAATGCAAATTTGCGGAATTTCTATACTCAATTGTACTTAGAGCTATAAAACTTTATACTAGATTTTCCAGGAATTTATTGTCAGTTCAGAGTACAGGGTATACATATATAGAGCAACAAATACAATACAACTGGAACATTTTTGGTCAAATTTTTTTGCTGATAAGGCAAGCATTACGGTATAGCCCCGAACAGTTTTGTTTGGGGGAACTTAGTTTGCTATACATATATGGATGTAGTTTCATTCTTAATCTATGTCATTGACTAGGCCGTATCATGACACCAAAATAAGCCATTGACTAATAGCTGCAAGTATTTCGAAGCATACTTGAAAATAGGCATTACGTGTCAAAAACAACCTGAAGGTACTTGTAGCCTTACTTGTTAAGGGTATAGATACTGTAGAGATTATAAAAGTTCTAAGTGATGTAGAAAACAAAGGAAATAATAATATATAATCCTGCTAAAGCAGGGTATTTCCTGAGGATATTAAGTTATTTCTTGCGGAATTCAATCTAAATGTATAGCACCTTTTTGCTTACGTAATTTAACCATATATACATATTTATACGAATCCCTGCCCATATATGCTAATGTCCATTAAGTACTTTAACTTGCGATAACTGTGTTCTTATCGAGCCGTGCAGAAACAAGAAGAGAGGGGAAAAGCTGCCATTGCATTGGTATTGGTGCTTGTCCCGCTCTATCGAGAGCACCCCCTCTATATTGATTGGGGGGTGAACCGAAATCAGAATATATACTAAACGTTTTCGCACTTCTAGGGCTGCCTGTGGTGGCAAAGAGAAAAGCTTGCTAAACCGATTGTTTAATTTTCCCTCTCTTTTTTGTCCCTTTCTAGCATCACAATATGAGCCCGGCGGCTACTCAACGCTGCAGTCAGCGTCGACTTCCAGCCGCGGCTCCACTGCCAACATGACCCAGCGCGATGGGATAATCAAGTTCGAGAATGAGCGCATCAAGACGCTGCAGGAGGAGCGTCTACACATCCAGAAGAAAACCTTTACAAAATGGATGAATTCGTTTCTGATCAAGGTAAGAGCGCGCACGGGCTTTCACAAAACTGTGGCTAATATCATAATACGGTTGTGTCTCTCTCTTCTTTCAATCGCAGGCCAAAATGGAGGTCGAAGACCTATTCACAGATCTAGCCGATGGCATAAAGCTGCTCAAGCTGCTGGAGATAATATCTTCGGAGAAGCTGGGCAAGCCGAATAGCGGACGCATGCGCGTACACAAAATCGAAAATGTCAACAAGAGTCTGGCATTCTTGCACACCAAGGTGAGTACCGGAGAGAGAGAGAGAGTGTGTGTGAGAGGTAGAGAGAGTGAGGAGAAAGAGAAAGAGCCTACGAGTTTGTAGAAAGTGCAAGTCTTGGCGCAGCTGCGCGTGGCCATTGCGTGCTTTGTTTGCCACATGAGACGAGACTGACTCGAGGTGCACAGAGTGGCAGAGAGTGTGGGGGGGGAGGGGAAACGTGAGAGGAAGAGGGCTATACGAAAACGACACTTTGGATGCGCAACTGCCATCAACTGCGGCTGCATAACAAGCGAACGTACGTTGCGGGCCATACAAATATATTTAATTACCTTGTCGGGCAAAAATACCTAACTATTTTGCATACTTTCTAATGCACGCGTTGCATATTTCTTTAGATATTATGTGCATCGTTGTTGTTGCTACTTCACTTGCCCATTTTTATCGCCTTTCGTGTTTCGTGGCACATTTTCCGCACACTTTCTTTGCCTGAATTTGTTTTTAATTGCCTGTGCAGGCAGGCGAGAGAGACAAATGGATTCCATAGACGTTGCTACCCCACAGTGCTTCCTCTCCCCTCTGCCCTCCACTCTCCTCCTCTCCCCTCTGCCATTAGCTGGTCTCTCTTGCGTGCGACATAGTTTCACTTGCATCCACATTCATCCAGCTGTTGCTAGTACATGTTTTAAGCCTAATCTAATTAGAAACAATGGCGCTCTTTAATGCACCTTAAGTGCTATGTAATTTGCGCTTAAGACCAGCAAACAACCACAACAACAACAGTGGCAACAATGACAATCTCTATACGCATTGACACAGTGAAAGTTGTTGGTTTTTGGGCTTGTCTCATCGTCTTTATTGCATTTTAATTGCCTGAAGAAGCTCACTGACCGTACAGTGGCCTAAGAATCGCCGAGACAGCGTCAATGAAGCGTTCAATCGTATTCTTATTGATTATTTCTCCTACTCCCTCTCCTCCCTCGTCGCTTAAGCTATTAATCAACTTTTAAACGGACTAAAAGCTCAGCTGAAGAGATAAAGATCAGTCGTAACTTATGCTTTCTTCGCCTATTTATCTCCCTGCCTACCTGCCTGTTCACGCCGCATGACCTACTATTCATTCAAATGAACCTGAGACAGACTGACAGGCAGGTCAAGCACCTGCGCTAGGTATGCGCTCTGATAATGCGTGACTTGTTGTTGTAGTTGTTGTTGTTGCTGTTGGGGCACGAACTCGAGCTGTGCTTCACTTGCTTCTTTCTTTTCTTGGTCTCTTCGCGTGCTTTGTGTTGTGAAACGGGTAACTCGATATGCGCAGCTTAGCGAACCGGGTAACCCCAAGCAGGCTAGCTGTCTCTGCATCTATATATAGAGTATACAATATACATTTGCCCTACGTTTGCAGGTACGCTTGGAGTCCATTGGTGCTGAGGACATTGTGGACGGCAATCCCAGGTTGATCTTGGGTCTGATCTGGACCATTATATTGCGCTTTCAAATTCAGGAAATCGTCATCGATGTGGTAAGTAAAACAAATCTATATCGAAGATCTTAACTTATCTAATATTCTCTCTTTTATGTTTAGGACGAGGAAAACGAATCGAGCGAGAAACGTTCAGCCAAAGATGCGCTACTTTTGTGGTGCCAGCGCAAGACGCACGGCTATCCTGGTGTCAATATTCAGGACTTTACTTCCTCGTGGCGTTCCGGCCTGGGTTTCAATGCGCTCATTCACTCCCATCGCCCCGATCTGTTCGAATACAGCACGATTGTCAACTCGAAGAACTCCAATTTGGATAATCTGAATCACGCCTTCGATACGGCAGCCAACGAATTGGGCATTCCAAGGTAAAGTAACTCATATATTAATTCAATTCCCCCCCTTATATAATGTGTTTCCCCTCTGCAGTCTGCTCGATGCCGAGGACATTGATTCAGCACGACCGGACGAGAAATCGATCTTGACCTATGTGGCCTCATATTATCACACGTTTGCCCGCATGAAGAACGAGCAGAAGAGCGGCAAGCGCATCGCCAATGTGAGTACACACCTGGAATTTCAAATCAAATGAGCTGGGATGACAGTCAGGGTCGGGGGCAGTGTCAGTTCGTGTATTTAGTTCGATACGCAGCTACATGGGTGGCTGAAGCTGGCGCAGCGTAACGAGCCATCGAGCGATCTATGTAGTTAACGCTCTATTTCACATTGGATTGCAGCTGAGGGTTGGGCCTGTTGGAAAGTTGTCTAAGTCTGTCTCCCTTCTTCTTTTTAGATTGTGGGCCAACTGATGGACGCGGATCGCAAGAAAATGCACTACGAACGATTGACCACGAATCTGCTCAGTTGGATTAGACAGAAAACGTTGGAGCTGGAGCAGCGTGACTTTCCCAACTCCCTGGAGGGCATACAGCGTGAACTGTTGGCCTTTAAGGAGTATCGCACCATTGAGAAGCCGCCCAAGTAAGTGAAGATTAAACATGATACATGATGAATCCAAAAATTAACTAAATCTCCTCTTCCGCCTCAGGTACAAGGAACGCAGCGAGATTGAGGCGTTGTACTTCACCATTAACACGTTGCTGAAGGCATTGAATCAACCGCCCTACAACCCACAAGATGGACAACTGGTTAACGATATTGAGAAGGCCTGGCAGATTTTGGAATATGCCGAACACAATCGGGAGGTAGCACTGCGTGAGGAGCTGCTGCGTCAGGAAAAACTGGAGCAGCTGAATTACAAATTCGAAAAGAAATCAGTGCTTCGCGAGGGTTACCTGAAGGAAATGATTCAAGTGCTTTCGGATCCGCGTTATTTGCGCCAGGTGGATGCCACGCTGAAGAAGCATGAGGCCATCTCTGCTGATATCTTGGCACGTGTGGAGCGATTCAATGATCTGACTGCCATGGCCAATGAACTGGAGAAGGAAAACTATCACGGCAAGGAGCGTGTCAAGCGACGCGAACAGGAAGTCATGGATAAGTGGCGTAAATTGCTGGAGCTGTTGGAGAATCAGCGCTTGAATTTGTCGCAAATGAGCAACCTGATGAACTTGCTGCGTGAAATAGCAAGCACCACCGAGTCTGTGCGTGAGCTGCAGCAGCAGTTTGCCTCCGAGGATGTGGGTCCGCATTTGCTGGGCGTGGAGGAGCTTCTGCAGGCACATTCACTGCAGGAACTGCAGGTCAACACGTACGGCGAGACACTGAAGCGTTTCAATCGCCAGGCACTGCCCTACAAGAGCTCCGAGCATAAGGATTCCGCTCTGCTTGCCCAACGCCTCGAGCAACTGGAGGAGGCCTATGCGCAACTGCTAAAACTGTCGGCCCAGCGTCGTGCGCGTCTTGAGGAAGCAAGGAATTTCCATCACTTCATGGAGGACTATGACAACGAGGAGAGTTGGCTGGTTGACAAGCAGCGCATCTGTAAGACAGGCATCACAGCAAAGGATCTGCGCGCTGTGCTCTCGCTGCAGCAGAAGCACAAAGCACTCGAGGATGAGATCAAGTCGCGCAAGCCGAAATCTTCGCAAATGTCCGATGCAGGCAAGCGATTGATTAGCGAGCAGCATCCGCGTGCCAGTGAGATTAAGAGTCGCATTGATTCCCTGGCGGAACATTGGCAGGCACTTGAATCGCTTGTGGAGCTGCGTCGCCGCCAACTGGAGGATGCAGCCGAGGCCTATCAGTTCTACACAGATGCCAACGAGGCGGAGTCTTGGCTCAATGAGAAAATGGCGCTGGTTAACTCGCGGGACTATGGCAATGATGAGCCCTCGGCGCAGGCCTTGCTGCAGCGTCATCGCGATCTGCAGGGTGAACTTAATGCCTACTCGGGTGATATACTCAACCTGAATCAGCAGGCAGACAAGCTCATCAAGGCAGGCATCTGCACATTGGAGTTGACAGCAGCTGAGCCCGATCTGCCAGAGGTGGAGCAAGAGGAATGGGTGAACGAGACGCGACTGGTGCCCAAAGAAGTATGGGAAGATGAATTGGTGGAGAAACTGGAGCACAAGAAGGTGACTGAAACAAAAATGTTACCTCATGTGCGTTCGCTCTTCCCCTTCGAGGGCCAAGGCATGAAGATGGACAAGGGCGAAGTGATGCTGCTCAAGTCAAAGACCAACGATGATTGGTGGTGTGTGCGTAAGGACAACGGTCACGAGGGATTCGTGCCGGCAAATTATGTGCGTGAAATCGAAGCACGCCCCGTTGCCTGCATTGTGCCCAAGGCGGAGAAGGTGAAGAGTCTGCAGAAGGTGAAGAAGACCATTCTGGTCCGCCAAGTGGTGCCAGTGAAGCGCATCAAGCCAGTGAGTGTGGCACCCAAGCCATTGGTGCAACGCCGCACCTCCAATCAGAGCATCAACGAGAATGCAGACAGCGTGGAGAAGAGACAGCAACGCATCAATGCCACGTACGATGAGCTGCAGGAGATGGCACAGAAGCGACACGCCCTGCTCGAGGATTCGATACACTTGTTTGGCTTCTATCGCGAGTGCGATGATTTCGAGAAGTGGATGAAGGAGAAGGAGCGCATGATCAAGACCGACGAAGGCGATGGCGTCGACAATGCCAAGCGCAAGTTCGAGAAGTTCATCACCGATTTGTCGGCTGCCTCAAAGCGCGTCGAGGAAATCGATGGTGCTGTGGACACATTCCGTCGCCAAGGTCATTCGCAGCTGGACAAGATCATTGCACGCCAACGACAAATCCATCAGATCTGGCAACGTCTCAACAACGCTAAGGCGCAGCGTGAGAAGAGCCTGGAGGGTGCCTCCAGTGTGGAGCTCTTCAATCGCACCTGCGATGAGGCAAAGGTTTGGATGAGCGAGAAGATGCTGCAGCTGGACACAGCTGTCATCACGCCAGACCTGAAGACGGTGCAGGCACTGCAGCGTCGTCATCAGAACCTGGAGAGGGAGCTGGCTCCAGTTGAGGAGAAGGTGAATCGTGTCACTTATCTGGGCAACTCGGTGAAGAATGCCTATCCAGCGGAACGGGACAATGTCAACGCGCGCCAACAGGAGGTGCAGGACATGTGGCAACAGGTGCAGCAACGTGGCAGCGAACTGCGCGCCCGCATCGAAAGCGAGGTGGGTCAGCAGATCTTCAATAACAGCGCCAAGACGCTGTTGGCTTGGATTGATTCTGTCAAGGATCAACTAAATGCCGATGAGTCAGCGCGCGATGTGGAGACAGCCAATAATCTGTTGAAGAAACACAACGATCTGGGCGATGATATCAAGGAACATGACAACGAATTCGTCGAGGTTATCCAACTGGGTAAGCAGCTGTCCGATGGCAAACCCAACATGGCAGAGACAGTGCAGCTGATTGAGCGCCTGAAGGCCGAACAGGATGCCATTCATCGTGGCTGGAGCGAGAAGCAAAAGTGGCTGCTGCAGTGCGTCGAATTGCAGAATTTCAATCGCGAAGCGGACAAAATCGATGCCACCACCAAGAGCCACGAGGCGTTCCTGGAGTACAACAATCTGGGCGTAAGTGAAGAGCTACTCAGAATGAACTTCATCGAACTAATCTCTCTTGTTTCTATTTGCTTACAGTCCTCTCTGGACGAGGTGGAAGCCATACTCAAGCGTCATCTGGACTTTGAGAAGAGTCTAATGGCCCAGGATAAAATCCTCAAGGGTTTCTCGGACAATGCGGATAAGCTGATTGCCAACGATCACTACGATGCCAAGTAGTAAGTGAAATGAGGTTTCTGCAATGTCCCAATATAATCCTCCTATCCCCCACCCCTCAACAGCATTGGTGACCGTCGCAATCAGGTGCTGGGCAAGCGCAAGGCTGTCAAGGATCGCGCCTTTGAGCGCAAACGTCTGCTGCAAGCCTCCAAGGACTATCACAAGTTTGCTGCCGAGGCTGATGACCTCAAGGCTTGGCTGCAGGACAAGACCAAAATTGCTGGCGATGAAAGCTATCGCGATCTGACCAATCTGCCCAGGAAGCTGCAGAAGCACAAGGCCTTCGAGCGTGAACTGCGTGCGAATGAGGGGCAGCTACGCAATGTTAACAAAGATGCGCAGGCTCTGATTCAGGCCGAGAATCGTGTGCCCGAAGTGGAACATCGTGTGAGCGATTTGAACAAGAAGTGGAAGGATCTGCTGGCGCTCTCCGAGGACAAGGGACGCAAACTGGAACAGGCTGCATCACAGCGTGAACACAATCGCGCCATTGAGGATGCCAAGAATAAGGTGGACGAACTGGATGCAGCGCTCAAGAGCAAGGATGTGGGCAACGATCTGCGAAGCTGCAAAGATTTGATCAACAAGCAGCAATTGCTCGAATCGGAGATCACCATTTGGAACCAAAAGGTTGCCGAATTGGTCTCCACTGGCGATGATATGGCTCATGAGGGTCACTTCAATGCCAAGAACATCGAGGATGAGACCAAGGAATTGCAGCAACGCTTCAAAGATCTTCGGGATCCCACACAGAAGCGTCGCGAGAAGCTCGAGGAGAGTCTGAACTTCCACAAGTTTGTTTTCGAACTCGACGCTGAGTTCCAATGGATCAACGATCATTTGCCAGCAGCCAAGTCAAATGAACTGGGTCAGAATCTGCATCAGGCACAGTCGCTGTACAAGAAACACAAGAAACTGGAAGCTGAGATCAAGGGCCATCAGCCCATGATCAATAAGGCGTTGCAGGCTGGACAAGCACTCGTTGCCCAGCAGCATCCCGAGCAAGAGAATGTGCAGGCATTGTGTGCCCAATTGGAGCAGGCCTGGCAAGATCTTGATCTGCATTGCAGCGAGCGAACACGCAAACTGGAGATGTCACTGAAGGCGCAGCAATATCTGTTCGACGCCGGCGAGATTGAGTCCTGGTTGGGTGAACGCAACAACGCGCTGCGATCCACCGAATATGGCAGAGATCGTGACTCTGCGGCCAAGTTGCTAACCAAACACAAGACCATCGAACTGGAATTGGACACATATTCAGGCATTGTCACCGAAATGGGACATACCTGTGCCGCCATGGTGGCTGCCCAGCATCCAGATAGCAAGGTGCTTGCCGCCAAGCAGCAACTGATCGAGAAGATGCTGAAGTCGCTGCACAAATTGGCATCGCAACGACAGATGCGTCTCATGGAGAGCCTGTCGAAGCATGAGTACTTCCTGGAATCGGATGAGGTTGAGCAATGGATTCGTGAGCAGGAACAAACGGCATCATCTGAGGATTACGGACAGGACTTTGAGCATTTGCAGCTGTTGCAGAACAAATTCGATGATCTGAAACATCGCGTTGAGGTCGGCGCCGATCGTGTGGATCAGTGTGAGTTGCTGGCCAAGAAACTAATCGATTCGGAGAGCTCCTACGCCAATGAGGTGGAGAAGAGACAGGAACAACTAAGGTAAGATCGAGTTTGCTCTTGCTGCGTATCAATCCTCACTCTCCTTCTCTCTCTCTCTCCTTTCTAGAACGTCTTGGGAGAATCTACTGAAGCTGTTGAATCAACGCGAACAGAAGCTGCATGCGGCGGGTGAAATTCATCGTTTCCATCGCGATGTGGCCGAGGCTCTTTTCCGCATACAGGACAAAAACGCCGCCCTCTCCTCGGAGCTGGGTAAGGATCTGAACTCAGCGCTGGCACTGCTTCGCAAGCACGAAGGCTTTGAGAATGATCTGGTTGCTCTGGAGGCTCAGCTGCAGGTGTTGGTTGAGGATTCGGTGCGTCTGCAGGCGAAGTATCCATCAAATGCTGCTGCCATTGCACAGCAACAGGACAAGGTGGTCGCGGCATGGAATGATCTGAAGGAACGTTCGACTGCACGTGGTGATCGCCTGGCAGCCAGTTCGGATCTGCAAACATTCCTCACCGATGTGCGTGACATTGTCTCATGGTCTGCCAACTTGCGTGCCGCCCTTCAAGCCGAGGAACATGTCAGCGATGCAGCTGGTGCAACTGCCCTGAAGATTCAGCACGATGCCATCTATGGCGAGATCGAGGCCAGGGAGGATAAGTTCCGTTACCTCAACGAACTGAGCGATTCAATGGTGCAGACCGGACATTATGCAGCTGCCGATGTGGAGGAGAAGTGTGCTGCCATGTTGGATGAGCGACAGAAGCTGCATGCAGCATGGAACAAGAAGAAGATCATGCTGGAGCAGAAGATCGACTTGTTCTGCTTCCTGCGCGATGCCAAACAGATTGACAATCTCTCAAGCACGCAGCAGGCTGCCCTCAGCAGTTCCGACTTCGGTCAGACTGTGGAGGATGTGCAGAACAAGATCAAGAAACATGACGAGTTCGAGCGTGTCATTCAGACGCAGGAGGAGAAGGTTGCCCTGCTGCAGGAGCATGGACGTAAACTGATCGAGCAGCGTCACTACGACAGTGCCAACATTCAGACCATCCTGCAGGGAGTTCTGGCGCGTCGCCAGAAGGTGAAGGATCTGTGTGCCGTGCGTCGCTATAAGCTCGAGGATGCGCTGCTCTATGCCAAGTTTGTGCGCGATTGTGCCGAGGCAGAGTCGTGGATCAGTGAGAAGCAGAAGAAACTGGAGGCGGATGCAGCCTCCTATGCTGAGGTGACCAATCTCGATGAGAAGATTAAGAAGTTGCAGAAACATCAGGCCTTCCAGGCAGAAGTCTCTGCCAATCAGGGACGCATCAAGGAGATTCAAGACACGGGTGTCATACTCATCAGCAAGCAGCATGAATCCTCGCCAGAGATTAAGCAGGCGATCGAACGTGTTCTCGCTGCCTGGCAGGGACTGCTCGATGAGTTGGATCAGCGTGGACGCGGCCTCGAGGAGGCCCAAGACATATTGGAATTCAACAATCAGCTGGACAAGATTGAGGCCTGGATACGTGACAAGGAGATGATGGTGCAGGCCAGCGACACTGGACGCGATCTGGAGCATTGCAATGCACTGATGCGCAAGCTGGACGATGTCGACTCCGACATGCGTGTGGATGATCAGCGTGTCAAGCACATCAATCAGCTGGCAGACAAGTTAATCAATCAGGCACAGCTGCCAGAGGATACGCAGAGTGTGGACAAGCGCAGACGCGACTTCAACCACAATTGGCGACAACTGCAGGGAGCACTCAACGCGTACCGTGCTCTGCTTGGCGGCGCCAATGAGATTCATGTCTTCAATCGGGATGTGGACGACACTGCCGAACGTATTGCCGAGAAGGCTCTGGCCATGAGTTCAGCAGACACTGGACGCGATTTGGCCGCTGTTGAGGCCTTGATACGCCGCGAGGAGGCACTGGAGCGTGACATGTCGGCAGTGAAGCAGAAGATCGATGAGCACGAGACAGCGGCAGAGTTCCTCATTCGTAAGTATCCGGAACGTGGAGCTCAGGTGATCGAACGCAAGCTGCAGGAGCTGCACAAATCGTGGGGCAATCTGCAGAACCTCTCGGTGAAGCGGCAGTCGGTGCTGAATGAGGCATATCTGGTGCACAAGTTCGTGTCCGATGTGCGCGAACTGGAGCTGTGGGTCAACGACATGGTGAAGAAGATGAATGCCACGCAGGCGCCGTCGACCATCAACGACTGCGAGACACAGCTGGAGTTGCACCAGGAGCGCAAGGTGGAGATCGAGGGACGTGATCAGGCATTCGCAGGGCTGAAGCAACATGGCGAGCAGCTGAGCGGACAGGCCAAGCAGCCTGAGAGTGTCAAGCAGTATCTGCGCGTACTCGAGGAACTGCATCAGACACTGCACGAGGCGTGGAGCGAGCGTGCGCGTGACCTCACCGAGGCACATCAGCTGCAACTCTTCAAGGCACAAGTGGAGCAGGTGGAGATCTGGTTGGCCAACAAGGAGGCATTCCTGAACAACGACGATCTGGGTGACTCCTATACAGCAGTGGAGCGTCTGCTGAAGAAGCACGACGCCTTCGAGAAGCTACTCGATGCCGATCATGTGGATGCGCTGCAGAAGTTTGCCAACAGCATTCTCGAGGGTGAGCCCAAGGATGCCGATCTGATCCGCGAGAAACTTGCCTACGTGCTGCGCCGCAAGCAGAAGCTGCTCGACCTGACAGCGGAGCGCAAGCAGCGTCTGCTGCAATCTCTGCAGCTGCAGGAGTTCCTGCGCAGCCTGTACGAGATCGATCGCTGGCTGGTGCAGAAGCTGCAGGTGGCACTGGATGAGAACTATCGCGAGCCAAGCAATCTGCAGAGCAAGATTCAAAAGCACACTGCCTTCGATGCGGAACTGCTGAGCAACTCGCCACGCGTGCAGGCTGTCATCAGTGAGGGAGAGCGTCTGATTCGTGGCGATCACTTTGCCAAGGATGAAATTGCCCAGCAGGTGCAGTTGCTCGAGGGCGACTGGCTCAAGCTGAAGGCAGCCTCGAAGGCCAAGAAGGAGAAGCTGCAACAGGCTCACGAGGCATTGGCCTTCAACCGCAGCATCGACGAGTTCAACAACTGGATGGATGACGTGGAGGTGCAGTTGTCTAGCGAGGATTATGGCAAGGATTTGGCCACCGTTAGCAATCTGCTGAAGAAGCACGAACGCCTCGAAGCGGATGTGGCGCATCACAACGAGCTGGCCGATCAACTTAAGGTGAAGGATGAACAGTTCTTCCAGATGGATCACTTCCTCAAGCATGAGATTCATGAACGCGCCATGGTGACCATCAAACGTTACAACACCCTCCACGAGCCCATTGCCATTCGTCGCGAGAACCTGGAGGATTCACTGAGCTTGCAGCAGTTCCTGCGCGATGCCGAGGATGAACTGCAGTGGTTGTCGGAGAAGCAACTGATTGCCGGCTCACAGGATCTGGGCAGCAGCCTCTTGGCCGTGCAGGGCCTGCAGAAGAAGCACAACGCACTGGAGGCAGAGCTGACCTCACAGGAGCCCCTCATCCAGGCATTGCTGCAGCGTGGCCAGCAAATGATTCGTGACAATCACTTTGCCAGCGAGCAGATCCAATACAAATCGGAGCTGCTGCAGAAGCAGCTCGTGCAGCTGAGAGATTCGGCTGGTATTCGCCGGCTGCGTCTCCTCGACGCGGTCGAGAGTCAACTGTTCTATGTGGAGGCCAACGAGGCGGATGCCTGGATGCGTGAGAAGCGTCCCATATTGGCGAGCAGCGACTATGGACGTGACGAGATCTCCGTGCAGGCGCATCAGAAGAAACTGGAGGTGCTGCAGCGGGAGCTGACTGCCTTCAAGCCATCCATCGACAAGGTCAACAAGCTGGCAACGGGTCTCATTGAACGCAATCACTTCGACAGCGCCAACATTCAGGAGAAGAACGGCGCCGTGTCGCAGCAATATGCGGAGCTACTGCGTCTGGCCAAGGACCGCGAGCTGCGGCTCAGCGAGTGCAAGAAGCTCTTTGAGTACTTGCGCGAAACGGAGGAGCTGCACGAGTGGGTTGCCGATCAAATGACAGTCACGGCCAGCGAGGATTACGGCGAGGATGTGGAGCACGTTGAGCAATTGATGCTGGCCTTCGAGTCGTTTGTGTCCAACCTGAATGCGAATGAGGCACGTGTGGAGGCTTGCTTGGAGCGCGGAGATCGTCTCATTCAGGAGAACAATCCATATCGCAGCTCGATCAAGGCCAAGCGAGATGACACCAAGCAGCTGTGGGATGAGCTCAAGGATCTGGTGAATGCACGCCAAGATGCCTTGGCCGGTGCCAAGCAGGTGCATGTCTATGATCGCGTGGCCGATGAGACCATCTCGCTGATCAATGAGAAGGATGCATCGCTCATCTCCGAGGATTATGGACAGGATCTGGAGAGTATTCAGGCGCTGGGACGCAAACATTCCGTGTTCGAGGGAGAACTCATTGCCATCAAGGAGCAAGTGGACTCTGTGCTGGCAGAGGCTGTCAAGCTGGGCGAGATCTATCCCGATGCCCGTGAACACATCGAGGTGAAGCGTGATGAGACTGTGGAGGCTTGGACAGACCTGAAGGAGAAGACAAATGCGCGCAAGAGCAAGCTCAGCCAGGCGGAGCAGCTGCAATCTTACTTCGATGAGTATCGCGATCTGATTGCCTGGATCAATGAGATGCTTGCCAAGATCACGGCACCCGAACTGGCCACCAGTGTGGCTGGGGCTGAGCTGCTCTTGGCCAGCATCAAGGATCATCATGCTGAGATCCGTGCACGTGACGATACCTTTGCCAATTTCACTGCGAATGGACAGAAACTGATCAAGGAGAAGCATTTCCTGGCGCACGAGGTGGAGGATAAGATCAAGGTGCTGCAATCACGCCAAGAGCTGCTGGAGCAGACACTGCAGCAACGCAAGGAGATCTACGAACTCAATCTGGACACACAACTCTTCCTCAAGGATGCCGAGATACTTGAGCAATGGATAAGCTCACGCGAGCCGCAGCTGAAGGATGCCAAGCTTGGTGACTCCATACCCCAGGTGGAGGATTTGCTGCGACGCCACGAGGACTTTGAGAAGACCGTTGCCGCACAGGAGGAGAAATTCCAGGCCATCAAGCGCATCACACTGCTGGAACAGCGTTTCCGCAAGCAATTGGAGCACGAGAAGTTGGCCAAGCTGAAGGAGAAGGAGCGTCTGGAGAAGGAACGCCTTGAGCAACTGAAACAGAAGGAATTGCAGCGTCTGAATGACGAACGCCGTCGGGCCGAGAAGCAACAGGAGCATCGCAACAATGCAGCTGCCCAGGAGAAGACACCGATCTTCTCCGCACCCATGGTGACCATTGGTCCTGGCAACGCGGCGAGCAGTGCACCTGGTAGTGCAGCCCAATCACCTGCCATCGCGCAGGGAGCACAGCTACGTCCGCCCTTCCAGGAACAGCTGCTGGACGAGCAATTGGGCCTGCAGAAGAGCAGCTCGGGCAGCATTTTCGGCGATAGACTGCGTCGCGGCTCTGCCGATGCAAATGTGAAGCGTGCCGAGAGCATGAAGGTGCAACCCAAGCAAGCCAAACGGACACCATCCTTCACCACGCGCCGTCGGGCACAGTCGTTCCGCAAGAACCAGAAGGGTGAGGGATTCGATCTACCTCCCGTAGAGATCCAAGGCATGCTCGAGCGCAAACATGGTCTGCAGTCGGGTGGCAAAAAGGCACCGGTTCGCTCGTGGAAGCAGTTCCACACGGTGCTCTGCGGCCAGTTGGTCTGCTTCTTTAAGGACGAGAACGATTTCCTGCAACAGAAGACAGCGACGGCTCCGGTTAACATTCTCGGTGCCAAGTGCGAACGTGCCGATGACTACACCAAGAAGAAGTATGTGTTCCGTCTAAAGCTGCCCGATGGCTCAGAGTTCCTCTTCGAGGCACCCTCGCTGGACATCATGAACGACTGGGTACGCAAGATATCCTTCCACGCTAGTCTGCCGCCAAATCTACAGCTGCTCAGCTACGATGAGTCCATGAAGGTAAGGAAGATCACCCGGATACTCCTAAGTAACTCATATTAAATGTTTTTTTATTTCTCTGCCTGCAGCAACAATCGAGCAGCTCGCCGGACATCAAGGTGACCAGCAATGTGGACTCGCCCGTCAGTTCACGCAACTCCTCGCCAGATTCACAGCGTCGCGCCAGCATCCTGCAGAACGTAGACGCAGCTGCCACGCCCCAAATGGCCTTCCTGCAGCGACAGATGCAACAGCAGCAACAACAACAGCAGCAGCAACCACAACAAACTTCCCAGCCCAGTTCACCCACAGCGGGTTATGATCAGAAGCCACCAATACCGCCACGTGGTGCACCTCCTGTGGCCACCACCCGCCAGAGCCAAGAGAATCTGGTCGTGTTGCGTAATCGCCAAAGTTCCAGCAATGGTGTGTGGAGTATACCCTGTAAAATATATATAAATTATATGCTTATTGAGGTTATGTTTGTGTTGCAGACCTAACCGATGGCCGCGCCAACACCCTGCCCGCCCAGAATGGCAGCAGCAAAGACGACAGCATTGTTCTGCAGCGCAATAGCGAGATGAGGCAATCAGGTAAGTCAGAGCACACGCAGTAGCCTCGTGAACTCTCTCGGCTAGTTGTGTATGTCCACACACACACACACACCATATATACACACACACACAATCAATCACTCACTCACACACTCTTCTCATCCAAAAAACAACAACATTGTAAAAACGTGTCCCCTCCCGAAATCCGCATTGCATCGATAGATAATCCGCCGCCATTGCCCACAACGATGCCGCCGTTGGGCAGCTCCAGTGGCCATGCGGCGCAGGTACAGCAGCGCATCAATGCGTTCAATGCAGCCGCCAGTCAACAGCAACAGCAGCAGCAGCAACAGTTGCCGGCGGAGTACTACAACAGCCACGTGGTGCGACAGCAGCAACAGCAGCACTTGGCTTCGCCACAGCGTGTCCCCTCATTGAATACGGGACGCATTGACAGCACGCGCAAGTTTATTGAGATGGAGGCACATGCGCCGGGCAACAGCTACACCGCTAGCAGCAGCACAACCAGCAGCAGCAACAACAATGGACACAGCAACAGCAGCACGTCGACAACCAAACGCACCATTAGCTACTCGAGCAGCGGAGCCAGCAGCAATGGCAATGGTAATATCAAGTCTACAACAACAACAACAAGCACAACAACTACAACGATACAACAACAACAACAACATGCGACAAGTAGTCGCACGGTTTGGCATCTAACGAGCTCACCAACCTCATCGACAAAGTCATCCACCGGCTACGGGGATCAGCATAACAATGCCATCAGTAATCCAAACTACATGGGTCTCCATCTAAATAACAATAACGACGGAATCGGTGGTTAGCACGAACAAAACAACAACAAAACAAACAACAAGAAACATTCATCCTAACCTAGAGAATAAGACTAGTTTAGATATACTCTTTATTGTTGGATAGATTTGGATTCTTCTGGTTATCGGTTACTCTGTCTAAGTTCTCTCTATTTCTCTCTCTCTTTCTCTCTTTGTTTGTCTTTCGTTCTGCATGCCTTGAAAAAAGTTTTGTGTGAAGGTTCCACGTTGAAATCGACCAAGCTAATGCGACGATCGTATCTGCGCACGAGTTTGCAAAGTATTATCTCCTAAAATATCTGTCTATATGTTATCTCTCTCCCGATCTCTCATTCTGGATCTTTGTTCATACTGTTGTATATTTTGCACGCACACTCACTCGACTTTCTCATGCTCCTGCAGATCGTATTGCAAGCTGAAAGTATATATTCAATATATATATTCTTGGTCAGTGTTAAATTAAGTTAGTTAGTAAAAAGAAAAATTATGAAGTCTAGTGTAATTAGTTTAGGGCGGAGCGGGAGCGCAATAAATGTCTCTCTTGTTTGAATTCGCCCCGTTTCGCCGCCGTAGTTAAGCTAGGCTAAGCAATGAAATGAATCGCAAATTATACTTGAAAGTGAACGCACGTCTTTCGTTTCGCCAAATTACAGCCACCCAAGTTTTCGGTAGGAATAATAATTAGAAAAACTCTTCTAAATTTTTCAGTCAGCATTAAAATCAGCATAGTTAGGATACAATTGTTCTTGTCTGCCTGTCGATCTGTTACAACAACTCTCAAATCTACAATTCACTAATTTTAATTCTATTCTATATCTTCTTACTTAATACAAATCTACATGTATATATGTTCTTGTTCAATACATTATTTAGCTCCGATCTGCATGAGAATTGCGACTTCGGCACACCGAAGATCTTCATAGTTACTCGTTACTTCTTTGCTCTCTTTTTTGTGTTACACTGCATGCGCTTCTACATCAACTCTCGCTCGCTCTCTCAGATTCTTCTATATACATATCATACTCACATCCCTCTCTTATCCTCCTCACAGGTTGGGGCAACACCCGCTTTGAGAGCAATCGCCCTGTCTCGCTGCAACCCGACTCCATCAGCTTTACCCGTGTCTCTGCCGAAAGCTCCAGCGAAAGCGAAGCTCAGTCCATCTCCTCCGTGTCCGGCGTGAAGGGCAGCAAGAGCAAAGACGAGCGACGCAGCGGCATGTTCCGCATCTTTGGTCGCAAGGGAGGCGACAAGGAGAAGGAGAAGGAAAAGGATAAACGTCGTTCCAGTCAAACACCGCCACAGTGAGAGGAGACAATCAAAACGAAGACAAAATACAAAAGTTAAAAAAACTAAACAAAATTTAATGCGTTGAACAATCGCAACGATGGTTTTTTGTGTTTTTGATAAATACTTAAACGATGAATGGAAAAAAAAGAGAAATTCTAAATGAAAAACCCACACACAAAAACAAAACAAAATGAGGAAAACATACAAAAATCTGTATTTTACAAATAATAAAGTAGTCCTGATGCGCTGCGAAAAGTATAAACAATTATTATATATAAAGTCAATGTTTTAATTGCATTATAAAATGTAACTGTAAGTTTGTTCGTTGTATGCTTAGTGCTTAAATATAATTTTCGTAAAAACAAAAGAAACAAAATGAGAACCAATAAAATTATTATATTATATATGTGAAGAAAAGGATGTTTTCAATGGGCAAGGCGAATGGTTTTTTCTGGGAAAAGAGATATTTATTTATTATTTATATATTCTGTATTTGTTGAAGTTTTTGATAGTTTACTCATGTAAAAAGATCAGTAAGATCAATAAGTGTCTTGATATTTATAACCATGCAGAGAGTATATTAATTTTGGCCAGGATTTTGCAACGCACCTTAGGAGACATCTCCGACCCTACAAATTATACTATATACAATATATTCTTTAAGACATCAACAGTGGAGTCAATCTAGCCAGGTCTGTCTCTGCAACACAAAATAGTGTCTCAGATCTTAATGAAACATGGCATACATGCTTCTTACAGCTGACGCTGCAAATAAGGCGGGACAAGTCGGATCAGCTCGATGTATCATTAATTTGCCATAGAACCTATCAGCCGATGTTTGTTATTTTCAAGATATTGCAACCGAATAATGTATATCGGACCTTTTGTATATAAATAATCTGCTAACAATTTCATATAAATATAGATCCCATTGGATCAATCGACCGTAATGAGGGTTTCGAAATGACTTCACTTATCAGTTACATTTCATTAAAATCGGACAACTATATCTTATAGGTTTCATAGGAAGAATCAGTTATAAATAAAGGTCATTGATTGGAGTTATTATAGCTGTCAATGAATACTAACAATAATTTTAAATTCTACACCATTATATATATTTAGTATAGGAACGATCTGAGAAAATAACTAAGAACCTGCAGGGGTATAAAACTTTCTGCTTTTCTTTCTAGTTTACTTTGAAGTTGATCGCGATTAAGCCCCAAGTCAATGCGATTATACATACTTATATTCTAAAAGCGAACTACAGATTCCGATTTCATAAGAGATTAAGGAAAATGTTTGTAGATTAATGGTGGGTAGACAGTTTTTAGTACATAACATATTAAAATACAATGTTTAACGAGAGCAACAGTCGAAAGACAGTGGGATACCCTTCGACCTATGTTCCGGTGTATACCATGTACATGCTTTCTAATTACTCTCGACAGATGGCGCTCGCGCTTCGTGATCGCTTCCTTCCCATGTTAGCTGACACGAGCACTTGATGTTATTCTCATAACTTCTGTTTTTACTGTCCGATTGAATTGCAATTTGAAGGATACATAGATAATTCAATCAGCTTAGTATATGTTTACAAATTAACTTCAAAAATAAAATTATTGATTTACGGGGCGGTGGGCGTGGTACACAATATTTGAAATAAACTTGATCTGCGCCCAGTACACAAGAACCTTCATGCCAAGTTTGGTGTGTGTTCACACAGACAGACAGACAGACAGACAGACAGACAGACAGACAGTCAGACAGACAGTCAGACAGACAGACAGATAGACAGACATGGTTCAATAAGTCGAAGGGTATAAATACATATTGAAAGATTTCAAGTCTGTCGGAAGATTAAAAAGAACCAAATAAAAAACTAGAACAACTTGAGTTTTTGATGCATTTTGTACGCATTTTATTATTGGCAAGTAAAACTGCGTTCTTAGTCTAGGGACTATGCATGTCGCATTATTTGGGGGTCAATATTATATATGTAGTTAAGATCAACAATTTCGGGAGAGGGCCCTGCTACCAATCTGAGGGGGGTACTATACGATATAATAAGTAAACTCTTATATAACTATTCAAATGCTAGGGTTGTCAACTGTTCGTTCTCTCGGATTCCTTTTGCCAAGGTGCTAATAGACTCCAGCCTGGTAGTGCACCAGGTTGCCGTGCGTCTGCAGGGGCTGCTGTTGGTAGTAGGCTGCCTGATGGTAGAGGGCAGGCGAGGCGGGCTCGTTCACCTGAATCTGATGGTAGTTGGTGATGGGCTCATGCTCGACCACCTCGCGCACCGTCTGGAACGGATGATTGACCACAATGCGTCGCTTGTGGAAGGTTTCGCTGGTGGCTGCCGCATCGGTGGGTGCAGCCGTGGCGGAAATGACGCGCTCGTTGGGCTGCAGGTGTCGATTCAAGTGGCCAGCGGCGCCGTTGAGCGACACATCCACATCCAGCTGGGGTGTGGGCGTGGCTTGTGTAGTGGGCACAGCAGCGGCAGCTGGACCGGGTGCAGCTGCAGCACCACCAGCAGGGGCTTCAACCAGACGCTGGAACTGTAGGCGAGAGGATTTCTGTTCCCTCTGCTGTTCCTGTTGCTGATCGCAGTCGGGTTTCAGGGGACTTATCGTCGCCGTGGCCACAATGGATTGATCCCGTTCGTTCTCGTGAGGAATCTGCAGATGGATTTGTGCCTTTGCCGTTTGCTGCTCCTTGGGTTGCACCACGGGCTGAGGTGCCTCAACCAGCTGAGCGGAGTCCTGCTTGGGATCGTAGCGCATGCGGGAGTAGGGCACGCTGTACTCCAGCTCCTCGGCCAGAGGACTGCGTTGCCGCGACGACTGATGGTAGTAGCCACTACGAGATACTGCGGGTGATACTGGAGGGGCTGCCCTGTTCACGGACTTGGCATACACAATTGTGGGACCCACATGGCTGCGCAAATAGGGCTTCAGCTCGGCCACATGGGCGGGCGTCTCGCCAACGAAGCGCTGCTCCTTGGGGGGCGGCTGGCGACTGCGTCCCAGGTAGATGTTGTGCTGCGATGGAGGCAGATGAATCTTGTGCTCGTGCTTGATGATCTGTGGACGTGGTGGCGCCTCCTCTAGGCGGGCTGGCTTAGCCTCAACATTGCCGGCATTGGCATTGGGCAGGAACTCCCCGCTGAAGTAGTCATCATTGCTGGGGGGCACCTGATACGCTGGCTGGCGGTTGTAGCTGCCGGCACGCTGATAGCCTCGCTGGGAGGGGTAACTTGCCTCACTGCGTCCGTAGTCGTAGTCCTGCAGCTCTGGCTCCGGGCGAGAGATCACACTCGGCGTCAAATGCTTGCGACTGAGTTGGAACTGATTCCCATTGCCATCGGTTGCAGTGATGCTGGTGCTGGAGCTGGATTGAGAAGGGGGAGATGGAGGGGCTGCCAGGGGCTGTCGATTGCCGTCGACGGCATCGCTGGGATGTGGCTGCTGCTGCTGCAGTTGTGCCTCCACGAAGTCTCCCTTGGGCGCGGCATCGTAGCTGGGCATGGTCGTCACACTGGAGCCGATGGTGGTCACCTGCGACTGCTCCTTGGCTGCGCTGCTTGCTCGATCCGGCTGATCGTAGCCAGATCTGTACTCATTCTGATTGTAGCCCTGTCGATTGTTGTTGTTGTTGTTGTAGGCAGCTGCCACAGCGGGATGAGGATGGCCCAAGGGTAGAAGGGTCTCTCCCCTGGGTATCTTGGCCACAGGATGATCGAGTTCCACAACCAAAGTGCCAGCTGGCTTGATGACCACACGCTCCTCGATGTCGTAGAACTCCTTCTGTATGGCCGGATGACGCACCTCGTACTTCTTGGCCTTCAGCGCCGGCTGCACAATCTGAATGGTCTTGGTGACCACGGGACGTGGCTGGGCTGGAGCCACATAGCCACGTTGTGGGGGCAAGTAACCTCCAGCCTGTTCGCCGTAGTCATCGTAGCCAGAGCTCTCATCCACTGCGGGTGGATACTGATCCTGGTAATCGTCCTGCACGTCGTCGTAGCTGAATCCAGCCTGGTCGTAGCTGGGTCTGTTGTAGCTGTTGTCCACATTGTAGGCGGGCTCGTAGGAGGACTCGAAGCTGCCGCCTCCCAGCTTGGCCTCGTTGGGCAGCGCTGTGCTGGGCACCGCGGGCGGGGGTGGAGGATTCACTGAACCCGAGGAGGAGCTGGAGCTGGAACTGGAGCCAATAGCGGGCGCCTGCGAGGGTTCATAGATGGGCTTGATGTCCTGCACCTGTGGCTGCTCCTGCACATTGGCACTCTGGCTTTGCGGCGCCACTGGTGCAGCCACCTGGCGCTCAAACATGCGCAGCTGCTGCGACTTGGCGCCGCCAATGGACACCGCATCTGCATCTGCTTCGGGACGCAGTGCACTCGAGCTGCTTGAGCTGGAGCTCACGGACTGAGTGTAGCGTTGAGGCGACGGGGATGACTCAAAGACCTGCAGGGGAAGATCGGATTAGGGTTAACTGTCACCCACTTGCAACTGCCACTCACCGTTTCCACAGAGGGTCCGTGGCTGTGGTACGACTGAATGTAGCGTTCGAACTCCTGGTTCTGGCGCAGCTGCTGATTGCGCTGCCGGAACTGGCCGCTGTGTGGCGGCTGCTGGTGCAGCGCAGGGCGGCGACTGTGCACGCGACGACGGCCCATGCGTTGTGGCTGGTTGGGATTGTGGTTGGCAGGAGTCAGGGCCGATGGCTGCAGGCCCTGGCTCTGACGTGGTGACAATGGTTGCTGCTGTTGTTGCTGCACTGGCAACTGTTGCTGCTGCTGCTGCATAGGCAATTGCTGCTGCTGCTGTTGTTGTTGTTGTTGTTGTTGTTGCACTGCCGCCTGTTGTGGTCGCTCCTGCAGCCGTGAAAAGCGCTGCTCGTTGTCCTGCTCCGGTCGATAGGGTCCTGCACGTAGCTCTGCCGGTGCACGTCCATCCACAAAGCTGACATCCGCCGGATTGGTTGCAGGCTGCTGGGCTATGGATATGTTGACATGTGTCGCTGCTTGGCCAGCGCCCACCAGCGCCAGTAGCACGAGTAGCACATGGCACATCATCTTCGGCGTCGTCGACAGCTGCAGATCCTCGCTAGATTGGCTTGCCTTCCTCACTTGCCTTCCCCACTTGCCTTTCTCTCTTGCCTTCCTCGCTTGCCTTCCTCACTTGCTTTCCTCAGTTGTCTTACTCGATTCCTCCCACTCGTTGCTGCTGTTGCTCCACTCGACGTCTCTTAGTCTGCTGCTTGTGAGCGCACGTCGTCGTCGAACTCGTCTTGCCGTGTGACACAGCTCGAAGCATGCTCCGCATTTTTATACACATACGGGGGAGCACGACTAAACAGCGCACACACACAGACACACACACACGTACAGCACAATGCGATCAGTGTCAATGTCAACGCGGGCCCGCTCGGATGGACACCCTGTTTAGGGATGCGTTGCTTGGCCCAGTTCTACAATTTAAGGCATGCGAGTGCGTATCGCATCTGGTGATGCACTCGCTAACAAATTGCACTGCTTAACACTTTGCATACCCTGTAGGAAATCCAGAGTGTGGGGGGTATTGGTTTGCAGTAATAAGAAAGGAAACATTTATGATAAACCAAAGCAGTTGCAACGGGTTTAATATCAATTAAAGGGTATTTGATTGTCATTAATGTCTACATATGCATGTATTATATATACATAGTATATCTAGTAGTCCTCACTTTCATATGGACTTATAAACCTTTCCAGGGTATCTCTGCGTCGAGCTCTGATTGTAGCAACTTTCTTTACATATGTGTTTTTGTTGTTGCCGCTAAGCGACGTGTGGCACGCGCATTTCAATTGCCAAAAATACGCCAGAGACGATGTGCCGTAATTGGAGGCATGCAACATTTTCTCGTAATTGTCGGAAGGTCAGCAACGGCGTCGCCTATGCTGCGTATGAGTGATGTGCAAACGATCGACCTGATCGATTGATCGATTGATTCGCTTTGCGATTTGAACTTGAAATTGGCGCATTTAGCAGACCGCGATTCGCTTTGATTTGGAATGCGAGCTAAACTCGAACGAAATGGAATAAAATAGATGCCCACGTTACACATACGACGCGTTGTCTCGGTCAGGCAAACTTACGCAATTGTAAAAGCTGAGGAATTCGCAAGTGACACCCGCAAGTGTTGCTCCGATAACGAGGGGGAACTTGTGATAACACGTATCCAGTCAGGGATTAGAGAGGGGTCTGCATGGGAGTAAACAACTCACAAGTACATGCATAATTCATGAAGTTGGAGGTGCCTCTGCTTAGGTTCCATGTAAGACCGAACTCTGCTCATAAAGATTTTCAATTCGCTTGTTGATAAAGCGTGAGCTGCATACTTAAGATATGTAAAGACAAATCTAAACTTGAATGGACACAGCTAAAGGGCATGTCCAAAGGGAAAGGCAAATGACGATAGCGAAGAATTAAATAGTTAACCAAATGAAGTACGTAAATTTATTATTAGTTTTTAATTAAATAATTAACGACAGCAACAGTCCAGCGCACTAGCCTGTAGGATACACTTCGCCCTATGTTCCGGTCTAATTTAATTTTCTAAATTCATACACATATACACACATACATATGTGCATTCCATAAAATTAGTCTCGACAGATGGAACTTGCGCTTGTCTGCCTTGACTAACACAAATAGTTGGTATTATGCTCATACTTCTTGAATAACTTTTGTGTTTAATGTTCGATTAGCTTGAAATTTGAAGGAAATATAGTAAGCGTGGCACCCAACATTTGAAATAAACTTGATCTGTGGAAAGTTAACATAAGCCTGCATGCCAAATTTGGAGTCTCTTATTTCTATACCCTTCGACCATTGAAAATGCTCAACAAAGGGTATACTAACTTTGTGCAAATGTACATATGTTACAGGCAGAAGGAGGCGTGGGAGACCCCATAAAGTATATATTCTTGCTCAGGATTACTAGCCGAGTCGATTGAGCCATGTCCGTCTGTCTGTCCGGATGTCCGTCTGACCAGATGAACACAGAGATCTCAGCTATTATAAACGCTAGAGACACCAAATTTGAAATGAAGGTTTATATATACTCGGCACAGATCAAATTTATTTCATATGTTGGGTGCCACGCCCACCGCCCCCACAAATCACTAATTTCTTATACCCTTCGACCATTGAAAATGGTATTGTCGCAATTTCAATCGGATCGAACCATAAACACAGAAGTTATTCAAGAAAGTATGAGCATAACTCTAATTACTTGTGTCAGCTAACACGGGAGGCAGGCCAGCGCGCAGCGCGAGCGCCATCTGTCGAGAATCATTTGAAAGTATGTTCATATGAATATGTGTATGAATTAAACAAATTAAACTACACCGAAACAGAAGTCGAAGGGTATCCCACTGTCGCGTGCCGCTCGACTGTTGCTCTCGTTATAACCGCTACCGATAGGGTGTAAGGGTCTTAGAGAAGGCGTGGCCTACCCCGCAAACTACAATATATTATATATTTTCTGAATCAGCACCAACAGCCGAGTCGGTATAGCCATGTTCCTCTGTCTGTTTGTCTGTCCGTCCGCATAGTAGCTAGTTGGCACTTCGGTGCAAGTGGGTTATCTAACAGTAAATAATAGCACCAACTTGGATATGGTCTGGAGATGGATATGGTCTGATTACAGACTCTGAATGGCATTGCACATATCGACTGTGTTGGCTATGAAGGTCAGACGGGAGTCCAGAGTCAACCCAAGATATTTACCTTTACCCAGCGTTCAAATGATTGGAGGTACTCTTGTATTTCATTAGCGGCTCCAAATTGACTGGCTGCAGAGTATAGGATGCAGACATCATCAGCAAATGTAGCTATGGAATCGTAGTTCCGATAGCTATCGATAAGTTCATAGATGTGACGCGATATATTATAAATTGTAGCACTGAAAAGTTATGTAAGAAAAGTACTAATGAAAATTTATGTAGAATTTCTCCATCTATAATATGTAATAGAAGCTAACAGCATACTCCCCCTCATGATGTTCATCTCTATCGCATTAGGTGTTGGGATAAGGAATACAGAAGCGGTTTTAAAGCGCTTCCTTGCGGAACAACGGCTTTGATTGGACGACTGGGACATAATAAGCCCTGGTAATGGACTTCAAATTTTCTCTCGTCCAGAAATAAGCCAGAGATTGGCTGGTAGCGCCAACTTAGCTTTTTCTTGTAGCCCAGGGTGGCAGACTCTGTGAAAGGCTTGTTGGATGTCTAGGAACACTCCATTGCAGAACCCCCGGCGGTCGAATGCCTTGAGTTCAATGCACTATGGGGAATTTGACCAGTTTTTTTTACAATAATGTGTTTTTCAAAAGTATGCAAATTTGCAGTATTTTAGTATTAACGAATAAGGAACAGATCGAACTTTTATCTTACACCCTGCAAATGTTAACTTAACAGTCCAATGTTAAAATATCAGCTGTTAAAGCAGCGTTTGCAAGCGAACAGAAGTGAAACTTTAAATGCCTCACTTTTCAAATAGCCAATGTAAACCGTTTAAAATTAAAATGGATATTTATTTTTAGGTTTTTTACTATACATTGTTATAAATATTTTGATTAGTTAGTGCTTGTATTTCTAATAATTTGTACATTAAGCGATTAGTGTTAACCTGTAGTTTTAGGAAAGAAATTACAACTTTGAAAAGAGCTACAACAATTTTTTCAAATTTGTTCAGCGAGTGTCTACATATGGTACATATTGTAGAGCTATTAATTCCTTACTCAGAACATCCAGTCTCAAACTGCGTTTTTTCGGTTTTTAAGAAATTTTATTTTTAAGGAAGCAACATATCGATAAAAATGCGTGATTGTGGCGTATGCAATGGGGTGTTCATGAAACACAAAATCCAATATTCACTTTCACTAGTGAGATATCAAAGTGAAACTTAGCATACATACTTTTTATTACTTATCACTTATAAATAAGCCGGAACAAGCCGGATTGGGCCGGTATATCGTATAACTGCCATACATTTTTGTTATATTTCAAGATTGGGCTTTCCAACTTATCTCATCTAACTTGTATTTGGCTCTTAATATGATCTCAAAATTTCATTAAGATCGGACTACTAAACCAAGTTCCTCCTTGAAAATACAAATACCATACAAATATAGAAGCTACATATGTATTAAAGTAATCGTTTTGGCCAGGTGTGTAGCGGGTATATCACAGTCGACTGTAGCTTTAGTGCTTGTTGAGTTGAAATTTGAATGAATTCCACCTAAATCGGTAATTTCTATCACTGTGCGCCGTAAAGATGGAACCCCATCCTAGATAATAAACATCAAGAAAGAAAAGTACCCTCTTTTTTACGGAAATGATGAGGGCATTCAGTGAGGAAAACACGGAGAGAGCTTTCAACTTTTGTAATGTTACATCTATAGCTCATTAATCTTTGATAACGAGGCCTCAACTGTGATGTTAACAAGACTTCCTCCTTATACTTGTAGACTTAAGTTACATACCTTCCTTAACTAACCGTAGAAACATCGTTGGTGTAATCTTTGCAAATAACAAAGCGACATTGACAGTGTTTACCTTGTTAGAAGCCTACACTTCTTAGTTGCCTTGTAGAATTAATCGTAATTTTTCACCACTAAATCTTCCGAATTGTAGGTCGAACTATGCCTTGCAGGTACGTTCAGTGTATTGTGTACGGACAATAAACTCTAGTTTATTATTTCTAATACTAATCTGTCTCACTTATCTAGTATTTATACTATATAAGGCTATGGATTTTCATATGATGCATTTAAAAAGAAATCGATATCAAATCACGCGTTATCAACAGCATTGGCGAAAAGTTGAATTGAACAAAGAACGGAAAACAACACAAATTCACGCTCACTTACATGACGAAGATAACACACTTACTATCTGGGTCTTTTGGTCTAGCCTTTGTTCCCTGTGTTTTTCTAATTCTTGCGATTTTATTTGCGTAAGTGGTGTCATTATTAGTGCGCTATTTTATTAATGCTAACCTTGTAAGTACAACCGTAGAAGTAACACACTAATATTTTTATTAGTCAATTCTTAAACTAATATTCTTAATTTTTCACATGCGCATCTTTGGCGTCAAGTTTTTGATTTTGTTTTGATTAACATTCCCACGCTCTCCCGCTCTCCCGGTCACGAAATTATATTTCTCTCTGACTAAGTTGTGGAGTGCTGTTGTCGTAAACTTCACAGATGTTGTTGTTTTGTTTACTTCGTTGTGCTCGCTAGTTTTGCAGTTTTATTGTCGTTATTGCTTGCTTGCCTGTTTCGGCGCTGTATACATATGTTTCTTGCTCTCTCAAGAAATTTATTTCATTAATCTGTTTTCTATTTGCTCTTTGTTGTCTCCTACATTTTAAAGGCATATTAATTCTCACAATCATGGTGTCGTACTTCGCAGCAATTTGCTTATGTTCTTCTAAGGCGGATTACATTGGTTGCTGGCTCTGTGATAATTTTTGTCACTTAAAATGCTGTGGCCTAACTGTGCGGGCTAGGGACGCCGTCCACGCCAATACTGTGGCTGAATCCGATTTACGGAAAATCCATATTAAAACCAAACTTGGGTTTTATAAGATACGCACAGCTTTCTCTAATCTCCAATCTGAATTTTTGGAGATGGAGGCCAAGTTTAACGCCTTTACGGTTCCTAGCAAACCACCGGCTCCTTTGAGTGTTCCTTTAGATTCGGTCTCTATGTATTTAAAGCTCACCAACCTATCTTCTTCGCAGGCTTCTTCTCCCGATCTTCTAAGCCTACTCTCCCCTATACCGTCTTGCTTTTCTATCTGCACAAAAAAAAAACTAGCAGCAAAGTTACCGCACCCATACCTCTTGCTCCTCCTCTTGTGCCTACTCTTATTACGAGCAATGACAACAACATAAAGGGAAATGTTCCCGCAATAATGCCTGCTACTAAGGCACTGAGTATAAAACCTCTGATTGCGATTAAATCCAAAAAATTGGTGTTTATCTCTCGTTTGGCGCCGGACACTATCAATCGTACATCCTCGCAAGGCTGCCTTTAAATAACTCTACAGTTGAATAATTCAACTTCAAATTTAAGCGCGACATTTCTTTTTTCAAAATTAGTCGCCCAGCAGACTACTTGCGCTACTTCCTTTTGGCCGCCTGACCTTATTGTTAAGGAGTTTACTCCTAAACAAAAAAGCCGAACTGCCGTTAATCTTCCCACGTTAGTCGTTACATCGCCAAAAAATGCAAATAATTCAAAGTCTTCAAAAAACTGAACTTTTCATGCCTCCGAAAATGTTAGGGGTCCTACAAAAAAACTTTCTACTTTAATTCTATCCTATCAAAATGTTAGAGGTCTCTGCAGTAAAATCTCTAGTCTTAATAGTCTTGCCTTTTCTTCCCAAATTATTGCTTTTACCGAAACCTGGTTAAAACCAGAGATTCTAGGCTCTGAAGTCTTTCCAGATAGGTATACAACATACAGGCTTGATTGACCTGACCGACGGGGTGATGGAGTACTGATTGCAGTAGACTCCAACATTGAGTCGGACCTTTTACAATTTAACAATTTAACATTGAACTAATTTGTGTAAAACTACACTTTCCCGGTTTTTTCATGTATATAACCTGCTCCTATATTCTGCCGTCATCGGAATTATCAGTCTACTCGCAACACTTGTCTGCAATTTTTAACCTGTTATGAGACAGAGATCACTTCATAGTCCTGGGCGACTTTAATATCCCAGAATGTAATTGGACATCTAGTGCTGAAGGAAACTTCCTTTTGCCTTCCCGGCAACATGACCTATTTGACGGTTTGTTTGACATGTCTTTGTCGCAGGTCAATCATGTCAAAAACTCTCTGAACAGGTTGCTTGATTAATGTTTCACCTCTGATCCTTCCAAGGTGATTGTAGACAGGGTACAATCCCTTTCCCTACCAGAAAATCCTTATCATTTCACTTTCGAAGTGAATTTCGACTTGGTTATTAGTATTGTGGATAAAAGTGAAAGGCCGTGTAATCGCGTGCGCTGCTTTAAGAAAGCAGACTTTGAAAATCTAAATTCTTAAATTTCACATTGTGATTGGTCTGATTTTTATGCATCAACTGATATGTCAGTTGCAACTTATATATTTTATAACACCCTAAACTCTGTTTTTGATATCTGTGTTCCGTTATTCTATCCATTATGCTCAAGCAAACCCCCTTGGTTTACAAGAGAGCTGTCTCGCTTCAAAAACTTAAATAGAAGCTTATTCAAGAAATATAAGCAAAAAAAACTCACCGCTTGTCTTTTCCCGCTATCTAACTGCTCGTGCAAATTTTACCGTGCTTAACTCGAAATGTTATAAAAACTATTTGACCAGATGTAGGTTTCAGTTTTTTCAGAATCCTAAAAAGTTTTATAGTTTTGTTAACATGAAGCATAGGTCAGTGGTCTTTCCTTCTAAACTTTCGTTTGATAACGCTGAGGCGGACACAGATCAGGCCATGGCCGATATGTTTGCTAAGTTTTTCAAACAACTTAATCTTCTTCTACGCCAAGCATTCATTCTTATCCGTTACTAAACGAAAGTTCACTTTTTAAGGATCTTAGCTTATTTAAGCCAGTCTTTTCACCAGGTCCCGATGGTATCCCCGCCTGTGTACTTAGATATTGTGCCAACTCCTTATGTAAGCCATTGCTCAAATTATTTTCGCTGTCCTTAGACACCGCCTCCTGTCCTTCCATATGGAAGGAATCATTCATTATCCCTTTACTCAAAAAGGGCAGCAAGTCTGATGCAAGTAATTATAGAGGTATCTCGAAATTATCGGCTATACTTAAATTCTTCGAGAATGTTATAACTCCTCACTTGCAACATTTTAGTAGATCCATTATATCCCCTTTTCAACACGGATTCGTGAAACGTCGTTCTACCACGACAAATTTGCTTGAGCTGACATCCTTTGTGGTAAAAGAATTTTAGAAAAATCTTCAAACCGATGTCATTTATACTGATTTCAGTAAGGCATTTGACTCAGTCAACCATTCTCTTCTTGCACATAAACTGAATCTTCTCGGTTTCTCACCAAAACTTCTTAGTTGGATTGTGAGCTATTTAGGTGACAGAACCCAACGAGTCCTCTTTAAGAATAATCTTTCTTACCCCGTTCATGCCACATCTGGTGTTCCCCAGGGAAGCCATTTAGGTCCCCTGCTTTTTACACTTTTCATCAATGACCTCCCAACGGTCATACTTAACTCCCGTACTCTCATGTATGCTGATGATGTCGAGCTCTTTTTTCAATTTAGAAACGACTCCTGTCATTTGCGCCTTCAATCTGACTTAAATTGTTTCTATTCTTGGTGTCGTGCAAATCTCCTTAATCTGAACAGCTCCAAATGCAAGCTGATGACATTCTCACGAGCCTGTCCAAAGTACGTATCTTACTCTCTTTGTGGTTGTACCTTGGAAAGAATTTCCCTGGTTGATGATCTAGTTGTCCGTTTGGACCGCAAACTCAAGTTTTGCGAACATATATCATCAATAGTTAATAAAGCTATGGGTGTGCTCAGCTTTATTAAGAGATGGCCTAAGGAGTTTGGGGATCCTTACCTAACTAAGACTCGTTTCACCTTGCTTGTTCGTCCAATTCTAGAGTACGGATCATGTGTCTGGAGTCCTCAGTACACAGTTCAATCCGCATTGAATCCGTACAGAAAAACTTTTTAATTTTTGCCTTGCGAGGCCTTAACTTGGATATAAATTCAAGGTTTCCTTCCTATCCTAGTAGACTTTTGTTACTAAATCTGCCTTCCCTAGCCAATCGTAGAACTATGCTTGGTGTTGTTTTTATTAAAAACCTTATACAAGGGGACATAGATAGTAACGACTTGCTTACTCGACTACACTTCTCTGTCCCTGGTAGATTCACCCGTAATTATCTTCCTCGAAAACTTTTCAATTGTAGCTCGAATTATGCCCTGCCTGAGCCTTTCAGGGTATTATGATTGGACTATAATAAACTATATTACATTGTTGCTAACAACAACAATAATTCTGTATCTTGCTTAAAATTACAAATCGTTACCCACCTTTCTAGTAACTAATTAAATATATACTTATCTTCTTTCTAGTAACAGTAGTACTTTTTTAACTAACTGCATGTTAGAGCATTCTAATCGCTATTTTGATTAGGCTTTGCTTACTAACACTGACTCTCCTGATCTGATTGGGTTTTTCTGGGTTTTCCCCAATCCTCTGCAACAAATGTTGGATCGGCTCTTTCATTTTTTTATCCCAATGTCAACTCAATTCAACTAATTTCTTTTTTCTTTCTTTTCTCACAGTTAAGATTTTACTTTTAACTTCAAATTATTAATTATACCTATTAATTGTTTTTTTACTTTTAAACAGTCGACTGACCTTAGTCTCACTATAAACTAATTAAATAAGTGATGCCGATTCAGAATATATTTATCGGAAATGTCTAAGTTGCGTTGAGTAATCGCGCACTTTGTATAAACACTTGGAAGCACCTCTGCACGGGAATAAACTTTTATGTCACAACATGACACAAAGCAAATAGTGTGACATACACTGCATGAGAAAAACATAACCCAAAATTAATCACTGCTAAATAAACCCCAATCACAAATTGAAAATTCAATTCCATTTTTCTAGCGCACTCAACTGTAGGATACCCTTTGACTTACATAAGTTCCGTTTAATTTGTTAAATTCATACACATATACAAAATATGTTTGTATTCTCGACATACGATATGAAGCTCGCACATTGCGCTCGCCTACCTCTTTTGTTAACTGACACAAAAACTTGGTGTTATGCTCATACTTCTTAGATAACTTTTGTTTTTATTGTTTAATCGGGTTGCAATTTATATGAAAAATAGTTATTATAGTCAGCTGACTATATTGAAGCAAACAGTTGTATCTTTTTTACGGTGCTTACAAATCGACTTTAAGAATTATAATATTGATATGCGGGGGTGGTGGTCGTCGCACCCATCTTTTGAAAATAACATGCTCTGCGAAAAAATTGCATATGTATAACTTCATGCCTCTGCTTATAATAGCTAAGATCTTGACGTCCAAACAGACAGTAATGTACAGCCCTTCCAATTGTATAAAAAAGAAAAAAACGTTTATTTTGAAATATACGCTTAACTCCGAAAAACGATAAATTTAAATTTCTATCTTGATAATTCAGATCATTATCAGATAACTCCCATTCAACTCTAAACTTTCCAATTAGAATTTTGAGTTTCATGGGAGCTTTGCACTGCTCGAGAGACACTAACTCTCTCATAGAATTCTTTTCTATTTTGGCATTCGCAAAGAACAGTCTGCAGTCTGCGACAAAAGTTTTTTTGACCTTCTAAACACGTGGATTTTTGTAAAAGAAACGTGAAAAGTTAAAACTTTTAAAAGTGCTGCGTTATATTTTTTTTTTTAAATATAAATTCGCCTAACAGCTCAAAATTCTTTAATAGTTCGTAATGCTTACCATGAGTTGCCATATCGAATCCGTATAAGGCAAAATACGGAGAACAACCAATGGTCTGATGGTGAGAGTTTCGCAATGCACAACAATGAATGTGCAGATCCCACTCGGTGTGATTTTCCGAAAGAAAGGCTCTAATGCCTGCAATTAAGGATCTATTAACCCTTTCTGAGGCATTTGATTGGGGAGAATAAAAAGCCGTAGAAATATGCTTCACTCCCAATGAAATCAACCAAGCATTGAAATCAGACGATTTAAATTGAACTCCATTGTCACTTATAATGCAGCGCGGTACTCCATATGCCAAAAATATATGATCTTGCAGAAATTCTTTTATAGGGGCTGTATTAAATTTTTTCAATGGGCACAGCCAATGAAATTTTGAAAGGTTATCAACCACTATGAGTAAACCAATATATCTTCGTTTGCTCCTCGGATAGGGGCCTAAAATATCTACATATAAACGTTCAAATGGCCTGTCAGATATGGCTGGCTTACCCATAGGAGGTTTTAAGGATTGATTTGGTGCCTTAGTGGATTTACACACATCACAAGCGCGAACATACGAGCGCACCTGTGACACCATGCCTGGCCAATAAAAGTTACGCCGTATAAGCTCCAAAGTCTTAGCCATGCCACCATGGGCGGTCACTACCGACTCGTGAGCCCAACAAATGACACTTTCTGTCAATCCTTTGAGTATCCATAGCTTCCATGCCTGCTATATACCTAAATCTGGGCCATCTTCATGTTTAGTTCGAATATATAAATATTTACCTAATATTTTTAAATCTGGATATTTTCCTTCCAAAGTTTCTGCTTCATTTCTCATTCCGACATAATCTGCCGCATCAAAACATGCAGAGTCGAGATCAATTTCTGGCTCAATCAGCTCAATGGCTGACACATCCTCTACGTGCATTCTTGAAAGGGTGTCTGGCACTATATTTTCGCTACGCCTCCTATGGCTAATAAAGAATCTATAGCCCTGCAACCTGCCTTTAAGATTCGGCTGTCGCATAAGCCATAGTAAACTAGCATGGTCTGTTATGAGCTCAAATTCTTGGAGATCCAAATAACACCTAAACTTTTCAATTGCCAACACAGCCGCCAAGCACTCACGTTCGGTAACGCTATAATTGCGTTGTGTCGTGTTTAATTTTTTGGACATAAATGCCACTGGGCGTTCAACATTATCATGTAAAAGCTGCACAAATACAGCACCCACCCCACAACCGCTTTCGTCGTAATGTGCGAAGAATTTTTTAGAGAAATCCGGGTTTTGAAGGACCGGTGCCGATGTGATTACATTCTTAAAATTTTGGAAAGCAGTCTCCGCTGCGTCTGTCCATAAAAATTTCTTTTTAGTTGATAGGACTTCAGTAATCGGGAAGACTAGTTCAAAGAAGTTACTGATGAATCTCCGATACCATCCAGCCAGGCCTAAAAAGCTTCTCACTTGTTTGATCGTCTTAGGGGATGGCCATGTTTTTATAGCCTCAACTTTGTTAGGATCAGTCGCGATACCACCATTTCCTATAATGTATCCCAGATATTCAACTTCTGTAACGCAAAAACGACTTTTAGCCACATTAAAATTCTGCTAACCTGATAAGAATGGAAATATAGCACTTGGTCTTATGCACATACTTTCTTAAATAACTTCTGTGTTTATTGTCCGATCGGTTGGCAATTTCGAGAATACGTAGATATTTTAATGAGCTTAGTATATGTTTAAGTCAGAAAGTTGTATCTTTTATAAAGTGCTTACAAATTATTTCAAAAATCAAATTATTGATTTGCGGGGGCGGTGGGCGTGGGCACTTAATATTTGAAATAAACTTGATCAAATAAACTTGACCAAATTTGGTAACTCTAGCTTTTATAATAGCTGAGACAGACAGACAGATATGGCTCAATCGACTCGGCTTGTGATCCTGAGCAAGAATATATATACTTTATGGGGTCTCCGACGCCTCCTTCTGCCTGTTACATACATTTGAACAAAGTTAGTATACCCTTTTTTGACCATTTTCAATGGTCGAAGAGTATAAAAATTCTCCAAAAATTTCCATCCCTAAGATGACACGCTTGTTTTTTAATGGAATAACATAAAAATCGATACGTTTTGTTAGCCCATTATAGGCTACATCCGTGCTAATAAAACCAGTTATTTGGTGGCTGCTTCCATCAGCAGTTTTCACACGTGATAATATTTTTTTAAAACTTGGACAGGAAGAACAATCTTGGGCAGCCAAGTCTGCTCCCAAACAACTTATATTAGCTCCTGTGTGTAATAAGCCAATTTCTATTAGACCTAAAAAGGTAATATAAGCATAAAGACGACCATCTGTCTGGGTGTCTACAACCGAAGATACAAGCAGTTTACGCGTGCATTTAATCTTATGCCAGAAATTACGCATACGAAGAGTGTTTCGTTTTGTAACACGATCAAGGGTAGTTACTTCTCGCTACAAAACGACATAGTTCCGCGCGGAGATATGTCGTTTTTAGTTTGGCGGAGATATGTCGTTTTGAAAGCGACATAACTCCGTCAATAAAAAAACGACGGATATATGTCACCCTTAGTTCGCCGAAGATATGTCGATTCAAGTTTTGAGAAAAAGCGCGGCAAGGAAACAATTTTTGAAAAAAATAAAATCGCGGCGCACACGTGATGTATTACAGCGTTTTAGGCTGTTGAATATCATCATTGAAATTACACATCAAACGACATTCTATTGTGTTTTTGTTTGCTGGTCGCCCCGAAATTCTGCGTTTGCGTCAATCAACCGGCAATTAACCGTTGTAACGGCATAAAATTTCTCATTTTTGTGTCTGTCGCAATTTTTGTTAGAAATAAATCACTTGTAGGACACTGTGCGCATCATTATGACATTTTCTCAGAATTAGCGCCTCCTTTGTTAGCTGACACAAGCACTTGGTTTTATGCACATACTTTCTTAAATAACTTCTGTGTTTATTGACCGATCGGATTACAATACGTAGATATTTTAATGAGCTTTGTATATGTTAAAGTCAGAAAGTTGTATCTTTTATACAGCGCTTATAAATTGAGTTCAAAAATTAAATTATTGATTTGCGGGGGCGGTGGGCGTGGCACCCAACATTTGAAATAAACTTGATCTGCGCCGAGTATATAGGAACCTTCATTCCAAATTTGGTGTCTCTAGCGTTTATAATAGCTGAGATCTATGTGTTCATCTGGTCAGACGGACATCCGGACAGACAGACGGACATGGCTCAATCGTCTCGGCTAGTGATCCTGAGCAAGAATATATATACTTTATGGGGTCTGCCACGCCTCCTTCTGCCTGTTACATACATTTGCACAAAGTTAGTATACCCTTTTTTGACCATTTTCAATGGTCGAAGGGTATAAAAATCATTTGGTCTCGTGTATGCGCAAAAATCGCAAATGTGCGCATCGGTCATTTTACTTCGTTCAGGGTTTTCCCCAATCCCTGGCAGCAAATGTTGGATCAGCTAATTCTTGTTTACCCCAGTTAAAATTTGTTACTTAACTTGTGATGCGAAAACGTGAAGAAGGATTCATCTAATATTATAAATTTGTCGTTTGTAAAGTGTTCACGGAGAAGTGCACGGCAGCATATTGGGATTTTGATACCCTTCGCCTATTGCAATAGACACTTTTTTTGGAATTTATCCCAATGTGCACTGCAGTGGCCAGTGCACTGGTTTTTGGATCCAGCTGTTCCAGAGAAGAAGCAGAACAGACGTATTAACAATAAACACTCGGGGCAGCTCGAGTACATGGTAAAATAATACAAACGCTACAGTCAGGTGCTGACTGTATAAGGCCATGGATTATCTTAGTATACCGTAAAAAAAGTTTGTAAATAACAGAATAGAATCGCCACTCGAATTTTCCACCGATTATCAAAAATAATCAGTACCTAGGGAAGACCAAGGGGAGGCTACTGCAAATGTAATGGGGCTAGTTGTTCTTAAAAAGTTAAATTTTGGTGACCTACGAGTCGACTTGAGATGTTCTGCGCAACTTAAATGTTCCCCAAATTAATTAATTTCTGTAATCTGCAGACATATGTAGATAACTTATTTATATTCGGATATTTATAAAAACTCGCTATGAAAATTGCGCTTTATTTGGATCAATATTAAAAAATAGAAAAAAACCACAATCGCGCTAGTTATTACTGATTTACAGAGGCGGAAAGGGGCGTGTCCAAATTTTACAAAAACTTTGAGACACTGCAATATATATGTATGTTGTCGCAAAATTTGATGACTGTAGCTCTTATAGTTTCTGAGATCCAGGTGTTCATACAGACAGACAGACGGACAGACAGACATGGCTCAATCGACTCGGCTACTGATACTGATTCAGAATATATATAGTTTATGGGGTCGGAGATGTCTCCTTCTGCCTGTTACGCACATTTCCGTTCCGACAAACACAATAGACCATGAATTTTTTTAAAATCCATGGCCTAAAAAAACTGATTCAGTCGCATTACGACAGCGGAACGATAAGCATGCGCGTTCTCCTTTGCGCTGTGTGATCGTTTCCGCGTGTATGTCTGCACAAGCTCTCATATGAATGTATTCGTTGCTTGTGAAGTTTGTCAACAGCCAAATGCACTGGCAGTCTAAAGTCCATTGAGACTGAGGCAGAGTGGGCAAAAATGGTTATCTTAAGGGCGAAAATTGGTAAAGGTTAAATAGCTGCATGCGTCATTGCATGGAAAATGGTGAAAAAGTGTATATTTTAATTCTTTTTTCAAATGTATGTAACAGGCAGAAGGAGGCGTTGGAGACCTTACAAAGTATATATATTCTTGCTTAGAATCACTAGCCGAGGCGATTGAGCCTTCTCTGTTTGTCTGTTTGAACGTCAAGATCTAAGCAAAGAGCATCAAATTCGGCACAAAGGTTTTTGTGAACTGTCCACGCATCAAGTTTATTTCAAATCGCCCGGAAATCCATAATTTAGAAGTTACAACATTCTCACTTAGACCTATACTTAGCTGACTATAAAATCTATCTATAAAATGTTTCAATCCGATCAAACAATAATCATAGAAGTTATTAAAGCAAGTATGAAAATAACACCAAGTTATTGTGTCAGTCTATCTGTCAAGAATAATTTGAAAGCATGTAAAATACATATGTTTAAGTGTGTGAATTAAATAAATTAAACTTAAACACCTGAACATAGGTCGAAGGGCATGCCACTGTCGCGTGGCGTTTGACTGCTGCTCTCGTTTAAGTTCAGGCTGTTAATTTACCATATTCAGGTTATCACAAGAGTTTGCAATGTATTAATACTAAAATACTGAAAAGGCTACTGAAAGGCTTGTAAAAAACAGTTGAAATTCCACGTAGTGCAGAGGACGGACATTCAGAAATGACTAGTTTACTCACCTGTTTATGGTTATTGATAACTTATGTATATTATTTCAACATTCAAAAAATACTCCGTGGAAAGATATGCAAATATCGTCCCATACTCTACGGAACAATAATACATAAATATGCGTGTTTGACGGTCGGGTTAGATGAGCTCTACGCGAAACTGCATATGAAAGAGCGGCGCGGTGATGGTGTTCCCGACGGCAGCGTATTTTCCGAAAGTATACCTGTCATAAGGCCTGCGTTCTTTGAGGCTTTCTTGTTTTCTCACATGCTGTCGATTAATAAGCCGGAACGATCGAGTACCGTTTCGAAAACACAACAGAAAAGCTCGACACAGGGTTGCACTGGTACGCAGCACGTTGAGACTCCACGCGTGGTGCTGAATCTCAAGGACACCTGGCCAAAGTCACCGTCATTTTCGGCCACTGGCGTAAGCACCTCTTCAACGAGCAGCTGAACCACTACCGTGCCGTACAACAACCCCAAGCCACTAAATGGGGGCAACGTATCGCCCAACACCAAGAGTAACTTCGCAAGCGCCTCCAGCAAATTGACGGCCAGAAATAAAATGCGTTCATCGTCAAAACTGTCTATCAGTTTCAATCCCAGCTCAGATGCTGTGCCCTTAGTATACGAAAGTTCCTATTTTAGCTCCCTGGATGAGCGTAAACTCGAACGGCCGCAGCTTAAAATCACCAAGAAGAAACTGAAGCCAGCTGACGGAAGCCTTCAAGGAGCTCAAGTGCAATGTACAAGTAATTCAAAATGCAACTGTTGACGAAGTAAAGAGCACTGTGGAAAAACGTAAGTTGGGTATTTTATTCTATATTAAAGGAATTTTTTAATCAAATTGCCATAAAATTTGTCGCATTTTCATAAATTTCTTATTTTAGTGGAATCGAAAAACTTTGAAGATTGCTCGGCACTGGTACTTGTCATGCTGAGCCATGGTCAACGTCATGATGAATTGTCTGCTATGGATGGCGAATATAATCTGGATGATGACATCATCTTCCCCATAATTCGCAATTCAACGCTCCAGAACAAGCCAAAGATTTTATTTGTACAGGCTTCTAAAGGGAAAATGAAAATCGATAGTTTTGTAACGGATTCGGGACAGGTAATATAATTCTGGCGCCTTTAATAACTACGCTATATTCTATCACATATTTGCCTCTCGACATAGCTCAATGGAATTCCAAAAGATATTCTTAAATGCTATAGCACCTATGAGGGCTATGTAGCGTACCGCCGTGAAAGCGGAACCCCATTTATACAGTCATTGTGCAAGATACTGCGAGAGAAACCAAATGTTGATATTGCAACAATCATGGAGGAAGTGCGTTTATTGGTAATGAAGATTACTGAGTGAGTAGAGATCTTGGCGATAACTTTTACCTTAAACTGATAGAATCTTACGTGTTAGTTGCAGAAATCATCAAATACCGTCAGTGACTACCACAATGACCACAAAATACGTTTTTGGTGATTATATTTAAGCCTTTGTGATATTTTATCCTGTACCAGTGCCAAATATTAGACGTACTTCTAAACGACAAATGAAATTAAATTAATTTTAAATTTAATTACCTTAAAATTTTTAAATAATTCTTTGTATCTAATTCAGTTGACTGTATTAAGTTGACTTTAAGTTAATTAAATAAATTAATAATGTTTCAACAGTATTTCGTTCACTTAGCGGACCCGCTTAATTCCTGAATACGTGAATTTTGCGCTTATTTATATGCAACACAGCGGTCACGAAGGAAGGAGTTATGGTCCACTATAAAAAGACCTGCCAAAAACACGATACAGGGCCAAACTTATTGATGTGATGCTTGTCGGTAGGCTTAGATTTAAAACAAGGTGTTATCGTGCGGTAGTCAAAGACCGGATTTAGGAAACGATACATGTACATATGGACATGTGTATAAATATATAAAATTTAGTTACATTAATTACCATTATTAATTAAATTATACTGGAACATGGGTCGAAGGATATCCTACTGTCGTGTCCCGCTAGACTGTCGCTCCCGTTTTGATCTCATTTTAATAAATTGCTTTGAAGCCGTTTTCCCGGTTTTTCTATTTGATTTGCAATTATAAATTGAAACATCTAAGAAAAAAATAGTTCCGAAAAAATTAATTAAATTTATAAAATACTCGTATAAAGAATTATTAGCCCTCCTCTTTAAGAAATTATCAGACATCAATAATTTGTTTTTCCTTGGCGACTAAAAAATTCAACACAATTTTAAATTGTTTAAGGCGGTTGTCTATTTACATGGTTTTGCAATATCAAAATTAATATTTTCACATATTTCGAATCTATATAGTCTTCTTAATGTGGACTGAAAAGGATTTCACACAATTAATTTTCGTTCACGAATTATGGGTTAATGTTCACTTTTGCGCTTTGCCCTGCATAGCCGATTAATTGTTCAACTTTTTGTGCGATTAAGTTTTCAAGCTTGAGGTCTTGAGGTCTTATTTCCAAAGTCTGATGTTCGATGTTCAACGATGTTCAAGACATAAAAAATACAAACTGTTTCAACCTTAATATATGTACGTAGTTAAAAAAAACATGAATAAAACACAAGAAACCGTATCATAATAACATGCCTAGTGTTCTTGCATTCCGCTGTTAACAATACCCTCGAAATGAGCGCATATAAGTAGTTAAGGAGACGACCGCATCCAACCCATTTTTCGAAGAGGAGCCAACGGGAATTCCCGCTTGTGTACTTTGTTTAATCACCGTTCCGCCCTGGTGAAGGCGCCAGTATTTTTCAGTATTTTTGTTTCTCTCGTTTGTAAGACCAAAAACAACCACCTTCTCTAGGGAGGGAGGGCTTACATTTTACTGTAAATGTCTGGCAACACAAATGGCTGCATTATCGGAAATTATCGATGGCGCGCAATTGCTGCAACCACTAAACATCTATGCTTAGTGCTGCAACCGTGTTTTCTAGCGGGAATAGTTACTCCACTCGCCACCAGATGGACGCAAATTTGTGATTCCATATGATTTTGTATTGCTCAGCATTCCGGCAGATGGCGCTTTCAACTCAGCTGTTGTGTTCATCGATAGATATTTATCGGTGCAAGTGATGAACACGAGCGAACTCCAATTTTATTATTTAACAATTTAAATCTTTAATATGCACATTTCAGTGTGATGTGAAAAGTTGAAAAACAAGCAAGTCGGATAAAACGCGTTCGGAGAACAGAGAGAAATGTAAAAAACGTACGCAGTTCGTGTGATTATTTTGTATTTGTGTTGGTGCAAAGAGAATTGCAAATTGTTGTAAATTCTGTCTGTTACTGCCTGCGTCTGTGTGTGTGCGTGAGTGATAAGTGCAACACGCAAATAAAGAACTGGGAGAGCAAACAGCACGCAAAACACAAATAAAAAAGCAATTGAAAGGTACAAATTTATATTTCTCGTTGTCGCATATTCATGTAGATATGTAGGAAATTATATATCAATCAAAATTAGCGCTAATTAAATATGTGAATTATATATTATTGTCTTATAAAAACTCTCAGTCTGTAAAAAGTGTAAGTGAATGCAATTGATTTATTTAAAATGAATTTGTGTAAAATATTGTCAGCATAACGAACTATTTTCTAATGTTATATTGGAACACCTGAGTTACTCATCCAATGTGAGCATGGAAAAACTCGATGCTTTATTTGAAAATTTCGCTGACGCGGTCGGTTTGACATGAGCCTGAGAGTCAGAGGAGGCCTGGAGGCGACACCGCTCTCTTTAATGGAATGAGAAAATCAATAAGCTCGGCAATGGGGCATCTTAGGTGCCGGTCATGCCTTAAAAGGAACTCATTACTATAATTGCCAACTCTTTAATTCACTTCACTGCATTAACAATAAATGTAAAAAGGAATTACATAGAAAGAATTTACAATATTAAATACAATACATTCATAATATATTGAGATTAATACCAAGATAGGTTTTCCTTATTCACGTTTATTATTCTTGAATACAATGTATTTTATAGACTTATTTGTAGATTACTGTACTACATACATATACTTTTACTACTATTTATACTTCTCATGTAAATGCGTTCCTTGAGAACTGACAATGTGCAGACATTATGAATGGTTCACTTTCCCATAGCTGAAACAAGTACGGATAATTATGAAATGTGCCCGCGCTACTGTGCGTCTTGAGTGCATCCAAAAATAAACGGTAAACGAACAGAACGGCACGTTTAACACAAAGATATGAACAACAATAATGGTTCTAGAGACAGTGTCGACACTTGAATACCCTATAAAATCCTTGGATACTCAAATGCTAAATATATTTTATTATTATTATACCTTTCGCACATAGTAATTGCTCAAAAAGGACAACAAACTTTTGTTTTATATTTATTATTATATTATATTTACCATAACTTTAATACAGAGTATGGAGATTACAGTTTTTGTTTGCAACGATTGAAGATATTTTTATTTCAGTTTCAATTGAGCTCAATTAGACTCTAAAGAAGCTTCCCGCTCAGCGCAATGGGGTTGTCTTTCTCATTGTTGTCGTTTTCCTTTTACTTTCATTATTCACTATAGGACGCAATGCGTATGAGATTCTTATTTATGGCTTGCATATGATTTTCCGAATTCCATATGTTACCCCAAAAATGATATATATAATTGCCTGAAACTGAAGTGTAAACAGAGTAATGTACAAATTGGTGAATCAACCAAGGAAGGAGAAGAACTTAATATTTTTTATATACCATTTTAATCCGCGATTTTAATAATTACGGCTGTTTTCGTTTTACAGAACTCATTGTATTGGTGAATGCCGAAAATGGACAACGAACAGCCACATCAAGAGCTGGTGAAGTGTGTCTTAGTTGGAGACACTGCTGTGGGAAAGACGCGTCTCATATGCGCCAGAGCCTGCAACAAACATGTCTCGCTGTCTCAGCTGCTGTCCACGCACGTGCCGACCGTGTGGGCGATCGATCAGTATCGGATATACAAAGACGCAAGTGACAATCTGCTAAACTACAAAGAGATTCTTTAGTCACACTCAGCTCTCATTTCGATTTACAGGTACTCGAGCGATCGTGGGAAGTGGTAGATGGTGTCAACGTCTCGTTACGTCTGTGGGACACATTCGGTGATCATGACAAGGATCGCCGCTTTGCCTACGGCAGGTTAGTTCTCTTCATTCGTTGGGTTACGCTGTTGATTCATATTAACCTCCTTTCTCTTAGATCTGATGTCGTGCTGTTGTGCTTCTCCATAGCAAGTCCGATCTCGCTACGCAACTGCAAGATGATGTGGTATCCAGAGATACGTCGCTTCTGTCCAGATGTACCCGTCGTGCTTGTCGGTTGCAAGAACGACCTGCGGTACATGTACCGCGATGAGAACTATTTGTCCTACTTTGGGGAAAAGGGGACGTTTGTAAGGTACGTTGCTATTCAATAATGATAGATAGATAATTAATAATAATATTGTATTGAAATCACATGTAGAATCGCATAGAAATCAGCCTTAATCAAGAGCTTTATAAGTATATAGTTGTATAATCCCTTTCACTTTTACTCTACACAGGGCTGCACTGAAAAGTGATTTGGTCATGCCTGATGAGGCCCGGGCTGTTGCAAAGGAGCTGGGCGTGAGCTACTACGAGACCAGCGTCTTCACATATTTTGGGGTCAACGAAGTCTTTGAGAATTCCATTCGTTCGGCATTGATTGCACGGCGACAGCAACGCTTTTGGATGACGAACCTGAAAAAGGTGCAGAAGCCATTGCTGCAGGCACCTTTCCGACCACCAAAGCCGCCACCACCGGAGGTCACTGTCATGGTTGGACATTATCGCCAGGACATCTACAACATGTTCCTTTCACAAGCGTATGCCGACCTAATTCTCGTTGCGGGCACAACCAAGTTTGCTGTTCATAGATTCATGCTGGCCGCCGCCTCAAGCACGTTCCAACGGCTCCTGAACACGGAGCTGAGTGACATGGGTGGTCGCAGCAGCAGTGAGTCGAGCATGGTCAGCTCAACGTTCGGAGAGGCGACTATAGCTGACTTCAATGATGATACCGAGTATCTGATACGATACGAATCACGCACACAACGGTAACTTATACTAGTTCTGAATGTTGTAGCTTAAAACCCACTATTTGCAATTCTTTCTCTTAGAAGCATGTGGGAACACTTAAAACGACGATCAAGCTATCAGGCTCTGCCGTTGGTGGAGTCCAAGCGCTCCAGTGATTTGCACAAGGAGCTGCATCATCCCGTGCTGCAAAGTCTACGCCTGGTGCAGATGGAAACGCAACGTGGCGTCAGCGCTATCCAAACAATCGTCACATTAAACAAACTAATCTCACCTCAGTCACTACATCAATGCCTTAGATTCATTTACACCGGCACCATTGATAAGGAATGCAGTAATCTGCAGGTAATTCTATTGCTGTGACCTTTGATAATGTCATCGATTAACAAAGTATTCTTTACTTCTCCAGGAAATAAGGGAAGCTGCCGATTTCTTAGAACTGCCTCAACTAACCATGTTACTTTCCAAGCCACTATGCGTCATGGACAGTCCAAGTGATGAACCAAATCCACATATTTGTCTTGTGAGTTTCTGCCTGGCATAATCCAGAATGTTTATCTCATCAAATTTATATTTACAGCGCATAAAGGAGAGCATGGAAAGACACTGTATCGGAGACGGTTGCTTTACCGATGTAACCTTTGAACTAGATGACGGCCTAATGAAGGTAAGGATTAAGCAGAAGACCAATTGATGTTTTGTATTGGCTTATGCATTGGAACAGCTGAAATGCTTAAGATTGTAATCTCATTAAAAGAGATCTTTTTTATTTAAAGGCCCATCGAGCTGTGTTGGTGGGGCGCTGCGATGTGATGCGCGCTATGCTTTTAGGAGACTTTCGCGAGGCGCACTCTAATGTGGTAAGAGGAACAATCAAATTGTTAATTTTAAATACAAACTGATGATGGAATTTCTTAGATTGTTTTCCCTGGTGTTACCATCTACACATTCCACAAGCTGCTTTGCTATCTCTACACTGATCAGATTCCGCCCATCTCAGCGGTTAAATGCCTCAATTTACTGGAATTGGCCAACCGTTTGTGCCTCCCGCGCCTTATCAATTTGATCGAGTGTCGCGTTATCGAAGATCTCACAATCATTTCACAAAATGAAACCAATGAAACGGTGGATCATTGCCTAAAGTTGCTGGAGCCAGTCAAGGTGGGTGAAAATAGCCGATTCAATAAACTGATTAACTGACAAACTGATTTCTTGAATTCATCGACAGCTGCACAATGCCCATCAATTGGCCGAGTGGTGTATGTCGTATCTGTGCGTCAATTACAACGTAATCTGTAAGTTTTCACTCAAGGGTCTTAAAGCACTGCATCAGGATAATCAGGAGTACTTGCGCGAGCATCGCTGGCCTCCAGTATGGTATCTGAAAGACTATGACTACTATCAGCGCTGCATCAATGAGCTGAACAAGGAGCTGAAGCTGAAGAGTTCCAGACGAGATTTTCCAAGTGATGATGAGGGTTGTCTCTGCTTTACGGGTGGTAAGTACTTTCATCATTCATCGCTCACACATGCATACGTATACACAACAGACACGCCTTTCACACACGGTGCTCCAATCTAAATGTCCTCCTTGTACATAAGTACTAATAATTGCTAGAATTTTTCAATTATTATCATTACGATTGATACGTACTGTCCAGATAATGGAAATACCCCCGATGAGACGGGTATTTATCGGTTTGTATTTGATATGTATTCGAGCTGCGTTTCTTTATGAATTCCTTGATGTCATACAACACACAGTCCAATCCATCATCATAATATTAACATACAATATTTGGACAAAGTGCTCTCTTCCTGGCTGCTAGGTAAATCGAAGCGGAACGGGGTCGCCAGCACCAGCGGACAAAGCGCGGACAGCAACGGGACAACGGCCGAGAATCAAATATTCAATAGCACGGCCAACTCAATGAACCACATCGATTTGGAGGCTGACATCGATCTGAATCTCTGACACCCAGCCTTGGGGCACGGAAGGTAACGTTACCTTAACCCATATAACCCATACCCTTCTTCGATTATATCTGTGTTGAACTGTTTGTTTCAGATCATTGCGATTTATCGTGATATTGCCCGTGCTGATTTGTTTCATTTGTACAATTTTAAGTATTTTAATACTTTTCCAAATACACACATAACAATCCCCTTGGGCAAACGATTGCTGGCACATCCCAGGGACACATAGGGACACGTTCATTAAATTGCTTCTCTGATATGCTTCAAATATGCCTAACTAAAGTGCGATCTATACTATATGTGCATATTTAGTGTGTACGTAGTGAGGCCTGTATGTACGTTTATTTATTTGTCAGATAAAATATTGATTGAACTGTTTGATACAACAAATCATGTGTATACTTATACTTGTGTATGTATATTTATATTTTTAAATTCCAACTTAGGGAAACATTTGTCTAGCCATAGCCTTTAAGCAACAACTACTGAAATAAGGACGCATTTTGTACAAAATGATATAGAATAAAGCCATTATGAATAACGACAAACAACGTACAAAACTAGAACCTTTTCAATTTATTATTAACAAATTCACATGTAAAAATGGTAAGCATTCCGAATTTATTCCAGAGACTCGAGTGTTCTATGGCTGGCTTGAGAGATTGAGCCTTCTTCGACCTCCAGTTCGTCCAACATGGCGATCAAATACTCATCATCGATTACAATCTCAGGTTTATTGTTATTACTAAGTAAATTCATAGGTTGCGCTGATGCTGCTGCTATCGCTGCTGGTTTCTCACTCATCAAATCACGCAGCTCCAACTCCAGCTCATCTTCATCATGACTGGCAACGTCTGCACTGCTGCTTGACATTACATCTTGAACTTCCCTATGATGATCGAGGGTTTCCCGCACATCAGCCAGCACTTCATCGACGTTGTCGTACTTCAGACCTGATTCATTGAGAACCTTCTGTAAGGTCTTACTGCCGATTTTGTAGGCATCAAGCACGATGCCGCTGTGGTGTGCCTCATCCACATTGGACAGAAGTGTTTCTATATTGTGCAGTGCAATGCTACGTCTTTCTGCAATGGTCAATAATTAAAATACAGTTGAAGGTTGACAATTGCTATGTTGAATCACACCATGATTCTTCTCCAACAAGCGCCTCTTGCGAAGGTATGTTTTGGCCAACTGTCTTTTGTTTTCCTTTACGTACTGGCGTGCCTTATCATCGTTGGCTTTGATGTCATCTTCGAGGGCTTCCAGCTGTTTTAGCAAACTGGCCTGAGTCATCTCCAGGTTGTGCACTGCATGATCCGCCTCAGTGATCTGGTTATCATTCGCATTGGCTGCAGAGAAAGAAAAGAGATTAACTACGTGCTGTGCGACTTTGTTGATGGAAATACATGCCTGGGATCTTTATGAGGTGGATGCTTTGAAGGTGTGCTTCAACTTTGTTCTCTAATACCACAAGTCTGCGTGCCTGAAGCGTTAGGAGACACAAGGGCAGAAACTTGTCATGAATGTTCATGTCACAACTCTTGCAAACCGATTTAAAAGCATCGTAGTGCATCAGTTTTCCACGGTTTTTCTGCAACACTTTCTCGTCCATCTCATTGCAGGTACTCTGAGGAAAGTTGTCAGTAAGATTGATTTGTTTATTTTTATAATATTTATTACTCACTTGTAGGGCTTCCAAGTGAATCCATTCTACAAGGGATCGGGCTCCCAAGTCCTCTGTAATGATGCTGTGCTTGAGTTTCTGCCAACTCCGCGATAGAGGGCGCTTTACAAAACTGTTGACCAGCCAGCCACTCCAGCTGTTCAATGGATCGTATTCATATTCACTGCGAAGGCGGATCTGTTTTTGTTGCTCCATCTGGGCTAAGACAGTGTCCAGACAAGCAGGTATTTGTTCCCCCTTCATGAACTGCAATTGCAGTTCTCTAAGACTGAAATTGGCTTTCCCGAAATGTAGGCAGTGCTTCTTTATAAGATCAGTCCAGAACATCATTTTATTATCATAGTTTTCCGGGCTAAAGTGACGCTGATGAAATGCTGAGAGCAGCACTTTCATCTTGGAGTCATCTTTCCAAACTGGGGGGAACTCGAATTCCTTGACTTGTTTGTTTTCCATATTCTGCTGACTTTGTACTCCCATTAGTTTGTGTTTGTTTACGTTAAAATGTTAGTAATTTCAAATCCAATGCTATTTCCGTTCTATTTATGTTTTTTTTGCACAATTTAAAAGAGCCTAATTCTTATGAGTTCATTGCTATTTATATTTTAAAATTTCACACGAACAGTATTTAACATTAAATTCTTAATTCTGCATAAATATGCGTATTTACGTATTTATTTCGCAAACTATCTAACAAATATCGATGTAGAACTGATGTGATTATCGACAATCATCGTGGTGTTCATAAATACTAATCGATAAAAGTGAAATTTCATATGTTAAGCAGCTGTTAACTTAGAATTGGCGTTTTATCGAAGAAATCGCAATAATTAAAAAGCATTACCTAAAATTAATTTAATGTTAACAAGTCATTCTAAACTTGCTGTTCCCAGGGCGCCATTGCAAGTTTTTGAATTAACTGAATTTATAATTTTGATTGCATTTAAACATAACTCCATTTAAAAAAGTCAATGATTTAGCGCCAGCAGTCACTGTTATCGCTGTGACTTGTATTTTGATAGCACTTATAACACTTTCAGCATATCGATAAGCCAGCTGTTATACAAAACAATAGTCGGTGTAGGAAACAAAACAACGTGCGTCCAGAAACTTCACTGCTCGCGCAACGTTTAAGATTATAAATAAAGATAATAAATAATTATAAATAAATTAATTAACAAATGGCAAAGCGCAACATACGATCAAAGGCCAAGAGTGCCGTGGGAGCTGCCAAGCAAAAGACACAAGAGGTGCAGGCGCAGCTGAAGAAATCAGCCCGGCAGGAGCAACTGTTGCACAAGACGCTGACCCCGAAGAAGACCCAAACAAAGGAGAAATCCGCACAAAAGCATACAAAACTACTGAAACGTTTTGTGGAAACAAAGAAGGTGGCCAAGGAGGACAACGCACGCAAAGAGAGGGAGAAAACCAAAGTGATTGGAGACCTGAATCCGCTGCGTGATGCACTGCCCTCACTGGGAGATATCTACAAACTCGTGAAGACCCGCAGTAAAACAGAAGGCGAAGAGGCCGCTCTAGCGCCGCCAGAGAAACTGAGCGCAAAGCAGAAAATCAAAAAGAAACGCGCACAGATTGTTAACAAAGTGAAATCCTTCGAGAAACTGATTAAGGATAAGAATTTCAAAAATAATCCACACGACGTTGTGGGGAGTCTTCTGCGCAATAAGTACCAATCAATGGAAGAAGACGAATAAAGCATAGAGTTAAAAGACTGCAAGGATTGCACTTTTATTTGATTTATTAAGAAATATCATTAATACATAAGTGTGTATGCATTATGTATAGAGCTTGTATCATTTATCATTTAACGATGCATATAAATATTACACATAAGAATGTAAATCGTAAGCATATAAAGTAAATTGTTGTTTGAGGGGAGGATTTAAAACAGAACCCAATTATATATATAGAACTGCTATTGTTGTTCGTGTATCATCTTTAAACTCTAGAGAACAGCTTACCTTGTTTCTTTCTTCTTCTCTCTTTCGTATCATAGCCATAGGGCGTTACAATCTCTGTTAGTTTTGGATCAGCTTGGTGTTGTATTTCTTACAGTGTATTGTTATTGTTTCCTTTAGAGGATACATATATCTATGTTAGCATTAATGTTATGGCTCGACTGCAGGCATTGCACAAGCTTGTGTGTGTGTGTGTGTGTTATTTGTTTATTCCAGTGAGATCATTTAAAAATATTTTATTCTCCAGTTTATAACATAGTTTATTGTTATTGTATTATTTGCAAGTTATTTAATTAGTTTCTTCAAATGGCATTTCCGATGATGTACACACGATATATGGTTTCTCTCTCCCTCTCACATATCATTTATAAGTATATATTCTGTTTGTCTGCGTATGGCTGTGTCTGATAAACGTAAATGAGGGTGTGAGGGGGTACTTCTCCCCTACTTCTCTTTAAACATAATCAGGGCTTGCTCAACTACAATAGAAATTACTCCTGTCTGTCTTAACATTAACTATATCGCATCAGTTTACGAAAGTCTTCACAAGCATGTGAGGGATCGATTTCCTTTAGTTCTCCCATTTCATTTAGTATTTTCTTTTTAACTTTTGCCAGCAATATAAAGCTTAAAACTCGACTAATTTAGGTTACGATTACAACCTACCGCGTTACAATGTGTTTTCGTGATTGATTGTTGTTTTGTCTGGGGATAGGATAGGCTGGGGGTGGGGTGTGGGGGCCGAAGAAGGAGTCAGTTTTGAAAGTACATGTACATGTTAAAAGTTATAAAATATATGTATATATGTATTTATATATTAACTACGCCTAGATTTTGCACATTTATGAGTTAGAAACAACAAACTTAAATAACTAGTTTCAAAATCTGCACTACATGTTTGTATTATAACGAACGGATCTACTTATTCAGCAGAAACATCAGCAAACTGCAAAAGAGAGAGGGAGAGAGAGTGAGTACTAATAGAGAACTCCATGAAGATCGGGGCTATAACTCACCGGAAATTAATGCCCTTGTTTGCCAGCATTCTGTTGCACTCACTTGAACCGGAACCGTTGCCATCTGGCAAGGGCAGCACATAGTAATCACTCTCGGTGCACTGCAGAAAGAAATGATATATTAGTTGCTGATACAATGCAGTATATATGGATATAGCTTTGCCTACCGTCTCTGTAAACTCGTGCTTGTAGATTTGCGTCGATACCTTCATGTCGGAGAAGGGTCCCTTGAGCGCGAAGAAGTGTATGCTCATGGGTGTGCTAGTCTTGGTCTTCAGAATGAGCTGATAGGTAATGGCACGTTCGTTGGACTGATGCGGATCCCGCTGGCTATTATTGATGCGCGCCTTCACCACCCACTGCTGATTGAAGGCCGAGAAGCGAGCGGTCTCATAGAACAGCTTGTGCACATACTCATCTGTGCGATAAGGCTTCATCTGAAGATCTGAAGAAGACACACAGAGTATTAGACAATGTATGATACAAGATATATGTATATAAGACAATTCTTCTTGATCTACTCACCGTTGAATATGATTTTCTCGTAGCTAAGCAAATCGATGAGCGTACTAAACATTTTCTTTTCCTCTTTGATCTTGACATCATGTGCCTCCAAGGCGGCCATTACCTCGTAGCCAGATTTCTGAGGATGCAGACAATTGCGCTCGTGCTCGTTGGCTGCAAAAGAGAAGAAGTTTCAGATACAGAGAGAAGGAGATATAGATAGCAGATTGAGATGCTTCCTTTACTCACTGTCATGGTAGGGTCCACGCCATTGGCAGCCAATGCGATGATATTTGCACTTCGTTGGCCGTTCCTGGCACTCGTGTTGTTCATGACGCTCCAGCGATTTGTAGGGAAACTCCTTGTTGCAAAACTGCAGATGATATGACAAATATGAATTAGTTTCTCCGGATGGTTAAGGCACTACTTCCACACTCACCTGACACTCGCTGGGCAGCTCTGAGGCTGCCTTCTCTACGGCCAGGTTACGTGAAGCTGTGCTCTTTGAGATTTCCACACGGCAATTGGGGCAAGTGGCAATCTGATCACGCAGCCTGCACACAGCAAGAAGAAAGAAACGAAACAGAGAAAAGGAAATTGTTGTTAATCAACTCGATTCGTTTATAAAGATCGTTTATAATGTTTGGTCAAATCACTGTAAATAGTTTTTCAAGGTGTTTAATTTACGCCAATTTTTGATTTCATACCGTCCGTCCGCCAATAGGTGGGTGAAGCAGGCGGCGCACATGAGATGACCCATTTGGCACTGGAATTAGAGAGAGCAGAGTGGAAACGAAAGAGGGTTTAGTGTGGGCACACGACCATAAGATCTATAAGTCAAATTTATATAGGTATATAAGTATGTAGTAGTAGTAGAAACTAAAGAATAATTAAATGTGGAATACAAATTAACCTGCAATTAAAGAAAAAAGAAGAAAAAGTTGCTATTAGTCAAAATACGCCTTTGCAAAGTTGAAGATGTGTATGAGAGGGAATACGGGACGAGAAGGATATGGACGACGGAAGAATAATAATGACAATGATATATGAAGGGTTTCTCGTGTGCGAGAATATCTGAAATGGATGGAGAGTTTTAGGCGTGGGTGGGAGGGTGGTAGAAGTTTGTGTGTGATTTGTTTCTTCAGATTATTGTTGTTGTTGTGTTCTTGTTTTTTTTTTTTTATAAATAAAAACGCTTATTTTGTATTTAGTTTTCAATTCATCAGTTTGCAATTGATGCAAAATTTATTGAAATCAGTTTCTTTGTTGGTTTATTTTCATTTCATTTCATATTTCGCTAGTTTGTTGTACAATTCAAGAGTTCATTAAAAACAGTTAATAACTACTGCGTCGACGATCTCTAAATGGTAAATGGCTAAAACGTGTGTGTGTGTGTTTTTGTTCTTTTAAATACTTAGCAATAATATTTAATTACATTACTAAAGGTGTCGGCAAATTTGCTGTGTGTGCTTACAAAAGTTAGCTAATTTCTTGTATTGTTAATATTTAATTGACTTAACTAATTTATTAGATTATTAGAGAGAGATAGAGATAGTTAGGATAGATAGATAGACAGATAGTAGAGATAGAGAGAGAGAGATAGTAGAGATGTTAATGTCTATGATGAGGCAAACCATAAGATTACAAATATTTTGTTTCATTTTATTATTTTTTTTTATTTTTTCAAAGCCAATTTGTGGAAATAATATATTGAATATGTATGAGTGATAAGACATTACAGGGATCTGGGCACAGTGTGTTCCCTTCAATTAGGCAGATAACTAGAAGGGCACTAATAACCATTGAGTCGAGTCAAAGGTCAGGTCAGGTCTGGTGTGGCATGGGTTCTCTGGTTGGTAATTTCCATTATTTGCTATTTTGGCAAGGAATGCGGGCGACGCGACGCGACATACGAGAGAAGACGAGACGAAACACGATGCGATGCGACGCGACGCGTATCGTTAATTATCGTCGCCGAAGCGTGATAAAAACGCATTTTTGGGCTGCTGTTTGGTCTGGTCTTGTCTGCTCTGGTCGGGGCTCTGCCTGCATTTCGAAATTTCTATTTACGGAGTGACATGTGCGATAGCCGAATACGCACACACACTTGGATTTACGCCTGCGTGCGTGTGCGTGCGTGTGTCTGGTGTGCATGTGGTGAATATATCTCTTTATTCCAAAGATAAGAGCACGTCCCTGTTGTGGCAGTTTGTTTAGTAAATGCACACACACACACATATGTATACACAGATTACACACACGCTTGTGTGAGTAGGACACCCCGAAAATCCCATTTCTAGTCTCTGTCCACAGTCCCATTTCCCATTCTCTTTCGAGGTTGAACGAACTTCCAAAATGTCGCTCCAGAGACAGAGGCAATATTGTTATTTATGACCTACAATTATCGATAACCGATAGACAGGAGCAGCAGCAACGGCAATTGTTTAAACAAATATCCAAGAAGTAGAACTTGTTCTTGTTTCCATCGAAGAACGTAATGCACTGCTCTCTCTCTCTCTCTTTCACTCACTCGCCTGCCTTTTTTATGCTCACGCGTCAGACATAACAAACCCAGCTGATGATGTTTTGGTAGAGATATCTCCACACACATACATGAGTATGCATGTGTGTATGTGTGTGTGTGTGTGTGTGTGTGTGTGTGTGTGTGTGTGTGTAAGTAGCTCTGTCAACGGCAATGTGGCAGCCAAAGAATAGTGAAGAGAAGAAGGAAGAAAATCAACGACGTAGCGACCGACGTAGGTAAAAAGGAAACGCGCACACTCATGCTAACGTTTGCAGGTTTTCAGGTATGGACCGAACTGGTAAAACGAGTTTGTCTTAGATTACAGGTCGCGCTGCAAATAACAACAATAACACAACCTGGGGCCATAACAAATCTCAAAAGTTGCCCTTGCATCCATGTACATATACATATGTATGCTATGTACACACCTAGACACGCACACATAGTTACTAATAAATCGGTGCCAATTATATACAACAATAACTTTTAAAATGCGTAGTATTTTTTGTCATGTTGGGCCAAATTGTTTTTCCTCACTGACACTGAAACAGCTGACTATGTTGAATGCTGAAGGCATGAGTGCGAGCGGGACAATACGATTGCGGACGAGATGACAGCACGCGGGTTGTGGAGGGGTAGTACTGGCAGCAAAAGCAAAACAATAACAGAGAGCGCGTGAATATGAACAAACGAGAGTGGAAAGAAACCATGTGTGTGTGTGTGTGTATTTGTATATATAATATAAAATGCAAAATAGAAACAGGGTAGAATAGACCACATTGATAACAATATAATTATTGGTAGTTAAATAAATTAAAGTCTTAAACCGTTGAGAACTATGGACAGAATTGAAAGTAGTTAAATAAAAACTGCTGCGTGGAAACTATGACGCAGTTATATTTAACTTATGCACATTTTCTGTGTGTGTGTGTGCGTGTTATAGGCATAGGGGCACAAAGAGAGAGTACGCAGAGAGAGTGAGAGAACAGTAAGAAAGAGAGAGCTAAACACGACGTAGCCACTATTGGAAAAGGCTTAGGAAAGCAAAAACAGGGAAATCAACAAGAATATATGAACGTAGTATATGGTACAATCGTGTTTCTTAACGCAGTTACGTATTACGTAAAGCGTTAATTGTTTATAAATTGGCACAATAAGCTGTCAAATTGACAAAAAATGCTGCTGAGTAAGACAACAAATACGACGATGACAGAACGTGAGCATCAATGAATGATAGAAAAAATGTTGAAGTCCGTCGCACTCACACTCATACACACACACATATGCATAATACACGCGTATGCATATGGCTTGAAAAGCGAATTGAATCAAAGAAGAGGAAATGACATACAGCCAGAGACAGCGAGACAGACAGTTGGGCGATGTACGAATGCATATGTGTGTGTGTATGTGCATGTGTGGGCAAGGCAAACAAACACTGACGTTGCGTTGTTAGTATTTTTATTTTCTGATTGCGGTCGGGGCGGGGGCTGGTGGTGGATGGTGACGACGATGAGGCGCCGCGTAGGTCGCACGGGTAAGTTGCTAAAAATAGGCCACGAACAGAACGAAGAATACATAACGGCTCCCATTTCTACAATGCAAATGTGAATAACGCGCATCTTCGCAAGGTATTTGCATTTTTGTAGTATTATGCACACACACACGCATCCGTATGTGTATGCGTGTGCGTGTATTATTAACATAAGCATGTAAAGAATGGACACGTCAAAAGTTATGACGCAATAGCAGTGTTAACTGCAAAAGAGCGTTACAGTAACTGTAACTGCGCAAATAGTTTTAAGGTGGGGGTCAGTGTGGGGTGAGCATAGAAATTAAGCAGGGTTGCTTTGGTCGCCATCGACGTCGTCTCTCACACACCTAAAACGCAATAGAAGTGCAGCAGCATGGCGAGAACTGCATGCTATGTAACAGCAGCGTGTGTGTGCGAGAGCGAGCGCGATATATGCATTGTTGTTTGTATACATATGCATACATATATAAGATCGAAGGGTGGGAGGTAGCTAGGGGAGCGGTTAGGACGAAGGGTAGGTGGTGGTGCTGCAAGTGCCTGGCATTGTCATTTTCAAGGCGAACGCGGCGAACAGCATTGCAAATGTAACCATAGACAAGCAAATAAATACACCGTTTCTTTTTTTCACCTTCCTCTTGTTATTCTGCTTTGGCGCTCTCGCTGTAGCACTATCTCACTCTCGCTCTCTGTGTGTGTGCAGCAGCGAGGCCAGCTGTGTGAGCTACGTTGAACGGGCCGATGAGCTGTGCGGGGTGTGGGAGTGGTAGCCTGCTTACAGCTGAGTTTGCTTTTGCTCGATTTGTTTTGTATACAGAGAATTGTCACAAATACACACGCACCAACGGAGAGCACGCAGGCAGATACTCACACAGCCACACACACAGAGACGAGTGTATGCATGCATATGTATGCACACTTATTCTTATTTGTTTATTATTTGCATCTTGTTACAGAAAATCATGAAAATACTTTTCTTCTTGATGTGGCTTCAATTAACTCACCTGATACATGGCCGTTTTGGGCAAGTCCAAGCAGACGGCGCAGCAAAGCGCCGTCGAGATGCGATAGGCAAGCTTCTCATTTGTTCCGGTTCCAGTTCCAGCTGAACCCCCACCGCCGCCGCCGCTGCCACCGGACAACGATGACGAGGAGGAGGCTGCATTCGGATCGAGCAATTGTTTTTTAGCCGGCGGCTCACCGCTGCTTTGCGTATCGAGTGGAACGCCCACAGACATGCTGCTGCTGCCACCCGCAGATGACGTCGACGCCTGCATTTGCAACTGCATGGTGGACACTTGATTGTCGCCCAGCATTGGCAATGTGGACGAGGGTGGCTGCTGCACCGCTGAACTGGAAGATTCTACAGTGGACATGTTTGTGGTGTTGTCTGGTCTGTCTATTCCCTATTTATTGAGGTTATTTGCTTTGTTGCTATTTTTAATATTTCCAATTTCTTTCTGTTTTCAATTAAATCACAGCAGCGCGCTTACTCGCTCTCTCTCTCTCTCTTCCCCTTGTCAATTCATACAAAAATATACACACACACTAATATACAGCACCAGCAATGCACTGCACTTTTGTGATTTTTCTATTCACACAACTTTCTTTGCTCTCCACTCCCACTTTTCAAAAGTATAATTTTCTTTCCGAGATACGTCCGCTCGCTATGAAAGTTACAGCTACAATGAAAACACGAGAAGAGAGGCTGACTTTTTGTGAGAGTAAACTTTAACAGAATGTTAACAGAATGTAATTGCATGCAATTGTGGGGCAGTGGTTGCTTTGAATTTGACGTGTTTTTTGTATTATATTTGATAATTCAACTATTAATAAGTTTTAATAAGTCGAAGAAACATGAATCCAGTATGGTTTATATTATATTTTCCCAACTTATGTGCCAGTGATGTTATACTCAAAATGGTGCACAGACCACTAACATATGTTAAGAGTCTGTAAAAATGTGGTTGCTTTGTTCTTATCAGCTGTTTTTGTTTTGATTTTTAGCTCGGTTATTAAAGTGTGTATTTGACATTTAAAATCCCTTTTAGAATGAATTAAAAGCCAGTACTTGTTAATGACACATATTAAATTATTGAATGAATAAAACATAAATTTGTATTTATTTTTTATTTTATTTATTTATAAACGTATATTTATTGCGTTTATGAAGCGCTTATGTAATTCTATAGGTAAGGCCGGTCCATGGGCGTCTTCTTGGCCTTTTTGTCGCGGGATCGAGGGAACCAACGGTGCTTTGTTGTATGTGTGAGCTTCATCAGCTCCTGGCGCGCAACCTCTGGATGCTTGTTTTTAAACGCACTCATTGCCGTCTGAAGTGCAGTCTCCTTAATTACCTCAGAGCTTTGCGTCTCTATGGTCTGTGGCAGCGGCTTTGTGTGCTCGTACGGAAATGGCGTATCTGGATGCCAGGCCACAATGGTTTTGCCATTTTTGGTTACCGCCACACTGTCCACTAGACTTTTGCCACCAACTGGATTCTTATTCACGGCATTTTTAGTCAAATTTGTTGAAAACGAACGACAGGTAGTAAATAAACGTGCCGACAACATTTTTAGCAGTGTGACCAGTTCAAGATCTGCTGAATGTAACACTAATCGACCAGCCGCCACAAGATTCCAATTAGCTACATTTATCGATATGTAGTAGCGACAACCCTAGAATAAACAGCTGGCACGCAGAGAAAAACAATAATACGAGCAAACAACTTTAATAATATAATAATATATAATTCTCTTTAAATAATTGGAATATATATGTGCATCATGACTGCTGTGGAACAAGACTATCTAAGACTTTTAAATAAGTAAACTAATACTAGGAAGCCGACATTGTATAAAGCTGTATGGCGTGGCACCGTAAGTTAAAGGTCTTTAACAGTTTAAATATTTATCTTAACTACTGTTTATTAGGTAAGGATCAAATTAAATAAAACAATTAGATTCGTATTGCACTACCATGACTGGCCGAGGACCTTCGCAGCGTACTCCTCGCCGTTCGGCTGCAAAGGAGAAGTCGGAAAGTGAAGATTACGACGATCCACTTGGAATCGAAGGAAACATTGCAGTAAAGCACGAAGTGTGTCCCGATTTACCAGTCGAAGATGATGAAATATTCGGCATGGTTGACGGACAACAGTTGATCGAGGAACAGCAGCGCATACAGCGAGTATATCATATGGAAATGGGCCCGAATGATCAACAGAATATATCAGATCGCCTGAGTAGCTTGGAACGCAAAGTGGACTTTCTGCTCAATGTGAATACAAAGATTTTGGCAAGAGTTGATAAGATTTGCGAAAATATGAAGGCGCCTACGCCGCCAAATGATTTCCCTATAAAAGACAAAGAGGAGCTTGAGGAAATAGATGTCAAGATCTCAAACAGTCCAGACAAATATGTAAGTTGAGTTCAGGTTTTGAAGTTATCGATTATAGAAGGAATTCTATTTTAGATTGAGCTATTCAAAAACCTGCTTAATCCAAGTGGCATTGTTAAAAATATTGGACGTATTTTTGACCAGAGTATGTTAATGGAAATGAATTATGGTGGACTCAGCTCAAAAACTGGCCTAAGCAACTACATTCACTTGAACACAGCGCTCTTTGGTAAATGGAAAACGGTTTTCACATTTAGGAACTATATTTTTATGAACATTTCATATTTTATACAGAATCTCAGAGAAAGGAGGGCTACACATTCGATGATTATAAGAAGAATGTACGCTTGGCATTCCAGAAAGCCAAGAACCGCGTCTATAAAGCGGTCTCAGAGCAAAGAAGGCTTAAGAAGTTGAAAATTGGAGCGAATGACGGCAAGGAAGAAGACATTGATATTATAAAGAGCAATGAAATAGAATAAGGGATAGTTGTAAATGTATATACGATATTAAATATTAAAACACGCCATATAAGGTAGCTATAGCTGTACAAATTGGTCTGCGTTTCTGTTAGTACATTCTGGTTTCTCTCAGTGACACTGTTAGTTAACATCGCATGTTATCGATAATTTAGTGTTGGAAACTGCTGCTGTTAAGTTGGCGCCAGTTTGAATGACAAGCAGCAAGAGCAAAAGAAGCTAAATTATGTTTATATTACAAACTATGTAATATTTCACAATTTAAAGATTTTATATATATTATGCTTCCGCTCTGTAAAATGAGCTTGCCTTAAGTGTTATATCAACATTTCTTTATAATAACACGCACGTCTTGTTTGCCCAGGACCCTCTCCAGCTCTAAGACAGCAGCGCTCTTAAACTGTTTTCATTTTTCCTCTATGACACTTGGCGGGCAACGCTGTTGCCCCGTGGCTTGCTGCAGCCAGTCCCTGCCAGTGCCGTTGTTGCTGCTGATATTTTATTAAGTGCTTCAAATTTATTTTGAATAAACACGAGACGACGCTGGCTTTGGGTCGTCGTCGTCGTTGTCATCGTCATGGCGACCCATGCGAGGCGACGTGGCCTGTCGCTGATGTTGCTGCCTCGGCGAAATATGCTGTCGATTTAACACCTCCTCCTCGACCCCACCCCACCCCACACTTTCTGCAGAACTTCCGCTCTCATTGTTTGCTTGTGGCAAATGTTTCTTTATAGATAAAGTAGGTAAAAGGGGGCGGGGAGGAGGAAGCTGCACAAATGTGCCAAAGTTATAATGTATTTGATTCGCATTTAATTTGCATTCCACGATCTAATTAATTAAGCCGCCACATCAAATAATAAAATCCAATGGCATTTATCTGGCCATAGGTTGGAATTAGAAGGTAAACAGCGACAACAAAAGCGAAACAAAGCAAATACAATGGCACCATTGACATTCGTCGATATGAGCCATAAAAATGGCACCCAAAATACACAACAAACACAAAAACGTCGGAAATACATTGCGTATACGCACGGTTATTGCTCATACATACAGTCTGTCCCAGCCTCCGTTCGTCCTCTCTTCTCCACCAGATTGCAATTTATTATACAAAAGTCTTGGGGCGAAAACTATGTCCGTGTGCCACGCCCACTGCTATGGCCCATTCGCAACGCCTTTTCTGACTGTGCCATAAAAGTTTCCTGCAAATTGTCCCCCATTTGTTTCGCCTGATAATGTCTCAATAAAATCTGTAAGGCATCCAGAGGTGTTGCTAGTGTGTGCCACACTATGTGTGCTTCAGGTGTGTATGTGTGTGCATGCACATGTGTGTGTGTGTGTGTGTTTTAGGTGTGCGTTATTACCAAATACGCCCGCCACTTAGGCCTGCTTTGTACACGTTTATTGGGCCACTGTGCGCAACTATTTTGTAATTACAAAAGTTGTTAAATTTAATGGGCATTTCTCCTTTATGCGACGCTGCTTTTGGCTCAAAGCGAGCATCGTAGCCGGCTTTGTAAGCTGCATTTTCTGCTTGGCATTAAATAGTTTTCCCTTTTGGTTATGATTAAAACACCATTTGGCTTTAATTACTTGCCTAGGAAACAGAGAAAATCAAGAGAGATAGTGAGAGGAGAGAGAGAGGGGGAAAAAGAGACAAGCAAGCTAGAAGTATTGTAAGGGGTGTTCTCTTTTAAGGATTCTAAAATAGTTCTTCGTTTTTTTGTAGACATGTCAAGCAAAAAGTGAGAAAAATTCTATAATTTGCATTTTTAAAAGACACTGAAATATGGCTGCCTTTTTGAAAGGATTTCAAGAGTTCAATCTGTTTAATGTATTCTACAGTATATTTTGTATAATTCAAGAAAGTTGAGCTTAAATTGTTCTCACTCTTCAAGGTGAAATTTTGAAATTCAAATCAAGTTTGAAGGTAGAGAGAGAGAGAGTGTGTACCTGAGCTACATGGGGCAATGTTCCCTGCAAAATATTCTAAAGTTTTCCTGGCTTCAATAGTTAAGAGTCTATAGAGAAAATTGCGTGAGGGAAAATTGAATACAATTTAAAATTCAAACTGTTTTTGACAATTTCGAAAGCGGGAACACTCTGCGGCTGTCTTCTGCTGTCGCCTTTTCGCTTGCTTTATCTTTGTCCTAACAAGTTTTCCTGGGAGAGCCGTCGTTTGTCTCTGCTCTTGGCCAATTATGCAACCAAGTGCAAAACGCCTGCTGCACTTGGTTATCGTCCTTGTCCTGCGGAACCTTGTGATACATAAAGTTATAATTACCTCATGGCTCTGAATCTAATGACAGCATCGCTTTGTGCAGAAACAGAGATAATAATTATAGATAAGACATAAATGAATTTCAACTACAGGCAGAATGCAAATGTCGAATTCTTTTATTGCCTTGGAGAATATCCAGTAATTTTGTGGTAATTGTGTCAAAGGTAATTGTGTAATTGTAATCAAAGTGTGACAAGGCTTGACAACATATTTATAATATAATGTAGGTTGATATCACCCTTCGCACCTTTAACTTGCTTGAATTGTCCACACAGAGTTGGCCGTGTGACAGAATCAGGTTCAAGGTAAACGCAATCGCATATTGATTTCAAAATCGATATATGGTCGGTGAATTCAAATCAAAATCTGTGTGTGCGTGTTTGTTTGCCCAATGCGGGTCACGGCAATTGTCTCTGGAGACGCCATTGCTTGTCTAGACGGTGCGAACTGTCGCACGGTGCGTATGATTAATTTATCATAAAAGTTTCAGCTATTTAGCTACGTGACTGAATGAAAGTCAACTGAGCCGGTGTATATGTGTGTGTGTCACGTTAATCGAAACGTATAAATTGAAGCTAATCAATTTATGGCTCTGCACCCCACAAATTACCGAATACCCTAGAGTAAGGGGAAGGAAGAGGGAGATATACGACAATAAAAACAGAAGTAAACAACAACAAATTACGTATGTGTTCGTGTCGCTTTTTCAATTTCAGATAGAGCGCGTTGTGCCGATTTGCACGCCCAAAGTCCCATTCAAATCATGGCGGGGTTGCCCTTCTTCCCTTCACCCCCCCTCCCCACCATGTCGTAATACTCAATCGAATGTGTGAAATTCCCTTTTCATAGCTGAATTAAATTCCAATGCGGAGAAACAACAAACCGACACACACACACACATACACCAAGATACTAAGCACACACCAAACACACAATAAGACACATACACACACACACAGACACTTAATACCAACACACATATGTAGATATATCTGCGACTCCGCTCTGTAAGCCACTTAGAGCCCCGCACAGTGGGCGATCTGCGGCCACAAAGGCCTTTGTTGCCCATTGACAGCTCGATTGCAATTGCAAAATATTTGCATGGCCCTGCTCAAAGGAGGCTTTGGGGCCACCAAAGTAGATTTCGGAACAGAAATCGGACAAGTTGCAATCGCATTAAGTGCAAATTGATTTCGAAGCTAATTGAAATTCTGAATGGGCGACCAAATTAGAAGCTGGTAACAGATATATACCGTCCTTTTGAATGACTATAATGTGGTAAAGGGTTTTAGTATAACATGGAAGAGGGTATTAAGCTATAGTTCAATATTGTTTCATAGGGTATAAAATGATGTAATAAGGTAGAGTACATCATATTTTTGCTAGATACAGTATGAAATAGCTACGTATAGCATGAAGTGCAAAGGTATAGATCGGTAAAGTATTTTGTAGCTTAGTGTAGGATGGTATAATGTAGTACAAATAATTGTACTGTGCAATAAACTTGTGTAATAGAGCATAATACAATATCATATAATATATAGGTAAAATGTAGTATGATAAGGGTTAGTGTGGTATGGTATATACAACTAGTGTGGACTTATTTTGGATAATACAATATGTAGGGATCAGGGCAGCCAGGTCAGTCTTTCTCCCAACAGAACTGTCCTTCTTTTTCGTCTAAATATCTCTAAATCTTAGTGGCTGGAATATCTCTCCAGTTCTTATTACTCGATTAAAATTTGAAATTTGCTTATTGAATTTTTGATTTAGTGTAATTCATTTTAAAATCAACGTACAAACACATAATTTGTATACAAATTGTTATACCGTTTTTTCGATTCGGATTTTCAATCATAAAAAAGGACCAAATATTTCAGAAATATTGGTTTTTATTGCCATATTTTGATTTGCACATTTTCAACATATAAACCAGTAAGAAAAGCAACAGTCGCGCGGCACGCGACAGTGTGATACCCTTCGACCCATGATCTAGTGTAGTTAATTTGTTAAATTCATACACATACACATAGGCACATGCTTGAAAATTATTCCCGACAGATGGCGCTCGCGCTTCGCGCTCGCCCGCCTCCCTTGTTAGCTGACACAAGCACTTGGTTTTATGCTCATACTTTCTTAAAGAACTTCTGTGTTTACTGTCCGATTAGATTGTAATTTAGCGAATACGAAGATATTTAACTTAGCTTAGTATATGTTGAAGTCAGAAAGTTGTATCTTTTATACAGCGCTTATAAATTGAGTTCAAAAATTAAAATATTGATTTGCGGGGGCGGTGGGCGTGGCACCCAACATTTGAAATAAACTTGATCTGCGCCGGCTGCACAGAAATGTTCATGCCAAATTTGGTAACTCTAGCTCTTATAATAGCTGAGATCTGTGTGTTCATCTGGTCATCCATACATCCGGACATCCGGACATCCGGACATCCGGACAGACAGACAGACATGGCTCAATCGACTCGGCTAGTGATCCTGAGCAAGAATATATATACTTTATGGGGTCTGCCACGCCTCCTTCTGCCTGTTACATACATTTGCACAAAGTTAGTATACCCTTTTTTGAGCATTTTCAATGGTCGAAGGGTATAAAAACCATTGGGGCATTATTGATAGAGTATAAGAAGTGACATGATTTTACAAAGTTATAATATTTAAGCTTTTATTTTAGTCAAAAACCTATTGAAAAAACTAAATTACTTTATATATGATGAAATTTACAAATGTTTTGACTTTATACCTTTCAATACCTTTTTCTGTTCTATATACCATATAAAATGCTACACATTATTATTTATTTTCCCATATCGTCTTACATTTTCTTCACTTAACCGACAGTTTTTCTTACCATTGTTTGCGCTGTTTTCCGGCGTTCGTTTCGTTCGTCTCTTACGCCTTTCCCTTCTAATTTCCTTTATCGAATTTACGATTTGTTGGCCATGCCATCAACTCGCCTCGCATATGCTCTCAATTTTTGCCTCTCCTGCTTCCTCCACTTTATCTTCATCTCTCTCTCTCTCTCGCCCCTCGTTTACCCCGTAATTTGTTTTCTTTTTTGCATACCCAGACAAACGATTTGTGTTTTATCGTCAAGGGTTTTTTCCGGTCGCCGGCAAATTGTGATTCATGAAATGAGGAAAACATAAATCCATCGTTGCGCAAATATCGCATATAGGTCGTATAGCCAAGAGAAAGACAGTTACACACAGTATATATATATATATATATATATATATATATATATATATATATATTTGTATGCTAGCCCATAACCTTTGCTGGCCTTGGCATTGCTGCAGTTCTGTTGGCAGCCCACGCACTTTCACTGACATTTCCAAAGCGCAGCTGCAGTGTGGTACCACATGGGAGACAGTGGAGGGTGCAGGGCACGGGAACAGCCAAGTTTGCTTGCCAATAATACAGGAACTTCAGCGGTACCCACCTATAACAATAACAAAGCTACAACGAGGTAGCTAAGGTAGAGACAAAATAATCTATGAGATACACTATATGAAACTGATCTAACAACAACTATAGTGGCATCAGGTTGCTAAAAGTTCAACAATAGTTGTTTAAGAACTGCTTTATAGCATACCCTGTAGTCAGCATACCCACTATACTCGTTTCATTTGTTACAGGGCATTATAAGCACTCGCATTTAAAGCAATTGCACACAAAACCGATGTAAATGGTCACGTTTTGTGCGAAAAACATCGTGCCCTAACTGGGTGTGAGTGTGTGTAGGAGAGTGTAAGGGACTGAGTTAGTGTGTGTGTGTGTGCTTGGTTGTCTGTGTGCGAAACTAGCTCATTTTATAAACAGTTGTAGTTGGCGCTAAGTTAAGTTTGTGGAATGTGCTCGGGATTTGTGCTACAAATTATAATCTCACGCAAAGATATCTATGCTAGAGCAAGCGACTGCATAATGAGATACTATATAACCGAGTAATAACTGGGAACACAAACACACACAGGCACACACACATACATGCGAAAACGATGTCGCACGTGTGCGGCAGCTTAAGCGCTATTTGCGTTTAATAGAAGTTCATGACGAAGTTCTTAACCGAAATTGGGTAAAATGAGCTCAACTTTTGCTATTTATAAGTTTAATTATGTTATTGGATTATCGATAATTATCGCAATTAGAGCTGAGCTAAGTAAATAAGGGGGTCCTTGGCATTCTACAATTTTAATTGTCAATTGAAATCGAAGTCGAAGCTGCATAAGAGCGAAAATGTCTGTCTAACTTGGTTTAAAAAATCGGCTATTGATTAATATCAAAGTTGGCGCTTAGTTGTTGAAGGTTGGCATATCTTTGCATATGGATAAATTTATTGTTTTGTGGAATTTTCTATCATTATCATTGCTCGAACTTAGTTAGACAGTGTATGTTAAAACTGTCAAACAATCGTTGATAGTATCGATAATATATATATATTTGCTTAGCAAATTTAAATAATGCTAGTCGAAAAATATTTGTGGAGAAGTTTCTGAAAACTTGCATTCGACTTCGAGAATAATTACCCAATATGGGAAACACGTCATGTGTAAGCGTGAACATTACCAAAAAGTATTCATATTAATTAATTATTCGGAGGTTAAATCGATGGTGTAGAAGATTGTACGCCTCTACACTTTGCGAGTTTATTTAGAACTGATCTTAGAATCTAAAGCGGTGGCTATAAGAAACCGCGTTGGAAGATAATTTCTCTTACAAATCTAAATATTTATATATCTACTTATCAATGCTGCGTGTTTAAAACGCAGCGCTGTGGAAATCTATTAGGTAAATAAATGTTTGGGATCCTTTCTTACTAATCGGTAATATGTGTGTACGTGAGGTCATAAAATATTGTATATCGTATATATCGTAAACGCAGTTAAGAAATCGCTGCATAAGACAATATCCTTGATACCTGATAGTCTTGCTGATAGCACAGCAATGTAGTGCAGTACAGTTTCGTGTACCGTGCAGTGCTACTATATGTTCATGTTTGAACAGATTGATTAGACTATCAATAGCGAAAATTATCGAAGCTATAGAAGTTCCAACAGCTCTTGTAATATGCTCATCTTTGTCTACTTATGTCCTTAGCTGAGTTATCGGTGATTGTCGCTAATTCACCCACACCGCTTTAAATACTCTCAATGCATTAACTAAGTTCGGGTACTATCGATAAATATTGAAATTGGAGCTGTATTACAAAAAACATACACACAGTCGCATACTCAACCCTCTCAATAGTCACTACAGGTTATCTGCAATGGAATCCAGCTCTATCATTCACATTCTTCTCACTGTTGTTCTTTAAACAACAATTGAATTAGTTACAATGGAAATTGAATTAACTTAGTGCATTGCAAAGGCTTTTGAAACTCACTCATGGAATGGTTCTACATATTCAGCTCTATACGGATTTGTTGTTCAACTTCTTCGGATTGCCATAAAAACTGTTCATAATTCAAGAGAAAAGCACAAACATGGCTCAACTTTGGCGTTATTTGTGTGTGTTTTTCAAGGGGTATTTGTATATGTAGAGGTATTTGTGTGTGTGTGTGTGTATGGGAAACAGAGAGCAGGGCACACACTATACGTGTGTGTGTGTGGTTGCGTATTCGAGAGAACTTTGCAGCTGGCATTAAGAGCACTTTTTGTGGTCTGCCTAAGTGGGTGGCCACTAAGTCAGCTGGGGAGATGGACAGAGAGAGATAGATAGATTAAGAGAGGGAGAGGAGAGAGAGAGAGAAGGAAAAAGAGAGAGAGAGCTTACTATAAATAGCCAGTTTCAATAGATCTGTGATATGAAGTTGCTGGTATGCAAATTTAAATGCGGATTCCTTAAAGCGCAACTCGGGGCAGCTTGGGGCACTCCTGGTGATAGCGAACATTGCTACAGCCGCCGCCGGATGACTTTGAGTTTACAAGTTTTGACAGGCAACGCAAAGGGAAGAGGGAGACGGGGTGTGGCACGTGAGGGAAACACAAGCAGAACTAAGCTGATTGACTTAAGCGCAGCACAGCGCCTTCTTCCACTCAATTCGGCTCGCCTAAGCAGCAACAATAACAGCAGCAGGCAGAGGCTGCCAGTGTCGATGACGTGGTTGCCTCCAGTCCAGCATCGAGCCATGCCGCACTCAAACATGGCTAATGGACGGTGGCTCGTCTTGGTCGTCCTCGGAAAGCTGCGCTTAAGTCAATTTCATTTTTGCTCATTTCCTCAAAAACACAAGCGGGCGGGGAACGACAGAGGAGGGTAGCAGGGGGGAGGAAGGGTGGAACGGTCTGCCAGCTGTCAGTTCAGTCCAAGTAGCGTCGCGTGTTTCCGCTTAAAAGTTTGTAGGGGGTGTTGTAGGGGGGCCTGTTAGACGAATTCCCCATCGAAGTAGCCTTTTGCTTGTTGACATTGCCAGCCCCTAACTAATTGTCATTTAATGACGATGACAATTTGAAAAGTAGACAGAGACAGAGGGAGGGAGGGAGAGGGGTGTGGAGGCAAAGAGAGAGGACAGTTGCATCGTTTGCTCTGTTGAAATGTCAGCAAAATCGATACGAGCCAACGAAATCGTAGCATCACATCTTTAAATTGAATCCAAGTGAACAATGCAATCACATGAGCAGCTTACGGGCAAGAAGACAGAGGGGGTAGTGTGGAGATGGAGAAGGGGGAATGGGTAAAGAGAAGAAAACTTGATAACCAGACAATGGCTATAAAATAACTGAGAAATTGTACACACACAACAGTCGAAGTAAAAACAATCGTAATTGAAAAGGAAATGTGACATGGAATCGAATCAAATAATTTTGGCTTTATGCTGCAGAATAAATGGAGAAATTCATTGAAAACGTTTACTTATTGCAGTGTCTTCTTTAGTTATGGGAAGAAATACAGAGAGAGAGAGAGAGAGATAGAAAGATAGTATACAATAAATGAAGAGAGATGTGTTACAATTGCACTTGAACAATAAAAGCTTTGTATTCTGCTAAGCTCTCGTAGAGAATGTTATAAAGGGTGCCATAAAGTCTAGCAATAATAGATGATATAGAATTTGCTATATACATATGTTGCAACACATGTTCAACATCTTTTAAAGCAATAAAACAGTAATTTAAAAATGTTACAAGCAATGCTTTAAATATGCCATAAAACATGATATAATAATTCCATATAATTCATAAATTGAGTTGAATTTGTTTAGTTATACTATCAGCTGTAGAACATGACGATATTCTAATTGAAATTCTGTATAGTACGACTATGATCACAGAAACCTCGCGTTAGCAAAAATCCCTAAAAAGTATGCAATAATAAGTGACTTTAAGCAAGACTGATACATGGTAAGCGTATTTGCATTACGGCTTACCGCAGCAAAGTCATAACTCTTGTCAAACAATGCCATGTCATGTGGTTTCTCATGCTTTAGCCCAGTTAAATATATATTATTTTTTACAGGCAACTCCCACGGGTGGCCCTTTTGATGTGGGTAGCCTTTATAGACGTCTGCGAATATTTTTATAATTATTATTGGCATTTTCATGGCGCCCCCGATAAAGCGCCTTTTGCGCCGCTGTGTGACCCTTTTACGGCGGCTTATGATAACGGTCAAGTTGATTTGTGTCACATGAAGTTTGATAAAAATAAAAACGACAGAGAAATAATAAAAAACGGAATTTCATCCCAAATTCTCCATTGTTGCAGCCGACAAAAAACTTTGTTCGCGCTTTCAATTATTATAATTTTATTTTATTTTATATTGCTCTCCCTTTCGGTTCGTTTGTCTGTTACGTGACTCGTGCGGGAATTGTGACTTTTCAAAAGTGTCGGCAATGCCAACGACTTGTGTCGTGTTTTAAGCAGCTTTGTGCAAACTCTTAAATTACTTAAGCCCCTGTAGCAAGTTTAGTGCGCGCAATTGAAGCGCAAAGACCACAAGTCGTTCGTGCGCTGGGGCAGCTTAAAACGTATCGAACTTATGATAGCAACTGTTTAAAACTGTCATAAACTGTAAATAGCGACTAAGAGCGACTAGCAAAATAGAAATGGCTGCTGACGTCTGCATTAGAAAAGAGACAGGAGCGGATCAGTCGGGATTGAGGTGGTGTTAAGCTTATGAATTAGAGAGATATATGCCTGCAGCCATTTGTTTGAGCTTAAAACTAGCTCGTTTATTTACAATGCAATCTAAAATTGCTATTGTTATGTTATGTAGAGAAGTTTGGAAAAATGGATGTATGTATGTGGCCTATGTTTGTTGAATATTTGAGAATCAACTTGGCTAAGAGCGGGGCATTGTTTATAGAGGTGGATTAAAGGGTAGTGTTAATGAGGTGGTGTTGGTGGACAAAGTTATTGTCACCAAGTCTGAGGTGCATAACTTTTATTTGCTTGTGACTATAGTAGAGCTATATGGGTTTGGCCATTGTGTTTGTTAGACTGTTGACATCCAATCATGCTTAGCAGATTGTTTGTTTCTTCCTTGTTTATGTTTTTAAGGTATTTTAATGTATCTCAGTAATTATAATTTAGGGTAAGGATAAAGGTATTTTATTGCAAATTTATAAACAACTTGCATTTTATATTTTAAGCATATATATAACATAATTATTAGGTTTAAGAACTGAAGATTCTGAACTTAACTTTCTTCATTACTTAGATCAAGCAGTTTATATTTTAATTTTTTCTACAGTTTGTGTCCAACATTTAGGCATAGCGCATAAATCACGTCTTAAACGTACTTAAATACAATAAAAAAATGTGCTCATTTTTCTTGAGAACACATAAATCACGCTTTAACTCCGCCATAAAGCCTAAACTTCAATTGTTTTTACTTCAATATTGATTTGTAGCTGCGATAAAATATGGAATTTATTTGCAGCTAAATCAATTTCGTGTCCATACTCAAATTCCCATCCCCGAGGAAATCAACGCCTCGGCCTCGGTCAACTTGTGGACCGCGCCCAAGTGGCTGCAGCTCAAACAGTCCGTCCCTGGTGTCACGTTACAGTCGCGGAAATTGAGCGGGAGCGAGCAGAGGGAGTGAGGGGGGAGGGAGAGACAGACATGAAGCTATATGCTGCTGTTGCGCATCCAGAATTTAAGTTCAATGGGCAATCGGCAGTCGGATGGGCATGGGAGAGTGCTGAAAGATGTCAGGGACTCAGTCAGACAGTCAATATCCCAGCAGCCATCGTAAATTGTCGCACATGGAGCCCAATAGGGGGAGGTGAAAGGGTGGATTGGGGAGGGGAACCAAGCTAGATAGATACTTATGCACACATATGAGCATACACATATGTCTGTTTTGTTTGAATAACCCTTTGGCATGGCACACATACATTGTGGTGGGGAGGGGCAGAGGTTTCTGGGGGTTTGTCTAGCGTGCCTGCTGTTGGAATTTCAGCGCCTGCAGCTTTCATTAGTTCAATGCCAATGTTGTGCATTGTTGTTGTTGTTGTTGCTGGTCTTGCTGTTGTTGGTTCTTGGGCCTGAACCTGAACGTGAGCCGGGTCCCTGCCATTTGACATGGTCGCCTGCCACGCCTCGTATCGTTTTTTTTTAATCTGTCGGCTCATGTAGTTTGTCAGCGTCGAGCTGTGTGTGGGCTGTCTTGCCTGTCCCACCTATCCCCACCTGTCCCGCCTGCGCACACCTGCAGATATGCAAATTAAAAATGTTTTGTCACGCTGACAGGAAAACAGTGCGAGGCGACGCGATGCGACAAAGTTTTAAGCGCACGCTGAAAGTTTAATCAGTTCTACGCTTAGATAGGGACATCAGAGACAAAGTCAAGTGAGCAGTTGGGAAACTTAGTTGGCAACTTACTGGACCTGATAAAACACGCTATAAATGAGTGCAACAGTTTTTCCTTATGGCCTAATTAATTGGCAACACGAGGCAAATGTTGAACTCGTGCGACGCCTTCGGTCAGTTAGCCACCAATACGATACATTGGCCAAGACTCGATGCGATTCTCTTGCCATGTTACACGTTATATGCAAACTTTGTTAATTACTTGCGCCATTGGTTGCCCGGCAGGGGGATGGGGGGGGAGGAGTTAGTAGGAGGTGGCGCACTGCTGTGGTTCAACAACTTCTGCTGATGCTGGAAAAACTTTTGCTCTCGTTGCGCAATCGCAATTTGTTCGTGACCAAAGTGAAACAAATAAAATTTTTCAATTAAGTATTCAACAGTTTGTGCGTGAGAAATGCACAAAGGGAGGAATTGACTGATCACATACCCTGTAAAACGGGAGCCATAAACATATCTGTAAAACAACATGTGAAGTGCATTAAAAGTTAGTCTCATTTAAAGCTACGCCTTCTTCACTTCCTCACACTTCTTTTCTCGTTTCTTGCCTTTTCTACTTCTACAGGGCGTCTGCAGTTCGTGCATACCCCACTACATATATTTTCAAGCTAAGCAAAACAAACAACACTTTTTAATTAAGCTCATGTTTGCCAAAAATGCAATAAATGTTTTGTAAATTGTGCATTGATTTCTTGCAATAATATATGTATAGTTCAAACATATATGCCATAATGAACCTACATATGTATGCGTAAAGTGCTGTTGAAATGTAATCAAACTTGAAGAGGTGTTGCTAAATTTGACAAGTTATATTTAAAGTTTGCTGTAAATTTGAATTCATGCATCCAAATTGACAACCGATTTCCGAGAATTTCATCAATTTGAAGGAGCTCGAGTTGCCTCTCATGGGATATGCACGAGGAAAACGTATATTTTCCAATGAAAAAGGCGCCAGTTCGGCACTCTGTGTCTCTCTATATCTCTCTCTCTCTCTTTCTTGCCTTGTTTAGGGCCCAAATAAAGTGCTTCTAATTTATGGCACAATTAAGTGGCGAGTGCATTAGCAAAGCCACCCGGCCACATGATGTTGCACAGTCGAGTTGTGTCTACAGTTGGGCATAAAAAAGCATAAAGGAAAGGGTTTTCACCCTGCAAGTTAAGTCCAAAGTTGGCAGCAAAATTGAACTTGCAGTTCAAATAGCTTGCACTTTAAAGAGCATTGATAAATACGACACTGTCAATGGAGCAAAGGTTTATTGAGATTAATAAGACGTAGGCGTACAGTTTGACTACATGTACACTCCCCATTTAATATATCTCCTGACTTTCATTGCGATATCTGCAGTTATAAATAACTTTTCCATACGAAGACTCCATTTCCACGCTATTTTTCCTCAGGCAATCTATGATATACTGCTGCGATTTCAACTTTGACATCTTCTCTTTTCAGATTCAGTTCAGATGACTCAACAATAAACTCCCTGCCGGATTGACATTTACTATGCGCACTGTGCTGCTTGTGGTATTTATGGGTCGTATGTACAATACTACCGAGGAGGCGGGAGGATTTGAGGTCATAAAATATGTGACATTAAGCAGGGTATTCTCTCTCGTAGAGCTCTTGCTGTGCGGCGCCGCCGCCGTCGCTTGTCTCGCATATAAATCAGCATTTAAAGGGTTTTCTATTTTTTAATTACTAGATAAATGCACCAAGTCCATAAATTGTCTGGCCAAGTACAGTAAGTTTTTCGATAGTTCCCGCTTTTCCGTTCTGCCGTTCCATTAACTTGTCATTAATATGCTGGGGGCTTTAAGAAAAATGATCAACAAAAGCGCTGGAAGGGTGGGTAGGCCACTTTGTACTGAGTGGAGGGAGCATCATGTGGCACATGTTCTAGGATGTTGTGCCCTTTCTGGGAATTGCGTTCGCCTAGTTGCCTCGTTAATATTTATAAAGCGTTAAATTAAAGGCGGCCTCGTCTTATAAATAGCGGAATAAAGAGCTCTTAATTGGCTTAGCGGGGTGCGAGTATGTTTTGGAGTGTATTTTAGCAATAGCAGTTACTCGTTAAGCAGATAACATATGCGCTGATGGTCACCCTAGAATTGGAGGAAAGTGAGTTGATATCAGGCTAATATAGAGCTAAAAACAAGAAAGAAAATTAGGATGACCATTTAAGAAGTTAAGTTACCTTAGGGTGACCATGTAAAATAAATTTAAGATGCCTTTTGGAAGACCATATGCTCGAATTCTTTATCAATTCAAGCTATAAAGAGCAAATAAGAAAAATATATAAGCCAACTCAGAGGCTCGCATTATTTACCATATTGACTATGGTCACCCTGAAATGCGCCTATTAACCTCGCCAACTGTATACACTTATTTGTACCTGGCATTTATTTGTAATTGTTATTACACAATAGGCTAAACAGATGGTTAGGCTGATTATAGCAGTAGCAGTCCTCATTAAGCTGCAAGTAACATATGCGCTGATGGTCATTCTTGAATTAGAGCATTGTGAGTTAATGATATCAGAGTGAGAACGACAAATGAATACGGGTGACCATTTAAAGAGTTAAATCACTCTAAGGCGACCATGCTGAAGCAATTAAAGGGGAATGTTAAATGAAGAAAACGGCCAAACCCCTAATCGATTTAAGCTATTTAAATCAAATGTGTAAAGAGAAAGTCAACTTAAATTCTTGCAACATTTAGCTTATTCTTTACGGTCACCCTAAGATGCACCTATTAACCTCGTCAACTATGCACACTTGACCACGTTATGGCTGGCTGTGGCACTGTACCTGTAAGAGAGGTGTGTACATTATTAAGTGGATTATAATAGTAGTAGTCCTCATTAAGCTGCAAATAACATATGCGCTGATGGTCATCCTAAAATTAAAGAAAACTGATTTGATGATATCAGAAATGAGCGTGAAATGATTAGAATGAAAAGTTTTATCACTCTAAAGTGACCATGCTGTATACATTTAAGGGTACTGTGGACTATACGCCCAACCTCTTAATAGAATTGCTTTCTATAGCTTTGAAAGGAGAGAAAGGCAACTTAAATTCTTGCAACATTTAGCTTATTCATTACGGTCACCCTAAGACGCACCTATTAGCCTCGCCAACTATGCACACTTGACCTCGTTATTGCCGGCTGTGGCTCACTGTAACTGTAAACAACAGGCTGACGATATAGTTTACCCATACCAGGCTGCTCCTCCATTTGAGGCATATCGCGAATTCCGAATTGGGTTGCCTTGGCGAAAAGTTGGCCACGCGTCGGCAATTACGATTTGGCCAAAATGAAATTCAATATGCCAGTGTTGCTGCCGTAAGTGCGTTTACATATAAAATGTATTTCAGATTACTTAGGTCCTCTGTTGACACTCGATCATTAATTAAATTGCCGCACGGGGAGGGGCGTGTCAACGCGTAGCAAGGTTGCCTTATCAGCACTTGCAAGCAATCATATAGAAAGCGCCAAAGTTAATTGATTAACGATGAGTGGGGCAAAGAATGAAGCGAGGAACGGGGGCGGGGCAGCTGTTGCGGATGCGGATGTGTGTTGACTTAAGCGAAAGGAAATGCTGAAGACAAAGAAAGCGAACAATTCGCAACAGGAACACAATTTGGCTTATTAATTTGCCATTAACTGGGTCGCTTACACGCATACGCCATGTGGTACGCGCGTGTGGTTCGCTGATTAGATAAGCCGACATGACGTCGCAGTAGCTCTCTCTCTATCTCTATCTTTCTCTCTTTTTCTCTTTGTTGCTAAGAGGACTCTCTTAGTCGAAGTACTCGACAGAATTCAGCTCTGCACAAGGGGAAAAACTGCAACGCGGTTGGCTTTAAATCACAGCCAGGACTATCAACCTCACCATTCCCACTCTCTCTCCCTCTCCCCTTCTCTCCCTCTATGCCTGCCTCTCCGTGTGTGGCTAAAATGATTTATGATATGAACGGCATTTTGTGCGCCCAGTTGCCGCCGGACACGAATGCAAATGGCAACAGCAACAACAACAATAGAAGCTAAACCAAACAGATGTCTTGTTGTTGTCATTGTTGTTGGCTTAACGGCATTCAGATACGTATCCATTTGGTAGCCAAAACGGTTGCACTCACCATAGCAGGCGGAAATTACGGCTTAAAGTTTGCGCTCGGTCCGCGTTATAAATTACCGTGATTGACGTTGCGTGCGGTTTGGCCGTGCCGTTCCAACTGTGCCAACTGTGCGATATGCGAGTGAGCAAATATTAAATATTATCGCGCAGCAACTTGAGCGTTCAATCAACACGACAAGGCAAGGGGTAGGGGGAGAGGGTTCGTTAGTTGGACACGCGGTCAGCTTTCAGTTACAGTTGCAGTTGCTACAGTTAGCGGCAGAAATTGTGTGACAGCTCTGGGGGAAATGGGTGTGAAGTACTCTTAATAGATTGAAATGGGAAATTTCCTTTTGAAAACTAGGCGGTTGCCTACACTGTTGAGGGCATAATGGATGAGGGCTTTCAGGAACTTGATGGTTGGAAGACTTGTTACGGTTTGTTGTTTGCAGAACGTGGGGATCTACTTTTAGAAGGCAAGTCTTAGTCTTTAGGTTCCGACTAATTCTACTGTCTGACAATCACCTTCGGGATCTAAGAATTTGTAAGAAGAACTTTAAGTTCAGCTGGGATGCAATAGATCTCTTAGGTCGCAGTACAATTCCCATTATCAAATAATATCAAAACTATTATGCTGTCTCTCTTCACCACTCTATCTCGCCGAACTCCAACTCAGCCTTTATCTTCGTTTCTCTTACTCTATCTCTCCACTAAATTCTAATTCACTAGCTCTTTTTTTCCTTAAATATCTGTATTTAGTTCTCATTTCTTGTCCTGTGTTTGCCCTCGCTTACGAGACATCTCCGACCCTATAAAATATACATGTATATTCGGAATCAGCAACACCAGGGGAATCGATCTAGGCTGTCTATCACTTTAAAGCAGTGGTGCTCGACCATACAGTTGCGTTTTAAAATTGCGTCTATGCACACACAAAGTCTACTAGGTTTTCTTGCTTTGCACAGAACGAAATCATAAAGCACAGCCCGAACAGCACTGCCGAAGTCACACGAAAGTGTTTACACTCGAACGTGTGTCGGCGGAGCTTGGGCAGAGGCACTGAGAGGCACTGGTTTAAAGCTATCCTAATGCACTTTATAAATAAGTCGTAACGAGCTGGACTGATAGCGGACTGATCGTATAGCTTCTATACAACTGATCGGCCTACTTTTTTAAATTTTCATGATATTACAAAATATACTAAATCGGATTCTTTATACCCTGCAACTTCGGTCAATAATGGGTATATAAACTTTGTGCAAATGTATGTAACAGGCAGAAGGAGGCATAGGAGATCCCATTAAATAGAGAGAGCTATACTCTCCAGCCAAGTCGATTAGGTCATGTCCGTTTGTCTGTCCGTCAGTCCATCTGTCTGTCTCTCCATTTGTTTGAACTTCAAGATCTCAGTTATTGTTAGAGCTCGACCCTCCAAAGGTCCCTGTAACATATACTCTCCGCAGACGAAATTTATTTCAAATTTGGACTTTTTTCTTTTTTCTGACATTTCGACAGTGTGGAGTAAAATTTATCAAAATTTTTATTTTTTTAATTTCATGCAAAGTCTTACATGGTTTTATCAAGACGGCTTTAAAACTTGACCAACCAAATTTTATTTTTTCCTAGTGTTAACAAATGGAAAGTAACGAGAATTGGATGTGCACTATACAGAGAAATATACAACTTTATGAATCGCTGAAAAACAAGAAAAATTATTGCAGTTTACTGAAGGAAGTCTTGGTAAACAATTTGTCCGAAGAGGAAGTCAAGTAAGTTCTAATTATGGTTTGAGGTTATTATACAAATGGCGAAATTTGTCTATATATACTTTGCAGCAGAAATGCCGAGTAATTAAGTAATTAATTAATCAACAAGATTTAAATTTCTGGTTTACACAACAAATTAAGTTACACATCCCTGCAATTGTTATGTTGAAAAATATAAAAACATATAATAATAATATATAGTTGGAATAGTTTTTCTTGATATATTATTGTTGAGTGTATGTTTTTGTGTGTTAATTTTTTCACACAATTTCATCATTGCAGTCGTCTTGAACGTATAAACGAATTAAAACAATATTTAAAGGCTGATAAAGAATTTGCTAAGGAATCCCAGCAGCTAGTTTTATCTCGGTCCTACATTTATGTTCTGATTCGGTAAGTGGTTATAATAAAAGTTATATTGATAAATAAATGAAGGACTTAAGTTGTAATATGCATTATTTTGTTTATCCTAGACATATTCTTTGGAATTTAATCGACATTCTGAAATACGTTGATTGCCAGCCCCAAGTGGTTCATGTAAATTACCCCAATTCGTATTTGAAGTTGCCTCTTCTAAAGTTTGAAATGCTAAATATGTACGCTACAGCGCCAGAGCTTTACGAAGAGGACCGTTAAGTGAAGCTGAAAGATAAACGTGAACTATATTCCATTGTTTCTTTTTGTATTTCCCACAGTTGATAAACTAATGCAACTTCTCAAGCGCAAGGTATACAAGCTAATGGGCGCCTACAAGAAGTTGAACATAAATAAGGAAGATATGGCAGTAGGGAAAGAGAAATACGAGCAGGAATTGCTGAAAGCTAGAATTGTCCCAGAAATCGCTGATGATCAGGTAACTTCAGCACAAGATGATGATTACCAAAAGGCAATGATGAGCATACCAAATAGTAAACAATTAAAGGCCCAGAGTGCCAGACTTTTGGAACAGTGTTTAAAGCGAGAGGAATAATATATAATATTAGGCCGAAACCATGATATTGGCTCCACTCTTCTACTGGTTCATATTCACACTTTTACACTTATAAAAAACATGTAATAAATTGAACATAAACTGGAAATATTACATAAATTCTGAATTTGTAGATGTAACCCTTTACAACCAAATCCTAAGTCCAAATAACTTACTAAAAGGGTATTTTTAATATATTATATCCGCTACCCATAGGGTAGAGGGGAATTAAACTTTGTGCCAACCGGAAATGTATGTAACAGGATGAAAGACGCGTGGCAGTACGTCTGTCTGTCCGTATAAATATCTAGATCTCAGAGACTATTTGATGTAGATAACCAAAAAACCCAAATTCCAAGCGTAATTTTAATGCAAGACAGTTCATTTTTGGGTAAACACAATAACTACCAATGCTCAAAGGATTTTTGAAAATTTGGTTGCGATCGTGTAATTATAATACAAATTATTTAAGAAATTTTGTTTATCAAATTGTGTAATTAATTATTTATTATTATTATTATGTCAGTAGGAATCGATCAGTATCATATGAACTTAACCTAATGTTTGGCTTAAGAAATAATATGGACAAAGTGTGCCTTAAATAATATATTCAAAGTACTAATGAAGGATTATGCTATCTTACGAGTAAGGAGGTCATGAGGGTGTGTTCTCTTCAGCCGTCGGAGGGAAATGGGGTCAACGAGGTCATTCGCCAACGTATTCGGATGAGCGACAAGCCTGTCGGCGTATCGGCTGCTGTGGAAATTTATTTGGTCTCCCAATGGGACAACTTTAAGGTCCCTTTCAATGATTCGGTTGGTCACATACCAAGGTAGCCCAGATGCATGTCGTGCCGCTCGTGATTGCACCACTCTAAGCCTATTGAGCTGAGTTTTGGAGGCCGTTCCCCACACTTGGATGGCGTAGGTCAATGTTGGACGTAAAATTGCTTTTATTAGGAGAGCCTTGGTTGCAATATGCAGTTTGCTGGAGTGAAGGAGCCAGTCGAGCTTTTTAAGTTTCCAACACGATTTAGCTCTAACTGCCGTGATATGGGCTTTCCAAGTCAGCGTCCGATCAAGGTGAACTCCAAGGTAGCAATAGGAAGACACGCAGCTGATAATATTTCCGTCGAAAAATAGACCTAGGCAGGTTTGGGGTCGCAAGGTAAAAGTGACACAGGCCGATTTCGAGCAGTTAATCGCTATGTTCCATTTGGCAGTCCATCGCTCAAATGCATACAGCCATTCTTGAACTGCATTGGAGGCAATTTGCAGGGATGAGTGGGACGCAAGCATGGCGGTGTCATCAGCATAAGTGGCTAGGAGCAGCTGAGCAGAGGAGGCTTCATCGGTGTTGGTGACAGGAGTTGGCATATCTGCAGTGTACTGGGTGTACAGGAAGGGTCCAAGCACACTTCCTTGTGGAACCCCTGCATATATACGTTCCAAGCTAGATCGAGAGTCTCGTATTGCAACATCGAAGGTCCGGTCAGCAATAAAGGAGTTGAGGATGGCAAAGTGGGGTGCAGGGAGGAGATCCTTCATCTTATACAACAGTCCTTCGTGCCACACACTATCAAATGCTTGTTTTACGTCTAAAAACACGCCGACTGTGTAAAGCTTGTGCTCAAAGCCATGCGTTGCCTGCTTTACGAGGCGATGGATTTGTTCGGGGCAACCATGGGACTTCCTAAAGCCAAATTGGTGTTGAGGAAGGTGTTCTATTACCTCCGGTAGTTCCATCAACCGGGTTAGCAAAATTCTCTCAAAAACCTTGGAGAAGGTTGGTAGCAGGCTAATCGGGCGGTATGAGTCAATCTGTGTTGGTGACTTTCCAGCTTTGGGGATCATTACAATACTCGCATGCTTCCATTGCCTGGGGAAATGTCCTAGTCTTAGCATAGCATTGAACATTTTTACAAGGGCGAGGACTCCTTTGCGAGGTAGAAGCTTCGCAGTACGGTTATCTATGCCATCGTAACCAGGGGTTTTTTTGGTTGCAGCGCCTTTAGTTGCATCATAACTTCCTGCGGTGTGGTATGTCTTATGGGGCGGGTCGGAGCAGTCGGAGTATCTAAGAAATTTGTGATGGCTTCACGAGTTGAGTCGTCCGTTAAATTGAAGGGCATGAAGGTGGAAGAGAGGTGCAAAGCAAAAGCACTTGCTTTCTCATCATCCGTCTTAAGCCATAGGCCACTTCGATTTTGGACTGGTGATTGAAACAAAGGCTGTCTCTTGATGCCTCTCGTGAGTCTCCATATTGAGAAGCCACTATTATTATCTGGACCAGCACTCTCCAACAAGGTATCTAGATTTGCTCTACGATTATTGGCTAGCAAACGGCGCAGTCTATTAGTAATACTTGAATATTGCTGTTTAATACTAGGATCTCCTGTTGCGATGTATTGTCTTCTGAGGCGTCTTTTGTGGCTAAGCAGATCCCTAGCCTCCAAATTTAAAATGGGAGACCTTCTTATGGTCGGCAGACCAGCTTGGTGACGGGTTGGTGTAGCCTGCCTTGCAGCTTCAATGATAGTAGATGTGAAGTAGTCGACAAATGCTTCCAGCCTATTGCAAGTGTCAATGGGAATGTTGAGTTCTACAGTGCTCTCGATATGTTCTTTGAAGACCCGAATATTTGCTTGCGGTGACAGCATTTTTGTGACACCTTTAAATGAATGGGCATCTTCATCTAGCTCGAAGAGCAAAGGCAGATGGTCAGATGATAGCTTCAAGAAATTTTAAATATGTACTGATTTTGAAGTCCCTCCCTGAAAGTATGCAACACAAAATACGTAAAAAATAGAAGTTACATATTTAAGAAATGGTTTTGGTCAGGTGTGTAGCGGGTATATCACAGTCGGGGGCGCTCGATGTAGTTTACTTACTAGTTTCTTTTTATTTTTATTTTTCCTTTGTTTTATTCTCCATGGGAGTTTAGGGCCTCTAGCAGAGGCTTTCATCGAAACCTGTTTTGTGCCGTGTGTTTAGCTGTGTCAAAGGTCGTGTTCTTGACGATGCTACTTGTGCTCTTTCTGAGAGCGTGTTCTATCCACATGCATTTTCTCTTTATTTGGAGGTGTATAGGGGCTCACTCGACACATCTCTGCATTAGATATTCTGTTTGGCCAGAATACCACACACGGGATCTTCAAGCATTTATTGCTGAAGATCTGCAGTTGCCGTGTTATGGTTACTGTGGTATCACATGGTTTGTGGTAGACATGTTTTATGGCATAAGACTTTGTACTATTGACAATTTTAGCTTCTTTTAAAAGTTAGTGAATGTTATCTTACTGTCAGGCGTGCGCGACTATAGCGTTTGTCTGGTTTTATGAAAATACAATGCGTATAAAATTGCATCAAAATCGGACTACAAAACACAAATCTGCCATAACTTAACTTATCAACACCAATCAAAGTTAGACAGTAATCGACAAGGGTATAAAACCTTTGCCATGCCGAAAGAAGCTTTCTTTCTGGCTTTCTCCCCACTTCTCTCTTTCTGTATAGACTTTGATTCCTCCGCTTCTCTTTGCATGCAGACACATTATATTCCCGTACATGTTTTCTGCTTGTTTACTTCTTGTTGCGCCTGCTGTGCCCGCAGTTTCGTTTGTGATGTTTCTTTCTTATGTTATGTTCTCATGAAGTCGTTAGTGCTGATGGTCTTGTTGGCCTTCAATTAGAATATAAAACCAATTATAAAGTTAACAATTAAATGGGATTTCCATAAAAATATCACCTTGAATACCCGAGAAGAAGTCAAGACGTCAAATTTACCCTTGATTATGCAAATAATCTGCAAGTTAACTCACATACGCATTTCACACAAGTTACCTTGCACAAGATGTATGTGCGTGTGTGTGGGAGTGTGTTGGACACTCGATTATAGCTTTTTAATATGCAATCCATCAACTCGTCTTGCAATCAGATTTCAATTTGCTGCGCTGACGCATAAAGTGCACAAAATGAATATTCATCAATTTGAGAACTCAAAATTCAGATAAAAAAATCATATCAAGGAAAATGCAGTCAGCTTTTCGTTTGCTAATATTTTCCCATGCAGAAATAAATATTTCATTTTCATTTCATTTTCCTTTTTTTTTTGCTCTGCTGAATTCTACACAAATTTGGAACAAATTGCGGACAAATGTTTAATGTGTTATAACTTATTTAAGTACCGCTATGGTAAATGTCACGCCTTCTCCTGGCATGCCGCTCCTTGTGGCATGCCGCGTACATATAAATAGCGCATACGCCATGGGGTGCGACACAGCTGCAGCTCAAAGCGAAGCTCGTTCATCGTTTGCATTCACCTTTTGTGCACTGATTGCCATTTAGTTGACTCAACTATGCAGCAGAGTGTAGTCGCTGCACTGTCGTCGTTTAGATTGACATTTTTCCGAGCACTTCAGGCTGAAGAATTTACACTACACAAAGTAAATCCAAATCGATTACCGGTTGCATTTGTTGGCCAGGAATGTGAACGCTATGACAAATTAATGTTGAGGGAAATTCAAAGTAAAGCCTCGATTTATTTCCTGCAATAGTTTTCCATTTAAATTTGACTTTAAGCTAAGCAATTTACAGGTTTCCTTTTGAGCAGTTTTACGGCTGCCTGGGGAACTGTTTGCTTGCTTAACCTGCAGGGTATTTGCTGTCTGGCTGGTCTTCATTCACAATAGGTCAACTTCTTATTGGAATCACGCTTATTTCTGCTATTCATTGAGTGCGCAAAACATTTTAATGCTCTCAAGGATTGGCAATAAAGTTGCATTACTGCAGGCGCCTCATTGAGGCCATCAGTCAATGAGGGCAGGCAGAGGGAGAGAGAGGGGAGAAGCAGATAGAGAGAGGGAGCATGGTTAGCTGGGGGTAATTACAACTCAGCACTATAACGATGGTATCTGGGTATGATATATGCGTCCATTGTTCGACAATTTCAACTTGTTTCCATTCACTTCATCAGATGCCGCCTTAAACCGCCTTGGGCCGCATTGCATTGCAATCGGGAGGGCAATTAGCATATAAATCAAGTGAAATGCTGCTGAGGCTTTTGTACAAGTTTTCGCGAGGTATTAATTAGGCAGGGAGAAGAGGGGAGGGGAGCAAGAACACCCGACACGCGCCGCAGAAATTAACTTGCTCCTGTAAACTTAATAAAAAGTTTCGCTCGCTGCCACGGTGCTTTGGGCTTAGGGCTTTGACGGGGGCTTACTAGCTTATTGACAACTGGCTAAGCAGCAACAAGAACAACAACATTAATGCCAAAAACAATAACAACAACAACAATTACAGTACCGTTCAATAGGCAGCTGAAAAGTTTTCTTTTTGGAAAATTTAATTTGTTACTTTTCCATTGTGGGAATTTCCCATTCTTATGCTTTCACATTTTCATTGCCTATTTGCAGTCGCAGTGCATGCTCAGTGGAAAACTCAGGCTAGTGGAAAATGAAAGGAAAGCGATTTTCATTCGCATTCGCAAGGCGAATTATTTGGCAATTCGTTAAAGTTAGCAAAGGTAAATTCCTGAGGTTAACTGAGGCAACTGAGGGTTATTTCTGGCATGTAGTTTATATTATAAATGGAATATTCCTTGGTACTCCCTCTTTCCCTTTTGATCTGGCAAGCTGCAGCACTTTCCCGTTCAAAATGAACTTAACTTTCATAAGCTTAAATCTGATTGTAAACCCAACAACAACAGCAGGAACCCTGCTTCAATTTGCATATTTCTTTTTCGCCCCTCCCACTTTTGTGCTGCTTTTTTCAGAAATTTTTCACCAGAATTTTCTCTTGGCATTTGCCTCTAACAAGCTGCTGAAAGTGGTGCGCTAATTCGCGCTGTTTTTGGAAATCGCTTCGGAATTTCACCGCCGGAAATGCTATTTGGGGGCCCGTTGCCGTTACTGGCGGCCATTTGACACGAGATCCGCTAAATTGCGGCAGATTTATGCGCATTCCCCACTCTGCGCCCCTCCCAAAAAAAAGGCCAAATAGCCGCTGGGCAAACACGTTTTAATGAATTTATGCCAAGGTGCGACTGGACAAATGTCAGCTACGGCTTAAGTATTTGTCGCCGTCTTGTCGAGTTGCCTCTCGAGTTCTCTCTGCCAACAACAAAGTCAAATGCCATTTTAATTGGCGCCACGGGTCGACGCTGTCAGGCGCAGTAGACCAGAGCAGCGTCCTTCCTGTGTCCATTTCCGTCTTGCCGCGATTTGCCATTCCAGTTAGCTATTTCATTGCGCTCAATTAAAAGTTGGCTCCACCATTCGACCGCAACTTTGGGGGCAACCCTCGCGTCGCCTGCATCGTTGCTCGCCGTAGAAACGGGCAAAGTTCTGTGATTTAAATGCGCCTCTGTTTTGCTTGCAGGCAGATCCCAGAAGAGGAATTAGGGGCACCTGCCCCGCCCCGTGTCAAAGTCAAAGTCAACTTTGAAAAGATTTTAACACTTGTTCGAAAATCTTTCTTCGATCCACAAAGTTGCAACTGGCGGGCAGCAGTTCTACAACATGCAGAGTTATTGCGTAATATATAAGATAAACGATATTTAGAACAGTCAAGTGATTAAATGTTAATTTACTTGAATATATGAGGGGTATTTGTGAGGTTGCTTACAGATAAGGAGTCAGTTCTTGGCTGAGAAGTAGTAGTAGGTATTTAAGGATAGCTGGATTGGAATTTTGGTTACATCAGGCTGGGACTTACCAACCTTTGCTAATCTTATTCATATCTAACTGAGGTGGCTTCTCTGGTATAGATTGAGGCTCAGTCTTGAGTATAAAGTCCTGCTTTATAAAACAATAGTGAAACAAATCTAAACATACGGGATTCAGTTGTGGCATGCAGCATCAAACCCAGAGACAGCAGAGCTTAATCTCTGCAGTATATCACAAGAGCTCCGCACTAAGTTAGTGAAAGTAGAAAGACTTGAGAGGCACTGCAACCAGCTAGCCATTAATCAGGACCGTTAACTTATAAGATATTACCCTCCCGACTTGTCTTCTAGGCGCAGAATAGTATTGTGTAAACTCAATATTATTTCTAACTTCGATTGGCACTGAAAACTTAAAATATTTCTTAAATGAAACTTAAATTCATACAAAAACCTAAATTTTTGCCGATTGATCCTATGGCAGCTATATATTATAGTGGTCCGATTGATGATGAAACTTTATATGCATATTAAATATATAGAAGAAGTCCGATGTAATTAATTTGCTTGCAATATATTGAAAAATAACAAAAACCGGCAATAAGTTTTTAGGGCAGCTATACGATATATCCGTTATATATATCGTTCAGGCTTATTAACAGAGTGCAGCAATAAGAAGCATGTGTGTGTAGTTTTATCAAGAAAACTAGAGTGATATGTAAAAATATTTGTTATGTTCAGTCAGATGATTCCTTAAAAAATGTAACCTACACATAAAAGAATAAAACTTATTTGGAAAAAGTATTTAAAATTCATAGCAAGCCTTACTAAAAATTTCATTGTGTACGTGCTGTATTGTATTTAAGAGTGGACATACCTGACTAGACAAGCAAATATAATATATACATTTTGCCATAAAATTCTGTTTTTAAACCGCAGATATGAATCGACTCATGCCCAGCATGGTGATCAGGAAGGGAGTATGCCAGCTGCTGACACTGAACAAGTTTAGTGTGCAGCAATGGCTGAAGACCTTCGACACGATCATCTTCGATGCGGAGGGGGTGTTGTGGCTACATGACAAGGCAATCGAGGGGGCCCCGCAGACATTCAACTCACTGCGTGCGATGGGCAAGAAGGCTTTAATATGCACGAACCATTCGGCGATATCATGTGCCCTCCTGGCAAAGAAGGCCCAACAGATGGGATTGTTGATCAACGACAACGAGATGCTGTCGTCCAGCATGGCCCTCGCGCGATATCTGAAGGAGCGCAGGTTTAAACAGAAGGTCTATGTCATTGGCGGCCAGGGTATATGTGATGAGCTAAAGGTGGAGGGCATTGAGTCGGTGACGACGAAGGAGGACAAGTTGTTGGCTCCCACGATGCGGGAGCACGTCAAGATGATGAAGCTTGATGAAGATGTGGGCGCTGTGGCTGTGGGCGTAGACTCTGACTTTGGCATACTTAAGCTAACTGTTGCGGCCTGCTACCTTCAGAGTCCGCGGATTCTGTTGTTGACCACTAATCGTGACTTACGACTTCCGGCGAGCGAGACTCGTTTCTATCCCGGAGCTGGCGTCATGGTGGCCGCCATAGAGGCAGTAACTAATCGAACAGCTGTTAACTGTGGCAAGCCAAGCACTTTTATGTTATTGAGGCAGATACGCGATGGAATCATCAAACCGGACCGTACCCTCGTGGTGGGTGATACGTGAGTGGTTCTGTGTATATTATAAAGATTACCTGACTATCATTGCTTTTTCCTTAGCATGTCCACTGACATTCAGTTTGGGTACAATTTCGGCTTTCAGACACTCCTAGTGGGAACTGGAGTAAACAGTTTGGATGACATTAACGCGGCGCAGGAGTCGAAAAAGCCTCGAATGTATCAGCAAGTGCCAGATTTGTATCTGAACAGATTATCAGATTTGTTGAAGTTTTTACCTTCCAGGAATGGATAGTCAGAGAATCGTTTTCGGAACTCGAATGTACTAAATTATTACTTGAATAGGGTATATCGAATAGATACGATATTTTAAAAATGTAGCTAGGAAATAAATTATTATCACTAATTATAAAAAGGCCACAGTATGGTCACCCTTGAATTTCTATTGAGAGTAATTTTATATATTAGTAAAATTTTTGATTAAATAAAGCATCCATAAACTTTGTCAATAACAACCAATGTAATTTATTGTAAAATATCATTAAAAATACGTAGAATTTGGTCTCAGTAATAAATAAATATACAATCCACTGTATTATATCATTTTAGAACTGTCACAGTATGGTCACCCTTGTTTTTCTATTGAGATTAATTTTAATTATTCAATTAATGCCCATGAAGACCTTATTTATTTATGGGTTACCATGATAAATGGAGATTATCACAATTTGGTCACTCTAATTGGGGATTATTAGGTTTAATTGACCATGTTTGTTGATCCCAATTATTCGAATTTTTGATAAAAATAAAGTTTTACCAATAACAACTAATGTCATTTAATGGTCTCAGTAATCATTTTATATTACACTGTTCTCTGCCTAACATGACTAAGGGCATCATACAATATGGTCACTCTTGTAATTCCATTGGGAGCTTTTACATTTATTCAATTAATTCCCATGATGATCTTATCTCAAATCATGGTAACCCATAATTGGAGATCTAACATAATATAGTGACCATTAGTATATTTATAGATTTCATTAAGGTATATTCATTTCAAAACTGACAAATACTTTACATGACCATGTAGTTATCCTAATTATAATATTTGTTATTAAATAAAAAAAAAAAAAAAGATAAAATTGTATTGTACCGTCAACTTTAACATTAACAACTTTTCTCCCTTTAAATAAAAAATCAATGAAAATTCCTGCAATTCGTCTCATTCTCCATGATTTACTTTTCAACACTGTATCATTTTAAGAAACTGTAATTCGAATCACAGTTAGAATTAGTGACCACATAATGTTCAAACAGACCTGCACCAATCTGATGAAACAACCCAAACAGCAAGTTCAGAAATGGTTTGACCTCTTGGAGACGGTGATATTCGATGCTGACGGAGTACTGTGGAATTTCGACAAGGCATTAAACGGGGCTGTGGAAGCATTTAACATGCTCAAGTCCATGGGACGCACTCTTATGATTGTGACGAACAACTCTAGCCAAACGACGGAAACACTGATGAAGCGTGCGATCGGCCATGGCTTCGAAGTCGACGAGAATCATATATTCTCATCGGCACAATCTGTTTCAAAGTACTTAAAATCGAAGAACTTTAACAGAAAAGTATATGTGGTAGGCGATGCGGTCATAAAGGATGAGCTGCGCAAGAACAAAATTTGTGCCTTCTGCTTGGAGCCTGTAGTGCCTAATGTACCCATGTATGAGTTTGCCCAACAATTAAAGGTGGATCCGCAGGTTGGTGCCGTTGTGGTGGGCAAGGACGATAACTTTAATGTGCAGACCATAATGCGGGCCTGTGCCTATCTCAGAGACAATGACAGTGTGATATTTCTGGCCACCTGCCTGGACGGGGCCTTTCCCGTTGCTACTGGACGTGTGCTGGTCGGTGCAGGCGGCATGGTTGCTGCCATCAAGGCAATAAGCGGACGCAAGCCCCTCATACTGGGCAAGCCGAATCCATTCATTTTGAAGGAACCCAAGAGCTGTGGCTTAATCAATCCGGAGACAACGCTCATGATTGGCGATAAGTATGAACCGAAACTAATCCGAAATGAGTTTTAAGTAAAAGTCTCTTCTTCATCTTTCTATCTAGTCTACGCACCGATATTGCCTTTGCCTACAATAGTGGCTTTCAGTCCATGCTGGTCGGCACCGGCATCAGCTCACTGAAGGATGTGGAACTAGTACGCAAGAGCGGCGATGCCAAGCAGCTGCCCCAGCTGCCGGATGTGTATTTGCCGAGCCTGGCTCATTTGCAGCAATTTCTTGGTTAGTTCAATCTGAATGGCATGCAAGCGACCCTCGTAGGGTGGCTCTTTGTTTGTCACCTCGTTTTCATATTTCTCACTCTCTCACTCTTCTTCTATTCCTGCTCCTGTCCCTGCTTTGCCTGCATACAAATTGTAAATTAGCATTTGGGGGCTCGATTTGTGCATAAAATCAATATTTGAGAATGAAAATCCATTCACATGCGTGTTATCTCTCATCTCTTTTCCTGCTTGTGGTGTTCATGCCACGCCCCTTTTGCCTGCGGCTGGCATCAGTGGCGTGTCAAAAGCTGAACAAGTGCAGTCGCCGCATAACTCGACACACTGTCAGCACCATGTGGTGATGACGACGACGACAACGACAGCAAGTCGCCACATTGCCGTGTGCTCCTTCTGCTTCTCTCCTCTTCTAACCAGGCTTGAGTTTTCTCCTTCGGAGCCGCGTAGCACTTAAGGCAACACTTGGGAGTGGGGGTTCGTTGTTGCTGCCAGGGACAGACGACGCGTTTTCGGGAAATGAAAAGCTCTCCAGTGACCGTTGGACAGCAGCGCGCTGTGCGTTGGACCCGACGACAGCTGCGCGAGGCATTAAAAATATGGGCTGCAAAAAGTGTAGCATACTTATCGGGGTAGCTGCCCACCACGCGCCTCTGCTGTTGTGTTCTTTTATGCCAGCACAGCAAACATATCGCACATATTTCGCATCGTATATGGGCATGTCTGCTATGTAATAATAGCCAACTTATGGCTCAACTGTTTCCATTGTGCCAAGAGAAGGCAAACAATTTAAGCTCTTTAAGAGAAAACTTCTCACTTTAAACTTGGCAACTTTCAGGCAACTCTTCTTGCAGGCATATCTAATGAATTTATTCTTGTTGTAGCATTATTTCGTTACGCAAAATTTACATTCGCAATTTACTTTCGATTGTTATTTCGGGACTGTTTTTTTAGGCCAGTAAGCTGGCCCGAAAATTCTCTTTGTCTTTGTTTGCGCCAAGCGATTGTTTATGGTGAGCAGGAACAACACAACCCACAACTCTGGCAACCCACACACACTAATGTAAACTACTCCAGGCCGGAGGGAATGGGTGAGTTGGGCGTGTCTGTTGGTTGGGGCTGTAATTGCGAGCGTTCAACCTAATTATATGAGCTGGGCCTGCCTGCCAGCCTGTCAACTGACAGTTCCTCGACTCGCCTACCACTTAAACTCAAAGCCACAGGGCGCTTAAGATCCTCAACGGCAGATAGTAAGCGCTTCTCTTCCTCCTCGTTTGGCATAAAGTAGAGCCTGGGGAATTTGCCAGCGTACTTACTTATGAGCGAAGCCAGTCGAGTGTATCTTACTAATTCGCAAGTAGTTTACGCAAAAAGCGCTCTGAAAACTTGCTGGTAAAGTTCCAAAGGGGAACGTACTCCTTTCGCTATATCACTTGGCTCTGGCATTAATTAAATTTCGAAGCTTCTCGGCAGCTTGTCAATGTTGTGAGTGAGTGAATGAGCTTGAGACTGACAAAAGCGGCTAATTAATTAGCCAACTCGATGACGGGGTCAACACTTTGCGTGCTGCCTTACAAAGCACAAGTTCCTTGTGCCTTGTATCATTTGTCAAAGAAATACCGCAACAAGAACCGGTGGGAACCGAAGCGACAGCAACAACAAAGATGGACAACATCAACGCATCATCATCATCATCTCTTGGTGGCGCGATAATCCCTGCTGGCATTAAAAACACATCAAACTGTTTAGACTGCTCCGACACACAAAGTCATCAGCACTAAAAATAACTCTACGCAGGGTAAGCACCCAGACCCTGCCCCCCTCTACTTCCGCTCCCATCCTGTGCTCCTATTGTTGACATTATCCAAACTGATTTATTGTCTTTATCACAAAGCCGAGCGACACTCGAATGCGGCGAGCATAATAAAGCAACAACAAAGCCAAGCAGAGCGAGGCAAATTTTCATAGCATACTTCGTGGCGCTGGCGAAAACGTGCCTAAATTCTTAGGCGTCTTTGTTGTGAGTGTGGATGAGGCGCATAAATTGCAGTATTTTAATTGGTTACGTATTTTGACTGCGCTGTTTGATAGGTAAATCCTTTCCACCTTTCCTTAATGCGGGGTATGCTGCAGTTACTCCCTTATCTGCCCCTCTACAGGGTATACTGCAGTCCATACTTCATAGATAACTCCGTATCAACTCCATCTGCAGAGTGCTATAGGAATTCCTTTGTTGCTGACATAAACTGTGAGCACTTCAGTCTCCTCTTCGTGCTCCGCATAGGCAAATGCGTAAAGCTGCTTATGGGCTTACCTGCCACGCCCACTACGCCTCAGAGATTTGTCCACAGTTCACAGTTCTGCAGCCCGGACTTATAAATTGAATTGTAAGTGGCCATTAGACTGGCTCGTTGCCCTCCTCTCAATTACAGTAAACTTAAACTATGACGTTCTGTTCGGTGTCGTGTCCCCATGGGGGGCTATTAAAATGCAAATAAATTGCGTTGCCTGCATAGATTACACCCCCTATTAAAAGAATACTCCTCTTGAAACATATATTATATATTTGTTTATTTATTTATTTATTGAATTCATCTCGAGCAAATTTTTAACTTGAGTTTAGGGGGAGGGGGCCAAATATATACAGACTAGACTTATCGAGTGTAATCTCTTCGTGTTTCGCTTAGTTATGCTTTGCATTAGTCATATACCAGATACAATTTATTATATACCATATATCATATATCATATAACGGCATATATCATACAAGTACGATAAATATTTACAGAGTTCGTTTATCGGGAGGTAAGTAAAGTAAATTCATGTTGTGAACACCTGAAAATGTCTTTTACCATAGCAATTGGTGTAAGTGTGTGTGTGTATTAGAGAGAGACAGAGTATTATGTGTGTGTGTGACTGTTAAATTGAGCTACTTGAGTTTTGTTTGGTATTTGCTGTCTGCCTGGGCCTCACGCAACCCATTTAATCGAATTTATCGCCTTCTTGTCGACTCAACTTTGGGGAAACTTTTCAACTTTCGCACTGACAACTTGACAGATTGCAGCAGCATGCCAGACCCCAATGAAGTCCGATTGCTGCAGAACATGAACTGCTATCGATAACGAAATGAAACGGAACCAGAACGAAAGAAACTTTTCAATAATTTCGAGAAGGAAGAGGGAAGCCAAAGCAGATGAAAGGAAAATCATTTATCAAGTTTTGCTAAAAAATGCAGTGGAAGAGTCTATTTAATTAAAAGCCAAAACTTGGACATTAATAAATAAAAGTTTTGCCCCCAGACCATAGCCTTGTGCCCGTGGGCATTAATCCATAGAAGGAGCAAAGAATGAAGAAAGTTCTACAACTTAATTTAGTGAAAAATTGAGAGCAAATTCAATTGATTGAGTAAAAGAAACCGTAAGTTATTGGGGGGAGGAAGGGGTGAAAGGTTCCGTCTTCTACGGGTTCTGCGAATTAAAAATAGCTCAAAAGTACAGCAAAGTTGCGTAATACTCGACCCAAGAAATTTCTTAGCAAATTGCCAAATTACTCAATTGCATTTTGGGGTTTCTCTGGCCCCCTTTGCAAATATTTTTGTTATTGCTGCGGGATTCTAGCTCGGCCAGGGAGGAAGGGATCTTTTCGTGAATTATGTCGCATAGTATCACAAGTCGAGGACGTATACGTTGCTGCAGCTCGAGGACATTGTGTTTACACTAAATATATACATAGTATTCGTATTATTCATATGAAATGAGATGTATAAAATAAAGCTAGCTATAGTTGTCGCTTCAGTCTGGCATAAGGACTGGATCGGGGCGCTCAGAAGTCAGTCTTGCTTCTAGAAATGTTGAAATTGTGGCAGAAGTGAGTATACTAACATAGAAGATCTAAAAGCCTGAACCAGACATGTTACAGAGTTGTTACTTAGATGTTACAGACAGGTAACAGACATGTTGCCTTCATGTTACATACGTGTTACAGACATTTTACTAGCATGATACTGTTGCAGACATGTTATTGTTGCAGACATGTTACTGTTGCAGACATGTTACTGTTGCAGAAATGTTATAGACATGTTACAGACATGTTACAGACATGTTATAGACATGTTACAGACATGTTACTGGCATGTTAATTTTGCAGACATGTTGCAGTCATTTTAAAGACTTGTTACAGACAAGTTACAGACAGGTTTCAGATAAGTAACAGATAAGTAACATACATCTTACAGAGAAGTAACACCAAGACTTCTAAGGGGAACATAACCTAGCAAACTGTAAGTTCTAAGCAGGAATACAACCTAGAAATATTTGACTGTGATATTCAGAGTAAGCTACGTTACTTTGCTGTACTTTTTAAAGGTCATATATATAGCAGATAGATCTATAATTGAAAAGAGAGAGAGAGAGAGAGAGCGAAAGAGAAGGAGAGAGAGTAACACTTAACGCTTATCACAAAGTAACGCGACGCTTGGCGCGCTTAGTTTCACACACTATATATAGCATTTCCATTATATATACGATCTATGCGATCTCTACGATTATTCCTAAATAATTTCATTGGTATTTACAGATTGTTTGGTGACTAGTCGACTAGTGCATACCCTACTATCCTATTTACACTGCGTGCGGCGAGTTCAGAAGCCCGACGAGACATGGCCAAGCTTCTTGCCATCCACAGTCCAGTCTAGACCGAGAGCGGTGTTATTGTTGGTGGTGGAGTTACTGGTGGAGACGGATCTTTGCAGTTCCCTCGGCCCTGGATAGTAAACCACCGGACCTGGCGAGGGGGCGCGATTCCGTTTGATCTTGATCAGACCTGGTGATCCCGAAACTTGTGTGAGTCTCACACTGTTCAACGAGTTGCTCCCTCCTCCGCCCACGCAGTTGCCGCCCCCTCCGCCTGTCGCCACCAGATAAGTTGTGGTGCTGCGCTGTGTTCCGTGGCGAGAGAAGCGGCCCGACGAACGATGATTCATGGTGCCGTCGCCGTTGTTCGATATGGAACTCTCGTAGTGTATAAGATCGGGTTGGTCACGACTCAGGCGTCGCTTGAAAAAAATGAGTAAAAAAATGCGCTTGAATTTCTCCCCAAAGATGATGTAGATCAGAAAGTTGACGCTGCTATTGATGGTGATCAGCAGATTGGAGACCTTGGTCACCTTGTGATCGATCGTGCTGTAGAATGCCTCCGAGATGTTGAGCACCAATGGCAGAAAGTTCAGCATGAAGAAGACCACCACGACGCACAGCAACATGGTGGCCAGTCCGATCTCTCGCTTCTCCGATCGCGACAGTCGCTGTCGCTCTCGATTCGCTCGCTTCACCTGGCGATAGATGAGGCAGTTGAGTATGGCCAGTGTGAGGAACGGTATGATGTAGTTGACAATCAGATAACACCAGTGTATGTAGATGTTGATGTAGGTCTGATTGCGCCGCAGTGGCGAAGGTCGCACACAGTGCAGCACCAGGTTCGAGTTGGGCAGCGGATAGGTAAGCCGGAGCACCTCCCAGAACCTGGGCATGTTGTAGGCCAGTGAGAAGCAGACGCACACAATGAAATAGATCTTGGCCCGTCCGTAGGTGCACAAGGCCCTCGCGCGCAGGGGATGACAGACGGCCACATATCGCTCCAGTGTCACTGTGAAGGTCATGTAGATGCTCGCCGTCTGGGCGATCATGCCAATGGGGAACATGGCGGGGGATATGAACGGATACACGTAGTTGTAGTAGCCGAAGAAGTGACCCGTGTAGGGGTAGACCGAGGGTATGCCAAACAGCAGCATGGAGCTAATAATCAGCATCGTGTCGCAGCGTGCCAGCCCAGTGAGCAGATAATTGATGCTCGATCGCATCTGGGGACGCGAGAGAATGATCATCGATATCACATTGCCCAGTATGCCCAGCACGCCGACCAGGTTGAGCAGTACGCCGCATACCCAGAACTCGACGCGATTATTCTCCAGCTGCGGATCGTATGTATCCTCGCAGATGCGTGTCCAGTTCGGTTCACTCAGATCGTCGTACGAGGGGAAGAGATCGGTGTGTGTGTCGTTGTTGTAGACCAGCGTATTGCCTCCCCCCCACTGGCTCCACTGTACATGGGTGCATAGCTGCTGTTGAAGATCAGTCGCTGGCCCACATCGTAGAGCAGCGGGGCCAGTGTGCTGCCCATCGAATCGGCAAGTTCGTACCGGACCACACTCTCCTCATGACTCGCCGTTGCTGCTGCGCCGGTGACACTCGCAAGGAAGTCAGCCTCGCTGATGCTCTCGTAGTCGAGACCGTTAGCTGGCGGCATTACGCCCGTCACTGGCTGCTCCAGCCGCATGTAGAGTGTGTTTCTATGGTCGCTTCTGGTGCTGCACTAATTGAGGTTGCAGCGGGCAGACGGGGGCAATTGTGTTGGCTGCGGAACTAAGCATTTATTTCGCTAAACTTTTGTCCAACACATAAATCGTAGCTGGAGGTGTGCGAGTGTGTGTAGTTGTGGCTCACACCTGCACACAATGTGCCTTGTGCTCCTCTTTCTTTTACTTCTCCTTCTTCTCTTCTTCTCCTTCTACTTCTCCACTCGTGCTGCCTTTGACTTTGTGTCGCACTGCGTGTGGCACTCGCACTTTGCCCTGCCTTGCTTTTTTTTTATAGTGTTGCTAGTTACGAATTGTTGTTGCTGTTGCCAGTTGCTGTTGTTGTTGTTGCTGCCAGTTGCCAGTTGAAAGTTGTTGCTGTAGTTTCTGCCAGTTGCTTGCGCTATTGTTTCCACGCGTCGCTGACACTTTAAGCTGCAAAAGAGGAAATGAAAAATGGAAGGTCTTTAGTACAGGTCGCACTTTGTTGTTGTTCTTCATGTTGTTGTTGCTGTTGCCGCCTGTTGTTGCTCAGGTGACTTAGCAGCCGCAAACTTTTGTTACAAACTTGCCTATTTGTGCAACAATTGAAGCGTGCCGAGAGTTTGCCTTCGTTTATCAATTGTCCTGACCCGCACTTGGCCTGCTCTTGTTGAGGGAAATATCAAACGCACTTCAAGCTGTTGTCAAGTGCGGGGGAAGAGACGTGGAAATACAGGCGGGAAAATTGCCAGCTACCTTAAATCGATATGATGTTCGCCAAGAGTTTTGCGCTCTTAAACACGAATATAAATATTGAGGGAAGAGAGAGAGAGAGATAGAGAAGAGGGGTGATTGCTCTGAGTGCGCTTGCAGCACAATCAGAATTTAAAATAGCAACCAGTGAATCATTGACGCGCGCGCTGAACACGGCGTATGCGTGATTTGTTTGGCAGCACTTGGCTATCGCATCATCGCGCTGCCAAAAGCAATCTCTGTTTGTGGTTTTGCTTATTAATTTCAGGAAATATTCATAGATAAGCCTGCTCTGGAGAGCTGGGAAATTAATGAAATTCAATTAAGGGAAGGTTCTTTTTATTAAGCTGTAAATCAGCCAACTCTAAAAATATTATCAAAAAACAATAAGTACACATACGTGACTTTGGCACAGTTTAAAGCACAGATTTGAAAAACCTTTATCATTGCTGAGAGATAATAAAATTCTCTTTATTTATAATTTATATTTAACTGATTTTTATTTATTTTGATCTTTTCTGAAATGTTGTCAAATTTATCATGTCCCAAACCTATATTTATGGCATATCGATTAAAATATATGTGCGTAATTGACGTTTGAAACCAAATAAAAAGTGAATTTGACCAAATCTTTCACTCTAACCTCACTTCAAAATTATAAATACGTTACAAAAATTTCTAAATTAAGGTTTGGGCCGTACATTCCTTTCCAAAGCACTTCAAATGATTAGATCAGGCATCACGTAATTGTGCCAACAAACATGGCTCCGAGATAAACACGTTCAAAGTGTTTAAAATGTATGAATTTGCACTGGAAAACGTCTGTTCAAGACACTCCAGTTGAAAAGCTATGCATTGGATCGATATATATTTTTGCACACATATTGTACATACATATATAAAACTTCGATTATTTGCAAAACAATGTAATAGTTTTAAATTTTGAAAAGAAAATCTCTGGGCCGCTCGGCTTTTTTTTGCCCTGTAAACAAGAAGCCTGAAGAACACCTGCAAATGTTTTTAATTTCATTATTTTCCACAATCGATTCCATATAAACAATATAATTTTAATGCCAAATAAATTAAGAATCAATACCATAAATCAAAAGTTATACCAAGAGAAAATCAAGTGATTTATGACAAACTTATGCGAGTTGGAAGCAGAAATAAAATAAAGAACTGTCTAAAGTAACAGTGACCCCAATAAGTATTCTCATCTGGATTCCCACCCAAATATATTTCAATTGAATGAAATATAAGCTTCACTCGCGCCATTAATTAGCTCCATAAGTTGTCGCTGTCCCCGAGACATTGTCTGCCTGTCGCAAAGCAGATACTCGACTACTTTCTGTCTGTCTGTCTGTTGTGCCACCTTGTCAAATATCAATCAAAGCTAAGTGCCCCCAAAATCACAGTGGGTTACAAACAACACCCTCCTCCCCCCACCAACCACAGCACACAGCCCACACACTCATGGCTATAAATTCAACATTCCCTGTTCTCCATTCCCATTCCCCTCTTCATTCCTCTTCCCATTCACTGCTCGGTCTCATCCACTCTAGGCACCAATTAGGCAAACAAAGCCGCCAAAACACGCGCACATTATAATAAAAAAAACACATATACCCGACCTGCTAAACAGGCCGCACGCATATCGCATAATCAAATCAATATAACACATGGCATGGGCGCGAGCTGTAGGGGAGGGGGTGTGGTGTGTGCTTTGCGCTTAATGCCGAATGCGGCATGATTTGTGGTCGCCACAAAAATCGAGCAGCAAGTGGCGAACATGTTCTCGTTGTGGTGACGTTGGTAAGCGGGAGGGGTGCCAAGAGGGGGTAGCTAGGGGGTAGCTAGTGGGATGGCTAGCGGGGGGGGGCACTGTGCGTGCGGTTGCAGCATAGAACAAGAGCGCCCAGTGAATCATTGCCGCGTTCAACATGACGTATGCGTGTTCTGCTTGCAGCATTTGTTATCGCAGCAGCTGCAGTAAATCGTCCGTAACGGTAACGACAGCGACTAACGGTAACTGTAGCTGTATCTGTAACTGTGACTGTGCTGGTTGTGCTATTGTCTAGTGGATTGTTAAGTGGCCAACGATTTGCAGCTGACGCAGTGAACCGCTTCAGCAGGTGTCGCCAGGCCAATGAGGAGCAACCTCAGCTCGAGGTTGAAGCTTTGCTCTGACCTGTATCCCGTGTCCCTTGTCCCGTGTGCCGTGTGCCGTTAAGGCGCTTATGACAATTATATATGTGCGTGTGTTTGTGTTAGTCCAGCCCACGCTTGGGTCTGCCGCAATTATAATGTCAATTAGTTTTAATGTCCCGAGACCCTTTTCGACTCGACTCGACTTGACTCGCACGTGCCGGCAGAGCAAGCTGACCACATGCTCCATAGTCCACTCACCACAAGCGCTTGACCAACAGTCTGTCCATCCGTCCATCCCTCTGCCTGACTGCCTGCCAACCCTCTTTGCTTTTCATTCTCACTTTTTCAATTTGGCACAAAAAGAAAAACATGGAAAACTGTATTCGCCTTTTTGCCTTTGGCTTTGCGCGACATTCCGACTGACTTTTCTATTTTCCCTTTTAATTTGGCAACTTTTGAGTGCAAACAGAGACTGAGCTCTGCATGAAAATCAATGGTAAAGTGACACCGACTGCAAGTGCCTCATCCAACCAATTAGTATCAGACTTGAACTTGATATAGAAATTAACTGGGGCGATAATTGATACAAACGAGCGCAATAAATTCAGATGAATAATTGTTGTTGTTGTGGTGTGTATGCATAATTCGCCCCTAATTACTTGCAAATGCCGTAACAATTAGTGTGTGTGTGTGTGTGTGGGGCAGTCAAGTTTAATAGTCGAGCACGTTGAGTTCATTGCGTATACGCCATGTGGCAAGGCGAGAACGGTGACAATGCGCGCAATTAATGTTACATTTCGATAAATGACATTGAACTTAATTGTTTAGAAAGCAATTTGCATTCGGAACGTGTCCTGCAAGGATTCCCATTACAGTAAGCGGGCAAAAAAAAAAACCTGTGTGTCTGTGTATTTCTGTATGTGTATTTGTGTGTGTGAGTGTATATGTGTGGGGACAGTGCAATGAAAGTTTTTGTCGAGGCTAACGAGGCGACTGCCAGTCTGCATTGCATTTACTGTCTCCCTCGCTCTTCTCTGTCTCTCTCTCTTCTACCCCTCTTCTCTACCATATTTTCCTCCTCTCCCTTTCCTCATTCCCTGCTCTTTGCGTGGGTGTGCGACTTTTGGCATGTGCTTCCCATTCGTCTGTTGTTTTTTGTCTGCTGCTACCACTGGGCGTCTGCTTAATATTTAAATATGGGAAACAGCCACGTTTACCCTATGCGCACAGCAGGCGCCAACACGACGACAATGACGACAACCACGTTGCAATAAAAGCAAATAAAGAGCGCATAATTTATTGCAGTCAGTTTAAAGTCGCATCAATGATGCAAACGCAGATGAAGCCCAAGCGAGGAAGGGATTGAGTTCCTGGGAAAAACCTGCCTGATTCAGGTTAATCCCACACAACACACATTACATTCTGTTTTGGCTCTCTCACTTTCCTCTCTCTTCTCTCTCTCTTCTCCCTCTCACAAGTTTTTCACTTGCTTAGCTTAATTAATTTCGGCTTAAACTTTTGAAATCGCTTTGATTCTGTCCGTGATATACTTCATGCCCCAACATGGAAATTAATTAGAGCGCAAAAGTTTCTCCACTAATAATCAAATAAACTTTTAAGTTCTGTGCCCTTTCAAGTGGCAGCAGGAGGAACCTCTTCTCTGGTATTTATTTTTGAGAAATTCACTTAATTAAAAGCTTAACTATACTAATTTATGCCTCGCGCTGCTCTGCCCCTGTCCCTCTTCACATTATTCGACTTAATTCCATTGTATTCTCTCGCCATATGCTAGACATGTAGACTAAGTTATCAACGATATTTGGAGGCATTGTTGTCCATATGTGTGTGTGTGTGTATAGTGCTATATGCTCTGTAAAGAATTTATAGCACGCTGCGAGCATGCGACACACGCAGCATACTTATAAATTGAAATGAAACAAATTATAGCACGATGAGCTATGCTCAGCTGAGTTCGCGGCACATACTATATGATTATATTATAATTATTATATGTCGCCCCGCTCACTTATAATAAAAAACACTCGAGAGAAAGAGAGGAAGAAAGAGAGAGAGAGGAAGAGCGGTAACTCTTGCGATTTATTTTTAGTTGACAGTTTCAAGGCTCTTTGCTCAGCGCGCAAAGCAAAAGATGAACAATTTTTGGTTGAAAAGAAACATTGGGGAAAATTCGCAAGCAATGCGAGATGAAATGTTAGGTGAGAGGAGAGAGGAGAGGAGAGAGGAGAGGAGATGTGATGTTAGGCTCGTCGTAAGTTATTCGACAATTTACATATTTTCTTGTGTTGTATAAAGTATATACGAGGGTCGTTTGATAAGTCCGTGACTTTTTGAATAAAATATATTTTTTTCGTCAAAGAAGCGTTTTATTTCTCAACATAATCTCCTTTTAGCTCTATACATTTAGTCCAGCGTTTTTCCAATTTTTTTATTCCTTCCAAATAATAGGTTTTCTCAAGGCCCTCAAAATAGTCGTTTGTTTCTGTGATGACCTCTTCATTTGACCCGAATCTCTTACCGCCGAGCCATTTCTTCATGTTTGGAAACAAAAAATAGTCACAGGGGGCTAAATCTGGAGAATATGCTGGATGGGGTAGCAGTTCGTAGCCCAATTTATGAAATTTTGCCATGCTGACTACACACGTGTGCACCCGTGCATTGTCCTGATGGAACAGCACTTTTTTTCGCCAAATGCGGTCGTTTCTGCTTCAAATCAATATCGAATCTGTCCAAAAGCTCTGAATAATATTCGCCGGTGATCGTTTTACCCTTTTCAAGGTAATCGATGTGAATGATACCTTGTGCATCCCAAAAAACTGTGGCCATGACCTTGTTGGCCGACAGACCCACCTTGGCCTTCTTTGGTGCACGTTCACCCGGAGAAACCCACTGTCTTGATTGTTCTTTGGTCTCTGGTGTGGTGTGGTGGATCCATGTTTCGTCTACGGTAACGAAACGGCGCAAAAATTCGTTTGGATTGCGGTTGAACATCGCCAAACACTCCTTTGAAATGGTCACACGGTTGCGCTTATGGTCGTGTGTGAGCAATCGCGGCACCCATCGCGCGGAAAGCTTTTTCATGTCCAAATATTCATGTAAAATGTGATGTACCCGTTCAGTTGAGATGCCTACAGCCTCAGCTACCTCACGCACTTTCATTCTCCGATCATCCAATATCATTCCATGGATTTTGTCGACGATTTCTGGCATGACGACCTCTTTTGGGCGACCTGAACGTTCGGCATCACTTGTACTGGTACGACCACAACGGAACTCAGTAAACCATTTCTTAACCATTGAAATTGATGGTGCAGAGTCCCCATAATATTTATCAAGTCTTTCCTTGGTTTCGGTGATGGATTTTTTACGCAAAAATAATGCTTAATTAGCACACGAAATTCACTTTTTTCCATTTTCGTTAAAATTCACGAGATCGTCTGCTTTCAATGCCTATAAAACGCAAACTAAGAAACGCAGCTTTCTCAAAATTTTACAGTCAGCTGTTAATCGATAACTGCTGACAGGAGCAGTGTTGTATTTAGAGCAGGTGCGCGGCAAATACAAAAAGTCACGGACTTATCAAACGACCCTCGTATTATTACTTTTAATGAGCCTCGCCTGCAGAAAGGATTCGCAGCGCACATTTGTCAGGATAATTGTGTGAATTTGCGCTATTTGATTGTTGCAGTGCACATAAAGCAGCTGATTTATGCCTGAGAGCCTCTATTATCCTGACAGCAGCCCCTCTTCCCCCTCCCCCTCTCTATCCCTATCGCCCTCCATGTGTGTCTGACTGTCTGTCGTTTAATGTATTTCGTGTACTTTGTGTGCTGTATGTGGCTGCCGTTTATGTAAATGACGTCGCAGGCTGCAGACAGACAGAATACACTGCGTACCACGCGGCGTATACTTAATCACCTCGACATTAAGTGGCAGCACTCGCAGTGCAGCACTTAGGCACAAGGTCTGCCCCCGCCACAAGCACACAGAGAGACATATGTTGTAGCATCCCTTTTGGAACTAAGTAAGCTGCATTATCCAGTCCAGAATTGAGTGTGAATAACTTGCCAATGTATTCGCATTCGCATACGTATACGTAATTTATTCACTCCACACATTGCTGCTCTGTCAGCATTTCTGTTGTGCGTTTTCAACTCGATTAGACAACAACAATTCCATTTACCTAACCCAGCAAGGCAACTTTCAATTCACAGTTGATTGACATTTGGCCCAAGTCAAGCAAAGGGTCAACAGGGCAACAGGGCCAAGACTCGCACAAATATTTACTGAGCTGAGAAATCTATTTTGGAAATTCTTCAATTAAGCTGAGCAAATTTGCAGCTTGCTCATAAATAACAAATTTAATCATTAACATCAGCAAAAAGTTTATCGTCAGCTTAGGCAGCTGCTTAAAAGTTTAAGAAAACCTCATCAAGAGTATGAAATTTGTCGGTTCTTCTCATCTTCTTCTACTTGCCTGTAGACACAACAATAACAAATGACAGTCCTCACAGCGAGACGCATTTAATTGTGCGCTTATTGAATTCTTCAAATTCTTTATTGTATTTATATTTATGCTTTATCTCTCTTTCCCTTTCCTTTCTTTCCCTTCTTCTCTCACTTGTGCAGCCTAATTCGATTCGCAAAAGGACACACAATTCTTTGTAATATGCAAATGCTTATCAATGATAATCTCAAGAACTTTCGTTTTTGCTACAAGGAGACTCTTCATCATCTTCCTCTCCTCTTCCTCTGCTGCTGCTTCTTCACCTCGCTGTTGTTGTTGTGGAAGAAAACATCATAAAAAGCCACTTGAAGAAACATTTTATAACATTTTTGCAAAGTGAAATGCGCCAACAGTGCAGCTGCTCGAAGTGAAAATACCCTGCAGGTTCTTGCTGAGATCAGCTGAGAGAGAGAGATCTTGAAGGAGATTTTAAGCAGTATATGCCTAATTTTACAGGGTATGTGGCTTGAGTAGAGTTGGTAAATGTTGTTCTTTCCACAATAATTCCCTCAAAGTAGCTACCCTATGTGTCACAATCCCCGAGATCAGCCAGACACGCGTATTGTTATTGAATCGCACAGCTTTTGTGGAGGGGGAAAGAGATGGAAGAGTGTGTGAGAGAGAGAGTAGTGTTTGTGGAGAGGGGAAACGTGTTGGCGTTTTTTAATGGGCTTATTAAGATTTATTCGGTTACCTTGGGAATTTAATTTACAGTGCGAACAACTGTCTCCTTATCTGTTGATCTGCTGCTGCCGCTGTCTGTCTGCCTGTCTGCTTGTCTGTCTGCCTGCCTGTCTGTCCGTTTATCCGCCTCTGTGCCTGCATTCTCCGTGGATGTGCAGCCTGTGTTGGATTTGAATTCCCAGTCGTCATTTGCATATTTCACACGCACTCGCATAAAGTGTCAGCCGTCAATGCCGAGGGAAGCCATCACTTAGAGAGGTAATTACCAGCCTTACATGGAGATATTACACTTGTCGCACAGACACACACACACTGGCACACACACTGTGGGCAGACACAGTGGGCACTTGTGCACCTTGGCTCGATTTTGACAGGGCTAATTTGTTGATTTGTTTTCACGTTTTCGAATATTTTTCTTTCTTTTCTTTTATGCTGCTCTTCGATAATAATTTTTTGAGGCTGCCTGAACACACGCCAAACACACTCACACACACTTTCACACACACACACGTACGCACACTGTGGCGTGGTAAATAAGTTTATATTTATTTTATTTATTTATAAATTTATGCGCTGTCGTTTTCTTTTCCTTCGTTGTGCTTCACATTTATCTCGTTGTTTTGCTTGTTTCTTAACTTTCCCGTTGCTCGTCTTCTTTGAGTTAATTTTATTTAATTTACTTTTATATTTACTGTTCCATCTGTTGATTCGCAGGAAGCCTTAGCACTTTTCACCTCACTTGTTTGTTTGCTTTGGTAAACAATTTGGTTAATCGTATTTTCTAATGAGTTGTCTTTTCTTGCAGTGTGTGGCGTGTAATATAAACAAAAATATCAGCACACTATATCGCTTGCTCACTTCAGCTCACTCTCTCTCACTTTCGCACTCTCACAGGTGAGAGCTGCTTTGTTTCCGTCTCGCTCGCCTGGCTGCAAGTGATATTATATTTTTAACACACAGCGTCACCGAGAGCACCGACGTTGTGTCCACGTAGGGAAGCAAGATGAGGCGGCGTGTTCGTGTTGCCCGTTGCGCACGACCACGTTGAACGCTGACAGCCAACTGCGCCGCCAGCCAGTCGACGCCAGTTGACGCGACGCTTGATTTTCCGGCCGCCAATAGTGGCAGCGCAACGCGCATTGCGCATGCGACATGTTGCCAGGCTGCGGCAGCTGTTTGAGTTTTCATTCATAAAAACAGCCACACAGTCTGTGTGTGTGTGTATGTGCGGGTTGTTGCAACATTGTTGCGCAACCAGTGAAAGTGGCAAGTTGTGCTCTGTGTTGTTGTTCTGCTCCTATTTATAAGCAAATGCGGCGCAATCAACTTTTATGTTCGAAATGCATATTAAAACCGAGCGAACCACTTTGAGGCGACTGTGCATTTCCGTGCGAGCAAATTAATTTAATGTTTATAGTGCACTTTTGCCCATTGTAGTTAGTGACAGACAGAGAGAGAGAGAGAGAGTGACAAAGAGACACACACAAAGTTTCACTATGTCTTTCATTGATGTTTCAAAGTTTCCGGACTTTACTTTATTATTGGCATATTGATGACACTTTCGGTAAAGTCTTTTGCTGCGTCGGCAAGTTTTATGTTTTTCTTTTTTCTTTCTCTATATTTAATAACACATTTTCCTTTTCACTGGAAATGCAAGCGAAAGTTTTTCTCTGAAAATCCGTTTTAGCCGCTGCTGTCAGTTGCGGCGTATTTCACCACCTTTTCACCTCCGACGGAAGGAAGGAAGCCCTGCAAAATCGAGTTGAGAGCTTGAATCCAATTGGAGCCTCCTTTGACGCATTTTTATTGTAATTTTACTTCAGTTTTTTCACTCATCGTTTCATCGCTTCACCGTTTACTTTTGCCATCTTCTGCTTTGATTCCGCTTTGGTTTGCCGTTTCGACACGCAACGTGCGATAAGCCATAGAAGAGCAGCAGGGCGAAAGAAAAGCCAGAAAAAAGGCACAAAAAATGGGCAAGATAAAGCAAGATATTAAAAGTCCAGGCTGACGCGGGGAACAGGTCGAGAATGGGCTGCCACAAAGGTTGCTTCACTTAATACCGTGTAAGCGCAGATGCTGTGGGGAATTTACACACACTTGTTCTTTTGTTTTAATAATTTATTCAATAAATTAATTTTATTACTTTAAATTTAACTTCCAACGTGTGCTTATTTTGCGTTATTTGTTAGGTAATATTCTCTGTTAAGTTAAACTAAAGAGCGAGTGAGCAAGCATGCTTTGCTGTTAGCCTTAATGGTAAGCTTAGTCTGCTATCTTACATAAGGCTGTCAAGAAAGAGTGACCAGAAGTGTAAGCCTTGCTGCTGAGCTCTGTTCAAGAAAGTGTGAGCGAACATGCACTGCTGTTAGCCTTACAGGTAAGGTTAGTCTGTTATTGTTTACATTAGCCTGTTAAGATAAGGGCTGCAGTCCTAAGAGGCTTTCTGGTAAACTCAGAGTGGGGTACTGTTGCTTACATTATGCTGTTACACAGCTGGTAAGCCTAGTATGCGTTCTTGCTGTTATTGTTTATATTAGGCTGTTAAGCTGAGTGCAAGCGGCGGCAACTGTTAGATTTGCTGATAAGCTCAGAGTGCACTACTGATATTATTTACATTAGGCTGTTAATATGAAAATGAGCATCTGACCTGCTGTGTTGTTATTGTTGTTGTTATTGTTTACACTATGCTGTTAAACAGTGCGCTCTGTTATGAGTAAGAAGATCAAAGCATGCTGTAATAATGTTGAAAGAGAGTGAGGGAGAACGAACAAGAATACGCTGTATAACAGTTTAACCTACTCTGCGTTCATGCTGTTATTGTTTATATTAGCATGTTAATCATGTTAAAGATATAAAATTGTTTTATGGCTAAGTAATTAAAAGAGCCCCACCATAACAGAGACCAAATTGAGCAACTGCTGTACACTGTTAATGTTATGTGCTTATGTTATGCACACATTAGAGTTGAAACTGTTGCTACAAGGTATTTGCTTAGTCGATGCGACCACTTTCAAGGATTTCAGCTTGTTTTGGTTGCCATTATGCGGCATTTCCTGGCCAACTTATGGTGGCTAAGAGAAAAGCACTAGACTTTTGAATATAGTTTTAGTATTTCTTGTTGCCAACGCGTGGCTCAACTGGCGCCTGCTTGGCTGTCCCAGCTCTCACTCCTTAGCTCTTTCTTCCGGTTTTACGAGTGTGTGCGACATACATACGCGAGGCATAACAAGCTAGCTGCATGATGTGCGACTTATTCGCTTGGGTGGGAAGAAGGGAAGGAGGTAGGAGGAGTGGCTATTTTCAGACTTCGAGTCATTGCCAGCTGGCGTCGCCTAATTTCGTTAAAGTTTTAATTTTCAAATGGACAAAAGCGTAAAAGTTGAAATTGCCGAGCGTAGCGGGAATTGCGAAATAATCACCTTGGCATTTTCGCTTGATTTAACAGCGTGACAGAGGGGGGGGGGAGAGACAGGGAGAGGGAGAGAAGTGTCGCCATTGGAAACGGTCGTTTCACACAATTACACAACACAGCAGCAGTAACCGAACGGGGCAAACAAAGAGACTGTGAATCCTAGCAGCAGACAGTGGGATTGAGCAGGGAAGGGGGGAAGAGGAGGGGGAGAAGGTTGCCCTGCGGCTTGGAATTTATTGGCAAGTGAGACCGCAAGACCGAAAACTTAATACACATTCAGTGGTTTTCCAGCTGCCGGGCAAGATTTACGGCCGGACGGCAGAGCTGACTTGGGGGAGGGACTTTGAAGGGGAAGCTGGAAGCGTGATAAACTGAAATATCTCTTAAGCGGGTGGAGAGGAATGCGAGGAATAGGGGAAGGGGGAGGTCGTACTTCAGTTTGTCCTCGAGCAAGAAAATTGACTTAAGTTGAGGTGCAGACGAGCTGCAGCTCAGCAGACGAGGCACGAGAGTGAATCTATTATTTATTTTCTTGTTTTCCCTTTTTCCTTTCTCTTTTTTCCTTTTTTGTCAGTGCCTTGTGTCGCGTGTGCGACATAGTCAAATTCACTTGTAAGGGGGAGCTGCAGTGGCAGCTGCAATTACACTGCAACAAAGACAATGTGAAGAGAGCTCTCTCTGTGTGTATGTGTGTGTGTGTGTGTTGGACTGACAAGTGTCATAACAAGATGTGTGGCAAGATGGATGAGCAGCAAGTGTGTTGAGGTCTGCAAGGCACACTGAGAGAAAGGACAAGGAATTGCAACTTATACCTGCATAAAATAGACTAAGAAAGTTGAGAATTAAAGTGGATGTTGCTAAATAATAAATTTATGAAAAGTAGTAATGTTTCTCGCAGTGTTTACGCCTTCTTCCGAATAAATAACAATTCCAAAAGGGGTATGATTTTAATTAAAAAAATAGAAAAAAGCCACAGTCGCGCTGCACGCGACAGTGGGATACCCTTCGACCTATGTTCCGGTGTAGTTTAATTTGTTAAATTCATACATATATCCAAATGCGCATGCTTTTAAATTACCGCCGACAGATGGCGCTCGCGCTTTGCGCTCGCCCGCCTCCTTTGTTAGCTGACACAAGCACTTGGTTTTATGCACATACTTTCTTAAATAACTTCTGTGTTTATTGTCCGATCGGATTGAAATTTTGAGAATACGTAGATATTTTACTGAGCTTAGTTTATGTTAAAGTCTGAAAGTTGTATCTTGTATACAGCGCTTACAAATTAAGTTCAAAAATTAAATTATTGATTTGCGGGGGCGGTGGGCGTGGCACCTAACATTTGAAATAAACTTGATCAGCTTATAGTATACAGGAGTCTTCCTGCCAAATTTGGTAACTCTAGCTTTTATAATAGCTGAGATCTGTGCGTTCACACAGACAGACGGACAGACGGACAGACGGACAGACAGACAGACAGGGCTCAATCGACTCGGCTTGTGATCCTGAGCAAGAATATATATACTTTATGGGGTCTCCGACGCCTCCTTCTGCCTGTTACATACATTTGCACAAAGTTAGTATACCCTTTTTTGACCATTTTCAATGGTCGAAGGGTATAAATATTTGTATATGTTTATTTGTGCTGCTGCATTCAATAAGAGTTGCGATTGGATTGTAAACATTAACAGATGCCTTACACTGTTTACATCTATGTTGTTTACAGCTGTTAACTGCTGTGATAAGCAGCTGTTAGATCATAGATTGAAACAGCTGATTTTAAAAAATATGGCAACATTAAACATTGAAAATATGTGTGTAATTGAATTGCAATGAAAGTAATAATAAGGAACTGCATGAATTATGACTAAAACTGCTGAATATTTGAAAGAAATTCACCAGTTGTTAAAGAAACCAATATTTTTGACAGTATGTAAACATCTTAGTTGAAGGAATAACAGTTCGCTTAAGGAACTTTAAGAATTTCAGCTTAAATTTAGTATTATTCAAAATACGTTCAGCTGTTGCTCAGTTTATTACAGTAAACAGTATTTCTCGCAGTGCATTCAATATTTTGGGTCTTTACAAAACTTGAGTAAATTGAATTAGTGTAAGATAAATTGTATTATTGAAAACTGATGCAAGCCAGCACAGTTTCTCTCAGTGTATTGCGCACTAACTGAATGCAACATTGAAATTAAAGCGCCTTTAAGCTCTTTAAAGATGTTCTCTTATATTGCCAACCAAGAGGAAATTGACAAGTGATGAGTGTGATAATGATACGACAATTTCTTGCAGTGTATGCGTGAGAATCATAACGATACGTTGACGTTGACACGTAATTCAAAAAAATTGATTAATCGAAGCAGGTGAAATACACAGAAGAACTCAATTTATAAAGGCGCAAAGACAATAACGCGTAGCTGGCAAAGGAGAAGGGGAAGAAGAAGGAAGAGGAGAAGAAAGAGGTCTAGATAGAGGAGCAGAGAGAAAAGAAGACAGAGAGGGGTATAGAGAAGGAGAAAGAGTATCAGGCTGAGCAACTCGAAGTGATATTTCATTCGAGGCTCTCCTCTATTATTCACGCATTAAAGGCTCAGGTAGAGAGAGAGGGAGAGGCAAAGACACAGAGTGAGACAGAGAGAGAAGTGGGCGTGGCTGTGTATATCAATAGTAAAGAAACTGCTCGAGTTGTTGCAGCCTGCAGGTTCCACTTGGCTGGCCAAGTGCTCCATCATTGTCGTCGGCTTGGGCTCGGTTCAGTTGGCTTGGGTTAGCCGCAGCGACCTTTCCACTTGGCCGCAACTACCCCTGGGAGAGGGTGATGGAGAGGGGGAGTGGAGAAGTGCAGGCTGAATCGCTGGCACATTTAGAAAACTTTAGCCTAAATGAAAAGAAGAAACCCAAAACGATAATCGATAGACATAACGAATAACACATGATATAAATAACATATTTGTCCTCATATATATCGGGAGAAATATGGCTTTTATTTGGACGGTCTGAAAATGTCTGCAAGTAACGGCGCGGCTTTTCCAGCTTGCCTTGCCTTGCCACACATGGCTGCCACATGCGTCATTGGGTGTCTGTGGCAACGGCGGCGTCTGTAAACTTTTTGCACGGCCTGTTGGCCTTCAATTTGTAGTTATTGCTGGGGTTGTTGTTGCTGCCACTGTTGTTGTTGACCATGTTGTTGTAACTCATGTTGTTGTTGTATTTGTTGTTGTTGTTCTTGTTGTTGTTGCTGCTGTTTTAGTTGTAGTTGCTGGCAGCGCTTTTATCACTTTGCGCGGCTGCGCTTCATTTCCAGCCATTAGCACAGATATGCATGGAAATAAACATATAGATATAGTGCCTCTTCCTCTATCCACCTCTCTCTCTCTCTCTTTCCCTCCCCTTCCCCCTCTCTCTTTTACTGTGTTTCTATCTCTATATGTGTCTATAATTTTGATGTTTATTGCTTTGCTGTGCAAATGCTGAAAATTCTAATGAGCTCGCCCCCATTCCGCAGCCTGTGCCTTTGTCCATCTATTCCTAGCCCCTCTCTTTCACTGCCCCTCCCTGTCTCCCTCCTACTGTTCCTGGCCTTATCGACTGTCCCATGTTGCTGCCTAGCTACTTAAGTAACCATTCCATCTGGCGGCAACTCGCCATTGTTTCATGCGGCAACTTTGACCTTTTGTGTTGCTAATCAAAAACAGCTTATCACCTTGCTAGCTAAATCCTTAGGGAGGGACAACAACAAATAAGCAGAGCAGAGCAGCGCTGGGCAGAGCATGGGAGAGCAGCGCAGCGCAGCTCAGCTGACAGTGGCAGCGCGGGCCGGAAACGGAAGCGCGCGATGTGCACTGCGTGCTCAGTTTACTTTTACTTTGACGACGACAGGCACCGCAAAGTGGCCATAAATCAGCTAACAGTTTTGACGGAAATCCAAGCCAAGCGGGTCTCTAAAGAAAGCCCGAGCCAAGGGCCTGGGAGTTGAGTAACGAAGGAGGAGGGAGAGGAAGAGGAGAAGGTATAGGAATAGGAGGAGCAGAAGACAAGCGCAGTTTGAAGGAAAATTTTAAAGTTGGGCAGGAAATGAAATTCAGGCAAAGTGGGAAGGGAAGTACAGAGAAAGAGGGAGAGAGAGCAGAGAGGGTGCCTATAGAATGAAAGCTAAAGAAAGCTGCAGTGAACAGAGATAGCATCAACAGAAGAGGATAGAAGGAGAGCGATGGGCAACGATAAATCAAGTGAGCAAAAGGTTAAAAAACAGATCAGAAGGGCGATAAAACTAGCTGAATTAGAGATAGAAAGAAGGATAGATGGAAAAATTGATATGTAGAAGAGCGACAGAGAGAGAGAGAGAGGAAGAGATAGAGATAGAGGTAACAAAGAAGAGGCAACTTGAGCGATATCAATAAGTCAATGACAAACACAAAGAGATGAAACTGAATTTGAAAAGCGACAAACAAAGAAAAGGTTGAAAGAGATAGAGAAAGAGGAGGGGACACTGAGAGGGGAGGGGGACATATTCAATAGATCTGCCCCGTCTAGCCAAAGAAGCATTATTACCGCAAACTACTTTGGCTACAATCGCCGGCCTGATGTACGACATTATTCAATGCCAGAACAAACACTCGACTCAACTCGACATGAGATACCCTCGATGGAGATAGACAAAGTGGGCAAATCAATAATTTATATGCATGTTCAGCTGGTCTGGCCACCGCTGCCATATGGCCTCGTGTAACGGGGCTAAAATATGCGCAAAAATAAATAAAGTTGTAGTAAACTGTGACTGTGACAGCGAAGGGGAAGTGCGGGAATGTGAATGGGATTGGAACAGTGCTGCCCTCAGGCACAAGTCAAAAGTTAAACACACACAGAGAAAGAGAGAGAGAGAGAGAGAGAGAGAGACTCATCCGGCACCCCCGCTGACCAATTGTATTGTTTACCTTTGGCCGGGGACAACTGTTCTGTGTGTAACTGTGATTTGGCCTCGCCGCGGGGGGAGGATCAATGGAGGCCATCAGGAACCGCAAAAAAGCGGACGACAACAATTTGTGAGCTGAGCAATCAGCGCCTGCAGTAGCACACAGTTGCCCCCTCTGCGCCCCTCCCTCTCTCTCTTCACTCTATATACACTGCTCTTTTACCTCTCCTCTCTCCCCTCACCTCTCTCCCCTCAGCTCTCTCCAATCTTGCCTCCCCCACTTGCCCACACATGTTTAGGGGATTGACTGTGTGGCACGACCATTTTGTGGATTTTGCTTTCGTTTTCAACATTGGCTCTGACTGTGGCTCCCTCTTCTCCCTCTCCCCCACCTCCTTGTCTACTGCTCCGAGCTGGGCCTGATGTTCTAGGCCTTGGCCTTCCGCTCGAAGTCGACTGCGAAATATGGTTAACGGAAGTTCTGCGCAGCGATCCGTGTCGAGGCATTGCATTTGCAAATTCCGTTGCCAAAAACGGAAACATGTTTATTTTCGATGTTCTCCCTCTCGTTCCCTCTCTCCCCCTCTCTTTTTTTTCATAATAATTATATTCCTGAAATCGAACAGGAGACTCGCTGCAATTATTTCTATATGTTCCCCCATCGACTGTCGGCTGTGGGCTGTCGCATGCCAGATTGAGGCCACGCTGTGGGAGGAGCAACAGGAGGAGATAAAGTAGGAAGAGAAAGGAGGAGGAGAAGGAAGAGGAGAATGAGAAGGCGGGGAATAAGTAGGAGCATGAGTAGGAGTGAGAGCATGAAGAGAATTGGGAGTTGGAGCATGAGGAGGAAACGGAACTGGAGTAGGTGCAGGAGTATGAGGATGAGTAGAAGCATAAGGAGAGGTGGGAACAGGAGAAGGACTAGTGGAAAAGGCAGGGAGAGAACAGGGCAGGAGACCCAAAAGGAGGCTCAGGGGAAGGCGCAGTGGAAACTGTCCGCTTTAAAGTCGTGTGGGTGCCGCAGTTGTTGCCGGGTACCTACGCCATGCGCCGCATGCCGCCTCTGCCGCACACATAAATTACGCATGTTACACGCTGAATCGGGCGCACACAAGGGAGGAGGAGGAAGAGGAGGAGGAAGGGCAAGGGCGATGTGGGTGATAGGGGCGCCGCATGCCACCCACCAAGTTCAATTTACCTTCGCAAATGCGAAAGCAATCGCGTGGGCCACAAAAATTACGAGACAATGTGTTGGATTGACGGAGGGAGCGGAGTAGGGGAAGGGGGGAGAGCAGGCAGTTACTGAGCAGCTCGTCGTAAAATCAAATCAACGGTACATTAGTCGCGCACGCATGCCTCGAGTCAGCCCAGGGTGCCATGACAGTGGGCCACACTTGCGTATTGAGCGAGAGCGATAGATCGGATGTTTCTGTGGCTGCAATGAAGGAAGTATTTCAAGTGAGGCTCTACAAAATAGAGTCCTGCATGAATTCATTCATATCAGGGAATACTGTACAGTACAGTACTGTGTTGTACTAATTTTGTACTACACTCGAATGATTCAAATGGAAAGTGTGCAGTTTAATTAAGTTCACGTTTCAAATTAGTGCTATTATTAAGATCTCTTTTTAATGGATTACATCTAAAAATATTAAATAGTTACACTTAAAATTACCAAGGAATGATTGAATTAAAGTGGATAAAGAAGGGCAAGCAACACAATGGAAGGAGAGGTTTCACTTATTCCGTTTTAAAGAAGGTACCAAATATTGTTTGTTTTATGAAGGCAAAAACCTTAACACGTTGAATGAGTTTGACTGAACTCTCACCTAAATATGAAACCCAGATATATTGTTATCACTATCAAGTGAATGAGAGAAGTAACTTATGTGATTTAAAACACAAACATTCATTGTTAATGCACAACAAAAAGTGTAGTTATATTTTAAATGTATGATTCCTTTTCTGTTTTGAAGTCTGTTAGAATATAGGTTTTAGTGATTAGTTTTGAAGTTTGTTAATTTTCGTTCTTTCTTCTCGAAATTTTAAATTTGTGTCGCTTCAGTTGATACCGATAGTCAGAGAGAACTATAACTATATATAATTTCCTTCCCTTTCTACATTCTACATTCTCTTTACTCTTTTCGTTCTGTTCTTTCTGTCATTCTTCTTCACTTTCTTCTTTCTCCCATCTCATCCCTTTCTTCCCAGTCTCTTCCTTTGTCTCATTCCTTACCTTCGCCTCTTTTATTTTTTTTTCTTCTCCCTTGTTTTCTTCAACTTTTGCTCTTTCTCCTCACTCTGCACTTTCTTTTTTAGCTCCCTCATCATATCTTTCTTTTTCTTCTATCTCTTCTTCCCAGTTTTCTCTTTCTTCCCCTTATTCCCTTTCTTTTCTTTAATTTTTACCGTCTCCTTTACCATTTCCTGCTTTCTTTTCTTGCATTCCTTCTCCTGCCACTCAACTCTAAGTTCAAGTTCCCCATTTGCCTTTCTTACCCACTGTGCGCACCGCATGAATAACAGACCTAATGACTTATGAGATTGACACAAATACGCACACACTCTCACACACACATACATATGTAAATATGCTGTACACGCTGTACGTAAGCGAAATAATTTGGCAACACTGCGACACGAGGTCGCTTTGAAGTGCGCCGCCTCATTGACAGCTCTCGGGCTGCGCCATCTGCCATACACAGAGAACGAAGAGAAAGAGGGAGAGAGAGATAGAGAGAGAGAGGGAGGGAGCGAGACACAGACAGAGACAGATGAGAGGGCAATATACTGCTTCAGTTATTTATTTGCTTTGGAATATTGCCTGAAATGCGATCTGCTGCTGCGTCGGTGGCTGCGGCGACGTCGGCCAAGTTCGCCAAGTGACAGCCAGGGAGGTGTTCCCTACGAGGCAACGGTGGCACCCTAGGAGAGCTCCTCAAGCGGCTGTCATCTGGCAAATCCGCACTGCCTGCTGCTTGCCGCCTGCTGCTGCCAAGTTTTTAGCCGACTGAGCTTTGGGCAACCAAATTGTTAATTCAATTAAGTGTAAAAGGCTTAGAGAGGATGCGCACGTGCTGTGGCATGGCACACGCACACGTACACACACACACTCTCATGACAAGGGTCAGAGACCTTGGCGGCATGCTTGGCACCCTCCACTTGCCTCTGTTCCAACACAAGTTCCAGTTCCAGTTGAGTCAGACCCGGCCATCTACGACGAGGCGGGGACTGGGTGCTGCTCTAGAGGTTTCTCGCTGACTGTGTTCCTTAGTTTCTTAATCTTGTCGAGAATCTCGAGGCGCAGCTCGTTGAAAGGTTGCATCAGTCGCACAGGCGCATCGTCGTCACGCCCCTGGAAGAGTGTCTCCCCCTGGAAGTCGATGTACTTGTGGCGACGAGCGCAAAGCAGTGTGCCCAGCAGCTTGTCCGAGATGTGGATGTACAGCTGGGGAAGAGAGGGAAGATGGATGGATGAGGGAAGGGATAAACAGTAAGGTTCCCTTTGCCTGTTCACCTCGAAGAGCGTGCCGAATTTGATGCTTCTGTGCAGGGTATCTTCCCAGTCGATGCGATGACCCTCCTGATGTATCAGCTCACACAGCTGCAGCATCTCCTGCAGCGTCTGCACCTGTGCCTTCAGTGCACGCTCAGAGGACTGGCTGCCCGTGGGCGCTGTGCCATATTGCTCCTTGGCGTAGTTGGGACGTGGCATGTCGCGCACGCTTAAGTGGGAGAAGGGATTGATGCGCTGCCATTGCTGATGCTGCTCTACTTGTGCATTGAAGCGGGAGATGCGTGAGCAGACGGAGGTGTTCTGCGGAAGGAAGCAGGGTAGGGGGAGAGGGTGAAAGGGAAGACCTCGTGAGGAAGGGGAGACTTCACTCACCTCGTAGCTATCTGTGGCCATTTTACAGTTGTAAAATGTGGATCTGAATCTGCTTATTGAACTGGAACTTTGTGTGTAGAATGAATGAACAGTTGAAACTGTACGGAGAACTGGCCGTAAACTGGCTGTAAACCAGCTGAAAATTGGCAGCAAGCCTGGCCTACTGTGTGTGTGGGAATCAAGCCAAACAAATCAATGCGTTATCGCAGCGAGTAAGGTCACAAGGTTGTGCCCCTCTCTCTTTCTCTCTGACTGTCTCTCTCGCTGTCACACATCACAATTAATCCAAGCCTTAAACTTAAAGCCAATGTGCTGTGCCGGCGGAAACAGGCAGCCGCAACTAGCTCCATAAATTGCGGCACAGGCAGCGGGAAAGGAAACAGGCGGAAGCATTCGAGCTTAGTGGGGCAGGAAATACACAAACAAATTCCACTGGAATTAATGAAACAAAACGGAGCAAAAAACAGAAAAAAGGGCGAAAAGAAATAAGGAAAGGCAACATAACTATGCGTAGTTTGTCGCAGCGTAAATACACTTACAAAGCGAGGGAGATAAAGAGGAAGGGAGACAAAGAAAATACTAAACGGGAAATGAGTTGGAAAAAAAATATGAAAAATGTTGCGCAAAACAAACTAAGCTTTTTATTCGTTCTGCATTGTCCTTTAGTTAAGTTTGTGTTTTAGTTTTATTTTTTCTTTCTTTTGCTTTCATTTTACAATTGTCTTTTTTTCTTTTTTCACTCTCCATTGTGAATGCGATTGAATATCGAACGAGCTTCGATTTCTGCCTCGACTGCGCAGAAAAGTATGCAACAGTTGGCCTGAAGCACGTAAAGCATATTAATTTGTAACGTGCTGTGAGGGATGGTGGGAGAAAGGGAGGGAGGGAGACAGAGACTGGGGGAAAGAAAGGGAGAGAGACATGGTGTGAGAGAGAGAGAGAGAGTGACGAAGGAGAAATGAGGAAGTAAAAAATATTTGTGATTTCTGCATTGTTTCACCTTTATAATTGTATCGTAAGGCGAGGTTTCCTTTTAATACTTAAACAAATTAAATTCTTTGCTTTATATTTGTAGAATATGTGTGCAAAAATATATTTCGATTCGATGTATAGTTTCCCAATAGGAGCGTCTTGAACCCACATGCGCCAGTGCAAATACATTCATGGTTAACACTTTTATCTTGGTTTATTAGAAGACTAGAGTGTGATACTGGTCCGATTTACTTTATTTTAAATGATTTGACCTTAAAATACTTTGTTTTACATGTCAAATTTAAATTTAGAAATTTTAGCAGCATGTTTATAATTTTTAAGTGAGGTTAAAGTAAACAAAACTTCATTAAATCACTTTTCTCTTTTCTTACTCTCATTATCCACATAGTTGTTTATCAATATGCTATAAATTTAAGGTTGGGAATTCAGGGAATTTACTACCTTTCACAAATTATCAAATTTAATAATAATAGATTATCTATTGATATATGATCAAATAAATAAAAATAAATTATAAATTACTACAGAAATACATTTATTACCTTTTCAGAAATGATCAAAATAAAAATAAATTAATTAAAAATTAAAATAAAAATAAATTTATTACCTTTCAAAAATTATTAAAATAAATAATAAGAAAAAAGGCTTAAGTCTTGTATTGTGAACCTTTTTTCGCACAGCGGTTTTTGTAAGCCACCATCTTCAATTCCTTAAAAATAATAACTTTTTCAAAGCCTCGTATAAAAAGTAAATAATGTCCTCAAAACATTAATATCATGTGTCTATCCATTGTTTTTTAATATTTAACTAAAATCTTGCTGATTTACAGCTAAATAGAAAAGAACTCCCCGCAGCTTCTGCATTATCCTTTTCCCTTTTGGCCGTTGCTGTCTAGCTGAGGCACCCTGGGCGCGCGTAGGGCATATGGCAATGCCAAAAACAAAGATCCCTGCACAGACAGACAGACAGCTGCGGGATTTAGCTGGAGTTGGAGCTGGAGAGCCAGATAAATAGGGGGGAAATGGCGCCACTTCCGCCAAGCAATAAACATTAATGCGCAATTAAAGCGGGCAGGCAGAGTAGTGCAGAGCGAGAAAGAGAGGGGTAGCGAGGGAGAAAGAGAGAGAGGGGACTCGCCTTGGTCGATGTCTGTATTTGATTTTCAGCACTTGGGGTGATTAACGCGATGGCGCTCAGTATTAGCTTTTGGTTATTTATGGCCAACGCTTTTCCCGCTACGCATCGATTCGATTCGCCAGTCAGGAGCAGCAACAGCAGGAGTAACTTGCCTTGCCGCAAGCACTTTGATGTTTGGCGTGCAAATCGCTCATTATTCTTGTTGTTGGGGTTGGGGTTGGTCGCCTTGATCCAGTGTTGCCATGACACGCTGCTGTTTATGTGGCACAAACATCAAAGTTGACTTGATTCAAATAACAATTAATTGCAAAAAATATAGAGGTAGAGCGTGCACTAGCTGCGATACAAATGCAAGAGACATTACGCATACGCAGCAAGTGCGGCGAGAGTTGAAAGGGATATAGCGCATACGCCAAGTGTGGCAGAAGTTTAAAGTGCAAAGTGTTTTAAAGGGGTGAGGATGTAAAGAAGTGACAGAGGAGAGAGGGAGTAGAGTCAGAGGAGAGACAGAAGAGACACAGGAGGAGAGAGAGGAGAGACTAAGGAGACACAGAGGAGAGACTAAACAGAAGCAGAGGAGAGACTCAGGGGACACAGGAGAAGAATCAGAAGAGACACAGCAGCAGTGACTGAGGAGAGACAGAAGAAGAGACAGGAGGAGAGCCACAGGGGAGAATGAAGGAAGTAAAGGAGTAGAGGACAACTAGTTCCACTCTGTTCCCTCCTCTTTTTTAGGCTAGTCAGGGCAAAGTAATATTTTGTACGCTTCCCTTAGGGGGCTAAGCTGCCTGGGGGCAACAGCAGCTGCCGAAGGTTGTGACAGCTTGCAGCGTCTTTCCTCAGTGCTGCAGCTAGCTAAGTCTGCAGCTTGCTAAAGTGCTTGTTTGCATTTTGCATTTCACTCTGCTGCTTAGCCTGATGGACAAGAAGGAAATGTTGAGTAAATGCCACAGTTGCAACTGTTCCCGCAAGTCTGCTGTCAGTTCCTCTGTCCCCCTTCCACTCTGAGCTGCTTTCCTTTGTATGAGCTTCTCAATTTATGGCATGGTTATATAGAAAATACCGCTGCATAATTCAATTTCCCCTCTAACTGTCGCAGTCGAGTGATTTTTATGCGCACTTGGCAATCCAAGCACGCGCCACAATAAATATTCCCGAGAAAGGGAAGGGGCAGGGGCAGGGACAGGATGGGAGACTGGGATTGGATATTGGATATTGTTTTAAAATTGCTGCTTAACTCAGGCCAAGCAGCACATTTAATTTGCTGTCTGTCTGCGCGTGCTTAACACCTGTTTGCCTGTTTTCGCTTTAAAGTCTTTGCCCGAAACTGAATTTTATTTCCCCCGCATATTGACGGGAAATTTATCATTAATAATCCTGGCAACCGTCAGTTGATTTTATTTTGGTTTTCGATTTTTGGTTTATGTTTTCTGTTTTCTGTTTTCGTTGTAGCTTTGCCTGCGTCAATGTCGAAATTTGATAAATGACAACGTTGTTTGCATATCGAGAAGACCAAGACGGCAAACTGCTTGAGCTGCTGCCCGCTGTCAATTGCCAGTTGCACTTTTTCAGCTCCATTTCCCTAGAATAACAACAACAAGAACGACATGAACAGTTGATGTGCCGTGCGGAGCGTAAAAATCAAATAAGAAACCAACCCCATATGAGGCCAGACGTCAGACGAACACCATGAAAAAGCCAAAACCGAAATGCGACATAAAAATCTCATGAGTGAGCAGCCAAAATAACTACAACAAAAGCAACGGCAATAACTACAACAGCAACAACAACGACAACAACAAATTAGCAGACTCAAGAACGAAGAGCGAAGCAAACAACCAAACTCACAACTAGTTTTGTTTAAGTTAGTTAGGGTATCTTATTGGAGGGTACAGTCCTTAGCTATGTTACAGAAACAACAGCGCAGGCAGATAACAGCAGCCCCTTTGAGCATTAACAGCGTATGTAAGTGAGAGCATACTTATAATAACAGCAGCAGTGCCGCGGATATGTTGATCTACGCTGACTTGCTCTTTGTAAGAGGGATCACCTAACAGAACAGCTGTTGCTTTTAGAAAACTGTTAAATATAAGTGGAGTTGTTTGATATGTACACTGGCTTGCGCTCTATGGGGAATGTTATCAGCAGAGAGAGGGAGAGAAAGGGTGAGAATTGTAGTTGTTGCTGTAAGCACATGCTAACAGCAGAAGTGCAGTTAATTACTTTGTTTATCAACACTACATCTCCATTAATCACAGCAAACAACTGCAGCATGATAATATCTTAGTACACTGTTCATTAACAGAGTGCAAATTTAAAAACTTAATCAAGGTTGAGTACAAAGTGTTATCGATGAACCCAATGAACGTTTATTTTAATTTATTTTATTGGAAATACATTTTCTGTGTAAAATTAATAAAGGGAGAAATTCATTTCATTTACACGAGCTGTTATTCTGGCAGTACTAAAAAAGGAACCAGTTAAAGCAAGAAATGTCAATCACGATGTAATTTAATTCTGTTTTTTATACACTGCAAAAAAATACATGACAGTGTAAGAATATTTGGAATTCGATGTTACGAAAAAATGCCTCTGTGTGTTCTCTCGTCGACAGAAAATGGCGTCCGTTCACAAAAGTATGCAACAGCAGGCGCACATCGCACACACACACGCACACACACACATCTATCAGTGTTGTGCAAGTATGAAAAATGGTTGACTGTTGCCTGTCCATTGATTTGATTGACACTTTTATTGACACACAGTTACGGTTGTTGCCTCCCTTATTGTTGTTGTTGTATTTGTATTTGTAGTTGCTGTTTTTATACCCTTCGTTGTTGCTCTTGTTGTTTTCAGTGTAGCTGTCAAGGGTTTTATGACCTGTACCATGAGCGGGCTAAGCTTTTAAGCCAATATTTTCTGGCCAGCGACCGTAAAGATTGCCGAATTTGCTGTATGTGCTGTCCGTGTGTGTGTGTGTGTGTCCTATATTTATTCGCTTTCGTATTTGGCCATGCATTATTTATTATCCACACAAATTGAATGCCTCCTTTCTTATTTATTATTTTATGGCTTGTTTTGAATTTGTGTTTATTCAATTATGATTATTTAACAGTTCAGTTCGAGGATTATTAGACATTAAAAAGTTGTAAAACCATAAAGCGAAATTCAATAATAACCACAAAATGTGTTTGTTATGCAAGTGCCATGAAAAGTGGCAATCACGTGTTAATTGATGAGCTGCTTAACATGAATTACGCAAAAGCGCTTAAACTGCTAAGGGACAATCGATAAATGTTAATTGCTTGCTCTTTGAATGTACATAGATGGAAGGAGCGAGATCAGCTTATGGCGGCAACTGTTGCTGAGTTTACGTTAACAGAGCGAGCACAGCTAGTTGCAATTTTAGTTAAAAGAGAAGAGCAGAGAGATCATATGCTAAGCTTACAGCAGCAACAGCTGTTGCGCGTGCAATAACAGTGAGAGCGCTACTTAACTCAGAGCACTGATAATTGCTATGTTAATTAACGTTGCGGCTCTGCCAGTGCTAATAGATAACAGGGCAATGCTCTTTACTCACTCCGCTGCACAATTACAGAACGATGTTAACAACGTCAATAGATAATTGGAAAATGTTTTTAAATGCGGCCAACTTAGCCATGCAAAGAAAGACCGAACAAGACGCAGTAGCAGCAGCGCAGTCGACGCGGCGCGCTTCATGTTAATTGCGGGCAGAATTAGCTGTTTACATACATTTTCCATTTGCATCTTTCGCCTCGCTGAACACAGGGAATGTTAACAGCAGCAGCTGTGGCTTTTAAATTATGTAAACTTTCTGCTTTAAATTTAAACAGACATTAGCAGCGAAGAGAAAGTCAGAAAAAGAATAACGAAGCAGAACGAAGCGGCGTCAAAATATATTAATGTTGAATGTAGGCGGCATCAGAATAATTTCATACTTTGCTTAACTTGTCTGCATTCTTTGCTTCGGCTTCACGCTTATCTCGGCCAGTCTAATTGCCGGACCTAATTGTGGGAGGCAGAGGACGAAATCCGGAGCAGAATTTCGCCAGCTAATTAAATTTTGTGGTCGCCAAAGGAGTCAGCTGTCTCCCTCTATCTCTCTATCGCTCTCTCTCTCTCTCTCTCTCTCTGGGGCTCTTTGTGAAGCGAGTGCAATGAAATGTTATGGCACTTTCTGCTGGCATGGTAATTGTTACTCATTTTTTTTTTTTGGCAGCACTTTTTTATGCGTGTCCTCAACAATAACAGAGAACCGAATGGGCAACACAATATCGTAAAATATGACATTTCTAGCCCCTTTTGTTTGCATTAATCTGGCGTGCAGCATGTGGCAAGTGCGGCAAGGGGAGTGGGGAGGTGTGCGGTAGCAAACCACGCAATCGTTGGGCAATTAATCAGGCTTCATTTTCACTTAATCGCAGCCATGATTTCGCACGCAACTGCGCTCGACGCACATTACATTTTTGGCTTTTATTTAATTTTCATTTTCATTATGCTTTTTTCCTGCGTAGGTTATGCTCACGCAGCGCCCCAAATTGCCTCGTCCTTGGTTGCGTTGGTCAGGCGAGTCAAAAAGTACGAAAATAAAACCAATTTAAATATGCATAACATGGTGTCGGCCATTTTGACGACTTCTCCTTTCTCCCTTTCTCCCCTCCTCCCTTTCTCCCTTTGTTCCTGCATTGCCCTTAAATACCCATTCGAACTCCAACTGTGCCTAGCCAGGACATTGCCGACATCGCGGATGCTTTCTCTCTTGTCCCGGCGATGTCATGTTGCGCCAAAATTTTCAATTCGTTTCGCAAGTAAATGTCAAAGTCGCCGCAAAAACCAAAAATTATGTTAATAATCATGGGCATGGTTTAGAATACCCTTTCTATAGGGGTTGTCTATGGGGTATATAGAGTGGACAATTGGCTGTAAGCAAATTAAGATTAGTGAGGAAAAAAAAATTATAATCACCCGTAGAATCTATTATAAGCTTAGAACAAGTTCAGTTAAAAGTGCAATTATATAAATTTAATATTAACAATAATTTAAAAAATGTAAGTAAAAATCGAAATTGTTATATTACTTTATATTTATTTAAATTTAAATTTAAATTATTTAAAAATTAAGATATTTTGTTGAATAATTAATATTATAAATTGTTGGTCAAGCAAAAGTTGAAGATATTTGTGGATTTTTTATTCTTTAAATTGAAATTTAATTCAAATTCAAAATAACTATTCTTTTAACATTTCAAAACTGTAATCTACTATACATTTTATTTCTTTATAAATTAGTTCTTTATAAATTAGGGGAATTAAATTTAAAAGTTCTATATAAATAAAATGGAATTAAATCAATTAATCAATGCTATTAAACTATTTATTATATTTAAATATTGTCGCGACACTTGTAAACATTTATTTAATAATACATGAAATAAACAAAATAAATATAATGAAGTTAAAAGTTCGCTTAGCTTTGAACCAGATGTGCAGATGTTTTTAACTTGCTTTGAGTGGTATCAAGTTAGTTTAACAGTGTCATTTTCCATAGAAATTTGAATTACAAAATAATATCCTGGTTTTTCATTGACAAAGGGGAATGAAACATTGAAAGGAAGAAGAACAGTATGAGAGAGAAGAAAGAAGGCGAGCGAGCCTTTCTGTTGTGCAATATGCCATAATATAATCAAATATAATTGGAAATTTCGCTGGAACCACGCAAGTCTAACACATTTTGTAACCAAATTTTTACCACATTTTTTCCACTTTTTTCCCCACTATTTGCTTTATTTTCAAAACTAGAAAACCATTTGTTTTATTTTGTTTTTTTTTGTTCTGCAATTGTAACGAATTTCGCCACTTTGTGTGGGTTTGATACCCTGCAGCGTTGGTTGTATAGAGTTTTGGGCATATTAAGTAGCTGCAAATTTGGAATATCCCATTTTTGATTTATGTAAGTTTCGGAGGCGTGTGGCAAGGCACGCCCCCTTGGCTTGGCTTTTATGATTGGCCCACGCAATTCTGCGCAGTTTTTATGCTATGAGGCGCCTGCTTTGGCGGCTGCTTTGCGGCGTCTTTTGGGACGCTTGCTCTGCTCTGGGGGCCTCCGCTTGCACATTGATTCATCGCCATTTTATGCTAATTGTCAGGCATTTTTCGCTGGCTAAAAATAGCGCAGAGGGTCTGCTAGAGAAGGTGCTGGCGGAAGGAGGCTTGATTAGTCGTCTTCGTCGTCGTCGTCGCGCTTAATTTGCTTGGAATTAATTAGCTTTTTTCGGCTTTAAATTAAACGACTTATCAACTTGAATGTTTTGCCAGACGAGAAGCAAGAGTTATTGTTGCACGCACTCGTGTTGCTCTTGCTCTTATTATTGCTTGTGCTTGTCTCTACTTCCAGGTATGGGGGCGTATACGTAATATTTTGTGTACGCGTTCGAGCACCAAAGCAAATGGCAAAAGTTTTGAATATTATCGCAAGCGATTTACAGTGTGTGTGTGTGTGAGTGTGTCTAAACAAACACACTTACACACACACACACACACATAGAGAAAACAGAACACACACAGAGAAAACACAACACACTTGCTGGCATTAACAATGGCATGCTGACAAGCGAAAAATGTTGGTCACCAAACGATGACGTGGCCAGTTCCCACTGCCACTTGCTCTTCCTCATCCCCTTCCCGCTCTCTTCTTCTAACTCCCCCTACTGCCACGCACTGAGCTCCTTATGTGCCAAGTTTATATATAAACTATGGCTTCAGCTATTTCTATTTCTGCGCGTCATTGTTCTCTGGCGACGCTGAAGAAGTTGGCAACGACGACTTGTGGTTATAAAACTTTGACAATCTCTTTAAAGCCACTTCCCCATCCCCTTCCTCTTCCTCTGCCCCTGCTCCAGTCTTTGCCCTTGTTCTCAGTCTCTGTTGCATTGGGACTGCAGCTGCAGCTGGTGAAATGAAAAGGGGGAAACTGACTAAACGACACAAAGCTGACGATGCGAAATCCAATTCAAGTTTACAGGTTCGCCCAGGACAAACACGCGCTGTAATTACGCGAATGAAATACAGGACACTTGACCTACATAGTATATGCTTGCAGGAGAGTGGGAGAGGGGGAGTGAGGAGGGAAGGGGCCTGGCAATTACTTTCGCACGTTTGGCCAACAAAGGCGCCGGCCAAGTGGGAAAAAGGTTGCCAAGGCGCCTTTTCCCTTGTGTCTGTGTGTGTGTGAGTGTGTTTGTGTGTGTGGAAAATCCAGACGGGCCAATGAAAATTATTGCATGCCTTGCGCGATTCAGCTCAGCTCAGGATTGGGATGCCATTGCTCCAGACGCAGGGAAGGGCATCAAGTCGAGAGAGAGAGAAGAAGAAAGAGGTCAATGTATTTTTTGTTTATTTGCGCTGCCTGCAGATTTGCCGCACACGCCGCACTCGCTCGTAAAATTGCCAAGCATACGAGGGGCGCATTTGACGTGTTAAGAGGTTGAACCGGGAGATGGAGCAGGAGGGGAGAGAGGCGGCTGTGCCTACTTCCAGCTCCTTTTGGTAAATATAAATTTACGTTGTACATTGCGTGCTGTGCGGAGGGGTGTGGCACGCCCCAAAGTCATCATAACTTCTGCTGAAGTCGGCGGCAAACACTCTGCCCCTTCCCATCTCCCTTGACTTCCTCTCTGTGCCTGCACGCAATTCCATTGTCCATAAATCAAATGTCGCTTTGAAGTTGCACATTGCCAGCTCGTTGCTAAGAACATGCGCGAAGATAAATGAAACTATGTATACGAAAGCGTATTTGCGTAGCGCCAATAAGAAGCAAAAAAGAAGTGGGAGACGCAGAGGGAGGTAAGGCACAAAAAACAAGGAAGTGACGCGGAGAATACGAGGGATATTCCTGCCAGCATGTGATCGACTCTCAAGCATGCTTTATAGTTTGTTTAGCTGCATTTTATGGACGTTGAAGTGGTTGTAAGGGCAAAGGATTTTATGGGTTAGAAGAAGAAGATGAGAAGAAGAGGAAAGAGAAAAAGAAGTAGAGGAAGAGGAAAGAGAAGAAGAAGTAGAGGAAGAGGAAAGAGAAGAAGCCTTTACAGAGTTAAGTGTGCCTATTTCAAGTGAAAACCCTTTAGTTTTGGCTGTGAGCAAATCAAACTCTTTCTATTCTTTTCAAGAATTTAAACAGCAGCAACCCCTCTCTCCCCTTAAACTAACAGGGTATGCGGCACTTACAACTTCATGACAGCGCATGTTTTTCTCTGTATATGTAAATTTAGTTGAGCTTGACATTTCTCGTTTTGGTTTCGTTTCGCGCCATTTGCCATGGCTCGCATTTCTTTTCTTCTCTTCTCTTTGTCTTGGGCTTTCTGGCCTGGAATTCGAGACGAGATGCCCCACGAATTGGTAAACTTTTTGGCGCCGATTCGTTATGCCTCCCCTGCTGCCTTCCCCGCCACCTCCCGCTTTGTTTTAGCTTTTTTTTGGCTTGTTTAAAGCGTGTCACAGCTCACATGCGTGCGAGTAAATTGCTGTGGGAATGCAAATTTAATGCATAAATTTCTCAGCAACATGATAAATTATAATTTGCGCCCCTGTGCTGTCCCGTTAGAAGGCAATCAAAGGCGAAGGCAACTGGCACATCGGCTGTAAATTGAATTAACAAAGGTTCAGCTAGATAAGGGGGCAGGCGCAGGGAGAGGGGAGGACGCATTAACCAAATTAGTGAGTAGATCCAACAGCAACTCTGACATCCTCTGGCATCCTTATGGGCTGCTCGGTTTATGCCTTTTCCGCTTGCATGGATGAGAATGAAGAGCATGGAAAGCGGGCAGGCAGGCAGGGGGAGGGAGAAGGGGAAGGAGGAAGAAGGAGAGCAAAAGGGGGGAGGGGAAGATAAACCAAGCTAGTCTGCAAAGGGTGGCCACGAAAAGATAATAAAAGTGTGCCACATACAGAAAGCGCAACTCGCAACACGTATACGACATGTGCGACAGCGCTGTCTATGACAGAGTGTGTCTGTGTGTGTGTGCGAGTGTGTGCGTGCGTGGGAGTGTGCGAGCACGTGTCTGCCTGTCTGCTGTTGTAGTTCAAGTTAATTGCCTCAGTCCTTGCGAGTTGCAGCGAGTTAATCGCCAGCACGTTAAACGCTTCATGGCTTCCTTTATGCTCTTCCGCATTGCGCAGCAGATAAGTCACGGATAAGTCTGCCCCGACCTAACCGGACAAGGAAGCTGCTGTGCATTGTACTTCTATCATGCTGGCAATATCGCAATCTAGTTGCACACACACGCACACACCCACGCCCGCCTGGCTAACATGTAAATTTAGTTTACACACGAGAGATGGCAACACACAACAAGTGGCTAAGCAACATGCAGGGCAACAAATGTAACGGAGCAATAAATGACGCTGAGCAACGTATGTAGCTGAGCTGCAAATGAGGCTGAGCAACAAATGAGGCTGAGCAACATATGATGCTGTCCACTTAGCAAATATTGTACAATGAAGAAGAGTTCGTCTCAGTTTTTGAAAAGTAGTCTGAATGTTTTTTATACCCTTCGACCATTGAAAATGGTCAAAAAAGGGTATACTAACTTTATGCAAATGTATGCAACAGGCAGAAGGAGGCGTCGGAGACCCCATAAAGTATATTCTTTCTCAGGATCACAAGCCGAGTCGATTGAGCCATGTCTGTCTGTCTGTGTGAACGCACAGATCTCAGCTATTATAAAAGCTAGAGTTACCAAATTTGGCAGGAAGACTCCTGCGTACTATAAGCTGATCAAGTTTATTTCAAATGTTATATGCCATGCCCACCGCCCCCGCAAATCAATATTTAATTTTTGAACTTAATTTGTAAGCGCTGTATACAAGATACAATTTCAGAACTTTAGCATATACTAAGCTCATTAAAATATCTACGTATTCTCGAAATTGCAATCCGATCGGACAATAAACACAGAAGTTATTTAAGAAAGTATGTGCATAAAACCAAGTGCTTGTATCAGCTAACAAGGGAGGCGGGCAAGCGAAGAGCGCGAGCGCCATTTGTCGGCAATAATTTAAAAGCATTGCGCATTTGTATATGTGTATGAATTTAACAAACTATACCGGAACATAGGTCGAAGGGTATCCCACTGTCGCGTGCATCGCGACTGTGGCTTTTTCTATTTTTTTAATTGCTAAGAGGCTTCCTAACATTAAATTATTCTTTTCAACTTTTCTTGATTAATAAATTTCATTATCGATTATTCCCAATACTCAAGAATTTGTTCCTAAATTTTCTTAATTCTAATGAGTTGTTTTATGTTTTTCTTATTTCTTGAGAATACTTCTTTATTTTTCATAACTTTTCGGAATACACCTTATATTTAATAATTCCTAAGCATTCACTTAACTAATTTTAGCTAATACCAATTCTTCTTTAATTTTTCTATGTTTATTTTTCTTTATTTGTGTTAATTCTCAAGAGGTCCTTAACATGTTTTTAATTCTTAAGAATTTGTTTTATTCTTCTTTTTCTTCCCCTTTTTTAACTGCTATAAATTATAACTATTAATTCTTAAGAATTTTTCTTAGTTCTCTAGAATTCTTCTCCATTCTTAAGAAACCATTTAAATGCCTTCTTAATTCTTAACTATTTCTAATACTCGAGAGCTTTTCTTTAGTTTTGCCTAATTCTTACTTGGTATTTTTTGCTTGTTTTTAAATCGTTGGTCTTCTTCTTAATTTTTCTTAATTATTGAGAACACTATTTTAAGAATATTTAATAACATATTTTAAGTATATATTTAAATTTTTATGAATACTTACTTTTCTTTAATTCCTTCATTTTATACCCTTCGACCATTGAAAATGGCCAAAAACGGGTTTACCAAGTTTTTACTCATGTATGTAACAGGCAGAAGGAGGCATGACAGACCCCAAAAAGTGTATATATTTTTAATCAGGATCACTAGCCGGATGTCCGTCTGACTAGATGAACACACAGATCGCAGCTATTATAAGAGCTAGAGACACCATACTTGGAATGAAGTTTTCTATATACTATGCGCAGATCAAGTTAATTTTAAACGTTGAATCAATAATTAAGTTTAAGCTCAATTTTTCTCATAAAAACTTGAACATATACTGAGCTGATTGTTATACCTTCGTATTTTAGAAATTTTAATCTGTTCGGATAATAAAAACAAAAGTTATTTAAGAAAGTATGAGCATAACTCCAAGTGACTGTGTTGGTTAACAAGGGTATAAAAAAAAAACAAATTAAACTACACCGCTCGACTTTTGCTCTCGTAAGTCATGTAAACTAGTCTGCGAGATAGAGAAATATGTTTTTGGAACTGGCCGCATACGGTTCTTATAGCTATACCCGTTTTTAAATAAGTAAAAAATATAATAAAATATAATAGGTAAATAGGTATAACAAAAAAAACCCAATATTATATATGTGCGTAACATGGATCCCGCTGGGTTTCGAACCGATAAACTAACATTCTATTTCGGGCTAGATTTGACAGTTTTCGCTAGGAGAACTATGTCGAATAATTGGAACAACAGAATTTCCTTACAACTCTATTTGGGACTTGACAACTTTTCCAAAGGGGGGACGGGATGGCTCACAACGATGAGGCGCAGTTGCCTTAACACTACAAGAATTACCCCCGAATACGCCTGAATACGAGTGAATGGCTACTGAAGGAAGCCGGGAAACACTTTTTTATTTTTCTGATCATTTTTTTAAAAAAGGTTTAACAAAGGAGGCTAGAACTCTATCTGTCGACAAGCATGTAAATAAATTTAACATATTAAACTAGGCCGAAGGGTATCCTAGTGTCGAGTGCGCTCGATTGTTGCTCTCGTTTTGTATTATTCGATAGTATGAATAATTCTAAATTTTGTTCGTAGTTCTTTTTATTTTACAATTCTTAAGAAATTCTTTAAATTATTTTTCAAATTCAATTTATTTTTAAAATTCTAATGAGTTATTCTTAATTTTTGCAAAACAATTCTTGAGAAATTTTTTCGATTCGTTTCTTATTTTTCTTAAAGTGTCTTATTTCTTAAAAATGATCTTCTAACTACTTAATTCTTTTGTATTCCTCTTAATTGTCTTTGCTTTAGCTTGAAACCTTTTTTGCTTTGTTCATTCTGCAACATTTGTTGCTTACTATTCTTTGGCTTTCAACATTTGTAGCTATGTTCAGTTGGCAACATCTTGTGCATATCAACATTAGTTGCCAAGCTCAACTGGCAACATGACCCTACGCCGCCAGGAGAGTACTATATAAACACATTTTTCGAGGGTATTCAACAAGTGGGCATGCCCAGCTGAGTAAGCACCTCATAAGTTAATATCACAGACTTACGTGTGCATTAAACTGATTACTTCGACTTAAGTGGAATTAATTAGAGTTCCAATCCAAAGACCTGTTAATAGACTTCCCACCTCAATTACATGCAACACTCAGCACCGTCAATCACCGCACAAACTATGCGACTTTTATCACATTTCCTCTTTGCCCTCTGGCTGGCAGGCTGCCATGCCGCAATGGGAGCGAAAGAGACCGCATTAACATTGAAATAAATTGGCAAACAAATATTTAAGCAGAAATCTTTATAGAATTTATTGCGCTGTCGTCTGCAGGCCAACAACGTCTGCAGGTCGTGTGCATTTTCATTACGTTTCCGCTGTATTTCAATGAGTTTCTCTCGCTGTTTCTGTTTGGCTAATTTTATAAATAATTAGTGGGTAATTATTGCGGCCAAAATGCAATCTCGTTCGACGACCTGCAACTGACGTAGACCAAAGCAACAGTCTACGTTGAGGCAAAGTCTATACATACTATATACATATATAGACTATTCAGGCTGGACAAACAACAATCACTCGAATTAGCGTTGAATTGCTGTGTGAATATTTATTGGCCAAATGTTTGCCGGCTGTTTGCCGTGTGTGTGCTGCCTGTGGGTCATATCAATTAAGTGAAATGACTGACTAAATGTGAGTGCTCTGTGAGTACAAGGTGAGTACACTCACACCTCCGCACTCCAACAGAGCTGTTGCTCGTGTTGTTGCTTAACTAAACGAGCTGCGTTAAATTGAGTTTCGAGTGTCGCGCCTCCTTTTACTACTCCTTCTCTCCCCTCTCTGCTCACCCCTTCATCTGCCCTCCTAGTCGGGGGCACGCTGCTCATCCAGCTGCGCAGACATTTGCTTCGAATTGCTCATAAATTTTATGTTAATTGCACAAGGACAAGGCAGCCAGGCAGCACCTGGCCAGGGCAATCACACACATGTAGCCCCCAGACGTTGCCCCTGCCCTTGCTACATCCCCTCCTTAAACACTTTACATGGGAATTGCCACTTAAAGTCAAAGACAGGCCTTAAAAGTTAATAGCAATGCGCGTTAAAGTCGTCCTAAGCGGCGCAAAAAACTATGCTACACTTTTGCAATAGACTTCTCTCTCTTGATCTCCCTCCTTCTCTCGTGAGTGCAGCAGCAGAGAGAGCTCCTGTTGCCACGTGCCACATGTCCAGGCAATTAATTCCTAAGGCAGTGTCATAATAAGCATTTAATTAATGCGCTGCTTACAGCCACATTTGGCCAAATAAATGACCTGACTGATTTCCATATTAATTGGCAATTGCTTCGAGGCGTTGCCCGCCTCAGATTGCGTATACGCCGCATGTGATGACAGAGCAGAGCGGCCAGCAGCAACGTGTTGTTTGCTGTGGTTATTGCGGATTGTGCGGTAATTCAAACTGACTTTTATCTCGCCTGCCGCAAATTGAAGACTCGTCGAGTGAGTTTTGAAAAGGGAAATTGGCAAAACGAGGCAGATTGCCGTAAAGTGGGGCGTGGCCTGAAAGTTTTCGCTTAGCACAGACTGATTTGAATGTCTGCTCGGCATCTGTCTTTCTCTCTGTTGCCCCTTGGCTAAATTTCAGCGCACTTAAGTTAGTTTCTTCTTAGTTGCTGTGCTTCTTCGGATCTGATCGAATGTCGACTTTAGGCTAGCACCTCACCTCACCCTGCAGCAGCTTCCCTTCTTCCTTCCTTCTTTCTTCTATCCTGTCTAATGAGCTTGCCCCGTGTAAAATTGCAAATTAATACAAATTATTCAATTATGCGCAGCGCCAGCATATTGATTTTGTATGCGGCGCGTTAATTTATGGCCTACTCGAGTGGTTACAACTCCTCTCTCCCTTGCCACCCCTCCTTAACGAGCCACAGCTGTGTGGGCTGCAGTCGAGCGAGCTCATCAGCAAGCCCAGGCACGTTACGACATGTTATTATGTAGCACATGGCGTATGCGTTATGAACTTAACTCTTGCCCGATTACGAGAAGGATATGTCATGCAGGCTGTTGGCGGACAGTGGGACGGACAGACGGATGGACATGCTGAAGTAATTTAATGAGCGTGTGCCTTTTATACATCCTATATATATATCGTAATATTAAAATCCCTTGTACGACCGCACATTTATCATACACACGCACACACGCCGACCCCAGGGCAGACCTCAGACCACGGTCTCCGCCCTCTGCCACGCCCACACGCCTCCATTTCGGCTGATGCTGCGGCTTTTTAATGCGTTTTTAATTGTCGCCACGCCAAGCCACAGTCGCCTCAGGAAGTGTCGTTTTAATGACCTCGACGCCGCTGCCATGGACCGAGATTATTCGTGTGTTTTAAATAGCTCGCAGTAAAGTTCAACCTGCCCCTCCCCACCCCTCTCCCCCTTCCCTTCCCTGGCTAGATATACTATATATGCGCCATATATCAAGTGTAAATCGGCTAAAAAAAGCGAAAGAAACGCGTAAGCTTAAGTGAGTTAATTAATTTCAACTACGCAAAGTCAGGCTAGCAAAGGGAGGGGGAGGGGGTGGGAGAGGAGGGAGGGCAGGGGATGGGTAACTGCACCTTGTTGTAGACCCTGGTGAAATTTTGTTTATGTATTTGTCGCGCCAAAAGGCAGTTGACAACAAAATTGGCGATAAATCAACTGATAATGTCAGCACATTTTACGACAATAGGAGGAGGTGAGTGAGAGGGGGAGTGGGAAGTTTAGGGGCAGGTGAGGTAGGTGTGGAAGGTAGGCGGGTTCATTGCGGTTGCTTGCCGGATAAAGTTTCCAGAGTCGCAGTTGACATGTGGCTGTGGCAGCAAATCACAAATGAACTTTCCCCTTTTGTCACAAGTTTTCGGGCCTTTGCCTTCAATCACGACTACTTCCCTTTTAGGTTTGCATGCCAAATTGAGGTGTGCTAGGGAGAGGGGACCGAGGACGAGGCAGGGGATTGTCATGGCTTTGGGATATTATAAAACAAGCAAAGGGAAATTAGAGTCGGCAAACTTTTCACACAAAACAAGCGCCAATTAAAGCAAATACCCAAAAAACAAGAACATTCACGGTTTATTTATAGCAATCTAAACAAATGTTTAAGTAGCTATATAGGGTATAAGGTATATCTATCTCTCTCTCTCTCTCTTTAAAAACAAACTGTATAATCTGGAATAGAGTTGTGTGTGTGTGTGTAAACATTGCATTCTAATCTCCCTTTAAAACTTATTCTAACTTTTAGATACGTTGAGTTCCTTCCTAGTTCTTGATCTCTTTGGGGCTACTGCGCTCGATGACGGTGCAGATCTGATCGAATGCCGACTCCAGGCTGTCAATGAACTGCTTGCCCTCGGCCTGACCTTTGTACGAGGTGACAATGGCGCCTGCAAAGTTCTTCTGAATGGAGTAGCTGCAACGGGAAGGAAATTCAAATCAGTAGAGACAAGACAAAGTAAAATTTATTGCTTAAGCTCACCCGATACCTAGTCCATCCTTCACCACCGGCCCAAAGGAACCGGCTATGACCATGTCAGCGCCCAGTGTGGAGGTGCTAATGATGTTGTAGTTGATGCGTCGATAGGCCTCAGTCTCGTAGAACGTTGGCTGTGGCATGCCGTGCAGCTGCGCCGTGTGACGCAGCGCAAAGAGATGTCGATCGAAGCCTTGTCCCATGGCAGCCTCCTTGGTCAGCTGGCCATGCACGCTGCTGCACTTGTCGATCATAGCGCGCAGTTCGCTGGCATTGGGCTGCAACCGAGCGGGCTGCAGCAGTGCATCGCAGAATGCCTTGGTGGCCATGGTGCAGGGACGCATCGTCTCGGTGCGTCCATGCCGGAAGGCTGAGGTGCTGCAGGACTCATAGGTGCCCACATAGCGCTGGAAGGCCTGACGATACGCCAGCTGGAAGGAGAGCTGTATAATCGAGTCGGGACTGAGCCCGTGTCGTTTGCAAGTGCCCTTGTTGAGTCGAGCATAGCGCAGCACATTCATGTCCAGACTGTCCATAATCTTGGCATTCTCCTCGTATGCAGATTCGACGGCAGCCCGCGTGGCATCGTCGATCTCAAAGTCCAAGGCACGCACGTTCACCTTGTCTCCCTCGGCGGAGGTGTGCGGCGTTTTCGTCGATACCTGTGGGTTCTCCGTCGTGTCTTTGTAGATCTCCGTGAGGTAGCGCAGCACAGCCACTCCATCGCCCCACGAGTGCTCAAAGTTCACCGCGGTCGTTCCATCAGCGCTGATTAGCAGTGAAATCGATTTGTCAAACCATCTAGAAATAAAATGGAATTAGTCTCAACCCTTGACCCGACAATGCAATGCAATTTGCTACTCTACCGATTGGTGGCCTTGCCTGCTAGCAAATTCTTGAGCACGGGCACCGGATTGGCCTCGTCATAGCTACCATCTTCCTCGCCGTCCAGGCAGATGCAGAAAAGCGCCGCATCCACTTCGCGCTGCAGCAGCTGCGCATTCCTTTCGCTGCTCACGAAATGCTCCCTCGTCTTAGCCCAAGTGTCGCGCTGTGAGGCCGTGAGCACGCCCAGAGGCACACTGGCGGGCTCCCTGCGCGCATCCTGCTCCAGAATGCTACGCAGTCGACCCAGTATGACACTGGCACTCTCAATGTACCCGCTGCTGTCGAGCACATTCATTGCGTACATGTTGCCACGTCGCATGACCAGAATGTGCTTCGAGTCTGGCGTCTGCACGAGCTCATCCTTGCCCAGGCGTGGAATGCGGGCGGTGCCAAACAGTCGATTGTACTGGCTCATGTCCAGGGGGAACGCCTTGAAGGCGTACGAGGCGTAGGTGGCGAATGCTTTGGGGGCGACGGTCATCCAGCGTCGATAGGCCGCCGTGTCAGACTTCTTGGCGTTCATGTGATACACCTCCGGTTCCAGTTTGTTGGCCTGCAGTGAGCGCCAGAAACGCAGAGAGCTGATGATCAAATTCGTGGCACGCACTACCTGTTGCTGGTACTCGGGACGCGGGTCGTTCTTGACGGCCACGAGGGGATTGTAGTTCAGCGGCAGTGGGACACGATCGGCGAGGTACATGTCGAACCAGGGCTGCGATATGTAGCTTGTGTGCTTGTTGGCCTCGTCGTGTTGCTTGAGCTGTGCGTGCAGTTCCATGCCGACGCCATGACGAAACTCCTCGACCACCTGTTGCGTGCGCCTGTGTTCCTCCGCACTGAGTATGGGCTGCACAGCGGCCAGGAAACGTTCGCAGGACTTCTCTAGCAACGGTATGGGCAGGCGGGGCAACGAGCGCTGGAAGTACAGTGTCGGCAACTTCGACTCCTGCAGGTATTGATAGTGATTACCGTGCGTCGTCGTCGTGGTGGCACTGCGTGCGCCAGCCATGGTGGCGGCGCCCAGGCGGCTCTTATTCACGTTTAATCTAAACATTATTCACAATTATGCCGGTAATGGCGGAATACGAATTGCTGCAACCGCTGGAAACCAAAGTCCACAAGTCGACGTAAACAAGAAGCAACAACTACAACAACTGAAATAGCAGCAACAGCTGAAACGCAAAAGCAGCGCAGCTCAGCTGTTTGGTATTTTTTAGTATTTTAGCGGCAGATCACAGCTGATCGCTGGCGTGCGTGACTTATCGATATATCGATGTCACTTGTTTGCGTGCTCCAGCTGATCGCTTGCGTGAGTGCATTCGCATATCGATATATCGATTCATCGCTAGCTCGTTTATTCACCCTGCCATCGATATCAGCTGCGCGCCAGCTGTTCGGGCTGAATTGAAATTAAATTTGCAATACATACTTTCAAAATTTAATAAAGAACACAACAATTATGCATCCAATTGGTATTCGCACAAAGCAAACTTAATCGGACTTTCACCTTGCGCGCCAGTTGCGACGTTTTGTTTGCATTTGCATAGACGACGACGGCTGCCGATTGTTGTCTTTGTTGTTGTTGTCCGTGTTGCCCGGTCAAGTGGCGGGCACGGCGGAACCTCGCTTACTCTTTCTCTTACTTCTCCGCTGTTTGTCTGGGCCAACTGTTGCCCAGGTGCGGCGCTGGTAAATAAATGGCTTGCCAAAAATTAGAAGAAGCCAAATGCAAATGCGCATAAAAATTGTATGCCTTGCCGAAGTTAACGAGCAACCTTTGGCTTATCGATTTCGATTACAATTTGCTCAAGGAATTGAAGTAAGCCATAAAGCAGCAACCCTCCGGTGCCACTGCTCCTCCCACACCCTTTGCAACGCCTTTGGTCCAGTTCCATTTGCATAAAAGCGAAAGAGAAGCGTTCCGAATGCGAAAGGGGATGAGGATGAGGGAGAGGATGCGGATGGGTTGCAGTGTAATTGGCCAAAGTGAAATTGCGTTAATATTTAACAAGCCAACACAAAAGTGCAAAAGTGAAGCGTATAATGCAAACGCGTTTGGCCGGATGCCGTTGCGGATGCGGATACGGATGCAGACACTGAGAGCCTTCGGTGAGAGCGCGCAAAATTATGCGATAAACGAGGAAGAGGGCACACACCCACATCGACACAGTCACACACACACAGAGACTCACACACATCCCCACGTAAATGGCAACTGTTAAGGCTTTATGTGAGTTTGGGGATCTGAACATCCTCCTTGGAGCAGAGCGTAGTCACTCGAGCGCAATTCAATTGTGGCTATTTGCATTGGCAAGTGTAATTAAAAACCGCCAGTAAAATATCATTTTTCATTATTCGAATAATTATGTATTTACGCCGAGTGTGCCGTGCGGATCCCGATTAACGTGTGTGCGAATTAAGCATTTAATTTGCTTAAACTCATTTGACATTGCGCACATTAAATCATATTAAATTATGCATTTAATACGTATTTAATTAAAATATTTATTTCATGGAAATAACTGTTGAAATTATAAATCATTGCTTAATTTTTTAAATCGTATTAAAAATACCCTTCTTCCGTCAAGAAAGGGTATACTAATTTTGTGCTAAATTTACGCAACACGCGGATCCTTGCTCAGGATCACGTCTGTCCATTGATATGAACATCAAGATCTCAGGTATTATAAGAGCTAGAGACTTCAAATTTGGTATGATTTGAGGAAGAGTTATGGCTACCGTCTATTTTTTGTAGTAGGCTCTGATTTTATTATATATATAAAAGGGTAGAGAGTATTATACAGTTGTATACTTTTAACGGCATCAAAGATCGAAGCGTATCCCACTGTCGTGTGCCGACTCGACTGTTGGTTCATTATATTATTAATTTCCTTTAAATAACTAGTGGAATTATAAATATTATTAAATCATTGATTAAATTCAAATTGAATAAACAAAATTATTCGCATACAATTATAACATTTATGTAATTAAAATTACTGTTGAAATTATAGATCATTGCTTAATAAATATCTGTTATACATATTAAGTTTTAATATGTTATTTATTTCATTAATATAACTGATGAACATTTTAAAAATTGCTTCTTAAATTAAATTGGCATAATTGACGCAATAATTCATAATTTGATCAGTTATTTAAATGAATTAAATGTGATAATTCATTTAAATAACTGATCAAATTATGAATTATTGCGTAATGAGTTCGGTTTCAATATGCAAAAAGGCAGCTGCAATTAAATATAATTTTCCAATGATTCATCAAATCTTCCTCGTTTTCCTCAATAACAATTTTTTTGCCGATTGTTGCTCATTATTAATTAAAGATATTCAGGAAAATGCCCAAAGCGTTTGTCGTGGGGAGAACTGTAGAAAAAGGAGAAGGAGGAGAAGGAAGAAGAGACAGTCCTCGTCATTGAACAAATGTAGCATAAATATTTGTGAATGCGCAACAAAAACGTTTCCGTTTAACAATAAAAACTTTTGTGCGCTTCCGAATGAACTGGGACGCGGAATGGACGTCCATTTGTTGACCCCTCACGAACCCAATTCCCAAAGGCGGGAGAATTCCAATGCGCGTTGGGAAAAGGTCAGATAGTCAAGGGATTGCCTGATGAGAGGGAGTTGGGAATGGGGAATGGGGGATTGGGAGGCATCAGAAAAGTGTCAGAGTTGTTTCGTTTTGGGGCTGGGTGTGAAATGTATAAGTCGATTTGTGCCTTTGCTTCTGACGGGTTATTGAACAGGCCGCATAACAATGGAAACACTTGAGCAGCCTCCGGGAGGAGGTGGACGGGTGTCAGGTGAGTCGGCATTCCATGCCCAGAGCAGCAGACTGAAATTTGCATGAATGTGTCAGCAGAAAGCGCCGCCTTCGTTCGAGCTTATCATTGCCCTGTGCAGTCTACGAACTGTCGCAGATGACGCAGCCCACCAAGTGGCAGCAATTTGCATATGGAGTCGAGAAGGAGGAGGGGAGATAGAAGGAGGATACTGTGCATATATATATGCTTGAGTGCGCCGCAATGAGATTAAAAAAACTAAATGAAATGTAAGCAAAGCTCGAGCAGAGAAAATTAAGTGAACCGAGCGCATGAATAATGTCAGACGTGGCTGCTTTCTCTTCCCTTTGCCATTTCTCCTCCCGCCTTCTCTTGCTGTGCTCGAGCAGCTTCCTTTGTTTACTGCTGTGATTGCGCTGCAGGCATTCGAAGTCAATTTAAATTTAATTTCTCGTTTGGGGCGTGGCATGACAAATACGTAAAGCCGCCCGCAGATTAGCTCCGGCACAGGGAACAAGGAACAAGGAACAAGATACAGTGCCTCAGCGCAGTGCTCGCCCACTTGTCGATGCGTATAATGAATATGTAAAACAGTTGCTTGGTTACGCTGTGTGTGTGCGAGTGTGTGTGCATGTGTGTGTGAGCCTGTTCATTTTGATAATTCGAAATACCATTGCCTAATTTTATTGCCAGCACGCGCATGAATAATGCAGATAATTAGTTAATTTAGTGTACACTGAACTCACACACACACACACACACATACTCACTCCTTCTCCGCTTCCTCCCATCAACCCCTGCCCACTCACAACACTTATTATTAATTTATGGTCAGCAGACAAAGCGCTGACCCGCAGCATAATTAATATATGTCAAGACAGGAAGGTCTCAGCGGAGTCGAGCCCGGGTCAATGTCATCATCCACTGCATGGAGAGGCTGCCCAATCGATACTTGATGCAGCATGTGGCATGTGGCGCAGCCTTGAAGGGTTGTTGCATTCAACAGCCACATCCGCTTACACTCAACTGATCTCCTCTACACAAAGAGAATAAGTCTTTATCATAGAAGAAAAAGTGTGCAAATAAACGAACACCTTAACAAGGGAGCATAAATCATTTAGACACATCCTTCCAAATTCCCAACCCAAGTTTGCTTTACTCCAAATTGAGAACTAATTAGCGAATTTCCTTTTACATTTAATGGAATTATAAAAATATGTTTAATGCCGGCACCAAATCATTTTTCCGCACTCTCATCCTGTCTGGCGAGGGTTTCATTTATAAATAAACATTCTGCCTGTTCATCCTGCTCAAATATGGGAAAATTTGAGGGCGAATGTCAACAATTTCGATGCAAATATTTAATGAGAAAGAATTCTCCGACTTATTTCTGACTTATCATCGTCTGGTTTCGCGCGCGACGCCTTAACAAATTGCCTGCAAATGCGTGGGCGTGGGTCGATTGGGTCGAAGGAAGGGGAAGGGGGAGTGGGATATGTGGATGAGGTGGAATGGAAGCTGGATGAATTTGATGAAGGGCAGACAAATTACCGCGTTTTCTCTGCGCGACTTCACTGTATCGTGGCAAACGGAGCAGACACAATATCATTTTTCACAACTCGCAACAGAATGGGGCACATTAAATTGCTATAAAGTCATCGTGCAGGAAGCGGCAGCAAGCAAGAAGCAGCTTGTGAGGTGGGAGAAGGAAGGGGAGCAGGACATTTAACTTTTGCTTGTTATAAATTCAATTTTTCGCCACTTAGTCGAAGCACACGGCGCGGCGTGCTCATAATTACACCGAATTGCCGCAGACGTAGCAGATTGAAGTGTTTGCCCAGGCAGCGGGGCAGCTGCCACTTCAGTTGTTGAGTTATTCCCCGTGGCCTTGAGTTCCCTATTGCCTTGAGTTTCCTATTTCCCATCCCATTCCCGCTTTGTGGCGTGTTCCAAATGTTTTGGCTAATTTTTATGGTCAGCAATTAGGCAACTCGTGTGCCGCCCCCAAGAAGTAGGCAACATTTTTCTGCTGCCGCCACATGTGCCGTGCATGGCGTCATTAATCAACATGGCGTCGGCTGCTGTGCACTGCCCCACCCCCCTTTTCTCTTGTAATGGCCCTTAAATTGCCCGTTACACGGCAATCGTAATGAAATCGAAATGAATCAAGTGCGAGCGGGGGAGGAAGGAAATTCGCGCAAATAAATCATGACTTAAATTTACCGCCGACTACAAAGTGTACAAAATGGCGGTTGCTGCCTTTGTGCGTCAGCAGCCCCAGCCACAGTTGTGTGAGTGTGAAAGTGAGTTTGTGTGTGTGTGTGGATTGGCCACGCGTCATTTATTTATGCCATTTGTTGGTTTTTCATTAAAATTATTAATGCCGCCGCTTTTGGACGCATTCAAAAATGCGGTTTATTGAATTATTTTTGTAAGTCGCAACGAGCTGCGAGCTGCGCTGGGCAAATTGAAAATGCCAGTGCAAAGTATGTGATGATTGACGTCAAAAGCCGCCGCCAATAGCGCACAGAAAAAACCTTCGTCGACATAATGTCGCGTTGAGTCAATGCGCCCAGCGGATTTGCACGACATTCTCGAAATGTTTTTGTAGCTTTCTTTATTTTTCTCTCTCCTTCTCTCTCTATGTTTGGCAGAATCCCTTAAAGCCAGCGAGTGAAAACAAAAATGAAAGCAGTTTAACTGGCAGTGCTAAGATTGGCAGCTTGCATTTCTTATGGAGCTAGGAAACAGATAGTATTCTATAATGGTTTAGTTATTTAATTATTTTGTAATTATTTAATTATTTAGTTATTTAATTCTGTAATTATTTAATTGATTGATTATTTAATTGTTTAATTGTTAATTTATTATTTTGGAAATATTTAATTACTTATTTATATAATCATTTATTTTTTATTAAATTTTCTAATCATTTAATTCTTTAACTATTTAATTAAGTAATTATTTAAGTTTTTTAATTATAATTAAATGCATTTACAAACTAAAATAAGGTACTATTTAATATTTATTATGTTTAAATAAAATTAATATTTTGATTAAAATGAATACAAAATTCAAACTGACTTTCGACTTAATACTGTTAATTGATTTATAAATCCGTATAAGCTTAGTAATTTTTTTAATTTGAGCACAAATTAAGCTTTTGTTTTCAGATAGTTTTTTCAATTTTTAAATTTTAAAAGCCCACGTTAAATTCTTTATGATCTCATACCTTACACAGTTTTTTTCCCTCTTCGTCTCTCTTAATTAAATAAGGTAAAAAAACATGCTGATTTTATTAATTTTAAACCATATTTCACTTTCATTGCTGTGTTAAAAATAGCCTTTTTCTGGCTGTTTTTGCTGTCCCTCTTTATAGGGAGCACTTCAATTGGGAGCATTCTGTGCGGCTTTTCGCTCTTCTGTTTACACATAAAATATATAAATAGATTTCTTTTTTACAATTGCAACTTAATTTCCGCAAGGAGAAGAGGGGAGGGGCAGATGGAAACAAATTGAAATGCAATGCAATAAAGACGTCACAAAAAATGCGACCGGGCAGAGAGCGAAGTTAAGCAAGCAAAAGGAAATTGGCGTCTGCTGTTGAAATGCAGGCAGGCCAGCCGTTATTCAGCTGTACAGATACAGATACAGCATATATACATGTATATAGTATGAATATATCTCTGCAGGGGCTGACGTGATTGCCTGCCTGCCTGCCAGCTGCATTGATTTGCATATTTACCTCAAGTCGAGATTGATGCCCTGCAATGGCAGAGGAGCCTGTCTGGCATGCAAATGTCAATGGAACTCACAGACGCATCGACTCAAAGCCAAAGGTAAATTGTACCTTAGCAAACAGACTAAACGCATCGATTAGAGTCCAGTTGAGGACGCTGCAGGCAGGTGCCAATTGCAGGAACATCTCACAAGGTATGCAAGAGTGAGGCTGTGAAGCGCATTAAATATTTCACAACTAAGGCACGAACTGCCTGAATAATTGAAGTGTTTAACTTACACACACATATACCGCCTCAATGCGGAAAGGGAGGGAGGTGGCACACACACACAGCAGCTGATCTGCATAAAGTTTCCTGCGGCGCGACAGGGCGCGTATTTGCATTACCTTCTTGTTACGTTCAGCTTAAAATAACAATTGAGATGTATGTGGATGTAGCTGCTATTGCTGTTGCGCTTGCTGCCCTACTGCCCCTCTCTCTTGCCCCTTCTTCTGCTGCTGCTCCTGCTCCTCTCTTCATTTGCACTGCGAAAAACGCGAAGTAGCAGCAATGCGCGGTTCCAGCAGCTTAGCGTTAATTCCCAAGAAACTTGAGCGTTGTACAAGCAGCTATAGTTACACTATATACTCACACACACACCCGCAGGCACACTAACGCACACACTTGCATATAAACTCACTTACGCACACAGCGCAGGGCATCAAGTGCCATTTCGCATGGGTAAGTCGAGCGAAATTAAAAAAGGAAAACCGAGAAAGTGAGGCAGAAGGAGAAAGAGAGAGAGAGAGACGGGAGAGAGGAACGTGGAGAAGAGTGAGTTGGAATTGCAAGTGAGTCGCGTCGGGTACATTGTGAATAAAATGAGATGCTGTCTGCGTCCGGGCCTGTGGGAAAGGACTTCGTCGTAGGCGACGACTGGGCGGCGCCTGCAGATTAAAGTGCATCAAATTAAATTCCAAAATATTTCGATGCGTATACGACAGCTTGATGATTTACTGATACCCTACACATATTATATGACAGTTTTAAATTAGGTGTGGGATTCGGGTTCGAGTGGTATTTGCAAGACCTCTATTCTGTTTCACTCTTCTTATCTCTATCACACTTATTCGGTGTTTGTCTCTATCTCTGTTTCTGTCTCTGTATCCCTCTCTATATCTTTGTATATCTGTCTCTCAGTCTTTCAGTCTTTCTATCTCCTTTTTCTTCTTGTCTTTCTGTCTCTCTTCTTTTTTAGTCTGTCTGTCTCTCTTCTTGTCTCTCTGTGCCTCAGTCTCTCTATCTCTCTGTCTCTCTGTCTGTCGGTCTGTCTCTCAGTCTCTCTGTCCCTCTACTTTTCTCTCTGTTCCTCTGTTTCTCTTTCCCTTTGTGCCTCAGTCTCTCTATCTCTCTGTCTCTCTGTCTGTCTGTCTGTCGGTCTGTCTCTCAGTCTCTCTGTCCCTCTACCTTTCTCTCTGTTCCTCTGTTCCTCTGTTTCTCTTTCCCTTTGTGCCTTTGTGCCTCTGTCTCTCTGTCTGTCTGTCTGTCACTGTTTCTATCTGTCTCTCTGTCCTTCTGTCTCTGTCTTTCTGTGCCTCTATCTCTCTGTCTCTCTCTAAATCCCCCTCTTTTTGTCTCTTTCTCTCTCCCTGTGTTTCACTCTCTGTCTCTGCATCTTTCTCACTCTCTTTCTCTCTGCTAAAAAGAAGCGAACTGACTGAACAGGAAATAAGCTTGTATTCTCGCCGCTTATGTCGAATGATGTAAAATACTGTGTAACTATACCCTAGAATCATATTGAATAGGGTAGTAAATGCTATTACTATTGCAATAACACTTCCAAGAACTTCACCATAAACATATTTGTAACGATAAAGTCAAAGTCATATACATTTTGATACCCTTACATTTACAGGGTATCCCAGGCACCATCAAACTGCCCCTAACTGCCCACACTTATTTGCTTATTGCGTTTGCACATTCCTTGTGGAATTTCCAAGTGCCTTCCATTATGCCCACACACACCCATTCACACACACATTCACATTTACATTCACATTCACATTGCAAACGCCTTTCATTGTGAATGGGCGCAGTTAACAATGCAGGCCTCTCTCCTACACATTTCGGTTATGGTTCCGTTTGTTCACCATTGTTGGGTATGCTGGGCTTGTGTTGGGCGTGCGTGGAATGCAAGTGAAGGCTTCACGAAACTGGACACGTGGACGGAGCGTTGCCTTGGGCAGGATTTGGGCAGCCTCAGGCAGCTCGCCTGGAAATGCATATTTTTAGCAATTACACTCAGCTCGTTCGCACACACTCAATATGTGCACACAGGCACACACACACACACACACATATGTGTGCCTTGTATTGTGGTATGCCAGTCCATTTTGGCACTTCCTTATCCAATGGCATTTCCGACCGAAAGTGGCGTTTGTGTTTGTGTGTGTGCTTTGCCGCTTGGCCAACTTCGGCACTTCTCGCAGCGTTTGTTGAGGCTATAAACAGACAGAGAGAGAGAGAGAGAGAGAGAGAGAAAGAGAGGGAGAGAGGTAGAGAGAGGCAGGCAGACTATGATCCATGCTGGCTATCAAACAAGTCCTGCCTAAACTAATCCCATCAAACGATGTCGTGTTTGGCTTTAAAGCCGCCACAAACTTTAAGGCAGCTGCGGAAATTCCCTCAAATCGATTGCAGGGAAAACGGTTTAAGGCTCGATGTATTGTAAATCACGCTTCATTAACTGCAGGGCGCAGGGGCAGGGCAAGGCAGCAGGTAGAAGGGAAGCGAAGTCGTGCCTGAGCACGTCACGTCGAAGTAGGCACTTAAATTTACAAATGAAATATCAAAAGTCCTATGGGGCACCCGAACAAACTGAGTAGGAGTCAGTGGTCACTCGCTATAAAGTCAAAAGGTTCGCACACACACACAGAAACACACAGATACCTCATCCCTGCACGCCTCTTTGGGCCTGATCAAAGGCAGTAAAAACATATTAATTCCATTATGGGCAAGACAATCCCGCCAAGAGACTTGCAAAGGAGCAGCAGCAGCAGCAGCCGAATGCCGTGCAAAGGGTCCACTCTAATGCGACACGCAGTAGGATTTGTCAACATTGCGTATACGCAATATGCGATGTGTGCTTGATTCGTATGCCATAAGTAGAGGGACATGAACGAATTTACTACTGATTACGCATCAACTGCCATGGGAACACACTCCCACACACGCACAACCTCAACGGAAACACAAACAGAGCACAAAAGCTAAGCAAATTGCGAGTGAATGGTAAAAAGCGAACTTCGGGCTACTTACAATGCCTGTGCAGAAGGAAGGGGGAACTGGCCACCTCCGGGGAATACAAACAATATGTTTGCCATTTGTGCGCCAATATGTAGATAGTTTCCGTCTACGTGCGCAAACATAAGAGACCTCTTCGCATAGAGTAAACTGATGTTTTATATTTGGACTACTGCCTGCTATAATATCAAGGAAATTGGTCCACAAGCTATATATGCCGACGCTGCCGGAATATAAATCAATTATTTGGCTCTCTTAGAATTAAAATCGATGCAGCTTTTGTCACATTTGCCCATTGGAGAGCGCATTGTGTGCAGATTTGTCTTTAATTATGTTGTGCCCTTGCCACATCCGTTATTGGCCATTATTCTATTGTTGTCTCTGTCTCTTCGTGCACACAGATTGTATATATATATACATATATATTATGTATAATTAGAAGCTTATTTTACAGGCGATTTATTGTGCATTAAATTACGTACACGCCACGTCTGCCGCGCGACATCAAAGGTGTGCGCCTATGACCTAAGACCTCAGCGCACGTGTGCGCTCGTCTGCGTCTTTAATTTGTCATGCTATGCTGCTGTGGTTTAAGAAAGTTTCCTTGAAATGTTCAGCACGACGACAGGAAATGTAAATCACATAAAGAATTCATGGAGCAGACCCAATGAACTTTTTATACCCTTCCACCATTGAAAATGGTCAAAAGAGGGTATACTAACTTTGTGCAAATGTATGTAACTGCCAGAAGGAGGCGTGGGAGACCCCATAAAGTATATATATTCTTGCTCAGGATCACTATCCGAGTCGATTGAGCCATGTCTGTCTGTCTGTCCGTCTGTCTGTCTGTCTGTCTGTCTGTGTGAAAGCACAGATCTCAGCTATTATAAAAGCTAGAGTTACCAAATTTGGCAGGAAGACTCCTGTGTACTGTAAGCTGATGAAGTTTATTTCAAATGTTAGGTGCCACGCCCACCGCCTCCGCAAATCAATAATTTAATTTTTGAACTCAATTTGTAAGCGCTGTATAAAAGATAAAACTTTCTGACTTCAAACTGAACAAATTATCTACGTATTTGTAATGGTCGCAGTTGCACCATTGAAACGAATGTCGAAATTTGTCGTTTTATCGCATCGATTTTTGTAGCGATAAAAATATTGTTGATGTTATTATCTAAGTCCTCAACCTGGCTTAGCAACATAATTATGTCCATACAACACACTAGCAAGATCACATCAAACTTGTTGCGTCGAACATGTTCGATGATGTTTGCTGTTGCCGTGCGTACTGATCCCCTAGTTTCGAACCAGCCTCCGCCAATTCGAATTACATGTCGAAGCTTTCAAGCATAGGCTTAAGGGTCATGTTCCGCTCAGATGCATCTTTGTAGGTGCTGAATCATAGAAAAAAGCTCTTTTTTGCAGAGAGCCTGGTCTATAAATGCAGCTCCCCTTCTTTATTTGCCCTCTTTCTGATCGGTCGAAACTCTAAGTGTCCACTCCACGTCGGTTAGCGCTGCGTTTGCTACACGTGTCGAGTATATATTCGTGCGTCACATTTCGTCAAGTCCGTGGAAGATAATACAGCTGCATATAGTGCACATATATGCAGCTCAATTAATTTCGTGTCGGTGCATTTAAATGCCAAACAAAAGAAAAAAACGGAAAAAAAACACAATTTAAGACACCGAAGACATAACCACATTTGCCACGTCCATTTTTCTGCAAGAGAAATCTGGAGACATCAGCCTTCCCGAGCAGGTTAAGAGCCTATTATTGCTTTCTTTGTGCTCAGCACAAGAAAAGGTATGTCACCCCCCTCACATTTTGTCAATTTTAGTATTTTTACTAAATTCCTAATTTTGCACCTAGATAACCTGGTTGACGCAAGTACCAGTTACCCAGCCTGCACCAGTCTACGACTTTTGTAGCCCACCTTTATGCAGAGGCTTCTGCTTGACATAGGTGTGGGCTGTCAAAAAGTAAATTGGATAGTTGAACGATTCAAAAGTTCGCTTGGATCGCTCCGCACTGTCACCAAGTTCTGTTCTACCGAACATTGGTTAATTTGCCGAAATTCCCACCTTGGAAGTCTGTTGCGGCAGAACCATCCATCGTTGGACACCTTTCTACGTGTGCATCGCCTCTCTCTACACTGGGATCGAGCTTTACCGTGCCTCACCCCCCCTTGCAGCGCAAGTGCAGCTGCGCAGCCACTAGAAAGCTTTCTAGCATCGGCTTATCTCTAGTTTTAGTTGTTAATTTTCTTTGCTTACACTCGGTCTGTGTATTGCTATTGTATATTTTTTATATATTTTTTTGGATTTATATCCTCCGGTTAAAACATGCCACAAGCAGTGAATAGGGTATAATAGTGTAAAGCCAATCAGTGAAATGTTTATAGTTGCAAAATTCGTGCAAAGAAATGTTATGCTTGCGGTGTATGTAAAGTAGTGAATTCGCAAATGTTAATTTCGATCTGATCACAGATCAATTGTTGAAAAATAATAACGTAGCTTTATTGCCAGTTCCCTAAATAATACAATTTGACCCCCTAAAACGAAAGCATATGCAAAAACAAAGAAAGTTTAACCAATATTAAAAGTGCTTACAAATTTACATCAAGAAACACACAAACACACCAACATACACACACATCTACATCGTTGGAAGGCCTTTCATCGTGGAGATTCATGTAAGTGAAACATAAACAATTAGTTTTATATTGCTAAAATTTCCTTGTTCTGCAAGGGTCATTTCGTTTTAATTGTTTTAATTCTTCGGCAAGTAAACATATATCGTACGTATATATGCATGCGCGCATGTGCAGCGGCAAAGCTTTACCGCCGGCTCAGTGGTTGTGTGTGCATATGTATGTATTTATGCTGCCGCCTATGCTAGTATAAATATAGACATACCTACATACATACATACTAAAGCTTGAGCTGTATATACATACTGACATTGAATTGTCTGCTTTGCCTGCAAATTAAAATCAATAGTTCTTTTCTTATTTCCATATTAACGTATTTAATGTAACTTATATCAAAGAACAAAACAATATTAAACCCGACTAAATATTCCCTTTTATATATGCATAGATATATATATCTCTCTTTATATATATATATATAATTATTTATATATATCTGTATATCGTGAGATATATGTTTGTATACATATGAATAATACATTGCCTACCATATATTTACAATAACATTCATTACAAATTATTATTTCTAAATCTCTGCTAAACTCAGTGTTTGCGAACAAGCATACATACATACATATATCACTGCACCTGCATAAGTACATACATATTGCAAACGAAAGCTCACGCAAGCATGATCAGCTGTCGCGCTGGTTCAATGATCGGCTTAACTACACTAGCCGACACAAACTTAAGAAAAGTAAATTAAATATTCCTGCGATTAGTTCTGGTATACCGGTAGACTAAATAAAATATATTTTGTTAGTTATTAATACTATTAGCCTTCTGTTGCGACACCAGTGGACAATAAAATAAGTACGCTTTGATAAGACATATATGGCCTAGCCTTCTGCTGGAAGTTTCAGTATAGTTTTACCTCAGATCATGAAATACCATTGTTTGCTTATAGTAACGAATGCAACATGCCGAAATAAATTGTTATAAATTAAGAAATAAAATATAAGATATATAATGAATCCGTAATTGCCTTAATAATTCCTGAAGACATGGTATAATGAATAGATAGACACTTCTGTTATTGGGATACTCTCTTACTGCCTCGCGCTGAGTATCATGGTTGGGTAGGGTACAGACTGCGAGCGTCGAACATCACCTCAGACGCCGCTCTTCACTAGATGTCTCTTTGTAAAAGCCTTCATATATTTTTTTGGTACTTTTGGTCTTGGTTTGATATAATTTTTGGAGTTTATCTCCATTCGAGTAGTTTCAGAGGAATCCTAAATAAATTTTATGTACTGGAGTCGATGATCAGCAACAACCCACCCCACCCCGAACGAGCTTAGGGAACCAGAGGATTCCAATCGCTGTATCCATCTGACTTGTGAACCTCCCGTTCACGAAACTTGAACAACCAGTTTATTACATAAATTTTTGGCGCCCAAACGTGTGAGGCCCTCTCTAGCATTAAAAAGGAATAAATAACACCTACTTTCCAAAATTTCCCCACACACACCTTTTGTGTAGAGTTGAAAAGTTTTCATGCATGTCTTGCCAGCTGACGTTGCTAAGATAGTCTTGTCTAGCTTCCGCTGTTACAGATACATTCGGTTAGATTGGTTTTACGGACTACGATTGTTGGATAATTCTGTATTAGGATTACCTTCCGAGAAACCATTGACTTTTCTTTTCCGATTTGGAAAAAAATAGCAATGAACATCAGCTATACATATATATATATATATTTATATATGTATATGATTTTCTTCTCTCACATTATTGCTCGTTTTTTTTTTTCTTCGTTAGGTCTAGGAAATACTTTTGTTTGATTAGCTATCGTTGTGAAATCCTGTCATACCCAATTCCAGAATATTGATGTCAGAGCATTATTGCCTACCAATACTGATTGCTAGTTTGACATAATTTTCTTGCGCTCCTGATTAAATAAGTGTGGACCCTAGTACCATAACATTTGATTGGATTATTTAGTTATTTTGTTTTCGTTGGAAGTTTAGTTTAGTTATTGTCATGGAACTCGTGATCATGCTGCTTTTGCATACACTTGCCGAATAGCTTCACTAGATAGACGGCGCAAATCAAGAAATTAAAACCTTTCGTTAAGTTCAATAGCCCTACATAATAAACACCTGCTTTTTACAAACCGCATCTTTGTATTTAAATTGTACTATCTTTTCATTTGCCAATATATGTCATTCAGGAAACCTTTTAGTATGAAAATGCCTGTTACAAACAGCCCTCGGAACACGCCAACTCCTTTGGCCAATACAGATAGTAAATGTGCTATCTGTAATCAATTAATGTACAACACGCACCCATGCTACTCCTTAGCATGTTTGCATGTCTTTCACAAACTTTGCCTAGAAAATTGGATGGTCAGTCATTCTTGTTGCTATTCTTGTAATGTCGCCATTCAACCTAACGATCCTAAGCTGGTCGTCGGCAATTGTTCTCCTCCTAGAGCACAGCCGATCGCACCGACTGCACAAAACACCTCGAGAGTTATGACTCGTAATTTGACCAAAGCTTTAGAGCAAGCTCAAGGCCCAAGCACCTCGCATGAGCAAGAGCCTCGCTCTTTAAATCAAAGCGCTGCTGCTTCATCAGTTTTAGATGTCAGTAACAGTCCTACTCAAGTAGCTCCAGTTAGATCCACTCGTGGTAGACAACGAGGAAGGTCTTTTCGCCCTCCCCCTGCCCACCGCAACAATGAGATCGATTATACAGTCATTCAGAATATGATTGAACAAACTGTATCTCGATTAATGTCATCTTTGAACACCCAAACAAATCCAGTTAATGTTCAAGTTCCGTCTGTTCCCGTGCGAGAAACTCCGTCTCCTATAACTTCATCCCTGTTCACCCGCAAGACTGCAGATATTATGCAGAAGTGGAATTTACATTTCGATGGATCCCCAGAAGGTTTAGGGGTGGAAGAATTTATATATAGGGTAAAATCACTAACAGATGAAACTTTGGATAGCGATTTTACGGCCATGTGCAAACATATGCATGTGCTATTTGCTGGAAAAGCCCGAGATTGGTATTGGAGATACCACAAACAAGTTAACCGCATAGTTTGGTCTGATTTCTGCTCTGCTCTTCGCCAACACTATAAGGATTATCGCTCAGTTTTCATGTCCATGGAGTTAATAAGATCGCGTAAGCAAAAGTTTGGAGAACCTTTCTCAGCTTTTTATGAAAGCGTGGCTTCGCTTATTGATAAATCCTCCATAAAAGTTGCAGAAGAAGAATTAGTCGAAATTCTTAAAAATAATTTGTTGCCTGACACACGTCAGAAATTACTGTACCAACCTGTACATTCTGTGGGACATTTGCGTCGCCTTGTACAGATGAGTGAGAATTTATCGTACGAACTCAACTGTCGAGCTGAGCAAGTACGAAAGTCAAAACCTTTTACCCCTCCAAGACAAATTCACGCCCTTGAAGAATCATGTTCTGACCCTGAAGAAGAAGACGTTCAACATGATCTCGAACTTGCTGCTCTTCGTAACGCCCATGCAAAACTTACGTGCTGGAACTGCGATGAGCTTGGTCACATTTGGGAGAATTGTCTTGCGTCTCGACGTATCTTTTGCTATGGTTGTGGTAAACTTAATGTTTACAAGCCACAATGTAAAAATTGCTTGCAAAAACTGTCGGAAAACCGTCGACAGGGAGCACCCAACAACACCCGGATGCCCCCGAAAGCATAGATTTGAATATTGCTAAGCCCGAACAGAGTACAACATCAGATTCGTCTGATCCAGTTTTTCTTTCGGTTGAGCAACCCTCTCTATCGTTTACTACTGTCCCTCTTTATCATCGCTCGTATGATGAGAGACTGCAAAACTATTTAGAAACTAAGAATCGTATTTTCAGTCAACCCATTCCCGTTAGTAATCGAGTTCGCCGATTAAAAACTTATTATGCTAATATTAAACAAAACAAGAAAGCTTGGTAACTGTTATTACCAATTAGAAGACTTGCAAGGAAAAGATATCGGTACTTATCATGCTAAAGATCTTCGTAGCTGATTTCCCGCTAATCTTTCCGTCTGACGGTGTCAGATTATCGGGTGGTGTAATGGTCGCAGTTGCACCATTGAAACGAATGTCGAAATTTGTCGTTTTATCGCATCGATTTTTGTAGCGATAAAAATATTGTTGATGTTATTATCTAAGTCCTCAACCTGGCTTAGCAACATAATTATGTCCATACAACACACTAGCAAGATCACATCAAACTTGTTGCGTCGAACATGTTCGATGATGTTTGCTGTTGCCGTGCGTACTGATCCCCTAGTTTCGAACCAGCCTCCGCCAATTCGAATTACATGTCGAAGCTTTCAAGCATAGGCTTAAGGGTCATGTTCCGCTCAGATGCATCTTTGTAGGTGCTGAATCATAGAAAAAAGCTCTTTTTGCAGAGAGCCTGGTCTATAAATGCAGCTCCCCTTCTTTATTTGCCCTCTTTCTGATCGGTCGAAACTCTAAGTGTCCACTCCACGTCGGTTAGCGCTGCGTTTGCTACACGTGTCGAGTATATATTCGTGCGTCACATTTCGTCAAGTCCGTGGAAGATAATACAGCTGCATATAGTGCACATATATGCAGCTCAATTAATTTCGTGTCGGTGCATTTAAATGCCAAACAAAAGAAAAAAACGGAAAAAAAACACAATTTAAGACACCGAAGACATAACCACATTTGCCACGTCCATTTTTCTGCAAGAGAAATCTGGAGACATCAGCCTTCCCGAGCAGGTTAAGAGCCTATTATTGCTTTCTTTGTGCTCAGCACAAGAAAAGGTATGTCACCCCCCTCACATTTTGTCAATTTTAGTATTTTTACTAAATTCCTAATTTTGCACCTAGATAACCTGGTTGACGCAAGTACCAGTTACCCAGCCTGCACCAGTCTACGACTTTTGTAGCCCACCTTTATGCAGAGGCTTCTGCTTGACATAGGTGTGGGCTGTCAAAAAGTAAATTGGATAGTTGAACGATTCAAAAGTTCGCTTGGATCGCTCCGCACTGTCACCAAGTTCTGTTCTACCGAACATTGGTTAATTTGCCGAAATTCCCACCTTGGAAGTCTGTTGCGGCAGAACCATCCATCGTTGGACACCTTTCTACGTGTGCATCGCCTCTCTCTACACTGGGATCGAGCTTTACCGTGCCTCACCCCCCTTGCAGCGCAAGTGCAGCTGCGCAGCCACTAGAAAGCTTTCTAGCATCGGCTTATCTCTAGTTTTAGTTGTTAATTTTCTTTGCTTACACTCGGTCTGTGTATTGCTATTGTATATTTTTTATATATTTTTTTGGATTTATATCCTCCGGTTAAAACATGCCACAAGCAGTGAATAGGGTATAATAGTGTAAAGCCAATCAGTGAAATGTTTATAGTTGCAAAATTCGTGCAAAGAAATGTTATGCTTGCGGTGTATGTAAAGTAGTGAATTCGCAAATGTTAATTTCGATCTGATCACAGATCAATTGTTGAAAAATAATAACGTAGCTTTATTGCCAGTTCCCTAAATAATACAATTTGACCCCTAAAACGAAAGCATATGCAAAAACAAAGAAAGTTTAACCAATATTAAAAGTGCTTACAAATTTACATCAAGAAACACACAAACACACCAACATACACACACATCTACATCGTTGGAAGGCCTTTCATCGTGGAGATTCATGTAAGTGAAACATAAACAATTAGTTTTATATTGCTAAAATTTCCTTGTTCTGCAAGGGTCATTTCGTTTTAATTGTTTTAATTCTTCGGCAAGTAAACATATATCGTACGTATATATGCATGCGCGCATGTGCAGCGGCAAAGCTTTACCGCCGGCTCAGTGGTTGTGTGTGCATATGTATGTATTTATGCTGCCGCCTATGCTAGTATAAATATAGACATACCTACATACATACATACTAAAGCTTGAGCTGTATATACATACTGACATTGAATTGTCTGCTTTGCCTGCAAATTAAAATCAATAGTTCTTTTCTTATTTCCATATTAACGTATTTAATGTAACTTATATCAAAGAACAAAACAATATTAAACCCGACTAAATATTCCCTTTTATATATGCATAGATATATATATCTCTCTTTATATATATATATATAATTATTTATATATATCTGTATATCGTGAGATATATGTTTGTATACATATGAATAATACATTGCCTACCATATATTTACAATAACATTCATTACAAATTATTATTTCTAAATCTCTGCTAAACTCAGTGTTTGCGAACAAGCATACATACATACATATATCACTGCACCTGCATAAGTACATACATATTGCAAACGAAAGCTCACGCAAGCATGATCAGCTGTCGCGCTGGTTCAATGATCGGCTTAACTACACTAGCCGACACAAACTTAAGAAAAGTAAATTAAATATTCCTGCGATTAGTTCTGGTATACCGGTAGACTAAATAAAATATATTTTGTTAGTTATTAATACTATTAGCCTTCTGTTGCGACACCAGTGGACAATAAAATAAGTACGCTTTGATAAGACATATATGGCCTAGCCTTCTGCTGGAAGTTTCAGTATAGTTTTACCTCAGATCATGAAATACCATTGTTTGCTTATAGTAACGAATGCAACATGCCGAAATAAATTGTTATAAATTAAGAAATAAAATATAAGATATATAATGAATCCGTAATTGCCTTAATAATTCCTGAAGACATGGTATAATGAATAGATAGACACTTCTGTTATTGGGATACTCTCTTACTGCCTCGCGCTGAGTATCATGGTTGGGTAGGGTACAGACTGCGAGCGTCGAACATCACCTCAGACGCCGCTCTTCACTAGATGTCTCTTTGTAAAAGCCTTCATATATTTTTTTGGTACTTTTGGTCTTGGTTTGATATAATTTTTGGAGTTTATCTCCATTCGAGTAGTTTCAGAGGAATCCTAAATAAATTTTATGTACTGGAGTCGATGATCAGCAACAACCCACCCCACCCCGAACGAGCTTAGGGAACCAGAGGATTCCAATCGCTGTATCCATCTGACTTGTGAACCTCCCGTTCACGAAACTTGAACAACCAGTTTATTACATATTCTCCAAATTGCAATCCGATCGGACAATAAACACAGAAGTTATTTAAGAAAGTATGAGCATAAAACCAAATGCTTCTGTCAGCTATCAAAGGCGAGAGCGATGCGCGAGCGCCATCTGTCGGGAATAATTTTAAAGCATGTGCATATGTATATGTTTAGAATTAAACAGATTAAACTACACCGGAACATAGGTCGAAGGGTATTACACTGTCGCATGCCGCGCGACTGTTGCTTTTCTTACTGGTTTAAAATGCAAGAAATGCTGATGAAGTTATTAGATTTTCAATTCCAGGAACATACAAAGCCTGCTGAAAATAGAGAAAACCACTGAGAGAGAGGGAGGGAGGGAAAGGGATTTGCTTGTTGATTTTCTCAATCATGTCTGTGATTTGCAAATGAATTTCCAAGTATCTTAAAAGTAATCCTTTGGCGAAATATGCAAATGGCGCACACAACAAAAGGCAGTGTGGCGAAGTAGGGCAGAAGTATCGCTGTCCTGCACAATAAAAATCATAATGCAAAAGCAAAGAAAGTACAGAAAAATAACGGAATAATAATAAATTCTCAAATCATGCCGCCAAAGTGTAAGTAATATGTACGAACACACACACACACAGACACACAGGGAGCCCTGGCAAATACACAAAAGGCTGTAAAATATTCATGCGCCTCAATAAACTTACAAGCAGAGAAAAGATGTCCTTTGCAGCCAAGAAAGAAGACGCAGAAGCAGAACGAAGACGAAGACGAAGGCAAAGGAGAAGAAGAAGAAGAGGCAGAAAAGCATTAAAGCGAAACCAGAAAGATAAAACTGGCTGCCAAGAAAAATAGCAGGACAAAAGCAACTGCGCCAACTAACAGCGAATATGCATTACAAATATTGCACAGCGCAGGGGAAGAGGGAGACGGGAGCTGAACTTGGCGCCGACAGCCTCAAGAACTGAGCTTCGGCTCCATCTCCTGTCCCAGTGATGGGAATGAAACTATGTAGCAATTATGGACGCGAGGCGCCTGGCCCATTTAAAGCACAATATGAAGACGATATCAAAGTGCCCCAAAGTGGCGAGTGGCCGAGTGGCAAGTGGCCGAGTTGCTTGAGCTGCGCTGCCTTCTTCTAGGATAAATAAATAAAATTGATTAGAAAAGTGTCCGAGTGTGGCAGCAGCTCCGCCTCCCTCGCAATCAATGGCAACTAGCTCTGGCTCGTGCTCGTTATCAGCTGGCAATTTCATTATTTTAATGCCTTAAATGAATTATCAGCCAGCAGCCCCTCCATCAAAACAAATGGGCGTGCCCTTCAGTCCAGGACTGACCCCATCGGCTGAGTAAATATTGATTGACTCTTCGGCTGACTGACTAACTGACTGACAGACATGTCTGCCTGATGTATTCGAGTAATACACGTTCCCGGTGACAGTTGTCTGTCATTTTATTTATCCAACTATGCTTGCCTTCCTTCCTGCTTCTCTTTACTTCTTCTGCATTATATTCTGCAGTAGAAAATAATACTGTCCACTTGTGCGAATCATCTGCCAAGGTTAACCACACACATAAGCTGACGGATTCCCCCAGGTGAATTATTCAAATGACCAAACTCACCGACACCAGAGTGGGCAATGACATTTTGGTGAACCAGGAAACATAGAGGCTAAAGCTCTGATTGCTGAGCACTATCATCATGTGGATGAGTTGTCGGAATTCCCTGGATTCTGCATACCAAACACAATCCTAGAATGCCAACGGAATGTGCTCGCTCTGAAAACAGATTTAAGAGAGGAGTTGCTTGGCAACCAAAGGGACTCAGTGAGAAGGGACAATGGACACCCACAGCTGTTGAGAAGCGTTGACCGTTATAGCAGTAGATAACGATTTGATAGCCTCCGGCCGCGAGATACATCAGCATGCGCAGCGAAGTGGTGATACTTGTGGTCTGTTGGGGGGAAAAAGATTGTTAGAGCGCTTAAGGGGAAAAAAGGATTCTTACAAAGCCGATGCTCATTTGGGCCCCAGCAGAGAAGGCTTATCATGAACTGGATGATTATCATGTGCCGAAAGCTGTTGTTCACCTCACGGGCGATGCTGTTGAAGGAGGAAGGCGCAATGACGAGGCAACTTAGGGATAAGGAAAGCACTCTTACCTTGCCACGCGCTGATACTGATGGATGCAACAGCGCAGATACTCGACATGCTGTTTGCTCCGAGGTGGAGCATTCAATCAGGTGGAACATCGTCTCCATGAGCTCTATGCTGTGCAGATAGAGTACAACGAAGTCGAGGGAGCCTGGCGGAAGAATCAGGAGACGTTAGGCGGGGTCAACTGGAAGCAACAGTCCGTGACTTACCCATGCCGCAGAGGTAGAGGCTGCAGCTCTCTAGGCACATGGAATTGTGGTAGAAGGGGAAGTTGAACCTCTTGTCCATCCAGCTAGGAAAAAGCGGGGGCAAGGTAGCACAGCAACAACTCAGTTACAGATGTGTATCTCTTTCGCATTGGATTACTCTCGAATTGGTCATGCGGATGGCTGAGGTAGCGATAGAGATTGGTGGCCAGTGAGTTGAGGGTGTAGCTCAGTGTAATGCAGATGCAACTGAACAGATAGAACAACAATTGGCGGCGCGTGCAGACCAAAGAACGATCCATGATGGGCTCCACTTGCTGACGCAGCTACCCGGCAATGGGCAGATCTGTAACAACAATAACGGGCTGAATGAGATGTCAAGTTGGCCAGCGCGTGGCACCTCGTACCGGACACGGCTCCAAACACTTCGCACTGCAGCAGCAGCTCGTAAAATTTGCGCGGTAGAGGAGCTTCATAATGGACAACAGGGTTTGAAACATGGTGCTAATGGTCTGCAACGATAGAACGATTTGTATGCATGCATCATCCTCAGCCTGCGGGTGGGAGGGAATGGGGCTACCTCTGTGCTGCGTGGAATGTCCGAAACGTAGCGGATGAACAGCTGCCAGTGGCCGTAGAAGGAGGCAAGGCTTCCGGCTATAAGAGCGATGCTTAAGCTACGTAATGCAGAGAGGGAATTAAGTTAAGTTAGGAAGACATTCGCCTCTTTCATTATACGAACAGACACATTACCCTGTCGCTGTGTCTGGGCTTCCCCATGTTATAGCCCACGGTGTAGGTTACGCCAATCATCTCCCTGATGCGATGTTAGTTGCGCTTCTCTAGAGCTTCAGCCTCGATAGGAGTGTACATGTTGCCTAATTGATCACCAGCTCAGCCCAACGCAGTCATTTATAAGGTCAACGCAGCGCGGAGTGGGCTTCAGTTATGTTAATTTTGTAAAGGGGTTGCCACGCCTCCTGGACTTAATTATTCAAGAGATTCAAAGGCTGGTATTTAGTACAGGTGCCTCAACTGGTTGCTGTCTTTGCTAAGTGATAAATTACAATTTCAACAGCCTGGCAACCTTACAAAGCTTGCCTGAAAAGCTTTGTAGTAAAACCTTTTTAGGACGAAACTTTCAAACATAGATATTTTTATGCCGTGCATCTGTTTGTAATTATAAGAACAAAGTATATTGAGTTTATGTAGTATGACTTAAGTGGGCTGCAGTGTGAGAGAAGGAGACTTCGCTGTACAGACGAAGCCCAAACGCCACTTCATGAAAAAATAGAGACATTGATATCAATTACTTAAATTTCAACTGTCGCAAGTTAATTTAGAAGATGGATAGATGTAGATTCATACATCTGTACGCTAAAAGAGAAAGTTGTTTCATTAATAAGTCGCTCACAAATTTAATACAAAATATAATTATCCATTTACGCGTTAGGTTGGCGTGAGATCTACATTTGTACAATATATGTTACAGAAGCCTTATTGCCAAATTTGGTGTCTAATGCGTAAATCAAGATTAAACCATAAACAATGCCACCACCCGAAGCACCATGAGCACGATCGGTTTTCTCATTGTCATTCTTGTTTTGTTTGAGATAAGTACTTGCGATCTTTATCAGAATATAAACTTATCTGTTTGTCAGATAAGAAATGATGGAAGGTAATCACCTTATGCAATTAAAACAACGAATAGTGTGAGCTGCAAAGTACTTTTATTTAATTCAAAATCTATTTATTTCTGCATTAAATTCTGCAACAGCAAAAAATATTGTCCACTTGTGCGAACCATCTGCAAAGATACAAAGGTACTTCATGAATTCAATGGAATTTAGTCAAACTATTCAACTTGATAGACTCACCGACATCAGAGTGGGTAGAGACATTTTTGTGAACCAGGAAACATCGAGGCTAAAGCTCTGATTGGTGCGCATTATCATCATGCGGATGAGTTGTCGGAATTCCCTGGATTCCTCATACCAAACACAGTCATAAAATGCCATCGGAATGCGCTCACTCTGAAATGGGAAAGCAGGAAAAGATCTGGCTGACTAACAGAAGGACTCAATGAGAAGCCCAATTCAAAACCCACTGCTGTTGAGAAGCTCTGACCATTGTAGCAGTAGATAACGATTTGATAGCCGCCTGCCGCGAGATACATCAGCATGCGTAGGACAGTGGCAATACTTGTGGCCTACTCGGAATAGAAGTTATTAGACCCTGACAATGTCATGAGGATGTTACATACAAATCCGACACTCATCTGGAAGAGCACAAGGCCCCAGCAGAAGAGACTCAACATGAACTGGATAATAATCACGTGACGAAAGCTGTTGTTCACCTCCAGGGCGAAGCTGCAAGAGAGAGAGAGAGAGAGATAAGGGACGGAATGATGAGGTAATTCGGGGTTATAAGCTGGGGGCTTACGCTGCCACGCGTTGATACTGATAGATGCAGCAGCGCAGGTACTCCACACGACGCTCTCGTGGAATTAGCTCCGAAGTGGAGCACTCAATCATATGACACAGTGTCTCTATGAGTCCCGCACCGTGCAGGCAGAGAACAATGAAGAGCACATCGAAACCGAGGGTGCCTGGAAGAGTGGAGGTAAACAGATTAAAGGGTACCAGTGAACACAATTCCTTTACCCATGCCACAGATGTACAGATTAGCGGTCTCAAAGAACAATGGGATGTGGTAGTAAGGAAACGTCATGCCTTTATCCATGCAGCCAGGATACAAAGAGGGCAAAGCTGCAATTCAGGAAAATCTAAGTGAGTAAAACTGGCTCATTTATTAGTAAGCAAGCTCACGCATCATAACTTCATAGTTCCCATGGGGCTGAGTAAAGTAGCGATAGGAATTGATGACAACCGAAGTGATGAAGTAGTTGGAGATAATAGCAGTGCAGGTGAACAGATAGAACAACAACTGGCGACGCGTGCTGAGCCAGCAGCGATTCATGATGGTCTCAACTTGCTCACGCAGTGATTCAGCAATAGGCAAATCTGTAAGAATGTAAAGGCTTAATGAAAAGAGCAGTGGGAACTGTAGAGTAAAAATGCCTGACCAGAAACTAGAGGAAATACTTCACACTGCAGTAGCAACTCGTGGCTACAGACACGGCGCAACAATACGTAAAACTTGCGAGGAGCAATAAGAAAGTAGATGAGTTTCATTATGGCCATCAGGCACTGGAAAACCGTGCTAATGGTCTGCAAAGGAGAAGAATCTATTACAAGAAGAATAAGAATAAGCCAGCACAGATAGACAACCTCTGTGATGCGTGGTATATCCGACACGTAGCGTATGAAGAGTTGCCAGTGGCCGTAGAAGGAGGCAAAGCTGCCAGCGAGTAGAATAACACTCCAACTGAAAGAAACCAAAGGAAAACAAGGTGAAGATTAGTTGATACCTTCAATTATCCCATACGAACAGTCGCAGAGCCCAGTCAAGTCGCCTGGGCTTTTTCATGTTGTAGCCCACGGTGTAGGTGACTCGAATCATCTCCCTGATGCGATGATAGTTGCGCTTCTCCAGAGCTTCAGCCTCGCTAGGTGTGTACATTGTGTCTAATTGAAGACCAACTGATCCAATCAGCCTTTTATAAGGTTATTAAAGGGGCGTGGCTACTAGTACTATTAATTATGTAGTTAAAACTGGACACTTGTAATACCAATGGGTCCTGAGGTAACGCCCACTTACGTGTTAGGCTGAAGTTAATTATTGAACAGATTCACAAGCTAATTTAAAAGGTAATTAGTACACCTGTAAAGTAACTGTTTGCAAAGGAGAATGGTTGTGGTCTGCGATAAGCTAATGAATCACTTATCAACCTGGTAACCCTGTAAAAGCTTTCACTGCAAAGCTAAGCAACTGAAAGCTGAACAGAATAAGTTCGAAACGATATGAAAAACATTTGGAAAATGAAGAAACAAAGCTTTCCAAAGCTTACGAATTTCCCTCTAATACATATCCCATAATATTTTGAAAATAAGAAGACATAAATTGTAAATTTTGCCCAATGATTTATTTGTATTTCCATGGTATTCGCTCAATATAGTTTTTATTTTAAATATATTTTAATAAATTTGTTTTTCTCTTTTGTTTTTATGTTAACGATTTGAATTTGCTTATGGATTCTGTTTGTGTTAATGGTATTCGCTTTTTCGCTGATTTACAATCGTCGCTGACAGACTACGTTAAAATGTACATATCATTTAGTAAATAATTTCAATATAATAATAAATATTACATAATAACACTTTGCATTCATGTTCTTGCTCATGTTGTTCTTCTTCATCTTGCACTTATTCCATGTTCATGTCAATGCATTAAAAATAATTTAGAAAAATAGTAACAATTTCGAACCGAAACGATTTTTGTATAAAAATTGCAGTGCGATTTATTTATTTATAAATATTTATTCTCTTTGGTTTCCATTTTCTCGTTTTTCCATTTCTTAAATTAGGAGAACGTGATGAGAAAACGGCGGCGAAGTGTGAGTGTGTGTGAAATAAATATTTACAAAAGTCTTTATCCTGCGAGATGTATTTACTAATTACAAATTAAGTATACGCAGCGTGGAATGTGTCCAGTGCTCACCGAAACGAGTCGAAACGAAACGAAACGAAGCGATGCTTGATTTAATTTAATTATAGCTTCCTTATGTGCTTAATTATACATACAAGTACATAGTTTAATTCAAATTCATGGCATTATATTATCGATTCCTATTTCGTATTATTCATTGATTCTCTGTTTCTTTGATTTTTCGGATTGCGAGTTGAAAAAGCGGACGTTGAGATTGTTGGCTTCTCGTAATAAAATTGATGTGTGAATTTACAGTGTATACATGTGTATGTGTGTGTGTATCTGAGTGTGTGTGTGTGAGAGAGTGAATTCGTATTCCTTTACTGATATGTTTCTAAGAGGCTAATTTGCATTTGATTCATTTCTCTATCTCATTCTCTCTGCTTTTCCTCGTATTTATGCTCGCTCGCCTTTTACTGATGCTTCGAAAAATTACATAGAACCGTTAGGTGTGCTCATAGGACTCGTAAAAATGACATTCTATTTGGTTTACAACCAATCGAACCTAACTGGAAACATGCTGGACACATCGAGGCTTCTCTTCCGCTCTGCTCACAACGATTTATTCACTTTAATTAAGTTTAATCTTTTTTTTTCACTCGCTTAGGAGCAGTCATTAATAAGTTCATAATAAATGCTTGAATTTATTGGTTTAGCGTAAAAACTTGCTGGCATAAATAGGTTGTTTTTGTTTTGCTGGGGGGCTTAGCTCAGAATATTATCAAATGCGAATTTGAATTAGTTAACAGACTTCTATCATACAATATCCAACTCAAACTGCTACTCCAACTCGATCTCATAGTACAACACGGAATGCTTCGGGGCCAGAAACCAGAGTGGGAAATACACGACAAACAATGTTCAACACATAAGACTCTCTTGATACTTGAATAATTGACTAAACATTTGCAGGTGGAAATCAGGGACAACTTAGAAGGGGATAACTCACTAGACTTAGGTGCTCATATGCAGAAACGTATTGCTTATATAGGTAGAGGACAAAGGAACAATTGCCACGGCTTGCCGTAGACCAAGACCTAGACTGAGATAGCTTTAATATTCTCCGCTGGGGTATACAATATTACGAATAGGTTTTGTAACTTTATAAGTACTTGGGTTGTTTAACTTTCAACTAACACACAGGACGCACACACATGAAAAAGCGTTTGCGACTGGCGCACAAAATATCACTCTATGCAATATCTCAACAGATCAAAATTGATAATATGTAGATATATACGCCTAACATATTCATAGGGGGAGAGGGAGGGGGTGTCGTTTAATGTTCAACATTTACTACTACACAGAAACAATCTCAATTAGTCAATACGTACGTATAGATCATACTCTCTAAGACGATGGTTAAATATAGGCTCAAAGCGAAAACAAAAGACTTGTGCAAGTGTGTAGCCCAAAGAGAAATATCAAAGGTAATTCAAGAAGAAGTCTCATTACAATCGGAACTAATCTAAAGTCGAATTGAGCTACACTCTACGCACAATTAATATCTCTAGATCCTACAACTAGTTGGGGATGGGGGAAATCAGGAATCAGCACTAACAAGAAGCCTTATTACCCTTACACATACATATAAATGAACTTTGCATAACGATTTAACTACATTTAGTTTTCTCTTCCTTCTCCTCCTTCCTCGATCGATTTAGCTAGCGTGTACATGTCTAGTATATATATATATATATATAGTATATAAATCGGCTGATGTCTTTTGTTGCGAGATTCGACAAAAAATAATATTAGTTTTGTTTTGTATTTGCTTTAGCTTAGTTTGTTGAATATGCCGCGATTTAAATCGTTTGGATGGTGAGTGTATATATATAGTATATATAGTACTTGTATTGTTGTATGTGTATATATATATAGGTTGCATTTAAAATATGAATATTATCTCCTCTCTCACTTCCTCTGACATTTTCTCTGTCTAACGTTTTAGGCTCTTCTGGTGATTTCTTCTATTTGCTGCAAGCTGTAAATAAATGTTGCACTTTCTGTTGCATTTACAATAGATTTGTTCATAGCATTAGCATTAGCTTAGGGTTCCTATGTAGTATATGTACATGTATATTGTTTATTTTCTCTTCTGAGGGTTTTCTCTTCGTCTCTTCATCTCTCCTCTATACATCGGTTTGTTTTTTTGTTTGGTTTTGTACGTCTTGCGCGGCATCGCAGAATTTGGTGTTTGGTTTTTGGTTTTCGGTTTTACGGCTCAGTTTCTGTTTCGGTTTTGTAAAAATATTCAATGCTCCGCTTCGGCACCTCAAGACTAGACTAGGATACTGTTCATTGCTTTTAAATAATTCACATTCCATTTTCGCTAACTTTGCTATCACTTTGAGTTTTCTTGTGTTGTGTTTTGTGTTGGATTTTCCCATAGGTTCTTACGTTTCTTTGGTATAGTACAATAACTACTAAGCGCTCTTGGTGTGTGTGTTCACTAATTGCTACGTGGCCCCACCGCCCGAACTGCCGCCGCTGGCTGTTGCTGCCGCCGACGAGGAGCTGCCTCCCTGCTCCCTGCCTCCGCCAGCCTCGTCGGCATTTTGTGGTTGCAATAATGCGCGCTGCTCGTTTGCCTCGCTCTCTCCCTCGCCGTCCCCATCGCCATCGCCATCGCCCTCGGCATCTGCTGCCACGTCTGCGGTAGCAGGTTCCGCATTGGTTTTGTTCTGCGGTTTGCCTGGAGCTGTTCCACCTGCTGGCGCCTCTTGGCTCTGCGCTTGTCGAATGGGCGAGGTGAAGGTCGTCTCCGAGTCTGTTTGAAGAAGGGAAACTGTTAGGAATCTTCTTAACTAGAATGACTTCTCACAGAGGTGCTACAAAGTACGATATATGCTATACAGAAAGCTGCAGGTATTGGTGTGTGTGTGGGAGTGTGTGTGTGTATGTGTGTGTTGTGTCTGTAGGCCAAGATTACAACAGTAATATGGAAAGGTGCAGAACGCAGAAGAAGAAGCTACCAGCTGCAAGTAGAGTGAACAACGACGTAGGTATACAGGGTGTACCGATGTATATGGTGTACAAGGGTTACAGGGTGTTTGTAGCGTAGCAAGTGCTTAGTTCGGGAATACATATGCCAGGTTGATCCTCTTTGATTCCATCGTGCATTGGCTTGCCTTGCCTCCTTCTATGTCTGTGGGTGGGTTGGGTTAGTAGAGTAGTGTGGGTTAGCTCGGGCTGCTCAGAAGGCAGCGTCGAAGACGGTTACTAGAAAGGGAAAGAGAGAGAGAGAGGGAGAGAGCATGCGTGTTGAGCGGAGCGAGGAGAGAATAGAAACAGAATTGTTGATGTTTGTTTGTTTCTTGTACATGTTCCTATTGTTGTTGTTGCTAAGAGAGGGGAAAGAGAGTGGAGAGACTCTGCACTCTGAGAGTGGCTACTCACCCAGGCTGCTGTCCCGCGTTCCGCTGGGATCAGCATAGCGACCTCCCTCCGTGGACGCCTGTGATGCTGCGCCAGCAGAGGATCGCGACAGAACTGGCTTGACTTGACGGAGCGCCTGCTCCTCGGGATAGCGAGGGGTTTGGAACTTGGTTGGCTTGGATTGCAGCGTGGCCGGCCCAGAGCGCTGGTGCATAAGGGTGCGATGCCTGAGGGGTGGTGGGGATATTGACTTAGCTAAAACTGAATGAGGTAATTTATTCGGTGAGTAATCGCTGCCAGACTCGCCCTGCAAGTGGAGAAAGGAAGGAGTGAGTGAATAGATCAAGAGGGTGCTTGGGGATGTATACGATACCATGACAGTGCCATTGTCGGACACACCCGAGCCTGACATGTTGTCCGCCAACAGACGCTCACTCTCGGGATCGGACAGGACGCGCGAGACATCAGACTTGTTTTTCAGTATCGACTTGGAGCGTCGATGATGCTCCAGATTGGGCGATGCGTCGATCGAGTCTATCGATGAGGAATGCTTGCTCTCAAACTTGGCTATATAATGCAAATAAATGGGATTAGTACCACCCTATCCTACTCTCCCTGCCCCACTCACCTTTGGCGCCCGCATTTTGAATGCCAAACAAACGCTGATTGATCAGTTTGGTGGCAGTGGCTATGCTCTTGCCCGGCATAAAGGCCGAGCGCTTCTTCTTGCTGCCGCTAACAGCTCCAGCACTGGTGCTAGCCCCTGATCCCCCGCCGGACGCGCCTGCACCCGTTATTCGCTCCTCGAGGCGCACATTGTCGTCGCACAGTTTGGTGTCCTCGAAGCGTGCACGTGGCTTGGCTTGGCTCGTGGAACTTGTGGAGCTCGGCCCTCGCATGGCTGTGAAACTCTGCTGGAAACGCGTCTTGCGATGCTTTGGCACTGAGTTCTCGTTCAGGCTGACCCTGCTGCCGCGCTCCTGCACATCAAAGCTCTGATAGACATCGTCCAGGGGACTCAGTCCACCGGCAGCCAGATTACGCAGCGCCGTGTCCCCCGAGGCGCTCTTCTTCACCTGCGCCCGCATCGACAGACCCGATGTGGACACTGTGGGTGGCAGGCCGACAATGAATCCCGTCGAGCTGCTGATGTTTCCACTGCGACACGACTCCTTCTCCAACGGGTTAATATATAGATTATCCATGTCAATGTCCAGGGCGCAGGCCTCGTCGTTGAAGTCGGCAGTGAGGTCGCCCTGCGACAGGAACGGATGCGTCTGGCAGCTGGCGTACGTGTCCGAGCTGTCCACGCTGGCCAGATCGGCATTGTTGTTGTTGTTGCTGCTGCTGCCAGCGCCGCCGCCCATGGCCATCCCAATGCCCGCATAGTTGCCATTGCCGAAGAGCAGCAACCCATTGGCCGCACCGCCAGCACCCACTGTCGTCGTGTTGAAGTTGTTGTTGTAGTTATGATTGAAGTTGCTGGCAATGGGTGCCCCATATCGCTGCGCCACAGCGTCCAGAGGCAGTGCGATCGTGGTGGATGTGGTGGTGCCATACGACGAGGATGTCGATGAGGATTGCGAAATAATGGGCATGAGGACGCCGGCACTGGCACTGCTGTAGACTGGAGGGAGTAGCACCACGTCGCCGAGCGTGGGTTGCACTAGCGCCGACGCCACTGCCGCCGCCACTGGCTCTGGGGCCAGCAGACCGAACTGATTGGCCTGGCGACTGGCAGCGGCGGCAGCGACTGCGGCTGCATAGTTGCTGGCCGCCATGCGCATCTCCAGGCAGATGGGTTTGTGGAAGTCGGAAGTTGGAAGCGAGATGACGCCCTCCGCATCGGTGTACTCCTTGAAGTCCTGCAAGGGCAGAGAGTGAGTGCGGGAGAGTAATGAGAGACAGTCGAGGGGGGGAAGTGGGAGAGGGGTTATAGGTGAGTGATCAGCCTTGGATCGGGCTGAGACCGGGCTGAGTTCGGGCTGAGACCAGGCGCAATAAACAAAACGTGTGCACTTTAAGTTGTTCTTGTTGTTGTAGTTGTTTTTGTAGTTGTTGTTTCGCAAGACCATTGAACATGCAACTAAAATGCATCAAGTTAAACGTGCAGCGCGAGCGCAATTAATTTAATCAATCTCAAGAAGAACGTGTTAATCAAAAAGGAAAGAGAAAAACTCAACAAAAGAAAAAGAAAAACTCAAAGAGAAAATCTCCGGAGCTGTCGCTGGTCTTACTTACCCATCGGGACGGTCGGAGGGGGTCTCGGCGGGGTGCTCAAGAGTGTCCGGCTCAAGAAAATGATAAGGCTAATTAAAATGAAAATCGTTCTCTGCGCTTTGTTCTTGCTTTGGTTTTCTAGGCGAGCAATGCGAGAAGAAAGTTGGGTGCCAATTGAAAAGTGCTAATTAAAAGTTGAAATCAATAATCAATTGTTTATTTATTGCATTCTTCTTGTTGTTGTTTTGTTTTGGTGTTTTGTGTTTGGTTTCTTTTCTTCGATAACATTGTAATAATTCGATAATTAATTTAATATGAATTTGATTTTTGTTTACTTTGCAACTAAGTTTCGCTAGGGTTTTGAACAAACAACTCGATTATAACTAAATTGTAATTCTGTGCTTAGTGTACAAAAGAATCGTTTGCAACTCATCTCTCTCAAGGCCTTAGACTAAAAGAAACACTCGATAGATCATAGCTAGATAGATAGATAGTAGGTAGTAGATAGTAGGTAGTAGATAGTAGATAATGGATAATAAATAGTAAGATAGTAACACATGCTGCTTTGGTTTTTGGGGTCTTCTTCTTCCTCTTTCTTTCCTTATCGTTTTCGTTTTTCAATGTGTTGAGTAAAAGTAAATTAATTAAATTCTTAGAATTTGCTATGTCTTTCTTTAGCTTTCACGTCACGCACGAATATTATGGTAGGTAGGTAGTACGAGTAAGTTATGTAATTGATTTAATTATGATTAAAGCTAATTAACTTTTATCTTCTCTCTTCTCTTCTCTTGTCGTTGTTTTTGTAGTAATTTCAATTTGTAATCCTCTTCGATACATCGTAAAGCACATTCAATGAGTTCATTTTATAACTAATTTCTAGGTGTAGCGTGTAGTTGGGCGTGTGGGGTTGGGTGTGAGGTGTGTGTGGCTGTTTGTGAGTGGTGTGTGTTTATATTAGTGTATTCGTCGTTATTGACTGATAGACAGACAGCTTGTCTGTCTGCAGTCAACTTAGCTCAAGCTCTAAAGAAATTGTTCTAAACGCTATTCGCACGCAATGGAACACACTCGCCTTGACATCCTGGCAAACCCTTTAAGAAAAAGAAATGAAAAAGAAACAAAGTCAACATAAAATTGCCATATTTCTCTTCTTCGCTGCCACATTCGCTGTACACACACGCACACACACACACACAAAACAAATGGAAATAAAGAACGCATCAAGAGAGAGAAATGAAAATGTTGAAGAGAAACACAATAGACAAACTTCGGTTTCACTTGACACATCACAGGCACAGGGTGCATCGGGTACCCGGGGACTGCAATCACAGATAATAGATATCGATAGTTCCCTCCTCGATCATGCGCTTAAGTGCCAGATAGTTTTTCGGCGATGGCGGCGGTCGTGCCAGCCTCTTGATGCTATACTCCTTGTCGTGGAAGACGCAAATGCGATCCTGCAATGCGAGCACACACTGCGCTTCAGTATCGGTTATCGGCTATCGATAGGACTGCAACTAGTTGGTAATCGGACTCGATATACTTGCGGGACTGTAGCTGCTACAATGGAAGCAGGTCGACAGGGGCATGAGAGCTAAGTAATTCGTAATACTCCAATTTGATCAGTCCTCGAGCTATCTGTCTCTCTCAATCTATGCAGTACTGGTGGATGTTGTGTGTGCTTTGGGGTTAGTTTACAATGTGAAACACAATAAAGAAAACATACATAAGGTGCAAGTGCGGTTAGATTGAAATACCCAAAAGAATGATGAGTGGGAAAGAAAGAGGCATGCGGACTACACAGAAAGCAGAAGAAGGAATCAAATCAGATTATGGTACAATACAGATACAGGAACAGTTTGGTACAATACAGTTCTTTTGAGTTGAGTTAGAATTGAGTTATATAGTATATATATTAAATACAGAGAGTGGGTTCTCTAGCCGGTTAGGAGGGGGATAAATCGATTGTCGTGGTTGTCGATTTTACCTTGGTTGTGCAGAAGCAGCATTCGAATTCCACAGGCACATCCTGCTCCAGATTGTCCATGCGCTGGTTTTGCAGGTTCTCGAGCGCCACCTGGCGGCGCAACTCGGCCACTTCCTATAAGTAATGGTTTAGGGTTTTGGCAAAATGTAAATGCAAAATCGGAATACAACAGGGAAATACAAAATACGAAATACGAAATAACTGAGAAGAGACAAGGCATGCAGCAGCAGCAGGCGCAGACACGAGAAACGGATTAAGGAGTTATCTTTACAGATTATATTTTACATATATCGCTTAACAATATCTCAATCAAGTTCACCAACATCACATGCGCATGCCACAAAGCTTTCTGTACATTTCCGGGAGCCTTAACGTGAATGATGAGTGTATTTGCTGTTGTTTTAACTGTCAAGGGTTTGTGGGAAATGCTTTTATATATCGGGATTGTCAGAACAACTGTAAATCGCTTGTCAGATATAGAGAGATATATGTGTATTATATATGAAGCAACTAGACGTTTCGTCGGCAAGCTAGATGAACTTCTCTAAATGTCCTCTAAATGCGCCTAAGCCATCTGCTTTGGATTGGTGAGTACCGCATCCGAGTCACCCTGTAGAGGGCAACTAATCGCCCTGCTGTCGTCCCGCCAGTCGCGCTGTTTATCGTCGTACGTGCAGGCAGCACTCACCAGCATCCCAGAATGATGAGCAAACGCGAAGGGACCCATGCGACCCACGCCAAACGAAGCAGCTCCGACTGCGGAAACATGTACAAGCATCATGGGGGCAATCACGTGAAGCGTCAGTACAATGCCAAGATTTGGGACTCGGTGCCAGAAGAAGGTGAGCCCAGTTCGCCACACATGACCACCTGTAACCCTCCGCCTCATCTCATGCAGGGTTGCAAAGCAACGGCGCCCCCAATTGCGCTACCAGTAGTCCTGAGATTCCTTGCCCAGTCTGCCCCAGCTCTAGCAGCGCCGCCAGCTCTGCCAACAATGCCAACCCCCCGCAGCAGTGCATGTCCAATTCATATGATACACACTTGCGCACTGATGCCCAGCAGCAACAGCAACAGCAGCAACAGCAGCAACAGCAGCAGCAGCAGCAGCAACACATGGCCCAGCAATCGCCTTATCCGACTCAGATACAGCAGCTGCAACAAATGTCGGCCGACAGCGATTTGGATGACGCGGAGAAGCGGGGCAAGGAGCTGCGGCAGCTGGTGCAGCATCTGTATGTGGCACAGGCACGCGTACAGCTGGAGGCAACTGAGATACACAAGGCGCAGGCGGTGGCCACGTCTGCACAATCCCAGCTCGAGGATTCAGCGAACCATGTGCGCACCATCACCGCGACGCTGCACAATGCCCAGCAAGAGGTTGCAGCCGCAGCGATTCGGGCTCAGATCGCCCAGCTGCAACTGGCGGCGCACGATCAGCTGCTGTTCGCTGCTCGCCAGGATGTGGATGCGCTGTCCTCTCAGGTGGTCGGTCTGCAGGCGGCCGAGGGCATTGTACAGCCCAAGCTGACGGTCGATTTGCATGCGCTGCTCAACAAGCTACGGCAGCCACTGCAACGTTTCGATTGCCCCACCCCCGTGCCCGGCATAGTCACAATGCCGCCTGTACACGGCCCATCGGCTATCCGGCAACCAGGCGCGGACGAGGGCTCTGCGGGCCATGAAGCTGAGACGAGCCAGCACATCGAGGAGATTGCCAAGCCGCAGCAGAAGCATGAGAAAGTTGCACGACGCATGGCCAAATCATCAGAACTATTCCAACCGATTCACCCACATCATGCATAGTATATTTTTTGTTACTTTCTTTTTACCCCCTTCTCCTTTCTTGATATGTAAGATATGTATATTTTTGTATAATATGTAACTTCTATTTCGGGTGTGTTCTTGTCTGTTTGGGGAGTTTGTGTTGGCCTCGTTGTTAATCGTTGATGATGTTGGTAATGGGTAACAAATTGAGAAAAGTAGAAGCGCAGATAAGGCATACTGTACATATCATATCGAAGGTAAAGAAGGTTAAAGGTATTACAAAGAACTAAAAAAGAAGTAGCTTAGTATATTACAAACCCTTGCAGTCCCAACTAAGTTGCTAAAAACCAAATGAGTCTAATAAGTTCTTGAAATATAATATATACAATTCGAATGGAATAACATATATATTATATATATTACAGACAGATTTATGTTCGAGTTTAAAAGAGAATTTCAACATTAGAAGAAGTTAGTCTAGCTTGAATTAGTCTTTGATCGTCTTTTATTCTTCTCTATGTTACAAATTCGGAACTCTTCTAATGATAAATTATAACTTTACACATCCCTTGCAAATTTGTATTCTACGTCTAGTCATAATTTGTAGTATATACAAGAAGAATGTATTATAAAATAAGGAAATAAACAAGACAAGAAATGCCAAATCTAGATAAAAATATATATATTATAACGTATATGTAGTTCGAGCATTATGCATATTTCTCAAGCATTCTATGCGCTGATATGCGTATATCGATACATCGATAACTCGTAAACATTCGTAAAATGCAAATAGAAAAGCTTGAATTTCGTTTTTCTTTCAGATCAGATCAGATAATAAAGAAAAGTTTAGCATTATGTTCAGCCTCTGAAAATCAATCCGATGAAAATTATTAATGGTTTGTCTTTTAGCTTATCGAGTGTTTTTACAATAATTTCGAATTGTTATCGAATTGTTATCGAATTGGGCAAAGAGATTAGATTAAAGTAGAGTAGCAGTGGCAAGTAGTATGCATTAGAGTAGAGAGTAGTTTGAGTTTTTTGTGTATACTTTGGATGTACCTCCTTACTGCGTCCCCGTAAAATCTAAAAGTTGAAATGTGTTGTTGTTGTTATCGAACATTTTAATAGCTAGGAATAGCTCTCGCATGTTGGGAAAGTAAGTAGCTAAGGTATGGTATGATTTGGCTAGGCTGTTCTTGTTGTTGTGGAGTGTGAATAAGTATGAAGCATTATGTAAACTCGAGTCAAATCTAACCGAAAAGAAGCCCCAAAGGGAAATCGAAGAAACTGAAATGATGGATGCGATAGTTGAGAACCAAAACGAAGGGTTGACAGAATAACGATATGGATGATATAAGTGTGTACGATAGTTTACGATAGTTAAAATTTGTAGCTCCAGTTAACGGCTTCACATTTACTAATACGATATATAGTTACGTTTTAAGAACTTCCAAAACATTAAGATAGATTCAAGATATACAAGTACGAGCACTCGGCTTGTCAGTCGGTACTCCCACTGCCCCGGCTCCCGCACTTACCCCTGGCGTTATCATCATCTGTATGGGCAGTCCCTTCTGGTTCGACGCTATGGTCATCGCATCCTCTGCCTGTGACGACGTCCCCGCTGCTGCTCCTTCTTCTTGGCCGGCTGCATTGCTTGAGGTGGCCACAGCTGTTGCTGCACTGGAAGCAGCTACCATGGCTAGATTGTTGGCAATCCCACCAGCCGGCAGCTGCACCGTCTTCTCCTGTCGTGCTTGCGGCAGCTGCTGCTGAGGCAGTTGTTGCTGCTGCTGTTGTTGCTGCTGCTGCTGCAGCTGCTGTTGCTGCTGGCTCTGGAGCAGCGCCTGCTGTTCACGTCTATAGCTCTCCATGGCCATCATCGAGGTCTGTCTGGCATTGGGATTATCGAAGCTATATGGCGGCACTGCATCCTGCTCAGAGCTGGAACCGCGTCGCTGTATGGAGGTGGCAAAGAAGTCAGTGAAAATCAGTTAAGTAGACTCTGTTTCTAGACAAACGGAAATCGGAAACGAAAATCGGTGTGAAAATCGGATCGGGAACTCTCTCGACACTTCTGCTGCAAGCGAACTGTTTCATTATAGGTTATTTGAAGATATATATAAATCGATTTGGAATCAATATTTATTACAATGCTGAGGTTCTAAAGCTAAAAAGATTCTAAGCTAAAAAATAATTTTAATTTTTTTAAAAAGTTTTTAAGTTTTAAATAGAAAACTTAGAAAAAATTTTGATTTTATTAAATCGTTAAAATTTAAAAACAGAAAATATTGGAAAAACTATAGACAAAATGTTTCCAAAAGAAAATCAGAGAATTTCAAGGAAAGTTATGAGTGCTGCAATGTCTAGATTAGAATGGAGATAAATTCAGGTATTTTGAAATGTAAAATAATAAATACAAAATACTTTCAAATGGAATTTGTATATTGATCTTTAAAATCTAAATGAATCGCAGTTATAAAACATCTGTACAAGAGTTTGAAATATTTGTAGGGTAGATGGAAAATAGAGAATCTTCTGTGATTTATAAATCAATTGCAATAGTGTGTCATGAATGAATTAAAAAAATAAAATCAAATGTTGCAACAAGTTAGAAAGCTTCATTCGAGCGTACTCGACTGTGGTATAAAAACGATTTCTTAAAAGAGTATATCTTCTATGTTTAACGTATTTTGTGTTGCATACTTTGCAGAAAGCTGCTGGGAAATCAGTACCTTGTTCAAATTATTTGTTTAATAATTTCTATGCTAATGATCCGATCGTAAACAAATTTTCAGAAGTCAATTGCAACTTCATGGTTATTGTGTTTATAAAAACTAAACTGTCTTGCATTCAAATTACGCTTGGAATTCGGTTTTTAACTATTTACGGAGGCGGAAGAGGGCATGACCAAAATCTAAGATAAACTTTATCTGCATTGCAATATTTAGACATTTTCACAGCTTTGCAGGGGGTATATTATTTTTGGCTAGGAGTTTGCAATGCGCTTTGAGAAATATCTCCGACCCCATAAAGTATATATATTCTGAAACAACATCAAAAACCAATAGGAGACGAACTAGCCATGTTCGTCTTTTGCTATGTCTGTCAGTATTTAAAAGAATCTTAATGAAGCTTGGCATATATGCTTCAATTGCCGCACTCTACAAATAAGTCGGAACGGGCTGCATCGGACAGAATTATCGTATAGCTGCCTAATAAACTATCGGCTTATTTTTGTTATTTAGGAAAGATCGGCTGAAATGAAGGTTTTTGTATAAAAACCAGTTTTGATTTTAGAAATATCTTTACTTATAAGTGCCAATCAAAGTTAGACATAATATTGAGTATAAACAATACTATTCAATTCGACACCATTATATTTATATAACTAGTAAAAGAACGACAGGGGGGATACGACTCTGCGAGGTTATAGAACCTTTATAGTCTCTGAGATCTACAAGTAGAATTGCAAACTAATAGGCAGACAGACGAAAATCGGACTTGGCTATATCGACTCGGCTGTTGATGTTTATTATGCATACATTTCTAATACCCTGGCACAAGGCAATAATACCCCTCTACCTTAAGGGTAGCGGGTATAGAAAGTGAATATTTTGGAAAAGATTCATCTGCTCTGCTTGTGATATTTGTTTCTCGAGACTTACGTGATGCATGTTGGAGTTCCTCAGGTTGGCTACGTGCTCATAGTTCTTGTAGCAGCCAGTACCCGTGGTGGCGGGATTGCGACCGCTTGTCGACTCGCCTTCGGTGCTGTTGCCATCCCCGTCCGTTTGGGAGAGATTGTGTCCTGTGGGCGATCGGCGTAGCGCGTGGGTTAAACGGTGCCAATTTTTCAGTGATCGTGTGTGACTTTCGCGCTTTTCTGTATTGCGTATGTGTGTGCGTGTATGTGTGTAAATGTTGGTGTGTGTATGTGTTGGGGGTAGTTTGGTTTTTGAACAGGTTGTTATATAAGAAAATTTCATTTCATTAGTGTGTGTGTGAATTTGGTTAAATAACTCGACACATTAGGGTAGTGTTTGTTTGTTGTTGTTTTTTAGGGATTATTGTTGTTGTTATTTTGGTTGCAGTTGTTGTTGTTTTTGTTTTCAAGTTGTTTTCGTTGTTGTCGTAGTTGTAGCACACGCAAAAAGCCATGAATGCATTTTGTCGCCATGTTCAAAACGATTATATATTATATAACATTTATTTTGATTCATTTGAGCGTGGATTGTTCGATATTTGCCGCATTTGTTTAGCCGGTTTGCAATTGTCAGGCGCCATGTTTGTTGATTGTTTTATATATTTGTTTTTATGATTTGGGTTTTCGTTTTGTAGATGAGATTCAAATCAAAAGGAATAAAAGAAAGAGATATGCACTTTATGAATGTCGTTATACGATTCGATTAGTATGGTTATGGATAATGCAATTCGGTATAACGAGAACGACGACGACGCAAACGAAGACGACGTGGACAACGATAATGACGACAACGAAGATGGTTAATGACGACGATTAAGAACTTCATAGTTACGGGTAGTAGAGTAGTTAGTAGTACTAGTACTAGCAGTTAGATATAGTAAAACAACAGTACGACGATTATAGGTAGTAATAGTGGTTATAAATATGTAGGCATGTGTCTTGAATACACGAATAGTTAACGCAACTTGAGCAAATCCCATTTAGTATTGTTAGTAATCAACGTGTAGGTGTGTGTGAGTGTGTTAGTGTAGGTGTGTGTGTATGTGTGTTAAGAACAACATTTATTTGTATATATAGTGAGACTATTACAAGGTTTAACTGTGAGCTATTAGCTAATTGCTTGGTTAGTTAGCACAACAATAAACAGTTAGGGGATATATATATAGAGATATATAAAGAGAGAGAGAGAGAGAGAGAGCGCTTTTCTGCCGAAAATGAAGGGTTGATGGAGCTGAGAGCAGTTAAGCAACACGCTAGGAAGTAAACGTATGATGTACTATATGAAACTGAGACTAGTTCTATAAATTGACTTTTAATTTAAAGCAATCAAAAGTATAGCTGTAAGCTTTGCAAGGGAGTCAGAAAGATCTCCTTAAGAAATATTTCATGTATTGCTATATCAATTACAGTTTCATATCTCTACTTTTATATAATCACAAATAATTGGATTTGCTGCTACACATTGAGGTTGTTTTTCCAAAGAATTCTTTGATTGTCCGATTAAATGATTATGAGCGATTGTATAACAAAAACGTAATATGCAATTTGTTTTCTGATATGATGTTTGCTCTAACAAAGTCGGCAAAACAAATGAATAACACGAGACAAAGACTGGCTTATTTCGCTTCTATGTATTATACAACATGGCGATAGCGTACGAGTACGATAAAGTTATGTATAAGTAATAGTAATACATACATATGTGTATGTACGATGTATGATACCGACTGAATCGCTGAACAAAAGCACATTTCATGGTCGTTTACGCATTCTCATGTTTCGGCTATAATAAACTGAGGATGATGAACTAAAAATCGAACACAAAATGATGGACATACATATGTTGATAGATAGAATGGCAACGAGTAAGCGGAGCAGAAACAGTTCTTGGTGTTGATTTCCTTCTGGTTTATCGATATGTAAAATTATAAATTAAATGGAAATATATCTTAGGCAATATTTCCTGATGGATGAAGAAGCTTAGATTATTTGAGCGACTATTTTGGCTCTTTACCTTATCACTTTCAGGGATTATGAATATATATAGAACTGCAGTAGGTTTAAGTTTAAAGTTCAAAGCTTGACAGAGGCGCGCACAACGAAAGCAGATCTTGTCAAACATCGAACACGGCTTTAATATATAGTATATATCGTTAGTTAGTTAGTTATTTAATTGGTTAGTTGATTATCGCTTGGCATGAGACAACGATACAAAGTGTTTTGTTTTTAAATGAAATACAGCGTATTAGGTTTTGGTTTTATTGCTAGTTCACAGACACACAAAGTTGGAGAGCTTTACAGAAGTACAGATACAATGAGTACAGACACAATACGTATTGGGGTTGCGATTAGTACGAGTAACAGTAAATATATAGGTAGTATATGTTGTTGTTGCTGTTGTAGTTCATACATGGCTTGAGCGTAAGGAGCGTACAGTTCTAGACGATCAAATGTAGATAGATTGGCAGATAGATAGGTAGTAGGTAGATAAGGTAGATAGGTAGATAACTGATGCATGCAGCGTGTTGGGCGAGCAGACGCCTCTGCCGCCCCGAGACGTACAAAAAGTAAAGAAAGAGGAAAATAAAGTAGTGGGAAAGGACACGCTGGAGAAGACACACATACAGATGGAAAGAAAGTATGACGTTGAAGGGGAGAAACTATATAGGAGTCCTGAAAAAGGCACGTAAAAGGCTTTGCTTTGGTCGCTTTGCGATTCGCAATTGGATTCGATTAGTTATGCAATTAAAAACTGTGCGGAGTGATAGAAATATTTGAACAATCACAAGATGTTTAAACAAATCAAGATTTATACAATTCAATCTGAATTCCGATCGATCTGAACTGAAATCCCAAAGACTAAACGAAGAGAGAAATCATTAAGGAACTTGTTGGTAATTGTTTTTCACATATGGGCTTCATTTATATATATATATATTTCTCTTGTATATAACTTTATTGAACTGCTCAGCGCGTTTAGCTTAGTTCTACATTGGTTTAACAGAACTTTCGCTCGTGCTCGATCGGCAAATACATGGTACATATACTTTATCGCACTACATAGTAGACTTACGAGTACATTTCGAGTTTATTGTTCCATTCGGGAAAGAAACATTAAAGTATATATTTGTTGTTGCTGCAAACTAAGCGCGTTATGCTATAAATAAGGCAATTGTTAATATTATATATATTTATATTCTGTATATGTCTGTATATATACTATGCTATTTATATTGTTGCTTTTGGTTTTAGTTGCTTTCATTGTTTTTGGAATTTGACTTATGCGTTTTGTAGGAACATTTCGCCATCAATTTGCCAAGTATCAGTTTGTAGCGTATATCAGTTTATCGAGTACATATATCTGTATGCATGTATATGCTATATATATAGTTTTTCTTGTCTACATACAATTTTGATCGCACTAAATTATAAACTAAGCTTAGTCTTGTCGGCTACAATCAACTAAGTTCAAAAATAAGGCTGACTCTGCTGCATAAATATCAATTTGTGGCTGGAACTTGGAACCCACGTGGATCACTACTACAATTTGTCCTTATCTGCAATATCTGCAACTTTGGAGGGATTCTTAATTAATCTGTCCCTGATGCAGGCGTTGTGCAAACTAGATTCAATATGTAAAGCTGGGAACACTGGCAACGCTTGCCCAGGGCATTCTGGAAGCTTCGGTCTGCCGAAGATCGAGTTCATCTTAGATGGTCTTTCTTGTTCTTCTTCTTTTGACTATTGTGCTCAACAAATGCTTGGGGAATTCATATATATTTCGCTAGATATAGGCCTAGTTAATAGCTAATAGTAGTAAGTATATATTAAGTATATATTCTAAATTAAAATTGTGCTTACGCGGATTGTATGGAACGTTTTATTTGGAGTGGAATTCGGCGTGTTGTCAGCATTTTGGTTTGGAATGGGAACTGTGCATTGGTCCCGCACTCCGATCTTTGTGAAAGTTACACAAACACTCCCGCACACACACACATACACACAGACACTCACACAAATGCAGACAGGCACGCCACTCGAGTGTGCTTGAAAGTTTTGCATGGTACTCAATGGGAGGGGAAAAAGCAAGATAATAATTAACTGAACATCATTTAAATCAGCTGAAAGAGTGCAAAGTATTTTAATTACAGCAGACATCAGCAAATTTGAGCAGCAGCTGCGAATCCAAATGAGGCAATCGATCGTACATATCGATGGATTAATATCGATACAATCATTTCATAGACATTTCAATGGTATTTTCAAGTGCTGATGGCATTTAGTTCGAAAGGAAAGTATACAGAACTAAAAACAGAACGCAATGTGACAATTAGCAAAACTTTCAATATGGCGTACAGACGAAACGAAAAAATCAAAGAAGGCCTTCACGCACTGCACAACGTTGCGTATGCGCAATGCGCGAGCCTTGCGTTACAAGCAGCGGCACGTGTGCGCATGTCTGTGTATGTTTGTGGGTGTATGGACGTGAATGAAGAGCAGGTGATGTGTCAGTGTATGTGTGTATTCGTCTGTGTGTGTGTGTGTGTGTGTGTGTTTGTGTGTGTGTGTGTGTGTGGATGGCGCCTAGAAGCAGTTACATTTAATCACAACATTTAATTTCGATAGCCTCGCCTAACGGAAGTACATCGTTTTATCATCATCATTTTGATTGGGTGTAAGGCCTGCGCGCCTTCCTCTATCGAGCGAACTGGAAGCCAATTTCTAAACTAGCACTAACTTTATGAACTATGAACTCTGTAACTGGATTAGCTAGGGAAGTACTCGGTTGCTCTCATACACATTTACAATAACAATTCTCTATCACTAAGACTAGATGGTTTCTTTCTGTGTGCATATAGGACTGTGTATGTGCGTATGTAGGTGTGTGTATGTGTTTAGTTGGTACATAACAAGTTGCATCGTCTAATTTACATATACAATAACAGTTTAGCTTGACGCTTCTCTTCAAATAGTTTAGCTAGATTTAGTTTAGGCTTAGTGTAAGACAGCTGGCTCTGTCTGCTTTGCAAAGTGTGTTGGCTGTTGTTGGGTTCGGGCTGTTGTTGCTGCGGTTGCTCGACCTCTGAAGCTAACGACTGTCCTCGTTGTCGCTGGAGCTGTTCTGCTGCTGTGCCTCGCGCTCCTCCAGCAGACTGCGATTGAGCTCCTGTATGCGAGCCGAGAGTGCACGGCGACGAGGTGTGCCGAACGAGGGCAATGGCGGCGACTCAATCAGCGTGTTTTTCTCGCCTGCCGACAGAGCGATGGGCAGGAGAAGTGGGACGAGGGAGGAGAAGGGTTCAAGTCCCGGGCGTATTGGTTAGAAAGTTGTTTGTGATTAGCAACGAAATTCAAATGGGCAACCAAGGTGCGTGTGTGTGTGGTATACGTGTGTGTGTTGGTGTGTGTGAGAAGGTGTATTCAAGATTGAGTGATATGGAATACGTCGTTTGTTTTGTTTTCGATTATTTTTCAGGGTACAAGTTAACATTGTGTAGAAAAGTAGAAAAAGAAGAGCAGAGAAAAGAACAAGTTGTTGGTATAAATTGAAGCTCGGTTGGTACTTCAGATACAGTTTGCAGGATAGACTTATTATCGAGTGTTCTCAATTGATTTCTTTCTTTCCATTTTGTATTTCGTATTTTGTATTTCGTATGTGGTGTATCAATTTCAAATAACTCTATCCCAGGCTTTCGTTACAGTTTGCTAGTTCATTTAACTAAATTATAAACTACGATTTGTCTAAGAGAATGAGTGGAGTATATAGATATTTTGTATAATATGCACATATGGTATACGTATATAGGATGGTTGTTGGTTGATCATGGAATCAGCACTTGAAAATTCACTAAAATGTACTCAATTCGTTTATATATAGTTGTATATTGTTTCGTATATATATATATTTTGATATGTATATACTGTAATTAAATTCGAAATGGCAACTCTAGACTGAACATTCAAATTTGCTATGTATGTATATATGTTGTATATATATAGTTATAGTTGGTGACAAAAACAGTTTGGAATAAAATCAAGCTTAGCATTTAATTTTTTAATGGCCTTGGAGCATAAACTCAAAACAAGAATTTTACCGCGACATCGACGACGGCGGTGGAGGCGGCAAAACTAATTTGATGATCGATAAGCAAATTTACGGACAATGCATAACCGAAAAGAAATACAAAAGCAACAAATCTCATCGTTAATACATTGGGGACTTGCTAAATCGTAATTATAAATGTGATATCCTTTCAGCAAATTTGTCTACGGGCGAAGGGGGATAAAGAGATTAGCTAGGCAACCCTGTGAGAAAGAGAGTTGCAAGCTGCTAGGTAAGCTGCTAGATTACATATTTATACCTGACCTGTGTGCATTGCGTTTTTAAAGATATATTTACAGCAATAAAGTTGATTGAACAGTTCGATAATATTCGAGTTAAGCTGGGTGTACTGAGTGGCTAAGACCTACGTAAGCGCTACGCAAAGACTACAACTGGTAAAGAGTTGAGTTCGAGTAGGAGTTGGAGAGTTAAGAGTTAAATTTGGGTGATTAGTTGCTTAGTTGATTGCTGAATACGCTACGTATACGCAATTTCTGTTAGTCACCTGGAGCGCTTTGCACGTCAAGGGTTTGCCTGCCTATATTGGGGGTGCTTTGTCTTTTACCTTTCGGATGTACGACATTTGTTTGCTTGCCTAAAATTAGACACGTAGAGGGGGGAGAGGTTTACGTAAATGTTAGCAGATTCGGCGTATCAGAGGGAAAAAACTGTGTGTGGGCGTGTTTCGTATTGAGTGGCCTCGATTTCGGTGTAGGCAGCTCTGTGTAAGTATCTCTGTAAGTGTGTATGCCTCTGGTTGTGTGTGTGTGTCTGTGTGGGGGCAAGTGCGCTTCTGGGCTTTGTACAAGTGAAATCCCCACTAATTTCTTGTTTAAACGCGCTAAGTACAAAAGCATTTGGCTAATTGACCGTAGTTCAAATACGCGTGTATCTGTGTATTTGTGTGTTAATGGAGGTCTCTGTGTGAGTGTGGCTGGCTGTAACCGACGGCGTTAAGTGTCCGCTTTGGCTTAAGGCGACTGCTGAGTTGAGCAGGTGGGGTGGCAGCTTAAGGTTGGGTTGAGCTGAGTAAGGCCTAAAGACTACACAAACTTAAAAGTAATTCAATTTGCTTAACTAGTTATCAATTGATTGTAAGATTCGTAAGATTACTTAACGATAATAATTTGATTGAATTGCCCGAAAATTTCTATCATCTCATAGCAGTCTATTAAAGATTTTCAACACTATTTACACGCCTTCTTTGACTGTTGAAAGTAAACTGAAAGAGAAAACTGAAAAGGGGGTAACAAGCGAAGGCATGCGGCATATAGAAATCAAGAAACAAACTAAGAACTACGAGAATGTATGTACAACAGGATAGAAAAAAAAAAGAGAGAGTGAGAGAGAGAGAGAGAGATGAGCAGTACTACTCTAATATAGCAAAGCGAGGCATACACAACAGGCTAAGGCTACAGTTTACAGGGTATTATTATCGATATCATTATCATTAGTTTTATTGGCACACAGATTTATGGTTAGTTGACACAGATCTCGAGCAGAACAGTTTGGTTAGTTTGGGTTTTGCTGCGTTTCTGCACGAGATACTGTGGGTAGTTTGCCACTTACCTGTGTCGACAATCACATCGATGAGATCCATGGACTTGGCGAACGCATCTTTTAGATTGATATGATGGAAGGAGACAATGCTACCCTCGCGTTTGGCACGATCGAGCGCCTCGCGTCGCTTGAGGGCCTTCTCGCGTCGCATCTGATTCTTATAAAATTCAGCAAAATTGTTAACGATGATGGGAATAGGCAAAGCGATTACCAGAACACCGCATATGCAACACACAGTACCAATAACCTTTCCCAGTGCAGTAGTGGGATAGATGTCCCCGTAGCCAACAGTTGTCATTGTAATACCCGCCCACCAAAATGTTTCCGGTATTGAAACGAATTTTGTATCCTTTTCATCCTTTTCGGCAAAATATGCCAGCGAAGAAAATATGAGAACGCCCATGGCCAGGAACAGCATTAGTAGACCGAGTTCCTTATATGAGTTACGCAGCGTAAAGCCTAACGACTGCAGGCCCGTTGAGTGACGGGCCAGCTTAAGGATTCGCAGGATGCGCATGATGCGGAATACTTGCACCACCCGGCGCACATCCTGGAACTGGTCCGTTGCATTCTTATTCGTTTCCAATAAAAATAACGAAACAAAGTATGGGAGTATTGCCAATAGATCGATTATGTTAAGGCCGCCCTTAAAGAACTTCCACTTGTCCGGCGAGGCGCTAAACCTAAGTATGTACTCTAGGGTAAACCACGTGATACACACGGCCTCAACCATTGCCAATTGCGGATTATCCTGTGGTGTACCATTGTCAATATGTTGTAGTTGTGGTAGGGTGTTCAACGTCAGGGCTATGGTAGACAGGACTATGAATAGTATGGATATCACTGCGATAACCTGTGAACAATAAAGAACAATCGAAACTTGTCGGAGACCATCATCAACAGCAACATCACAACGATAAACTAGTATAAGATATCTATAGATTTAATTAATCAACACACACAGAGTTACAACAATCAGCGCTTGCTTCGATTTCGATCTCGATCTCGATTACGATATCGATTTCTTTTATTTTTCTTTTTCTTATTGTTTCATTTCATTCTCGTTAGGTTGTGTCTCTTCATCGGTTCAATTTTCATTTTCTCCATTCGGTTAGTTAAGATATCGTTGTGAGGGTACTTGGATAATCTTTCGATTAGACGATTAAAGCAAACATTGAGTTAGCTTAGCGCAATAAACGTTTAGTTTATCTTTTTCTGGAGTTCTGGAGTTGGGGAGGAGGAATTTCGAAACCGTTTTACAGATGTTGGTCATCGGTCTTTGGGGGGCAATTGACGCCTAGTTTTATCGGGTGGTTTGGTGCACTCGCTTATCGGGTTGGCTGGATTTTATTTAAGTAGATATAAGTATTTTCCCTATCATTGATGGTACTATCAAAGGCTGCTGTACTATATGTGAAGTATATCATTTGCAATCCTTCCTCATCGTACGAACTGAACAATCAACTCAAACATTTCAACATAAAATCAAATCAGACTTAACATAAAAATAAAACTCAGGTGTTGTTGCCTAGTCACTTTCGGCGAGTTAGTATTCGTTGAGAGAGAGAGAGAGATAGAGATCGAGAGAGAGAGAGAGAGAGAGTTGTTGGTACAGTTAATTGACCAGAAAAGTTGAGTAGCGACTAGATGCATTCGATAAATGTCTCGCGTTAAGTGTGGGCGTGTTTCCATGTCAGCAATGTGTGGTTGAGTGGCGTGTGATTGTGGTTTAAGTGTGGTTGAGTTTGAGGTTAGGTTTGATAGTGGGCGGCGTGTCTTGTGTGGGTGGGTGGGGCTTAGTTTAGCGGTTAACGCATCTCTGCGATGCGCTTCTTAGGTGAACTGAGCCACACACAGGTGCCAGCTTCACTAGTGTGTGTGAGTAGGTGTGTCTGTGTCTGTTCTTAAGTGTTTCTGTGTTGGACGTAAGACATGACGTAACACAAAAACGTAAGACATTTACGCAATTACAAGCTACGCATTGAGTAGACAGACAGAGATACAGAGAGAAAGGTCGAGGAGGTGTAAGATTGATATGTATTGTAGTTAGCTCAGGGTGGAGGGGGGTTGGCAGTGTACTCTATATGGAGGGTGGGGCATGGCGGGTCTACGTAAATAAGGACGCTACCATCGGGTCTGCAGTCGACATTTTGTAAAATCAATTTCGCTTTTTTATGGACAAGACGCTTTGTTCTACATTTGTGTTGTGATTCGTTCCGCTGTCTCTGTGTATGGCGAAGTTGTAACGGAGTTTGTATAACGGATGAGTACAGAAACTAAAAATGTCCATGAGATTGGATAATTGGAAAATACGAGTACACAGAGTAGTTGTACGTATGGCATATGGCACTATATGGGTCGAAAGAAATTACGTAGCATATTACAAAGAAAATCCAATGCATAAATGAGCTAGGAATTACGAGTACTTAGGAGACTAATGGGAATCAAATCAAGTTTAATCAAATCATAAGGAAACCACAAATCATACCAGAGTAACCATAAAATAATTGCGCATTCACAGAGATATATACTGTATATACTTAGTATAATTTAAAATGATTGACATGTCAGAGAGCATTGTTCAAATTGTGTGCAATTATTTTTGAGGTCATAGAAATAAATGCATAATTTAAGAAAATACATAAATAATTTCGGTTTATAGGTTTCTGTTTTGTTTTCAAAACTACTTTTTATGTAATTTACGAAGAGCTGCAATGGCTCGAGGGGTCAAGGGGTGCAGATTGGGGGCTCGGCTTATCTATTTTGCATTCTAAAGTGCCGAATGTCAAAATGTTTTGACAGCATCGAGTGCAATTTCAATTTCAATGCCAACGGCATTCTGATAAAGACAGAGAGGGGATGAGTGTGGAGAAAAGAGAAAGAGAGAGTCAGAGAGGATTATGCAGAAATATGGAGGGGGCATAATCTGATTGCCATATTAGGTCACACTTTCTTACAATGTGTAGTCTGTGGCATGTTCGGGTGTCTCTTTGCGTGTTTGTGTGTGTGTGGAGACTGACACATGACTTGAGGGCAGGGGGTGGGGAGCTGCAGCTGACACAACATTAAATTGGAAAACCTTTTAAACAATTGACAAAATTGCTTTCTGGTTTATTTAACATTTGAGTGCCTCGCATCGCATCGCATCGCATCGACCACACAAACACACACCACGACTGTCTATGCAGATGAGGCTGAATGTGACTGCGAATGTGTGTGTGTATGTGTATGAGTGTGTCTGCCTGTGTGTATGTGTGAGTATTGGCACAATAGAGCTGTGTCCAGATCTACCATAGTAGGCCACTGTACGCAACCACGCATTTCTCCTTACTTTCGTTTCGCCTCATTTGCGAGCAATACGAGAAAATGAAGACAATTTTGCATGGTACGGAGACCCGGGGAAACGGGGAGATAAGAGAGAGAGAGAGGGAGAGAGATTCACGGACAGTCTTTGATTTTCTTGAGATGCTAGTTTACTTTTGAATTTGGGTTATGTAAATGACACACTACACGGTATAAGTAGGAGAATAGTAGTTGGATAAGTATTTTGTATAGGAAACATATTTGGGAAACCATTACGTAAAAGGAAATTAGATACAAAGAAATAACGATAAACTGGTGAATGAAAACATGATAACTAAATAAAGTTCTATCATAATATTAAAATTAAGTCTAAGAAAAAAAAGATCATACAAAAAGTGCTTTCATTAAGCAACTGGCAGTACAAACGATGAGTTCAGTGGACAAAATACAGTTCAAAGATCCGAGAAAAAAAGATTCAGGAGAGAGAAAGAAATGGACAGAGAAAGAAACAGAGATAAGGAGAGATAGAGAGAGATAGAGTAGAGCCTAAGAGTCTACAGTATATACACTACTTGGCCACAATCCATTGCAATTAAAGGGATCTTTCGATTGACCCTCAAACTTCGGGAAAGTTAATTAAATTTTCATTAAGGTAGTGGGCGGAACGGGGGTGGTACGGGTGTTGTGGGACGTAGGAAGAACTGGGTACAACATACTACTTGAGATGATTTGCTATGTATGAACTACTAGAATATACTTTGCTTTAGTTTTTGAATTTCAACTGATTTTTCGTTTGTTTTGGTTTCATTTTCGATTGAACAGAATGCATTGGAGAGGAGATGTTTGATAAACAATAAACTGATTTGTACGTGTTCGGGTTGTGCGAATTTTGGAACTGCTACCATTGCTGCTCAGTCATGATTGAAAGGGGCGGGGGCTTGGGGGAGGCTGTTTGGACAGTAGGAAGTTGAAAGAAAAACATGATATCGCAATACGCATAACACGCAACTTGGGCGCAGCTTGAAGACGCAACTTTTGGGCAGTTTGCTTTACACTAAACTATGCTAGTTACATCTAAACGAAAAACAAAAGGATTTTCTCATTAAAAAAAGTTTATAATAACAACAACTAGAAGCACAGCCCGGCTCTACAGATGAACTTGGTTTAAAAAGCGTGTTGGCTCAAGAAAAGGTCTACAAACTCACTACGATGGATCAAAAGCCAAACGGAAAATTCAAAAAACACACTCTTAAGCATCTGAGTTATGGAAAACAAAATTGGAAATCATATTATCATAATTATATATATTATATTACAGGCGTAAATTTGAATTAACTTTCCTGTAGTCATTGGTTAATCCACTTGAATTACAAAACAGTGCGAGTTTATGGTACAAAACACAAATGTGGACTGGAAAATATGTGGCAAAAGAAAGTGGAAACAAAACGGAAAAAACATCTAAATGTAGATATGTTGAAAATTCAAAAGAGATTCATGCGGCAAGAAGTCCGGGACAAAATAGTAGTATAATTTGTATGGTATTTTGTATTATACACGCACATAACCGACTTACAGAACTATATACTATACAAGACAATATTGAAAATAAGGAATAAAATGAAAAAACATTCAATTGTTTTGTAAAGTGCGGATACGCCACGTGGGTCGTACACTTAAACTAGTTTTTGGCTTGTGTAGAATCGTGTGTAGTGTGTATGTGTGCCGGTGTATTTATGTGCAGGTGCAACTGGGGGGTGAGAGTTCAATTAAATATGAGCAAGGGTCAAAGTAACGCACCGTCTTGCACTACAGAACTAGCTGGCTAAATATTTGATCAGGTTTATCGGTTCTACTCTTGGTGTGCGATGTTGTTTTGTGGTTTTCAGTATACAGTATTTTGTATTTGGTATTCTAGTATTCGGTTATTGTTTTTTGCTCTTGTGGGGGTCGGGGTGCACAAGTTGGTTCGCATACTTTGTTCGACTCACTAAAAAACAAACAAAATTCGATACAAACTGGCTATAGAATTCAGTATAACCGACTACGTCATTCTATACTAGGCATTCAAATGCAGCAAATTTGGTGGGTTAATATTTCAAGTAAGGTTTCATATATATTCTTCTGTTTCATTTCTGTTTTGTGGTTACGGTTCTGCGAAAATTAACGATCAAACTGAAAAGGATAATGAAAACTAAAGTACTATGGCGCTTTCTCTGGCTTTATCTATTTCGGAAAGGGAATCCAATGGAGAGATTGATGTATTCAGACATGGAAGCACTGCAGACGTTTAGTGTATTAGTAGATTGGTTGGTTGGTTGGTGTGTGTGTGTGTGTATGATTTTATAGAAGGTACTTAGTATTAGTAGTAGTAGTTGAAGAAGCCAATAGACCAATAGATACAACAATCAATGTCAATGATAAGAATACGTTAAAACACAACAGTAAGTTATAGGTTGATTTCCGAATGCAATAGACAACAAGACATCAAATACGAGAAATATCGAGAACGTACGATTTTATATATACGATAGATGGCTGGTATATATAGAGATCGTGCCGCATAAGGAACACAAAATGGGAAACACAAAAGGGTACACAATATAAAACATCGGGTTCAATTTTATCTTGTTGAGTGTTTTGTTTTTGTTGCGTGTATTACGAAAGAAGGAGACGGAAAAGAACTGAGAATATGTTGTATGTTAATTTTGTTTTGTACACGGCAAATGTTTGTCTTGTGAGCACGTTTTCCTTGCCACCAGTTTGAGTATAATTTTGTATTGGTATATTGGTATATTTTGGTATAATGGAGTTGTCTCTTTCAACGTGGAGAAAACGACGAGTAGTTTCTGAGTATTTCGAAATGTTACTCTTCACTCTATACTGTCTTTAGTTTTGGTTCTCATATTTATCTTTTTCGTATAAAAAAGGATGTGTTTAGGCGGAGTATTAAAAAAACTAAAAACATACAAAATAATAAAGTTATTTCTTCTTTTTTTTATTTATTTTCCTCTCCTAACTTTGGTTAGTAGTTGAAGAAAAATTGAAATAAAAATTGATAAAGTACAACTGGCAAAGAGCTCTGGAAATTTTTCATTACCTTTATAAAAATGACAAAATAAAAAGGGTTTGTTATGTTTCTTATTGTCCTAGTTTCAATTATTGTATTGGCTTATTGGGAAATTCTTACTGCCATCGATTAATATCAAAGAAGCAGTTGAAATATATCTTCAAAGCGTTAAGCTGATTCATAGCAGAAATCAAAATAGTGAAACATGTGTAAGAATTTTTAACTTCAATTGGAAGCAATTGAATCTCAATTGTTTAATATATAAAAATGTGTTTAAATTTTGAAAAGGTTTTACGACATTTGATAATGCAATTTCTTTTTTCTCAGCCAATACAAGAATATTTGATCTAGAAAATAAAAATAAATAAAAATTCCTGTCAATTTGAGTTAAAATAAAAATACATAAGGAAACTGAAAAGGAACTGAAAATCGAATGAAAAATTATTAGAGATGCACCCAAAGATGTTGTAATTATTTCCATTCTCGGTCGTTTAGTTAAAGCTAAAGCTAACGGGACAAAGGCAAATTATCCGCTGTATATTACAAGCTGAAGCCAAACTGAGAGACAGAGTGTGGTTGTGATATATTTATAAATGTGTGAGTGGGCGAAAGCTAGAGACGGTTTATGACATAAGAGCAGGCTGGGCGGGATGGCAGCTAACAGCACAGCCTGACAGTGCAGCGTCAGCGAGGGACGCTCGAAGAGCCTGGGGCCGGAGTCTGTGCTGCTAGGCCAAGAAGCTATGGCCCATTGCCGGGCTATAGTGGTCAGAAGAGAACCCTCAATGGAAAATGGAAATGTATTACAACACTATTTTGGCCGCTTCTCCCCAGAGTTCTTTTTCTTTACAATATTTTCGAGGATTTCTACAGCACACCTGCCGCCTGGTCATATCGCTTATTGCCCATTCCCAAACATTGTTACAGGGTGTTTTTGTTTGGGGAGTAAGAAAACATTAGAGATAAACAGAGAGAGATTACTTCACCATCATCATCAACAATTATGAGATTAAAATATATATATAATATATACGTATGCTATAATAATTTGGCAGGTATTTATAGATAAAATGTAACTGTGTGATTAAAAAAAGTTAGATAAGAAAACGATTAGTAAACAATTTAGTTTGTCGTTTCGATATTGTTTTTTGTTTTTGCGATAATTATCAAATATTGATGTTCAATTTTTAGCGACAACTCAGTGTCGGTGTCACGGAGTCGCGTGGTTAGTTACAAAATACTTAGAGAGACGGAAAAAAGTACAAAACAAACGGATCAGTTGGTGAGACTAAGAGACTTAACGGTGAGAGTGTTGGGGGAGAGATCAAAGGTTAAGTGTAACGAAAAACGCAACGAAACAAGATGAACAAAACGAAAGTGCGGCATACTCTTCGGGGCCGTCAATGGAACATTTTCTATTCCTGATATGGATATTAGAGAACCTTAACTGATATGAACTGAACTGAACTGAACTGAGCTGAGCTGAGCCGAACTGGTTGGCAGTCCTGTACGAGTGTGTCCTGTACTTTGCTGGCGCTGCCCTTGAATGTCGGCGCTGTCTCGTGGACACAACACAAAAGCAGTCGATATACACAGCGAGAGAGAGAGACAGCGATAGAGAGAGAGAGATAGCAAACTTATGAACTGACAGTGTTGACAGGCTTTGTATATATGCGTATATATATAGTGTGTATATAGGGTATAAAACTGTACAGAGTCACAGTGACAACATTGAACTGGCGCCAAAATATGTAAAATCGGTTCTCAAAAAACAGTTGGGCTGATATTATTATATAGTATATGTACAGCGTCAGCTTCAGCGGCGGCAACAAAGCTGGCAGTGGCTAGCGGTTAAATAACGTACGTAACAAAGCAGTCTATCGATTGCTGTCGGTTATCGATAACGAAACACATTGAAAGATTATTTCAGAAACATATTTATAGTAAGTTTTGTAATAATTCCAATGCAGGCATTTGTCAAACGCAAAGCAAATTGGCAATTGGCGGCTTCGTAGAGTCTTAAGAATAGGAATATATATATAATATGTATATAGTATATGGTATATATTGAAATATATAGAGGAGTGGTTGTGATATAGAGGCAGTTTATAGTACAGCATGGTAAACGGTTTTCGAACTTGTTGTTCTTGTTATTTTTACACTATTTGTCGTTCTGCTTTGCAGTGAACTTTATTTTACAGTGTGCTGCAAATGCCGCGCTAAATGCAATACGATAGTGTAAAAATAATAATAGATCGATGTACAGAACTATAAGAATGGTATCGTTAACAGAAACGGGAACTGAAACTGATAATGGCGAACAAAGAACGCATCAAACGGAATCGAACTGAGGTATAAAATAGATATATATGACAGAACTGTAACTGAAAGTTAGGATCGGGAAGACGACACAACTAAAATGGAGGAAAATAGTAAGGGAATTCTTTAGATTATCATTTGTTTTTGTTTTTTGCTTACGCTGGACACTTGACATTGACACAGATACGGATACGGATAACAGATACGAATATATATATAGTTGTTGGTTAGATTTATAAGACACATTTAGATAGATTGAAGGTGACGCTGCGATCTTGGCAACTGATTGAACTTACCCGCGCAGCGAAGCTGGTGTTGGGCTTCTCGAGCAGCTCCCAGAGATACTTTTGATACTCGGCGCATTTACCTTCGCCGAACTCCTCCTCGTCGCGCTGCCTGAGCGACTCGGCCTCCTTGCGCATCTCCTCGTGGACGTTCTCCTTGCGCTGATGGTACTTGTGCTGGCAACAGGACTCCAGATACAGTTCGTCGACGCCCCAATACTCCAGATCATCACTAAACGCAAGCACGCACATCTCCTCCACAATGTGCAATTTCCCAGTGCGATAGAAGTTCAGAATGGAGCTGAAGCTCTTCGGATGGCGGTCGAAGAAGTACTCGTTGTCGACGAGCGAATAATCATCGCATAGCTCGATGATGGCCTCGTGGGTGGTGCACTCCCTCAGCCTGCCGAGGCGCGTGTGCGGCAGACGTTCCAGGGTGCGCCAGAGCACCTCGTGCTTAACGCCGCCAACATTGATGGAGACGCGGCTGTTCATTTGCTTCGATTGTGCTATCATGAACGGCTCCGGCGGCGGTATGGAGGACATGGATCTGGAATGTGTCCGCTGCAGAGCGCCAGTTGTGTTGCTATGGCTAATGCCAGCATTGCTGCCGGCACCGGCAACTCCTGCCGACGGCAGCATAACAACACCTCCGACACCGACACCGACACCAACACTACCCGCACCCGCACCTGCACCAACACCGCCGCCGAGGCTGCCACCGGGGTTGGGGCCACCAATGCTGCCACCACCAATGCCGCTGCCGGCTCCCCCACCACCCGCACCACCAACGAGTGACATTTGCTGCTGCTGCTGCTGTGCAAGAAGAGTTTGCTGGGAAGTTGTGGGATTTGAATGCGTTGGTGATGTAACTGGGAATGGAGCGTAACGAACTTCCTTGCCAATGGCCCCGGTGCCACCGATGCCACCGATGCCGATGCCGCCGCCCGCTGTCGTTGCCCCGGTGAGACGAAGTGCTCCAGCACCAACAGTTCCCAGGCCGAGCGCAGCAGCTGCTGGGTGCGCTCCTGCTGCTGCGGCGGATGGGCCAGCAATGAGGCTGCCATCAGCATAATCCAGGTGGCGATTGTTGAGGACAACAGTGCCGCCGGCAACAGTTGCATTGCCGTTATAAGCAGCGCCGCCAGCTGCTGTGACAGCTCCGCTGACGCAGCCATATGCACTAGCTCCACCGGCTCCCATCGCCCTCTCCCAGTCGACATTACCGCTTGTATCGTAATAGGGCTGATTATCGCCGCCGTCGGCTGCGCTCGCAAGTTGCAGTCCACGCGCAGTTGCCTCGTGTTGCTGCTGCTGCTGCTGCTGCTGGTAGAGCAGCTGCTCCTGTTGCTGTTGCAGTTTCTGTTGCTTTGACTGTTGTTGTTGCTGTTGCTGTTGCTGTTGTTGGCCAGCAGCCTGTCCACCATGCAATTGCCCGACCATTTGTAACACTCCATTATTGTTTTGAAGCGGTGTTGTTTCACCCGTTGCCCAGCGTACCGCCTCACGGTCCCTGTCGCGTTCGCCGACCATAAGTCTGCTGCAGTTGGCCATGTGCAGATGGAAATCGTTAGAGAGATTTATTGACCATCAAATACCAAAAGCCCAGCCCCCAATCCTTCTCCTCTTCTACTTTTTTTTGGCCCGCCTCATACTTACCGCTACATCGCGTCAATTGTTGTCATTACATCGACCACCGCGTCGTCCCAGAGTTGCCGCTAGCTCCTCTCTTTCTCTCTCCCTTTTGTGTAGCTGCTGCTCTCTGCCTTGCTCTTCGCCTGCGTCTTGTGCGCAATTGATTTCAATTTTCGGAGATATCTGAAGATCTGCTATAAATATGCTATAAATTGTGGTCAGCTGCTGGCACGCTTCACTTTTGGCTCGCTCTTTGTTCTGCTTCTTCTTCTCTTCCTTGTCTTTATCTGGCGTTGTTCAGTAAGCTGGTTGCTGGTCGTTGTTGTTGTTGCTCTTGTTGTTGTTGTTGCTCTTGTTGTTGTTGTTGTTGTTGCGTGTTTAGGCTATGATCACAGTTAATTGCTGGGGACTTATTTGGGTATTGTAACGAACTGCGACTGGTTCAGGCGAAAATTGGCAGCATTTTGTGGGGCTCTAATAGGCTGTAAGTGTGGGTGTGTCTGCGGAAAAAGCTGCAAAGATAGAGAGAGGGAGAGAGAGTGAGTGAGATGGAGAAACAATTGAAATTCGATCAGCGAATATATTAGTTTCAGCGATAAGCCCCGTAAATTCCAATTGCATCGTCAGTAACACGCCGCGCACTGGGCTGTAAATCACTGTTGACGCTGTTGACGCCCGATAAGATATACCCCAATAAACGTCGATAAATGTCGATAAAAGCGACGCAGAGCAATTTCTATAGCATACTTTTTGGGGCAGCCACGCCAGCTGAATGCAATTATAGCACAATTACGCACCAACGCACACGAATAGCGGTAAACGGCTGCGTGTGCATGTGTGTGCGTGAATGCAGTTCACATTTCATCAGGTGAGAAGCGAGTGGGGGAGGGGAAAGAGAGGGCAGGCTAACGAGGTCAGCGCTTGGTTCCCTTATTTATTGTGGTTAATTTGCAATTGCCGAAGGCAGCGCAGAAATTCGATTGCAAAACTCCGCATTGACTCCACACACACGCACGCACACACTCGGATTCACAAACATACACACACACATGCAAAAGTGGAGCGTAAACTATGCACTGGCTATTTTGGGGTCGCCACACTCGGCTTGTTTTTCCGGCTTGGCCTTTGCCTAAATCGCAATTTCTGCCGCATTGAAATCAAATTTGAATTTTTATGCCAAACGGAAATGTATTGTGTTATAAGCGTAGGGCCTGCGTTCCATTGTTTGCGCACTCCACGAATTGCCCATAAAATGTTAATTAAGCGCGCAATGCAAAATGAAATGAATTGCAACGTGGATAGATAAAAACCATGCCGCATTGACCTTGCCTGCCTTGCCTAGCCTGGTCTGGCCTGACCTGGTCCGGCCTGGGAAGAGTTACGGTTATTTCTATTGTCATTTGGGTCAGTCAAAACGGGGGCCTGTTAATCAAGTTTATGTGGGTTTCCATTCTTTAAAGCCAAGTGAAAGTTTGCTCAGGCCTTAAAGTTGTATTGATTAATATAGAGAACGATAAGTAAAGAAGGGGAATAGAGAGATATAGAAGTCAAACTTAATAGAAGTAGAAAAAGGAAGTTTCAACTAGAGCAAAATAAATAGAGTGGGGGTTAGTTATCTATGCTAGAGATACAGAGAAAAAAAGAGAGTATATAGAACAAGATAGAACAACTGAGAAACAAAATAGATAGAAGCGTAAGAGAAATACACAGCAAGGGGCTGGCAAAGTGTAATAACGAACCAAGGGCAGAACGAGAGAAAGACGAAATGATTGTTTGGATACTAGCATAAACATGAATTACCACTGCACTGTACTTCTTAGCGTTGCATTGATATCACCAAGCCTATCAAGCGTCAGGTTGATCGTCACATGTTGCGATCCTTTGTCTCTTTTTATGACCGGTCTATAAAAATGTATAGCCCTTTGAGCCTGCGAAACGTGGGTCAGCAAGGATCGCAAATAAATAATAGTATTCTGGAAGGGTTTTAACAGCGCCGCGTCTCACAAAATTGATTTTAAGTTCAGTTTAATAAAAACTCTCAAATTTAACTGACGCGCGTAGTTTCTCATTAACAGTCAATTCTGTTAAAAAACTAGTATTCATGTTTATATTACATTAAAGACGTTTTAATATTTATATTTTATCGCTTTAATATTTAAAATAATGTATATCAGACATTCAAAGGAAATCAGGAAAGCAACTTAGTATGTGAGAGAGCTCCAACTTAATGTAGTATTTTAAGAATCTACACTCGATAACTTTGGCTTTTGCTTTCATAATTTATTATTATAATTGAAATCGAGTAGAGAAGAATTTATAATATCTTTTTTAGTAGTTGTATTCCGACAAAGCTTAAGCCCCTTTCACAAAGCTCTTTCTCAAGTATATCAAATTCATGAGTTACTTGGTAAGCAACACATACGATAATCCCCCACATTATCCGTAATGCAGGGTATTTTCGAATCTACATAATGCTCTTCGCGTGCCAGCGTTGCCTGTCGCCTGGAGCACTTTGGGTTCATTTGAATTTGAGTTCAGATTCGGCTTAGCATGCAAGGACGAAATCATTTTTATATGGCAAATTATATAGTTTTGCTCGATTTGAGTCGGGTTAAATTGTTATTTATTAGCCAGGGAACGTTCAGTTTGGCATTAAAAATGTGAAACGTGCGCGAGTTTGTGCGCATTTTTGACAACATTGTTGGGCTTTGTTGGGTTTTTGCATTTACACGGATTCGTTTGCTGCCCCTCGACTTGTGTTGCGTGTTTCGTAAACTTTATGCAATTATTTCTCGCGCAAAATGTGTATAAACTGCATGCAAATAGTGTTGCCACCGTTTGTTGCTACATGCAACATGTTAACCTCTGACTTGGAGAGTGTGTGAAAGGCATGTGTGTGAGCGCGAGGCATAAGTCAAGTGGCCAACTTCACCTTGGAGAACCTGTTGAATCCGCATGCCACCTCGTGATACCCCCTCTCCAATTCTGCCGCCCTCTCCTTGCCCAAGTTGTCCAAGTGAAAGTAAAAGTTAAATTGCAAATTAATTGCGAACGCGTCCTTCGGGTAATTTCAGCTGACAGCTCATCCCCCCGTTGTCATAAAGTGCCAGCAGATAATGGTGCTGGAATTTATGACTACAACGCCCATGCACACACACACATTCAGTATACACATACACGCACACACACATAGACGTAGCACACACACTCTCACATATCAGCTCATAAATCTAAGACATAATTTGCCCACACGTATGCACAAATTACAAAATGAAGACTTAATTGCCCATAAATAGTTTGATAACACGCCCCCAGAGAAGGAGGCGTGGCAGCTTATGGCAGCCCATCAGCCTTGCAGGGCGAGAGTGACCAGTCCGTCTCAGGTTACTTGGGTCTCGGGGTCAGCCTCGTGCGTAGATCCCTAATGAGTCGCTTGCCATTAAAAACCTTCTTACCAATTTCACGCTTAGCCGATTTCGCATGACATAGCTGAAAATTTGTGCCCACCAGGGGTAGGAGGGGGGGCGTGGTAGCTGTGATTAATGATTTCTTTGCTTTCGACACTAATTGAAAATCAGCCAGAAGAAAATGTACACAATGAGAGAAAACAACAGCGTGGAATCATTAGGCAGCTGCAGGAAATTAAAGCTAACAACATTAAAGCTATAGCTGGCCCCTCAATCTAGCCAGATTTAGCCAGAGCTAAATCCAGTCATAAAGCAGCTAAGTTATATTCTCATTTGCCATATCAATTTGGTTTAGTGCAATTTGAAGCTCGAAGCCAAGAAAATATGTGCACTTCACACTCAGTTTATTGCCTATGGGCAAGTGTTTCCGCTGGCTCCATATACAGCCAGGGAAAGGAGGTAGAGAGGGGGGAATGTGCACTTCCTTTGCAACACTCTCCGACATATTTCAAGTGCCAAAATTCCACTTAGCTGCTAAAAGCGAGAGACGCGACTGCATTTGCATAGCTGAACAAGAAATGCAATGCAAATAAGTACAATGGAGAGAAAAGTGTACACTGTACACTGTACAAGCTGGACTACTGCATGAATGCATTCAACACGCCAAATGAATATATTTATTATATACTATAGAAAGTGAGTACATTTTTTGGTGTGCTTACTACAAAAAATGGAAACGATTGAATGTTGTGTGTTGCCCTGTCTTGTGAATTGCTATACTCATTCATTTGATAGTGAGTACAGTATTTTTGAGTATAGATTTTAGTGAATAGTTCTGTACAGTGAGTGAATATAAGGTTAAACGTATGCAAAAATTCCATTTTTGAATTAATAAAACAAATATGTTTTAACTCTATCTTTTAAGAACTCTAATAATTAAACACTTTCATTTAAATTCAAACAAATCACAATTTCGTATTATTATTCATGTTAAATTTATTTATATTTATATTTTTAGAAATATCGAATCTATTTTTAAAATATTTATAAGTCTGCTGTGATCGATATGATCTATTGGGCTATTGTATTAATAATGTAACATAAGTCTTTTGCAATATGTTGTGGCTAGTGTCTTTATGTTTGTTATAAACACACATATGACACATATGAATTTACTCAGTTGAAACTCACTTTTAGTGTGACCATTCATTTCATTGGGGTACTCAATTCAAAAAGGGCCACATTCACAGCATTTATTTCAAACTGTACACCTGATAAAGTACTGTACCTATAGTGAGTAATGAGTATAGTTAAAAAGGAGTACATTACCGCACAGTACTGTTGCCCTGAAATGAATGCATTCATGCTGGACTCTTGTACATGCTCTTGTTGTCGACTGTATACAATGGAAAAGCGTGTCAGTTGTGTGTTCGGCAAATGGAAAACATTTATTGCCGACTTTTAAGGGCCCTCGTTGTCGACTTTCCACTAAATTTATGGGCGCCATTTCGTTTCATTTCGCTGCAAACAATTCGCAAGTCAAGTGCATTTATTTTTAAGTATATTTGTTGTTGTACAACGTGTTGTTGTTGTTCTCACTTGCAGCTCTGCTGCTGCTGTTGTTGCCTTTGTCTCGAGCTGCAAATGCGTCAGCGTTAACCTCAACACTTAACTCAGTGCCTTGGGTCATGTACAGCGTAAGGTGTGTATGTGTGTCTCGCTCCTTGCACGTACTGCAAGTTGCACTCCCCTTCTCTCTCTCTCTGCCTGCCACATCCGGCCGCAGCCACATCCGCCGCCACCGACGCCGTTGCTGGCGCAGTTGCTGCCACAGCTGCTGACCCTTGCTCTGCCATTGGCAATTGGTCTAATTTAGTTAACGGCTACGAGCAAATTTAGAAAGTCACACACACACACACACTCAGAAACACACACACACATGTAGTGTTTGAATTGGGCACTGGGTTAAATGCTTTAGACTTGCAAGAACATGGAAAATTGAAACAGTTTTACTCCAATTTTTGTATGGCTTTTGTTTTGGTTGCTTTTGCGTGCCGAGCCCGACTTATTGGCCGATGGCATGCAAACATCTTGACCAACTTGCGCTCAACTTGGCCTTGGCGCCCAACGTGGGCGGGGTCGCTGCCTATGTAAGCCATGTACAAACCTCTCCCTCTGTGTGTGTGTGTGTGTGTGCATTCATGCTATCTGCTCAATGTGCGCTCGCTCGCAGTTGTTGCACTCGCGCTGCCGCTGCTGACGTCGACTGCGACTGCGATGGCAACGGCAACGGCGACCGTAGCATACTTTCGCCCGCATTTTCCGTCTGCGTGTTTTAGCCTTTTATTGAGTTACTCAGCGGTTTTTGCGGTTTTTATGAGTCCCGTGCCACATGCGCTATCAGCAACATGGCGTCATCTCGGCAACAGTCGCAGCCTTTCTCCCCCTACCCCCTACTTCCCTTCTTGCACCCCTAGCAACAAAATCAATAGTAAAGAAAATGTCAAGCGTTTTTAATCTAATTAAGTGGGAGAGTTTGCTTGCTTATAAAGACTCCCAAATGATTTATTGCCCGTGCTCAATGACAGTTCACTGTGAACATCAAATCTCCGTATAGTTTCGGAGGACTTCCGTGCAGTTCCGTGCTCCATTCTCTATACTCCAATCCTCCCCCAAGTTATTATAACTTTTCGAATTGTTATGAAAAACTTTTGTAGAACTTTTGACAGTCGGCAGAAGGACGGGGCGGGTGCGGCGGCGGGGCTTGCAGTGAAAACTTTCAAGCAATTTGCATAATTAATTAAATTTTTCGAAAAATATGTTCGACATAATCAAATGACAAGAACCGATTTGCCGAGGTGCCCCGCGAGACGCGCTCGCATGAATGAACCCTCATCAAGGCGACACAGTCGGCGGTGTCATTAACCTTTCTACAGGAGAGAGAGACAGGCAGAGATAGAGAAAGGAAGAGTGAGGGAAAGACACTGCTACGCTTCGCTTGTTGCTTCTATAGGAACTGGAATCGGACTGTCGTGCGATTAATTAGAAGGCGGCTCAGCTTGGCAAAACTCGCAGCGACATTTGTGAGAGGCAACTGCGCAGTTGCCGCATTTCAGTTGCATGAAATATTCATAAACAATGTCGGGCCGTTGCCCGGACGAACTGCCCGCAACCCGGTGGGAAACCTTCTCCCTGCCTCTCTCTACCCCCTCGAACCTCACTGCAGTGACCACTTCAACCGTTAGCCATAATTCATATATGGATTATTGATTTTCGATTATGGCCATTGCTATCTCTCCCTCTCCCCTCTGACTTGGCCCGATTACCTGTCTGTCTGTCCGTCTATCTGTCTATCTCCTTCTCTGTCTGCCTCTCTTTGCCTCCTTCTATCACTTGCTTTTCTATCTGTGTCCACTTCTCTATGCAAGTGCTCGGCTGGCTTGCCCTCTGCCAACCTGTTTGCTGTGCGTGTGCTGGCCTAATAAGGTGTAGACACGCACGCACACCTTCGCACCCACAGAGGCACACCTGCAGAGGTAGATACAATATACAATACAATATTTATAATGCACTCGAATTGCTTTTTGTTTTCTCTCGCATTATTTGCCTTTTCTTTTATTTATTCAACAACTATTGCGCTGTACATTAATCAAATGGCCACCATCGATCTCTCGTTCTACCCCTCTCCCCCTTTTTCTGCCCCTCTCTGTCTCTCTCTTTGTCTGTCTGTAAAACACTTGCAACATTTGATGTCACATGAAATGTTTCAGCTGCCTGCGGCTGATAATGATAAATGGCCCTGGGCAAGGCTGACAGCGCAGAGCAACAACAATATGTCTGCCCACTCCCAGTCTCCCTCTCTCCCTCTCTCTCTCACACACACACACTCTTCCTCTACCGTTCTCTTTCTCTTTATTGTAAGTTCAATGCTGGCCAAGTTGATTTGTTTATTTTTAGTGCGATCTCGCATCTATTAATGTAAAAGCTATTTATTTGCTTTATCTTCCCCCATCCCCCCCTATGTGTGCCACGCCCCGCTATATATCTGGCGATATATCGTGCGATTTGGCGTATAAAATATAAATAAATAATGACCGGTCGCAGCGGCTGCAAATCACTTAAAATTCCATATCATCTCCCCTGCTGGCAATATGAGCATTTCGCCCATTGGCCGCTAACAAAACCTGCCAAAGATTAATTGCCGGCTAAAAATAGCGGGCCTCAAATGCGCTGAGATTAATCGCGTGCCTGTTCACAATTAAAGTCACAAGAGAAGTCAAACTAGTTACCGTTATTCGTGTTATTATTGATGTTGTTGTTGCTGTCGTTGCTGTTGTTGCTGTTGTTGCTGTTGTCGGTGTTGTTGCTGGCACGTGTCTTGCTCGGGGCAGGGGAAGTGCGCCAAAAAGGCGTCGAACAACAACCTCTTTTTTCAAAAAGCTTCACTTTAATTGCAATTTAATTAGCAATTAGCCGCGTTAGCGAGGCAGGGCAGCTTTCAATGCGTCCAGTGTCCATTTTCATTAGTTCTGCTGCCCTTTGATTTCAGCTGAAAGGGTAGTTGTGACGGAGAAGTAGATAGCCATTTAAATGAGTCTTCATTCAGTCACATTTAGATTGTTAGTATAATGGAAATCAAACTGAACTTTAAAATCTTTTCTGCAACAAGAATACTCTTGACTATAAACGATATACATAGGTTCACCAAAACAAACAGCAAGCTTCTTTAGCATTAGAAATGTACTTCACAACCTTTTGCTCAGATAAAATGTGTTTTTAAAATAATTTTGTAAAAATTTCTTCAAATCGACGTGCAACGAAATTATTTGTACACAAAGCTTTATCGCTTTTTATTAATTTTATATTTGACCAGGAAAGGAAACAATTATTTCAGATATATGCTATATTATTGATTATTCGATTAGGACAATATTCAGAATATTAGAACATTATCGATAGAGTATAAGAATAAATTTACAAGCACTTGCAACTTGACCCTTTTTTTAATCAAAACCTATTGTCCTGTTTTTTGTCTCTCTTTCTCATTATTATATTAATTTTTAAATAAGTCTATTCTTTTTTTGTGAGTGGTAGATGGTATCCCTGGTTAGCTTTAGGTTTTGCTTAGCTCAGCCTTCATTTGAGTCATGATCACTTTCAAACTGAACACTTTGATGAACCTTAACCAAGCTTTAAAGCTACTTTATCAGAAGAGAAAGGTTCAATTAAGTCTTGATAATGTTAACTGTATTTAAAAGTTGTAAATATAATTTAACTTTAAGCACTCATCATGGTTGTCTGTGAATAAAAAAAACTATTTTAAGTGAAAGAAGTATAAGTTTTTGAGTCTTTGATTATTTTCAATATGAATACATTCAATGAGCTTCGGCCGAACTTTCGAGCTCTTCATCGGAATAAAAGGCTTTTATTGAGTCTTGAATCTAATAGATGTATTTAAAAGCATTAAATTCGCCTTATGTGATGGTTCATTATGGTTTTCTTTATTAAGCAAAACTTCTTTAATTGACAACCTTCCCTTCTCATTCTACTTTGTCGCCTAACTCTGTCACTTTTCTTTTGAGGAATCACGTAGCAAGTCAATCATTCCCCAACTGTCCCTCTCTATATTATTCAGCCACTTTTCTATGGTATCTCGCTTGGTCAGGATAATCCACATGATGCTTTCGCAGCATTCCAATTTGTTTTCTTCCGATACACTTTTTTTTCGTTTTTGAATTATCGACTCTTTACTGTTGTTGTTGTTGTTTCTTTTAGCTATGCCGTCGCTGTGCGTTGAACAAATTACGCCATTAATTTCAGCCGATTTCTGGCATACGGATGCGTTTGAATACGAATACGAATATTTTGGCAAAAATCTTTGTTGGCGATGCGATGCGATGCGATGCGCAGGAATGCGGCACGAAGTAAATCTTTGAACTCATAAAAATCGATGAGCGCACGCAGGCCAATTTGTTTACCCGGGGCGAGCGAGTAAACGAGCAGATACAAAACACAAATACAAATGCAAAACAAAAATCACTGCAGGCAGTCGAACGAATGAACGAATGAACGACGACGACGTCTTCGTTGTGATCTTTTGTGTGGCGTGTGACGTCATCAGCGGAACTGACTGCCTCATCTACAATATTTATCACTCGTCCTCTCTCTATTGCTCTTTCTCTCTCGCATTCATTTGACTTGGATACTTATTTATGCGCTCTATATATGCATCCGTATGTGGATCAGATGTGAACACGCCATTGGCCACTTGGTTTCAGGCCAAAACGGCTTAAAACAATTGCCGCACAATTGCCTACTCTGTCGGCGGCAACTTGGCTTGCAACTCTGCAACTCTGATTCGGTTTTGGGTGAGTGATTCCCTTCCCCACTCCCCCAGAATGTGCGTCAACCACATTTGACTGGCGTCTAACCGTGAAAGAAGCCGTGGCAAGACGCACTCGTATGGAAAACGCAAAATGGCTGAAGGACGCACAAAGGAATCGCAAAAAGATGTCGCCAAATCGAGGAGAGAGTAAGTAAAGAAGGCCTTTGCAAAATGAAAACGTATTAAATTGCCTTAAAAGCAGGCGAACCAGGCCAGCCAGTCGATTCATATGCAGATGGAAGATATATGTGTGGATATGCGGAGCAGCCCTGGGCTTAACAGCTTAGTTGGGGCATTAATGAATTTCCATGGAGCTCATTGCGAGCAGAGCTGAGCCGGGCAGAGTAACAGGAAATTGAAAACCAAATCAAACTAAAGTCCCCCCTTAATTCTCTTTTAAAACACACATCACGTATACTCAGGATATACATACATATATATAGTATATATATAAATAGAGAGATTGCTGAAGGGGAACGTGAGCAAGCGGTGCAAAAAGTGTTGCGCACATTTGGGCGCTTTAATTTCCTGCAACGGCCTTGAGACAACAACAAATTGAAATTCATAACAATAATAACAACGAGAAAGGAAAGGCAGGAAAACCCTGGGAAAGCGCGCTTGACTAACTGCCGTGAAAGCAGTCAGCCCCAGCAAAGCAGATCCCTCGTCAAAATGGGAAAAATGGAAAACAAATGAGCTTACAAATATGCGCAGTGTTGTTCGTGTTGATTTTGGGGCAATTTCTGCGGCTTATCGTACATTTAATTTAATGCGAGTCTCGCTTTAAGCCCCAATAAATATTTACAGTTGTGTTTGGCTATTAAAAAATTGCATAAATCGCCCGCAAATATGTCTCTCTTACAGCACGCGAATAGTTTGAGCTTACGTTGCGTATACTTAATTTAATATTGTAATGCGAAACGGGGGCTCATTTGCATGCAAATAAGAAAAAGTCGGATTTACATAAGTACGTACGCATATAGTGGGGCGTATATACGCATATATATATATATACATATCTGATATATGCATATCTGAGGCGACTAATGCCTGCACAGGATGCCAGGACAACCAACGGAGATAGAGCCGGAGACAGGGACAGGAGGGGAGCACGTTAAGTAGCCTGCCTGAGATGGCTCAGTCGCTTTTCGTTTCAAAACGAAATTAAATCCATTTCACAAAATTGTGAAAAATAATAAAAAAATTCAAATGCGATTAGCGCAGATTTTGTTTTGTTACGCTTTTGATATGCACACACACACACACACACACACTGCCACGATAAGCTACTCATAATCATATGGCAGCAATTGTGTTTGTGTCGATGGGATTTTGGAAACAGAATACGTTTGCTTATGGTGGGTCTTAAGAGCAATCGTAAAATAAATACATATATAGAGAAAGAAACAACAGCAGCACAACAACACAACAAAAAGAGCAATAATAGCAGCAACAATAGAGAGCACAGCAACAACAACAATGCGAGAACGAGTCACACACTCAGGAACCAAACAAAAACGAACAGCAATGAAAGCAAATAATAATAATAATTCCTACAGCGGTACGCATGTTCTCCCCCCCAGTTCCCACACTGCCCGCTCTCCTCTCCCTCTTTTCCCTGCCCACTTCTGCTGTCTCTATTCCCCCCCGCCTCTGTCCACTCACTTTGTTGTCCTGGCTACTCTACTCGCCTTTTCTACTGTTTACTGCAATTTTCTGTTGTTTTATTTCGTTTGGTCGAGTTATTCCAAGCAACACATTGACACTGAAAACGACGCCGACTCCCAGTCTCGCACACTTCAACTCTCTCTCTCTCTCTCTCTCTTGCTGTGGCACTCTCTTGCTCTCTTTGCGCAAGTCCTTCCAGGACGTGCGTTTCACCAACACCTTTTTGGGTTTTCTCGTTTGATTAGTGTGAGTTGCCGTCGATCTTTGCACCGCGATAAACAATTGATAAATGTGGCAATCTGCTGGCCAAGCCAGAGCTGACTTATTGTGGATTTGTGAATAGTTCATCCCAACTCCCAGTAGCCTCTCTCCACTCCACTCCACACTCATCTCATTCATCCCCTGAACTCAGCCACTGCCACTTTACTTAACTCACCTCCCCCACTTGCTGCGCAGCTTTTGCTGACGAACGAGCGGCCAAAGCGCACAGTTCGACCAATGACGTCATCAGTTTTTGGTACGTTTGCCTCGTAATGAGGTTGTCGAGGAGTTGTACGACAAGCAACGACCTAGTTTAGGGCCCACACCAGCCAAGGCGAACGACAACGACAACGACAACGCGAATGAGAACGAGAACGTGAAGCCGCCTCGTGCGCACGGGAAGTTCTTGGATACTGAATGAAAATTGGAAACAGGATACGACAACCACGAGCACGCTGCTCGTGTGTGTGTTTGTCTCTGTGTGTGTGTGTGTTTGTTGGCAATTTGTACGCCTTGCTTGTGGCATGTTGCACGTTTCACGCTCGCACTGCCTGCCTGCTGCCTGGCTTTGCCTGCGGCGGGTGCGCGTGCACTCAAGTTCGTGTTGCGGTGTCGTTGATGTGGCTATTTCGACAGCTGAAGGTGCAAGATGCATTGACGAGGTCGCTGCCAGCTCCCAGCTGAAGCTGAAGCCTGTCGCTTGAGGCTGAGTGCCGCCACGGGCTGAGGCAGCTTAGAGATGCGAGCTGGAGTCGTGCTCGTGCCTGCGTGACACGCTGTGGCAATGAAGTCGAATGAGATTTGCATTTCATTTGTATGCAGATTGGGTCCATCTCTAGCTGGGCGCGCTTCAGTAACTTTAACAAGGACTTGGGCCCTGATGTAGTCGCATCAGCCTCCCCTTCCGTCTCCCCACTCCCTTGCCACCCTCACCTCCCCACTGAGCTTGTTATACAGTCATTTAACCGCAATGCGAGAGGCTTGCCACTCTTTATGTATGCCTGTGCCCTTGTGTCAGCCCCAACCCAAGCCACTCCCCTTTCCCCTCTCCCTGCACTCCCTCCCTGGTTCCCTGTGGCTTCACCTATGCCCTTTAGATGGCCTACGGCCAGTGCCGGAACCAGATTCAGTCTTGTTTCTCTCTCTCTGGTTACATCAGCGCGCACATAACTTCAAATTAGCACTGGATGCCACAAGCGAAGGCCATGCAACGAAAGGGGGCGTGTAGGGTCAGCCCGTGTTGCAACATTTCATCCTTATGGATTGGCAGAAATGTCTCCAGCTCCTGCTCCAAGCTGGATTAATTGGAAAAGCCTCAACAGCAGCACCAGCAGCAGGAGCACAGCAGCTGAGGCGATTTCAATTAAGTCGCCCTTTGTGCGTTTGCCTCATAATCCATGCTTTCTCTTCCTGTCAACCCCCTCTCCCCTCTTCCTTCCCCTCTCATAAGTAGACTTTATTATTATTTTTTTAATTTCGTTTATTGCCAACGTCGGCACGCATTGTTATTGTTGCAGCTCCTCCTCGTGGCTTCCTTTCTATTATGTCTTTTCTCGTATCGTTTCTCGCTTTTCATTTCGCCTGCCGCCTTTGTTATCTATCTATTAATTTGCCACAGCAACAAAAACAACAACAACAGCAACAACAATGAGGGAATTCGATACAACTCAATAATTTTTATTGTATTGAATTCTCATTTCCGGTCACAGTGCGGCTTCGCTGGCGAATCACATATCGTCTCCATCGTTTGCTATTTTTGGCAACAAGCCGAGCCGTGCTGGCCAACAATAATCACAACAATATCGCAGAGCAGAGACACAATATATACTATATAGTCTGACCAATACTGTCACATGAAAAGATACGATTCTCTTTTCCTTTCTGGTTTCCTTTTGTTTCTTGCTGATTTAACACTTTGCTTTCTATTAAAATAGCTTTTAATTGATTTTTTTGGTTATTGCTTTGGGTTTCTTTTTGGATAATCAGTATGGCATGATTTGGGGCACGATGACAAAGCGAATTCCTGACAGTTCTCTAATTATTTTAACGGTATTTGGTAATATGTTGATTATTATTTTAACTGGACATGACACGCCTAATTGCTGCTACACCTAAATAAATACACAAATGTCTCTCTCACTCTCTCCCTCTCTGTCTGTTTGCCTTGCTGTCTCCCTTTTCCTCGTTTCCAGTGTCAACGCATTTTCTGGGCCAATTGCCAAAGTGAAAACTAATTTTTCCTTTTTCTTTGCATTTGTTCATTACCAACTGCTGCTCGTGTGTTTGACATCTTCACTGACAACATAAATGCGCAAACATTTTAAATCCCTTGGCGCCCCACTGCGTCGCTGTCCCTCTCCCTCTCTCTCTCTCTCTCTCTCTCTCTATCCCTCTCTCCCTCTCTTTGTATACCCTTTCAGAGAGTTGAGTCGGTGTAGCAATCATCACGCTCACTTATCGATCAACTATTTGTGCAATTTCCCAATCAAATTCTGCTTCAATTTCCATCATCAACTTGTTTAAAAAGTTCTTTCCCTTTTTGACTGACTGACTGGCATATCCCGCAGTCGCCTCACGGACAGAGTATTCTGTCTTCTGCAGTAAACCATAACTGTGCCTTCTTCTTTTTCCTTTTCGTGTTCTTGTTCTGCTTTTGAAGTGCCTTCAAATTAACGCGCCCGACTTGTTCAGTGCACGCAGAAAGAGGAAAATAAACGAAAGACGTCAGGAAAATAATTCTGCTTGAAATTTTTGGGCAAAACATTTTTGCAACTTGCCGCCAAATGCAAACAGAGAACAGCTAAGCAGACTGCACAGTGCAGCGACTAGCAGATACCCTGTAAACTGATGGAAGTGGGTCAACTTTTAGATGTTTTTTTTTGAAGAGGTTTCCAAGGCTGACCTCTCTTTGTTTTTAAATATACTCATGCAGAGGGTTTTTTCATTTTCAGTAGAAGCTGCGAACCTCGAGAGAGTTTCTTTGGCCCTATGATTATATTTGTATACTTTGAATCAATCTCAACAGAGGAGTCAAAGTTACCTTGTTCGAATGTTCATCTGTCCGTCTATTGCATCGCAAACTTGTCTCTCAGTTATAAACCTATCTTGATGAAACTTAGGACACACGGTTCCAATTGCAGAACGCTTTAAATAAGTGCGAACTAGTCAGATCGGACCAATGTATAGTATAACTGTCATACCAACTATCGGCCGATTTTTCAAGATACATCTACAATATAACATATAGCTGCCGTAGGATCAGTCGACCAAAATGAGGGTTTTATGTATGAAGAGCCGTATTGAATTTTCGAATTAGCTTAACTTATCAATGCCAATCGAAGTAAAACAGTAATCCAAGTATACCTTTTGAAGTTCATTAAAATCAGACAGCTATATCCTGTAGCTTTCAAAGGACAATCAGTTAGAAATAAAGTTTTTTTCATAAAAAGTTTAATATGTTCAGGGACTTAGTTATGATTATTGCCAAAGAGTACACACAATATTAAAAAATTCTCCAATATTATATATAACTAGTACACTAAAGATCGGCGTAGATTAGAATCTGCAAGGGTGTTAAGCCTTCTGCACCCAAAGGTAACCTTTCTTTCTGCTCTTACTACAGTTCCCCCACATCTTCCAGGGTATTTGCCACCTCATCAGCTAGTTCCTAGTAGCACTTACCAATCAATCAAATGGAACACTTGAAACGCAACAATATTGCGTTATTCCTATGGTATATGGCGTATATATGTATGCTATAAGTAATACGACTTGTACACGTAGTTTCGCTCGATTCGTGTGAAAAGTGCACAAGTTCAGCGAAATAATTTCCCCCATTTTGCACAGTCCACAGTCGCATTGTAATAAATAAATAAGCAACGAGAGTTTTTCACGTTTCGTGGAAACTACTCGTGGTACTCTGTACAATGTTGAAAAACATTGGCGATAATTATTCCTCAACTGTAACGGCTTATCGATTATATATGTTAGATAAATAACGAGCAGAGTGCGACAACTATATAGTAGAAAGGCCAGACAACGAGGAGCCGCATCTCAATTCACTTTACACTCTACACAGTTTCAATTAGGATTGCGTGTCGTCGTTTATGGGCAAACAGAGACTCAAGGTCGCCTCGACGTAATGATGTAGTAAACCATTTGTTGGGGGCATAATTTGTTTATCTGTTGGCAATTCCAGAAAGTAAACAAACAGCACAGGGGGAGGGGAGATGGTGGGAACACTTTGCTTTAATGACAGCCCAAGAGGCTGCAGACCGCAGCATAAAAGGGGGTTGGGGAAGGTAGGGTAGGGGGCTCTATCTGGTTCGGGTCGGTTCAGTTTTAAGAGGACCTTCGTAACACCCTTCAATAGTTCTCTGGCGTGAGTTCAAGCGACAACGTCAAGGTGGCCTTTCAGTAATGAACCAAATTCTGTTTTATTTTTACATTTTTGGCTTTGCTACATTAACGACAACGTCCGTGTATCTCACGCTCCCTCTCTCTGTATGTGTCTGTGTGGATTTGTGTGTGTGTGTGTTTGTGTGAATGTGTGTGTGTCCGTGTAGGCAGCAATGCTTTATGGACCAGCTGACGACGCTGCTGACATTTGTGCTATTTATGTGACGCGTTCTCGCTCTCGCTCACTCACTCTGCTTCTTCCTCTGCCTGTCTTTAGATGCTGCCGCCGCCCTCACGTCACGCCTACCTCCCCTCTTCCCCTCCCTGTGCTTCCTTTTGAAGTGTGCGTGCATTTCAGCGCATGATTTTAATTGGCTTTCGGCGAGCATCAACAATTGTTTATGGCCTTTATCACACACAGGCCTGCAACAGCTGATCAACCACAGCAACAACAACCTCAACAACAACAGCAACATCAACAACAGCAACAACACCCCCAGAATAAGCCAAGCAACCCAAGAATATTTACATCTTTGGCAAATGTAAACGTATGTAGTATATTTGTTCTTCGATGCTCAGGCGGAAGTTAAACTTAATTTAAACATACACAAAAGGGGTGTAGTTTTCCATAATTTTGCGTATTTTGAATAATGAAGAGTAAACAAATGAAATATTATAGCAATTCTTAATCGCTTAATGGCACTACAAGGAAATCGTATAAATATAGCAAAGAACTCATTGAATCATATCTCGATAGATCTCGAAGTGAACTAAATGTTTACCATTGAATTTATTCCTTTATTATGATCTTTAGATCTTTATTATATAATTTCCAAATATCCAACGGGGGGCATAAAAATAATTAATGCGATTTCCTTACACATTCTCGAATCCCTCAACTATTTTTAATGGCCATGGGGTATAGTATTCAGTTATGGATTTTAATTGTGCACAAGAGACAGAAAGATGGTGGGAGGAGGGAGAAGGCAGGCGGGGTTCCTGAGAACCTCGAGCGTGCATTTTCGCATTTGCATATGCATTGTCATGAGTTTTTAAATTAATTTAATGCACTTGGCACTTTTAATTGCGCATTACCCGAGCCAAACAGGCCATAAATTTGCGTAGTTCGAGCCATAAATGACTTTTTTACAGCCGCTTTTTATTGGCCTGTAACGCGGCATGGGCCATGCTTATTCACACACACACACACCAGGGCATTGCATATCTCTGCTCGTCCTCGATGCATGCATCGCCCTTTGTCGCCTTCGCTGTGTTTGTGTTTGCGGTCGTTCGCCATTATCTATGACCATGCACGGCCGTAGCTCTGCCAATGGGGAGAGGGGGGTCAGCTGGCAGGACAAACATTGTTGGCAATGTATGCGAAAACATGATACACACGCCCAATGGCCGCACGATATTAACGCGCGCAACAATGTGCGATGCATAATTAAGTTTTAAATGTTTACTCGGGCTTTGCAAAGCTAACGTCATAAGTGAAATTATAGCACAAGCCCAAATGGCATATTAACACCTGAACAGGGCAGTGAGGGGGGTGCATAGGGGAAGAGGGTGCAGAATGTGTTGCCTGCTGCATTTGGCATGTTGCCAACAGCATTTTGTAATCCAAATAATTATCTCGTGTTTTTCATTATTCAGAGTCGAGATTTGTGCACTGGATTAGGCAGCGATTAGCAGATTGCTTGCACTACGAGATCTCTGCTAATGACTTGGCTCTTAAAGCCCTAATGAGCATAAACTATTGGCATTAATTCTTCTAGTTTTCTAGCAAAGTTTGCAGTTTGCTTGGGTTTTTATGCCCTTCGACCATTGAAAATGTTCAAAAAAGGGTATACTAACTGTGTGCAAATGTATGTAACAGATAGAAGGAGGCTTGGAGGACTCCACAAAGTATATATATTAAAACTAAAGCTCGAAATCACTAGCCGAGTTGATTGAGCCAAGTCCGCCTGTCTGTCCTTTTATCTATCTATCTGTCTGTACACAGATCTCAGTTATGATAAAAGCTAGAGACATCAAATTTGACAAGAAGGTTTGTGTTTACTCTGCGCAGTTAAAGTATTTATTAAAGTATTATTTCAAACATTGAATGCCACGCCCACGGCCTCCGTGAACCAATAATTTAATAGTTCAATTAGATTTGTATACGTATAAAAGATACAACCATCTGAGTTTGAAATAAACTTCGCTAACTATTTTATCGATTTCTTTTTCAAATTATAATATAATTGGACCAAAAAAAACACAGAAGAAATATACGAAAGAAGAGTTTATCCTTGGAATTGTGTGAGTATTTAGTAAAAGTTTTTCGGAACGGTGGAGAAGAGTATCTAACAATCGTACGTACCCGACGTACGTTTGTCTGACTCTAGCAAATTTTGCAATTCATTTATGTTTTTTTGTTTATGTTTTTCCAAGCTGAAATCAATAAAGCCGCAACAATGCCCCAACAGACTAGACAGGTGTCGCTAAGCAGACGTCTCACCTTCCTCAACAGACACGGCACCTCCCCTTCCTCCTCTATTTGCCCCTCTCCTTAGAGTCTTATGTGCAAACTGCACTTGTCGACTTGGCCGACTGACATAATTTACGAGCCGAGAAACTGGCCTTAACACCACAGCAGCTCAAAGAATGCAGCAGCAGCAAGAGCAGCAACCACAACTGCAACAATAACTGCAACAACAGCAACCACAACAGCATCAGCAACACTGAGCAACAACAATTACAAAAGCGACATAAAACTAAATTATGTGCTCGGGCAACCCTCGCAGCATGCAGCGCACTGTGGCTGCCGTTGACACTGCGCTGAATTTATGTTGATTGCATTGCGTATACGCAGCGTGTGCTAAAATTACCAACATGACACAATCTAAACGGAAATAAATTCGCATTTGTGCGGCAAGTGCAAATTGAGTGGAGATGCAGACGATGTTGTGGGTGGACTGGAGAGGGGGAGGGTGTAGGTGGAGGGGGTAAGCAGAGGAACGAGGCATATTCTTAACTAAGTGCAACTAATAAACATAATGACCTTCTGCTGCTGCTGCTACATGCGTGGGGAGGCTGGGCAAACACAGCTAATGGCAGCAAACTTTTCTCGCTGCAACTCGCTCGACCTACGCCTTGGCTTCTTATCAGCTGTTGCTGCCTTTGCCCCCTCCCTCCCTCACTGCCTCCCTTGGCAGGTTTTTAAATTGATGACGCCATAGCTAGTTACCGTCCCAGTGGGAACGCGGACGTTCACTTAGCTGCCGCTCTCAGCCAGCATTTTGCTTTATTATTGCGCAGAAGAAGTGCAAGAGGAGAGCAGGGGCAAGGGGGCGGGGGCGTGGCAAGGCAGCTTGTGTGTGGGAAAAGTGAAAATAGCGAAAATGAGTTTTTCCTAGTTGGCAGGCGGTAAAATTAAATTTTTATCTGAAAATATATGCTCGATGCGAGTTGCGCGGGCATTGCAGAAATATTGCAACAATAAATTGTTGTTGTTGTTGTTGTTGCTGCACAACAGAACATATGTTGCCGTTAAGCGATTTTCATTGCGTTCTGCAGATCAACACACAGACAAAGACAACCTCTACTCCCTCTTTCTCTCTCTCTCTCTCTGTGTAAACAATTTGACTTTTGATTTGTTTATACTCAAGTGCGAGGCAAGCGCCAAAGCAATAACAATAACAATAACATTGGCCCTAAAATGGCAGCAAAGAGCGCGCAAGCGAAAGCGTAAACAACAAGGCCAAAAATAGCGCATACGCCTCGTTGACATTCGAAGCTGGCACAGGTCGCCTCAGCACAGCGCCACAAATATGCGAATCATATCAAAAATATTGTACACACACACACACATACACATGTATTACATGCATATTATAATACGCGTAGGCATATTAATAGACGATTGTTGTAAATAATTAAAAACAGAAACGAAACGAAGGCGACGCACACATCCCACATGAGTAACAGTTTATTTTGGTGTGCAGCGCTTTTTGAGTTTTGCTAAATTAAAAATAAAATTTACACGCACACACGCGCACACACAAAGAGTGCGAGAGAGAGTGAAAGAGAGAGAGGCAGCGAGAGGGAGAGCTGTGAGTGCGTTCATGGCATGCTGCACTGCAGCCGCGTTTGCCGGCTATTTCAGTTGGCCCACATAGGCGCGAGAGAGTGCGAGCGAGAGAGACAGCTCGTTGTCGCTCTCTGCGCTCATTGAAAACAACAAATTCTATTTTAAGGCGTTTGGGAAACCACCTGATAAACGAAATAAATGCACACGATCACGAGCAGGCCGAGGCAGAACTCAGTACCAGGTCCAGTCTCAGCTCCCATTCCCTGCTGTCACTCCCTGTTCCCTCTACCCCAGACACGTTGTTTGTTCTGCTGCTTAGCCAAGTATTTTCCCAAGAATGCCAACACAAGCCAGTTGTGGCAACAACTCGCTGCCGACTGCAGCTTCAGAGCCATTAAAGACTGTTGATTTAATGCTGGAAAATGCTTGGCCGATTTGTTAGTGCAACAAACATAATACAGAAAGCATTTCCTGTGTACGTGTTTATGCACTTGTCAGAACAATCCAAATGAAAAATAATGCCATGAATAATGAAAATGAAATCCTAATTGAATCAATTTGGAATGCTATGAAATGAATATGTCTTCAATAATTGAATATGAAATTATCAAAGCAATCAAACAAATATTTCTTGCCTGCACATCAAAATAGTTCTAGATACACGTATTTTAATATCTATTAGAATAATTGAATATTAAATGTAACTCAATAACCAATTTACTCAATTTAAATTAAGAAAAAAGCTAACTGAAGCTGTTGGAATATACCTTAAATAAATGCTTTTAAGAATGCACTTAAATTTATTTACTTCTATCAATAATCATCAATATTTTTTTAAGAAATCTACAATTCGGGGCCTCTTATTCACAATTGTTAATATTGAATATCCATTTAATCATTCTTGCCCTATTCTGCTTGTCAATTTTTATATATTATACCCATTACCTATAAGGCAGAAGGTATGAGGAGGCGTGGCAAATCAAAGATAGTAATACATTTATTCTTATTTAGTATCAATAGCGGTAAATTCGGCCATATCCATACATTTAATACAACGTCAAGATCTCGACTATTATTAAAACTAAAGACACTTAATTTGACAAAAATCGTTGTGTATACAGTAGATTTGCCATTTATTCATTCAATTTTTCCTCTAGCAGGGAGCCCCTGGAAGGTGGAGCCTTGTGCACCACATGCCCTCCACACGCATTGCTACAGGCCTTGTATTCATTTAGTAATATAAATTCAAACAATTGGAAATTTAATACAATAAGAAAATTACCTTTAAAGCTTTATAGGATACAAACAATTTCATTAAATGTATTAAGATCTATGCAACCATATAGTAATAAAAGATGAAAAAACACTTCTTGCCTCATCAAAGTACTTCTAGATATTAAAATATATACTTAAGTACTTTCAACTAAAATATTACTCAATTCTCTTTGTCTTCATAACATACAAATAGTTCGACACATAAGAATAACAACTAGAATAATTGAATCTAAAATATTACTGAATTCATTTCAATAGATTTTTGTTGTAATTATAAAATGGAATAAATAAACAATTTCTTGCCTCACTTCGAATTCCAATTAAAAGTCTGCCAACTTTCAAGCGAAAGTCGAGCAACTTCTGGCTAGAAAAAAAGCTAAACAACAAGGAGAATGTTTTGTTTTGTTAACAAACACACAAATTGATTGCCAAGCAATTTCAATTTGGGGTCTCTGCGGTTCCTATTTACACACTCTCAGAATACACTCTGAGTACACTCACTTGCCGAGCGAGTCTGTGTGAGAGAGTATTTCTTAATTTGAAGTTGCGTTTGGAGTGTGCATCTGTCAGATAAACAAAATGCTGTCGGCACACACTGCACAAACTGCACAATTTAGTGGAAAGAGGAAGGTAGAAGGGGGAGAGGGAGATGGGCTGGAATCACACTACGAGCACAATGCACCGCTTGCTTGTGAGTGTGTGTGCATATGTCAAGATGTTGCCGGTCTACTGACGCACGAGTGCGTTGCCTGCAACGCCCTGCCACGCCCTGTGACTGCTGCTCCACGCCCCTTACATGCCTAGAACAATAGGCAAGTCAGGCTATAACTTTGCTGCCTGCAGGCAAACGACAACGCATGCATTCATGCTCGACACACACATATACAAGGCTTGTCTGACACTCGCTTTTAATTGTTTTTCGCCATTTGCTTGGCTGCGCCCTTTGACAGCTGCGCAACGAGACGAGATAATCTGCAGCAATTGCTGCACCGAGTCGAGCTGAGCCTGAGCCTGAGCATGAGCCTGAGCTGAGCTGGGCAGGATTGGAGCAGCCTACAGGGAACAGATAAGACTCATGCACACATCCAATGCAGGCGCAAATTATACAAATTGTATGCGAGTCCACGCGGGACTTGCCTCGACTCGGCAATGAATGCTGCAGCACATGCAACAAATTAGAGGCGCATTCTTGTTGCTCTATTCAATTACACTGGCGAGCACATAGAAAAAACACACCCACACAGAGATAGACATAGAGGAGACAGAGGGAGAGAAGGAAAGAGAGGGGAAGGGGAGCAGGCAATCACCCACAGCGAACAGTCACTCAACCGCGCCAGTGCCGTGAGCTAATCGATACAACGCGCGGCGGGTTGCTTGTTTGCAAATGTGCCACAAAATGCCGCAATTGTCAATCAATTGCATGGAAATTATGTCAGTCACAGGGCTCGAGAGCAGCGGCTGTTGCCGTGGCCATGCCCAGGAGGGTGCCACGCCCACGCCCACGGGAGGAGATGGACTCGTGTTGTGTTGAAGTCGCCTGTCAGTGGCAGAGGCAAAAAAAACGAATTGAAAATCGACACAGGATGTGTGCAGAGAGAGAAAGAGGGGTGAAGGGAAAAGGAGGAGGCAGACGCTACCCTGAAGTTGAGTAAACAGTTTTGTGATAATCTCACTTGAGCCTAAAGTGTCGCCCGCTAGACCAGACCAGACCAGAGCAGAAAGCAGAGCAGGAGTAAAAAAACACACTAAATACGTCACAGCTACTGATGACGTCGTCATGTGATGAGTGAATGAGAGCGATTCAAGTGCGCTTATGACGCTGACAAGGACGACTACATCAACGGGAGCCTGTCGGTAAACACACTCGTCCCCTGCTGCCACATCCGCATCCGCAGCTAAGTAAATGTGTGCCTTGAGCTGATAAACTATAAATCTGGTTTATGTGGAGAATATAGTTGAGAATTTCAAGCTTAACAAGATCATAATTACATTTAAATGGATATGAACAAAAATATGAGTTATGAAGAAAATGAATACTTTATAATAAGATTTGGTTCGTATGGTATTACCACATCAACCACATCTTTCATAATTTGTCTTTAGTATTTCTAAGCATTCTTCATAAACTGCTGTTATCATGAGTTGTTTTCGATACTGATTGTAGCTATATATTATATGTGGGAATAGCAGCTAGTCAGTCAGGGCTGGAAAAAAAGTACAGTCAGTCATTTACAGAGTTGACGGAATAGAGTCGTATTGAGGGGATTTGTGTGTGTAATTCGTAAAGAGAAGATGCTGATGAAACTAAAGTCCATAAATAATATTATATAAATAAAAATATAAATTAAAAAAAAATGGAAAAAAACCACAGTCGCGCTGCACGCGACAGTGGGATACCCTTCGACCTATGTTCCGGTGTAGTTTAATTTGTTAAATTCATACACATATACAAATGCGTTGTGCTTTTAAATTATTGCCGACAGATGGCGCTCGCGCTTTGCGGTCGGCCGCCTCCCTTGTTAGCTGATACAAGCACTTGGTTTTATGCACATACTTTCTTAAATAACTTCTGTGTTTATTGTCCGATCGGATTGCAATTTCAAGAATACGTAGATATTTTAATGAGCTTAGTATGTGTTAAAGTCAGAAAGTTGTATCTTTTATACAGCGCTTAAAAATTAAGTTTAAAAATTAAATCATTGATTTGCGGGGGCGGTGGACGTGGCACATAACATTTGAAATAAACTTGATCAGCTTATAGTACACAAGAGTCTTCCTGCCAAATTTGGTAACTCTAGCTTTTATAATAGCTGAGATCTGTGCGTTCACACAGACAGACGGACAGACGGACAGACGGACAGCCGGACAGACGGACAGACGGACAGACAGACAGACATGGCTCAATCGACTCGGCTTGTGATCCTGAGCAAGAATATATATACTTTATGGGGTCTCCGACGCCTCCTTCTGCCTGTTACATACATTTGCACAAAGTTAGTATACCCTTTTTTGACCATTTTCAATGGTCGAAGGGTATAAAAACACAAATTGAATTGATAACAAATAAAATAATTAAGGTTTTTAATAAGGTTTTTTTCAATTTCTCACAATCTTTTAACTTTTTTTGTGTTATCCAAGCAACGCATGAAGAGTTCCTTTTATCTATTGTTTTTTTGCAGTCTCACTTTAGTTATTAAATACTCATATTGTTAAGAAACAAATATTTCAATTTGTATGTTATGTTTATTAATTGTATGTTTATTAATATGTCAACTGCAGTTATTATTAGTTAATGTAAATAATCTATGTACGGAAATGTTCTTTGTAATACATTATTGACTGTCTTGTTTTCTTTTAATTTTAAATCTTTGCATTATCAAATGATAGTGACGTTGTCTCGCTCATTCCGCGTTATCGTAATCAACTTTCGATAATGTATCGACTAAGGTCACACTTAAATAACTTAACAGTATAATATTTCTTAATGCTTGTCTCTCTTACACACTTTACATGAGTTCTTGCCGCATGAACCTCGATAAGTCAACAAGACTCACGAGCATTTTCATAAGCTCTTTAAATTGGTTTTTTCCCAGCACTTAGCCCACTTCTCCCTCCGCACCACCCTCCCCCTGCACAACTTGATGCGGCTAATACCAATCAAGAATTCAACTTAAGCTGGATAGGTGGGGGGGGGGTTAGAATTGCTCGACAAATAGGAATTAAAATAAATAAATTAAATCTAAACTACGAACACAAGTTGAAAGGGTAAATTCGAAAGTATTTTATTTATCTTTCCGCTCTTTGCCCCATATTTATTTGATTACGTGTTGTTGCCTAAGCAGTTTTCCATTCATTTCGAAATGCCAAACAAACAAATCATCAGCATCACGAGAGGAGGAAAGAAGGCGGAATAAAAAAGATTCCATATAGCCAAAACGGAAGTTTTTCATCATTAAAATCACTCAGCGAGGAATATGCTGGAAATGAAAGAGAGGCGGAGGGTTGGGGTTGAGATTCGTTACTCATAATTCATCTACAGGGTATGTGCAAGTCATGCACGGCCAGTTGAGTCAGTCAGCAAGGCGGACCTTATAGAGGCACTCGTCTCCTCTCTCGCGGCCTTCGGCACATAAAAATTGATTTGTATATTTATGAATCAAATAAACTTTGCAATTTTATTGATTTGTTTGTTTGAGTACCACGAGCAGCGATGATTTTCGTATAATACCCAGAGAGCACTCGATCATTTTATTGCCAATCATAGAGCGCATTCTGCGCCGACTTGATTGGATTCTGCTGCCAAGTGACAGAAGTTCGCGGATGCGGAGGCGGAGCTTTTAAGCAAATTGCAAAAATCACAAATGAATGAATGAAAACACGAGTGCCACAGGGAGAAGGAGTAGGGGGGAGAGGATGATGATGCTGGGATACACACAAGTATTTTGCTCCTTTTCCAAACTTATTTATAGCCAAAAGGTCGCAAAGGAATTTTGCTATAAAAACAAAGCTAAAACGAGCCAAGTTGCGCCCCAATAGGAAAGGTAAGCAAAGGAGATAGATAGAGAGAAAGAGAGAGAGAGAAACAAACGCACTGCTGAGTGTGCTCATTAAATAGTAAGGGATCCTGGCTAGCTGAAAGGATACAAACACAAATACACTCGCACACACGTACAGACTAGAGTCCTGCATGAATGAATTCATTTCAGGGCAACTGTACAGACATTACTCTACTGTACTCATTTCTTATTGTACTCATTACTCACTACACAATAATTCATATAATTGAAATGTGAGTAAACATTTTAAATAATCGCTGTAAGTGTGACCCTTTATGTATTGAGTGCCACAAATAATGAATGGTCACACTTGTCAACTGAGTTAATTCAAATGTGACAATCACTGTTGATAATTTGACCTACTTAGTTTCATAATATTGCTTTAATTTTGTTGCCTCATAACAGATTGCAAAGAAGTTATTTTACTTTATTATGTCATTACAATAACCCAATAGATTAAAGTTCACACTTTTTGATGAGATAGAAATGGATTCAATATATGATAAAATATAATTGAAACTTTATATCATATTTATTAACATTACAAAGTCATGATTCACTTGTATGTATATTAATGAAACAATCTAATTAGAGCATTTTAAGAGACATAGATAAATAATACTTTATTAATCAAATAACACGGCACTTTTTTTGTTATTATTTTGTGCATTAGAAAGAGTGTTCTAAATATAATATTAATTGCGTAATTGTCTAGTTTTATATTACATATATTATTACCAAATTCAGAAGTTCTGTGCGCATGTTTTTTGCAGAACACATAATTTGCGATGCTGTTAAATGCTTCCTTTAGTCAATGATACTAAGTAGCAGCGTCACATTGTCCCAATAATTGAATAGTGTTGGGGCTAAGTAAGTTTTTGCTATGAGAAGGCGTATGTTAAATGGTACACATGACTGTGAGTTATAAATAAGTATTAGTTTTCCCTACGTCTTTCCTATTGCATTGTTCAAGTGGTCTTTCCGTGATAGGTCAGAATTGATCACAAACCCTATGTTCATCACCCTTTCCACGTATACTCTTTACATGAAGTGAAACATATTTGTTTTATTAATATTTTTTATTTTTATTTGTCATAATATATACTCCCTCTAATATATAACATATATATTCCCATATTTTTCCAAAAATACTGTACTCACTAGTAAATGAATGAATACAGTAATTCACAAGACAGGGCAACATACAACATTCAATCATTCCCATTCTAAGTGACTACACCAAAAAATGTACTCATTTTCCATATGAATGATTCGTTTGGTGTTTTAAATGCATTCATGCAGGAGTCTAATACCCACAGAAGAATCGTTAGCGCACATCGAGAGAGATGGCCACATTATTGACGGTTCAGGCATTATTAATTATTTGAGCAGCACTGCCGCCCCCTCTCTACCAGCAGGACATCAGCTGGGCAGGTGCTGCCTGTCTGCTTGCCTGCGTGCCCCAAGGGGCAAGCTCAGGAAGCAGCGCGTATCCGATGCTTTGTGCACGTCCTTGTCGACGCTGCGTGAGCTAAGAAAGAGACAGAGAAAGAGAGAGAGAGAGAAGGAGCCTTCAGGCAAATATCTATAATATATACACTGTACAACGTGAGCACTTCTTCTCTTTGTTGTTGTTGTTGTTGCACATACACACACACACATAGAGAGAGAGAGACCCTTTTTAGCTACAAGTATGCAGTGGCAGTCGCGCTCGTTTTGAACATTTCTACCTGAAATGAAGCCATATGTTCACATTACGAGCGACGTGAATGGCAGCAGCTTGCAGGCAAGTACAGTGAAGCCAGGCTAGAAGGGAAGCATAGGCACTCCTAGCAAGGCATGCCTTCCCTCTCCCCCTGGTTCGCCTTAGCTGTTGCCACCTGTGGCTAGTTTTATGCACGTCCTTTCTCGTCCTTTCGTGCTGCAGCAGCTGCGACATAAATAAACAAACAGCACAGGCAACGCTTGCAGCAAAATGGGGCAACAAAGGAGCTACAAAATGGGGCAGAAAGCGAGACGAGAGCAACAGTAGCAGCAGAGGCAGTGGCAGCTGCAGCAGCAGATAAAGCTGCCTGACATAAAGCCTGTGGCACCGAGGCACTGTGGCCCGTGTGGCCATTACCAGAGCCTGCAGCTTGGCGTGCTGCAAGTGGCAAGGAGCAACTTCAAGGCAGCCTGTCTGTGTGTGTCCTGGCTTCAGCTCCATTCCTGCCACACTTTGTGGCTCCTCTTTTGCCTCTTCATGTTGCTGTTTTTATAGCCCTGCCTTGTTTTACATGCCGCGTGGCTTGGAAATTTTATTTTTCAATTTCCTTAGAAGCTTTGATCCGCAGCAGCGTGATATGACAGCTGCCCCCCCCCCTCTCTCTCTCTCTCTCCTCTTCTTCTACTGCTCGGTTATCGCTTTCACTGCGTAACTTTTCTACAAGTTTAACCCCTTCGTCGTCACCTTCACATCGTGGTGTGCAGCTGACAAGTTCCACAAAAGCTTCATCGCTTTCAACTTTCCATAAAGATGTGGCAAACAAACGCCCACGTCGTCCTGCCACGCCCACAGCCGTCGCTGTCGCACGCTTCAACAGACTTTTCATATTTTACAGCAGTGACAAGTCGGAGAAGCAGAAGAGGAAGAGGAAGAGGAAGATGTAGCAGACGTAGAAGGGTTTGCTCTAATTGAATTTCGACGCCATTAAAAAAGAATTATGCTAGAGGGTTATGAAGGAGTGAGAGAGAGGGAGAAGAGGTGAGAGAGAGGGAGAGAAGGGAAGAGGTGGAGGTGGAGGCAACTGAGCATTGCCCACTTGCCCGTTGTCAGTTGCCAGTTGCCAGTTTGGAGTTCTTTTCCCGCAGAGTTGCTTAGATAATTATGAGGCTGCATAATCATGAAGTTCCATCATCATCAACCTGATGACGCTAATGTTGGCTGCAGCAGTGGCAGTGGCAGCGGCAGCGGCAGCGGCAGCGGCAGCGGCAGCCTTGACAGCTTCATTTCCCGCCACGATTTCCGTGCCATCCCCCTGCAGGCAGCTCGTAATTACTGCCAGCTACGACAACTGACAGCGGAACCAACAGCAGCAGAGGGAAGTAGAGGCAGCAGAGGTGCCTGGAGTGGAGCCAGGCTGGTAACCACAAGAGAGGCAGAGGCAAGAGAGGAAGGAGAGGGAAGGGGAGAGGCAGCCCTGCCCTGCGTTGCCTGTGATGAGAGCTTCAACTAGGGATGCTTGAACCCTACGTGATCAGCAGCAGCAGCAGCTCTGCTATTATTGCATATGTGCTGTGTACACTGCGAGAAAATCAAGTTAACTTGCAAAAGTTAGCTCGAACTTTTAGCTGTTTAAAAGCAAGCTAAAGTTGCTTTATAAATACCGTTTAAGCGCAAACTAAACACAATTTTAGTTTGCAAATGTCACAGAGAGAAAAGAAAACATCATCAGCAGACTGTCTCCCTTTCCCTCTCTCCCTCTCCCTCTCTCCCTTTGTTTTCATTGTAACTTTGACAGAGAAGGAAAACAATAGAGAAAAATTTATTCAATTTCCTTTTTTTTGTTGCCTTCTCTTCTGTTTCTGCTTCTTTCTCTTCCTCTTCCTCTTTAGCTTTTTAGTTGAAGTTAAATTAATTTTCGCTTTTTTGCGTTTTGTCATTGGCAAAGTTTGCCCCGAGCTGGCTGCGCTGTCTGCGGTTAAACTTTGCTGTCCGTCCACCTTGCCACAGTGTCGTCTGCTCGCTTGCGGTTGCAGCATGTCGCTGCTTGCCACACATAGAGGGAGAGAGGGACAGGTAGAGAGAGAGGGACACATACGCAGCCGCAGGCAATTGCATTGAAGCAGTTTCCAGCGCGACTTAAGTGCTGCCACAATTGCTGGACCCACACACACACACACACACACACACACACACACACACACACACACACACATACATAGAGAGGGCAATTAGCTGCTCTTGTTGTTGTTGTTCTTCTTAGTGCTGTTGTTGTTGGCCATTTAGCATAAGCATCTTGACACTTGCCAAAGTAGCGAAAACCCAAACGGAAACGGAACCAACCGGAAACGCAGCCATAAATATGCGAGTGTGTGTGTGCGAGTGTGTGTGTGAGTGTGTCTGAGTATGTGTGTGTGTATATAGTATTTATATCTTCATCTTAGCATACTTATCCCGGCAGGCCAATTAATCTTCAGCTCGTTCCAGGCAAAAGATTAATTAGATTGCGCATACGAGGCGTGTGCCGCGTGCGATGCTTGTTAGGCTGAAGCAGCCAATTGACACTCCATTCACATACAAATCGCACACTGCATGAGTGCGTAAGTGTGTCTGTGAGTGTGTGTGTGTGTGAGTGAGTATATATTCAGGTATATCAGGCAGCTGGAAAACACGCGCATTAATTTTGCATGAGACTCGCGCAAGGACAACCTCAGCGCGGCTCCAGCAGTCTGCGCCTGCGACTGTGACTGTGACTGAGACTGTGACTGTGCTTGGGCACACCCAAGACGACGGGCACGACGGCAGCTTGTTGGCGGATTGCCGCTCCAGTTGCCCAATTGAAAGAGAATTTCTGTGTTTGGCTTTGCCTTTCTTGGCAGCCTTTTCGTGACCTGCCGGCGACAAACAACGCGCTAAAAGGGCCACACGGCACACGAAAGTTTTGACGGCTGCTGCCAGCCCGCCCACACAGACAGGGACAGAGAGAGGGACAGAGACATAGAGACTCACAGACAGGCTAAGCCCAATTGTGTTGTCCGCGCTTTAAAGCGGCTACGGCGACGCCCACACACGACAATCAGTTTCGATACGGAGGCACCTGCAGCATGCAGAAGGAGGCAGAGGCAGAGGCGGAGGCAGGGGCAGCAGGCAGCAGGCACTTTGCGGCTCATGTCAGTCGGAGACGCTGATGGTGTTTTGGGCAGAACGTGCTACTCCCACGCGAAGCACAGTTTGCATGTGTGCCAAGGGTAGATAGAGAGGGGCAGAGAGAGAGAGGGAGAGAGGAAGAGCAAGCTGGGTCTGAAACGTAGCTTGGCATTCCGGCGGAGTCGTTGCCATTGATTTTTATCGTGCAAATGGAAAACACGAGCGACAACAATAAATAAGAAAAAGTAGGCAGGGAAAAGCTAGTGCGATATGCCAGCAATATGTATGTATATCCCCTCCCCTTGCTTGCCGTTTACAGGGTATACCACGAGGCAGGGCAAGGCAAGGCGAGCACTTTTTGCAAATCATCAAAAGCGCACTCAGACGCGCAAACGAGTGCACAGAGTGAGTGTGAGTGTGTGAATGTGAGTGTGAAGTGTGTGTGGATATACTCGTTATACTCCTATATAGGCTATATAGCATATCGTTCCGGGCCCTGTCACTGTTTGTCATATGCATGCTCGGCTGCTTGCCAAATATTGATTGTGCCTTCAAAAAAAAACTGAATGGAAACTCGCTTCGCTGACTTTGGCGCAAGTGAAGAGCGAGGAGAGGGGGGAGAGGCTGCCTGAAGTTGCCAACGTATGCGCGTCATCGGGCAAAGGACATCCGGGATAACTAATGCACAGGGGGAAGAGGGAGTGGGAGAGACAAGCAAAGCAGATAGACAACTCAAACGCAAACTCAAACTCAAACTCGAATCGCAAACGCAAATGTCAAGTGGAAGTCCCAGACGAGTGTCCCCATCAGCTTGGCCATTAGTAGACCGTCCCCCCTCCCTTCTCTGCTTCCTTTAGCAAATCAAGTTAACAACTTTAATGGGGGGCAGGGGAAATTGGCAAACTTTTGTGGCTTAATGTGCCATGTCTGCGCTACAAATAGCAAAAAGTATTGCCAACTTTTTCGCAGTGGGTCATAACTTTAATGAGCGGGAGACAGAGAGAGAGAGAGGGAGAGAAAGTGAGGGAGAGAGAGGGATAGTCTTCACTCTGAATTGGGTCAACTCCCCTTTGTGTTATTTATGGCTCATTCTCCCACCTGCAATTGCCAAATAAATTGAGCCTGCCTCGCCAGCTGAGCTAAGCTCGTAAATTGAGTTGTATTCTCTGTGAATTAGCCACGCCCAGCCATTAGCACGCCCTGCACTCGTGCTGTCACATTCTGTTCACACCTTTTGTTGCTCTCCTCTATTGTTATTGTTTTTATCTGTAAAGTTATCGCAGCTTTCACTCACTCACTCACTCAGAGTGTCAAGTCTCATAAAGTGCAGGCGGAACCTTCCATTGAGCGACCTTCTCCTATCAGCTGATTGCTTATCAGCCGCACGTACTAACCAGAAGGGGGGGGGAGCGAGGGGGAACTAAGGCCAAAAGCAGAGCGTGGCTAATGCCATTTGACAACTTTGAAATGTGTTTGCTCAGCTTGTGTGATTGACATAGATAAAATGGGAGAACAAAGAGTGCACAGGCAAGGCAAGGAAAGGGAAGGAAATGGAAGGGAAGGAGGGGAGCTGTGGCCAGCTGCCTTGTCAAATTAGTGCGCTAATTAACACGCCAAAACGTATGCTAAACTTGGCTAAGTAACTGCAAACAAATATCAATTGCATTAGCATCATTTCATACACATTACGCATACGCCCCGTGTAGCACACTTACCTGGCTAGAAGTACACGCACTGTGAGAGTTGAGTTGAGTTGAGTTCAGTTGAGTTGTGTAGTTTGGTATATATAGTCTGCCATATATAGTGTGTATATCTGAGGCATAGGCTACAGCTAAGTCAGCGATATATATATCGAGTGTGAGTTGTGAAAGAGTTTTAGAGTTGAGTGTTGGCCGTCGCCGTTTACCAGCACGCAACGAGACGCATTCTCTTCACGCCGCTCACATTTTCCGCTGCAGAAATAGTCAGCTGAATTTCCTTTGCTTTTCTATTTGATTTTTACTTTTCTTTTGGTTTTGTCACAGACACAACGCGCGCTACAGATACAAATGTAAATACGAATACAATAAATTTATATGCTTCACTGGGCGCTGCTTATTGCACACTGCACGCAGACAAGGCACACACACACACACCCTGTACACACACACACACTCCTTACACACACACACTCCCTGCACACATGCACAGCAGGCATAAATACGAAAAAAAGGAATATATTGTGTACATAACTCGCCAGGCAAACTGAGGGAAAAAAGTAGGCAAATAAAAACTTATTTGGTTGTCATTTATGGAAATGCGTATACGCCGTGTTGGCCAGCAGCAGTAGCACCAGCTCAGCTCGGCTTCGTTTCGTTTCGTTTCATTTGTCTCCACAATTCGCGTCCGTTTGTCTGCACTGCTGTACGCCTATCTGTCTGCCTTTTGCTAGCCTTTTCTCTCTACCACCCCCCTGCCCTACCTCACTCCCACCCACCCCCCTCCTCCTGCAGCACTCTCTGTTTGTATATGTGCGTGTTGTTGCTGTTGCTGTTGTTTCTGTGTACACGCCTTGTTCACCGCAACATTCAATCAAAATTCGCACAAATCAAAAGAAATTTCGACAGTTTTCACGCGACACTTTTGCAGTTTTCCTTGAAGTTTTTCTATGTATTTTCCTTTTTTGTACTTTTCTTCACTGACTTCACGGCTTTGGTTTGCTTTGCTTTCCGCTCTGCACAAGTTTCCAAGCACAACACGCTCCAAAGTTTAGCCACGAACTGAGCCAGCCAGCGCAGCGCCAAGGCGAAACTTCACCCGAAAATCGGAAAAGCGAAGCGACGCTGCCTTCCAGTGCCCACTGGGCTGCGTAGACAGCACACAATCCTTTGCACGAGCACGAGTACGAGCACGAGCAGGAGCACGAGCAGGAGCACGAGCAGGAGCACGAGAGCACGAAGGAATGTGTTATTTTGGAAGACTGGAAGGCGCTCTCTCTCTCTCTCTGTCTCTCGCTCTCCCACTCTCATGCGTGGTGCGTGTCCTGCGCTCTCTCTGCCACACTCTCTTCTGCTTACTCTCTCTCTCCCGCTCTCTCTCTTGCGTTGATACCAACTCTGATTGTTAACCTTTTTGGCTTCAATTCGCACACAAAGTCTGCCGTTATTTTGCTCTGCTCTGCTGCCACTTTTCGAAAATCTTTTGAATATTTATTGGCCATGCTTGCTTAGTGTGCACAGCGTGCGTTATAAATAGCTGCCACAGGCCTCGACGGCGACAGCGCGAGAGCAGCGCTGGCAGCATCAGCTGCGGCATCATCAAGTTCAGGCCATGATGGACAGACGCGGACACAGCAGCAGCAGCAGCAGCGGCGATGCTGGTGACCTTAGTCAAGTGAGAAACGTGTCGCTGCGTGTCGCAACGTGTCGCTGCCTGTCTCCGGCTCGTGTGTAAACGTTTTATGCGCCTAATTGGCCCCCCCTCCCTGCCTGCCTGCCTGTCCCTGTCGAATAATTAATGCAACTGCAGGTTAACTAGTCCGACTAGACCTAACTAGCTCTAATTAATGCTGCTGCATTAATAACGAAATGGCTGGTAACAAGGAGATATCCCTACCCCCGCCCTCTACCTCTGACGCACAGTCATGAATTTATGCCTCACTCCTGCCCCTCCCTCTGTCTCCCAATCCTCCTTTGCTGTGCTGCTTTTATGATTATTGCGACGCCGCGTCTGCGTCTGCCTCGTGTTTTTTGTGTGTCTCCCCCCAGCACAACACTGACGCCAGGCAGGCAACTTCCCCCCTCCACCTCTCTACCCCTCGGCCTGCCTCTTCTCCAGCCCGCAAGTTTGTCAATCATAACCCCAACCAGATTTCCCGGCTGCTGCTCGGCAATTTGTTGTGTGTTGTTTGCCTAGTTTTCGATTTTTGTGCCATTTATCTGCTGTAAGTGGCCCCCAGAAAGGCGACAGCAGATAAGCAGAGTGTGAGGAGTGTGGGAAGTGTGGGGGTGTGGGGAGAGGGTAGTGTAAGGGGGTAGGGCAGTGCCAGTTGGTCCTTTTTGCGGATGCGGCAGGCATTATTAATGCCAAGACATTTGATTGCCCTGCCCCATGCGGCACTTAGGATTAGTGAGGAGTCGCGCTGTGACTGCCTGACTGTAGTTATTCCCCCTCCTCCCCCCTCTCTCCTGTACACCCTTTGGTACATGAAGAAAAATCAATGGATTGGCATTGGCTGCTGTGTGTTTTCCCTCAGTTTTCCCTCTGTTTTTTCTCTATTTTCCGCTGTTTTCTGCACTTTTAAACGCGTCACTAGCAATACAAAAATACTACAAATATTCTGTGTGTTTGTGCTGTCTGTGTGCGTGTGTGTGTTGTGTGTGCCTGAGCTGTTTATTTCATCATTGCTGCTTTTGCTAGTCGCACTTGATTTATTTGACGCTCATAGCTTAATTTTTTATTATTATCCACTAATTTTTTTGTTTTCCTTTTTTTCTTCGCTGTGATTTTCCTCGTCGAATTTTCACTTTCAACTTGCACTTACACGCATCGCCAACGGCATCGGCAACCGCATCGGACTCGAGGACTCTCGAACGCGGACTGAGACGGAGACGGAGATACAGAGACAGAGACGGAGACAGAGTCTCTTCGGTTTTCAAGGTGAGCCGCGTCACAGACGATGCCTTTGCATTTCCATTTGCATTTGCACACGCATATTTCACGCTCGCTTTTCTTTTCGACTTTTCCCTCTGTGTGTTTCTCGCCCTTTCTCTTTGTGCTTTCGGTGATTTGGTTAAGCGACACGACGCGACACGTCCGTTTGCAGCTGTGGTCGTTACTCCACTGAACAACGAACAGAGACGAACAACGACGAACAACGAACGAACGAGGAGGCGAACGGCGAACAGAGAAGACGAACACGGAACACAGAACACAGACAGAACACGGCACAATGAACAACCAAACACTGAACTGATGATGGCGCTGTGCTCTGTGGCAAATGCCAAACTGGCGGCAAGTTTTCACAAAAGCAAAGAAAATGTTTTTCACGCGCTGCGCTCTCTCGCACACACTCGCTCTGCCTCTCTCTATCTCTCTCTCTCTCTCTTGCTGGTGGTCATTCTTTTGCTGGCGCTAACAAGCTGCCTCTCTGTGCCTCTGCCTCACTCTCTCTCTCCTGCTCTCTCTCTCTTTGTTGCTGGTGATAAAGCAAACTCATAGAACGCGTTAATTCTCGCCAGTTTTGCTTCTTTTAGCCGCTTTTTTCCCCCGTTTCTTTCGTTCATTGCCAACTCACAGTGTTTTGCTCCTCTTGCTGTTTATTCCTGTTCTTTTTTCGCTCGTTTTTGTGCCCGGCTTTTATTATTTATGGTCACTTAGTTTGGGGCACGTGACAGTTCATTATGCATAAATTTAAAGCATATGCTGCATGTGCTTCCTCTTCCATTCTCCCTCTTTTTATCGCTCACTTAAAATCGAGCGTGTGTGTGTGAAGAGTTTTTTAGCAATGAATATAAACAAGCAATTTACAACTGACAACATGCTGGACAGTGTCTCACAAAGGGGAAGCTACACAGGGCTACATAAATTACATTAAAGTTCAATTTATATAGAGCTCCAAGTCAACACCCCCAATACTCACCCTTTCCATATATTTATTCCCCGCATAGTCAACAATCTTCTACCAACTCACTCGGAACAAGCCTACTCCCCGTAGCAGTCAGCTTTCTGTCATGCGCGACTGTTCACACAGCGAAAAACACAACCAAAACGAAAGAGCAGGCAGGCTATCTCTTTCGCTCTCCCTCTGAGGGTTGGCTGCGGGTTAGTCGCGTTTTGTGCGCGATTTGCGCGCGTTTTTGGCTGCAGTTGCTTGGGAAAACAAGAGTTCACGCCGAAATTGATAGCTCAATCGATAGGCTGCCAAAGCCACAGTGTCTGCAGATCATATACGCACACAACAGACACACACAGACACACACAGCAGCATCAGCAGCAACAAGTTGCTGTTGATGTTGATGTTTTCATTAGCCAACACACGCAACGCAATCCACTCGAAGCCAAGTCAAGCCTCTAATTAACAATTTCGTAATTGAAACTAAGCTCTCTGGCCCTAGCTGAGTAGGAGGCGGTGACGGAGGGGTGGGGGAGAGGGAGAGGGAGAGAAAGACGGAGGAGTTGCAGACGCCGAGGCAATCCGGGGCCGGCCCTACGTACAATGAGTTACGTGTGTCGCGTCGCTCTTGCAAATGTTCCCGATACACGGTGGACCTTTTTTTCAAGGGGGCTTTTGATTAATGAGCAGCTTAAGTGATACCGGGCAGCTATGGCTGCCCCCGGCTGGCTGAGGCTGCGACTGCGACTGCGACTGCGACTACTCCGGGCTGAGCATTTGAAGCCTCAAGAAGAAAGACAAGCCCAGCTGATGAAGTCACTAATTTGACTTAAAAACGCATTAAAAACCATTTTCGATAAAAGCCCCCAAAACACACAACGCACACGATCACACGAGGCATCCAAACTGGCCAAATCGTCACAGGGTTTTTCCGTATTCCGTATTCCGTTGCCGGAGTCGCCAAACAGTTGACTATGCTCGGGCTCTTGTGAAAGTTTTCGCAAAAACAAAGAGGTGCACTCGGAGGCCTCATTAGGAGGCAAGCATAATAAGTTGGCCAGGAATTCCCGTCCTACAAGAACTGCGTCGCCAGAGCTGCTAATATCTTTATTCATCTTTATCTTTATGATGGTATTTAGCTGCTAGAACAATGAACCTTTTAGGCCTATGTGAAAGTGGCGAGATTCATAATTATTAAACAGTTATGAGGCTAAGTTATGGCATCTGTGAATATAAAGAATATATTGAAACTTTATTCTGTACAGAGAGATTTAGAAGCTGAAGAGTTTCCAATCAATCCCTTGTCTTTTTGAATCATATTAAATCTCTATTCTTTGCGAAAGAAGTTAAGAGTAGAGAGCAGAAGTGGTAAAGAGCAGAAAGATTTCTATTTATTTTTCTTCTTAAACATTTCCTTTAGGAAATTAAATATTTATTATATGGAATATAAGTTAGGAGTAACTTATTGTTGGTTTTACAATAATAATTAAACATAATTTTTGTATTTGTATTCCGTTCGATCAATGAAAATGGTCAAACGAGGTTTTACAATTTTCTTCCTTTTATTTTGTTCGCCCTTATTATTCTGCTTGGGAACTTAGTTACTGTAATAGAGTGTTCCTTCGAGCTCTATTTTTGCGATGTCTGTTTTTGCAGTGTCCAATGATGTGCTATATATACAGTAATGTAATATATACTATATTATAAGCAACGCAGCTTCTTCAAAAAGTGTTCCCTTTCATTTCCTCCTAAGTTTATTACATAGAAAGAGTATCAGTGATGTGTTTCCCAACCACCAACAACTGTCGGATCTCTCCCTCTTTGTCTCCATTTATCTCCCTTTTCCTCTTCGTCCCCCCTCTCTCTCTCTCTCGCTCTCTCTCTCTCTCTCTCTCTCTCTGTCAACTGCTTATGCCTCCCACAATTGTGCGTGGTGTTTGTGGCGCCATTAAAACACCTCTTGCCTTATGTGTGAGGCTGGCGCAGAGCAGCGACGTCGTTTGCATTCGAAAAAACTCTTTGCCAAAAATTTGAAAACCAAAAAAACCAAAAACCGAATAGGAGAAGTAAGCACAGCAGCAGAAGACGGACAGACAGAGGGACAGACGCTTAGAGACGTGTGTATGGGCAGAGATAAAAGCTGAAATAACCTTCATTGGCCATAAAAATCAAAAGCATCTGTTAACAATGAATTGTGTCTATGGCTGGCAACAAAAGCAGCAACAACAACAGCAATAAAGCAACCACAACAACAGCACTGACAGCAGCGAAAAATGGCAAAATGAATTTACAATTTAAATAAATTCACTTTTTTACAGTTTCGCATATTCGCGACAATGTAAAACAAAACAGAAAATAAATAAAAATTGACAATAAATAAAACTAAAGTCGTTTTATTGTTTCACAAGGCAGGTGGGCCAGAGAGGAAGAGCAGGGGGGTGCCTAATGAACTTCCGGTGTTTGGTGAGCGCATTCAACATGATTTGGGGAATCAATAAGGTGACGATGATTATCATCATCATCATCCCAAGATGATGCACCATGAATCACCAAAGACAAAAGTTCATAGGCAAAGAGTCTGCTGCTCAGCCTTCCCTCTCTTCCTCTCCCTCTCTCTCCCACTCTCTCTCTCACATCTCTCTAGCTGCAACCGGCATGACGTGTGTGTGTCGCATAATTTGTTGCTACCTCTGCCGCTGCCTCTGCCTCTGCCTGTGCCCGCTGCTCTGCTCGCCTCGTAGACTCAACTCGAGCTTCAACTTTAGGCCCCACGCTCAGTTGGCTACGAGCTGCAGCCGCGATTGGGCTAGCCGCGTGATACGGAAACCGAAAACGATATCGAAAAACCCAAAACTAAAACCAAAATCGAAATCGAAACTCGAACTCGCGCTTAGTCGAAATTGAAATTGAAATCTTTGAGTTGCCTTTCTACGTGCTCGAACGTGCTAAGTTTTTTCAATTAGTTCAAGTGAATCTACACACACACGCACACACAAATCAAAACAAAACAAGGCAAACAAAAAGAGAAATAGAGAAAAGCAGAAAACGCGAAGAGAAGCCCGCGAAAATATTAAATAATAATCACAGAGAAGATCATCGAAACGTGTGCAGTGTGAATTGATAAACTGTGTCAGCGATCGCCGCAAGATAAAGATAACAATTACGACTCGATTCTCAATTTATTTATAAACAATTAGCGAAAAGGTGAGTAATTAATTGATTGAAATCGACTCCAGACCAATCAAAGCACATGTAAACCAAATCCCAAAAAGAAACAGTTAAAAAACCTCACAAATTAAATAAAAAACGAAGCCAATGAAACAAAAACAAACAATAACAACAGCAACAACAGCAACAACAACCTTGAAAAGTCGTGCTTAATTTCTCAGTTAGACTCAAGTATAAAATATATGCTTAAAAAATTATAATGAAGCGATCTGCTGGTATTGGTATTTCGGTATTTTGGTATTTATATCGGTCCATTGTCTTTCCACTGAGTGTGCGCGTGTGGGTGTGTTGTGTCTGCTGAAGGAGTGCTGCCAAATTAGTGCCAAATTAAGTTAAATCATTTTTATTGAAGTCCAAATTAATGGGTGAAAGCTACGCTAATCGCGCCGTCAGGGGGCGGCAGCGGCGGTGGCCGAGAAGGTCTGACTTGCGGTTGAGTTATGGAAAATTTGGTACCAGAATTACCCAAAACAAAAGTTAAGCAATCTTTCATCTTAGCACCGACAGAGACCCGAAGATAACCTAGAGATACTCCCCCCTCCCTCTCCCACTCCCGACAAGGGCACACAAACTATCTATATCGGCAATTAATCGTCTCTAGTTGTTTTTTACGAAATTTTATGTGAATTTTATTGCGAATTCGTTGTACACCTCTAAATGGAGTTGCGGCAATCGGCTTTGATTCATGACACACTCAAGATTTGATACGCTTGAAGATCATCAAGAGATTTACTCGGGTTAGTTAGGTAGATAGAGAGCACAAGGGACCTTGCATAATTGAAAAAGGTTTACTTTGAGGTGTCTTTAAGTCTTTGGCAATTTAAAATTGAATTCAAGCAAAAGTTTTGAGTAATCTTTAATCTATTTACACTTCAAATAAATCATTTAAAATGTTTAGTTAAATAAGTCATATGTATTTCTTTAATACTTATATTCAAAGTAATCTTTATTCTGGTTTTACAACTAAAGAGATCTATAGAAATTTTTGATTTAATAAGTCATATATCCTTCTTTAACTTATATACACGTATATTCAAGGTAATCTTTAATCAGCCGAATAAGGTCTGACTTGCTATTACGATATTATTTAATCCCTGAATAAAAAAATCTTTCTTTAAAACTTATATTCGAAGTATTCTTAAATCTGTTTTTACGAGAATATCAAATCTCTGAATAAATAAGTCATATATCTGTCCATAGGACTAATATTCAAAGTTATTTTTTATCTGTTTTTACACTAGAGAAATCAGTCCTTAATGAAATAAGTCATATATCTTACTTTAACTTATATAAATTAAAAGTAATTTTAAGTTTGTTTTCACAGCTAAACAAATCTATAGAAATCCTTGATTGAATAAGTCACATATCGTTATTTATTCCCAACTATTTCCCCCCCATAAATTTCACTTCCTTTTTGTTGCTGTTTTTCCAAATAAACATTCTGTTTCGACTTGTATTTGTTTATTGTTGAAGAACCCCAATTACCCCCCAATAATATTTGCCAAAGAAAACATACAATAGACATAAAATTTTTATTATATTTACTAAACGATAATATAAACAGTTTTTAAACTAATAAACAAGCAATTATGTTCGCAACAAATTGCAGTCGATTTTAACAACTTGTTAATTATCGAATGGAAAATGTTTTACTCTCTCTCTCTCTTTCTCTCTCTCTCTCTCTTTGTCTTTTCTGGCACTATGCGCTGCATTTTGGGGCCGAAAGTGACTTAATGCCGTGCAAATGGCCAAATACTCAATGAACCATAAACTATCTCGAACAGCAGCCAACAACAATAACGACAACAACAACAACTGAGACTCGATTATGATTTACGAGCTGCTAAAGCGACTTGGGATATTCCCTGAGTGTGGGTGCGACTGTGTGTAGAGTGTGTGGAGTCGGAGGCGGACTCCATTAGCCAAAGGCGACAATGTCGCTAAATGGCTAAAATGGCAAAATGGCCACGAAATAGTGTCGCGGCCCAAATAAGGCTCCTGTCGAGCTTATTTGCGTATTGAGCTTGGCTTGTTTTTTATGGGTTTCAACTTGGTTGATTGATTTAAATGAAAGTAACAATGTGACAGCAGCAAGCCTTGACCAGTCTCGGTGATCCCGGAAATCCTACAACACCCTAAGACACTCCCCCCGTACTCTCCTCTTCTTCTTCCTCTCTCAATCACTTCCAGTACAGCAGGTGTAGCGCAAACGCAACTCATTCAACATGTTTTCATGCTGTCTCTATGTATGCCTGTCTGTCTATTTGTCTGTTTCTTTGTCTGTCTGTCTGTTTGTCTGAATTCTCCATCTAATTGTAGTGTTCTTTACGATCTTTTTAGATCTATAACACGCTCACTCGCCACGGAATCCGGTTCTGATATCACATTGTGATTTTGTTTCGATTTGCTTTGCTCTTGATTTCAGCTGCTTTATGGCTTTTATTTCTGGAGTTTTTTTATTGCCAGTAGCTGTTTAGTTTGCCACGCTCAGCGGGAGGTGGCACGAAGGGGAGTTGTATATCAGTTATTACCTAAATATTTCATTAGAATTGTTTTATCTGTTCTCACACGCAAACCATGTAGAGGGAAGTTTCCAAATCTGAAAAAATAAATAAAAAAGTGAATTTTGTAGAAATAACTAATCGGATTTAGCCAAAAATTACTTACACTATTTTTAGAAATTGTACATCTATAAAAATTATAACTAATTATATTAAATTCATCTAGATATATCAATTATTTAATAACATGTTCGTAATAATTTCTACAGAATGAGGGGAAACCCGTGAAGAGAGTAAACAAACAGAAGAGAGTTCTAGTGAAAGAACTATTTTTAAAATTGCACTTATATTACGAAAACTATAACTATAATAACTATATATAATAACTGTATGTAACTATAAGTATAATTACAACTAAGTCTAGATTTATCAATTATTTGGTGGCACTTTCATAATAATTTCTACAAAACTGGGGAAGGCCCACGGCAAGAGTAAACAGAAAAGTGTTGGCCAATTAAACGCTTCAACCACAGAAAAGGTTATACTGCCTGTTGACACAAGGAAGCTTTATAGACCCCATACATATATTGATCATAATCACTAGCTGAGTATTGAGCCATTTCTGTCTGCCAGTCTGTCAGTGTGACCACACATATTTCGGCTATTTAAAGATTTGGCACGAGGGGTCATATAATATGCAGATCATATTTAAATAAAATGTAATTTGCCTCGCTTACAACGCAATAGTTTAAATTTGCCATTAAATTTGTAAGCGAAGTATAAGAGATATATTCTCACTTTTGTAAATACATAGTGGATAATAATATCTAATTTCCTCTAAATTTCAATCAAATCGGACCGTATACAATTACATTTCAATTAATTTCTTATTTTCTCATTTAAGATTTTACCTTTAATTTATTATTATTCTTAGTTTTATATTTCAATTTAAAACTTACAAACAATTATGATTATTAATTGTTTTTTACTTTTAAACATTCGACTGACCCAAGTTCGACTCACCAAGTTCAGGACCACCCGACTTACTCTTTGGTCTGGTTTTAAATTATTTTTAAAATTGCACGTACATATATTGTATTAAGTATAACTAATTACTAATAAATCATTTATTTAATAACATGTTCATAATAATTTCAAAAAAATAGGGAAAGGCCCCAAAAGAGAATGAACGGGAGAGAGCTCGATAGTTTAGCATGCAAACTCACCGATTACACTCAGTAATGTGTGTATGTATGTACATAATATCGTACAGTTGTATCTGCATATAACCCTGATAACAGTACAGCAATAGACAGATCTGAAAGCAAGCTTTAAAGTAATGCCATAAGTCATACACGGATCCGTTCAGCATTTACCTTCCTTAATGTGTGCTCTACATATTTTACCAAAATTAATTTTATAATAAATCGGCTATAAAACAAGTCTGCTATAAATCAAACAAACTGCAAATCGAGTAGCAGCCTACGCAATTAGCAGGTTGTTAATAGTTTTATTCATTACGACATAAACAATTGAAACATTGAGAAAAAGCTGTCGCTCGACATTCATTAATACGCCCCGTTGACGGGGCAGCAACAACAACAGCTGCACCACTCAATTAACATCTAGTGGGTGTGATCTGTTGTTATTGTAGTTACTGTAGGGTGCACTTTGCAGTTTACGACTGCCAGCAGCGCCTACTGTCATCGTCGTGGCATAGTCGTGTTCACTTTCACTTTTGGCAATTTATTTTCGCAATTTACGAAGTTTGCGTCGATTGTTTGAGTTGACTAGCGACAACCTCAGCCTGAACCCGTTGACTTGCGACTTCTCGCGAGCCTCTAACGAACTATTAACGCTTCTAAGGTGCCAACCCAGAGACGAAACGAGACCCACAACGAGAGCCACAGCCTGAGCCAATAGGAAGTGAAGCACCTCGCGAAAACACTTTGTGGAGCCTCTGCAATTATTGTTGTTGTTGTTGTTTCTTTTGTCATTGTTGCTATTGTTTTTATTGTTGTTATTGTTCATGCTGCAATTGTTTGTGCAGCAAATGTCGTTAGGTTTTCCATTAGCTATGCCCGCTGAAAAGTTATGAAAACCCATTTGAGCCTCATTTTATGCATTTGGAGTTACACAAGGTGCGGGTTAGTCGAGTTTGTTGCAGACTTTTGCAGATAATTGGAAAATAATTTGCTAGAACCAGAGTGGAGATAACTCTGTTATGGAGTTATTTAGTATTTATATACTATGAACTGAAGTATTCCCGTTTTCATGAGATCCACTATGATTAAGCATATAATAATCAAAGAAGAAAGCGTACAAAGAAGTTTATAAATAAGATTAGCTAGAGATATAGGGAGATATATTTGTACCCTTTCAGAGTATATATTAGTTGTAGCCAGGAGTTTACAACGCACCTAAGATAACATCTCCGACTCACTAAAGTACGAATATATATATTCTGAATCAGCATCAATAGAGGAGTCAATTACCTATGCCTGTCTGTCCGTCCGTCCGTCTGTTGCCACGAAACTAATATCTCAGTCTTTGTGCATTCTTGATGAAATTTCGCACATATGCTTCTTATTGATGCACAATGTATAAAAGTCAGAACGATCCGAATCGGACCAATCATCGTATAGCTGTCATACAACCTATATATAGAAAATTTGTTGATTTTCAAGATATTGCAGCCAAGCTTACTGCAGCTGCTTTTTTCTACCTATGTAAATAATACTTGTACTTCATCAAAATCGGATCCCATAACGTATAGATGATGGAACAATCCGATGAAATGAGGGTTTTTTGAAGAAGACAAGTTTTGTTTTGATATGCCATGTTGACATGATTTATCTTATCAGTTCCAATTAACGTTACATTGTAATTAACATAATATCTTTCCATTTTATTTAAACCGGACAGCTACATGTATATGCCATAGCTTTAAAATTTTGTTTTACATATTACTTTGAACTTGTATAGGAACAATCAGAGAAGATAAAATCTGCAAGAGTACAAAACCTACGGCATACCGTAGATAGTCTTTCCATCTGGTTTTATAGTGTATTGGATATATTTATTGCATATATAAAAATACAAATAGAATGAAAAATTAATTGAATAGTTATACAGACATTTAGAGATAAATATATATATAATGGAAATGGCATGTAAATAGCTACAATTTTATAAATGTAGATAGAAAGATGTATTTACTGACCTTAAGTTAACCATATAGAAATGTGTAAATTCATAGAAAAATAGATCAAATAACTTCCCTATAGTTCTGGCGACTAGTTCGTAGCTAGTGAAATAAGTACTTACTAAGGGACTACCCCTACTTACTTTACACACCCTAAGCAATGTATTTTTTCATTTCGTTTTTTGTATGAAATGTCCGCAAATAGGGTCAATCGCCACCACATCGTTTACCAGTAAGTAGAGAATAGGGTACCCATGATTGGAGTACTTATGTAGCTACTACAATTGACTACTCCTGATTAGAGTACTTATGTAGGTACCCATGAATGGGCTAGTGAAAGAAGTACCTACAAAAAGAGTACGTAAGAAGTTACCCCTAAATGGGTAGGTAAAAAGAGTACCCATGACTAGAGTACTTATGTATATACCCATGAATAGGTGGGTGGAAAGAGTACCCATAGATAAAATGCATTAAAATAATGATTTATATATTAAATAATGTTGTTTTTTATTTTAAAATTCAGCAAGAAGTTATACACTGCCGGCAGATGGCGCTGCCAGAGGAGCTGTGTGCTGTGTGTTATATATCGTCAGCGCCATCCAACGTCTGTCGTTCGAAACAGCCGGATTATCCATATTTTATATTTTTGAAGTCATCGTCTGTTAATAACTTCCCAGTTTCAGTTTTGTTAGCTCTGGCTGGTTTATCACAATCTTTGGCTCTAAGTTCTATTTTGATACACTTTTCGTCGGTCTTATTTCCATCTAAGAGTTTCTTTTTCAATTCGTCTATTAATTGCCTAAGAAATTCATCACAGTTCTTCAGAATAGATTAGCCAAAATAATTTCCAATTGGCAATACAGATGAATTCTTAACATTTGTCTAAAATGATGTTATCATTAACAAAGCAAAACAATTTCAGCATGACAATTGTTTTTGTAATTGTCAAAGCCAACTAAGACAAAAATGAACATTATCGAAAATATAGTGAGAAATTGAACACGAAAACAGCGACTAAAAGTAGGCGTTCAACTTAGTTGATACTTAGTGGTTCTGCGTTCGCTTACCCTAGGGTGACTAGGGTAACTACCCGTGTAGGGAGTAGTCGGGTAGGTTGTTTAAATATTGCTAAACTTACACGAGAAAGCGACGAAAAGTAGGCGTTAAATTTCGATTGACACTTAGTAGTTCGATGTTCGTTTACTAAAGGGTGAATAGGGTAACTACCCATGTAGGAAGTAGTCGAATAAGTAGTTTATGTATGGCTTATCGATACCCCTAGAACGACTGGGTTGTAATGAATCTTGAACAGATAGCAAGCTCCATTACCCTAACTAAACTTTACTCTAGCTTTTACTTTCAAATACACGTAAAGGAGACGACCAAGAGAGTTGACTCCCTAAAAGGGGTACACAAGCAAAGACACATACTCTTCCCAAGCAAACAAATATTCTACTCTTCTTCTTCTTCTACTATCTTTTCAAGCAAACCACTGCTAAAAAGGTTTACTTAACATAATTAAACCTCGCATAATTATCTCGTTTACTGCAATTTCTCTCGCTCGAATCGCTTTCAGCTCATCAGCCAAAACTGACAACACGCCGCAGCTGCAGAAGAAAAAAAAGATAAAGAAGAAGAAGCGAGACAGAAAAACCAGAAAGACAATAATAAAGCAAGCCAAGCGTAATTCAAGTGGCAAACTCTTTGTGAATCTGAGGCGAAAGGAAACGCAAATGCAAATGCAAATCGGGCAAAACCAACGACGAATGAATTGACAATGACAAAGAGTATTACACGCCTCCGTCTCCGCCGCTGTCGTCGCACTTCTAGTAGTTTTAATCATATTCTCTTTACCTATGTGGTAAGTGGGGCCCCCATCCCCCCTCTTATACCTTACTCAACACTAATGAATACCCCCTTCTTTCAGATATTAGCTTGTACTTCAGCCGCATTCAGTTCTCCGCCATCATGCGGCCTGTACGGCGCCCCGCCTTGCCAATTTCTACCAGCGCCGCCGGGACAGACGCCCAAGTAAGTCCACTGAAGCTTGTCATCTTTATTTGTGTGTTATACAACACTGGTTCATGTCTTACAGCTGCGCCCGGCCGGGCAAAACCTACTGCGAGCACGTCGATAACTATCCCACGTAAGTCGAAGTCGAAGCCGGTCTCCGGCTAATGGCCACACAAAGCCAGCACCCATAAATAACACACTTAACAGCAAGAGAAGAAGTAGAAGAGACAGAGGGAGAGGGAGACCAAGAAGAAGAAGTTGAAGAAGCAGAGCAAACCAAAATGCAAATGCATTTCAAACAAATGTTTGGCCACAAGCAACGCAACTCGAAACCAATTCGAGTCGAGTTTGGGTGCCGAAAAAGCAGAAACTAGTTTTCGCATATGCCCGTGCTAGGCATCTATTGTCAGTATGTGTGTATATGTGAGTGTGTGTGTGTGTGCGTGTGTATACCTGTTGGCTGGTTTCCGCAACGAAAACACACGTACTCACTCCGGCAGCGATGCTGCTCGACCAGCTGGTTGGGCTCCTTGACCCAATAAACTTGAATTGACAGTTCAAGACACTTTGGCTGTGACGACAACGACAACGACAACGACAACGACGACGTCGACGAGGCGCCGCGTGCTTCTCGAATATTTATGAATGCCCCCCACCTCCGCCCCTCTTCTACAAATAAATTTAGCATCTCTTTGCCCTAATCAGAGGGGGTATAGAGCTATTAGCATGAATTAAAAGAACTTTTGCAGTTAGAGGCTAGAACTTTTTTACTAAAACACAGAAGAATATTTAGAGAATTTGAGGAACATGATATTATTCATATATACTTTTAGCTGTTTTTCTTTTAATATAATCTTTACATATTTAAAGGTGCAGCTTATACAGCCCTATATTATAGAGTATTTGAAGTTAGCCTATCTCTACGCACAAGAGTATTCAGTATCTGTAGGCCTAAGAATCTATTGCTAACTATATATGTACTAGTATAATAAAGTAAGTATTTTCATGATCGATATATTTATTTTATATATGTACCTACATATAGAAAAAGAAACCTTCCTTAGCCAGTTGAAGTAACAATTATAATCATAACATGTAGTCTTTTTCAAATTATGACTTTCAGTCTCAATTTTTCCCTTTTCTATGGATGTATTTCTAGCTCAATGATCAGTCTATTAACTTCCTTAGTAAAATACTCCTAAGGTCTCAATGGTCTGAAAGAATTGAATTTTAATCTTTATGTACAGTCAACTATTTTTACCACCTTCCTCTAGTCAAATACTCCTAAGTTCCTTGAGACTATAACAAATCCTTACCAGACCTTTCAATCGATAAAAAAGATGGTTCCCTATCTTGATTAAAAATCTTGATAATTTTAAGCTAAGTTTGAGCTAGCTTACAGTGTATACACTTCACCATCCTCCCTTAGTCACATACTCCTAACTGACTTCAGATTATACCAGATTACATACCAGACATTTCAATCTATTGGAAAAGAAATGAAGGCACTCAAGCTAAATGATTTCAACATTAATCTTTATATACTGTCAATTCGACCATTGTTACTTTCTTCCTCTAGTCAAATACTCCCAAGATCCTTCAGACTATGCCGACTCATTACATTCCTCCTTTCGCTTACCCCTTCAGCAGAGTATTCACAAGTCGTTGCGTTCATCAGTCCCTCAATAAACTCAAAATCTCGATTGGTTTTGCGTGTGGTTTTCCATTTGCTTGGCTATTTTTAGACAATTTCTTCGATTTAAATAAAATGTGCGTTAGTTGCAGCTGCAGCCGCGGGCAATGATAATAAGTCGATGATGCGGCGCTTCTTAATGACCATGTTAATGCGACTGATAAGCGCGACGCCAACGAAAGGTCGCGCGCTGTCGCCGCGATTAAGTAGCCTTTTTATGAGGCCTACGGAATTTGGTTATTGCATAATTCTAAAAAGACAGAGACAATAAAAAGGCAACAACAACAACAAGTATGAATATGTTTTCACCTCTCTGTTTCTGTCTCTGTCTCTGTGTCTGTGTCTGCCTCGTCTCGTGGCGTGGCACGTGACACGCATGCGATGGCGATGATAAGAAGTGTTGAAAATACATCGGAAGACATGTCTCAATTTATGATTAACGGTACCTGCCGCTGGCTGACTGCATATTAATTATGATATGTGCCAGGGAGGCCTGCCTACCTGCCTACCTGTCTGTCTGCCTGCCCATCCGGCTGTGCATTACATAAGCAGACAGACAATTGGGCGATGTCGACAAGTGCATGGAGCAGCCACTTTCGCAGGCGATTCCCATGCGAACGCAGGGCGGGCAATCTTGCTCTGGCAATCTCTTGCATCACGCATCGTCTCATCATCTTAATAACATTGTCTTTGCCCCTTCGCAGATACCTCATCAAGAGCCTCGTACGCAAATGGGGCTACGAGGCAGCCACCCTGCTGGTCGACGAGACCTGGGAGGAGTTCACCTCAATCACGTCTGTCTTCTACGATCCCAGGTACATATTTCCGAAGCGCGACTATCCCTATGGCCAAGACTTCAATGGCTACAACTACAACAATCCACTTGGCGGCGTGCCACATCGTGGCACAGCAGGCAATCCCCTCTTTGCCCCCAATTCGCCAACCACAGAGCGACCCCCGTGAGTAGACAGAGAGAAGAAGAGAGAAGACTCCAGTTGGCATCTCATTACGTTTTCCCTTTCTTCAGCTACCTGCTGTACACCTCAGCAGGGCAGCAGGGGGGCGGCAACCAGCAGCAGCAGCAGCAGCAGTCACCCGTTGGACTCTCACCACCTGCTGTCATGCAGCTCTATTACAACAATGCGGGCAGAACTCCTTACAATGCAACGCTCTGGCTGAAACGTCTGGTGCGGGATCTGAGTCTCAAGCAGAAGGACACGCAGGCGATAGTCGAGCAACTGCAGCAGCAGCAGCTGACAGAGCTGGCTAGGGAGGCGCTGCAGCAGGAACTGCAGAAAGAGGAGAAGGAGAGGGAGCAGGAAGAGGGGCAGGAGAAGGGTGAGCAGGAGAATGAGCAACAGTTGCGCAGCATGCGCGATGTTTCGCTCAACATGGATCTCTTAGATATTGTGGGCGTGAGCAATACCGACAACAACAACAACGACGGCGGAGCAAAGAAGAAGATGGTGTCACGCACCAAGCGGCAGAGCAGTGGACGCTCAACGCTCTGCGAGACAACGTCGCAGTTCATAACGCCACAGGCGGCGCTCAATTCGCGTGGCAACTGGATGTTTGTCGTCAATGAGGAGAACACTGCGAGGCAGATGGTCAAGGCGGAGCTTTGTGCGTAAGTAGAAGAGTATTTTAAAGAAATTGAAATTGCAAAAATGCTAGAAAATGCGTTGCCAACTCAGCTCTTTCCCGCTAAATCTAGCTAGTTCCATTGCGGGACAACCACGAAAACAGCGGACAGTGGGACATCTAGCTTTGGTTTGTTTCTCTGCTAAGTACAACAAGGGATGCTGTCCTGAATAGCACTGCAGTGCAAGCAGTCCAGCAACCACTGCACTGCTTACTTAACAGTGCTCTGTTAGCGCAAAACAAGCAGTTTTCCATTTGGAATAACGGCAGTTTTTTTCGATTTTCAAATCGAAATTGCGCCAAAACCGAAAAAGATGGCGACCTGCGGTTTTTTTTGAATTGTTCTTCTTTTTTTCCTCTTTTTTCACAAGTAAATTCAAATTTCTAGAATGCAAGACACGCCCCCCAGACGCCTCCAAAGTTTTAGCTCGTTTTTTCAGTTTTTCTCAAATTTTAAAAAAAAAAACTGCTTGAACCACGCCCACAAGTCGTCAGGGGGCGTGGGAAGGCTTTCACGCGTTTTCCACGCGTTTTTTCCAGCTCTGCTACTCAGCAGTTGAGGTGTGTGTCTTAGCTACGGACGCGCTGTGTTTAACAGCAGCAAGCAGTGTGCAGTGGTGGGCAATGTTTCCTTTCAACTGCTTGTCAACAGCAAGCAGTGCAAGCAGCAGTCGTTCTTTTTTTTTTTGCAACGGGAAAAAAAAACAATTTGAATTTGTATTTATTTTAAATACCCTATGCAATTCACATTTATCTTACAGTCTGTCTCCTTCCCTCTTCAGTAGCCACAACAAATTGTTAATAATAACCTTAAAAATCTATAGAAAACAACTCCACAAGGCAAGCGGAAGAATTTCTCCCCTTATTAACCCTGCTCTGTTTGCCGTTAATTGATTTATAAACAACACACTTGTAATCAGTGCGTGAGGTGTTCACGTCCAGCTTCCCCTCACTGTCAAAGTCAATACACGCACACATACACACACACACACACTGACACACACTCAGCAGGACAGCGTCCCCTTTGCAGGCAGGGCGCGCTCAAAGGGAACCCTAGTTATGGGTTAGGGGAACCCTCGAGCACGTGGGCAGTGCAGCAAGTAGAAGGCATGGGAATTTCTCTCTCCCTCTTCCTCTATCTGTGTGTGTGTGTGCCTGGTTATGTTTTGTGTCATAATTGCGGCTAAACGAATTATACAACACCCCGAAAAGAGAGAAACTGGGCAAAGATTACTGTGCGCTGACACGTTGCACTCGTTCCCCCGATTGAACCTTTCAACGCGACGCGGTGTGTAATAAAAAGCGCAAGCGACAACAGCCTCGAAATGGGGTGACGAACAGGGGCAGGGACAGGGACAGGGGCAGGAGTAGAAGTGGTGCAGGGACAGGAGCTGCTGCATCATCATCCACTGGGGTCGCTGGGTCGGTCAATGCGTGCCCTAATTGTTTGCCATTTGTCGCCTGGTCGTGGTCCTGCTCTGCGACCCCTTCAACAGGCACAGCCCTCGCCTCTGCCCCGCCTCCTTCTATAGTACTTAGCGCGCAATTTGCTTAACCAAGAGGGGAAGAGAGAGAGAGAGAAAGGAGGAAGGGGAGTGAGAGTCGCGTACCTGCACGCATTGGCGCATAAATCTTGAGGCAGCAACAGCTGGCAGGGATTCGCCCCGGCCAAGTAGTGCCAAGTGCCAGAATGTACCGTTGCCTTAGCTCAGCCTCTGCTCCAGTCTCCAGTCTCCGGCTCAGGCTCTGCTCGGACTCAGGCTGAGGCTGAGGCTGAGGCTCAACTCCTTATCAATTACGCGCGATTCCCGTTTTAACGAGTTCGTTAAACTTTCAACTTTTGCAGCCGTCTCTCCTGGGGTTTGTTTTGTTTTCCGTTTTCTGTTCTCCGTTCCTGTTTCTGTTTCGTTTTGGGTTTGGCATCCTTTTCTTTTGTTTTTTCTTTCCTTTTTTTGGTTTTTTGCTGCGTTTATTTACGAGCGGAGGCCACAACTAAATTGTCTACAGTTGTTGATTTTTCGTATTCGCGTTTCCGTTTCAACTCTTATAATTTTGATGCCCCGTTCCGTTTCCCGTTTGCCGTTTCTGTTGCAGCTCAAACACATGCTCGAACCTGTGCGATCTGCCCAACGGATACAACTCCAGGTGCGAGCAGAAGTACGTACAAAAACGTTTAATTGCACTGCAGGGCAATGGCCAAAATCTGTACACGGACACGTTCTGGTTTCCCAGTTGCTGCGTCTGCACGATAGCCGCAAATTAAGCGAGGAGCACCGGAACCGGCCCCTCACAGGTGCCACAGGAGAGGGGGAGGCAGGGGGACAGCTCTGCACGCGTTAAACCAGCCTGGGCAACATCCAGTCCACGTCAACGTCCACGTCCGACGCAGCTCATCATCATAATTAGTGAGCGTTGAAATTCGATATGAGAAATGATTTTTGCAGCACATAATTGATAACTAAATTTAAAAAAACACAACAACACACACACACCTCTTCATACACACACACACATGTACTGTAGTTTTACATTTAATTTAAAATCGAAAAAGAACAACAAGCAAAGCATAAACAAAAGCAAAGGCAGCATAATGAACAATCAAATTCAATAAACGAAATGAAAACAAGTTGAGAATGTTTGAACTGAAGGGGAGAGTGCAGAGAGAAGGATTACAATACTAACACTTATTAAATGGGTAAGTTAAAGAGATATTAATGATTACATTCTGATTAAAATAAAATAATATTCATAAGAACTTCCTAGCAATATCCTTAATTGAAACTACAACTATTGCAATAAAGAAGCTATAGTTGTATAGGTAATTTATGGAAATATGTTTTATTATGGTGTATAGATTAATAAAATTCCATTATGGATCAGACGAACGCTACAGTCGAGCATGCCCGAATGTGAAATACCAGTCGCTCAGTTGTAAAATCATTACAAATACAGTATTAATTGTCATGACATAGTCTTTTACCGCCTACATACACATGTACAGGGACTAAGTCGAACAATATATACTTATAAAGAAAGCGCAGGCTCGGAACTTTGGGCACTAAGGTGACTTGAATAACTTCTGGGTTAGTACTCCTTTAGCAATACATTATAGTTGGTACTTATTGCCTTATATCATTATAAAAATAAATAAATAAGCTTCTGTGTTTATAGGCCGGTCGGATTGGAAATTGTAAAAGGGGTAGAGGATAGGATAGTAAACATTAAAATACAAAATTTTTATCTTTTACAAATCTTACAAATCGAAAACAAATGTTAAGTTATTGATTTGCAGGGGACGTAGACGTTAAACTCAACATTTAAAATAAAGTTGATCAGATATAGGAACTTTCATATCAAATTCGATGTATCCAGCGCTTACAATAGATGAGATTTGTATATACCCAAGGACAGACAGACAGGAACATGGACAATGGACTCGGCTGGTTATTCTTATCAAGATTATATGGATAATATATATCAGGTTCTACCACGTCTGTTTCATAAATTCGCACAAGTATACACTTTTTAATCATTTTCAATTGTGGAAGAGTATAAACGGAAATCATATCGTCAATCTTTGTATCTGTCGAGATAGCCACCCCGTCACTTCTGTTTCAATCCACCTTCAAACCTGTCCAACTATTCCCCCACTAATTCAATGATATATGTATGTGTCTACATATGTATAACAAGTTTAAATATAATTGTATAGGTAAGTTGTGAAAACATTCCGCTTCATGTTTTCCCAAATTTGCATTATGAAAACAGAAACTACAACTCCTCTATCTACAACTATCCACCCTATCACAACTGTCATCTTTTTTAAATCTCTTTTAATTCTAACCCCCTCCCCCCTCTCCACTCGTTTTCTCCCTCAAATTATCATTGCAATTGTCACATAACTGTATCCCAAAAATGATGGGGATCTAATATGCAAATCATCAATTAGTTGATTGAGCCGCGAGCGAGACCAGAGCTCGGTGTGGCATTCTAATTAATGGAATTTTCCAGTGCGTCTAGCTTAAATAATAATTGCAGAATGCAGCAGCAAAATGTGAACACGCAACAACAGCAGCAGAAACAACAGCAACATCTACAACAACGATGACAACACCTGCGCTGCAATTGGAATTACGTTTCATAAATCCAAAAACAATAATCGTAAAATAACATCAGGTGTCACGCGCAAACACAGCGCAAAGCGGGCACAGCCACAGGGACTGCTAAGGTTGCCAGGGACAAAGGGAGAGGGATGGAGAGAGGGAGGAAGAGAGAGGAAGGGAGTGAGAGAGAGTTGGTGCGATGGATGGCGCAATTGACGGGCCAAATGCGGCGATTGATGGGCAGCAGGATGACTGTGATGGGACTGTAATGTTTTTGCAATGTACGCTTTGAGCAGTTGCAGAGGTATTTAATGGGTCCATAACTACATACATACTTACATAGTATCATGTCGTTTATCATATCATCTGCAGGTTTATTTTATTATTCAAATAGCTGGTTAAACTAAAGCGAAAGAGATAATAAAAATGTTAAACAAAATGTGCAGAGATTTCATATTGTGTAGTTTAAATACCAATTCAAATACATTCTTTTAAAGGGTACAATATTCAAGTAACAAAAGGTTTCTTAACCAATTTTAAATTTAATTAAACTTTTGTAGCAAAAAACAAGTTTTAAATTTTAAAAAAGTATTTATTAAATAGTTTGATAGAAAAGATAGAACATTTGGAAGTTTACTTGTATGAAGTTTTGTGATAGTTTTAAAACCATGAACAAAATCAAATGATTTTAACAAAGTATTCATAGTAAATAATGGTCTATGGATAGAGAAAAAAAAGAGTTTTTCATGATTTATAATTTCTTTAAAAATCTATTGAAGTTAATGTATAATTAAATGGTTCATAATATCTAAAAGAATAGGATGGGATTTAAAGGAAAGTAAGTTTAATCAATACCCTGTACAGGACATAGTGCAAACAACACAATTGGAAAGGTTTACGAGCAGTTTTACAAGTGAGAAAGAAGTGTAACAGGCAAACAAGTTCAACACTATATGTTACTACTATGTTAGCTTGGGTTAGGATATTCAAAAAAAATCACCCAACCATGGTTCTAAGATTTGGAAGGTAAATTAAGTAATAATAAGAAGAAGTCTTGAATTTACTGGACCATGCAAAGCAAATATGTATAAGAAATTGAAAATAGTAATGTATAGATTAAATGTTGTCCTTATGAATTCAATACTGGAGACAGCATACGATATGCATGATCCGTACTTATGTTTTGAACCAACAAGTGAGGTTTAGAGGGTTTTTGTTAAATAAAGAGCTTCTAACTCCTTAGAACTTATCTTAATAAAGCCTAGCACACCCAAAGCTATTTATCCCATTATGTAAATATGTTCGCAATCATAAGTTTTCGAAGCGGACACCAAGATCATCAACCAGTGCAGTTCTTTTCAAGGCACAACTACAAATGTTTCGACAATGTATCTCAAAAGAAAATGTTGAAATATCTCTCCCAATTAACACCTAAACAATTCTATTATGCCCTTTGCAATGCAATATGCAGGGTATACAAACCCATTGATAAGCTGACAAACCAAATCAGAACTGAAAATATAAAATATAAACTCTAAGCTGCAGAACAAGTTTAAGATTTGTGAAAATAGCATAACTTGTTTGCCCAATACGCAGCAAGCTCTACAGCTGAGCTAGGGCATGCTGCAGCTGGCATACCCTGTAATAGTTAACAAGTAAACGTTGCAAGGTGCAATTGCCTTTTACCTGTTGTGGAAATTTGCGCACAGTTTGCGGGCCAGCGAAGTGAGAAGTGAGTGAAGCGCGCACAGTCGGATATACCCACCCACTGTGATTGACAGAGGGTTAATTTGTGCCGGGAATGCTTGCATGTGTGAGTGAGTGTGCATGTGTGTGAGAGTGAGTGTGTGTGTGCTCACATTGAGTTTTAGCAATGATTAGCATCACGAAATGGAAAACCATTGTTCCAATACGCAGCAAAGCATCGTGTCATGTCGAGAGACGTATTCAGGTAAAGGTAAAGGACACACACACACACACACTCACTGTAGGCACACAGGGCGACATTGACAAATCAGGTAAAAAGAAATTGCTACAATTAAAACGCTGCAGCCGGCAGAGTTTGCTGCCTTTGCGGCCTCTGCTGCTGCTGCTGCTGCAGAGAAATGCGAGAGAAACCAATCGAACTGTGTGAGAAATGCAGCAAGAACAGCAACAACAACTGCAACAACAACAACAGCAACAACTCTTGCCAAAGCTAAGCTAAGCTGCAAGCGGTCATCGTCATCAGTGCTGCCTCTCTCTCCCTCCCTCTCTCTCTACCCCCTCTCCATCTCTCTCTGTCTCGCTCAGCACAAACGAGGAGCAGCTGAAGTTTTTTGCCTGAGCAAAAACAAATGCGACGCCGGCTTCGACTGCAAAGGAAGCAACAAAGCGCACAGCAACAACAGCAGCAGCAACAACAACAACAGCAGCAGCGAGCAATAATAATGCAGCAGCGACAGCGACGCTGGCTGCGCAGTCGACGCGGGCAGCGTGCGCAGTGTGTATAAAAATTTAACATCTGCTCCTTTCATGATTTCGGAAAACTCAAAACTCGTACGACAGCAACAACAACAAGGACTGTAATGGAACAAATATAAATGAGTGTGTTAGTGTGTGTGAGTGTGCGAGAGTGTGTGTGTGTGTTAGTGTGTTGTTGCTGCCACTGCCGCTGCCACTGCCGCTGCCTCTGCTGCTGCCTTTGGCTGTTAATGCATTTGGCTTGCGTTGCTCGCGCTCGTATTACGTGCATTTTGTGCCGCAGTTGCCGCAACGCGTTGCAAGATCTCGCTGCCTCTCACTCGCGCTCTCTCTCTCCCCCCCTCTCTCTTTCCTCTACTGCTCTCTGTGTGTTTTTTTCACAGGACATGCACCGGATGGGTCCTTGATGACGGAGCGAATGACTCGCGTGCATTCAACTTCAACTTCACCTTCAGTTCGCCCAGAGAACTTTTGCCGCTTCCCGCTTGCGGTAAAGTGTTGCTGCCTTGCTGCCTTGCTGCCTGCTGTTTTTCTACTTTGTTGCTACCCTTTCCCTCGGGATTATCTGTTGATTTTATCAAGTTGTGTGTAACACATTAGCAAAGGCATTAGAAAGGGGATAAAGAACTTGAGAACCTTTTTGATTTGTCATCAAATTGGAAGATGATATCAAAGTTATTTCTTGGTTAAAGGTCTACAATGTATAAATAACTGATAGTTATATTTTAAGTTGATTCAAGACTCAACTATATAACTGACTGTTAAATTTCAACTAACGCACATTTCTGATTGGTTTGTATCTTCAAACTAAACTCAACTTAGCTGTGATATTATTACCAGAACGAACCAAAAGTCTGTTAAATTTTAACCTGAGGTTATTACTTTACTCAATTTCTAGTCAATTTTAATTTAAAATGTATTCAGTACAATTTTAATTTCATTGCAATATCAATTCTCGGCTTTTAATTAACTGGCAGTCACTATTAAACTGGAGTATACTTTGTTTTGTAGTTCCTTTTCAATTTGTCAACAGTTTAATTTTTATATTATTATCGGACTTCACGTCATTAACGAAACTACGTGCCAGTTATAGCTTAGCTTGATCAGTCTTTAAACTTATTGGCAGCTACATTTAAATGAACTGAAAGATTTGTTTAACTCAACTACCAGTTAAATTTCGAGGTTACTTTTGATCTTTACTTTCTAATTGGTCAATAATATCAAACTCGTAACCAGCTTGTAAGTAACTGACAGTTAATTTTAGCTCTGATTGGCCATTTGCAATATATTTCAGATAAATTTAAGAATTGTTTTAATATTATTATCATATTTATCATATTTATAAACTAACTAGAGATTTATCTGCAACTGGAAGTTATTAGTTCTTAGTACCCTAAGGTTTTCAGCACTCTTTTCTATATTAACAATTAGTGTTAATAATATTGTCGATTTCATTTCTGAGTGATGATATTATAATTATAACGATGTTTCAGGTTCTATTGATGCACACTAACTGTCAGTTAAGTAGTGCCTTACAGTCTACTTAAGACATTCTTTATGACAAACACAACTGACAGTCACATTTTAACCTATAGTTATTCTCTCCTTTGAAGTTTCCAAGTTTTGTTAGAGTATTTCAGCTTCGTCTTGCTCAAGCACAGTCTTCTCTCGCTGTTGTCTCTCTTTCTCTGTCTTCTCTTTATTGTTCTTTACTTCTCTTTTTTTGGAATATCTGCGAGACGCTGCACGCATTTCTTTCATTTTTCAAATACTTTGCTGCAACTGTCAGATACTTTTATGTTGTTGTTGTTGTTGTTGCAATTGCCGCATGTAATGTGAATGTCCTTTGTTGCCTGACAAAGGACACGCACATACAAGAGAGAGAGAGAGACAGGAATAGAGAGAGAGAGAGAGAGCAGACAGAGAAACCGTTGCACGGCGCTTAAGTAACTTTGTTGCACGCACAACTTGCAGCTAAACTTGCGGATACTTTTGCAACGCAATCAAACGGCAAAAAGTGGCAAAGTCAAAGGCAGAAGCCAAGCAGAGGCAGAGGCAGAGGCAGAGGCAGCAGCAGTTGCTGGTTGCTGGTTGCAGTTGCAATTGCCTAAGTTGCTGCGCCCTCCTTGCCTGCTGCACCCTGCGCCGGCTGCGTCTTCTGTTTGTGCAGATGCAACTTTACGACGTCTTAGTTTGCTGCTTGTTGACTCTCCTTCTCCCTCTCTGTCTCTCACTCTCTCTGTGTGTTTGTGTGCCTTCTTTATTTACCTTGTGTGATTTTCACTGCGTGTGTAGGACAGGTCAGTGTTCCGTTGGGTTAAGGGTTGCCCTCCCTGTCCTTCCTCGCCTCTCTCTCTGGAGTCGGATTTGGTTTTGGGTTTGGGTTACACGAATTTCCATTACGCAATGCAAATAAGCGACAACTGTTGGGCCGCGTTGCCGTGTCCTGGCTCAGCTCACCTCTCGCTCTGCTGTCTGCACACCTCCCTCCCTCCCTTTCTCCCTCTTTGCCTCACCCCACTCCCTACTCTCCTTCCTCCCTGCCTGCTCTAGCTATGCCTCTGTTCCTCTTGCTATGCCACTCTCCCTCCGTACTCCCTGCCTGCTCTAGATATGCCTCACCACACCTATGTAGCTCCTCTCTTCTGCCTCTTTCCCTCCTCTCTGCCTACTCTCCCTTCCTCACCCACCAATTGCTTTTCCCACGCCATTCAACAATGCAACTGTCAAGGTTTTTCCGGCTTTTTTTCACGCTCGCTCCTTGGCACAGCTCAGCCTGCTGCCCATTTACCCCGCCTCCTCCTCTTTCCCTTCTTCCCCTTGGGCTGCTCCACATCATCATTCACATGCGCTGGCATCAAAAGGCTCCTGACAACAACAGCAACAGCAACAGCAACAACAAACAAGCTTAAAACTGCATGGCCGAAAAAGCAGCAGCAACAGCAACAGAGGAGGCAGCAACCTAGGAGGCAACGGCAACAGCAGCAACACGCACACACACAAGCTCAACTAATAGTTTGGCGAAAAAAAAGTGAAATGAAATCAACTGACATATAGCAGAGGCAGCAAGGGAAAAGGGAGAAGAGGAGGGAGAGGGGAAGGGGAGAGGCAGAGAACGCGAGCAACAGCAGCAGCAGCAGGGCTAGGACTCTTTACAAAGGCTGCCAGCAAAAAGTGAAATAAGGCAAATTGTACCGAAATCCCGCAACAGCAACAACTGCAACAGCAGCAACGACAGCAGCAACAACAACAGCAACAACAACAGCCACAGCAACAACAACATCAACCAGAGCCAGTGCAATGCCAGCAAGGATATGGCGCACACACACGCACGCAGTTACGCCCACAAGGTCCAGGCTTCAAATAGAAATGAGAGCAGCAACAGCCACAGCAACAGCAGAGGCAGCAGCAGCAACGGCAGCGACAGCAACAGCAGCGAAATGAAAGCAGAAAATATTTCGCTCGCAGTTGTTGCTCCTCGTGTTGTTGTTGTTGCTGCGCGTTGCATAGCTCATAGATTGCAAGTTCGCATTGTGCGCGCGAAACTAGGAAAAAAATTTTTTAATTGGAACAACAACTGTACAGGAGAGGGCAGCGGGCAGAGACAGCGGGCAGCAGGCAGAGGCAGCGTCAGCGGCAGCAAGCAGACAGCGACGCAAGCAGCAAGCGCACTTCAAACGCCGCATGGCAGGCTGCAGTTGTACATGTGTGTGTGTGTGTGTGCACGTGCATGCAGGACTTCATCGAGCCAGGACATGCAACAAGCAACAAGCGCGCAACAAGAGCGAACTCGAACACAGGTCGCAACGCCAGCTGATCTCGATGAGTTGCAAGGCAACCAAGTTGTGTAGACACAGCACAGGGTGTGCCGGGTAAAATGTATGAGCTGCTAACTTTAGATGTGAATTTAATTGAGACGTTTAAATTGTTTAGTGAATAAATGTTTTTATTCTTTTATAAATTTTATTATATAAATTAAACTTATCTTTTATCCACTTATTTTAACTTATTTGTATTTAAATTATGTTAATATTAATATTCAATTTATTTGCTTTACTGCCGCTGCTTAGTAAATTTAATTGATTATGTATTAAAATAAATAAATAAAACTTTAGTTTTATTCATGAAATGTCAATTAAATGTTTTAAATGACATAGTTATTTATATTAAATTTATTTGCTTTGCTTTACTGTTGCTGCCTTGTAAATTCCCTTGAGATATATAAATTGGTTAATAAATTTCAGTTGTTATTAATATTTATATTCTAACAATTAAATAAAACTTTACTTTTATTCATGAAATGTGTATTAAATGTATTTAAATTGCATAATTATTTATATTTAATTCTATTTGCTTTGCTGTTGCTGCCTACCAATAGAACAAGTTGCCGTTCGAGCCGCGTTCGAGCCGCGTTCGATGCACAGTGCGATGTGCTGCCGCGTCTGTTCGATGCGTGTTCGTTCGCTTGTTGTTTGGCCGGCGTCAAACCGATGCGCTGCCGCTGCGCTGCTGCGTCGCTGTTGGTGCTGTTGCTGGTGCTGGCGTCGGGGTTGGTTTGCCGTTCGCTTGTGCACGGCACAATCAGTTGTTGTGTATCCTTCGAAGGGTGAAAAGTTTCCTAAATACAAAAACTTTTGCACCGTCGCCGTCGCTTCGTACGAGAGCGTCAGAAACGAGTGCGAGTGCGAGTTCTCTGCCTGCCCCTGCCGTCGCCACCGTCGTCGTCGCGTTGCATGCCCCATCATTTGTGGAGCGTTCTACGGGAGTGAGTGGGATAGAGAGAGAGTGAGAGTTCTTCCAAGTTTCCCAAGTGTTTCAACTGCCGCAACTGCAACGCGAACTTGCAACACACACAAACACACAATTACTAAATTAGTTAATTAATTAATTAATTAAGCAGTTAATTACTTTGATCGCCGTTGCAGTTGCACTCGGCAAAACGTGTTTCAATGTTGCTCATGTGAATAGTGCCAACAACAACAACAACAACAAATGTGTGCACTTTGACAACAACAACAACAACAACAATTATGATTATTATTATGTTTGTTTTGCCACATCTTTATCATCGCATCGTTTCTTCTTCGCGTTCTTAATTCCCTTTTCGCGTCGCGTTCTTCGTCGCATCTTCAGTTCGCGTTCAGTTTCGTATTCGTTTCGTTTCCTTCGTTCGTGTTTCGCATTTCTAACGGTTATCGGTTGACAGAGTTCCCCGGGCAGATCCTTCAAGAAATAACTCTATATATAGAGAGTGGGAGAGAGAGAGGGGATATTCCTGCATGATCTGGCAGAGAAGGCAGCAGAAGCACTTCCAGGCAATGGATTAACAACGGTTTGTATTCCAGTTTAGTGAGAGTTCCAACAATAGAATTGGAAATCTTTTATTATAAAGTGCAAATAAGAAAGTGAAATTAAAGTTTGGGCTATTCCTCGGGATATTCTATTGTCATTTTGGAATATATTATATGTATTTCATGAATTTGTGTGCACAATAAGTTTGCTGAGTTGGTGGAGAGTGAAAAGAGTAGAAATAGTTGAAAGAAAGAAGATGCTGTGAAAGTGTATTGAGAATATTGAGTAGATATTTAAAATAAAATAAACGAATAGTTTAACAAGTAAAAGCAATACTCAAGATCCTTACTTGCAGTTGAATAAATACGATTTAAATAAAGGTTTCTTGAGAGAACTGATAAAAGGTTTTTAGAGAATAAATCATTATAAATTAGTTAGTTTAGTCTATGCCTAGTTTTATACATCTAAAAAGAAGATCTTTACTTTAATATTTGAAGTAATATTAAACAGTTTAATATATAGCATTGTAGATCTGAATGATTGATCTCTGAGTGAATCAGTAATGAACCCTCTTATTGTCAGAACAGTTTGGCAATTTTTCTCGTGAATAATTATTTGCTATTAGAAATAAAATAAAATATGAATATTATAACAAATAAACAGATTACTCAAGACGTTTGCTTATTGCAAAGATTTCTTCACAGAACTGATATATGATTTAATAAAGGAATAGTTTACTAATAGTTTTATTAGTTAAATACATATCAATAATACCAATCAAAACCTTTTTTAAATATTTAAGTTCATATGAAGAAATATTCATTATTAAAACAGTTTAATATATTATAGACCGGAATGATTCATCTCTGCTTCATTTCAGTAGATCCATCAAGATCTTTCTTTATTGTCAGCACACTTAAGCAATGTTTTTTGAGCAGAATGATTTGTTATTTAAAGAGTTACATAAATAAATGAAACATATGAACAGAACTGTTAGAACATTTCCTTATTGTCAGTGCAGTTTTGCAATGTTTCCCCGACGGCTTCTTGGAAATACTCATAAACCCGTCGCTGAACTTGCTCTACCTGCAACTCTCAATGGAAACTGCTGGGAAAACATTCATTCATCTTTTTGGAGATCAGTAAAACGATTCGGATTCAGATTTCCTAAATTGGGATAAACATTTCAGTTGCCCATTAAAGATCGAATTACACAAAGTCGGCTGCACTTGCTACCGAATAATAAATTCGCATATGATAAACAAATACACAGAGTACAACAACAAATTAAAGCAGATTTATGCGACGGCATTCTGCTGATGAGGTAAAGTGACGAAACAGTGAAAAGAGTGAGAGGGAGAGGGAGAGAGAGGGAGAGGGAATAAAATGCAAGCAAAACAAAACGAAAAAAATGAAAAGAAATAAAATGAAGCACACGCAACAGACGATGTTGCTGCTGCTGCTGCTGTCTTTGCCTCGTAAAAGAACAGTAGCAGCAGCAGCAGTAACAAGGATAACAACAGCAACAGCAAAAAGAATAACAACAGCAACAAGAACAACAGCAACAACAACAACAACAACTGCCAGCAGATTTGGTTATGTTTTTTCTCTCGTCTCTGCCGAAAATTGACACAAAAACATTTGCGATGAGTAATGACAATAAACACGCGGCAAATAGAGCGAGAAGGCGAAATGCCAAAACTGTTGCTGGCAGGCAACAGCAACAGCAGCAGCAACAACAGCCACAGCAGCAACAACAGAGATGCCGCCAATCCGCTAGATACATTTGTATCTGTGGCGCATATGCTGCGACGCTTGTCAAGTTAAATTAAAAAGCTGCAGCAGAAAAGAAGCTGAAAGAGTAAGCTCAGAAGAGGGACAAACAGAGGGAGAGGGTGTAGAGAGACGGAGAAAGAGAGCGCACTACGCACACAGCTGCAACAGTCGCAAGTCGCAGCTCGTTACCAACTAACAGTAACGTGCGTACTGTAAGATACACGCCAAGATACTACTCAAGACACATACACACATACAGCACACACACACATAGCATACACACACAAGCAACACACACAAGACACACACACCAAGACAGGCACGACAAGGCAAGCACAGGCGGTCTTTTTTGGCGCGCTCAAAACAGAAGCAGCAAGGCAGCAACGAAGGCGCAGCGCAGCAACAACTTCAATGTGCCCCTACACCCCTTCCCCTTGCCTGCACCCAAATGAGGCGTCGTAACATGACAGACGCGACCCACGCCCCAAGCAGGCAGTGAGAGGGGGCGGGGCTGCCTTGACATGGGCAATAAAGCGAATTTAAAGCGCCATAGAAGCTGAGGCCGAAGCAGAAGCCGACGAGGAAGGCAAAGCGAACAGCGAAAGATAAATAATAAAGAAAGAGGCGGACTGAGGAGGGGGAAGAGGCGGAGGCAGAGGCAGAAAGAAGTTCAAGTTCAAGCAGCGCGCACATGTATCTGTATCTGTGTCTGTACATGTATCTGTATCTTGCAGTTTGTTTGTATCTTTGCCATCGCAATTTGTCTGACCAAGCCGACAACATGTGCCGCCAACTGGACGTGGCTGTGACTGCTGCTGTTGCTGCTGCTGCTGCTGCTGCTGTTGATGTTATTGTTGCTGCTGCTGCTGTTGTTGCTGCTGCTGGTGCATCTATTTCTGTTGCAGTTTATGAGGCTAAGCAGCATCTTGGAAACGCTGCCGCAGCGACCCCCAATGAATTAGCGCGTCGGCTAAAAATAAACAGTGTGTGCCGCGTGTTGCTGTTTGCTGTGGCACGCACATTGTTGCATGTGTGGCAAGTTACTGCGAAATGGCAGTTACACTCACACCCCACCCCCAAGCACACACACACTCGCACATGTGCTACGCTTTCGCTTTCATTCATAAAGTAGAAGCAGATGCCCGAAAAGCACGCGTAGGTTGAGCAGCCGCTAAAGGACACGGCAGGCAAATTAAGGCTTTGACCTAGAGAAAAACAAACAACACACACAGCACAGAAACATACACACACCCACACACAGCACACTCATGTAATATACTCATTCTCTGCCTGTCTCCCTCGCTCCCTTGTAAGCTTGCTACGTTAACGGGAACGTGCGTGACTTTGAAAGTACGCAAGCTAAATGACACACTCGTAAATCGCAACTCACCCACACACACAGAACACACACACACACACACTTACACAGCACACACACACAGCACACACACACTCACTTCCCCACACTCCCACACACTCGTCTGCTTGCCTGGCTCCTTTGCATGGCTTCATTGTGGCGCACAGCACGTTTCATTTCATCGCTTACTCCACACACACAACGAGCCACCCACAGTCGACTTGCCCCCACTCCTCCCCCCTCTCTCCCTCTGCCTGCGTCGCATATAACTCAATTTACACGTGACACATTGCCAAGCAAAATTAACCCATTAGCCGTGCCATGATAATTCAGGTGCGTGCTGCACCAACGCGAATTTGTTGCCTTTTTTACCTGCCTGCACTTGAACAAGGCAACATTTAAGAGCTAGGCGGAGAATTTAGCGGGTATTTTGTGAATATATTAAGCACTTAATTGCGGAGAATGACACTGCATTGATTGAGGCTTAGCATTAAAGTAAAAACATGAAGGGAAAGGCTTTCCAATGGCTATATATAGAAAAGATACACAGATATTAAGATGGATAAATATATAATTTAATAACATACAATACAATATATTGAACAACCTTTTTTTTGAGTTAAGCATTTTTAGCCAACTTGAAGTGAAAAATCATTTAGCTGAATTGTTCGGCCAAAACAATACACATATAAATGCTATATATTCCAGTCTGCTACTTGTCTCTTGACAAGTTTGTTGTTGTCTTTAGAATGGCAGATTTTAAATTAACTTATTGCGGCATACATGATTTTTCTAATTTTATATGTGATTATGCATTTAGTTGAACTCATTTCTTGATATTTTGTAGACATTTATAGATATTTATAAATTTATTGAAATGCTTTTGATACTGGGAATGAATGATAGAATATACGTTTCAGGATTAAAGCAATAAGTAACATGTAAAATCAAGCTTTTCTTTGTGTATTAAGAAGCGATATTAATATTTAATGTTCAAGAATTTTAACTTCTCAATACGTTTAAATAAGAGACGTTTAAATGTTTTTAGTTCGATTTTGTAGATTTGTCATATTTTAGTGTGGAACAATGAAGAAACTTTGCAGTTAGTTAAATGATTAATACAAAATATTTAAGCAAAAAAGTTGAATAGATTTGTAAAGCTTTTAATTATGGTAGCATATGAAAAATAAATTGATTTTGCTAAATTTCTTTGTTACGTCTAAAAGATTTTCTTTGCATAATTTTTCAAATAAAATGAACTTCAAAGAAAGACAAACAAAGAAATTGTCATACATATTTCAAATATTCAACTGAATTTTCTTTAGTTCTAAGTGCAGTGAGGATTCACAATGTTTTATATTATTTGATTTTATTTAAATGTTGATTTAAATTTATTGACACTAGTATAATACTCACGTCTCTAAATTTAAGAACTAATATTAATAAAATAACACATACAAATAAAATATATAATATTTTCTGAAGAAACTACTGCCTTTAAGTGTTTATTAACAATTTATTTGTTAACTGTTCACATCAAACGAGGAACTTTTTATTGTTTTCTCGTGTTGTCAGAGAGAACATTTATTAAAAACCATATTTAGCAGTGTTTCTCCTCTGATTCCTCCCCCAGTAACGTTAAAAATGCAATAAGTGCAGCGCCTGCCTCGTGTTGCTTTGCATATTAAAAAGTTTGCTTAATTATGTTGCAAGATGCAGCAGCATGCCACATGCACATATATACAATATATGTATGTTATATATATCTTAGATACGTACATATTTTAATAAATATTTTAGTACGCGCTGCTCGCCGACAGCAGCAGCAACAGCAACAGCAGCAACATCAGCAATTCGCAACAAATTTCATATGTGCAAAAGTTGTAAACAAGCGCAAAACGTCGGATAACATATTAAAATATATAACATGCAGGCAGGCAGAGTGAGAGGAGGGGGAGAGAGACAGACACGGTACACGGGCGGTATGTGTAATATGCTAAAGCGTGGAAGCTGTGCAGCTCTACGAGGGATCTGTAACTACAGCTACAGCTACAGCAACATGGGGGCTTCATTTAAACAAATGTTGCTCTGGCAAAGCGTCAGCTTGACAGACAGACAGAGAGACAGTCGGACAAACAGACAGACAGATAGACAGACAGAGGGACAGACAGCGCTGCCAGTCAAAGAAAGGAAGCGAAACGAAGCAGAGAAGCAGCAGCAGAAGGAGAAGAAGAACTGCAGGCAGTTGGTGTTGCACTTGCTCGACAAATGAAAGTCAGTTGGCAATGCACACAGGTATCAGGCAGCAGGCAGCAGACAGCAACAGCAGCAATAACAACAAGAACACCAGCAACAGCAGCAGCAGCAGCATCGGCAGCTCCTTGTTTGCAGCTCAATTCACCCTCGCCTCGTCATGGCTGACTTCCCTTAGAGCATTTGGTCTATTCTGCACATGCAATGTGTGTATTAAACGAGTGTGTGAATGTGTGTGTGAGTATGGGTGTAGCCTACTTTATGCACCCAATGCAGCTGAGAGTCACCTACATTTGCCACAGTCGCTGTTGCTGCTGTTGTTGTTGTTGTTATTGTTGTTGCTGCTGCCATTTTTGCCCTTCTTCAAATGACGCATTGTTCGCATATGCACATTATGTACTCACAAACACACACACACACATACATCTGCAAGTGCTGCGTGTTTAATTCGCAAAAAAAAAAAAGAATTCAAAATGTTGCAAACTGTGCGGACACACACACACACACAACATACTCACGGACACAGGAAAATTGAAGTGAATTGCGCGCATTGTTCAGGGTTCTGGCTTTTGTAAGCCACACACACAGACACACACTCGCACACACACTGGAACACACACACACACACTGGCACTCACTAATACCCCGTCAGCTCAGCTGCTATTTGTTTAGCTGCTACACTGCGCCAAATTCGGACAAACATTTCAAATGTACAGCGCCTCAATTGGGCTGCCTCTGCCTCAGCTGCCCCTGCCTCTGCCTCTGCCTCTGCTGCTGCTTATCAGTTGCGCCGATAAGATATAGAAATTTGCTTATGCATAAAGCCTGGCAGCACTTTATTGCATCACCAACGAACGGAAACGTTGCTGTGGCATTTCCGATGCGAGTGCCAGAGTTGACCAAGTTGCCACAACACGCAGCAAGCAGCAGCAGCAGCAGCCGCGCGCCTTGATTTATGATCATCTCTTGTGGCACAGCCTGCGAAAAGGAAGCGCTAATTGTGCACATGTTGCACACACAGAGAGGGAGAGGGAGAGGGAGAGAGAGGGAGAGGGAGAGAAAGAGAGAGGGAGAGAAAGAGAGAGGGAGAGAAAGAGAGAGAGACGCTCTCACACATGCACATTGGCCTAATTTCGAAATCGGGATCTTTATCGCCCAAGCGCAATACTCGTAACTTGCAACAGGCAAGGGGGGCACCTCGCCACTGCCAACGGCCAACTGGCAACTCGCGACTTGCAACGTGCAACGTGCCCCTTGCTGGACATTGGAACAATGTAAATATATGAGCTGCTTTGTGCTGGCAACGCTCAAGTCGCATAAAACGGAAAGTGCAGCAAATTGTGGCAGCTGCAACATCACAGCGTCTTCTTATTTTTTCTCGTCTTCTTTTTCTGTTGCCTTCTTCCTTCGCTCTGCGGCAGGTTCTGCCTCCTGCACTGTCCCCCTCTCCCTCTGCCATCAGCCGTTGGCCTTTTACCGTTCATTGCAGCACCGCGTCGCATTTGATGGCCAGCGCTGTCGACTAATGCGAAAAGGCTGCGGCATCAGCGACACGCAAATTGCAACCGACAACATAATCAGGCTTTAATTGTCGCTGCGGCAACAAAGTGCGGCAGCAACAGCAGAGGTGGCAGAGGCAGCAGAGGTGCCAGAGCCAGCAGCCGTAAAAGCAGAACTTTTTAGGATCTGCAGCACGGAAATCACTTAACGAATTGCGCGAATTTGCAGCTGTCAAGCGAGCACAGCAAAAACGCAGCACGATAAATCATCAATGGGAATCGACAATCGGCAGTTAGCTGGTTATACTTAGGACTGATTGGCGGGGCCTTTATCTAGTTATCTGTTTAAGATGAGTTCAGGCAAGCTTTGGGTTTGCTGGGAACTGTTAAGAGAAGAGAATAAGGAATATTAGTGAATGAAAGATGGGATAGCACTGTAAAAGAGTAATATTATTGAATGAAACATCATTATTTAGTACTTAATATCTTTTTATCTTTATTACTGCAGATCATACAGCCTTTTAACATTTGGCATAGATTTGCTTAAGTTTATAAGTTTCTTCTGCTAGTATTCTATGCTTGTTTACCTACTTGAGGAACTAAACAACTAAAAAAACCTTTACAACAAATATATTATTCAGTATATAATGTATATATATTTAAACTTTAGTTTATGTAGTCCTTTCATTGCTTACCTCAAGTTGCTAGTACAGGGATTCTTGTATAATATTAAGTTAAGTCTTATATAACTAATACACATTAGTTTACAATTCAAAGATCAATGCTTATTATTTCTAAAGCAACATGAGTAATTGTAATAATATCATTTATTTCATATAAAATTTAGAATTAATGGTTCCATAAATATTTCTAATGTTCTCACATAAGGCTTCCCAAAAGATCTGAAAGTTTAAATAGTTTACAGTTGTTTTCTTATCATTTAAATACCAAAAAATACCATCTAGTATTTAAGTTATCCGACCACATTTAATGTGACTGACGTGCAGATTCTGTCTCTTTCATTCTGAACTCTCTTAAGAAATGGCGTGTTGCTAGTGCTTAATAAAAATTGAAAACATATTTAATTCAATGTAAACAATTAGTATTTTTATTTAGACACCGAATTCCCAATATTATAGCTGTTTCTAATGTGATTCAATAAGGTTCCCCAACATATTAAAGTCTCTTCAATAGTTTATAGTTATTTCTTTGCCTAACTACATAAAGCACCATAAATACTCAACTCTGAGCTATGCCGCCCATTGAGAGATCATTCCTTATTCAAAGTGCTGTAGATCCTTGCCATCAATGTTTATGACTTCTTCCTCTTGGAACATCTTGCAAGTTAGGCCAAGGGCGAACTTGAAGACACTTCAACACCTCAGTGAGCACAAAACTTCCTATATAGAGTGCAAAACACACTCTCACGCACACCCGTACACACCTGTACACACACACACACACACAATCAGGCCCATTGAACTTTGTGAAGCGCAACGAAATGTTGCCAACTTGGCAGCAGCAGCAGAAAAAAACAGAAACAGAAACAGAAACGAGCAACGGCAAAGGACGCGCAAAAAAATGTACACCTGTGCCGCAGTTTTTTATGAGAATAAAATACAAAAAATACAAAAGAGACAAAAAGAAACACAAGCAAGAGGAAAAGAAAATAAGGCGAGTAACTGCGAAAAAATGGCGAAAAAAGCAAGAAAATGACAACAACGAGCTGAAAAACGCAGCGCAGCGTGTGTGCGAGTGTGTGTGTATGTGTGTGTGTATGTGTGTGTGTGGCAGCTCTTACAAAGCCAAAGCATAACTTACACGCAGCAGCAGCAGCTACAACAGCAACAACAACAGCGACAACAACAACAGCAACGGCAATAAAAAGTCAGCAACGAGTGTCCTTTACATTTTTTTCTGCTGCCGCTGCCTCTGCTACTGCGCTGCCTCTGCCGCTGGCAGCGCCTGTTTCCTGCCTCGGCCAACTCGGCCAACGCCGCTCATTATATAGTCAAAGACCATAATTATGTGTTGAAGTTTGTAGATGTTTTAAGTGAGTGAGAGCCAAGGCGCATAATGATAATGGTTGCCAGGAGGAGAACAGAGCGAGAGCAGGGGGAGGAGGGGCTGAGGGAGCAAGAAGAGGAGCAGAAGGAAGCAGCGCTGGCAAACAAATAAAGCTCCTTGTAAAAAGTCATTTAGTTTGTGATTGGGGTGAGGCTAAAACAGCTGAACAACTCAAGGAATCGTTTACTAATCGTTATAAGCAACACCTCAGTGATCTCTATCTCGTTTACTCCCTCAGCTAAATGAAACGTTTACTAGCACTAAAAGTAAAATATCATTGATGACTGTATCCCTCACATTCATCAGTTAAATGCAACGTTTACTAACACTAGAAGCAACCTATCATTGATAACTGTGTCCCTCACTCTCTAAGCTAAATGCAACGTTTACTAGCACTAAAATCAACCTATAATTGATAAATGTGTCTCTTATTACCTCAGTTAAATGAAACGTTTATTAACACTAGAACTAACCAATAATTGATAACTGAGTCCCTCACTCAATCAGTTTTATGAAGCGTTTACTAACTCTAAAAGTAACCTATCATTGATACCTTATCCCTCAGTTCCTCAGTGGAATGCTTCGTTAACTAACACTAGAAGCAACCTATATTTCAAATCACTCACTGTCAGTGTCTCTGTTATTTGCACTTTCTAATATAATACATATCTTATATCATATATCGTTTCACTTTATACAATATCTCTCATTTAATATAATACCTTTAACTTAATATTCCTCTTCCATCTCTCTCATTTTCCAGCTTTTCAACCAAAGGATTTGAGGAAACAGCAACAACAACAACAACAACATCTTTTGGCATCTTAAAATTGATATTTCATTTTTTGGCTAATAATCAAAATTTGCAACTCGCATCCAAAACCAAAAAGAACAACAAACAATACAAAACAAAAATGATATAAACGAAAAATCAACTAAACAAAACAAAAGTAATTTTATTAACTTATATAACAAGAAGAAGAAGAAGAAGAAGAAGATAATGTTTAATTAATTCGTAAGTCCAAAACCAACAAACAAACAAACGGAAGACAAAGATTTTTAACTCATAAGCCTAACAAACTTAAGATAACTTTACAAATTGCATAATCGAAATCGAAATCATTTTCAAAATAGAGAAAAGCTGCAAACTATTTTTTATATGAAACATAAGCAAAAACAACAAACGCAACAACAACAACAAAAGCAACAAAAGCAAATCAAATTAAAAAGCAAAAACCAGAGTACAAAATTCATAAGCATCAATATACAACAACAAAGCAAAGAACATTAAATTATATCACAAGAAATATCGCTACAAATATTGGAATATATATATATAAAGCATATATAGCTATATACAGCAGATATTTAACTATATTACAAAACAAAAACAACGCATACAAAATACAAATTTACAAATTACAAATTTACAAATTTTTCTAACAAGAAGTCGAAGTCTGAGACAAGTAACGGTAAACGGAAGAGCGATAAGGAGAAAACAAAAAGTAATCCCTTTTAATCCAACAAATTATATATATCGTATATCGAATCAAATCTTAAGCAAGTTCTTTCATAGCTGCCGTTTTACAACAACAAACAACAAACAACAACAACAACAAATATCTTCAACCACGAATAAAGTACAAATACAAACAATTTTTGAATATTTCAAACTTACAAATTTTTAAAAACAACAACAATTTAATAGTAGCACTTTTACAAGAAAAATAAAAAACAGAAAAGATAAAGAAAAAACAAATCAAACTCCAATAACGAAAAAGAAAACAAACTAAGCTTAAGCAACGTAAAGATTAAAGTTAAATTATTAAACAAAATATAAAATACAATTTTACAACAACAACAACAACACGCAAACCAGTGAGTTCAAAGTTCAAACGAGAATACAAATAAGAAGCACAAAAGCAAAGGCAAAAACGAAAGAGAAACTACCTCAAGAGTGTGTACAAAGTTAAGAGGAAGCAACAGCAACCAGCAACCAGCAACAGTTGCAATTGCAGTGTACAAACTAAGCAAGTTCCCTAGCTATTCCCCCTACCCTTTACTCTACCCCCTTCCCCTTCCCCCTCGAGGCAGCGCAGTGGCAGAGAAGCTGCGCCATGTGCGGACTTAAATGGCGTCTTCAATAATCGCACAGAGCAGCAGCAGCAGCAGCACAGTCGGCCCGACAGTCGATTCGACATTGGCAGCAGGCAGCAGCAGCAGCAGCAGCAGCAACGTGTTGCCAGCAATCTCAGCAAGTGTCGCCTCTGCCGCAGCCGATCTGCACAACACGCATCTCAATCAGCTGAGCAGCCTCAGCCAGCACTATACGACGCCGTATCATCATCACTACCAGCAACATCAGCTGCACCAGCAGCAGCAACACCAGCATCACTCGCAGCAGCAACACCAGCAGCAGCAGCAACATCAGCACTACCAGCAGCAGACGGAGCAACCCACTCAGCACTGGGACTATTATGCACGTCAGCAACCAGCGGCACCTGCCGGCAACAACAGCAACAACAGCAGCAACAGCAACAACAACCGTAACAGCACCGACAACAGCAGCAGCAGCAACTCGAATGTGGCAGTTGCAGCACCTCTGGGCAGCAACAGCAGCAGCAGCAACAACAATGCTAACGGCAGCAGCAACAGCAGCAGCAACAACAACAACAATGGCCATACTCATAATAGCCTTGGCAGCCACGCCCACAATCAGCACGTCCACAATGACACAGGCAACAATCCCAACAACAATGTGGGCGCTGCCTCCGCCACCGCCTCCGCTGCTGCCACAGCTGCTGTAGGCGCCACCAACGGCAACACGAACGCGAACAACTCCACGAGCAACAACTCCAATTCGAATTCAAACTCCAACGGCAGCTACACACGTCCCTGGGAAATGGAGTCCAAGGATAGCGTGCCACCCACACAGCAGCAACACCAGCACCAGCAGCAGCACCAGCAGCAGCAGCATCAGTTGAAGAGCGGCTTCGAGCCCTTCTCCAAGCTGCCCTCATTCCAGAGTCAGTTCCATGGCTACAACGAGCAACTGTTGCCCGACGGCACCCCGATGCCTCCCATGCCAGGAGCAGCAGGAGGAGCAGGCGCAGCAGCAGCAGCCGCAGCCGCTGCAGCCGCCGCCGCTGCTGGCGCCCCAGCGGGCATGAGTTCGCTGCAAACGGTGGCCATGTCCCCGGCCAGCATCTCAGTGAGTTCCCCTGGCATGATGAGCGTGGGTTCCCCACTGACACAGTTGCCAGGGATGCAGACCAGCATCACGCCGCCCTCGGGCAGCTTCACTCCTCTGGGCGCTCCTCCGCCGCCGCCCAATGCATTTCATCACATGCATTCGCATCATCGCGCCACAGCAGCCGGAGCAGCTGGAGCCGGTTACCCACTGCTGCCCTCGGCCACGTCCGCCTTCGGGGATCTCGGACTGTATCAGCCTCTGACCCCTGGCTTCGCTCCCGCGCTGATCAAGAAGGAGCCGCAGGCCATGCAGGCAGCTGGCGGGGACTACGACATGCTCACGGGCAGCAGCATGATTATCAAGAAGGAAGACTTTGATCTCAGCAACAGCAACAGCAACAGCAGCAACATGCAGCAGCAGCAGCAGCTGCATCACTCGCAGCAGCAGCAGCATCACCTTCTGCAGCAGCAGCAGCAGTCGCAGCATCATCAATTGGGACACGGTCATGCCGGACTGGGCGTGTCCGTGGGTATGCACACGCCCACCTCGTACGACGGCAACAACAGCAACAGCTTCCCGGCCGGCAGCCACACGCCGCACACCACGACGCAGCCGCACACGCCGACGCCGACGACGACAACGACGCCGCTGAAGGTGGAGAAGCTGCTGCAGTCGCCGATAGCGCGGCTGGACGCGCGCAAGAAGGAGAGGCGGAAACAGCGGCCCAACTCGCTGGAGTCCAGTGCCGAGAGCGAGGCCAGCGGCATGGACGTAGACCCAAGTGGAGGCAATCCCGGCCAGGTGGATGCCGTCTCCAGCACGGCCAACTTCAAGAGTCCCCTCAGTGCCCTCGGAATGGGGGACAGCAACGACGCGAATGCCGGAGGATGCGACAAGCAGGTAAGTTCAGCTTGGGCTCAAGCAGAGAGGCGATAGCAAGGCAAACGCTGCAAATAATAGGAACACCCGCCTACTTCACCACCACCACCCTACCGCCACCTACAACAACTACAACTACCCTATATACCCGCCACCAACACCAACAACAACACCACCACCAACCACTCCTTCTCTTCTTCTTCTTGCCCATCTGTCTTGCAGTCGAAGAAGAAGCGCAAGCGCTGCGGCGAATGCGTCGGCTGCCAGCGCAAGGATAACTGCGGCGAGTGCGCCCCCTGCCGCAACGACAAGAGCCACCAGATCTGCAAGCAGCGACGCTGCGAGAAGCTCACCGAGAAGAAGGTAAGTAACCAGCAACCAGTTGCCATTCACAGAGTCCCTCCTTCCCTTCCTCCATCTCTGTCTGTCAATCTGCCCATGGGCCATTCTGGCCATTCAGCTCGGGCTCAGTTGATTCCCAGGCTCACAGCCAGGTCCAGAGTCAGAGCCAGAGCCAGAGCCTGAGTCAGGCTTACGCGCATCGAGCCACTCATTCATTCAGAAAGAAAAAAGAAGGTTACTCAATGAAAATCGCGACAACGGTGCCTTGCACAGTGGTTAAATTCAATTACGATTAATTATGCACAGCACTAAGATTTATTTTATAACGACCTAATGATAATGGGGCATTCTTGGTAACTATCATTCTATGATAATCATATGCAACATACTATATAATAATTACACTATATTAAACTGGTTTTCAAGGACAGCTGAAAGGGAATACAAGAAGTGAATGTTCTTGAGCGAGGGTAGAAAGGGATACTTAAAAGAGTTATTGAACAATTATATTGAAAATAGGTTAGAATAGGTTAGAATAGGTTAAATAGGTTAGGCATTTATGGTAGGCTGGGAAATATCGAGAAGCAGAGCTGACTTTTTGGGTCTGCAGAGAAAAGAAAGATTTTGAAAGCTAATGAGCTTCTAAAATAATGAAAACTTTTTTAGAGGTGCTGAAACTATCTATGTTTGCTGTTGTTTTTCATATGAAACATCGATTGTTTTCAATGTACCATCGATGTTTCTGCAGCTCTGGTACTAATAATAAAAGTTTACAAAAATTACTCTTTACTTATTTTAAATCTTTAAACTACTTGATACTTTCTCTGTCATATACTAAAGAAGAACCGTCTGTATAATATCAAGAACAACTTAAGTATTATAATCAATTTCAAATTAATTATTATATAAATTACATCGTATTTTCTAAATCGTATGTGGAATAGGAGAATAGGATACATATGTACATATGTTATATTCAAAACCAATTTATATCCATACCACACATATATAAAATTATAAAGATATCTGAAGAGACCTTTTTCATTTACAATTTCTCTTTCTAACTTAAAAATAGTTTTGAGATCTTCACAAATTTCTTAAGTTCTTCATGTTATATTAACACTAAAATCAGGGCCGTAGCGACGGCTTTAACGGGCCCCTGTGCAATACTACTCGGGCCACTAGTTAAAATATTGTATTTTAATTAATGTTTATTATTTTGAATATATGGCATTGAATTGTCTAAAAATATTCCTATTAAAACCTTTTCATAATTGATAATTGGAGGCCCCTGGCAGTTGAGGAGCCTTATGCATCTCACACCTGCACATAACTAGCTACGGGCCTGACTAAACTATATATGATGTAAGATATTGATATACGTATATTGTAAACCTACTTATGACTAAATATATCAATCCTATACCATCTCAGTTGAATCCTTCTACCACTTCAAAAAATATTCACCACGTCTCCCTTGACACTGAGCCCACTGTGCCTCCATTCAGCCTCAGCTGCAGTCAGTGCAAACTGGTTCCTGCTGCCTCTGTTGCTCGCGGTCTTTCGCTCCAGCGGTCACTCACTCAAGATTTATGTCAGCCTCGGCCAACAACAGATGTTCCATCTGCGTTCGCGGCCAGTGCAATTTAATGCGCCCATCCGCCGTTGCATGTGCAAGTGCCACGCCCCCTGCAGCCTGCCTGCCTTAACTAGTAACCTACAAGCAGACCTCACTGCCTGCCAGCCTCCTTGTATGTGTGTGTTTGTCTTTGTTTGTGTGTGTGAGTGCTTAAGTACTTGCGTACGTGCAGTACCAGTACACAGGGAGGCATCTGCGTTGCATCCTTCGCTTCGTTTGCCACTCGGCTGCAGCTTCCAAATCACTTAGGCAACGGAGGCAGGAGTGCGTTCGTCCTGCCGCAGGCTGCGCACATCCTTAAGGAAATCAGGTTACACACACTGACTGAGGCTGCGTCCATTTGGGAGCTCAAGTGTTGTTGCTTTTCTTCTGATGTCTTTATGAGAGGGAGATGGAGAGAGAGAGAAAGAGAAGGAGAGAACGAGAGAGAGGCTGCTTGACAAGTTCATTGGCCGATGCACGGCAAGGACGAGGGCAGAGGCAGATGCAGATGAAGTTGCACATACAAATGCAGATGCAGATACAGAGATACACACACACACACAACTGCAACTGCAACTGCAAACAGCTGCAAAGATTTGATTTCTTTCTCCTGCGGCACTTTTCGCCAGCGCTCTCTCTGTCTCTTCTTCTCTCCTGTCCCTTCCTCTCTCTCTTCTAATGCTCTTCTGCTCTACTGTTCTTGTTGTTGTTCTTGCTCACGTATTTAGTCAAAATCTTGAAATTAAGGTCATGTCCACAGCTGAATGCGCTGCCAGTTGGACGCAGAAAGAAGCAAACAAGTAAGAATAACAACAACAATAACAATAACAACAACAACGACAGCAGCAGCAGCAGAGGCAGCAGTAATAACAAGAACAACAACAAACAACAACAGCAATGCCAATATGCCGTACGAAATAAAACAACAATAAAAACGATAATAACGAAACGAGGCAGCAACAAAAGAAAAGCAAACGTCGTTCACAGCCGCCGCCTGCAGGAGCAGATGTTCACAACTCACACACACACACAGACACACACAGAGAGAGAGACAGACATAAATAAATAAGCGACTGCGCAACGTTTTGTCTCGCTGCCACGATCAACGCCAGCGGCAGCAGCAGCGCAGTCAGCGACGGCAGCAAACAGGAAACCGAAAAAGAAACGAGCACGTTGTGCACAGCCGGCACAGGCTGTGTGTGTGTGTGTGTGTGTGAGAGAGAGAGAGCAGGAGAGAGCGAGGCAGATAGAGCCAGAGATAGGCAGCCAGGCAGGCAGAGAGAAAGAGGATGAGCGCGAGCGCGCGCGACTCTGCCGCTCTCACAATTAAGCAGGAGGTTGACAGGCGGCAGCGACAGCGACAACGACGTCGACTGCGACAGCGGCAGCGACTGCGCCTGCGTTGCCTGCGACTGCGTCACAAAAGGTTGTCAAACAAGAAAATGGCACGCAAAAGCAACGCAAGGCAGCGCAGTCGCTATCCGCTATCTCTGCCGGCTGCGCTGCCTGCCTGCCCCTATGCCTCGCCCCTTTGCCCTGCTGCCCCCAACGACGATGACGACGCTGACGACGACGACGACGACGACACACATAGATAAAGTTGTAAATTTGCAGTCGGCTGTGCCATCAGTTGACATGTCAATACACACACACACACACACATACACACGCAGACACACACATAAACTTGCAGCTCTTCCTTCCTTTGGCGCTTTATTTTATTTTATATCTTCCTCTGCTTTATCATCGTTGTTATTGTTATTATTATTAATGTTGTTGTTGTTAAGCGAATTCGATTGCTTAATGCTTGCAACACTAGACAACCAAATAGTTAAGATTGAGAGAGAGAGAGACGGACTGAGATAAAGAGAGAACGAGGGAGACAGAGAAAGAGAGTTAAGTAGTATTTAAAGCTAAGTTCATTTGACTTAAGCTAAGCTAAGCTTTATTAGGTCTGTCCCTGTAAAAACTAAACTGTTCTTTAGCAAGAATTATTTTATTCATTTTCGGGTTTTTGGCAATCTAAAAAAATTAATATTTCATATATTTTCATATTAATATTTAGTATGACCGTCTTAAAAAATAACCTTACCAACATTTTTAACTCAATACAGTTTTATTATAAACAATTTATGTTTTTATCAAATGATTTAAATGATTCCATTAAGAATAATTTCAACTTATAAAAAATAATCTGTCAACTTTGTGGAGTCTAACACACCGCCTTCTGTCTGCTTCATGCATTTGAACAAAGTCTTTTACACTTTTTTGACAACTTCCATTGATCGAAGAATAAAATAACATGAGAATCATACTTGAGTATATCAATTGTTGAAGTTTGCATTAGAATGCATTCAAATGTTATCAGATTCTAAAATGATTTTAATTATTTCGTTCTACAAAAAGAGGACGCAAACAGTTGGCATGGAGATAACAGGACCGTATTGCCTTAGATATTTAAAATAATTGATTTCGGCAAGAGAATAAAGAAACTTTAAAAAATGTTGAAGTTAAAAACAAAAGGCCTGTAAAAAAATATACATATATAATTCCAAATAGTTAACGGTTTGTCTGTGCTTCAACTTTTTGCTTGGTTTCTTTATAAATAATTCTCGTGCGGAAATTAATGATGTGAAATCGAATTTAGTTTCCCTTCATTAATGCTATCCATATTTAATGCAGAGAGTTCTTCCAGTTTGTTTCAGTTCATTAACTGATCCCTGCAATTGCTTAGCTCTTTTATCCTTTTTAAAACTTTACAAATGTTTCACACTTCATATATTCACATATTTATACATTTTCATTCATTTTGCATTCTGCATTTTATAAACATTCATATTCTTGTCTCTCTCAATAATTTATTTTCCCAATTTCGTCTTGTTCCTTCCCCTTTCGCGTAAGTTCTTGCTCTCTCTCTCTCTTTGCTGTTGTCTTGGCCAGCCACAGCTGCTCGTCATATAATTTGGTCACTTCATCGCGTTCGATTGGGGATCAATGCACTCTTCGACACTCTCTCCCACTCTCTCTCCTCTCTCTCTTTTTCTGCGACTTCTTTCTGCGGTATTTCTTTCCATTCGCGTAATTCAAGCTGCCTGTGCTGTCTTTAAGTTTCAGTTTCATTTGCAGAAGTATAGAGGAGGGAGGGAGGGGGGATAGTCACTGTTCTGCTCACACTTCCAGGCTGAAGGACTTCACAATCTCGTTCTTCTTCTTCTTCGTTTAACTTTCACAAATCGGAACGAAAATAAAATAAAGTATAAAGAAAAAAAAAGTATAAAACGCCGCGAGCACAAGTCATTAACTTGGCTATTTGAATTGGGCCCTGTCCACGCTCTTCTTTCCACTCCCCCCCCTGCCCGCACTTCTCACCTCCTGCTCCCTACCTCTTAAGGATGCTTCCTGTCTGTCGCAGTTTCTTTGCGACGTGCCTCGGCCTGCCCTGACTGAGCCTTAAATATGCAGTTTTCTTAGGAATTTTCTCATTAAAACGTTCGTTCTTTCGTTTCTTTTTTCTGCTTCTTCTTCTTCATTTCTTTCTGCAAATAAGGCAAATCAACAGCAACAACAACAACAACAAGAGCAAGAACAAGAGTAAGAGCAACAACAACAGAGTGAAGAGCAAATATTAAAAGGCGTCTGGTCTAAAGAAAGTCGCCAAAAGCGACAACAAATCAACCCTGACAGGGGCAGGGTGAGGGAGTGGGGGGTTGTTGCTGGTTTGAGTGATTGACTTGGTTTGCTCTTGTCTTCCCACTTACACCCTCTCTCCTCTCTCTCTCTCTGTAAAGTTATGCGCATTGTCCTTGGCTCGTAATAGTCCAGCCCAGGAAGACTCTTCATCATCTTTCTCTCTTCCTCTCTCCCCTCTCTGCCCGCTTCTTCTGCTCTTTCAATTTCACTTTTGTGGCCGCAGGACACACTCAGCTCAGCTCTGTGTGGCAACTACATCAAACTAAATGCACTCCCTGCTGCAGCAACAACTAACTAACTAACCCCAAGTCCAAGTCTAAGCTAAGCCAGCAACTTAAAGGTTTCACCTCATGCATACGAAATGCTGGCGAAATGCATCCACTAAGTATGCTAGATGGTGGGATGGGAGGGGAGTGGGGGTAGTTGGCATAAATGAGGGTGAAACCAGGAGTGCATTGCTCCTACTTGAGCACACACACGCACACACACACACACCTCGTTCGTGACATACTCCCCAAGCAAGCCAGGCAGCAGCAGCAGCAACACCAGCATTCGTCCTCGTCCTCGTCAGCTTCAGCGTGCTCGTCCGCCTTCTCTTCCATCTCCTTCTCCTTCTTCTCCTCTTCCTTCTCCTCCCCTTCCTCAGTGCTGCCTCAGGCACTGTGGCACACATCCACAGCGTGAATCCACAGGCAGCGCTCGCATTTTGGCACGTTGGCTTTGGCCGCACAACCAGGCAAACCAAGCAGCACACACACACTGACACACCACACACACACACTGGCATACAAGCACATACAGGCACACACTCTGGCACACTCACAGGCACACTCACAGGCACACACACTCGCACACACTCTCGCTGATAATGAAGCACAAGCTGAAGCTCATCACCGACAACATTTGCTCAAGTATCAAGTGTGTGTGTGTGTGTGGCTTCCTCTAGGTGTGTGTGTGTGTGCTGCAGCTGTGTGTGTGTGTGTGGCTTTGTGTTGTGCAATCTGATACCATGTGGTGGTTGCCTCCTCCTCCTTTCCCTTCTCCTGCTGCTGCCACGCTGCTTGGCATATCCAGTTGCAGCACCTTTGCCGCCCCCACTCTGCCTCCCCCCCTCTCTCTCTCTTTCCCTCCACCTCTCTCCCTCCCTCTGCTATCTGCCTTGCTGGCGTGTTAAATTTTTTATCAATTCTTTTGGCAGTTTTCTGCTATTTTTCTGGCCATAATTGACGCTTATGGCCAGTTGAGGCACAGAGTCTTGCTTCAATCATTCAATTTGTTGCTGCAATACGCACTGAGATATCAGTTGGAGTATGTGTATGTGTCTGTATGTGTGTGTGTGTGTAATATGCCTTGCGGCACTCTCGAGTTCATTGCACCAAAAAATGCAGAAAACACGAGTCCAGTTGCAGACTCCGTTTGCTGGCTCTGCTTGCCACAAATCCGATTGAATTTTGTTTTATTTCCTTTCCCTGCTCTCTGCTCCAAATGCATATTCAACTGTCGATACGCACACACACACACACACACACACACGCACTGGGATTGAGACAAACATCTGCATTTGTTTCTCGCCTGCCTGCACATCTGCTCGCATTGTTCTTCCCTCTCTCACTCTCTCTCTCGCTCGACATTTTTCCTGTTTTCTTTGCTGAGCCTCAGCTGAGCCTGACACTGGCATTGGGACGGAGTCCTGCTCCTACTCCTGCTCCTGTTCCTGTTGCTGCTCTAGGATTTAAGCCAAACGTGCCGCATTTGTGCTGCACTTACTTTGCCCCATGTGTGTGTGTGTGTGTGTATTCATGCAATATTATTCATATTATACACACACATTCGTAACCACATAAATATCTCTCCTCTTTAAACATAACGCACATATATCGTTTATACAAACGAAATACTTGCCCGATAGACGAAACTATATTTATAATACATTTCTCTGTGTGTGCGTGTGTGTGTGTGTAGGAGGGAGGGGCAGAGGAACTGCAAGTTTTAAGCGGCTTATGCACTGCATAATTCCAATATCCCTCTTTCCCTCTCACTCCTCACTTACTTTGCTCTGCACTTCCCTCTCTCTGTCTCTCATGTCCCTCGCTCTCAAAATTGAAATGCACACTTTAAATCATAAATTACAATTGGACATATATAATATTCTTTTTGGGATTTGTATACCCTGTAAAAGGGCAGAAAGGCAGGTTAAGATAGCAAATATTTAAGGAACTCACGCTAAACATATTTCTTACCAGAAAGAAAGGTTACCTTTGTACCATTACAATAAAGCTGGAGAAACATCGATATTTGCTGAGGTTTTTTACTTCAGCTCTAGCTTGCAGGGTCCTACATATATCCTCTGATCGTTCCTATACTAGTGATATATGTATATAATGATGCTCAATTTAATATAATTGTGTGTATTCAATATGAGGTCTAACTTTGATTGGCACAGTTAAGTTAAGTTGTATCAAAACTGCTCTTCATACAAAAACCTTTATTTCAGCCAATTGTTTCTATGATTCCTAATTATTCTTATATGTTATATTAGTCTGATTTTTATAAAATTTGATATGCATGTTATGTATTCAGAAAAAGGTCTGATGTTGTAAGTTTGAAAATTGAAAAATTACATTCAGATAGTTATAGACCTAAGAGACTAGTTTGCAGAGAGAAGGTCGCACAGAAGGCCAGACACATATGTGTACATGCCTAGTTTGACTGCCTTGTTGATGCTGATTCAGAATATATTATATATATATATGTAGGATCGAAGATGTCTCCTAAGATGGATTGCAAACTCCAGACCAAAATTAATATAATCTCTGCAAGGTTATCTCAAAATATATATCCTTAAACTCAAAATGAAAAGTTTTTTAAATGTTGTGATTAGTTTCCTAATCAATCTTAGTTTAGAATAAGTTTTTGTGTGCAGTTTCCTTGTTTATGCTTAATTTTGCTTAAATCTCTAATGTTTCTATAGTATTTACTAGTCTGCCATAACCTGCTCTGTAAAAACATTGTTCATCATCTGATTTTAATGAACAACAACAGCCATGGCTGTATATAAGAACTGCCCTGACAGGCAATTGGAAAGTGTTACTCCCACCGACATCTGCATTATATAAGCCATAATTCAGCCTAAACAAGTGAACATTTACATTTATTTTACACTTCCCAAAGATTATTAAGAATTATACCTTTAAGAGTATCTTTATTTTCATATTTTGCCCCTTCTCTAATTTAATTTTGATTTATTTCTCATGCAACGTTTTCATTTTGATTTATTTCCTTTTCTCTTCTTTCTGTTGCAGGAACCAAAAGCCAAGCCCGTATGTATTACCCTCATTTTCTGCATTTACATAGATATACATATATTGCATAAATATTCAACTATCGAACCCCCAAATGCGATAAGCAACTCCCTATTCCAAGAAGTTTCTAATCCCATTCCCAGTGCCAGTTCCGAGTTGACAGTCAAATATGAGTCAATATATCTTATCGCGAATGCTTTTTATGAACGTAAACATAACCATGCATAACTACAGCCAACTATATGGCATGTGTATGTACTATATCATATATATATTTAACTTGTAGCACATCGAAGTCAAAGAAGTTGTTTGTCCACTCGGCAACGTGTCGTCGCACAAGGTTTGGCGCGTTTGATTTGACCTTGAGGCTGCTTTAAAGTGGAAACCCCCAAGAAATGTTATGCAAATAGAGTGAAGTGGAGCTCTCTCTCTCTGTCTCTCCCTCTCCCTCTCTTTCTCTCTCTCTAGCATTGTTTGATACAGTTGTATCTGTATCTACGTGTTGTATCTATGCGCTGCTGTCCACGTTCTGTGGCAGTTTCAGTTCTTTTTCTCTTCTTTTTTTTTATCTGCCGCATAAATTAAATAATAAAACGTTTGTGTGTTGGTGCAATTCGATGCTGTGTGTGTGTGTGTGTCTGTGTGTGTGTGTGTGTGTGAGCTGTCTGTCTGTGCAATTGAATGCTTGCGACGGGCTGCAAATGTGGATGATGCTTGTTGTTGGTTTGCTGCTGCTGCTCTCTCTCCTCTACTGTTGCTGCTGCTGTTGCTGGTGGTTGATGATGACAATCATTCATTCCGCTAGTCGAAACTACACACACACACACACACACACACACACAGAGACAGACAGACAGCGCGAACTGGTCGCATTTATATACGTAAATCTGCGCTGATTATAATGCGTTGTTAAATTTTAATAAATAAATTTTCACATCCTTGTTAAGCGCACATTGAATGCGGCAGCAGCAGCAACAGCAACAGCAGCAACAACAACAACAACAGCAATGCATAACCACAGTGCACAACTCTGCATTGATTAAACAGTCTAAAAAAAAGACAGACAAAGTGCTGGCTGGCAAATGCAAATGAATGTTACATAATTAAAGAGAGAGAGAGGGAGAGCACGTTGCGTATACTTAATGTCTAATTTGCATGGCAAACGGGGCAGCCAAGCCTGCGTTAGCTGCGCTGTTAGCCTTGTAACTAGTTAAAGGACAAAAATGCCGCATTGTCACTGATGTAGAGAAAGAGAGAGGGGGAAAGGGAGAGAAGGAGAGAGAGAGAGAGAGGAAGAGAGAGGGAAGATACTAACGAGGCAAGTGCATTTTTCTTGCATTGCAAATGATTTTCGCAGTTTGCTCATTTTAATGAGACAAACTGACAAGCAGAGAGCAGAAAAGAGGGAGAGAGGCAGCATTAGAGAGGGAGTGAGCAGGTGAGGAAGGCAGGCAGAGAGGGGAGAGGGGCGAGGGGAGGCTGCAGCAAATGAGGTTAACAAGCAGCGCTGGCAGTAAATAGATACGCAATTAAGCATTCTTGTTATTGTTTATTAATAAACAACAACAAAGGCCAAAAAAGGAAGAAGTAGAAGCAGAGTGTGCCCGCTAATTGCCAAGAGCAACCAAGCAGCTAAGCGGGAGAGGGAGACGCAGAGAGAGAGAGAGAGAGAGGGAGGGAGAGAGAGGAGGGAGTGCGATTGCAGCGCAAAAAAGGGCAGGCATTTCAAGTAAGCGTTGCAGTTCAAGGATACAGATACACACACTGCCACACACACACACACACTAGCACATACTGTCACACTCTCACTCGCTCACACACACACCCCCTCTCCCTCTCTCACACGCACTCACACTCGCACACACATTAGCACATTTAACCCTTTTGCGCTTTGCATTTTCTATTTTTGAAGTGCATTGCGCCCCTGCCGGCACATTTCACTGCCCGCTGGCTCAATTTAAATACCAACGATGCATGGCACAACTGGCTTAAATACCCTGTAAACAGTGCGTCAGTGTGAGGCATATTGACGACACTCTATGCCAGTCAATACGCTGTGCAGCAAGGCGCAGCAAGCAGGCGAAGCTAGCTAAGTCTGTACTCAGTGCTGTGTGTTGTTGTGCGTATGCATGTGTGTATTGGTGTGCATATGCATGTGTGCAAGGTGCAATTGCAACACATTTTTCAGCTTGACCGACTCCCCGGGCAGCGCAGAGCGAGTGCAGTGCGACCCTTCGACAAATACAACTCGCACCCCAAGCAGCAAAAATGAATTGAAGCCGCTTGTCTACTTCAGGTTTCCCTCTCCTTCCCTTCCCCCCTTCGCTGTGCCTGACAGAGGGGTTGCCCTAGGTAAATACTGTGTGCAGGTCGCTCTCTGTTAGTTTAGAGGGTCAGCAGGTTACAGGTTACACTGCACTACACGCCTACACTGCCTAATTGCGGACCCCAAAACTAAGACTTCAATTTCTGTATCAACATGAAGCGCTCTCTCTGCTGTTGCTCTGAGGTTTGCAAATGTTGTTGCAAATCCGTTTAAGTCAGTCAGTAAAAGGAGAGGAAGAGAGGGGGAGTAGGAAAATGAGAGAAGGGGAGAAGGAGCAGAAACAACTTACAATTTCAATTTGAAAAGCGCAAAAACGAAAACCCCGAAACGACAAAAAATTCAAAGTAAAAGTTTACTTGGCAAGTGCCTATCAAGCAATAACAACAACAATAACAACAACAACAACAGCAACTGTAACAATAACACACAGTTTGCCGTATCTTTTGATTGCATTTTGACAACAACAACAACAACAGCAGCACCAGCAACAACAAAAGGACTCTCGGCATATTGTTACAAAAACAAAGCCGCACTTTGAAATCGATTTTTGATTATTTTGTGTTATCATTGTGAGCTGAAAAACATTGTTGCGCTTTACCCTGTACAGTGTGCCAAGAGCAGGGGTATATATGCTGGCAGTAGGTGTGGGTGTATAAACAGGGTGTACAGGGGTATATCTGATGCCAGTCAATGCTCCACTTCATCTGCTTTACTTTCCTTCCTCTATTTTCTTTATTCCCCTTTACAGGGCATCTTTAAGTCCACCCCCAACTCTGCACACACATACACACCCTCGCCTGCTCCAACGTAAATTCAATTTAATTTTCTTAAATATTATTTGAGGCAATTTCGCATGCATTACGCGTTGAGTTTGAAATACAATTTTTGTGTATTTCCTGCCCCGAAAAAAGAATATATTTTATCATGTTTACTTTCAATAACTTGCCTGCCAAGTGGCTGGGGCAGGGGAGGGGAGGGGGGCATGCAGCACCCAATTCTGAGTGGAATTGAATTCCGCGCGAGAGAGAGAAATATTGTTTTCCCTATTTATTTTATTTATAGCTGAGAGCCTTTTTGCATTTTTCACGGCTTTTGTTTGTCGGCGCAAATTGAAAACATAATTGAAACAATAAATTCGATGCTCCCCGTATCTCTCTCACTCTCTCCACTTGGGGCACAGACGGGTTAAGATTTGCCATTTCCGGTTATTCCAATCAGCAGAGGAAATTAGCTCGCCATACTTTTCCAATACAAGCCAAGCCAAAGAAGAAAAAAATCAATTTAATTTTGTTGATTTTCTTTTTGGGTTTTTTTCTCTTTCAAACTACAAAAGTTGCCAGTAAAGGGGGCGAGAGATAAGGGGGGTACTGCGACTTGTGGACTGCGACTTGGCTTGGCTTGTCTTGCCTTGGCTGGGCTGGTCTTGGCTTGCCTTGGCTGCTCTTGGGTGCTGGGCAACACGGGCAAACAAGTCAAGTCATTTACTAAAGTACGAAAGTCCTGGGCGTGCATAAACATCCCTTAACGGGGCGGCACCCCCTCACCCTAACCCCGTCCCCCTCATTCCTTGCCTGCTCAGCTGCTTCTGCTGTTGCTGCTGCTGCGGCGGGGGTGGTTTAGAGCAAAGAGCACAGGCACAAAATGTGAAGAAGGAACAACAAAATTAAAAAGAAATGTTTTCAAAAAGGCAACAGGAAATCAACAAGCAACAACAAGCAGCAGCAACAACAACAACCTGCACATAAAATGCGCTAAAAAATTTCACGTCACGTAGCTGACGCTGCCACTGCCCCTGCCACTGCCCCCACTTCTTGTTGTTGCTCGCTGCCTTGTCCAAACTGCGGCGTTACATAAAAATGCTGCAATAGCAGCGACTACAGCAGAACTTTGCACTTAGCACGCACTCACAGACTCACACACACACTCGTACTCCGCACACACACACTGACACCTGCCCCACACCCCCACACACACGTGGCATCAAACAATTTAGCACTGGCTGCCCCGCAGTTGCAGCAGTGCAAGCTTTGCTCTCCCTTGCTTTTTCTGTCTCTCACTCTCTCGAAGGACACGCAGCAGAGGCAGCAGCACAACAACAACTATGCAGGGGCAGGGGTAGAGGAGGTAGGGGCGGCAGAGGCAAGACACGCACGCATAAAGTAAACGCGCAATGGGCAAAAGCTTTGTTGCTGCTGCTGCTGCTGTTGCTGGCGCTGCTGGCAACATCATCAGCTATGCAAACAAATACGCATAAATATGCACACTCACACATACTCACACACACGCACAGCACACTCAGCAATATGCTCACGCACTCTTTCAATGCAGAACTCAGCACGCACAACAGCAACAACAACAACAGCAGCAAAGGCAGCGACAACAGCAGCATGAAAAATGCTGTTAGCTAACGGAAACATGTGCAAATAAGGCGCCTTGGCACTCTACACACACTCCATACACACTCCATACACACCCCTGCCACACCCCCTCAGCTGCCACCTGCCACTTTGGGGCACGCTTTGAAGCCTCTGCTGCTGCTTACGCATATTGCGTATACGCAGCGTGAAGCACATTGCAATGGCTACAGCCACAGCAGCAGCTGCCCCGCCTACTGCTACTGGCACTGGCTGCATTTCTTTGCCACTCGCCACTCGCCACTCACCACTTGCCACTTGCCACCGATGACGACGACTTTGCTGCCTCGAGTAGTTTGAGCAAACATTTGCATACGGCGCACTGTCACCCTAACATCAAGTGACTGCAGCCCGGCTATATATACCCTGGCTATGCGTTATATATAGTCTATATACTTGGCATTACCCTCGTCACTGCAGTTGCCTCCATCTTCGTCTTGCTGCATTTCTATTTCTTGCCACGCTGCCCTTCTCTGCTTCTCTGCTTCTCCTGCCGATTGTCGCCTTTGATAAAAACTGATGCTGCTGCTGTTGCTGCCTTGTTGTTGCTGCTGTTGCTGCTGTTCGTGCCGAGCTACTTTGTCGTTGTTAATTATAAAAATGTTCGCATTTTAGTTTGAGCAGTGGGGGGGGGCAGGAGCAGGGAAAGGGGACACGCAGTCAGTTCTGCTAGGCAACGCTCGAAAGTATGCTACACTTTTCCGCTGACGCCTTGGAAGTCGCTGCACATAGCGCGCTGTATACACGACTATATACACAGTCTATATAGAAATGTATGTAAACATGTTTGTACAAATTGCAAGCAAGCATTTTACGCCAAAGCAGGGGCAGCACTAGCAACAGGGGCGTGGCAGGAGGGGGAAAGAAAGGCAGCACAACAAAAGTTTAAGAAAAAGAAAACTGTGCAAATAAAACTTTTTGCTTTCCTTGGCTTTGCTTCCCTACCCCCAACCCCGCTTCATCGCTCATGCCTTTCATGCTTTGGGAAAAGTCCTTGCCAAGGGTAAATGCAAAATTCAGCGTGGCAAGTAGCAAGTGGCAAGCACAAAATTGAGAAAAGTATGCGTGGCGTGGCGTGGCCAAAAGATGTAGAGGAACAAAATAAAAATGCCAAAGCAAACGGAGTGCAAATAAAATGGCGAACTGAAGGCAAGACGAAGGACAAGAGAGAGAGAGAGACAGACGGACGGACAGGCAGGATAAACAGCAGCAGTTGGAGGAGGAGGAGCAGCAGCAGAGAGGGGTGTGGCAAGAAACGGAGCTGAAGGCAGCTTTGATTCTGGGAAGACTCTGCTGCAGATGTGGCAAGGCGCCAAGGAGAGCGTGCGCTGCTGATGCTGCAGCTGCCCGAACGCTTCACTGCACTTGACTATTATTGAAGTTACGCCAGGCTGCCCCTGCCCCTGCCCCTGCCACTTCTTCCCTCCCCCCTCTCACTCTGCTGCCTTTTCCCCTGCACAACTGCAGCACGGGATTGAGTTGTTGCCAGCAAAACTTTCGCCTTTGGGGCTTTTGCTAGCACAGTTAGCAGCGGCACTGGCAGCAGCAACATCTTCTCTGCAGCAGCTACTCCCTCCTCCCCCTTCCTGGCTCCACTGCCTGCCTCCTGCCTCTGTTTGCTGCAGCGTCCTTTGCATATTTGAGCGCGCGACTCGCTCGCGCCTTGCTGCCTCTGCTGCCTGTGCCTTGCTGCCACTTTTTGCATTTTTTATGTGTTGCTAGGTCATTGTACGTACAAAAGCCACTTTTACTGCGCCACCAATAGCAGCAGCAACAGCAGCAGCAGCAGCAGCTGCAACGCCAGCAACAACAATAAATATGCAGGCACCTTCATTGCTTGCTCGACTTGCTGTTGCTCTGTAGAAGAAGCTGCGCTTCCCTCATTGATCTTCCCCTTGCGCTCTAGCTCTACCTACTCCCTTCTCTACTTCACCCACTCTCTAGTCGTGCATACCCTACACAGTCTACTTGCAACAGCAACTGCACTGAGAAGACTCTGACTGACTGCTGCCCCAACTTAAAGTTACTCTACAAACCAAGCTATACTTCCCTCTGCCTTACTCATCTCTTTCTCTCTCTCTCTCTCTCTCTCTCCTTTCTACTGCCTCCTCTTTAGTCGCGCATACCCCTCGCCTGCAGCTTGCAACATGCAGCACGCTGTGGAGCAACTTTTCGTACTGCCAAATTAAACAAATTTCGAGTCAAAGCGAGTTTTTCATCGTTTTTCTTTTTGGTCAACTTTGCTGCATTTTTAATGCATTGCCAGTGGAAGGTGGGAGCTGGAGGTGGGCGTGGCTTGCACTCCACTGTAGACTGCATCAAACGAATTTCGAATTTGCATATCTTGTTGTCGTTTGTCGAGAAGTTTTCGCGTTGCCAACTTGCCACCGATTGTTGCAATGCATTTTTCATTTGACAAATCCACACACAGATAAATCATTTGTACGGCAAATTAAAAATTAATGCAATGTCATGAGGCAGCCTCCTCTCTCTCCCCTCTCTTCGCCCACTTCTCCTCCTCCTGCGCTGCCCGCTTAAAATGGCCGCCACAAAATGCAGCTTCATCCTGGGCCAGAAATTAACCGTATAAACGCGTGCGGGCACAAATATTTTTATCGATTTTCCTGCTCAAATGCAGGCAATGAAATTGCGTTGTTGTTGTTGTTGCTGCTGCTGCTACTGCTGCTGTTATTGTTGTTGCTGCTGCTGCTGTCTATTTTTTTTATTTGCAACCCCAAAAACGAAACGCGTCCGGCAGAGTTTTTATTTTCATTTCACATTTCGTTTTACTTCTATGTTTCGCATCTCATCTCCTTCTCTCGTCTCTCTCTCTCGTCTCTCTCTCTCTGCACGCACTTTTAGAAAGCAGCAGAAAAAGCAGTGGAAAAACTGAAAAATGAGCCAGCATAGTGCGTGTGTGTGAGTGTGTGTGTGTGTGGGCTGTGGCCAGCAAAGCAAAGTAAAGAAAAGCAAAAAAATTCGCAATGAGGGTTGAAAATAAATTGCTTTTAATTTGATTTCAACTCAATTAAATCTACAAAATGGAATTTCAAATTAATTCTTTGCTACGCATCCTTGCCGCAGCCTTGCACGCATCCTTGCAGAATCCCAGGAGAGGAGAGGGAGAGGTGGGAGGAAGTGGGGGAAAGGGACACGGACTGACCACAGTCAGTGTGCTCTTTCTCATTAAGCAAATAGCTGCAAAAACTGTTTTCATTTGGCACAGAAAACTGCAGCATAGCTTGCTTGTAACTAATTAGGATGAGGATATATGGGTTGTATGGTATATTATATGGTATATAAGGCTGATAAAAAGAAGAAGAAGATATAAGGCTGATTCCCCCAAGGCATTGCCCGCACAGCTGTCGCTGATTGTGGGATGGAGCTAATGGTCTGGCAAGTTCTTTTATCTTTACTCGTTGGAAAGTACTTTGATTGAGAGTTAGGAATCATGTTACTATAGATAAACATTTGCTGCAACTGTAACTTAAGGTGTCTATAGTTAGCTTATCAATAGCCCAAAATAGAAGGGGTGTTCTGACTCGTAGACTTTCGATCTTCTATCCCAACTTTATCAATTTGCACATTCAAGCGAATCAGAGAAACGCAGAAAAAAAAAATCATGTTATGTTATATGTTATAACTATATTTAAAGGTATCTGCTTTGCTGTGGCTTTTTAACTTCCCCTCTTGTTCTCTGCTTTCTCTCTTTTTCTCCTTCTGGCTGCATTTGTCTTTCCTTCTTGTTCTTCCTTTGCCAAGCCCTGAAAGAGTGTAAGGAATCACATTTCTATATGTTTTAGTTAGCTATGTCTTTAGCTCAAGGTTTCTACTGTCTATTATCTTTCTTTCTTACTTTATCTGTCTCTCTTACTGCCCCTTCTCTCTCTCTCTTTCTTCTCTCTTTTACAATTCCTTTGCAACTTGACTTTGACTGCATTTCGAGTAACTCTTTTGGCATTTGCCTCACAGCACTCGCTCTTTAATCTCCGTGTCCCTCCTTTCTCTTCTTCTTTCTCTACCTCTGCCTCAATCCTTTCTCCCCTCCCCCTTCCCCCCTCGACAGGCAAATTGTGTCACAATGCAGCTATAAAATGTTGCCCAGCTTACCCCTTTCTGTGCTCTTATTTTCATTGGTTTGCCTTGTGGCTTCTGCCTCAGCTACCTCAACAAACAATGAAATTGCCCCGTAACACCTTCCCCTCCCATCTTCCACCTCTCCTCTGGCCGGTCTGTTGCTCTCCCCCTTGTTGCCACAGCCTGAACTTGACCTTGATAAATTTTGAAGTGAGCTTTTTAGCACATATCAAAACGGTAACATCTCAAGGGGGCACTCGAGACAGAGAGAGAGAGAGAGGGAGAGACATGGCTATGGGGGAGTAAGGTAGTTAAGTCAAAGTGTCGGCATTGTCGCCTCATCAAGAGGACCCCCCACCCCCTTCGCCTAGGTTGCAGCTACGCTCCCCAATTCGCCGCGCTTTGACATTGAAAACATTTCGCATCTGAATCGACGATGACGCATTTTGCCAACCCCCAACCCCCGAAAATGGCACTAGCTACGTGTGTGTGATTGTGTGTGTGTGTGTATATATTATATACTAGTCGTATATACCCGCTACAGGGTTGGCTGCCATTGCGAAAAACCCACCCCCAACTGGCAGAAGTCAACCCCCGAAAAAAGGCAACACAGGCGGAAAAAAAAGACGCACAGCCACAATCAAAATGTGATATACGTAAATCCTGCAGGAGAAGGCTTTCCCTCTTCCTCTGCCTGTCTCTGTCTCTCTCTGTCTCTCTCTCTCTCTCTCTGCCTGCTACAGTGAATCATCAACAGCCTGGCGAATATTCCAGCAACACCTAACGCCGCCAGACAGCACCAGGCAGGCAGCCAGGCAGTTAGTCATTTAGTCCGTCCGTCGCTTAGTCACGCAGTCTTCAAGGACATCCGCCAAGGGGAGAGGAAGAGGGAACGAGGGCGCAAGGCTAATCACACCCAGCCCGCCCACACGCTTTACACTGTGTGAAGGGTCCCCAGCGAAAGTGATAATCAAAATAAACAAAGATTAACATTGCATGTCGCTTCCTGCTTCCTGTTGCCTTGGGACGTACCTCCCTTCCCCTCCACTTCCCCCGCACCCCTCCCATCTGTCTGTCCCTGTCATTGCCACTGCCACTGCCTCTGCCTGCTCCTCCCCCTCTAGAAAGGTGTGTTTAACCTTGAAAAAGGCGGACTATGAAAATCGATTTTCTGCCTATGGCACTGCGACAACGACTTTTCCTGTTTCTCCTGCTCGCCTTCCTCTTAACCTTGTGCTATTCCTGCCCCTCCCTCTCTTCGTCTGCCTCTTTATACCTTTTCTAGCCTCCCTTATTTCACCCCCCTCGGCAAAGGGTTGCTGGCCTGAAAATAATTAATATTTTTGGCATATTTCCTGCTTGGAGCAGCAGGTCAAGGTTGCCTTGCCTTGCCTTGCCTTGCCAGTTGAATGACCCAAATGAAAGGCAGCAGAGCGAAAGAGAGCGAGAGGGAGAGTGAGAGGGGTAGCAGGGGGCAGCTGGCAAGCTTTGATGAGGCACCTCAGCGGTGCAGGCACAGCGCAACAAGTCGGCAAGGCAAAGCAAAGCGAGACGAGGCCCTAAAGACGCGCAGCAATACATCAAGCAGCGAAGGGTTGCCGAAAGCCTAACAAACACACACACACAGTAAGGCAGGCAGGCAGACACATACACACAAGCTCACACACAGCTACACACACACACTTACAGTCAGGCAGCCACGCACATTGCGAGCTGCCCAAAAAGCGTTCGCAACTTTTTATGGGGAGCCCATTGGCTCATTATGATGACGATGCCTGTTGTTGTTGTTGTTGCTGTTGTTGTGGTTGCTGGCGGGACTTGCAGGGGGAGAGAGTGGGGGGGATGTGTCATAAAAGGCGCAACAGTCGTCTATAGGCGTCTGCATGTGCGGGCTTTCGGCATTTTGATAGGGCTACTCCGACTTCGCTGCTTGTGCTCATTTCTTCTCTCACTCGGCACCTACCCGAAATCCACTTGGCCTAGGTCAGGTTCACAGCAGTGACTGTGTGTGCGTGTGTGTGCGTGCCTCTTCTCTGTGTGTGCGTGTGTGTGCGTGTGGCCTTTGCGGTTTTGCCTGACTGCGCTACCTGTTGCACACTTGACTCGCTTTGCTGTCGCCGCAGGCACTTTTTGCTGCCTCCTCGACTTGCCAAATTGCGTCTCATTATGCTGTCGCAGCTGCTGCTGCCTCAACAACAACAGCAGCAGCAACAACAACAGCAACAGCAGCAGCAACAACAATAACAACAACTAATAACGGCAATTAAGTCAACATGCATTTTCAGTGGGCTCTGCTCCGAGTTAATAAAGCCAACTTGGCAGCAAAAACGTGGCAAAAAATTGATTCGAAATTGATTCGATTTTTTGTTCTTTGCTTTGTGGGCGCTGCTCATAAACTGTCAGCACCGGTAAAAGAAGGAGCCGGAAGCAGCTGCCAGCCACAGTCTGTGTCTGCCTCTCTGTCTCTCTCTATGTCTGTGTGTGTGTGTGTGTGTGTGTTTGCTGGCCTATTTTCTGGCCAAATTCTGGCGGCGCTTTTTGTAGGTCGCCGGCCTCGTAATGAGCGTCGGTTCTCAGCGACAACTTCGGCTAAGTTCGCAAAAGATTTGTTTGTGTTGTGTAGGAGAAAGTTTATATGAGTGCTAGAAGCTCTCTCTGTGTATGTGTGTGTGTGTGTTTGTGTGTGAAGGCTAAGGTTAACGACTTGTCACAATGCCTCAATCATGTCTGCCCCTACTGAGCTTTGCTGCCTTCACTTCCTGCGTCAAGTTATCTTGTCTAGTTAAGGAATGAGATATTATATATAGACAATCTACGCTATATAAGCTGTGATTTAAAGGGAATTTTAATCATACAACGGGAATTTTATATACAACATAAGCTTTAATTTATAATAAACCTGCTATATTAGGTGCTGAAACGCCCTACTCTACATACTTACAGTATGTCCAGCGTTGCCCCGCATGACATGTGCAACACAAGCACGGCACCTTATCGAAATCAAAGGCATAAGTTTAATCAATCCATCTAAGAATGCATAAGAAACACTCGACTGATAGTGCAGCTCAGCAAGAATACAATAGATATTATAGGTTGTAGTACAGATGCCATCTTTTAAATTCAATAAAGCGAGCCTAATTAAACAGAGTTTCTACTAGTTATGTTTCACTTTGATTTCCGTGATGTTTTTGTAGATGAAAGTTGAAACAATCATCATGTTTGAATTTGGAAGAAGCTTAATGTCAGATTATTGCTTGCGTCAAGGCGAAGTTATATTTTAATTTAAGAGTATTCTTAATAAGGTATTAAGATCAATTTACCAATCTGGCAGTAGATTAGCTTAGTGTCCATTCCTAAGGCTTTAGTCAAGTTGTCTTTGCCCTTCTTACTTTCAAGTCCTGGTGTAGTTTTTGAAATTTGTTTTCTGGAATAAAAACCTCGTTTAGTTGCTTTTTACCATCTCATCATCATTTCAACATCCTCTGTAGTAAAGTTTAAATACAAATTTAGCATGACTTACCTATTATTGTCATCAGCTCAGTTTGGTGTCAGATAAAATATTTTAGTTTACATTAAAAAAGTGTAGGTTCTTGGGAAAAATATTATTTCTATGTAAAACTTGGTTTAAACAATATTATTCTGATAATTCGGTTAAGTATTAATTTACACCTTTTTAACTGACCGTGAGTGTATAACTATTCAATGCAATTGTTGTTTCAAAAACAAAACAATCTTTAAAGTAAGAAGATTGTTTAAGTTAGAAGAAGTTTGCAATGTCATGCCTAAGTCAAATCCCATTTCTTGTTTATCATTCTTTCTATATGTATAATAAAGTTTAATTTACCAATTTGTACCTTAATAGTCTCTCAATCTATCAGTAAACATCGTATTAGTTTATTTGTGTCTATACGTAAAGATTACTTGTTATATTTTTCGCTATAGGACATTTTTTATAAGGTGAATCATGTATGATCGTATAAAGTCTCTTTGAGGTGAGGTTTATTATATCTGGCAAACTTATCCATTATTCTAATTATCTTATCCTCGTCGGACATTTTATTAGTACACATTCTACCATTGCTCATCACTTTAAATAGTTTCTGTAATGTTTTCTTGCAGACAAAATCTTAACCTTTGTATTAATCTTAATCTCTTTGTATTAATCTTTCTGCTCAAACAAGTCAAGGGACTTACTTCATTTTACATTTATGAAGTTTTAAAATTCCTCTACACTTTAAATAGCTTCTCTAAAAGGAAGATCATAATATTTACAAATCTTTATTAATTCTGGTCAACTACTTAAGCTAAGATTTCTAGTTATATTTTTCGCATTATCTAAGACATTTTGTTAGTAATTTACTCTACCTTGTTTTTACACTTCAAAGATTCTCTTTAAAGTTTTCTATCAGTGAAGATCTTAGCAATCTTAAGTCTCAGGGGCTGTAGCTATAAATACTCTATGGAAATGCAGCCTTATCGTGAGTATTATATCTCTGTCTGGCATTTGGGGTGCGCGCAGTCGCTTTTCGCGCTGCAGACTGCACTTTTCCAGACACAACTGTACCCTGGGAATGCGCCGTCGCATAGCACAGCGCAGCATATCAATTTCCAGTGCGCTGTCGCCTCAGTCACCTCTTAGCTTGACTAATTTTAGATCGACAGCCCCAACCCCACTACGAGTGTGTGTGTGTTGGTGTGTGTGTGTGTGTGTGTGTGTTAGGTGTGCGCATGTGACATTCGACAAGATGTCGTCGTTGGCAAGATGGCAACATCATTTGGGGGAGACGACTCCAACTCCGACTCCGACTGTAACTGCAACTGCAACTGGGAGTTTGTGGCACGCTCTTGCAGCTTGCATTAAAATAATTGCTTCCGAGATGACAACTGCTGCTAAAAGTGGATGTGGATGTGGATATATGCCCCAATGTGGCAGCCCCTGATGCTGCAACATGTGCTGCCTCTGTATGCGCGCCTGCGCGTGCCAACATTGTAAATGCAGCCACATCTCCCTACTCCATCTGCATCTCCATCTTCCTTCTCCTTTGCCCTCTCCCTCTCCCTATTCCCTTCTGCATCTGCCGTTGCTTATTTACCGTTAAGGCGCAGCCGTCTGTCACTCACAAAGCCCCGTAGGGACGCAGCAGAGCGGGGCGGGGCAGGGCAGGGCATTTCAGCAGCACTCCTGCGAAGCATTTGCGACCATTTCCACATAACATTTACCCCTCCCCCTCCTCTTTCCCTCCTCTTCCCTCTTCCTGCTCCAACAGTTGGCGCTCGTCTGCCTCCATATGTCGCCTTCGTCTGCGTCTGCGTCTGCGTCTATTTCTGTACACACCATGCTGCGCCTGCGCGGGGCCTGTGTGTGAGATTTCTATTTGGATTTTCAATTTTCCGTTTACCGTTACGCGTTCTCAGCCTCTTCTTCTACTTGCCTCAAGCACTTCGCTTAATGGCTTGCCGTGCGTAGGCGCGCACTCTCTTCAAGACTCAGTTGCATCTCAGACACGGAGAGAATTATGTTTATGACTCTGCACGCCGGAAATAGATGCCGACTTTGGGTTTTATAGTCGCCTGAGCCGAAGCATTTGTCATGCTTATTGGAATTATCGAGGGCTCATCTTACACAGCATCAACCGAGACTCGACAGGGGTGAGAGATCCCTCTAGAATTCCCACAGTGCGTAGTCTCTTTCGGAAATAACTTGCAGGTCATTCACATTATTTTAGGAGTAGAATAGGGATACGAAATTCAATCAATATCAATCTATGCTGTCATTAGTATATATTAAATACATAATATTTCCATCATGAATTTATAATTAATAATTCTTCGCACTACAAGTGCAGAATTTATTTGCTATACTGGGAATCTAAGAAAATGATACTTAATTGCTATAACTCTTTGAAGTTTCCTCTTCTTTTGTAGTAAATGATTGTAAATTAATATTTAAACTTAGTTTGTCACGAGAAATACTTCGTATAGGGCTATGCCAGACAAGAACAATCAGTTTCCATTTTTAAAACTTACAAAAAACTAACAAAAGTTTGTGCTCTTTTTGAAGTAAAGCTATACACTTCTCGAACTGCTTCAATCTCAGTTATTTTAATAGAAGAACGTATAAGCAAAATGCAAAAAACCACATTTCAATTGCACTTGCAAATTCTCGCAATCAATTGTTGAACATACGGTATTTTTCCCCCAAATTAAATTTAGATAAACGAAAAAATACTGCGTTTCTTACGGCTAGCAACATATGTTGCGATAACAATGCTTGTCCCTTCTGCAACATGTTCTCTTGTTGACTGAGCACTGCTTGGATACGGTAGTGTCTTTGAACTGCTTGTGTTTGCAGCAAATCACGCACAACGTACACCGCCAAGACACTGCTTGAAAAGAAAATTCTGTGAACTGCTTGTGGTAACAGCAACCACAAGGCGGGCACTGCTTACTGCATTAAAAAGCAGTTTAACAGCCAAGTAGTTGCATTTTTACAGCGCTGCTGTCGTTGTTGCTGTTAGCAGCAGTGTAAAATGTTAAGTACGCTGGTTTGTGTCTCAACTAAAAGTGGCTGCTGTCTGTGCTAGTTGCACAATTTGAACGTTCGTCAAGTGTGTCTAGGCTAGATTTAAGTTGAAGTTTTCAAACTAAAATATTTATTAAATAAACAATATAATAAATTAATATAATTAAATATTAAATATTGCAATAAATAATGGTTTTTATTGCAGTAAATTTGAGCAATTTTCTAACCTCTTTCCCTTCCATCCATCATTGCAGATTGTCTTTGGTGCCGACGGCCAACCCGTTCGTTCGGATGCAAAGCGCGGACGCGGCAAGGGCAAGTCAGGCGGCGCCAATGCGGCCAACGTTAATGCCACCGCTGTGGCCGCTGGCAATGGAACACCAACAACTGGGGTAAGTGCAGCATCATCATCATCATCATCATCATCATCATCATCATCATCATCATCATCATCCACTCTGTGGAGGCAACTTGTCGACGCCTCTGGCTCTGCCACTGCCACTCTTGACTTCATTACGTCAGGCCATGGTTGCAGCAGAGGCAGCAGTAGCAACAGAGGCAGCAGAGGCAGCAGCAGGTCTCGAGCTCGGCTTCAGCCTGGGCGAACTAATTAAGTCACGCGGCGAACGCGGTAGACAGTTTGTCTGCGGTCGAGCAGACCCGGTTGCCGGCTGCCTGCTGCCTGGTGTCTGCTGTCTGCTGCCTGCTGCCGGTTTCCCCCATTCACAATTCCCCAATCCCCTTTGCGACGGCAGTTGCCACAACATGCCCGGCAACATTTTCCACGTCATCACGCTGCGGCATCCGCATTGTTTGCGCAGCCAAAAGGCCAAACGACTGTGGCTGCTGCCACTTTGCAACCCTCCCACTGCCCCTGCCCCTTGGCTCGTCCCCTGCAGCATCCACTCTCCCCTGCGCTTGTCATGCAAAATGCCAAAGGCAGCAACAGGAACAGCAAAGGGAAGAGGGGGGAGGGGTGCGCATAATCCATCCACCACGCGGGGCACGTCGCCGAGTCAGTGGCAAGCGGCAGGCACTGCTGGGGTCACCAGTTGCCGCCGCCTTTGTGGCATCAACTGTGATTGCCATGCGGAGCGAGGGCGAGAGCACAAAAATAAAGCAAAAAGGGCAGACAAAGTTGCACGTAGCTCAGGCAGGGTACAGCTCAGCCAGACAGACATAGAGTCACAGAGAGAAGGAGAGAGAGAGAGAGAGGAAGAGAGAGAGAGAGGAAGACAGACCCAGCAAGGCAGGCAGGCAGGCAGACCCAGCCAAGGCAGCTACTTACGAGCATTGTTTGTTGAGCCAGGGTCGTCTCTATTCCCTTCCCTTCCCTTCCCCCCTCTCTCTCTCTCTCACTCCCTTCCCCTGCTGACTGTCCCCAGTCAGACAGAGGCTGACATTGACTTCGGGCTCGGTCTCTCTGACCTTACCCATGGGCAACAACCTCTGCGACTTGACACGCAACTTTCATAAACTGCCGGCATCCCATTTCCCTTTTCAAGGTCGTCATTGCGACAGAGGAGGGCAGGGAAGTAGGGGGGGATTCATCGTAAAAAGTTGTCTAATTTAATAGTCATTCACACAGTTGGTGACGACGTCATAACCCAAGCAGGGAATCCCAAGAAGAGACAGAGAGAGAGAGACACAAAGTGAAGCTGGGTCAGCGCGGGTCAATTAAGCGACGATTATGTGCTTCTCTTTATGTCCTTATTAGGCCACAATGAATGTGTAAGGAAGAGGAGAGTGTAGAGGATGTGTGTGTGTGTGTGTGTTTTTCAGATATGCATCTGCCTACTTAGCTTACGCTGCCTTCTCACTCTCCCTCTGTGTCTGCCTCTGTCTGCCTTGCCTGCATCTGCTTTGCAGCTCCTTTTATTTCTATAGCCTCACACTGCCTGTTAAAAGTATGCACATACATTAACAGCTTGTTCCTTGGTGGAAAGCAGGGCAATCTTTCATTGTGGCACTTGACAGTGGCAACAGTTGCTGCTACAGTTGCTGCTGCTGCCATTGCTCCTGCCTCAACTGATGCTGCTCTTCCTTCTGTCTTATTCGTCCTGCTCCTGCTTACAGTTGCTCTTCTCATTCTTTACACATTTCCCACACTGTCTGCACTTCTTAACTCTTGTTTATACGTACCCAAAGAGGCACAGCACATCCTTGTCTCCTTGTAGACAACAGAATCAGCAATCACAATCCTCCTGCCTGGGGTCTAAAGTCATTGCAACAATGATCTTCAGACACAATTCCCTGTCCGGCATCCCTCCCAGGAACTAAAGTCAGACCCAATAAAGTTGCACCTGAAGCTTTGCAGTCGTTACTGCAGCCTCTCGACCTGAGCCTCAACTGTGTTGCACTGCGCGATCCACAATCGACTCTTCTGCTACTTCTTCTTCTTCCTCTGCTGCTTCCCCTTAATCTTCCTCTTCTTCTTCTTTCTTCTGCTGCTCCTGCTCTTGCTGCAGAAGGTGTCGAAGGTCCTGCTGCTGCTGCTTCTTCTATTCATCTTGCTCCCGCTTCCATCTGCTGCTCATTCTTCTCCTTCAGTTCCTTCTTCTTCCTCCTCCTGCTGCTTTTGTTGCTCCTCCTTCAACTCTTTACTCTCCTCCTGCTCTTGCCTATGCTTCTCCTACACTTGCTCCTCCTCTTCTTCCTCCTCTTGTGCTTTCTCTTCTTCCTTCTCTTCTTCCCAATCATGCTTCCCCATTCTTCTGCTGCTGCTCCCCTTGCTCTGTTCCCTCTTCTTCTCTCGCTCTTTTACTGCTTCCTTTGAGGTCGTAAAAACTTAACCAAACTGTCAAGTCATTCACACACCCATTCACACACACACACGCACACACACACACTGCTTGTCGTCACTCTGTGCCGGCACATCCTGCTGCTCGCGTCCTTAATCTGCCGATTTGTCTTGTAAAGCAGCAACAAGAAGCAGAACAACATCTGTGTTTATGTCCACATTCGATGTCGCAGTCGCCACTTGCCACTTGCCACTTGCCACTTGCCTCCGTCAATGAAGCGTTGATTATGTCGTCATTGCTTGCCACACGCAGACAGCGAGACAGCAAGAGAGAGAGAGAGAGAGAGAGGGAAGAAGGGGCAGACAGCGCAGACAGACAACAAGTTGACATTCCTTGGCAAGCCCATAAAAACGCAGACAACGTAGACAACGCCAACGACTGCGAAGACGACTCCTCTGGTGGCAGCTTGCCACATGCCACATGACGCACATCCTTAGCCAAATCACGTGGCAAGCAGCGGCGCAACAAGTCGCCACAAGTTGCCAACTCAAGTCGAGGACGCCGTGCTGCCCTGGTGGGGAGTGCTGCCTCTGCCTCCGTCTCTGCCTCTGCCCCCGTCTCTGCCACAGTTGCTTTGACATTGAACGCCGCCGCGTTGCCTTGTCGCCTCGTTGTGGCAGGCAGGCAGAGGCAGCTGAGGCAGCAGTGGCAGAGGCAGCTTCCTTAAGTTGCGCTGCGGTTGCTGCCGCTGGCTTTGAATTGGTCTTGACATGCTCTGGTCTGGCACTCAGTGTTGACTTGGCTTCGCGCTCCACTCGCAACTGGGGCGCGTCTCCTTTCAGTCTGTGGCAACTCGTGCTGCAGCTCTGCTTGTGCTACTTGCCACACTTGCCACACAGGGAGCCAGGCAGCCAGCCAGCCCCGTTGGCATTTTCCGGCAACACTTGCAAAAGTTTGTCCATGTTGCCTGCCTTTTGTTGGCTCAAGTGAAAGTGAAGCAGAGTCTCCATCTCTCCCTCTCTCTCTTGCTCACACTCTCTGCCTCTCTCTTGCTCACTCTCTCTGCCTCTCTCCCTGTCTCTCCACCTCTTCCTGTCTCTCTCTCGCCTGTCCCAGTGACCAACAACAGCTGCCAAAGGCTGTTGCCAAAAATTCAGGTCGCGCATTGGCAGCTCGTGACCTTTGTGTGGCAGCAGCAGCAGAGGGAGACAGAGAGACAGAGAGAGAGTACATGCAGAGGGAGAAGGAAGGGGCACAGCCAAGGGCTCAGCCAGAGGCAGAGGAGGAGGGGCAGAGAGCGGTAGAAAGTGTTGAAAAAAGCGCAGTGGGCAGCAGCAGAAACTCGTGGAACTCGTGGGGATTAACCAAGGACAGCCTTGCCTCACGCTGCACTGACACCTACACACTGGCAACGTGCCGCCATGCCGCCTGCCCCAGTCATGTTGCGCCTGTTGTTGCAGGCATGTTTTTTGGCAAAGCTCGTCGCGATTGCCAACGATTGTGGCACAGTCCGTGTCCGTGTCCGTGTCCGTGTCGACCTTTGTTAGCCACAGGCTGCATGCCACACACACTGTCAGTGGCAGGGCCAATGTCGCCCCAGCTGCAACTTGTTGCCTGCGCCATCATGCAATCTGCATTTGCATGTGGCATGTGGCATGTGGCATGGTCAAAGCAATGCAGAGAGCAAGCACTGTGGCACAGTCTGCGGCAACTGCAGTTGAATGGGAAGGAGAAAGAGGGTGAGCAGAAGGAGGAGGGGGAGCAGCAGTTACACTGTGCAACACGGGAGAGTGCATGATGAAGAGAGAGTTGCCTCTTCATTTACAACTCACAGTTTGTGCAGCTCAGCTTGCCTTCAACTCTGCTGCAAAGTTTAATTTCTAACTCTGAAATTCTCGAGTACTGATGCTTCTCCTTCTTCTCTTCCTCCTCCTGCTCCTCCTTCTCCTCCTTTTCCCCCATCTCCTTGTTCCTTCATCAAGCTAAAATCTTTCGTTTGCCCTATATATAGCGCAGTGTAACTCCTGATTCTCTTCCCCCTCCTTCCCCTCAGTCTTGCTCAATCTTTACCTCACTTTAAGCTCAGTTTCAATAAGTTGATCTGTTTACCTCTCCTCAACTCTGCTGTATAGTGTAACTTCTGGTGCTTGCCACTGGTCCTGCTCCTTCTCCTACTCTTTCTCCTCTTTCTACTCCTTTTTCTCTTTCTTCTTCCTCCATCATTTCTCCCTCTTAGCTTAAGCTGCCTTCTGCTTGCGCCATTTACAGTTCTCACTGCAACAGATCTTACTACGTAGTGCAGTGTCAATCAGTTGAGCCACTTGCCCTGCCTCAACTCTGCAGCACAGTGTAAGCTCTGCTGCCTGCTTCTGCTCTTCCTCAGCCTCCACTTCCCTACAGCTTTGTCCCCCCCCCTTCTATGTAGCACAGTGCAAATCAGTTGACCTGCTGTCAGCAATTCCTTTTTTTACTACGCCCCCCTAGCCACGCCCCCTGCTGACTAGCATGCCACCCAGTGCAGCGTGCAACATCGTCGTCGTCGTTGGCGGCAATTAGTCAACACACACACACACACACACACACACACAGACACACACACGCTGCCATCAGCTGTCACAATGTTTGTACAGGCAGGGAGGGGAGGAGGGGGCAACCAGGCGCCACAGGCTGGCCGAGCTGCAAGTTGAATGGAAGCCGCAGGCTGCCACTGCACGTTGCATGCTGCACTTAACGTCTAATTAGGCGCCGACTCGACAAAGCCGCTCAACGGGTTGCCCCAATGGGGCAAGCAGGCAGGCAGGGAGGCAGGGAGGGAGGGAGGGAGGGAGGCAGACCTGCTTAGCGTTGGCCACACAATGTCAAAGCATGTCCGCGACTTGGCCACACCTTGGCCATCAGTCAAAGCACACACACGAACAGGGAGGAGAGGGAGGGGGAGGGGGAGGGGGAGAAACAGCAGGTTAAAATGGAAATGGAGAAATAAAAAACGCAGCAGGCAAACTGAGAGGGAGAGAGAGAGTGGGGGATAGAGGGGAAAGAAAACGAGACTGGGGAGAAGAGAGAGAGGGAGTAGCAGAGGGGGGCACTGGCACAGTGGTTGTGGCAGCCAGTTGGACAGTGGGACAGCGCATAAATGGGCAACATACTGTACATGTCGGCGCCATGGCGGCTACCTCAGTAGCAGCAGAGGCAGAGGCAGAGGCAGGCTGCCACCAACCGTGACAGCAACTGTGATTGCGGGCAGAGCAAGGCGACTCCTACGTGTGCCAGCAAGAAAGAGAGGGAGGGAGGGAGGCAGGAGGGAGTGAGAGCACATGCTTACATGTGGCTCGTAAAAAACAGACCCACAGCATGGACAGAGGCACAGACAGGGGCAACAGCAGCAACAGCAGCAGCACGGACCTGGCACAAGGCAACGGGGCAACTGGCAACGTGCAACAGGCAGCAGGCAGCACAGACAATTTGTCGTTCAACTGTGTCTGGTCTGTCTGCCCGTCTGTCCGTCTGCCCGTCTGGCCAGGCACAGGCAGCCACTTGGCAGCACTTGCAATGTCCCAAACCGAAACGTAATCGAGACGCGGCAACAGACGCTTTTGGCAGCACGCAGCACGTGAGCGCAGCTTGCAACGTTTGCGGTTGATTTTTATGTGCAAAGTAGTGGGCGAAGGGGAGGCAGCAGGGAGTAAAGGAGAAGAGTAGGCAGCAGGCAGAGAAGGGGCAGAAAGTGAGAAGAGAGCAGGCAGAGCAGGCAGAACAGACCATAGAGAGCAGAGGTAGATGGAATAAGGGGAACAGGCAGAGCATGAGGAGGAAGCAGGAGGGAGACAGTCGCGAGGGAGCAAAGCAGGCAGCAGGCACAGTAGGAGCAGTGGCAGCAGAGGCAGGCGGGGCAGCCACTGCCAGCAGCAGCTCTGCGATCTGTGGCACTTAAGCCGAACAATGAAAGCGCTGGCAACAGCCACGCAACATGGGCAACAGGCACCACAGCAACTGTAGAGGCAGCAGCAACAGTAGAGGCAGCAGGGGCATGCAGCAGCTGTTGCTGTCGACAGTTTTGGCTTCGTGTTTGGGCCACGTCAAAGCGGGCCCTGCGGCAGCCTGCCTCTGTCTGCCTCTGCCTGCCAATTGAAATCTGACCGAGCCAAAAAGCTGGCGCGCAATATAAAAGCAGCAGCAACAACAACAACAACAACAAGGGGCAGCAAGCAGAGGCAGCAACTGGCAACAGGCAGCAACGGGAAACCATTTCAATGTCAAGGTCTCTCTCTCTTTTGGGCCTGGCAACAAGTTCAAGGCAACAAACAGAGGCAGCAGAGACGCCCCACTGGGCCAAGGTCGTGCGAAATATAAAAAGCGCTTCCGCAGCTAATAATAAGTAGCAGCAACAGTGGCAGGCAGAGGCAGCAGCAGCAATAGTGGCAGAGACAGAGGCAGCAATAACAGCAGCGGGGCAGAAAAAAAGGTCATTGCGCTTCATTATGTGCGACGCGCGCTTAACCCTTAACCCCTTAACCCCTTTAACCCGTTGCCTTGCCACGCGCACGCACTTGACCCTTTTGAGAAGGCAGCAGCAGCAGCAAAAAAAAGGCTAACCATTTGTTGTCCTTCTCTGCTGTTGTTGTTGTTGTTGTTGTTGTTGGCAAATATCCTTGGGCAAAGCAGCCCGTCTGGGTCTGACTTGACTTTCATTTCCGTTCAAATTTGTTTTGCTTTGCCATTTTTTCTGTCACTCTTTGCCTCTGCCCCTCCCACCCTCTACCGCTCTTCTTTCCTCCCTCTCTCTGCTGCTCCTTTCCTCTCTGTGTATTCCTTTTGGAGTGCCCCAAGTGTCGTCAACCTTTTGTCAGCGCGTCCTTTTTGTATTTTGGGCCAAATTGTTGCCTCTGCCTTGGCTTCCTTTGCCTGTTGCTGCTCCTGCTGAGCCTGTCAAGGACCCTGTATCGCAATTTGCATGTGCTTTGCGCCAACTTTTTCATGTTTCTCTTTCTCCCTTTCCCCTGCCGTCCACACTGACCAGGCTTAGGCTCAGCAGACAAGTCTGGCGAGCGTCTGGACGTACCCAAAAAAAAAAAGAGAAAAACAGAAAGAAAAGGTTTTCCGGCTTTCCTTTTTTTTTGCCTTTGCCTTCGCCCGAAGTTGATTGACCTTTGGCCCTAAGAGTTCAACAGGCTAGCACGTTGAACTGTTTAATTATTAAATCAATTTTCTGCTGCTGCTTCTGGCATTCAAATTCAATTTTGGCCAAAAACGAAGAAGATTCTCGTGTGCATTTTTTGCGTAATTAATTTTCTTGCCAGCAACAAAACAATGAGATTTACAACTTTGCACATGCACACACACACACGCACACGCAGACAGCTCTTAAACAAAAGCCAAGCACTTCCGCTTCCTGCCACACACACACACACTGCACACACACACACACACAGCGCACACACAGAAGGCAGACAAAATTGCAGCAATAAATTTGAAATTCAATTTAAAATGAACATAAATTGCTTAAACTTTCGAAGCATGTCATTTTTAAAACATTTTTCAACTAACACACGCACACACAGCATGCTCACACACACACACACACAGACATGTACAGGCAGGCACACACACACATACACAGGCACACGGGGCCATCAAGCGCATTAAGCGCTTTAAGGCACAAAATGCTGCCATAAAAATCGTTTGCTCGTTAATTTCTTGTGTACTTGTTGTTTTTTTTTATTTACTGCTCGCTCGCTTCGCTGCTGCACCCCACCCCTGCCCACCCCCTATTCCTCTCCACACCTTCCCCCATTGCTCCACCTCTTCTCCTTCTCCCTCTCTCTCCCTCTCTCTCTCTCTCTTTCTCTCGCCTGCCTTGTCTTATGCGCCACAACTTCACTTTGGCTCCCTCTCTCTCTCCCTCTACTTTTGCAACCCCCAAAGCAGCCCCCACCCCTCACACACACACACACACAGCAACTTCAGCTCCGACTATACTCACACACACTTTGCCACATACACTTGATAAATGTGCATGCCAGGCACACACACACACACACTCATACAACTACACGTTGTCTATATAGCACATCATACGAGGGCTGCTCGAGCGGTTTGTTTATTTTGCCAGGCAATAAAAAGCTTTCGCCTGGGAAAGAAAAACAGAAAAATGCAATAAAAACCTGGTCAACATTTGAGTTGAGTTTCTGGCAAAGAAATGGGAAACTTAAGAGATATTGAAGTAGATTGACGATTATGTAAATATGAAGGAAGTTAAGGAATGAAGCTAAATTCAACTGTTGTTTATGATTCCAGTATTTCAGCATTTTGCACATAGTTTCTACACAAAGAAAGTTTAGAAATATTTAAGGGTATTTAAATATAAGGAACGACATTTTTGATTGTGTTAAAGAAGACAGAATCTTATGAAAATATATGGAGAGAAGTATAAAAGTTTTTTTAAGGTATTTAGGAAAATATTTCAAATAAATACCTAAGGGAATATTTAAAAAAAATGCGATATAGAGAAATAAAGAATTGTTGTTGAAGGAATATTTAAAATAGGGGAAAAAACAGTTTCCATTGAAAATTTAGATTCAAATATAGAGAAATTTTAAAGCTGTTGGTAATATTTTCAATAATAATAATATTATATATATATATATATTTATAATAATAATAATAATATAATTTAATTTATAAATTTATTAATAAATAGTTACAATAACTTAAAATTGTCAGATTTATTTAATTTTGAACATCCATCTACTCTTGACAACTCTAGACAAGTCCAATAAGGCAAATATAGAGCAATGAAGGGCAGAACTTATTAAGAGTTTTATCAAAATAGAGAAAGAAATACCCTTAAAGGGATATGAAAGATGCTCTGGATTGTATAGAATAACAAAAGTTAAACCTATATCATTATTCTTTCAACTTATAAAAGTTAAGAGAACATTCATATTATATAAAGTAAGTGAAGGCACGAAGCTTATTCCTACTCAAGGTTTATGCAGCTCTATTCTACAGAGTACTTTCCCTAGATAATTACTAAAGTCTTAAGTGAGCTGTATAATCTATAAACCTCTAGCAGAGCTTCTTGAAACGTATTTTCAATACTCACAAAATGCCACACGTTGAAAAAGTAAGCAAAGAAAAGCGACTACAACGACGAAGGCGACGGCAGCAGTAAAGCTTTTCAATTGCCACCCCCAGCCCAAGCCAGGCCAGACCAGCCGAGGCCAGGCCAGGCACACAGCGCAGTGCGCGTCTATAATGCCTTATATAAACACGCGCACACACATACATGCATGATATATATATATGTGTATGTATGTCTGTCTAGCTGTGTCTCTGTGTGTGTGCGTGTGTGTGTGTGTGAGGGGGGTCGCTTTAATTTTGGCATGCATTAAGTGCGCTCCTGGGGGTTGTTTCCGTTCGCGTTCAGCTATTTTTATTATTTGTGTGTGTGCGTTGCTTCCTCTACTTCATCTTCTGCTTCTTCTTCTGCAGGTTTTTCCACATTTCGTTACATTTTCAGAGTGACTTTAAGCCAGTCCAGAGTGAGCACTTTAAGCCTGTGCGCGCGACGCAATTTAGCGTAGCATACTTTCGAGCTGGGGTCAGTTTTCCTCTTTTCGGCTGCGTTTCTGCAATTGCCTCGCACAGCCAATTTGCAATTTGACTCAGTCTGAGTGCCGTTGCCCCACACTCCTCCCCTACTTCCCCCTTCCCCTGCCCCTTGCTCACCTTCCCCCTTATAGCACACCCTCGGGAGTTGACTCTAAGCTATTGTTCGTGTGCGCAGCTCACACACACAAGCACTTACTCACACACATGCTCAGACTCACACACACACTCTTCTCTCATTGTCTGTGATTAGTTCAACCCTTAAAACATGAAACGGCGCCATTGCATTGGCATTGCTCATACGACGCGTTGCCCGCCAACGTCGTTGTCTACCGTTTTTGTCTGCTGTTGTTCTCTGTTCTATACTGTTTGTTGTTTTTGTTGTTGTCTGTTGTCTGCTTTACTGTTTTCTATTTTCCATTTACCGTCTGTTGTTTTCCTTGGCATTCACATATGCGCTGCAACTAATTTTCTTTGTTTTTCAATATTTTTCTGCGCTTCTCGCGAGTGTTTCAACTCTTTTTATCCCGCTTTCTCTCTGACTGCTGCTCTGGGACTTCTTCTCTGTGACTTCTGCTATTTGTCTGCCCTTCTCTCTCTCTGTCTATCCCTCTATTCCTTCCCTTTCCCTCCTTCTCTCTTCTACCTTTTCTCTCACTCTCCTCCTGCTGCTCTCAAAGATGTCGCTCTCCTCTGCCTCTGCTGCTTAATGCAGCGACACAGCAGCAGCAGCATCGTCTGGCCCCTAACTCCTTCACTCCCCTGCTCCTTTCCCCCTGCAACAGTCTGCTGTCTCTGCAACTCCTTCTTCCCCGTCTGCCGCAGAGTTCAGCCTCATAGACGACATGCCTCAAACTTTGTCACACTGCAAATGCACGGACAATTTGTTGTTATGGCTGCCTCTTGTTGTTGTTGTGCATAAGTCTGGCATGAATATTGTTCGCTGTCTCTTTAGTTCCACTCCTCTTTCCCTCTTCCCCTTTCCCACTTTCCCTCTGTCTGTCTGCCTAATGCACATTTGATGGCACTCGCTAATTGCTTGATTGGCAATGCCATTTCCCACGCACGCAAGAGTCTGCAAGTCTGCCAAGCAGAAAGAGAGGGAGCAAGAGAGAGGAAGAAGGCAGATGAGAGAGAGGAACGGAGGGAGAGGAAGGGAGGGAGGGAGAGGCAGTGCTGGCACTTCAAATGCACATTTGGCGATTCGTAGCGTTGCGATAAGCACGAAAGGAATTAAACATAAATTATAATTAATAAAGCGCAGGCGACCCTCCCGCTCACACACACACACAGACACCAGTGTACACATACACCAGTACACACACAAGACACAGCTAGCAAGCACTCACGACAAAAGGGCGTGACAACAACAACAACTACAGCAGAAAGTAAGCGAAAAGCAAAAAAAAGAAAAAGCAGCAAAAGTAAAATAAAAAAAATAGAAAAAACCACAGTCGCGCTGCACGCGACAGTGGGATACCCTTCGACCTATGTTCCGATGTAGTTTAATTTGTTAAATTCATACACATATACAAATGCGCATGCTTTTAAATTATTGCCGACAGATGGCGCTCGCGCTTTGCGCTCGCCCGCCTCCCTTGTTAGCTGATACAAGCACTTGGTTTTATGCACATACTTTCTTAAATAACTTCTGTGTTTATTGTCCGATCGGATTGCAATTTCGGGAATACGTAGATATTTTAATGAGCTTAGTATATGTTTAAGTCAGAAAGATGTATCTTTTATACAGCGCTTACAAATTAAGTTCAAAAATTAAATTATTGATTTGCGGGGGCGGTGGGCGTGGCACCTAACATTTGAAATAAACTTGATCTGCTTATAGTACACAGGAGTCTTCCTGCCAAATTTGGTAACTCTAGCTTTTATAATAGCTGAGATCTGTGCGTTCACACAGACAGACGGACAGACGGACAGACAGACAGACAGGGCTCAATCGACTCGGCTTGTGATCCTGAGCAAGAATATATATACTTTATGGGGTCTCCGACGCCTCCTTCTGCCTGTTACATACATTTGCACAAAGTTAGTATACCCTTTTTTGACCATTTTCAATGGTCGAAGGGTATAAATATGCACAATATTTGCGCTGCATTAAATTTCTTGTACAAGCCCCTCCCTCTTTGCCTCCCCCTTTACCTCCCCCGGTGGCTATTCTCCTGAAGAAGCAGCAGCAGAGGCAGCAACAGCGACAGAGGCAGCAACAACGACAGCAGAAGCACATAAATTAAGCCAAGCAAAAAAATAATAACAACAACTACAACAAGTGAACGAAACGTAGTACAAGGAACAAAACGAAACGAAACCAAACGAAACTGAACGAAACAAAAAACAAAACACAACAAAAGCAACAAAAACGACAACATGGAAAAATGAAAATGATAAATTGCAAACTGCACATAATTATGCAATTAAAGTTCGACGTTGTTGTCTTTGTTGCTGTTGTTGCTGCTGCTGTTGTTGTTGCTATTATTATTGCTGTTATTATTATTGCCTGGGTTGGGCCCACAAAACTAACTTTTGCCCGCCCGACCAACAACAGCTGCAGCAACAACAGCAACATGAGGCGAGAAAAAAATGCAACAGTCGCTTGGCTGATTGTGAATTGCTGGCCAGGTTGATGGGTTGATGGGTTGCTAGGTTGATGGGTTGATAGGTTGATGGCTTTGCCTGATTGTTTTATGCCAGCCAATGTAAACACAACAACAAGAGGGGCAGCAAAAAAACAGAGACAAGAAGAACTTGGCAAGAAATCTATTTAAGTTTAACAATGCGATCTGTGCGACAAGCTGCAGCAGCGTGTGAAAGATGTAACTGGAGATGGCAGAGAGAGAGAGAGAAAGAGAGAGAGAGAGATACAGAGAGGCAGACAGAGAGAGAACAAAGAGTAATACGTAAATGACTTTAATCATAACTGGGAAGAGGTTAGAAAAAGGGGGCCAACAGATGTTGGCTTGGCAATTATGGCCAATAAGTCATGAATATGCCTGGCAAGTTGCAAGGAACTAATTATAGATCTTTGCCATCGATAGTTGGCCAGAATACAATTAGAGATTATGTTAGCAATTATATGGAATTTACATTAAATGAGGAAGTACGTACAGAGAGATATTGAAAAAGCAATTCTAATGTGCTGTTTGTCTTATTGAAATTCCCTTTAGAGCGGAAGAAAATAATATGGTAGCTGTGATATTATTAGTCTATTGAATAGGAGAAGGAAAGACAAAAAAGGAAAGGGAATATTAAAAAATTAGCTACAAATGCATGGGCTTCTACTTTTGTGTACTACGGTTATAACATATTTATATATTAAAGCTTTAATTATGCTAATAGATATATTAATGCGTGTGTTGTTATCAGCGAGATCAAGCCCCTGTATTCTTCTTGTTGCTAGGGGTAGTGAACTTACTTTTGTCGATGATGACTTATAATATTCTTACCATATTGTGCTTGACAATTATTATACCCCTTAGCCAAATTAAATTTTAACTTTCTTGTAATAGGCATAGGAAGATGTGGCAGACCTCTAGAGGCCCCTGACATTCGGCACATCCTGCACAAGCCTAACTAAGGGCCTGTAGAAATAATAAATAATTCATTGGATACGTCTAATAAAACCATATAGAAGAATTTGTCAAAATTATCATATTTGATTAGTAACATACAGATAGATCTTAAGTATAAGATATCGCCGATAATGTAAAAAGATATTATCAGTATTGATAATTTCATTAGAATTCCCTTCCACTAATCACAAATTCTAATTTATCTTTAAAGTATCATAAATGACACCTCAAACTGTTTCATTTCTATCACAAACAAAACTCCAAAATCAACCCAAATGTTCTTAAAAATCTTCCATCTTTCTTGGGCTTTCTAAACACACAATTTGAACTTGCTTTCAATCATAACTTTTGCCAGACTGACCTGAAACTAAATCAAAACTTCAACAATACCTTTTTGCCATCATTTATTCCAACCCTCGACTTATAATCAAATTTGCAGCTTCCATTTACAATGTCTTTTTTTTATTTTATTTTGAGGGGAAACATTTTCAAAACGTGCAAAATTCCCCAAAGAACTTCAAAGTTGTCTACCTTGCCCCACCCCCTGCACCTCTGCGTGGCGAGAATCTTGTTAACTTTGTAGCCTGGTGCTAATTGCATGGGGTGGAGGGAGAGGAGAGAGGGGGTAGAAGTTAGGGCAGATCTTGCCTGATACATTGTATGCTCGACCACGCCTTCTGCTTCTGCTTCCCTCCTCCTCCCCTGCCTCCTTCCTTCTTTGCTGACTTTGCGTGCTGCTAAACATGCCACGCCCCTTGCTTGTGCAGAAACCTGCCTGCCCTACAATTTGCTGCAATTTCCTGGCCAATTTGTGAGCATGTGGAGGGAGAAGGCTCCTCCCTCTCCCCCTGCCCCCTGCACAGCTGTCGCATAATTGTTGTGGCGCCTCCACTCGCTGCAATCGCTACTCAATTATGGAATATAATTTTTTAATTTCTGTTTACCTTTCATTTTAGCGCAAAAAGGGAATTTTCGTTTAACCAAATTTCCTTTTTATTTGTCTTTAATATTTGCTATTTGTTGTTGTTGTTGATTGCGAGTTATTGTTGCTGTTGTTACTGTTGTTACTGTTGCTGTTGTTGCTCGTCTTGCGTGGTTGCTGCTGCTGTTTTATTATATAAATTATTAATTTTAATTTTCTGCATGCATACTCCAGTGCACATCCACAGAGAGCACTATGGGTTACACCCACGCACACACACACACACACAGCAATTGTGGGCACGCCCTTCTGCAACAGTTCACGCTGCCACGCCCGCCTGCAATACAGAGCGTCATTGCCAGCAACAACAGCAACATCAGCATTTGCCCCAACAACAACAGCAACATCACCATCATCATCATCAAGTAATTATCATTATCTCCCTCATCATCATCTCCTTCATCATCAGCGCCTTCATCATCGTCCTGATCAACGTTCTTTTGTGTCTGGCAATTAATTTTAAATTGGGCGTGCATACGAAAAATATTCGTAGTTTTCTTCCTTTACATTTGCGCGACGGTAATGTGCACTTTGCACATGTATGTGTGTCTCCCCCCCTTCCCCCCTCTGCCTCTACCTCTGTGTGTGTGTGCACTGCGTGTGTGCTTGTGTGTGTTGATTTTGTCGTGCACTCTGGAGGCGAAAAGCAAAAAACCAGAAACCTGTATTAAATGAATTTTGAGCGTTTTTAATTTTTAATGCGCTCACTTTACGTTGCCTTCATCGTTGCTTGTTGTTGCTGTTGTTGCTGTTGTCACTGCGTGTTGTTGCTGTGACTGTTACTGTTGTTGTTGCTGTTGTTGCTGTAGTGGATGTTGCTGTTGTTATTTGCTTGCCTGCATTTTCCGCACATTTGCATTGCACATTTGCTTGCAGGGCGTTGACTGTGCCAGCCACTTCCCCTCCCTCTCCCTGCTCTCCCTCCTGCCCCTTTCCACTTCTACTCCTCCCCCACATTTTGCTACAATTGTTTCGCATTTTCGTGAAATTTAATGAAGCACAGCTTGCCCAAAAGCGAGAACCCTGAGAGAAAATTCTAATGAAAATTAAATCAAAGCAAATTGTCTATGTATTTTCATTACGGAAGCGGAAACTAAGTGGAAACACTTGAGACAGCAATGCAGAAGAGGCTTAGAAGGCTTAAGACCTAAGCATTTTCTGCAGAATTAAACTTATGGAATAAAATAAATTGCTCTTTGCTAAAGCAAAAGCTGCTTAGCCTTAAACTGATTAGAGGATTGTCAATTTTAGCATATTATAATCATTCTTATCGAGTGGGTTTGCTATTATCGGATTGCCATATATTGCAGATATATTTATCATTATAGAGTTGCTAACTTGTGCATGTATTTGAATTATAATAATCTCTATATTGTCAAAACTTATTCAAACTTAGAAGTCTCTTTAGTTGTATTCTGCATTCTTCAATTTTTCTTTTCTGTTAATTATAATTCTTCCTATCGAATGGATATTCCATTTTATGATTCCCAGATACTCTATATATATTTATTGCCAACTTGCGCATATATCTAAAAATAATCTCCTTAGCATCAAAACCTGTTTAAACGGAGAAGACTTCCTAGCTCTCTCTTTACTCTTCCAAAACGTCCAACTACCCAGTCTTCAATTCTTCTTCTCTTCTTCTTCTTCTTTATTTTGAAGTTCTTTTTAACAATCTCCAAATTAGGAAATTGTCTTTCCCATCGACCTATTTTTGCATTGTTCCAAAGTGCCAAAAGTTTATGCTGATTATGTGCCCCACAAAGTTAATGTCCTATCGAAAGTTCCCTAACTGCCATTAGGCAAGTTGGTTCCCCTGCTCCCCCAAACAAAACGATTCTCAATCATCTTGTTAACGAAATTGCCTGACAGACAGATGGAGGGACAGACAGACGAGGAGACGGACAGACAGACAGACGAGGAGACGGACAGACAGACAGACTGAGAGACAACTTAACTCAACTCGAGTCGGCTTATTACGTGGCGTAACTTTCAATAGTTGGCAAGCTCAATTTAATTGGTTTCCATTAAGCAGGACGCATACACCTTAAGGAAGGAGGAGATAGGTGAAGGGAGGGAGAGGAGGCCAACTCATATGCATAGGTAAGGCAGCTGCCGCGAGAAGCGCTCTTCACACGATAAACAAACTCGTCTCCCAGGCAACTAAGCAGCTACCCAAACCCAAAGCTAACCCCAAACACTGTTCAACCCCAACCCCAACTCCAACTTCAACTCTATCCATTTGCATTAATGTGAATTTCCTTCTCCTTCCACTTCCCTTCCCCCATCCTACTCCCCCCTCCAGAGTTCTAAGCAACCCTTTCAAGCGGGGCGCAAAACTTTGGGAAACCGCCCTGGCCATAACTCACACTAAACGCATTTCATTTGCTTAAAATTCCAATTCACTTGAAAATTTGAATATTTTGCATATTCTCTGTGTGTGTGTGTGAGTACCCCTTATGTGTGTGCAACATTTTTGGAATTTTTGCGTACGTGAAAAACATTAAAGAAAATTGTTTGCGAAAAAAAGGCGATGCAAAGTGGAGAAACTGGAGACTGAAAAAGCTGAAAACTCTTTGTGCCACAAATTCCAGCAGCTAATAATAAGAAAAAACAATAATAATAATAAAAAATGCAGATATATTTTGAATTTTTCAACGAGCGGCCATAAAAATTGTTGCTCATAAGCAGAGGGAGGGGGCAGAGAGGGATGAGAAGGGGGCAGGCCAACGGCAGGTTTATAAATAATTCATACGAATGCGCGTACAAGAAATTAAAAAACAGACGGAGTGCAAAAAAAGACAAGAAGAAGAAGAGGAAAAAAGCAAAGCAAAGTGAAGAAAACGAAAAAAAAAAGACAAGAAAAAGAAAAGAAAAAGAAATAAACCGTTGAGGAAGCTTATTGATTTTCTTACGTGCCACACAGCTGAGGTGCACAGCCCATACGAGGTAGGTTGCCCTCCCCTAACCCCCTCCCCCTCCACGGGGCAATTTCGATTTGCTTTAAAGGCAAACGAAGCGGGCACAAAATGTAAAAATAAAGGCAATTTTTATGGCAATTTGCATGAATAAACTATAAAATAAACATATAAATATAAATAATGTGTTGCCACAGATACGACAACAGCAGCAACAACCAGTAACAACAGCAACAATATCAACTACGAGCAGTAACAACAATCGACAAAGTTTTGCAGCAAAGCAAACAAAAGCAACAACAACGACAACAACAGCGAGCCAAAAGCAATAAGAATATGAGGAAGAAGCAGCAAGCGAAAATAATCGAAGCAGCCATGAGAAAAACCAACAACAGCAACAATAACAGCAGCAACTACTACAACGATAAGAGCTGAAGAAAATGGCAGCCAACGACGACGAAGAAGACGAAGAAGAGGCAGAAGAGGAAGAAAACAGAAAAATAAATAATGGAAAATTGCTTCTCTTTCTCAATTTGGTTCTCTCTCTCTCTCACTCAAGAAGAAAAATAACAAGAAATTGCTACAAAACACAAAGCGAAAACAAAATAAATTGCATCATAAAACGTAACAGCAGCTAGAGAAGGAGAGACATAGAGAGGGGGGGAGTGAGAGTGAGAGAGGCAGCAACTAATACTAACTAGAAGAAGAAGCAGCGGCAGTAACAACAGTTAAATTAGAATTTTATGCAAATTAGGCTTATTTATAGAAGAAGCAGAAGAAACAGAAGAAGAAGAATCAGACGAAATTGCGACAGGAGTCGTCAGGTGGATCAGTCCAAAGTTGCCACACACACACTCGCCGATTACACTGTCGAACACAGTCGACACTCTGCTAATTACTGGGCAATAAATTAACAAATTTAATATACAAATTGCCCGCAAATTGCCCAGGCAACAGCAGCAACAACAGCAACATGCAAAAACAACATGCAACACGCTGTATTGCGCACACTTTTTGGCCGGTTTTCGTTTTCTTCTTCAGCCTTTTTTTATGCAAATTTTCTGTTGGCAATTTATGCGCTAATTAAGTCAAATATTTTTTGGATTTTATAATGAACTGAGCGACAGCAGCAGCGACAACAATATCAATAACATAGTGCATAGTGCACGATGTGGCGCCCAACGTGGGCGCTACTCTTTCCCTCTCTGCATCTCCCCTGCCCCAGTATTTGTGCCACATCAAATTAGTCGCAGGCACAAGCCAAACAAATGACGTGAACCCAACAGCAGCAGGCTGCAGCAGGTGCCCCCGTGCTGTCGCAGGCTGTGCAAATATTTGTGGACACCACTGTAGATAGACAACCAGCGAGTTATGGCAAATACGCGTAGTATAACAAAAACCCTTGTGTGCTGCGAGAGTTGAGAGTTGGCTTATTATGAAACTTGGCTTATTAGCCAACATACGAGCCAGACAAGACTAACAACAAGTCAAATAGCAAGTGAGGGTAGAACTGTTTGCGAATCATAGCGGAATATATATATAGAACAACAAAGTTGAAGCTTAGCATAGCACACAATTATGTAGATATAGTTGAGTTATTATCTTAATTATGCTTAGTATCTTCAGTATACTTGCTGCCGGCTAAAACTACTTGTGAATTGTAACTGAAAATGTTGCAAAGTAAGCTGGAACAAAGTTAGGAAATAATATATCAAAGGTTCACACAGATTGTAATCAACCATATTCAATATTTCTGCTCTTGCTAAATATCTATAGGGTTGTCTGTATTATAACAAAAAATATTGGTGTTAGTGCAACAGCTTAGGTTAAACTGAATATAATATAGATGATAGATTCTTCTACATTCCATATGCTGACTTTCAATAGAGTTGCCTGCTAAAACTGGTTTTAATTGAAATTTATACGGCCTGTGCAGAAGAAGAGTCTGAGCTTAAGAAAGAGCTTAGATCTTTCATTTTTATAGATAATAATCGCAAATATGCAATGTTTCTTTTGTTTCTTCCTCATGCTAACATTTTTTAGAGTTACTACAGAGTTCCCTGCTAAAACTACTTGCGAATTATAAAAAAGAAAAGACTAAGCAATATAATATCATAATTTCATACAGATTACAATTAACAATATGCAAAAGATAATAATGAGTTTAAATCTTCGATTTGTATAGATAATAATTATAAATATGCAATGTTTTTTTTGTTTCTCTGGATAACATTTGATAGATTTGCCTGCTAAAACTATTTGCGAATTATAAAGAAAAATGTTGCTAGCTAAGCAGGAATAATGACTACGCAGATATCCTAGAATATCATAATCAACAATATGCTATGTTTCTTCTCTTGTTGACTTACTACAGAGTTCCCTGCTAAAACTACTTGCGAATTATAAAAGAAAATGTTACAGGCTTTGCAGCAGAAGAATTTGAGCTTACTACAAAGCTTAGAGCTTAGAACATAAATAAAACTCAAAAATATGCTATGTTTCTCTTGCAATGTTTGCCTGCTAAAACATCTTGCGAATTATAGTTGAAAACCTCTTTAAATCTCCTAATATTGCAACTAAAATTGTTTGCCCAACTGCAAGCAATCTTTTAGGAATATACACATATATCAACTGAAAACATGGGTTAAAAAACGGAAGTATGTAAAATATATGATGTAAGCTGAATGATATATGGCATGTGTGTGGCAAGGCAGTGGGGCAGAGGATCTGCCAGCAAACTGGCCCTCAAATCGCACTCGCAGCAGCATTAAAACTTTGATAATTACATAACTTTTACGACGATATACAGATACATATATGCACACACTATATATATATATACTATATATGGAAGTGTGTGTGGAATCTCCAAATTGTTTGCTACACATTCTGGCCACAGCCAGACGAAGGCGCAAAGCTGACAGAGGCAGAGGGGAGTGGCTTGGGGGCGTGGCTGCAGCAGGCTGCCATAATAAATAAACGTAAATTTTGCATGTGGCGAGTTAATGCAAACAGGCAAGCACACACACACCCACACACACACGCAGCAAAGGGGGCGGAGGGCAGTGGAAAATGTAAAATTAATGCATAAAGTTTACAGCAACAACAGCAACAGCAACAACAACAGCAACAGCAACAACAACAGCAACAGCTAGAACGACAACGACAACATGCAAATAAAAAGTCAAAATGCAGCGAGAGAAATGAAAATGCGAGTAAATAATACGTTGGCCACGTTGATAAAAACTGGCAATAGTTGGGGATGGTAAAGTTGTAACCTCAGTTATTGTTGTTGTTGTCAGGTTGTTGTTGCTAGGTTGTTGCTTGCCGTGTTTGCATCTTGTTTGTTTTGTAGACTTTTTGGCAGCAAATTTGTGTAATTATTATTTGCCCCACCGGAAGTGATGAAAATGTGATGAGAACGAGCCGAGGCAGCACTCGCTATCTCTCTCTCTCTATCTAGCAACGGAAACGGATGTTGCCAATGCTTATGCAAATGGCTGACTGCCAGTGTTGCCAAGTGGCAGCAACAGCAGCAGCAATGAAATAAATAATTAAACCAAACGACAAAGTGAACTCAACGCTGAAAGTGTCTCTACAACTTACAAGAAGAAGGGTATATAGGTATATACTTCATATAGGGTATATAGTATTTACATATAGTGTGTGTACTACATAACATCGGACACTTTAGTTTGGCGTCTATTGTGTTGTGTCTTTACAGCAACAATTGCTGTGCGCTGCTGCAACATCTGCTTGCACAGTTTCGCTTTTAATTTCAAAGTTTGTTGAGCTGTGCAACATCATGTGGCTTTGGTGAAAATGAGAGGGTGCGGCAGGCAGGAGGGGAAGCAGAGGAAGTGAAGCTGTTAAGCAGCAAAAGCCAACTCTTTGCGATCGCAGTGCACAACAAAAGCAGCAACAGCAACAACAGTAGCAACAACAACGATAATAAAGTACACAAGCTGCTTTTAATGTGCCATTAAAATGGCGCATTGTATGCGTGTGACTTTCTGTGTGTGTAAGCTGTCAGTGTATGTGTCTGTCTGCATGTATCTCTCTCTGAGCAACACCTACACGGTGTTGCTGTTTGGTCAGCGCGTCCGCCTTGCAAGCAAACTAAAGCCATAAAAGCAGCAACAGCAACAGCAGCAACAATAACAGCAACAGCAGCAACAAAAATTACAACAAAAACAACATATATATTGCAAAACAAAATGGCCACTTTGCCAGCTCGACCCGCCATTTTATATTATTATTTTTGCCAGCTTCCTCTTGCACACACACACACACACACACACACAGACAGACAGACTCAGTGCGCACACAGAGTGTTGGCAACATTTTTAATATTGTTCGGCCCTTTCATTTGTTTCTGCTTCTGCTTCATTCTCTTCTTCTGCTTCTTCTCTTTCATTTTCATTTATTTTCTTCACTTTTTATTGTTGTTTTTTTCATGAGTTTCAATATGCGCGCCACATAATTCAATGAGGTTGGAACACAACTTTTTGGCAAATGAACTTGCCACACAGCAGGCTGATAAATTGTCCCCCCTTTATCCCTCCTTGTGCCTCACACCTTGCAACTGCAACTGCAGTTCAAATGCTGCACGCGAAAATACCAAAAGATATAAACAAACTTGATGATAATTGCACAGGCAGCAGCTACATACAATACCATCACCATCCTTCTTCTCATGCTCATCCTCATGCAGCACACTATGCCACACCCACGCCCACACACAACCCAAGCACGCCCTGCACACCCAGCACACACACACACACACAGCACACACCCACGCCCACACCCTGCTGAAAGTCTCTCACACCCAACCCAAAGAGCGCTTCCTTTGCAACGTCATTTCCTGTGCCATTTAAAGGGTATCACAACTATAACAATAAGTTGGTACTGTTTGTTTATGAACTGTTATCATATTTCTTATAGGGTGAGCTCTGAAGGAAGTGCGAGTATTCCGACTTGTTCTGTTATGGTATAGAGAGTAGAGAGTTTCTGTTATTGGGAGTATGTCAGAGTAATTTAAAAAAAAGAAACAAATATACGTTATGACAAGCGAATATTATTGAATACCTCAACATGTAGTAACATATAGAAGAACTTTATTATAATAGTTAACATTCAATTAGAACATTCATCTCACTGTTATTAGATAACAGAATAAATAACATTCAATTATTTAATTCATCTCAATCTTATAATGTCATTCTCTCAAGCTCTTTTGCTATTTTCTTAAGCGCAGTAAAGAATTGAATATTGAGAAGAACCAAACGTGTTCATTATTGACATTCAAAATCTTTGTTATTAAGCAGAGATCCAACAGAGTATTAACATAGATTTCTTTTCTTAGATATGTTAGTTCCATCATTCAACATCTCAAGTGAAGTTTTGCTTATGCTTTCCCATCATTTTTCTCTTTCTCTATTCAGTTACAATTTTAAGTTAGGGAATTAATGAAACTATATAACATAAGGAACAGGTTTTTTAGGTACTTTCTGTAAATCTTTCATCTTTGTACATATGTTATATCTTAATGATATGAACATCATATAAAGCTTTCCTTGCTTCCATAACTTCCTTCAGCAGCTCAAATGTGTCTTTCTTAATGAATGCCATCATTCTTCCTATTTTAAAACAAATCTGTTCTCATTCAAATTAAATACAAGAATATTATATTTTCATATTCAATCCCATCTTCCCGCATTTCTTGGCCATAAATCCCGCACAGTTATGCAATAAATCCCCAATATACTCCCCACTGTTCAGTATTCCTCCAGGTATTCGCTCAACTTATAGCTAATCCTTGTCTCTACGAGGATAATCCCAGAGCAATCACAATTCGGCACAAGAAATGCGCATCTTATTTGCTTCTCATTTCTCGTTTTTTCTGTTTTCATTCTCTTCTCTGTTCATTCTCTTTCGTGCGACTTGCAATTTTCATATCATTTAATTAAAATCGCAAATTTCGTACACGTTTTCATTTTCGTTGTTGGCTTCGTTCTTCGTGCTCCGCCGCCTCTCTCTTCTCCTCTCTACTTGAGTTTTATTTTTATTTTTATTATTTTGCAAAAGTGCAAAAGGCAGAAAATTAAAAATACTTTGATGGCGCGCCAAAACAGAATGTGTAAAAATTAAGCAAAAAGAGGAAAACAGCTAAAAACAGCTAAAACACAGAGCAAAAAGCAAAGCCAACACGCAAGCGAATTGAATTGAAATTGAAATTGAAATGGGATTGAAATTGAGTCGCGACTGTGTCTGGCAATTGACTTGAGGCCGCATCGAATCCAAAAATCCCTCGCAGAGGGCGTTACGCCATTAAATCGGCGACTTCCCGCTGCGTTTTCGAAAAACCTTTTTGGCCTGCTTTGATTTATTTGGCGGGATTTAGAAGTTTTTCATTGTTTTCATCTACACTCGCAGTCGAGTTTCAATTTAAATTTTGATTGTCTTTCTCGCTCTCTCGAATCGAATTAAGCAAACTATATAAATATGCATAAAATTCAGCACATAATGTGCAAGCAAGAAGAAGAAGAAGAAAGCAACAAGAAAAAGAAAAATTGCTTTCATTTATATTATATCACACGAAAATTGTGCGAGTTTTTTTTGTTTTTTAATTTCATTTTACTTTTAAATCATGTGCCTGCTGCCGGTGCCTCTGCTGCTTCTTCATCTTCTCCCTCGTCTTTTGCTTTGCTTTGTTCTTGCTGTTTCTTCTTGAGTGTTTGCACGCCTGTGTGTGTGTATTTGTGGGTGTGAGCGAGATGCAAAAGCAAACTAATCAAAAAATTCAATTTCCTTGGAAAATTTAATATTGCTCAGGGAAAATTCAATTTGCCTGCTTTTTTTCGGTCGCTCTCGCGCGTCTCCCTCTCAGCACTCACACACACACATACACAGAGGGAGGCACACACGCACACACAGTTACAAAGTGGGTGGGCTTTAGTGATACATTTTGTGTAGATTTTAGCCCCAGTGCGCCGTAGCTAGAGATAAACATTTTTAATGTTATTAACAACAATTTTGCTGGCTTTATGTGCGAGAGAGTGTGCAAGTGTGCGTGTGTGTATGTGTGGTACATGCGTTTCCTTTAATAAGTTATTACCTGACACAAATTGGCCTTTGTTGTTGCTGTCCCCATTAGGCGCCCGCGCAACAAGGTATGCAGCACATTTTGCACATAATTTAATTAATATTTATGCGACTCTTAATGGCCCGCAGCGCAGCAGAGCGCACAGCTCAGTCCGGCTCGGCAACAGGGCAATTCATTTGCCACACTCTGCCAAAAGGTCACGGCCAAAAGTGCGCGAAGCCGTCTCGCAGCAGCAACAGCAGCAGCAGCAACAACAACAACTTCAACAATAACAAGTTAGCCAGAGCTGCAGCTGCATTTAGCGCTGCCTTTTACAGCCGCAACTTGCCTTGACTCTGGCCTGAGCCCGGGCAAAACTGGCCACAGGCAGCAACAACAATACCAACAACAGCAGCAACAACAACACCAACAACAACAGCAACAATGGGCTGCAAAAACAAGTTTTGTGTGGTTGGCTCTGGGCGCGATTTAAACATATTTTTAGCCACACACAATTGCATGCATATTAAAAGAGAAGAGGCAAGAAAGAAGCAGAGAACAACAGTAACAACTACAACAAGGGGAAACACAGAAGAGGGGAGGGGGAATAAGGAATCGCACAAGGGGTTGGCTCATGAAATATTCTGACCCCGGAGCAGTGGTTTGACTGCTCCTCGATTCGGTTCCCCACTCTGCTCTATGCACAGCATCGACTTCAGTTTTGACTTTTGGCTTTAGCTTTGGCTTTGGCTTTGACTCTGACTCTGGATCGGGCTATGGCCCTGGCTATGGCTATGACTATGGCTCTGACTCTGGCTCTCTGCATCTGACTTGTGCTTAGCCGATTTGAGGGCTCGATTTGTCGTTCCGGCTATGCTTCATTAACTTTCGACTCTTTCGCATTCTTCTGAGGAATGCCCAATGACACGGGCAGAAATACCAACAATAGTCGGGCGAAAGGCGTGATTAATTTATATTGTCTTTGCCTTACGCTGGTAAGTATTGCTTGTCTAGTTGGGATCTGGTATGTGCTGCAAGTCAAGCAAATGTTCTACAAATATTTAGCTGTTTTTAAGCAGAGCCATTACTTAAGCAGCTGAAGGCTTCTTAAGTAGATTAAAGCTCTCTTAAACAAGGTGAAGCTGGTAAAAACAGCTTTAAGCTGTCTTTAGGAGCTGAAAGCTCACTTATACAACTTATTTCTTTATTTAGAAGCTCTTTATTAATCTACTTGTAACTAATTCACGTTGAATAAAGCTCATTATAGAGTTTTTCAGTCATAAATTATATCTTTAACCCTTTGTCATACTTTGCTAATTATTTTAGTCTTACTTTCAGTTGAGAGCACAATCCTTCAGCTCTTTGTGTCCTTTCTACAGTTCCTTTGCCTCTCCCACTCTCCCTTCCTCTGCTATCATTCGCACACACTTAAGTTAAAAGCGCTTTTTCATTTGGCGTATGCTGATCAAGTTCTCATCTGGCCACGCCAACTGGCCATAATTAAATGTCGCTATTAAGGCTGGCAACAGCAGCAACAACAACGATAGCAGCAGCAGCAATGGCAACATTGACAATGACAACAACAACAACAACAACAACGAAATGTTCATTAAAAGGACCAAGGCAAATATTAAAAGTGAAAATGCAATTTATGTGTCCATTGTCTTTACACAACGTCTGGCAGCAGCAGCAACAGCAGCAGCAGCAACAGCAACAATAAAAGCAACAACTAACAACAACACTTACAACAACAACAGGCTTAACGCCTTTTTGTCGTAAATTTTATACAACTTCTGCTGCTTTTTTTGCATTTATTTCCCTTTTGCGTTCGTTTTTCAATTTTTCGCACATTTTTCTCTCTCTGTTGCCGGCTACGTTGCTGCTGCTGTTGTTGCTGTTGTTGCAGTTGTTGTTGAATGCCCTTTTCGAGCATTTATGTCCTTTTTGTTGCCTGGTTGTAAAATGCACTTAAGCCGGGGCCAACACGCGCAACGAACGAAGCGACGCGAAGTGAAGGCGACGCAAGATGCGGCAAGAAGCGGCGGCAGCTTCAACTGCAGCTCCAGCGCAAAGGTTGCCGCATTCACAATATTTTCCCCATAACTTTGATTTGCTGTTAATATACCCTGTAAGCAGAGGCAAATGATAAGTAGTTTGAATAACTTGTGTTATACCTTTAAAGTGTAATCTACTCTATAATATCTGTCTACAGCTGACTATGCATATAGCATAGGGTGTTTAGCAGTCAGGCATACCTCATTCATTATTTATTCTATATTCCTCAACATATTTCTCAGCATATTTTACTATAATATATATTTATTTCACTCTTAAAACTCACTTAAAAACTCACTTCGTATACAGCTTAGGGTATCTAGCAGTCAGATATACCCCATTGCTATATATCTCAACGTATAATACTGCATATTTCACTATATTTATTATTCCACTCTATAAACTTATTCAATAGCTAAGTTCTTATACAATCAAGGGTATCTGTTAGCTTAGCATACCCCATTTTGACATTCCTTGCTGTTTTGTCTTGCTTGGTAAACTGTTTTCTATAAGCAACGCTATACACAAAGGTTATAGCTGTGTGCGTATACAACATAGGGTATCTGCTAGTCTGGCATACCCCATCGGAACATTTGTTTACAGTGTATATTTACTTGGTAAACTATAAGTTTTTCTATACATCCACTTCACACTTGAGTTTCTATACACTGTAGGGTATCTAACAGTCTAGCAGGTGTACGCTGTAGTGTATCTCCCTGTCTAATATAAAAATAGTACAGTGTAAAGTAGACTTTTCCCTAAATTCTTCACTATATAGAGAAGTTCTATACAACCTAGGGCATCTGCTAGTCTGGCACACCCCACTCTTTGCTTTGCTTGCAGCACTCAAACTCAAAACTCAGCCGCTTCAGCTTTCTTGCCCTTTTTTTATAGTTTTCTGCGCTGCCTTCGCCCTCGCTTCGCTCCTTCCTGCTGCCTCCTTTCCCTCCTTCTCCCTCTCTTTCTCCACCTCTCCCTCTCCCCACTTCTTCTGCTTTTACGCTGCTTGTGTTTTTTGCCGTCATCGTCATCGCCGTTGCCTTCTTGCGCCTTGTATACCTTTTAAATATTCGCTGCCGGCCATAAATCATTCGAGGTTATGTTGAATTTTTAGACAATTTTTTTCCTGCATTTAGTTTGTGCTTCTTCTTCTGCTTCGTTGTTGCTGCCTTTGTTGTTGTTTTTTGTTTCTTTTGTTGTTTTCGATGTTGTTTTTTTGTCGTCTTTGCGTTGTCTTTGCGCTGGCATGATTTGTAGTTTATGGCTGCGTTGCCTTCTCCTTTCCCTTCTCCTTCCTCCTCCTCATCCTTTTGGCAAATAAATAAAATAGTGACTAAAAATTCCCCCCTCCACGCTCCTCTTTCCCCGCTGCTAAAACGATCTGTCAAGCCAAAAATGGAAAATTAGGTTCCTCTTGGATATATCTAAAATAAATGCACGAGAGGCAATTAAAAGGAAGAGCAAAAAGCGAATAAACATTAAAAGCTTCTCTTGGTTTGAGTTAGCAGAGGCTTCTTCTGCTTCTGCCTCTTCTTCCCCATTTCCTTCCTTCCATTCCTTCTCCGCTAATGTTTTCTCCCTCGCTTCAGTGCAGGCACATTTAATCTGCAATTTGTCTCGCGCTCTGCCATTTCCTGTTGACACCAACAAAAAAGAAAATACTACAAAAATACTTGCGAAAAATACTGCACGCGTGGCCACGTCACATGCAAATTCAGTTAGCAATTTCGCGCCCACCGATGGCTCTTGGCCAAACTGTCTGGCCATATTTGCCACATGGCAGCATCGGCAACAGATTCCCCACACGTTGCAGCTGCTGCCCCATGGCGAATCGATGGATGAAGCCCCTGAGCAGAGTCCAGGCCAGCTCTGCCTCCCCTCCTGCTCTTCTGACTGCCCTACTGCCTCCTCTGCTGCCTTGTTCTGCCTTACCTCCTCTGCTGGCTCTGTTGCCTCACCAGCCTCAGCTCCACACCATTCTACACTGCTCTGCCCTGTTCGCTTACTCTGTCTCCTCTTCCCTCTCTCCTCTCTTCTCTCCCAACTCCCTCCCATAAGGCTTTGCTGTGCTTTTGGCCGTGCAAACATTTAAATGCATGAAAGCGAAAGGATTTTGCCAAAGTCCAAAATCAAACAGCAAAAAATTGCGCGACGCGCCGCAAAAACGAATGCAGCAAGCAGCATAGACAGACAGAGAGAGAGAGAGAGAGAGAGAGAGAGGGAGAAAGAGGGAGAGGAAGAGAAAGAGAGGGCAGCCAGACAACAAACGTGTGGGGCAACTGAGCTCGACATGCAACTCTCTTTGCGTTGTTTTTCCAGTTGACCAGGCCGCGTTTTTATGTGGCAAGTTATAAAAAGGGTCAGTTGTAGGCGCAAGGGGGGGCAGACTGTGGCAGGGAGACTGTGCCTGTGATACAGTTCGGTTTTTTTATGCAGCCGCGCGTGTTTTTAATTAAGTGTAGAATAATGAATTTCACATGTGAGCCAGAGAGGCAGACAAACAGACAGAGGGAGAGGGAGAGAGAGAGGGAGAGGGCTTTAAAGTTTTGATTTCGTTTTCAAACGAAAGTGAATTCGCTGTCACACTGTGCCAACAATTAGCGCGCTTTTAGGCGCCGTACAGCGCACACACACACATGCTGTCCCACTCGCACACTATTAATGCAATGCACTTTTTCAACACTGGCCACATTTCATTATTGCCAAATATGACAGCGACGACGGCGACTTAATGCAATTTTCGCGCCTCGCTATGAACATTTTACAGCTTGCAGCGACATTTTCACGCGAGAGAAAGAGAGGGGAAGATGGAGGGAGAGGGAGGGAGAAAGGGAGCACAGTATACAACCTGCCAGCTTGCTGTCTCTGTCTCTGTCTCTGCCTCCCCCCAGGCTGGTAATTTAATTTCGAACTGAAGTTAAAATTCAATTAAAATGAGTCAACTTGAGCGTAATGCAATTTCGACCAGGCCCAGAACTGGCCCACCCAGGCCCAGTCACAGTTCCAGTTCCAGTTCCGACCAGGCCCAAGCAGAACCAATGCCATTAGTGAAATATTAACGCAAAAAGGCAGAGAGAAAAAGAGAGCCAGAGATCCTTCTGTCTCTCTCTCTCTCTCTCTCTCTCTCTCTCTCTCTGATAAACCGAAAGACATGGGGCGAAAAAAATGCATAAAATATTGCCAGGCAAAGGCAACAACAACAACAGCAACAACAACAACATCAACAGCAACAACAGCAACAACAACAACTGTCCGAGTCTGTTGGCCCAGTTGGTTCGCCGTTAATGCGTTTCCCCTTAATTTATGTTAAAAGAAATAAACTTGTTCGACCAAAAAGGGCGCGGCGTTCTCTGTAATTGCATTTCGGCATAAGTAGAGCAAATTGAGTGCAAATACGCATCGGCATCGAGTGCTATAAAAAGAGGGAAATGGTGAGGGGGTGTTAATCAGCATGTCATAGCCTTTGAGGGAATTAAAACTCAAGTGAATAACTGCAAATGATACGTTCAATGAAAACATTTTAAAATCCCTTGTAAAGCTAACCGAGCTCTAGATTGGATAAATAATGTGACATGTAATGTTGAAATGTAAATATAATTTAATTACTGCAGAATTACTACCTTATTCAGCTCATTATGGTCATCTATAATTGATATCGGCTTAGGAAATATTGTATGAAGTAATGATAAAATTATAAAATAGAAAAAACCACAGTCGCGCTGCACGCGACAGTGGGATACCCTTCGACCTATGTTCAGGTGTAGTTTAATTTGTTAAATTCATACACATATACAAATGCGTTATGCTTTTAAATTATTGCCGATAGATGGCGCTCGCGCTTTGCGCTCGCCCGCCTCCCTTGTAAGCTGATACAAGCACTTGGTTTTATGCAAATACTTTCTTAAATAACTTCTGTGTTTATTGTCCGATCGGATTGCAATTTCGTGAATACGTAGATATTTTAATGAGCTTAGTATATATTTAAGTCAGAAAGTTGTATCTTTTATACAGCGCTTACAAATTAAGTTCAAAAATAAAATTATTGATTTGCGGGGGCGGTGGGCGTGGCACCTAACATTTGAAATAAACTTGATCAGCTTATAGTACACAGGAGTCTTCCTGCCAAATTTGGTAACTCTAGCTTTTATAATAGCTGAGATCTGTGCGTTCACACAGACAGACGGACAGACGGACAGCCGGACAGACGGACAGACGGACAGACAGACAGACATGGCTCAATCGACTCGGCTAGTGATCCTGAGCAAGAATATATATACTTTATGGGGTCTCCGACGCCTCCTTCTGCCTGTTACATACATTTGCACAAAGTTAGTATACCCTTTTTTGACCATTTTCAATGGTCGAAGGGTATAAAAAGTAAATTTAGGAGAGGTTCATTGTTTCATTACTTAATTCATAATAACTATAATTGTTGTGCAATTGTTCATATAATCATTGTATATATAATCATACATTCACACATCATTCTTTTCCGACATTTTATAAGCAACTAACTTTCATATGTCATATTCCAGAAGACGAGAGACATATTCCAACGTCTCTTATATCGTTCTGCACTTCAAATTCTACAGTGCCGTACACTTTTATTCTAACAGAAATACATTTTGGCATTGTCTCTTAAAAGAAGTTTGTCGCTAGGCAAGCACCTTCTCAGGGTTAACAAAAGAGGGTCAACCAGTCCAGGCATAATTATGAATGTTCTGAGAATAACTCTACTGGACTGGAAGCTTTAAGCCCAGCAGGAGGTACTATAGATATACAAAGTCACAACACATCTTCCCCATTAGCAAATAATAATGATAGTGATATGTTGTGGTATTTAAATTACCACACTATATTAACTATATTATTACAATGTTACTCATCATTATTCACATCTGAAATCATCTCTAATACTGTCAATGATATTCATATTAAAGATGAATCATCTTTGCAAACTAAAATTAGTTTCATATTGAAAATAGATTTTAAAGTAATTATCTCATAATATTATAGGGCGATTACTGCACCATACTATTTAATTACTCTCCCATACTAAAACTCCATTAACAACCTTTAATACAAACAGACTCCGAGATCTCATCAGTAAAATAAAATATTGTGCTGGTATAATTTGTAGTATAGTCAGAAGTTTACTATACTTTGTTATCACGATGTACAATTTATTCCCTTTCATTATTATCATTATATGATCATTATGCGTTGATCTGGTTAGTAATTTTTTAGGGAATATAAACTTAAAGCATTTTTAATGCGATAAATGATATGATATAACGAAAACAATGTACATTGAATACATATAATATATCATTATAAAATATTCTGTGATCCTCTTTCTTATGCTCTCAATCATCTATCCGCAAATAAATATTCATTCATTCATATATTCATTATTCATTATATATATTGATATATACGCCTTCTGTCTCTCCTCTCACTCTGCTCCTCCCTCTCTCTTTTCCTGTATCTTTTCCCTTCTCTCTCTCACACTATAACCTCATTATATGCCTCTTTTATTTATAAGTTCTTCAGAGTTAACAACAATTTGATCAGTTTGCCATATAATTTACGTTCCCAACAGCTGCTGCCCTATCGCCATATCGAACTCACCCACTCCCCTCTCCCACTCCCCACTCCCTCTCTCTCCTCTTTTCGTTCTCTCTTTTGTGCACTTCCGCTTGTCGCTTCGCTCGTTATGTAACCCATAAAAACTCAACAAACGCGACGCCATGGCACGCGCCTAAAAGTATGCTATAATTCAACGCGCTCGCATCCTCCCTACGCCTACCTCTCACTTCCCTACTCCCACCCCTTGCACATGTGTGTGTGTGTTGTGTCTCATATGTGCGTCCATAAAAAAATGAAATTATTAAATTTTATGTAGCGTAAATTCTTTACGACGCGCCCAAAAAAAAGAAGAAAGAACAAGGAAAATGGGCCGAAAAAGCACGAAACAAAATGTTTTCTTACACATGAACAATTTGAAACTGTTTTTGCCCCCTTTCACTGTATTTCACTAGCCCAACTAGTGCGAATTGCGAAGATTAAAAACAGCAGAAAGAGAACAAAGAATGAGGGAGAAGAAGAAGTAGTGGAGGAAGCAGAGGAAGCAACGAATAACATTTTGTTGAAAGATTTTTCGTCTGACATTGAAAAATGCTCGGTCACGTTTTGGGGGCGAAAATGCTGCATGAAAGAGTGAAGCAGAGGGGGAGGAGTGGCGGGCAGAGAGTGGGAAGCGGGTGCGTTGAAATATTTCTTTTGCGTATTTGTGTTGTTCTCATTGCTGTTGTTGCTGTTGTTCTCGTGCTGCTGCTGCTTCTTTTTTTAGGCACTCGCCGCAACTCGTTGCGAGTTGTTCCAACTTCACAGACAACGCTGTTGTTGTTGTTGTTGTTTTTTCTGCAATTTTTATTTATTTATTTTATATGTCTTTTATCCTTTTGCTGCGCTGCCTGCGCTGCTGCTGCTGTGTTGTTGCTACTGCTGCCATTGTTGCTCGTTCAACTCGTGACTTGTTGTTGTATTCGCTTGCTTTTGTTGTTGCTGCTGGGGCACCATTAAAAAGACGCAGCATAATGGCAGAGCAAGCGAAGGTGAAGCAACAGCACCAACAGCAACAACAAAAGCAGCAGCACAGCAACAACACATAAATTAAACTACCTGTCGCTCCAGTGCGGCGTGCAACTTGGTTGCTGCAGCCTGCCACATGCTCTCTACTGCTCCCACTCCCTTTGCCACTCTGCTTCACCCTCTCCCCCTTCCTCCTTTACCCCTTCTCCTTGTCCACTTCTCAATTGCTTCTAAGCCGCAGCGATAAGCGAAATTAGTTTTATGTATTAAATTGTATTTTGCTCTTTACTAATCATCTTCTTCTCCTCTTTCTCTCTCTCCTCTCTTTGCAGGTAAGTTGCACGCGCATTTCTCTATTTTTATCCCACTGTGCTGCACTGTGGTAAGTAAGTTCGCGCCACAGGCTCATCGGGTTATTAAATTCAACATATTTTCCACACGAATTTCGCATGTTGCAAGCAATTTGCAATGCATTTTATTACATACTTTGGTCCACGACGAGGCTGGACAGCAGATGAGGCAGACAGGAGGAGATGAAGGACACAGAGGGGGCAGGGAGGTAGGGACAGGCAGAGGGAGTGGCAGTGGGAGTGGGATAGGGAGGGGCAGGCGAACGTGCGGTGTGCTGTGCGCTGTGGCGCCGCAGGATATTCTGCGCATCCTTACACATGCGACAGAGATGGCGACAAGAACAGGGTGACATAGCGAGAGGGAGAGAGGGAGCGAGAGAGAGAGGGAGAGAGCGAGCGAGAGGCAACTGCACAATAATGTGCTCACAAATATGCAAATAACTTGCAAAATTCGTTATATCGACAACGACAACAAGAGGGAGGAGAGAAAAGGACAAGAAGGAGGCCAGAGAAGAGAGAGAGAGGAGATAGCCAAGAGGCAGCCACAAGAATTGCAGCTCATAAATTGCATTACTCGTATTGTGTTTTGTTGTGCACACACACACACACTCCCACACACCCACACATAATGAAGCTGATTGGAACAAATCCTATTAGCAAATGCATAAATTGCGCATTTGCCTTAAAAACACACGAGTTTCAACAGAAATAAACAACAGCAAAATAAGAGCGACTTAATGAGATCAGCTAGATAGTTATAAATATAGTATATAGCATATTTGTATGCACAATATGCATGGTAAATTAGCAGGGCCCCTCCTACATTGCACTTATAATTATGCATAACAAAGCATTTGAATAAGCAACTCGAACTTAAACTTAGTTCAAAGTTTCGAAATTGTTCACTAATTAAGCATCATAAGAGTTTGGATATAGAGAAATACTATACCAAAAGCAACTCTTTAATATTGTATATTACTTTAATATTTAATATTAATATTGTATATTGTTCATTAGTTTATGCAACCGAAAAGGGGTTCAATTATGCGAGCAATTATGCTTAATTCTAACAAGCTTTTTACAATTTGAGCTTTGATTAAATGCAAAGCTTGAATTCTTTTCAATTAGTTCTTCTAGAAATTAACAAACTCCGCAGAACTTAAGTTAGAAAACATAGAGCTCTCTTCTGTATTATGCATCAATTGAATCCCACCCAAAACTAAGACATTTAACAATAACTGAATCCAAAGAAAAACACGACAATGAATTGAAAATTAAAATGGAATTGGAAATTAAAAACAAAACAATACGAAATTAATAATAAAACAATACTTACGAAAGCTTAATGAACAGTGCAGAAATTGAGCTCATTATCTTAAATCTTTCTACTTACTAGGGAATGAAAACTATCGTTAGTAGAGTCCATCGATTTGTTATTATTCTCTTCTAACAAGCAACTCGAACTTGAACTTAATCCAAATCATGAAAATTGTTCAATGAATTGAAGTGGAATTCAAAAATAAAACAATATAAAAGCTTAATTATAACTCAACAGAATATGAAGTCACGATATAAAAACCTCTCTTCTGGAGAACAAAAGATATATAGACTTTTTCAATAGCGCCATCCATCAATTTGTTTGATAGTTTATTGGGACTTCCTCGTTACTATCGATAGTTATCGTTCTCTTATATTTACAATATTGTTAATCAATTTATCCCGTTAAAGTAAACCATATAGGGCCGACTATTTTGCTTTAGCTTTCACAGCATTTCCTCTTACATTCCATGAATTAAACTGAAAATCAAAAATATAACTATAAAATTTGAATGCACTCAGCAGAACTTGAACTCAGAATCTTTAAACCTCTCTCCTAAAGAATGATGGATAGATATTATTGTTAGTGGCATCCATCGATTTGTTTGATAGTTTTCCTAAACTCCCTGGTTACTATCGATAGTTAATATTCTCTAATATCTGCAATATAAATTATCCATTAATCCCCAAAACTCCATAAAGAACATTATAAACACGCATATTTAGCATCAGCTTTCACAGCAATTAGTCAGAGCAACATGCTCTCTCCACCTCACTCTCCCTCTTCAACTCTCTCTATCGCCCTTTGCCTCTCTCACTACTCTCTCAGCACAGCAGTCAATCCCAGAGATACTCCGTCTAGTTCCCCAAAAACTTCTGCTGCAATTACTCAGCTCAAACTGCGCACTCATCATGCCTAGACGGGGCTCAATTCGAATCCGACCCGCAGTTTCAATCTTAGTTGGGGAGTCGAGATCGGAGTCTGCGACTCTGTTTTGCTCTCTAGCAAAAACAAATAAATTTCAAAATGAGTTATTAATGGCAATCAATCAAAAAAGCAAGGAAAATAATGCGAGCTAGCAAAAAGGCGATTGCAGTAAAAATGGCAACAAAAAAAGGAGGGAGAAATACGCAAAAATAAAACCGCGAGGAATACATCGATTGATTGATTGATTTAATGAATGATTGATTAATGCATTTCTGCTGCAAATTCCGCATACAAAATGCAGTCGCAGCTCAGATGACGAGCAGCAGAGTAGGAGAAGTTGGAGGAGAAGTAGGAGCAGGAGAAGAAGGTGGCCTTCAGTCTCAGTCTTCGTAGTCGCAGTCGCAGCCGTCGGCTACGGCTTCAGCCAGACAGGCGCGCGGGATGAAGTGCTGCCGTTGCCAGGAGCTGAAGTTGAAGCTGCTGAAGTTGGGAGAGGGAGCTGACTCTGCTGCTGTCTAGTTATTGGCCATGGCATTGCAGGGACAAGCCCCTGAGGAGTAGGAGGAGGAGTAGTCTAGTCGAGTGTGGAGCGCATCAGTTATCCGAGGAGTACGCGAACTGCTATAAAATGCATTTTCAATTAGGGATAATTCCAGCAGAAAGCTCTAAACTCAAACGAGGGTCGCTTCCTAGTTAGACTGCGAAGTTTTGCAGGAATAATGGCGAAATAATTGTTAGAAATGCAAAGAGAGTTGACTGGGAAGTCTTCATAACTAACAATGAGCCATAAAACTATCGATAAAGGAAGATGTGAAACACAATTGAATCAAATATTCTATATTTATATTTGATTTAATTGTATTTCTCATCTGTTTGCCAAAATACTGTATACATAATCGAAATTATGTTATACTAATTATACTATTGATATATATCGAAATTTTATTGATTTTACGGACCTCGACCTGTCTCTCAATATTATCGATATATCTCTTAATAATAATATTGACCTATCGACCTGTCTCTAAATATTATCGATATATCTCTTAATAATAATATTGTTATATATTTAAATATTACCGATGTTTCTATTAATATTATCGATATATCTCTTAATACTATCGATAAGTCTCTTAATATTGTCAATATATCTTTAAATACTTTCGATTTATCTCCAAATATTATCAACATGTCTCCAAATTCTATCGATGCATCTCTAAATATTATCAATATGTCTCTGAATACTATCTAAATACTATCGATATTTTTCTAAATATTGTCAACATATCTCTGCCGATACGAGGGTCGTTTGATAAGTCCGTGACTTTTTGAATAAAATATATTTTTTTCGTCAAAGAAGCGTTTTATTTCTCAACATAATCTCCTTTTAGCTCTATACATTTAGTCCAGCGTTTTTCCAATTTTTTTATTCCTTCCAAATAATAGGTTTTCTCAAGGCCCTCAAAATAGTCGTTTGTTTCTGTGATGACCTCTTCATTTGACCCGAATCTCTTACCGCCGAGCCATTTCTTCATGTTTGGAAACAAAAAATAGTCACAGGGGGCTAAATCTGGAGAATATGCTGGATGGAGTAGCAGTTCGTAGCCCAATTTATGAAATTTTGCCATGCTGACTACACACGTGTGCACCCGTGCATTGTCCTGATGGAACGGCACTTTTTTTTTCGCCAAATGCGGTCGTTTCTGCTTCAAATCAATATCGAATCTGTCCAAAAGCTCTGAATAATATTCGCCGGTGATCGTTTTACCCTTTTCAAGGTAATCGATGTGAATGATACCTTGTGCATCCCAAAAAACTGTGGCCATGACCTTGTTGGCCGACAGACCCACCTTGGCCTTCTTTGGTGCACGTTCACCCGGAGAAACCCACTGTCTTGATTGTTCTTTGGTCTCTGGTGTGGTGTGGTGGATCCATGTTTCGTCTACGGTAACGAAACGGCGCAAAAATTCGTTTGGATTGCGGTTGAACATCGCCAAACACTCCTTTGAAATGGTCACACGGTTGCGCTTATGGTCGTGTGTGAGCAATCGCGGCACCCATCGCGCGGAAAGCTTTTTCATGTCCAAATATTCATGTAAAATGTGATGTACCCGTTCAGTTGAGATGCCTACAGCCTCAGCTACCTCACGCACTTTCATTCTCCGATCATCCAATATCATTCCATGGATTTTGTCGACGATTTCTGGCATGACGACCTCTTTTGGGCGACCTGAACGTTCGGCATCACTTGTACTGGTACGACCACAACGGAACTCAGTAAACCATTTCTTAACCATTGAAATTGATGGTGCAGAGTCCCCATAATATTTATCAAGTCTTTCCTTGGTTTCGGTGATGGATTTTTTACGCAAAAAATAATGCTTAATTAGCACACGAAATTCACTTTTTTCCATTTTCGTTAAAATTCACGAGATCGTCTGCTTTCAATGCCTATAAAACGCAAACTAAGAAACGCAGCTTTCTCAAAATTTTACAGTCAGCTGTTAATCGATAACTGCTGACAGGAGCAGTGTTGTATTTAGAGCAGGTGCGCGGCAAATACAAAAAGTCACGGACTTATCAAACGACCCTCGTATATCTCGTAGCGCTTTTATAACACTTAGAAATAATATCGGAATATTTACAAATACTATGTCTAGACACTATCGATATATCTCCGCTTACTATCGATTAGCAATGCACTTTTGCAGCTAAAACCTTTTTCAGGCTTTTCAAGTTTTCTTTCAAGTTTGGCGCCATAAAAAATGCATCAAAATAAATTGCGTAATTAGAAGAAATTAAAAAGCACAACAATAGAGCCAAAGCAAAGGGCGCAGCACAAGCAAGACAGAGACAGCGAGAGACAGAAAGAGGGAGACAGGTAGAAGTGGGGGGAGGTGGGGGGAAGGGAGACGAGCTCGCTGGGCCGAGCAAAACAGAAAGCAACAGAAAAAACAAGTTGCACAAGGATTTTTAATAACGTGGAAAACACAAGAAAAAAGCAAATATTGATGCAGCCGCAAATTTCAATTAAGAACAGGAAGAAGCAGACAACGTCGACGGCAATGACGACGACGACGGCGACGGTGGCAGCAGCGACGTACAGCGAAGCCAGCGTCAACCGCAGCAGCAGCAGCGACGGCAGCGGCAACTGAAGTTAGCGAGAGAGAGAAAGAGTGAAGGAGGGAGAGGAGAATAGCAGCAGAGCGTAAGAGAGTGGGAGAGAAAAAGAGAGAGAGTGGAAGAGGGAGAGCGAGCGAGCAGCCAAGTGCCTGTAAAACATTTGATGTAATAAAATAACGTATACGCCAGCGAGCCACAGCCAGATCCAGAGAATGAGACGACTAAGACGGAGACGGAGACGGAGATGGAGAAGAAGAGGGAGAGGGAGAGGTAGAGGAAGAGATGGAAATGGCAAAGTAGAAGCGAAACTAAACCCACCCTTGTCACTGCCGATGGCAAGCCGAGCGTGCTGCACACACACACACACGCACAGAGAGACACACGCACACACACAGAGACACAGGCAGACACACACACACACATACACAGAGACGCGCATTCACAACAAGAGCAATTTAAGCCGCAGGAATGCGAAAGACGTGAGCCGTGCCGGGTTCAAGGCATCCACGGCATCCACAGCCGGAACAGGAAGGAAGGAAGGAAGCAAAGCAAAGCGAATCGAAGCGAAATAAAAGGCCAAAAACGGGGCGCTGCCCCACGAACGTGCAGCAGCAGCAATTGATAAAAACAAAACAGCGTAAGAAAAGCGAGAAAAACGTGAAAATCGAGTGAAAAACAAAATTACGCAGCATACTTCAAGGCGCCGCAAGAACAAGAACGAAAGGGCCAGTCAGGAGGGGGAAGGGGAGGGAAAACTGCAAGGCAGGTCAGCTGTAAATGTAATAATTATTGCGGCAGCAGCAGCGGAAAAGCGGAAGTGCCGCCAGAAAAGGGCAAAGCAAAGGGCAGATAAGGCGGAGGAGGCAGAGGAGGTAGAGGAGACAGAGAAGACACAACAAGGCGGCGATTCGTGCGAAAATTGTCCAAAACTTGGCAACGAAGATGATGACGAGGCAAAGGACGATGGCAGAGAGGGAGCAGAACAGAGGGGGAAAGAAGACAGAGGAGGGGGAAAACAGAGTGGAAGAGAGCAAGGCAGAGCAGGGAAGAAAACAGAACAGGGAAGAAGGCAGAGCAGGAAAGAAGGCAGACCAGAATGAAGGCAAAGAGGGAGGCAAAGGCAGAGCAGAACGAAGCCAGTTGAGGAAGCTACGACGACAACATCGTAGGAGCCGAGCAGGCGTCAACGTCGTCATCGTCGTCGTCGTCATCGTCGTCGTCGTCATCGTCGTCGCTGGCACCGTCAAAATGGCGCAACAAAAGCGCAAAATCAGGAAAAAGAAAGTCGAGCACAAAGCAAAAGTAGCAAAAATTGAGCGCAAACTCGCTGCCAACTGCAAAAGGCGGAAGTAACGCCAAGCCCAAAACGGCCCCAAGCCGAAGCCAAAGCACAAGGCACAAGGCAGAAGGCAGAAGGAAGCGCAAAGCGCACACGACGATGAAAGTAAATGCAAGAGAGGCAAAGTCAATCGATGTGTGTGCAAGAGTGTGTGTGTGCTGCCTTCTCTGTGTGTGTGTGCTTGTATGTGTGTCTGCCTTGTGTGTATGTGAGAGTGTGTCTCTGTGTGTCTGTATGTTGTGTGTGTGTGTCTGTGGCATTGTTGTTGCCACTGCGCGTTCGTTCGCACAACATTTTGCTACCCTTGGCTGTGCCAGCCCCGGCACACGCCCCCAAAGCAACCCCCTCTGCCCAAACCCCCCTTCGCTGCCACTGTCACTGCCTCTGCCACTGCCTCTGCTGCTGCTGCTGCACACGTCTGAGGCATATCGATTTTTTGCGGCCCCCGCATCTCCTGGGCGCCTCACACGCAGGGCGCCAAGCGGAGCTGTCTGTCTGTATTGGTGTGCGAGTGTGTATGTGTGTGTGTGTTTGCCAAAGGCGAAGCTCAACTTTGGGCGCAGCTTATTTTAGTCGCCCCCCTTCCCCTGCATCGCAATGTCAATGAACCAAGGCAAGGAAGCAGCAGCAACAGCGGCAGCAGCAGCGATGATCATTAGCGGCATCATTAGCAACTTTCGCTGACAGCAGCAGCAGAAACAGGAGACAGGTAATTTCTGGCGCTAAAGGTGCGAAGATCCTGTAGCAAAGCACTCCTTTCTCCCTCTCACTCTCTCTTCATTCTTCTGCACTTTCTCACGTTAACTGAGACAAAGGCAAATTGCGTAACACACACAGCGAAAGCGAAAGAAACAATTGAGCGAGGCACAAAAGCAGCAAAGGTGAAGGCAGTTGTAGCGATGAAGCTAAAGAGGCAAAGGTGTAAAGGGAAAGAGTTGGAAGAAGAGAGAGGCAGAGAGAGAGAAGAGGGAGAGAAGTGCGCGCGAGAAAAGGTCGCTAGAATTGTGGCAGAAGTTGCTCAAGCGGGCGCGACGAGCGACGTGTTTCATCACCAGGTGAAACTTTTGCGCTAGAAGCAGGCTGCACTGAGAGAAATTGGGAGAGAATAATGTACAAGGCAAGCAAGATGTAGAAGAAAGGCAAACGAGAAGTAGAAGAAGGTTGGAAAGAAATGGAATCAGGCAATCAAAATCTTCCTCAACATAAAATTACATGCAGAATTCTCTGCAGAAAGAACAGAATTGATTAGAGCGGCAACAGATAAGCAGCACTGAAGACGGAAGAAAGACTAAAAGAAAATTAAGGGAATAATGAAAAGAAAAGGGCTGCAGGAGAATGGGAGAATGTGAGTTAAAAGTTGACTTAATGTAAAGCTTGAAAGAAGTAGAAGAAATAGAAGAAAAAAAGAAAAGCTATTAGGTAGAAGATGAAAGTGAGTTAGAAGTTAAAGAAACACAAGAAACAATGAAACACAACAGATAAAAAGAAACCTGATAGTGGCTAGAGGTAGTAGAAGAAGGCTTTAAAGAAGTAGAGTGAGACTTGAAAGAAGTAGAATAAAGAAAAGTAATAGAACGTCAGTTTGAAGTCGAAGAAAGAGAAGCAAGAAGTCGATCGTTGTTAAAAGAAGAAGACATCAAGAAGAAGGTGAAAACGTGAAAGGAGTAGAAGAAGAAGAAAGCGAGAATTAGAATAAAAAAGCTATACAGAAATAGAACAAAAAAAAAAACAAGATGAAATCTATAAGTACCAAGAAGTTGAAGAAGCCTTTAAAGAAGGAAAAGAAAGAAAGTTTAACAAACAAGGTACGTACAAAGAAATAGAAGAGTGAGAAACAAAGGCTATAAAGAAATCTGGAAATACCGAGAAGGAAAAGGAGAAAAAAATAAGTAGAAGAAGACTTGGAAGAAGGAGAAGAGAGTTACTCGTAATCAAAAAGGAGAAGCAGAACGACAAGTAGGTGAAGACTTGAAATAAGAAAGCACGCAAGAAGTAGAAGAAACACAAGTAAGATCTTTCTTAATATGAAACTACACCCAGTAAAACTCAACGTCAGTTTCCTTTAATAACTTAGACAAGTTTTCAAAAGCGTACGCAGCACTATCAGTAAAAAGAAGAAAAATGGAGGGAAAGAGGAGAAAATAAAAAACTTCTTCTAATGTAATTTCCTGCATAAATTACTGCCATAAGTCTGACAGCTTTTTACAAGTCTGACCTCTGTCTCTGCTGCAACAATTCAGCGCAGTCTACTCTCATTAAGTGAATTAACTCGTCTTTTTCTCGCAGTGCAGCTGGCAAAGCACTCAACACGCTGCGTAGGCAGCAGTTGACGACGTCACAGTTAAAAACGCGTGCGAAAGTAAAAACCTTTTGCTAAAAGGCCGCGTGGCACAAAGGAATCGCCCCGGCAGCGGCAGCATTGGAGACGACTCCGTCTGCGTCTTCTGCCTCGTCTGCTGCGGCTGCCACTGGGACTGACTGGCTGACTGGGGCCAAAGTTGTCGTAGCTTTGGGGGGAAGGGAAAGGGAGACTGTGACTGGGACTGTGACTGGCTCTGGGTCTCTGGCTCTGCCTCCGCTGCTGCTTCTGTGTCTGGAGTTTGGCTGCGCTTCCTGGCTGTGCTGGCAAAACTGTTTCACGCTTTCCCTTGTTGCCAACTACGCTACGTGTGAGACAGTCCCAGCTTCCCTCTCCTCACTCCCCTCTTTTCTATCCTCTCTCTCCTTTGCTCTCCCTCTGTAGTGAATTTGTGTCTGAAGGTTGACATTATGAACTTGAAAGTTGTATTACGCTGGCAACAGTGGCATAGCAGGCGCAGGGAAGTGTACAGATAGGGGGGAGAGGAGGGTAATCGGGTCTAGCAGGGTCTACATTTTTATGAATGAATGCATGGCATACGTTGACTGACGCCGGCAAACATGGCAACTGCTCCTGGAGCAAGCCACGCTGCCAGCTCTGCCAGCTGCTGCTGCTGCTGCCGTTGCTGCTACACGTTTTATTTGCCGGGCTTCCCCCAAGTGGGCAATGTCTGACGAGGACGACGCGTTGCCCCAGCAACAGCAGCAGCAGCAACTACAACAAAACACACAAAAAACATAAAAAAGGAAGCAGGAAAAGCGAATCCAAACGCCATTTTTGCGTGCAGAGCGTCGGGTCGGAAAAGGAGACGTAACTCCCCTCATCCACTCCCCCTCCTCCACTCCTCTTTCACTCTACGCTCTTTGCTGCCTTTTTTCACGCTATTTTGTTTTGGTTTTCGGGCACCGGCAGCAGCAGCAGCAACAACAGCAACAACGACAACAAATGTCAGCTGTTCCGGCATCAACGTCATCAATTACGCATGCAACAACAACTAAAACAACAACAAGAACAACAACACGAACAGGGTGTAAAACGAGGTCAAAACTATCAAACAAGCAAACAAAAATTGCCGACCAGTTGCCGCTGCCAGCGCTGCTGCTGCTGCTGCTGTTGCTGCCACAAAACAAAACACCTGCCACCGATTGATTTCGCGTGCTGCAGCAATGAATGAAACACACACGCATTCCCTACACACACACACACCCTACACACATTCCCTGCGCTCCCTACCAACTCCATGCTGCCTTTGCTACACACATTACTCATACGCCGTGTACAACGATAGAAGTAAAAAACCACTGGCAAATGCAGCGAGAGAGGCAGTGTGGGCTACAGAGCCAGCAAGGAGAAGTGGGCAGGCTGTTGCAGCTAGTCTAGCTATGCCACATGCCACGCAGACTGGCGGCAAAGGTTTCTAAATTCAATTTTACCTCTGCCCATTTGCAAAAATAAATAAACGCAACGAAAGTAATCCAATTTTCTGATAGAAATCGCTGGGAAATATGCTGAAAATTTAATGAATCAAATGCAGATTCACATGAATTTCGTTAGGGGTATTCATTATGGGGGGGAGAAAGAGAGAGATGCCAGGGAATGTTGCAAGTTGTGTCACAGTAAAGAAAGACTGAATTGATTCTATGATATTATAGAAAACTTTTATATATTGCATTTTATTCATTTGAAAACATATGGAAGATTCTTATAATAATGTTGTATATGGTATGCAAATTAATACTTTATTTATGTATTTGAAGACTATCGTATAACAACATGGTTCTTAATTATAATATTGCATACAATCTGATAAAGAAATCTGTTAAGAATATGTAATATAAGTATGAGATTAACTATTTATCAATATCTTTTCTAATTCAGTCGACTGTATTTAGTCGACTTTAGATTAACTTAAATAAACAAATAAACTATTTTTTATAATTCAGAATACCTTTATAATATGACTGAAAAACAAGATTAAATTCTTTTTAAAACGACTTATTGTCTTTTAACACAAAATACTCGTATCTACCCATATCAAAATATGAGCAACCAATAAATTAAAATACTTGCAGCTAATTACATTTTATGGACATTGTTTAGTGTTTAAATAAGCACCAGAATTCGCAACAATTTATCAATATAATTTTATAATTTATATTAAATATGGTAACATATAATTGTATTCAAGGCTGCCAGCTACACTTCACAAAATAAGGATAGACCAAGATGATAAAATACTGATAGACAAGAGAAAAAAAAACAGAAAACAGGAAAATTGGTTTTTGATTAAAAAAAGGCTAAAATTCCATAAACTTTTTAATATATGTAATTTATCATGGTCTATCGAAATTTTCTAATGGCTTTAAATATGTAAAAAATGGTCCTAATCAAAATATGACAATATTATTCAATTTATTTGATATATTTCTTCTTTGGTCATGTTTATAAATCATATAGAAAAAGCGTATTAAAGATTTGTTTTTAAATCATGTGTTTGTTTCTTTGATTTCAAGAAGAAATGCAATAAAAATAGGACAGCTTTCCGAAGAGTCAAATTTAGATATTTTTTCGCGCAGACTAACAAATAAAAGGACAGATCTGTCCGAAAATAGGCTGACCTGGCAGCCCTGTTTATAGAATTCTTCTATAGAGCCCAAAAAACCTTTAAGATTCCAGAAAACAATAATTTCTAGTTGCATTTTCTCATAGCCATTCTATAACCCTGACTTAGAACACCCTGTATGCGCTAATAAAGCATCGTTCTATTCCCAGTTAAACATCCTAAAACAACAACAACTATTTCCAGGCCGTTCAGCCTGACCAGTTCAGTTGCCAGTTGCCTTGGGTGCTTGCCACATGCTACTGCAGTTGGCAATCGTTAACCAATTTCGCGACATTTGCACTTTTATTTTCAGCTACTCTTACACCTCCCCCCAGCCTCTTACACACCCCTTGCATTTTTTTTATTTTGCACGCGCCGCGTAATTTGAATTTTTATGCAACACCAGCAGCAGCGGCAGCAGCAGCAACAACAAGGAGCGTGCCACACAAAAGTTTGTCGACCTATATAAAACGTTGGATTCTGGCAGCAACCCTCCCCCCCTCTCTCTCTCTCCCTTCCCCTCTCTGTCTGCCTGCTGCGCTGTTGGATACGTGTAATGCAAGTTCAAAGCAACAACAACAACAACAACTGCAACTATTTTTAACATCACGTAGCACACGGCGCTGCCTGGTGGATGTGGATGCAACAACCTGTTGTTGTTCTACGTTGAAATCCTGCGGCCAGGCTCAGTTTGAAACTTTTTTGCTCTCACTGTATTTAACTGTTGTTGCCAGAAGTGTGGGGGAGGGGAGGGGGTGGGTGAAACAGTGAAAGTCTTTGCAGGCAGTTGGCAACGCAAGTTTTAATTGCCAGACAATTGAATGGGCATTGAAGGAGCTGCACAACTCACCCCCCTCCTCCGGCAAACCCCCCCGAGAAGAAGGTGTGGCTGTGGCACAGGGTGCAAGAGATTAGAAAGTGCCCCTTCCCACCACCCTGTGCCAGATTACAGGGGGTGGAATGGGAACTGCTTTGCAGAGGGGGTTGAGTGCCAGGGTTTCCAGGGTGGTGGCTGAGACTTCTTCAGGCAGTGGGGGTTGGGGTGAGGTGGTAGGGGTGTGGGTGTGGTGTGGCGCTTTTAACAAACGACAGCAATTTAGAAAGATGCCAGAGGTATGCAAATTTATTGCCGGAAATGTAATTTACCAAATACGCTGCAGGCGACGCGTCGCAGCCGGCAGCGCAGGCAACGCCAACGCAGACAGCGCAGCAGTTGGCAGCAAACTTTGCGCCGTTGCCTTGATCAATGTTGAGTTTGTTTTCAACTTTGGGCAGCTTTGATTAGAGCCTTGAAAGCGATACGAACATGTTCATGCAGGCAAAACACCCAAAATCACCTTTGACAGGCAGTAACAAAAACGACAACAACACCAACAGCAGCAGCGGCAGCGGCAGCGACGTCAACGCAGACTGAACTTACAACGTTTTTACATTACACAAACAATCAATGCGGCGCATGCGCACGAGAGCAAGACAACAAGAGAGAGCAAGAGAGCGCAAGCAAAAGCAAATGCAAAAGCCAAAGAGAGCAACGAGTGAGAGAGCGCGCGCCAGCAAAGAGAGCGCGCTGCAGCATAACTTGAGAGAGAGAGAGTACAGCAGCAGAGAGCGGGAGTGGGCAGAGCAATGCAAGCAGCCCCCAAATAGCAACAACAATAACAACAACAACAGCGCGTAATGGGGGATTGAAGGAAGCGCACGAAATTAGCAAAAATAAGAAAATTGGCAGCAGCGACGCAGCGACAGCGAAGACGAAGACGAAGAAGAAGAAATGAAGCGAAGGAGGCAGCAACAAAATACTTTGCAGGCAGCTTATGCAAAATGCGACGCAGCTGCAATAACAACAACAACAACAAAGCTCACGAGACAACAAAGAAATGAGCGAAGGCGAAGGCGAAAAGGCGAAACGCAAAAAGAAGAACGCCAACGCCAAAGTGCAGCGCAAGAAAGTGCAAGAGTGTGTGTGTCAGTGTGAGTGTGTGTATGTGTGTGTGCGTCGGCGGCAGGCAAATATTTTATATAGACAGGCAGCTACCCTGTTCCCTCTCCTCACTCCTTCTCCCTCTACCTGCTCCCTCTACCATCTCCCTCTACCCCTTTCCCCCTCCCCTTGCACTTGCATTTCCATTTTGCTCTCTGCATTTGCATTTCCAATGCCTTTGCCGCCTGTACTTTCCGCCTTTTGGCATTTTGTGGCGTCTCTGCTCGCGAAATGCGCGCAACAAAAGACGAAACAAAGTGCAAGACGCACATGAGAATAATTGAATTTTATTACATTGTTTGGAGAGGCACACTCACACACACACACACACACATGCAGCCGCAGCAGCAGCGCTGTCTCCCCAACTTGCGTGTGTATTTGTGTGAGTGAGCGCAGCAACCACCAAGGCTAGGCTGCAGTAGCAGCAGCGACGGCAACGGCGACGGCAGCGACAGAGACAGCGACGTCAATGCGCGGCAGCAGCAGCAGCGAGCGCCTCCAAGACCAAGAGAATAATGACCCCAAGGCCTCTTCTTGTTGTTGTTGTTTTTGTTTCTGCTTTTATTGACTGCTATTTTATATGCGGAGAGCGCGCGCTCTCTGTGTGCGTGTGTGTGTGTGTGCTGCTGCAGTTTTGTTGTCGCTTGTCGCCGAAGAAGTGCAAGAAGCAGCAGAAGCCGGCATATGCTGCGCCTGCGGTGGCTCCCCCTCCCTCTCCTGCTCTCCTTCTTCCTCTCCCTCTCTCCCTTTCTCCCACTGCTGCTGCTGCTGCTGCTCTCTCGCATCTCAGTTTGGAAAAGAGGTCGATGGTGGGTGTTGTTGCTAGCCTGACGACTTGTCGAAGGACAAGGTGGACAAGAGAAGAGCAGAAGGAGTGGGGAGGGGGTAGTGCAGGGTGGTGGGGGGTGTACAGCTGGTTAGAAGAGCGCGGAGAAATGGAAACTGCAAAAATTAAACTTATGAAGGCGAAAGACAAACAACAAAGCGCAGTGCAAATAAATAAATAAGACAACAGCTGCGTCTACCCCCTCCCCCTCTCCTCATCACCCCTTTCCCCTCTTACCCCCACACCTTGCATGATTTTCCTGCCTGAACATTTTGCATTTTTGTTTTCATTTGCGCCTTTGCTTTGCTGCCTCTTCTTCGCCTTATTGCTTTGCAAAGGAAACGACGCAAAATAATAATAATAATAAAAATAAAATTGCAAACGAAAACGAAGCAAAAACGAAGCACGCACACGAAGGAGAGAGAAACAAAGGCAAAGTAAAAATAATAATAAAACAAAATTGAAATTTGTAATGAAGCCACTTTTGCCTCCTGTCTCTCTCTCTCTCTCTCTCCTGCTCTCTCCCGCTCTCTTGTGTGCGTCTGTCTGTCTCTGTGTGGGTGCGTGTGAGAGGGGGCGGAAATTGTTTGTTTCGCCCAGTTGAGAGAGACAGCGGAAAGAGAGAGCGGGAGCGGAGTGCGGGCAGAAACTGCGCCCAACTTAATGGGTGGCATGAAATATTGCCGGCTGAAGTTTTGCAAATGAGTTGCGTAGCAAAAACAAAAAAACAGCAAGGCGAACAGTAACAAAAACAAAACAGAAAGAGAGCAACAACACACACACGCACACACATGTACATACACACACACACACACACACAAAAAGGGAGCAAGTTTGTTTATGGATGCCAAATGGCAATAGAAATCTCTTCGATTCCTGTCCAGCTGTTGAAGTCACTCATCAATTTTACATCAATCCATCAATATCAAAAAGAAATCCAATCCAATTCTCTGTGTATGTGTGTGTGTGAAGCGACGACACCTTAAGTCCTGCGCCCTCGACCAATTGACTTGGATTATTCCAATCCATTTGGATTCGATTACACAACGATTGCACACACACACACACACAATTTTTGATCCAATAAGTTTCGAATTGCAGACCAATTAAAATGACTACGCACAGTCGGCTTAGCTCAACTTAATTCCCAAATTCTTTTGCAGCCATTCTCTTCCATTTCTGATTCTCTTGCTTTTGGTTGGTAAATCAATTATTTAAAATTGTGGAAATAATATATATATTACGAAAATATAATAATAAAATATGCAACTATTTATATTTAATTGCATTAATCTAGATTTTCTAGGGTATAACCCAATCCTTGCAATACATTTTTATTAATTGCAAATATATATATTTGAATAGGTTTTTGTGGGTGTTTCTGTATTTTCAAGGGTTAACACACATTTCTTGCAACAAATGTTTAATTAGTGCTGCATACAATACATTATTATCTCTCACTTTTATTAATTTTAATTAATTAAAGTTTAATTTCAAACTTATATATCTGTTTTTAGTTTTTTATGGTGTATTAACATTATAAATGCTATATGTGTCGACTGCTTTTTTAGTCGCCTTTAAATAAATAAATGAATTAATAAATTACAAGATAAATATCAATAAAATATTTCATAAAGAATTGAATAATTCATTTTCAATTATTTATTCTTGAATATACTGACAAAGATCGTTTGTCAGTATTTAAATAATATTTATTTTTAGTAATTTGTACTATATATACCATAAACACCTTCTAAAATATAATTAATACTTGCATATACATGCATACATGTATATGTAAATATCATAAATATTCTTACATTGCATATTTACGAATAATATAAATACCAAATATAGAAACATCATTTATTTTGTATACATTTTTATTAACTTTCCCTTCTCTTCTTTGTTCTTGCAGGTAAGTTTCTTCAACTATGTCAACTATGCCAGGTGAATTGTCATAGCAAGCAGCTTTCGTAAGTAGCACAAATAAATACTTGCACCCCCCGGAGCACCCTTGCTTGAGTTTATTCACTGATCCGTAAATCCAAAGCGACATGAGTTCGCATTCCTTATTAGAACTGAAACGACACGAAATGGGGAGGTAGAGAAAGGAATTGAAAAGAATCGAAGAAGAAACGAATTAAAAGAAACGCCCGCGACGCAGCGAAAAATGCCAGAGAAGTCGCAGTGCAAAACATGGCGTTGGGAAAAAAGGGATAGCGCGGTGAAAGGGGAAGCCAATAGCCCCCTCTCCTCCTCGCACTTCTCTCCCGCCTCAGCAGCAACTCCGCCGCCAACTCCATCGTCTGAGCCTTTGTTGGCGTTGAAGTTTTTGTCTTTGCGTTGTTGTGGTCGCTGCTGCTGACACCGCCGTCGCCGTCGCCATCGTCGTTGTCGTTGCTGCGTTTTCGTTTTCAGTTTTTTGTGCCTTTTTCGGTTTACCGCAGTTATTTTTTACTACCTTTTTTCGTAGCAACTCACACACACACACACAGAGAGACACAGAGACAACCGCACACAAATCGAGCAACACACACTGCTGTAACAAAGAGCGCGCTGCGTCGCAGTCGCTGTCGCTGCCGACTGCGCTGCTTCTGTCGCCGCAGCCGGTGTTGGTGTTGTTATTTTTTAGCATTCGCTCTCACACGTTGACGCGCGCTCTCGCTCTCGCTCTCCGTCTCTCACTCACACTCACTCTCTCTAAGTGCTGCTCTCTTGCTCTCTCTTTCACACACTCTCAGAGCGCGCTTCGGTAATGGCGGCAAACACGTTTTTTGTTTTTGCCTCTTCTGCCTTTGCTTCTTCGTCTTTGGCTCTCTGGGCGCTCGCATGCGCTCTCGCGCAGCGGCAGCGACGGCGAAGTCAGCGGCAGCGACAGTGACGGCGACAGCGGCAGCTCCACCACCACCACCACACACCAATAGACTCACACTCGCACTGACACTAACACAACAACAACAACACAAGCAAAAGCAACGCCAATTGCTGCTGTTGCTGCTGCTTGTCGCTGTCGTCGTCGTCGTCGCCGCCGTCGTGTGTGTGTGTGTGTGTGTGTTGGTGTATCTGTATCTTTTACGCTGCCTTACACTCCACACGTTCAGATTCAGATTCATTCTGTAAACGCGATTCCTCGAGGACGTAACGGTGAAACGTCGGCAACGGCAAGCGCGCTTTCCTACGCTACGACAACTCAACGGTTGCCCAACGGTTGAGCAGAGCTCAGCAGCACCAGCAGCTCAGTTGAGCTTTGTGAGTTTTGAGTTTTTGGCCTTTGTCTCCGTCTCTGCCCTCGCCTGCCCCCTCCTCCCAGCCCCCTTGCAGCGGAACAGCAGCGCAGCCAGCAGCCGCAGTGTACTATATGTGTGTGTGTGCATTGCATTGGTAGTGGTAAATAGTTGCGAATAGTTCGGCAAAATACCAAAAATAAAATCAAATCAAAAAAAATACAAAAATCATTTTGCATGCAAAAATCGCGTGCTTTAAATTCTCGCGTGCGTGTGCGTCTCTCTCTCTGTGTGTGTGTGAGTGCGTGTGTGAGTGTGTGTGTGACATAGTATGTGTGTGCCGTAGTGTGTGTGTGTGCCCATGTTGCTGAGTGCGTGCATAAATTCTTTAACTAAAATTGATTGTTTATTTCCGTTGCAACAACAGCAACAACAGCAACAACAACAACAACAACAAGTGACTCATACAACAACAACAAGCATACCTAATAGATAACATAAACAGCAACAACAACAACAACAAAATATCAACAACAACAACACGCGACAGAAATTTGGGGCAGTTGCCAATTGAAATGAAATGTGATTTCGTTCGTTATCAGCGCATTAGATTCCATTTAGTACACACACACATACACACACAGGCACACAGTGTGCATACGTAATAGTGTGTGTGTGAAAGAGCGAGAGAGATACAGAGAGAGCGCGATCAACAACAGCAAAAGAAGAAAAAAGAAAAATGAAATTAATTTGCGCGCTCAAAAATGGAATCAGAAATCGTAAAGAATTGAAAACAAAATGTCATGTCGAGTGCAATACAAACAACAGGCAACAACAACAACAAAGAGAGCAACAATAACAACAAGAGCAACAACAACAACAACAACATATTTGTGTCTGACAACAACAGCAACAACTTAATAATACCCTAAAGGCAAAACGAAAACAACTTTAGTAATAAATGTGTGTAAATAAATTAACTAACAATTTAATTGTTTAATAGGTGCGAGAAGAAGAAGAAGAAGAAGGTAAAGAAGAAGCAGAAGAAAACAGAGAATAGCAAAAGCAAAGATCAAATTGAATAAAGCAACAACAAATTGCAGCAAATAATTAATAAATAATCAATATTCTAGAATAGTTTAAAAACGCCAACTAAGTTATACTTAAATTCCGTGCAATCTATTTCTAAAATACCAACAACAACAACAAAAGCTGCGCCATAATAATCCTTAATTATTCGGGTAATACGATAATCACAGCAGACTCTTATGTACTATAAAACCTTATAACTACTTGGACTGCCTGAAGAATCAATCTACCCCACGGCCCCAGCTTTAACCCGTGATAAAGCAAAGTAAGTGCATCCGATTATGAAACAAATAATCGAAAATCGAATTAAATCGATCATCAATCATTCGCCGATAAATGTCAAGAGTAGGGAAGGGGGTATTATCATTATTATGATTATTATTATTGTGGGGTCCCACTCTCATTCTCTCTGTTTGAATTTCGAAATTCAATTGAGCTTATGGAACCAATTTTTGATTGATAGTCAGGTGGATCGAGTAGAAACAATGGGGATTACATGGGGCTAACTCTACCTATAAAAACTCTTGATATTCAATTATATTTTGAATGAAATTGCATTCGAATTGTAGAATTGAATTGTAGCAAATTCAGGTCGAACACATGTCTTAAGAGCTTTTCTATGCGAGTCTTTGGGAATTATAAAACTATTTTTAGTTTTCTCAAGTGAATTTCAATTGGGAATACAGAAAATCTTCGATTGTTTTTGGAAATCCTTTTAATGAGAAACGCAGAAAGCGTAGCAAGCCAAGCGATATGTTCTTCTAGATTAGATAGTTTCACAAAAAAGAAACATAACGAAAACGTACAATTTGTTAATTAAAAACGCTGACAAATGCTATCGTCACTATCTGGAGCTGGAGCTGGAGCTGTAGCTGGAGCTGGAGAACAATAAAAACGAGACTAAATAGCGCGATCTGAAATTCAAGTCACTCTTTTCGCATGAACTTCTGAGGTCGTGACAATGGATCTTGATCTAGTGGAGATCCAAGTGGAGAACGGAGGTTGAGGTTGAAATCGAGAGAGATTGAAATTGATACCAACTTGCAGTGAGTTGGATTGAGAAGTGAAGAGAAGAGTGGAGGGAGAATCAACGAGGGAGACTTGACAACGACTCGTCGAGAGTCTGCTGACTAACCCACTCAGTATTCACATTCCTGCTGTCATTACAATCGCATTCAAACTTCAATTACCCATGCCGATATAATCAATAAAAGTTGTTTTTGGCAAACAGAAACAGAGAGAGAGAGAGAGAAGGAGAGGGATAGGGAGAGGGAGAGAAGAAGAAATCCTCCAACACTTTTTGCATTAAAATCAAAACGTAGCGAAACCAAATTGAAAGAAATAACAGATACAAGAGTAAAAGAAATAAGAATTCACGCATTTGCAGTGATTACACTTGAAAAAAGGTGTCTTCTCTGACATCCGGGAGAAGCTTCTTGAAATACCAGCACCCTCTCTCCCCCCTACAAGCCTTATGAGTTACGAGTTACGTGATCTGATCTATTCACATTAATAATTCATTTGGCCAAAGCGCATGCGAGTTTTTCTTTCGAGATTCCTAATGAATTCATTAGTTAAGCTTGGTTATTTCAAAATTAGCGCATGGTAAATGGATTTAGTTGTATCGCATGAGGTCAATGAGGCATGCGATGAGAAAGAGAGAAACACATTCGCGAATTAAATGAGAATCCCAGTTGCAGCAATCGAGCGATAAATTAGGTTTCCCTACACACAATATATGAAGAAACCCAAACGGGTTTAGGTACTTCTCTCTCTCTCTCTCTGTAATTCATTCATTTATTGGCATTCTTAAAGAAAAAGCAGGTTAGCTTAGCCGGTTCACCTCATCTCACATCACACATCACACTTTATAATAGTTATAGAGGTGTATGTAGGTAGGAACCAGTCCTATATCATTTTCATCAGCCATTAAACTATACAAACTTGTAATGTCAAATGGTTTTATAAACCTAGCAAAGTATCTTTGCTTTTTATAGGGGTGTTTTAAATGGATACTTACTTGATTAGATCTACGTTTAAGCAGGTTGTTTTCGTACCTAATCGCATCTATAGATTCTTCTTTATGAAGTGCCTTCTGTACCCTTCCCTTGAGCTGTACAAAAAGCTCTTGCATCTGGATGACAATAGGATCCTTTTGTTCAGCTCTAGATCGCTTTTCTTTTGAGATTGGCAAACAGCTGCATAGAGCTATTGTTTATAGAGAGCTGTGCAGGAAAGAGAGGGTGATAGGGAGGGGGGAGGGGGGATTTATAGAGGGAGACGGAGCACAATTTGTTGGGCCTTCTAATGCAAATGACAAAATGGCGGGTCGCATAAATTGTGTTGCTCAAGCGAGACACATTTTGTGGCAGGAGCTGCTGAAACAGAAACAGAAATTGAAATGCAAAGAGCAAGAAAGAGGGAAAAGAGAGAGGTGGCAAGAGTGAAATAGGTAGAGAGTGAAAGAGGCAGAGAGAGTGAGAGAGCAGAAGAAGGAATACATATTCAAACTAAAACTAAATGCGGCGTGTTAAATTTTTCGCGAATTTTTACGGCAAACGCGTCGCTGACTTTGTTGTACTACAATGTTGTTGTACTAGAATGTTGTTGTACTACGTTGTTGTTGTTGTAGTTCATTGTGCTTGTTGTTGTTGTTGCTGTAGTATTTGCTGCTGTTGTTGTTGTTGTTGGCGTCGCATAGTTTGGCGGGCCCCAAGGAAACAGCAGAGAAATAACATGTGGGGACACCTCCCGCGCCAACCTGCCTGCCTGCTCCCACTGCCTACTTCTCCTTGCCTCTCCTTCTCACTCTCACTCTGTGTGTGTGTGTGTGTGTGTGTATGTGTTAGTGTGCGCTGTGTGCGAGAGCGAAGCGCAGACAATTAGTTTTATTATGCTTTGTTGCGAGCTTCGCTGAAATGGCACGACATAAAAAGCAGCAACAACAAGATGAATAACAACAACAACAACAACAAGAGCAACAACAACAACACGAGATAAAATACAGCGCACAAAAGGCAACAACAACTCGTACAATTTACTACAGATGTAGCATGTGTGTGTGTGTGTCTGTGTGTGTGTTGTTGATTTATTTTATATGTAACACGCGTGTGAGTGTGAATATGTCTCTCTGTGTGTGTCTCTGTGTGTGTGTGCATCTTGAAGATGCATTAAATTCGTGGCCCGCAGCCAACAACAGCGCGCTAGAGAGAGAGAAAGAGAGTGTGTGCGAGAAAGAGAGGTAGACAGCGACAAAAGTAAAGCACAACTGCAGCAACAATGCAACACATTAAAAATTATGCAGACAGGCAGGCAGTAAGAAAGCGGAGAGAAGCAGCAAGAAAAGGGAGGGGAAGAAGAAGAAGGAGAGCGGGAGAGTGAGGAGGGAAGGTAGCAGGACAGGGGGAGATAGAGGGAGCAGGGGAGCAGTAGGTAGCGCCTTGGGGGAGTTGGCAATAAGCTCGCGCAGCACAGCGCACATAAATATTAATTTATTAGCATTGCGCAAATTTATCTGCGCAATTAAATTTGCGCCACACACACTTGCGCAGACAATCACACACACACACACGCATGCACTGGCACACACTCTTTCACACACACACTAGCAAATAGAGTGCGATGCGTGTTGCCTCAACGCGGCGCGACTCAAGTTACGCCAAAATGCAGAAAGGATAACGCAGCCATTTGTCTATGTGTGTGTCTGTGTCTGTGTTTATGCGTGTATGTGTGCTGCACATTCCTCTGTGTGTTTGTGTGTGTGCCATAACAAAGATTAATGACCAAGCAAGGGCTGGCAATGCCGGGTGAGCATAACCAGTCGAACAGTCCCTGTGAGAAAGAAGGGCAGCGAGAGAGTGAAGGAGAGAGCTACACACAGAGAGAGAGAGAGAGAGAGAGGGGGAAAGGTAAAGGGAGCCAGGGATACACTGTCCAACAAAAGGCAATAAAAACATAATAAATTACCATATCAAGTATACGGTATATCCATTATATCATCCAGCATTTCCGTGTTAGTTCCAACTCCCCCTTCCCTTCTTTCCTTTCCTTCTTTCTCGGACTCCACCTTGGCTAGTAAACTACACGAAACTCCAGCTACAACTTCTTCTTCTTCTACTTACTTTGCCAGCAGTTTGTATATGTCTCTCTCTCTTTCCTCTCTCGCTCTCCTTCTCCTGGCACACTTGATTTATGCAATTCAATTCATAAAACTTCCCATATTCGTCATTTGCTCTATGAGCCGCAATGCAATACGAGCTGCTGCCACGCCCAGACGCCTTCAATTTCTCTCATGTCTCTTTGCATTTCTTTTTTTCTACTACTTTTTCTCATGCATCTTCTTGCTTGTTTGTTGTTCTTCTCCTGCTTCTTCTTGCTCTTCTTGTAGTCATTTTTTAGCCAACTTTTGCCAAACTGTCATAAATTTTTTGATGCTGCATAAAAAGTTTGGTATTCCCCCAACTCCTTCCCTTCCTCTCTCTCTCCCTCTCTCCATCTCTCTCCACCTCTCTCTTCCTTTTCTTGTTGTTGTTTTAGTGCTGCATCTTTGACCCCCATGGCAAAAGTTTTAGCTTATAAATTTATGCAGAAAAACTTGCGCATATAAATTTAACTTTTGCACATTCAATAGAAAAGACAGCAACAAAAACAACAACAACAACAAAAACAGCAGCAACAACAATTATGTTAAAAGCAAACAAAGCAAATGCAATTAGATGCGCAATCATTTGTATACCCTGTAAAGGAAGAGAAACATCAAAAGATGTTAAAGATCATTTCCTTTATAAATTTGCAAGAAAAGTTGGAGAGAAATGATTAAGGAACTGAAGAAGAATATCCTCTCATTTACATAGGTAATGAGAAGAAATAATCTTCTAATTACAGATCCATTCTTCCGCTTCATAAATAGATAGCAAAAAATTCATTCTTTGTTTACAATTTTTCCTGATTTACCAAACTACAGATTTCATTTCCAAGATTAATTGAATGAGATAATTTAATAAATAATGAATAAACTAAAAGATCTTCTCATTTACTGAGTTAACTTAGCTTAACTTAGGTTTTCAGTAGAGAGTATCCTAGAGGTACAGAAACATTCTTCAGTTTCATATGGATTTCTATAAATTAATTAACAAATTTGTTTATTCCATACCATTTCGTATTTATTTTCTTAGAGTAATTGTTGAATAACTAAATAAGAAAGGAAAAATCCTTTCATTTTCTTAGTTTTCTCAGTTTTATTCAGTTTTTTTAAAGAGAATTTCTCCTAGTTACTGTTCGAGTCACATTGTTAATGGCATATCTTCAATGCCGTAATGTTTTCTGTGATATTTCTAAAATTTCCTTCATTCTTTATAATTTTTTCAGCTCTTTTAATTTCCATTTACAATTTCTTAGCAATATTTATTTTAGCAAGTCTCTTCTAGTCCTTCAACCTCTTTCTTCATTTATCATATTAGTTTAGGAACTAAAAATCATAAATAAAGTGCAAGATTTTAATGTTTATTGAGTTTTTTCAGTTTAATTTTGGTTATCTAAATACAATTTCGTACATTTAATGAAGTATTCTTCAGTATCATAAGTATTTCTACTTATAATCTGACAAATCTTTCTTTTGTCACAATTTTGCAACCTGAGAAAAATTCGACTTCCCCTTTCTTACCAATACTTACTTTACAGAGTATCTCTTAGTCCAGCAGTCTCATGGTTCTGCCACTGTCGTTTTAGTTTTCTTATTATTTTTGTTCACGGCGCCGCCCTTAACTTCTCAGCAGATTCCCATTTGTATTCCCCTCTCCCCTTTCTCAGTGTTATTTCAGGTTCTTCGATGCACACACACGAATTTTAATCAAAATTCCCTCAATCAACCCTTTTTGAGGTTAGGTAACCCTCATTAATCTCTCGTTCGGTTCTCCTCTCTCTCTCCCCTCTCTTTTTCTCTTCGTTTCTCAAGTGCTGCTGCAGCTGCCCCGTCGCGACCAGTTTTGGTTTCAATTTCACAGCAATAGCTCCTGACAGACAGAGGGAGATTTTTCCTCCGTCTGTTACTGTCGTTGTTGTTGTTGTTGCAGCATCGCCTTGGGCATTAATTCTAATCTGGCGTAGGCTCTTCTTGTAAACCGTAGCCGACGTCAAGTAATGCAAATAAATTGATAGTGTTGAGCAGGAGATTTGTGTTAATTCTTCCCCCTCTGCTGGCTGCTTGTGGTGCCTTCTCTTGCCTCCTTGTGGTGCCTCTTTGTGGTGCCTCCTCCTCTTGCGTTCTTGCCGTCAATTTACTCGGCCCCATCTCACATATTTGGGCTTAATTACTTCATTCACATTCACGAATTGCTGCATAAATTGTTTCGGCTTCGCTTTTCACTTGCCGCGTCTTATGCAATCTGCCTCCTGCCACCAGTGAGTGCGAGTGAGATAGCTGCTGCGATACGTAATTGAATCTCGTGTTGAGCGAGCGGCCAAACCAAACGAAATATTTCGTGTTAACTGCAAATGCAAATAATAAACTTTATTTTCCCTCTGTCTCTCTCTCACACTCTCTCTTCCTCTCTCTCTATCTCCTTCCCTGTCTCCCTCTCTGGCATTGCCATTTGGCATTACGTAGTTTGCCGAAGCTTTCGCGCTGTACAATTTATTACCATCGCATAGATGTACTTATTATTTAAACAAAACCAACTGTAAAGCCAGTTGACAGGCAACAACAACAACAACAAAGACAACATGAAGAAGCCTCGGCTATTTGTAAAGAAAGTTGCAAACAAAAAACATGAAAAACAACAACAAAAACAAATTGAATGTTTGACATTTGAGCAGTGGCGTGAAGATAATTTCAATGCCCTGTAAGCTGCTAAAACATAGGGTAGTTTGGCAGTTGAGAGATGCAAGATGCCAGCAAAGAAAGTATAACAAATAAGCTGAAGAATTTCTTATCATATACTCTGCATTGTCTTACTACAGGGTAGCTGCCAGTCAGTTACCTTGCAAGCTAAGAAATAAAAGAACAGAAAAAGTTGAGAAATGTTTATCATTATTCAGTTTGATCTCCATATTCCACTTCTACAGGGTATCTGGGCGTCAAACAGTCTCTTCTACACTTCATTTATTTATCAGTTATCTTGCTTTTGCTCTTTTTGATTTTCATTACAAAACAGCTATCGAAAATTGGCCAAAAAAGAAGCCAAAAGTGAAGAAAAGAAACAGAAACGATAAACATTTTTATGCATTTTCCGGCATTAAATTAAATTTATACATAAATTAAAGTTTACTTCGTGCAGATCATTAAAACACAACAACAACAGCAGCAGGAGACTAGGGATAGTCTAGGCAGGGAGAAAAGGAAAGAGAAAGAAGGAGAGAAAGAGAGGGAGATGGCAACAACAACAACAATGGCATGTTTGCACAACTTGCTGGCAAAGTTTTCCTATAAAGTTTTTTGCATTGCTGCAGTTGAGGTTGTTGTTATTGTTGTTGCTATTGTTGTTTCTATTGTTGTTGCTGTGTGTTGTTGCTATGTGTTGTTGTTGTTGCTGAGTGTTGTTGTTAGCATGTTGCTGCAAAAAGTTGCATGCAATAAAAGTTATTAGCCAAACATTTTTGGCATGCAGCAAAGATTGCAACTAATTGTTGGCTATAAAAATGCTAGAAACCAAGTGAGAAAATTAACTAGACAAATTGGATTTCACCAAGTTGAAATTGAAGTGTTTATAGCCAATAAAAAGCTGCTCTAATATGCCCTATAAATTCAGCCCCCAACTGACAATTAGAGGCACCTACCCGCCCCTTTACCTACCCTCCCTCCCCACCTAACAAGTTTCTCTGTTGGTCGAGAAGCGATTTATGCGCTTTGTATTTAGTACGTAATTAATTGTGCTCGGCCTCTGTCTCTCTCTAACACAGTCTTGGCCTCCCTCTGCCTTACCTCTCAGTCTACCTCACTGTCTCTCTCTCTCTGTCTCTCTTTAGCGCAACCAGTGTAAATGTAATTAGCATACAAACTCAAAGACAGCTATAAATACAAACAGACTTTGCCCCGCCCACCGCCCCCTTTGGCATATTATGCATAATAAGCGACCCCATGAACGAAAAACAACAACAACCCGACTGTCATATACCCATAGTTAGTATATAATATGATATGATCTGACATGATTATAGGATTTATGATATAATGCAATGTAATCCTTCATATTTATAATAACATATAATATATGATATATGATAAAGTACTGTGTATTGAGCAGTAGTACTTTGCATTAGAACAATGTATGATGTATGTATCATGTATAAATGAATGATATATTACATCCTTTATATGATGATGGCATGATATGATGTAAATATGTATGATATAGTGCACTCCCTTACATTTTAATAGGTATTTTATGATCTTATACTAAGGCATATAATAAGGCATATTCGCATTTTGATAATACATTTCAATAATTTGCAAGCGTTGTTCGTTTGTAAGACGATTCATGCTTAAATTATAGTCCAAACTGCAGATGTTTGACAGTGATACAAAACATTTAACGTGCGTCAGCTGTTTAAACCAGTGTTGCCAAAAAGATAATAGCTAAAAAATCACCCTTTTTATTCCTTTATAAGTTTCTTGCACCTCAAAGTTGACAGGAAAGTTTCTTTCAAGCATTCAACTTGCATATTTCTTATAGCATACACCCCTTCCACAACCTACCCAGACTTTGCGCTCTATATAAAAAATGCAATTTGAAATATTCACACAAAACAACAAGGTACTGCAACAACAATCCCAACAAGAAAAACTTCATGTTCTGGTTCGCCTTGTGACAATGTTTAAAATTATATTTAAACATTAATTTGCCATGTAAATATTTATTTATTTTGTTGAATCTTGGCAAGCAAAGCGAACTCATTCTCCCCTCCCCTCTCTTCATGTTGAATTTGCTGCATTTTATTTAACTTTTCGGTATTTTCTGTTTGGTATTTTCGCCAGTGCGTCGCCATCGTCACGTATCGTTTCGCTGGCTGCCTCTGTTTGTTGTAGTATTTTCTCGCATTTCTAGAGCGTGGCTAATTTTACTTGCAACAGCGCAAGTGGCAACAACTATAACAACTATGGGGGAACACAAGTTTCCGCAATGCTCGCACTAATTGCATAGCTTTTATAGGACTTTAACTTTTTCAATATATCAAATTGTTTGTGGGAATATAAATAACATAAATAATGAACACCGAAACCCACAGCGCAACTTGAAGTAGAGAGCCTGTGCTAAGTTCTGGCAGATAAGCCCACGTACACACAGTACCTATTAAGTATCGTATATATATGTATATATATATCGTTTGTGAGCGCATTAAATCAACTGGAAATACTTGAGACTTGGCCGCATTTTGAAAATAGGAAAAGATTGAAACCAGGTTGGCATATTCTCTTTTCTTTTTCGATCTCAACTATTTAGGTTCATTTTTGCATTTTATTTTTCGCTCAAGGAAGCAACGAGCTATCTATACTTTGTATCTCTTACCAGTGTGTGTGTGTGGGGCTATAGAAAGTTGTCACAACCAGTTTCGAGGCTGAGGCCGACTTTCAAGCGGAATGGGGGGCAAACAGAAACTGTCACGCATGCGATTTATGCGCCACGTTTATTATATATTTACATTTAATTTAACCCAAGAAAACTAAGCACATCGTGGGGCAGTTGCATTTAAATTACCTAAACGCACACACAGTCACTCACTATAATCGAAAGAAAACAATTTTCATGTAATCTAGGACATGATAATAAATTACCCCACAATTTGGAGCGGCATTCGTTGCTGCAGCTGCTTCCTGTGCTCCTCCTCTTCTTCTTTTACTTTAGCCCATTAAGCGAAGTACCTAATATATATGTATGTCTATATCTTTAGCTGAACTATTTGCGTATCTAAAGCTCCATAATAGGTAATTATTTCAAATTTATTGCAATGCTCTCGCGCGTTAAGGGCAAGATTATCTCAAGAGATAGTTTAAGTGTGAGAGGAGTTGGTAATTATTCCTTTTAAAGATAACTCGCGAATAAGTTGAGTAGATATGAACAAATTTAACTGAATACTTACCTATAGTAATTACTATTCGAAACCAAACTGAGCTAAGTAGAACTAAATGAGTGTTGGAAATATCATAGAATTTCTTAAGCGCAGAAGAAAATCTTGCCATCTCTTTATCTAGCCAAAGACCTTGCTTAAGTCTATGCTATGGCAAATATCGCTCATGAATATAGCACACACATGCGTCTAGCTGATAATGGTAAACTTACCTATAGCAACTACTTATCAGACACGTGCGAAACCCCACTTTGGTCACATGCTAAACAATTGAAAACTTTGCAGATAAATTCAAAATGAAAATAATAATTATAATCTATTTATGGTGGGCCTCGTAAATCTATGACTGTATATATACCTATATATATATATAATTATATGTATATATAATTAGAGAGTCGCGCGGTCGTCGTTCTATATTCATGTTCTTATCAGAGGGGAGTCACTTGAACAGCGCGTACTCATGGTTGCACTGCGATTTGATTTAATTGGAAGTGACTTAAAGGAAGTCATTAAATTCGTTTCGGGTTTTTCCCTATATATTCTATATATATATATTCCCGTTTAGGCGCCACATATCAATTGCCTTGACTAGCTTGGGCTTTGTATTATAATAATAATAATCGCAATTAATTCGCATTGCGATAAGAAACGATTTCGATTCCGATTCCAATTCCGATTCCGATTAGTCATTATTATGACGGCATGTGGAAGGTATTTTCACCACTTGCTCAAGCATTACAAATAGGTTTTTACCCCAGTCTTTGCAGAGTTATGGCCAAGTCAGTCTACAAGTCTGACGTCGACGTCGACGTTGGCGTTGGCGTCGCTGTCAGCGTCAGCGTCGACGTCCTCTAGTTAAACAACTTAATTTCGCTGCCACTTCTATGAGCCTTTTAGGATTCCCTCTTTTTTTTGTGCTGGGCAATAGCTCTTCTAAAGCCAAAGCGGACTACCCTGCTGCCTGTATCCCCTCTCTGTGTCTCCCCCTCTCTCTCTCTCCCCCTTCTGCAGCTGCACTGCATGCAAAGTTCACTTCAGTTTAAGTGCATTTGCCGTCTTTATTTGCACTTTGTATTTATTTTGTTGTTGCTGTTTGCCATTTTTTTCGCTCGCTCTCTTCACAGCGTACTTGGCCAAGTAGTTGTTGCTGCTGTTGTTGTTGCTGCTGTTGTTGTTGTTGTTGCTGCTGCTGCTGCTGCTGTTGCTGTTGTTGTTGCTGTTGGTCTTAGCATTATACACCGACACTTTTTCATATCCTGTCTGGTCTGCTTTAGTCTAGTCAACGAGCAAAGCCAAACTGACGGCTTGTCTCCGTTGTCCGTCCTCCCTCCCTCCTTCCCCGCTCCCCCTCTCTCTGACCTGTTGTGAGAAATGGTCTCCATGACTTTGCTAAAAACCGAAAAAGCGTGCAAAGCGCAAAAAACAACTAAATTATGCAAATACAACAACAAACAATGAGGCAGAGAGAGGCAGAGCTCGCTAACAAGCAAAGCCAAAGCTGAAGCTGCCTGCACTTGCATCTTGCAGATACACTTAGCTTACCAGGTGAGAGAACTATCTGCAAGATACATGCAAAGCGCACTCGACAGATATCGACACAATTTGTCATCACGCCGCCGCCGCTGCCACCGCCACCGCGCGGCAAGTGGCCCTGAACCAGGTCAGGTGTCAGGTGTGCAATGCATAAGCCTACACTCTATGCGTGTGTGTGTTTCTGTGTGTGAGTCAGTCCCCCCAACAGTTTGCAGCTACTTTAATGCACTTTTAGCGCTCAACGTCAACATGTCAAATTGATAAGGAAAATAGAAAATGCTAAAATTATTGTTAAGTGTTTTCCTGCCACTATGTTGCACTGTTGCATGCCTCGCGCAGCCATGTTTGACGATAACTAAGCGCGATTATCCACTTGTAGATACATTGCCAGAGTTGCCACACTCGCCATAGTCGCCTCTTGTGTATGCAACGTGCTTATCAGCCCCAGGCTCGTCTCCAGGTGTTACTCGATACACGCAGTGTGCAGGTAAGAGTGCAGGCAGAATACCTTATCGCACACTGTCATCGTTCCGCCAGTTTGGTATTAGTTCGGGGTGTGCAGCAAACAGCACAAGATATCGACGATAGATATGATATAGCACGACATTAACTATTAACTCAGCTAAAGTTTCCATTTCCACTCCAAATCATATCGAATTTTTAAAACATAGTTCTTAAAAGATATATCAAGATAAGATAACCAGTTACAATTTGCTGAATTCATAAGAAAGCACAACAGTCATTGGGAAAAACACAGCAAATCTTTAAACATAAACAATTTTTGCTTTATATACTCTTGATTTTAATTGAACTTCATACAAGGAGTTTTGACCATCATATATAGATATTAAAACTTTCGCTATATAATGCAATTTTCATTAAGTTTGTTGCTTTACTTTAGGTTTTGACTCTTAATTGCTTCTGCATTTAGACTATATTTCAATTCATTGCATTTGTGGTTCAATTGTTTCCTTTTTTCCATACAAAATTTGTCAATATTTTTAAAAATTTCAAAAACCAAATTTTATTTGTTTCAAAACGCTTTTAAATGTCTAAAATAGTTTAAAAATCCAATCCAAAACATTTCCTATTGCAAATTGTAAAAAAACTAAAATAAACCTAATTTCCAGATACTGCTAGAAAATTAACACTATAGTATTCTGAGACCTTTTGTAGACATTTATAGAGTTTTTAATGCCTAAATTAGTTAAATATTAAGCGATTTGTTTATGATACGAGGATTCATTGTTCCTCTAATACAAATTTATTTTGTAGATTTTAAATAACTAGAGTATTTTCGTGTCTCTCCTTACTAAATTTCTAATATATAAAATAATAATATATAGTACCAAAACTACAATAGTTTTTACTCACTAAAAAAGAGTTATAATATATTTAGTCAAATTCTCGAAACCCCTCGATATTTTCTTGTCAAATTGTTGACAATATATGATATTTTTTCTAGTATCGACCATAGTTCTAGTATCGACTCATAGTTAGTAGTTACAGAGTATTCAAGCGCACATCATTCGCTACACATGTACACACAATTCATAGCACAATTTATGCTAGAGCGTATTTCCGCAGGGTATTTCACAGTCGACTGCATACACATTTGTTTATTCTACTCCATTTATTGGCTTATCACGCTCGTCACATTTAATAATTGAAGAAATTATTTGATTTTCGTGGAAATTTCGGACTGGGTTTATCATCTATTTCAGCTTGAGCTGCCACTGCTGCTGCTGAGGCAATCAAAAAAGCGAGAAAGCAAACAGCAGGAGACACAATTTCGACTTTAGCTCAGCTATATATATATAGGATATATATATATATATATAGATGTATGTATATGTGAATATACATAAATGTATATTGTGCTTGGGTAGTTGCAGCCACGTTGTATTTTCTGCTTTATGTTGTGCAAATATTGACATTCGTTTATTAAAATTCCAGCAGAGTGGCAGAAGGCAACGGCGACGGCAAGGAAGAACAAGCTGAAGCCAGAGCTGAAGCCGTAGTTGGAGAGGCGCACAAGAAGTTGTCAGGGGAAGGGGGCAGGGCAAAGCAGGGCCTGGGCAGGAGCTGGGCCAACAACTGTATGTCATGTTTGCATATGTAAATGTGGCCCCCTCTCTCTTGCCTCTCGCTCTAACTTAGCTATTGCCATCTCGCTCTATGTGCGCGCTAATATTTGTTTTTAATTTTTGCTTTGTTTAAACTGCAGTTTAATTTTATTTTGCACAAATATTGCCAGCAAATTAGAGACGAAAAGAAATGCAAATTGCCAACGACAACGACAGCGTTGCAGATACAAGATACAAGTATCTACAAGATACAAGTATCTACAAGATACCGACACAAGTGGGGCCACATATGGCGATATCAACTGTTGTCAAGCTTCAAATTTAATTGACACATTTCTTGCTGACGCTGCATTTCTTATTTTCATTGAGTGGGCGTGGCAGCTACGCCTCCCACTCCACAGTCAAAACAAAATTGCAATCGGAATTGAAATCGAAAAGTAAACTCAACTCAACATCATTGCTGTTGTTGTTGTTTACTTCATTTGTCTTTTAATTAAATTCAAGTTTGGCCAACAAATGCACAACAAAGACAGCAACAACAACAACAAATTAAAACAACAATAAACAGAAGACAAAACTCTTTTCTTTTTTTGTTTGGACACTTTGATTAGCCAGTTTTGCATAGTTTTAGCATATTTGATTCCGTTTTGATTGCCAACACACACACACACACACACACACTCACAGATAGAGCACAAATAAACTTAATTATGATGATCATAATTTCTATATATAGACTTCATAAATATTCATCTTTGTGCGACACTTCCTGGCCAAAAGAAAAATAAAACAATTTTTGAATTTTTTGAATTTTATTTCAAATTTTATTCGAACTTTTTTTATTGACTTTTTCTTGTGCACCGGAAATGAGAAATAAAAGCGCAGGCTTTAATTGAACCTTAAAGAGAGGAGGTACTCCAAGCATATAACGGAATGCTGGAAGGAGACGGGAGGGAAGTGGAGGGAGACCCACTTAAATTAGACTAAATGGAGCGTGTGCATTGGAAAAGTTTCGAGTCATTGCTTGATTGGCGTTGCCCAAGCAGGAAATAACATTGGAAATGCAGACAGAGAGAGAGAGAGAGAGAGAAAGAAAGAGAGAAGGAGACAGGGAGAAGGAGGGCAAATAATCGTGAAATTGCCCACAGTTTTTCATGGATAAATACTATAAATAGCTGAAGTACTTCAATTACATCAAATGATTTGAAAGAAAAACTAACTTCAATATTCAAATTTTTAGAGAAGATTTCAGCCATAAAGAAATACTGTATGTATTTAAGATATATGTTTAGTAAATTATGAGTATTTTTCTACAGAGGGTTTCTCATTAAACAAATACTATAAATGACTCGAGTACTTCAATTACTTCAAATGATTTGAAAGAAAACACAAAATTAATATTCAAATGTTGAAATAAAGATACAATTTATGGCTTTAAAACATTGCTGGACATATATTAAATATGTTAAGTATTTTTTAAGTATTTGTCATGAAATAAATACTTCAAATAACTCAAGTTCATCAACTACTTCAAATGATTTGACAAAAAAACCTAAAGAAAAGATTGTAGATATAATAAAGTGCTGAGTATATTTAAAATATGTTTAGTATTTTACTCAAGGTTTTCTTTTGGAATAAATACTTTAAATGACTAGAGTATTTCAATTACTTTAAATGATTTGAAAGAAAACACAAATTTAACATTAAAATGTCGAAATAATGATAAACTTGGTTGCTTATATATACTGTTGGACATATATTTAATAAGATTAGTATTTTTCAAGTTTTTGTCATGAACTAAAGACTTGAAATGACTCGAGAACTTCAATTACTTCAAATGATTTAAAAGAAAAACTTACTTGAATATTCAAATCATTAACTAAAGAACTGTTTTCAGCCATAATAAAGTGCTGCATACATTTAAAATATGTTCAGTATTCTCTGAGAATGTTTCATCAGAGAGTTTCTCATTAAACATATACTTTAAATGACTCGAGTACTTCAATTACTTCAAATGATTTGAAGCAAAAACTAACTTAAATATTCAATTCTTTAGCCATGATAAACTGCTGAATATATTTTAAATATTTGTAGTGTTTTTTAAGTAATTTTCAAAGCGCATTCTTGCCTCAGCTCAATTTTCTCGTTTAATCAACAACAACAAACTTTCCCACTAGCAACTCAATCAACTTGCCGAACATTCATTTCTCTCCCTTTTCTCCCCGTCTCCCTCTCGCCCTATTGCTGTCCTGTTCCCACTACAATAACGTATAGGATGTTGCCAAGATGAAATTGATTTTCTGCATCGTAGCGTACCGCAATCTGAACAAATGTGGCTATAAAAAGTGTCCATGGCCAACGCCTGAGCCAGAGCTCAAGTGCAGCCAGAGATGAGAGAACAACAACAACAACAGCAACAACAAAAATAACAACAGCAACAGCAACAACAACAGCAACACCTTTTGGAGGCCAGTTCGTAGAGACTTGCAAGTTTTATTCCGTTTCGGGGCAATGAGGCAAAAATCTTTTACGACTGCCGACAGAGACAGAGGGAGGAAGGGAGAGGGAGATGAAGATGGAGATGGAGACAGAGACAGAGCATCTTCATCTACTTAGTTGTTGTTGTTGTTGTTGCCGGCACTTTGCAGTCGTCCGTGTTGGGGTCACGTAAAGTCCATTTATATCAAATTATCTTACCATAATAATGAATTGTCGGCAATTATAGGTATTATCGTTATTTATAGTCGTAAAAGCGCTATGCAGACTCCTCTACCTCCCTTCCTCCCTCTTGCTTTGCATTTGCCACGTTTTACAGCCCTAAGAGAGGAGGGTAAGGTATGGGAGGTGGGCAGCAAATGCGTAAATAAGCCCCACTTATGTGAGAAGAAGGCATGTGAGAAGCTGCGCTCAAGTGGAATCGCATAAAAATAAATCTAATTAAATTGAATCGTTTAGTCCTCTGGCCCATAAACAACGGCTCTAAATTTTAATTGCCAACGAACAGAACAAATCGCAAGTGGCAAGCCGAGTGGCAAGTGGCAAGTGGCAACTGGCAACGCGGCATGTCAGGGATGACTCACTTGTCGAGCCTCCTCCTTGGCAATGGCCAACTTCCGCCTGACAATTAATTAAACAGTTTCCAACTCAAACAAAGCATTTCAAGTCAACATTCTTAACCGTTCCTGGAAAGAAGAAGCCTTGAAGTAGGGGAGTAACCGAGGAATGCCAAGAGAGCTGAGACCCTTAAGAGCCTAAGCACTTGTCCCACATTCCCGGTTATTTTTGAGTTCTAGTTTTGTTAATTTTGAGACAGGCTTTTATGCCATCTCTTATGTAGCATCAAAAATAGCAAGTTCTAACAAGGTTAACATGAAAAACTTTAAAGCTGAAGGAAACTAAAGACTCCCAAGAAACCCGAGACCCTCAAGGGCCTAAGCACTTGTCCCACATTCTGAACTCCTTGTAGGATCTATTTTCATTATTTTTGATAAGTCTGGTATGCTATCTCTCTCATACAATACCCAATTATATCAATGTTAATATGAATAGTTAACTTTTTTTGATTCGTGGAGACGCCTTTCAACAGGAGTAGGATGAAGACTAACAAGAAGTCCTAGACCCTCGAGAGCCTAAGCACTTGGCCCACATTTGCAACTTTGTGGGGTTCTGTTTTGGTTACTTTTAATAAGTCTGGTATGCAATTTCTCTCATATAGCACCCAAAATAGGTACTATATCAAGGTTAACATAAAGAATTAACTTTTATTCTTTGATTCGTGGAATAGAAACCTTGAAGCTGGAGGAAACTGCAGACTCCCAAGAAACCCTATACCCTCAAGAGCCTAAGCAGTTGTCACACATTCTGAGTGATTTGTGTGTTCTAAGGTTAATTTTGATAAGTTTTTCATAAAGAATTAACTTTTCTTTTTTGATTCGTTGAGAAGAAGCCTTACAGCAGGAGGAAACCTAGTAATCAAAGCCTAAGCACTTCCCCTGCACCTATGCACCTATTCTGGTATATATTTTATGAAAATATAACAAACCAAACATGCTATATCTCAAGGTTAACATAAAGAATCGAGCTAACTTTATCTCTCTTCAATTCGTTAACCTTGAAAATTGAATTTGAAATGGAACAGAGTGTTACCTTGCTCTATCGCCCCTTCCCCTCTAAAGTTAATTACCAAAAAAGCCATAAAGATCCTTTCGAAATTGAGAAACTCACCATCGACCAAGTCGTTAACTAGACAGAGATATATGAATTGCTTTTCAATATGCTGAAAGGGCTGCCAATTTCACTCGATGATGATAATGATGATGATGATATAGTAGTGTCTCATCGTATCTGTACATTTATGATATGTAAAATGGCCCTAGATGATTTACGAGCGCACATTAAAGTCAAGCAACTGGTCAACTCGTACATTTAATGGCGCCTCATAAATATGTATGGCGGAAATAGAACTCATTTCGAAAGATATCTGTATAAACACATATATCGTAATACCTTGCAGTAAAAACAAGGAAAACCTTAAAGCTAAAGAGTTTTATTTGAGAAACAAAGGGGGTAAAACATTTTTAATTAAGAGCGCTGAAATGATAAACATTTAAACGAGACTGGGAAAGGATTGTGGACTGGGCATGAGAATTGGAATGGGAATCGGAATGGGAATGGTAAAGGGGAATGGTAGACAGGAATGGTAAAGGGGAATGGTAGAGGGGAATGGGAACAGGAATTGAAATGAAAATCAGCGCACACAGCGAGCAATTTAATGGGGTTAAAGTTAAACATAAAGAAATAAAAGTAAAAGGCAAACAAAAAGGGAACAACTGAAGGAAAGAAAAAGAAAAATTCAATTCTGAGGCAACAACACACAAAATTTCATTCCACACGCGGAGGCAAAAGAACAAGAACCCCGAAAGAAAGAGAGAAAAAATGCTGTCGAATTAAAATTAATGTCGAGTTAATCGAGTTTTGTTGCTGTTGTAGGCTGTCGAGGAGTAGCAGGCACATCTTCCAGTTCAGCAGAACAAAGAACAAACACATACACGTATGCAGAGAGAAGAACAGAACCGCAGCATCAGAATGTGAAGAGAGAAGAACAGAAAAGAATCGGAATCTGAAAGCAGTTTGTCTTCTTCCCTTTTGGTTTTTGCTGGCGAGCCTGTTTCGACGTATTTCTTCTGTCTTCTTTTTGTTTTATGCTTCTCTTCTCTTCTTTTTTCTTTTTTGTAATTTTCCCTCTACACGATTTTATCGCTCTTCTTGTGTGTGTGTGTGTGTGTGAGTAACTTGCAGCCTCCGCCAGGCATTGTACTATTTCAAGGATAACAACTAAGAGTCTGCTTGCCAGTGCAGTCGCAGTCGCTGTCCGTGTGTGTGCGAGTGTGTGTGTGTGTGCGTGTCTGGAACACGCAGCACACTCGTCTTCCCTTCTCTCTCCCCCCTTCTCCTCTTTCTGCTAGCACTACCTGCGGCACTATAAATTGCAATCAATTGATATAATTACGAGCTGCGCTAGGGAAGAGAGACAAAGAGAGAGAGGCGGGAGAGAGGGAGCAAGGCATGCGGGTGACGTTTCGCTGATTGTGGCACAGGGAATTGAGACGCCGCTTCTCTGCTGCCTCACTCCCCTGCCCCTGCCCCTGCCCCTGCCCCTTGCCTGCTGCACTCTACTCTCTGTTGTTTAATTAGGCTATTTAGTTCGCTCTTGTCTTCCTCATATATTGATTTAAATGCTGTCTCCACTTTACTAATGATTGCCATCTCTTTCTCTCTCTCTTTTTTTCTTGCAGGTAAGTCTTGAGGGGAAGACAACTCAATCTTCAATCTGCGGATCTCTCGCCTTGCCAATTAGCGAAAACAGCTTAAAAACAAATTAAATAACCGAAAAACGCGAAAAAACATTTCCGCAAAAACAAAATACTAAACTTAAAAAAGAAAGAGAAAGGAAAGGAAAGAGAGGAAAAGAGTGTGTAACTGAAACTTGTCGGGTGATTCATGCGTTTTACATTTTGAACACGCTTCAACTCACATGGGTCAGCAGAGAAGGAGGAGGCAATCGGGTACCCCCCGTAGCACCCTCTCGATCCTGAGTTGAGTTCGTCGCGAGCTCGTTTCGTTTCGTTTCTCGTTTCTCGTCTCTCGTCAGATAATGAGGCACAACTGAAACTGTAGGAAATTAAATACAGTGATTAAGTAACTTAATGACGTGGGATACGAGTATAAACCAAGCCAGGTCCCTCCACACATGTACAATATGTGCAGCGAGTGCAACGCGCAATTTGGGTAGGACATACGTTTCTATATATACATATATATATAAAGAAGGGGATAAGCCATTAAATTGTGGCTGCGCTGTCATGCCCGAAGACTGATTACAGCCTTCCACTGATGGTATTGAGATCTCTGAGCTCTGATAGCCCAAAAGTGAATCAGGCTTGCCGAAAGGGTATCGGGTTACTTACGAAGATCTTCGCAAAAAAAGAAAAGCAAACAATGTTCAGAGATTCCACTTTATAATCCCCACAATAAAATTGGAGAAACTGAAGAGTCTCTTTTCTCTTTCTCTGTCTTCTGGAATATCAATCAAAATGAACACTTCGGGGTTTATTACAATCACAATCAGATACTTGTCTGGGGCACTTGACATCGAGTTGAATCGAAAAATCGACTTGCTCTTTGTTCAAGATCTTTTTTTCGAACATTACGTATTTCTTTATTCAGTATCCATTATGCCAAAGTTCACTTGATTTCGTTTGTTCTCTTTTGTCTTCTCTGCTTCTTCTTCTTCATCTACATCTTTCGCTTTGTCCGAATTCGTACAGCGAACTTTGCGGGTCAGTGAACCTTTCTACATATTTTACTTGAATCGGATCTACTTTACTCTACGCTACTTTGCGCTACTTGAACCCTCTGTACTACTTTACATTACTCTACACTCCTCCATGCTACCCTACTGAACTCGACTTCTCAACCCTTCTCCACTGTACTGTGGTCTTCTCTAAACTACTCTACTATACTCTACTCCAGGCTACTCCACATCTACTCTACTCTTCACTTCTCTACACTACTCTACACTACTCTTCACTTCTCTACACTACTCTACTATACTCTACACTACTCTCCACTACTCTACACTACTCTACACTACTATACACTACTCTCCACTACTCAACACTACTCTCCACTACTCAACACTACTCTACACTACTCTCCACAACTCTACACTACTCTCCACTACTCTACACTACTCTACACTACTCTACACTACTCTACACTACTCTACACTACTCTACACTACTCTACACTATTCTCCACTACTCTACACTACTCTACACTTCTATACACTACACTACTCGACACTAATATACCCTCCTCTATGCGAAACTAGAGTAGTAGAGTTACTCTACACCACTCTTCTTCTAAAATACACAACATTAGTTTACTCTACTCTACTGTACTCTACTCTACCCTACTTTACTTTATTTTACTTTATTCTACCTTAGTTTTATGCTGGCTCATTTGCATTACTGAGCAGGGAGAGAGAGAGACAAAGAGAGAGAGGGAATTTTAATTGTGTTTAATTAGAGTCGCTTTACTTGGCAAACAATGAAGCAAGAAATGAGGTGGAGGAGGTAGGAGGGCGGGAGGCCTGAGCAGACACTCTCAAGTGCCGCAAATAATTATTTTTAATTAAAAACTACGCACATATTTGCGCGCCTGTTGCGCCCAATTAATTTTTGGCGAGTCGAGAAATTTCTACTCCCTCCCGATATCGCAATGAAAGACGAAGCAATAACCTCAAAAAACCCAAAAACATTAACAATTAATTATGCACATCAGGTAGCTACAAAATAGTTGAGCTAGTGTTATTTTATGCAGATATACTACATATATATGTACAATATACAATATACATATATGCAGATATATGATATACGATATATTTATACGATATTTATACAATATTTATACGACATTGATACGATATATCTACGGTTTATCTACACTTAACGAGCACTTGTGGCATAATTTATAATTTAATTGGCACATTATCGCACAGGCTCGAAATCAATAGAGAAGGTGGAGAGAGGGGAAGGGATAGGGGGGATAGACTAGGCCAAGGCAAATCTTGAACATATTAACAAGCTAATGAAATATCTCTCAGCTATTTATGATGGGCAGAAAGCAGGCGAGTTTGTGTTACATATTCATGGGTAAAAGAGAAAACGTTTAACACGTGTTGCCAAGTCCAGCCTGGTAGACAGACAGATACGCTACAATCTTGAGGCTGCTGGGGTGGGGCGTGGTCGCATTACCCGCAGTTCATTGAACCAAAAGTAGGCAATATTATTTTCTAATTATGTGTAGAAAATAATTTAAGCTTAAAACAAACAGCAGAGGAGCACACGAAAGCGAAGGCACACAGCGAGAATTCAGAAAAAGAATTGAGCACAAGCACAAATAATCGTGAATACGCACGCACACACACACACACACATGTGAGTATATTGAATTGTATGTGCCGTATATGATCAAGGTGTGTCAGGTGGCTTCGGACTTCGATTTGGGCCATAATGAAGCCATTTGCATAGCCAATGAATGGGATGGATCGATGGATGAGTAAAGAACTCCCCCTTCCCACTCTCCCCTACCCTGCTAATGGATGATGTATGGACGGGAATACATTTATGAGTGCGATTACTTGACATTTGATTGGCAGGGGCAGGGCAAGCAAGAGCAGGCAAGGGGCAACAGGGGGTAGATTACTTGAACTACTCAAGATATTTAAGTATTTTGATGAGATTTACCAACTAACTGTAAAGAGAGAGAGGTAGAGAGAGAGAGAGAGAGAGGTAGAGAGATCTGAGCCAAAAGACAAATAATAAAACACTTTAAACATGTTTTCATTTTGCCTCGCTTGTTTGCTTTGCTCTTTGCCTCTTTTCACAACAACAACTACAACAACATCCCTTTTCATTTGATGTTGTTGCTGTAAAAAAAATTATATTTATTTTTGCATTAAGCACGAGGTCAATTAACCTCATGCCACAGCGCGAGTTCAACAAACGCAAAGCACACATACACACACAGACACAGACACACTCAGGCGTACCTTCAGCTATACACACTAATGCCAGACACACACACACTTACACGCACACAGATGCAGATACACGCAAACACGCGCTTTACATTCACATTAAAAATTGTTGTGACGTCGCTCGCTGCCGTCGTTGACATTTTGCACTATTACAAACGAGGCAGCAGCAACAACAGCAACAGCAACAACAACAACAGCAGGCAGCAACGGCAACGCGTCTCGCATTTTTTACAATTGTAAATTGAGTCATTTGACTGTTGTTCTTGCTGTCGCTGTTGTTGTAGTTGTTGCTGTTGCTGTTGTTATGCACTTGACAACACACGTCAACAGCGACAGCAGCAACAGCAACTACATCAGCAACTACAACAGCAACAACAATGGCAACTCTGGCCGTGCATGGTCATTCATCAACACTGGCAAAAGTTTTTTTTTTTAATTATTTTTTATTTACTTGCCTCGCACAACATTTGCCTACCGCGCCCCAGTTGCCCTACACCCCCCTGCCTTCCTCTCTTCACGCCTGCCACTTGACCACCTCTGCTGTTATTGATATGTTGTTGCCATTGTTGTTCTTGTTGTTGTTGCTGTTGTCGCACTCACGTGCTGTTCTTTTTTCTTCATTGCCGGCATTTTTTTCCGTTTTTTCGTTATTATTTTGTTATTCTCTACTTCGATTTAATTGTTGTTTTTTTTGCCACATTTTTGAGCGCGCCAAAAAAAAATGTTTTTATAAACAACTTTGTTGCCTTGTTGATTTGTTGTTGCTGGGGCTGCTGCTGTTGAAAAACGTTTTGCGTTGCCAAGCAAACTTTTCGTTTTATTGTGGTATTTTCGTTGTTGTTGCTGTACCCCGATAACCCCGTTCGGGGGCAGGGGTAACTAGGCAGGTGTGCAAAATGAATACAGCAGCATAGACAACTTATAGTTATTTAAATATTTGTTGAGGAAAAAAAATGCAAAACGATAAGTGAATTAAACGAATGACAAATGATCGAGAGAATAAATACGTGTATTTACACTGGTTAATAGAACCCTTACTGGGTATACCCGACGTCAATTTATTCTGTTTGTTGACTCAACTTGATAGATGATTTAATTAATGCACTCATAAATTTGATTGGACTACGAAAATATATAAAAAATAAAGATTTACGATGGTGCATATATTTTCATTAATAGCCCAACAAATTTACACATAAAGTGACTAAGCGCTGGGGTATAATGAGTTTTTTTATTTTACTATGGAAAACAATGAGGAGATAATACAAACTGGGAAAGAGAGAGCTCGTTAAGCGCGCGCACGCAAAATGATTCACACCTCTTCAATAATATCTAGTTATAAATTTTTGTTTACTTTATTTATTTCCAAGTATTTTGCGCTTCGCTTTTCTCCAGTTTAACTATGCGAATTTATTTGCATAAATCACTATGAAAGCAGCTAAAATATTTGCAAAAAACGAAGCACAAACAAATAAGTAAAGAAGGAGAGGCGACTGTGAGATGCTCTATACGAAAGTGTTGCCACCACGCGTATTCTTTTTCTTTGATTCACGATGTAAAGGATGCAATGTATGTTGAGCTGCGCTTGTATGTTTGAATGTACATACGTATGCAAAGTAGTGTTGGGTAATCCTAGTTCAATTTGAGGAATAAGTTCGTTCGTTCGTTTAAAATCAATGAACTAGGTCGTTCAATCGTTCATTTTTAAACTTACTTAAAGGTGCTTTAAAAAAAAAAAAATGTTATGAATTTATTTCATACAATGCTGTCATTGAAAACTAATATTATTTGGTCAATTTATGTCAAAAACATAATAATAATAAGAAATAATAAAGAGTTTACATATTATATTGAACTAAGTGAACTATATTGAACTAAGTGAACTATATTGAACTTAGTGAACTAAATTGAACTAACGAACTATATAGACCTATAAAGACAGACCTAGTTCGTTTACGAACGACACAACACTAATGCAAAGCTCATTATGCTCACCAAAATGCAACCTCTCAATCTGTTTCACTCTTGCAATGCGCCTCTCCCCACTTTACACTGATACTATCTCTTTTGCACGTACATACTCACGTGTCTTATGCTTTGATCTTGGCAGCACGACTTCTTCGCTCTTTCTCTCTTTGCCAATTCAGAGAGATATTCAATTAAGAGCAAAGTAAAACAAAAACAAAAACTACCGCGCTTATCTTAGCACTAAATAAGGCCTGGTATATTTAGTATCAAAATGATTGTGATTTGTTTGCTGCAATTAATTCATAAATATAATTGCATAAAAAAGCAATCGCAACTAATTTAAAAATTGCCTAAGATACTCTTTCCCGCTTTTACACACTGGGTATAAAAATACAAGTATATTGAGTTGGCAATTTGGTATTTCCGCTTTGAAACGTGAATCGAGTATTTTCCTGCTTAAAAATATGACTCACAATTGGCGCACACAATTACACAAGGCAATTAACAACAAGCTAAGGCAGCAGCAACATCAACAACAACAACAAATGACCAAAGGAAAGTCCAGCAAAAGTTGCAAGCAATTTCCACCTGGACAGAATCTCACACTAACCCGGCTAGAAAACTAGTTTTCATGCACTGCAAAAACAACAACAGCAGTAAAAACAAAAAACCGAAAAGAGCAAAAAGTCTGTATAATAATGGCTTCAATTTTCAGCAGGCAACACAAAGAGATTGTAATAAAAATAATACAAAGAGCAAAGAAACTAGTAAACGATGGCAATTGATGCGACGTGCATCGACGAGTGTATACCCTGCACACGGAGAATGGAATTTAAAGTATATATAAAGAGATACTTGGAGTATGCTCTTAATTTTATCACATCTTGCAACATGTGGCAAGCTGCATGCACCATTCGTGTGTATCCTTTCGCTTTTCGCAGCAAAATTACAAAAATATGTATGGCAATTTGGACGACGTTCTTTGACGTGAATTTATGGCAATTTAAGACAAGTTTTTAATTATTTTCTGTGCAGTTGCTGTCGCTGCTGTTGTTGTTGCTGTTGTCGTTGTTGCTGCTTGGCATAATAATAATTTAAATATTGTAGCGAGCTGAAATGAAGTGGCACAAGGCATTAAATCATCGCGTGCAGCTAAAAGGATAACCAACTAGCTGCAACAACAACAACAACAACAGCAACAGCAGCTGCAACTTGCCTCGCACAGTGGCATCGAAACAGGCGAGTTTGACACACAAAACAACAACAAAAAACTGGGCCAATTTTCAGTTGGGCAAATGAAATGTTAATTGTGAAAAAAGTAGTGCAAATAAACAATATAAACAAATAATAATGAAGGCGATAGGGGGAAGGGGCAGAAGAACGACTTTATTTATGCAGCTTGCAACAAGCTTTGTTGCTGTTGCTGTCTCTGTTGTTGCTGTTATGCAATTATGCAAGTCTTGTGTTGCTGCTGCTGCTGTTGCTGCTGCTTCTTCAGCAATAATGCAATTTGTATGCAAATGCAAATACAATCGACAATTCACAGAGACACCAACACAGGCACACACACACATACATACAGGCACACACATATACAAGCAGTCTGCCTATAAAAGCGAGTTCATGGCAGACCTTATCACGGCTACAGACACAGCAGATGCGCCACACAGATATGGCACATACAACAACAAGAGTCACAACAACAACAACTTCTACTACTACGATAGCTACGTTTGCCATACGATTAGCATAATAGTCTGCAGGCCGTAAATATTGCATTTTAGCATAATTATTTATACTTTGCAGCTGCTGCCTCTGCTGCAGCGACGCCTTTAACAAGCACTGAAAGTCTTAACTGCGTGCGTGCGACTTTGTGTGTGTGTGTGTGTGTGGCTAGTCCAACATATATAATAACGGTTATTAATATTTGTTACACAGCCGGGCATTATTCGTACTGTGCTAATGAGCAGACGAAATTGGTTGCATTTTGGTAAAGCTTTCCAGCACACGCACACACGCAAAAAGCTCACATGCACTTGTGTCTGTGTGTAGTTTGCTTTGTGCTGCACTTGCGTTTGCCTTAAGTTTCACACGTTATTATCATTTTTGACCCAAGAAATAGCAAATTAAGTGCAAATCCAGAAAGAAAGGCTCCATTCGGCTTTATTCCTTTGTTGATTTAAATGAAATAGTACAAGTACTATAGTATACTTATAACATTGATTAACATTTATAAGTTTTTTTTTCTAAAAAAAATATTAGTCGTCATATAAAAAGCCTCATTTCAGCCTATTCTTCCTATCGCAAGTATATGTATATGTATGTTGTATGGCAGCTAAATTATATATCGGGCCAATCCATCGCATTCCGACTTGTTTACATTGCAAACTTCTCGCCAAAATTGATTCAAACTCTGCAAGGGTATAAAAACAAGATAAATGGTAAGGAGTCTCAATAATAATCAGCTGAATGTATGCAGTTTTGTGCATTAAAAAAAGCTAGACAGAGCAATCTTCGATTTGTTCAACTATTGAACCTTTGAAAAAGGCTGATTTGTCGGGATAAAATCTGAGTTGGCAACACTGACGCACACATCGCACACACACACATGTGAGAGCCTCTCAAAAGCTCACTAATACCCGCACACTTAGCTCCGGCTCATTGTTGATGCATTTGGTTGAAGATTCTCAACAAGTTTGTTCATTAGAACCGAGTGCAACTTTCTATCGCGCCATTCACTCCGATTGTGTTTGCTCTGCCAATCGCCTAATGCAACAATGTCTAACTGGCTGTGACGAAGTGAAGCAGCAGCAGCAACAACAAGAGCGAGTGCAACAAGAGAGACTCGTCTAGTTGTTCGCCTGTCATGTTGTGTTTGTCGTCTCCCTCCCTCCACCATCACCACTTTGCCAATCGACTTTGTTCGTGTTCATTTTGCAGTTTCCGCGATGCAACTTTGTAATTAACTTTTGTCACGACGCGACTGAAGGAATGAGAGAGTGACAGAGCAAGAGAGGGAGAGAGAGCAAGGATAGAGGTGGAGTGGAATGAGGACTCAACTGAGATAGCGCATCATTAAAACGCGACGGGACTTTAAGCCACGCTGTCGATAGTCACAGCGAGTTAGTGTCGATAACCGATAGTCATGCTCGATTTAATTTATTTATTTATTGTTTGCAATTTATTTGCAGTTCATTTTATTTATTTATTGCGCTATACAAGCATAATTACCGTGCTTATGCCTCAATTAGTGGCGCATTAATTAAGTCCAACACAAACAAACAAACACACAAACACACGCATAACCTTGACATACGAGTCTCTTTCTCCCTCTTTGCCTCTCCCGCTCTCTGTAATTGCATTTATGCTTTATGCGCCTTTCCCTTTGTGCGCACAATTGACAAATGACATGACATAAATTTAAGCACACACACACACATACACACACTCTCTCTCTCCCTCTCTCAGCTGCAGCAAAAGTGATTAGAAAAAGTCTAAGAAATTCACGTTCAGCATAATACGAGAGCAATACTCGTAATGAGTGCCAGGCAGAAAGGGAGAGATAGAAAGAGAGGGGGGAAGGAGAGGAGAAGTAGAAGAAGCAGGAGTATAAGAAAAAGGAAAACAACAACAGAAACAAGGGGCGCACATTAAAGCATCGCATGGCGTGCCAAAAAATGGCCAAGGAATTCGTTAACGACTCCAGACATGCCAAAATTAATGGCAATAATTAAAACAACGACAACAACAACAACAAGAACTAAACAACAAGAAGAGCAGCACACGAAGAGCAGAAATGTCCAAGCCAGCGAACTGCTAACTTGCCTATTGACTTGAGGGCCCCGAAGACAGCGTCAAAATCAAAAAATGTATTTATCGAAATGTAGACAGACTTAGAGTGTGATGGACTAGTAGATACGCTAGGTGGGGATGGAAAAGGGAAGAGTAAGTGGATACCTACATAAGTTAGAACTGGATAGTTTATGTATTAGGATTTGATAATGATATGGTATACTTATGAGGATAGATTATAATTAAATATGATTATAATATTCCCAATAATGTTATAGTATATATAGAAGAACCATTTTATCACGACACTACACTTTTTACACATTTCATCACGCCATATTCGATAAGGTTGTATAAAACTAACAAGTATTATTTCTGAAAAATATTAAATATTGATTTTGCTTGAAAACATACCAGGTACCAGGGCTTAAAACTTAATATATATGATACAAATAATAATAATATGTTGCTATTAAGCTTTTTAAGGCTTACAACTTCACTGAAATGCAGAGATTCGTAGTAAAATCTCCTAATTTGCTTATATTGTTGAATTATCTAAAATAATCGACAGTTTACTTGATTGAAATTAAAAATAATTTATTAAATAAGAATTTATTTAATGATTAACTCACTTTTACATAGCCAAAATCTACACTTAATGAAGCAGATTCCAAGTAAAATCTTCCAGTGTTCTCAGTTTAAAAAGTTTCTCAAATTATTCCAAAATAAATGGCTTGACAACACTCAAAAAAGAACTTCTGTTATAATTATAAACCCAACTCAACTCTGCAGAGCTGAAAGATGCAAGAATATTCAAGGGAAATCCCCAAAGTTTATTCATATTTCACATTTTATTCGAATCGAACAAAGTTTTATGCGCTTTACAAACTGATTTGCAGCTGCAGCTCTTTAAACACCATCTATATACATAGATATACCCAGCTTTAACCAGGTGCCCATAGACAGACAGATCTGTCGGACAGCTGCGGCTCTGCTGGCTGTGGATGGAGGCGGAAACTAGTTTCCAGCTGCCGCAGCAGAAAATAAAAGCAACACTTGCAAATTGCATAACACATTGCCAGGAGAGATGCCAAGGAGAGAGACAGTAAAAGAGAGAGAGGGAGACCTATACAAAAGATGTACTATACTATACTATGTATAACATCATCTATGCTATCGCTCTTAATGCATTTCATAAGGGGGGAAGGATTGGAAAAGCGCAGCTGATTTGCAAATATTTGCACTATTGATTACCAGCCGCATTATAATTTACTGGCCAAATGTGCAGCTACAGACGGTACCCCCTGCCCGCCCCCCATACTTGCCTACGCCACTGGCGAAATACCCTTTTGCAACACAGTCAGCAAATATTTTCGCTGCCTTTTCCAATTTAATTTATCGCAAATATTCAATCAAAATAATGATGCGAGTGAAATAACGGAAATGGTGCACACAGCAGGAAGAAGGGAGAGGAGAGAGAGAGAGAGAGAGAGAGCCGTATAAAAGGATGCAACGTGATGACGCAAGCATACCCTGTAAACAGGCAGAGCAGGCAGGCAGTGCAGACTTAACTGTAAATACACAGGGTATCCTTATGGAATTATTGCACAGTGCGCTGTGCCTTGTCTGATTTCTTAACACATACAAAATTTCACTGCACATTAAGTGAAAGAGAGAGGTGATAAAGAGAGGGGAGGGAAGAGAGAGAAGAGAGAGAGGGGAGATGCCGTCGCAACTGTTTAAGAATGCAAGCCAACGAACAAACGAACAATTGCAGACTAATTGAAAGCTAAATTGAATAAAATACACACACACACTCGGACAGGCATGCACACACACACAGGCAGGCAGGCACTCACACACACGCGCTAACAAGCAGAGCAAAGGATAAAAAGGAAACTGTAGCCTGAACCAACACACACACTCGCACACACACAGCGCACACTCGACACGTACAATTACAGGCGGACCTCACTGTATACACTCCTCCTCCCCTTCCCCTCCCGCTCTTCCCCTGCCTCATGTGGAAGATAACCAACCAAGCAGAGCAACCGAACCAGTGCAACCAGACAATGTCCATGGCGTAGCAAGAAATTGCAGAGCGAGGGGGGGGGTGGTGCAGCTGAAGCTGACAAGGCTTCACAGTGCCTGCAGGATAATAACGTACAAGAGGCAAGAGGGGAAACTATGAGGGGGGTATTTTGTGGGTGAGAAAATTGTGGAAAATGCAAAATTAGCATGAATACGAAATACAAGTTAAATATTTGAGCTGCCCAAGCCGAGCATGCTTCCCCTCCCTCTCTCACTCCTCTCTCTTACTCTCTCTGTACATCCCCCTCTTCCTCCCCCTGGCAATCATAGCAATTGCAGTTGCTATTAGAGCAAAATGAAACGTGGCAGCAGGAAAAGCCTCCGCCTCCCTCTCTCTCTCTCCTTCTGCCATGTTTACACTATGCTACAAAAGCATTTTCCTTTACATATGTTTTGCCAGCTTTGCCTTTGCAGTTCCGTTTACAATTACAACCCGGATTATTAGATTGAGCAAGAGAGAGCGAGAGAGAGAGAGTGTGTGTGTTCAGTTCTAACCTCAATCATTTGCTAGTTCTTTTTCTCTGTCGATAAGGTCGAAAAAGTAAACAAAAAACGTTGCAAAGATCAAAACTAATATTTGATTTATTTACAATTTATTTACGTTCTCCCACTCTCTCTCTTCTCTCCTCACCTTCTTCTTCTGCCTCTTTTTACTGTATTTACTTATATTACGCTGTGTTCTCTCCTCCCTCTCTGACCTTATCAGCAGACTTTGACGTTGGGGACATGTAAATAATTTATATGGCATACCCTGGTTATGTGTGTAATTTATGATGGGCCACACACACATACGCACACAGACGTAGCTGGAGGTGTTATTATTGCGCTCCGTCCTCGCTCTTATCAATGTCAGAGCAGAGGGAGAAAGAGTGAGAGAGAGAGACAGTCACTCGTTAGTAGGGAAAAGACTTTTATCGGAAAATATATTTATTATAAGCATCGTAAATATATCGATATAATCGATAATAAGTGTAAGATTTATGACTGCTCTACTTAGCAGCTAAATGGGTTAGTTAAGAGTGCCAGATAAGATAGAGAATTCGACTGAAGTTTAGAAATTGAAAGAGTTCTTTCAATTCTTCATTCCCAACTGATTAGTGGCGTCTTTGACTTCCTGCAAAACTATTAGCGTAACAATCGCTGCAAGAATCTGCCAGCAACTCTCTTTCACACACACACACACACACAGACATATCCATCTCTCTCTATCTGTATCTGTATGTGCCATTAGCCTGCTCAGTCGTCTGCAGTGTAGCGCATCGTGCGCGTCGCTCAAGCCGAACTAAAAATGCCTTTAAGTTTGTTTTTTTATTTATTTCGTTTTATAACGTGTATTTTCCTTGTTTCTTATCGCCGTGCGCTGTATTCAATGTAAATACAAGTACACACACACACGTACACACGCACACTGGCGCACAACTAATTGCTGTTTACACTGTGCGCAATTTTCTTTTCAACGCATTTTTCAGTGAAATTCGTTGACAGAGCGCGCAGGCAACTTCCGCGGGGTCAGCAGAGGAAGAGGAGGCGGCAGAGGCGGCGGCAGAGGCAACGCTTTTCTAGGCCGAAGGCCACGCAGCGCTTAGTTCGTTGCACGTTGCAACAGCAGCTGTTGTTGTTGTCACTGTTGTTGTTGTTGTTGCTGGCCGATAAGAGCGCACTAATCTCTATCTGCCTTCTATCTATGCCTCGCTTTGCTTTGCATTTTGTTTACTTTACCAGAAACAAATAAAAATGCATTCGACGTAAAACAGAATTGTAAACTGAAAAGAGACAACAACAGAGAAAAAGAGAGGGGAAGGGAGAGGAAGAGGAAGATGGAGAGAGGGGAGTGCAGCTAACATTGAAGTGAAGTCGCCGCGGCGATGCAAACAAGCGACGATAATAAACATTTAATTAACTTTTATGAACAGTGTAAATAGTGGGAAAATGCATTAACAGCCAAGACAAGCGAACGCTTTTTTTGCGGCGAGCAAACTAAGATGAGTACAGGGTATTTGAGGTGGGGCAACTGTAAGAAACTTTAAGGAATTGCTAGGAATTTTCTAGGAGGAAGTTAGAGGTTAAACCAAAAAGAATACAGGGTGGCGAAGAAACTTAGTAATACTTAAAGAAATTACTGGGTAATTTCTATGATTTGTTGCAAGGAGTAAAAGATTATATTAAATTTCTAATAGGATATTGCTAATAGAATTTAATTCATAGAGTAAAAGGTTGTAAGTTGTAGACAAGACACAGTTTATTTTAAGAATTTAATTTTAGGAATTTTCAAGGGATTTTTATGAGAGAATTAAAGGTTAAACTAATAGGAATGCTAAGTATTTTAGGCGGGAAACTAAACAAATTACTGGGAAATTTTTAAATAAATGTTTTTGAATACTACAAACTGTTCCCCCTTATGCAGGGTATTCACTAGCTCATATACCCTCTCGCTGCATATGCTATATATCTTTTTTATGATTTTACGATGGCCTTACGCCATTTTTATTAGACTGTTGTTGTCGTTTTAGCTGTTTGTTGTTGTTGTCATTGCTGTTTGTTTTTGTTTTTGCCTCATGGCCTAAACAAACAGTGCACACAACGTGCAAAAGCCTTAATTAATAACACACACACAGGTACACACACACAGATACATGCATACAGTGTCTGCACACTATCATTAGGAAAATCTGCAAAGCAAAAATAATTGGCAATTTTTGCGAATTTCGTATTCGAAATTCGAATTCGAATTTAAATTCCGATTCGATTTGCGAATTGCGTGCAAATTTATTTTAATTTTTTGGCACCTGCGTCTGCCGACAATGTTTGCTTTGCATTGCAAATATTTTTAGAAAGCCTCCCAGACAAGCTAACAGCCCCCTCACCAGCCTCTCTCCCTCCCCCTCTTTGCCCCTCTGTCTCTCTCATAAATGGCTCAAACTGTGTTTGCCCAAGCTATTTTCTTGCCTTGTCGCCAGCTGCGCCAGCCCGAATTGTCTCTCTATCTCTCCTTCTCTCTTTGTCTGTGCCTTTCCTTCCTTTGCGCATTTCTATTTGCATTTCTCTGTGTGTACATGTGTGTGTGTCTGTTTGCATTGCATTATGCTGGTTAAGTCAGGGCAGGGTAAAATATAAATCATATTTTGCTGGCAATTTGCACAAACGATTTGCCTCCATTTGTTTGTGTTGTTGTTGCAACAAACTTCCCAGCAATATGTATAAATATTGTAAATATCGTAAATACGAGTATATAGCCAGACATAAGCCGCTTTAATTGGCCCTAACCAAAGAACGATCCGTTGCTATTCACTTTGCAATTAGCAAATGTGTTTTGTTTATGCGGAAGAAGATTCTGTTTTCGTTTTTGACTTCAATTGGAATGTGATAATTATAACCATATAACGTCACATGCTATAAACGTGATATCGATTATTTGCTGGCTGTTATCATGTGAAGCATTCCGAAATTAGAAAGTGTTTTGTTTATAAACAGTATTTGCGATAAGAAATTCGCAGAAATTAGCTAGAAAAAGCCAACAACAGCAGCAGTTTATCAGTTTAGCGGAAATCGAAAGTAAATAATAGATTTATATACATTTAAAGGTATAACTAATATATTTAATTTGGCATTTAAAAAATCAACACATAGTACATACATAGTAGACAAAGCTTCTAATTAATTAAATTTTTTTGCAATAAAATAGATTAAATATATACAATATAATCAGAAAATAATTAAGGTAGTAAAATCTAATATGATATTTATATTATGTATATATATGTTTATAGACAAATAGTTCAGCAGATAAAATATGATATAACAATTGTAATAAAATATTGAAATAATTAACATATAATTCACTCGAATGGAAGTAATTAATTATATAAATAATTCAGTTGAATTTGAATACATAAATGAATGAATAAATTAATTAATAAATATAATAAAACAATTATAATAACATATTTGAACAAAAATATTTAATTAATTAAATTATAAAAAATTCAAATAAAAGGGCAAATAATTCAGTTAAATAAATATAATAAAATATATAATATAAATACCGAACGACTAATTCAGTTGAATGAATTTGAATTTATATATAAATCAATGAATAAATATGTAATAAAAAGAATAAAATATATAAATAATAAGACAAATAATTCAGTAACGTTAATATGTAAAAGTATATAAATAATTAGGTAGAATGATTATAATAAATTAAATCAATAATAACACAGATAATTCAGTTAATATACAATAATATACTGACAAATGAACAGCAAACAAATGCAAATTATTCAATAAATGTTGACAAAAAATATGTATTGTTTAAGTATGTACATATTTCATTGAAATAACTCAGTAAATTAAATAAATAATTGTATGTGCATACATGAGTATTCTAATAATGATTATACACTTAATTATAGCTGTCATATTGCTATAAAAAATGTATAATACATATAATAATGAAGTGCACAAAGTACATATATAATTTATTACATGACCCTTATTATTATCTATATAGCATAAGTATAAGCCACCATAAATAATAAATATTTGTATATATCACTTATTTGAAGAAGCAATTTCTAAAATTGCCATAAATTTCCAGCTCGCATAATGCCCTGAGTTATGTCGCATAATCTTCTTAGTTTGCCCAAAAAAAAAAGAAGAAAAATAATTCAAAAAATAAATTACAGCTAACACAGCGCAGCGCACACAACCTTCCTGCACAATAACAACAACAACAACAACACTGGATAGTTTTATAAACATAAATTTGCAAGGCCTTTAATGGCGCGCACAACATATTTTCGTTCGAGCAGCAGCAGCAGCAACGGCAACAACAGCAACTGGCAGCAGCAGCTGTTGCTGTTGCAGTTGTTGTTGCTGTTGTTGCATGCGGCATTTTTGCCATGCTCTTTTTTATGTATTTGGTTGCACAAATAAATTGCACATAAATCGCTGGCCACATAAATTTTACATGTTGCCGGCGTGCAGACTCAAAAACAAGTCGAAATTATGTGCGCGCTGCAAGCATAAATTATACCCAAGGGGAAAGGAGGGGAGTAGGAAGGGAGGGGAGGGGGCACTTGAGCAGGACAATAGCAAGAGGCAATTAAAATAGTTGTGCGTCTAACGAATTTCCTTAATTAAAAACAGCAGCAGCAACAGCAACATTGCTGCAACTAATTGCCAAGAAACGCTTCGAGCCAACTTGCAATTAGCTTGAAAACGGCCAAAGGCAAATAGAACACTGCGGCGAAGGTCAGCAGCGACCAAAGTGCGACACCCACAACAGCAACAGCAACAGCAACTGTTGCTGATGTTGCAGATTAATTGCATATAATTTTGTATCGCACACACGACAGCAACAGCTGTAAATTGCCCCATAATTTATGCACATACCGTTACTTTTCTCAATGCCATTAACTAACTAACAATTTGTCAACGATTTTTAACATTTTGTTTCTCTTTTCCTCCTTCTTCTTGTTGCAGTCACGCGCCCGCAAAGCCTCCACCAAAGCAAATAAACTGAATGCTGGCGCCGCGGCAACAGCAACATCGCCACGTCTAAGTCCCACGCCGGCAGCAACGCTCCTGCCGCAGCAATCGCCAAATACAACAACAACAACAGCAGCAGCAGCAACAGCTGGTGGTAGCCTGCAGCAACAGCAGCAGTATCAACAGCAGCAACAGTTGCAGCAACAATTGTTGTCACATCAGCAGCAGCAGCAGCACTATCAGCAACCGCAACAGCAGCAGCACTTCCAGCAGCAACAGCAACACCTGCAGCAGCATCAGCAGCCACAACATCAGCAGCAGCAGCAGCACGTACAGCAGCAGCAGCAACATCAGCCGCAGCAACATTTGCATCAGCAACAGCATCAGATAACCGCACAAATACAAACCATGAAGGATCAGCCGCAACAACCCATGGTGAGTACAAATGAATATTACACAGTTCCCTCAACAACAGCAACAACAGTAGCAGCAACAACAGTAACAGTAGCAGCAGCAATCAGAGCAGCAGCAACAACCACAGCGAGCATTGACCTTCATGGGGTTTTTGGCTAGTCAAAAGCTTTATTCACTGCGAAAAAAGCGTAACACAAATAGCAGAAACAGCCTCTGTATGTGTGTGTGTGTGTTGTCGTCGGCCAACGCTGCGTATACGTCACACGGGCCCAATCAACTGCAGCTGTGCACACATAACGAACGTACAAAAAGCCGAACAAGCCGCAAAGCCAACCCAGGCCAGGCATAACTGGCCCACACACTGACACACACACACACTGGCACACATACACACACAGTCAGAGAAACTCCCCCATACATACAGACGTTCATTCATAAACAATTTTTCGATTTTTATCAATGATTGCTAAATGTTTTCAAAATAAAACGCCAGACCGCACAGCAGCAACAGCAGCAACAGCAGCAGCAGCTGTCAGCAACCAGGTGCACACAGACACACACACACACACAGAGCCAGGCAGACATTTGTAGACAAAATAAAAGGCTATTTTTACAGCCAAATCAAGCCAGACACACCCACTGCGAGTGGCAGAGGGAGAGAGAGAGGAGCATAAAAAAGTCGCTATTAAAATTATTTATACACGAATTTATATTTCATTTGATTTTATTGCGGGCATTGTTATTGTTTGTTGTTGTTCTTGTTGTTTTATTTATATGAATAACAAAATTTCACTTTCATAATTTTTGCGCTCATAAAAATGCAAATGAAATGAAAACGACGCGTGTTTCACGTTCGTTATTTTTATTGCTTTTCCGTTTTCGGGTCTGTTCCGTGTCATAAATAAATGCGAAAAACTGTAGCATATTACAGGGCGTGTTTTGGGAATGGTGGGGGGAGGGTAAAGGAATAACATTTCCAAATATTTGACGTCTGTTTAGTGTGTTCTTGTTTACTGCGGGTCAATTAGTGGGTCGCTTAATTAGGGCGCGACTAATGTGATTTATGTCTGTATATAAGGACCCTATTGCGGTACTGCTTGTAGGCCCCCCACAAAAGGGTTGATTAATTGCACCTGTATGGATTGTTTGGCCAAGAAGTTCAACTTACTTTTATAAATCTTTATAAAAGGTGCTGACAGTTGGAGGCCCTGCATAAATTATGCTGATTAGGTTTTATTATGCTGCAAGCTTTACTTTAATCTAGAGCACTTAAGATTATAATAAAACATAAAAACAGTACATTAAAAGCGATTTCCGACTAATTGGGGGTGCTTTAAAGCAGTAAAAGCAGCTAAAGAAATTAATCTATAGTGGGAAAAGGTGTTGGAGGTTGTCAACTAAAAGACAATCTGCATTTTCTACTTAATGCGATAGTATTAATCAATCAACTTAGAGATATGTCATATTTGATGTAAGATGGATCCTTAAAATGCCCAGAACTTGAGGTTATACGACAGTAAGCGCTAGATTTCGCCAGTTTTTGGTATACTCTATTTAAAAACATTGTTGATATTATGAAGAGTCACTCAGCTAAACGATATTTCAAGTCTAACATTCTAAATTCGAGATTCTACGATAGTATTTAGGTAGGTTTAATCAGCCATTGCACAATGAAAAAAAAACGTATTCTCTATTCAAATATTGAGTTGATTTCATAGATAACATATCAGCTAAGCGATATTTCAAGTCTAACATTCGAAAGTTCGTTAAACTGCTTAAGATTTAAGATTCTACGATAATATGTGATAGGTTTAATCAGCCATTGAAATTTATTATTCACTTGTATAAGTTTACAGATTAAGGTTGCTAAAGATTCCTTAATTGGTTCAATATTTGAGAGATAGTATTTAGCATTAGCATTAAGTATTAATATTTTTTATTAGTATTTTTTGTAGTTTTTGTCAACTGATGTTATTGTCTATGCAAGTTGTGCATCTTAAAAACTAACAGACACTATTAAACACTCTCGCAGATACAATACAACACTATAAGCGATTGTTATCGATAGTTATCGATAGTCTGCACTCAATGATATTATTCTCCTGGAAATATAGATGTATATATAACAGATATTTAGAAAAGCACTTCAATAATCGATACAGATCTTTCACTCCTTCTTTAAACTTTCCTACCCCCGATAGTCTCAGCGAAGGTTCAAGCGATAGTACTTCCTTATAAGTTAAACGATAGTATTCGACATTAAGACAAACCCCTTGATAACCCATACTAATCCATCCATCTCTCTCTTTCTCTCTGTTCCCTGCAGGCACCCATGGCCTTCTACCCCACATGGCAGGCGGATCCGTCGCAGGGCTGGCAGAACCAGTTCATACAGCAAATACCACAGAATACTCCAGCCATCACATCGCTCAACTCGTTGGATTTCCAGACACAGTCCTACGCCTACCCATCAAATGGCTACGTGCAGACAGGACTCGGCTTCGATCCCAACTACGGACGCTCCCCCTACGGTGCGCCCGTGCAGCGTTACGACTTCCAGAGCCAACAGCTCTCGAGTGCGCCCATTCAGCAGGTGGGACTGCAGAGTGTCGCAGCTGGCTTTGCGCCCGGCGGCGTCAGCTATGCCGGACAAGTGTCCACAGCGCCAGTGCCGCCCTCGGTGGGCCTGCAGCAGCAGCAGCAGCAACAGCAGCAGCAGCAACAACAGCAGCAGCAACATCTTGGCGCCGATCTGAACAAGGCAATGTCGGGAAACGACACGCCTGGATATCCGCGGGTGAGCAGCGTGCCGCCGCGCTCACTCAACTGTAACGGGTATCCAGGCGACTACAGCGGAACACAACAGCAACAGCAACAACCACAATCACAACAGCAGCAGACGACAACAACAGCAGCAGCAGGAGGAGGCAGTGTTGCTGCCACGCCCACAGCGGTGCCAGTTGCCGCCAGTGGCAGCTCTAATGCCGTCGTCGCACAACCAGCAAGTTCCCCCATGCAGACGCAGGCAGTGCCCCAGTCCCCCACACGCAGTCTCATCCAGCAGCAGCAGCAGCAACAGCAGCAGCAGCAGCAGCAACATCAGCAGCAGCAGCCACGCCTTGTCTCGCGGTCGCCCGGCCAAGTGCCGCCTTCGCCCAACGGCAATGGGTTGCAGCCCTACGGCAGCAGCGTGCAGCAGCAGCAACAGCAGCAGCAGACGCATCCACACCTTGCCTCGCCGCCCATGCAGGACTGGAACTGGAGCAATCAGCAGCCCCAACAGCAGCAGCAGCAGCAGCAGCCACCTGCACAGCAGCAACAGTTGTCGGGGGATGGCTATGCGGCGGGTCAGGGGGAGCGACTGCATCTGAATACGCGCATCAAGAGCATGATCATGCGCAAGAGCGACTCCAAGGATGCGCCGCCTGATCCTCTCGGTCTGGGCACGGCGCCAACAGCTGCGCAGCAGCAACAGCAACAACAGCAGCAGCAGCAGCAACAGCAGCAGCAGCAACAGCAGACCGGTCATTTTTTATCATATAGCCACCATCTCCGACCAGAGACGGCGCTGAGCGCCAACGGGCAGCAATCGAGCAGCGTTGCAGCAGCAGCATCGCCGCTGGGCGTTGCCGAGGTGCCCCTCGGAGGTGGTGGCGATCAGGGAGGAGGAGCAGCAGCAGGTATCTGGAAGCCGCACCACGCCAACTCGTTTAAGAAGCCCAGCGTGGTGGCCACAGGCACCACCAACTATGCCGGCACAGACCACCAACTGCAGCTGCAGCTGCAGCAACACCAGCCAGGACAACACACGACCATCAGTCACGCCGAGGTGCCACCAGCACCACCACCGCCCTCGCTGCAGGCACCGCCACCGCAACCGCCGCAGGCCAAGAAGTCACGCAGTCGCAGCAAGGCGAGTCGCGCTGCTGCTGCCGCCGCAGAGGCAGCTGCCGCGGAGATCGAGAGGGATCGCAATGCCAACGATCCGGGAGGTGGTGGAGGCCTCAAGGCCCACCTCGGCGCACACTATCCCCCGCCGGGACAAGACTATCACGGGCAGTACATCAAGACGGAGCCGGGTCTGCTGCCCCCGCCGCCCCCGCCCGGCGGACAACCCAACAAGATGGAGGGATACGAGCGGAACTATCAGAACTTCATACAGTACGCAGACTTCTGCCAGAACGACGGCCAGGGGCAGCCGGTGCAGGTGCAGCACCAGCAGCACCAGCAGGACTACGCCGGGTACCATCACAACTCGGCGTACTACGGCGCCGGCGCCGGCTCCTTCCAGCAGAACTTCCAGCAGAACTTCGTGCCCGGCTACCAAGCAGCCTATGGCAGTCGGGGTAAGCTGCCCTCGAATGCCTCGCACCATGGACACGGACATGGGAACAGCATGCTGGAGCTGGACCGCAAGCCGGACACGAACAGCATCATTCCACTGCCCACCAACTATGAGAAGGACATACCAGCACATGCGTACCCCATACCCGCGCATCGCTATGCACTCGGACATGGCGGACCACCGCCTCCGCCGCCGCATCTGGCTCATCATGGGATGCTGGAGCCGAAGCTGGAGGACATGGGCATGCTGGGACACGGCCATGGACATGGCTATGCCTATCTGGGTGAGGGCAAGCCCTTGAACAATGGCTTCACCTGCTGTCGACAAGGAGGCACGCGTCCACCCACGGCAGAGCACCTCAAGGATGGCACCTGCATGGGGCTGGGCATAACGCCCAAGGAGGAGCTGCTCGACGAGGATGAACTGGCGGAGGCACACAATGGCATCAAGGCGAAGGCAAAGAAACAGAAACCAGACGAGATACCCGAGATCATAGTGAAGCATGAGAAGATCAATCCCATGTTCGACACCACGGATCGCCTGGAGAAGGGCAACAAGACGGAGATACCCGAGTGCGAGTGCTTCCAGTCCGACAAGAATCCCCCGGAGCCAGGCACCTACTACACGCATCTAGGTAAGTTCAGGAAGAGCTGAAGCTGGGCAGGATTAACTAAGCTCCCATCTACTCTCTCTCTCTGCAGGCACGGCCTCCACACTGATGGAGCTGCGTCGCGAGTTCGAGGATCGTTGCCAGTTAACGGGCAGGCAGCTGCGCATTGAGAAGATTGTCTACACCGGGAAGGAGGGCAAGACCACGCAGGGTTGCCCAGTGGCCAAGTGGGTGATACGACGCGCTGATCCCGAGGAGAAGATACTGGTGGTGGTCAAGAAGCGACCAGGACACAGGTGAGACTGGCAAGACCAGCCCCTTCTCTTGTATCTCTACTTATCCCTCCTTCTCCCTCCTTAGATGCATTGCTGCCTACATTGTCGTCTGCATGGTGGCCTGGGATGGCATGCCACGCCTGGAGGCGGACAATGCCTACAAGAACCTGATACCCAAGCTCAACAAGTACGGCCTGCCCACCACGCGTCGCTGTGCCACCAATGAGAATCGCACCTGTGCCTGCCAAGGTTTGTTCCCTCAGCCCCCCTTCCATTCCACACTGTGTAGAGCCACTACAAAGAAGGGTAGAAGGCTTTTACAACTTTGTGGCTACTAAAAATATATGTAACAAGCAGAAAGAGGCGTGGCAGACCCACAAAGTATATGTATTTTTATTCAGCATCAACAGACGAGTAGATATAGCCATGTCCGTCCCTCCCTCTGTCTGTCTGTCCGTATGAGCATCTATATCTCATTAACTATAATATCTAGGGCTACCAAATTTGGTGTCAATATGTGTTATTATTGCACGTAGATATAGCTTATTTTAGAATTTGACCACGCCCCCCTTTCGCCCCCGATAATCAATAAAAACCCAGTTGCAAGCGTAATTTAAATGCAGAATAGTTCATTTTTGGTAGACACAATAACTAGCAACGATCAAATGATTACTGCAAATTTTGTTGATATCGGATAATTAACATGGAAGTTATTTAAGAAATAATTTTAAGGAGGATAATCATTATATCGTGCCCTGCAAAGTATGCAACAGAAAATACGCTAAACATAGACCTATATATTGAAGAGATTGTTTTGGTCAGGCTAACAGCTAATGCAAGGACCTTTATGTTGATTCCCTAACCCTCCAGTCTAGCTAGAAAGGGATACCTAGGCTGAGTAGGCACCCAGTCTAGATAGATAGGTATAACTTAGAAATGTAGGCTTCTAGTCAGCAGCCTAGACGATGTTACCTCAGCTGTATAGGCTTCTTGTCTAGATGGAGATACCTAAGCTGAGTAGGCTCCTTGTGTTGGTCAGGCGGCTAGCGTGTTTATAACAGTACAGTAAACGCAAGAACCTTTATGTTGATTCCCTTACACTCCAGCCTAGCTAGAAAGGGATACCTTAGTTGAGTAGACACAAAGTCTTCATAGATAGGTATAACTTAGGAGTGTAGGCTTCTAGTCAGCAGCCTAGACAGGGTTACCTCAGCTGTGTAGGCTTCTTGCCTACATAGAGGTACCTCAACTGAGAAGGCTCCCAGTCTAGAAGGGGATACCTCAGCTGTTTAGGCTTCTAGTCAGTACCCTAGATGGGAATACCCTACCTGAGTCGAGCAGCCTCGACTGCAGCTTCCTTACTAGGTACTGACTGTTCCCCCTTGTTACCCCCTTGCAGGACTGGATCCTGAGACGTCTGGTGCCTCGTACAGCTTTGGCTGCAGTTGGTCCATGTACTACAATGGCTGCAAGTACGCGCGCTCCAAGACAGTGCGCAAGTTCCGCCTGAGCGTGAAGAGTGAGGAGGCTGCCATCGAGGATCACATGAACCTGATAGCAACACTGCTGGCGCCAGTCTTCAAGCAGGTCTGCCCGCGCTCCTATGACAATCAGACCAAGTACGAGCACGAGGCCTCCGATTGCCGGCTGGGCCTGGAGCCTGGCAAACCCTTCTCGGGTGTGACAGCCTGCCTGGACTTCTGCGCCCACTCGCATCGTGACCTGCACAACATGCAGGATGGTTGCACTGTCCATGTGGCGCTGCTCAAGCCCAACAATCGCGATACTCACCTGCCCGACGATGAGCAGTTCCATGTGCTGCCCCTCTACACCATGGATGGCACGGATGAGTTCGAGAGCGTCGAGGGGCAGCGCGACAAGCATCGCACCGGCGCCGTGCAAATGCTGGACAAGTGAGTGTAGTGTTGAGTTTTGAGCTCAGCTCGCTGGAGGCACCCTAAGTGCAGGCAGTAATACCCCCCTCTCTCTCTCTCTCTCTCTCTTCCCCACCTTCTCTCCCCCTCTCTCCATTCCACAGATTCCCCTGCGAAGTACGCGTGCGTTCCACGCCCCTCATCCCCTGCCGCCGGCACGGCAAGAAGCGCAAGGAGGACGACGCCGCCACGCCCGACGGCGAGCACGATGCCGCCGCCGATGGCAGCAGTCAGAGCAGCAGCAATGGCGCCCAGTCCCAGTCGCAGCAGAGCAGTCCGCCCGCCATCATCAAGAAGGAGAATGGCGCCAGCAATGGCGCTAACAACGGCACCAACAGCAGCAGCAACAACAGCAACAGCAACAGCTCTGGCGGCAACAACGGCAAATCAAAGTCCAAGTCCAAGTCGAACAACTCCAGCGCATCCACGCCCGGCTCGGCCCCTCCCACAACGCCCTCGCCGCGCTGCCAGACACCCGTGACGAACAATCCCAGTCCGGCGGGCAGCGCCTTCAGCACGCCTCCAGTGAATCCCCACGGCAACAATCCCAATGCGGGCAGCAACAACGGCGCTGTGGCGCCACCTGGCGCCGCCAATGGTGGACAGCCCAATCAGCTGATGAGCTCCAACTCCAGCCTGATGAACATGGCCACCATGATAGACACCTTCACGGACGCACAGCTGCAATCCAATCAGATCTCGAGCACGGTCCTCGACTCGCCCTACTCCTATGACTACCAGACGGGCTCCTACATCGACTCGCGCAACTACTACGGCAACTGGCCACCCCATGCCATGGCGGGCATGGCCCCAGGCAGCGCTGCACTGACGCCAACGACGCCGACGCCGACGCCGACGCTGGTGCAGCAGCAGCACACGGTGACGCCGCCAGCACTGGCAACAGCAGCAGCAACGGCAGCCCCCACAGCAGTGCCGGCGGCAACAGTTGCCACTGCCCTGCCGCCTGTCACGCCCACAGCACTAACGCCCACGCCCGCACAGCACGACGCCAGCAATGGCTACACGCCCAGCTACAACAATCTGACGTCGCCAGCATTGAGCACGCAGCAGCAGCAGCAGGCACAGCAGCAGCAGCAACAGCAGCAACAACAGCAGCAGGCACAACAGCAGGCACAGCAGCAGCAACATGCACAGCAACAGCAGCAACAGCAGCAGCAGCAGCTACAGCAGCAACATCAGTCGCAGCAGCAGCAGCAGCAGAGCGCAATTGGGGGCAATGTTGCTGACATTGGCAGCGTTGTGGGTGGTGAACTGAAGGGTCGCGTCGGCGTCGGCGTCGGCGTTGGAGTCGGCGTCGGAGTCGGAGTCGGCGTCAGCGAGGAGAATCCCGACTCGACAACGTTGGTCAATCACACCCTGGTCGAGAGTAAGTTAACCGCCTTGACAGCCATGCAGCAACCCATGACTAATCTAGCCACACCACTTCACCACCCACATCCGCATTCGCATTCGCATCCGCATCCGCACTCGCACTCGCACCACCAACACCAACACCAACAACAACATCACCATCTGCCGCCACCACCTCCACACCACCACCACCACCACCACCATCCGTCAGAGGGATTCGTGAAGCCGAAGCCACCGCCCAGCGAGTATCAATATGCAGCGCAGTACCCCAACAACTACCAGATGTATCCGCCTCCCCCGCCGCCGCCCCACTCCGCGTACTCGGCCTACGATGCGTACCAGAACATGAACTACAACTACGGCTACCATCACCAGGCGTACTCCCCCTACGGCATGTACCCCCAGCAGACGCCGCCGCCCACGCCCCCGCCGCCCTCGCCCAACTGGAATGTCTACGGGCATCACCAGGCGGGATCCGGTGGCTACGGCCCGACGGCGGGCGGAGCTGGAGGAGGCACCATGGCACTGTCCGCACATGGCGCAGTGCCGCCCACGTCTCTGATTAAGCCTGCACTACCCACAGCAGCAGCGCCGTTGCAACAGCAGCACACGCAGCAGCAGCAGCAGCAGCAACAGTTGCCGGTTACGCCGCCGCAGACAATATTGCCGGACCTGAGCAATGGTCAATTGGCAGTAGAGGGCGGCACGGTTACGCCCACTGTGGATACAGCGCCACCTGTGGGCAACAGCAACAACAACAGCAACAACAACAGCAACAACAACAGCAGCAGCAACAACAGCAGCAACAGCAACAGCAGCAGCGACGGCAATGGCAACTCTGTGCTGGCAACAGCAGGCACAACTGTTGCCCCGGCCAGCACCAACTCCAGCAAGATCGAGCCCATTGGGGAAGTGGCCGAGATCAATGAGAACATCGAGGCGTTTCAGGATCCTCAAATGGGGGGCGTGGCCATTGCCCTCAATCATGGGAGCGTGCTGATCGAGTGTGCCAAGCATGAGATGCACGCGACGACGGCAGTGCGACGTCCCGATCGGCATGAGCCGACGCGGATGACGCTGATCTTCTACCAGCATCGGAATCTGAATCGTGCCAGGCACGGCATCGACGAGTGGGAGGAGAAGATGCGCGTGAAGAAGATCAACACGGATCTGGATAACAAAGCCAAAGAGGAGCGCGAGCGTCTGCTGAAGAAGGCCGCCGGGGAGGATGACGAGGATGAGGATATGCACGATGAGCAACAGTTGGCGGCGGCAGCGGCGGCGGCTGGGGCGACGGGGACGACGGGCGCAACGTTAATCAAGAAGGAGGCCAATGGCGGAGCAGGAGGAGGCGTGGCCAGCGGTGGAGCCATCAAGAATGGAGCCAGCAGCAGCAAGAAGAAGAAGAGCGATACAAGTAAGAAATCGCAATCAAATATGAACAACAACAACAGCAATAATAACAACAACAATAATAATAATAACAACAGTCACAGCAGCAACAGCAGCAGCGGCGTCAGCAGCAACAACAGCAGCAGCAGCAACGGCGGCAGCAGCAGCAGCAACACACACAGCGAGCAGCCAAAAAACGAGAAAGTTGCCCTCCACGCACCAACACTAACAACCACGTCGTGGACGACCCTGTTTCCTATGCACCCCTGTGTGGTTACGGGGCCCTACCAGGAGGGCAATAGCAGTCCGACATCGTCCACGAATGGCAGCAGCGCTGGCAATGGTCCCGCATCCATGCAGCAACAGCAGCAGCAGCAACAGTTGCAGCAGCAGCAACAGCAGCAACAACAACAGCAGCAGCTGGCAGCGGGAGTGGGAGTGGGAGCAGGAGTGGGCGTGGGCCTGCCAGTCTAGGCCCCTATCAGCTAGGCTGCTACTACTATTGGTAGCACAACTCCTTCTCCTGTGCCTGCTCCTGCTCCTGCTTCTCCCCCTGCTCCTGCCCAAACCGACTGAAAGATTCTCTCAACAATTATTTTTGTAAGCGCGTCCTGCGTGTGCCATAGCAGGAGGGGAAGAGCAGCAGCGAGTCACGTTTCCAGGCAGCATATATCACATATATATAAATATATAACCAAAACTCCACTACATACACAGACACACTCACACAACTGCCTAGTTTATACACTGAGGGAAATGCAGCTAGATTTAGAGAGAGAGAGAGAGAGAGAAGTGAAGAAAATAACTTTAGTTCCGTAAGCGCAGCTATATTGTTGGCAATTTCTGTTAAATCAGTTGACTATATATTCTTTATTTTGTCACTTTCTGTTAAGATGCAACACACACACTACAACAACAACAACAACAAACTACAGGACAACAACAACACTAGGAATACAAACTGAGTATGCAAGAAAAACTAAAACAAAAACAAAACTAAAAAAACAAATACAAAGAATGCTAAAGAATATTTTGCTTGAGTTTCTAAACAAATTAAGCTAAAGAAAAAATAAAGAACAAATAAAGAAAAATACAAAAACAAAAGTAAACTGTTAGTGGACGCGGATATTCGTAAAAGATCATTGCCAAAAGTACAAATAAACCAATTTTTTAAAGCAAACTAGAAACAAAAAGAACGTAAAGAATTTCGCAACAGCAGAAGAAAAGAAAACAAAAAAAATAGTTGGTAACAAGTTTTTACACTAATGCAAAAAATAGCACTAAAAAATCCCATTCAAAAAGTATTTTTTCAACTGTAGCCTTTTGTTGTTTATTTTTCTACGGCAAATTTGACTGTCGCTTGAGGCTGCCAGTGTTGCCACACCTTGCGTTGCATACTTTGCAGCGCCAAGCGAATTTAAATTGCCCGCAAATGCAAATGCCGCTCTCGCTCTCTTCGCTCTTCTTCGCAATCTCTTTGATGAGCTCTCTCAGGAGTGCGGCATTTGTCACATTTGATTAACCGTTAACTGCAAAATACACAAACAAAACACACACTCACACAGACAGTCAGACACAAAAGCAAGGCAAACTGACTTTGCATACTAACAAATATTTGCATGCATGTGTATGTATGTGTGCCTCAGGCGAATTGAGCACAGCGCAAGGTTAGAGGATGGGGGAGCAACATATTAAGCTAAGCATACGTAAAACTCAAGCACATTGATAGGCAGAGCAAGAGAGATAGAATGATAGTAAAGTAGTAGCAGCAGCGAGAGAGCGAGAGAGCAGCAGCGCGAAAATGCATCAAGACATTTTTTAAGCATTATTCATAATTTAAACTAAGTTTAAGTGACAGCAACAACAACAACTACACACACAATCACACACACATACATATACATATTCATAAACCTATTCTTTTTTATAAACAAAATGTGCTGTAAATGTTAAAGCAAATTGAAAAGAGATAAGCGACGATACTAAAATCCCCAAAAACAAAACAACAAAAAAAAAAGACTCGAAACCAAGCAAGTATTAAGTACACAAGAACAACAACTAAAAGAAAAAACAAAAAAAAACAACTATATTTTGCTTTATCATTTCGCGCATGAATTGTTGTAAAAAGCAAAGAAACTCAATTAATTTGCATCCATCCAAAAAAAGAGAAAGAAAACAAAATGGCAGCGCAACTGAATTTCAAATCAAATTAGTCTAAACAAAATAAAAACAAAAAGAAAAAACACATTATTTTGCACAAAGGGTTATTAATATTATATTATATATATATAGATATATCTGTATACTTATGCCTATAATTTGAAATTATGACGTAGTGAGATGATGAGAAAAACTGTGCAGGAGAATCATAAGTGTAAAACGTAATAGACGATGAAGATGATTAGGAGGATGATCATGATGTAAATTGTAAGGCAGCGAAGAAGACTTTTGAGCAACAAGAAAAAACATGTTTTGATAAATATTTAAATGTTTATATATATACATACACATAAATATAAATTATGATATAATTAATCATTAATGGATTTAACGATTAATTGATTACGCAAGCCAACAACTATTATAGTTTGTAAATGCTTTTTATATGATTTTCGAAATAAAAGGAAAACCATCTTTTGCCATTATTAAGTTATGAAACGAGTCTTTTCAGTTACTTCGGGGCAGAGAGCATGAAAATGAAAATGAAAATAAATATATACACACACACACACAAGACACTCGATATATATTGAATATATATAGAACACTATAAATATTGGCATATGATATAATTATAACGAGCAAAGTCGAGCGAGAGAAAATCACTAGAAAACCACAAGCACGTAAAACGATCGATATGATCAGATGATATTGCAGCTAAAGATGATCACAATCATGACCATGATGATGATGATGATGATACATATGTATTGTAGAACGATAAAAAGAAAACAAGAAAATCGTATATGAAGTAAAACATAAATTATATTTATTTAAAGTACGCGTATTGAAAGCAAACAGATATTAATATAAAATAAAAGGACAAAGAAAGTTAAAAAAACACGTAGTACATATTCATTTCATAGTCGGATCTTTAATACAATTATTTTTTGTGGGTTGTACCTAATAACAATTGTGGAATGTGTGCGTATTAAACATGGAAAAGATTTCAGCTTAAGAACTACAGACGGACACTCGAGGATTGTAGACTTATACTATATACATCTATATAGAACTCTACATGGAATACAAAATTAGACTTCACAATTGCGCTTTAAGTACATGGCAAGTGGCGAGTTTCAGCTTCCTCCTTCTCTTCATCTTCATCTTCTTTATACTACATTTACGCTACTGTCATTTCATTCTACTCTACGTTCTTTCTACTTAAAATTGCAGGACCAGCTCCTGGCTGTAGTTGTCCAACGCTGTCTTGTTAGTAAATCCGAATGTCCATTTCATGAACCTGTTGTCTTCATTGCACTTGTTCACCACCAGTTCCTTAGACGCAGATAGCAATTCCAAGCACCGCTTTCCCTCCTGCCCGTGCTTGATGAGCCTGCTATGATAGTCGTAGTACCAGTATTGGTTACCCTTCTGCCCGTGGCAATCCCACAGCCAAATGGGTGCATTCTCATCCCAGATCTGCACATCCAGACAATCCTTCTTGCGATGCAGACGCAAATCTCGCCGCCAACTGAGCTCCCAGTACTGAGAACGTTGTGGCTGCACCAGATTGCTGGCACAACTATAGACGCCTATCTGATTGTGTCGACTACGTCCCAGCGTATCGATGCAATACTCCGGATTCGCTATACTCTGTATAGCGCCGCTTGCGTACGAAGGTGGATCCACTGGCGGATAGTTCTTCATGAGATCAAAGGCAACATTCTCAATAAACCATTTGAATGATTTGCACTTCAGCTTGGTGCGTATAGCCTTCTGTGCGGTCAGATCACCCGCATCTGTGCGCTCGTAGATACCATCGCCATTCTTATACAAGTAGGTCTTGTACTCATCCATCCAGACCTCAGCGACGCGCTTGTAGTTCTGTGAAGTACACATAGATACACATATACATTCAATTAGGTTAAGTAGGTGCTATCTAATCTGGGTAATTACCTTGTGCACATAGTCGCCTTTGCGTGGACTCGGTATGTGCTTGCGTGGACCGCGATAGATGTGACCTACACGTGAGCAGGGTGCATCGTACATTTCGCCACCACACATCCAGATCTTGAAGCTCAGCTCGTACTGTTCCCCGCCCCAGATGTCGAGTCCTTCGTCGTAGCCACCCAGTTCCCAGAAGAACTCTGTGGATATGGCAAACAAGCCGCCAGCCATGACGGGGCTCTTGAACGGCTCTGAGGGATGCTTCAGATCCTCAGGCAGCAGTGGCAACCGCTTGTAGAAGAACTGCCAATCGAAGGCGCCACGTGCACCCTCATCCTGTGCACGATACTGGAAATTGCTATGATCGATCACATCGATAAAGGGACAGACAGCTGTGCGTTTGTTGCGTGCAATCGGATCCAGCAGTGGCGGCAGCCAATTGTAGTTCGCCTCGATGTGCGAGTCGAGGAAGATAAGCACCTCGGCTGTGGCATTGCGTGCTCCAGCCGACCGTGCACCAATCAGACCAGTTCGTCGTGGCAAACGCACAATGCGCACAATGCTAAAGTGCTCCGCTATGTACTCTTCCAGTGGCTTATAGAGCTGTGCCCGATCACTGAAGTCGTCCACGAGTATGATCTCCTTGAGCAGCTCGGGCGGCGAACGATTGATCAAACTGTGCACGGAGCGCATAAGGACCGATAAATACTCGTTGTAGAAGATGATAACGACAGAAACAGTGGGCAGCTTGCTGAGATAGGTCTTCTTGCGGCAACTGAAAGAGAACCAAGAGAGAATTAGCCACGTGGCAATGGAAGTTCGGCAATCTACTCACTCCTTGTGACGTATGTCGGGCAGGGAACGATTAACCGATATAGAGTCGGAGAGCAGCGCATTGAAACCATTGTCCAACGACATGGTACGCTCCTGTTCCGCCAGAGTCTCGTCCTCCAATTTGGCCGCCTTGCCGTGCTCGGCGATGCCTACGCGCTTGGCATCGCGTTCCATGGCCGTGTAGTCATGCCAATCCTTCTTCATTTCATCCCCAACAGGCGCAGCAACCTGCTGTTGATCATCCGCCACCACGACTTTCTGCTGCTCAGCCAGACGCACATCCTCATCTGGCGGTGCATCCAAATCGGGATCAACATTGCCCGAATCCACCACGGCATCTTCCACTGGCTGCTTAACTGGCTCCGCTACCTTTTTATGAACTGGTTGATCCAATTTAGCGCTCTCAGCACGACGATCCCCCGTTCGATATACGCCGCGTGCCAAGGCCTCTGGCTGCGATGCAGGACCATGATGCACTGGCTTATTCGTATACGGTGTCGATGATATCCAGCTGGTGATGAGCAGGAATAGCATCAGTGAGATCAGCACCAGAATGATCGATTTGATCATCCATTTGATGTTTGGACGACGCATAATGCGCTTGCAGCGCCTATAGGTTAATTCCAGTCTGGATACGTGTCACGTTGCTCGGCTGGTTGCGCACCCTGCGAACCACTGCTACAACTGAAGCCGTCACCGATGCTGATACAGATACAGACACTCAACATGGGCACAAATGGAAAACGTATTGTTAGCTCAGGTGTTGCCCCTGTTGGCAGTTGAGGGAGTTGTTGTTTCCGCTTCTAGTAGGTGTAGAGTGCCAATTATCAACTGAAAGATTAGAACAATACAGAGAGCGAAATACAGTTTCTGCATATTTACATTAAAAAAAAAAGAAACAGTGTCACGTCAAACTACATAAAACTGTGTCTCCGCGTGTTTACATGTTGGTTCTTTACTGGAATTGCTTGCTTGGCAAACGAAGCTCAAATTTGAGATAAAAGACATTTTTCGAGTTGGTTCAGCTGTTTCGTATTAAAGAACCCGAACTGCTTAGATGACGAAAGTATTTTTGAACATTCCCTTATTGCAGAAGCATTATATTTGGCCTACCTTAACAATCTCTGATCAGTTGGTGCAGCTCTCTTGCTCCAGCCGACCGTGGCAAAGAACTATTGAAGACTGTGACCGCTACCATCGTAGTTGCAATCGCACACACACGTACATACTCGCACACACGTACTTGTCTAGCTTTGGTGCGCAAGTAAATGCGGGAAAACAAACAAAACAATTCGCTGATAAGAAGCCAACACCAAGATTGCCCACGAAGACATTTCTTGGAAGTTTTTTGTGGGAAGTTCAGATAAAACACGTTGAACCAACCGAAATGCCCAACCCAGTCGAACAATTTCCGGTAGCAGCAGCAGCAAAAGCGAAAGAAATCACGTCGATAATGTTTCTCCATTCTAACTAAAATATTATCAACATTATCCACGATTATCTTATGGATTTTATTTACTTTTTTGTGCCATTGGAAATGAAAAAGTCATTAAGGAACCCTGAACTTTTTACCTGTCATCCGGCGCCGTCAGCATCAACGTCATCAGTTTGATTGATGCGGCATCAGAGCCTATGAATTAATTAGTTATACTAAAACTAATCAAAAAACTATCCACGTCCACTAGTTCTTTTCAGTCTTCTTCTATTTTGACTAACAAATCTCTTACTGTTCTATTGCCATTCACCACGAAACGCGGACAACAACGCAATCAGCTGTTCAGCAATGTTCACTCTAGGCCGGCGAACTTCGTTAGGGGGGTTGTGTTTTGTTTATGATTTTGTATGTACGTATATAATACTTGAAAATGCATTATTTTGTTAGTATGTAGTTTTATTTTAACAGGCATTTATATTGCAATGCTTTCTGGTCTATTGCCACTCACCTCGAGGCGCGAACAACACAGCAATCAGCTGTTCGGCAATGTTCGCGCTGTGCTGGCGACGAACTTTCTTTTGGGGTTTGTGTTTTTGTTTATTTCGATTATGTATATGTGTAAGACTTGAAAACTAGTATTATTCATTATTATCTTTAGTATTTAGTTTTATTATAACAAACGTTTCTCTTGCAATGCTCACTAGACGGCTATCTTTAACATTTTTAGTACCTCCTCCTTGTACTTTGAAATGTTGTACTCGTTCTCGCCCTCGTTTATCAACTGTTCCACACTTTGGCCATAACTCGCACTGGGTGCAACCTTCTGCTCTGACGTTGAGTTCCAATTGAGTATGCCCTCCGCAGATTTCTTAGCCTGGTTGCGCTCGAACAAATACACTTCCATATCGGCCTCGGCCTTGCTGGCCTCCCAGGGTTCGGTCACGAAAGACTCGTGATAGCAGGCCGTCAGCAAGTACAGACCATAATCGTAGTTTTGCTTTCGCGTGGGGCAACGATCGGCCACAAAGGTTAGTACACCAGTTTCCTGGTTGTATCTCTCCCCGACAAGTCGTAGGAACTTATCTTTTGCATGTGCATCGAACTGCAGATCAGACAACTTCAGTGTGATGGTAACGCGACGTGCCTCGGGATGCCTAATAGTGGGTAAACCGTGGCAATAATCTGTGGTCACCACCTCGATGGGGAAGTGACGTTTCCATTTGGCCTCTGTCTCCAGACCCTTGGGCCACGGGGTGCAGAACTTTTTGATCGCCTCACACTGCTGTCGTATTGCCGGGGGTGTCAAGTGCAGAAAATTGGGGATTTTCATCAGCTCAGCATTGGCAAACTTCGATGGAGCAGCCGCACCACGTTCGGTGTAGCCCTGACGCAGTGGCAGCGGCACACTGGCCGGGTGAAACGAGCGTGGTCCTGGCCACACAGCAGTCCAATCCTGGTCCACAGCCATGCGTGATGTGCGCGGCGGCTGCACAGCTTCCTTTTTGATCTCCCGCCTGCGAAATTGCTGTTTAACAGCGCGCAGATTGAGCACACGGAACTCTACAAAGAGATTTTAGTGAATTTAATCACATTTTATATTAGAATCTTCACTTGTTTACCTTCATCATCCAGTGCATCCGATTGCTGCTGCTGCTTGTTGCTAAAGAGCCGCACGCTACGTTGCGCTACTCCTGCATTACTGCTGCGCAGGTTATGCTCAAGCAAACGTGTCAGATTAGACGCCATGGTAAGCCTTGTTTTAAATGCGCTTTTAAATTGCACTTAATTTGTAGTTTTTATTGAAAACTACACAAATTAAGAGTTTACGTAAACCATGCGACTGCAAACTGCCATTCACATCGACACGCGTACACAGCAACAGCTGTTTTGGCATCGATACCAAGTAGTGAGTGGTGAGTAGTGAAAGGCGCCATTCTAGTGAAAGGGGGTGTGTGCATGTGTGTGAGGCAATGTTTGTAATTTACGAGTGATTGCAGTCCAAGGTCAGCATTTAAATCTATAGAAACTTCTGAATTGCCATAGCAATGCTATATAGAGTTGTTAAGTCTTACATGTTTAATTGCTGATATCTGTTTGTTTACGACTTCGTCGGCCATTGTGGGCGCAGCAGACTTATCAGTGAGAGATTGTCAGCGGGGCGCGCTGATAAGATGACCGCCGACGCTTCTATGTAGAGAATAAAAAATATATTTGTATGTACATCTAAATGACTTCTGAATAGTCGCATACAGCACGGCCAACCGGTTGCAAGCGCGTTTCTTTTTCTGTGAATCAAAAGCAAATCAAGCGATGACGACGAATGATCTAAAGCGGGTGCTCTCCATCCAGAGTCATGTGGTGCACGGCTATGTGGGGAACAAGGTGGCCACTTTCCCTCTACAGGTGGGTAGCAAACACACACAAGCTATACATACACATGCACACATACAAACACTTATTTAAAACTCGTTTAGCTTCTAGGATTCGATGTAGATCCATTGAATTCGGTACAGTTCTCCAATCACACGGGCTACAAAGCGTTCACGGGTCCAGTTTCCAATGAAAAAGAACTGGGTAAGTTTAAAGTTCATATTCCCTTTAAAGATTCTATTTTTTAATTTCTAATCTTTTGCAGCCAACATTTTCGAGGGTCTGGAAAAGAATGAGCTGCTGTCGCATTACTCTCATCTGTTGACGGGATACATTGGCAATCCGTTGTTCCTGCGTCAGGTGGGCGTCATTTTGAAGAAGGTGCGTGAGGCCAATCCCAACCTGATCTATGTGTGTGATCCTGTTATGGGTGACAATGGCAGCCTGTATGTGCCCAAGGAGCTACTGCCGGTTTATCGTGATGAGATTATTCCATTGGCCGACATTATAACGCCCAATCAGTTCGAGGTGGAGCTACTCACTGGCAAGGAAGTTCGCAGCGAGAAAGCCGTGTGGGAAGCCATGGATTGGTTCCATGAGCGTGGCATTAAGACAGTCGTTATCTCCAGCAGCGACCTGGGCGAGCCTGGCATACTGCGTTCCTTCCTGAGCCAGCTGAATGGTCCTCGTCTCGCAATCGATATACCCAAGCAAGGAGAGAAGGATATATTCTTCACCGGCACCGGCGATCTGTTCGCCTCCCTCTTCTTGGCCCACAGCTATGGCAAGGCTGACGTGACCGACGCCTTCGAGAAGACCATTGCCACCCTGCAGGCTGTGATCAAGCGCACAGTGCAGTTGCTGCCCAATCCCAAGGGACCAGTGCAGTCCTGGGAACGTGAACTGAAGCTGGTGCAAAGCAAAGCCGAGATCGAACAGCCCCAAGTGGTGCTCAAGGCACAACGCATCAACTAGACCGAATCCAATTGTAGACGGAGACTCTGACAATAATATCAACAACGCTTATCTTATTCAAATATACTCCATATATATACGACAGATAGGGGGGATTTGACTTGAAGGGGCTTGTTTGTTTCTTTGATGGACTTTGATGGGCGCGTCAGTTGTCTGACATCTCAAAGGAACCACTCGACTGTGCCAGACACGCTGAATGCTCGTGCAGGTGCTATAAAAGAGAGCGATGGTCTTCGAGTGGGTAAACAGTTCACATCATGCAGCTGCTACCTGTTCTCTTTGCTGTTTGTTGTTGCGCTGCCGTCGCCTCGAGGTCGTCTGCCAGCGAGGAGCAGCGCTACACTCTTCTGGCCGAGAGTAAGAAAAATGATCAGGAACTGGACAGGCAACCAGGCGATGTTGGTGAGCCGCAGCCCAGGCGTCGCCTAAACTATGTCGGCTATGGTGGACAACATAATGCATGGCCAGCAGCAGCTCCAGCCTCATCGCTTGCTACTCCCATGGGACCAGGCCTTCTGCTGTTGGGCGTCAATCTGGGTGCACTGCTGTACATGTTGCTTGGGCTGCTTGGCCTGGCACCGCCGCCTCCTCAAAGATTTAGTGGCACGTGGCAGGGCGCCGACATTTATCGAAACGACAGACAAGACTTCAAAGTCGGCAAGGAATCGGATATGTATTTTTAGAACTTAAAAGCATACAGAATATATATATGTTATATTTATGAATATCGTATTTATACAAATAAAACTCATCAATTCAAAGCGACATTATGACGCACAGATAGAACACGAAAACATGAAAGAGAAATTCCAAGAAATTCCATAAATAAAATGCAAATTAATTAGAACACTTTGTATTATTTCTTTATCCTAAATGATGCCGCTCTGTTTGTCTTCACCACAGGTGCTTCCTTGCCGGCACAGCCAATGGTTCCAGGAGGACGCGACAGAGGTTTGCGGAAAGTTGAGCTGCCGGCGAGGTCTGCAAAGATGAGGACGAGTTAGGTTAGTGTTCTTCGAGTATGCAGCAATTGCAAGGACTTACTTCTTGAGATAATGGCTCGAGGACTCTTCCTTACAAAGCCAGTAGAAAGGGCCTGCAGGTTCTCCTTTTGTGCGCACGTGCGCTTAAGATCCCGCGAGGTGAACTTACTGCACTTGAGTAGAGCTTCAAAGAAATACGAAAAGGTTAGCAGCAGCAAATGGGAGTGAAGTATGACGACTCACCCTGCTTGATCTTCTCCTTATTTGCAGATCGGCAGACATCCTGATCGGAGATCATGTCAGATACCATCAGATGATTCATGACTCGCGATTTGGTCACTGTCGAGGGGGCAATCACCTGCGTGGCATCGAGTATGCACGGTTTCTTGGCCGTCTGTGGAACCTCGTTCGCTGTGTCCGAGTCCGAGTCGGAATCTTCGCAGCTATCGACGCCCAGGTGTAGTACGAAATCACTGTGACTCAGTGTTTGTGTGTAGCGTGAGGCTGGACGAGAGCGTTTCCTTGATTTGCTGTCCGCCGTTAGCGCGGACTGATGATCCTGTGTCTGTATTTCGGCAAGCAGCACATCCAATTCCGTGTCCTGCGTCCATTTCGCCACTTCGGACTCGGTGAAGAGTAGCTTTCGTTCCAGCCGCTCGTAGGCACTTTGCACATCCGGTGTCAATTTCTGCACCTCATCGAGGTGATCATACAACTGATGCAACAAGTTGCAGGCGTTTGTGGCAAATGACTTGAGCTGCACAGCAGAATTCTCCACCAGCGCATTATTAATGTCGGTCAAGTGAGTGAAGTTCATCTGCTGCTTCGCGAGCTGTATATCCTTGTCCTTGCTATTCAGGTATATCTGAAGTATCTGCTGGTGCTTGGCAACCTTCGCCTCATGCTTCAGTCTCTTCAGATCTTGGCACGCCGCTTCGAGCCTGCCACGCCACAGGGGCAACTCCTCTGTGTACTTCTGCGTTTTATTAGTTATTCCAGTCAAATAACTCGTATAGTACTTGAAGTGCTATCAAATTTAGTAAAATAAATAAACAATTTTATATAATATAAAATTAATATACAATAAAACAGTTATTGAAAACCATTGAAGGATGCAATATTAGTATTAAGTAGAAAAATAATGTAAAATAAAACATTGTAAAACAGTATAAAATTAATATAAATTTTTATATTATCATGCCAGTTATTAACGTTATTAACATGCTAAATATTTTCCAAATTTTAACTGGCAATCGATTTGCATCTTTTTGCTTAGGCTGCGTACCAGCTTTCAGTTGAAAACAAGTTGGCAACACTTCGCATCGGCTTTATTTCATTTGCAGCGAGTTGGCAGCACTGCATTTATTTAACTCGTGAATTTTAATATTTATTTTGAATGTTCGCCAAGACAGGAGCTCAACTTATTGCATGGGGCACGCGTCTTCGCCCCCTGCGTCCCGCTCTCACCAATCTCTACGGGCAGCAACATTTGCAGCCACTGGAAAACTGTGCCAGCAGTGGAGGAACAGCTCTGTGGCTGCAGCCGGCGCGCAGTTATGCAAAAGGCAAGGACCGCAAGAAGGAAAAAGGCGGCAAGGGAAAACCAGTCAAGGTGGAGATCAATGAGCTGCAGCTGCGCGAGATCATCAATTTGGACAGTCTGAATGAACAAATGCAGAAGACGGTGGAGCATATGAAAGATGACTTCATTAAGAATCTGTCACTACGTTCCTCAAGCGGTGCCATTGATACGCTGCGCATCAAAGTGGATGGCAAAGATCACGAGTTGCAGGAACTGGCACAGATATCTCGCAAGAATCCCAAGACGATCATTGTTAATATGATTGGCTTTCCCCAAACCATACCCGATGTGCTGCAGGCCATAGAGAAGAGTGGCATGAATCTAAGTCCGCAACAGGACGGTACCACCCTCTTTATACCTATACCAAAGGTCACTAAGGAGCACCGCGAGAACCTCTCCAAGAATGCCAAGGCATTGTTCATCAAGTATCGCGATGCCATACGCGATATTCAGAACTCCCAGATAAGGAAGCTGAAGAAGCAGACGGATATCAGTAAGGACGATGCCTTTGCTGCCCAGACACAGGTGACGGCCATTGCGGATAAGTTCATTGCCGAAGCGGACAAACTGCTGGCCAGCAAGCAGAAGGAACTGCTGGGCTAATCCTGAAGACTGATAGCAAGATTGAATGAGCATTTTCTTAATTGTTGCACTGCCTGCCATTGAATTGAATAAGATCACCGATCTGCACCTTGTTATTCCCAATTCACGCCTTTATAAATCTACTAAATATTTCTAGAAACTTCGCCTTGTTTCACTTACCTCCTGCAGAAATCTCTGATCCAGTGTCAGCAATTGTCGCAGCTGCTCGAAATCCTCTTTTAGCTTCTTCTGATAGCTCAGGCTCTGGATCCGACTGCGTATACCGATGACGCACTGCTGCAACTTGATCACATTGGCGTAAACAGCGTCGATCCTACTGAACCATGGCTTCAGTTCCTGTGGATCGTAGCTGCAGTCTGTGTCTGTGGAACGCTCCGATTGTGCCAACTTGGCTTCCAGTGCCTTAACTTGCTCTGTCATGCGCTTCTTGTCGTCCGTCAGCTCGTTGACCAACTTGACATAGAACTCCTTGGGCAAGTTCGATTTCAGCACATTCTGACGCAACACAGAACGTATCTTCTTGGCTCGGCTGGCGTACTTGAGCGTATTGTAGGTATCCTCGTAGGAGAGTGAACTCATTGATACATTGGCCACCATTAGGGTGCGACAGTTGCCACCAAGCGAGTCCTTTAGAATGCGTGTTAGGTTCGAATCACGATAGGGAATATGTTTTCGTCCATCAGCCAAGTTATTAATACAATTTCCCAGCGCCAAAAGGCTTTTGTTTATGCTGGCGCCCTCCTTGAAGCGTACTCCATTGCCCTGTGTGCTGGCTGCCCGTTCACTGCCAGCCAAATCAATCATGGACAGCTTCACGCTACGCTTGGTACCCGTCATCCGGTTGGTAATGCGTATATGAACCTGGAAGATTGCATGTGATCGGGAACTCTCCGCATTGGCATCTGTGGGATGTTGTGTTCGATTCGAATTGCCCAGAGCGAGCATGCGTAGAAGTTCCTCTGCACTGAAAATTGGTGTCAGCGTTAATCCACTGACCACAACACCTTTGGCATCCTCGCGAAGTTTTAGTGGACCTGTCTTTGTTAGCAGGTTCATTACCAGCTCGTTATACACCTCCAGATAGCTGACGCCCACGTCGAATTTATTTGTCTCCTGCTTACTCTCTATTTTCTCAAAGAGATCACGCATTGTGAGGAACGTAAGACCGGGGCAATCCTCACTGCCCAGCATTGTAAAGGTTTTCCCCGCACCGGTCGCGCCGTACACAAACACTGAGCAATTGTACCTGTTGGTAAACACACACACACACACATTAGAACAAGTTGTAGGTTCACACAGGTCTACGCCAAACTTACCCATCAAGCACTGCGTCGACCAGCGGCGCTGTACATTCTCTGAACAAGTCCTCGTTTGTGCGATCTGTATCGTAGACACGATCATATTCCATTGCTAGTTTCTTGTTTACCCGCTTCGTAATGTCTCTGTAGTGCTGTTTGGAGCCTTGAAAGAAGAATTCATCTTCTTCTTCGTCCGGATCGAACAACAATGAAGATGTGTCCATTACTTTTATAATACATCTTTGATTTTGTTCCTGTTCCTTGCGATTGTATGGGCGCACGCGCACCGCCACTTTCATACTTGTTGTTGGTTCAGGCATGTCTTCAACCTTGTTAATTACACTTTTCGCTTATTGTGATTTTTTATTCTACATAAAAATGGTACAGCCCAAAATATACGTTGCCCGAATTGTTCAAATATAATTTTTTGCTTTTTTATGTGCGGCGTCATTCCTTGAAATTAAAAACGAACTGTATTAAGAGGGTTGCTTTTCGTTTATTTATCGATATCTGTATATGTCGATATATTTGCGCCGTAAATATGGTCACTCCGATGCTTGTGGCTTGTATTTCAATTTTATTGTTGTGGTGACACTGTTTGCGTCGTCGTCTTCTAAATCGCAAATTAATAGAAAATTAAAATAAAGAAAATAACAGCAGAAAGCTAAATAAAAACACAAATATTAATAAAATGAGTGCAAAAGTATTATTCGCATGCTCTAAATGTTTTTCTCGGCACCCCTACGAAGAACTTAGCTCGGGGCAGCAGCTTTGCAAGGTGAACATCATAAAATGAGAAATTCAGAAAACGAGAGACAAACACATAAAATGCAACAAACAAAAACATTTCAACATTTCGTATGTGTGTGTTTGTGTGTGTATGCATTGTGCCAAGAGCAAAGGATGCGTACGTGGGCGTTTGTTTTTTTGGCAATAACAAAATATAACAATGACGCGTCTCTTTGTTGCGAAAATTTTGCTGCGCATTAACGTGAAAAACGAACAAACGAACGTACACACAGCAAGAGGAAGCAGAACTGCTGCTGTTGTTGTTGCTGCTGCTGCTGCTGCAACTTAGGCTGCGTCAAAGAAATTCGGTGGCGGCTTGTGACTAATGAAATATGAGGCTGCTATAACTGTATCTCTGTCTATAGTGAGCCCAAGTTCATAAAGGCTTAAGCCGAGTGTGTTTTCTCGAGTAGACTCTCAGTTTTCCTTTGTTTTTCCGCTGAATTTTCATGTATCGTCTCCATTTCAATCTCCACAGGTGTGCCGTGGTTCTACCTCAGTTGTTAAATGTACTTACTGCCGCTCGGAATTTCCCTCCGCCACGTAAGTTTTATCAATTTTGTAAATATGTTTATGTCTATATGTTTCCCACATCCACATCCTGGATTGCTTTCCCTCTTCCAGCAAATCACAGAGTGCCTGTAAAAAGTGCGAACACTACCTGGGCAAATATGGAAAGCCCAACGCCTGCGAGTGCTGCAAAATCGTTGCCGCCTTCGGTAGCTCCAAATGCATGAGGTATGTCTTTCTTCAGTTAGTCTCTCTCAACTTCATCACGTAAACTGAAACCAAGAAAATTCTCAGTTTGTTTGTAGTTGATTGTTTGTTTCCAAAAACAAAAACAAAACCAATTTGCATGAGCAACGTGGCAGCCGCTGTAATTTGAATGCACAATGTATAGAAGAAAGCAATAAATTGATACAAAGTTGGTAACTTAACTTCATTGTATGTGAACCCTTATCTCACCCTCTCTTGAACCCAGTATATACCCAACTAATTGTGCCTTCAAAATACGCGCGTTGATTCGCGTCTGCCCTGCCCTTCTTCAAGTAGCTCTCTTTCTCTCTATCTATCAATCTCTCTCACACTCTCTGTGGCTCTCTCTCTGTATTTGTATTTGTCTTCTTCTTGATTTCTTCAAGTTACAAATCAAATGAAACCAAACAACAAACAAAACAACGTCTCTTATGAACGCAAAACATTTTTCTCTCTTCTCTTTTCTGCTCCACGTGTGATAAAATGATAAAAACATTTTAACCAAACCAAAAACAAACCACACTAACTGCAAATAGATGCGCCAGCTACGAGGCCAAATACGGACCACCCACACAATGCGATGAATGCAAGCTGCGATCAGCCTTTGACAGGCGCGACGAAAACAAAAAGGTCAGCGAAAAAACGAATGCGATAAACGGAGAAACTGTCGAGGATTGCAAAAATATATTTGCCTTACCACATAAACAAATCTAATATTAAGTCGAATATGTTTTCTGTATTATACAATGTATCGTTCAGTTTTGTTATCGTGTCGTGCTACAGTCACGTCCGATCGAACGAACCCAACTGAGAGCTAATGTATTGCGTTCATAAGAGATCTAGATAGTCTAGGTTACTCTATTTAGGTCGCTATTTGTTATCCATAAGTTCTCTGAAACTCGTTTGTAACTTGTATGAAACTCTTTCATCTTCCTTTGCAGGTCAATGGCAAAATTCTGTGCTGGCTCTGTACCTGCGCCTACAAACGTGCTCTGCTGAAGGCACAGCAGGAGGGGCGAATATCCATGTCGAAGAAGCGACCCCATGAGAAATCCTCCTCATCGTCGGCGCACAGAGAGAGCTCGGCGACAGCAAAGAAACCATCGCGGGGCGGAGATATTGGCAAAAATTCGGGCAATAATAATGCCAGCGGTGTTACAGCTGTAAGTGGTGCCGGGCTAGATCTGCCCGATAAGATATCACGTGGTAATGGCGGAAATGGCACAATTGTGGCACCAGCTGCCATCACTGTGGACACAAACTCGTCAGATCATGTGGTGGCAATTACATATCTTAAGGAGCGCATTGCCAGTCTGGAGAAGCGCTTGAATCAAAAAGACAAAGAACTGCTGGAAAAGGATAAGCAGGTGAGTGGAATGAAGTATACCCTGCCGTGTGAACCAGTTAATAACCTATCCATACTTTGCAGTTGACGGAGCTGAAGGGTAAAAACTTTGAGAAGGAGAACGACATGCGCAACAGACTTAAGGAGGTGGAGCGCCTGCACGACATGAAGGTAGATAACTTGAATCGCAAAGTTGCTAGCCTTCTGAAAGACTTGGCTGTAATGAAGAAGAGCAACAACAACAATAAAAAAGCATCTAGCAAAGCTGAAAAGGAGTCGATTAAACGTGAGAATCTATCGCCCAAAGATGAAATTGTTGCTGCAGCAGCCGTCGATAAGCAGCAGAGTAAACGAGAGCCTGAGCGTGATCTGGACAAGGATGAGAAGAGTCGCGATCGTGAGGAGCGTGAAGAACGCAGCGGATCACAGGATCGTGCCAGCACACATTCACACTCTGGCTCAAGCAGCCCCTCATCGAACTGAATGCCCCGCACACTCCACACCCCCGAGCAGCGAGCGAGCATCTTTACTCGTTTGAGTTTTTAGTTTGTCACTCTTAAAACTTTAGATTTTTTACATACTTTCTTTAATTGTAACATATTACAATGTTTCATTTATACATTATATTTCCATGTCGCCACATTTCCCTCCCTCACTCCTACCCACCTACCTTACCTTTTGCAAAATGTTCTCATCTGTTCTGTACTGCTTTCATTGAATGTCAATCATCGATTAGAAAATGTAATAATATATAGGCTCAACTTAACAAATTTTCTTTAGTTTAATTATTCACCAGATGAAACAACATATAACGAAAGCATTGTTTACAAACTTAAGAAATATACACAAGTTGGGAAAACCAAAATTATTAAACATCCTTCGTTTTATTTCTATCCGAGCAATAACAACAAAATAATAAGAGTTAAAAGAGTCAGGACTTAATGGGGCTTTGGCTTGTGCCCGTCCACGTAGAAGTTCCGTGTTGCCTTTGGCAGCTCCAGCTCCATGCCTTCCATACTTTTATCGAGGACTATTTGGCAACCGAGGCGGGAGTTCTCTTTCAGAAATGGAGCCATGTCCAGCAGGTCGTCCTCCTTTTCATCCGCCTCGCTAAGCTTTGTTAAATAATTGTTCTGCACATACACATGGCACGTGGTGCAGGCTAGGGACGCCTCACAGGCGCCTTCCATTTCTATGCCGTGTCGATGCGCCAGGTACAGCACATTGTCGCCCACCTTCCCCTGCACCTTAAAGCGTTTTCCATCCTTGTCAACGTACGTTATGTTGACCCTGTGGCAAGGCAAGGATTAACGATATGCTAATGGGGTTTCCTTTCACAATATACTCACACTTCATCCTGCGATTTAGGGTCTTGCCATTCGTACTCTCCATGCCGCAGAACTGCAAAGATAAACCCACAATCATCAATGAATTTCATAATCTTCACAAAGTGTTTCGAAACGACACCTGTTCGCAGGTGCAAGGTGAATTACTTACAGTTTGTGGTGTGCAACGTTTTTCTGACTGTGTAAACTGGTGATTTTAAAACTTGCTTGGTAATTAATTGACAGGAATTACGCGATTGGCGCAAAAGTAAACAAAACATTTTTTAAGGTTACCACTAGAGGTGAGCAATATTCAAGTAACCGATGTTATATGGATACATTGTTCACAGCCAATTACTAAGGTTAATTTAGAACTGCTAAAACATACAAGTTGTTTGTTTTAATGTATGGGCTCTAATATTATTGAGATCTTATTATTTACGCTCTCCATAATAACACACCTGGAGCTATAAATAAAGTAAAGTTTGCTGCGCAACTAAACTGCAAGTGACTGCCTCAAAACTTATCGATATTTCGATTAGTATTTTTGTATTTAAAATATCCTTTTTTTTTAATTTGTGAATTAAATATACATTTAATGCCAAATGGGATTGTATCGTATAAATAATTATGCTCAATAATATTTATATCTATATGTGTACAACTATTTTAGTAATTCCCGTGCATTATTCATTCCCTTAATTTTCTTCGCAAATGACTGCCACAAAATATATCGATATTACTATTACACTTCCCCAAAACGGTTTTTTTGTATTTGAAATATCCCTTTTTTAATTTGCGAATTAAAAATACATTTATTAATACTGAATGGAGTAGTATCGGATTAGTAATTAGTCTAATTAGATTAGGTTAAATGATTAAGTTAAAATGATTGTTTTATAATGAATTATTAAAATGGGGCGTGCGTTAATACATATTTTCCTTGCGGTGCAATGTGACAATGAGAGTCTTAATAAATCACTTGGCTGCTGCTGCTAACACGTCCCGTGGAGCCGCTTACTTTGCGTCACCCTCAGACTGCTGTTCCTTGTGGCCGTTATTTTTCTGCTTCTGCTGTTGCACGAATAGGTCAGAGGGGCCCACATGCTTAATGGGTATGACACGCTCCTCTGCCCCCTCTGCAGCGACTAATGGAGGCACCGTAATGGTTAGTACGCCTTCGTCAGTCAAAGTGGAGGCAATGGCATCTGCATTGTACTCCTTTGGCAGCGGATAACGACGCACAAAGTGACGTGATACGTGTCCGTGCTCATCCTCCCGTTCCTCATGCTTTCCCTCGATAACGACGCAATTGTTGACGAGCTTCACGCTGAGCTCACCGGGCTCAAAGAGTCCCACATCGAGATTCACCTCGAAATTGCCACGTTTATCCTTGCCAGCTGCACCGCTCCCACCCAGCTCCGCCCTCTGCTTGTTGGCCACCAGATGATGGGCATGGGCACCCATCCGAGCAATCAATCCCAGTGTATGCAAATCCAGGGGATCGTGATGCCGCGAATGCATCCTGCGATAGATGCGATTGGGGAACATGTCGTGGCCATAGTACATGGAATCCGGCGAGTCCAGGTTGAGCACAAATGGAATGTCTGGCATTTTCGCAGTTGTATTGATTCACACAGTTCTTAGAATCTGTATCTGTATCTGTCGCAAGTTCACTGAACCTGATTGCAAATGCGACCTGCTTTCCTTAGGTCGAGGTGAGGGTTGATTTCCAAGTGGTGCAGTAACTGCTTCCTGGCACTGAATAACTCGAAACTCACGACGCAAATGTGAAGTTCCTCTCGGCTGAGCCTCCTTTTATAGCTTGGCCACACAGAAAAGCTTTGCGCTGTTAGAGCTTTTTCTGGAGCGACAAATTAGGAATTTTCTGGAGCCAACTTGAAGTTGGGGGTCGCGTTAAGCTTTCGGAGACAAAAATAGAAAGAGGAAGAGCAACAACAACAACATGTGCAAACCGCAGACAGTTGGTGGTTCGAAATCGAATTCGATACTTTTTGAAAATGGTAAACACTGCCGTCTGGTGTGGCCTGGTCTGGTCGTTCCAATACCATCCGAATAGCTGTTAATTTTGAGCTGAAATACGATGAGCAGACGACGCCGACGTCGGCGCCAATTAGCGCCGCGACAGCGCCGTCACCACAAAGCGACAACAATTCTACAGGTTGAATTGCGATTCTCAATCTCCTCCATCCAGCTGCGGTTGCTTTATTATGCATAGTTTACAGTATGTAGCTGTGTGTGTGTGTGTGTGGCTGATAAACCAGCAGCGATGCTGACTTTGAAGCAGACGTCACGTCGTCGTCGCAGTGAACGTCGCCGTCGACGCTGTCGCCGCCCGCACTGTCGCTTTGGTTTCGCCGATCAAATCTTGCGTACAATAAATGCCGCTGCTGGAGTAAACAGAATCAGTATTGCAGCGACGGGCAAGCCAAGTGAAAGTACAGTTCTCGGAATATACATACAACATATAGTAGATCTACAATGGCCACCTACGAACAGGTTAAAGATGTGCCCAACCACCCGGAGATCTATCTGATTGATGTGCGCAATGAGGACGAGATTGCCGAAACTGGCAGCATTCCCGCCAGCCTCAATATACCCTGTAAGTATGCGGTTCTTCACGTGTGATCGATAGATATTGATCGATAATGATTGTCATTCTAGTGCCCAAACTGGAAGGCGCCCTGAAGAGTGAAGCCGAGGAGTTCAAGGAGGCTTACGGCCGTGAAAAACCCGCTGAGGATGCCGACATAATATTCACCTGTCGCTCAGGCAGGCGTGTCTTGAACGCCGAAGAGATCGCCAAAAATGCTGGCTTCACTAAGTGAGTTTTGTGGGCTTTGTAGAGATAATGCATAAGGTTAATGAACTCTAATTGATTTCTCTCTAGTGTGCGCGTCTACAGTGGATCTTGGCTTGACTGGGCTGAAAAGGAAGGTCTAACGCAGTAAGATCGAAAGAGATTGCCCAAGTTGGCTCCCGACAATAGTCTACACTAAACCTATTTAAAAAAAAAACTAAATTATAGCTTGTTAGATTTATGCACACCTGTAGAATAAAATTATGGTTTTGGTATAAATTGCAGCTTGCTATTAATTAGTTTTATATTTTTTTTATTTTATTAACATAAATCTTAAGCTCGCAACTATTTCTTTGAAAATATCGATAAATTTTGCAACTATCGCTGTAATTAAATACACTGTGTGACTGTAATCGATACTTGCAAATGTGATCGAAGAGTTGTTACTCTTTCACACATATATTGGACTACAATAAGTAGTGATGTTTAAATTCACTGTGTGACTGTAATCGATACTTTTAATTGCGGGCTAAAAGTTGTTACTCTTTCACACATATCGCACACTATCGCATTTATTAACTATTCGACTACTTAAAGTAGTGACATTTGAATTAACAGTGTGATTGTGATCGTTACTTTTAAATGTATGCGAAGAGTTGTTACCCATTGACACATATCGCATTAATAAACTATGTATGTGCCTACTTCAGTTGTCATAATTGAATTCAATGTGTTACTATGACTCTGACTCTTATATGAGAGCAGCACACATACGTAATACATTAGTTACGTATTCAATGTGTGCTCTTTTCCCTTATCTACGCCACTGCTCAATGTTTTTCACTCTAACGTAACTCTCTCACTTATTCTCTCACTCTCTTTGCGTAGTACTGACCTGCCTCAAACAGAGCGCATGACGTAACAACTGCTGCGCTCTAGAACTATCGACAATTCGATAAATTATTGATGGAAATAATCAAAATAAAAAAATGAAAGTAAATAAAGTAAATAGTTCTCAACATTTTTAGAGCATGCGCCATGCGCAATTTTCATAGGACGCCAATAATTGCATCAGCCGGCGAGAGAGCATCGAGAGAGAGCCGGAAAGTTCTCGTGCTCCGGCGTACAGGGTATAAATAACACGCCGCACCGCTCGCCGGCACCCAGTCGTAAGAATTCGATCAAAGCATTTGGAACTCTGTCAAAGGGAGACCACAAAACAGATAAACAGCAGTAAATTTCACCACAAGTCTTCTACAGAAATTTAAAATTGCATCAGGATGCGTTCGTTGCCCATGTTACTGCACATGGCCGAGGAGATGATGCGCATGCCGCGTGTCTCTCCCTTCCAGGCCTTCTTCCGTGAGCCGCTGACCTGGAGCAGCAGTGTGGCAGTGCCTCGCAACTGGCAGCAGATTGCACGCTGGCAGGAACGTCACTTTGCACCCCCCGCGAGCATTGGCAAGGAGGGCTACCAGGTCAGTCTGGATGTGAGTGAATACAAACCCAACGAACTGACGGTGAAGACGGTGAACAACAGCGTCATCATCGAAGGCAAGTCGGAGCAGCTGCAGGACGAGCAGGGAGGCTACAGTTCACGCAACTTTCTGCGTCGCTTTGTGCTGCCCGAGGGCTACGATCCCGAGCTGGCCACCTCCAGCCTGAGCAGCGATGGCCTGCTCACCATTCATGTGCCCAATCCGCCAGCCGTGGAGGAGGCGCTCAAGGAACGCGTGGTGCCCATACAGCAGACTGGACCCGCACAGGACAATGTCAAGCCCAATCCTCCACTGGATGAGCCGAAGCAGTGAAGAACAGTTGCCCTCACACCTCAGTTGTCCCTTGTATCCGTTCCTCTCTAGCCTTAGCATTCGTTTCTTTAGTTTAGCAATATTTAAATATAAATAAAAACATAAACAAAAGCAAAATACTCTGCGTACTTTCGTTTTATTGCGCCACTTGCACTTGGCCTCCTCTTCCTCTTCTCCCTCTCTCACTCCCCCTCCGTTCGCACTTTCCTTGATGACGTTGCACTTGACTCGCGTCCAAGTTTGCCCGATGCGCTGCTGTCTTGTTTGTTGGCCTTCGCGCATCGGGCAAATGATTCATCCCATGCCCATCCGCATCCGGCGCAGCCTCCGACTCGGCACGAGGCCACTTGGTCGTCGTCGTCGCTGTCGCTGTCGCTATAAAAGCGCTGGCCGCGCCTTGGTCAAATTTTATAAGCATCGCAGACGCGAAATGGCGCTGGTGCCTACAACATATCGTGATCTGTCCCGGGAATTGGACCGTACGCGTCCGCTCTATCGTCCGCCGTATGACTTCCAGCTGTATCCGTACCTGTGGGACGATCCTCGTCTATGGAGCAGCAGTGATTACCAGCTGCGTCCCTTGGATGAGCTTGTCAGCAGACGTGTGCGCAATCAGCTGATCCAATCCACACCGTACGAGTGGAGCTACCCCATGCGCTGGGACAACTACTACTCCGGCGAGCGTGTGCATGCGGACGAGAAGGGTTTCCGCATCGACATCGATGTGCGCCAGTTCCGTCCCCACGAGATTGTGGTCAAGACCAACGATGACTACGTCATTGTGCAGGGCAACCACGACAAGCGACACGAGGCCGGCTCCACGGGGTATGTGGAGCGGCACTTTGTGCGCAAGTATCTGCTGCCACGTGGCTACAATGCCAACGAGGTCATCTCGGACATATCCGCGGATGGTGTGCTGACCATCAAGGCGCCACCACCACCTCCGGCCAAGTACTACAGCCCTGGGGAGAGACTGGTGCGGGTGCATGAGACGGGCAAACTGTCGCTGCCCTGGAAGTGATGAGTGAGGAATATCCGCTACTCCTCCTCTTGCTCCCTCTTCCTCTCCTACTTCCCAGTTCTTCTACTTCTTACTCCTCCCTTTGCAACTTCTACACGAATTCCTTCTTCCACACCTTCCTCTCCTCTTCCTCATCCTTCTTTTATTTCACTCTCTTCTTGTTCTACACTCTCTTCTCTTTTTTCTCCTTATACTATTTGATGTTTCCCCTCATCCCTCAAATATTCCACCTTCTTCTTCTGATCTTTCTCCCGATCTCCTTCTGATCTTTCTTCTCCTTCTGGGTTTTCCTCCTACCTCTTCCCTTCTTCCTCCACTTCCATACCTCCTTCTCTTCCCTTCCATCGCCTCTTTTACATTCCCATTCCCTCCATTATCAACACTTCAACTCATTTCTCTTGCAATCCCGCACTTTCTTCTCCTTTTCCTCATCTTCCCTTCTCCTCCTCCCTTTAATCTTCCCCCTTCTTTCCTTCCCCGCGCCGCCCTCACAACATTTCAAGGTGAAACTATTTTTGTTCGCCGAGCAGCAAACGTCGCGCATTTCAATTCTCAATTGGCTGCTAGAAAACATAGAAAAACATCGCCTCATAGTGCGCAATAAACCCATAGAAATGATGAGAGCACCGTGGATAGCCCTGGATAAAATGGAATGCAATTTTCTAATACATTTTCAACAATATTTAATTATACGATAAAAGTCTTTTGCTCGATACAATAAATAGTTGCTTATAGATACGGGAATGGGAATGAGATTGCAGATGTGGAATGGGGATGCACTGCATCCTGCCGCACTCTACTTGCTGGTGTTGTGCCCGTTGGTGGTGGCCTTCTTCTCCTCGTGCTTCTGCTCGACTGCATTGGCCTTCACATTGAGATGGGCTGGTCCAACCTGCTGGATCTGCACCACACGCTCCTTGGTCTTGTCCGCAATCGGCTGTGGCTTGGGCACATTCACAGTGAGCACGCCGTCAGAGGTGAGGGAGGACATAACCCTGTCTGCCTCGAATCCCTTGGGCAGCGCATAGCGACGCACAAAATGGCGGGAGATGTAACCGTGTCCATCCTCGCGCTCCTCGTGCTTCCCCTCCACCACAATGGAGTTGTCCATAACCTTCACAGACAGCTCATTGGGACTGAACTGGTTGACATCCATGTGCACCTGGTAGCCATCTTTGCCCAACTGTGCCACCGGCATGTGCCACAAATCGTCGGCGCCGTTGCTGCTGCTGCCGTGACGTTGCTTGGCCGCCGAGCTGCGCTTGTGGCGATTGGCCACGATCTGATTAATCGGCGATGTGGGGCAGGCGGGATGTTGGCATTGCCAGGGATTCAACAGACCCCCAGCAGATGTAATCATGGTCTGTGGTGCAGGGCGAGGCTGCATTCCCATGCCAAAGTCGTAGATGGGACGACGGGACGAATCCTCCATAGCTTCGGCCAGTGAGAGCAGAGTAGAGAGCGACATTTTGTATTTTAACTTCACTTTTAACTGTAAATTAGGGTTATAATTTTCGGTTAGATTTTGCTTTTGCACTGCAGAGTTCCTTCCTCGGGCGATGAGTTTGATCAACTGTAACGGATTGGGCCTCGCCTGCTGCCTTTATAGCCGGCAAAGCTCTCTCGGCTTCTGGAAACATCGCGCAACTTCGAAGAGCGACAAATATGGCGAAGTTTCCAGAGTACAGAAGAGAGCGCAGCATGAGTACGAGAGTTCGAGACTACCTATGTATAGGCATAAGAGAGTGTGCGAAGGAGAGCCCTGTCTTTGAGCACGTAACATCACTACGTAACAAGAACAGTCGAGAGCGCAAGAGTTATAAAGAAAGTATGCAAAGAAGAGCGCAGTCATCACAACGTAATAAGAAACGTCGAGAGTTGCAAACATACCCAAAAGAGAATTAAGTAAGGAAGAGCGCAAAGACAATCATCACGACGTAACCAGAAAGTGCTCGGAATAACCAAAGAGTGTAGAAAAGAGGAAACAACTATACGACAGCTGAGAGAAGGAAACCAAAGAGTGTGCAAAGGAGAGAGCACTACACGACAACAAAGAGAATGAAACATCCCGATGCAACCAGAAATCACTGAGGAGCCAAAGAGCGTTGTGCTGTAAGAGAGCAGGAAAACTAATACAAATGCAAATGCTTAACGCAAACATACTCTTTGAATTTCTTTATTTACGTTAATCGTTAAGTACATACAGACATACATGCATATGTAATGTGCTTATGTTTACTGAATACTTGTAGTCGTAATTGTTTCACACTTGTTTAGGAAATCATAATTTCATATCATAGTTCTCTCTTCATCATAATCTGCTGCTCTCTGCAGTCTCTCGCTCTCTCTTCATCAGCTATGTAGTTATTGTGAATTAAGTTATTGAATAAAACACAAAAAACATTTATCGAATAAAACGTTCTGCTTGTCTCTTCTCTATTTCTGTCTCTTTCTCTGTCTCCCTATCTCTGTTTCAGTCTCAGCAAATTCACTTGGCCGTTGCTAGTGGCGGCTCCTCAGACTTGGCGCCACCAGTTGTTGCCCCATTCTCGTTGCTGGCCTGATTCTTGGCCAGCAAAATGGCAGCATCCTCGGCGGCTAACTCCTCTGCACCCTTTGTTACCAGCACGACGGCAGTCTTCTCCAGCTTCTTCTCTGGCTCCACGGGCGTCTCATCTGTCTTGGCTTTCTTGGCGGCTGGCAAGTCTTCCTCTTCCTCTGCCCGTGCCTTCTCTGGCTTCGAATTAGAGTTCGAGTTCGAATTGGAGTTCGAGTTGGAATTTGAGTCGGATGAGGAGCTGCCATTGGCGTTGGTGTCGTTGGCTTCGCCCTCAGTTGGAGCTGTGCCGCTGCTGCTGACAGCGGCATCGGTGGAGTCCTCCTTTTCCACAGTCGAACTGGCGGCACTGCCATCCTCGCCAGCGGTGTCCACCTCCATTGACTTTGACTCTGGCATTGCCTTCTTCTGTTCTCCATTATTGTCGCCACTCGAATTTATATTGGAGTTGGAGTTGGAGTTGGCATTGGCAATGGAAGTCGAAGTGGAAGTGGAATTGGCATTGGAAGTGGAAGTCGAATTGGAAGTGCTGCTAGTTTGCACAACGGGCTCAGTCTCTTTCTCTTTTGTTTTTGCATTTGCCTTCTCCTCTGCAGTCTCAGCTGCTGCTGCTGCTGCGTTCGAATTGACGTCGACGACGCCGTTGCCGTTGCCATTACCGTTGCCAACGTCAACGTCGCTGTTCGCTGTTATTGCTGCTGCTGCTGCTGCTCTCTCTTCGTTGCCATTGCCATTGCGCTCTTCGGCGCACTTTAGCTCAACTGCAGCTGTTTTTGGGGTTGGCTGCGACTGCGACGCTGACTGCGACAGCGAGGAAGGCTGCTGCTGCTCGTTTTCGTTGGCTGCCGATTTCGACGCATCCTTCGACTGCGACTGCGGCTGCACTGGTAACGGGACCTGGACCGACTGCTGCTGCTGCTGCGACTGCGACTGCTGCTGTATGTCAACGATTCTCTCAATGGGTCGCTCCTCGCCCGACTTGACCACAGGGGGCGGCGGGGGAGGCGCCTTCACGGTGAGTATGCCATCCGAAGAGAGCGTCGAGTGGACGTCGACCGGATCGAAGCCCCGGGGCAGCATGTATTTACGTATGAAGTGACGCGAGATGACCCCGTGACCGTCCTCCTTCTCGTCGTGCTGCCCCTCGACCACGATGCAATTGTCGATGGTCTTCACGGTCAGCTCGTCAGGTGCGAACTGCTTCACATTCATGCTCACCTGGAAACCATTGCGATTCACCACCGAGTAGGCAGATGCCGACGTCGCTGCTGATTTACTGCTAGCAGCAGCGACGCCAGCATTGGCAGAGGCTGCTGCTAAGGGCGCTGAGGCGCCGACCTTGTCGCCCAGCTCCTTCTCCAGCTCCAGCAGCGACTTATTGCAGCAGACGGTCTTGGCTCCTGCCACACGGCTATATGGATGATGGCGATGCTGTCCCTGCTGCGCCTGCCCCGCCTTAATTGGTACCCAGAGCACCGTTGCCGGTGGCGCAAGACGCGCCATGCGACGCGTGGCGCTTGACGACGGCGACGGCGACTGCGATTGCGACTGCGGATGCGCGTGTTGTGGCGGCGGCGGCGAATGTTGCGCGGCGGCAGCGGTTGCGGCGGCCAGCTGCTGGTCCAGCGGCGGATACACACCGAAGCCAACATCATCGATGTCCATGCCCAGGCCCAGGCCAAGGCCGAAGCTGGTGCTACCCGCGGCCCGACTGTAGTTAAAGTCGTGCAGCTCCTCGGCCAGGTCCAATATGAAGGGTATAAGCGACATCTCCGTTGCGATGCTCGGCTCTGCTTTCCTCTGCTCTGCTCTGGTGGGGTGGGGTGTGGCAAGTTTTAACTGCCTCTAACTGTAAAACGAACTCCGTTTCCGACTGGGAGCACCCTGGCAAGCTAACTGTGACTCTGCTACTGTCTCTGCTGCTGCTTCAGATTCTGATTCTGTCTCTGGTACTGCTTCTGTCTCTGGAGCTGTTGCTGTTGCTATCCGCGTGCGATCCGTTCCGGCGTCTAACTGAATGGCGTTTGAGGGCTTATGGCTGAATGTGCAACCTTTTAAACGACTGCGAGGCGCTGAATGGAAAACGCACGTCTGGCCTGGAAGCGCTGCAGCAGCGACGCAGCCGAACAACGACCACGACCACGACAACGACGACGACGGCAGCTCGGCGCAGCCCCCAAGTGAGGCTGGACCCATCGTCGGCGTCGTTCTTTCCCATGTGCAATCTTTGTTTATTTGCTTTTGCTTATTTTCGGCTAAAAATCAATAGAAATCAAGCTGGCAATGAGTTCCCCCTCCCGCTGCCCCTCGACGAAATCAGATGCGCAAACACACAGATAGGCAGCATGTGCATGTTTGCATGTGTCTGTGTGTGTGTGTGCAGTTTGTCAGCCACTTTTGCAGTTGGCAATTTTCCGGTTGCGAGAACAAAGAAAGTCTTCCAGCCGCAAACCGGCTCCAGCCTCTCTCTCTCTCTCTCTCTGCTTCTCTCTCTCCTGGGCATGTGCCTGGGCCACAGTGTGCCCAGACATTGCCCGAATAGTGCATGAATATGTCTGTCCCTCTGCCTCCCTCTGTCCTCTTCTGTGTCACCCTTTTCTGTCAGCCTGTTTTATGCCGGTCTCTCTGCCTGTCGCTTTGCCGGTCTCTCTGTCTCCCTCTCTGTATGTAGATTCGGCTGCTGCGCTGCTCGCCCTCTGTCCGCCTCGGCATGTAAAGTGGCCATGTTGCGGCGAATGCGGCGAAACAGCTGAGAGGCCGCTAAACGCGTCTCGTGCCGGCAACTACAACAACAGCTGGTTGTCAGCCGAGTGAACGTACGAACGAACGAACGAACGTGTGTGTGAACTGAGCTGTATTTGTGTGTGTGGTCTGGAAAACCGACCTAGGCTGAAGGGGGCCGCACACGGACAGTGGGGCAGTCACCGAACATGCGCAGTGTCGTTCACTGGAGTCGTCAGCGTTGCATATTTGTGTGCAACTCCCTCGGCAGCAGCAGCAGAGGAAGCAGCTGTGGGTGAGGCGCTTGCAAAATGTACACACAAGCGCACATATGATTGCATGTGTATGTGTATATATGTGTGTGCAGAGACTTGTCCAGACGAGAGGCAGACGCTCGTTTGGAGAATTTGTATGCAGCAGACTCGGGAAGAGTCGCTACCAACACAGCCGAAGGTGTCCATTAATGAGTGCACATGTATGAGTCTCACACGAACGTGTCTGTCGCATGCGTGCTTTCGTGTGCAAGTACGAATCTAAATACGTTGTATACAGTATATGTAAATATGTACATACATACATACATATGTACACATACTGACATGAATATTTATGTGCAGCGCACAACCTGGAAATGCAGAAAGTAATGGAAGTGCAGTGTACAACTCCACATTGGGCACATTCCTGTACCATGTATACAAATGTATAACCGTTTATGTACATACATATGTAATTTTACATATATGTATGTACATAATACATATGTATTTACTTTAATATGTATTTATTTACGTATTAACATGCTCATAAGTATGCGCGGGTATTTAAAATAACAATAACACAAAATTTGAAGTATAAACAATCAAATACTTGCGAATACATAGAATAGGTACATGAGTACAAGTACATGAAAATGTACTTATGTACATACATATATGTAACTGTATGCACATACATATGTATACAAATATAAATGTAAATTCTACATTGTGCATACCTTCTATACATACAAATGTACAAACATAGATACAAAGATATGTATGCACAGCATACACAAATATTTCATTATTGCATTTCGCAAATACTTATCGAGAAAAACAAAATCAACGAATGTATGTATATGTGAGTAATATAATATTTAATGTTTTTAAGGTTTTAAATATAAATAAACATACATATGTATGTATGTATATTTAATCATACGATTACCATCAATCTATGTAAATACATAGGTACATCCATATGTACATATGTTCATAGTACATGCATACAATATGTACAGTGTGTCAACCAATTGCAAAAGCAAAAATACAATGAATATTTATGAAAAGTGAACTGTGAACATGCAAATTTAATTATTTTCAAAATTCAATTTAAAAACTAGAAGTGTCCGAGACATATAGCCCTACCTGTAAAAAAATTAAAAAAATCGCTGCTGAGGGCACATATTTAATAATTACCGAACTCTATCATGAAACACGTTACACAAATTACTAAACCATTTAATAGTCTTTGCTAAATGTAGCCAAATTCGCAAAATAAACATTTTAAATATCTGAAAAAAACAAAGTACATTGTTGTTATTATGTACATGGCTAATTTGTTGTGGCAAATGGGGCAGCTAGAACATTCTCCCAATTTCGCGGCTTCTGCTCTTGCAGCACTGAGCGCTTATCACGCGCTATCTCCCTCTTTCTCTCTCCATCGTACTCGCTCATCACTCTGGCCATCGACACACTCTCGCTTTCATTAATGCATAAATAACGTATAGCGTACAAATACACATCACGTAAATACGTACGTACATACGTAGTAAGTAATGTGTGTGTTTGTATGCACGAGAGTTTTCCAGAACATTGGCGAAGCGTATCAACTTTAATGAGGAAGCCAGAAGTTTCGCTGACATTCCGTATAGCGCCATCTCACTCATTCACACAGTTAGAGACGAACACAGACGCAGGCATGGGCGCAGAAGCCACCACCACTGCTGGCAGCTATAAATAGCCAGCAGTCGGCGCAATTCGGCATCAGTTTGAATCAAGCAACCGTGGCAGCAACAAGTCGTTGAGGCAATCTAACACAAAGCATACTTTTCCAAAGAGGATAAACTCTAAAAGCAATTGATATATTCAACAAAAGTTATAGAAAATTATCGAAAATCATTAAGAAAAAGTTATTCAGAAACTGAAAAGTAATCGAGTGAAAGACCATCTTTAAGAGGAAGTTTATCGATAACATACAAGTGAATAGGAAGCTCATCAACAGAGCAAACAGCAAACCACAAGGTCATCGAGGATATTTAGCCATAACTTCAGAAACACTTAATAGAAAGAGACAGAAACACTTCAACAAGATGGCAAACCTTCCACTGCTGCTGAGCCTGGCCGAAGACCTGGACCGTCTCTCTGTGGCGCCATATTACGCTACACCCTTCTACTGGCAGCGTGAGCAACGCAATCCTTGCCTGGCCCTGGGCGCCATTCCACTTAACCGCCAGCTGCGTGAACTGGAGAAGCAGCTGGGCTCCGTTGGAAGCAGTGGAGCTGTTTCCCAGATTGGCAAGGATGGATTCCAAGTCTGCATGGATGTGGCCCAGTTCAAGCCAAGTGAACTGAATGTCAAGGTGGTGGACAACTCCATTTTGGTCGAGGGCAAGCACGAGGAGCGCGAGGATGATCACGGCTTCATCACACGCCACTTCGTCCGTCGCTACGCCCTGCCCGAGGGCTACGAGGCCGACAAAGTGGCGTCCACTCTCTCCTCCGATGGCGTGCTCACTGTGAGCATTCCCAAGCCAGCTGCCATCGAGGATAAGAGCAGCGAACGTGTTGTCCAGATCCAGCAAGTTGGACCTGCCCATCTCAATGTCAAGCAGAACGAGAAGGAGAAGGAGCAGGGAGAGAAAGAACCTGCCAAAGAGCAGAAGTAAAAAGACTAACCAAGCATCTCAGAAATCCCAGTCATTTATAGTATAAACAATTGTATTAAATATATACCTAACCTTATGTATTAACCGAAAGTCAAAGTCATTATCTGTTTTATAAATGTTACACAGGCCATAGTAACAAGAACATTAAATATATCTAACTGTAATCAAAATTTATTTCCTTTCAATTTGAAATAAAACAAGTTTCATTCAAAACATTAACTAATTCTATTTGATTTGGTTTATTCTGCGTTGAATAGCTGTTTATTATAATGTATGCAATACATATACATATTCTATTATGTGTGTATTCACTTTTCATATATGTAAACGTTAGTTATTTATTTATTTATTTAATTTAATTTAAAGTCGACTAAATACAGTTGACTGAATTAGAAAAGATATTGATACAAAGAATTATTTGAAAGAAATCAATTTAAAAAAATTAAGCGTAAAGTTCAAGTTTACAAAATTTTAAGTTGTTTAAATTTAAAATTAATTAAATTAATTTTATTAAATCTGGGATAAACAAAGACATAACGGATCCAACATTTGTTGCAGAGAATTGGAAAAAACCCAGAAAAACCCAATCAGGTCCGAAGATTAATACTACATTATGTTTACACATTATTATGATAGCTTACACTGGTTACCAAGGGCACATCCATTAAGTTCAATTTTGGGAGAGAGGCATACTGAAGTAAGAGTTTAAGGAAATAAATAATAATTTGATCTCCGCCGAGTATATAGGAACCTTCATTCCATATTTTGTTTCTAGCGTTTATAATAGCTGAGATCTGTGTGTTCATCTGGTCAGACGGACATCCGGACAAACAGACGGACATGGCTCAATCGACTCGGCTAGTGATACTGAGTAAGAATATATACACTTTGTGGGGTCTGCCACGTCTTCTTTTGCCCGTTACCCTTTTTTGACCATATTTATATATTGTATATTTATAATATTGTCTTTATAATATTTTTACATATACTAATTAATGATAATTGTAAATATGTATTCTCGTATAACAAAAGCTCAAGTTTGTTCTATGCGATCATATAGTCTGATAGGAAACAAATGGAGAGCAAATATAACCTAAAGTAAAACTATCCAACCTCTTGGGGTGCGATTAAAACTTCTAGATAAAATGAATATACCCCCAGTAAGGGTTTAATTCCTTGTTAGCAGATTTGTTAAACGTCATATATTATATGTAATATTTGTACATATATATGATATGGAATATAAATGATATAAAATATATAGGAATGGAATATATTGTGAAATCATTATTGAAATCTTAAAACCTATATTGCTAATGATATATTGAAAATATACTACAAATTTATTCAATACAAAATTTGGTAAAGGTTTAATAACTGCCTACGTCAGCAATTGTTCAAATTTGTATATCCGCTACCCATAGGGTAGATGGGTATAATAACTTTATAAGCTTTAATCTTTAGCTCTATCTCCTCAAGTGTCATAGAAGATATTTGATCTTCAAGCTTTCATCTTGAACGGGAAGCTTTAAAATCACTCAGCTTACCCTTAGCTTAAGAATTTATGGCGACACAGCCTCATCGATATGATCTCGATCCGGCAGCCCGGCACCATCGTAAGCAAATGATAATTCCGCGGCGATATTCGCCGTTACAAAAAAATAGACGCTAAGTACAGACAACAACTGAATTGTCACGCTTATCCTTTACGCATACGAAATAAATGTTTTAATTTAATAACAACATAGTGTGATCCACCGGATCACCACAAACTCATTGTAAAATACGTTCTAATTTTGTAACGAAAGTAAACGGAGTTCTCCCTCCCAAATATAAATAAATTTGTTTCCCATATTGTTGATTAAGTTGCACACTAGTGCACAGCTTTGTCTGTGCGTTTGTATGTATGTGTGAATGGGGGTGTACGGGTGTGTGTGTTTGGCATAAACATGTGTTTTTGGTTTATGCTAGTGCGCGGCATTAAGACATTTGATATACCGTTGGTAACGTTTTCATTAAGAACCCTGACTAGGCCATCGATAATAAGGCACTTTGTCCGCCTACGGTAACATTCTGAGTGGCCACTGATGGGAGAGGAAACTCCAAGGGCTACGACTTAGTATAATTCGATACAGAGGAGGCCGCCAATACAGCTACAGGCCGCAAGAGCAGCGAATCCAGCAAGTTGGCAATGTGGACGCTGGTTGAAATAAACTGTGAGCCACTGTATATCTACAGACATGCATATTTGTATGTGCTCCCCAACACACACACACTCCTTGCGCATCCAGTGAATGACAACAGAAAGAAAACTGGCCCGGCAAACAGAGATAGCAAGAGTTCATTGCACTTGCAAAATGTCAGTTGCTGCGCTTTTCGCTTTAATAGAATCCCTTGCGACAATTAAAACATTAATATATATATACATACATTTAAAAATAAAACAAATAAATAACATGCTAAAATATCGTAAATGCAATTAAAAGTACCCACAAATATATTTATTTATCTGGCTAAACGCAGAAACCGCGAGAAATTGCAAGAACGTTCTGAATGTGTACGTATGTATGTATATACATACATCAATACATACATACAAATGTGTTTGTGTTCACATTCACGAAAGAGCGAGAAACTTCAAGAGAGTAACAGCTTGAACTGTCATGTTTATGCGCCTGTGTGTGTGTGTCAATTTGGCGTCGGTATAAAAGTGCGCTCTCTTGCCGTCGGCGTCACAGTTACAATTCAACCATTGATTGAAGCACATCTGCGGCGCAGAGCAAAACCAACAAACCAATAAAAAACATTTTTCTGAAGATTCTTATAAACAAAGCGAAAGTTTAAACAAGTTCAAACATGTCGATTGTTCCACTCCTGAGTTTTGCACGCGATCTCGACAACGCCTACAGCGAATGGGATCATTTGCTCGATGATGACTTCGGCTTCGGAGTACACGCCCACGAGCTTTTCCAGCGTCCACGTCTGGTGTTGCCACACCACCACCCGCACCAGCTGCACCGCCGCCGTCCTCACTATGCCGCAGTGCCCTATGAGCGCAGCCATCATCAGTTGTTGCCCCGTCGTCGTGGCTCCACTGGGGGGCAGAATCCGCTGTTGCCTGTGATTGGCAAAGATGGCTTCCAGGTGTGCATGGACGTGGCACAGTTCAAGCCGAGCGAACTGTCTGTCAAGGTGGTGGACAAGACGATCGTCGTCGAGGGCAAGCACGAGGAACGCGATGATGGCCACGGCATGATCCAGCGTCATTTTGTGCGCAAGTATACGTTGCCCAAGGATTACGATGGCAACGATGTCATCTCGACCGTCTCTTCCGATGGTGTGCTCACCCTGAAGGCCCCACCACCGCCCAGTAAGGACCAGGCCAAGCAGGAACGCGTCGTCCAGATTCAACATACTGGCCCAGCGCACCTCAGTGTAAAGGCACCAGAGAGCAGCCCCGGCGAAGCTAAAGGAAAGAGCGAAAACGGAGCCGGCGAAAAGATGGAGACCGGTAAATAAAGAGAAAGAGAGAGCTGATGTTAAAGATGGCGGTGCTACGCTGCCCGGAGAGTCCAAGACTATAAGACAGTAACCATACACACATCCATAAACACACACACACAGACCATACACACATGCATACATGCCAACGGTGGAACATCCTCTCATTTTCATCACATTTTAGCATTAGGAGACTTTAGATGCGGCAGCTTTTAATGATGTACAAGTTTCAGTTGATTTAGTCTAAGAATGTATTTTGATAATGCCAGTATCTTAATTTACGTTTGTACTTTGCATTTAAACTGTGAGAATTCATTAAAAAACAGATCTATAAAATAAATAATGCGTTTTTTAATTTGAAGTGTATTCTTTTAAGGACTGCCTAAGGAAATGGCCACAAATTGGCAAAGAAACTGTGTTACATTGTTTCATCAGCAGACAAACGTAATACGTTGCATGTACATACATACATATACATATATTTACATATTTGTGTTGCATGAACATTACACACTATGCAGAATGTATGTATGCATGTAGTACATAGTATATATTTATTCATACATACATACATATATTATGTATGTGTTTAGACATGTACATTATTTTCTATTCCTCACTTGTAACTTTTACTAAATACATATGTACATACATGTACGTCTCTTACTCATACATACATATGTATGTATTAATTTTGTGTTTAACACATGCATACAAACTTCGTTGAGAGATTTCTAGATCTCCTTTTCATTTAGCCTGTTTTGATATGCTCTTTATCTGCATGCGAATGTATTGCTGTGCTGCAGTCTCTTATTCGACTGTCTCTCTTAAGTGGGAGCTGTGAAATTAATTTGCTTGCGTTTGCATTGCTGTACTGCAGTCTCTTATTCAACTCCCACTCTTAAGTTGAGCAATCTATAAAATTTACACGTTGTTTCTGGTACGTTCTCGCTCTTACGTTTGCCTGCATACACATTTCGTTTCTTTTTCTCTTTCCCCCAGGAAAGAGTACAGTTATTTTTGCTCTTACTTCACGCACACTTGCTCAACCAGGCGATGTTTTTGGCTCTTACAGTAATTGCTCGATTCTTCTAGAAGAGCGAGCAAGTTGCCTATAAAAGCAGCCGGCACAGACTGCCCCGTTACAGTCAATCAACTGAATTCGTAAAGGAAGGAACTTCGCTGCGCGAAATTTAAAAGAAGAATCTTCAATTTTAACCTGCAAATACAGTTAAAAAAGTAAAGCCAAAGTAAAAAATGTCGCTGTCTACAATTCTCCAACTGGCCGAGGCAATGCAACAGCCCCGCAATCCCGTCTACGACTTCGGCGTGGGTATGCATCCGCGCCAACTGCAGCCATGGACACCAACTCCCGGTCTGCTAAGTCCCTGGGGAGAATGCTCCCATCCAGCTTGTCCCACTTCGCCGATAAACAAGATGATGGCCAGTCGTCGCAATCGCCATGGAAACAAGCAGCAGAACAACGGAACAGACGATACCTGGCACATGCCCATTACCCAGATCGGCAAAGATGGCTTCCAGGTGTGCATGGATGTGGCCCAGTTCAGGCCCAAGGAGCTAACGGTCAAGGTGGTGGACAACTCCATTGTGGTGGAGGGCAGGCACGAAGACCGTGAAGACGATCACGGCATCATCTCCCGCCATTTTGTGCGTCGCTATACGCTGCCCAAGGGATATGAGGGAGACAAGGTTATGTCCTCCCTCTCCTCGGATGGCGTGCTCACTGTGAATGTGCCCAAACCACCATCCATCGATGACAAGACCAAGGAGCGTGTGGTGCAGATCCAGCAGGTTGGCCCAGCCCATCTCAATGTGAAGCAAAACGCCGTCGAACAGAAGCCCGAAACGGAGAAGCTGACTAACGGCCCCAGCAAGTAGAAGGCATTTAACGGCATCATCACAAACCGTTCATTACTGTTAACTCATCATCCTCATTCCTATTGTTGTTACCTCATAGCATTACCAAAAAGATATTTATTGTAACACCCAAGAGACTTATAGTATATGCCATAGGAAACTAACATTATCTTAGTTGGTTCACCAACTGTAAAAATAAAAAAACAAGAACACTTTTAAAACAATCCCAATTTGTTCTTTTTCTTATGTTGCAGTTTTCTTTTTTTTTTGATTTAATAGAAACATTATAAACAATTTTCTTCTTATTTGACATTGTTGGGAATTGGAAATGAGAACAATTTAATATTCAAATTGGTTTGAACCCATCAAATAAGTGGGGTTCACTCTGAAGTTAGTGGATCCTTTGGTTACTTCAGCTTGGATCACTTGCTTGCTCTGTAAATTAACCACCAAAAGAATTCAATCATTTACCATAAAAATAAAAATATTTCTTTAAGAACTATCCAGACTTTCACATTCCTTTAAGGACTTTCATTCCCATTTTCCACAAATTCTATTTATTAATTTCCCAAGGAAATGCAAAGATAATTGCCTGAATATCTTATGACTCATAAAAATTAAAGTAAATCAAAAACTAAACGAATTAAATGAACTATGAAAATGAAAAGCAAATGGGAAATACACTCCCAAAAATGTTAAAAGATCTTTCGTTTTATGCACCCTTTTCCCTGTTAAAGACTTTCATTCTCTTTGGAATAATGTTGGTAATTGTTTTGCACATATTTATTTAAATATTTTAATACATAATAAAAAATTTAGTTGTCCTTTTGTTGTTTGTTGTAATGCTCGGTAACTTGTCGCGATCATAAGCACTGTATATTATGCTATAATATTATGCTATATAGAAATATATCTAAATCGGCTTTCAATTTTATCGGTTTCGGTCCGCAAAGCTTGAGGATTTACATAGAGAGCCGTCGAAGCTGCACTTGAAACATCAAAATGCATTATTCATTAATAGTTTGTTTTCCTCTTTTGTTGTTGTTAAAATATTTTTGTGTTTTTCTTTTCTTTTTGCATTGATATTCCTTGTTCTTCTTGCGTTTCTGTTGTTTTGTTGCCGCTGTTGTTGTTGCTGTTGTTTCTGTTTGTTGCTGTTATTATTATTATTAATATTATATTAGTTTATTTTAGGTTATGTTTTATGTGTATATATTCAATGACGCTTAATCACAGATCAATTTTTAAAATTTCATTTGACTTAGAAGTTAAGAAACAAAATACAAAATTTCACAAAGTGTACGTCTCTCCTCTGCTCCCTCTGCATATACATATACATACATACATATATATGGTTAATAGTTATCATAATAATATTATAATAATAATCATAGTACTTATTACCATATATCGTATATGAGCTACTGACAAACGGATTTGGCTTAGGCAGCGGGCGATGTTGATATTGTGAGATTTGCTTCTGTACAGATTGTGAATTTGCTCGTTATTGTATATGGTATATTGTATATATATATATAGTATGTATATAAGGTTGCTTCACTTGCATATTGCAAATGAATCAATATTTGTTTGTTCTAAAACGTACATGATTATTTCTTGTTTGTTTGCAGTCTCAAAATTGTTTATGGGCTTTGTTGAACATAGATACATGGATAGATACGTGTGGAAACTAGACTGAATAATGGTGGGGCTTGGGGGAGGAGGGTATATAAAAACAAAGAGTTAAATGGGTTGGGGTCGGCCTGGTGGTTCTACTACGATGTCTACGATACTAATACTTTCAACATGATAGAGAGACATAGTGGGAGGGGCACAAATCACTTTTTGATGAGACTTTCGCAGCTGCTGCTGAGATTTGGCAACGACTTGAAGAACAGACGCGAGCGATCCATTTGCGGATCCATTGTGGATGCGTTGCAGCTCTTGTTGCCGGCACTGGCAACAGCCTCATCCACGCCCTTGTCAAAGGAGCGACGCAGTGTCAGCTGTTGCTGCTGCTGCTGACTGGCGTAGGCAGCTGGCGGCGAAAGCGGCGACGAAGGCAACTCAATATCCAACACGGTATCCCCGCCGCCTTCGACATTGCTGCGCTGGAGCATGGCCTCCTGCTCCTGGTCCAGCTTGGTGTCCGAATAGCGTCGTATATCCACGCCCAGATCGGGCTGGCGATAGTCGATCTTTGGTGGTGTGCTGTAGTCATAGGTTAGTGGCGTTGCCACGCCCACGCACAGGGGCGAATCGTTGAGTATATCACGGTTCTCGAGAAAAATGGACGAGTTCGAGTAGCGTTTGGACGACTGATGATGAGGCTTGTAAACGAAGCCACCAAGTCCATTGGCCACAGCATGCGATACGCCCGAGCTTATGGAGGGCGCCTTGTGCTCGCCACTGCCTGCAGAAAGGAGGAAGGGATTAGCAAGGCACACACTTACACTCCGGAGTATCATCTCTGCCTTACCACTGAAACTGCTCAGCTGCATTGCATTCTCGCGGCCCGTGTCCGTGGAGATGCCACTGGCACTGAGATCTTGTCGCGAGCCGGCGCACAGATCCGCAGCTGAGCCACGGCTGGAGCTCTCCGAATGCTCGAGCACATTGTGTATGGAGTCATGGAACGGCGTCATGCTGCCAGAGCCCTGCGGGCAGGGTCGGAACGAGGAGATCTGCGAGACGACATCGTCCAGCGCCCAGTCGCGATCATAATTGTGCTGGGACTGAGAGCACTCAATGTTCGCTGCCACAGCCACCTGGCCCAGCTGACCCAGCTGGCCCTGTTGCTGGTGACTCTGCACATGCGCATCCTCCTCCGTCTGTGTGCCCGCACTGTTGCTGCTGTGTGGCACCACGTCCAGCTGCAGCATATGATGCGGCGATGCGTTGAGCAGTCGCTGTTGCAGTTGCAGCTGCATTTGCTGTTGATGCTGATGCAGACCCACCGTGGACGTGGCACTGTCCAGAGCACCACAGCTTGCATCGTGATGCTGCACACCATGACCGCCTGCGCCACCGCCACCTGCAGCATTTATCTCCACAGTGCCACACACAGGTCCGTGGGCCAGCTGAGAGCTGCGTGCCTCGCTGAAATGATGATGGGCGGCTACGGGCGAGGGCGGTGCCAAGGGATGTATCTTCTCCGGTGCGTTCTGTATGAGCAGGATCCTGCAAGAAGCACTCAATTAGTTTCAGTTTGATTTGCAATTATATATTCAATTGGAAAACGTTTGTTATTTGAAAACTATTTATGAGCAGGATGTAATGAGTGAAACATATGTTTCACATTCTTTCAAACCTATTTAATTAGTCTGTTTGCTATATAAGCTAAATAGCTTTAAAGTACATCAGTAAGAAACTTAAGCTCGTCTCGCTGGCACTATGTAATTCTACTGGATGCTCTTCTGTCTTGCTCTCTATGTGGCGCACTGTCTGGGAAGGAAGGAAAACCCAACTAAATGCAAGGGAGATTCAAGTAGGTGAAGATTCTTTCTATACAAGTTAAAGTATTTATTATGTATCTCGTGCAGTTTTCTATAAAAATTGCCATATGAAACGAGATGCGGGACATGCTCGTTATCCGTGGTGCAAGAAACGAGAAGAAGCCTCCATGTGGTACTACAATGCCCAGAACGACGACTGCTCAACAATGAGTTATCACGGCTGCTCTGGTAATGGCAATCGTTACTGCACCAAGCAGCTTTGTCCAGCCCATTGCAAGAAACACTAATGCAGATACTATTGGAAGTAACTCTTAACAAACCAGATAAATACAATTAACTTTGTAACTGTTTCATTGTCTGCCTATCTATAGAAATTCTCTTAAATAAAACTGAGCAATATAAATTAATTTTAGAATGCATTAGCTATTCAACTATCTACCTGGCTGTCTATCTATCTGCCTGTGTATCTAGCTGCCTGTTTATTTAACTATAATCCCTAGTATGTAGATAGATAAAAGGTATATTCATTTATTTGTCTATCAATTTATTAGTCTGTCGATCTATCTGTCTATCCCAGCCACCAGGGCATCGACGGAAACGAGATGGCAGATAGGCTAGCAAAGGAAGGTGCCGAATCTAGACAACTGACAGTTGAAGACCTGAAGATACCGCTACGATTTATAAGCCACAGCTTCGAAGAAAGCGCTGCATTAATTGCAAGAAGAAGGTGGCACAGCACAACAAACTGCAAAACGGCCCGCACTATGTGCAAACATACAAATGCGAAACTGGCCCAATATGTCACTCAGCTCCCAAGAAGAGACTGCAGAACAATGATGGGTATACTCACGGGTCACTGCCTGACCGCAACGCATGCAAAGAAGTTGGGCATCACCGACAACGACGAATGCAGGAAATGCAGGGTACCAGAAGTAAAAGAAACTCTGGAGCACCTCATCTGCGACTGCCCCGCACTCATGACCTCGAGAGCGAAATACCTTGGAAGCCCCCTGCTTGCATCACTTTCCAGTGCAGCGGGCCTGGCACCCCAAAAACTGCTGGCTTTTGCCAAACGGACCAGCATACTAGACTGGGATAATTAAACCATAAAATTAACAGCCTCCATCACTTATCCGGCAACACTAAGGATCATACTGATCTATGTGAGGCCCCCCTTGAGGGTCTGCCGATATAACCTAACCTATCTGTCTATCGATCTATATCTCTATCTATTAATCCTATGTCGTCTATCAGACATTTTAACTACTGCCTATCTCTTAATAAATATTTCGATATGTCTATCTTTCTATCTATCTATCTGTATCCACCAGTCCATGTAGTTGTCTACCGTCGTAACTCTTTGTATATACATCAATCTATATGTCTCCCTATCTGTCTATCTTTTATCGATCTCTCTGCCTATATATTAATCCATCTGCTATCTATTTTTCGACCTGTCTATATTTCCTGTCTATATAACTATATACCTCTCTTTCTATATCCATCTAATAATATGTCCATCTATCTGTCTATCTAATCTTTAAATTTCTCTATCAACAATCCATCTGTCTAACTATCTATTCACCAATCTATCTTTTTATGTATCTCTCTGTCTATTTAACTATCCATCTAAAAATTCATCTGACTTTTTGACTATTTAGCTGTCTTACTCTTTGTTTATCTAACTGTTTGTCTATCTGTTAATCCATCTGTCATCTATCTATTTATCTGTCCATATATTTATACATATTTCTACCTTCTTTCTTTATTTATTTTATCTATCTACCTATCTGTATATTTATCTATACATATCTATACATCTATATTTTTATCTATCTATACATACATATATCTATCTGCAGCTCTTTCTATCTATATATTATTCTGTCTCTCTATCTATATGTACATCCATTATCTATTTTTGCATTTGGATTATCAAATAACACTCAGCCTCCAATAGTTCTCTTGCTGTGCGGGACACCTGCCTGTTGCGTGCCTTCCAGCGATGGCAGAGATGCAGATAGGCCTTGCACTGAATGTACATGAAGACAATGCCGCCAGTGAGTCCCACGGTGACAACGCCCAGCTTTGTCCAGAATGGCCAATCTGTGAGAGAATGAGTAAATGCAATTCAGTTGAGTCATGCACAACAGGAGGCAGTATACAATGGGGTGGCTAGGGGAGGATATACAAACCAATCAGTCCACGCTTGACATCGTCTGCGGCCCGCTCGATGAGCACACACAGCGACCAGATGACACACAGTGCTGCGGCACAGTGGAAGAGCACCGTGCAGCAGAGACGGCGCCGCTCAATGCTGGAGATGTCAAGGCTGCGCCACTGTAGAGCCGCCAATCGATGCAAACGAAGCCAAACAATGCCAAATGCGAGAAATAGAGGGAGAGAAAATGAAATAAATTAGTTGGCAGGCAGTACAGACAGACAGATAGATAGATACGCAGATGGACAGATGGATAGTTAGATAGATAGTTCTCACCTCGTTGAAGGGCTTGATTTTGGTGTGCATGATGAAGGGGAACTTGCAGAGTTCGCAGGAATTCGTTGCCGATGCTGTCAGCCATTGCTGCAGGCAGGCCTGGTGCACATACTTCAGGCTGCCCGAGCAGTAGCAGGGCGTCAGCAGCGGATTCTGTGGATCGCTCTCGCAGTGACAGATCCGGCAGATGTCGCCGCTGTTCTGTGAGGCTTGGCTGCTCCCGGAGCCGAATCTGCAGATAGAAGAAAGACGAATTTTACCATTAAGCATTGATACAGGTGTGTGTATGTGTGTGCGACCTTTGCTTAAACAGATTATATGAAAACGGAATGGAGCTGCCATTTGATGCCCAAATTGATTGACAGCTGAAACATACCCGCTGGAGGCCTTTCTTTGTTCGCTGTCTAAACAAAGAACGCACAGGATTCGCTCGCTGTATAGAGAACATACATAAACAGAGGTTCCCCTTTCCTTTGCTAGCTCCCTAACTCAATCAAAGTGAAATTATTTACCAACCCGAGGAGAGATTTATTGAAATGGCACTGCAGGCAGGTAAAAACGTAGTACGTTGATAAGTTTGCAACGGATGCACGTATTATTAATGAAAACTTATTCGTTTTCCGCTGCAGCTGCTCTTGCCACGCCCACCACCACCCAAAAGTGCGACACACGCCGTGTGGCAAACAAATGAATGCAAATGAATCACAATCAGTCGACACATAGTCGATCTCTGGCCCGAATATGCACATTGTGTCACGTTTGTAAGTAATAAGTAATTATACCCCTGTCTACCTATATAGATAGATATAATTATACCTCACATATATATTATTTATACTAGCAATTTACATAGATCACAGAGAGAGACTCGCTAACTGAACTTAGAGGCGACGTGAAGTGTAAAAAGTAAATAGGATCACTTAATGTAGTTAGCACAGTGTATTTAATGTGCCACATCATATCTATATTGATGCAACGGATCAGGCTATATACATATTTACTCTACGCCCAGTTCAACTGATAAAAACAAGATTGTTATTCTTCTTCTTCGAAGAGATTTTATTTTTAAGCAAACGGGTTTACGTATTTAATTGCCCGCGGGTGTGTGACATAACGTGCAAGGGGGCAGGCGTAGGATTAACAAAGTATTTAAATTTATGAAAGAAACAGGCAGAGCAACGAAAAGGTTAAGCGCTGATAAGGCAGTCAAAAATGAAGACAGAAATTAAATTAAGGCAACCAGTTTTGTGCTTTCTATGTTGCAAATCTCCTTTCCTATAAATAAACTCACAACCTTAATAAACTGCATAGGTTGTTCCAAAATATATACAATATTCATGCTTATCACTATAGAAAATACTAATAATAAACTCTTTCTTGGAATAAAGTACTATACAACTATTCAAATAAGTGAAAACACTGCAATACTTTTTCATGGAATAACTTTTATATTCCAATTAAAGATTAAACATGACTAATGCAAGTTGAACATGATAAGCATCAGTTTCTCTATGATTACATGCTGATTCGTGTTTTTATGCTCATCTTTAAAAATCAAATTAGTACTGCTAAATAATACGGAATCACTTTCGAACCATAAACACAGCTATATATTTATTTCTAACTGCTTATCAATGCGGGAAATTCTTGCTAAATTCTCAGCAATTATGCAGATAAGCATATTTGAAATATATAACTGTATATGTGTGTAAAGGCAACTATATATAATATACTGTGTGTGTGTGGCACCAGATCTACAGTTTCCATTGTTATTCCTAGGAAGTACAGTAGCCTAAGTTGCGCCTATTGTTATGCGCTTTCAAAGGGATTTACAAATTTGTTAAATGTCTAGACTGGTTAAGGGTACCATCTCATATTACTATAACATCATATCATTGCTCTCATGCGAACTTGAATATATTATATAAAAGAAACTGCTGGCATAACAGTCTGCCAGCTGCTTTATCAATATCGGAATGGAACATTAAGATATAGCTGTCAAATTAGCAGTTCCCAAGGGAATTAACAATATTTAAACATGCTATAAATGTCGAGACTGGTTAAGGGAACCTTTTCATATTACTTTAACATTATATCATTGATCTCATGTGAATGAAGGTAGCACATAGAATAATCTACTAAATTTTGGCACTTTACTTGCTACTTTATGATGGAGGTACCCATTTTACATAACTTTAACATCCGTTCATTATTCCCATTTGAATGTTCAATCGAAAATGAGTTTACAATATAGAAGAAATTGCTGTTTTGGCTGTTTGCTAGCCACTTATCAATATCAGAATGGAATATTAAGATATAGCTGTCATATTAGCTGTTTAATGGACATGCGATTAGAAAACAATTACTTGATTTACAGTTTAGATTGATAGGGCTGTGGTGATAAGCGACAGCTATGAGGCTATTAATGGGAAGGGGAATATGGGTAGATTATTCAAAGTGCCTGGCCGAGTGACTTTTGGATTATTCACGCTGTAACATGTCAAAGTCGTCGCTGCATGGCATTATAAATTCATTAGGTATGCAGTGAAATCCAGTTGAATGAGGCAGCCACGCGGAGTCACGTTTCAATTTGCCGTTAACTGTGTTAGCTGTTTTTAGCCTGATGTGCATGTGTATATATTTATATGTGTCTGTGTGTGTGTGTGTTAGCCAAGTTCATGGCGGTTGCAATTAGACGAGAATTGCGGTGCTATCATTATATACTATGCATCGTGTCTGGTGAGAATATAACTACATTAGCAGGCACAACAAACACGGCACACTCACACACACACCCAACACACACACACACACACACACACACACACACACACACACACACACACACACACACCCGTGTGGTGGCGGGTCCTAGAATACCACCTCAGTAAGTCACCGCTGGTCGTACGAGGCGACTAAAGGGACACACGGGGATGGCCTCTCTCCGATAGGTGCCAGGGAGGTGGAAAGACTCTGACAGTACCTCTAGTAGTGGCCGGGTCGATTCCTCTCGGAGAAAGGCAAGCAGCTCGCAACCGCCGATCAAATGAACAGGTATCTCCTGGACAGTCCGCGAACACCTGTTCAAGGACTGACAAATGCGAGAAGGCGACATCAGTCTTCTGCGGGCAGACTATAACAACCGCATGTGTGATTACATTATAAATCAAAATGGTTGGTCCTATAAGGAACAGTTTTACGGTGCAGGGAGTCGGAACCCCAGTGCCGGCGACAGGGAGGGGTGAGCAAGCGGGCCCCCCGTCGTCGATATCCAGCGACCGCAATGCCTCGGTGGTGGGCAACTTGGCCACCGTTGCAGATAATATCGCAAGAAGCAATAAGAATAACAACATGAACAGGGAAAGAAACGTGGAGGAACTCCCCTCCACTGTAAATAAGAATGGAGAAGATGAAAGTGCCTTCTTCAGGAAGAGCACGAAAATGGCTAGATCCCCTGTGGGACCAATAGCTCAGCCGGCAGTCCCCAAAAGGCCAACCCCAATGGTCGAAAAGGAGGCAGAAGCGCCGGTAAGGTCCCCGCCTGTGGATAACAGGCAGGTGGAAGACGTCACCGAGCTCAGTCAGCTCTCAATCTTAATTGAGCAAGTGCTTGAGATGGTGAACGCCAAAGGTGTTCGACATATCAACCAGGGTATGAAGGATACCTTTGGTAAGATGAAAGCACTGTGTAGCAGTGCTAAAGAGAAAATGAAAGTACTAGCTGAAGGACATACGGTCTCTCAGGTAGTGTCTACGGCTGCAGACACCCCGAAAAGACCTAGGGAGAGTCTGACTGGCACACGGCCCACCCCCCCAAAGAAGAGTCGTCACCTGGAGCCCTCTGGGGCAAACAGGACGACAAATAGGGTCAGTCCGATTGCAGCTAAAACACAAAAAAAAGCTGAACAGACCAAACCAGTGAGAGGGAACAGTCGGGAAAAGCCAGCAGAACAGGGGAGCAGGCCCAAGGTTGCCAAGGTTGCCAAGGAAGCTAAAGAAGGGAGCCCAAAGAGGCAAGCGAAGAAAGAAGGGTGGACCAAGGTGACCCATAAGGTGCCGAAGCCCAAGAAGGTCGCCGGTAGGCCCGATGCTATCATCGTGTCTACAAAAGGCGACATGTCCTATGCAGACATTCTCCGCACCATAAAGGGGAATGATGCACTCAAGGACCTAGGAGAGAATGTTACACGCATTCGAAGGACGCAAGGTGGTGACTTGCTCCTCCAGTTGAGAAAAAAGCCCAGTGCGGTGCCGCAGAGCTACGAGGCAGCTGTGCAGCAAGTCCTAGGCGATAAGGCAACAGCAAGAACACTCACAAAAGAAGTGTTCTTGGAGGTTAGGGACATAGATGAGGTCACCACTAGGGATGACATCATAGAGGCTGCCCAGCAGCAGATAGGAGAAGGTAGGAAGCTAGGTGGGATAGTGAAGAGTCTGCGTAAGTCTTTTGGAGAGACGCAAACAGCTCTTCTCAAGGTGCCGGTGGAAGTCGCCAATAGGGCCATAGAAAGGGGGCACCTTAGAATAGGATGGGTTAGGTGCAGAGTCAGGTTGAAACAAACCAACACTCTACAGTGTTTTAAGTGCTGGCACTACGGGCATATGTCTCGCACATGTACCAGCACTGAAAACAGAGTGGACTGCTGCATAAAATGCGGGCAAAAGGGGCACAAAATTAAAGTGTGCAGAGCTGCGGCTTGCTGTGCGGTTTGCAAAGACCAAAAGCGGCGAGACGTGGATCATATTGTGGGCAGCAAAAACTGTCTAGCTTTCCAGGACGCAGTCAAAAAGACTCATAATTAAGGTCCTGCAGGTAAACCTAAATCATTGTGAGGCAGCTCAAGATCTCTTGACGCAAACCTGCTTTGAAGAAGGCATAGACGTTGTTCTAATCAGTGAACAATACAAAAACCTAGCTACATCAAACTGGGTTAGTGACAAAACTGGCAAAGCGGCGATCTGGGCTTGTGGAAGCAAGCCCATTGATGATAAGCCGCTGACCACCGAAGTGCATTTTGCTAGGGCAAAAATAGCCGGGGTACATTTCTATAGCTGCTACCTACCACCGAGCTTAGAAATGCACGACTACGATAGGGCCTTAGATAACATAGGGAACCATGTTAGGAGTAGTCATCCAAACATCGTAGGCGGGGACTTTAATGCCTGGGCTGCCGAATGGGGCAGTCGCTTCACAAATGTAAGAGGCCAGGCAGTCATTACAGCCTTCTCCTTATTAGGCGCGGTGCTGCTTAACACAGGCAATAAAAGCACCTTTGAGCGAAATGGCAGGACGTCAATCGTTGACATATCCTTTGCCAGCTCCAATATAAGTAGAACTATCTCTTGGCAAGTAAGTGATATTTACACTCATAGTGACCATAGAGCCATATTAATGAAGGTAGATAGACACCGCAGCAGAAGCACCCAGGAAAGAGTAATCAATGGTTGGAAAGAGGACACTCTGGATGAGGGCGTCCTTAGATACCTCATCACAGAGCAGCAAAACGTTGCCCTGCATGGTAATACCTCTGACGCGAAGGCAACATCACTTTCCAACCTATTGACTTCTGCCTGTGACGCCTCCATGGCGAGGAAATGCAATGGTGGCCCAAGATGGAAGCCAGCCTTTTGGTGGAGCCACGAGATCGCGGACTCTAGACGTAAATGCATACGGGCTAGACGAACCCTATGCCGATGTAGAAATGAGGAGGAACGGGAAATCCTCAGATCGCACTTCAAGGACGCCAAAAGGGAACTAAAGAAAGCGATAAAGCTAAGTAAAGCCTCGCACTTTAACACCCTGCGTGATGTTATGAACACCAACCCTTGGGGTGGGGCATATAAGGCAGTAATGAGCAAGATAAGAGGACATCGAGCAAACGCTCCGGCCTGTCCTCAACTCTTGCGCACTATAGTCGAGACCCTCTTCCCAATACAGGGGGACCACTATAATGAACCTGCTGAAGCAGATGTTTGGACTGACGGGGTAGGTAGATTCCAACAAGAAGTAGATGTAGGAGAGGTATTAGAGATTGCTAGTACCTTCGCAAACAACAAGGCGCCGGGACTAGATGCAGTACCCAACAAGGTGCTGAAGATAGCGGTAGACGCGAACCCCACGTTATTCGCAAAAGTGTACACAGACTGTATGCAGACAGGGACTTTTCCGGAAATCTGGAAAAGACAGAGACTGGTACTAATACCAAAAGGTAACAAACTACCAGGCGAGGCTAGTTCATACAGACCGCTCTGTATGATTGACACAATGGGGAAAATACTAGAAAAAATAGTAGCTAGCAGGCTTAGCACCTTCGTAGAAGAAGTAGGTGGTCTATCGGATGACCAATACGGTTTTAGGAGGAATAGGTCAACTGTAGACGCGATCAGTAGGGTCAAACAGATTGCGGAAGAAGCAATAGCAGGAGATAGGTGGCGAGGGGGCCAGAAGAAGTACTGCGCTATAATTACCCTTGATATAAAAAATGCCTTTAACTCGGTGAGTTGGCATCATATCATGCAGGCGCTGCGTAACCTCAACACGCCTCAGTACTTGCTCAGTATTGTCGGTAGCTACCTGAGTGACCGTACACTTGCGTACGACACTGAGGAAGGCCGAAAACAATACCAAGTTACAGGCGGCGTTCCACAAGGATCGGTTCTTGGACCGCTCCTGTGGAACATAGTATATGATGGGGTATTACGCCTACCACTGAGGAATGAGGTTAAGATCATCGGATATGCTGATGATATTGCCGTCATTATAGTTGGAAAGCATCTGACGGAGGTGAAAGACTACAGCACCGATGTCACGCAAAGGGTAAAGCAATGGCTTACTGAGCACGACTTAAGGTTAGCTAGGGAAAAAACTGAGGCGGTTCTCATCTCAAGCAGAAAGAAACTTGAGGATGTGACGCTTAGTATAGACGGATTGAGTATCCGTACGGGCACATCAATTAAGTACTTAGGCGTACTTATAGATGCAAGGCTGAGCTTTAAAGCGAATATTATCGCAATGAGCGAAAAGGCAGCCAGAGTGCAAATGGCGCTCGCAAGAGTTATGCCAAACATCGGGGGCCCAAGGCAGGTAATACGATCCCTCGTATCACGTGTCACCCTATCGGTGTTAATGTATGCAGCCCCTATATGGGCATCAGCGCTTAAAAAGGCAACCTACGCCCGACACTACAACGCTGTAGTGAGACGTAGCAGCCAGAGAGTCTGCAGCGCTTTCCGGACTGTATCCGGTGATGCCATCCAAGTCCTAGCTGGTATAATGCCGGCTGACTTGACTGCGCAGGACTACCAAGCGCAATATAATAAGAGGCACAGCCAAATCCCTATTACCTACGATGAAGGTGGGCCAATTAGGGATTGGCAGCAAAGGTGGGATGCAACAAGCAGGGGGAGGTGGACGCACCGACTGGTGCCGAATATAGAAACTTGGATCAGAAGAAGCCACGGACAAGTGGACTACTATATGACCCAGTTTCTTACAGGACATGGCTGTTTCAGGCGCTACCTGAACAAGTATGGTCATGATCCTGAAGTTGTATGCTACCTTTGTAATGAAGACGATGAGACTGTGGAACATATTTTCTTCCACTGCCCTTATTATGCAGGCCAACGGGAAATCGTCAACAGACGCTTAGGAGTAGATATAAGTCCAGAGAATGTTGTAGGGCTTATGATAGAGACCCCAGAAAACTGGGAATGTATTAGGAGTATGTGTGTGTGCATTATGGTAGAGCAGCGTAGGCTAGAAAGACTGCGTAACTCTTCCTCGCAGCACCCAACAACCAGGTAGAGCCACCACAGGGCTATGCTCGGCCCCTTGCGAAGATTTATACTTCAGGAGTGGTTCCGCAAGGGGTATCACAAACGAGCCGTAGGGGGAGTGTTCTTTAGAGGTTTTTTAGTGGGTGCGGGTCCCACACTACCGTCACTAGGACGGTGTCTGTCAAGATTTTTTATCCTATGAACACTCTAATTAAAAAAAAAAACACACACACACACACACACACACACACACACACACACACACACACACACACACAAAGACACAGACAACGCACACAGTCACAAAACAAACACGTCAATTGGCCAAAAAAAAGGGACAAGGCAAAGGAAGAGTGGGAAATAAAGTAAAATTGGTTTTTATACGTTCTAGTTGAGGCACTTTTACTTTTGGCCCGGTAGGTGCGGTACCGACTGGACGGCAAGTGCGTGATTGTGCCGAAGGACACCAGGCAGGACAGACAGGACGGACAGGACAGACGCAGGACTGCCACAAAGGCAGCCAAGCGTTTACTATTTGTGCTGCTGCTGCTGTTGCTGCTGCCGGTTGTCATCACATTTGTTGTGGGTCTGGGCACGGTCTATGGCCATGGCCGAGCTGTGCTGTGCCCCGGCAATTGACTGTCCTTGGATCAATAAAACGCATTTCAACCGAACTGTGGCAAAGCACACACGCAGCAGGACAAGGAGTCTCGGTGCCTTTACACACCTTGCTGTGGTTCGTCAGCTACAGTGGCTCACCATCGGAGGGGGGCTACAGGGTTTCCTTTGCAAGACATTACAAATTATCTGCCCCCCTTCAACTTCTTTACTTTCATTTCTCATAATGTAAACTCATTTCTGAGCCTTGCCCCCTCCCACTGCACGCCACTGCGACATTCCTCTAGTAGCCCCATCTGTATATGTTGTTTTCTTTATAGTCAATACAATCTTGTTTTCTTGTATCCTTTAGGCTCTCCTCCTCTCCCCCTGTCCCCTTTCGAGCATCCTTTAGCATCACATTTATATGCGCATCCTACTTTCGGTTTGACTTCCAATTTTATGACTTCATTAGATAATAGGCTCAGGAGCCGACGACGATACAACAGGCGCCAGACTGGCGACAGGCTCACACCCCTTCCTCTCTTCCTCTAGCCTACCCTCGCCCCCTCATTCTAGTCTACCGTGCCCCTTTCCCACACCTTCTTCACCGCCGTCTTTGTGTTCATCTTTAGCTGCTGAGGCTGTTGCTGTCACGCCCTCGTAGCCCCTCCACGCCCTTTCTGGATGAGTTGGCAGTTGTTTTTATGGTTGTTTGTTCGCGTCTGTCCGCGATAATTGCGTGCAATTAGTGCCTCCAAATTGAGTCGCGATCATGTCACATAAATTAATGTCACTCACCCAGCCCTCAATGCCGCACAGGGAGACAGAGAGACAAAGAAATGCAAATTTCGTCGTGTTCTACGCAGTTTCCTCGCCACAGATTGTCAAACTTTTATCGAACAAGATTTCAAGCTAAAACAACGGCTATTTTTATCAGTCTCAATCTCAAATCTTGACAGTATTCAGCTTGCAATGCATATATAGTCTATGTGTATATGTCATAAATCCATTAGCTTTGAGGGTTTAGAACTTTGTCATTCAGGGGTTTTCGCTGTACGTTGAACTGTATTAAAAGTTAACACTTTGCTTTATTGAGTCGATAAGATAAATTACGGGGGTAGTTAAGAGTGTGAGACCACTAGATACCCTGTAAATTACCCAATGAATACTTAGCAAAGTGTAAACTACAATAAGCTCAGCTAAGTCAAGCATACAGTTAATATACTCCAGTTTAATATGTTCTGAAAGGGTATACAATATATCAATATAAACAATGATAAAATATAGTGTACATATTATATATTATATTTTTCACGTGTTTTTGCGCTTGTAACTGAAGTCAAACTGACAATTTTCACAGGAATATGAATCTTTGTGGAGGCAAACGACTTAATGATTTAATATCTGATATCACTAGGTCGACAATCGATAGTAAACAATTGTAAAAGTAACAGATTGCTTTACACTTGTTTTCCCATAGTAAGTAAAGCCATTTTCACAAGAAACAAACGATAAATATCTGATAATTACAGACCGCAAGTCGATAACTTAGCTAAGATATACATAATTAAGATAATACGAGTAGCAATAGTTTGTTGTCCACTGTTTTTGGAGTTTTGACTGAAGCCAAGCCGAAGATTTTGACAAAAAACATAAACTTTACATAGCCAAACGAGCAAAATATCTGTTTATGATCAATCGACAATTGATATATTTGCTAATATGAAATTTATAAGGGAACAGATTAGTTTTCACGTGATTTTGCCATCGTAACTAAAGCCATTTTCACAAGAACCAAACGATTCGAAATTGAAAAAATCTGATAATTACAGAACGAAAGTCGAAAGTTTTACAAAGATATTATTAAAATAATAACAATATTTTGTCGTCCAGTGTTTTTGGAGTTGTGACTAAAGCCAAACCGAAGATTTGAACAAGAACATGATCTTTACATAGCCAAACGAGTAAAATATCTGTTAATGATCAATCGATAATCGATAGATTTGCCAATATGTAATTGAGGAGGGAACGGATTAGTTTTTCTGTGTTTTTGCCATTTTAAATAAAGCCATTTTCACAAGAACATAAATCTCTATAAGGCCAAACGATAAGATAAAAAAATATAAAATAATAGAAAATATCTAATGATAAATCAATAATTACTAAATTTTATTAAAATAACAATAGTTTGGCATTGTTTTCAGGATTGTGACTAAAGGCAAACCGACGATTTTGAGAAGAACATAAATCTCTATAATTCCAAACGACTGGCTGATTAAATATTTGATAATAATGGGGAGATAGTCGATAGGTTATACGACTATATATACAAATTAAAATAATAATAATTTGTTATTCAAGTACTTCAAAGCCAAACTGACGATATTCATAAGAACATAAAACTCTTTAAAGTCAAACGATTAGATAATGAAATATCTGATAGTGATAGATCAATAATCGATAGTTTTCTAATAAAGATTGATGTATATGAACAACAATTGTGATTAAAGGCGAACAGACGATTTTCACTAGGACATTTATCTTTATATAGCCATCCGATTGAAATATCTGTATAATTTAGCGATATATCGATAGTTTTGCTAATATATCAATGAAAACAGTGTTGATCTGTGTGTCATATGTAATTACGCAATCACAGTGAAGTTAATTAATGCACAATCTTTGATTGTGGCAGTTATGGAAATAGCTGGAACATATATTTACATACATATGTATATACTATACGCCATACATATGTGGCATGTGAATATGTAAATGTGTGTATGTGTGTGCTCGCTTATATGGAGAGTGCTCTCTGTCTAATTACATACCCCGAGCACGGACAAAGAAGCCACGTAAGCACGAGGGGCGTGTGGAGGAGGAGTAGGCGGAGCTTTTCCCAAGACAAACAACGCGGAGACGCGGCTCAAGCTTCTACAAATAAGTTGAACTAATAATTATACGAGTATATTTCTCGTGTATGCATTTATAAGACCCGGCACAAATGCGTTAACTATCGCATTTCCACTCTCTGTGACAGGTGCAAAATTTCAACAAAGCTGCAAAGCAACAACAACAAGAACAATAATAACAACAACAACAACTACAACTACACTAAAACAACTTTCGTTCTCTTTTTCGAGTTGGGTTTCGAGTTTCCGAGCTGTCGTTGGGTCCGTTCGTTGTTTGCCCTTGCTGAGTTGTCAGCATTTCCGCCAACGGTCGAGTACATACGTACTATACATACACTATATACATACATATATCTACATACTATATCTATATGTATATTATATGCCTGGCTATTGCGTGTAATCAGTCCGTCACTGACTGAGCGCTATGGAGGCGCTATCGGGCAATCAATTGAATCAGTTATGTATATAAGCATTATGGCCATAGGGTCCCCCTCTATGTGACAAGTGTAATTAATAGTTTACCCCCTCCCTCCTCCCACATCTGCAGCTTGCGTTACGCACGTAGCGTATACGCAATGAAGCACTCAAATGCCAAAGATTCGATTGATATGAAAACACTTCACGTCCCTCTCCTATAATGTATTATATTATAAATACATACACATTCATATGTATATGTTACAGTGTGACGGGACTGTGGAATCTCTCTGTTAAGCTCCGCTTTTTGTTTTACCTTCCTCTTTTATAGCTGTCTTTAACTGCGCTTTGTTTTGCTTACTGTTGACTTTTCATATTTTTTACTTTATTTTCGTACTTTTTTAAAGCTTTTCATACCCTGCAAATTATTCAAAATAAGTGCAATAGGTATTATTGCATTGCACAAATATAGCAAAGCAGAACTAACTCTAAAGCCTGAACAGTTCCAGCTAAAATCTTAGAGAATGTGGAAATAAATCAGATAGAGAGGCTAACTTCGGCACGCCTAAAGTGCTATACAGTATATTATGCCTAACTTTGACTGCCACTGACAATTTACATTATTTCTAAAATCCTATGATTCCTTTTTTAATAGTATTATATATATAGAAAAACTCCGATGTAGTAAACTCAGTAAATTCAAAAATCAGACGATAGACATACTGAAATGGCTAGATTGACTTTCCTAGCGATGCTGATTCAGAACATATATACTTTATGGGGTCGGAGATGTCTCCAGAGCGTTGTAAATTCATGGTCAACATTTATATACTATCTGCAGGGATACAAATATAACCAATTTGCAGAGGTTGTTTGTACCTCTCTGTAGATTTCTAATGCTCATAAGTTTGTCAAAAGTCATTCGATTAGGCTTCGATCATCAATATCATGTTTTAAAATAATTAGCATGCTGCCCCCTTTACAGAACTATACTATACATAATAACCTATTTAAATATCTTTTCCTCAAAAGTTTCTCATTCAAAAAGTGGAAAATTCCGAAAAAAGTGGAAAATTCCGAAATTAACCAATATTTCGTGGGACTTACACTAAATTAATTACTCTAAATTAATGTTTAATTAGCACTTGTTTTTGAAGTTTGGGGATGTGAAAATGACAAAAGTCAGGCGCCATGAATAATAATAATAAAACAAAAAAATTACTCTATAAAAACATATTTCTGATTGTCAACGTGATCTGAAAACAAGGAATGCGACAAGTTAGATAAAACACAGAAGAGAATGTCAATTCTCCGAAATCGATTAGATTAAACAGAAAGCTCAAAGGGTATAAAGTCTTCGGCTATGGCAACTTAATCCACATACTCCACGCGTAAATTATCTCATAACAAACAAACAACTAACTTTTTTTTTGCAGCTGCTGCTCTTTATGTGACTAAAGTATATAGTATAATATTTATATTTGTATTTGTTGTAGCTCTGTAACTCTGTCGTGATGGAGCCTTATCAGTTCATATATTTGGATTCGCTTCGTTTTACAATTTCATTATATGCCATATAAATACGTATTTAAGCGAATTGCCAAAGCCGCTTGGCAAATATGTGTGTAAGCAACAACAAGTTGAGTAAATATTTAAAAACGACAACAAGAATCGCTGGAAGTGCAAGATAATTTCCCCTGATAAGGTGCCAGCGAAGTGTGGATAGGTTGGCACCCTGTTGACTGGTGTATAAATTAAAATGACGCCATAATTATGGCAAGAAATGTGTAAAGTAGTGAAAACCCCAAAGAGAAACAGAGCACAGCGATCTGTGAATGAAGCAAATGAATGGAAGTGAGCCGGGGGTAAGTACTGTCTGGGACCTGCAGTCTGGTCTGGTCTGTTCTGATCTGATCTCGTCTCGGCATTGTTAAAATTATAAATCATAAGTAATTAGACAACCCGAGAGTGTCGGTTACTCGACACCAGACCGACGATCGTATAATAAACCGTACTGAATTTGCATTTGCAATTCAATTGGAAGCGCCAGAATGGATCGGGTATTACATACGTTGTAAATCTAGAAACACCCTCTGAATTTATTTTTATAGCTACCTGATATTATCTATTTATTTATACACGCTATACTGGCAGTAGTTTAAGTATCTGTTTAATTGCCATCATTAACATGCGCCAAATGTGACAACATTAATGAGTTTAATGAGATATAGACGCGATTCCCAGTGCCCAGCTGACTAAGGAGAACTTCTCTGCCATAACTTTCTATATTATGTCAATGACGAATGCAATATTGTTAATCATTCCAGTAATTGAATAATTCCATTTGTGTTTTGACTGCTGTTTTTTATAATTTAGCGAACTCAGTTTAATTTAGTTTACATTCTCTAAATTAATACAATATTTAAAGAATTTTTCAAAACGACTTTTCAGCTTTATAGCTTACTTTGAGTAAAACCCACGTTTATTGTTGCCTTAACATTTGAATTGTGGCTTATACTTTTTTTTTTTTGCTTGCCAAACTATTTGACATTGGCCGAAACGAGGGCGCTAGGCGGGGCCAACTGCCAAGTAATAGAATTTTGTGTATTTTTATTCTACTTGTTTTTTTTTGGGTGTTGGGGACGCTTGCACCTGTACTTACCTGACATTTGCGTAGTGCTGACCGGAGCCGCCGGTACTCCAATCCACGGGCTCGATATCTGATGATGTTTTTGCGTTTTCGCACGACATTCTTGTGTTATTGTTATTGTTTTTGCTGTTGTTGTTGTTGCCGTTGCTGCGGTTGCCCTATGCCCTGCATGCAGCAGGGGGATGCATTTGTTCCCTTAAAGAAATCTGGTCACTCTTACGTCGCAGCAGGCCTTACGTTTTGTTTTCTTTCCTTCTTTCTCTCTCTTTGGTTGACCCTTCGCAGCAGCAGCAGTGGCCCATGGGCCGTTGTCAATGAGTTTCGAGTGAAACTGTAAGATTTTTGCCTTTGTTATTTTATTTCTTTTCTCTCTTTTATTTTTTTGCTCGCTGGATTTGTTTATTTGAACATGGTAAACAGATGCTGTGGCGTATTTATAGCGATATATGCCTGCTCTAATTGATGATTTTTTCACACTTCTCGTTCGTTGACTTTACACTCGGATTGTTTTGGTCTCGGTTCGATTTTTTTTTGCGCAAAATGAAAAACGAATTAATTCGAAAATATAAACCATCTATTGCACTTTGACGTACATTTTTGAGGCAATGAACTTCTGCAATATCTGCGCCAGTTCGTGTACTCGATGCGAATGTGCGAATATATGTCCGTGTGTGTGTTTGTGCCTGTCTATTATTATATTTCTGTTGCTGATGCACAAAGAGAATTATCGCTCGATTAAGTTATATACGATTTTAGAAGCGTAAAAAGTCTGCCCTTAACTTCAAGTGCTTGCAGTACGCGTGATTTCACATATTTCGATACACTTTATCTGCGCTCTGCTTAAGTTACAAATAATACAAAGGCGTTTTGATTAAACCTGCGACAGAGACGCACTTGCACAAACGAGGGCTGAGACGACACTGAAGTGTGGTTGTGCATTTCGAAGTGAAAAATACCAACTAGAAATGCCATCGATATATCGATATACCGTTTCTTTCAACGATATTAAAGGCACAGCTATCGATGAGCATAGTTGAACACATCGCTGGATAGTATTGGTATCAACAAATAGTTGCTTCCATTGCGTTGTATTTAGTTTTGCTATTCTACTTTCTAATTTCCTCTTTAGATTGTGATAAAATGGACAAGCACTGGGGCTACGACATGCTAAAGCAATTGGCCCTTGAAGGGGTCAACGATGCGGATGTGGATGAGCTGAAGGAATTGTTTGCCAGTGAAATTGGATCCATCCGAAAAAGTGACCGGATAAATTCAATATCCGCATTGATAGATTGCCTGGAACGCAGCGATGTTATTAACGAGGAGAACGTAAAACCCTTGCGCGCTCTTGGCCTACGCAATGCAAAGTTGCACGAAGCATTGGACACCTATCAGAAGGTGGAGATATTTCGACAACCCATTAATTTCTACCAGGAACAACGTCTTGCCGAGGAGTTGCAAAAACAGTTGCACATCAACCCGCAGCGCGTGGCATCAGCAGCACAGCCTGTCACGGCCTTGCAACAGAACTACGTAACCGTAGCTCAGTTTACGGATGAGAAGCGTACTGCCATATACACTAGACTATCAAAGGAATTGGGTCGGTCGTGGCGTGAACTCGGCCGCAAATTGCGCATCTCCGAGGGTGCCATGGATGATATCGAGGCCCACTTCCCCAACGACCTCAAGTCACGCATTCTACGGCTGCTGCAGCTGTTCGAGGAGGACGAGTGCAACGATCCCAGACAGCTGCTCCTTCAGCTCTGCCAGGGACTTGCCGGGTGTGGTCGCAACGATCTGCGACGCAAGGTGGAGCAAATAATGTCTCACTAGACCAGAAACAATTGTGATTCCATTGAGACTACATATACATTGTTTATGTATATGTACATTACCTATAACCATTGAGACTACATATACATTGTTTATGTATATGTACATTATCTATAACCATTTTGCATATTATCTATATATCTTTTTTATAAATGTAATCGCCATGTAAAGAAAACACTCGATTTAACCTTATTTTTATATATTTTTTCGCATAATCCATGACACTGACTACAAAAAAAGCGGGGCTATTGATAATTTGCGCCGGTTTTTTTTTCTCGATAACAAGGGGGGTTGTTTCTTCAATTAATTTCTTGTTCGGGCTCTTCTTTCCTTCACAGTATTACGATTAAACGGTTAAAACCAGTAATAAAGGCAACACAAATAGCTAAAACGTTGCAAAACTTGACGAGAGGGAGGAGAAGCTCGCACATTCCTTACAAAGTATAGATCGACTTGACGCTGGAGCCCTGCTTGACCATGGTGTCCTTGTGCAGCTGATACTGCAACAGGTTCTGGCGTCCCAGACGCAGAGCTTCGCGCAATTTGTGTCCAATTTCCAGAGCGGCCTCCTCGTTGTTGCCATTAGCTGTCCAAATGGCTGCAAAACAAATATACACATATATAGAAATACATATACTCTGAGACGAGGGGGGGTTTGCTACTCACAGATCTTATTGCTCTTGCCACGAATATTAACAACAGCTCCACAAATCTGATCGGAATGATCGAAAGCTTCGCCAATCAAACACAGCAACTGCAAGTGACGGAACAGAGAACATAAATAAATATGAGGGTAATGCGAGAGATGGAATTGGATACTTACCACATCGAGCCACAGATTGTCCAAATCATTCTTGGAGCTCTTATTTAGAGTGATCACCCAGCGACCACCCTGCTTGTTGGCAGCATCTTCCCACATTGGACTGTGAAAGGGAGAGAAGGGTTTAATACAGAGTATCTTGACTGTGGAAAACACAGTGAGTCAAGTAACTCTTTACACATATATATGTACATGTTAATGTTATGTACATATTTATGTGTAAAGTGTTTCTTGACATACTGTAGATCTCTCACCGTATGGTCTTCTTGAAGAGCGAGTAGTCACTGCCTAGCTTAATCTCAGATGGTGGCTTAATGTGGTTATATAGACTCCAGAAGTCCTCGACTGTGTCGAAGCTTGTGATTTCGTTTTGCATGTCCTCCCACGATTTAGAACGATCGTTCTCCAAATACCAGAGGGTCCATGTGTTCTGCAGCGGGTGTTTATACAAATGCTCGGTGCGTACTGATGAATCATCGGACTGCTGTTCAGTCGAGGTTCCCTTGGGTTCCTCCTTGTTGCCACCAGCTGTGGCAGGTGCAGTAACAGTGGCAATACTATCGCCAGTCGGAGTCGGCTCCGGACGTCCCGGTGCCACTGTGTTTGCACTGGCATTCGCCTGCTCGCTGTTGGCAGCAACTGCGGTGCTCTAGAGAGAGATAAAGATAACATTATAGTTAATCATGGTTACAATGCCAATAAAGAGCATTTTTTCAGTATTTTTTGATTATTTCACTTTGTGTTTACTTTGAACATCGATTTGGGATTGGCAAAGTTCTTCATTCTGTGGAAGTCGCTCTGCATGATGAAGCCGAAAGAGTGTCTGTCGTTAAAGGCGTTTGCTTTGTTGCTGTTGCTGCTGCTGCTGGGAGAGAGCTGCTTGAGCTTTCACGTTCTCGCGATTGTGGGAGAGGCGACAGCGACGGCAAGACGACGATTATTTGATGTGTTGTTGATTCACTTGACGCGATCTTTTATCGTTTCTCTCTCTCTCTTTCTGTTTGTATGTATATGTATATATGTGTGTAAATATGTAAAATGTGTGCGAAGCTTTTCTTTTCTATGTATGTATGTATGTACAAAATGTTGTCGGGGGCCCCTTGTATATTTCTTTTTGATTCTTAGCTCTTTTCTGTCTGTAATATCACCCGCTGTTCCTTCTGATCAGACTCTGCGACTGGACTGCTGGCTCTGTTGTTGTTATATATTCGGTGGGGATTCTTCTGAAGATCGAGGCAATGACACTACACTCACTGACTCACTTTTCACTTATGTATGCGTGTAATGTACGTGTGTGTGCATGCGTTTTGTTTTAGCAAAGAAGTGGAAAACTTGTTTAACTAGTTAGTTTTGTGCAATTCTTAGCCGGTTTTTGGTTTTGGTACTTTCGATTTGTGTACAATGCAAATATGTTAATACACAAATCAACTTTTTCTGTTCTGGAAAATGAGCTACAAATTCAGAAATGAATGTGATGTTTGAACGCTAAAATTTACGACTACACACGACACACAACACACACACATCTGTCTGAAAATACACAGTCTGCCCGGATTGAGTTTCGCTTTGCGAAGTGAACTAAGTCTCTGCCTCTGTGAGTATGTGGGACAAATATGGAATACTTATGTACATACATATATACACACACATTAATCTCGTATACGATATAAAATAATTTAGCTTAAATTTCTCGTTATCGTTTTCGTGTGCGGGTTTCAATAAATGACGCGAATTACTGAGAAAGCCAACGAACTGAACTTTTGTTCGTCGTTCATCTGTAGCGGCGTTAGCTGCAATGAAAGTCGACGACGCCGCGTCGCAGTCGCCATGGCAAAAAATTTAACTGTTGTTTCTCAGGCTGCCCGCTACTGCCGCTTTGTGTTGTTGCTCATTGCAGTAATTTACCTTTTTTTCTCTCTCTTTCTCTTCCTCTACTTCACCTACTTTTTATGCTGCACACATGGTCACACTAACTCACGCAAACACATAAACATACATATTTTAATATATAAGGTAAGCCACACAGTCACACAGCTTTTCTCTCTGTGTGCGTGTGTGTGAATTCCAGCGAGCGACACCTCAAAAAGAATAATGACGGCGACAGAAGCAGCGAACGCGCGGCGTGTTTTTAAAGAGCAAAGCGAAATCCAAAATTATATGCAAATGTCAAGAGAGCGCTACAGAGCAACGTAAACGACAAACGTAAGGCGTATCGCGAGAAGAAAAATTGACGTAGTCGACGGCGACAACAGCGTGCAAATAACAATTAACTTCACTTCACAATACGTTGTTAACAAACAACAGTGGGAGCACAAACGTGTACTCTATTTAATTTAATTGATTGGAAAAATGCAAAATTGAAAATCTGGCGATGACGTGCCACGCTGCCAGCTGCACTCATACACACTATGTGGTTGTTCTTCACCCTCGCCCTGCTCCCTCTTCTTGTGCAACAGCCCTGTTTATCGACGACCCTGCCACGGCTAAAACCATGCGGCTGAATTAACATTTTTCCTCTTACCTTTTCGGTTTCCGACACAACCATTATGTCAACGAGAATGTATTTTATAAAATACGATTTACGCACTCTATTTGCGTACTATAACTCGCTGTAAGTTTCGGTTAAACGTTAAATAATTGCGTCTGGCTAAACTTTGTATGTTCAGTACAGCGTGACCGAATCCAAAGCGGTTAAAAGTATTTTCATCTATTCTGGTATATTCGCTACTAATATTGAGCGAATTCACATTAGGTCACACCTAGTTTACACTTACATATAGCAGGGATGCATTGAAAATAATTTACAGTTCGATATACACGCTCATGCTGTTAAGTCTTATTGAGCTGTAAAAAACTACTACCCTCTGTTAACTGACAGCATTCATTTCTTTTCCACTTGAAGCGGGAAAATTTAAAGTTTTGACTTAAAACTTTTCCATTGGCTATTTTATTGCTTCTTTTTCTCTTTCTCCGCCCCATAGTCGTGATTTAATTTAAAGTCTATGGGCTTGTCATACCCCATGATGCGCACATAGTGCTCGGGATCATCAAAGAGGGCTGGGTCAACGAAGAGCGGGCGCTTCTTCACCAAAAACGAAGTGAACATGCCAGGTACATCGGGTACAGTGACGTCGCTGGGCTTAAACGTGGTCTAAGAAACATGAAATATATAATAAATATTAAATCATTATACTCTTGTTCTTACTTTGATCTTCATCAGGATGAGAGATATTGTGGTGGCGGTATACTCCTCTGTAACGGGGTTGTAGTGCAGCTCGGTGACATATTTCTTAGTTATAAAGTGCAGAAGGAGCGGAGTAACAAAGGTAAAGAAGCCACCAACGGTGCACAGAGCAACGGCCATGCCCGTGCCCCCGATCTTCATGCCCTGCTCCATGAGTATGGGCTGTGCAGCTATGCCCGCCAGGCTGGTGGTCAGAGAGAATAGTTTGACCAGCTTCATGCGTGGTGCCAGACTGCCGTAGTAGACGCGTTGCAATTGTCCATCCGCGGAATCTTTAGCCGGGGACTGCGTTGCAAGCAATCGGTACTGTTGTTGTTGTTGCTGCTGCTGTTTTTCTCTTAATTGTTGTTGTTGTTGGAAAATTGCTCTTGGCCAGGCCGAAAATTGCCGATTGCTTTGAAACCGCACGTGCCGAGCTGTGTGTGCCATGACAGCGGCAATTTGTTTGCTGCACGGCAGTGCAGTGCGTATTGTGAACATTTTCTTAAAATTTTGTTTAACAAATAACAAGTTCTTGTGTTTTTTCTCGCGGTTAGCTGCACCACATTATTGAATAACATAACAAATAGCACATTTTATAAAACAGCTGTGCTGTTAACGCAAAAGTGAGTCTGTTAATTAGCAGAGCAGCAAAGTGAACTATTTATTCTACGTTGCGTGGTGAATGTCTGTTAAGAAAATGGCGCGGAAAGTTTAAAATACATAAGAAATATTTCCTTTAATTAAATTAGTTTAGGCAAAAGATTTTATACCATAAATCTACCTTGGAATAATATAATCTATATTTGCACAAGTAAACTTAGTAGTGGTAAAATTGCAAGCACAATCTGCAGCAATTATTAGGCCTATTCGACAAACACACCTGACCAGGCCCGTAGCTAGGCGTTTGCAGGGTGTGCAGTGCACAAGTGAAAAGAAAACAATCGCAAAAGAATGATTAAATTTTAAAAATCAAGAATATAAATTATTCAAAAACTATTAATGATTTTGCCAATATAAAATAGGGGTATAATTAGATTTAGGTTTCCTCATGTTGTGAAATGTTTTATGAACTAAATACATACATATGTACGTGCAATGCGTGAAGCAACAACAGGGAACACCAAGAAGCATTGCACAAATACCCCAAGGGCTTCGCTACGGCCCTGCACCTGACAGTGCAAAGATAATTGATATCAGAAACGTGCACAATCAAGTCGAAATTTTGGTCAGCAGTAGGCAAAAGTTGGTTTGCTCTACACAATATATTACCAAATGGAGACAGGAGGTGACTTAGTCCTAGTTGATTAACAATAAATTTGTGGGGGGCGTGGCTAGTGGGCTGGTAATGTGCATGTTATGAAAACCAAAAGCGCACACACAAAATTCGCATGTAAATTCGAATTAATATGCTCGAATTAATGGCAATCGACAGCTGGGCGGAAAATCTATGGGGGCATAGTATGTGTGTGGGTGTATTTGCATTGGTATAGGTAATACATACATGCAATTTGTCGCTGTTCGTTGCAACCGCGCGCCCGACCGCATTTTTTAATTTATTTGCCTTTAATTGTTAAAATGAAATTGCCTCATCGAGCTTATGGTTACATGCCACAATTTTTGCATTTTTATTCATTACATTATAGAGTCCAGCATGAATGAATTCATTTCAGGGCAACAATACTGTACAGTATTGTACTGTACTCAATAGTTAACTGTACTCATTGCTCGTACAAAAATTCTAACGTGAGTACACATTTGAAATGATTGCTGTGAGTGTGACCGATTTTGAAATGAGTACCCAAAAAAAAAATTGTGACATATCATTGTTTTTTGATTGACTTTTCACTAGGGCTGTGAAAATTTGCTTGTTATGTCGAAACGATAATATAACTGTTTTTTTTATCAGTATACAAATATCGACTTTACATACTATCACATACTGTATTTAAGATATTTTTATTTATAAAATCCTGATTTTTAAACACATAACAATGAAAAAATCAACTTATTAATATTAGGTTTTAATTATTTATATTTATTTTCGATTCTACAGGGCTATATTGGACTAGGATCTAATTTATTTTTTTTTAATGATCTTAGGCCAATAAAATTACGATTAAAATATATATTTAATAAAGATTAAATATCTTACAATATTATTAACAAAAAATAGACCTATTGATTATATTGATCACATCACACCCATCAATAATTAAACAACGGATTTAATACATATTTGTAATAATATACATACATTTGAATTAATATTATTTTCAATAATAATACAATATAATACAATCAATAATAATAATTAAATAGTCAATTTAGTACAGTATTAAAGGCATTTAAGTTTATATTGAGCAGTTTCACAAAATATATGTGTTTTATTAGAACAAAAACAATAATAATAGATCATGCGTTTGACATAATATTTACTCAGTGTAGTGTATGTATAGTACAGTGACTGTCCCCAAAATACCATGCTTCCAAATACTGTATACACTATCAAATGATTGAATATCGTATAGTAATTCACAAGGCAGCCACAACACTCACTCGCACTTACTCCAAAAAGTGTATTTCTTTTTTAAATGAATGCTTCATTTTGTATTTTGAATGCATTCATGCAGGAGTCTATTATATTACATTCTTTCTTTTCAGTTCAGTTGGCAGAGTTAAGCCTTTATATGTTGTGTACGTACAAATATATCTGTCTATAACTTTGCTATATGCTATATGTGTCAAGGATGCTAGAGAAATCAACTTGAAGCGCTTTAATGTAGCCCATGATTTCATTTATGTATGTTATGTATGTAGCTGCAGTCAGGCGTTACTAATCAACAATTTTCAAAGTGACCAAAAATCACATTTGATTTTCGTTCTCTCTCCCCTCCCTGCCCCCTCTGCATCGGTCAACTGCTCTTCTGACATGTGCATGCCTCGCCTGTTCCTACCCCTCCTTCGCTGTTCGAGCTGTCGTCCAATCGGCCTGGCAGGCAGGCAATCCTTTTGTTATCCGTGCCTTTTGTTGTCATTTCATTATTGTTATTTCATGCATCATATTCATACGTCGTCGTCGTCGTCGTCAGAGTTGCTCAGCTAGCCCTCTCTTTCTCTCTCTCTCTCTATTTGCGCCCATAGATAGTTGTTGTTGTTGTTTGACCAGAAATTTCACATGCAGACGAGCCAAAATAATTCATAGCAAAAAAGTAGCACTGATATACGACTAGTGGAAGAGGGAGAGGGGAGAATGAGGTGAGGAGGAGAGGGGGAGCGTAACTCAGTCAGCGACATCGCATATTGCACATTCAAATTCGCTGCGATATCAATTTATTTTTATGCTTCGGTCACGCTGGGGTCGCTTTCTCACTCTCTCTCTCTCTCTCACTGTGTCCTCTGCGTGCAAGTGTGTGTGCGTGCGAGTTGCAAATATAAATATTACCTTGCGCTGCCCCAGCCTCTGCCTGATTAATGTGACTTTTGATTGTGCATATAATTTGTTTAATTCGATTTTTTCATGCTGCATTTCATGTGTTTATTAATATATTAAATTATGCATAATTATTAATTTCCGCTTGTAATTTACAATTAGCTCATAGGGTCCAAAAGTGCTCAATGCAAATAAAACACTCCCATCTTCTCCTTTACACTCAACTCAATCATTGCAAAACGACTCAACTCAACTGCAACAAATTCTCACTCACACAAGTCAAACATAACTCAATCCTATACAACTCCTGCAATTTGTACTCAACTCACACAAGGCAAAAGGACACAATTAAACTCCTGCAACCTTCGGACGCAACATGTTGTGCAAGGATTGCGTTGCGCACAGCATCGAACTTGTAGCAAACTCACATCGAACTTGCAACGAACTCGCATACAGCAAGTTGTGTCTCCTGTTTGTGGATGTTGTTTGATACAACCGCCCGCATGATGTTCGCTGTAAATTATGCGAGTTGCTGGGCAGGTTTGATGGAACTTGTAACTTGAGTGTAACTCGACTCGATGCCGACTCAACAAATTCAAAACGGATGCGCTAATTAATGAGAGAGTGAGTGAGGAGCGAAAGATGGAGAGGGAGGGGGGAGCGGGTTCTAAGATAGGGGAAGTTCTTTTGTCAGCACTGAAAGAGTGAATTGAGATTAGAATAAATGTAATTAATGCGGGCAACTCATGAGCTAAGGCACAAGGAATGCGCTCAAGGTGAAGATGCAGGAGGAATAGGAGTATGAGGAGCACGAGGAGTATGAGGAGCAACAACTGCAAATTCACACGAGGCTGCTGGACAAAAATGCAGGAGCTTGTAATTGTAGAATTTACACTTGCGAGTATCAGTTGCTACCAAGTGCTGCAACTTATCCCTCCCCCTTCTGCTCTACATCATCATCCTGTCCCGGATAGACGTGCAATAAATCATTTAAAATTCACTTTAACACGCGCACAACAGCACCATGCACATCCTGCTCGGGCAGCCAAGGCAGCCGGACAGACAGACAGAGAGAGAGAGAGAGAGAGCAGCAGACCACGAGGAGGAGTAGAAGCATGAGCGGGAGCAGGAGCGGGGCATGGCCAGCAGTAGAATCAACGACGCATGCAGTATCCACTATGGAAAGTATGGCATGAGATGAAGAAAAGGGAAGGAGGAAGGGGTAGGTGAAGAGAGGGAAGGGGATACAGATTGGTGGTGAAATGCTAAACTAAATGCTGGAATAATTACAGGACCTAAACTATGCGCATATTCAAAATAGAAGAGAAAAAAAAACAAGTAAGACGGAGTGTGCATTGGACTGTGTGATACCCTGTAAGGGTGTGCAGGACAGAGGCTGAGTAGCTGCATGTGCATGTGCCAAGCAGGCTTAGAGCAGTGGGAGAGAGAGAGAGCGAAGAAGACGGATACCATTTTCTAACAGCCATAAAATACTTGAGTATCTTCAAGCTATTTTGGTATTTAAAATATACTTTTAGGTATTAATTAACCCTTTCTCAATCCTGTAGATGCTAGGTATCACAATAGAAATGAGAAAGAGAGTGGGAAGGAGTGAGGGAGAGGAAGAAAAGAGACAGAGAGAGGGAAAGAGAGGAAGAGGAAAAGAGAGAGAGAGAGAGGGAGAAAGGGACACGCAGTGAAAGGAAGAGAGAGAGTGAGAGGCTGCAAAGAAAATGTGGCTAACACACAAGCCAAGGTCCTAAATAAAAAAAAATAATTGAAAGCGGCTCACACAGGTGGCAACTACAGCGCCACAAACATGTGAATGTGTGTGTGCTGTGTATGCATATATGTTTGCCTGTGCCATGTGTGTGTATGTGAGTGCACATGCATTGTCAGGCCAAATGGCGAATGCCAAGTCAAGTCAAGTTTTTCGCATTTCCCACAGTTCTCAGAGCATAATTCATTTTCACGCTCGCTCGACGCCATTATGATGTTTCGTTGCGAGTTCCCAATTCGCTATTCGAGTGCGAGTGTGTGTGTGTGGGTGTGCTCTGCAAATTGGTAGTTCATTTTGCGCACATTTTCGCCTGAATAGTTTGTAAATTGGTTTATAATTTATACGCGCCATCAAGCGCCCGAACGAGGCGAGTTCATAATTCCACACAGTCCTTTAATAGAGACAAATGTGCCTGCAAGTACATAGGATGCATGGAAGGGAGGGAGGAGGGACAGAGGTGGGAGAGAGAGAGAGAGATGGGGGAGAACTGAATGGAGTGAGAACAGAGGTGCAATAGGATGAGGAATGGGAAGGGAGTAGTAGAGTAGGGAGGAGGAATAGGAGTTGGAGAGGAAGGGAAGTAAGAGAAGAAGCAGCAAGAGGCGGAAGAGAAGAGGATGTAGGAGGGGTGCTTGGGCAGTGGAGGGAGCAAGAGGAGATTGCATAGGGGTAGAAGCAGGAGCAGATGAAGGGAAAGCAAGAGCAGTAACAGGAGGGGAGGAGGGAGCAGTGCAGGAGCAGGTGGCGTAGCAGCAGGCAAAGGGGAGGGTGCACGAGTAGCAAGATAAGGGGAAGTGAGAGCAGTAATAGGAACAGAAGACGGAGCAGGAGCAGGAGCAGGAGCAGAAAGAAGAACAGATGAAGGGGAGTAGCAGCAAGAGCTGAAGGGGCGCAGGAGCAGGAGCAGGAACATTAGCTGAACCAGGAGCAGGAACAGTAGATGGGGTAGAAGAAGGAGCAATAGGAGAGAGGGAAGCAAGAGCAGGAACAGGAGGAGAAGAAGAGTAGGAGATGAGGGAGTAGAGCAGCAGCAAGAGCAACAGCAGAAGAAGATGCTGGAGCAGCAGGAGGAACAGGAACAGGAGAAGGAACAGCAGCTGAAATAGAAGGACAAGCAGGAGCAGGAACAGAAGAGGTTGAAGGAGGAACCACTGCAGGAGGAACCACTGCAGTGCACACCTAATTAGCCTTCATCCAGCAGGGCCTGGCCAGTGCATCCAGTGCATCCACTGATCGCAGCGCTTATCAGTTGCCCTCAACAACTAAATGAATTGTCGGCTTTGGCAGCGCACTCTCCACGAGGCACAGTTCCCCTTCTTCACCTCTCTTTCCCCCCTCACCCATCACCCATCACCCCCCACTGCTCCCCCCTTGCCCCTTGGCAAAGTTGTGCAAGTTTCTCGCAGCTTGTGCTAAAATAATTACTGACAAAGCCTTAAATATTAAATTACACACTTTATTTATTTTGGCATGTCAGACAAGGGGGAGGAGGAGTGGGAGGGAGTGAGGAGGAGAGGTAGAGGAGGCAGGGAAGGTAGCCTTGCAGCCTGTCCTGACTGCAGCTCGACCACTCGACACTCGTCTGGTTGTGCTCGTCCGCACTTCCTGTCCACGCTTCGCACACTACAATGTCCGCAACATCAGCTTCCACTACTTCCCCTCTCCCTCTCCCTCTCCCTCCTCCTCTCCCTCTGCTACTGCTACTCCTGCCTGTCTGTCTCTCTCTCCGTGTCTCTGTCTCTGTCTCTTTGCAGGGCTATTCAAATACCTTTTGCGCTGTGCAGCACAAGCTGTCTGCACTCAGCTGCCGTCGCCGCCACTTGGGTGTTTACTTTGTGGCTATTTTGAGGCTACAAGTTGCAACTTTTACAACAGGCAAGAGGAGGAGCCGGAACAGGACTCCTGTTGTGGCATTGTGGCAAGCAAGACAATGCTTAGATGCTTAGCGTAATCTAATGAAAACGAAAAGACTGCTGGCATGAGCGGGAGTATTAACAGGAGCAGGAACAGGAGCAGGAGTAGGAGCTGGAGTAGGGAAGCAGCTGAACAGTAGCTAAGAAGAGCAGAAAGGAGGAAGAGGCAGCAACAGGGCGGGGTGGGAGCAGGGATAAGCAACAGCAGCAGTAGTAGGAAGGCACAGAAAAGAAGGAGGGAGCAGCAGAACTAGGAGCAGGAAAGGAGCAGGGAAGAAGCAGAGAAAGAGCAGAGAAAGAGCAGGTAAAGAGTAGGGCAAGAGCAGCGCTGGACAAAGAAAGGAGCAGGTAAGAAACAGAGAAAGAACAGGATCAGGGAAGGAGCAGAAATTAGGAGTTGGGAGGAGAACGAAGAGGAATGAATAAGCAGGGAATAAGGAGGTGCAAGGAGGTACATGGAGGTACAAGGAGGTGCAAGGAGGTACAAGGCGGTGCAACAAGGAACAGGAGCAGGGAAGGAGAAGGTACGCACTAGAAGAGGATCAAAAGTAGCAGCAGAGCAGGCAGGAGCAGCAAGGTACAGGGCAGAGGCAGGGCAGGAGCAGGGAAGGAGCATGAAAGGAGCAGGGAAGGAACAGAACAGGAGTTGCAAGGAGCAGGAAGAAGCAGGATCAGGGCTGAAGCAGAGATGCTGCAGGAGAGAACAGGGAGAAGCATACAGAAACAGGGTAGAGCAAATGCAGGACAGGAGAAGGGCTGAGGCAGGTAAGGAGTAAGGCAGGAGCCAGGAAGGAGTAGAGAGAGCAGCAAGGTACAGGGAGTAGTAGAGCAGGGCAGGAGCACGGCAGAAGGAGGGCAGGAGCAGGTCAGCAGCAGACAAAGGAGCAGCAGCAGCAGCAGAAGTCAAGACTGACCTGCGTTCGATTCTTAAAGTGTCCTTTCATTAACCCGATTCCGATTGGGCTGCTCTCGTCTGGCACTTAAATTTCAATAAGCTCAACAAGGCACCAGAAAGCAGGAAGGGGGAAGGGCAGAGGGGAGAGGGAGGAGGGAGGAGGAGGAGGAAGGGAAGCAGTCTCTGGTCTGGTAGTTTTATGCCTGTCCGGGCGCATGTGCATCTCTTTGTTTCTGGCTCAGCACGCAGCGGATTGCGACTTCAAGCTGTCTGCCTTCGTTTAAATCAAAATTAAACCCCGAAAATGAGCACAGCGTGGCCCCAGCAGGGGGAGGGAGGGGGGGTTGCATGTGCTGCTGCAAGTCAAGTGTCTAAAGTCGTTGTTGCTGCCATGCTTGTTGTGCTGCCTGGGCAGACGCTGCGTATACGTAATGTGCTGTTTGTTTGCTTGCACTGCAGCACACAGAGTGAACTTTAATAAAAATAGATGAGTGAATGGGCATTAGAGGGAGAGGGAGAGAGGCAGGGAGAGAGAAGGAGAGGGAGGGAGAGAGGCAGACATGCATGCAGTGCGGACTTCATTGGCTTTGTGCCTTTGCCTCACTTCAAGCGTTACAAATTCAACTTTAAGCGTTTTGACGCTAAGTAGTTGATAGCTTCAGCTTCAGCTACAGCTCCAGCTCCAGCTACAGCTCCAGCTCCAGCTACAGCTCCATCTCTAGCAGTAGGAGCAGCTGCTGGTGGCTTGTCTTGCGCCACACTCCATTGGCAACCACAACTGAGTGCACTTTGGCATTATTTCTTTAGCATATATCAAAAGTTATAGTTAAAGAGTTGCTCAGCAGACAGCAAAGCATATGCCATATCTCTCTATACACTCTCCCCCTCTTCCCCTCTCCCTCTTCCCCTCTCCCTCTATACTCTCTGTATATGCACCACAACTTGCTGCATATATTTCTAACTTGGCTTTAATGCCCGCCCAGCCACAGCGGCAGCTCTGTTCCTGCGCACGTTGCGCAACTTTGCCTTGCCTTGTCTGCCCTGCTGCGCCTGCTGCTACTGCTCCTGCTCCTGCTGCTCCTTCTCTTCCTCCTCTGCTTGTGGCGCTGTCATACACGCATCCTTGCAGCTAAATTGAAGTGTTTGCGCACAAGTGGCCAAAATGTGCATGAAAATAGCGAACTGAATTTTGACAGCGCCCAGCGTCAGCCAAATGTCGATGAGCAACTGGACAAGACGCCCAGCCACGCTCATGATGACAATGGCAATGGATATGGCAAGCAGAGCAGAGAGGGCAGGACAAGATGAAGATGCAGATGGAGAGGGAGAGGGAGAGGGAGTAGAAGAAGGAGCGGCAGCAGGAGAAGGAACAATAACAACAAGATGATGCTAGAGATGGAGAGGGTGAGGGAGATGGAGCTGAAAAAGGGGCAGAAGTAGGAGGAGCAGAAGGAGAAGGAGCAAGAGAAGAAGCAGCAGAAGAATGAGGAGTAGAAGCAGGAGAGGGAAAGGGGGAGGTAGCTGGAGAAGGAACAGGAGAAGAAGCAACATAAAGAGGAGCTGGAGCAAAAGACGGAACAAGGCAAGGCACAATATTAGGAGATGGAGCAGGAAAAGGAGGAGAAGAAAGAGCAGGAGTAGAAGGAGAAGAAGGAGCAGGAGCAGAATGAGGAGTAGAAGCAGGAGAAGGAGCAGGAGAAGGGCCTGGAGAAGGGACAGAAGATAGAGCAGAAGGTGCTGAAGCTGTAGACGGAGCAGGAACAATAATAGGAGAAGGAGCAGCAGGCGAAGCAGAACTAGAAACAGAAGGAGGAGGCAGCACAAAGAGAAGCAGAAGAAGAAGCAGGAAGAACCGGAGCAGGAACTGGAACAGCAGCAAGAGCTATAGCAGGAGTAGGAGCAGGAGCAGGAGCAGGGGCAGGAGCAGGGCAACATGTTACGCACATCGTTTGACTTTAATATTGCATTACACGCGCTGCATATTTTGTTGTGGCATATTAAAAATAACACTGCCCCAGCACAATACTCCCTCCTTTATACTACCCTCTTTACAGACTCCCCTCCTTACCCACTTCCCCCTTCATCCCTTCCCTTGTTTGCTCAACAAGCAGGAAAAGAAAGGGCACCTCATCATGGACCAGCTAAAGTTTATTCAGGTCAGCAAGATAATAGATGATTCGCCTCGAAGAAGAAGCTGAAATTAAACTATTCGATAAGCAAACGTCAAAGCTTGTGTAAGCTCAAGTTGCCAGCTGCACTTGGCTATCACGTGCCACACGGCGTATGCGTAATCCGCATATTAAAGCAAATAACTCAGAGTGTGTGAGCTGCGCTGCGTGTCAATTGCTTGAGCGACTTTCTCTCTCTCTCTCTCTCTCTCTCTCGCCTTTAATCCCGAATCTCAGCTTGTTTACGAACTAAAGTTCCCCCCCCCCAAGGGGATGAGGTGGGGGGTTTAAATTCGTAAGCAAAGTTTCTTCATTAGTTGCAGCGACGTTTACCATGGCCAGGGGAGGCTAAGAAGAAGGGTGGAGAGAGGCAGGAAGGGAGGTAGGAATAAGTTTTGTGCTCTCGCTTGTTGTGCAGAATTGAAGTTGTCATAAAAATGTCCGCAACCAAATCGCATTACAACAAATGCAGCAGCTGCCACACCCCCTCACTACCCCCACTCCCCCTTAAAGGCAGGCAGGGGCGTAGCAGTTGAAGAGCAGCAGGAGGGGGGGCAAGTGAAAGCTGAACTAAGTTGCGACTAATTTAAATAATGCACGCACATTTAAGCCAACTTACGCCCCCTTCTTCTCCCCCTTTGCCCTTGCCCCTTTGCCAGTCCTCGACTCCCCGCCCCCACTGCCTACGCCCTTGACCGCATACCCAATGCCAATTGCAAGAAGTTCTCTCGCTGTGGTTGCAACTTTTGCGCTTTCCTTTCCGGCGGTTCACGTTGACAGCAGCGACGCCTCCTTCAGGCTGCTGCTCCCCCTGCTGTTGTTGTTGTTCCTGCTGTTGTTGCTGTTGTTGTTGCTGTTGTTGTTGTTGCTGTTGTTAGCTACAACTTTTGGGTCGGCTCAATTGACACCTCAGCGAAATGCATGGGAAATCTTTAAGCAGTAGATGCCGTTTAATGCTGCAGCCTAGTTGCGAAACTGCTAAGGTTGCCAGAGCAGGAGAGAGGGGAATGAGGAGAGAGGAGAAGGGAAGAGGAGACAGTGAGTAGGGGGGAGGTAGACGACAGTCGTCAGGCGCCTGTTGTTATTGCCAGGTGCTCGAGCAACTCGAAACTTTTGCACAGCCTTTCGTTAAATTGTTTTTGCCGGCGAATGCAAAAAAAAAGCAAGGACTCAAAAAGCAGCAGTCAGCAGGAGCTGCTGCGAGGGGGGGGAGGGCAACCTAAACGTGCCCAATGCGAAATTCTCGTAAATTTCGCTTAGGAAAGGCACAGACGAACTCTACAGTAGGGCATGCACGACAGTAAGATACCCTTTACAAAGATTTGAAAAACCATGAGACAGTGTCTGCTGTCGCCTATTGCTTTCTCACTCTCACACACATGTGCAGGCACGCTTGCAAAAACTGTTAACAGCAGGGGCAGGCAATGCTGCAGTGCTAAGGAGACTTGAATAACTTCTGTATTTATTGTCCGATTGGATTGAAATTTGAAGCAGAGGTAGATATTATAAGCAGCTAAGTATATGTTCAAGTCGGTAATTTGTATCTTTTATGAGTCGCTGGCAAATCGAATTGAAAAATTAAATTATTGATTTGCAGAGGCGGTGGGCGTGGCACACTACTTTTGTAATAAACTGGATCTGCGCATAATATACAGGAAACTTCATGCCAAATTTGATGTCTATTACTTTTAGAATAGCTGAGATCTGTTTGTTGACAATGGATAGACGGACAGACAGACGGACATACAGACAGACAAACAGAAGGGCAGACGGACAGAGAGACAGACGGATAGACGGACAGACAGAGAGAAATACGGACAGACAGGAAGGCAGACAGACTGACAGATAAACATATAGACAGACAACAGGATGAATAGACAGAGCGACAGACGGACAGAAAGACGGACAGAAAGACAGACAGAAAGAAAGGCAGACAGACAGATGACAGATAAACAGATAGACGGAAAGACAGACAGACAGTAGAATAGACAGACAGATACGGACAGACAGAAAAACAGGCGGACAGACGGACGGACAGAGTGACAGACTGATAGACGGACAGACAGACTGACAGATAGAAGACAAGACACACAGACAGACAGCCAGACTTACGATAGACAAACAGACAGATAGAGAGACAGAGACACAGACATAAAGGCAAACAGACAGGCTGACAGACAAACATATAGACAGACAACAGGATAGACAGACAGAGTGACAGACAGAGAGACGAACGGACGGACAGACAGACAGAAAGAAAGGCGGATAGACAGATACTAGTAGTAGACATGGCTCAATTGACTCTGCTAGTGATCCTGTTCTATAATATATACACTCTGCCACGCTTCCCTCTGCCTGTTACATACATTTCCAAATAGTTAATATACCCTTTTTTTTGCCCATGTCCAAAGGTCGAAGGGTACAAGAAAAAAACAAGAGCAAAACTTTTCATTTTGCTTAAGTTCTTCTAATTTTAATTAAACGGATGAGCAGCAATTAGCGAAATAAATCTGACAATTTCGCAAATGAGCCGGCATTCTTGCTCCGCCTCCTTCTTCTCCAGCAGCAGTAGTGGGCGTGGCCAGAGGGGGAGGCAGGGCAGGAGATAAACTTTGAGCTTGTAAAAAATATGTTTTTGGCCAAGTGCAGTTGGAGTAACTAACTTGGCTTGTATTGGCCTGGCCTGGTCCACAATTGGCGCAAGACTCACTTAAAGCCAAGTTAACAGCCCGCTGAGTTTTTTGCCTTTACCCAGCTGCATCTGCACAGTTTGGCTTTGGTTTTGCGGCTTTGCCTGCCCCACAGCCCTACACCCCCTCCCCTTTCCTTTGCCTCCTCTTTTTATGACATTTTATATTCATTTTTGCTTTAATTGGGGGCGCTTACTTGCATTTTCGTTGTCACTTTAGGATTTGCGAGAACAACCGCCTCCTTTTCCTCGCTTCCCTCTTCCTTCTCCCTCTTCTGCTACTGTGCAAAAATGGATTGCAATTGGGGTTTTTTGCACTCCACATTTCTTTTGTAGTTTCGCATTTAATTACGAAAGTTTTTTAATTAAATTACGGCGAAGAACATCTGTGTCAAGTCGAGGTTTTTCGCCAGCTCTCGTATGAATTAACATAATGCCAAGTGTACAAACTGTACCTCTCTTTCTCTATTTGAAATTCAACTGCAAGGGGGGAGGCAGAGGTGTGGCTAGGAGGGGTAGCAAAAAAGGGGATCGGCTGTACTTCCCCATTCAGCTGTTGGTGAATCCCCGGGGAATTGATTATGTGTGAACTGAAGGCTTACGTAATCTCGTAAATAGCTGCGTGGGTGGTTTGAAAAGTTGTTGGAATATAAGATAGGAGTGTAATGAATGTAGAGTATAGAATTTATAGGTAACACTGCAGTGATAATGGAGCTTTTAGCTCTGCAGGGCTACAATACGTCTTATAGGTCGCAGTACAGATCCCCATTTTCAGTAATAATGAATAAATATAATAATATTAAGTATTGTTATTAAGTATTCAAATAGTAAGAAACTATTTTGCGGTTAACCTATTTTGCATTGCATACTTCGAACGACACTTGCAAATCTGTTTGCCTCATTAAATTATTTCTTTTATAAATTTTATGTAAACTATCTAACTAATATAATCGTATCTAATATATTTACAATGCACAACAAAAATAAAATACTTACAAATTGATTTACGGTGGAGGTAGCGAGCGTGGCAAAATTAAAAAAAAACCTCGAACTCCGTGGAAAAATAAAATATGTCATTACCAAATTTGGTAGTCCTAGCTATTATAGTCCCTGAGATCTGAACATTTACACAGACAGACAAACGGATCTAATGAGGAAATTATTTATATATTCACATACTTAAGTTTTATATTTTTACATACTTTGAGTTTCTAATTTGATCTAATTTCGACAATCGTAGCTCTTATAGTCTCTGATCTCTAGGTTTTATATACGCATAAGGCTGTTGACTCTGTTTAAGAATATATATACTCTATGGGGGCAAAAATGGCTCATTCTGCCAGTCAAATATGGGGTTTTTGTTTTTATATATGCCTTACTATTGTATTATCATTGCCTAATACCAAATTATTGTCTATATCAAAAATATTTGTATGTAGAAAAGGTCGATTAAGACCTGAACTCTTGATGTTCTTTTATAATAATCACTCCTAATTGTTTAATATTTAAAAATGTTTATGAATAAATTGTTCCCTATTATTATTATTATAATTGTGTCTATCTATACGCTTCTATTCTCTGGGCAGTTGGTATAAATCTATATATAATAGAAAAAGGAATACCTTGTCTAGTAAATCTCTAAAGGAATAAAATATATGCCACTCCTGCAAGATATTTTCAACTTCGTAGTAACCAATAACTCACAAATCAACCCTCGCACTTTAAAATGTAATTTTTTCCACATCTGCAGAGAAAAATCACCTCGGCCCATGTGGTCTAGTGTAACGAGGGGTCGTTGGCGTCGTCGTCGCCTCGTGGCTTATCAGTGCGCAATAAGTGCGCAGCTCGTCACCGAGCGGGCGTCAGTTGTTTGTCAAGCTCAGTGCCGAGATGAGCTACTCCCGAAAGATGCTTGTTGTGATCTACGTGATGTGCGCCATGTCGCTGGCCAGTGCAGAGCTATCGCTGATCTCTCGCGCCGACTGGCTAGCCCGGCCTCCGAGTGGCGAACTGACGCCACAGGCGATGCCCCTTGGTCGGGCCATTATCGCCCATACAGCTGGACGGGACTGCAGCGACGATGCTGGCTGTGCGGAGCAGGTGCGCAACATACAAACCTACCAGATGAATGTGGCCAAGTACTCGGACATCAGCTACCATTATCTGATCGGTGGCAATGGACGTGTCTACGAGGGACGCAATCCCTTGAACCAGGGTGCCGTTGTCTATGGCCAGAATGCAGGCAGCTTGGCCATCGCCTTCGTGGGCACCTTCAATAAGCAGCCGCCAACGGATGCAGCACTGGCAGCTGGACAGGAACTGCTCGCACACGCCGTGAGTCAGGGACAGCTTGCCGAGAACTATAAACTGTTCGGACATCGTCAGCTGAGTGCCACCGAGAGCCCTGGGGAGGCACTGTACACCCTCGTGCAGAAGTGGCCCCATTGGAGTAGCAGCCTTTGATGGGGATCATCTTTGTGGATTCAGTTAACAGAGTTACGGGTTAGATTTGGACATGTAAAGACCTTTCCATCGTTGAGGATGCAGTTAACAGAGTTACGGGTTAGATTTCGACACGTAAAGACCTTTCCTTAAACATTTATTGTAAATATAATTATGTATAATTTGTTGCTTGCTTAAATACGAATACTAAACTTTTAATTTTGTTGATTTGTTTTTCATTTTACTCATTTCATCTTCACTATTCATTTTATTCCAGTTTCTTTTACTGTTTTTTTTTGTTTGTTTCTTTTGTTTTTTGTTATTTTTCATCTCGATATTCGCGCCTTTATCGTCTTGTCGTATGTAGCGGGAGAGCACTGGGCCACAATAGAGATTTGAGACATCACATAGCATTCACTGAACTTCCAAATTAAAAAATATATATAATATATATATGTATGAACCTAAACTAACTTTACAGAACCCTAAAGAGAGAAGCACAGAAGCAAAAGAACAGCTCACTTAATGCAGTTGTAGAAAGAGGAGCGATTCAGCTATAGATCCAATGAAATATAGTACATATACATATACCATATGTACACATACGTATATATACCATATACAGTTACAGTTACAGACTGACAAACATGAAGAGTCGTTTAGAGTAGATACAGATTAAGATTTAGAAAATAGAAATAGAAAACAAGGAACTATACAAAATTCGTAAAGTACTTAGGTAAAATTGCACTAATATAAGCCCCCATTCAGAGTGTCGCTGCCGCTGCTACTTGTGCTGCTGCTGATGCCGCTGCTGGTGCTGCTGCTGGCACCGTTGCTGTTGCTGTTGTTGCTATTGATGCAGCTAATGCCGCTGCTGCTGCTGCTACTTTCCCCGCCGCCGCCACTGGCGCTGCCAATGCCAATGCCTCCAACGCCAGCAATGCCAGCACTGCCGAGAATGGGCAGCTGTAGCAGCCAGTCCCGCTTGGCCTGTCCCTCGGGAGTATCACCACGTTGTGCGCACAACGTCTGGAAGCAGGTGGTCAGCCCAACACTGGGCGTGAACTCGGCACGTTCGCGTATCTCCTCCTCGGTTGGCAGCATTATACAATCATCGTCAATATCCTCGCTGTCCACATAGGCGGGCTGCTGTCCGTGCTCCATGCTGGCCCGTTGCTGCACAATGTTGTCGCTGTTGCGTCGAAACGAATCCTCTGTCTTCCGCAGAAAGTTGTACAGGGCCACACAGCCCAGGACCACCTCGCCGATGTGCTTCTCGCTGACGCGCAGAGGCTGCGCCAGAATGGGAAATATATTGCACAAAATGCGCATTGTTTGCTCCGCATGAGCGTTGACCTGTTCCAGGGCCTCGTGCACGGCACTGTCTTTGGGCAAGTGGCGTGTGCTGACCAAGTAGGATGTGCTGGGCAGCACAGCATCCCCAGCCAGATAGTAACCCGCCGTCTGTGTCGTCTCCAGGGCGAGCATCTTTTGCTCAATCCACTCAACGGCAGTGGTCTGGTTATAGATCTCATTTGGTCGCGTATTCGCTGCCCGCTCCACCTTCACATACTGGAAATTGTTGTCCGCATCGACAATGGCCGTGAAGATGATCGCTGCAGCCCGCTTGCGATCGTCGCTGCTGAGACTGTTGTTCTGCTGCAGTTGAATGCTGCGCATGAAGAGATTGCCCACACAGTGGGGCATGTTGTGTTTGCGTTCCATGTCGGTGGCTGCGGTGCGCCACTGCTCATCAGTCTTTGGTAGTGTCACGTATTGGTCCTTGAGGTGCTCATAGAAGCCCAGACAGATATTGGCAATCATTTCGTTTATCACAAATTTCGAGGCACGGAAGCAGTAGTTTCGACAAGAATGCACTTCACCTGCAACGATTTAAATGGGTTATCAACGTGATCTACAGATATACATGAATATATACACATTTATATATTCTATAGTTATTTAGATACTGCAAATGTTTCTACTGCTTCTGCATTTCAGATAATCACAACCGGACGTAGTTGCACGTAGTTTTGCAGCCTCAACACACACCCACACACACACACGCGCAGAGCCGTAGATAGGTGTGTGTGTATGTGTTTTTTTAAACTGGGTCATGCTTACCCGTTGCCAAATACTTGAGCGTTATGGCCAGACGTTCCTCCGCACTGAAGGACTTCTTCTTGCGCTGCGGCGCATACTGGCTAATGATGGGCTCCAGTTTCTGTACCAGATAACGAAACTGGCTCTCGGTTATGGCTAGGAAGTAATTCAAATGATAGCACTCGTCCTTGCGCGACTGCAGCTCACTGAGCAAGTTCTCCTTGCTCAGGAATTCCGATTGATTCTTTCGCAGCCACTCCTTGGTCCATTCCAGTCGCCGCCGTGTGTTCAATATGCCAGCCAGGTCGAGTGCGCTGATTTTCGATGTCTGTGGCCGTGAAAGTACCGATGTACGTGCCGCACCACCAGCGCCACCACCAGCAACCGCTGCAGCACCTCCGCCACCCACAGTATTTAGTGCATGTGCATCGTTGCGTTCCGCACCAGGGGCGTTGGCAGGAGCGACGCCGCCGCTGCCATTGTTGCCGTTGCCATTGCCATTGTCCTGCGTGACCCCGATTGCAACGGCCACGCCCACGCCCACCTGATGACTGCCAACTGAAGCAGCAGCAGCGGCAGCAGCAGAGGCTGGGACGCTGCTGCGATTCACATTCGTGCCACCGTCGCGCTCGCGCAACACGCCAATTACCTTTAGTTTGATTTTGTCCATTCCCTGGAATTAAATTGATAAAATGAAATCGCAATTGGAATTGGAATTGAAAACAGAATTGGAATCGGAATTGGACACAAACATTTATAATGTGCATATCATCAAAACAACAAGCAAGAACAGTTCGTCAGCTCCTCGTCCCACGTTTTACACGTTCCTGCCCCGCCCCGCCCGTGTCGAGCACTCGCCCTCGTGTACAGGGTTGTCGCAGACCTGTGCGCTTGCTTGTTTTTGTCTATATATATGTGTGTGTGTGTGCGTGTCTGTGTTTGTTACTATGTATGTATGAGTGTGCGTGTGTCTCGTTTTGTGCAACAAATCGATTTTTACTCACCCTCACTCTACGCTGCGTCGAACTGCCTTTCGCTGCCTCTGCTGCTGCTCCCGTTCCTTCGTCTCCGTTTCCGTCGTCGTCGTCGTCGTTGTAGTCGCCGTCGCTGTGTGTATAACCAGTTTCGTTCTTTGAGGGGAACACAGTTGGGCTGTTGTATAATTAGAATTATTTGCTGAAATTCTTCTGCGTTCGTTTGTTATCTCAATCTTGAATTGATTTCACAAATTTGCACGTAGATTTTAGCTATGCATCTGTCATCTGCTTTCTTGGCTTCTTTCTGCTCTGCTCTGCTCAACACGAAATGCGACAGCAACAACGACGACGAACTTCAGATTCAGATTTGGTCAGCTCTTTCATAGCCTGTTTTGTGCGTTCAAATATTTTATATTTGTCGTTCGTTCACTTCTGTTGCGTTGCGCTGCAATTATTTTCCCAATAGCCACATTTTTCTTAATTTTTTCACTGTGCTGTTGCCTTTTTTCCAATTTTCTATTCTATACGCACGAAGTATTGCTTGCTCGCTTCGTCTTGCTGCTTCGTCAGCTGTTGCTTTCGTCGTCAGCTGTAAATGTGTGACGGCCAGAGTTGTCGAGCTGCCTGCGGTACACTGCGGAACTAGTTCATTGCTTGCAGTAGGCAACATGTGAAGAACGCCATCATTTGCATGAAAATAATAAAATAAATAACTTTAATTTAATACAACTACGATAATAAAAAAATGTTCTTCTGCATATGTAAAATGAAATAAGAGTGGTTTTGTTTCCAACTCTGTTTGGCTTTGGTTATGTAACATTTGTTTTCTCTACATAGTTTTTTTGAATTTTCAGTATTTTTGTATATTACAAATACTTGTTTTGCTATCGATGTTGTGAAATCGATTACTATTTATTGCCCATATCATCCCTTCTAATAATCGATTACATTTCTATCTTAACGAATTTTAACGGAAACAAATCCATTATTAGTTACAAAATATTGCAACATCCACTTCAAGTATACCAAATACTAATTCCCATGTTCCTTCACCCAGTTAAAAGATAAGTTGGCATTTTATTAAGCATTTTATTTGGTTATTCATACGCGTGTGGTTTACAATACAAATAATGTTTTAATTTAATTTGCTGTATGTTTTCAACACAAATATTATTATTATATTTATTACCCATTACGCTGGCGATGCTAAAACTTTGAAATCTTGTAATACGTAATAATAATTTGAATACACTGCAAGATGTGCATTACGAAAATTAGTATAAAGTACAAGTACTTAGTATATGTTGTTTTTGTTGTCTCTTTCATATGCTGCGGCTTCATTGTTTGTTTGTATGTATGTTGGTGTGTATTTTAAATTTTATCTATGCATTTTGTATGTTTATTGTATATATTTATGTATGTATGTATGTATATTTCTCATTAAAATATGCAAGCGTAAAAATTTGCTTGGTTCTTGTAAAAAATGAGACTTTAAAAGCATTTCACTTCCCAGGCCTTCACTACTCTTGCTCTTTATATCTGCACTTGTATATTTTGCTTAAATTAAACTACAATAATAAGCGATTTATTTATTTAATACGTACATATAAGTATAACTACATCGAAATGAAAAGCAAAAGATTTAATTCTTCATCAATTACAACGCGGTTAGCACAAAAAGTTAATTTTTCTTGCTTTTTTTTCTCGTTTTTTTTTTCATTCATAAATTTTTATATTTTAAAGCCAATTATAGAAAATGCGAAACATCTAATTGTTGCCATATTCAATATCAATTTTGCGATTTATAGTTTTTATAAACATATAAAATATATATATATTGGATTTAAAAACTCATGTATGCATTTGAAATTCATTTAAAATGTTAATATATTGATGAAAAAATCCAATCCCGAAGTTTCTAATTTATCATATCGTAAATCGTTAATATAGGTTGAGTCATGTCCAAGTTGGTGTCACATGTTGAGTTGGTGATGTCGTCGTTGGTGTTCCATTCGGTTTCTAATGGTCATTGATCTTATCGGAGTATTGCGATGTTATCCTTAGTAGAACATCTTGTCTGTAATAATATTTATGTAGAAGGTAAAAGAACAGTTGAGAGAATATTCAAATCAAGCTGTGGCTAGGCGGTACGTTTCTCTGTCAAAGTTGAGCTCTTCTGCTTTTTAATTAAGATAAAATCAGAAACGTAAATTATAATGAAAAATAAAGCTTCGAAGCCTTGCCTTGATATGCTTACCTAGCCGAATATTCTTAGTCATTGTTCAAGCCCTTTTATATTATTTATTCTCCACTTGTCATCCTTACTGGCGTTGCTGTTGTTGTTGTTGTTGTTGCTGCATCTTATGATCTTCATCCTCAACGACTGTGGACTCGTCATGCGACCAAAAACTGGCCGACATCTGTGACGAGGACATACCACCCACACCAGGGAACGAATCCTCCATAAGCGTACTTGAAGCACAACTGGTCACGCTACCGGACATTTGAGAGTTTCCAGCACTGGTCTGATACGTGGCCGTGGTGCCCGCCGAACTCGTGGTTTGCTCAATGCACAGATTCAGTGAGTCTACGGATATATCCTTCGACATGGTGCTTTGGTCCAGGGGCAACTCTTGAATTCCAGTGCCACCCGAGACAGTCGTTGTAGTTATTACACGAGTTACGGTGTGTTCCTGTCCATCGGCATCTGTACTAGTGGTTGTAGTCGTCGTTGTCGTAGTCAAACCATCTCCCAGTGTCACTCCACCACCACTGACAAACTTGGACATAAGATCCAACTGCTCATCCCCGAAAGATTCGATGCTCTCCTGCCGCGAGTGCCGCTTGTCGATTTCCAGTGAATCAATGTCCGATCGTGTAGTCGCATCCTTTGAAATATCGAAGCTCTCGATGCTGCTGGTCATCATGTCATGGCTCCTGATCTCCATGCTATCAATACTATCCTTTTCCGAATCCTGGCTGTCAATCTTTGATTTTGTATCCACTTCAGAGGTCGTTACTTCAGTAACTTTGACTCCCTTCGATTCGAAGTCCTCTCGGTCCAGTTTTTGCTTGAGCAAAAGTTCCAGGTTTTCTGATTGGCCATGGCTTGGCACCACCTCGGTGCGGGTAACGGTGCGCGTTACTTTGGTGACCACCACATTTCCCGCGGCTCCATTGTCACTGCCATTCGACTTGTTGGACTCGTCGGACCTTGAGAGCATTGCTGCCTCCTCCTTAGCCTTGATTTCAATGAGATGGGCTTCGATGCACGCATTCTCTAGACCTTCGAAATCTTTTAAGCTGGAAATGGATACATCATCGCCGGGTGCTGTTCCACTGGCACTGTGCCGCACCACATAGCGACGAGTAAAGCTTCCATTGCTGGAGTCTGTAGAGCCCTGGTGGGTTCGGTTTCGATTCTCTAGGGAAATCGCCTGTTCCAAGGACTCGAACTCCTGCAGGCTGCTCATCGAGACGTCGTCGTGCTCGCCGCGAGAATGATAGCGACGCGCTGCCAGATCGTATTCCGGAGTACTTGAGAAGGAGTCTTTGAAACTGCTGATGCGACTGCTGCCCACCTCAAATTCTCCATCCTCCTCTTTAATGTCCTCCAGCACAGCTCCTGTTAAATCGTAGGGATAGCGCAGTTGTGTATCCGACAGCTGCATCTCGACCCAACGCTTATTGGCCGCCGCTGTATCGCTCGAGTCGCTTTCCTCTTGCTGCTCACTGCTGCTGCTGGCTCCAGTCGGAGGACTTTCCTCGAACTCGAAGTTCAGGTCATCCTTGTATAGCTGTGAGCCGAGTTTGGGATCAGCTGGGGCCGATTTGATGATGATTTTTTCCACATCTTCATCGTGTTTTTGTTCATATTTGGTTGGCTTTATTTTAATGCTCTTGCCACCGAGATCTACCTCATTAGCCTCCTTGGCAACTTCTTCGATGATGACGAACTCATCGGATATATCGGGCTGTTCAACCATTTCGAAGGAGTCCGGTGAATCGGCCGCTCTCTGGTCATCGTAATCGGCTCCAACTTCAGCACGCTTCAGTTCCTCGAGTTTCTGCCTGTACTGTTCTTGTACACGTCGTTGGAAGTCGAGCTCTTTTTCTTCCGCTTTCGCTTTTTGATACATCTCCGCGTCGCTGGCCTTGTTAAGTTCCTCTTCGGTTCGCACCTTATACAGTAACTTCTCTGGGTAATCATCGGCTTCCTCTTCTATTGGCGACTTAATATCCTCGGTTACCATAATGTCGGGTATGTTGGAATAGTCATGCATGTTCTGCGACGGGCGACGTTCTTCAATCATCGCTGCTTCGGCCTCTAATTCTTCTGAGTCGTCTTCAACAATGACTTCAGCTACCAGTTGAGATGGTGTAAATGGACGCTTCTCTAGCTCGGCACTGTGATCCATTTCTGCCGCAGCCTGTTTCCTCTTCTTGTTCTTTCGCTCTTTCGGCGAGCGGAATTGGCGAGCATATTCGGATTCATAGGGATCAGTATCTGACTCGCTCTCAGATTCCTTTCCTTCACCAGGCAATGGTGCATCCTTGTCCAGGTTCTTCAAGGCATCGCCCGAAATGGTTGTACTCTCCGTGCGCTTGTGGCCTCGTCGTTTCGATTCACCACCAGGCGGTGTGCTGGCATTCGAGTCCTGGGGCGAGTGCTCTTTGCTCTCCATCTCCAACACAAAGGTATCTTCTGGCAATGATGAAGATGCCAAAGGCTCATCGTGACCATATTGGAAACCCTCAATGCCGGTTAATGATGACGAACCAGCCGATCCAATAATGTCCTCAAAGTTTTCCACGACAGTATCAATATTTGATGTACTGGACATGCTGACAGACAGTATGCTTCCTTCATCCAAGCTTGATGCCAATTTCGACTCGTCAATTGATCGTCGGGTGTCGCCGTGATAGAGGAGAATATCTTCACCGCTCTCTCTGGGACTGTCTATCTTGACTTCCTTCTCTTCAATGGGGTATGAGAGTCCCCAAGTGCGTTCGGCTTCTTTCGGCTTAGGAGATTCTTCTATTTGAATGGCTTCAACTGATTGTTGCTGAGGTAAAATGTCGGATTCGGTTTTGGGCTTGAAAATCATTTCCTGGGAGCGCTTCATCAAACTCTGCTGTTCTGTAGTAGGATAGGAAGAAGCTGCCATGTCTAGGCTTTCATCGCTTTCATCGTCATCTGCACGTAGATCATGCAAACGTGCCATTTCTTCAGCCTCCAATGCGTCTGCTTCTGTTGATGATGCTACCAAAGTTTCCGACAACTCCGAGACATCAATGCTCGCCAGGTTGGCAGAGGTCTCCGATTGGGAATCCAAGCTGCGCATGCTTTCATGAGAACTAATAGATTTGCCACTGCTGCTGCCCAGGGTGCTTACAGCACTGACGTATTCGGTGCCATCACGACATGTAGAAGAAAATTCCCGGGCAGTCTGGTATTCGCTCGACGTGCCAGTTCCGGTGAGCAAGTTCTCCACATCCGATGAAAGTGGTCGACTCTGAGTTTTATCAAAGCTCTTTGGATAGCTCTCACTTGAGCTTGAATTATCCACGTCAGGAATGGACCAACGATTTGTGGACTCGGGTGAAGCATCTGTTTTAACACGGTGTACTACCAAGTCAACGGGCTTGATACTTTGATCCGAAACAACTTCTTCGAATGCACTTGCTGTCGATTTATCAGTGGCGACTTCTTCGGTGACTAATGAAGCTGTGGCCAATTTTTCTGTGTAATAATCCTCCATTGAACTAAAGTCTTCGGCAGTTTCAGTTGAAATAAATCCAAGGGAGCCTTGTTCTTCTTTTGCCAGATGTTCTTCCATGGAACTAAAATCTTCAGCTGTGCCTGTTGAGACAAATCCTAGAGAGCCATGATCATCGCGGCGGTCCACTTGGCCAAATACGTCCCTAGCATAATGAGCCATTGCAGCTTGTTTGTTCAGAGTTTCCTTGATTGTGGTATCGAAAAGACCTTCTGGTGGTTGGGTACTATCTATTGAGGAGGCTTGATGTTCGGGTATGCCTATAAACGAGGACAAGTCCTCGCTTTCAGCTCCTGTTACCATAGCGTGAGACAATTCTGGGAGATCAAATTCTTTTTTTGCTGCGTCCACAGACTCCTGAACTTCAGCGATAGGTTCATTAACCGCTTTCTTCTCAATTACGCTCTTTTTCTCAGATTCTTGTGGCTGCTGTGGAGAATGGACTACTTTGGACTTGCCAGCACCGGGAATTTCCTTTTCTGAGGTCTCCCACTCACTTTTCTCCAGTGGCAATTCGAAGTTTTGTGGCTTCTCAGCAATTGTATTGACTATTTCGGGAATTTCTTTGCTTGATTCATCAGGATCATCACTGCTTGAAGGTGCCACTTCTATGACAGCTCGTCCACTGGATCCCGTCGACGTGGTAAGGCTCTCTTCAGTGGTTACCTTAGAAAGCTTTGCATCGGTGGATTTTTCTTTGTCAGCATTTTCGAATTCGAGTAGATCATTTCTAGTTTCAGAACCTTGCCTCACTATTTTGCTATCGAAACCAACGGGCTCATCGGGTTTCATTGTTACATACTCCTTGAATGCATCAGCAGCTTCGTCGGAGTCAACAGAGAGCTCCTTCATCAGTGGTATGTCCTTGGCTTCGATAAACATATCGGTTTTAGGTTCTTCATCCTGAGGTGTTAGACCAGGCGACTTTGTTGAGGTTTTAATTATAACATTGCGACTCGATTCGCCAATGTAAAAACTAGTCGCCTTTTCAGCACCCTCTGATTTTTCAGTATCTGCATCATCAACCGATATCTCACTGGTTGGCTCGAAGCTTTCCGTCCGATCCTCTGAGGCAGTTGTGGTTGCTGTTGTTGTGACAACATCGCGTAGCTGAGACCGAATAGATAACTCAGTCGAGGGCTCGTCCGTTTTCGACAGCTCCTCTGTAAAATCTAAGCTACGCAGGCTAATGCTATCGGACTGCTCTCCTAAAGCAGCTAGGTTCTCAAATTGATCGGAGTGCTTGATAGGAGCACGTGGCTTCGGAACTGGTGTTGCGGCGTCGATGCTTATATCGATTGGTAAATCGGGTTGTTGCACTTGAGTTGGAATGGTAGTGCTGTCTGTGCCTTCTGAGATGGATACGGAGGCGGATACGGAGACGGGGGAGCTTGCTTTGAGTACGCGAGGTTTTGGTGTGGGCGTGTCGTGGCTGGTGGTCGTGATTGTATTGCTATCGATTACCGTTTCAGCTGCTGCCCCTGTTGTTGTTGTTGTTGTGGCAACAGTTGAGGATGGTATGGAAGTGGTATCAGTCGAGATTGGAATATCGCCGCCTGTTTCTACAAAACAATAGGTGTGAAAATAAAAGCAATTTTAACAGTGTTGCGAAAGTCGAAAACAGAAGATGAGGAAGAGAGAACAAAAGTGTACAATAGCAAGAGGAGAAGGAGGAACAGAACAAGGTGATTGGGTAGAGAGCATACGAATAAGTATGGATTCGAGTTGTTAGTATAGAGCAAGAGTAGATAGTTGTGGATGTGGATGAGTTGGAAGGCGATGGTGATCGTTACACATGTTAATATGAGGTTGACATGCAAACAAGTATACATATATGTGGGTTATTTGAACAAAATTGAACAATTGAAAAACAAAAACTAAATGCAATTAGAGCTCAACTCGAACAAAAAGTATTTTCGTTTTATCATAGGCCGCCATTTCATTGATTACAATAGTCAGCATTAAGATAATGTAAATCAAAACGAACGCTGTACATTATACATATAGATTTTGTATTCAGGATCTACACAAGTCACCAATAGAAGGCTTTACAAAGCAATTTAGTATATATGGTACGTATAAAATAATAGATTCGATTAGGTGTTGCTATTTGCTATAAACTAGAAGCTATTTACTGATGATACCTGTGGTCAATTCTTGTATATCATTGTCGGGCGTTAGCTGATTCTGTGCCATATCGGCCATTGTGTTCGTTGTGGGCGATACACTGTCGTCCCAACTGAGCTTGGAATATTCGCCCTGCAGGGCACTTATCTCGTCCTCCTGCACAACCGTCTCGAACGCCTCATCGAACTGGGCGGTCACATCATCTACGTCAGCGGATAGCTTTTCGATCTTATGCTCGATACGTCTAGTACGCACTTCCGATTTATCTTCGACTTCACTAGACACTACATGATCTTTTGGGATGACATACGTGGGGACATGATCGTCGGGAGCAAAGCAAAGAATACAGGAGAACAAGGTTACAACGGACTAAACGATACTAGGGTCCTAGGGTTCCTAGCTTCTATACGCTATTATATCCACTAACCCAGATTGCTTGGCATTAAATTATACCTTTACCTTTTGCTGTGGATGATGTTTCAGCAACATTTGTCAGAGATTGCGGCTGATGTTGCTGTTGCTGCTGCTGCTGGAACTGTGTAGTAACTGTTGTTGCTGTTGTAGTTGTTGTAGCTGTTATGTTTTGGGCATGCAAGGGTAAATGTGGAATGTGCTCGTCGGTAAAACTCATATTATCATCGAATGATTTGCCGGACATGGACTCAATGGTTGGCGACTTGATGACATCAACGCCCGCAATATCGTCGCATGTTATGGCATAGTTTTCACTCTCAGAATTATATTCGTGCTTTATGAAATCGTGCCCATTGGGCTGCTCCCCATGGCTTTCAATGAAATCAACACTCTCTTCGAGCACGTTATCGACTAGAATTTTGGCTTCCTCGCGAATGCGTGCCACAAGATCTTCGCCATCATCACCTTCAACTTCACCAACATTAACATCACCTGTAAAATAATTGCACATTTTCATTTGTAGACAGATAGTTTAGAATAGATTTGCAAGCTTGGAAATCATGAACGGCATGAGAAGCGTATTGATTAAAGAACGAGTGAAATGTGCAACATTTTTATGATGGTTTTAAATGCGGTGATATTTGGTGATGTGAGCGTAATCTTATAGCAGCATGTTCTATAATATATATCAAGGTGAATCGCATAATAACTTGTTGTTCTCAATGAGCTTTAATTGCATTTGGTTAAAAAATAATATAAACAATCATTAACAATATATACTATGTATTTGTTGAAATTATTAATGAAGCGCTTTAGCAAATATGATTGCGCAAAACTATGAAAAGTAAAAATGATTTATATATCGTACTTCGAAAATCGTTTAACTTACCAAATTGCTCGGAAATCTTTACTGTTTGCTGAGTGGATGGTCCGATGGTAGTTTTTGTAAGGCCTTCTGCAAATGAATAAGCTGGAAATAAGTAACGATCTCAAGAAGTTGGAAAATAACATAAAGTTAGCCTAGAGGCAAGTATTATTATATACTACAAATGAAAAGTGTAACGAACCGAAAACATAGATTGAAAGTAAGGACGAAACGGAAACAGACTCCAAAGATCTTTTTGGTTAGCTCTAGTTACTAAATACTTATTAGAACATGTTAGTCGAACGACGCTTAGGTGATTATCATTAGTTGTTGTTAGTATTAGTAGTACGGGGCACAGAATTAAGGCAGACAGTAGCTAGATTTATATTCAGGCATTTAGTTGCTTTGTTGTGTGTGGCAAAAACTTTAACGAAAATTTAGTACTTATGTATGTATTATGTTAATTCTTGGGTTTACTTACAATATTGCTTGAGTGTGTATTTTTGGTTATCGATTGGATATTAGGTTAAGTATCATGTGTATTTGTGTAAATTATGAACTATTATTTCGGTTGTTTTCTTATTTATTGGTTGGCAAATTTAGTAGTAGTTGAACTGATTCTACAGATACTAATTGCCTCCTCTGGCAACAGACTCGTCGGATTCAACGTATTCCACATCGGTATGGGCATCTCGGATCACACTCTTTATGTGCTGCTTCTCAGCCTCGGCGTCGAAAGCTCTGCCGCTTCTCTCGTGTACGACAGTGTAACTCTCATTCATCATTTCATTAAGTTCTTTGCTGTTACTGTTGGCTACCTGGATGGCTGGTGGCTCCAGTAAATCCTCAGCGTCTGACGGCAGCTGCACATCCTCGACATCCGTGTTCTGCTGACTTATGGCGTCGTCCTTGAGCAAACGTTTGTGGAGTGGTAGTAACTTTGGATGGCCGCAAGTTTTCTTGGGAATATCGCCTGATGGTAACGAACCCTCGGAGGCATCGGATACATCGTCGGTGGAAATATCTTCGGCATCGGTTAGTTTATCGGATCTTTGAGATTTGGCTTGCCGTTTTAGTTGTTCAACTCGTTTAACACCGAGTGGCATCTCGCCTTCGCTTAGGTCCATGTCCTCTACGTCGGTTATGCCCTCCTCTTTGGGCTTGAGCACATCTAATAACTTGTTCTTTCCCTTGCTTAGAGTTCGTGTCTTCAACTTCTTGCGACGATTGGTACCGGCTACGAAGATTTCTTCTACATCAGTGACAGATTCGGCATTTGAGAGCACTTCTAGTCTCTTATTTTGTTGTTGTTTCAATAGCTCATTTGAAACAATGACCTCATTCTCGATTAACCCTGCAGCACCCACAGCCAGCTCCTCGGCAAGAGATGGATTTGTACTCCAGTCTTCGGGGCACGAGTAATCTTCGGAATCGGTATGAGTAACATCCTTTAGGTGATTATATATTCCAAACTCATAGTTTTTGTTCATAGGCATCACGTTGGTAATGGTGTCGCCATATTTATCTTCCTTAAGTTCAACCACTTCGCGATGTGGCAACGGCAGAACCTCGGGTGAAACAGTAATTGCTTCGGGTATAGCGCTAGATAATGAGAGATCGTCACAGTACATATCTTCCACATCGGTTAAACAAGTGCCATCATCACCAGGTGCTAGAATTATTGCTCTCGGAATGGGCTGCTCTTCGTCTTCTTCGTTGTCAAAGCTATCTTCGGCTGCTGAGTCATCAATGCCTTCAACGTCAGTTAGTACCTCCTCGGGTTTTGCAGCAACTTGCAAGAAATATCGTTTCTCAGTGTAAAGAAACGTTGACTTCGAATTTCTGCGAGGCTCTCCACTTGCACTAACAAAGGCAACGTCTATGGGAGGTAGGCTGGCATCACTTATGCTAGCACTTTTACCGGCGGCGCCTCCAGACTCCGATTCGGTTCCAGAACAGGCTATTTGGCATACCTCTTCGCTGCCACTGCCGGATACCATGAGTACCTCATCCTCAGACATGCCGCGGACGTGGCCTCCAATGCCAGCACAATCGGAAAGAGCAGATGCCAAATCGCTTATATCGCTGATAACAGAAACGTCCTCATAATTGTCAGAGTCATCTTCGTGCTTTTCACCGTCGGCGATGTTGACGCGCCCTTGATCACCAACAGCAGTGTCCAGATCAACGCACACCGACTTCTCGCAGCCACATTCTACCTCAGAGTCAGTATCATAGTCTTCACAGTCTGTTAGGTAGTCGGCCAGCCCATTAAGGTTTTGTGCTTGCAAGAAGTTACCCGCCTTGATTTCACAACTTTCCTTGGCATCATTATCCATTACCTCCTGATTCTGCAATCCTTGTTGTAGGAATTCTCGTAGGGATAGTTTCAATTCCGGGTAAGCTTCACTCTTCGATTCATCATCGGACTCAGTGTCATAGTCTTCTACATCTGTGACATCGTTTTCGTCTCCTTTTTGCTTGGACTTCTCTTTTTTCTGAGTCACATTACCGGAGCCAAGCTGTGAGTTCTTAGGCTTTAGAACTTCGATCTGGCTATCGAAATCCTCAACGTCTGTTACCCCTCCCGCACCGCTGCGACCGTAGTCCATGTCGTTGCTATCGGAGTCATTTGAAGATAGGGATGAATCGGAGTGCTGCTCGGCAGTTACAGAGATAGTTGGTAGTTTTTTTGACATTTTGGTAGGTTTGTTATTCTGGGTTATATTTTATTATGGTTGTTAAGTATTGATTTTAGTTATTTGCATCAGCTATTTGTGGGAAATAAGTTAAAATTAAATTGAATAAAAGCATTTCGCAAATTTGGATCAATAAGAAAAGTTGCAATTGTTTCGATAATGCCCTAAGCATGATGGGTATCGCTCTAAGCTATGCCTTAAAAATGTATGATAGTGCTTTAAGCCTAGTTTTTATATATTAATTACCTTTTGTTGTGCTGCATTTCTCAGTCTCTTTCTTAAAACGACTCTCACTCACCGCCACAATGCTACTGCTATCAGCTTGCAGCTGCGACGAGGAATCAACCGCACTACCAGATGTCGATGAAGTAGTTTGGTACAGGTGTTGGTGCTGATGATGACGCCGCAAAGTCTCTTCGATCAGAGCCAAAGGACTACGGGTCGGTTTGGGGGAACCAGGACTGGCGGCCAAAAGACGCTCGGGATCACCTGCACCGAACATTGGTAGTGCAACAGAGTCAGAGAGACTGGAATCGGTGGTATCGATAAAGCTGACATCAAATTCGTTTACGCAGCGCTGGGGATCGTTTGTAGATTGGGGACGTATGCCCATGGCCATGTGGTGCTCAACATCGAAATCGGGCTGGCGGTAGACTACTTCTAAGGGCTTGTCGGGACCAAACGTCTTAGTGAAAACCTCGCTGGTTAGCACCTTGCGACTGTTGCTGCCGCTACCAGAAGATGATGAGGTAGAGCTTTTTGTACTATCACTTGATTTAATGGAACGTATAGTTATCACCTCGGAGTCGTCATCAACATGCACGGTGCTAACCGCGCCGATTGTAGCCGTCGGCTCCTTGTGTACTCGAACAGTTGAAGTCGATACAGTGCCGGTTAACTGCTTCTCCGAGATCTTCAAATTGGTCTTCTCTTTGTCAGTCTTGCGACTGACCAACACAGAACGTACGCTGCGTCGAGTGCTGTTCGATGAGCCACTGGCACTGGTACTGCCACTAGCTGTAGTGCTCGATTCGTTCATAGTATCCTTCATCTGCTTTTGGAGTTTGGGTTCAATGGAACTACGCACTTGTTTCGTGGTCGTTGTTGTGCTGGTCCTAGTGCTTCCGTCGCTCGCTTTGCTTATTGTTCTCTTAACGGTTTTCTTATTGTCTACCTGAGGTTTTGAAATGGTATCATCACTTTTATTGCTTAGCTTATTTGAAGTTCTTGTTACGGAAGACAAGCTAATTGGAACTTTAGTGCGTTGCATAGTTGTTGCTTTTTTTTGTAGCTTTTTGTTGTCGGCTTCTATGGAAGTTCTGTAGGCAATGGATGTAGTTACATTAGCTGATTGTGTCTTCATGCTTTTAGTTATTTGGCTCTTGGAGCCTATCACTTTTGCTTCTTTATTCTCTTTAGATGTCTGCCTCTTGTAAAGGCGTTCTGTACTTTTTAAAGTCTCCTTACTTTTGCTCTGGGAACCTCTGTTTTGTTTTTGATCTGTTAGTGTGTTTTTTGTCAAGGCACTTGGCGTATTCTTTGTTGTATTGTATGTGCTTTTTCGAATGTTTTGTGGTGGGGCTGGCGATTTGGGTGGTCCTGGCGATTTAGTTGGAGCCGGTGTCGTGCTACGACTTTCGTTCTCGGCATAAAGGCCATAACGCATGCTGTGAGCCAAAGTTGGCTGCATATATCTGTGTGTGGTAGACGGAGTTGGAGTTTTTGCGCGGCTCTCTTGTGTTGAAAAGGCAGTGGTTTTAACTGAAATCTCCCGTTTCTGCTTTACGCTAACGACCTTTTTTTGTTTGGTTACATCTTTTATTGACTTTGTGGTTGTTATAGTTGAAGCTTTTGTGGTTTTCGGTAGTGGACTTTCCGATCGAGTTTTTGTATTGTATGGAATCCTTGTAACATCTGTCTTTACTCTCGGTCTTGGAGTTGTAGAGCGACTATTCTCGCCTTGAGTGTGACTTTCGTAAAATATTGAACTAGATGCTGGACTTGCAGACCTCTCAAAGTGAATTTCGCTAATAACACGGCTTGTAGCCGATGCCGAACTTGCTGTTGTCGAAGTGGAGCTTGTAACAGATCTTCTAGACTCTGTTTTCTTTTGCATTTTATATTTTTCTGTTGATGTTGGCAGTTTGTTTGACTCCTTGCTAACTAGTTTTATAGGCGTCACTTGGGGCACATTGGTTTTCTTTTGTATAAGTTTTGGTTTCTCCTTATTCTCAACTAACTTTTTACTGATTGGTTTTTTTGCTAATGTACTAGCAGGTTTTGAACCTACTTTTTTTCCTGCATTCATTTTATTTTCAGTGGTTTTAGTTAATTTCTTTACAGTAGAAACTTCATTCTTACTATCATCTAATTTGACAAAATACGCTATTGGACGAACTTCTTTAGAATCAGCATTATCTAGCGCTGGAATCTGCGAATCGTCAATTGGCATATTAATCTGATCAACATCACTTTTACCTATGATATATGCGCTTTTTAGTGTGTCTTCCACAATTTCCTCTACAGTTCGTTCGTTCTTAGAGACCTCTGTTACCACATTATCCTTACGACCTTTCTGCAACTGCGCACTTCTGAGAGTTTCGTTGACTATCTTAAATACCTCTTCATCACCAGCTCTTAACGTTTCTTCCACAATTTGTTGTACAGTTCTGGTATCAACGGATTCAAGGAACAAATCGGAATTTGAATTTTTTTCCGATTTCTCTGCAACTGGGAGTACAGGAGTGGTTGAAGGAATAGCCTTAGGAAGGGGTTTGTCTTGTGGCTTGACAATGTCGAATTCTCCATCACTTTCTTTGTCTAAGTATGCTACAGCAACTTTCTGAGATACATCACTGGGAGACTTGGGTTTCTCAATAGGTATAACTGAATCTGTAGGCAACTTGGGTCCTTCTTTGACATGTATTTCAACGGACTCACGAGATTCGGTCACAGAAGTGATAGAACTAGTAGTTGTCATTGCAGGCAGTAATGGAGTAGTCGAGGGAAGTGGCTTTATTTGAGGCTTATCAAATTCAACCTCATCCTCGCTCTCATCATCAGAATATTCTTTGGGAGTCTGCTTGGATGAATCAACTGGAGACTTGGGTTTCTCGTCTACTTTAGCAGGTGATTTATCGCCTACAATCGGTTTTAGAATATCTTCAACCTTTTGTGGAGATTTCTCTGCCACTGGGAGAAGAGGAGCTGTTGAAGGAATAGGCTGAGGAAGGGGTTTGTCTTGTGGCTTGACAATGTCGAATTCTCCATCACTTTCTTCGTCTGAATATACTTCTGCAACTTTCTGAGCTACATCACTGGGAGACTTGGGTGTCTCTATAGGTTTAACTGGATCTGTAGGCAACTTGGGTCCTTCTTTGACATGTATTTCAACGGACTCACGAGATTCGGTCACAGAAGTGATAGAACTAGTAGTTGTCATTGCAGGCAGTAATGGAGTAGTCGAGGGAAGTGGCTTTATTTGAGGCTTATCAAATTCAACCTCATCCTCGCTCTCATCATCAGAATATTCTTTGGGAGTCTGCTTGGATGAATCAACTGGAGACTTGGGTTTCTCGTCTACTTTAGCAGGTGATTTATCGCCTACAATCGGTTTTAGAATATCTTCAACCTTTTGTGGAGATTTCTCTGCCACTGGGAGAAGAGGAGCTGTTGAAGGAATAGGCTGAGGAAGGGGTTTGTCTTGTGGCTTGACAATGTCGAATTCTCCATCACTTTCTTCGTCTGAATATACTTCTGCAACTTTCTGAGCTACATCACTGGGAGACTTGGGTTTCTCAATAGGTTTAACTGGATCTGTAGGCAGCTTGGGTCCTTCTTTGACATGTATTTCAACGGACTCACGAGATTCGGTCACAGAAGTGATAGAACTGGTAGTTGTCATTGTAGGTAGTAATGTAGTAGTCGAGGGAAGTGGCTTTATTTGAGGCTTATTAAATTCAACCTCATCCTCGCTCTCATCATCAGAATATTCTTTGGGAGTCTGCTTGGATGAATCAACTGGAGACTTGGGTTTCTCGTCTACTTTAGCAGGTGATTTATCGCCTACAATCGGTTTTAGAATATCTTCAACCTTTTGTGGAGATTTCTCTGCCATTGGGAGAAGAGGAGTTGTTGAAGGAATAGGCTGAGGAAGGGGTTTGTCTTGTGGCTTGACAATGTCGAATTCTCCATCACTTTCTTCGTCTGAATATACTTCTGCAACTTTCTGAGCTACATTACTGGGAGACTTGGGTTTCTCAATAGGTTTAACTGGATCTGTAGGCAGCTTGGTTCCTTCTTTGACATGTACTTCAACGGACTCACGAGATTCGGTTACAGAAGTGATAGAACTGGTAGTTGTCATTGCAGGTAGTAATGGAGTGGTCGAGGGAAGTGGCTTTATTTGAGGCTTATCAAATTCACCCTCATCCTCGCTCTCATCATCAGAATATTCTTTGGGAGTCTGCTTGGATGAATCAACTGGAGACTTGGGTTTCTCGTCTACTTTAGCAGGTGATTTATCGCCTACAATCGGTTTTAGAATATCTTCAACCTTTTGTGGAGATTTCTCTGCCATTGGGAGAAGAGGAGTTGTTGAAGGAATAGGCTGAGGAAGGGGTTTGTCTTGTGGCTTGACAATGTCGAATTCTCCATCACTTTCTTCCTCTGAATATACTTCTGCAACTTTCTGAGCTACATCACTGGGAGACTTGGGTTTCTCAATAGGTTTAACTGGATCTGTAGGCAGCTTGGGTCCTTCTTTGACATGTATTTCAAGGGACTCACGAGATTCGGTCACAGAAGTGATAGAACTGGTAGTTGTCATTGTAGGTAGTAATGGAGTAGTCGAGGGAAGTGGCTTTATTTGAGGCTTATCAAATTCAACCTCATCCTCGCTCTCATCATCAGAATATTCTTTGGGAGTCTGCTTGGATGAGTCAACTGGAGACTTGGGTTTCTCGTCTACTTTAGCAGGTGATTTATCGCCTACAATCGGTTTTAGAATATCTTCAACCTTTTGTGGAGATTTCTCTGCCATTGGGAGAAGAGGAGTTGTTGAAGGAATAGGCTGAGGAAGGGGTTTGTCTTGTGGCTTGACAATGTCGAATTCTCCATCACTTTCTTCGTCTGAATATACTTCTGCAACTTTCTGAGCTACATCACTGGGAGACTTGGGTGTCTCAATAGGTTTAACTGGATCTGTAGGCAGCTTGGGTCCTTCTTTGACATGTATTTCAACGGACTCACGAGATTCGGTCACAGAAGTGATAGAACTGGTAGTTGTCATTGTAGGTAGTAATGGAGTAGTCGAGGGAAGTGGCTTTATTTGAGGCTTATCAAATTCAACCTCATCCTCGCTCTCATCATCAGAATATTCTTTGGGAGTCTGCTTGGATGAATCAACTGGAGACTTGTGTTTCTCGTCTACTTTAGCAGGTGATTTATCGCCTACAATCAGTTTTAGAATATCTTCAACCTTTTGTGGAGATTTCTCTGCCATTGGGAGAAGAGGAGTTGTTGAAGGAATAGGCTGAGGAAGGGGTTTGTCTTGTGGCTTGACAATGTCGAATTCTCCATCACTTTCTTCCTCTGAATATATTTCTGCAACTTTCTGAGCTACATCACTGGGAGACTTGGGTTTCTCAATAGGTTTAACTGGATCTGTAGGCAGCTTGGGTCCTTCTTTGACATGTATTTCAAGGGACTCACGAGATTCGGTCACAGAAGTGATAGAACTGGTAGTTGTCATTGTAGGTAGTAATGGAGTAGTCGAGGGAAGTGGCTTTATTTGATGCTTATCAAATTCAACATCATCCTCGCTCTCATCATCAGAATATTCTTTGGGAGTCTGCTTGGATGAATCAACTGGAGACTTGGGTTTCTCGTCTACTTTTTTAGCAGGTGATTTATCGCCTACAATCGGTTTTAGAATATCTTCAACCTTTTGTGGAGATTTCTCTGCCATTGGGAGAAGAGGAGTTGTTGAAGGAATAGGCTGAGGAAGGTGTTTGTCTTGTGGCTTGACAATGTCGAATTCTCCATCACTTTCTTCGTCTGAATATACTTCTGCAACTTTCTGAGCTACATTACTGGGAGACTTGGGTTTCTCAAGAGGTTTAACTGGATCTGTAGGCAGTTTGGGTCCTTCTTTGACATGTATTTCAACGGACTCACGAGATTCGGTCACAGAAGTGATAGAACTGGTAGTTGTCATTGTAGGTAGTAATGTAGTAGTCGAGGGAAGTGGCTTTATTTGAGGCTTATTAAATTCAACCTCATCCTCGCTCTCATCATCAGAATATTCTTTGGGAGTCTGCTTGGATGAATCAACTGGAGACTTGGGTTTCTCGTCTACTTTAGCAGGTGATTTATCGCCTACAATCGGTTTTAGAATATCTTCAACCTTTTGTGGAGATTTCTCTGCCATTGGGAGAAGAGGAGTTGTTGAAGGAATAGGCTGAGGAAGGGGTTTGTCTTGTGGCTTGACAATGTCGAATTCTCCATCACTTTCTTCGTCTGAATATACTTCTGCAACTTTCTGAGCTACATTACTGGGAGACTTGGGTTTCTCAATAGGTTTAACTGGATCTGTAGGCAGCTTGGTTCCTTCTTTGACATGTACTTCAACGGACTCACGAGATTCGGTTACAGAAGTGATAGAACTGGTAGTTGTCATTGCAGGTAGTAATGGAGTGGTCGAGGGAAGTGGCTTTATTTGAGGCTTATCAAATTCACCCTCATCCTCGCTCTCATCATCAGAATATTCTTTGGGAGTCTGCTTGGATGAATCAACTGGAGACTTGGGTTTCTCGTCTACTTTAGCAGGTGATTTATCGCCTACAATCGGTTTTAGAATATCTTCAACCTTTTGTGGAGATTTCTCTGCCATTGGGAGAAGAGGAGTTGTTGAAGGAATAGGCTGAGGAAGGGGTTTGTCTTGTGGCTTGACAATGTCGAATTCTCCATCACTTTCTTCCTCTGAATATACTTCTGCAACTTTCTGAGCTACATCACTGGGAGACTTGGGTTTCTCAATAGGTTTAACTGGATCTGTAGGCAGCTTGGGTCCTTCTTTGACATGTATTTCAAGGGACTCACGAGATTCGGTCACAGAAGTGATAGAACTGGTAGTTGTCATTGTAGGTAGTAATGGAGTAGTCGAGGGAAGTGGCTTTATTTGAGGCTTATCAAATTCAACCTCATCCTCGCTCTCATCATCAGAATATTCTTTGGGAGTCTGCTTGGATGAGTCAACTGGAGACTTGGGTTTCTCGTCTACTTTAGCAGGTGATTTATCGCCTACAATCGGTTTTAGAATATCTTCAACTTTTTGTGGAGATTTCTCTGCCATTGGGAGAAGAGGAGTTGTTGAAGGAATAGGCTGAGGAAGGGGTTTGTCTTGTGGCTTGACAATGTCGAATTCTCCATCACTTTCTTCGTCTGAATATACTTCTGCAACTTTCTGAGCTACATCACTGGGAGACTTGGGTGTCTCAATAGGTTTAACTGGATCTGTAGGCAGCTTGGGTCCTTCTTTGACATGTATTTCAACGGACTCACGAGATTCGGTCACAGAAGTGATAGAACTGGTAGTTGTCATTGTAGGTAGTAATGGAGTAGTCGAGGGAAGTGGCTTTATTTGAGGCTTATCAAATTCAACCTCATCCTCGCTCTCATCATCAGAATATTCTTTGGGAGTCTGCTTGGATGAATCAACTGGAGACTTGTGTTTCTCGTCTACTTTAGCAGGTGATTTATCGCCTACAATCAGTTTTAGAATATCTTCAACCTTTTGTGGAGATTTCTCTGCCATTGGGAGAAGAGGAGTTGTTGAAGGAATAGGCTGAGGAAGGGGTTTGTCTTGTGGCTTGACAATGTCGAATTCTCCATCACTTTCTTCCTCTGAATATATTTCTGCAACTTTCTGAGCTACATCACTGGGAGACTTGGGTTTCTCAATAGGTTTAACTGGATCTGTAGGCAGCTTGGGTCCTTCTTTGACATGTATTTCAAGGGACTCACGAGATTCGGTCACAGAAGTGATAGAACTGGTAGTTGTCATTGTAGGTAGTAATGGAGTAGTCGAGGGAAGTGGCTTTATTTGAGGCTTATCAAATTCAACCTCATCCTCGCTCTCATCATCAGAATATTCTTTGGGAGTCTGCTTGGATGAGTCAACTGGAGACTTGGGTTTCTCGTCTACTTTAGCAGGTGATTTATCGCCTACAATCGGTTTTAGAATATCTTCAACTTTTTGTGGAGATTTCTCTGCCATTGGGAGAAGAGGAGTTGTTGAAGGAATAGGCTGAGGAAGGGGTTTGTCTTGTGGCTTGACAATGTCGAATTCTCCATCACTTTCTTCGTCTGAATATACTTCTGCAACTTTCTGAGCTACATCACTGGGAGACTTGGGTGTCTCAATAGGTTTAACTGGATCTGTAGGCAGCTTGGGTCCTTCTTTGACATGTATTTCAACGGACTCACGAGATTCGGTCACAGAAGTGATAGAACTGGTAGTTGTCATTGTAGGTAGTAATGGAGTAGTCGAGGGAAGTGGCTTTATTTGAGGCTTATCAAATTCAACCTCATCCTCGCTCTCATCATCAGAATATTCTTTGGGAGTCTGCTTGGATGAATCAACTGGAGACTTGTGTTTCTCGTCTACTTTAGCAGGTGATTTATCGCCTACAATCAGTTTTAGAATATCTTCAACCTTTTGTGGAGATTTCTCTGCCATTGGGAGAAGAGGAGTTGTTGAAGGAATAGGCTGAGGAAGGGGTTTGTCTTGTGGCTTGACAATGTCGAATTCTCCATCACTTTCTTCCTCTGAATATATTTCTGCAACTTTCTGAGCTACATCACTGGGAGACTTGGGTTTCTCAATAGGTTTAACTGGATCTGTAGGCAGCTTGGTTCCTTCTTTGACATGTATTTCAAGGGACTCACGAGATTCGGTCACAGAAGTGATAGAACTGGTAGTTGTCATTGTAGGTAGTAATGGAGTAGTCGAGGGAAGTGGCTTTATTTGATGCTTATCAAATTCAACATCATCCTCGCTCTCATCATCAGAATATTCTTTGGGAGTCTGCTTGGATGAATCAACTGGAGACTTGGGTTTCTCGTCTACTTTTTTAGCAGGTGATTTATCGCCTACAATCGGTTTTAGAATATCTTCAACCTTTTGTGGAGATTTCTCTGCCATTGGGAGAAGAGGAGTTGTTGAAGGAATAGGCTGAGGAAGGTGTTTGTCTTGTGGCTTGACAATGTCGAATTCTCCATCACTTTCTTCGTCTGAATATACTTCTGCAACTTTCTGAGCTACATTACTGGGAGACTTGGGTTTCTCAAGAGGTTTAACTGGATCTGTAGGCAGTTTGGGTCCTTCTTTGACATGTATTTCAACGGACTCACGAGATTCGGTCACAGAAGTGATAGAACTGGTAGTTGTCATTGTAGGTAGTAATGTAGTAGTCGAGGGAAGTGGCTTTATTTGAGGCTTATTAAATTCAACCTCATCCTCGCTCTCATCATCAGAATATTCTTTGGGAGTCTGCTTGGATGAATCAACTGGAGACTTGGGTTTCTCGTCTACTTTAGCAGGTGATTTATCGCCTACAATCGGTTTTAGAATATCTTCAACCTTTTGTGGAGATTTCTCTGCCATTGGGAGAAGAGGAGTTGTTGAAGGAATAGGCTGAGGAAGGGGTTTGTCTTGTGGCTTGACAATGTCGAATTCTCCATCACTTTCTTCGTCTGAATATACTTCTGCAACTTTCTGAGCTACATTACTGGGAGACTTGGGTTTCTCAATAGGTTTAACTGGATCTGTAGGCAGCTTGGTTCCTTCTTTGACATGTACTTCAACGGACTCACGAGATTCGGTTACAGAAGTGATAGAACTGGTAGTTGTCATTGCAGGTAGTAATGGAGTGGTCGAGGGAAGTGGCTTTATTTGAGGCTTATCAAATTCACCCTCATCCTCGCTCTCATCATCAGAATATTCTTTGGGAGTCTGCTTGGATGAATCAACTGGAGACTTGGGTTTCTCGTCTACTTTAGCAGGTGATTTATCGCCTACAATCGGTTTTAGAATATCTTCAACCTTTTGTGGAGATTTCTCTGCCATTGGGAGAAGAGGAGTTGTTGAAGGAATAGGCTGAGGAAGGGGTTTGTCTTGTGGCTTGACAATGTCGAATTCTCCATCACTTTCTTCGTCTGAATATACTTCTGCAACTTTCTGAGCTACATCACTGGGAGACTTGGGTGTCTCAATAGGTTTAACTGGATCTGTAGGCAGCTTGGGTCCTTCTTTGACATGTATTTCAACGGACTCACGAGATTCGGTCACAGAAGTGATAGAACTGGTAGTTGTCATTGTAGGTAGTAATGGAGTAGTCGAGGGAAGTGGCTTTATTTGAGGCTTATCAAATTCAACCTCATCCTCGCTCTCATCATCAGAATATTCTTTGGGAGTCTGCTTGGATGAATCAACTGGAGACTTGTGTTTCTCGTCTACTTTAGCAGGTGATTTATCGCCTACAATCAGTTTTAGAATATCTTCAACCTTTTGTGGAGATTTCTCTGCCATTGGGAGAAGAGGAGTTGTTGAAGGAATAGGCTGAGGAAGGGGTTTGTCTTGTGGCTTGACAATGTCGAATTCTCCATCACTTTCTTCCTCTGAATATATTTCTGCAACTTTCTGAGCTACATCACTGGGAGACTTGGGTTTCTCAATAGGTTTAACTGGATCTGTAGGCAGCTTGGGTCCTTCTTTGACATGTATTTCAAGGGACTCACGAGATTCGGTCACAGAAGTGATAGAACTGGTAGTTGTCATTGTAGGTAGTAATGGAGTAGTCGAGGGAAGTGGCTTTATTTGAGGCTTATCAAATTCAACCTCATCCTCGCTCTCATCATCAGAATATTCTTTGGGAGTCTGCTTGGATGAGTCAACTGGAGACTTGGGTTTCTCGTCTACTTTAGCAGGTGATTTATCGCCTACAATCGGTTTTAGAATATCTTCAACTTTTTGTGGAGATTTCTCTGCCATTGGGAGAAGAGGAGTTGTTGAAGGAATAGGCTGAGGAAGGGGTTTGTCTTGTGGCTTGACAATGTCGAATTCTCCATCACTTTCTTCGTCTGAATATACTTCTGCAACTTTCTGAGCTACATCACTGGGAGACTTGGGTTTCTCAATAGGTTTAACTGGATCTGTAGGCAGCTTGGGTCCTTCTTTGACATGTATTTCAACGGACTCACGAGATTCGGTCACAGAAGTGATAGAACTGGTAGTTGTCATTGTAGGTAGTAATGGAGTAGTCGAGGGAAGTGGCTTTATTTGAGGCTTATCAAATTCAACCTCATCCTCGCTCTCATCATCAGAATATTCTTTGGGAGTCTGCTTGGATGAATCAAGTGGAGACTTGGGTTTCTCGTCTACTTTAGCAGGTGATTTATCGCCTACAATCGGTTTTAGAATATCTTCAACCTTTTGTGGAGATTTCTCTGCCATTGGGAGAAGAGGAGTTGTTGAAGGAATAGGCTGAGGAAGGGGTTTGTCTTGTGGCTTGACAATGTCGAATTCTCCATCACTTTCTTCGTCTGAATATACTTCTGCAACTTTCTGAGCTACATCACTGGGAGACTTGGGTGTCTCTATAGGTTTAACTGGATCTGTAGGCAGCTTGGGTTCTTCTTTGACATGTATTTCAACGGACTCACGAGATTCGGTCACAGAAGTGATAGAACTGGTAGTTGTCATTGTAGGTAGTAATGGAGTAGTCGAGGGAAGTGGCTTTATTTGAGGCTTATCAAATTCAACCTCATCCTCGCTCTCATCATCAGAATATTCTTTGGGAGTCTGCTTGGATGAATCAACTGGAGACTTGGGTTTCTCGTCTACTTTAGCAGGTGATTTATCGCCTACAATCGGTTTTAGATTATCTTCAACCTTTTGTGGAGATTTCTCTGCCACTGGGAGAAGATGAGTTGTTGAAGGAATAGGCTGAGGAAGGGGTTTGTCTTGTGGCTTGACAATGTCGAATTCTCCATCACTTTCTTCCTCTGAATATACTTCTGCAACTTTCTGAGCTACATCACTGGGAGACTTGGGTTTCTCAATAGGTTTAACTGGATCTGTAGGCAGCTTGGGTCCTTCTTTGACATGTATTTCAACGGACTCACGAGATTCGGTGACAGAAGTGATAGAACTGGTAGTTGTCATTGTAGGTAGTAATGGAGTAGTCGAGGGAAGTGGCTTTATTTGAGGCTTATCAAATTCACCCTCATCCTCGCTCTCATCATCAGAATATTCTTTGGGAGTCTGCTTGGATGAATCAACTGGAGACTTGGGTTTCTCGTCTACTTTAGCAGGTGATTTATCGCCTACAATCGGTTTTAGAATATCTTCAACCTTTTGTGGAGATTTCTCTGCCATTGGGAGAAGAGGAGTTGTTGAAGGAATAGGCTGAGGAAGGGGTTTGTCTTGTGGCTTGACAATGTCGAATTCTCCATCACTTTCTTCGTCTGAATATACTTCTGCAACTTTCTGAGCTACATCACTGGGAGACTTGGGTTTCTCAATAGGTTTAACTGGATCTGTAGGCAGCTTGGGTCCTTCTTTGACATGTATTTCAACGGACTCACGAGATTCGGTCACAGAAGTGATAGAACTGGTAGTTGTCATTGTAGGTAGTAATGTAGTAGTCGAGGGAAGTGGCTTTATTTGAGGCTTATTAAATTTAACCTCATCCTCGCTCTCATCATCAGAATATTCTTTGGGAGTCTGCTTGGATGAATCAACTGGAGACTTGGGTTTCTCGTCTACTTTAGCAGGTGATTTATCGCCTACAATCGGTTTTAGAATATCTTCAACCTTTTGTGGAGATTTCTCTGCCATTGGGAGAAGAGGAGTTGTTGAAGGAATAGGCTGAGGAAGGGGTTTGTCTTGTGGCTTGACAATGTCGAATTCTCCATCACTTTCTTCCTCTGAATATACTTCTGCAACTTTCTGAGCTACATTACTGGGAGACTTGGGTTTCTCAATAGGTTTAACTGGATCTGTAGGCAGCTTGGTTCCTTCTTTGACATGTACTTCAACGGACTCACGAGATTCGGTTACAGAAGTGATAGAACTGGTAGTTGTCATTGCAGGTAGTAATGGAGTGGTCGAGGGAAGTGGCTTTATTTGAGGCTTATCAAATTCACCCTCATCCTCGCTCTCATCATCAGAATATTCTTTGGGAGTCTGCTTGGATGAATCAACTGGAGACTTGGGTTTCTCGTCTACTTTTTTAGCAGGTGATTTATCGCCTACAATCGGTTTTAGAATATCTTCAACCTTTTGTGGAGATTTCTCTGCCATTGGGAGAAGAGGAGTTGTTGAAGGAATAGGCTGAGGAAGGGGTTTGTCTTGTGGCTTGACAATGTCGAATTCTCCATCACTTTCTTCCTCTGAATATACTTCTGCAACTTTCTGAGCTACATCACTGGGAGACTTGGGTTTCTCAATAGGTTTAACTGGATCTGTAGGCAGCTTGGGTCCTTCTTTGACATGTATTTCAAGGGACTCACGAGATTCGGTCACAGAAGTGATAGAACTGGTAGTTGTCATTGTAGGTAGTAATGGAGTAGTCGAGGGAAGTGGCTTTATTTGAGGCTTATCAAATTCAACCTCATCCTCGCTCTCATCATCAGAATATTCTTTGGGAGTCTGCTTGGATGAATCAACTGGAGACTTGGGTTTCTCGTCTACTTTAGCAGGTGATTTATCGCCTACAATCGGTTTTAGAATATCTTCAACCTTTTGTGGAGATTTCTCTGCCATTGGGAGAAGAGGAGTTGTTGAAGGAATAGGCTGAGGAAGGTGTTTGTCTTGTGGCTTGACAATGTCGAATTCTCCATCACTTTCTTCCTCTGAATATACTTCTGCAACTTTCTGAGCTACATCACTGGGAGACTTGGGTTTCTCAATAGGTTTAACTGGATCTGTAGGCAGCTTGGGTCCTTCTTTGACATGTATTTCAACGGACTCACGAGATTCGGTCACAGAAGTGATAGAACTGGTAGTTGTCATTGTAGGTAGTAATGGAGTAGTCGAGGGAAGTGGCTTTATTTGAGGCTTATCAAATTCAACCTCATCCTCGCTCTCATCATCAGAATATTCTTTGGGAGTCTGCTTGGATGAATCAACTGGAGACTTGGGTTTCTCGTCTACTTTAGCAGGTGATTTATCGCCTACAATCGGTTTTAGAATATCTTCAACCTTTTGTGGAGATTTCTCTGCCATTGGGAGAAGAGGAGTTGTTGAAGGAATAGGCTGAGGAAGGTGTTTGTCTTGTGGCTTGACAATGTCGAATTCTCCATCACTTTCTTCGTCTGAATATACTTCTGCAACTTTCTGAGCTACATCACTGGGAGACTTGGGTGTCTCTATAGGTTTAACTGGATCTGTAGGCAGCTTGGGTTCTTCTTTGACATGTATTTCAACGGACTCACGAGATTCGGTCACAGAAGTGATAGAACTGGTAGTTGTCATTGTAGGTAGTAATGGAGTAGTCGAGGGAAGTGGCTTTATTTGAGGCTTATCAAATTCAACCTCATCCTCGCTCTCATCATCAGAATATTCTTTGGGAGTCTGCTTGGATGAATCAACTGGAGACTTGGGTTTCTCGTCTACTTTAGCAGGTGATTTATCGCCTACAATCGGTTTTAGAATATCTTCAACCTTTTGTGGAGATTTCTCTGCCATTGGGAGAAGAGGAGTTGTTGAAGGAATAGGCTGAGGAAGGGGTTTGTCTTGTGGCTTGACAATGTCGAATTCTCCATCACTTTCTTCGTCTGAATATACTTCTGCAACTTTCTGAGCTACATCACTGGGAGACTTGGGTTTCTCAATAGGTTTAACTGGATCTGTAGGCAGCTTGGGTCCTTCTTTGACATGTATTTCAACGGACTCACGAGATTCGGTCACAGAAGTGATAGAACTGGTAGTTGTCATTGTAGGTAGTAATGTAGTAGTCGAGGGAAGTGGCTTTATTTGAGGCTTATTAAATTCAACCTCATCCTCGCTCTCATCATCAGAATATTCTTTGGGAGTCTGCTTGGATGAATCAACTGGAGACTTGGGTTTCTCGTCTACTTTAGCAGGTGATTTATCGCCTACAATCGGTTTTAGAATATCTTCAACCTTTTGTGGAGATTTCTCTGCCATTGGGAGAAGAGGAGTTGTTGAAGGAATAGGCTGAGGAAGGGGTTTGTCTTGTGGCTTGACAATGTCGAATTCTCCATCACTTTCTTCCTCTGAATATACTTCTGCAACTTTCTGAGCTACATTACTGGGAGACTTGGGTTTCTCAATAGGTTTAACTGGATCTGTAGGCAGCTTGGTTCCTTCTTTGACATGTACTTCAACGGACTCACGAGATTCGGTTACAGAAGTGATAGAACTGGTAGTTGTCATTGCAGGTAGTAATGGAGTGGTCGAGGGAAGTGGCTTTATTTGAGGCTTATCAAATTCACCCTCATCCTCGCTCTCATCATCAGAATATTCTTTGGGAGTCTGCTTGGATGAATCAACTGCAGACTTGGGTTTCTCGTCTACTTTAGCAGGTGATTTATCGCCTACAATCGGTTTTAGAATATCTTCAACCTTTTGTGGAGATTTCTCTGCCATTGGGAGAAGAGGAGTTGTTGAAGGAATAGGCTGAGGAAGGGGTTTGTCTTGTGGCTTGACAATGTCGAATTCTCCATCACTTTCTTCCTCTGAATATACTTCTGCAACTTTCTGAGCTACATCACTGGGAGACTTGGGTTTCTCAATAGGTTTAACTGGATCTGTAGGCAGCTTGGGTCCTTCTTTGACATGTATTTCAAGGGACTCACGAGATTCGGTCACAGAAGTGATAGAACTGGTAGTTGTCATTGTAGGTAGTAATGGAGTAGTCGAGGGAAGTGGCTTTATTTGAGGCTTATCAAATTCAACCTCATCCTCGCTCTCATCATCAGAATATTCTTTGGGAGTCTGCTTGGATGAGTCAACTGGAGACTTGGGTTTCTCGTCTACTTTAGCAGGTGATTTATCGCCTACAATCGGTTTTAGAATATCTTCAACCTTTTGTGGAGATTTCTCTGCCATTGGGAGAAGAGGAGTTGTTGAAGGAATAGGCTGAGGAAGGGGTTTGTCTTGTGGCTTGACAATGTCGAATTCTCCATCACTTTCTTCGTCTGAATATACTTCTGCAACTTTCTGAGCTACATCACTGGGAGACTTGGGTGTCTCAATAGGTTTAACTGGATCTGTAGGCAGCTTGGGTCCTTCTTTGACATGTATTTCAACGGACTCACGAGATTCGGTCACAGAAGTGATAGAACTGGTAGTTGTCATTGTAGGTAGTAATGGAGTAGTCGAGGGAAGTGGCTTTATTTGAGGCTTATCAAATTCAACCTCATCCTCGCTCTCATCATCAGAATATTCTTTGGGAGTCTGCTTGGATGAATCAACTGGAGACTTGTGTTTCTCGTCTACTTTAGCAGGTGATTTATCGCCTACAATCGGTTTTAGAATATCTTCAACCTTTTGTGGAGATTTCTCTGCCATTGGGAGAAGAGGAGTTGTTGAAGGAATAGGCTGAGGAAGGGGTTTGTCTTGTGGCTTGACAATGTCGAATTCTCCATCACTTTCTTCCTCTGAATATACTTCTGCAACTTTCTGAGCTACATCACTGGGAGACTTGGGTTTCTCAATAGGTTTAACTGGATCTGTAGGCAGCTTGGGTCCTTCTTTGACATGTATTTCAAGGGACTCACGAGATTCGGTCACAGAAGTGATAGAACTGGTAGTTGTCATTGTAGGTAGTAATGGAGTAGTCGAGGGAAGTGGCTTTATTTGAGGCTTATCAAATTCAACCTCATCCTCGCTCTCATCATCAGAATATTCTTTGGGAGTCTGCTTGGATGAGTCAACTGGAGACTTGGGTTTCTCGTCTACTTTAGCAGGTGATTTATCGCCTACAATCGGTTTTAGAATATCTTCAACCTTTTGTGGAGATTTCTCTGCCATTGGGAAAAGAGGAGTTGTTGAAGGAATAGGCTGAGGAAGGGGTTTGTCTTGTGGCTTGACAATGTCGAATTCTCCATCACTTTCTTCGTCTGAATATACTTCTGCAACTTTCTGAGCTACATCACTGGGAGACTTGGGTGTCTCAATAGGTTTAACTGGATCTGTAGGCAGCTTGGGTCCTTCTTTGACATGTATTTCAACGGACTCACGAGATTCGGTCACAGAAGTGATAGAACTGGTAGTTGTCATTGTAGGTAGTAATGGAGTAGTCGAGGGAAGTGGCTTTATTTGAGGCTTATCAAATTCAACCTCATCCTCGCTCTCATCATCAGAATATTCTTTGGGAGTCTGCTTGGATGAATCAACTGGAGACTTGTGTTTCTCGTCTACTTTAGCAGGTGATTTATCGCCTACAATCAGTTTTAGAATATCTTCAACCTTTTGTGGAGATTTCTCTGCCATTGGGAGAAGAGGAGTTGTTGAAGGAATAGGCTGAGGAAGGGGTTTGTCTTGTGGCTTGACAATGTCGAATTCTCCATCACTTTCTTCCTCTGAATATATTTCTGCAACTTTCTGAGCTACATCACTGGGAGACTTGGGTTTCTCAATAGGTTTAACTGGATCTGTAGGCAGCTTGGGTCCTTCTTTGACATGTATTTCAACGGACTCACGAGATTCGGTCACAGAAGTGATAGAACTGGTAGTTGTCATTGTAGGTAGTAATGGAGTAGTCGAGGGAAGTGGCTTTATTTGAGGCTTATCAAATTCAACCTCATCCTCGCTCTCATCATCAGAATATTCTTTGGGAGTCTGCTTGGATGAATCAAGTGGAGACTTGGGTTTCTCGTCTACTTTAGCAGGTGATTTATCGCCTACAATCGGTTTTAGAATATCTTCAACCTTTTGTGGAGATTTCTCTGCCATTGGGAGAAGAGGAGTTGTTGAAGGAATAGGCTGAGGAAGGGGTTTGTCTTGTGGCTTGACAATGTCGAATTCTCCATCACTTTCTTCGTCTGAATATACTTCTGCAACTTTCTGAGCTACATCACTGGGAGACTTGGGTGTCTCTATAGGTTTAACTGGATCTGTAGGCAGCTTGGGTTCTTCTTTGACATGTATTTCAACGGACTCACGAGATTCGGTCACAGAAGTGATAGAACTGGTAGTTGTCATTGTAGGTAGTAATGGAGTAGTCGAGGGAAGTGGCTTTATTTGAGGCTTATCAAATTCAACCTCATCCTCGCTCTCATCATCAGAATATTCTTTGGGAGTCTGCTTGGATGAATCAACTGGAGACTTGGGTTTCTCGTCTACTTTAGCAGGTGATTTATCGCCTACAATCGGTTTTAGAATATCTTCAACCTTTTGTGGAGATTTCTCTGCCATTGGGAGAAGAGGAGTTGTTGAAGGAATAGGCTGAGGAAGGGGTTTGTCTTGTGGCTTGACAATGTCGAATTCTCCATCACTTTCTTCCTCTGAATATACTTCTGCAACTTTCTGAGCTACATCACTGGGAGACTTGGGTGTCTCAATAGGTTTAACTGGATCTGTAGGCAGCTTGGGTCCTTCTTTGACATGTATTTCAACGGACTCACGAGATTCGGTCACAGAAGTGATAGAACTGGTAGTTGTCATTGTAGGTAGTAATGGAGTGGTCGAGGGAAGTGTCTTTATTTGAGGCTTATCAAATTCAACCTCATCCTCGCTCTCATCATCAGAATATTCTTTGGGAGTCTGCTTGGATAAATCAACTGGAGACTTGTGTTTCTCGTCTACTTTAGCAGGTGATTTATCGCCTACAATCAGTTTTAGAATATCTTCAACCTTTTGTGGAGATTTCTCTGCCATTGGGAGAAGAGGAGTTGTTGAAGGAATAGGCTGAGGAAGGGGTTTGTCTTGTGGCTTGACAATGTCGAATTCTCCATCACTTTCTTCCTCTGAATATACTTCTGCAACTTTCTGAGTTACATCACTGGGAGACTTGGGTTTCTCAATAGGTTTAACTGGATCTGTAGGCAGCTTGGGTCCTTCTTTGACATGTATTTCAACGGACTCACGAGATTCGGTCACAGAAGTGATAGAACTGGTAGTTGTCATTGTAGGTAGTAATGGAGTAGTCGAGGGAAGTGGCTTTATTTGAGGCTTATCAAATTCAACCTCATCCTCGCTCTCATCATCAGAATATTCTTTGGGAGTCTGCTTGGATGAATCAACTGGAGACTTGGGTTTCTCGTCTACTTTAGCAGGTGATTTATCGCCTACAATCGGTTTTAGAATATCTTCAACCTTTTGTGGAGATTTCTCTGCCATTGGGAGAAGAGGAGTTGTTGAAGGAATAGGCTGAGGAAGGGATTTGTCTTGTGGCTTGACAATGTCGAATTCTCCATCACTTTCTTCGTCTGAATATACTTCTGCAACTTTCTGAGCTACATCACTGGGAGACTTGGGTTTCTCAATAGGTTTAACTGGATCTGTAGGCAGCTTGGGTCCTTCTTTGACATGTATTTCAAGGGACTCACGAGATTCGGTTACAGAAGTGATAGAACTGGTAATTGTCATTGTAGGTAGTAATGGAGTGGTCGACAGAAGTGGCTTTATTTGAGGCTTATCAAATGCAACCTTATCCTCGCTCTCATCATCAGAATATTCTTTGGGAGTCTGCTTGGATGAATCAACTGGAGACTTGGGTTTCTCGTCTACTTTAGCAGGTGATTTATCTACAATCGGTTTTAGAATATCTTCAACCTTTTGTGGAGATTTCTCTGCCATTGGGAGAAGAGGAGTTGTTGAAGGAATAGGCTGAGGAAGGGGTTTGTTTTGTGGCTTGACAATGTCGAATTCTCCATCACTTTCTTCCTCTGAATATACTTCTGCAACTTTCTGAGTTACATCACTGGGAGACTTGGGTTTCTCAATAGGTTTAACTGGATCTGTAGGCAGCTTGGGTCCTTCTTTGACATGTATTTCAACGGACTCACGAGATTCGGTCACAGAAGTGATAGAACTGGTAGTTGTCATTGCTGGTAGTAATGGAGTGGTCGAGGGAAGTGGCTTTATTTGAGGCTTATCAAATTCAACCTCATCCTCGCTCTTATCATCAGAATATTCTTTGGGAGTCTGCTTGGATGAATCAACTGGAGACTTGGGTTTCTCGTCTACTTTAGCAGGTGATTTATCGCCTACAATCGGTTTTAGAATATCTTCAACCTTTTGTGGAGATTTGTCTGCCATTGGGAGAAGAGGAGTTGTTGAAGGAATAGGCTGAGGAAGGGGTTTGTCTTGTGGCTTGACAATGTCGAATTCTCCATCACTTTCTTCGTCTGAATATACTTCTGCAACTTTCTGAGCTACATCACTGGGAGACTTGGGTTTCTCAATAGGTTTAACTGGATCTGTAGGCAGCTTGGGTCCTTCTTTGACATGTATTTCAACGGACTCACGAGATTCGGTCACAGAAGTGATAGAACTGGTAGTTGTCATTGTAGGTAGTAATGGAGTAGTCGAGGGAAGTGGCTTTATTTGAGGCTTATCAAATTCAACCTCATCCTCGCTCTCATCATCTGAATATTCTTTGGGAGTCTGCTTGGATGAATCAACTGGAGACTTGGGTTTCTCGTCTACTTTAGCAGGTGATTTATCGCCTACAATCGGTTTTAGAATATCTTCAACCTTTTGTGGAGATTTCTCTGCCATTGGGAGAAGAGGAGTTGTTGAAGGAATAGGCTGAGGAAGGGGTTTGTCTTGTGGCTTGACAATGTCGAATTCTCCATCACTTTCTTCCTCTGAATATACTTCTGCAACTTTCTGAGTTACATCACTGGGAGACTTGGGTTTCTCAATAGGTTTAACTGGATCTGTAGGCAGCTTGGGTCCTTCTTTGACATGTATTTCAACGGACTCACGAGATTCGGTCAATGAACTGGTAGTTAACATTGCAGGTAGTAATGGAGTGGTCGAGGGAAGTGTCTTTATTTGAGGCTTATCAAATTCAACCTCATCCTCGCTCTCATCATCAGAATATTCTTTGGGAGTCTGCTTGGATGAATCAACTGGAGACTTGGGTTTCTCGACTACTTTAGCAGGTGATTTATCGCCTACAATCGGTTTTAGAATATCTTCAACCTTTTGTGGAGATTTCTCTGCCATTGGGAGAAGAGGAGTTGTTGAAGGAATAGGCTGAGGAAGGGATTTGTCTTGTGGCTGGACAATGTCGAATTCTCCATCACTTTCTTCGTCTGAATATACTTCTGCAACTTTCTGAGCTACATCACTGGGAGACTTGGGTTTCTCAATAGGTTTAACTGGATCTGTAGGCAGCTTGGGTCCTTCTTTGACATGTATTTCAACGGACTCACGAGATTCGGTCACAGAAGTGATAGAACTGGTAGTTGTCATTGTAGGTAGTAATGGAGTAGTCGAGGGAAGTGGCTTTATTTGAGGCTTATCAAATTCAACCTCATCCTCGCTCTCATCATCAGAATATTCTTTGGGAGTCTGCTTGGATGAATCAACTGGAGAGTTGGGTTTCTCGTCTACTTTAGCAGGTGATTTATCGCCTACAATCGGTTTTAGAATATCTTCAACCTTTTGTGGAGATTTCTCTGCCATTGGGAGAAGAGGAGTTGTTGAAGGAATAGTCTGAGGAAGGTGTTTGTCTTGTGGCTTGACAATGTCGAATTCTCCATCACTTTCTTCGTCTGAATATACTTCTGCAACTTTCTGAGTTACATCACTGGGAGACTTGGGTTTCTCAATAGGTTTAACTGGATCTGTAGGCAGCTTGGGTCCTTCTTTGACATGTATTTCAACGGACTCACGAGATTCGGTCACAGAAGTGATAGAACTGGTAGTTGTCATTGTAGGTAGTAATGGAGTAGTCGAGGGAAGTGGCTTTATTTGAGGCTTATCAAATTCAACCTCATCCTCGCTCTCATCATCAGAATATTCTTTGGGAGTCTGCTTGGATGAGCCAACTGGAGACTTGGGTTTCTCGTCTACTTTAGCAGGTGATTTATCGCCTACAATCGGTTTTAGAATATCTTCAACCTTTTGTGGAGATTTCTCTGCCATTGGGAGAAGAGGAGTTGTTGAAGGAATAGGCTGAGGAAGGTGTTTGTCTTGTGGCTTGACAATGTCGAATTCTCCATCACTTTCTTCCTCTGAATATACTTCTGCAACTTTCTGAGCTACATCACTGGGAGACTTGGGTTTCTCAATAGGTTTAACTGGATCTGTAGGCAGCTTGGGTCCTTCTTTGACATGTATTTCAACGGACTCACGAGATTCGGTCACAGAAGTGATAGAACTGGTAGTTGTCATTGTAGGTAGTAATGGAGTAGTCGAGGGAAGTGGCTTTATTTGAGGCTTATCAAATTCAACCTCATCCTCGCTCTCATCATCAGAATATTCTTTGGGAGTCTGCTTGGATGAATCAACTGGAGACTTGGGTTTCTCGTCTACTTTAGCAGGTGATTTATCGCCTACAATCGCTTTTAGAATATCTTCAACCTTTTGTGGAGATTTCTCTGCCATTGGGAGAAGAGGAGTTGTTGAAGGAATAGGCTGAGGAAGGGGTTTGTCTTGTGGCTTGACAATGTCGAATTCTCCATCACTTTCTTCCTCTGAATATACTTCTGCAACTTTCTGAGTTACATCACTGGGAGACTTGGGTTTCTCAATAGGTTTAACTGGATCTGTAGGCAGCTTGGGTCCTTCTTTGACATGTATTTCAACGGACTCACGAGATTCGGTCACAGAACTGGTAGTTAACATTGCAGGTAGTAATGGAGTGGTCGAGGGAAGTGGCTTTATTTGAGGCTTATCAAATTCAACCTCATCTTCGCTCTCATCATCAGAATATTCTTTGGGAATCTGCTTGGATGAATCAACTGGAGACTTGGGTTTCTCGTCTACTTTAGCAGGTGATTTATCGCCTACAATCGGTTTTAGAATATCTTCAACCTTTTGTGGAGATTTCTCTGCCATTGGGAGAAGAGGAGTTGTTGCAGGAATAGGCTGAGGAAGGTGTTTGTCTTGTGGCTTGACAATGTCGAATTCTCCATCACTTTCTTCGTCTGAATATACTTCTGCAACTTTCTGAGTTACATCACTGGGAGACTTGGGTTTCTCAATAGGTTTAACTGGATCTGTAGGCAGCATGGGTCCTTCTTTGACATGTATTTCAACGGACTCACGAGATTCGGTCACAGAACTGGTAGTTGTCATTGCAGGTAGTAATGGAGTGGTCGAGGGAAGTGGCTTTATTTGAGGCTTATCAAATTCAACCTCATCCTCGCTCTCATCATCAGAATATCCTTTGGGAGTCTGCTTGGATGAATCAACTGGAGACTTGGGTTTCTCGACTACTTTAGCAGGTGATTTATCGCCTACAATCGGTTTTAGAATATCTTCAACCTTTTGTGGAGATTTCTCTGCCATTGGGAGAAGAGGAGTTGTTGAAGGAATAGGCTGAGGAAGGCATTTGTCTTGTGGCTTGACAATGTCGAATTCTCCATCACTTTCTTCCTCTGAATATACTTCTGCAACTTTCTGAGTTACATCACTGGGAGACTTGGGTTTCTCAATAGGTTTAACTGGATCTGTAGGCAGCTTGGGTCCTTCTTTGACATGTATTTCAACAGACTCACGAGATTCGGTCACAGAAGTGATAGAACTGGTAGTTGTCATTGTAGGTAGTAATGGAGTAGTCGAGGGAAGTGGCTTTATTTGAGGCTTATCAAATTCAACCTCATCCTCGCTCTCATCATCAGAATATTCTTTGGGAGTCTGCTTGGATGAGCCAACTGGAGACTTGGGTTTCTCGTCTACTTTAGCAGGTGATTTATCGCCTACAATCGGTTTTAGAATATCTTCAACCTTTTGTGGAGATTTCTCTGCCATTGGGAGAAGAGGAGTTGTTGAAGGAATAGGCTGAGGAAGGCATTTGTCTTGTGGCTTGACAATGTCGAATTCTCCATCACTTTCTTCCTCTGAATATACTTCTGCAACTTTCTGAGTTACATCACTGGGAGACTTGGGTTTCTCAATAGGTTTAACTGGATCTGTAGGCAGCTTGGGTCCTTCTTTGACATGTATTTCAACGGACTCACGAGATTCGGTCACAGAAGTGATAGAACTGGTAGTTGTCATTGTAGGTAGTAATGGAGTAGTCGAGGGAAGTGGCTTTATTTGAGGCTTATCAAATTCAACCTCATCCTCGCTCTCATCATCAGAATATTCTTTGGGAGTCTGCTTGGATGAATCAACTGGAGACTTGGGTTTCTCGTCTACTTTAGCAGGTGATTTATCGCCTACAATCGGTTTTAGAATATCTTCAACCTCTTGTGGAGATTTCTCTGCCATTGGGAGAAGAGGAGTTGTTGAAGGAATAGGCTGAGGAAGGGGTTTGTCTTGTGGCTTGACAATGTCGAATTCTCCATCACTTTCTTCCTCTGAATATACTTCTGCAACTTTCTGAGTTACATCACTGGGAGACTTGGGTTTCTCAATAGGTTTAACTGGATCTGTAGGCAGCTTGGGTCCTTCTTTGACATGTATTTCAACGGACTCACGAGATTCGGTCACAGAACTGGTAGTTAACATTGCAGGTAGTAATGGAGTAGTCGAGGGAAGTGGCTTTATTTGAGGCTTATCAAATGCAAGCTCATCTTTGCTCTCATCATCAGAATATTCTTTGGGAGTCTGCTTGGATGAATCAACTGGAGACTTGGGTTTCTCGTCTACTTTAGCAGGTGATTTATCGCCTACAATCGGTTTTAGAATATCTTCAACCTTTTGTGGAGATTTCTCTGCCATTGGGAGAAGAGGAGTTGTTGAAGGAATAGGCTGAGGAAGGTGTTTGTCTTGTGGCTTGACAATGTCGAATTCTCCATCACTTTCTTCGTCTGAATATACTTCTGCAACTTTCTGAGTTACATCACTGGGAGACTTGGGTTTCTCAATAGGTTTAACTGGATCTGTAGGCAGCTTGGGTCCTTCTTTGACATGTATTTCAACAGACTCACGAGATTCGGTCACAGAAGTGATAGAACTGGTAGTTATCATTGTAGGTAGTAATGGAGTAGTCGAGGGAAGTGGCTTTATTTGAGGCTTATCAAATTCAACCTCATCCTCGCTCTCATCATCAGAATATTCTTTGGGAGTCTGCTTGGATGAATCAACTGGAGACTTGGGTTTCTCGTCTACTTTAGCAGGTGATTTATCGCCTACAATCGGTTTTAGAATATCTTCAACCTTTTGTGGAGATTTCTCTGCCATTGGGAGAAGAGGAGTTGTTGAAGGAATAGGCTGAGGAAGGGGTTTGTCTTGTGGCTTGACAATGTCGAATTCTCCATCACTTTTTTCGTCTGAATATACTTCTGCAACTTTCTGAGCTACATCACTGGGAGACTTGGGTTTCTCAATAGGTTTAACTGGATCCGTAGGCAGCTTGGGTCCTTCTTTGACATGTATTTCAACTGACTCACGAGATTCGGTCACAGAAGTGATAGAACTGGTAGTTGTCATTGTAGGTAGTAATGGAGTAGTCGAGGGAAGTGGCTTTATTTGAGGCTTATCAAATTCAACCTCATCCTCGCTCTCATCATCAGAATATTCTTTGGGAGTCTGCTTGGATGAGCCAACTGGAGACTTGGGTTTCTCGTCTACTTTAGCAGGTGATTTATCGCCTACAATCGGTTTTAGAATATCTTCAACCTTTTGTGGAGATTTCTCTGCCATTGGGAGAAGAGGAGTTGTTGAAGGAATAGGCTGAGGAAGGTGTTTGTCTTGTGGCTTGACAATGTCGAATTCTCCATCACTTTCTTCCTCTGAATATACTTCTGCAACTTTCTGAGCTACATCACTGGGAGACTTGGGTTTCTCAATAGGTTTAACTGGATCTGTAGGCAGCTTGGGTCCTTCTTTGACATGTATTTCAACGGACTCACGAGATTCGGTCACAGAAGTGATAGAACTGGTAGTTGTCATTGTAGGTAGTAATGGAGTAGTCGAGGGAAGTGGCTTTATTTGAGGCTTATCAAATTCAACCTCATCCTCGCTCTCATCATCAGAATATTCTTTGGGAGTCTGCTTGGATGAATCAACTGGAGACTTGGGTTTCTCGTCTACTTTAGCAGGTGATTTATCGCCTACAATCGGTTTTAGAATATCTTCAACCTCTTGTGGAGATTTCTCTGCCATTGGGAGAAGAGGAGTTGTTGAAGGAATAGGCTGAGGAAGGGGTTTGTCTTGTGGCTTGACAATGTCGAATTCTCCATCACTTTCTTCCTCTGAATATACTTCTGCAACTTTCTGAGTTACATCACTGGGAGACTTGGGTTTCTCAATAGGTTTAACTGGATCTGTAGGCAGCTTGGGTCCTTCTTTGACATGTATTTCAACGGACTCACGAGATTCGGTCACAGAACTGGTAGTTAACATTGCAGGTAGTAATGGAGTAGTCGAGGGAAGTGGCTTTATTTGAGGCTTATCAAATGCAAGCTCATCTTTGCTCTCATCATCAGAATATTCTTTGGGAGTCTGCTTGGATGAATCAACTGGAGACTTGGGTTTCTCGTCTACTTTAGCAGGTGATTTATCGCCTACAATCGGTTTTAGAATATCTTCAACCTTTTGTGGAGATTTCTCTGCCATTGGGAGAAGAGGAGTTGTTGAAGGAATAGGCTGAGGAAGGTGTTTGTCTTGTGGCTTGACAATGTCGAATTCTCCATCACTTTCTTCGTCTGAATATACTTCTGCAACTTTCTGAGTTACATCACTGGGAGACTTGGGTTTCTCAATAGGTTTAACTGGATCTGTAGGCAGCTTGGGTCCTTCTTTGACATGTATTTCAACAGACTCACGAGATTCGGTCACAGAAGTGATAGAACTGGTAGTTATCATTGTAGGTAGTAATGGAGTAGTCGAGGGAAGTGGCTTTATTTGAGGCTTATCAAATTCAACCTCATCCTCGCTCTCATCATCAGAATATTCTTTGGGAGTCTGCTTGGATGAATCAACTGGAGACTTGGGTTTCTCGTCTACTTTAGCAGGTGATTTATCGCCTACAATCGGTTTTAGAATATCTTCAACCTTTTGTGGAGATTTCTCTGCCATTGGGAGAAGAGGAGTTGTTGAAGGAATAGGCTGAGGAAGGGGTTTGTCTTGTGGCTTGACAATGTCGAATTCTCCATCACTTTTTTCGTCTGAATATACTTCTGCAACTTTCTGAGCTACATCACTGGGAGACTTGGGTTTCTCAATAGGTTTAACTGGATCCGTAGGCAGCTTGGGTCCTTCTTTGACATGTATTTCAACTGACTCACGAGATTCGGTCACAGAAGTGATAGAACTGGTAGTTGTCATTGTAGGTAGTAATGGAGTGGTCGAGGGAAGTGGCTTTATTTGAGGCTTATCAAATTCAACCTCATCCTCGCTCTCATCATCAGAATATTCTTTGGGAGTCTGCTTGGATGAATCAACTGGAGACTTGGGTTTCTCGTCTACTTTAGCAGGTGATTTATCGCCTACAATCGGTTTTAGAATATCTTCAACCTTTTGTGGAGATTTCTCTGCCATTGGGAGAAGAGGAGTTGTTGAAGGAATAGGCTGAGGAAGGTGTTTGTCTTGTGGCTTGACAATGTCGAATTCTCCATCACTTTCTTCGTCTGAATATACTTCTGCTACTTTTTGAGTTACATCACTGGGAGACTTGGGTTTCTCAATAGGTTTAACTGGATCTGTAGGCAGCTTGGGTCCTTCTTTGACATGTATTTCAACGGACTCACGAGATTCGGTCACAGAAGTGGTAGAACTGGTAGTTGTCATTGTAGGTAGTAATGGAGTGGTCGAGGGAAGTGGTTTTCTTTGAGGCTTATCAAATGCAAGCTCGTCTTTGCTCTCATCATCAGAATATTCTTTGGGAGTCTGCTTGGATGAATCAACTGGAGACTTGGGTTTCTCGTCTACTTTAGCAGGTGATTTATCGCCTACAATCGGTTTTAGAATATCTTCAACCTTTTGTGGAGATTTCTCTGCCATTGGGAGAAGAGGAGTTGTTGAAGGAATAGGCTGAGGAAGGTGTTTGTCTTGTGGCTTGACAATGTCGAATTCTCCATCACTTTCTTCGTCTGAATATACTTCTGCAACTTTCTGAGTTACATCACTGGGAGACTTGGGTTTCTCAATAGGTTTAACTGGATCTGTAGGCAGCTTGGGTCCTTCTTTGACATGTATTTCAACAGACTCACGAGATTCGGTCACAGAAGTGATAGAACTGGTAGTTGTCATTGTAGGTAGTAATGGAGTAGTCGAGGGAAGTGGCTTTATTTGAGGCTTATCAAATTCAACCTCATCCTCGCTCTCATCATCAGAATATTCTTTGGGAGTCTGCTTGGCAGGTGATTTATCGCCTACAATCGGTTTTAGAATATCTTCAACCTTTTGTGGAGATTTCTCTGCCATTGGGAGAAGAGGAGTTGTTGAAGGAATAGGCTGAGGAAGGTGTTTGTCTTGTGGCTTGAAAATGTCGAATTCTCCATCACTTTCTTCGTCTGAATATACTTCTGCAACTTTTTGAGTTACATCACTGGGAGACTTGGGTTTCTCAATAGGTTTGACTGGATCTGTAGGGAGCTTGGGTTCTTCTTTGACATGTATTTCAACGGACTCACGAGATTCGGTCACAGAAGTGATAGAACTGGTAGTTGTCATTGTAGGTAGTAATGGAGTAGTCGAGGGAAGTGGCTTTATTTGAGGCTTATCAAATTCAACCTCATCCTCGCTCTCATCATCAGAATATTCTTTGGGAGTCTGCTTGGCAGGTGATTTATCGCCTACAATCGGTTTTAGAATATCTTCAACCTTTTGTGGAGATTTCTCTGCCATTGGGAGAAGAGGAGTTGTTGAAGGAATAGGCTGAGGAAGGGGTTTGTCTTCTGGCTTGACAATGTCGAATTCTCCATCACTTTCTTCGTCTGAATATACTTCTGCAACTTTCTGAGTTACATCACTGGGAGACTTGGGTTTCTCAATAGGTTTAACTGGATCTGTAGGCAGCTTGGGTCCTTCTTTGACATGTATTTCAACGGACTCACGAGATTCGGTCACAGAAGTGATAGAACTGGTAGTTGTCACTGTAGGTAGTAATGGAGTAGTCGAGGGAAGTGGATTTATTTGAGGCTTATCAAATGCAAGCTCATCTTTGCTCTCATCATCAGAATATTCTTTGGGAGTCTGCTTGGATGAATCAACTGGAGACTTGGGTTTCTCGTCTACTTTAGCAGGTGATTTATCGCTTACAATCGGTTTTAGAATATCTTCAACCTTTTGTGGAGATTTCTCTGCCATTGGGAGAAGAGGAGTTGTTGAAGGAATAGGCTGAGGAAGGGGTTTGTCTTGTGGCTTGACAATGTCGAATTCTCCATCACTTTTTTCGTCTGAATATACTTCTGCAACTTTCTGAGCTACATCACTGGGAGACTTGGGTTTCTCAATAGGTTTAACTGGATCCGTAGGCAGCTTGGGTCCTTCTTTGACATGTATTTCAACGGACTCACGAGATTCGGTAACAGAAGTGATAGAACTGGTAGTTGTCATTGTAGGTAGTAATGGAGTGGTCGAGGGAAGTGGCTTTATTTGAGGCTTATCAAATTCAACCTCATCCTCGCTCTCATCATCAGAATATTCTTTGGGAGTCTGCTTGGATGAATCAACTGGAGACTTGGGTTTCTCGTCTACTTTAGCAGGTGATTTATCGCCTACAATCGGTTTTAGAATATCTTCAACCTTTTGTGGAGATTTCTCTGCCATTGGGAGAAGAGGAGTTGTTGAAGGAATAGGCTGAGGAAGGGGTTTGTCTTCTGGCTTGACAATGTCGAATTCTCCATCACTTTCTTCGTCTGAATATACTTCTGCAACTTTCTGAGTTACATCACTGGGAGACTTGGGTTTCTCAATAGGTTTAACTGGATCTGTAGGCAGCTTGGGTCCTTCTTTGACATGTATTTCAACGGACTCACGAGAGTCGGTCACAGAAGTGATAGAACTGGTAGTTGTCATTGTAGGTAGTAATGGAGTAGTCGAGGGAAGTGGCTTTATTTGAGGCTTATCAAATGCAAGCTCATCTTTGCTCTCATCATCAGAATATTCTTTGGGAGTCTGCTTGGATGAGTCAACTGGAGACTTGGGTTTCTCGTCTACTTTAGCAGGTGATTTATCGCCTACAATCGGTTTTAGAATATCTTCAACCTTTTGTGGAGATTTCTCTGCCATTGGGAGAAGAGGAGTTGTTGAAGGAATAGGCTGAGGAAGGGGTTTGTCTTGTGGCTTGACAATGTCGAATTCTCCATCACTTTCTTCGTCTGAATATACTTCTGCAACTTTCTGAGTTACATCACTGGGAGACTTGGGTTTCTCAATAGGTTTAACTGGATCTGTAGGCAGCTTGGGTCCTTCTTTGACATGTATTTCAACGGACTCACGAGATTCGGTCACAGAAGTTGTAGAACTGGTAGTTGTCATTGTAGGTAGTAATGGAGTGGTCGAGGGAAGTGGCTTTATTTGAGGCTTATCAAATGCAAGCTCATCTTTGCTCTCATCATCAGAATATTCTTTGGGAGTCTGCTTGGATGAATCAACTGGAGACTTGGGTTTCTCGTCTACTTTAGCAGGTGATTTATCGCCTACAATCGGTTTTAGAATATCTTCAACCTTTTGTGGAGATTTCTCTGCCATTGGGAGTCGAGGAGTTGTTGAAGGAATAGGCTGAGGAAGGGGTTTGTCTTGTGGCTTGACAATGTCGAATTCTCCATCACTTTCTTCGTCTGAATATACTTCTGCAACTTTCTGAGTTACATCACTGGGAGACTTGGGTTTCTCAATAGGTTTAACTGGATCTGTAGGCAGCTTGGGTCCTTTTTTGACATGTATTTCAACGGACTCACGAGATTCGGTCACAGAAGTGGTAGAACTGGTAGTTGTCATTGTTGGTAGTAATGGAGTAGTCGAAGGAAGTGGTTTTCTTTGAGGCTTATCAAATGCAAGCTCATCTTTGCTCTCATCATCAGAATATTCTTTGGGAATCTGCTTGGATGAATCAACTGGAGACTTGGGTTTCTCGTCTACTTTAGCAGGTGATTTATCGCCTACAATCGGTTTTAGAATATCTTCAACCTTTTGTGGAGTTTTCTCTGCCATTGGGAGTCGAGGAGTTGTTGAAGGAATAGGCTGAGGAAGGGGTTTTTCTTGTGGCTTGACAATGTCGAATTCTCCATCACTTTCTTCGTCTGAATATACTTCTGCAACTTTCTGAGTTACATCACTGGGAGACTTGGGTTTCTCAATAGGTTTAACTGGATCTGTAGGCAGCTTGGGTCCTTCTTTGACATGTATTTCAACGGACTCACGAGATTCAGTCACAGAAGTGATAGAACTGGTAGTTGTCATTGTAGGTAGTAATGGAGTGGTCGAGGGAAGTGGCTTTATTTGATGCTTATCAAATTCAACCTCATCCTCGCTCTCATCATCAGAATATTCTTTGGGAGTCTGCTTGGATGAATCAACTGGAGACTTGGGTTTCTCGTCTACTTTAGCAGGTGATTTATCGCCTACAATCGGTTTTAGAATATCTTCAACCTTTTGTGGAGATTTCTCTGCCATTGGGAGAAGAGGAGTTGTTGAAGGAATAGGTTGAAGAAGGGGTTTGTCTTGTGGCTTGACAATGTCGAATTCTCCATCACTTTTTTCGTCTAAATATACTTCTGCAACTTTCTGAGTTACATCACTGGGAGACTTGGGTTTCTCAATAGGTTTAACTGGATCTGTAGGCAGCTTGGGTCCTTCTTTGGCATGTATTTCAACGGACTCACGAGATTCGGTCACAGAAGTGGTAGAACTGGTAGTTGTCATTGTAGGTAGTAATGGAGTGGTCGAGGGAAGTGGCTTTATTTGAGGCTTATCAAATTCAACCTCATCCTCGCTCTCATCATCAGAATATTCTTTGGGAGTCTGCTTGGATGAATCAACTGGAGACTTGGGTTTCTCGTCTACTTTAGCAGGTGATTTATCGCCTACAATCGGTTTTAGAATATCTTCAACCTTTTGTGGAGATTTCTCAGCCATTGGGAGAAGAGGAGTTGTTGAAGGAATAGGCTGAGGAAGGGGTTTGTCTTGTGGCTTGACAATGTCGAATTCTCCATCACTTTCTTCGTCTGAATATACTTCTGCAACTGTCTGAGTTACATCACTGGGAGACTTGGGTTTCTCAATAGGTTTAACTGGATCTGTAGGCAGCTTGGGTCCTTCTTTGACATGTATTTCAACGGACTCACGAGATTCAGTCACAGAAGTGATAGAACTGGTAGTTGTCATTGTAGGTAGTAATGGAGTGGTCGAGGGAAGTGGCTTTATTTGAGGCTTATCAAATGCAAGCCCATCTTTGCTCTCATCATCAGAATATTCTTGGGGAGTCTGCTTGGATGAATCAACTGGAGACTTGGGTTTCTCGTCTACTTTAGCAGGTGATTTATCGCCTACAATCGGTTTTAGAATATCTTCAACCTTTTGTGGAGATTTCTCTGCCATTGGGAGAAGAGGAGTTGTTGAAGGAATAGGCTGAAGAAGGGGTTTGTCTTGTGGCTTGACAATGTCGAATTCTCCATCACTTTTTTCGTCTAAATATACTTCTGCAACTTTCTGAGTTACATCACTGGGAGACTTGGGTTTCTCAATAGGTTTAACTGGATCTGTAGGCAGCTTGGGTCCTTCTTTGACATGTATATCAACGGACTCACGAGATTCGGTCACAGAAGTGGTAGAACTGGTAGTTGTCATTGTAGGTAGTAATGGAGTGGTCGAGGGAAGTGGCTTTATTTGAGGCTTATCAAATTCAACCTCATCCTCGCTCTCATCATCAGAATATTCTTTGGGAGTCTGCTTGGATGAATCAACTGGAGACTTGGGTTTCTCGTCTACTTTAGCAGGTGATTTATCGCCTACAATCGGTTTTAGAATATCTTCAACCTTTTGTGGAGATTTCTCTGCCATTGGGAGAAGAGGAGTTGTTGAAGGAATAGGCTGAGGAAGGTGTTTGTCTTGTGGCTTGACAATGTCGAATTCTCCATCACTTTCTTCGTTTGAATATACTTCTGCAACTTTCTGAGTTACATCACTGGGAGACTTGGGTTTCTCAATAGGTTTAACTGGATCTGTAGGCAGCTTGGGTCCTTCTTTGACATGTATATCAACGGACTCACGAGATTCGGTCACAGAAGTGGTAGAACTGGTAGTTGTCATTGTAGGTAGTAATGGAGTGGTCGAGGGAAGTGGCTTTATTTGAGGCTTATCAAATTCAACCTCATCCTCGCTCTCATCATCAGAATATTCTTTGGGAGTCTGCTTGGATGAATCAACTGGAGACTTGGGTTTCTCGTCTACTTTAGCAGGTGATTTATCGCCTACAATCGGTTTTAGAATATCTTCAACCTTTTGTGGAGATTTCTCAGCCATTGGGAGAAGAGGAGTTGTTGAAGGAATAGACTGAGGAAGGTGTTTGTCTTGTGGCTTGACAATGTCGAATTCTCCATCACTTTCTTCGTTTGAATATACTTCTGCAACTTTCTGAGTTACATCACTGGGAGACTTGGGTTTCTCAATAGGTTTAACTGGATCTGTAGGCAGCTTGGGTCCTTCTTTGACATGTATTTCAACAGACTCACGAGATTCGGTCACAGAAGAAATAGAACTGGTAGTTGTCATTGTAGGTAATAATGGAGTGGTCGAGGGAAGTGGCTTTATTTGATGCTTATCAAATTCAACCTCATCCTCGCTCTCATCATCAGAATATTCTTTGGGAGTCTGCTTGGATGAATCAACTGGAGACTTGGGTTTCTCGTCTACTTTAGCAGGTGATTTATCGCCTACAATCGGTTTTAGAATATCTTCAACCTTTTGTGGAGATTTCTCTGCCATTGGGAGAAGAGGAGTTGTTGAAGGAATAGGCTGAGGAAGGTGTTTGTCTTGTGGCTTGACAATGTCGAATTCTCCATCACTTTCTTCGTCTGAATATACTTCTGCAACTTTCTGAGTTACATCACTGGGAGACTTGGGTTTCTCAATAGGTTTAACTGGATCTGTAGGCAGCTTGGGTCCTTCTTTGACATGTATTTCAACGGACTCACGAGATTCGGTCACAGAAGTGATAGAACTGGTAGTTGTCATTGTAGGTAGTAATGGAGTAGTCGAGGGAAGTGGTTTTCTTTGAGGCTTATCAAATGCAAGCTCATCTTTGCTCTCATCATCAGAATATTCTTTGGGAGTCTGCTTGGATGAATCAACTGGAGACTTGGGTTTCCCGTCTACTTTAGCAGGTGATTTATCGCCTACAATCGGTTTTAGAATATCTCCAACCTTTTGTGGAGTTTTCTCTGCCATTGGGAGAAGAGGAGTTGTTGAAGGAATAGGCTGAGGAAGGGGTTTGTCTTGTGGCTTGACAATGTCGAATTCTCCATCACTTTCTTCGTCTGAATATACTTCTGCAACTTTCTGAGTTACATCACTGGGAGACTTGGGTTTCTCAATAGGTTTAACTGGATCTGTAGGCAGCTTGGGTCCTTCTTTGACATGTATTTCAACGGACTCACGAGATTCAGTCACAGAAGTGATAGAACTGGTAGTTGTCATTGTAGGTAGTAATGGAGTGGTCGAGGGAAGTGGCTTTATTTGAGGCTTATCAAATGCAAGCTCATCCTCGCTCTCATCATCAGAATATTCTTTGGGAGTCTGCTTGGATGAATCAACTGGAGACTTGGGTTTCTCGTCTACTTTAGCAGGTGATTTATCGCCTACAATCGGTTTTAGAATATCTTCAACCTTTTGTGGAGATTTCTCTGCCATTGGGAGAAGAGGAGTTGTTGAAGGAATAGGCTGAGGAAGGGGTTTGTCTTGTGGCTGGACAATGTCGAATTCTCCATCACTTTTTTCGTCTAAATATACTTCTGCAACTTTCTGAGTTACATCACTGGGAGACTTGGGTTTCTCAATAGGTTTAACTGGATCTGTAGGCAGCTTGGGTCCTTCTTTGACATGTATTTCAACGGACTCACGAGATTCGGTCACAGAAGTGGTAGAACTGGTAGTTGTCATTGTAGGTAGTAATGGAGTGGTCGAGGGAAGTGGCTTTATTTGAGGCTTATCAAATTCAACCTCATCCTCGCTCTCATCATCAGAATATTCTTTGGGAGTCTGCTTGGATGAATCAACTGGAGACTTGGGTTTCTCGTCTACTTTAGCAGGTGATTTATCGCCTACAATCGGTTTTAGAATATCTTCAACCTTTTGTGGAGATTTCTCTGCCATTGGGAGAAGAGGAGTTGTTGAAGGAATAGGTTGAGGAAGGGGTTTGTCTTGTGGCTTGACAATGTCGAATTCTCCATCACTTTCTTCGTCTGAATATACTTCTGCAACTTTCTGAGTTACATCACTGGGAGACTTGGGTTTCTCAATAGGTTTAACTGGATCTGTAGGCAGCTTGGGTCCTTCTTTGACATGTATTTCAACGGACTCACGAGATTCAGTCACAGAAGTGATAGAACTGGTAGTTGTCATTGTAGGTAGTAATGGAGTGGTCGAGGGAAGTGGCTTTATTTGAGGCTTATCAAATGCAAGCTCATCTTTGCTCTCATCATCAGAATATTCTTTGGGAGTCTGCTTGGATGAATCAACTGGAGACTTGGGTTTCTCGTCTACTTTAGCAGGTGATTTATCGCCTACAATCGGTTTTAGAATATCTTCAACCTTTTGTGGAGATTTCTCTGCCATTGGGAGAAGAGGAGTTGTTGAAGGAATAGACTGAGGAAGGTGTTTGTCTTGTGGCTTGACAATGTCGAATTCTCCATCACTTTCTTCGTTTGAATATACTTCTGCAACTTTCTGAGTTACATCACTGGGAGACTTGGGTTTCTCAATAGGTTTAACTGGATCTGTAGGCAGCTTGGGTCCTTCTTTGACATGTATTTCAACAGACTCACGAGATTCGGTCACAGAAGTGATAGAACTGGTAGTTGTCATTGTAGGTAGTAATGGAGTGGTCGAGGGAAGTGGCTTTATTTGATGCTTATCAAATTCAACCTCATCCTCGCTCTCATCATCAGAATATTCTTTGGGAGTCTGCTTGGATGAATCAACTGGAGACTTGGGTTTCTCGTCTACTTTAGCAGGTGATTTATCGCCTACAATCGGTTTTAGAATATCTTCAACCTTTTGTGGAGATTTCTCTGCCATTGGGAGAAGAGGAGTTGTTGAAGGAATAGGCTGAGGAAGGGGTTTGTCTTGTGGCCTGACAATGTCGAATTCTCCATCACTTTCTTCGTCTGAATATACTTCTGCAACTTTCTGAGTTACATCACTGGGAGACTTGGGTTTCTCAATAGGTTTAACTGGATCTGTAGGCAGCTTGGGTCCTTCTTTGACATGTATTTCAACGGACTCACGAGATTCAGTCACAGAAGTGATAGAACTGGTAGTTGTCATTGTAGGTAGTAATGGAGTGGTCGAGGGAAGTGGCTTTATTTGAGGCTTATCAAATGCAAGCTCGTCTTTGCTTTCATCATCAGAATATTCTTTGGGAGTCTGCTTGGATGAATCAACTGGAGACTTGGGCTTCTCGTCTACTTTAGCAGGTGATTTATCGCCTACAATCGGTTTTAGAATATCTTCAACCTTTTGTGGAGATTTCTCTGCCATTGGGAGAAGAGGAGTTGTTGAAGGAATAGGCTGAAGCAGGGGTTTGTCTTGTGGCTTGACAATGTCGAATTCTCCATCACTTTCTTCGTCTGAATATACTTCTGCAAATTTCTGAGCTACATCACTGGGAGACTTGGGTTTCTCAATAGGTTTAACTGGATCCGTCGGCAGCCTGGGTCCTTCTTTGACATGTATTTCAACGGACTCACGAGATTCGGTCACAGAAGTGGTAGAACTGGTAGTTGTCATTGTAGGTAGTAATGGAGTAGTCGAGGGAAGTGGTTTTCTTTGAGGCTTATCAAATGCAAGCTCATCTTTGCTCTCATCATCAGAATATTCTTTGGGAGTCTGCTTGGATGAATCAACTGGAGACTTGGGTTTCCCGTCTACTTTAGCAGGTGATTTATCGCCTACAATCGGTTTTAGAATATCTTCAACCTTTTGTGGAGTTTTCTCTGCCATTGGGAGTCGAGGAGTTGTTGAAGGAATAGGCTGAGGAAGGGGTTTGTCTTGTGGCTTGACAATGTCGAATTCTCCATCACTTTCTTCGTCTGAATATACTTCTGCAACTTTCTGAGTTACATCACTGGGAGACTTGGGTTTCTCAATAGGTTTAACTGGATCTGTAGGCAGCTTGGGTCCTTCTTTGACATGTATTTCAACGGACTCACGAGATTCAGTCACAGAAGTGATAGAACTGGTAGTTGTCATTGTAGGTAGTAATGGAGTGGTCGAGGGAAGTGGCTTTATTTGAGGCTTATCAAATGCAAGCTCATCCTCGCTCTCATCATCAGAATATTCTTTGGGAGTCTGCTTGGATGAATCAACTGGAGACTTGGGTTTCTCGTCTACTTTAGCAGGTGATTTATCGCCTACAATCGGTTTTAGAATATCTTCAACCTTTTGTGGAGATTTCTCTGCCATTGGGAGAAGAGGAGTTGTTGAAGGAATAGGCTGAAGAAGGGGTTTGTCTTGTGGCTGGACAATGTCGAATTCTCCATCACTTTTTTCGTCTAAATATACTTCTGCAACTTTCTGAGTTACATCACTGGGAGACTTGGGTTTCTCAATAGGTTTAACTGGATCTGTAGGCAGCTTGGGTCCTTCTTTGACATGTATTTCAACGGACTCACGAGATTCGGTCACAGAAGTGGTAGAACTGGTAGTTGTCATTGTAGGTAGTAATGGAGTGGTCGAGGGAAGTGGCTTTATTTGAGGCTTATCAAATTCAACCTCATCCTCGCTCTCATCATCAGAATATTCTTTGGGAGTCTGCTTGGATGAATCAACTGGAGACTTGGGTTTCTCGTCTACTTTAGCAGGTGATTTATCGCCAACAATCGGTTTTAGAATATCTTCAACCTTTTGTGGAGATTTCTCTGCCATTGGGAGAAGAGGAGTTGTTGAAGGAATAGGTTGAGGAAGGGGTTTGTCTTGTGGCTTGACAATGTCGAATTCTCCATCACTTTCTTCGTCTGAATATACTTCTGCAACTTTCTGAGTTACATCACTGGGAGACTTGGGTTTCTCAATAGGTTTAACTGGATCTGTAGGCAGCTTGGGTCCTTCTTTGACATGTATTTCAACGGACTCACGAGATTCAGTCACAGAAGTGATAGAACTGGTAGTTGTCATTGTAGGTAGTAATGGAGTGGTCGAGGGAAGTGGCTTTATTTGAGGCTTATCAAATGCAAGCTCGTCTTTGCTTTCATCATCAGAATATTCTTTGGGAGTCTGCTTGGATGAATCAACTGGAGACTTGGGTTTCTCGTCTACTTTAGCAGGTGATTTATCGCCTACAATCGGTTTTAGAATATCTTCAACATTTTGTGGAGATTTCTCTGCCATTGGGAGAAGAGGAGTTGTTGAAGGAATAGGCTGAGGAAGGTGTTTGTCTTGTGGCTTGACAATGTCGAATTCTCCATCACTTTCTTCGTTTGAATATACTTCTGCAACTTTCTGAGTTACATCACTGGGAGACTTGGGTTTCTCAATAGGTTTAACTGGATCTGTAGGCAGCTTGGGTCCTTCTTTGACATGTATTTCAACGGACTCACGAGATTCGGTCACAGAAGTGATAGAACTGGTAGTTGTCATTGTAGGTAGTAATGGAGTGGTCGAGGGAAGTGGCTTTATTTGATGCTTATCAAATTCAACCTCATCCTCGCTCTCATCATCAGAATATTCTTTGGGAGTCTGCTTGGATGAATCAACTGGAGACTTGGGTTTCTCGTCTACTTTAGCAGGTGATTTATCGCCTACAATCGGTTTTAGAATATCTTCAACCTTTTGTGGAGATTTCTCTGCCATTGGGAGAAGAGGAGTTGTTGAAGGAATAGGTTGAGGAAGGGGTTTGTCTTGTGGCTTGACAATGTCGAATTCTCCATCACTTTCTTCGTCTGAATATACTTCTGCAACTTTCTGAGCTACATCAATGGGAGACTTGGGTTTCTCTATATTTATAGGTAGCTTAGGTCCTTCTTTAACATGTATTTCAACGGACTCACGAGATTCGGTCGAAGAGGTGATAGAACTGGTCGGTGTCATTGCATTTAAAAATGGAGTAGTCGAGGGAATTGGCTTTTTTTGATGCTTATTGAATTTATTCGCATCCTCACCGTCAGTATACAAAATTTGTGTGGGATCTGTAGACAGTTGATGTCCTTCATGAGTATTGGACTGTGTAATATTGGTTACAGAAGAAATTGTTTTTGTAGTTTTCTGTTGTTCAATTATTTTAAAATTTGTTTCGTGTTTTTTGCTAGAGGTAGTTTCAGAAACAAAGGTTGTTATTTTTGAACATTGTGTTGGAAAGTTTATCTTTTCACTTTGACCAATTGAGGTTAAGTCATTTAACTCACTTTCTCTTGTATTTAAAATTGTTGGAACCTTTCTTTCAATTTTTAAAGTTTGTTTAATTCTCTGCATATTTGTTTTATGATCAATTTCCTCGTCACTATCACTTTGATTGGTTTTATCGCGTATATCAGTTGGGAATGTGTTGTGCGGGTCGTCAATAGCGATATCTGTATATCGGTCAACAGTTTTTTGGTGGGTTTTAAGATCAGTAAGGCTTGGGTTAATTAAGTGATCTGGTTTTTCATGTGTCGGAAATTTGACTGGTATTGGTTTTTCCCTGTTCAGTTCATCTTCGTTATATAACGCTTGTTTATCTTCGGTAATAAGATCACTAAGCTTTCTTTCATATTCTGTTGAAATGTGTATAACTTCTTTTGTATCTTTGAGGTCTGTTTTCGAAATTGAATGCAATTGATCCACTGTGTGAGCAATCTTTGGAAAAACAACTTCTTCAGTATGATGAATTGGGAATTCTGTTTTATCGTATTCTGTAATTATTTTCCCTTCACTTTCACGATTCTTATAAAGCGAGTCCTGAGGTTCAATTTTCGCTTCAAATTCTTTAATACTCTCTGCAATATTATATGAAATTCTTTCATCTAACAAGAATTTAGCTGTAGCAGTCCTTATGACATCAGGTGCTAAATTAGTATCATCTGCTTGGTTATCGAATACTTTTGCCATATCAGCAACCTTTCGCTTTGAGCATATTTTTTCACAAGCAACTTCAAGATTTTCTGTACTTGAACCTATTTTTCCAATTTCAAATACGGGCGAAACTATCTTTTTATCTTGAACATGCTTTCTTTCTAACTTTTCCAAAACCAAGTCAGCGTCACTTAAAATCTGTTCTTCTATTGATGATATATCTGCTTTGCGATCTACTGATTCTCGTTTTCGTGGACTAAAAGGTGTTACCTCTAAGCTAGTTAACGGATACCTACGTTCAATATCTTGTACAACTTCTTTTACATTTGGCAAAACCTCCAATTCATGTTCCTTAACTATTAAGTCTTTGTCTTCTTCAATACTTTCAGTTAAAATCTGGCCAGGTACCTTTTTTACTTGCTTATCTAAACCTATTACCTGTTCATTTAAAGTCTTTTGAGTTTCATTTAAGTCTTCTGCAACCTCAAAGGCCTTTCGCTTCATACAAACTTTTTCGCAAACCTCCTCCTGAATATGGGCCAAACCAATTGCCCCATGCTCAATAGCTTCTACGGGTGATAATTTGATGACCTCAGTGGGTGGTTCACATTTAGTTAAGTTTTCCAATGCAATGTCTGCAGGTGTAAGAATCTGCTTTTCTAGCTCAACGACGTTTGGTTCTTTTTGTTCTTGATCCTCGACTTTCTTTTTAACTGCAAATGGGATGGCCGAAACAAGTGTTCCACAAATTTTATCCTCAATGGTCTGTACTACATCTTTAACCACAGTTACATTATCAATCTTTGGCGCACTTTGGATTTCTAGAGACTCTGTACTGCCACTGCTCTCCAAACGTAAAATTTGTCGCCTAACATCGCCGCAGCCCATTATTTTTTCTAAATATTCCCTATCGCCAGCTTCATGCTGAACATCATCCACATCGGTTGAGTGTTTTTGGGTTCCTGTTTTCGTCAAATCTAATTTTGTGCGTTCTACTTGAGCCGTGAGGGTCGTCGTTGTAGTGGTCGTTGTTGGTGGTTTCGCAATTGGACTACTTGCACTCATTTCTGTAAATGAGGTAGTGTCTCGTGAGTATAGTTTTTGGATTTCGGGGGGAGCTACCATTCTATGAAGCAGCTTATCAGTTTCATCTGTACTTGTAAATATTTCGCTTTTTACATTATGAACACTGAAGTGCTCTGTTTTTCAGGCGTTCCAGATTGTCGCAAGTTTAAGAAGTAGAAACAAGGCAATATTAAGACAGTTAAACACCTATGACAAACAAACCAAACTTATATGGTGGGTTAGTTGATATGTACACAGTGCATTGATTGTTTGATGCGATCAGAGTTCGTCGTATGTCTACAAGCTGTACGCCAAACCCAGAAGCAGGCACAAACATGCAATTTGTAGTACAATACAAGTAAATGCGCTTAATTATGAAGTTAGTTTGGTTAAAAGCGAAAACAAAAAGTCAGAACAGACAGATGCCTGAGTCATATGCCATATATGAAGTCGTGGATTCCTTGCGCATTTCTGCTGTTTGACCATTTCATTAGATTTACAATTTAATTTCTATTACGTTTGCACATTTTTACGAATATATTTAAGCAACATGTTTTTTTGTATTATCAATTTTCCACTATTATTGAACATTAACAATTGTTTATGACAAACTCAAAAGACAAAATTAGCAAATACTGCAAGAACAATTGCACCACGACATCATATGCCACATATGGTAATGCGATTTGCTTTCAAAGAATACACAACACGATATGTTTTTGAGTTATTCACAGTGCAGAGTATCGCATTTTTGCCATCTAACTAATACATTTACATTTATGAATGCGTATTAAGTAGCCAATTATAAAAGAAAGCGCATTAGGGGTGCATACAAATCAAAGATTCATTAGCGTGTATTTTATTACTACTGCTGCTGCTTTCGTTGTTATTCTTGTTATAAGCCGTATATGCAAATAATCTATAAACTAATAAATAGGTACGCTCTATAATAAATACATAAGTATACGATACGTCGATGCTACGGTGAGTTTTTATGTATTTAACAGTTGTTTTTTTTTTATTTTTGACTAAACATTTACTTATATTTAGTTAAATATTTATTGTTTACATTGAAAAGTATATGTTTTTCGTTTGGGACTCACAGAAATTACGAACAGCAACTCAATATAATTATTTGCATAAACCAAAGGAAACAAAAATATTGGGAATATAAAGCCATGGTGGTTTACTGATATATCGAATTGAAATTGAAACAGGAATTGAAATTGGAGTGTTGAATGTACCATATGTATTGGGATCGAAATGTATGAGGCCACGTCGATATTGAGCTCAACTATTCGTAATCACAAAGTATACGCTACATTTGATATATGTATGTAACTCGGAGTTAAATTTTGAAAATTGTATGCCGAAAGTGTTTATCTTAATGAAAAAAATCGTATAGTTTATTTAAATACATGTTCTATGTACATTTTAAATACATATTGGCTTATCTTGTAATTGTCACTATTTTAAAGATTTACAAGTTAAATCAATTATTGTAGCTTGCAGTAGTTGATAAAAACATAAACTGAATTGCTTAAATAATTGCTAAAAATTGCAAACGTAATTTTCGCTTCGAAGTAGATAGAGAAAATTAATTAGTCGCACTTTTATATAAAGAGAAATACCTATTAGCGATACCCATCATATTAAATTCTAAAGAAATTTCTGATCGAAGGAAGCAACTTTTCAAATTGATCGCAGAAAACTTGCTTTCAGAACTTACCATAAAATACAATACTTAAAGTTACTTAGTGTTTGATTTTGTAGAATTAAGTGTAGTTTATTTGTAATTAGATTTAGAAACGGATTAATTTATAGTATTTATGAATCGAATGAACCACAAACAACAACTCAACGCTACAATAGTCGGTTACTATATTGTATTCAATTCAACAAACGCACAAAAAACACAAATAAGTTAGTCAATATTTATATTTATTTATATTTTTTCATTGAACTGATTTTTTTCGGCAAGAAGACAGCTTGTCTACAAGAAAATATTTCGCGAATTACCGTTACGTTGCGTGTACTTGGGAAATAGAAATTTCAAACTAAATCTGCATCAAATGGCCGTCTGCTGCCGCACTACAATAATGCACGAAACAAATTAAATTAGGTATACGCCACAGCGCACGTTTTGCTTAGTTGCTTTGTGGCCTGCGCAATGATATAAGTGCGCACCGTTTTTCACAAAAGTTACGCATAGGTGGTGAAAATACGGTTGAGAGTTTAGATATGCTTTTAAATTTATTGTTATTATTCTCTTGGATTGAACTCCCTGAGCTGCAATATATTGTGATATAATAAGTGCAAGTTCTATGCCAAAGATTTAAATTAAGTTTAAATTGACCCAATTGCTGTAACCGTTGTATCGATTCGGACGGACCCACAGATGGTTCAATGTGTTGACATTGTCATTTTTGAATGTTACATATGTATGTATGTATGTACGAGTACATACATATGTACCTAGACGATGAACATATACAACAACAGTGGCGCCAGACAGGGCGATTTTTTTGTTTGCTACTTTCCTTATTCCCTCGACCTTTGGCTACGTTAGCACCCGTAGGTAATTGGATTAGCTAACCAAAATGTTAGTACTGAACAACGTGTAACGGTATTACGGTATTTTCTTTGCTGTGTCACCACATACTGGGCAATCCAACTAGAACTAAGTAGTAGTTAGTTCATTGGTTCTTTGATTATGCCTTCATCACATACAGACTTTTTTGATTAAGATAACACACTAGCAAGTCACTGTTTATAAACGTATTTTTCAACAATATTACATTACATATTCATTATTCGTTAATTGTTAATTGTTAACTGTTATCGTTTTCACTGAATCGTATTAATGAATGGTGGTTTGCATACAAAAAGCCTTTGGATTAAAATTAAAACAAAATGACTCAAACTAAAAAGTACGTAACAAATACAAAACAATCATTATAAGTGGGTCGGAAAAAAAGAAAAAACATTTTCCATAACACACTACATTTTGTGGCTCAAATCAAATGGATGAAATAAAAAAGGGGTGTACAGAAATTATCGTTACGAGTTTATATTCTTTCAACAAAGAGGCAAACATAAGAAAGTAGTTTAGTCGCTTTACATAACAAATAATAATGTTGCATTGAATACGCAACACCTCATTTCAAATTGCACTTACCGACTGTGGAAATGGCAGTGACACGTTCAAGGGTCGACTCTGTTGTTGAATGTAGGGTTTTTACAGTGTCCGCTAGATAATCTGTTAGGAAAGCTGTTAGTACTATCATCATATCATCACAAAGATTTATATTTTTACCTTTCTCTAGGCTGCCCAATTCAGCTTGTTCATTCTGCTTTTCAGTTTTGGCGTCACTTGGTGTGGGTGGTGGAGTTTGGGAATGTGGAATGTCACTCGCTGATAATGAAAATGATATCAGTATTAAGTTACTATATAGTATATTGAATGATGTATATACTTACCGATTTGTATGAGTTCATCAGTCATTTCAATTAAACCCTCGCTCATCTTTTTAGTGATAGTTTCACCTACATATTTGCAGAACTCAGCATCTGTAAGAGATTTGCGTGGCTCAATAGGCAGCGGGGCGGAGAGACCTTCGTCTTTAATGACTTCGCTTAGTGGGACAGTAGCTCGTTTGCCGACGGTGTCACTGTCATATTCGTGAGGCAGTTGAGACTGTTGCTCCATGGCCAGGAAATCGGCAGTCAATTTTCGTGTGGCAAAAGGCGAAACTTCACCAATTGGTGCTGCTGATTCAATGCCATCGCCGGCAATTATAATCTGCTCTGTCGCAGGTACGTCGGCCTTTGGCTTAACATCGACAATACTATCAACTTTATCGATAACAGTTGTCCCCTTAACAACCTCTATGGGTTTTAATACTTCGCCTAAAATTGTCGATTCCACATCGGGAGTTGCAGTGATCAATTCAGTAATTACACCCTTCGCGGGCGGAGGTTGCGACTGAAGCTGGGTTTGCTGCTCCATGCTGAGGAAGTCCGCTGTTAGCTGGCGTTCCTTTAGAGGCTCTGGCTTTTGCGCAGCTGTTTTCTCTGCGGGTTTTGTAGATTCATCAATTAGTGACTTTCGCTGTTCTACTACGGGGATTTTACTAGCTGGTGGCGGTGACTTTAATAATACGACAGAGTCGGGCTCTGACGTTGTAGATGTCTGACTGGACACGACAATATTTTCTGACTTCTGAGGCATACTCGGCAGCTGGCTTTGCTGCTCCATGCTGAGAAAATCATGAGTTTGCTTGTGAGTATCAAACATGATTTTCTTCTCAATCTTGGGGAATGTTTCGACAAGTTCGGAAACTTTTTCTGCAACTTTGTCATCTTTGCCCGCAAGGATGGGCTCGTCTTTTTGTGTTGTAATGATGGGTTCCTGGATTTTACTAGCTATTTCAGCTGGCTTATCAGTTTTGGTAACTTTCTCTTCGATTTTATAGAATGTTTCTATCAATTCTGTCACCTTTTCAGTGACAGTTTCTGCCTTGGCAGCAATTTCCGGTTGTTCTTTAGGCAGCTCAGCAGCCATTCCCGACGTCATGATGGTAGCAGTAGATGCGACAAGATCATCACAGATTTTAATATCCTTCTCGACTAGTTTCTCAACTGATTTTCTGGGTTCTACTTTGGGAATTTTACTTGCTGCTGGGCTTGCTTTGGGCTCGACTACAGCCTGAGCCGCCAGTTGGGTCTTTTGTTCGGTTTGCAGGAAATCTTGTGTCAATTTTTTTGCATCAACTTCAGCAACTTTGGAAGATTCTCCAGTCTTCACGGGTATTTTGGAAAGAGGTTTTTCTATCTTAGCATCAACAGGTTTATCGAATTCTACTTCGGCCGTAGCACGTGGAGCAGCTGTGGGCCTTGTCAGTTCATCGCTGGGCTTTCGCACAAGTTTGGGTATTTGTGTCTTAGGTTCGCCTCCATGGAAATCATATTTGACTTTCTTAGCCTCGAAATCAGCAATTTTCTCATCTATTTTAGTACTCTCAACAATTTCGACAGTCTTCGTTGAACTTAACTGTACATCTTGCAGATGCTTTATGGTCTCGCTGACCTTTGTTGTTTCTGAGACAACTTCTGTGGCTTTCTCTTTGATCTCCTGTTTGCCGGATTCAAAGGAACTTATAATGTTTTCCACCTTCTTGCTGGCAGTCTCAGTTACGTCACTGATAACCTGTTCGACTTCCTTAATTGTTTCCTGTGGCATTGCTGCCAAAGGACTGGTCTTTTCTTTGACTTCCTCAACGAATTTTTCATGGACTGTGGCTGTAGTAACGGCAGCTGGGAGTTGGCTGCGTTTTTCGAATTCCAAAAAGTCTTCGGTAAGATCACGAGCTTCCTGGCGGGTAATAGATGCCATGCGACTGGTGGTTGCCGTATCCTTTGTTGTTTTTTCAGCAGAACTTATATCTTGCACAATCTTATCAACCTTATCTGGCGATGGTTGATCCTCTTCCTCAGAACTGCGCCCAGAAGTTTTTAACTTGTGCGTTAATTCCCTATCGAATTCGGTCTTGCTCACTTCGGCGGAGTCCATTTTACCCATTTTCATTTTAATAACTTGATCGGGCACAGCTGCAGTCTTGATTATGACATTATCGGCAGGTAGCTGCATCAGAATCTCCGACTCATGATGTGCTTTCTTATCTTCAATCAAACTCTTACGCTTGATTTCGGTTATTTCTCGTGTAATTTCTTTCTTCTGGGTTGATGCAGGTATGGAGCGTTCCACCGAAAGCCGCTTGACTATCTTTTCACGGCGCTCAGCGACAGTTCGTTTGGCCGACTCCTCATCAGACTCAGACTCTTCGATTTCCTTCTCTTCAGCAGAGTATTTGACCTCCTCGCGTTCATTAATTTGTTGGATTCGCTTGCCTAAAATAAATGATTATGAATTTTATTCTGTTAACTTAAAGATGTTAGCAAACTTACTTTCTCTGCGAACCAGCTCTTCTACAGACTCGGAGTTTTTCATGAGATCCGCCTCATCAAACTCACGAGAATGCGACAGTCTTCCGCTTTTACACTTCTTCATAATGTCATCTCGTCCGATATTTTTGAGAGCCGTTTCTAGGGCCAAGATATCATAGTTTGGTTTATCTTTATAAAGTCGAATCATACTCTGTGCCTGTCTGGCAATACTGTCGGTATTGTGGTTAATAATCTCATCGATTTCATCCGCAGAGATCCCTATCTCTGGCGCTAACTGTATCCAGTCTTTTCCTAATAAGTTGGACAGATCTACAATGCGAATATCTCCGATGTAATGGTCGTTTTGATGTTTACTCAAACTGAACATCGAGGTGCGATAGACAGAGGAAACACGCTCTGAGAACGCTGTAGTCGAGTCGGGTATTACCGCTTCTGGCAGTACAATATTAAGAATGCAAATGGGTTGTTGCGGTGGCTCGCCCTTAGCAACTTTGGGTTCTTTCATGAACAGCGTGCGACCGACAATGTCTGCATGCTGATCCTTTACGCGTACAGTGAATGGCAGACGATTTTCTCTGAAGGCCTTGAACTGCAGTTGCAATTGGTCACCCGACTTGGTAACTGGCACCAAGTTGCCAGCCATTTCAATGTACTGCGGCTTGCCCTCGAGCACCTCCACATCGCGGCTCTTGGCCACCTCAGTGTACAATTCGTGCTTCTCGAGAGTTTTATCCTCGCGATCGTCGGTCATACAGAAGACTCGGAGTCGTGCTTCGAAAGGTTCAATTTTCTTGGCGAATACAACAAATCTAGCTATGAAGGGTACATGAATGACTTCCCTGTGGGCGAGAGGTCAGAAAAAACGTAATTTACCATGTCAAATGTGCCTTACCTATACAGTTCGGTTGCCATTCTGGTGGCATCGGAAATATTTCGGCAATCCATGAGCCAGAAACGTGCTGAAACGGTGGTCGTAAATGAGACGCAATCGTTGACGAAAGTCAACGGAGTGGATCCAGTAACATCTTCCCATTGTGCACGTGATGGTCCGCCTGGTGGGTGACGAGGGTAACAATATGTTCAATTTATGTTAAGTATACAAACCAATACAGAGTAGACTACATAATATTAAAAACTCTTTGAAAACTCTACTTTTGTCTCATTAGCAGATATTAATTGTACGATTTTTAAAACTGTTCAACTAATTCGAAAACAAAAACTGAACTCAAAGGTTTTAAGTTGAGAGTACGATTGTGTGTAAAGTACAAAGCAATTGTATGGTAAGAGTAGTATTGAAAAGTTTATTAGTAATAAAAAGTATTATATGTATTTAGCGTTAAGTATTAGAAATATTATTGGTTCGGCAAGTCCGTGTGTAAGTGTGATGTATTCATGTGATGTTGTGGTTGGGGTTAGGTCTATACCCCCTGAAGGTATTTGTATATGTAAGTGTATAAAGTGTTGTGGGTGTTGTTTTGTGAGCATGTTAATGATTTTGGTTCAAGCAAATATATTATGTATTTAGTAGTTAAGCTCGAGGCTTTAGCATTTACAGAGGTACAGGTACAATGGTACTTGTCACGCTTACTTTGAAGCCAGTTTTAAACAACATGCTTAATATTTTTAAAATATAATATAAATATAAAATTAGTAGACTTGTAATGGTATTTAAGTGAGAGTGTCAAGTGTTTCGTGTAAATGTGTACAAAACGCCAAGAACCCAAGAAACATAACTACAAACAAGACGAAAATATTCATAAATAAATTGTACATAAGTGAAATAATCGTCAACTTGTTTATTTATACAATAAACAAAATATATTCTTTGTTTATATTATAGAGCTTGCCACAGCGTTTTCTTGATTTAAAAAGTTTCTCAATAACTTCGGCAGTTTTTCTTTTTCGCAACTTTAGTTGTTTTACATTTTCTGGTTTTCGGTTTCAGAAAAGTTCTCTTTGGCGCCACAAACAGTAGAAATTCGAAATTGATATTGCATCTGAGTTTTTGGAAAACAATTTATCACACATATGTATATATATTCTGCTTTATGTTGTAATTGTAAGAAATGAAAAGTAATAAACTAAATCGGAGCGCTTCAACATAACCAACAAAACAGCTAACAGAACTAGTACTAATTAGGTTAAGTGCATGACATTCCAAATTAAGAATTTCAGTAAACAAAAACTTAGTCTTATTGAATAATGAATATTTGAAAAATAATATTGAAGAAAGAGTTATAATCTGGCACATTATGAAGGCCTGGTTGGTGTTAATACGGTTTCAATGGCCCAAAGAGCAACTTTAGCATTTTGTTAGTTTAATTCTTATTTAAGACCTACAAACTTTTGAACGAAATTGTGCAATTGATATAAGTATAGAAAAACCGCGTGCAGTCAGAAATTCTTTGGTTATTTGTAATTGTTTGTTAGAGAAAATGCAGCAAAGATGTTTGTAGGACAAGCTTAAGTTTCTTAAAAGTGATTTGGAAAGTTAGCTTACTTCAACAAAAATAAGCTGGAAGCACAATATTATGGCCTTGGCATAAAGGACTTTTGAAAAGAGTCGGTAAACCCAACAGAAAGAATACCTGACTTTCATGATATTATATATTTGTTTTTCTATTGGTTTTTTTGTACAGAAAACCCAAAGACGCAGCGCAACCCGAATTTGAGCAAAACGATTAAGTAAAAAGAGGTTAAACATAGGAAAAATAATTAACGCAAAATATAAGAGAATCAAATGAGAATATCTTAAAGCAAATAGTAGAGAAAAATACATATTTTTGAGAAATATTTGCAATAATTTTTCTTGAATAAGAAATTTGTTTCAAATGAAATATGCAGAATTTTCAAATATTGTTTTTTCGACAAAAATTTTCTTTTTGTATCTTGATATTTGTTTCATTTTCAATATAAATATGTTTTTATAGTTATTATTATTATTTTTTTGTTTTGGCATAGAACGAAACAACTAAATATGAACAAATAACTTGTTGTTTATTTGGTAAACAGTTTCAATTTGAAACTTCATACATGTTTGTGAATTTCTGAATTGATTTTGTTTTTTTTTTGACATTTTTCATTTTTTAGTTACCTTTTAGAGACCTTTTCCGAAACACACCTTCAATGGATTGAGAAAACAGAATGGAATGCGTGCACATATGCAATGACGCATTAGTACGAAATTATAGAACAATTAAATACGATTTCAATTAAGAATTGAATTGAAGTATGTTTTTTTTTGGTTGTAGTTTTGTTTGGTTATGTTCAAAACTTAAAATCATTGACATATCAAAGGGAAATCATAGAAACTAAACGGATAACATTTGAAATAACTAAAGAATAAATACATACTGGAGCAAACACTGTTGGCACAATGATGACACTGAGCATGACATTCAATTAGGTAGGAGAATATGTGTGAGGGTTCTGTATCTGTAGCTGTATCCGTAACTGTGTTTGTGTTTGTGTGGGTGTAGCTGGAGTATGACCGTATAGTATGTATGTTATCTGTTACTGTATCTGTGTGGCTTATGCGGGGTGAATGACTTTACTATGCTATTGCTGTTGCTTTTAACATTACTGTTACTGTTACTGTTACTTTTACTGTTACGACTCTCTTAATGTATGTATTGATAGATATAGTAGTAGTAGTAGTAGTAATAGTAGTAGGTAGTTCAAAAACGAGGCTAAATGAATCAACTTGAGTAATAGGGCAATACGAGTAAATGCTGCAGGAACACAATAGAAAAACCTGAACAACTTATATAGTATGTTACTTATACGCATCAACTACACAGACACAAGCACATCGTTTCTATCAAATGGGACCTCGATAAGTATTTGCAAATCATTTAGAAATCGAAATATATTTTCAAGATGTTCTTGATAATTTGGCAATTTTGCACTGTACAACAATATGTAAGTAAGTATATAGATTAATGACATGTATATATATATAGAGGTATATAGTACATGATACTTGTATAATAATCATAAATAGAAAACACAAACCAACGAAATAAAAGCCAAACTGAAAATGATAAAAACTTGAGTTATTAGTACGGAAACAGAAGCGAAACACAAACTGAAAGAGAAATTAGAGAAGCACTTAAGTTGGAATGAATCAAATGAAAGCCTGAGAGTTAGAGAAGGGCTTGAGGAAGTTACTCATAAACATCAACTAACAAAACGTAATGTTAAGTAGATACTCATAATTGTTATATAACTGCTTGGAGCACATTTCACAACAACACAAAAACGTATCGGCGATATGGTAACAAATCTAACTTACCTGTTATCGAACACAGCAGACGTAGCGTTGGAGTGTTGCCCGAGTACTGATTGATCATACCCTGGCTGTGTGCCTTCGGGGCGGGCATACTCAGAGTGATGGCCTTGTGGAATTTGCGACGTCGCGGCTCGACCGTAACGATCGGCGAGACGGCGACACCGCGACCCAGTAGCTTAGCCGTTAGGTCGGGATCAACAGGTTGAGCCTAGAAATGTAACGAATTTTCGGCACTGTAGACAAAAATCGATTTTCGGCCACTCTTATATTAAGGACATGAGACAAATGAAGGTTAACTAAACAAAACTCGAAATTAAAACATATATAAATACAAAATATGGTGGTTTAGGCGATTTAGTTAATATATTACAGACATACATAATCAATTATGTATGTTTGTATATGTACATATGTATATTGTTTGAATGAGAAATGAAAAGAAAATGAAATGAGTCTTGGGCTAAATGGTGAACATTTCTCTTTTGTTTTGTTTTTAGTTTTTCTTTTTGTACAAAGGTTATTGAAGTCAATGTTTTAATTATGTTCTCTATGGTTCTATTGAGCAATCACATGTTTTAGTTTAATACAGCATTATCTACAAACAATAACAATGTTCAAGCCCATTTATATCCCAATAAATTTAGTCATCAAAAAAACCTTGACTACAACTTAGGAACTAGAGAAACGAGAAGTAAATTATACAGAACATAAAACATAGTTATTCATATTGTTTATATACAAAATGCAAATAAATGTGCTTAAATTTGAACTCATGAGTGGGGCCATTTCTAAATCGTTTTTTGCTTACGGCATGGCTAAAAATGTTACGACTTCTTTAGGCACTTCAAACCGAACCCAATGTAACGGTCTAAGTATTTTAACAATATTCATATTAGGACTTTATTTCATATTTGTAAATCGTCTTTTGTATAGAAAAAGCAATTTAATTAAAATAATTATTCAAATGAAAATAATGAAAACATTTTCATTGGCATAAAGTTTTTGTTGAACTAAATTTATTGGGTAGTACTTCATTTCAGAAAACTTGTATAATCTTATGCATAGTTTAGTAAATAAATAAGTATGAATAGTTTGTAATCATAGGCATATAGTATATATAGTATATGTAAGTAGTATAATATTAATATGTATGCGTGTACTTTATTTGTCTTATTCAATTGGACAATGTTATTTTTTTAAGAAAATATGCGATCTGCCTAGAGTCGCTTGATCCATGATCAATCATTAAAAATTATTTGAGTTTTATTGCAAGCATATAGCTCATATTAAGCCTGGTGTTTCCTCTTCTAGTTGTGCAAAAAATCCTTAATATTCTGCCGTATTTAAAATGTTCAAACAAAGTGCACATGATAATCATAAACAACATTGGGATCCCCGTTTAAATTGAGTAGACAGAAATTGAATGTAAGATAACTTCTAAACAAATCTAAATGCTACCATTGAAATAGAATATTTTGATTTGAATCGTTATTAGGTTCCATCGAGTATACGCCCTGGGGCCGTGCTAGATAAATGTATGTGTGTACACAAATATACGGTATACATAAGTGCATATCATCTACTTAGTTTGGCTTCACCGAATACTACGCGGATTACAGGTTTACATATTCAGTTTATTGGTATTTAAATGCGTATTATTATTTGTTGGAAAACTGCGTTCATTATAGACGATAAGGAAGTTGTAGTATATTCGTATGTATTTTAAATGCACGATTAATTTTTGTGGGTCTAATGTTTTTGATATATTGTTTAAATTTTTGCTGTTTGCTGTTTGTTGCTTGTGTTTACCAAATGAGCGAGAAGCGCTTCTTTTTGGGCACATGATTGACGCTTATCTTGCGTAGTTTCTCGGGCGCAACGCCTTTGCGTGGTTTAAAGAGGTTTACCTGTAAGCCAACTTTGATTTTCTTGGTTAGTGCTCCTTGCGGGAACACGGCCTGGACCTGCGGCACAACAGTGCTGGACACCATGCCACCTTCGGGACCGATGGCGTGCACCTCCTGGCGTATACGCGATACCACGGCAAAGTACTGAGGGAAATCATAGGTGACAAAACGACACACATGATTTCCAGCCTGCTCCTCCAGCTGAGCGATTTCTGTTGAGCCACACACAGTATTAGAAGACTTCGATAACGATAGATAAGCCAAGCCACTTACCCTCTGGTTCAAAGCATTGCTGCATAACATCATGAATTATCTCCTCAGAGTTATCAATTGAGTGCTCGCGCCAGGTTTCGCCATTATCCGAGCGCAGTATGATAATTTCACGTTCTTTGCCACGCAGTGAAGCAAAATGCGGCACTTCCATTACCACGGGCCCAATGAATTTGGTCGAGCAGGGTCCCAGCTCTAGCACGCGGCTAGCCAGGGCCTCGCCCTCCATCAACTGAGGCGGATGCATGGTGCGCTGTGGCTTCACATAGCGACAGGTCACCCGCGTCGGCTGGCAGGTGGAGCGTGATGGAATGATCATACGTACGCCGCTGTGGCGACAACCACGCATGGCACCACCGCGTGCGTCTACCAGGAAGGAGACCAAGAAGCTCTTCCAACTCAGCTTGCGACTGCAGAGAAGAGTTTTAAAATAGGCCTTACACTTGAGTAATCATATGCTACTTACCCAACATGCGGTGGCTCATCGTCGCCAAGGCCATTTGCAATGTACACGCCATCAACAGTGGCCTTGGGCGAGGATCCGTAGACCTGCGCCTTGTGTGGACTGATGACATCTTCACCAATGGTTGGTGGTACACCGCTGGCATACTCGCCGCTCTGGGTCATGCGGTTGGAGTCCATGCGCTCGTCACGCGTCACATCAATTGGTAGCGAGTCGTCGCCTAGGGATTTCATTTCATCAACGGTCAGATAGCGATAAGGTTGATCGGATAGCATATTGTCTTCGCCTAGATTTTGTTTGTTTGACAATTATTTGCGTAGCATTTCGGTTGCATTCCAGCGCATTTCAATATCAAGCACAAGACAGTCAATTTGGCCATATAGCGTTGTAGTTGTTGTTGTTGTTGTGTTATAGTATTGTTGTTTCAATAGTTGTTGTTGTTGTTGTTGGTATTGCAGAAGATGAGGGCGCAGTGCATTTGAAAATAGAAGAATGCAAATGAGTTTTTTAGTTGACAAATTTGGTAAGTACTACATGCATCTGTTATATATAATTATAATTGGATATCATAGATAGATGGTATATAAAGCTAGCATGAATCTTAAATAGGAGCATTTTATATGAAATATCTTAATTTATATTAAAGATTAAATGTGGTACAATACATATTATTTTATTTCTCATGCCGTGGTACAAACAAATATATTAACACTGATTGGATTTTAAAGATAGGGCCACCAACAAATATTATAAATCGAAAACCCTTCAAGTGTGTCGAATAAACTATCTCTTGTATATTTACATGGCTAGTAAAGCGTTTCGATTTCGTTTTCCGCCACTTTGGGGATCCAAAAAAACAAAGCATACAAACAGTAATAATAATAAAACACTCCAGCTTGGTGTTTCATGTGTGTACAACAACGTCAAGAGTTAATTTATACATTCATACGAGTGGTTACCACATAAAGTGCTGTGTATATAATTTATCAGGTTAATTTAGAGTCCATAAAATGCCAATCACAGCCAATGGATGCACTTGATAGCAGCCAGCTCTTCATCATAGTAGTGGTACAGATATACAGAGTACGAGTAGAGTTTTACAATTGGCCTTGCAACTTGGCACTGGTACATGGTACTTGGCACTTACTAGACACATAAAGATAGTCGCCCTGGAAATACGGCAGATAGACGTGAGTATCTGGCTGTAACCTGTGGAGATTGGGTTCACGATCACCGCCAATACCAAACTCGTAGCATGCGTCCAATTCCCAATTTGTGTCACCTGACGGCACACATAGAAGCGGGTATTTTTGTGGGTTTATTTTAACTTAAGACTAGACATTGGTAGCTAGGGGTATTTTAGTATATCTGAGTGCTGGCTGACAAGTATGACTGTGTGGACATATAGCATAGTGTGGAAGGAATATACATCTCTATATACATACCGCCTTCTTCCTCGGAATCAGACATAAAGGATTCGTGCATGGCTTCGGGTGCCACAACACGATACTTTTCTTCGGCCTGAGCAGGTGCAGATGCTGCTTCATCCTCCTTGGTAATCGATTTCAGGGAATCCAAAACGCTAATGTAGCCTAACTTGCGGGCGATGTGGAGTGGAGTCTGTCCGTTGACAGTTTGAGCATTGGCATTTGCCTTATGCTCCAACAGCAAGTTGACAATATGGCAATGACCTTGCTGGGCGGTTTGATGTAATGGAGTATAGCCGGCTTTGGTGGCCATATCAATGTTGGCGCCATTCTGCAACAGGAATCGCACCATATTCGCCTGGCCAAAGTGCGAGGCCACATGGAGTGGAGTGTAACCCGCTTTGGTGGCCATATCGATATTGGCGCCATTGCGCTGCAAGATCTCAGCGACATTCACATTGTCCTCCTGGGCACACAAATGCATGGGGGTTAGCCCATTCTTGGCCGGATGATTGACGGCAGCCTTGTGCTCGATCAAGAGATTGGAGATTTCAGCATGGCCCTCCTGGCTGCTCAGATGTAGTGGAGTGAATCCAGCCTTACTCTCGGCATTAGCCAGGGCCCCGTATTCCAGAAGAGTGGTTGCAATGTCCATTTGATTCTTACGTGCTGCAATATGCAGCGGGGTGTGTCCGTTCTTAGCCGTGGCATGTGGACTGGCGCCCTTCTCCAACAGTAGCAGTGCCACCTGCTGATTATTATAGTGACAGGCGACATGGAGTGGTGTTACGCCATTCTTGCCCTGTGCATCCACGTCAGCCTCCTTCTGCAGCAGCAATTCAGCGACCTTAATATGACCGTACTTGGCGGTCAGATGCAATGGCGTAAAGCCCTTCTTGGTTGCCGCATCTAAGGCGGCACCATTTTCGATGAGCACAGCAGCCACCTGTTGCATAAAAAGTTATAAATTATATTAAGAAGCAAGCAACATTGCGCATTTTGTAGATGTTGAAGATGTGCTTACTAAATTTCAGTTATTTTAATCGATTAACGCATGACACGCACTGCCAACGCTTCAAATTAAAATATGATAATTGCTGCTGCCATACATAAGTCTGGCAACGTTATGAATTCAAATAAAATAAATAAATAAATACCAAAATAATACTAGAAATGTAATTACATTTATTTACGATCAAAACAAGAGACAAGAAAAAAATTAACAATACTCGTAATTGCTCATGAAAATAACGTAAATTAAAACATAATAAAACTAAATACAGAATAATAATAAAACTTAACAGCCAATTTCAAATAAAAAACTCTTGATGCCGTATCCAGAACAACTGCATCAAGTACACTGTGTCAATGTGATCCGTAATTTTTTTGGCTATCAAATCTTTTACCTCATCCTGACCCTCCTTGGCAGCAATATGCAGTGCAGTGTACATGTCCTTAGTGGTGGCATCAACTTGGGCGCCATGCTGCAGTAGCAGCATAACGATATCGACGTTGCCCAATCGCGAGGCAATATGCAATGGAGTCTGCTGTTCTCGAGCTCGTGCATCGACCTGAGCGCCGTTACGCAGAAGGATGCGAATAATATCGGTCTGAAATTAAATTGAATTCAAAATTATTATCGATGTTAGGTTTAGTAATTAATCGATCAATTAGACAAAAGCATCGCTCAATTCCAATTGGAATATTTTGTTTTAAAAATACAATAAATACAAATGAAGTGGAGATTCTCCACTGGAGAACACTCACCTGGTTGGCACGTGCAGCCAAATGCAATGGAGTCTCACCACGCACAGTGGGCACATCTGGACTAGCGTCGTGCTGCAGCAAATAGATGACAATATTCATGCAACCCATAAAGGCGGCCACATGCAGCGGTGTCAACCCACTTTCAGTGGTCGCACTGATGCTGGCGCCGTGTCGGAGCAACAACTCGACGACCTTCAAGCGGTTCTTCTTGCAGGCAATATGCAAAGGCGTGAACCCATTGAGAGCACGAGCATTGGCGTCGGCGTTGCGGTCTAGCAGCAGCTTAGCCACACGAACATGGCCGCAGTGGGCGGCCACATGCAAGGCGGTCAGATAATCCACAGTGACCTCGTCGACGGGTGCACGATGGTACAGCAAGATGCGTGCGGCATCTACATGCTCGCCCTGAGCAGCCATATGCAGAGGTGCGAGTCCGTTCTTGGTTTTAGCGCTAATCGGAGCCCCGCGCTCTAGCAACATATCGACGACCTGTTCATGGCCAGAGCGTGCAGCACAGTGCAGCGGTGTCAGGCCATCGCGAGTCTTTGCCTCAATATTGCCACCCTTCTCCAGAAGCAGCGAAACCATGTTGGTCTTGCCCCACTTGGCAGCCACATGCAGTGGGCTGATGTTGTGCTTGGCCGAGTAGTTGACATCGGCTCCCTTCTGGATCAGCAGATTGGCGATATTCTGGTTGCCATAATGCGAGGCAATGTGCAGCGGCGTGAATCCCGACTTGGAGGTCACATCCGGGTTGTGGTCATTCTGCAATGGATAAAGAGAACTCATCAGTATACCATGATCTAACAGAGAGAGAGAGAGAGAGAGAGAGATGGGTATGTACTCACGTCAAGTAGTAGCGTAGCCGCCTTAACGTCATCCTTCTTTGCAGCAATGTGCAGCGCAGGTAGACGCACCTTGCCACGCGTATCGCTCTCGAGCAGCACGGCAACAACCTTGTCATGTCCCTGCTGCATGGCCACTGCCAAGGGAGTGAAACCATCCTCGGTGGCAAGACTCTGATTGGCGCCATTGGACAACAAGAGACGCACTACAGCATCATGATTCTCCTGCGCAGCCATGTACAGCGGCGTGAAGCCATTCTGCGACTGCACATTGACAGAAGCATTGTGCTCCAGGAGGAGCTTCACAACCTCCTCTTGCCCGGCCAGCGAGGCAATGTGCAGTGCCGTGTTTCCCTTCTTGGTGGCACTATCCACAATTGCGCCGCGACGCAGCAGCTCCGAGACAACGTGTATGTGTCCATCCTTGGAGGCCAAGTGCAGAGCATTTAGGCCATTCTATAGAGAAAGAGGTTAGAGATTGTAGATGTATTATGGTATCTCTCTGTATATGTAACTTACAGCATTACTGGTGTTAATGTCAATGTTGTTTTTCAGATGCTCCAGCACACGCTCCAGATTGCCGGCACGTGCAGCACGCAGGAAGGAAGTATTGCCATCGCCCTGCAAGATGGACAGATTAGGCCGGTTAGTTGTTGTACGTAAATAGTTATTATAGTACTATAAGATACGAAATCGATTTAAGAGTGAAACTAGCAGTAAACGAATACACAATAGAGTTAGGGACACAGGCAAAAATAGTATGATTTACTGCATACAACATTCAAAGCTAGTAAGAGCTTATTCAGATTATTATTTTGATAATAAGTCCAAGTACAATTAAGTTATGGATACCAGACAAGAAAAGTATCATGTATATAACTTTCAATCACTCTACGATGAATACCGTGACACACCAGTATACCGGGAAATGAGGAAGCTGATACACTAGCGAAAGCAAGAGCAAAGAATGATTCAGAGGACAGATCCGCGTATTCGATTCGGAGCGAAATCAATGTCAATTGAAGTCCCTTTTAGGCTGATACAACCCAAAGAGGTTTAGGCACATAATGAAGCTGAGTAAGAACCCAGTAAGAATGCTTACAGGGCTATTTACAGCTCAATGTAGGTTAAGAGCACACATTATCAAATAAGGAATGTTGAGTAATGAAATCTGCTCATTCTGCGAGTTAAAGTCCGAGATCCCGTTTCATGTCCTTACAGTGTCGCTATGAAAGTACCTTCTCGGGGTTAACGAGATAAGGTCGACCAGTCCAGGATAAATAATGGACTTCCTTACAATAACTGGATGGGGAGGGAGCTATAATCCCAGCAGGGTGTACAATATACCTACAAGGTCAATGTACATGGCCTCCACAACAAATAATAATAACATTTAATTATGTGGTAAGCTAGGGACATGTTATCGTAGCTTATCCCTCAGGTAAATGGTGATACACGTTTACAAATGATGAATAACATAGTTATCATACATAGTACTGTAGGATATCGTTATACTTACGAGTGGAACTGAGAATAAACCCAAACACGATAAATTTAGGGACACCAGACAAGAATATTATGATTTATATAACATTCAACCAGGTCGCAAGAGCTTGTCGCATGTTTAGCGTAGCTTATCCCTAGTTGAGGGTCAGGTGAAAGTTGCGTGCCAGCTGCGTATTCATCAAGAAGGCTTTGGCTGGGTGTTTTATTGATCGCAAAGTACCGTTACCAGCGTTGCGCAACTGAAGCTCAAAGCACTGTGAAACGCACCTGCTGACGCAGCGCAAGCATGCGGCAGTGGCAGCGGTGGCCCAAGTTCAACTAGGAAACGGCGGTCAAGGCGAGGGGTCAACGTCAGCGTCGTGACACCGCCACGGTGCGCAGGTGTAATTCGGCTTTATGGCCCTCAAGCAGCTGTCCCAGCTGCGTCGTTTATCCACCACCAGCAATACCACCCACAATTTGTTTATGTTTTCCTGTTGCTGTACGCCACCCACACCCCCATTGGCACGCTTCGTCGAGCACGGATTCGATATCGAAAATGACGTCATGTTGTGGCACTGGAAAGTGCAACTAGAACTGGCGGCGTTCAGTTCGAGACTGGAAGTTCCAAGTTTCGCACTCGAGCCGACGCCAACACCGACGTTGAAATGACCGCAGACAGAGCTGGCACTGTCCCGAAGTGGCACCGAGTGCGCGCCGCCTACTTCCTGAAGTCGTCTGCGAAGCTATTGCAACGCAGCCAGGCAGAGGCAGTGGCAAAGGCTCGCCTGCCTCGCCCCCTCCTGGACAAACACGGAAGTGAGCTGCTCCTTTTCATGGCTGGGCCAACAAAAAACTCATTTCGTATGCCTGTGCGAATTCTATAGGATGTCGACTGCTTCCTTGTTTGCTCGCCCAACTTTGACGAGGGGTAAAAGTTCAAAGGTCCTTCTCGCTCGCCAAGCATTGTATAACAAGCTCAACTTGTGCAAATTGTGTGCTTGAGCAACGAGAATTCTAAGTTGGGCCTTGAAGCCTTGAAGTGTCTTTTCCTTTGAACTTTTGTCGCCCCTCAGAGTGGCAACATGTTTGCCAATACTCGAAACTCAAGTGAAAAATCATCAGCAACAAATGAGAACTCCGATTTACTCTCGAGTGCAGTTCGGAGTAATCGTAGTAAGCGAATAAGAATATGAGTCATACATTATGGATTTTCTCCATCTTGGTGTGGCGCAAATGTCGCATGTCATCATTAAATTTAACCTAAATCTCGCTCACCTTGCACACGGACACACGCACAACGAAGTACCGCAGCACCACACCCTGTTCAGAATTCTCTGGTGCTATCAGTGCTAGTTAATAACACTGGTCCTCCCTCCCGGCAACTGGCCTGTTATGACTCTGCCAAGCTATTCAGTATTTTTAGACTAGTTAGTATTTTAGCCCATTAAAGATCGCAAGTGCACGCAAAGCGCTATGAAAAATCGATATTGGTTTGTAGTCATCGAAATGGGTGCGACCCCAATCGATTGTTCAAGCCACAAGGAGTCGATAAGCAATGCCAGATGCGATTTTAATTGCTTTTGCAATGCATTTTTACGCAATTTTCAGTTGAGACGATGAAAAATCGATAATGTGCAAAATGGACGACAACATGGCGACCCATCAGCAAACAGTCAAGCCGAAAAGTTTGTGCACACTGCAAATGAAATTGTATTAATTGTTTAATTTTATATTACCTGAGCTCCATTTTCGGTAACCATTTTGTGTAATTACAAAATTGAAGCCGAATTTCAAACTGGCACCGCCTTATATGGGTATATAGTATAGAGAAATTGTGTAAGCGCTGCTCGCGTATGTCGTCACTGATTAGTCATATTTTTTCACTTGGCTAATTAACTCGGTTATTTTCACGGAAAATCAACGGTGTACGCGAGATTTTCCTTTTGAATTTTAAATGCACTCTTATCGATTTTTCCTTAGATTTTATGTAAGCCTTATGTACGCGAGTGCATGTGTGTCTGTGTGTGTGCGCGAGGGTGTGTATTATTTTGTGTGTGTAGTGTGTCTATGTGTGACTGTGTGAATGTAACTGCGACTGTGAGTGTGACTGTGACTGTGTGTTTGTGTGTCTGATTGGATTCCTTGCTGTCCAACACAGTCGCTTCTGAGAGGAGCACTTGGTTTTCTGCTGCCGTTTTCTTCAATGTTCAACTCCAGACTGGACGCGTGCTGGCCCAGCTCGAAAAGTCCTACCCTGTCGGCATCGCCAGGATTTTCGAAGGACCTGCGCACTACCGCCCAATTCCAATTGGAAACGCCGCCGCCCGTACATACACGTTCACCCGCCTCTGCGACTGCGTCACCATCGCAGGGTGGTGGTTTCCAAGCCAGCGGAAGCGAGTTCAGCCTGTTTCGCACGTGCCTTTTGTTTTGTTGACATTCTGCACTGGAACCGATGAAGCACGGAAGTGCGCAAGGGACACGTGCAGCAGAGGGGACACCCAAACAATTGGAGTAGTTGCAAGTAATAAAGGAGGTGCAAGGCGAGACTTTACTTTACTCTGTGATCAGTCCATTTGCGAATGGGAGCAGCTCATCGTACTATAATTGGCAGAATTGCATCATTACTATATCTATCTATATCTAAGTTATCAGCTAATTACCCTGTCCGCAATAGCCTTGGCGCACCCAGTATAGTGTGTAATATCAGTTAGTGTTTACACTACACTAAACTACAAGGTACACAGAACATTACACTAATTAGCAGGGCAAACAGAATCATTACTAAACCCAACACACATATGTATGTATGCAGGTCCTTCCTCCCGAGCTTTGTTGACTCTGCGTAAACAAAGCCAAAACGAACGACAGTGAATCCACAGTTGGTTGCAGGGTGGTGCGATGAAGAGATGGGGAAGGGAGAGGAACAGCAAGAACCGATTCCAGTTGCCGACGCAGTGGCGCCGACGCAGGGCTCGACTGGATTTTTGTTTACTTCCCGTTTCGAGTTCGAATCCAGAGACTCAACCCCTAAATCGCAGCAACCCAACGACAATACATATGTATATACAAGAAAGAGAATCCAATGCGTAAGCACAGTCACTGTCACAGTCACAGTCACTGTCGAATGTAACACAGTCACGTTTTGCGCCAAAGTAATCCGAAGACGCGACACAATTTCCGCTAGTGCCATCAATTTTCCTCGCTCTGCTTTGTTGTTGCTCGCAAATTAGGCGATAAGGGAAAAGCCACCCTCAAAAGGGGGTGTTGTTGTTGTTGCTGTTCCTACTGTTGTTATTCTTGCGGGGCGATAAAACTCACCCCGCTAAGGATTGCATAAAATTGCATTCGAGATTGCATCGTGACCAGGGCAAATTGCAGTGTGTGTGAATCACGTTGCCTGCAGGGAGGAGGAGGGGTAGGAGATGGAGGTGGAGGTGCCCATTACGACTGCACACTGTATAACAACTTGTATGTGTAGTGTTACATGTGCAAGGGTGGCAGGGTGCGACGCAAGGTGCGACGCACATTTGGAATTTAATTAATGAGTTTCTTGCCTGCAGAAAGGGAGGGGGTGATCAGGGGCAGGGGGAGGGTTGTCTTAGGCTGCACTTTGGCCTTTATCGCTTGGCCAAACATTGGCTTGCTGCTTACCTTGTTGGCCATAGCAAAAGGGTTTTCGGTTACACTTAAAAAAGACCTTATAGCATGTTGGTTGGATGGTTGCAGGGTGGATGGTGGCGCACGACAGGCCTGAAACTGAAGTAAATTGCATGTTTGCATGCCAGCTGGCACTTTACAATGCCATATACACAATACCCTCTTCCATTGAAATCGGGGAATTTATAACGTTATCACTCTCTGTTTGCATTCTACTTGGCAGTCTCTAAAGCCCAATGATTTGTAGTTAACAGTTTGTCGGTAATTGAATAATGAAATCTAAGAGAAACTAAGGCGATAGAGCGCTATCTAGTATAGATTGAATATGTCGAATATATAAATTTATTTATCACGCTTTAATTCAACTTCAATAAAAAGATATGCCAATTTTGTAATTATTATAATGATTCTAATAATCTATTAAACATCTTTATAATTAGAAAAGATTGATTAATTGAGTATTTAAAGTTATTTATTCTGAAAATTTAATTATAATTCCATCTGATATCATCTGATAATTATAACTATTATAATGATTATAATCATCTATTAAACATATTTCTAATAAGAAAAGATTGCATGATTGAATTTATCCAGAAAATTGAATGTCAATTGAAAGACAAAATAAATATACCGATAATTATAATTTGTATATTAATTTTTGTCGCGGAACGGATAAGTTGGTTATCGATAGTTAGTTAAGTAATTTGGCACCGATAGAGGGCACTTAGATTTAGTATTTTATTGTATGCGTTTTTATCGTTGTTGTAATTGGTCACACCGATTAAACTAAGAATTAAGTTATGCTTGGCGCGTCAGATCATTTCGTCTGGCGATATCCAAGAGTGAGGGAAGAGAAACTGCGGTATGTAGACTTTGGACTAGATTTAAGGTTAAAGTCCTGCAATGCCTTGCAAACTGTATTATTACCCTATAGAATAAAACAACTTCAATCAGCCCTTCATTCCCTGGATACTATCGGCACGACAATTATAATCATGTATAGAACATCTTACCATCATTAAAAGATTGAATACTTTAGTATTTCAAGTTATTAATTCAGTTAATAGAGTTTTAATTCAAGGACAAAGAGATATTCTGTTATAATATGTAACTCGTATAATGATTATAATCATGTATTGATCATTTTTCTATCAAGAGTTGAGTTTAAATCAAAAATAAAGAGCTATTACAATATTTATAACCATTTTAATGATTCTAATCATCTATTGAACATCTTTCTAACTCGAAAAGATTGAGAACTTGATCAATTACAATAATAAACTAAGAAAATTGAAGTACAATTCAAGGAAAACTCGATATTCTGATAATTATTATTGAATAATGATCATTAAAATATCTACTTAAATATACATTCTCAAATTATGATAACTTTCGCAATCAAAGTGTATTCAGCTGTCGTTAAACACTGAAGAACACTTTTCTTTTATGGTTATTAATTATGGCGTTGGCGCCGATGAGGCTATTGCCAGTTCGCCTGACGTGCCATATGAAATTACCAGACCCACAAAAACCGAAAAACACAACAGCAACAACAGGGAATATATACCCTGAGGCAATGTCTTAAGTAAATCGCCCGTCAGACGCATTGGCCCAAAGCAAATTGTCCACAAACTTGATGACCTCGAGAAACGCACCATAAATACTTGCGCGACACCCCCAGAGGGGTAAGGGCGCCAAACCGTTTTGGGTTGAAAGCCCGCCCCAGGAGAGGAGGGTGGCACGATGACGCCTTGTGGGTGGCAGCCAAGTTTCTGATAGTTCAGTGCACCTCTTGCCAGACAAAAGCGACGCCCACGCACAAAAAAAACAACAATAAGAAGAGGAGGCAGCAAAAACATAAAGAATATCTTGTCTCCCGTGGATGACAGCGTGATATTTTTGGGTCAACTGCATCATAGATGAGTCGAGCAGAGTCGAGTGTGCAGCACGAGTGCAAGAGTGAAGGGTTCTCAAGACTCTTATATAAAACGAGGGGGTTCAACTGCTTTCTTTTTTTAACTTACGCCCAAACTCTGCAGCGAGGGGAAGCGTTTCTTCAGTGTTTCCATTGCAAACGCGACGCGAATCTCAACACAAACCACACATTAGCAATGCTTCTTTTTTTCTTGTGGGCTAATAAACTAAACTATATATACACGCAGATATATAGACGATGAGCCAGACGCGTCGATGCGGACCCAGAACAACAGACGGCGAGCGATTTGAGTCGTTTTCTAAATTATTTTCAACGACGGAAGCCCAGCGAGACCAGCGGCAGGCAGAGACAAACAGAGAGTAGAGACTTGTACAGCAAAAAACAAAGAGAAATTCGCCAGTTCGGTTTATTTTTAAATAATGCGAAAAAAACACACAACATTTGAGAAAGCTTTCGAGAGTGGAGAGCACGAGGCCGGGGAGGTATTGAGGAGGGGCGTATTGGCTGTGGGGGGTTTGTGGCGGGTTTGAGGTCTGTGCTCTGCAGTATGGCTGAGATGGCTAGATGCCTAGGGTTGTGGCGTGAGAAGGTGGCTCTGAGATGGGGTGAGGTAGGTTATTAGGGGGTCTGCTTTGAGGTGGCTTTGGGGATAGACGCAGAGCTGGTGTGAGGTGCCTAATTTAATGCTTTTTAATAAACAGTAAACGATGCCGCGGAGACACTGTGACGCCTCGACGCCAGCGTGTCGTACTGAAGTTGTTAATGGGCAACAAGCACAAGGCAAGGCAAGGCAAGAAAGGGAAAGATGAGGTCGATGGGCGTGATGAGTCATTTGGCATTCAGTTATGCCAGCACAAGGATTACAATTGCGTCATTTGCTTTATAGATACACATACTCAGGCAGCCAGTGGCCGAGCTGCAGATGCGCAAGGAGATCAGCTCTCTGGCCTGGCCTGCTAATGATGTAAGCTGCTTGATGATGTCAGTATGGCTGGACTCACCGCACTCTGGTGTCCTGTGGGGCAATGCTCGTGCTTGTCGTGCTTGTCGTGCTTATCGTGTTGCTTGTTGTTGGCAGGCGTGGCGCCACCAGGATGTTGGAATGCCAGCTCGTGCTGATGCAGAAAGTAATCATAGTGGCCCACATGCTCGCCCGGAGGCGAGGACACTGCCGATGGTGGACTTTGATGTGGCTGCGCCTTGGCAGGCGGATGATGTGACTTCTTATGATGCTGCTGCTGCTCGGGATGCTGATGATGCGACTGCGATTGTTGATGGGTCACCTGATGATGCGACGACTGCTGTCCACCATGATGCTGCTGCTGATGATGCTGCTGATGATGGTGCTGGTGATGATTGTGGGCCGTTGGGGGCGAGGGCATGTTGTGGCCACTGTGAGGCAGATGGGACGTGTGCTGCACGCCTATCTGGTGGCCATGGTGATGCGGCACATGACCTTGCGATGCCTCCAGCAGCGTTGGCTGTATGTGAGTCACAAATTGAGCCATTTCTGGGGCCGATTTGCACTTGTTTGATTGCGGGGGTGGGCTTAGATAATCACTTGATAAATTTGCACTTTTCCTCGACGTGGATACAATTACTCGAGCATATATAGTATATATATGTATACTAGAGCTGCCAATTCAAGGCACACATCCGTACACGCACACACACACAGAGAGAGAGAGAGGGAGAAGCGCAAACAAACACTGGACGCAATGGAGGCGACGACGGATTAGTTTGGCTGTGCGCGCGGACAACCTTTACGCAGGAGCAATGTCAAATGACTGGCCCAGCGAAGGCAGCAGCTATCCCAGTTTTGCCTTAGATGCGACGGGACTTTCACCTCGTCCTCATCCTCGTTCTCGTCCTCGTCCTCGTCCTCGTCCCAGGCAGCTTCGGTGTCGCTTCGGCTGTGAGTCGTGCGCGCTTTTTACCGGGGTGCGAGTGTGCGTGTGTCACTGTATGTCTGTGTCTGTGTGTGTGTGTGTGTGTGTGTGTGTGTGTGTGTGTGTGGGGAGGAGTTCGCCTCAATCGGAAGCTTTAACCGGACCGAGTTTAATGTGCTGCCACGGCTGATAAGCGCAGATGCTGCTCCACGGAATTCAATAAGCATTTGATTTACTCTGCTCAATGGCAGCAGCAGCAGCGGGCGCGCATAAATTATCTACATACGTCGCGACACTGGAAGGGCGTCTGCGTCGCAAATATGAGAAATATTTTTGTTTATTTTATTTTTAAACGTAAACAACTTTGATCTATTTTTGCCAAAAGTATGCAACGGAATTTGAAAACACACGCATACACAAACACACACACGAAGGTTGGGAGCGCTTGAGGCGAAAGCTTTTTGCGTTCAAGTGTGCAGAGCTTTCGCTGCTGCCACTGCTTAAGCTCTGGGATCAAAGGGGGCTTGTCTCGGCTACCGCTGCGGCGAATGATATTAGCTATGCCCATTTGCACTGCAGCGAAAGTTTATTGACTCTACGGGAGAGTAAGCTCAAAGAGAGAGAGCGAGAGCGCAGCATTGCCTTCGCTGCTGTTGAAGCGCCTGCTGTTGTTGTTGCTCTTGTAGCTGGTTTCGTTTTTCGCCGAGTCTAATGTTCACATTCGCTTTGGCTCTGCCGCGTCGTTCTGCTTGCGCCCACAAAACCTGCTTGTTTATTCTCTTCGGAACGTCAACGAGTGCGCAGCGCGACCTAATTTAAAAAAAAAAATATATAATCAGCTATAGAAAATTTGCACATATTCAATAAGTTAACTTCGTCATGGCGTTTTTGAACAAGGTATGCAAAATAGAGTTAATTACCAGAAGGAGTCAAGTGCGAAAGAGAAAGCGTATGCTGTGCTTACGCAGCGAATTGATGTCGCCGAGTGACGTCGGCAGCTGTTGATCATCTGGCAGACATTTTGAAAACACTTCTCTATGATTTTGTGTGTCTTATCTACGACATTTGATTGTACTTTGCCCCTGCGTGGACTGTGGACTGTGTGGGAAAAGATTTAATGCACTTGTCTCTCTCTCTGTCTCTTGTTGTTGTAGCTTGCGGCGCCTGCTCTGCGTCAGCTGGTGGCTAGCCGCTCTTATGCCGCTGTCTCGCATGTCTCCCCCACTGGGCCATCGTTCGCCCTGACCGAGGAGCAGCAACAGTTCCAGGAGCTGGCGAGGAAGTTCACACGCGAGGAGATCATTCCCGTGGCGGCGCAATACGACAAAACCGGCGAGTACCCGTGGCCCATCATAAAGAAGGCCTGGGAACTGGGTCTGATGAACAACCACATACCCGCTGACATTGGTGGCTTGGATTTGGATGTCTTCACCACCTGTCTGACGGCCGAGGAGCTGGCCTATGGCTGCACGGGCATTATGACCGCACTGGAGGCTAGCGGATTGGGTGTATGTATATCCAGATGACGCTTTCCCGATCCTTTTAAGCTAAATTTCTATCTCTCTCCCACAGCAAACACCTGTGATCTTGTCCGGCAACAAGGAACAGAAGAAGAAGTACCTGGGACGACTGCTGGAGGAGCCTTTGGTGGCAGCCTACGGTGTCACAGAGCCTGGTGCAGGCTCCGATGTGTCCGGCATTAAGACACGTGCCGAGAAAAAGGGCGACGAGTGGATTCTTAATGGCCAGAAGATGTGGATCACCAACGGTGGTGTGGCCAACTGGTACTTTGTTCTCGCACGCACAAACCCCGATCCCAAATGCCCGGCCAGCAAAGCCTTCACAGGTTTCATTGTCGAGCGCGACACTCCCGGACTGACACCTGGTCGCAAGGAGCTCAACATGGGACAACGTGCATCTGACACACGTGGCATCACCTTCGAGGATGTGCGTGTACCCAAGGAGAATGTGCTGATTGGCGAGGGAGCCGGCTTCAAGATCGCCATGGGCACGTTCGACAAGACCCGCCCTCCAGTCGCCGCGGGCGCCGTCGGTCTCGCCCAGCGCTGCATGGACGAGGCACTGAAGTACGCGCTGGAGCGCAAGACCTTCGGTGTGCCCATTGCCCACCATCAGGCAGTGCAGTTCATGCTGGCGGACATGGCCATTGGTGTGGAGACGTCGCGTTTGGCGTGGCGCCTGTCAGCCTGGGAGATTGACCAGGGACGCCGCAACAGTTACTACGCCTCCATTGCCAAGTGCCATGCGGCGGATGTGGCCAACAAGATCGCCTCCGATGCAGTGCAGATCTTTGGCGGCAACGGCTTCAACAGCGAGTATCCCGTGGAGAAACTCATGCGTGATGCCAAGATCTATCAAATCTACGAAGGTACCTCACAGATCCAGCGTCTGATCATCTCCAGGAACATGTACGAGGAGGCCAAGGGTGGTGCCACGAGATAAGCACAACCAACTTCAGTCATTCTCCTGCTCATTCACAAACAAACGATTAATAAAATACGATAAGTTACTTAAAAGAAGAGGAAACAACTCGTGGAATAATTCATCCATCCAGACAAAGTCCGAAATGTATTTAAATGTTAAAGAGATAATCGCGTACATTGTACTTACAACCCAAAGAGGCAGCAAATCGAAATTGGGGCATGCGGGAGACCTCGTGATAAGATATGGGGGCTATCAAGAGATTTGCCCCCCTCTTGGGCCATAAGGTACCTACGCAATTCGTTTTAGTACGTTTCTGTTTATTAGTCATTATTACACACACATTAAACACTTAACGTGAAACTAAATAACAAGCAAAGCTCTCTCTCAGTGTGACCATTGCAGATCGGATTCGTCTACGTAAAGCTTACAGAGAGAACTCCTCTGGGGTGCTAACATTTTGGCAGTGTCGCCCCAACGCAGCTGCCAAATGCTTTGCAGCGTAGCCAAAGTGCCGGGCGAGGCGAACGTCTGCTCATCAACACTGAGTTCCATGCGACGTGGTAGCTGCTTCTGTTCCTCCAATCTCTGCAGGCGCAGATCATCCAACAGGCTGTGGCAATTTGTCGCCAGCAATGTGCGCAGCTGCGGCAGCTCATCGAGCACATAACCCAAACTGGGTCCACTCAATCTCTCATTGTCACTGATGTCCAGCCATTCCAGCTGCTTCGCCTTGGCCAATTGCTGTGCAATCTTGTAGAAGTGTGCATCGCTTAATCCACAGCCAGCGAGCTCCAAACGCACAAACTTCTCACTTGTTCCCCCCTCCAGCAATGCCACTATTTGTTCACCCAGCGCAAAAGAGCTCTGCTCGTCCAGTGGCCAGCGTATATAGCTGAGGTTCAAGTGCTCCAGGCGGCAACTGTTAAGGTTCTCAGCCAGACGGCGCACACTCTGCTGCGTCAGCTGATTGAAGCTCATGTCGAAGCTGCTCAGCTGCGTGTAAGCCAAGTCAAAGTCCTGCAACTCAGTCAGCTCGCACTGTGCCAGATGCAACGTGGTCAAGGTGCGTCCAGCTGCACTATTGCAGAATTTGTGCAGCGTTCTTAAGCTTGCATTTCCCAGTGGATTCTGGCTCAGCTGCAGCTCCTCCAAGTTCTCTAGCTTCTCCATAGCCTGACCACAGAGTAGGGCATCCAGTCCGTGATTACTGATGGCATTACACCGCAGCCGCAGAGCCTTCAGTTGCAGCAGGGTTGGCAACGCCTTAGCCAATTGTTGACAGCCCTCGTTGCCGATGAAGTTGCAGCACAGATCCAAGACCGTCAGACGTGCTTGATGCAATAGTGCTTTGAATATGGGTCCCGTTTGCGCAGCACGCAGCCAGAGTCCCACCAGCTCGAGGGTTTGTGTGTTCTGCGAACGCTCGAGCAGCAGCTTGATCTTGCCATCGACACCTGGAGAATATATTTATAGTATATTATTATTATTATAATTAGCAAGGTGTCTCCAATGGGAGAAAAAAGTACAACTTAGTACCAGAGCACCCTAAATTGACAAAAGCTGCTTTCCTAATGAAGCGAAGCCTAGAATTAATCTGCGCAGGAATCGTTAGCAGATGTTCCCTCCAAATCCCTAGCAACATTTGATATTCACAGAGAATGTGCTTGGTAGTCTGTTCGTCTTTGCCGAGTCTACACTGTGTGTTTGACGATAGACGCTTCTTAAAGATGTTCTAATTCATATGATGATCGCCAGCAAGGATATAAAGATCCCTCTTAACAGGATATAAAAATACATCCATGTTTGAATATGCCAAGCCCACCTTTCTGCAATTGATGGCACATCTCCTCGTAGCGCTGCGAGAGTGGCGATATTTTCCAATCTAGAATCGTGGACAATAGCATGTTCTGTTCGAGCGCCACGCTGACTGGATCTGTTTCCTCATAGGCAAATCCATCGGAGGTCTTGAGACGCAACAGTGGCGTCAGTCCAGTCAATCTGCAATGAACAGTTTTCATTATTTACTAAGTAGTTAGAGTATCTAAAATACTTACTTGTTATAGCGTCGCCCTGCCTCTTCCGCAAGCCAGCGCATGTTGATGTCCTGCAGCTTCTTGCGCTCGATGGGCACCAGCAACAGCTCCTCCTGTATCTTCACTTTGAAGGACACTGTGGTTGCCAGCATTTGCGTTGCTTGCACCTTGATGGGCGATGCTTGCTTGGACGGAGAGATGAGCAGCTGTATTCCTGTACTCTGTACGTTGCTGGTGGTAGAATCGGGCTCGGGATTTGTACGTAGGCTAATCAACGATGCAGCTCCATCCAGTGAGTCCTCGTTGCTGCCCGAGGGACTCTCGCTGCGGAAGCGACAGAATCCACTGTCCAGCAACGAAGATTGCTGCTTGGACTTGGTTGTGCTGCTGCTGTGATTGCTATTCATGCTGGATGAGCGGGACAGCGTTAGCTTACGCATCTGTTTCTGACGTTGCTGCTGCTTGGAATTGACAGCATCCAGTAACACCTGATGTGCGTCCTGTGCATCGGGTAACAGTGACTGATAATCGGTTTCCCACGACAAGACCGAGTCGTGCAGATTCTCCTTGGCAGTAGCCGTAGCCGAGCTGCGATTGCCGACGCTGCCCGAGTTGTAACGTTTGCGCTTTCGCTCGGGTCCAACATCATCGATCAGCCAACTATCGGCGTCCACTTCGTTGGAGTCGAGCAGCGCTGTGCGCTTCTGCTTGATGCCACTGCTGCTTGGCTCATCGTAGTTGGCGGGTGCACGATTTGGGCGCTTCAGCAGCGCCATCACATTGCGATATTCCTTGCTTGCGCTCGACGGTGGACGTGGGCTACTGGTGGAGCCTTCAGAACGATTTAATGCAGGCAGGGAGCGTCTTTGACGAGGTGCCAAGCTGATGTCCTCTTCCCCGTCGGATGATGAACTGGATAACTGTCGAGCTTGGGCGTTGGTCAGTGGACGCGCATTTGGCTGGTTGCTGATGCCCACCTTGGATAGCGTGTGTAGCAGTCTCTCACGCAGTTGCGCATACTGCGCCTGTTCGCCCTCGATGAGTTGCTTGGACTTGCGCCACTTATCCAATGCCTCAATGCAGGTCTCGTTGTAGTCAGTGCGCACAGTGGCGTCTGCACCACGTTCCAGCAACAGTTCCGCCACATCCAGGAATCCATTGGCGCAGGCATCATAGAGGGGCGTAATGCCATCACAGCTCGTTCCACCTTTGTCATTGATTGCCACAGCAGCTCCCTTGTCTAACAACAACTCGACAATGTCCCTGAAGCCGTGATTGCTGGCCTCGTGAAGGGGCAACCAGCCTGCGTGATCCCGCACATTGACCGTGTGTCCCTGTTCAATGAGTCGGCGTGCCAGTTCCAGGTTGCCAGCAATACAGGCCTGATGCAGTTGCGTTTCTCCTTTGTTGTTCCGCTTGATCGTCAGCGAACGATTGCCACGGGTCATGCGCTGTGGTCGTGGTTTGTCTGTCTCATCCAGATCACTTGCATCCGAGTCTGTGAGAGCATCCAGATCAACATCTTCTCCCCAGTCTGGTGTGTTTTGCTGTAGGGGTGCCAGGACGTCACTATCGGCATCCTCATCATCATCTTGCTTGGCCGCCTCCACAGCCAAGTTGATTCCTTTACCTTTGGCTTCCTCTTCAAGATTTTCAAGTAGAACAATCATTTTATGTTTCTGCTGCAGCCTATACAAACGCACCAAAGCAATCTTCTCTAATTTGCTGCGCGTCTCGTCGTCATCTGCCTTATCTGCTTGACGAAGCGCCTTTTGGTAAACATCATGGATCGTCCAGAACGGTTGCGCTTGCTGTTCGCAAATCTCAGCAATGCTGCAGAGCGACGTGAAGGCTTCAGATGGCACATCCTGATTCAGCTCAAACTCTTTCCATAGATACTCCAATGCCTTGTCGTACTGTTTGTTATCCTTGTAGGTTTGGTATAAGCTCACATAGATCGGCACCAGACTCTTCCCGCTCTCTCCATTGGCCTCAGCGCATTCCAACATCTTCTGATAGTAGACGAGCGCCTTCTCATAGTTCAAAAGATGACAGCAGCCATCGCCTAATTTCTCATACAGATCCTTTAGCTTGGCATAGTCTACGGAACTAGTCAGTACAAGCTCATCGAGGGTTTGACAGATCTTTACCACAACCCGCAAGGAACGCTCAATGCTGGCACGATCATTCTCATCGGGTGTGTGCTTCTTGTAGGCCTTGGTCAGTATTTGCTTCACGCTGGCAAAGTCTCCAGCATTGATAAGAATATCCGCTTTGGTAATGAGGGTCTCGCATATTTTTTTCACCTTATTAGGTAGTCGTTTTGCCGCCTCCAGTGCCATGTTGCAGTACCGTAACGCCGACGCTGCATCGTTCTTCTTGCAATTGTAAAGCATACTCATCGAAATGTAACACAAGTGGGTCAGTTCGAATAGATCGTGCGTTTTGCTGATTTTGATCGCTTTATCCATGTTCTCGATGGACGCCGCGAATTCTCCCATATGCTCTTTCACAACACCAATGTTGAGGTAACACCGTGCTTGCATGTCAAGCTGTTCTAGTTTTGAAATCTGACCCGTAAGCCTAAAAAGATCATTGATTAATACTATCTTTATCAATAACTGCAAATTTCACCTACTCTTTGGTTAGCAGAAGACTGCGAAGAAAATTCTTTTCAGCCAACTTCAACTGTTCCATGGAGCCTGAAGCTGTGCTGTCTGACAAGCTCTGTCCATGGAGGAGATGAACACGTCCGAGTGTAGCATATGCCCGTTGCTCTTCTACCTTGTTTTTCAACCTCTTGGAAATCTCTATATGCGAGTGTTATTATCATCATATGATTCCTGTTTTGCAGCTAATACTCACTGAGATAGTCATTTATATGATCTTTTGCTGCATCATAGTCAAACAACAACATGTACATCTCGCCCAGCATGCGTTTCGCCTTGGCCGTTTCCAACTCCTTGCCCATACTGGCGTATATCGTCGCCTCTTGTTTATATTCATTGGCTGCCTCATTATATTTACCACACTCATTATAGTGGTCCCCAAGTTGCTTGCAGCTAATCGCCAGTTGCTCACGGTTTCCATCAGTGCGCGCCTTCTCTTTGCGCTTTATATATCGCTTCTCATCCATTGGCAGCCGGAAAACAAATAAAACCAAACAAATTTCACAACTCAACACATCTTTTTGCAACCAGTTTTGTTATCGGCGCAAATTATTACAGGCGTTGCCACCATGATGGTAAATTGTTTGCAGATTGTTATCGATATTACAACTAAATGTAATGCATTCGATATTTTTGATCTGGCAACTTTGTACAACAGCGTGACCACACATGTTATCGTTGCAGTGCGATTTTTGTATACACATCGCTACGGTCGCCGGTTAATAGACGGAAAATTTTTCGGTATATATCACATTGAAGGTAATTTCATTCCTCAAATAGCGTTTTAACTATTGCTTCTTTACTGGTTAGTTATTATGTTATTGGATAAACATTATTATCGTGAGTGCGTGTTATTTGCATGCATGTAAAGTGCATTCAAACTGTCATGTCACAAAAAAAATCGATATGGAAAAATGGTGGGGGCTTCCTTTTTGGCAGAAACGGAACCGTACGAGACATGACGTGACTAAAAGTACTTTTTCCACGCATTCTATTAACAGATAAACAGGCTATTATACGACAAGCACAAATAAATATTCCGGAAGACAATATAGGTATTTGACGTAGCAATAAGAAAGTAATAACAAGTAAATGAAAGTAGACCAAACTGATTTGTCATTTGTGCACATTAGGGTGAGAGAGGAATAGTAGAATACGAGTAGTAAATACTGATTTGCATTGATTGGTAATTTGTATGTTCCTTTTACAGCAATTGCGTGGCAATGGCGAACAATAACTATGCCGGGTTCAACTACGGCGGCACCCAGTACAACACGGGACAAGTCACTTATCCGGCCGTAACTAATGCAACATATGCAAATGCGGCTGCCTATCAAAACGCTGCTGTGGCTGCTGGTCAGGGTGGCGGCGGAGGCGGAGCTGGTGGTGCTGGCGGTGGGGGCGGGTATGCAGCGGCCGGCGCTGGTGGTGCGGGCTATGGCGGCTATGGTGACTATAGAAGTGCCATGCAATCGTACGACGCAACCAAGACATTCTACCAACAAGCGCCGGCCAGCTACAACACGGCCTCAGCAGCAGCAGCAGCTGCAGCAGTTAGCAAGACCCACTACTCTGCACCGCCCGTCAAGAATCCCAATTCAGCGCCCAAAGGTATGGGTAAAATGGACAAATCGAATGGTGCGTCCAAGGCGCCACCAAATGTGCCTTCGGGCAACAACTACAGTGGCTATGATACGGCACTGTACAATGCTGCCAGCATGTATGTAGCACAGCAACATCCAGGGCCACAGAAGCCAAACGGTCCTGGCAACAATTGGTATCAACGTAAAATGGGGCCTACAATCCCTGGTGCGGCTGCCTTGCGCGGCCTACGCCCAAAGGCGCCGCCACGCCCACAGCAGCTACATTACTGTGAAGTCTGCAAGATCTCGTGCGCCGGCCCTCAAACGTATCGTGAACATTTAGAAGGCCAGAAGCACAAGAAACGTGAGGCATCGCTCAAAATGCAGGCAACTGCCACGAACAGCACCCAGAATCGTGGCAACAACTACCACTGCGAGCTGTGCGATGTCACTTGCACTGGCACAGATGCCTATGCGGCTCATGTGCGAGGTGCCAAGCATCAGAAGGTGGTTAAGCTGCACCAGAAGCTGGGCAAGCCAATACCATCTGAGGAGCCTAAGAAAATGGGAAAGATTAATTTTGTTCCAGCTGCTGGGCCTAATGCCCCCGCTGGGGCCGCAGCCCCTGTAATTAAGTCTGAACAAGTTGAGGGTGAACCGGCAAGCGGATCTGGTACAGCTACATCCACTGCGGGATCCGTGGCTGATATCGATGACAATCTGGACGACTCGATGGGCGAGAACACGGACAATATTAAGCCTGTGGGCGGCGAGTACATTGAAGAGGTGAAAGACGATGAGGGCAAGATACTCAGCTTCAACTGCAAGCTGTGCGATTGCAAGTTCAATGATCCAAATGCCAAAGAGATGCACATGAAGGGACGTCGCCACCGTTTGCAGTACAAGCGGAAGGTGCAACCTGATCTGGTTGTCGACTTTAAGCCCACACCACGTCAGCGTCGGCTGGCCGAGGCTCGAGCCCAGCGTGCTCTCATGTCGTCCCACCGTGGCGGCGATGATCATGATGGCAACTATTGGGAGGAACAGCGTAATCGTCAATATAATGAGGAATATGACTATAATAATTGGATGTCTCGCAGCTTTGGAGGTAAGTCTTGCTAAAAATTAAAGAGATTCATTAAGAACATGTTTTCTATTTAGGAGCCCAGCGCTTTGGTCGAATGGGCAATGGGCCACCACCACATTTTGGCATGATGCCCGGTGGTGGAAATGTACGTCGTCCGGAGAGCACTGACGATAGACACGCTATTGCCCGGCATGCCGAGATATATCCAAAGGAAGAAGAACTGCAGACTATACAGCGCATTGTGTCGCACACAGAACGCGCTCTCAAACTGGTTTCGGATGCACTGGCCGAATTGCCAAGTCCTACAGTAACAGGCGAATCTGGAACGGCTATTAAAAAGGAAAAGCCTGACAAGGCTTCAGAGAAGGACGGCCGTGATAATCAGATATTCTCATTCCACAAGGATGCCGATAATGGCGGAAATGTGGTGCGGATCCTTAAAGGTGTCATGCGTGTTGGCTACTTGGCCAAAGGTCTGCTGCTTCATGGTGATACCGCTGTTGAGTTGGTTGTCCTCTGTGCCGAGAAACCCACGTCGAGTCTGCTACAACGCGTGGCCAATGTGTTGCCCGACAAGCTCAAGGAGGTGGCAGGTAAGTTGCTTAAAAACAAGCGTAGCGTGAGCTCCCCAACCTAACTCTGTAGTCATGCCTAACTACGATGCACGCTCAATAGAGTGAACTAACTATTCATACTGTAATAGTAAATGTTGCACTGTAAATCCTTTGATATTTTGTTGTCCACTTTGAGCATTGCCTGCCTGCATCCGAAGGCAACAACTTTTTCCAGAGAAATGGCCATAAACACTGAAGAAGCAGCATACTTTATTCCTCTAGTCGAGAAATAATGTGTCTCATGGATATGTCTTAGGCTTCCAACACAAACATATACATCCCTAACAACTTGATTTTTCATTTCTAATCGAATACAAACAACTAAACCGCGTAAAGGAGCTGCAAGGCTATCGATACTTGTTATCCTGGAATGGAATCACTGAGCTGAAGGCTGAAACTCTTAAATTATCAGACATATTAAATTAATAATTAAACTCCTCCTTATTTTCAACTCTGTGGTTCCACGACATGCAGTATTGACAGCATTCAGCTCTTTTATAATGCATCAAGTCAATCGAATCTTCTTAACAACATGACTATCAGCACTGTCCCAAAAGTCATAACTTAAATACAAATATAACAATCGTAATCCGGCATGAAATTGGGAACAGAGCTTGATGGAAATATATGAAAACGAGATATATTTCCCAGACAACAATTCTATATCACAACTGCATTCATAACAATATAAAGTGTAAACATATGTATGGTATATACAAGTTTTACGTGTAGCAAGTGATGTGAAGTATCGTCACACCTTATGTGATTCCAAGACATATCCATATCGAGTAGAGAAACGTGACAAATTGCAATATCCAAAATAAAAACTAAAATAAAAAAACAGCAAATCCAAAAAGCTAAAACGCCTGGCCAATTTCACGATGTGAATTTCGCCGAGAGAGTATAAACAAAAAGCATTTCGGAGAGCAAAGCGAATCGAAGCAACGCATTATGCCAAAAATATACATATATCATAATTACAATGCACATAATGCGATATATATATCTATATACATATGTACATATATCAATTTAGTCGTTTGCGATGCGCAATTTGTGTGGAAAAAGTGAAATATATAATTACATAATAATAATTCATTAATGCTCTACCAAAGGTCGAGCCCTGCTGTTGTTGTTGCCGTCGCCGTGGTGGATTTAAATGAATTCGAGTTTGTAATGTTGACCCAACAACGAACGAAGAGGCAACGAACAACGAACAACAGCAGCTAAAAATAATGAAACAACCAACAAACAAAAACTAAAACAAAAAGTCGAAAGATTAAAAAAAAAAACAATAAAAACGTATTTGCCGTTTTCAGCTTCTCTCTCTGCAGGATAAGATTTGAGCCCTTAGCCATTGAGATGCTATCACACTCAGTACACAGAGTACTCACATTCAGGTGTCTGTTGTTAGCCGTCTATAGCTTTCCAAGTCAGTGCTGCTGCTGCTACTACTCCTACTCCTACTGCTACTACTACTGCTGGTGGTGGAACTCAACGGATATCTCGTAATCGTAATGGTAACACAAGCAGTAATCCGTGCCGTGGAAGAGTTCATATATGTGTGGTGGAATGAGTCGAATGAGTCAATCAATCAATCTCTTTTTTAACCAAACGAACAATAATTCAAATCAAGTCAAAAACTCGATAAGAGAAACAATCGAGAAACAATCTCGTCAAAAGTACCAAAGGAATATATTTATACAAAGTTTGGACTCTCTATGATGATCTTGTTGTAGTTCTACTTTACTTGCCTTGCCAGACTCTCTCTCTCTCTCTTCTTCCCAATTTCCACTTCCAATGCGAAGAAACTTTGTGTAAATAAAGTCCTTTGACTTGTTATTATGTATATAATATACCTACCATATATAAAAAGCTCAAAGCAGCCAAAATACAAGAAGCAATGCGATTGATCCACACAGGCAGACGCACACAGATGATGGTATCACACACAAGAATAAGAACTAGAACTTATTAATCACGTATTTATATCAACCAAATCAAATCCTTCTCGAAGAGACCATCCGAGCAGCCTCGTTTTGTGTGTATCAAGCTTGATTGTATATGAAAAGAAAAAAAAACTAAGGCTAACTAACTAAAAAAATTGCGACCGAAATTTGTGTTGCGAACGGTGAGAAGAACGCCGACGATTATGATGAAGAGCGGCCGGCGCGGTGGGCTGGCTGGCGGGCTAACAGACGCCGCAGGATTTTTCGCAATCCGCAAAGAAACTAAAAATTTCGGTCAATATTTCAAGTTTTATATAGAAAACTAACCATAACAACAACAACAAAATCAATGGTAGCCCCGCGACAAATGGAAGTGGAATTGCAATTCCATTTCCGCCCCCCGCTGGCTACCCGGTCAGATCCCAGCACGCAAGTCATACAACACGTTGTTTAATGCTTTCATAGATGATGATGTATGTTTGCTGGGAACAGAGCGGAGAGTTTGTTATACCTGTGTGGGACGTACGAAGAAACAAACATTCTTACATTTTGCTTTTGAATATATCAGATTTGCATCTTCATGTCATAAACATATGCATCTATATATATGAATATACTACGACGGCGCTTGGGTATATGAATATATATAGATATGTATCTTTTGGGCGCACACTTGGAATTATATATATATATATATTTCTTCTACCCGTAATGTTTGTCTCTTTTCTAACCGAAACTTTTCGCGTAGTTAAATCTGTTAATGCTTTCGTGTGATCTTCATCGATTGAGAATTACAAATGTCGATTCATTCTCTGTTCCAGGTGACATACAGGTCAACTATCGCGTCGAGGTTAATGCCGAGGACGCTGCTGTCATAGTGCTCGATGAGGTCGTGGCAGTGAAAATCACACTGACATCGCCTCTGCTTCGGGAAGCTTGCGAGACCATCGTGAAGATGGAGGAAGGAACGACAGCTGGAGAAGATGCCGATGAAGACTTCTTGCCACGCGAACCGTGTTTGCGGGTTAGTATTGTCTTTGCTTCGTCTCTCTCTATTTAATAGTGAGTTATTTCTTTCGCAGGCACTCGCCGACTTACGTCACGCCAAATGGTTCCAGGCGCGAGCAACTGGCTTGCAATCGTGCGTCATGGTGATCCGGATATTACGTGATCTTTGCCAGCGAATCTCATCGTGGCAATCGCTGCCGCAGTGGTCACTGGAACTGCTTGTTGAGAAGGTTATATCTTCAGCTGGATTTCCTATTTCCCCTGGCGACTGCTTGCGTCGCATTATGGAGGCATTGTCCTCGGGCTTTCTGATCAACGGACCCGGTCTGCTCGATCCATGTGAAAAAGATCCAACAGATGCTCTACAGGCGCTAACGAAGCAAGAGCGTGAAGATCTCACTGTGTCGGCACAGTTGTTCCTGCGTTATATTGCTTTCCGTCAGATGTTTAAGGTGCTCGGCATGGATCAGCTGCCGGCCATGAAATATCCCATTCGTCCGTGGCGTATCAACCGCAAGCGGCGCCGCTCGTCAGGCAAGGCTGGAGCTGCGGGAAACGATGCGGATCCAGCTGACATTGATGAAACTGGATCAGACGAGAAGGTGGCCAAGAAGGAGGTGGCTCCGGCCACTGCCACCGCCGCCCCCACGGCCTGAGTGCCAAGGCTAATCAATCAGCATTAGGAATACTACGTAGTCGTCAACAAATATGAATAACATTTTTCTCAACTTAATTGCGTAGCCGATACGCTCGATAGCTCTTACACTATATCCATTCAACACACTAATCAATCTGGGCAATGTGTTTTTCATGCCCAATAACAACAACAGCAAATAGAAGCCCTAAACTAAAATAATATTTAAAAAAAGAAAAAACTTAATGCATTTTTGTAGAATGTGCAGAAACTAATGCAAAATGTATTCGATTAGGTGTGGAAGCGTTGATTCTCTATACACATTATATAATATATGCTCAACAGCTTCCACAACACGTTTCAAACATTATAAAACAATACAAAAAGTTTTAATAAAATACATATACAATCAAAAAATGATACTTTTTAAATAAATAATCATTAACTACAGAAACTTTTGCCATTTTGAGATAGGTTTTTCTTTAACTGAATACTCGTTCAGGGCTTTGCGCTTGTTGGCGGCACTTGGCCTTTTTGATACATTTTCCAAACTATCTGAATAATGATCCTGATGTGTTTTCCTCGGGCCAGACCTTATCTCTGGAGTACGTTTGATCGGCTCCTCTACAAAAGCAGCCCATTTGCTGGGCTTTTTTTCTCCTTGAGTTCGCAGTGAAGATGGCTCAATTTTATTCTCTGCCTCCAACATTTTTAGAGCATCCTGTTGTTGCTGCTTTTGTCCCTGTTCCAAGTTCAATTGCTGCACCTTTGAGCGACATTCAGCGCCAGATCCTCGAAAGAATTCCCGCTTCACCACCTGTTTTACGCAGCAAACTTTGCATTCCCACTTGTTGCTCTTTTTCGCAATGTCCACCTTTGTATTAATATAGATCCGCATTAGTAAGTAATCTATATCTACATAAATGCACATACCTGATATAAAATGCAATCTGTGCATTGCAAAACACGAATTTGTTGAGACATTTTTAAATGAACGCAGGCGTAAATGGCCTTGCCATATTACTTTATTCGTACTCTGTTAATAACAGTCCAGAGCAATGTTAAGATTGTCGTACTACGAAATCTGGCAACACTGTCAGTTATAGTTTTTCGCTATCAGCTGTTTAATAACGCCGCGTCGGGCCACAACTCGATCACAACACAACTGGCCTATTTGCAAAATGCGTTTGGTAAGTGACAAACAGAAAATAAACGTTATCAAGGGAAATGATGACAATAACAAACTTATCTAAATTGTGAATTTGCAGTATTGCCTTAGCGGTGACTTGGCTAAACCATGCTACATCATCACCTTCAAGGGACTCCGCATAATGTTGGATTGTGGCCTTACGGAGCAAACGGTTCTCAACTTCCTCCCACTTCCCTTTGTGCAGAGTTTTAAGTTATCCAATTTACCCAACTTTGTGCCCACCAGTGATCATGATCCCCAAATGGATGGCGAGCTCAAGGAGTGCTGCGGGCGTGTGTTCGTGGACTCTGTTCCGGAGTTCAATTTGCCAATGGACAAAATGCTGGACTTTAGTGAAATAGATGTGATTCTTATCTCCAACTATCTTAACATGTTGGCGCTACCATACATCACAGAAAACACTGGCTTTAAGGGCAAAGTCTATGCGACGGAACCAACTCTGCAGATTGGTCGTTTCTTTCTGGAGGAACTTGTGGACTACATTGAAGTGTCGCCCAAAGCGTGCACGGCACGTTTATGGAAGGATAAGCTTCATCTGCTGCCCAGCCCGTTGAGCGAGGCCTTTCGAGCTAAGAAGTGGCGCACCATATTCAGCCTAAAGGATGTCCAGGGCAGTCTCTCGAAGGTGACAATAATGGGATACGACGAGAAACTGGATATACTGGGCGCCTTCATTGCCACGCCCGTTAGTTCTGGCTACTGTTTGGGGTCTAGCAATTGGGTATTGAGCACAGCACACGAAAAGATTTGCTATGTGAGCGGCTCCTCAACGCTGACCACACACCCACGTCCCATCAACCAATCGGCTCTTAAGCACGCCGATGTACTCATCATGACTGGCCTGACGCAGGCGCCTACTGTCAATCCGGACACCAAGCTGGGCGAGCTGTGCATGAACGTGGCGCTGACAATACGCAACAACGGCTCGGCCCTGATCCCGTGTTATCCGTCTGGTGTTGTTTACGACCTGTTCGAGTGTCTTACTCAAAATCTGGAGAATGCTGGACTAAACAACGTGCCCATGTTCTTTATTTCCCCAGTGGCAGACAGTTCTCTTGCCTACTCCAACATCCTGGCCGAGTGGCTAAGCTCAGCCAAGCAAAACAAGGTGTATTTACCGGATGATCCCTTCCCTCATGCCTTCTATCTACGTAATTCTAAGCTCAAACACTACAATCATGTGTTCTCCGAGGGATTCAGCAAGGACTTTCGACAGGTGAACTAATCTCGACTCAACCTTTGCTATGTTTGGCTTAATTTCTTAATATCCACTTCTTAGCCCTGTGTCGTATTTTGTGGTCATCCAAGTTTACGTTTCGGAGACGCCGTACACTTCATTGAAATGTGGGGCAACAATCCGAATAACTCGATTATATTCACGGAACCAGATTTTCCATACCTTCAAGTATTGGCACCGTTCCAGCCGCTGGCCATGAAGGCCTTCTACTGTCCCATCGACACTTCACTGAACTACCAGCAGGCCAACAAGCTGATCAAGGAGTTGAAGCCCAATGTATTAGTCATTCCGGAGGCATATACAAAGCCACATCCGTCGGCGCCTAATCTATTCATCGAGCAGCCTGACAAGAAGATCATCACTTTCAAGTGTGGGGAGATCATCAGACTGCCACTGAAGCGCAAGTTGGATCGCATTTACATTGCCTCAGAGCTGGCGCAGAAGATACTGGCGCGAGAAGTGGCCGCTGGTGTCTCCCTCTCAACGCTCACGGGCGTCCTACAGGTAAAGGACAAGGTGCACTGCATACAACCGTGCGCTGAGAGTATTAAAGACGAACCAGGCTCCAGCAGTGGCAGCCTTGGCACAGTACCATCCAAAGAGGATGTGCTCAAGAACGTCAAATATGAATATGGCAGCATTGATGTGGATACACTTATGAAACGTCTGGCCCAGGATGGCTTCTCCAACATCAAAATGGATCGCAGTGGTGGTAACCTAACCTTACAGCTGGTCAACGAGGACACCACCATCAAGTTCGAGGACAATGAGACGCACATTATATGCGGTGGCAAGCCCACAACGCGCCTCAAGCTGCGTGACACTCTACTCAAGTGCCTGCAGAGTTTTTAAGAATCTACAAACAAATACACATTATATATACCAACAAACATAATCCTCCTTTAATTGTTAAACTATTGCTTGACTGCCAAAATGTTGGCACATCGACTGCACGTCTCCAGGTGATCCTCCGCGAGGCTGTAGCGCCGACAGCGCGGACACAGCGGCGCTTTAAGGTTGTCTAACCTAACTAAAGCCACATCTGCGCTTGGTTGCACCTCAGCTTGCAAGGTGACGCTGCCCACTTGAAGTATCTCACATAGCTCTGAGCTGGAAGTGGGTACATTAAGCTCTCCATTTAAGGCAGAGAGCAGCTCAAGTTGTTGCTGGGAATTGCAGGTTATGCTCACTGCAAGGTGCCAACAGTTGACATCGCCAGCTTGCTGATTGACTATGCGTTTGATTTCCAATCCTGCAGCCACAACCTGATTGGCTTTAGGATTAATCCAATCTTTCTGCCCTTGTACACTCTGCGCGTGGAAGGCAGCTCCAGTTGTATCATAATAACTCCAACTCTCTTCAATCAGATAGGGCACAATGGGCCACAGAGCCTTGCAGAGCTGTCTGTAGCAATGGCTGAGTGTGTGGCGAATGGCTGCCAGCTCCTTATCGTCGCCACAGTACAAGCGATCCTTGATCAAATGCACATAAATGCCCGACACTTGGTTGGCAATAAAGTTCTGTATGCAGGCCACAACGCGATTGTACTCGTAGATGTTGTAGAGCTTCTCAATCTGAAGAATACACAAAGAATTAATCGACTGGCTGATCTATTTACTCGATTTACTTACCTCCTCTTCAAAGCCCAACAGATTGTGCAACAGATACTTATTCAAATAGCTTCCATCCTCGATAGCAACAGGTAGATCCTGTTGCTGGCTAATGACTCCGTTTAAGTAGCGCAACGTACCTCGCACCTTGCTCAGATTCTCGGCAGCCTGCTGGAGCAGCTTATCGCTGACTGTGATGGACATGTGCTGAGTGCCATGTGAGGCGACCCACCAGCGAAGCACATCTGTGCCATATTTCTTGGTTATCTGCTTGGGTGAGATGACATTTCCCAGTGATTTGGACATTTTGTGACCCTTCTCGTCCACCGTAAAACCGTGTACAAAGAGAGCTCTGCAAGTTGAGGGTTTCATTAAAGGATTGCACAATGTTACTCCATGAGCTTCACTTACTTGTAGGGTGCACAATTGCGTGCTGCTATGCTGGTAAGCAGCGACGATTGAAACCAGCCAGTGAACTGATCGTAACCTTCCAGATAGAGATCCGCCATCTGTTGTTTGTTCTTCAGAACAGCAGACCAAGTGCTGCCTGAATCGAACCAGATGTCGAATATATCACTGCCCTTGACAAGTTCTTCTGCTTGGCAGCCAAGCTGGTTGAGCAGTTCAGCGGGCAGCAGCTGCTCCAGTGGCTGGGACCACCAAAAGTCCATGGATCCCTCAGTGCGCAGCAGTCCACAGAGATGATCGATCAGTGCCGCATTGAGGACCACTTGCTTGGTGTCCTTTCTGTACAGCACTGGTATGGGCACTCCCCAGGCACGTTGGCGTGATATACACCAATAGGGACGCTTGTGCAGCTGTGTCAGCAGCGCCTTCTTGCTGGCCTCGGCATTGACACGCGGGTAGATCTCCACTTGCTCCAGAGCAGCAGCAGCTGGCGCCTTCAGCTTATCCGTGTTGATGAACCACTGTTCGCTGGCGCGTATGATGACGGGCTGCTTGGTGCGCCAGTCGATGGGATAGGAATGCTCAAACTGCGAGGCATGCACCACATCCTCGGCAATGTGTTGCAGCACCAGAGGATTGCCCTGCTCCAGCACAGACTGACCGCGTAGAAACTCTGGCGCATCATTCGTATAAATGCCGGCCTCGTTAACGAAGCACTTTACGGACAGCTTATTGGCCAAACTGATTAGAAAGTCATCAGGTCCATGGGCAGGAGCAGTGTGCACCAGGCCTGTTCCCTTGCTATCCTGCACATGACTGGCTTCGAAGAAGGGCAGCTCTGTCTGCGACTTGTCAATGGGATGTCGATAGCTACAGCTGCCCAATGCGCTGCCCGGCAGTCGCTCCACAATCTCACATTGCTGCTGGGTAGTCGCCTCGAAGTCCGCTATGAGCGCCAAGGCCATTAAGTACAACTCCTGGGGGTTGCGATCGGATAGTCGCACCAGCACGTACTCCAAGGAGCTGTTGTAGCAGATTGCCTGATTGCTGGGCAGTGTCCAGGGAGTTGTTGTCCAGACCAATGCATAGATTTCTTTGCCCTTGGCGGCATCAATTGTCGGCAATCCATTCAAGGCGAATCGCAAGTAAACAGACGGACTAACGAAGTTAGCATCGTACTCCAGTTCTGCCTCCGCTAATGCAGTTCTGCAAAAGAAGGTATCAATGGGGTAGAAGTGCAAGGAGCAGAGCTGAGCTTACTTGGAGGAGGGCGACCAGTAGACAGGCTTGAGATCGCGATAGACCAGGCCGCGCTCGTAGAGATTGTAGAACATATGCAGCTGATTCGCTATGAACTCTGGCTTGAAAGTCAGGTAAATGTCATCGGGCTGCCAGCTGGAAAGGATGCCCCAGCTGCGGAATTCCTCCTTCTGTGATGCAATTGCCTGCAGAGCAAAGGCGCGTGCTGCATTAGCAAGGGGTAAGTAAACAACTGACACAATTCCCGCTACAATTCCTGCTCTTCACTCACATTTCTTGCGTATTTCCAGCGGAGTTTGTTCACCAGATGCGGCATTGGTGGCCTTCAACTCAATGGGCAGACCATGGCAATCCCAGCCGGGAATGTAGTTGACCTGCTGACCATGTGCTACACGCTGACGCAATGTTATATCCTTGAGTATCTTGTTGACGGCGTGCCCCATGTGCAGCTGGCCATTGGCATAGGGCGGTCCATCGTGCAACACGAATGCGGGTTGCTGCTTGTGCTCTTCCTGGTACTGATATGCAGCAGAGATCGTATGCTGGCAGAACAAGAAGGTAACACCTTTAATCTCTACTTCTGGGACAGGAGCGCAGCACTTACCTCGAGGATTAGTCTCTCCTGTTCCTCGCGTTTTGCTGCCGTCAGACGATTGGGAAACTTCGTCTTGGGCAGATTAATGGTGTCCGTGTATTTGTGTGCATCCTTCTTTGCTGTTTTCACTGAGTATAAACGTTCGCCAACGGAAAGGCGTAAAATACGCAACATTTTGTAACCGGTGAAAATACAAGCAGCTGTATGAACAGCTGACAGCAGACGTAAGAACGAGAGAGAGAGAGGGATAGAGAGAGAGTAATCGGCGGGCTTATTTGAAATTGAACAGAAAGGTTTCGATAAGCAACCAATACAAGATTTAAATCGGAAACCTAAAGAAATCGAAATTGAACAGAAAGGTTTCGATAAGAAAGCAAAACAAGATAAGTATATCCACAAATCGGAAAAGTAAAGAAATCGAATATGAACAGAAAGGTTTCGATAAGCAACCAATGCAAGATTATTAGTCTACAAATCGGAAACCTAAAGAAATCGAAATTGAACAGAAACGTTTCGATAAGCAACCAATGCAAGATTATTAGATCTACAAATCGGAAACCTAAAGAAATCGAAATTGAACAGAAAGGTTTCGATAAAAAAGCAAAACAAGATAAGTAGATCTACAAATCGGAAACCTAAAGAAATCGAATTCTCCAATGAACCTTAAAATTAAATCAATTAAGTTTCTTTTCAGTATATTTATTGTAAAATAGGATGATATGGAAATTCAGGTTCTTACTTCTTCTCATCATCATCTTTTTTCATCAACAAAAGTTGTTTAATATCATATATTTATTATATAGTATGTCATATAGGAACTCGGATTCTTACTTCTTCTCATCATCTTTATTATCTTCGTCTTTCTTTGCTTCTGGTTGATCCTCAGTCTTTTCCTCCTTCTTTTCTTCCGTTTTGGGCTCCTCACCGGACAGGCTGGCCGCCAATTGATTCGCCTTGGTCAACACCTCGTCTATATCCCCGACCATGTAGAATGCAATTTCCGGTATGTCATCGTACTCGCCGTTAAGCAAACGCTTGAAGCCATCCACACACTTCTCCACGGGCACCAGCTTGCCCGCATGGCCGGTGAATATTTCGGCAACTTGAAAAGGCTGAGATAGGAAACGTTGGATCTTACGGGCTCGTGCCACCGTCAGCTTGTCCTCCTCAGAGAGTTCATCCATGCCCAGAATAGCGATAATGTCCTGCAGAGATTTGTAACCCTGCAGAGTCTTTTGCACGGAACGGGCCACATTGTAGTGCTCGTCACCCACAATGTCCGGATCGAGAATGCGTGAAGAGGAGTCCAAAGGATCGACAGCTGGATAAATGCCCAGCTCAGCAATGGGACGCGACAGCACAGTGGTTGCATCCAAGTGAGAGAATGTTGCTGCCGGCGCGGGATCAGTTAGATCATCGGCAGGCACATAGACCGCTTGCACGGATGTTATAGAGCCGTTGCGGGTGCTGGTAATGCGCTCTTGCATGGTGCCCATGTCGGTGCCCAGTGTGGGTTGATAGCCCACTGCAGAGGGTATTCTGCCGAGCAGCGCAGACACCTCCGAACCGGCCTGGGTGAAACGGAATATGTTATCGATGAAGAGCAGCACATCCTGCCCATCAACGTCCCGGAAATACTCGGCAATGCTTAGACCAGTCAGCACGACGCGACTTCGGGCGCCCGGCGGCTCATTCATCTGGCCATAGACAAGTGCCACTTTCGATGAATCGTCCTCAAGGTTGATGACGTTACTCTCAATCATCTCATGGTACAGATCGTTACCCTCTCGAGTACGCTCTCCGGCACCGACAAACACCGAGTAGCCGCCATGCGACTTGGCAATGTTGTTGATTAGCTCCATGATGAGCACAGTTTTACCCACTCCGGCACCGCCGAAGAGACCGATCTTGCCTCCCTTGACATAGGGTGCCAATAGATCGATAACCTTGATGCCGGTTACCAGGATTTCTGGCTTCACACTCAGGTCCGCCAACTCAGGTGCCTCATTATGGATGAATGAGTAGAACTCGCTTTTGATTTCACCACGCTCATCGATTGGTTCTCCTATAACGTTGATAATGCGCCCCAGCACCGATTTTCCAACGGGTACACGAATGGGAAAACCAGTGTCAAGAACCTTCTGGCCACGCCTGAGACCCTCTGTGGAGTCCATGGCGACGGAGCGTACCACATTGCTACCCAGATGATGAAAGACCTAAGGCACGATTTAGGGCTACGCTCTATAATTGAATCAGACTTAACTGGACCTTACCTCTAGCACGAGACGTCCAATTTCGGTCTCCTGTACCTCCATGGCATTCATAACCTCTGGTACTTCTTCTGGAAAGTAAACATCGACGACCGGCCCAATGACGGAATGAATGTAACCTTCGCGTTTCTTCCCAATCAGATCACACAAAGAATCGCCGGCACCACCTCCTGCACCTCCACCACCCTGTCCTTTTGCATCACAGGGATCGGGTTTCTTTTCCACACAGGGATCGGGCTTTTTTTCCTCACAGGGATCGGGCTTTTTTTCCTCACAGGGATCGGGTTTTTTTTCTTCACATTCATCGTCCTTGGCAAGCACCAGCGCCGTATGGACGGACCGCACTTGCAGAGGGAACTTCACATTTACCGGCTGTCCGAGTTTTAGACCCATTTTACTGCACACTACAAGTAAATCAGCTCATGGATGACTTTTCATTAATAAACTGACAGATCTGCTCTCACCCGTCGACAATCGCGCCCATGTCAACATTTTCGGATTTACGACTTTTAATCCGTCTATAATTGTCATTTAAAAAACGTTTTGGAGTTTTAATCCTTTTTCTCAATATTGAAATAATTTATTATTTATGATTATTTCTTGGCTGACTTACAAACGAGCTCAACAAAATTCGCTTGCATTATGATTGTGCCACTTATTTCTTGATAAGTCGAGGCCTACTTGATGCCGTTTTAAAATCTGCCAACGAAAAATTGATTAATAAATTATCGATAAGTGATTGGCGCTTTATTCGATATTCGAACAACGGCAGTTAAAGTTAAGATCTCTGTTAAGTTTAAATTGTTCGATATATTTTACTCATTATCGATCTAAAAGCCAGTGTGGTATTTCCTTTAAAGAGCCCTCAGGCACGTAAGTATGTTAAAGATAATATATCTGTCTTTTTTGTGCTATCGATCTAAAAGCTAGTAAAGCACTTCCTTCTTTGAAACCCTTAGCCACGATATTCGAAGTAAAGTATGTTAAAGTTAACATTTTTGTTAAGTTTAAATTCTCGATTTCTTTCGCGTTTTATCGATCTAAAAGCCAGTATCGAAACGCCAAAGGACAAACAAGCGGTTACTATGCCAACGTCGGATAAACGATTGTTGTGGTCACAGCAAATGGCTGTTGAAACACCTGGAAGATGGACGTGCTATCACATTACAGTTCTCCTGTGATTGAGTTTCTAGCCACACAACCAACTGAGAGGCAGAATGCTCTAGTGGACAACTGTACTGGCACAGATCCGCCGCCGCCAAGTGTTGAAAGAGGCACAGATACGCAGGAGAAGAAACATGCGACTACACAAACAGAGTCAAGCTGCAGCGGTAATGGTAGTGTGGATTATGACGAACGAGCCTTGGCCAAGTGGTTGCGGCAGATTTGCCCATTGGTGGAAAAGGAGTTGAGTCAACCCACTCCACAGATGGAACAGCATCAGCAGCAACAGGCTAGTCAGTGCACGCTGCAAGAACAAGTGGAGGTGCAAACATACCAGAGTCTATCAATGGGCAGCGTCGAGAACTCCCAGGGATTGGCCATCTGGCTGAGCGTGCACACAAACAATGCACCAGTGTTGGTGACTACAACTGTGGCACCTCACGATGACTGGTGTGAGCACGTGGATCAGCAGTTAAAGCTCTTCGTGCCGCAGCGCATGTCACAAGGCAACTTTGTGGTATACAGTGAAGCCAAGACTCTGCCTCTGAAGTCCTGCCTTCGTAGCCTGTGCACGAATGGATTCAACAAGAATGTTTTTGCCGGCGCCACAATGGATGGGGAACTCTTCGTTTGGCTCTACGAGCCGACACGAGGTGGAAATGACTCAAACGTGGAAATAAAGCAGCTGCATAGTGTATCCTCTACACATGGGGCTGCCGTGTCTCTAGATTGGGTAACAGAGGAGCGGCTGCTTGCCTGCTATCCAAATGGGACTGTTCTACAGTGGCTGGTGGCCAAGCAGATGACCTTGGACTGGGAGTAAGTTGTGCAGTGACTGTGTTGTACAGTTTGCTTATGAACCCTTTTTCTATTAGATATTCCGTGCCAACAACCGTTTCCGTGGAGCTGACTACTATGGTATCCTTGGGGCTAGATGACTTTGTCATAGGCACCAACGATGGTGGCGTTTTTCGCTGTTGGAGTTTGGGTCAAGCTGCTAGCGAAAGGTCCTCCAAGAGGCAGTTGCAGTTGCTGCCCTTGCGACGACATCGCTTTATGGTGTCCACGCTGCTGCGCACCGAAATGGATGGACATCAGATTGTCATCAGCTGCGATTTGAGTGGACAAGCCTACTACCACGATATGCGGCATGAGGATGAAGTATTTACATATATATATATATATATATTTTTTTTGACTGAGCATCGCATCATAATTGTAATTGAACATCTTCCGACAGGATACTGCTCAATTGATTGTCCAAATACCGTTACCCTTCAAGAATGCCATTGCCTGCAGCCGGGACGGCAATATTATTTATTGTCCTAGCAATGAAGGGGCCTTACAGTACTACAGGGTCAATGATGGAGCTCATGCTCACGTCAAGGGCGCACTACGCGGTCGCGGCAACCTTATCCGAATTAGCGATAATGGGTATAAAAAACTAAAGCATTTCCTATCGATCCATTCTTCAATAATTTCAATTTCAGATGCTGGTTAATTACAGGACTCTATGGCTGCGATTTTCAAATCTTTTATGTCGAGAACAGTCTTTTATGGGAATAAAATATATAACACACAATATGGTGTTCGTTATAACTCATTTATTTCCGAAAACTACAATTAATTTGTCGGGAATTGCTATACTAATTTGTATACGATTTTGAACTATTCTTATGGTCCTTAACCATGATTTTCTCTACTCCGCTCACATGCTTCCTTATAAACAATTCTGAAGGATCTTGAAGCTTACCACTTAGCCGGTCCAAAAGTTGTCCTTCAAAACGATTAATGAAGCCATCATTCTTAACAATTTTATGCACACCACGGTACTTCTTTTGCATAACAATCCAATTGTTTGAGGGTGGAAATGGAGTTTTTAATGGCAATTTTACCTTTACAGATTGTTTACGTGTTCCATTTTTTGAGCTCATTGCTATGTAGGATATAATTTTTGTTTAACAGGATTACGCGAGTCTCAATCGCCAACTTACCTGACAAAAGTCTTGTCCATAAAGCGAACATCTTAATCAAAATAAAATATCCGAACTAATTGTACTGTAATGAAAAATAAATAATTTAATTCTGTATTGTTTGTACTACTTAAAAGGCTACTTGCCTACTAAATCAAAAGAAAACAAATTCACTTACAAGTGGTTTCAATGTAATAACTTCATTTATATAGCTGCGCTTAAGTTTATTTATGGTTTTATCATCTTTATATGTTTGCTATTTACACGAGTTTACATTCAAATTTCACAGATCACTAACAAAACACAATATCTTCATATTTACGTATGTAATATGTATTATAAATATGTAAATAAGAAATTATTTATGAATTTAAAACGAAATGCTAATCTTCCTTTCATAAATATTGCCAGGTGCCTGGTTAGCATAAAATACTCAAATTAAAAATTCAGCGATATCAATTACTAAACAATCACTTTCTAGGCCCGTGATGTGCATAGGAGTATAAAAATATAGTTTAATTAAAGTATTTAAAAGTAGAAAATATTAAACGACATAATTACATTGTGAAAATAAATGAAAAGTTTGCAATAGTCTTAAATGAATTATACAAGAAACGTTAACGAGATACATAAATATATATATATAGTATATGTAGTTATATTGACACATACGCATATATGTATATAGTATATAACATAAAGAAGAACTGCACAAAATTTAGCTACATCTTTCACGTTCGAAGTGCTCCGACCGTACATTATTTTCTAACTGCTACACTTAATTGAATTTAATATTGTTGGCTTCGCGAAAGTACAGGTAATAATGATAATTGCTAGGCGTCTGTCTGCCTATCTCTGCTGATTGGCTAATAAATTCTCTTAGTTGAAGAGCACAGTGTTGGGATCTTCATTATCCATTTGCTTAACATGTCGGAGAACATCCTTTTTCGTTATGACGCCCAGTAATCGTCTGCAAATTATGAACTGTATTAGAATCTTATTATAATTATATTTATTATTCACTTACCCATTGTGTGTGACGAGTGTCTGGCGCAGGCCCAGTTTGCGGAACATATCAACCACAGTTTCCATTGGTGTTTGATCTGTTACTGTGATGGGTGCCATGTCAAGTATCTTCTTAAGTTTCAATGGTGGCGGACCCAGGTTTTGTATAGGGGTAGTTGACGTGAATAATACTATAGAATTACTGTTAATTCCCTCGATAAGACGCTTTGCGTTGCCTGTGAATGCAAAAGTTTAGAATTAGTTGCTTTTTTCATTGGAATGATCAATAAATTGGTTACCTATAGCCAAATTAAGATCCCTGCGCAGTACAAAGCCAACTAGATATTGATTCTCTCTAGAGACGACAACGGGATAGCCATTGTGCTCCGTTTCTTTCAGTAAATTCTCTACATCATCCACCGTCATGGAGTCTTGTGTGATGACATTCAATGTTTCATTGCGTTTGGGCTGCATTACATCTGCCGCAAGTGTTGTGTGCGCGAACTCCTCTTTGCTGTCCAGGAACGGATAACCGTTGAGCGCAATATGCGCATCATAAATGCCCTGTCTGCCCAAGGCATCGCCCACCCATTTAGAGGCCATCGCAGCTGCCATCAGTGGCACAATATAGCGTACACCGCCCGTCAGTTCGAACATGATGACCACTAGAGAGACTGTCATGCGGGTGACACCTCCCAAGACGGCGGCAGCTCCAACAACTGCATACAGGCCCGGTGTAATTAGATTGCTGTCTGTGCACTCTCCGGTAAAGACCCAAAAGTTCGGATAACTATACGCAAACTGCTCCACACCGATGCCAACGATGCGTCCCATTATGGCGCCTAACAGCAGCGATGGTATAAATAGACCAGAGGGAACCTTAATACCAAAGGTGAATATGGTCAGCGCCAGTTTTAGAATGAAGGTGAGCACCAGTAGCCAAATGGAATTGTAAACGCCGGGCCCTGGCTCGGTAACCTCTATAAAACCGGTTGCTGTGCTTATATTCATCCGTTTGTAGTCACTGAACAATAAAAGAAAGTAAAGTTTACTCAAAGCAACACTTAAATAATTATAAGACATACCATAGGGGATTGGTGACATCTCCAGGTGAACACTTGCTAACCAGCAGAAAGATCAGCTCGTTCATGTTCATGCGCGTGAATGGATTCGGATAGCAGATTATGCAGGTGACTAGGGTGACGAATAGAACCTCGCTGACGGGATACTGACCCAACTTGCTGAACTTCCGGTAACGGCACCACCATAAGTTTGCTTTTATAAAGAACGTTCCAATGACGCCCTAAATAAAGAATACATTTTTATTAAAAATAAATGCATATATTTCTCTGAACTGCAGTTACTTACTCCCATGATGCCGAGAAAGACAAACGGTATCAGCTCAAAGAACATCCAGGGCTTGTTGTATTCCACAAAGAATAGCACAGAATGCTCATTGCCGAAGGGCGTGAGGGAGCGTAGTACGAATGCCGCAATTAACGCACAGAAGAACGAGCGCCATAGAGTCTTCAAAGGAAAGTAATAGGAAACCTCCTCCAGAGAGAACAGTACACCGCCAATGGGGGCACCAAACGCGACTGAAACGCCTGCAGCGGAGGCTGCTGATAGGATTTCTCTCTTCTTAGCCTCGTTTCGGCCATATTTGGGAAACAGATGCGAGAATATGTTGCCAATGCAGCTGGCAATATGTACCATCGGACCTTCTTTGCCCAGAGTCAGACCAGCCGACACCGAGAGCATCAGGCCAACAGATTTGATCAGCAATGTCCATTTTCCCAAATAGCCGCGAATAATAAAGCCCGACAGAATGGTCTTGATCTCAGGAATACCAGAGCCGCAGGCATATGGTGCAAACATCCGCACCAATGAGGCACTCAACGAGGCAAACAGCAAGGCCCACAAGACATATCCAATGTATGAAATGATGTACGGCCCCGTACCATTCCGACTGAGGCCCAAGATCTCTGGCCAAGTTTTCCACTACAAGTTTACAAGAGTTTAGCTTAAGATGGCCCAAGTTTGATAGATTACTCACCGTTGAGCAGTTTCCCTCTTCAAAGACGGATTGCTTAGCAGGATAGCAGCATTGCTCGCGATTAAACCAGAATGCGGGCGGACAAATGCCGTGCTTTAAATCAGACATCCAACTGGCACCTATGTCAACCATGCCAGCCACGCAGCCCGCAGCTATGCCAACAAGTAGAACGCACAGCCAACCGGAACCGGCATCGATTGACCCCTGTAACAAGCGAGAATTTGGGTTAATCCATTTAAATAATTATTCATTGGGTTCGTGATGCCTTACCTTAATTAAATCCCAAACCGAATCCTGACGCTTTTTTACTATATATCGATGACGCATGCGATCTCGCGCTATATCCCGCTGCCAATCGATAGTGTGGAAATCTTCATACTGTCCAATCCCGGGAATATCATCCTGCACATCCGAGGAGCCGTAGAACGAGAGTGCTCCTAAAATGGTGCACATGAACGCAAAATAAAGAGTACTTTGATATAGATTGTTTATTGTTCAGGTACATTTTGAAATTGACAATTCGGAATTATGTTCTTGATCCAAACGGCTGTAAATATTTACATATTTAATAACTTTCTAGACAGACAATAAAATCAGCAAGACAGTCGAAGTTGTTTCTATAAATTCTATTATTTGTGTATATGTATCTGTATCCTGATGAAAGGTTGAGAGAAATAATTAAATGGAAGCCACACAGCGAACAACAATTGCTATCAAAGTTATTTATACATATACCACAGTACAAACGGACCGAGGCACAGGGGAATTATGGATACATGTGTGTGTATTGCAATCATATGTATATTAAATTAAATCGAGTAGCGTCTGGCCGCGCTCTGCCCCTGCCTGTCCCCCGCCCAGTGTGCTCATATGAATATGACAATAAAAATAAGTACAGCTTGCGCCACGCAGTCACAATTGATGTGACGTCGTTGACCACGAGATCGTGACAAAGATTAACAAATCAAACCACAACACCAACTCTGCCAATGATCGGCCACTCACCGTCCATGGGGTCCCCGAAGGCGCTGTGACTTGGCACATGCTGATGCTGAAGCTGATGATGATGGTGCATTGTACGCTGGTTCGGCGCGTAGTCGCGTTCCGTGTCTGATTCAGTAGCAGTTTCACGATGATAGATGCCCGGTCCGCCGCCGATAAGTTCGCCAGGACTTGATCGTGGCGTTATGTCGATCATATCCTCGTCGTCTGTGGCCGCTGTGAGTGATGTTGTTGCTGCCCCGTAGGTAAGCTTGGAATGGGGGGCCAGCGGGTGATCACCTTCGCCGCCGTCTCCAATGGTGTGACCGTTTGACTGTAAAATAAAAGGCAATTATATCGTAATATTGTAACATCGTATAAAACATTGCAAAATGTATGCTGTCTATTACACTGTGCAGCATCGATTCTCAACCTATTTTCGAATATCAGGCATCAGGCAAATTTTTGAAATCAAATTAAATCCAACTCCGACCAATTTGGCAATTGGTAAGATGCAGAAATTCTAGTTTTTGCAAGTACTTTCAGCGGCGATTTTCTATAACTGGTTCAGAATTTTGTGTTGCACAGTGTTATTTAACTAGCTGATTGTGACTAGTTAAAAATTAGTTTCAATTTCGATATCAAACAGTTTGTAAACAAAGCTGGATTATATTAACACTCTTTTCCTTTGTTTACGCACAGACTCAGATAAGATAACGTGGAATTTTTTGGCTCTTTGGATGGACAAAGCGCAGGGTCGAGTCTTGAAACTCTGCTCAGCTGTTCACTTGGGTAAGAGTCATACACCCACGTAGACACTTTTCCCAACAACAACAACAAGAACATAATTTCCGCCCCCTAATATGTCACTCGTATTTCACGTGAAATTTAGTACTACATCGTAACCCTCAATACTTTTATTATTAATTCTCTCAACATACCTTTTTCATGACTGTCTGATATGCGGTTATGTAGCTGTTGCCTTCCGCTGCAGCCTCTCTGCTACCCTTTAATGGGAATTTGTCCATTACTCTAAATCGCACTTATGTTGCGTTCTTGTTTGAGATTGTTCCTCTCTGAGAAGGGTATTCGTGTGATTACTTGCTGTATTAATGTTCCAGGCTTTTGCGTTGCAATATTGCAGTCGCTTTTCCTTCTTTTTTACATATTACAATTGTATTAGTGTATTACAAGCGCAGGCGGACGTCACACACAATATCACAAATACAAACACACAAACAGTTGTTGGACTCGGACAAACAAACACTTTCTTTACATTTCACCTGCACTGTGTGTGTGTGCACAGATTGTTGTCGAATACTAGATAAACACTTAACTATACATATTACACGTTCACTTTTTATGAATTCTTGAATATAGAATTAAAACATATACTTCTTACTGCCTTTTATTTGTAATTTTTAAAGTTTTATTTGCAAAAAATCACGGTCACACGCCAGTGTGACCAGCCGTTGTAAACCGATAAATACTGAAGATTTATTGAAAATTAAGGAAAAAAAGAAAAATACCACTTCGCGATAGTTTCTTTAAATACTAATTAATTAATATTTAAAAAATAAAAAATGTAATTTGAAATTTATAAATAAATTTAACAAACAAATTATTTATTTTCAAGTAATTATATGTCTTTATTTTTTTTCATGTAATCAATTTGTGGATGTAATCCTTTAACAAATTTCAAGTGATCCTTTAACGCCTGCATCTCCTCAAGCAGTCGTTGCGGGAGCAGTAACGGTTTCCGTTGCCACCACAGCCAAGATAGTTCATCCTCAGACAGTCACGCCTGCGTCCATCGTAGTACCACATTTCCCTCATTGAGAAGTTGTCGCAGTGCCTATTCCACCTGTTGCCACTATCCCGATTGCCAGTGCAGGCAAAGTTCACTGAGGATAGATAAAAGTATTTTATGAAGATTCCTTATTTGAAAATCTTTTCTCTTTGCAAATACTTACATGGACGGCCAACGCAGAAGCTCTGAGCTTCAGTGTGGGCTACATAAAGTGCCAGACAAGCCAAGATTAAAATGAATTTCATATTGCTGTTTAGTAAACCTGATTAACTGATTTTAAACTGCATAAATTGTTGCTTATATAGCAGGCTCACAAAGGAAATTTCGCACGCTTCATTTTAAGCAGTTGCTTGAAACATTATGAATTTAAACAAAAGCCAACCGACAAAAGCGACCAATCTAAAAAAACTCTTATTCATTTATATAAAGACCTACATCTTTTGTATTTTATTTATTAATAGCTTGAATTTAATTGTTTGTTAATGCAGAAACTCAAATAATTCTATTCTAAAATATATATATTACAAAACAAGACCATGTCCTAAATATATTCCATTATTTATCAGATCTTTTGCTTTAATCATAGAAAAAACTGTAAAGACTTCTTAAATTACTTTTTAATAATGAAAATCAAATACTTTTAGTTTAAAATATTTTATACTGAAAAAATTTGTTAGATTTTTTCGCTTTGAATTATCATAAAATACCCGTAATGTATTTCTTAGACTGTATTAAACGAGGTATTTTTTATGAACATATTCGAATTAGTATTTTGGCGCATTCAGCAAACGGTCGATGCAGTCTCAGTTTCCAGAATTGTTTAAACAAACAAATACTAAAATAGCATCGACGGACGTAAACAAAGGCCGCGAACCGCAAGTGCAGTTGGCGTTAGCAGCAACAGCAGAGAGAACACAACATGGCTGGCTTCGTCGCGGTGCATACAGGTTTGTTTTGATTAATGTTGACCGATGGGCAACACATTGAATCCACACTGACAACCGTATATATGTATTCAGGGGCTGGAAACTGCATCGACGAGTCCAAATACCAGCGCGTCATCAAAGAGGCCTGCATACGAGCTACAGAGATTTTGCGTAACGGTGGTAGCGCCGTGGACGCCTGCGAGGCTGCTATAATGCGGCTGGAGAACTGTGGCGCCACGAACGCCGGCTTCGGGTCGAATCTCTGCATGGATGGATCGGTACAGTGCGATGCAGCCATTATGAATGGCAGTACACTGAACTTTGGTGCCTGCACCAATGTGAGTCGTGTCAAGAATCCCATACAGCTGGCCCGTCGTATATGCGATGGCCAGGGGGAACAACAGCCACTGGATCGCATTCCGCCCATGGTGCTGGCGGCCAGTGGCGCTGAGCAATATGCCGAGCAAGTGGGCTGTGCAATGGTCGATCCCAGCGTGCTGATCTCATCGAAAGCTAAATTCCATTACAATCATTATAAGAGCAAATACGATATGGTTGTCGGCAACAGCAAGGTCGACGTCGACGCCGACGCCGAAGACGCAATTCCCGAGCCGGGCAACGAAGTGGAACTGACCGCTGCACTGGACACTGTGGGCGCTGTGTGTGTCGACGGAGCAGGGAACACTGCAGCCGGCTGTAGTTCTGGCGGCATTTTACTCAAGGTACCTGGCCGTGTGGGCCAAGCGGCAACCTATGGTGCCGGCTGTTGGGCCACCGATACCGATGAGTTGGCCATTGCCACGTGCACTACCGGCAATGGTGAGTACCTGATGAAAACTCTGCTCGCCCGCGAGATATGCAACGGTGCCTTCAGCAGTGACTGTGCCGTGACCAGCCTGCATCGAACGTTCAAGCAGAAGTTCCTCGACTCTCCACTGCTGCCGCAACAGCAGGATCTCTACGCAGGCGCACTGACGCTCCTCTACTATCCGAAACAGAGCTGCGGCGAGGTGATGTGGAGTCACACGACCCAATCGTTTTGTGTCGGCTACATGGCGACAACGCAGAAGGTGCCAAAGGTTTGTGCTCATCCATCATGATCATTCCAATAATATAAATAATCTCTATCTCTCTCCCTCTCTCTCTCTCTTTCTCTCTCTTTCTGTATGTGCAGTTCGTACACTCGCCACTGCCCACGTATAGTGTGCCGGGCCGATCGTGCGTCGTCAATGGCCATAATTTCCATTTGCGCATTTAGTTTCTGGCCAAGCAAAGCGGCCAAAGCGATCAAAGCAGCCAAAATCAGCCTCGGCCAACCAGCTACGGTCTCTGCCTTCCCTGCACCTGCACCACCTCCCCCGTCCCAACCAGACAGAGGCGCAGACACACAGCCTCCTGCTCCTCATCATTCAGTGTCCGCTTTGCAGTTTTCTGCAATTCATTTGATTTAATGTTTAATTGCTGCGACAATTGCTGCCAGTGCAGGCGCTCATCGCCCATCTGACAACGCCAGCAACAACAACATTTACAGCAACAATAACTACAACAACTACAACAACTACAACAAAAGCAACAACTACAGCATCGACAACGACAACATTTTAGTTTGCTTTTGTCTCTCGATGAAATATCATTAAATGAAAACTTTTTATTGTATAGTACTTATGCATCTTTGTGTGTATGTGTGTATCCATGCCTGTATCTATGTATGTATCTATATTTTTCGTGTACGCCCCTCTAGCAATAAAATAAGATTATTTTTTGTCATAAGAACAATTTCCCTCGTTGAACCTCAAGCTGCGGCTGAGGCAACGCATCTGCCAGCGTTATAAATCAGCTCGCCAGGCCAGAGAAAACGTGAATATCGTATTCTATAACATATTTAGACACCATGACGTATGTATAGATTTGAATATGTATCTGCATGTGTATGTTTGGCCAATGTTTTATGGTCGCGAATGTACAGAACTTAACCCATTCAGTTTGACGACACATAAATAATATTCACACGATGTGATAAGTCTATATAGATATATATATCAATTAAATGAAGGAAATAAGATTTTAGTCGAGTTCAGTATTTGTTTATATGAAATATTCTGTAAATTACATAACGATGGATAAGTACAACAAGATATTGTTAAATCTATGTTTGAACCTCTGTATATAGATACTATCCGTTTATTGTTTTCGATTACGGTAGTTGTCTCTTACGATCTCTACTCGGTAGTCGAGGAAGCCGTGGATGGGGCTTCCGTGGATGAGGCTTCCGTGGATGAGGCTTCCGTGGATGAGGCTTCCGTGGATGAGGCTTGCGTCGATGCGGTACCCGATTGAGTGGTAGGTGCCACTGTAGTTGGGGCTTCTGCGAGGCAACTAGCCGATTTGGTGGCTTGACACACACCTCTAGCTGTATCGAAATATGGCGTGGGGGAGCTGCATGATCCTGTCAAGGTGGTTGTAAAGATGGTCGTGGTCAGGGAGCTTCTCTGGCAGTAGACGTATGTTCTGCAGGTCGAATCGGCATAGGTATAGAAGTACCTAGTGTTCTTTGTGGCACCTGCCGCTTGGCAAATGCTCTGCATTTCATTAGCACTCGGCGTCGTTGGTGGTGCCTGGGTAGGTGGCACGTACTCAGCATTCGAACAAGAGGAGTTCCAGTTGGCCTATGGGAAATATAGAGATTTAAGTTAGGGATTTTCATGAGGGAAATATGCCGGGGAAGTACTCACAAAGTTGGCAACGCACTGTGGCACACAGGGAGTGGAGAATGTGTCTACTGCATCGGAGACACAAATCTCATCTGCTCCACAATCGATGATTATCGAGGTGGACAGTTGGCCACTGACACAGCGTGCGGCCTGGGTGCTGCTCACACAGGTGTATGTCGAGGATGCGGAACAGGTCTGACAGCTTCCGGATGTTGCACAAACGTTAAGCACAGTGGAGCTCAGATCACTCTTGGCCACACAAGGGGCATCGGTGTTGGAGCAAACCTCATCGGTGTCACAGTAGTTCGGTCCATATTGCTTATTACCTGTTCGTTATTGAGCACTAAGGTAAGTCCTTGGTAAGTCCAGATCAGGTGATACTACTTACCTACGCAGATATAGTATGTGCTCTCCGATTCGCATCGTATGTTGGTTGCTGATTGGCAAATGTTGCACTGGTTTGTATTCTGACCCTGCACCGCAGCTACTGCCAACGCCACGAGGACTACAACAATTGCGCTTAGCTTCATCATTATTTAGACTTTTGGTTTTGAATGTATATCACAAACTGAACTGATCATAGCAACGTGGTTATCTTTTATAGCCAAAAATATAACCTTCACTTAGAAGATTCATACCGTTTATGGGTCCTGCCTGCCTGTCATAATAACACTGTTTACCAACCATAAAGCAATATCGAAGCACTCTTCTCAAGCAAAGCATAGGAACATTTATATTATTATTTTGACTTCAGCCCAGATCTTTTTCTCAAGAATAATCTCTTATCTTCACCTGTGTGTATAGTATTTATCTTTACTGTCAAAATGTAAAGCAATGAAGAGGTAAGGCCATTCCAATAGGTTGTTTCATTTTGCATCTAAAAACAGTTTATTAACGCTTTATTAATGCCTGAGTTCCTTATTGATATTGATATTGCGTCTAGATAAAAGAAAATAAATTATATCTTTGTACATAGTTTAAAATTAATACCATACAAATTAAAAAACAACTACTTTCCTATATAATTTTTATCCATTCGTATATAACCTTTAATTATATTTTTTAAATCAGCCGACATTAAATAAATAAATACAAATAATTCCCTTCAAAAAATGTAGCAAGATCAGAGTATGCCAAATATATTTAAGAAATATTTGAAATTTATGCTTAGTTAATTAAAATTTATAAGGAAAAAACTGCTGGCAGCATGTTTGAGAGTACTCTGTGTATTTATTGTGCAATTTGATAATAAACACGTGCAGGTTTTCAAATTAAAAGAAGCTTTTTGCGACATGAAAGCGCAACCAAATCAAAACTCTTTTGGCTCCAGCCGCGTTTTCAATTAATACTAATTTCGAAATTAAATTAATGAAACAATCGATTTTGTACTAAAAGATCGAAACGAAAGACTTTAATATCGATAGTGTGGGAATACACTGCACGTTGTGGAATAATCGAACTATCGATATTGTATTCCATGGTTTCCCATCACTATCACAGGTGCATCGTATTCGCTAACCGAATCGTCAAAACGTGCGAAAACTTATACATTTTGCCCACTAGGAACGTCAATTCCTGTTGATTCACATAACCAACTGGTTCCGACGACCCAAGAGTGCCAAGGTGCTGTCCCCAAGGAGAGATCAGCCCACAACAACACGATTTTCCGCACGCTCAGCTGTTAGACAAGGCAGGAGGGAGTCTCGTCGTTGCATATCCGTCGCGTGTACACTTTTAGCAGTGAATTTCTTTCAGAGTTTCGTGGGTGTTCCAAGAAGAAGCGTGTTGAGACTGCGCCAGGAAAGATGGTTAAAGCTAAAAAGGGCAAGAAAGAGATATTGACCACTGCCGATGGTGGTTCATCAGCGGACGAAATGTGAGTACTGTTGATGACAATCGGCTTGGCTCGTTGTTGTTGTTGCACTGTTGATATTTGTTGTTGTGGTGAAGTTGCCACGATGGCGAGTTGGCAACTTTCTATTGAAATTCACTGAATTGTCTTCTTTTTTTCAGGGAAAGCAATCCTGTCATAGACTCGGACGACAAATTGAGCAGCAACAACAAGAAGAATCAGCAGAAGGGCAAGAAGAAGAACAAAAACGCCGTTGCCGATTCGGACGATGGCAGCGATGCTGGCAAGATTGAGACCATAACAAAGGCAGTCAAAAAGATGAACGTCAAAGGCAAAGGTAAAGACAAGGCAAAGAATGTCGACGAAGACTCCGATGAGGAGCCAAGTCGGGCCAAGCCTGCCAAGAAGTCTGCGTTCAACTTGTTGGTCGAAGACGATGACGACGATGAAGCGCCAGCGCAGCAAAGTCCTTCTGACGATGAAGAAGTGGCTGTGAAGCCGCAGAAGAAGAACGAGAAGAAGGGCAAGAAATCCAAGCGTAAGGGAAAGGATGAAGATGATGAAGACCTGGACAAAATGCTGGCTGAATTACAAGCCGAATACGCTGGAGAGGCGCCAGCAGCAGCAAACATTGTGTCTCCTGAGGAGCTTGCTGAAGAGGTTTCTAAGAAGTCAAAGAAAAACAAGAAGCAGGAGCAACAAGCGGCAGCCGTAGAGGATGCCGGTGCAGATGATGGTGACGACAATGAGGATGAGGATGCTGGAGGCACTGTCAAATCAGCGGCCCAAAAGAAGAAGGAGAAGAAGGAACGCCAGAAACGTGAGGCTGCGCTAGCCAAGCAGCGTGCAGCTCTTGAACCTAAACAGAAACCACAGCCGGCAGCGGCAAAGCCAGCAGCCGCTGAACCAGAGCCTGAACCTGAACCCGAACAGGCATCCGAGGAAGCAGATCAGCCTGAGGCTGATGCCGAAGAAGCCGAGGACGGCGGCAAGGCCGGAAAGAACAAGAAGAAGGGCAAGAAAGACAAGAAGGGCGAGGCTGAGGAAGAGAAAAAGGATACCAAGAAGAAGGGCATGTCTGCTGCGATTGTGGCCGCCATGCAGGAGCAGCTCAAGAAACGCAAGGAGGAAGAGGAGCGCCAGCAAAAGTTAGAAGAGGAGCGTATTCGCCTGGAGGACGAACGTGAAGAGGCACGCCTGGAAGCAGTGCGCCTTGAGGCAGAACGCAAAGAGAAGAAAAAACAAAAGGAAGCAGAGCGAAAGGCGCGTCTCAAGGCCGAGGGAAAGCTGCTCACCAAGAAGCAAAAGGAGGATCGCGCTCGAGCTCAAGCGCTGCTCGAGTCGCTCAAGGCGCAAGGCCTGGAAATGCCCGATCCCAACGACAGACGCCCTCCCAGGCCAGGTTTATTTGAAATAGTAACTTTCCTTGCACATTAACTAAACTGAAACTCATTTACAGGCACACGGATAAGACCCAACAAGAAGAAGGGTCCCAAGGAAGAGCAAACCGAGGAGGAAGCTAAGGCAGCTAAGGAAGCAGCCGAAGCAGCTGCAGCGGCTGAAGCTGCTGCTGAAACACCCAAGGAGGAAGTCGTGAAGGAAAGCTGGGATGCCACTGACAGTGAGGCAGAACCAGAGGAGGAATCCTCCCAGGCCACCACGACAACCACCAATAATGGCAAAAACGAACAAGCTAAAGACTCTGAAACCGACGATGACGATGACGAAAGTGATGATGAGAGTGACGATGACTCTGACGAGGAAAGCGGCGAGTCCGAAAAGGAAGACACTACACTGGCGAATGATCCAGAATCGCGTCGCTTGCGTGCCGAGGCGCGCATCATAAAACGTCAAGCGGAGGCCGAGAAGAAACGAACCACGGATGAGCTTCGTGCTGGAGTTGTTTGTGTGCTCGGTCATGTGGACACAGGCAAGACAAAGATATTGGACAAATTGCGACGAACACACGTACAGGATTCTGAAGCTGGTGGTATAACACAACAGATTGGAGCCACCAATGTACCCATCGATGCTATCAAGGAGCAAACAAAGCATGTCAAGGCTGCGGTTGGATTCGAACATCGTCTTCCCGGATTACTGATTATCGATACCCCTGGCCACGAGTCGTTCAGCAATTTGCGTAATCGTGGCTCTTCTCTCTGTGATATTGCCATTCTGGTTGTGGATATTATGCACGGCCTGGAGCCGCAGACTATCGAATCTATACAGCTCTTGAAGAAGAAGAAGTGTCCATTTATTGTGGCACTGAACAAAATCGATCGTCTCTACGACTGGCAGGTGCTGGCTCGTCGAGATGTCCGTGATGTCATCAAGGAGCAGCAGACCAACACTCAACTGGAGTTCCAACAACGCACAAAAGATGTCATCCTGCAGTTTGCCGAGCAGGGACTGAACACAGCACTCTTCTACGAGAACACCGATCCCAAGACTTACATTTCCCTGGTGCCCACCAGTGCCATCACTGGCGAGGGCATGGGCAACTTGCTCTTCATGATAACTGATTTCTGCCAAAACATGCTAGCCAAGCGTCTTATGTACTCCGAGGAGCTGCAGGCCACAGTGCTGGAGGTGAAAGCCATTCCTGGCTTGGGCACCACAATTGATGCCATTCTCATTAACGGAAAGCTGCGAGAGGGTCAGACTATGATTCTTGCCGGTACAGATGGTCCAATAACCACACAGATTCGTTCGCTGCTGATGCCACAACCCATGAAGGAACTGCGTGTAAAGAACGCCTATGTAGAGTACAAGGAAGTGAAGGCAGCGCAGGGTGTCAAGATTGCTGCCAAGGATCTGGAGAAGGCAATTGCTGGCATCAATCTGCTAATTGCGCACAAACCTGATGAGGTTGAAATTTGCAAGTAAGGGAAAGCATCTGTGAATGTGCCTTGAAGCCTTTAACTATTCTGATTCTCTTGCTAGGGAGGAAGTCGCTCGGGAGTTGAAGAGTGCACTGAGTCACATTAAGTTGGCCCAATCGGGCGTGTATGTGCAGGCCTCCACTTTGGGCTCACTGGAGGCGTTGCTGGAGTTCCTGCGTACTTCCAAGATTCCGGTGAGTGGGCTAGGAAGAACTTATGTATATTAGATTAGCTTTGTTGCTGCTCAATACAGGCAATGAAAGTAGCTTTGATATAAATGGATCCGACTAGCTGTTATATACATAATTGAGCATGTAGCCATACTATTGATAGTAGATAGGCTCAGCAGCAGGTGCACCTACTAAAGAGTACTCCGCAGAAGGAGCACCCACTAAAGAGTATTCAAAGGTTGAAAAAAAGCCATTCTTGCGTGTCCTCACATACCTCATCACAGACCAAACAAAATACTGACCTTCTGCATGACAATACCTCTGCATATTGTTTAGATTCATAATATGAAATAGATTTGATCAGTATAGATAGTTATAGATCTGGAATGTTAATTGCGTTTATGACTTCAGATCAAACTGCAGACACGCACAACATTTTTCTCTGCTTCGAATTTGGCAAAATATGACGAAAAGTTGTAAATTGTCGGACACGAAAGTATTTTTGGAAAATTATGAGTGCATGAGGCGGCGTCGGTGTCGGCATCGGCATCGGCATCTACGTCTGCGTTCGCATTGCCTTCATGGGGTCTTCGGTGTGTCTGCCCAATCCTCAGCGTCGTCAGCGTCAGCGTCAGCCTTAGTCTCTGTCCCCAGTTGCCACCTGCGTTTCCATCTCCTTCTGGCGTCCTCGCAGCCAATGCGGCAGACAACATCATCGACTACGTCGAGAGAGCGGCGTAAACATAAAATGTATTTTTAAAGATGCAGTGCAAATAGTTGCAACAACATCGGAGACACCAACAACAAGAGCAACAGTAACATCTACAACAACACAATCCCGGCCACATCGAATGATTCATGCCACAAGAAGCCATGCGGCGGGCGCGTAGCCAACAACACGCACTGCCCATCCATCCATCCGTTTGTCTGCCCCCCAATCGTGAAAAGTTTGAACACCCAAACTAAAAATACCATGCGCTCTATATATATATCAGCCATACATAGGTGTGTATGTGTGTGTGTGTGTTTATACAGATATTCCAAGTATATGTACCTGAACGGATATGGCAACTCAGATTGCAAATTGCAAATCATTTCACGTCTATATATATTGTCCGGTTTTATTTAACTTATAGTTTCGGACATTTTCATGAATGAAGCCAAAGGCAATTCGAGACCAAAACATTCGTAGAGCAATATTCATTCCACAGACTCAAGTGTCTCCAAGAATGTCTGCTTATTGCTGAAATATGATAGAAAGAAAAAAAGACATTGAACTTTATATGGTAATAATTACCTGCCATTTCCGAAGCTATTTCAATTGCCGCTCTGTAAATATTATAGAAATTTGCCAATTTGGGAAAACTTGACTAAGTTATGACTGACAAAAGCGAGTTGTTTTCCCGGAACTAAGCTGATTATTTCCAAGTCGAGTGTGTGCTCTCGTTTGTGCATTAACTAACACTATGTTACGAGCTGATTAGCAGCAGCCTACATTTTTCTAGGGTTTCCCACAGTGTCATCATCTTGTTGATGATCATTTATCGTAGTAGACGGCAGCCTCACAACACTTTCCCATGCCAAAGGTTCCAAATCCGACGCCAACGCTAAAGACGAGAGACAACTATGCAAATCAGTTAAGACTTACATAACTCTGCTTGAAGGCGTGTTGGTTGGAGAGCGGAAGAAGGGGTTTAGGAGAAGATGGTAGGGGGTTCTTTTGTGAACTGAATTTGAGAGGAAATCATTCAGCTTTATAAACAAACTACTAATAGAGAATCACAGCTAACATCTAATGTAATTTGATACATGCAAATGCGGCCCAAATGGTAATAAGCAAGTCACGATAAGAAGAGCAAGGTGTTTACAGGGTATACGAGTGTTATGCGAGCTTGAATCTATTCTCGTTTTAGCTTTAGTTTATTTTCGAGTCAAGAGTGTCTCTTAGCTTAGTTAGTAGCCCCGTTTTAGTTGCTAAATTTGTCGCCGTCATGTTTTTCCGTTTGCCTCAAAAATCAATTATGGCAAGTTGACAGTCTGAGAGACAGACAAGGCAGATAGACGGACAGACTCTGCTTGATTGCCATTCATTCATGACTTGAGTGGAAAATGTGGGCAGTCACCAGCGGCCGGCTACGTAACAAGTTCCGCCTTCGTTTAAGCCAAATTTAGTAACTAACTAGCACCAACGCATGTCATGTGCTCGCTGGCTAATATATTTGTAGAGTATATCAACTTAGCTGTGCATTGTGTAACGTTAACTAATCGACTACGTTGAGGTATGTGCATAGAGCTTTTATTGTTGGTTTTAGGTACTGTACAGCAATTCTTATTTCAATTAAGGGTATATTTTATTATAAAGTAATTATGACTATGTTAGGGTAAGTTCTTTAGAGCTCTACTTGTTAGTTTTCTTTACTTACACGAACCTTTTGTCCCAGTCAAAGATGTATCTTGTTACTATGTTGGCGTATTTTCTTAGAGCTTTTATTGTTAAAGGTAGTAAAAGTATATGTTGTTACTATGTTGGGGTATTTGTTAGTCTTATAATTTGTTTAACAGCCTCTTCTCCTGTCAAAGGTATACCTTGTTGCAGAGTGTCTTAAAGTGCACTTTGACTGTGTTACTGTACATTCGTTAAGCTTTACTTGTTAGTTTTCTGTATCGAAATGAACTGCATATCCCAGTCAAAGGTATTTCTTGTTACTAAGTACCTTATAGTCAACTATGACTGAAAGAACTTCTTATCCCCGTCTAATGTATTTATTGTTACAGAGTACCTTATAGTCAACCATATCGTATCAACTTATCGTTAATATTATATCACACAAATAGCGCTGTGCGTTTGCGTTTCGCTGAGCCGAAGTAATTATTCGATGCACCCACGCTGTGAAATACGAACAGGGATTCCGATATATGTACAGTTGTATAAACATACAGATATATAATGCTATATATGCATGTGCTATATTGGCTCTGGGCAAACTGACCGGAAATTGTCATTTAAGTGACTTGTGTTTTGTTGTTGTTCTTGTTGGCAGCCAAAATTAATTTCGGACACGTCGCCAAATTGCATTTACCAATAGATCGAACAAATCGCCTCTTCAAACGGACAGGAAAGAGTGTGACAGAGAGAGAGAGGTGGAGTGTGAGGGAGAGAGATAGGTGGCGTAAAGCTGTGAGTTATTACAGATAAATTGACATATCTAACATATTCAATTGATGGAATATAGTCACCATAATGAAGTCGCACCGTCTCTTTCTCACTTGCTCGCAGCATTTGCGCCCCATTTCATTGAGCGCGCGTCGCGTTTAATTAATTCACAATACGAAAAACAACAACAAGCGGTTCAGTTAAGTATCTCCCAAAAAAAAAAAGAGCAACAGCAGCAGACAACAATAAATTGTATGGAAAACAAATCAATTACAAATACATATGCATGTGTTTCTTCCTCTCTTTCCCGCTCTCAGTCTCTCCTTCTCTCTCTCTCTCTTGCTGTTGGGCACTTGCAGCTTTTTTAATTGCAGCCCGCGACGTTAAAAAGTTATTGTTGTTATTGTTTATTCTGTTGTTTCATTCATTTTGGTAGACACTCTGCTTGTTTGCACAGACTCTCTCGCTCTCCCTCCTCTCTCCCTTTCTCTCTCTCTTCCTCTCTTTCAACCAATTGCTCTCGTGCAGTAATTCATTTTATTGATCAAATAAACATTTGCTACACATTTCGATAAATTAAACACCACGCGGCAGGGCGTATCGGCAGCAGCAGCAGCGGATCAATGCGGCGTTTTCTATTCATAAAAATTAATTGCACTTGTTGCTGCCTCTGCCCCCTCTACCTCTGCCTCCACATCTCTGTCTGCCAGCCATGGCTACAGCAGCAGGCCATGTGTTTCGACGGACGCGTGCGTCACACACGCTGCAGATTAACATTTCTCTCACTTATAAAACCCCGATGCGCACGATATTTGTATAAATAAGCATAACTCATTAGCAGCTCCTCGAAATTGAAAGTGAAGGCAGCGAGGGGGTACCAGGCCGGCCCAATCTAAATGAAATGAATATGGTCTCAAATGAGGAATTATGATATGAGAATCTTCAACTAAGTGATTGTGTTTTCTAGGGTATCGAAGCACAGTATACAGCTGTTATTATTATTATTATTATAAGTAGTAGTAAAAGAAGTCTCCCACAGTAGATAAAGTGGAATTGCTGCGACAAGAGTCGCTCTTTTGTACCTGAAAGTACCTCCATAGTCCCTCCAAACTCTTCTGCTTTCTTACTGAAGCATATCAGATCATTCGTCGATAAGTTTAAGATGTGCGGCAGTTTTCTTCTCATACATACCAATTCTCGTCGTCTTCTTTGCTGAGTCTTCAAATGTGTCGAAAGACAGACGCATAACAGAAATATGAAGATCTCTCCTGGAGAGAGGTCCTGTTTCTTCGCTTAGTCAAGAGATTGATAAGCTCCTTGGCCTACTGAATCCCTGGCGTAAATAGCCAGTAGCTCACGCTTATCCTATCAGCCCAAGTTTTCACCGGGGATGAGACAGTGTAGCACCCTCAACTATACAAAGGTTCAGGTCCAAGCAACGAAGCTGACGACCCTGTCCTGGTTAGCTCCTCCGCCAGTTCGTTACCTTGTACACTAGAGTGACCAGGTACCCCGTTAGATGCCAAACTACCTTCTACATCAAGGCATCTTGCTCTCTGAGCTCTGCACCCATATAAAATTAACCCTAGAGTGCCGTTATCGAATTTGGACAATTGAATTCTGATTACGCCACAGTCCCCCTCTATGAAATTGCTGCTTGCGGAAGAGTAAACAAAAGCTGAGACGGTGCATATAACCGCAGACGTAGCGAGCTTCTGCTGTTGCACACACACACACACGCACACACACTTACACCGTTATGCAATTGGCCTGCAATCTTTGCCTGGATTCCGTGGCTGTTGCTTGTTGTCAACTGCAGAAACAGCAAACTGCCAACTGCCAAGCGGCGGCAGCTTCATTAACATTTGCTTCTCGTTGTCGTTAACGGCCAAATATAGCGTAGTCTCCATCATCGTCGCCGTCGTTGCCGTTGTTGCCTCCGCTTACTGCCATTCATAAAAAAGTTGGCTCGACAGCTTATACAACTTTGCTGGTATTCCTCGCCGTTGCTTTTGGTATTACTGGCTGTGTGGTATGTGTGGCATGGGTGCCCACCACAAAAGCAAGAAACAGCCGTAACACCCGCAACACAACGCGGCTCGTTCCATTCATGCAAACAATGTTGTTGTTTTTGGTTTTTTCCTTCTCTTGCACAGTTACTTTTTTCTTTTATGAATGAAAAAATTGCACAAAAAATACGTAACAAGCCGGGCCAGGCTGACTGACTCGGCGGAGTCTGTTTGTCTGTCGTCAGTCCGTGACGTTTTTCTTTCATGAATGAAAAATTGTGCAGAAAAAATCCGAAGCAATTCAAAGCAAGCAAAACAGGCGACTTAGTCTAGTCGCCCACTGAATACACTTGTCTGCTAAAAGAAAAATAGGTCGATCTACTTTAAAAGAGAAAGAATGATGTAGAAATTAACTAACTCGTATTATATATTCAATCTTTTTATGTTATCTTATGGTATAACTTGAAGAAGTCAGCAAAAGGTACTTTCGTACTGTATTCTCTTCTTGGGTGCTAGGAAAATAGGTCAATCTGCTTAAAATGAAACAGAACTATTGAGAATCTAGTGGAACAGACGCAGGACTTAAAGTTAAAAAAAAAAAATTATAGAAAGACTTCAACAATGTTGGAGAAATAAAACTCTTTGGATTATATACCCAATTTATTTATGTTTTCTTATGGCATAACTTGACAAGGTCAGTAAAAGTTTGTTTCTAACTGGAAACTCATGTTTGGTGAAAGGAAAATAGGTCGATCTACTTCAAATGAAACTGCAATTTTTTCATAAAACTTATAGAACGACTTCATTAGTGTTGTAGGAATAAACTTACTTGGATTATATATGTATTAAATTTGCTTTGGTTGTCTTATGGTATAACTTGACAAGGTCAAAAAAGGTAGTTTCGAACTGGATACTCTTGTTTGTTGAGAGGAAAGTAGGTCGATCTAGTTAAAATGAAACTGAACTGGAAAATTTTTAAAAAAACTCATAGAAAGACTTCCAAAATGTTGTAGAAATTAAATTACTCGGATTATTTATTCAATTTTCTAGGGTTGTCTTATGGTTTAACTTAAAAAGGTCAGTTAGTTTCTAACTGAATAGTCTTGTCTAGAACTGAATACTCTTGCAGGATTTTGATGTCGATTCAAAAAGAAAAATAAATAATGCTGTAATAATAAAGTGAATCAGATGATTTACTCAATTTACTGATGATATCTTAAAGTAAATCTGAAATACTTCAGCACAAGATAGTTATTGTAGGTTTCTTGCTTCATCTGCTTTCTCAAGAGTTTCACAACTAAAGCTTGTTACACTGCGGGTCAGATAGTTAAGACCGCCTGCTCTGCTAGGGTATAGGTGACTTGGAGAGTGACTGCATTTGAGTTAGTTGGGCTTAATGCAGGTATTTGGGCTGCAAATGTAATTATGCAGCAATCGGCTCTCAACTAGGCATTGTTGTTGTTGCTGTGGCCATAATTGTATGCCGCAATGTTGCCACTTGCGCTGCGGGCGTCGACGTCATTGAATGCCAGCTTAGATAGGCAGCTGGGGGTACACACACAGGCGCACTGTGGATGCGTAGGTAATGTAATGCACCTATGCATTTTAATTGAAAGTCAACAACACACACACAATCGCACACACACTCGCACACCCTCAGCAATCTTTCGCAAGCCGAGACACTACACTCCGGGTCGGTCGGCCGTTCATGCTCAGCTCCGAAGCGTTGGCAACGATTTGTAATCGAGACGCAGTTGCATGCAAATATGCGAATGTTATGGCAACGCGCAATAGGGAAACGCCCACAATGTGCTCTGCGAAATCCGGAGAATGCCATGACGAACAAGAGGCAGAAGAAGAGGCCTCAGTAGTTGCGCCCAGAGGAAGAAGAAGGGGAAGAGGAAGAGTAATTGGCCTGCTTCTCTCGCACTCTTCCCATGGTAATTGCAGTTGGTTTTGTTGGTTTTCTTTTGCGTTTTTCGGTGCGCAATTTGTGCGGCGACATTAAAACCTTTCTAAACACAAAACAGATGGCGCTGCCTAGTGTACCCTACCACCTCTCTACCTCCACCTTCCACGATATAGTAAGAGGCGAAAACAAAACGCAAAAACAACAACGCGACGCGTTTCAGCTTGGGTTTCATTCATGAATTGCTCCACGAGCAAAAGCAGATGGAAAGTTGCTTCATGCCATCAAAATCAACCCCCTCTACTGCTCGCTCTCTCTCTCTCCCTCTCTCTTTCTATCTATCTCTCTCTCTCCCTCTCTCTTGTTGGCACTACTATTTCGCTACTCTATGGAACGTCCGACGTATTGCTGAATTTAATGAATGAATTTAATTTTGTGCGCCTTTTCTCATGTTTTGCGGTGTACACTATACAAATACACAAGCAGAGCACACACACAGATACACACACATACAGTTACAGATACATCTTCATGAAAGAAAGAAAGGAAGGAAGTGCGCAAAGAAGCAGACAATGCCAACGTTTTCATTAATGCGACGTAGTTGCTGCCAAGAACAAAAAATAAAAGCAGCAATGCGAACAATAAGAACAAGCACGAACTACCTAATACCCTGCAATTCTGTTTAAAGGGTTAGATACTTAAAATATTTCCCCACCACTGCCTGCAGTCAAGGAATACATCTATACTGAGTAGTTTCTAGAAATGTAGATCATTTTAACTTTTCTATATATGTTAATGATACATTAATGAAATATGTGTATACTCTCATACTTTAGCAGTACACCCTTTTCGAAAGGGTACACAAAACAAAACGATTGAGTGAGTGAGTGAATCTAGCGAGCGAATGAGTAAATGAATGAATGAGTAAATGTTCATACGAATAAATGAAAACAAAACAAAAAATATAAAGAACCCAGCAACAACAACGGAAGTAATTCTTCCTGCATTGTACACCGCATACACTCGCACACACACACACACATACACACACTCACGCACACACACACAATGGCAGTTTGAAGAGCTTATTGCTTAATTTTCATTCATAAACACGTTGCGACCGCATTTTTAATGAAATCAACAGCGCAGCAGGCCGAGAAGGAAGTTAGCCCGAAAAGAAGCAGATAATAGAAAGATATAGTACTACTACTACTACTTTATGTATGTATGTAGATGTGCATAGGAACGGAAGTCGAGCGGAACGGAACGTGCAGACTTGAAAGGCCTTATTCAAAGAGGGGAGGCCCCCTCTGTCCCTGGCTACGCTATATTGATAGGCACGCGTACGCCTAAGATAGAGCGCTGCGCTGTGGATTATCTTGGTAATGTGGACTTTAAGTTCGTTTCAACACTTAATTGACTTCCGAAAGCACTTGAAATAGACGGTGTTGCCTGTCAGGTCTATGGCAACGCCTCCGCCGCCACCCTGACCTCATCGTGCGTGGCCTGCTGTGGCGCAATCTTGACGTCAGAGCCTCAAAGGTGTCGACCTTTCACCTTCTTTCTCGTTACGAGTTGGGGTTCGTCATTGTCGTTGTCGTTCTATTTTCTAATTAACTTTGCATTTCCCTTTCTCGTACTCTCTCTCTCTCTCTCTCTTGTTGCTGCTAGACCACCCACCCACCTAGAAATTTCGGAACTTTCCAGCTTGTTGTACTTCTTGCTGCGTCATCGGCATTTGAAATTCGATTATGCTTCAAGAGATTCGCAGTTCGATTCGTTTCGTTTCATTTCGATTGCTTTTTGGTTGCCATGTGGCGTTTATTTGTCGCATTTCGCTATCACTTCCGTTCGCCATTTTAGCATGCAATCGTGACTGACTGACTGACTGACTGACGGCCTGGCTGAGTGCCTGAGTGACTGTTGTGATTGTTCCCTCTACAATTACACTCATTATCTTTCTCTTTGCGGCCTCCAATTGCACACTAACACAACAATAAACTTCCGATTTCATTTAATAAGCCTCCACGATTATCAAACTCTGTTTTAAAGTAAAAATACCCAGTAATGATAGCTACGGAATGATTATAATAGATCTGTTACATTTTAGTAGCACAAGTTTCCTAGATTTTTCAAGTTATATTGTATGTTAGTGACAGTGGTAGTAAGTTTAGTTATTATATGAGAAACTTTCCATATGTAATCCGAATATTATATTCACCTTGTTAGAATAGGAATAAGCATAACAATCAAATATATTGTATAATGTAGTGTAGCATTATAAATCCGCCCCCTCTGTTAAAAGTTAAAATATCTTGTAATGATAGATACGGGATAATTATAATTAATCTGTTAGTAAATTGTAGATTACAGTAGCACATTTCTCCTTTATATCTTGCTTTATATTGTAGTGACAGTGGTAGTAAGAGTGGACATTGTATGAGAAGCTTTCCATATGTAATCCTAAGATAATATTCACCTTAGTAGAATAATCATAAGAAGGTTACCTTGTACCTGGTAATAAAAATACCCTTTAAGACCAGCTTGGGATTATGATAAATCTATTTGTGACTTGTACATTTAACATGATATTATAGAGATGCTTTCCATATGTAATCATAAGATAAGGGTAACCATGTTGAAATTAGGATAATCATAACAAAATACAAATACATTGTAGCTTAATATCTCCACCTCTCTCTTTATTCTGGGAAACTGCTCTATAATGATAGCCAGGGTATGATTATAATTTATCTGCTAGTAAGTTGTAGATTTAAGTAGCATATTTCCCCTTTATATCTTGCTTTATATTGTAGTTACAGTGGTAGTAAAAATAGTTATTGTATAAGAAGCTTTCCATATGTAATCCTAAGATAATATTCACCTTGGTAGAATAGGAATAATCATAATAAGGTTAAAATACCCATTAATACCAGCTTGGGATTATGATAAATCTATTTGTAACTTGCACATTTAACATTATATTATAGAGATGCATTCCATATGTAATCATAAGATAAGGGTAACCGTATTAAAATTAGAATAATCATTACAAAATACATTGTGGCTTAATATCTATACCTCTCCATTCTGGGAAACTGCTCTATAATGATAGCTAGTGAATGATTATAATAGATCTACTTTTAACAGTGCATGTTAGTATCACAATATACTATACTATAATTTATATCCTTTCTCTCTCTCTCCCGCTCTTACAGTACTCTGCCATTCGTATTGGTCCCGTTGTCAAGCGTGATGTGATGAAGGCATCGACCATGTTGGAGCATGAAGCGCAGTAAGTAACCCTTTCCCAATCTCCTTTTCACATCTTCAGTCTACAATCTTCATCTACGTGGAGTCTCCTTCGACTTGCCAAACAGCGCTCACATATCATTATTATTTCAGTTAAGGAGACAACATTGTAATGGCAGACAGAGAACGATTCAATTTTATTGCAGCTTAAGTTTATTAACACAGTCCCCCTTCCCCTGCCCACTTTCTTCGCCCTCGCAGAACAAAAGACTCTGCGGCTCTTTGAAGAGTGCGTGTGATAAAAAGCCGACACGAGCTGAGGCTGCTGTGCTTGGCTCTGGGTTAAGTGATTCATTTAGCGGCAATCAGAAAATGCACTTTCCAGCCACAGCCCAGGCTCGCCGATCCTCATGATTTATTATCATACTACATATATGGTTGAGGTAAAGGAGGGGTAGGGGGGAAGAGAAACCTTTGCCTTGACGGCGGCTTTATCTCATTAGAGCGTATTTGCCTTTTGCTGACCGTTAAGTGCTGCAAATGAAATGCCAAATAGCCCCCTCAAAGCCCCCCCATCGTTCGCCCATGCCCCGCGCCTTTGGACATCCCTAATGACAAGTTTTCAATTGTCGTGCTCTGCTTGGCAGCAACAATGCGACACAGCCACAGATACGACTGCAGCTACAGATGTAGATACTGCGATACAGATGCAGATGCAGATACATTTACAATTCGTCGTACGGCCCACACTATTCTACGACTGCTGCGCTCAAATTACTGCGTCACATGCGAAAAGACAACACAACAACAGAAATAGAAATGTGCGGCTTTCAGATACATTTGTATCTGCATATCTACGCCCATGTAATAGACGTGGCGTTTCCGTTGCCGAACATTTCCGGCCCTTGCGCATGCGCGCAGCCGTTTGAGTAATATATGAATGCTTTTAAGGGTACCTCCCCCTCTTCCCTGTTTCCCCACTTGGCGTTGAGTGCGTTGCCTCAAGTGGCGCGTCGTATCTTACAGATACTCTGCCAGCACTCGCTATAAACTCAATATTACATTTTTACTATGTGTTGCCGTTTATTTATTGATGGTTGTTACGCGCGCTGCATTTTTATATCCTTACAATATTGAAGATGATCAAAAAGGGTATGATAACTTTGTAGAGAGGTTTGTAATAGTAGAAGAGTATGTTCTTGATGAAGATCAAAGTCGATTGAGCCATGTCTGTCTGTATGTCTATCTGTCCGTCTGTATGTCTGACTGCATGTCTGTCCTTCTGTATGTCTGTCAGTCCGTCTGTATGTATCTGATTGTCTCTCTGTCAGTCTGTACGTCTGACTGCATGTCTGTCTGTCCGTCTGTATGACTGTCTGTCTGTATGACTGTCTGTCTGTATGTCTGTCAGTCTGTATGTATGTCTCTCTGTCTGTCTTCCTGTCTGTCCGTCCGTTTAAACATCGATATCTCAGCAACTATAAGAGCTAAAGCTATTAAATTTGTCATAGACATTCCTGTATACCATAAGTATATCAAGTTTATTTCACTGCCACTGTAAAATGGTAATATTCAATTATTAAGCAAAGTATTTAGGTCAAAACTTTTTGCTTTTATATATTATTAAGCAGAATACTATAGCCACTTATCCCTAATATTTATATCCCATCGGATAGTAAACACAAAAGTTGGCAGAAGAATTCGTATGGGAACGTAACGTACTTCCTAAACAGACTAAAGAGTATCTTACTGCCAACCCGACCCAATAGTAGCGATCATCTGTTTAACCATAAAACTTAGCTTTTTACGCGGCAGGTGATCATCATGAAAATATTTTAATAGCCTCCTTGAGTCAACTCCTTGTCCTTAACCCCCGTCCACATTTATCTCGCCATATACGTAATAAAACCCTTACCTGTCTTTGATGTTTATCTTAACACTCTAGGGTAGCATAAAACTCAACCACCCAACGTGAAGTTGGCTTTTTATTATTAATTTACTGTTTGTGTTTATTGCCAAGATCAGTAGGAGATTTATAATCCATTGTGAATTTGTTTAAAATTCAATTTTATTGTTTGCTTATCGTAGCAAAACTATCGAGTATCGAATATCGAATGTCCCTTCCTGTCTGCAAACCGATCGCACGTCGTGAATTAATGCCAACTGTTTCCTGTGCTCAGAGTCAAGCTTAACGAATAAAGAACCCAAGATAGAATGACATCGTTGGCTTTTTAGCTCAATTATAGACGCGCTTCCTGCTCAAAGTGGCTGGCGATCATTAGAGCAGGAGAACTCGTTCCTCTGTTGTGCGCGTTGATAATAATGATTACCACTATAGTATTATTATTATGATTATCATTATTATTATCACTGTTTTTGTTCTTCTTCTGGATGCTTCAATTTGTTTTGCTTTTAATTGCCCACAATTGGTCCCGACTGTGATTACTAACCCAATCTCTCCCTCTCTCTCTCAAATTGTATCTTAATGCAAACAGATATGCAACGATCTTGGCCTTCGATGTGAAAGTGGAGCGCGAGGCACAGGAAATGGCCGATTCGTTGGGTGTTAAAATATTCCAAGCCGATATTATCTATCATCTGTTCGACAAGTTCACCGCCTACCGTGAGGAGCTGAAGCAGAAGAAGCGCGAAGAGTTCCGCTCCATAGCCGTCTTTCCATGCAAACTTAAGGTGAGTAAGTCAAAGAAAGAATATGATATATAGGGGAAAGATATGGAGTACATAGGCTATACTCTGTGTAGTACAGAACTATATTAAGATACTCTTTATATAGTGTAAGTGCATCCATAGTTCTTTAGGGTAAAGATATTACACATATGATATTCTCTATTTGCCACAAAACTATATTAAACTCAATGCATACTTTAAGGGTATATACAGTACTTTAGAACAAAGATATGGTATACATATGCCAATCTCTATTTACTACAGAAGTATCTTAAGGTACTGGTTCTATACTCTAAGGGTATCCATAGTTCTTTAGGGTAAAGATATGGTAAGCATATGGTATTCTCTACTGACTATAGAACAATCTTAAAATACTCTTTCCATACAGTAAGGGTATTCAGAGTTCTTGACACCCTCTCTCTTTTGCCCAGTTCTAACTACGATCGAAACGTAATTACCCCAAAAGCTACAGGTGTAAAACGTAATCAAGCCGCTTGCGGTTGCTGCTGCTGCTGCATCTCCAGCTGTGCCTTGTCCCTCGAGCTGGGCTAATGATGCATGCTGCCCAAGCAGCACGGCTCGAGGAACGATTAAAGAAGCTTGCTGTCCCAGTCAGAGAGTGAGAGAGACAGACAGGTAGACAGACAGGTAGATGGGGAGACTAGGAGACAGGGAAGACAGAGCTTGGGAGCGACGCTTGCATCACGTCCACACTTCCTGCTCAAATAATGTTAAAATAGCGTATTTGATTTATAGGTAATCATTAGGTTATAGTCGGGCTACAACAGGGAAGGCAGGCAGGCAGGCTGGCGAAAGCAGCCTAGGCAGCTTGGTAGTTGGAGCTCTTGACTTGGCTATTCTAGGCATCGTCTCCCACTGTGCCGTTAATTGGATACATAGTACTCACTCTCTCAGCTGTTCTTGCCTCACTCACGTTGTTTAGTTAAGTTATTAACTTGCGCCCATCTACCTGGGCGTACTCCCCGCCCCTCTGTCTTTACTCTTGTTAGCTGCCTTCTTCTGCAGCATTTCGAATTGTCTTGGAGCCCAAATTAACTTGAACTAATTATAAGATCTAAAATCAAGATGAGAGTGGCAGACAAAGTATGATTTATATATGACTATAATGACTTAGGGTCTGGTTATCTCTTTAAAGTGTTGCTGATACCATGATCGCAGGCTGATTAGCTACCTTCATCTTAAGTATATCCGTAGCTTACTTAAAAAGTCGTTAGGGAAGCCTATCTATCTGGGAAACTAGCATATCATGACAATCAACAGCTTTAATATCACAGTCTGATACAATTTATTTTCTCTCTTTCTTTCTCCCTGCACAGATACTGCCACAATTCATATTCAACAGTCGCGATCCCATCGTCATGGGCGTCATGGTGGAGAATGGCATAGTCAAAGTGGGAACGCCGATCTGTGTGCCCAGCAAAGAGGTAAGTGAAGAATTGAAATGGGGTGGGGAAGAATTGCCGATCGCGTTGCCGATGCCTGGCAAATATTTAACTATTTTGCGCGAGTGTCACAAAAGGTTCATTGAATGGCAATGCATTGTACAAGTAGTAGATCCATTGGCAGGGTCTGCACAGGGTATTCTCTGTCTTTGGGTCTCACTGCTCCTCTAACTATTGCGACTTGCTGCATGTGCGCACAATGAACATCCTTGTCTTTGCTTTGGGCATGGGCTCTTCAAAAGCGTGTCAAGTATCTAGATACATACATCGTGTGTGCGTGAGTCTCTCTCTGTGTGCCTCTGCGTGTGTGTGTGTGTCTGTGTGTGTGTACAAGCGCAGGGCCCATCTTTATAAACTGCGTCATTCTGGCGCTGGATATGTTTGGTTTGTATCCGACTCTTCCGGCCTCTTTCACGAGGCTTTTCAGTGTTGACACAGGTGCGTGTTCTGTTCTGTTCTTTTCTGTTGTGTTGTGCTGTGTCTGCCTGCCTGCTTCACTCGGTTTATTATTTATTTGCTCTCCAATGCTCTCGTGCTGCAATTGCACGGCACAACATGCCCATAAATATGTGTGTGTACTACGCAAAGCAAACCCCAATCGCGAAACCAACTGAAAATCCCAAAATAATAAAGGAACACTGGAAAGTTTTCTATCAATTAGCTTTGCAATGAAGTTTCGCAACGTCGCCAAAGTAAATTACTATCACAAAATGTAGTAGATGAAAGACTACAAACATAAATCGCTAAACAAATTAAATGTCTCCGAATTTTATAAGTACTATGTAGAGTTTTCTATCAAGCAGCCTTACTATGAAGTTTGGCAACGTCGCCAAAGTAGATTAGTATCGCAAAAGATATATATGCATAAGAATACGATAAAAAATAGCGAAACAAACAGGTAAACTCAGAAAACTCTGTGACGCTTTCTATCAAGCAGCTTTACTATGAAGTTTGGCAACGTCGCCAAAGTAAATTACTATCGCAAAATGCAGTATATCTAAGAATATCATAATAAATCGCAAAATAGACTGAAAATATCTGACTGTTAAATAAACTCTGTGTAGTTTTCTATCAATCAGCTTCAGACTGAAGTTTGGCAACGTTGCCAACTTAGGTAGATTACTACTTAAAGAGATACATACTATATGTATAAGAAAACAATATTAAAAAGCGAATTAAACTTAAATTCCCAGAATAATAAAGCGGTCTGTGAAATATCCTATTAAGCAGCTTTATACTGAAGTTTGGCAACGTTGCCAACTTAGATAACTATTGCAAAAGATACAGTAGAGATGAGAATACGATAATCAATTTCCTTTTCAATGTTTGTTTTCTTTCACAAAAGAAAAAGGGCGATTCTCTTGTGATTGTGAAAAGGATGTCGGGGCGCAATTATTGTCCTTCCGTTTCGCACTGCACGCTGCGTAGACAGACAGACAACGCTAAAATTTATGCGAAGACATGTCCTGTTTCCCGTCATCAGGCACAGCCACAGAGCCAGAGACAACAATAACTGTTTCCTCTTTGCCAGCAGCAACAACAACAACGACGACAACTTGACTGGCTACTGCGCCAAGAATCTTTTGCAAAGGGTTCGAATCGTTTCGTTCTCTCTCTGCTCTGCGCTTGACTTTTGCCAGGGCGATCGCTTGGACGGTCCGCCGGCCAGTCCCGGGCAATCTCTCTTAGTCTGGTTGCCTGGCTGACTGACTGACTGCCTGGCTGACTGCCTGCCTGGATGGCTGGCTGGTTGGATTCATTGGCAATTATAACTTCCTCAATTATCCAGCGGAGCGCAGCTAAGCTGTGCGCTTCCCGTCATTCATCGTCATTCTTTTTAACATTTTCCTCCTTTTTTGCAGCTCTTTCTAAAGTATATTAATACAGATTTTATGCGCTGCTTGCTGGCATCACAGATACCCTGCACAAGTGATGAGGAGTACATATTAGACACCGGAGATACTTTATGTATTTACGTATCTTTTTCACCTTCTTTAGTGTTTGAAAGGGTTTTCTTATCATATCTCAAACTCCCCTTAGCAGCGCATCTGTGCAGTCACTATAGCCGAGCCTCCACAGGCTGCCAGAACATGTGAGCCCCAATCAACTCTACTTTAGATGTGCACGTTGTTTCTGCCGAAGAATGCCCAGTGTAGAGTTTTGTCGTTGCTGCTGTTGTTGTTGCTTTGTCGCCAATGTTGTGTCGGTTGATGTTGTTGTTGTTCTTGGGCTTTTTTTTTCCTTCGGCTCGCGATTTCCGTTGACTTCGATGGACTCTCCGCACAGGGGTCCAACTTCCTTTGATACTGAACTGACTGGGGCCTGGGCCTTTGCGCGTGCGTGTCAGTCGATCAGTTTGCCTGCCAGATGGTCAGAGATCTTGCCCTGCTCTGCCTTCTCTCTCTGCTCAGCTCTGCTCCCCGCCATTGATTGCCTTTATTAATTATATAATTAAATCTGTAATGACAGGGAGGAGGCCTAACCACTTGCCCAGCTCTCTCTCTCGCTGGCCCTTTGTTTCAGCTGAATTGCCGCGTAATTGTTTGCTGGGTACCAAAACTTCCGTTCTCATGCAATCGACAGACCGAGCGAACTACTCTGTGTGTGCCCCAAAAACCACTTCCACTTCCCGTTGATATCTTTGGGTATTTTTGTTGTTTCTTTGTCTTCGTCTCTGTCTCTGTCTCTCTTCCTCGATCGTCGTCTGGTCATTTGCCTCAGCTGCGCGTGTGCTTCAACCCTTAACCTTAGGTCAATTGTGGTTGGCCTGAGCGAAAGTGTCGAAGAAGTGTGTGCAAAGTAATTCGATAAGGACAACAGTTGCTTGAGGGTAAATGTCTTGCTGAACCCGCACCCCAAAAGGAGGTTCAAGCAAGGGGTGAACCTGTGGTTAAACTCGAACTTTGAACCAAGGATTGATTACACATTCGTTAAAGTCTTAATTAGTATCGATATTCCGTTATTTCTCAACGCTGCAAGGCAACTTTGATTTTAGTTGAGAGATATTTACAAGTAATTCTGTAAAATTAACGTTAATTCTTAGAATATTACCTAGACAGAAAGGATACCTTTAACAGGCTGAAAGTTTAATGTTCATATAGGTTCCTATCCCCTCCGATTGTACCTATACTTGCTATATTTAATGGTGCAAAAGGGAATAATATTGTATGTAATGAATACAGCTATAATAACTTCAATCACTGCACATATAAAACTGTTTATGAAAATCCGAATTTGTCACTGATTGTTCCTATGAAATCTTTAGGATATAGTTGTTCGACTTTAATGAAATCGAAAAAGTGGTCGTTGATTAATGTCTTAATTTGATTGGTATCGATAAGTTAAGTTATTTCGAAAGTTGCTGGTCTTCATTTAAAAATCATCATTACAGCCTATTGTTCTTCTGTCAGCTATATGTTTTATTGAAGACATTTTGTATGCAAATTATTTATATAGAACGATTTTAATGTAGTAGATTTGGTTGTTATATCTTGAACAATAACAAAGGTCGGCCCCTGTCTTATGAGCATGTGTGCCAAGTTTCATCAAGATTACTCAAAAACTGAAAGATTATTTGCAATAGACAGAGGGACGAATGCACGGATAGACAGACATGCGTATCGACTGTTCTAATGCTGATTCAGAATATATGTACAATATATGTATACTTTATAGGGTGGAAGGTATCTCCTGGGTTGTGTTCAAACTCCTGGCCAAAATTATAGTCATGCAAGCGTCAGTGAAGTTTATTTTCAAGCAGCTGAAGGCTGAAGCTTGGCAATGTTGCCAAGGCAAATTAATATCGATAGGCATACTATAGTAATCTACAGTTAATATAGGAATACAATAGTAAACTTCCTTTTCAATTATATATGTGTGTAATACACAGGGTATTATATATTTATAAGCCTTACTCCCCGTATTAATAATCGTTCTTTAAGTCTCCATACATTACTCTCTACTAAACAACATTTTGATGAGGCTTTTACACCGATCCCAAGCACTTGGCAGACTTTCATTGCGCTTGTAATCGCAACTTAACAATTAAATTGAATTGTCTGTCTGGCTGTCGTCCCCTCTGACTCTGTGAGGGTATTAAAACTTCGACACCCCGGCAGCAGTAGCTGATTTGTATCTGTTCTGTTTTGTTTCTCAATTTCTTCATTGGCTGCATTTATAAAAGCCGAACGGAAGTTGGAGGCGTTACTCAGCGCCAAATCCGACAATCACTTGGCATATGGCATGGTTTAGCCAGTCTCTGTATCTGTGTGTGTGTTCAAGTAATTTATATCCACACACACACACACACACACTAACTGGCACACACACTTAGCATACTCGGAGTCGCAGCTAAATAGTCTTGTTGACTTCTTAGAGTCGGTTCGGTTATTAAAAAGCACGCGAAACGGGGCAGCCCAAAGAAGAAAGCGAAACGCAGCTACTACGTAGCCCACTGATGTGCAGCAGTTTTCTTGTACTTTCCTCCCCTACCCCTCCCCCTACCAACAACCCCCTTCTCTCGTAACGCCTCAGGTTGTTTTACATTTATTTTCGTTGAATCTTTCGGCTTGCCTGCCCGCCTTACTCGTTCAACGGGCTTCTGTACACAGCCACTTGTTGCCAGTTGTTGTTGTTGTTGTGCTGCATCGTAGCAACAGAGTGAAAGATCGAGTCGTCGGCGATCGATATCTTTAATAATTTCATTCATGCCTCGAGTTGTGTTGTTGCCTTGGCTGCACAAGTGTTGTGCGGCCGGAAATGAAAGCTTATTCAGCGTGCTGCTGCTGGTTTTTAATAATTAAATGCCGCGGGGCCTTGCCAGCTTACGATCGGCACAAGTAGCAGTTGCTCCCCTTTCTCTCTCTCTCTCTTTGTCCCTCTCTCTTTCTCCCTTTTGATGCGGTGCCCTGAATTGCTCTGCTCAGACCACATGGGCGTACAACTTCCGTTCGAGGTTTTCCCCCCACATGGCAGGCTATTTATAAAGTCGGGCTTTGAAACTAGCAAAGCAAAGTGAGAAATCTTTGCCAGTTGGCAGAGTTAATCCCTCTATTTATCTAGCATATTATATCTATGTCGCAATCATTGCTAAAGGGCGTTCCAATGTGAGTGTTGCCAACCTTTTTTGTCTTTTCTCTCTCTCTGTGAAACACATTATCAATGGGGAAACTACGTCGTATTTTCTGCGAAAGTCTGTTAAGAACCCAAAGCGGACGGGGCTGATACGTGTGCGACAAAGGAGTACTTTGAGTATTACGACAACAATGGAACTGACACCGACAACAACAACAACAACAGCAACAGCAACAAAGAGCAACAACAACAGCAGCAGAGGCGACGTAGATGGAATAACTATAAGGCGATAGAAACAGCGTTAAGAGTCGGAACAAGTAATTATATGGAAAGGCAGTTGCAGCAGCTGAGCAGGCAGCCCCGTCAAAGGCAGATGCGGGCTGCAATTTGATGCAGCAGAACGGAAGCAGCTACGCCGACTGAGGCAGAGGCAGTGGCAGCGGCTGAGGTAGCGGCAGAGCGGATGTGAATGCTTCCGCACGTAGACGAAGAAAGAATGAATGAAAAGTGAACGAGCGAATGAATGAAAGATAGGAATATACACAGAAGGAAGGCCTGGGCAGGGGAGGGGCAGGGGCAGGCAGGCGGTGCTGGCATATGAGGCAACCCCGCTGCATATTTAAGAAAGCACTTACGAGTGTTCGCTGACGTCGGCAAGAATCGGAAGTGGAAATTGAAAGGGAAAAAGGAAGTGCTTCACATTTAGCCAGGATTCAGTCTGCCTCAGCTCAGCTTGTGCGCGGACTGAGGGCAGGTGTGTTGTCTCCTTGTCGCAGCAGGAAAACGGAAGTAGGAAGTAGAAAATTGTATGAATGAATCTCACTCCAACTCTCGGAAGCCATACGATAAGTATTACTAGCTATATTCACTCAGCTATTGTGGTGCAATTTTTGCGTGGGCGCAACACATACATAATACGCTGTACAACAACAACAAAGCATGTAATATTAAATGGAGCAAACAGACCATAAAAGCAACAACAACAACAGATTCCATGAATGAAATATCTACGCTAATAGAAATAGTATAAAAACAAGTTTTGAAATAGATTCACACATCGTAAACTGTGTGCACACACTTGCACTCATCTATCTATCCATGTTTCTTTCTTTATATGTGTCTATTTATTGTATATATGTATCTATCTATCTATGTATCTAACAATGTATCTAAGGAATTCTATATATCTAGCTATGTGTCTGTCTATTTATCATCCACCTATCTACCTGTGTATCATCTATCCAGATATCTGTCTTGCTATCTATTCATCTGCCTTTCTATCTATCTATATAAATACCTATTGTATTTATCTATGTACTTATTTATCTATGTATATATCTACCATATATATCTATCTGTCTATCTATATATCTATCTATGTATATATCCATCTATCTACCTGTCTATCTATCAAAATTATATCTATCTATCTACCTATCTATCTATTAATATATCTATCTATACACCCATCTATATATGTACCTATCTATCTATCTACCTATCTATCTATGCACCTATCTATATAACTTCCTATCCCTGTATCCATATACGATCTGCATACGGCATCATAAATTGAAATGGATTTGGGATTTTTCACTTAAGCTAAACATTTTGCACGTAACTGTAAGTGGAGCTGTATCGCAATGGCTGCGCAGCAGTACATGTATCTGTATATGTATCTATCTGTCTATGTGTGTGTGTGTATCTTTATGTGGTTGTAGATGTATCTGTATCTGTATCTCGTTCGCTGTCGTTTCATTCATAAAAATGCTTATTTCCTGTTGTTTGGCTAGGCGACCGCCTAGAGCGCTTCATGTTTCGAGTATAGTTTGCACAGTCATAAAAAAAAGCACACATACAAACACACATACAACACACATACTGCACACTCTCATACAGTAAAACAAATACACTAAAAGTCATTCAGTCTGGCGATAAGATAATAAAATCCGCTTAGATACGCGCTTTTTGCGCTCTGTCTTCCTCTTGTATCTGTGACTGTGTCGGTGCTTGTATCTATATCTGTCACACACACACACACACACATGTATTGCTCACTCTTCGTGTGTGTATGTGTGTGTGTGTGTATTTTACTATGAAAATTAATAGCAACAACAAAAGAAATTAGCGTAATTAGCAAATTACTCGCCATATATACATTGCCCTTTGTTGCTGTTGCTTTTGTTTCATTTTGTGGCTTGGAATTGACGCCGTCTGTCTCGTCTCGCAGTCAGTCAAACGGTCAGTCGGTCGCCGCCCGACGTCGTCGTCGTCGCATTTCAGTTTCTTGGCCGGATATGCTGAATTTGCAGAAAAGGCGGAAAAATCGCATAAATACTTATTTTATTTGTTGGAACGTTTTTCTCAGTTCTCTCGCTCACACGCGCTCCCAAAATAAATACACTTAATTGACGTTTCTTAGCAGGGGGGGAGGGGGAGAGTATAGAGGGGGGAGAACTTTGGTAAAAACGAAATACTACACTATATATATCAGCGACGACGCCCACGAGGCTTTGCCGCAAAAGGGGCTGACAGTTTGTCTGGCAGGGTTTGATCTGTTCCTCTGTCTGTTTGTCTGCTCGTCTGTCTGTCTGCTTGTCTCTCTGTCCGTTGTCATGTGGCCAATTAGACGAGGCGAACTAAACAGCTTGTTGTCGCACAAAGATAAATACAGAACTATTGCCAAGTGGAATTATTGATATTATAAAGTTCGAGTGCGGGTCATCGCACTATTGTAATCTTCTATTTCCTGTGTTACTATATTCCCATTTTATATATATTTCAACACTTGCTAGCATTTGCTGATTACAGTCAAAACTTCATAAACAAAACCAAACTAGAACGGAACTAACAAAGTGGCTTTGGCTTCTTGTCGCCTTGGACTAGAATCGTCTGCAGTGCACGACATTGAATCGAAGCAGCTGTGCTTGAGTACCTTGAGTACCTTGAGTAACACATATTTCAATTTGCGTTTCGATTAGTCAGTTAGTTTGTCGGTCAAGCAGATGGTGACAGTTGGGGGTTTTGTTTCATTTTCCCCACCTTATCAGTTGATAAGTATCTCAATCGGGCCAGCTTACGATAGCAGGCGCAGAGTCAAATTAGTTCGTGTGTTTATACCCGCTACACAGAGGCCAGAAGGGTATTTTAACTATGCGTTAACTACAGATGTCTGTAACAGGTTAAATGAGGCGTGGCTGACCTCACAAAGTGTATATATATTCTTGATAATCATCAACAGTCGAATTGCCGGCTGTGTGTCTGTATGAACACCTCTATCTCAGAGACTATAAGAGTTAGGACTTCTAGTTTTGGTTGCAATGTGTATTATTGTTGCACGTAAGTTGAGCTTAGAACTTGACCACGCCCTCTTTCGCCCACATAAATTGATAAAAACTGAATTGCTGGCTTCATTTAAAAGAAAGTATACTAATTTTTTATATACACAATAATTATTACAGTTCAAATGTTTACTGTAAGTTTGATTGCAAAAGGATATTAAACAAAAAAGTTATTCAAAAAATAGTTTTAGTGGCCTTTCAGATTTCTGCCGCCTGCAAGGTATGCAATACAAAATAAACTTAATATACAAGCTACATATTGAAGGGTATATAACAGTCGCTCACACTCCTCCATGGTTTGCTTACTTGTTTCCATTCATTCATTATGGTTTTGCACTTGGCCTCGCACTGATAAATGTATCTATAAGTGTTTCCGATTTGATAAAAAACAGCGACGCATTCAGCGCATTTTAGCGCAGATCGAATGCACTTAGTGCCTTTGCCTTTGCTTATCAATGAAATGCGCTGAAATCTTGCATTGTTGTTGTTGTTGTTGTTGCTGTTGTTCGGCCACTGGTTGGCAGTTTGCAGCACCCACCTGAGCTGATACTTCAATTTGAAGCCCACAGACTTCCTGTGCGAGTGAGTGAGTGAAAGAAAGGTCTTTGTGCCGGCCTCCTACGAGCTGAGGCTGAAGCTGACTGCGACTGCGAGTGCGAGTGCAGACACGTGGGCGTAGCGGGCTGCAGTCACAGCGGATGCTAATGAGCATGACTAGACAGTTGCCCGATAGCACTGGCAACTGTTGCTGCTGTGCCTGAGGTGTTGCTGCTGCTGCTGCTGCTGTTGTTGTTGACAGCAGCCCCCACCTAAGGCCGGAGGCGTTGCAGATGAGCTGGAACTGCAACTGTTGCTGCTGCAGCTGCAGCCTCAGCTGATTTACTTGTAATCTAATAAAATGTCATAGGTTCTTCAGACTCATTAAGCAGCAGAGGCAGGAAAGGGGAAGAATAAATATAGAATATTATAAAGATGCAGCTTGGACTTGACTCAGTCTTAGCTGCAACTCCTCCACAACTGATGAATATATCATGATAATATACCAAACTATGCCGTGGTCAATGCCTATGTTCTGTTCCATTGAGTGTGGGCAATGAACAAACACTTGAATCAACGTCAAGTGGAAGGGAGGAGGATGGAAAGGGGAAGGGGAAAGAAAAATGTACGCCCCAAAGTCAGCATATGACGTAGGCAGCTTTATAGCTGCCATTCACATGTTGTTGTTTGTTTATGCGAGCCTCTCGCATTCATTTGAAATGCATAGAAAGAGGAACTGTAAAAAGACGATGTCGATGTCGATGTGGAGATGTGAAGATGTGAAGATGTGAAAATGTCCAAGACCAGCAGCCAAAGATTGAATAATTGAGGAGGCAATGCTGAACTGAAGAAGCAAAGAACTGTCGAGCTGTAGAACTTGTTGTGGCTGCTACTGTTTGCAGCTACCCCGAAAGGCGATGACGTTGCCAAAGTTCTGGCGTGATTAAAGCTAAAAAACTAAGCCCGTTCCACAGATGTTGTATCTTTCTATACGCGCTACAGATGTATCTATATATGAATTTATATATACATACTGCGCGCAGCTTTTGTTGTGACGGATGTAGCAAATTTTGGCACTCTGATTTGTCACACACAGCGAGAAAGAGAGAGAGAGGGAGGAAGAGAGATAGCTAGCTACATATGTTCTACATCTATATATGCTACTCTCTGTCTGTCTCTGTCGTAATGTCTCTCTCTCTCTCTCTCTCAGTCGGGCAGCTAATTTAGTGTTTCCTGCTGGCAACTGCAGTTTCAAAGCTACAAAGACAAAAAAACCCCCAAAAAAAAAAACACGAGATAAAGCAAGCAGTGCGATGGGGAGAGGAAGAGAGAGACAGAGAGTGGGAGAGCCCCAAAAAATATTATTAATCTAGCAAAAAACAACAAGATAATTGCTATCTGTCTTGTTGAATCTCAAACGTTTCGAGTACATCTCGTAAATAGTTCAATAAATTCGTGAATTTCGCCTTGTGTGTTCTTGTTGTTGTTGTTGTTGTTCTTGTATGAAAATAGACAACATCCGGTCTGTACAAAAAAATATAAATCATATTTTTAGATGAACACGGGGTAGAACTATTAATGAATGAATGCAAAGCAAGGCGAGGAAAAACAATTGAATGAGAAACATTCAAATCGATTTGTGATTTGCCATTTCTTTACTATTTATATATATATGCCATATCTTTACCCCTTCCCCCCTCTGATATTGCTTAAGACTGTGAAAAACTGTGTGGAAATGGAAATAAATTAACACATTTAATGAAAATTCAACGACAACGACGCGCGCGCACTGCTGAAAACGGAGCGTATGAGTAATCAACGACAGGAAATGGTGACAAATGCGCCTCCCCATCCCCTTTCTCTCTCTGCGTGTGTGTGTGTGTGTGTGTCTCCCTATATATGTAAATGTGTTGTAGCTATTTGCACCGATAGCAACAAGCCAAAAAAAAAGAAAGAGAATTTCAATAATTTATTTGGTTTGAATGAAATACGAATGAAGCAAGCGGCGACGCTACGTGGCCGCCATTGGGGCGCCCACAGGAAACGTTGACGCTGGCGCAGGCAGCGACGCAGCGCAGCGCAGTCTATGCTGGCGTTGGGTTGGCAACAGTTTCCTGTGTTTAATTTGTTGTTGCTGTCGTTGTCTTTGTTGTCGTTGTTGTTGAGTGCAAACGAGTTACGACAACAAACATATTACAATTTGGTTCAATGACTTTGCCCAGCGATAGAGGCGACGCTGGCAACTCTAGCACTGCGCTGCGCTGCGCTGCCCTGGGCACTGCGGCTGGGCTGGGCTGCCCTGGCTCGGGGGCGTTATCTAACCCGCTGTAAACACCCATTTAGCCAAAACACCCACAACACAAGCCCGTTTATCAGCAGCAGCAGCAGCGCCACTGGCAATATTAAGGAAGTGCCACACACATGCACACACATGCATACACAGGCACACACACACAGAGACACACTTGCCCGGCTTGTGCCAGATGCGCTGATAAGCCACAGCACGCCCCGCTCGCAATCGTACTCAATTATTATGTTACTTTTTGCAACTATTTGCTGTGGCCGTATTATCTCTACTCACACTTCATTCTCTCCCCCTCTCTCTATCTCTTTGCAGTTCGTGGACATTGGCGTGGTGACCTCCATCGAATCGAACCACAAGAATATTGAATTTGCACGCAAAGGTCAAGAGATTTGCATCAAAATCGAACCGATTCCCGGCGAATCCCCCAAAATGTTTGGACGGCACTTTGAGGCAGATGATTTTCTCGTGAGCAAGGTAAGTTCCTTCCTTATCGATAAGGTACTGAGTAGCTTTCCAGCTGCACAGCACTTAATCTTTTACTCAATGAATACGCAGCAGAGCTACCCACAGCTTTATTGTCGTCGTCGTTTAGTATTCTTTCGTTTTTATACCCGCTAAAGCTAAGGTAGAAGGGTATTCTTGTAGCAACTGCAAATGTTTGCGGCAGGCAGAGAGAGGCGTGGCAGACTCTACCAAGTGTATATATTCTTGATCAGCAGCAGCAATAGAGTGAATAAAGATTGGTCCGTCTGTGTGTCTGTATGAACAACTATATCTTAGAGACTATAAGAGCTAGAACTATCAAATTTGTTGATAATATGTCTTATTACTGCACGCATAATAAGTATAATTTAGAATTCGACCACGCACCCATCCACGCCCGTAAATAATTAAAAACCGAATTGCAGGCGTTATTTGAAAGAAAGTATGTTCATTTCTTGTGTGAACAATAATCTTTATAGTCCAAATGTTTTCTGGAAGTTTGATGGCGAAAGCTTATTTAACATAAAAGTTATGCAAGAAATAGTTTGAGTGGTTGCTCAGATTTCGTCGCCTGCAAGGTATGCAATAATAAATAAAAGCTACATATTGGCGAATTAGTGACGGGTATCTTGCAGTCGAGCACCCTCTATTGTAGCTTTCTTTCATGTTTAGTTTCTTATTTATTTTATGGCCAACACAATAATTGGCCAATTCAAATTGACAATCTCGCTCGATAAGGTGTTGGCTTTAACAGTCGAGTAGGGCAATCAAAGCCGTTGTTATTGCCGCCGGTTTCCTGCCATTGACTGACTGGTGTGGTGCCTGAGTGCTGGCACCTGCACCGAGCAGTACCGGGTACCAGGTACACCTCTAAAAAGAGCCCCCACTGCGCTATCGCACTTAGAAATGAATTGAAGTGTAGAAAGAAAAAAAAACACTTAAACTTTGGCAATGCGCCATTCCCTTGGCAATTTCCCTACCCCTTCGCCCCTGTTTCCTCCCCTCCGCTCCCCTCCCAGGGCTTCTCTCCTGGCCAACTTGGCTTATCAAATTACATGGCCGAGTGTGGCGTTAAAAGGTCTTGGCAACTTCCGTTGGCGGCACAAATGGGCACAATCATTTGATTAACAATGATAATTACTTAAAAATGCTTACGTCAGCAGAGAGCGAAGGTCACTGGGCGGGGCAGAACGTGTGGGCGGTGGGCGTGGGGTTAGGGCTGAGGCTGGGGAAGTTGGCAACTCTCGAATCGATAATGAACTTAATTTCTCGCGCTATTTTAGTGCTGCTTATCAATGCTGTGGCATCAGTGACGTCAGCAGCGCTGCTCGGTAGAAGAAGGGGAGTGAAGTACAAGGGGGTAGGGGTAGGGGAAGACTCGTTGCGTAATTGCCCATTGAGCTTCACTTTGCTGCGAGTTTGATTCAATTAATTTGCCGTTAAAATTGTTTGCTCGCCTCTTTCAACTTTGGGTAATAAAATTCTGGCCGCAAAACAGCGAGAACACACACAAACACACACAGCCAAGGACGAGCTGTGCGTGTGTGTGTGTGTGTGTGTGTGTGTGTGTGTGTGTGTGTGTGTAGTCCCCATTCAGTCATATCTATTTACAGCCGCCTTGCTATTTTTAGCTCTCAATGCCTTCTCATGCTATCAAAGGGTATTATGTCATGGCTGACCTGATCGAGGTGCGGCCAACCCCCCCTACCACCCACCATCCCCCAGCCTAGCCCCACCCTGAGCCACGCCGTGCCGTACTGCACTGTGCCGTGCCACACTGTGCTGGGCTGGTCTGGTCTGGTCGGGGCTGGACTGACGTCACGTTTCACCTTCCACGGCAATGCACTTGCAACTGGCTGCCTCGTCGTTCATTGACTTCTGACGTCGTCGTCATCGTCGTCGTCGTCGCTGTCGTCGCAGCACTAACCCAGTTTTCGTTCGCGTTGCGTTGCGTTGTGTTTTGGGCTACTCACTTGACCCAGTTGCGTGCAACGACGACAACCACGAGGGGCGTACAACGACGAGGGGCGTGCCGGGGCGTGGGTCAGCTGCTGCAGCGGCTTTGACTTTTATCACAGATTCTGACGCATTTGTCGACCCGCTTTTCAGCGCCGGACTGCAACCCAAATACCAGTGCCCCCCTCCCTCTCCCCATTCCATCTCTCACCTTTCACCCCTTGGTTAAGACTGTATGCGAACATACGGAGTGTACTGCTCATACAAAGTAGAGGGTGAAGTACCTTAAAAGAGGTTATCATATTCATATATTCGACAATGCCATGCAGAAATTATTTTGAAATAGATTTCTATACTTATTGCGAGCTGACTATAAATGATATAGTCCAAATTAAAAGTAGATGGAAAATGTTTTAAATATTTCCAACTTATTGAAATCGATAAATCTTGAATGTAGAATCAATTTAGAAGGCAACCAATCAGTAAATATCATATACAACGAACATGGGTAGACTTAAAACAAAGTTATGATTCTTAGAAGTCTATAATTCTATATAGAGAATATGGGAATAAGTTAAGATTCTTAGAAGTCTATAATTCTATATAGAGAATATGGGAATAAAGGATCTCTAAAAATATGTTTTATTCGCGATATTGCAAGCCCTTTAGTTCAGAATTTGTTTTGTGTTGAACTTCTATACTAAGTTTGACTGGCCCAATGAGATAAAACTTAGACTTTGTATATAAAAAAAAGTTTGCACATTTTAATTTGTATATAAAAAAAAGTTTGCACATTTTAAAGGGTATACTAACTTTGTGCAAAAGTATGTAACAGGCAGAAGGAGGCGTAGGAGACCCAAGTATATATATTCTTGCTCAGGATCATTTAGAAATGGACTACTCAGTGTCGAACGATTAATATTAACAAGCACGAAAGCTACAGTCGAGTGTGCTCCACTGCGATATACCCCCTACACACATCACCAAAAAATTATTTATTATTATTATTATGTCAGTAGGAATCGATCAGTATCATATGAACTTAACCTAATGTTTGGCTTAAGAAATAAAATGGACAAAGTGTGCCTTAAATAATATATACAAAGTACTAATGAAGGATTATGCTATCTTACGAGTAAGGAGGTCATGACGGTGTGTTCTCTTCAGCCGTCGGAGGGAAATGGGGTCAACGAGGTCATTCGCCAACGTATTCGGATGAACACCTCACCAAAAGGATTTCTTCAATATATAATTTCTAAGTTTTGCGTATTTTGTGTTGCATACTTTCAGGAAGCGGCTTTGAAATCAATACATATTTACAATTTATTAAATAACTTCTATCTCAATTATTCAATCACAGCCAAATTTTTAAAAATCATTTGGCCGTTCATTATTTTTGTGCTTACCAAAAATGAACTGTCCTGCATTAAAATTACGCTTGGAAATCAACAATTTAAGGGAGTGGGCAGGAGGTAGATTTTGGCCATGTCTAAAATAAACTTGATCTGCGTGCAATAATAATACATATTGTTACCAAATTTGTTGGGTCTGGGGCTTATAGTCTCTGAGATCTAGGTTACTGACGGAAGGACAGATAGATGGACATGGCTATATCGACTCGCCGGTTGATGCTGATTCAGTTGTTCGGTTGGCACAAAGTTATTATACCCGTCCACACTATAGGTATTAAAACATTTAAAATTACAAACACATAAATTGAGGAAATATATGTAAAAAATGTAATCGAAACAATATGAATGCAGAATCAAACTAGAGAAAACAGTACAAATAATATGACATTCCAGGCGAAAATGCGCTGATTGTTGTGAATGAGTTATGAGTGCTAAAAGTGTAGATAAAAGTCAGAACTGATAGAGAGGTGCCACGTAAATCAGAAACCTGTTTCTAGTAGTAGAAGGAGAAAAGTAACTCGTAGATGATATCGGATTACACGATAATATCGCGCTTGCCTTATGCGCAGCCATTTAATATGCACAGCCATTGCCATTATTGTTGGCTGTATTATCCGATATGGCAGTTGAAGAGCCCGTCTATAGCCCGTGTCGGGGGGTAATAAAGTATGCAGCTCTCAAATTGAAAGCATTGTGTGTGTGTGTGCGATAAGAAAATTAATATGCATCGAGCGAAAATGAGAATTTTCTGGAATTGTCAACTAAGAATAGAGGTGGAGACAAACAAAGCGGATGCAACGATTAAAGATTGTGCTGGAAATACTTTAATAGATTGTAACTTATAGATATAGTCATAGCCAAAGCTAATGTAATGCAATTTGTTCTCTTTCTCTCTTTCTTAGATTTCCCGCCAGAGCATCGATGCCTGCAAGGATTACTTCCGCGACGACTTGATCAAGGCTGATTGGGCGTTGATGGTGGAACTGAAGAAGCTCTTCGAGATTCTCTAAATACATTTGCCAAAACATCACGTACAACCCCCAGCAACCCCAGCAACAGCAACAGCATAAAAAAGAAGAACTGAGAACAGCCCGAGTTACAGCAGTGGTCAAGATAATAAGTGCAGGCAGTCTAGTAAAACTTCTTCTCTTGCATGCAGAAGATTATGAACGTATTCAATTGAATCTATTATTGCTGTACTTAGTATTTTGACCACAAGTGTATAGAACATGCAACATGCAACCTGCAACTCCTAGACTGCTTCAGCTCGAGGCCCGCCCTGGCCTTCTTATGTAGATTAGTTTATGATTTGTCCTCATCAACGGATCATCAACGTTGTTTAAATAGTTTACATCAAATTTGTAACAGCAACAACAATTTTTGCCTGCGCTTCTTTTTTGTTACGCCTGTGAGAGAAATAATAAAATGAATAATAAAAGTTGTACAAAAACAAAAATCGAACAAGACATCAACGTTTGCCAAGAGTGTCTTCTTCTTCTTGGTGTTCCTCTTCAATGATAATAATAATAACTGTGTCAGCAATGACGTCACAGCGCACCATGAGTTGGGCGTGTAACCTTCGTGCAGGATATTGACCCAGCAGCATCATGCGCAATGCACCAGCAACGCCAGCAGCTCCTATTCATTCATGCTGGCCAAGGATGCCCCATGTTGCTGTTGCTGTTGCTGATGTTGCTGCTGCTGCCGCTTGTGAATGGGAGCGGCAGCCGCCTGGCAACGACGCAACTGCAGAAACTGGGTCAGGCAGCCGTGCGGGTTCGTTCAACTTGCAGCCACTGCTGCCACTGGCGAAGTAGAAGGACGATTGTTTCTCCAGCTATAAGTAGCTATAACCCACACCACACACACACACACACATGGACAGCAGCAGCATGCCAAGGATTATGTGCTGCTGCTGCTGCAAGTGCGTCAATTAACCAAGGCTTGTGGCGCACTTGAAGCGCATGACGATTGCAGCATTTGATTAAAGTCCCTGAAGTTCTCCAAAGGATTATGCAGCAGATGCAGATGCTTTTCATATTTTCCAAGTATTTCCACTTCTCGCTGTGTTGCTGAATGAGTTTGGTATTGTGTGAACGCCTGAATGGGCCGCAAATTGAAATTACATTTATGTTCAATTCGTGGAAATATTCACAGAATGAAATCAATAAAATATTTAATTAAATGCCCAATGCGCTCAAAAGGTTTATTTAGCAATTCATGCATATAAACTGTACCGATTCACAGGGCTTTATATGCTCAGGGATGCGTGCAAATCGCACTGATCCAGGGGGAGAGTGGGGGACAGCAGCAATCGGGATGATTTCAAGGCGTACTCAATGACGACACGAACCTAAGCTGCCCATTGAAAAAGTCGGAGAGAGAGAGAGAGAGCGTAAGAGAGACAGTCAGCAAGCGAGAGAGAAAAAGAGAGAGTGAGTGGGGAAATTTCATTCACAAGGCTCGCCTCAAATGGCATCCACAGTGACTGCTCTCTCTGTGTCGTTGTTGTTGGGGTCTGCGTCATGTGGAACGTGGAACTAGGGCAACAGGCGGCGCTGCGGCTGTGGCGCAACCTTCTCGGCTGGGAGTGGGGGTGGCATTTTCATTGAGAAAAACGAATAGCGAGGGCAAAGGCGAAAAGGATTCGTGGCCACTTGAGCGAGGCAGCTTAACGGCTTACTGAATGTGAGTGTGTGCGTGTATGTGTGTGTGTGTGTGTGTGTGTGTGACATGAATGAAAGGAGAAATAAAAGTCAATTCAAAAAAAAAAAGTAAGGTGGCCAAGGAAAATGGGAATGAAAATCAAAATCAAATCAACATCATTAGAGGCTGTGGCAGAGAGGCAGCTTCCGCTTCCAAAATGCCACATGCACGTGGCTTTTCCTCACTTGCTTTGTTTGTGTAGCTGCCCCTTAGTTGTTGTTGTTGTTCATCTTCGTGTTATTGCTGTACGTATTTGCCATGATTTCTTGTTTATACATTTCACCTCGACGTTGTTGTTGATTATCTAGGACACTTGTGACGTCAGGCGGCGCACAATTTATTGTACATTCGTGCACGGGCCTCCACCCCCAACCCTCGCCCCTCATCCCCCTGCCCCAAAAACAACACACCCGAAAAGCAAAAGCAAAGCCACTCACAACCTCTGAAATCTGAATTCGGATGGCCAATTTCAATATGTACATGTATTACATATTCTATATGTATCTTGTATCTTATATCTTTTTACTTTTCACACACTGAATGAATGCTAAGGCGTATTTCAAGTGTGTGCCACGCAGCGTATTGAATCTTTTCGGGTCTCTTCAATTGATTCACTATTGCGAATTGATTCATCTGTAGTGCAAATGGATTTACGATCATTCATTGCAATGTTCGGGGTTAATGACAATAAAAAGGCAATAAAGAAGGAGTTTATTTCCATAAAAAGCAAAAGAAACAGAGGATGATTTACTTAATTTGTATTTATAACAAAGTCAACTGTTGAGAGCCTATAGCACTAGCTAATTATCAAATGAAACTCTTTAATACCACAATGAAATTCTGTATAATATTTACAAGAACTGTTAGCATATACATATGTAGAATGTAGAACAGAAGAATTGTTCTTTCACCTCATTAAATAAGATAATCACGTGAATTCGTAAACAAGTGAATATAAACTGTGTATTGCATTTATAAAAACTACAAAATTTAAGAGGTTTTTCAACTTATAGCCAAACAGAATCAACATAAACAATCTCACACTAAATCCATTACGAAAATATTCAACTACAAGATTTAAATGGGTTCTGCAATATATAGAACACAAGAATCATTCTTCATTTCATTAATTAAGAAACGTCGAACCCGTAAAGAAGTGATATAAACCGTTACACTTATAAGAACAAGAACAAGATTTGAAGAGGTTTACCAATATAAAGACCAAAAGAATCGTAACTACATCTCATTGAACTAGATAATCACATTAAGTTTATTAAGAAAATGGATTCAATATATAGTAATATGAAGATAAATGCAAGATGTACCATACATAAATCATTACTATATAAAAAAAAAGAATAATTTTGACATCTCTTAAAGCAAGATAATCACATTAAATTTATAAAGAAATGATATAAACAGTAATAATAATAATAATAACAGTAATAATAATAATTATTGGGAACTCTACGATATAATAGGTTCATCACTTCATAGAACAGAAGAAACATTTTTCATCACATTGATTAAGACAGTCACGTCGAATTCATAAAGAAATGATATAAACTGTTACATTTATAAAAACTAAGAAAGTTGAAGAGGATATTCAGCATATACATAGACCTAAAGAATCGCTATTATATCATATTGTTCAAGATTATCTTGTTAATGTCATAAAGAAGTTCTATAAACTTTAATATTTATGAAAACTACAAGAATTATATAAGTTCGTTATTCCTACATCTCATTTAAACAAAATTATCACATTAAATTAATTAGGCAATTATATGAACTATAATATTTACAAGAACTACAAGATTTAAATAGATTTATCACTACATAAAACAGAAGAATCAAATCTATATCTCAAAGAGAACGTACACAAAAGTTGTTTCTATTTTCTCATCAACAGCACATCAGTTGTAATTGTTGCTGACAGTTATACTAAAACAAAACTGTAAAATAAAATACACGATGTAAACTACACAGATATAGCTGCAATTCGAAGTAGTGTACAGATAAAGTAAAACATATATCAATATAAGCTAAAATCTGAATGATAATTCCTAGCCACAAATTGAAGCAGACATTTTCATGCAAGCGAAATTTGTTTTAAATTTGACGTCGCACGAGACTTGAGACCGGATGTTGTGGTTGAGAACTATATATACTATATTCATATACGATATGTATATGTATTTCGCAGATGAAATTCTAGGAACGAGCTGTGCGGGAGCAACGCGCCAATTCGATTAAATTACGATTTAAATGGAAGAAATTCGATATAATTCCGTGTGGGAGGGTAACCCTGGATATCAGCTGGATGTGGCTATAGCTATACATAAATATGCATGCGAACGTATGAGTGTGTGTGCTGACTACTGGTGACCTTGAGCACAGTGCAGCGCGCTGCAACAACCCCCAAGCGGAGCTGGATTCGGAGCCAATGTCGAGGTTACGCCTATCGAAGGCCGTTGCCAAGGCAACGACGCCAACGCAGCAGGCGGTCTCGGTCTCAGGGCCAGCTCATTGGGCAGGAAGTGCAGCCTGCAAGCACCAGCAGCACCAGCAGCACCAGCAGCAGCAGCAGCGTGCAGCGGGAGCGTTTCGTTTGGGCGGCCATTGAACGGCAGAGCCGTTTTCAAAATGGCCGTCAAACAGTTGACCTTGAACACAGCCCGTTCATTGGCTGCTGCAGTCAGGGACGGACAGCGGGGTAACAGAACCCGAGCAGGGGGAAAGTTGCACAGCAGGGTCGCGGGGGTAAGAGGGAGGGGTTAGGGTGAACCATTATAGTCAGGGTCAGGACACAAATAGAACGCCAACAGAGCCCAATTTAAGCCAAGATGGCAATCCAATTAAAGAGCCCGAAAAATTGCATTAACTTCGCTGAACTTCTACGAAATGTGAAATGCGAAACAGCCTTCATGAGGCTGCAACGCGGTGGCAGCGCGGCATGTCCAGCTGCATTCGCCACATCAACATCAACATCAAAATCAAAATCAACATCAACTTCAGGCCTTCAGTCGAGTCAGCGCTGCCCACGCATTGCGCGTCCAACCCAATCCGCGAAGAGGCTTCGTCAGGCTTCGTTCCATTGTTCGGCCGCATACGAATCGTGTCTCGTGTCCGCATCCTTTCGGCCAGCAGCCGAGCAGGGAGTCGTGCGGCAGCCGATGCTGACTGCACTCGTCGGTCCATGGCATGGCAATTTCTCGATGCAAATGCCGAGCAGCGTCGTGTCAGTCTATGGACGCGCGTCAGGCTGCATTCAACGTACCACAATCTGAGCGAGGCAACAGTCACCAGGAGCAGACTCTCCTCACTGCATCCGTCTCTGCACTGTTCCAGAGTGTGCATATCAATTTCAAAAAGTTTCCCCAGCCCCAGCGAAGTTCAGTTCGATTGAGCACGCAATTAAATAGAAGACATTAAATCGCATAAAAAATCAACTCGCGCCAAGTATATTCAGTGGCGCACACTGCGTATGTGCAATAATCCTGAAGTAGTGACAATTTTCGCAGTGCATTTGTGAAAAAGTTAATAAACAATTAGTGCAAGTCTAAATAAACTTCCTTTATTGCAAATACATTAATTGATTAATCATAGATTCAACTTGAAGTACAGTTGCCACTCGATAAAGCTAAATAACTTTGGAAGTAGCAACAAATTGAAAGGAAAGGAAACATTTAAAGAAAGTGTCATTCAACAGGGTCTCAAAGGTCTAAGTTCATCCACTGGTAAGTAAACATTAACATATTCCTTGGTTTTACATATCAAATAAACCCTTTATTACTTGACTAACAATGAAGAATACAAAGAACTTTATACAAAGCTGGCTTCCAAGAATATAAATCAGTATATTTCAAAGTACATTCTCGCAATGAATGAAAGAATTTTTGCAATTAAAACATGTTTTATAAGTGCCTTCTGATTCTGGTATAGAAATGTTATTGAATCACAATTCTCAGAAGTCCAAATTATATGTTCAGGTATTTGCCAGTAGTAGATTGCAATTCTCTGGTATATCCTTTCAAAGGAAACTGTTGGAATGGAATATGGTTTTGCAATCCAAATATATTCTACAAGTCCTATCTGATTCTACTTTAGAGATTTTATTAAATCAGAATTCTCAGAAAATGAATTAGATTATTCTCTAACAAAATTCCTTTTTGGCCTTCGTCATCTTTCCATACTTCCAGGAACTCTCTAAATTACTAATATTTTTCTCGTATTTCTTGTGCAATTTATGAAGAATTGGTTGCAATTCTCTGCAGTTCAAAGAGAGTGTAGTAATTGTAATTAATATAGCTTTCAAATGAATTTGAAATGCCTAAAATAGTGCTTGGAACTTAGACCACTTTGCAAACATAGTTTAGGGCACATAGATGCGCAATATGACATGCAAATCATATTAATTTCTTTGAATTTCCTTATGTTGAGGCCTCTATTATTGAACAACTCTGGATATCTAGTGCAAAGGAGAGTGCAAAACTTATTTTTCAATGAATTAATGCCTTGAACTTAATACGAACCCTAACTCGTTTAAAAACCCTTATTCATTTCTTTAACATATCTGAATTTGGGACCCCGATTGTTGAAGATGACATTCTAAATGAAGCATTAGAGCTCCAGTTCAAAAGAGAGTGCAGTAACTTTTTATCGAATACAATATAAATATATCAAAATAGTGCTTTGAACTAAGACCAATTCGCAAACTTAGTTAAAACTTTTAATACAATGGAAACATCTTAATTTGGAACATCTTAATTTAGAGCCCTGGGAACTCCAGTTCCAAAGAGAGTGTAGCTACTTCACCTGTAATGCACTATAAATATAACGAAATAGTGCTTCAAATTTACGAAAATGTACAAACTTAGCTTAGTCCACTTTGATACACACCTAAATCCGTCTAAAAACCATAATAATTTCTGCGAAATATCAACGAAGTATCTTAATTTGGGGGCCCTGATTATTCACGATGATAATCTTACTGGAAATGGCAAAAGAATTCGAAACAGTAGTCGCCAAATTCCAACAGTTGAACGAATCGTTGAATGCCAGCGAAATTGAATTGGTTCCATTTGGCTTTTGAGTTGTTTTTGGGGCTCGCGAGATTTGCAGCGTCTTACTTCGCTCAATTCTTCACTCTCCTCTCGCCTAAACAAACTCTGAGGTAGTCGCTTAGGTAGCCGGGGGAGTTATTTCTCGTATTCGGTATCATAATGACTTGAAATCAAGATCAGCCAGACACAGTTTTGCTTTTTGTAGGTCTGCAGCTGGCAGAGGAAAGGATCGGGGGATTGGGATAGGCATTGAGGCGTTGCCATAAGCTCAAACATCAAACTCAATTCTTGCAAAGCATCTGCTCAGACTCAAGGCTTAGCTTAAAGAGAGGGAGAGAGAAAGAGAGAGAGAGAGAGCTGCGTGAATAACTGCGTTAATTTCCCAGGTTGACAGCGGATGTGGCTACTGTTGCATGGCATTCCTGGCGCGGACCTCGTTTTGAACCTGAACCCGGGCTCGGTCCCTGGTTTGGGTTTGCTCTGCACTGTCTCATTCTTCATTCAATTCTTTCTCTCTTTCGTTCTGGCATGAGGCAATCTTTGGCATTCCGCGGGTGTGTCAACTATCTTCATTTTGGCCAGCGGATGCGCTGCATGCTGAGCGTCATTTACGGCCGGGACAAGCCAGGTCAGGCTAATATGTGCTCGGGTATTTGTGAATAAGCCTCAATGCATCCAGCTGGCTGGCAGTCTTGACTGTCCAGCTCTCCAGGCTGTTGGAAACACCCGCACAATGTCCAAGGGTCTCCCGTTGTGAAAGAATACCTGGGGTCTCTAAATCTGCTATAGCTGTGAAGTTATCCAAGCTCTTTCTGGGTTTCCATTGCGGAAAGTAATAAATCTCTCTATCTATGCAAAAAATCATTAGAAATTGTATCAAATTCATCCAGAAAAATCACTATATAGTCAATATCTTATAGGTTAAGAAATCAATATTTAAATTATATAATTAGTCTGTAAAGTAACTGAAAAATTGGGATAATTTTAAATTTATATGCTGCAGATGGCGAACGAAAATGTATACTATGATGCAATATTATCTCACTCTCATATATCTTACTAATACAATAATGATTAGTATGAAATATTTGATTTATTAAAACATTAATATGCATTTTTAATATTTTCGGAGATTAGCAGATCGTGAATTTCTCCTTTCAAAGTTTCTTATCGGAACAATTTACAATATATATAAAGCATTTGATTTGAATATGCAATAGCATCTCACGTATACCATAATTAATAATAATATTTTATTCATCTACATATTTATATCTCATAGAGTTTCCAATATTTTCCAAAGTTGGAAGATTGTGCATTTCTCCCTTTGGCATTAGAGCGCTAAACGTTTTACTTCAAAATAGAGTGTAGTTAAGTTTTCTTTTTAATGAATCTAAAGTTTTTAAACAATCAACACAATTTAAAATTTATATAAAGCAAATAGCGTACGAATACTTCAACTTTGATCTCACTTACTACAAAATAAAATAATCTTTCATTTATCAAGATATTTATAACAATTACCTTGCACAGTTTCAAATAGTTGCGGAAGTTGGTAGATTGTGAATTATTAAAGAATTGTTCTCACTTCAGCATTAGAGCTCTAGAAGTTAAAATAGAAAATAGAAAAGAAATAGTTAGAACTGTAGTTTATTTGTCTTTATAATGAATAACGAATACCTAAAAAAATGCATGCAAACTTAGATGAGAACCTAAAGTTTTAAAAAATGGGAATAATTTGAAACGTATATGAATCATCTCACTAATATAAAACATTTGATTTGATTAAGATATTAATATCTAACCGTTCTATTAAATAGCGGATTAATTAACTAACAATAAGGTTTGACTCTGATATACCATAATATCATCTTATTAGTATTAGTAGTATCTTCTACAGTTAGTATAGTTAGTATAGTTTGAAGCTCTTTCCTATAGTTTCTCTGCACTGTGAAATTTTAAATTTATTAGTTAACATTTGATAAGCGAAGACATTGTTACAGTATCATTTCATTACGTGTATATCATATAATATATATCCCGTTGTTAAATTTGCATATCGTTCCTCATTGTTTTTCGTAAATTCTAGTTTTTTGCCAGAATATTTTGTAGAATATTCGATAAGTCAAACTCAAAAAGTAGAGCAAATATATAAATCACGTAAATGAATGAATACTATTCATGAATGATTCGTTCTCAGTTACCATTGACGTGCAACGGAAATTCCGTAATACCAGGAAAAGTATTTGTGCCGCGTAAGATCGGGGTACTTTATAAAATGAACAACATATTTGTTAAATATTTTCCAGCTGAATTTCCGCGGGTTGAGACGGGATTTCCGGCTAAAATGTAAAACGCGAAATGTATCCGGAACAAGCGAAACATAGAGGGAATTCAAGAACTGTGTATTTTCACACACAGTTTCTAGAAGAAGCACACGTAATATTTCGACTATACAATACAATATTAAACATATACAATATTTGTTTATAGCAGAGTATATACATTATAAATTTATCAGTTTTTGCCCAATAAGCGATTCTCATTAAACGCAACATTCCAATTTTCGTGGGCACGGAAACGAGTTGGCGTTTTCATTATACTCTTATACAATTTGTTAGCTTCAAATATATGTATTTGAAAAATCAAAGAGTTTCTCATGGGGTCTCTCAGTGTGTGCCACCAACGCCGTCGCCGTCGCCTTTGCCATCGCCATCGCCTTCGCCTGCGCCGTCGGTTGCGGGCACTTTCCAAGTTTATAACGACGTCGAGTGTGGTGTATGCAAATCGGACCAGGCCCACCACACATTGGAGGCGAGTCCAAAAAGCGACAGTGCTTCACATTTAACAAATTTTCGGCTGACTCGGCAAAGATATTGAACCTACGTCCAGTCCAAATTTGGCTTTAATTTAAATATGCATTTATTATACTAACTTGTCAGAGTGGGGAGGGTGCCAAGTCGTGACTTATTCGGCCATAGTATGTTATATATATAGCATGTGTTTATTGGCATTGTAAACTATATAGGGAATATTAAATGTACGACTGGAAAGCCCCAAACCATTCTTAACTTTCACTCTGAAGACATACAAAGAATATCTTTCGTAACTCGAATAGAGAAACATCATTCAAAATTTGACTCGTTAAAATTGCATTAGGCTGACCCAATTCATAAGTCGTTAAGGGGAAGTTCTTTTAAGTTTAGCCGTAAATCAGCTAGATTTAAAAATATATTGTCAAACATGAATAGACATGCAATCTTTCCGCTTTGAGGGCTTAATTTGCAATTCATAAGGGAAAATTTTATGGAAATAATTATTATTTTTAAGAAATCTTTTAATGCTGTGTGAAAAATTATTATTTTTAAGAAAGTGAATAATTCTGTGTGAAAAAATGGGTCCACAAATATAAAACTCGAATCTCTTTTAGTGAAATGATGCTAAAAATTGTATTATGCCTGAAAGGTAGCAAAATTAATTTCGTTCCTAAACTGAATTGAGAGCAAATTCTAATTATATGTGTAACGTGAACGTTTGAAATCTAAAAAGGCATTTTGATCAACTTCTTTTCACTTTAACCTCACTTAAATATTATAAAAAATTATTTTAATTGCCAAATTTAGGCACGGGACATTATGAAAAGTATTTTATCTCCAAAGCAATTTGAATGAATTAAATTGGATCTGTAGATTAGGCCCTAGTCTTTTATAAGTGTCGGAATACATAAATTCGATATAAATGCGTTCAAAAGGTTTAGAATGTATGCATTTGCACTGAAGTATGTGAGTTTAAGTAGCTCCCATTAGCATACTATGCATCGAATTAAAATATGCTCTTCCACACATATTCAACAAATATGAACTAATATTTTTTGCAAGAAAATATTTAATTTTTTAATAAAGTACCTTCCCTAGAAGCAGGACCGTAGAGACGGTCTGTAGGGCCCTTGTGCAAAAGTTCTCGGAGGCCTACTGTAAATGCCTTGTTTTAAATTATAATATGTGTATGTATAATATGTTTATAAAACATTGCAAAGAATTAAGAAACTGAAGACTAATAACAGGGGTCGCTTCTTTATTTTATATTCGTAAAATGATCAATAGTTTTTGAGAAATATATATTTTTGTTTAGTATAAATAAATATATATTCTTGTTTAGTATAAATAAAGGTACATTTTAGCCATTTCCATCAATTTGAGCATCATGATCTCAGTTATAAGAAAAATTAGGGACACCAAACTTGCCTTTAAGCTTTATGTATAACATACATATAAAAACTCTGGCTACTTCTTCCATTTTTTGCCAATTGCAGGAGGCCCTTGGCAGACGCCTCGCTGCGGGCCTGGCTAAAAGAAAAAAATTGGTATGCCAAAACCCAAAGAGAACTTGATGTGGGGGGAGAGCCTAGAGTGGGTTTTAGAACGAAACTTAAAATATGCCGCCGGCTAGTCCGAATATCTTTGCATACTGAGGTATTTATGACAGTCTGTGTAGGTATCGCAGCTAACCGATAGCCGTAGATATCGAACTGGCATCCGCTCCGCCCACAGCCGCAGCAGGAGAAGATGTGGGCAAGTTTGTTACCAAAAGTGTCGCAGTTTCATTATGCCCAAAAAATGTTTGGTAGAATCTACATAAGATCGAGTTTTAATATGCTCGCTGCGCGCCTCGCCTCGGTGACGGGCGACGACAAGTCTGTTGAGCACCAAAAAAAAAATACGAAAAATAAAAAAAATACAAAGAAATACAAGAAGAGAAAAAGAAAAAACGAGCTGAGAAAAAATGCAATTTGCTCAATGGAAGCGTAAAAAAACAAGACTATCAATAATATAGCATTAAATAAAATAGCAAAGCAGGCGAGCGAGAGAGAGAAACAACAATTTTTTAATAAGACAAAAGCAAAAACGAATTTTGTCTTTGCCAGCCCACACGACAAACGGCGAGCGGCAGCGGCAGCGGAGGTGACGGCGACAGCGACGTTGGCAGCGGGGTTGCGTCGCTGGCGGCGCAGGCCTCCATTCATTATAATCGGTTTCATTCATAAAAACGACTCTGGGCAAGTGAGTGAGAGCGCGTTGTGCGCAAATTCGCCGTGCTCTGGTCTCTCTTTGACTCAATGGCGCAATTCGCTTGAGTGAACAAATTCGCCTTCGCTGTGCTGTGATTTTCTCTCTCTTCCTCTTACTCTCTTTCTCAGACGAAACGAGTTGAGTCTTGTGGCATTGGAGAGGAAGTTTCGAGTGTCGAGCGATGGCAGTGCCTGTGTGTGAGTGTGTGTACATGAAATACGTACACAGCGAGGCACATGCACGTACGTTTATTTACCTATATGTATGTGTGTGTATGTATATGCTTAATAAGCCATATTTTGATACTATGCCATAACTACGACTATATACCACTATATTCTCCTCGATTCTCATGCTGGCACCCAGTAGTCTCTGTATCCCAAGTGTCTCTGTGCCTGTGCCTGTGTCTGTGTGTGTGTGTGACTTAGTCGTTATCTCCAGGCGATCCGATTTGCCTGTTATCTGACCCCTCCCCCTCTCTCTTCCACCTACTCTTCGTTTTTGAGGCTTGGCTTATTAGACAACAAACAACTCTTCACGCTCGCTTTAACTTCGTTGTTGTTGTTGTTTCTTTTTTGTCTTCTTCTCTCTTTGCTATTTTCAACGCACGTCGCCGTCGGCGTCGCAGCCGCTGCTGCTTGTCTCCTCGCCGTTGTTGTTGTACTTGTTATTGTTGCCCGCGCACTTTTTTTTTTATGTCGAAGCCAAGAAAACTGCTACTGGTTTTGAGATTTCAGTTTGAAGTCGTCGCTGCGCACAGCCAGCAGAGGCAGCAGAGCCAGCAGCAGCAGCAGCACCCAAGTTGCCAACGCGCCGCAGAGTCGTGTTATTTTCCTTCTGCCATCGACTGCGCAGAGCACTCGGCAACTCTGAAACGAACATCGGCATAGCCAGCCAGACAACGTTGAACCAGTCGTTGTTGTTATTGCTGTTGGTGTTGTTTTTGGTGCTGCTGCTGTGTTGTTGCTGTTAAAGTGTTTGCCTTTCAATATCACCTACACTCGAACAGGCTGCGCTGCTCGCAAGGCGAATGCCGTTTAAAAGAGGGAAATAGAGAGAAAACTACTTGAACTACTTTCATAACACGATAAATGAATTATAAAATATCGATTAAATACGCACTAAAATACCAACTAAACTTTTAAACTGTGTATCGATAAATTAATTATTAAATACGCACTAACATACTAATTAAAATACTATGTAAAAGTGTCTGTAGCTTGCAGTGATGCCAGATTTGTGTTTGAATGATTTGAGTTTTTGTGCTCGCCGCTTCTTAACTTTTCCACTCACACCACACTCGGGTACGACGGCAACAACAACAACTTATGCTTACCTCATGCAACATTCAGATACAGATACTTACTCGCACACACACACACACATATACATAGCGAGAGAAATACACACACACACACTTGGCAGCTGCAGCTATCCATGCATAGACATCGACAGCAACAACAACATCGCCGCAGTTTTTGTAGCTACTTTCGCCTTGCTGTGTGCGTATTTTTCATTCATATTGGCAGCCAACTCGAAACACACACACACACACACAGTTAGCGCTCATTGAGACTGATATTTTATGGGCCTACGCTGAAAATGTTCGGTGAAAATATGCAACACTGCGGAAGATTCATTGAAAAAATCCCAAAAAAAACAACAAAAGTCGATCAGGAATATTAGAAGGTAGGTGGAGGGGGAGGGGCAACTGATTTGAGTGATTGAATTTGGATTTGTCGCACTGAATGGGGAAAATTTGAATGGGAATTTGAAATCTCTTCGTGATTATGATGTGCTGTGTGTGCGGGGGAGGACGCGCTGCGGGGGGCAGACGGGGTTCCAGTGCTGCTGTTGAGTTGTTTTTGTTTGCAGTTAAATTTAAATGAATGAAAAACTGACATGAATTTTGTCACAAGTGCCCCCAGCGCAGACCCCCGTTCCGACATCATCAGCAGCAGCAGAAACAGAAACAGCAACAACAACAGCAACAACAACAGCAGCAACATGGCCGCGGCGAGCGAGCGCGCCTACAAGTTGGCATATTTTCAATTTCCGTTTTTTACACACCAACAACAGCAACACACAGCGAAGCCCCCAACACACACACACGAACACAGGCAAACACGCAGAGAGACTCTCACACACACACACACAGCCGCACACCGACAAAGCTTCGCAGCCCCAAAGCTTATGTTGGCGTCGTTTGCCGAGGCAGCTAACGCAGCAGCGGGGGGCGACGGCGACGGTGGCGGCAACGTCCGGTTAGTTTTTAGTACGAAAATTCGTCGTCGACAGCGACAGCGACGGCAACGGCAACGGCACGGCAGCATAGGCTTCGTTGAGGCCTGTGTAGTTGTCACTACATGTGGAAGAAGGGTGGGAGGGGATAGGCTACACTAAAGGCCGACCATGTGTTGTCGCCTCTCGCACTCAGTCTCTCAGCAACAGTGGCGTTGGCGGCGAATTGCAATTGAGTCAAAGAGCGAATTCGCTGCGACTCTCGTGAATGATCAAACTCGTACGTGAGCACGCATACATACGCACAGCGCACAAACACAAGCACGTCCCATGCATGTGTAGCCCAGTGGGATAGCAGCGAAACGTGTTTGCCTCGAGAGAGAGATGGCGATCATAGGAGAGAATGATATTAATAATATATGCAAAAAAAATATAACAATTAATAAAACAATTGGTTAGCACATTAAACTATAACAATAATAATAAATTCATTGAATAAACTGCTCAATTTGACTGCCAGCGCTGCCAACCTGCTGAATGCGGAGCACCTTCGGCATGCCCTGCCTTGCCACTGGGCACTGAGAGCGGCACTCACACAGCCGCACGCCATGTTACGCTCTTTTCGCCGCACACACAATTTCAGAATGAAAGCAATTCGCCGCAGTGGCCAGCCAAACGGTTGCCAGTTGGTCGCGTCGAACTCGGCATTCATTTCGCTTCAAAAACTTTGAGCGTGTACACAGTGCAGCGTGAACGGAACGGAGAACGGAACGCAGCCAGTAGCGGCTGCCGCGAACAAGAGTATCAATTTTTTTATTTAGCCTGGCACTTAAAAAATATTCAGTTTAAAAACAACAACAGTTGCAACAATTCAATTCATTAACAACAATTTAACAACAACAACAACGACAACAAACGAATCGAGACAAGAGATAAACGAAATCGGTTAATTGTGTGCAAAACGTATTCGAAATAATTCAATTGAATCAGATCTGAATTCGAATCAAATCAAATCTGATCAGATCAAGTGTGAGTTCTCTCTAGTATCTCTCCTTCTCTCCCTCTCTCTCTCTGTTTCTGCGAGAGTCGGGTCTATTTTGGAGTTACAAATTACAAATTGCTTGCAATGGAAATAATGTGCCTAAAAATGTAAATTGCGCAAAGAAAATCGACGTCTATTTAAAAGTCCAACAACACAACACAACAACTACAACAACAGCAACAGCAGCAACAAAAACAACCGCAACAACTACAACAGCAACAACAACAACAAGCACACCAAAAATATCTAGCGAAACAAAAAAGAAACACACACAAATAATTCAATTCAAATACAAAACGTGTTAAGCAAAAAATAAACCAACAACAACAGCAACAAAACGACAACAACAACGACACACGAAATTTGTCTATATAAAATTGCATAAAAATATTTTTTTACTGTAGTGTGTTGTGTGTCGTAGCCCGCACAGACACACAGACAGGTACAACGACGAGTCTCACATACACACACGTCGACGTCGACGTGGCCCCGTCTAAGTGTGTGTGAGTGTGTGCGCGAGTGCGCCTCTGTGCGACTGTGTCTCTGTGAGTGAGTGCCCGTGCCCGCGTCTCTCTCTCTCTCTCCTTGTGTGTGTGCGCCGCAGTCGCTGTCGCTGTCACCGTCAACGTAAACGTCGCCGCGCCGCTGCTGCCGCAAACGTTCATTATTATTATTATTATTATTATATTTTTGGCACGCAAACCTGTAACAGTCGCGCTCTGCCCCGCGAGCTCTGCCAGCGTCCGCGTCAGCGTCAACGTCGTGGCGTTTTGTGTTAATTAAATTTACTTTTGTGAATGAAATGCGAAAAAAACCAGCAAAGCGAATAAAAAAATATTTTTTAATATGTACATAAATGCTAAATAAATAACACAAGCGAGAAAAGCAAAAGGCGAAAAGCGACAAAATCAAGCGAATCTACACTCCCGTCTATCTGCTGTATATACACACACACACGCGCATACACAACATATACACACACACACATGTACATAGTATATACACATACGCGTACGCATACTTCGCCTTCGTCTGTGTATTATTGTGGTGTGTCGCGATCGCGAGTAGAGATCATAAAAAAAGAAAAACAACTGTGGCGACCAAATCAGAGCCAAATCCAAGCGACCCGCCCCAGCCCCAAAATACCAAAACCGAACTTTGGATTATACGAGCAGCAGCAGACAACATCAGCAACAGCAACATCAGCAACAGCAACAGCAGCAACAACAGCAACAACATTAAATTGGATATATCTTTCTCAGCTGCAGCAACTGCATTGATCGGATTATAAACACACACACGAAACATAATACATTTATTTGGATTTCTTTGGATTGCTTTTGAAAACCAACGTAAGTTCCCCACAGTTGTAGATCAACTATAGATCAAATAAATATATAGTGTGGCACATGGTAAATAGATTGCTCTCTTCCCAACGGGGGCGACCTTCAGAGAGAGAGAAACAGATCAGGAAGTGCATAATTTCCATATGCAGTTAAACTGATTTGTGGCAGGGTCGTGACAGTGATCATAATATGTTAATTTGGTTTGCTATAGCGCGCTATATAGTTATTCAAACAGGAAGAACTTGTTAGAGACATAAATACTAGCAGATTTTCCGGAAATGTTAGAGAGTTTATATTTCTTAAGTGTTTAGCACTTTAGGAAATAGTTAATGGTGTTCTATACAGACAGATCTATACTTTATAGATAGATCTATACTATTAAAACTATGAAACAGCAATAATGTTTTGTGGCACAGATTCTTGAAGATTATCCGTAAATATTTAAGAGTCTCGATATCTTTAGAGTTTAGCACTTAAGAAAATATTTAATGGAGCTCTATATAGACAGATTTATATAGTACTTTGTAGACATTTCTATATTATAAAGATAATGAAACGGCAATAAATATTTAGAGGCATAGATTCAAATGATTTTACGGCGATGTTAGAGAGTTCAATAGATTATGAATTCAACTCTTTAGGAAATATTAAATGGTGCTTTATATAGACAGAGCTATACTTCATGGACATATGTACCTATACTATTATGACTATGAAACAGCAATAACTATTTAGAGAGATAAATACTAGAAGATATTATCAGAGTTTAACTCATTAGGAAATGTTGTCAGATCTATTCTGAAACAGCAAAAACTACCTAGTGACATAGACTCGTGAGGATGAGCCCTAAATGTTAAAGAGTATATCTTCACAGTTCGGCTCTTTAGGAAATATTTGATACAGACAAATCCATAATTCATAGACAGTTCCATACTATAACAACTATGAAACAGCAATAACTATAAAGTAACATAGATTCAAGAGGACTATCCGTAAATATTAGAAATTATCGATGTATTGAGTGTAGAAAACCTTTAATACTATTCAATATTTTACTTTATAGACACACAATTACTATAGACACTAGTAGAGAGCAATAACTATTCAGAAATTTTCGTCAATGGTTTCAGTATCTAAACCGGGAAAACATTTATACTTGAATCGAGATGTTCGTTCCACTTATTATAACTCAATCGATCGTTTGGCAATCTAAAAATAACCGCTAACTGAACATTCAGTTGTTTGTCTCGCCGTGTTGCGTACAGATTAGATCTAGAACTTGGATTACAACGGGTGTACACGGAGTATGAACTGCTCGCATCGTATTATATATTTGGATTAGGTTTTCACTTGAATTGCTCGATCGATTTGCATCGATTAAGCTGATCGGCTCGTCTCGTCGCCTCGTCGATCGTTTCATTGTTGCACGAGTTGATAAGGCAATCGGTTGCGATTACGGACTTCCATTCACTAAATTCGCCAGTTGTGTCTAATCAGTTTTCACTCATTGTTGTCATTTCCCAAGCACCTGTACGGTTCAAAGTGTTGCTTGACAAACAGGTCTCTTTCTCTCTTACACTCTCTCCCTTCCCCCCTTTGCCCCTACGAAGACTAGCTGGAGAATCACGTGCTGTCCGAGCGACCTGATAAACATGCTTAAGTTCTTCGTAGGGTTTCTATTTATGGCCCGATTTCGTCATCGTAACTCTAAGATATGTTTTCTGTTTTGGGTTTCATCCGCTCTCGATAAGCGTTACACTTTCCACTGGCTTTTACTTTCTAACTACACTACACTATAAATATATACAGTATTTGTGTATATGAGTACTTTATCAAGGAAGTGGGGCGTGTAGAGGTGGCACCGCAAACGCGACACCGACGCGATTGTCGAAAAGTCAAGAGTCCGAAAATAAATGAAGAGGCGTAAAAACTTTTCAACCGATAACTTCGTTGTGGGCATGTTAACATTTTGTTTTCCATCTTGTTTTTTTCTTGCCAGTAAGGGGTGTGGGGGGGGACTTTTGATCGATGGCCTGTGCGTTCCACATACGATTACTTGCCCCGTGAGAGCTTGTCGTCTTTTTGGCTCGTGAGTGCATTTGATTTTCAACTGATATGTTTGTTTGCTGTTTGTTTGCTGATAGCAGGGCTGCGACCCCCTTTGGCACTCCCTTATCTTAGCCCTCAAAGGGAAGGGGCACCACAATTTGCATGATTCCCTTTTATCATTTCGTGCAGTCGAATTGAACCTAGAACCTCCAAAGAACCCGACGTCTATGTCTGCATATAAATATGTATATTCGTGTTCTCATTTATGTCATAGCTAAAAATGTTGCAAACACAAATCGCGCAAGCGAATTTCATTCATGAACGCAGCGAATAAAATATAAAGATATATATACGATATACGATGAATATACATATATTTAGTTTTGATTAGCCAAATAAATGTGAACAACAAGTTGCAGGTATTCGGGGAATTAGCCAAACATTCATTCGCTCAGAGGCGCGTTGATGACGCAGGGTAAAGGCAAAACACGGGATCGTGCTGCCCCCGTCCCCGTTTCCGTCCCCTTTCCCGTTCTGCACCACGCCATGTGTGAGACGGAACCGGGAAACTGAACCGTACCGAACATACGCAAATTCAGAAAGCAAGACGAAAACAAACCAAATTACATGCGCTTACTGCCGATACGTACTCGCATAGGTGGGATACAAGTGCGCAAATACGTGTCTAGATAAATAATAAGTGTGTATAAATTATCCAAGATTTACGATGCAGAAAGGTCAGCTTAACTGCTAATAAAGCTCGCATATTTTTAGACCAACACTATTTGTGGCTATTTCCGAACGAATTGCTGCCAATTAGCAAAAAATATATAGCATTGCGGAGAGTTGATCCGCATACAAATGAAATATATTACAGTTTAAAGATGAAATGAAAGGAATTGCACATATATTAAACGAAGAATCAGTTCTTTTTAAGGAATGTAAAGATGTATAATGAAAACTTCAAAGGAATAATAAAGATTTATAAAGAACATTTAAAGTTTGAATATAAAATCAAAGGAACTCGACATATATTAAATTAAAAATCAGTTTATTTAATGAATATAAATATTTATAAAGGAATTCTACACATTTTAAACCAATTTTTAGTTCTTTTAAGGGAATATGAAGATTTATAAAAAAGATTTCCAGATCAAACAATGTTCATAAAGTAGTTTGCCAAAGTTCAAAGATAAAACCAATATAGTTTTACATATCTTAATCATAGAATCAGTTAACTTACGGGAATATAAAGGTTTTTAAAGAAGATTTATAGTTTAAAGATAAAACAAAAGGAATTGCAAAGATATTAAATGAAGAATCAGTTGTTTTTGAGGAATAAAAAGATTCACAAAGAAGATGTCCAGTTAAAAGATGAAACCAAAGGAATCTGACAGAATTTAAACCCATTTTCAGTTCTTTAACATAAGTCTGAATATTTATAAAGAAAATTTCCAGCTCAAAGATAAAATAAAAGGAATTCCTCAGATATAAAACCAAGAAGGAGTTATTTTAAAGGAAAATAAAAATATTTAAAGAAGATTCTCAGTTTAAAGAACAAACTAAAGTAATAACACATATTTTAAACGAAGGATACGTTCTGTAGAAGGAACAAGATGATATAAAAATAAGATTTATAGCTTAACTCAAACATAAATCATGTATTGTATGCATTATTGAAAGGAATTTGAAGAACTATACCACATTTGTTGATCAATTCAGTATCCTTCTACAGCCTTATATGAAAATGCAGTATGTAATCTTTAAAACTAAAGATCTATACTTCAGTTCTGTAAAGTATTCCTTACAAACCCGTCTGAATTCAACTTCAAAGCAAGCAAAGGGAAAGCTAATTCCGGCAGACACTTCAATAGTTTTTAGATACCCTATAAAACGCATCGCTTAGAGTACTATGCGAGTGCATTAAAGTGCTCTATAATATATATATATATTCATACTGTATCGATATGTAAGTAGACGAAGAAGAAGAATAAGCAGAAGACTCTCTTTGATTTGACGGAAAAAGCTGAATTCTGCGGCTTTTTGCGCTGCCAGCAAAGCGAAACGGCAAATGAAAAGAGCCAAGGGAAGAACAAAAACAAAAACAAAAACAAAGATAAAGGGAGACAGAGAGGGAGAAAAAGAAACGAAAAGAAAAGAAAATAATAAATACATATCGAAGAAGAAAAACCAAAAAGTCTGAAAACATTTTATGCCGCAAGCAAACATGTGATTTTAATTATTTTTGTCGTCGCGGAATTGTTATTTTTGAAAATTATAGAATTTTAAAAATAAACCCGACCACAACATCGAACAACTGTGAGAAGAGGGAGGGAGAGAGAGAGAGACGGGAGAAGAAGAACTGTAGGGCAATGCAATGGATGATGATGAAATGAATGGGGTACTCTTGGTATAGCTAGTTTTTTGCGCACAGTCTGTGCGAATAGTATGCGCACAAGTTGCATTTCTTATCGTAGTTCGACATTGATAAGGCGCATAAGTGAGGAGACCTTCTTATGCCTTTATATCTGTCCTTCTGCTGTTTAAGTTTAGCTTCTTCTCTGCTTAAGCTTGGCTCTATCTTTAGAAAAGTGTAGGGTTGCCAGGGTTTCTTAAATGAAAATAGCACTAGGTCTCAGCGGAATTTGTTTATAAATAGTCTGTGCGCAGTTTGTGCGCGCTGTGTGTCCTTAGCACATCCTTGACCCTGTGTGCCTCCCTCTCTGCCTCTCTCTGCCTCTTACACTCCCCTTTCTCTGTCCCTCAAGGGGGTAGGGCACTCAATTCATTTAGGCGTACACACGTTTTCAAAACATTTCCATTCCGAGCTGTCCATTAGCAAACTAAGTCAATGAAGGAGTCCCCCCCACACTGCCTCCACCTCCTTCTTCCTTCTTCTACCTCCTACTTCTGCCCCTATTATCCCTTGCTGGCCACGCATCAAGTTCTCTTCCGTTTGTTAGTTTTTGCATGCCTCGCAGCTTAAGCGGCTCCCTCCCTGGCTCTGAGGCAGCAGGGCCACCCAACGAGCCTCCCAAATGGCCGTCGTCGTCGTCGTCTTCGTTGTCGAGAAGCGCATACAAAATGCTCATTAATCGAGCTCCGTTGAATACATAATACACACACACATACAGGCACACACTTACATACACACACACACACATAGATACAGGCGTCTTTATATATAGATATCTCGCATCTAAACAAATCCGTTTGCCATAGGGAATGTCGTCAATGAAACGATAGCAAAATAAAATAAATATGCGCAAAGAAAGAGTGAGGGAGAGGGAAAGGGAGAGGGAGGCAGGCATAGCAAGAGAGATGACGCCCAAGCTGTCAGGCTGAATGTGGCAGCCTTTGATGTGCACTGAGAGAGGCAGAGAGAGAGGGGGAGAGGGAGAGAGAGGGAGAACAATGGCTAAGGCTGAGCGCGATCTTTGCCACCTGTAGGTGACAAGCAGGCAGCGCTGTCAGCCTGCCGAGCATCCTTTCTCAGCCACTGCTGGCTGCTGCGTGGGGGCGTCGCCAGGCAGCAGGCCTGCTGGCTGCGTGGGTGACCAACGCAACCTATGCCCCACCTCCCTCTATCCCCTGGGAGGTTGCCGCAGCTCGAGACGAGCCCACGCTGTCGAGGAGTATCTCAAATTCGCTGCACGGCAGACACTTTAAGCGTCACTCACCTCGCTTGCCGTATCTTGCGGATGCAAACACACAGACACACTTGCAACACACATACACAGAGGCACACATACAGGCACACACACATTTGGCCAAAATGTGGCTAAAAATAGCTAAGCGCAGACAGTCAAGTGTTTTAGACGCTCTGCAAGAGAGTGTGAGAGAGAGGGGGGGGAGAGACAGAGAGAGATAGGTGTATATGTGTGTGTGCCTTTGTTTGTGTGCGCCCTCAAGTCACGCGCCTGTTTCTATGCTTTGATAAACTTTGCCTGCTCAGCTGTTTGTTTCAGTGCCAAAAGAGATTTCGCTGTATTCGTCTCTCTCGCTCTCTCCCTCTCTGTCTCTTTCTATGCGGGGGTGTCCCTGCGTGTGTGTGTGTGTGCGTGGTGCTGTGTGGGTACTTGAGGGCACGTTAGGGCGGGTCAGGTTGATGTGCCATTCATTTTTGGGTGGTTGCCTGCGCGCTCTTTGAGCCCCCAAAACCAAAGACTGTTGTCGCTTGTCCCTCCCTCTCTCTCTCTCTCTCTGCCCCGTGCCCCCTCTGCTGCCACGCCCCTGCTGCCAGCTTGTTGTCCTTCTTCTGCTGCTTCTTCTTCTTCTTGTTGCTATTTTGGGCAAAGTGGGGGAAATTAATGCATGTGTGTGAGTGCGTGTGTGTGTGTGAAGACAACGCAGACAACAGACGTGCTGGCGTTCCTCGAGCGTGTCTCTCTCTGTGTGTGTGACTGTGTCTCTCTCTGTGTGTGTGACTGTGTCTCTCTGTGTGTGTGACTGTGTCTCTGCAGGTGTATGTGTGACTGTGTCTCTCTGTTTGGGTGTGTGTGTCATTGACGTCATCATCAGCATGTCATGAATTTCGCCTATTTCATTTTGGCGCATTTCATCTCTGCCCCAAAGCCAATGAACATTGTCTTCAGCCTCATCCCGCCTTGCCTCGTCTCACCTCGTCTCTATAGATAAGCAGCGCTGTCGCAGTTGCCTGCGCAGTCGACGCTGGCAGCGCTGTCGCGTTCTATTGCTGTGTGGGCGTTGCGCGTGTAAGGATGTGACCGGAATTTTTGAACAGCACACGAAAATTAGATATAGAAAATTATGTATATGCCTCCATCTCTCTCTCCCTCTCTCTCTGTCGCTCTGTGTGTGTGTGTGAGAGGGTATGTGTGTGTGTGTGTTGCTGCGCTATGTCTCTATTAGTGTGGCTGTTATTGAGGGAGTAAAGATAAAAGGGGACTGGCAATTTGTGGGCGTTGCTCGTGTATGGGAAGCCTGAAGAGAAGTTGCAAATTATAGCAAATATATATAGATAGGTGCCATAATATAAAGTGGGAAATAGCAGTATATAATCTACGAAGTGCAGTGACACGCTAGTATATAGATCAATCCCAACTCTCAATGGATATAGACAGCACTATAAGCCAAGTTATACACACAGCAAACACTTTCTCCCTTTCCGATCTCTATGCTCTGCCATAAATCATAGATTGTCTAGCAGTTCTGATAGTAAGTGCACCATATGGTTAGACAAGTAACCAAGACAGCACCTACACACATACACACAAACACACACACTGAATCACACATCATGCATGCAGCACCTACACAGACATCTCGCTGTATCCGTTTTGTCTACGCTTGAATTTTCATTGAAAATTCTGTTTGAAAAACATCTGCGCATAGTTACCTAGACTAGCCTCAACAAAGGTGCAACAGCAACAACAGCAACAGCAACAACAACAATGAAACAGCACTTACAACAAGCAAAAGTGAAGAGGGCAAATGTTGCAGCTTCCTTTCGGGGCTGCCACTTAACTGTAACTCGCCTTTCAGTCATTATGGAAAGAAGAGTCTACCTGAGTCGACAACACCAGCTGACGCAGCACAGGTAGAGAAACAGAGAGGGAGGGAGAGAGGGGAAGGGAAGAGGGAGAGGGAGAGGTGCAGGGCTACGCATTCATAGAGCTGCTGCCTAGAGCATTGTTAGAGACGAGTCAAGCGACAATCAGTGCAGGAGAATCTTGAGGTCGATCATCTGTAGTTTATGGGCTTCTTTTCTTTCTTCTACAGCGTTTCCAGTTTTAGTCTCTGCTGTTGTTGTTGTTGCTGTTGTTGTTGTTGCTGTTGTTGTTGCCTCATTTGTTGGTGATTTGATCTCTTCTCTTCTGCTGCTGCTTCGTAGCCAGTTAGCTTCAGTGATTACTATAAAAGTAGAGAAGCAGCAGAGGCAGAGGCAGAGGCAGCATAATCATCTCTAGGCTGGCATCATTATCAAGGGCCGCGTAGACGGCTGCGCATGCGTGTGTATGTCTCTGTGTGTATGTGTGTTGAGCGTGTATCTGCCTGCCACATGTGCTGCTGCCTCGGTTTGAAAACTATTAGCTGCCCTTTGTTGCCTTAGCATCCACAACATCCCAACATATGTTGCCTCTTGCTTCTCCAGTTCCCTCTGCGCATTTAAATAGTTTAATGATCTGTGCGTCGTGTGTGTGTGTGTAAGAGAGTGTGTGTGTGTATGAGAATGTGTGTGTGTGGATTGATTTCCCTGTTCCCTGTTCCCTTTTGAATGCTCTTTCCGGGCTGCTCTGTTCTGCCAGACTGCGCTGTGTATCTGTATCTGTATCTGTATCTGTATCTGTATCTGTATCTGTATCTGTATCTGTATCTGTATCTGTATCTGTATCTGTATCTGTATCTGTATCTGTATCTGTATCTGTATCTGTATCTGTATCTGTATCTGTATCTGTATCTGTATCTGTATCTGTATCTGTATCTGTATCTGTATCTGTATCTGTATCTGTATCTGTATCTGTATCTGTATCTGTATCTGTATCTGTATCTGTATCTGTATCTGTATCTGTATCTGTATCTGTATCTGTATCTGTATCTGTATCTGTATCTGTATCTGTATCTGTATCTGTATCTGTATCTGTATCTGTATCTGTATCTGTATCTGTATCTGTATCTGTATCTGTATCTGTATCTGTATCTGTATCTGTATCTGTATCTGTATCTGTATCTGTATCTGTATCTGTATCTGTATCTGTATCTGTATCTGTATCTGTATCTGTATCTGTATCTGTATCTGTATCTGTATCTGTATCTGTATCTGTATCTGTATCTGTATCTGTATCTGTATCTGTATCTGTATCTGTATCTGTATCTGTATCTGTATCTGTATCTGTATCTGTATCTGTATCTGTATCTGTATCTGTATCTGTATCTGTATCTGTATCTGTATCTGTATCTGTATCTGTATCTGTATCTGTATCTGTATCTGTATCTGTATCTGTATCTGTATCTGTATCTGTATCTGTATCTGTATCTGTATCTGTATCTGTATCTGTATCTGTATCTGTATCTGTATCTGTATCTGTATCTGTATCTGTATCTGTATCTGTATCTGTATCTGTATCTGTATGCATATTTATCTGTGAATGTAAATGTATCTGTATCTTTTGCTTGCAACTGCAACTCAAGTCGTATCTTTCTATAGGATTCTCACATGAATATATCAGCTATAGCTTCTATATAGTCTATATTGCATACATACAGTTTGCTGACTAGCAAATCATTGCTAAAATCAGCCTGATCAGCATAATGGGTAAATAAACTGGAAAGTTCATGCAGTACATGTTATATAGCAACTCCCTCCTCCTTCCCCCTTCCCCCCGCTCTCATTTGGTTGCTATATGCAGTTGTTAAGATCGCAGGCAGCACGTTTCCTTGTCTATCCCTCTCTCTCTCTCTGTTTATCTGGCTGTGTTTGGTTTTTTATGTCTTTCCGCAATTCCGTTTTATTTGCGTTAATTATGGCAAATAAATGGAGAACGCTTAGCGCATTCGCTAGTTAATAAATGCGCCGCGTTTTATTCGCTTTGTTTTTATGATAATTGGGTCATGCTGACATTTCTTTTGCGGCAATTAATTATAAATAAATGGCAGCGCGAGGCGCGCCCTCTTAACTGTGGCACTGGGAGGGGCACAGGCCGAGGGAATGGGAGTGGGAGGGAGATGGGGAGACAAACCTGTTTGCAGTCGATCTCTTGTTGTTGTTGTTGTTGTTGTTGTCGCAGGTTAGACGATTCTTATTTGAATTGAAACAGGCTGCGACACTTGTTTGTTGAGCGCACAAACAAACAAACCCGACAACAACAACAACAACAACAGCAGAAACAAAAACAATGGTGAATCCGTTCAGTCAGTTTGCTGCGTTTGAATGAAGACGACAACAACAACAACAGCAACAGCAGCGAGAATGAGAACGCCGACGTCACTGTGTAGCGCCGACTGCGACTGAGACTGAGGCAGCGACTGGTGACTTGTTTTGTGGCGCTCGCAACTCAAGTTGACTTATTAATGAAAACGTTTCAAATTCAAATGGCACATTTCGTTTTGTGCGCCGTTGAATGAACACCAGACAACAACCACAACCACAACAACAACAGACAACAACAGCAACAATAACAGACAACAATGTTAAAAATAAATGCGGCTATATACTTTAAAAAAATTGGCAGCACTTTTTCACTACGCGCTGCGGCGCTGCCAAGGTCAAAGTTTGCGGCGAAAATAAAACACACACAAAAATCAAAATGAAACAACAACGACAAACAAAAACACAAAATTTTGAAGCAATTAAAAATAAGAAAAATCTTTTTAAATTACGTGATGGCAGTGTTGCTGTTGTTGTTGTTGTTGTTCGGCTGTGCCAATTAATTTAAGAATGAAATCGAAAATCTTGGCATTGCGTGTTTTTTTTTTTTTTTTGTATTTTTGGTTTTAGTTTTTTGCTGCACGCTGTGGAACAATTGAGTTTCGGGGCGTGGCAAGCAGTGTGCTATAATGGCTTTTCAAATTTGGTTTTATTTGCCAGAATTTTATTGAAAATTTCAAGAAGTTTTCAAGAACCTTTTAAAAAGATTTTTTACGCATCGTTTAATTCTAAATTTAAATTTAATTGTTCAATTCAACAAGTGTTGCCAGATGAGAGTGGTAAACTTTAACAGGTGTTTAACAGCTGCACACATATAAATTTAACAGCTGCTCACATTTGTAAAAACTTAACAACTGCTAAGGACGTTGGCTTAACAGCTAAGACTAATTATCGATAACAATAAATATACCATAAATATTAATAAATTGGTACTTAACAGCGGCTTGGATATAAACCTAACAGCTGCTAAGGACATTGACATAACCAGCTGAGCTAATTGAGATGATAATCGATAACTAACGATTACAATTAATATGCAATAAATAAATACATACTTAACAGCAGCTTTATGAAACTAATCAGCTGTTAAGGACATTGACTTAACAGCTGATTCTAATTAAGCTGGTAATCGATAGTTAAACGATAAATAAATAGTATTTAAATTAAACAACATCAATTAATACGTACACTCTCTAAATTCGATAAAAACAAAAAGTATTCAAAGCAAATCTATTCAAAATTAAATGAAAAACAATTGCAGCACGTTTGTGGTGATCAGACCAAGAGCGTAGAATGCCGCTTGCCTCTTTCCCGCTTCTCTTCTTCTTCAGCTTTCTCTTGCTGTTGCTGCTTTTGTTTTTGTGCAGCTTTTCTTCTTATTGGCAATCGGCAACGATCTGCCAAAGCGCCTCGCGAGCCCGTAATGCCTGCCTTCTTCTTCTTCTCCTCTCTCCCTCCCCTCTTTATCGTTGCTCATCTGTTTCTGACTGTTTATTTCGATTTTGTTTTTCTCAATTGTGGTCATTCTCGAAAATTGTTTTTGAGTACCGGACATGACGTCAATAAGTGGGCGTTTGTATTAATTTTTATACCAACACACGCATACGAATACGGCTAAATAGCTCTACACACACACACACACATACGTATGTATATCTAGATATAGCGGGGAGATCTATAATGATCCATTTAGAATAGTTTTGTTGCTGGCATTTCTCGTTCGCTTTTCGTGCAGCTATTTTGTAAGCTGAACAAAATAATAATAATAACAATAATAATAAAATTAATTCTTGGCAATTTTTATCGGCTTCCCATACGTTTGTACATGTGTGTGTGTACGTGTGTGTGTGTGTTTATACTTGACGCTTTTATTGGCTTTAACGCCCTATTCTGTTCTTCATTCCCTCTCGATTTCCTGTATTTCCCTATTCGCGACTCGTGCCGCGATGATTTTGATGCTGATTATAAACATACGATATATAGTGGCGCCATCTGTGACATGAAGACCCCAAGCTGGTGCGCCATCAAAATATTAGTTGCAAATTGTGTTTAATTAGTTCATAAAAAAGATAAACTTTAGTTCAACTTGAGTTTGCTACGATTCGCTGGAATTGCCATTAAACATGATACCCTTCATAGTATTGTTGTAAAGAACAACAACATAGACTGAGTATTTGGGGCCTCCAAATGCTGTTCGCTCAGCGAATTCAACAGAATTTTCGTGTTTAGTGCGAGACATTTGAAAAAAATAAAATAAAACAAAAAGCAGTTCAAAACAAAAAGCAAAATAAACAAAAACACGCGAAAGAGATGAGATGACGAAATACCCTGTGGCGCCAAGCTGAGGGATAGGGGTATTCAAGGCTATATGTATCTCTATATATGTTTGTCAATGTACAATTGACTTAGTTGCGCATATACCCCTTGTTTGCTGCCTGCTTACAGGGTATGCCGCGCTTTGCATTGTTTATACAAAAGTCACGATGAAGTTTTTGACCTTCTTGGGCGTTGAGCCGGGCTGTTGTTGTTGTTGTAGTTGGTTTTGTTGTTGTTGTTGGTGTTGTTGTTGGTGTTGTTGTTGTTGGTGTTGTTGTTGTTATTGTTAATTACAAACAACGCGATCTACTCGCAGCACTTTTCAACAACCAGCAAAGCAGTTCGTGCCACGCCACGAGGCTGCCGCTGCGCGTGGAACGTGTCATTTGGTCAGCAGTTGCAACTGCCATGACAATACTAGCTTTCTCTCTATATGTATGTATATTGTATATATAAATCCACATATATCTATGTATATATCTATCTCTATAATTCTACAAACATGAAGTAATCCTGCCTTCAACTGCTAAAACAATATTCCATCCTTCTCTCTTTCTCGCTCTCTCTGTATACTCTCTCTCTCTCGTCTCTCTCTCTTTATATGTATATTCTCTCTCTATATATATACTCTTTTTATATACATATATATCTATATCTATATATCTATGTATATATCTCTCTACATATCTATAAGCTTAAAGTAATCCTGCCTTCAACTGCTACACAAACTCTTCATTCTTGTCTTTCTCCCTCTACATACTCTTCTTCTCTATATATATTTATATATATCTTTCTACATATAGATCTATATATCTCCCTCTATATATACATATATCTCTCTATATTGTACTATAAACTTGAGGAAATCCTGATTGCAACTGCCTTGCTTGCAACTCCTTATCTCTCTCAGTCTGTCTTTCTGTATATGTATATGCTCTCTATTAATCTATATACTCTCTCTGTATACTCTCTCTGTATACTCTCTCTGTATACTCTCTCTATATACTCTCTCTATATATCTCTCTCTGTCTATAAACCTAAGGAAATCCTGCTTGCAACTGCCTTAGCAACTTCTCATCTCTCTCTCTCTCTCTGTCTGTTTTTCTCTGTATATGTTCTTTATTAATCTAAATACTCTCTATATATGTATCTCTCTCCCTACCTATAAACTTGAGTTTATGCTGCATATAACTGCCAAGCAAGTCTCCCTTTCTCTTTCTCTCTCGCTCTCTCTCTCCCTTTCTATCAAACCTTTTATTGTATATGTCCATCTATAAACTATATATGCCGATCTCTCTCCATATATGTATCTATAAACTTGAATTAATCCTACTTGCAACTGCCACAACATCCTTTCTATCTCTACAAACCCTAACTAATCCCCTCTCTCTCTCTCTCTCTCTCTCTCTCGCATTGCAGAAAGCAATCGCCGCTGCGCTTGGAAGCGACCAGGAGCAACGCGTGCTAGGATGAAGGCAAATCGAGCCGAACGCAGGCACAGCAATTACCGAGGGCGCTATTGAGGCAGTAGCAGCAGCAGCAGCAACAGCAGCAGCAGCAGCAGAGCGACAGCAGCAACAAGAGCCCCGCAGCAGCAGCAGCGGCAGCAGCAGCGGCAGCAGCAGAGGCTGCAGCAGAGGCCGGCAGTGCGCTGGGCTGGTGGCTGGCAATTGGCAACGACGACACTACATGGATCGCAGGAATGGCGGCGATCCCTTGGCGCCACCCCGGCCCCCGAAGCTCCTTCCGCGCGTGCATCGACCAAGGGCGCCGGAGCCGACAGCGTTAAGTGGCGTAAGCAGCGACAACATAAGCAGCAGCAGCAGCAGCAACAGCAACAGCAACAGCAACAACAATCTGCAGCAGCAGCAACATCTGAGTATTACAACAGCAACAAACACTGCAACGACAACAAGCAACAACAGCAACAGCAACAGCAGCAACAACAACATTATATCGATTATACCAGCATCGGCCGACATCGACGACTATCAGATCCACCATCTGACGTTCCTGCCCCAGCGACCGAGCAGTCTGAGCCGCAACAGCAGCAACGCCTCCTCCTCGACAGCGACGGCGAACAGCAGCACCGGCTCCACCTCGAGCTTCACGCGTCGTCGTCCCCCTGCGCCCCTGTTGACCATCACTGGCAGCAGCAGCAGCAGCAGCAGTAACAACAACAGCAACAGCAACAACAACAACTTCCTTAGTCATTTCCAAAGCGCTGAGCCCGTTGGCCTCTTCTCAACGGGTCAGCCGCCCGCCTCCCCCGTCACGCTGGCGCAACCGCGACCCGAATCCGAAAGGCTCACCAATGTGTATGTGGACACTCCGCTGCAGCACGCGACACGCTCCCAGCATCCAGCTGGCCAGCAGGACAATGGCCAGACGACGACGCATCATCTGCTGTTGCTGCCACAGCGACAACAGCAGCAGCAGCAGCAGCAGCAACATCACCATCAAACACATTCGAGTGCAGCAGCAGCAGCAGCAGGAGGAGGAGGAGGAGGACACCATGCCCATCATCTGCAACGACTGGCGGCAACGACGGCAACAGCTGCGGGCTCAGCGACGTCGACGTCAACGTCAACAGCAGCGGGCAGCGATGGCATCGACGGCTTATTACATTCGCATTTGCATCCAACTCCCGCGCAACAACAACAACAGCAACACCAACAACTGTTAAATGGTCACACCAAAGCACCCGCCTCGAAGTTTGCCGCGCCCCCGCCGGCGCCGCCCCGCAACGGACTCGGCTTCGCAGCAGCAGCGGCAGCAGGAGCAGGAGCAGGAGTGGGGCAAGCTATAACGCAGCCCATTACCAAGCAGCCAGCATCAACTCTGGCAGCAGACCGCAGTGGCAAGGAGCACATGCATGCGCTGGAGGAGCTGCTGCAGCAGCAACATCAGCAATCCTCGCTGGGACCGGGCAGTGGGGGGCAACTGGGCGCACCCATTGTGCTGGGCGGTGATCCGTCGCTGGCCAATCCGATTGTCTGTCCACGTTGCGGTCTGTGCCGCTGCGAGCAGTGCCAGAGTCCGCGTCCGCTGCCCCAGACGTGGGTGTGCAACAAGACGTGCCTGTGCAGCGCCGAGTCCGTCATCGACTATGCCTCGTGCCTGTGCTGCGCCAAGGCGCTGTTCTACCACTGCGCCCGGGACAACGACATGGACTGCGACGACGGCACTGGGACGCCCTGCGTCGACAATCCCTGTTCCTGTGGCCCCTACAAGCGCACACAGCGCTGGGGCTGGCTGGGCGCGTTGTCCATTGTGCTGCCCTGCCTGTGGTGCTACTGGCCCATGCGGGGCTGCATCAAGCTCTGCGAGAAGTGCTATTCCCGCTTTGCGGGACGCGGCTGCCGTTGCCAGGGCGGCGGACATGGCTCCAGTGCCGGCGGCGGCATTGGCTCCACCAGCAGCATGATGCCCATTGTGCCGCTGGGAGGCGGCGGCGGCGGAGTGGGTGTTGGTGTTGGTGGCAACCTCAATGGCATGGGCACGACGGGGGCACAGAATGGTGGCATGCAGACGAGTGGCAAGGGAGGATTCGATCACAGTTGCAGCGCAGCGAGTCGCATATTGCGCAAGGGCGATCTGACGCCAGAGAAGCGATTGCTTGACTCCAGTCCGGATTATTAAGTGCGACGCGTTTTGTGCGCGTTTTTTGCCGCGCGTAAAAAACGCGACACACTCATGGGAAAGTCGCTAGAGTCGCTGGCAGCAGGAGGAACGTGGATCGACATCTATATATATACACAGCGATATATATATATATACCTATATATACAAACATTATATATATATACGACTTAAAGATATATATACTATATATATATGATATACAAATTTTGAATGTATGATTTAAAGATATATACAAAACGTTTAATGTATGATTTAATTGATGAATGAGACGAGAGGAAGAAACAAAAACAAAAAGATAAACAAGAAAAGAAAAGAAAAGAAAAGAAAAATAAATAACCAAAGACTGCAAACAGATAATTATTAATTATTAGAAATGTTATTTAAAAAATAATTTTCGCTTAATTTAAACAAACTAATCAATTGAGAAGATGTGGGAGAAGCAGAAGACGAGAACGAAGACGAAGACGAGGGGAGAAGAGAACGAGCATTAAAAACTATAGTATATTACAATATATATTGTATATTTTTCGAACTGTTTTTTTGAACAACAATTGACAAGAATTTCTTTATTTGATTTGCGATGATCCACGAAATTTGATATGTTCTTTTTTGCTATTATTCGTATTGTATTTGGTATTCGAGTAGACTCTCATTTGACCCGATAATCGGAAGCGGAATCGGAATCGGAATATATGATATAAAACTTGAAACTTTTAGAGAAACATATATACAACAATATATATATAGTACTATATTCGTGTAGCAGACACTGAGAAATTCTAGGCAAACCTTCGTAAGTGTCAGTCCAGTCCATTTTTGATGTTGTAGACAAAACTTAACGTAATAAGAACCCTATGCACAACTAACTAACTATCGATAAAACTGTAGCACAGCAGAAAGGGATAGCAAGAGAGATACATAGAGAGAGAGAGAGAGCAGTACGAATTTAAAGGGTTTAAACCAGAGACAGAAACAACACACAGATACATTCAGAGAGTTAGAGATCAGTCGCAAGAATCGATGGGGAAGAAATAGTCGGGGATTGTTGGTGCGGAAAGGAGGGGGGGGTAGTTGGCCATAAACAGTTTACTTTACTACAGGAAAATAAGCGAAAAAACGAAACTGATAAAGGATAACGGATACTTTTATTATACAAAAAGAAAATGGGGAAATTAATTTCTTATAAATGTATTTTATATGCGAATTGTTATCTTGATTTTTGTTCGTATATGTGTATGTGTATAAAAAGCAACCCAACTGAATTGTATATACTATAACTATAACGATAACTATAACTATTCTATACAAGCAGCAACTACTAAAACTAAAACTAAACTAAAACAAAACAACAACAAAATTCCAAAACAAAAGATATGCAAAAGAGTAAAAAACACAAAAAACAAAAAAGAGAAAAGAAAACAAAACAGAAAGCCAAACAAGAAGAAGAAGAGCGAGAGATTCTTAAGCGTTGAAATCCATAAATTTAAATGCAGCAAATACAACAACTTTATAGACTAGTAGTGCCACTAAATAGCAACAACAGCAACAATTTCTTAACTAAAAACAACACTTTACCATATGTTATAAATGTATATGTAATATTTAAGCCAGTTGCTTAGACAGAAACAACAACAACAACAACAGCAAAAGAACTACAAAACACACGCAGAAGAAAAGAACGTACTATGCTTAGATCCTAACTATTAGAGAAAGAGAGAGAGGAAGAGCAAAAGAAAGAGAAAGAGAAAAAGAAAATAAAACGCGAAAAAACAAACTAAATGAATATGATGATATATGGAAGAACTCCCTAACGAATGGGGAGAGAACATGAAAAAGGGAAAAACAAGAATGGAAAACCACAATAAAAGGGAATATATTAAGTAAACGATTAGCACGTAAGGCACTATACATATTACATACAAGCTATGCGTAATGAATATTTATTTTATTTGTACATTTTACTATAATTAAACAAACTGAGTAGTCGACGATGAGGAGGATGATGATGAAGATAGAGAAGAAGAGGAGATGAAGAGGAGACCTTTATGTAATGTTTTTAGAATGTATGTTCCGTTAAAAACTACAAAATAAAAAAAATCATATAATACTAAAATATTACACAGAACTCTGTTTATTTCCCTTCAACAAGATGCGGGAGATCTATTCGAATGTGCTGGGGTGTATGCATGTGCCTGTGTGTGTGTGCGTGTGTGTGTGTGTACGCATGCCACGTTGAAATAAACGATGACGTGGACGACGACGACGACAACGATGCAGCCGTCGCCTAAGTCGCTGCTCTGCTTCTGCTGCTGCTGTCTGTCTGCCTTGCTCAGTTGTCTGTGTGTGTGTGTGTGTTGCTGTGCCAAATGGCTATAGCAAAATAAAACTAAAGCAGCTGTTTCCGGTATTTGATTGATAGTGAACTGGCAGTTTGTTTATCTCGCGCACACGGACCGATCCGACCGACCGGAGACCCGCCTGCTGCTGCTGCCTCTGCCTCTGCTTCAGTCGCTGCCGCTGCCTCTACTGCTCCAGCCTCAGCCCCTGGCCACTTATGCTCTTTCTCTCTCTCTCTCTCTCTCTGCACACGCATCACATGGCATGGTTGGGGCAATCCAGTGGCAACTGCTGCTACTACGAAGACAGCAACCTCTGCCGCTGCCTCTGCCTCTGCTGCTGCTGCTGTCACTGCTGCTGCATTTCGCGGATGCTATTTGGGGCCGCCGGTCGGCGGGCGCACTTATTTTTAAATTACTGAAAATGTTGCAAGCACACACACACACACACACACACACACGGGCACAACATATGTACATAAACACACACACATGTGCAAGCGCACACATTCAATTTAAATTTAACTGCGAAATATTTCACTCACACTGGAAGGGAGGCTGCAATAACAAACACACAGCCCCAATAACAACAACATAACCTCGCTTTGCTTGGCTCTGCTCACTCTCTCTCTGCTGCTGCTGCTGTTCGCTCTCTCTGCTGTGCACTCTCTCGCGCAGCAAACAGCTGTTCGCCGGACCAAGCTGAGCTTAGGGACTAAGCACAACACGTGCAAATTGTGTGACAGCAGCAGAGGCAGCGACAGCAACAGAGCAGGAGCAGCGCAGCAGCAGAGCTGTTACTGTTATTGTTGTTGCTCGTCTTGTTAATTAATGCAAAGTGCAGTAACCGTTTTGCATAATTGACTGACTACGACCCTCGTTGTGGGCACACATTATTCAATCATAATTCGCGCGGCGAATTGCGAGTGTGTGTGTGTGCGCTCTCAACTGTATGCGTGTGTGTGTTTGTGCGTGTATGTTTGTGCCGCTGATAGCCCCACAGTTCGCCGGGTCACCTTTGCCTATGCAAAAAATAAGCAACAACAACAAATATAACTGTAATCAGCGGCGACACACTACACACACACACACTCACACACAGCCAACAAACAAACTGAGAGGAGGATGAGAGATGGCGAACAGGCGAACTGTGATAAGCGCACGAGACCTGCCAATTCGCTCCAAACTGGTCTTCGCTGTCGTCGCTCTTACTTGCTTACTGTTTGTTGTTGTTGCTGCTGCTGTTGTTGCTGTTGTTGTTGTTGCTGTCTCCGCTGCTGATTGACACAGTTTGGGTCGCTTTCTTATATTGATGAATGGAAACCGAACGCGAAGCGAAGCGTCGCCACGGCACTTTTTATTGAAGTGTGTGCTATATTTAACGAGCCAAGGCGAAGAGAGAAGAGGCGAAGAGAGGCAAGGCAATGCAAGGCAAGGCAAGGCAAGGCGAGTGCAAGGCGGCAGATGCAAGTCTTGCCATTCCGAGTAACTGTATTAGGTCGCACTCTCTCACTCGCACTCACTCTTGCAATAACCAAATACTGCACACACACACAGCTCTAATGAATGAAGTTGATAAGGCGACAGGCAGTTGCCAAGTTGGGGAGGGGGAGAGTTATATGTACATACATATTAGCATCCTGCATGAATACATTAATTTATTACTGTAAATGAGTACACTAGCATTCATGCACATTCATTTCAAATTGTACTCAAAATATTGTACCCATTCTAACAGTGAATGATTGATTCGCCCTTTTGAATGCATTCATGCAGTACTCCAGTGCATATATTGAATGCAATCCGAACCTGATACTATGCAGCTTGTGCCTCATTTCCTGCCCCACGCTGTTACAGCCCCACCCCCACCTCATTTCCTTTTCGCACGTCTAACTGCATTTTTTTAATGTGTGCGCCCGCATAAAATTTACCGTTGCAGCGACGACGACGACGACGAGGCTGCGCTGTCTCTGCCGTCGACTCAGCACGTAGGTGAAGAGAGTAGGCGAGTAAGGAGGTGAAGAGAGTAAGGAAGTAGGTGGGTTAAGAGAGCCAGCATGTTGGGTAGGTGAAGAGAGTGAGCTAGGAGGGAGGTGAAGAGAGTAAGAGAGTACGTTGTGCAGCCAGGAAGCTTTATCAGTCTGTGTAGCGTAAGCAAACACACACACACACACAGCATATTTATACACAATATCGGTAATATACATAATATATGTATAATATATACTTATATATGTATGTATGTCTATCTGCCAACTGCAGACAGACATGCTGGAAGCTCCACTGAGTGACAGATCAATGAAATCATTATGAATTCGCTGCGCTGCTACTGCCGCAGTCGCCGTCGCAGTCAGCGTGCCAGCGTTGCCAAGCTCGGCAAAGTTTAGCGGCTAAAAATGCCAAGTCATGTCAAACAGGTACACAGATTGATCCTGCCTGCGCTCGCGCTCTCTTTCTCGTCTCTCTGCCTGCGTCGCTGCCGGCGGAAGTCGCCTTGCGGTTTTGTATGCACTCCGCGTCGCTGCTGCTGCCGCTGCTGCTGCTCTTTGATGTTCTTTCCGTGTCAGTGCAACAGGTGTAAACGAAATTCAACAAATACGCACATCCGCCCTGCAGCGGAAGCACCTGTACACATACGTGAGTGCGCCTGTATGTGTGTGTGCTAGTGTGTGTGTGGGGGCGACTCACGTGATTGTTTGATTGTCGCGCGGTTCTTTCGTCATTTCGGCAGTTAAATTTTTTTTTATTGTCGATTGGGGGCTGTAGTTGCTGTCGCTGTTGTCGCTGATGTTGTTGTTGTTGATATTGTTGTTGTTGTTGCTGTTGCTGTTGTCCATGTCCCGCGTCCGAGTGCGACAAATTCATTTGACACTTTGTGCGGTTTGCGCTTATCGCACGCTGGCGTTGTTCAATTTTCCAAGCTGAAAACTTGTTTCGGGCCTGCGTGTTGCCTATGCTAGGGGGGAAGGGGCAGGGGAAGGTGGCACAGTGGTTGAGGGGAGGGGTGGTGCCCGAGCTGCGGATGGGGCCTAGGCGGAGGTCGGATCTTGTCGGTCTGTTTGCCTTGTTGTCTATGTTGCTGCGGCGCGTACAATGCGGTTGCCGTTGCTGTTGTTGCTGCTGTTGTTGCTGTTGTTGTTGCTGTTGTTGTTGCTGTTGTTATTGCTGTTGCTGCTGTTGTTGCTGCCCGATGTCGAAGCACATAATTACCGCGGCGCGTATTTAATCCGACAAATGGTTTCAACCTTACTTGAACTTTGTCTATGGGCCATACTCAACAACAACAGCAACAACAACAGCAACAGCAACAACAACATGTGCAACACGAACAACTTTCCTGTTGTTGTTGCTGTTGTTGTTTTAAGCACTTTTGCGTGGAGCGTTTCTAATATTTCATGACAGCCGCTTGAAGCCAACAACTTTTGTGGTTACATTGTAATAAACCTTGACAAGAGAGACTCAAGAGGGGTCGCACCCCCGGGGCGACAGGGGTGAAGAGGGGGGGAGGGCAGGGGGCAACTGATGAGCATTGTTGATGATGTCAAGTGTCCGCCAATAGCGACAGCAACAGCGACAACTGACAGTCGTCGAGAGACGGAGAGAGAGAGAGAGAGAGAGAGATGTCGAAAGTGAGAAATAAATTATAGAAATGTTATATGGTTGATGGAAGTTGTAGAAATATTGTTAGAAGAAATAAAGTTAGAAGAATAAAAAGAAATAGATTGCAGGAAAATAAGGAAGTTAAGGGAATATTCCTATCCGATATATTAATAGAGTATTGTCTTTTATTATTCAGCATAAAATAAAATAAAGTGAGATAGATAATACAGAATAATACCTGAATAATACAGAATATAGAAATTTTGATCTAGAAATTAGCAAAAATACTCATAAAACCTTGTAAATAGGTCGTCAGAATAGAGTATTATCTTTTATTATTAAATAGTTAATGAGTTCAGTTTGTGATCTAACTCTAAAAACATAATTTTCTTAGCTCCCTTAAACATTAACAACTTAATATTTTCTCCAAGAAGTTAAACGGAATCGGGTAGAACATGTAGAAATAAAGTTATAAATGGATTTCAAGAGTAGAGGAAAGTCAGGCACGCAGCGTGGCGAATGCAGGGGGTGTGCGGTGCACAAGGGCCTGCCAAGGGCTTCTTGCTACTGGAAAATAGAACAAGTTGGCAAAACTGGTGTATACTGAAAGCTTCATGTTCAGTTCAGTATCCTTTGTTTTAATATTATATTAGTTTAGATATTAATGTTCAAATGGAAGAACAGGGTTAATTGAGTGATAATTATACTGAACTGGAATATAGTTATGTATGAAATACTTTGTGAGATCTGCTACGTATTCTAATGCCTATTATATACGAGTACTTTTTCCTCTAGCAAGCTATAATTTCCATTTGCCCTTTGGGTAATAAGTTTAATATATAAGGAATCTCAAGCACAGTGGGGCAAGTACGATTCGTTAGCTTGGCAATATTATCAATCATGAATAAGAGCGCTCGAAACATAGATTTCTTATAAAATGTTAATGATTTTGACAATATAAAAACGAAAAAGAGTCAATGTAATTAGTATTTGATTTCTTGATTTATTAACTAACCCACATACTATATATTAAGGCAATTACAATAGGGGCCCGGTAAGAGTAAGATCATATTATAGCTGCACTTAAACCTTTTAATGCTGCTTTGAAGCTGAATTTTAATTATAATCCCCTTTTTAAAAAAACTGTTTAGCTCTTTTCTGAGTAAAGAATACTATAATATAATTTAAAGTTAAACATAAAACATAGTATCTTACTAAAGAACTTTTAAGAAAGAACCAAAAATATAGAGGAATCAAGTCCTCCCTCTAGTATCTCTCATCATTCACGTTTCCCTCCTTCTCTCTGCCCCTTATCACACTGCGGTACCTCAAGTACCTCGTGCAGATTTATCGATCTCTTCTCACACAAATAAACTTCCAATTGTTCCGATTGCATTCGATTATAAATGAAATGCACTCTCGACTGACCTATCGTAAATTATGCAAATCTTTTTGCCGAATGCAGTTGGCGACGCTGTCGCAGAGTCATGTGGCATATGGGGAGTGCTACATACAGCTAAATCTATTCAGACAGGCAGACAGATCGGCTATATATGTATATATATATATGGGTGTGAGTGTGTGTGTGCATATTTGCACTTCTAGCTGCAAACTGCCCCGATACTTTATCTTTTCCGGCCATCTATCTGCATAAATATACGAGCACGAAGTGAAACACACACACAGGCACACACACACACACACAGGCACACTCCTACTCACACACACACACGCACTTGTGCACACTCTCGTGTGCGATCAGAATCAGCAGAATCCGAATCCGAGTCCGAATCGACATGGTAGGAACTACTGCACCCTCTCCACATGTTGCTTCATTCATCCCGAACGCAGTTGGCAGCGCAGTCGACAGCGCAGCCGGCAGTGGCAGCAGATCGGGGAGCATCAGCAGCTGCCGCTGCCGCACTATGATAAATAAAGTAAAGTGCATTTCCGTCAAAACAAGTTTGTTCTATTAATATTTTCAATACTTCGAATTCAGACGCAGCAGCAGCAGCAGCAGAGGGGGCAACAGACGGGGCAGAGGTAAAGGCAGAGACAGCAGCAGAGGCAGAAGGGGAGGCAGCAGCAGTCGCTGAGCAACTTTCACTGCAGATAACTAGAATATCTTTTCAGCTTTTTCTGCCTTTTTTTTGTCGGTTTTTCTGTTTTTCATTTTTTCTGTTTTCCGCTGCTCATTTCTGTTTTTTTTTCTCTCTCTCTCGTGCAACATAATTTTAATTTGGCTGCAGCATCGATGACGACGACGGCAACGGTTGCTGCTGCTGCTGCTGCCTCGGCTGCTGCTGCTGATCTCCCCCTAGAAATCTACAGCTGGCTAGCAGCATTTACAGTTATTTTTATTGGAGTCAAGCAGCGCGACAATTCATCCATCATTTTTTGTTATGATTTTGAATGTGTCTCGCTCGGCATCTCTAGCTCATTCTCTCTGTGCCTCCCTCTCTCTGCCTCTCTCTGTCTCTCTCTCTTCCACTCTAACTCTGTCTCTTTCTCTTCCTCTTTCTGACTCGTCTTCTCTCTCTCTGTTCATTCTTGCCTACTAGTTGCCTATAACTTCCTCTTTCAGTCTTTCTCTCTTACTCTTACTACCTTTCGCTGTTTCTTTCTACTTCCCTGTCTCACTTTGTCACTCTTTCTACTCTTTACTCCCTTTAGCCAAATGTTCCTTCTCTTCCCCCTCTATTTATCTCTTTCCACCCCTTGCTTCTCTATCTCTATCTATCTCTTCCTTTCTCTCTTCTTTACTGAATTTACTGTCTCTTCTTCTGCACTTCAGCTCGCTCAAATCTTCTCCCCTTTCTTTACTTAACCCACTCTATCTTTTTCTGTCTTTCCCTCTCTCTCTCTCCCCCTCTCTCTCTCTCCCTCTCTCTCTCCCTCTCTTTCTCCATCTCTCTCCACACTTGCCATGTGCGTTGGCTCGCAGTCCCGGTCTCAGTCCCGGTCCCAATCCCAGTCCCGATCCCGATTCTTCTGCCCCCTTCTACCTCTGCCTCTCTCTCTCTCCCTCTCCTTGTCTTCCCCTTCCTCCCGTCGCTGCATCGTTCAACAGCATCCGGTAATTATGCGACACGCTGATTAAAATGCCTGGGACTTAGGTGGGTCTGGGCCCGACACTGGCACTCGCAACGGGCACCGGGAATGGGACTGGGACTGGGACTGGGAGCCCCGACCGACCAAGCGACCTCCAAGTGAAATCTTCGCCTGCATTAACGAGTTTTCCGTGACGCGTTCAGTTTATTTTCATACTCTTTTCCCAGGGTATGGTAACTAAGTGACTTTATAGCAACTGTTACTGTATGTTAAATACTGTTAAAACATATGTTAGTTTGAAATTAAAGTATCCTATTTTATTAAATATTTGTACTCTTACTTCTTCTCTATCATCTTTATAGAAACTTTATAGCAACTTTATAGCTACATTATAGCAACTTTATAGCAACTCTAACTAACTGAATCCACGCCAGTTATGCCCTTTAAAAAATAAAATTAATATCAAATAAAAACAACAATTTTATTAATTTGAATAAGTATTTTATCTTTATAGCAACTAAAAAGCAACTGTTACTACCTGCTACACCTTTTAAAACGATGTAAAAGTTTAAAATGAAAATATCCTATTTTGATAATTATTTATTGGGCTCTTATTTTATTTATAGCAACTTCATAGCAACTCTAACTAAGTGATTAAATGCCAATTAGACCTAGTAAAAAGATATAGAAGTTTGAAATAAAAATATCCTCTTTCTACCAAAATATTTATAATTCTCTTCTTCATTTAAATATCAACTTTATGGCATATTTACCTAAGTATTTACATGCCAGTTATACCCTGTAAAATATATATATTTAGAATGAAATACAAATACCCTATTTTTATAAATATTTATAGCTCTCTTTATAGCAACTTAATATGAATTATTACTGTATCTTAGAAGATATAGTAGTTAGAAATAAAATACTTGTTTTTTCATTAAATATTTATAGCAACTTTATAGCGACTTCATAGCAAACTTAATAGCAACTTTATAGCAACTCCAACTATGTGATTAAATGTCAGTAATACTCTGTAAATGTTACAATAAAAATTAAATAAAAATATCTCATTTATATACATATTTATAGCTCTCTTTATAGCAACTTAATAGCAACTGTAACTATATACCATGTAAGAAGATATAGTAGTTTGAAGTAAAATATTTGTTATTTTTTCTTTAAATATTTATAGCTCTCTTCTTCTATTTATAGCAACTCTAACTAACTGTTTAAATACCAGTTATACCCTATAAAATATATATATTAAATATGAAATACAAATACCCTATTTTCATAAAAATGTATAGCTCTTTTTATAGCAACTCCATCTATCTCTCTTTCTCTCTCTCTCTTTTAGTGTATGCCCTCTTCGTTGTTGTCTTCGCACTGTGGCTTTTCCTGCTTGTTTTCTTTTTCTTGTTTCTCCATCTGCTTCTTCCTCTTCTTCTTCTTTTTCTTCTCTGCTGCTGCTCTTATTCTTTTGCCTTCCACATTGCTTTGCTACACTTGATTTCCACACACACACACACACACAGACGTCGACGTCGACAGCGACTGCGACTGAGGCGAAGACTTCTCCTGATACTGGCCATTAGGGATCAGGTTCTATTGAGGGTGCGCGGGTAAAAGGGGGCAGGGCAGTGGGAGGAGGGGAGTGTGCAGCGGGCACAGGTGGGCAGCGGGTTTTGGTTTGCTGCTGCTGCTGCTGCCGTCGCCAGTTGCACGCTTTATCTGCTGCTGCTGCTGTCCCTCTTCTGCTGCTGCCTCTGCTTCTTCTTCTTCTTCTTCTTCTTCTTCTTGTTCTCTTGTGGCCTCTTCTTTCGCCCTTGTGTGTGTGTGTTTGTGTTTTCTGGCATTACGCTGCACACCACATTCGTCCTCCAACAAAAAAGCAAACACTGCACTGCAGTGCGCTGCCTTGCCACGCCTCTTGCTGCAACGAGCGCCCACCTTCAGCACACTCATCAACTGCAGCAGCAGTGAAGGATTCTTTTTCGTGGGTTTACACGATGAATGCAGTTCGTGTATAGCCTAGGGAGAGGCCTAAAGAGGGGAGAGGGTATACATAGATACATATGTAGAGTAGAAAGATTAGTAGAGTAATGTCTGAAGAAGCTCTCTCTCTCTCTCTGTCTCTCACTCTGTCTCTTTTAGAGATATCTATAATAATAAGAATATATTTCATTAACATATATATATACAATTGCCAACAGTTACAGGGTATCTGCTAGTCCGTCACTTCAGCCATTTCTACTCGACTTTTTATCGTATTTCTTCTAGCTCATCATCGTTGTGTGTGGTTTGTAGTTGTCGTTGTTGTTGCTGCTGTTGTTGTTGTTGTTTGCTTGTCTCATTTATTGATCGTGTTGCTGTGCACACACATTCCCACACACACACACACACACACACGCACACATACGCACAGTTGCAGTTACATACGCAATTCAATGAAGAAATGCTCCAAGTCCAAGTCAATGACCCGGAAATTGTGTCTAAAAAAGCAGCAACAACAACAGCAGCAACAACAACAGCAGCAACAACTACAACAACAACAACAACAGCAGCAACAACAACAGCAGCAACAACAACAACAACAGCAGCAGAAGCAACAGTCACGCAGCCAAGGCAACAACAGCAGCAGCAACCACAGGCAGAGCAACCTCTGCAACTGCAACAGCCACAGCAGCAGCCTCTGCATCACATTGACGACTTCAGCATGAAACTTTTACCTATTCGTCGTTGCTACGTCGACAGCGACAGCGACTGCGAATGCGACCGCGCTGCCTGCTTTGCTTGCTCGCGCTGCAGCGTGCAATGAACCAGCCACGCATACGCAGCCCGCAGCTTTTGCCAGAGCTGCGATTGCAGCAGGCGTAGCAGCAGCAGCACGCGTCGATAACTCGCGACAACTGCAGACTGCAGCAGCACAGCAACAACACAGCAACAGCAGCAACAACAACAACTCAGCAACAACAGCAACAACAACATGGACAATCAAAATCAACGCAATTAATGCTCATCCGGCTGCCAAAGCGCAGCTCGAGCCCGCGTTGAGCCCTTGGGATGCTTACACAATTTGTCCCCCAGTTGCTGCTGGCTTGTCCAGGGTTGTCAGGTCACCAGCAGCAGAGACAGACGCATCTCCTACAATTTATGCATCTGCTCTTTGGCTATTGGCAGCTTTTTATTTATTGCACAGCATATCGCGAAAAATTAAGCACAAAAGTTCAGTGCCATCGGGCCATGTCATCCAATCGGCCGTCGTCGTGGTTGCCATATCCCCCTAGAATAATTTGAATTTATGTGCCGACAAGTTGCCCAAGTAAGAGCGACCCATCAATGGGGGCTAAAGTGCCAGAAAACATGCAAGCTGCATTTACACTGTGCAACAAAGTTGCTGCCCACGGCACAGCACTGCAAATTCCTGAGAGAGACAGTGTGAACAAGATCGCTGCATTTAGAGATACATATACAGAACGAACTTTAACGAACTCTCATTTTTATTATTTATTCACATCTTTTACAAATATCGTATTTTTTAGAACATTTTGAGGTATTTGCAGTTTTCTGGATTTTAAAGTGTTAAATTTTGAAGAAGATCTTTTCTTTTTATTTAATACTCACATTTTATTGAGAAAATGTTAACATTTCAGCAGTTTTTCACAGACTTATAATGTTGTTTCTTATATATTTTTTTTATCCTGGAGATATTTTGAAAAACGATCACCCAATTTGTAAAACTTAAACACACTTTTTTATTTATTGTATTCACATTTTATTTAAAAAAGTTTAGAATACATGGTTTATTTGATTGACTTTAAAGTATTTTATAGATCGAAAAAACTGAAGAGATTATTTCTCTGTATTTTATACTCACATTCTTTTAAAAAACAAACAATTTTAGTAGTTTTCCACCTTTAATGGTATTTATAAGTATATAGTTTGAATATGTTAATTCTTATTTTTATTAAGTATTTATTTAATTTTTCAGTTTTTCATAGTTTTTAAGAGTTTTTAGTGTTTCTTTTATTGGCTAATTCTTTTTTACATTTTTCGTTTGGGAAAATGCTCCCGTTTATAATTGTTAACTACCATGAAATACATCGTCAAATTTATGGATCAACAAAAGAAACTTTAGGAACTCTTCTTTTTATTATCGTTGCTATACACTTGATATATGTACATATGAACATATGTAGGAATATTCAATTTTTTATGAGGTTACTTTAACATTTTTGCAATTTTAAGATTTTAAGAATTCTTCACATTTAATTTTATCTTTTTGGACCCAATAATTCTCTTAATAGCAGTACAAAAATTCTTCTGAGATAGCATATAAAAGATTGACACATTTGAAGCTTTACAGAGGATATTTTCAGAACTTTTCGCATTTCTATTATATTTAAATTTTATACATTTCGTAAAACTTGAAGAACTTGAAGTTTTCCAATAAATTTTATAACATTCATTCGCATGCAAGAGATCGTCGATCAGGTAAAACCTTAGTAATCAAGAAAGACCTTTTGTAATATTATTTTATCCTTTTGGTTTCGCCCGGGGAACTGTCCCAGTTACGGTAAGGAATGAATTTCGGTTAGGTTTGGTTTGGAGTTTGGCATTTAATGCAATTAACCTCAAACTAAATGGCAATCACTTTAATTTGTTTTAATTAAGCTTTATATGCCTACACAATGCGAGACGGTGGTGATGGGGGCAGCGGCGGTGAGGGGAGGTGCAGAGGGGCAGGCCCAAAACGACGCCTACAACGTCAGCTGCGGCGACGAGTGTGACTGCGATGCGGCGCTTTATTAATTACACAGTGTCTAAAGGGGGTAAGACAAGTGTGTGAGAGGGTGAAAGAAAGACAGAGAAAAGGGGAGAGTGAGGTATGTAGACCTTTTTATGAATGTTTACAGAAGAGGTTCAAAGAAAGAGAGAGAATATAAAAGATGATATGAGGTGTCTAGGCAAAAAAGGGAAAGAGATAGAGGTTTCTTCCTGTCTCTAGAAGATTACCCAACACAGAAACAGAGGAAGGAGGATATGTAAAGATTTCTTTATTTAAGACAGCCAGAGAGGAAGATATGAAAGGGTAACAGAGATGAGCTTTTTGTAGACAAAACTTTCTTTCTGTCTACTAAGGTAGTAAAAAAGGAAGACAGAAAAATCAAATGGTGGCTTCGAGAGTGAGAGAGAGAGAGTGACAGTGATAGGTTTAACATTCTTCTTGCTTTTCACAGTGTACTCAGGAATGAGAGCAACAGTAAATTAATGCTTTCTTTAGTCTTCTCAAAACGAACTCAAGACAGTACAAGAGGGAAAGAGGTGTGGAAATGAACTGAGATTTGTACAATCCTTCTCTGAATGGACATATAGAAGGAGGAGCTATCATACTGAGACAGAAAGACAGGAAGAATAGAATGAATAACAGAATTTTACTTTTCTTTTTTTAATATTGAGAGCGTTAGAGAAAGAAAGTCTGGAAAGACTGTGTCCTAAGGTAGTAAAACAGGAAGACAGAAAAGCTGGAGATGATAGAAGAGTGACAGACACATTTTTAGCATTCTTCTTTCTTTTCAAAGTACAGAGTGCAGATTGTAAGATTGTAGACAGTAAAAGAGAAAAGAGAGTAGAAATAAACTGAGATTTCTACAACCCTTTCTGAATGTACGTACTTAAAGAAGACAGAATTATGATACTGAGACAGAAAGAGAGAAGAATGAATAACAGAGATGCACTCAACTTTCTTTTGGATTCAGATAGAAAGAGAGACACAAACACAGTCCTTCCTATCCGCCTTCCCTACACTACTTAAAGCTGAAAGGGGAAGAGGTACAGATAGACTGTTATACAATACATACTCCCTTTCAGACTGCACTCCGAGAAAGGAGTGAAAGAGAGCTTTCTTCCGGACCTCCTTTTCAAGAAAGACAGGAATAGACGCGCCTCCTTCCAATGCGCACAGGATATGCATCAATCATGTGATCCTTGGCAGATTCAGGGGAATAGTTGAAGATGCGCATGCGTGCACTCCACACTCACACTCACACACACCACTCACACACACACTCACGCAGAGCACTTAAGGCAACGCTTAACGGATGTTTCGTTTCGTTCGGCTCTCCACATCGTGTCGTGTCGTTGGGTCTGGGTTCGTATCGTTTCGTTTCGTGGGCTGTGGCACTTGTAACATAAACGCCCGACATTTGTTTCCTACAGATCTGGTTTGGCATGGCCCTAGCAACCACTCCACACTCCTCTCCCCTCTGCACTGCACTGCACTTCACTCTACTCACTCCCCCCACTCTGCACAGGGCACTCGAGTCGCCCGGTACGTGACCAGATGCGTGGGAATGATGGGACAAAGACGGGACACTCTCGCTCGAAATTTGAGACTTGTTAATGTGCCAAATTATATGCGGCGACAGAGTTCTCTTCCCGTAGACAGCTCTCCGGCTCTCCTAGACTGTCTCTCTCTCTCTCTCCCTCTCTCTATCTCTCTCTCTCTTTCCCTCTCTCTCTCTACTGCAGATTTCGTGTGTGTGCGCGGCGTAAATTGAAAACTCGCCACATATTGACAGACCCCAAGAAGGTTGCCTGCCTGCTCCTCCACTGCTCCTTCCTCTCTCTCCTCTCTCTCCCTCCCTCTTGTTGTAAATTTATGAATGTGTACGATTACGCGGAGCAGCCTCTCTCAGTCAGTCAGTCAGTCGGGCCCCGAGAATCGAATGAACACGCGATGCAATCTGTGAAGGATCACGTCTGGAATGTGGCTTAAATTATGACTTAAATGGCGTTGGCAGTTTATGCGGCTGCTGTGCGCTGCTAATGATCATCATGATGATCATGATCATGATGTTGTGCCTCAGGCTGAGTAGCGGAAACGCACTCGAGAGATCTCTCTCGACTTGAGGCAGTTGCTGAAGCTGAGGCAGTTGCTGAAGCTGCTTTTAAGCCGCGTCTTCTTTCTTTCTTCATCTTTCTCTCAATGCTGTTTCGCCCATTCTTAAGAGCATCTGCAATCTTCAATTTGGACGTTGCTTTTTTATGACTGACTGGCAAGTCGAGGCTGCTGTTGTTGTTGTACTTATTGTTGTTGCTGCTTCAGTTTTAGCTTTATTTGGTTAGTCGCGCTTCGACATTGCAGGCAACACATTCTTAGTTACATCCTTCACAAGGTCATGCGAGTGCGCAGAGGCACAGCACACACACACAAACACACACACACAGAGATACACAAGCATATTCACACACAGTCTCTCACTATCTGCTCGCATTTAAGCCAAGTAATCTTTGAGCAAATAATTGTAGTTGGTCTCTGCTTGGTTTCTGTTCTCCCCCTGCCTCCCCCCTCCTACTGCGCCTCGGCCTCCACTCGGTGTTGCTGCTTCATGTTTGCACAAATTGTTAGCGAGAAACAGTTTTGTTTGGCTTGTGTTGCTTCTTCTCTCGAGCTTCGAAAATATCATATCTTTCTCTACCTGTGTGTGTCTGTCTATGTGTGTGTGTGTGTGTACAGGGTCGGACAAGACTGAACTGGACTGCACGAATAATTTCTCGCCAAGCGGAGTTAGTCAAATCTGTTAAAGAAGTTCAAGTACTCTACGGGGTGTATACATACTATTTATATAGACAGGTATATGCCACGTGTTACCTAGAGTTGCCTAGTTCTGTTTGTATGTTTGTTTGGGTGTGTGTGTGTTGGTTGTGCTTTGTTGGGTGTTAATAAGATATCAAATATGCTTGTGGCAGTCTGTCTGCGACACACAGTCTGATCCCAGATCAATGTTTGATCCGTACAATACACGGAACATTGCTTGAATAAACAGCCCAGAGAAACTTGACTAGCAGATACCCTTAGCATAACCTTAATTATTGATTATATTTGTTTCTGTTTATTGTATATATTGTTTATCAGTCGAGTATATGAGTTTCAGATATGATTATGTATTATTATATTATTTCTGTTTATATTCCACTATAAGTTCTCTCCCGAGTTCTCTGAGTATTCATCACAGAGTCCTTTCTATATTCTAAAAAACTGTCTATCCTTCATTACTTCACAATAATAATTTTACCTTTTAAAACTTACAATCTCTGTTTTAATAAAATTCCATATTTCAACGAACACAATGCATTAAATACTTTAATTTATTAATATATAATTTTAATGCATTTATTTCAATTCTTTATTTTATACAATAAAAATAAATAAAACAATATACATATATAATTATTATTTGTTATTATATTTGATAATTAATTATCATTTATTTGTATTAATTAAAACTGTTTTTTATTATTGTTCATTAATATTTATTATTTTTTATTATTATTTACTATTATTCATTAGTATTTGTTATTATTTATTATCATTTAACATTATTTATTATTATTATTTATCATTATATTACACAGAAACTGCACGTCGTCTACTCCCCACTTGGTTATTTTCAATTTGTTTATTTATTTTTGTTTCGTTCATTATTTGTAATACGAGATAAATTCGGCATCGAGGGCGTGCGCGAAAGCGAATTGGAAAATCTGTGCCTGATTTTGCGCAGTGTAGCCCAAACAGCTCGCAGCGTAGCACGGTAGCCCAGTTTGTGTGCCTGTGTGTGTGTGTGTGGGTCTGTGAACGATGACGCTGGTAAAAAATAATGATAAATAATAAAAAATACAAATAAAACCTGTACACAAAAAGCCACAAAAATAAACCAAACACAAAGCTTCGTCATCGGCTTTGGTGCGTGCGGCTTAACTGCAGCGAGGCAAACTGAAACTGGTCGGACACGAGCAGCAGAGTGTAAGAGCGAGAAAGAACGAGAACGAGAGACTTTGAAGTGCTGGATCAGTGGGAGAGCAACAAGAACAACCTGATCACATGCTTTTGCTCTCCCTCTGCTTTGCCTCTGCCACTGCTGCAAACTCCACTTGCGCGTCGCTGCTCAAGCTCCTGCCAAGGCGATGTCTGGTTCTGCCTGCATCTCTGCATGCGTCTCTCTGCCTGCATCTCTCTGCCAGCCTCTCTCACTTCGCCTCTCTTCACCACTCCTGACTGCGACCGGCACATTCGGATAAGAGTTGCTTGTGCTCTCTCTCTCTCTTTGTTCTTGTTTTTATACCCTTTAACCATGGAAAATGGTCACAAAAGGGTATACTTTTTTGTGTATGTAACAGGCTGAAGGAGGCGTGAATAGCTAAGCAAATATATATATATATATTTTTTAATTATTTATTTATTTATTAATTTAATGTCGACGACAGTCAGTCGACTAAAAAATAAAAATGTATAGCTATATTTATATAATAATAATATTAAATTAATATTCAAAATAAATTAAAACATTGAGAAAGGATCACTAGCCGGGTTGATTGAGCTATGTCTGTATGTCTGTAAGTCGGTTTTAACGTCAAGATCTCAGCTATAATATTAAAACTAGAGACTGGAGTTTGTCATGAAGATAAATGTATACATACGCCGATCAAGTTTATTTCAAGTTTTAATTTAGTTTACTAATTCAATTTGATTTCGATTTATAAATTATTTAAAATTTATTCTTTGACTTTGATATATACTTAACGTTTTCTTCAAATTTCAATCCAATCGGACAATATAAATAAATGTTATTCAAATTAAGGTGTTCAAGGACTTCCTGCCCTTGCTGGTATGCTTCAGTTGTTGCTGTCGTACCTGAATATGTGTGTGAGAGTGAGAAAGCCATAGGCAGCGTAAGAGTTTGGTAATTGTTAATATATTTGTAACAGTTTTTCAATACAGTGCGTAGGGTATCTTACTGTCGGGCTCACCCGCCTGTAGTGTTCGTCGTCTGGTTGTCATTGCGGTTGCTTCTGTTGTTGTTGTTGCAGCTTCCTTTCGAGTGTTGCACTTATTATTATGCGCTTCTCTTGCCTGCTCTGCTTCTGTTTGCTGCTCCTGTTCTTGTTGTTGTTGCTGTTATTGTTGTTTTTGCTTTGGGTCTTCTTTTCGCTAGAAAAATCACAAAACACTTTTGCTGCGTCCTTTAAGGTCATTAGAAGTTCATTTCGCACTGAGTGAGAGCGAGAAAGAGAGAGAGGGAGAGAGCATGGAGTGAGGTGAGTGTGGTGTGGTGTAGTGCGGTGTGGTGTGTAGTAAATGACGTGGAGCGACGAACCCGACCAGAAATGAGTGTAAATGTCGGACATAACTGACTCATTTACGCGCTTGCATCATACAAGTTCAGCGCGAGAGGTCGCCAAATGTATCTTAAAAATGTCATAACGATCATATTTAAAAGTGACAATGCCGACACTTTAGGGAGACAACCCCTCCTCCTCTCCCTTCCCCTCCCCTGCTCTTCCGGCGTGTCACAAAAGGGTTGCGCTTTAATTAATTAATCAAATCGGTCAAGGAATTCTCCCGCAATGAGATCGTTGACTCACTGAGCAGATATGCGTGAATACGTTATACGATATACGATATAAGTATCGTAAATTCGCGCAGCATTCTTTGGCCCGATCAAGGGGTCAATTTGGAAGTCACCACGAACATTATTTTCTTCGAATTCTTCATGAATATCGACTTAATTAACAGTTAACTGTAAAAAGAGTAAACCCCAACGGAAATGAGTGTGCGAGGGAGGTGGAAGTGCAGTGTGGTGTGTGGTGTGGGAGAGAGAGAGATGGAGTGGGGTGTGGTGAGTAATTTATAATTATGTTTATGGCATTAACAACAGGAACTTCGTGAGTAGCTGTGCATACTAGTGAGTAATGTGAATGTGAATAGGTGAATATGAGTGTGAATGTGTGTGTGTTTGTGTCTTTGTGTGTGTGTGTCTATTTAGATTCATGCACAATCAATGCAAATGGTAATGTAAATGTTCAAATTGTAAAATCGACTTGTTGTTGTTGTTGTAGTTGCTGCGCACAGATGCTCACTGAATATCAAATTACACTCGACTCGCATGCGGATCGAGTGTGTGGGATAGTGTACTCTCCATATGTGTGTGTGTGTGTGTCGCTTGGATTTATGTTTATCCAAATAAGCGCGGCGTGTTGTTTGTTTTCAAAGCGATAGTTGCGATTGCTCTGCTCGTGTTGTTGTTGTTGTAGCTGCAGCTGCTGTGGGGTGCTAATAAATAAATCGCAATTACTGCACACACACACACACAGAGCAGCGCAAGGTGGACTTAGTTTAGCCACGCACACACACACATAATCGTGCAGTTTCACCCCCACATACACATACACTCACACACACTCTCTTGATATGGCCCTATTCATTCACCCATCGGGCCCATCCATCAGCCATCCGCAAGTTTTGCGTCGCGTCGCTGCCTTCTTCTGTATGCGTAACGCAATCTATTCATAAAATGAAATTAAATAAAATACAAAAACAAAAACAAAACAGAAAAAAACAAAAGAGAAATAAATATTTTCATTTGTAAGGCCGGAAGAGCACTTCCTCTCTGGCTGTGCCATCAATCCCGGCACCCGCAGAAAGATAGACAACATCAGCAGAGACGAAGGCAGAGACAGAGACGGAGGCAGCCCCCATACGTAAGTGTGTGTGTGTATGCTAAACGGCTGCTGGCCTATGCTGGCCTGGCCCGTGCTCGGACACTCGCCGCACTTAAAGTGCAGCCACACACACACATACTACATACCCTGCACCTATGTGTGTGTGCCTGATTCTGCTTACCAAACATGTTTAGTTTTGTTATCGGCTAAGGAAACGCCTCCATCCGCACACGTTCATTGAGAATGCACTGCGATGTGTGTGATTTTTATTGAAGCACAAAGTTATAAAAGAGATTTATGCGAAAAGCATACCTAGATACGATATGAAGAGGTATACATACATATGTACATATGCATGTATGGTACAGGGTATATGCCATGTCTGCTGTGTAGATATTAAGAAATCATTTATCAATTAATCGCAAGTGGTAGGTCAATTTTGAAAAGTAAGTCGTGAGTAATTATACTATACAATCTATGAATTTACAGGAAAACCTGGATTGATAATGGAGCTAAATTTAAGCTCAGGGGTACAATAGATCTTATAGGAGGCAGTACTGATCCTTTCAATAACCCCTTTTCAATAATAATGAATTAGACTATATACTAATTAATACATAACTATATTCTTATTACTTCTTGTGCCATCCTATTTTGATTTTCTATTTAATATGATCTTTATACGCAAAAAACTGACCTGTTTTCCTGAATTAAATAATAAATAATAATAAATTAATTAAATAATAATACGCCATAGCCCATAGATTTCAATGAATCGCAAAAGGTAGCTTAGTTCAATAAGTAAAGTCTACTTATGACATATTTCTTTGCAAAGAATCTTAACCTTTTTCCAAGTAAATACAGCTAACTTAGTTATTCTAAATTTTTAAGCTAGATCCTTAGATATAGTGCCTTTTTCTCTATACATACACATTGTTTCTAAACTCGACTTATTAAAGATACAATTTTCCTACTTATAGTAAGCTGATTAAAATATTTACGTATCCTCCAAATTTTAATTTGATCGGACAATAAACACAGAAGTTATTCAAGAAAGTATGCGATATCACCAAATCAAAATATAATCTGATGGAAATGCCATAAAGGAAATGAAGACATTCTCTTCAAGAAACATAGCACGAAGTAAGTTATTCCATATTATTCATATTCCATATTATCATGGTATATTCCATAGATATGATTCCATTCCCCATATGATCATTAATATATCATGATTATTTCTTGTTTCATTCGAATATGATCTTAAATTTTATATGATATTATTGCTATTAAGAATGTTTACTGTTTCGCTAAGAGAATTCCGCATTATGCTAGTAAGTCTATATTATTATACAATAGTAAATTCTACAGATTACAAGGTCTTTCTCATAAACTTTATTGATAATTAAATAATGTATTATATATTTCATTAAAATGCGTATATTACTACTTGTACTATTCATAAACTATGCAATAATTACAATAATAATATATTAACAGCTTTATCTTGAAAATACTACATAAATTTGATCACACTTTGTAATGTCCATCGCATAGATGTAATAGCCTATAGATAATAGGATATATACTTTACTACCGTTACATACATTCCTACAAAGTTAGCATACCCCTTTTTAAACAACTTCAATCTTGGAAGTATATAAAATTCCGGGCGTAAGAACCATCAATAAATAAACGGCAAAACATAGTAAGAGTGTAATATTAAGTATTGTAATGTTAATGTATTGTTAATGTAATTTTAATGTAATGTTAATGTAATGCCATGATGTAATACCCTATACATGAAACTCTGGACATAATACCCTATCATTTAAAGATCACTGTTCCATATCCGTTTCATAGCTGTCAGCACGGCGTAACTTCCGTCAGATTGCCACACGGCGTTGCCATATCATGTCGAACTATTTTCAGTTTTGTTTCTTATTCTTTTGCCGAAGCACAACTCAGCGAGCACATTAACAAAATGCGAAATTTTCCGCAAATAAAACAGGAAAAACGCCCATCAGCCAAATATTTCGAATAACATTTAGCGCTAAACTGGCGCCAGGCAATTGCCTCGAACGGACACACAGACGGACGGACAGAACGGACAGAGGGGCCGATCGACCGATGGACCCGAGACCAGAGACCTGAGACCTGTGAGTACCTGAAAATGCTCATTAATTTGTAGCGTGGAAAATGTGGAAAAGTGGAAAAAAACATTCGCACGCAAAATGACAGACAGAGACAGAGAGAGAGAGAGAGAGAGAGAGAGAGAGAGTGGATGTACTCACGAATACTTCATGGGCAGCCAGAAACATATATAGCATATATAGTATATGGTGCGCGTATACGAACCATGGCTGGATATGGTATGGGATATACGCGTCATGGGTATTTATAGCCCCCCTGGCGAACTCAAACAGGTGTAAACCGTAAAATGGCAAACAATGTTTAAATCATTCAATTGTAAACTTTTCACAGCACGAGCCTGATAGTGCAATCAATATGAATATATAATATATGCTATATATACATATATACGATATATATCTTCTCTTTCTCTTCAGTTACCTACAGAGCGCGCTGCTAGAGGCGTGTGTTGAGTGCGTCCGCTTCCAGGAACTGCCCCTCATTGTAGTCCATCAAAGTTTTGGCACGCGGTCGAGCCATTGTTGTTACTCCTGCATGAGGGGGGTGGGGGGTCTCGAGGGAGGGGCTCTTCAAGGGGGCTCTTGAGATACCCAGCAGCAGCTACAGCCGAATTTCCGACTCGAGAGTGAGGACTGCGCATGCGCCGCGCTGTTTAATTTGAATTATTTGGCCGTAAATAAGGCACAATGGGATCGGGCGCAGACCCAAGCATGGGCAAGGGTAAGGGAACAGGGGAAAGGGGGGAAGACGGGCAGAGTCTTCTCCTTGCTTCGGTCTGTAAAAATGAGATTTTTATTTCGTTGTCGTGGATTTGAATTGAGGCAGCAGACAGAGATGCAGAGACCAGAGAACCCAGTATCGAGAACCCAGAGAGCACCGAGAAAGGCATAAATATTTATAATCATAAAAGCTTGGCTGAAAGGAGCAGCGCAGCGACTGCGCAGCAGCAGAGCACAACTCCACCGAAAAGGAAAACGATTTCTCAATGTCTTTTATATGGACAGTTGGAGTTGAAGCCCTCGTTCGGCCTCAACTTCAACCTACTCCGCCTGCCGCTCCTCCTGCCTCTCTTGCTCCCCACGACAAGACACAGAGAAGACACACAAACACACAACACAGAAGACACTGCAGACAGCAGAGACAGAGACAGAGACAGAGCAGACGGAAGACGGAAGACAAAAGACGATCTCTGCGGCGATCGAGAAACTTGTTTAGCACGCGTTACAGCGGCTGCCTGTGTTGCTTTTCACATTATTTGCCTTTCGTACGGTCCACTCGCCACTCTCCACAGCCCCCGCCCACTCTCCGCTCTCCCCTTTAGCGTACCTCGTACTTATTTGTTTATGCCACATGTAAAAAGTGAACAGAGAGCGAAATTCTCTCTCGTTTTACTCGTAATCCGTTCAGCTAAACGTCGATCTCGTCTCTTGTACTCCTCCTTCACCTTCTCCGCCTCCTCCCTCGATCGCGCGTTCGCTGCGTGGGCTCATTCTGGAATTTCTACACTCATTCTTGATTGTTTCGTTTAGTTATGTTTAACGCTCTGGGCCATATGTGTTGCATTCCACCCGAATTGGTTTTGCCCCGGAACCCCGAGTCAAAAACTGACAAACCGGGAGAGTCCGACGATCGTCGAGCCCGAAATGTGGATAATAAATTTGAGTTTCAATAAATTATTTGCTTGCTACAAGATGCGCAAAATTCGAACTAAAGTAGTATGTCTCGATTTATACCCTGCAAATATACAATATATGTATGTATATGTACATGATATATTATTATTACAATTTTATAATGGAATATGTATCACGATCACACAGATCTATCTATTCTTCTTATGAATTTAAGGACTTTACCTGCGGTCCTCATCGCTACAGTTTCAAGAAGGTGCTTCTATATATTATATATTAGGTCAAGCAGTCCAAACTGTACGTTTTAGGTAGCGCTAAGTACTGCAGGAGTACAATAAATCTTATATTTTGCCTTACAGATCCTGCATTCAAGTAATAAAATTATAATAATGTTGCATATTAAAATAATGATAAATAGATTTTTTATAAAGTAGAGTTTTGTTAAAGAAGTACAACTCTAAAATTTACCAAATATATAAAAACAAACTATAATGTAATTATTTATTTTACTTAAGATCAAAAGCAATATTTATTAAGTAAATTTCCGTTTAATTTCGTTACATTCCTTTTCCCAACTTAACTTCAATTCAGTGTTATCTTAAATACCACTTAAAATCAAAAGAATGTTTCATAAAGTAGAGTTAAAGTATGTTAAAGTACTAGAACAAACTATAAATACAAATTTTATGTTATACAAAAATATAATAAGTAATTTAATATAATAGAAGAGAGATAGAGAGAGATAATGACAAGTAACTAAAGAAAAACAAGACTGTTAAGGGAGAGCTTAGCTCAGAAAGGGTAAAATATATTTTTAAGAAAAAGAATAAAGAAACCATAATAAAAAATTCCATTTGAGATTCATAAAGTAAAGATATTTTAAAATACAATAGTAGAAAAAACTATTATATGTACCAAAAAATATATTTAATATATATAATATAATTATTTATGCCGAAATATTCATAGAGTAAAATTCAATTTTAGTTCTTTCAGTTTCTTTTTCCAACTTAAGTGCAATACAGTGTAAAGTACAGGGTATTTCTCAGTGCACCATACACATTGAAGTAATCTCTTCACGCTGTTCTTCTCGTTTTCATCGTTGTCGCTTTGTTGCTGTTGTTGTCTGTGTGCCTCTCTGGAATTTCATTCAAAATTTTTTACTTGACCAATTTCTTTTTAGCATTGTGTCGTCTCTTCTGTTGTTGTTGTTGTTGTCGTTTTATTTTTATGGCGCGGCCATTGTTGATCACGGCTGTCATCCGAAGTTTGCCGGACTTGCGCTTGTTATACGCCTTGATGAAGCGATCAGGCCTTGACATTGATGAGGAGTCCGAACACGAGTCTTTATGAATAGCGAAAATTGTTCATTGATAGTCCCGAGAAAAAATAATCGATCTGCGAAACAAACAATGGCAAAGGACTGTGTGATAATATTTGAATGCGGAACTACTTGGGGGAGTGTGTTAGCAAACTTTACTATCATCGCATTTTTTATGAACCATAAAAGGCACACTTTATGTACCGATCGACTGTCAGTTTGCCCGCTCTCATCAGCATAAGTAATCACCCGAAATTTCCAGCTTGACACAGCTTGACATCTGCCAAGGCATAAGTATCGTATATAACACGAACACCTGAGGAGAGGCCAAGAAGAAGATAATCATCACGATGATAATGATGACGATCGCATAAGCCGGCCCAACATTAATTCATGTAGGTTCCGTCAAAAGAAATTTAGAGCCCTCTCGGTCTCTCCCTCTGCCTCTCTCTCTCTCTCTCTCCTGCTAACTATCTCAGGCACATGGCAACCAGTTATATGGGCAACCTTCGTCATTAGCCTTAGCCAAACTATGGCATGTCAACGGAAATTAGCATTTTCTGTCGAGCTAGCTATAGCTATAGCTAACATATATGTAGCTATGGCTAAAGCTTCAACTTCAGCGAGCCGACGACGCGTTGTCTTCGACTTCGGCGTCGGCTTCAGCTTCGCAGCGCGCAGCACGTTTCGTGTTCAGTTGCTTGAAAACTGTGCGTAGGTAAGAACGCAGCAGCAACAGCAGCAGGGAAGGAGAGGAGAATAGGGTAGGAGGGGAGCGGAGTAGGGGGAAGCAAATCCAACACAGCCTACGCATATTTTGCAATTTCGTTTGTGACGCCCACGCATTTGAATTAGCTTAGAAATAAACAACAACAACAACAGCAACAACGACAACAACAACGACGACGACGATGAAGGCAACCTACAAACTCAAATTACGAGCATTTGCCATAGTCACACACACACACACAGACAGAGGCAGAGGCAGACACAGTCGTTTTGATAGATGTATAGAATTTCCTCTGCCTCTCTCTGTCTCTCTCTGTCTACTCTCTACTCACCAAGTGTGACCCTAACCTATGCAAAATTGGAGCAGGCTGATTCTCATTGATATCTTCATGTTTTATACATTATTATTTAGTATTTATATTTATTTATTTTTATTATTTGGGTATATTCTTATATTCTTTGTGTATATATTAATATATATAATTATTATATTTTGTATTTATTTAAAGTCGATAATGGTAAATCTACTGTTAATTTAATTCTAATTTATTTTAATTACAAATTAAAAACAAAATAAGTTGAAATTATGTAGGAATATCTATTTAGAACTAGTCTTCATACAAAAACCTTCATTTGGGCCGATTCTTTCTATGGCAGCTAGAGGATATAGTTGTCCGATTTTGATGATATTATATATGCATATTATATTTAAAGAAAAAGTCTGATGTAGTTAATTTGGTTGCCATATCTTGACAAATAACAAAAATCGGCCGATAGTTTGTATGGCAGCTATACGATATATCGCTCCGGGCCGGCTCGTGTCGACTTATTTACAGCGTGGAATAATCAGAAGCATGTGTTCCAAGTTTCATTTAGATAGCTCTAAGACTAAAAAAATAGTTTGCATTGCAACGGACAAACGGACGGACAGACAGTCGAACGGACAGACAGTCGAACGGACAGACAAGGCTAGATCGACTCCCCTGGCGATGCTGATTTAGAATATACACACTTTATTGAGTCGGAGATGTCTCCTAAGCTACGTTGCGGCCAAAATTAATATACCGTCTGCAAGGGTATAATACAGATTATACCTAGCCACAATGGAAAACAATTTATTGTAGTCCGAACACAGTACCCTGAATGGCTTATACAGGGTATTGTTATTTACATATACCCTATTTATTTATATTTATTATTTATTTATAATCAGTATTAATTAATGTTTATTAACTTAATATATATTTATATATACATTATAACTTTGTTTATTATTTCTTTATATGTTTACATTTATTATTTATACAGCGCACTTTCGAAACTCAACTCGAGTGGGCTAATTTAAATGCAATTTATGGCATCTGCCACACCCCCGTGCGCAGCTGCAGCGACAATGTAGTTCACCACGTCTAGCTTGGTAAAAGTGCTGCCAAAATTCAGTTTAATCACCTCACAGTACAACAACAACAAGCCGAGACACCAACACGTTGCGACGGCGACTGCGACGCAGCCCACGCCAACTAGCATAGGCATGCATGTGAGTGTGTGTGTGTATGCACATCTGAGAGATGAATGGCAAGTGGTGAGTGGGGAGTTGTGAGACGTGAGGTGAGCTCGGCAAGGCTGCAGAGGCTGATCAAGCGATGCGCCGACTGCGCTAGGCTTCGCCATCGTCGTCGTTGACTGCAGATTTAATTACCCAGTAACGCAGCAGCAGAGGCAACGGCAGCGGAGACAGCATATTTTCACCCGCCTAGCAACAGCTGGAGGCGCAGTGAAAACAGAAACTGGCCACTTGGCCGGCTGGCTATGGCTTTAGCTTGAATTGGAGTTTTCGCTTGGGCGTCGACGCCAACGACGACGCTTCGCTATCGGCAGCAACACCAACGCGCGCGTCGCTGCCGCCAACGTTGAATAAAAATTTCATTCACAAAAATTCACAAAAACAAACTAACGAAGCCAAAAAGGCAATGGACACAAGTCACGCATGCGCGGCACGAACTGCGACAAAGTGGAGAGGCAAGACTTACTACACACCACACCACAGCGCACACACACGTGCACATGCACACACACTTATGCAGATTTGCAGCAAGTTTTATGGACAGGCTTGCAACGCCTCTAAGCCGGATGTATTAAATTCCAATTATGGCAACAGGATTTGTGCGTCGTCGCATTTATTTATTATTATGCTGCATTTACATTTGTTTAATAAGGCAGAGAGAGGGAGAGGGAGAGGGAGAGGGAGAGAGAGTGAGGGGGAGGCACAAAGGGCTGCCTGCCTGCTTAGCCCACGGCTACAATCAGCTGACGGCGCAACTGCTGGCGTATCTCATCGTACTGCGGCAGCGCGACCAGGTTGAATTCCTCGCCAGCGTCCATGCGATGATCGTACAGCTCCTCGCCATAGATGATGTTCCAGTCTGCACAGAAGGGAAAGGAAGAAAAGAAACTGTAGATTAGTGTTGCCAGAAGAAAAGCAAAATTATATTTAAAATCAGTAGGACTATCTATACTCTATACTATCTATAGTGGTGCAGAATTGAATAATATTGTATCAATCGAGTCGCTGGACACATAAAACTTGTCTATACAAATCTCAACTTCTTACTGATTGTTCCTATGAAATCCAGAGGATATAAATATGCGATTTTAATGAGATGGAAGTATACGTCGATTACTATCTAATTTTGATTTACTCTAAAAGTTTGAGTTATTTTTTAAAACAATACTGGCCTTCTTACACAACTCCTCATTTCGGGCGATTGTTCTTATGGCATCTATAAGTTATAATGTTCCGATTTTTATGACATGAATATAATATATATAACATTTTAGTTTTATTAACCAGTAAGAAAAGAAACAGCCGCGCGGCACGCGACAGTGGGATACCCTTCGACCTATGATCCTATAAATTAAATTATTGCTTTGCGGGGCGGTGGGCGTGGCACCTAACATTTGAAATAAACTTGATCAGCGTATAGTACACAAGAGTCTTCCTGCCAAATTAGGTAACTCTAGCTTTTATACCATCTGTGCGTTCACACAGACAGACAGACAGACATGGCTCAATCGACTCGACTTGTGATCCTGAGCAAGAATATATATACTTTATGGGGTGTCCCACGCCTCCTTCTGCCTGTTACATACATTTGCACAAAGTTAGTTTACCCTTTTTTGACCATTTTCAATAGTCGAAGAGTATAAAAAGTCCAATTGCAACATCTTGAACAATAACAAAAAATCGGCTGTTGGGTTTTATGAAGGTTCAGCCATACGATATATCGGTCCGATCCGGCTTGTTCGGACTTATTTAAAATCTGTAGCAATAAGAAGCATGTGTTCCAAACTTCATCAAGATCTAATTCTAAAACGAGGGACTAATTTGCGTTGCAACAGAAAGACGGACGGACAGACTGACAAATAGACGGACAAGGCTTGTTCGACTCCCCTGTTGATGCTAATTCAGATAGTATATACAAATATATGTCTCCTAAGATGCGCTGAAAATTCCTAGGCAAAATTATAATATATGATCTGCAAAGATATAAAAAGCTGCATTTTCGGAGTTGCTATAAAAGAAACTGAATCTAAGCCGTTTTCGTTAAAAAAAAGCTAGATAGAGAGCTAGAATATTTTCAATTTGGATTTGACGGAAAAAGGGCTGAGTTGGCAACACTGTATAGTTGTCCTGCTTTGCGAAACTATCGATAACTCTCGACAATAACTATGTATGAAGCTCACCTCGACTGAAGTTGTGCGGGTGAAAGCGCACCCACAACGTATATCTGTAGAAATCGGAGCGCAGACTATAACCCATTATCTTGATGTTGCGCAGCTTGGGCTTGTCGCTGTTCGGATGCTTCGTAGGATGCATGCCAGGACGTGGATATTGACTTAGGGCAATGTGCTGCTCAGCTGAAGGGAAAGAGAGAAAGGCAGTTAGCAAGTGAAGAAGGAGGAGAAGGAGGAGAAGGAAGTGGAAAAGAAGGAGGAGATGAAGGGGAAGGATGAGAAGCAAAATGAGTAAGTGAAGAAGGAGAAAGAAGAGGAGAAGCTGAGGAATGAGCTGGAGAAGAATAAAGACAAGGAGAAGAAGGAAAATGAAAAGGAGGAAGTGCAGATGGATAAGATGACAAAGGAGAGGAAGGACGAGGTAAAGGACACCTTAGGTAACCTGCCACTCACCCAATCCCAGTCCCTGCAATTGTGGATATAAACTCTTTCCTTCGCCACAGCTGAGCTGCTCCCTGGCTGGGCTACTTCTATTGCAGGCAGGCAGTGGCGGCAGATGCGCCAGATCCACAAGCGTGGGAAACACATCCAGTAGCTCTGTGATGCTGTGCAGTCGACGTGGCTGCTCCAGTGGAAACTCGGGACTGTGGATGAGCAGCGGCACACGCAGTGCCACCTCGAAGTTGCTGTACTTGGCCCACTCGGCGTGCTCGCCCAGCGACCAGCCATGATCGCCCAGCACCACGACCACAGTGTGCTGCAGATCCAGGCGAGCCAGCAGCTTGCCAAACAGATCATCCACATAGGCCACAGAGGCGTAGTAGGCCTGGCGTATCTGCGCCGCTTGCAGCTCGGAGAGGGGTCCATAGGGAAAGGAGATGTTGGAGTGCTTGAAGTCATCACGGGAGCGCACATCGGTGTAGGGATTCCAGGCCACGTCGGGCATATCTGGCGGCTTCACTGCATCCTGTGTGTAATTGTAGAACTCGCGGAGGGGGAATCCATTGAGGAACTGCCTGGGAAAGCGGAAATTGATGTGTGGCTTGTGGAAGCCCAAGGCGAGGAAGTAAGGCTGGCGATTCCTTTTGCGGGATTCAACAAAGCGCAGTGCCTCCGTCACGGATTCAATGTCCGGCAATGTCTTGTACGGCTGTGTCTGCAGATGCACCGGGCAGATGAGGTAATTCTTGCGCAGCACACTGCCATTGTGATCGGGACAGACCGGCGAGTTCATGTACTGCTCCGTGCGAGGACGGAAGGCCGGAGCCGACCAGCTGAACGGATAGTCATCGCTGTTGTTCGAGGACAGCCCAGGATGGAAGACCTTGCCACAGCTGTACGTGTAGTAGCCATGCTCCTTGAAGTACTGCGGCAACGTGGTGAAGTTGCCCACAAAGCTGCGCCAGTAGCTGTAGAAGTCGTACAGATGCAGCGTGTCTGGACGTCGCCCGGTCAACAGGGAATTGCGGCTGGGTGCGCACAGCGCTTGCTAATGTGGAGAAGAAGGTTGACAAAGGAATTGCTTGATACACCTACTAGAAATAGACTCACCTGACTGTAGGCACGCGTGAAGACGGTGCTGCCTTGAGCGAAGGCATCCAGATTTGGCGTACGTGCCAGACTGTCCCCATAGGCACCCAGCACAGGGCGCAGGTCATCGAAGATGACCAACACCACGTTGTAGGGAGCCACAGCGACTGCGCCAGTCCAGCACAGCATCGACAGCAGAGCTGAGAGCTTGGACATGTCTACGTGCGAGAGACTTTTGCGACTGCAGTCTGGAAGTTGCCCGCGCAACGGATGTGAATGCCGGCGACTTTGTAGTTCTTGGCAGTGAACAACAAGCGGCATATACGGCCGGCACAAAGGGCAGGTCATCAATCGAACTAGGGACAGCTATGCAGGCTCCTTTTGCACACAGTTCACTTGGTAGATCCACTTGAACTTCTGCCAGCTGAGATGTTCATGCAAGAAACATATTAAGAAACCCTGTAAGCCAATGGAACACGCATTTACAGAGTATGCTGCAGTCGATCATGCTGTGCTTGAGCAAAATATGCGCAAAAAGGCAATGAACAAGCAGCGTAATTTAAAACCGCCCCCATTATATTTCAATTAAATATAGCGGAAGCAGACCACCATGTGTTGGGGCGTGGGCGGGGAGATCTTTGGACGAGGCTTGTGTGGGGCCTCTGGAGATGCTTATTTACATACATATAGTTTAATGGTTAACGATAATTTGTGAATAAAAATATAAACAGTCGAATGTGGTGTCTGGGGGAAGTGTCAGTGTTCCTTAGATCAATAACAACAACAGCAGCAGCAGCGAGATGGAACCTCGCCTTCTCCTGCTCCTCTTCCTTCTAGAATGTTGCTCCGCAGTTGGTGCAGCGCTTCTCACGCATTGCCAGGCAACAGAGAATGCCCACGGGGAAGAAGAATATTGCACAGCACAGACCGAGTGGTGAGAATGTGTCTTCCAGGTATCCAATGCGGCACGAGGGGCAGCCCCCTATGACAATGATCTCGGTGGGCAGCGCCGCTGGCTGCACCACAATACTAACTGGTGTCGTCTCGAAAGCTCCATAGTTGGCCATGTTGTTGTTGAGCGGCGCAGTAGGTGTGCCGTGATGAACTCCGGCTATGAATCGGTCATCTGTTGAATGAGCTTCAGGTTATGCACTTTGAACATTTGTTTTGAAATTGTAACTTTACCTTGTATTGGTGGAGCACTGGCCCTCATGACTTCCTCGTAGCTCGGCGGCTCGCCCTCTTTAATTGTGTTTGCGGCCATTGCGGCGGAGGAAAAGCTTTTTGGTGTTGAAGGGTATGACTCACTTCGATTAATGGGCTGCGCTTAGGTCTAATTTATTATTATTCTGCTGTTGTTTTTATTGTGTCAACATTTGCGTCTGTTCTTTGTTTGCATCGCTCGCTGCCTATCGATAAATCAGCTGTTGCACGGCTATCGAATGGAGTAGGTCACAATGGTTGGCGCGTACATTTGACATGCGCGCGCGCTTGCATATTGTCTGCCAATTAGCGGGTGTTATCAAATGTATTTAGGGTGAGTTGTGTGTATACCAGCCACAAGTGGAAAATAAATGTATCAGTCAGCGAACTGCATTCAAACTAGACACACCATAATATAAACTATATTCTCTTACAACGTTGAGCAAAGGTGAATACGAATCCAAAAATAAAAAAATAACAATTCAGCTTTTTTTTTATTATTATTATTATTTGAGTCAAGTGCTAAAATGTTTATATAAAACATAAAGATATATTAAAGTATCTTATTAGCTAAAGCTGCAGTTAGCTGCAATTATATCTATCGATATACAAGATGCTCGCGAATAATCGCATTTCAAATTTAAGTTCAAGTGGTTTGTTAATTTATTAAAAAATTTCACAAGCAATTAAAGATAAGAAAATGCAATACATGCAGTTGAAAATTGTATATACACATGCAAAATGCATACATAAATCAACCCCAATATATCCGATAAGTTGTTTTCGATAGTCAGATACGATGAAACGCTGCACTTGATTCATTTACATATAGCCGCACTCTTCTACCGCCATTGGTCTCTTGTCTCTGTTGACGCAAAATCGGTGCAAGGAGGTTTGTTTGTTGAAAATAATATATTTACGCAGTGAAAATTAAACAAATTGTGCAAGAAAGCTTGCAAGAGGTAGTTGCATAAGGTTGCATGCAACGTGCAGTGAGTGCGTATGTTGCATACTGTGTATTTTATAACGTTTGTTGTGCAGATTCGCTTTGCTAAATCGATTGGCGTTTTTTCTCTATGTCTATTTCCGCTGCTCCGCATGCTGTTTCATTCGCACACACACTCTATAAACGAACCAAAGAGAGGAATAGAGAAGCCGCTGTCGCCGCCAAGTAGCTCGTAGTACTACAGCAAACACAACAACAACACGAGAACAACAATAACAGCAACAAGGTAAACAAACCGAGGACTCTCAACCACAATAAGAAAAGGAAGAGGAAGCGCAGTATCTGCACATGCGCGACATGGCCGATTTAGACGCAGTGCATCTCGGCCTAGACGAAAATGAGGCGGACATTGCCGAGGAGTTGCAAGATTTCGATTCATTCGATACGCGCAGCGAAGCCTCCAAGTCACGTGGAGGTTCAGTGGCCTCCGACTCGGAGCCAAGCATTAGTTCAGTAAGCACTGCCCCATCATCCGTGGATGGTAGCAGTAGAAGTAGCAAACGCTTGACCAAAACCAAGTCAAGCACCAAAGCAGCCAAAGAAACTGCTGCTAAGCCAGCAGCAGCAGCAGCAGCAAGTTCCAGCAGCTCAGCAGCAGCCGCATCATCGTCGTCCTCAAGCAAGAACAAATCCTCCTCGAAGAAATCGAAGCGTTCCGCATCTCCCAGCGAGTTGAATGGCAAGAAGAAGAAGTCCAGCAGCAGCGGCAGTGAGTCCAAGTCAAAGTCCAAAGCAACCAACGAGAGCGATGACAAGGCCAGCTCCAAGTCACTGGAGAGGGAGGAAGAGCGCGAACCCAGTCGGGACAAGAAGTCGTCGCGCAGTAAGAAGAATACCAGTAGCAGCAGCTCCCAAGCTGCAGCCGTGAGTGGCTCCAAGAGCGACCTAAGTGATGCAGAAGACGAGAAACCGCCATTGGTGCCACCTCTGGAGTCCGACAGCGAATCCTCTGACTCCGATTCGGGCACACAGCACAAACGCAATGGCGGCGGACGCAGCAAGGCGGCCAAAGCGAGCAGCTCAAAGAGTTCCACGCCAGAGAAGGATAACGGAGGTGGTGGTGGTGGCAGTTCCCAGAAGTCCTACGACTACATGACCAAGCTGAACTATCTGTTTCGCGACACACGCTTCTTCCTCATCAAGTCCAACAACAGCGACAATGTGCAGCTGTCCAAGAACAAGAGCGTCTGGGCCACGCTGCCCCAGAACGATGCCAATCTTAACCAGGCCTTCAAGGAGGCGCGCAATGTGCTGCTCATATTCTCTGTCAACGAAAGCGGTAAGCTAGACAGGCCTGTGCAGTAGAGGATCCTACGCTATCTTAGCCACTTTCTAATCTCTCTCCCTCTTCTCCCTTCTCCGCTTTCCTCAGGCAAGTTCGCTGGCTTCGCACGCATGGCGGCGCCATCGCGTCGGGATATACCGCAGGTGGCCTGGGTGCTGCCGCCGAGCATATCGTCGAAGGCGCTGGGCGGTGTCATCGAGCTGGATTGGATTTGTCGCAAGGAACTGTCGTTCAACGCCACCTTGCATCTGCACAACACGTGGAACGAGGGCAAGCCGGTGAAGATCGGGCGAGATGGTCAGGAAATTGAGCCCAAGATTGGCGCCGAGCTGTGCCGCCTCTTTCCGGAGGATGAACAGATTGAGTTGACGCCCATCCTGCGGAAGTCAAAGGAAACAGCGCGAGTGATGCGCGAGAAGGGCATCCATGTCATCTACAAGGCACCGCGCAGTCTCTCGTCGCGTGGTCATGGCGGAGGACGCGGCAACAGTCAGCTGGGACCGATGCGACATCGGCGCAACTATGGCGGCCATGGAGGGCCACCACATCATCATCAGCGACCTTATCGGCATCATCACCATCATCATCATGGCATGGGAATGGGGGGCATGTCTGGCAATGGAGGAGGAGGCGGTGGAGGCGGAGGATTCAAGCGCAACGGTTCGCCATATCGTCAGATGTCCGGTGGTGGCTCCGCTGCCTCCGGTGAGATGGGCATGCCCTCGTGGGAGCGCTACATGTCCTCGGCCGCTGCTGCGGAGGCATATGTCGCGGACTACATACGCAATATGCACGGCCAGCTGCCGCCATTGCCGTTCGTGCCGCCCTTCGGACAGATGCCCTTGCCAGCGGCTGCAGGCGGAGCAGGAGCCAACACATTGCCACCGGGAGCACCAGCATCGATGTACGAGCAACTACCACCGCCGGTTAGGTATTACGATGGACCAGGAGCACCACCGCTACCGGACTATCCGCCGCCACAGCCGATGCGACCACCACCGCCGGGTTTCGACAAGGCACCCAGCTACGAGGACTTTGCGGCCTGGAAGAACGCCGGTCTGCCCACAGTCGCTGCGCCACCTGGATTCCCAGTGTACGCCGCCAATGGCGGTGGCAATGGCAATGCAGCTGGCGGCGGCGGAGGCGGTGGCCCTGTGGGCGGTGCCAGCGGCGTGCCCAGCCTCAGCACAGGACAGCGCGAGAACAACAACAGCTCCGTGGGCGGTCGACGACGCGAATATGGTGGTAATGGAGGCAATCGCAGCGGAGGATCTTCGCGACAATTTCGTGGCGATCGCGGTGGAGGTGGCGGCAACGGTGGCCAACGCAGCTATCGGGACGCCAGGCGGTAAAGTGTGTCCGTCGTATTGAGTATTGTTTAACAACGAGTAATCGGAAAAGTGCGTGAAATTCCTCCTCCATTGATTGATGCATGGAAAAGTGTCGCGTGTGAAAAGAAGAAAATTCTAAACGTAATCTAAGTGAGCAGCGGGAAAATGTTGGAACCACACACACACCTCCCACACACAAACACACCCACCCAAACAAACACACACACACAAAGACCCCTTGAGCGCCGCATTAACTCGCATCGTATCGTTGATAACGATCCGTATCCAACAATCGTATGAACAGCTCGGCTCTTATACACAACACTCCAACTCTCTCTCTGTCTCTTTCTCTCTCTCACTCTCTCGCTGTCTATATATCTTTTGCTTAGCTAATTGTCATGCAAAAGTTCTATTTAATATAAAAAAAAACAAAAAAAAACTTACAAAATAAGCAAATTACATAAAGAAAATCAGCTAATCAATATAAATATATTAATCGAAAAAAAAATACAGAAAAGAGAGAAAAAAATACATATACCAAGCACAAATGTGAACTTTATTTAAGAGACGATACAACAACAACAACCTGTACAACAAACAGCACAACAACAAGAACGTACCAAGAACGTTTTAACCCAAACAAAGTTCAAAAGAAAAGAAAAGAAAAGAAAGAAATCGAAAGCAGTGATGTGATGTGTTAATTGTGCGTGTGCTTCCCCTGTGCTTTCCCCCCGCCACACGAGAGTTGGACGTTTTTTGGAAATATTCAAATAGAATTAGAATGAAACATCATCGTCGTCCCCTGAAAGCCCTCAAAAGAGTTAAAGCAGACAGCACTCGTTATTATAAAATCAAATTCAATTTAAGAATAACCGTAACCGTAACCAGAACCGACTGAACCGCCCCCACTCACTCATGATTAGCAAGACTAATGCAAAATTTTCAACCTCAAGAAAGAAATCAAGAAAAGCAAAAAAAGAGAGAGCAAGTTGCAGATCTTGTGGCAAGTATAAGAACTCCCCGATTCAATTGGAAGAAGGAATTGTGATATATTAGAAATCTGTGATATTTTAGAGTCTTTCGGCTCTCAAAGCAACGATATAATACTTGACTCTTCTAAACATTTCGGTCCATTTCGACTTCAACTTACCCGTTTCTCACAACTGCAACTGCAATCAAGGACTGCTCTTCTCTCCAACGAACAAGGCCTAAAGACTGCCCGACACACTTGAAGACTTTGACAATTTCGGACAGTGTTAGGAACGTTATTTTTTTCGTTTTCTGCTCTTTTTCTTTGCAGATACAATGGATGTGTGTGGCAGAAGACTGAAGACTGAGTTCCTTATTTGTGGATTGGATTTTGTGAACTAGTCTATTAAAAGAAAAACTTCACAATGGAAAAATAAACAAAATAACAAAATTACAATGTGTTTTCTTTTTACTCAATTCAGATGTCAATTTGGTTGTTAAAATTGGCTCAGCTCTATAATAAAATACAAACATTTTTAAGCAAATTTAAATGATCTCATCACTTAAAAAATAAAATAATATAATAACAAATTTAAATGAGAGAAACGATAAAAATAAAATGCGTTAATTAAGAATAAATGAAATGGATAAATAAGTACAATAAATAAACGAAAAGAGGTTTCGTTTAAATTAAATTAATTATTTTTAATGAATTAAATGTTATTAAAAATTAAAAACGGATTATTAAGGAATATGTAGAGCAAGTAAAACCTTAAAAGTAAAGTTATTTTATTTAATGTATTTATTTCAAAGGAAACATTTTTATTTTATTCAAATTTTACATTGAATTTTAAATAAATTTTAATATTAATAAGTTAGTTTCGTACAATTATTTAAATCAAAGTAACAGTTTTCGTTTATTCCTTTCCTGTAACGACAATATAATTACACCAAATTTAGGTTATTTTCGCGGCAATTCATCTGGCCACACTGCGTGTTGCCAATATGATTTATTGTTGTGCAGCAGGCAAACAAAAACAATGAATTTTTTTTTAATTTGGTATATAATGTAATAATTCATTTATGTATACAAGATCAACGTATGTAAATGTAGGTAATTATTCTCTCTTCCCGCCCGCACTCTACATGCAACGCGCGGCCTCTTTTTGCCGTTCCGTTTTGTGCTTGTCATTCGTGCACCCACTTCAGCCCTCGACCCTCAGCCACTGTTACTGTTGCTGCTGCTGTAAACATGTAAACATAACCCAACTTCTTAGGCCGAACAATACATGACGTGTGCGAGCCTGTGTTGGTGTACGTGCATGTGTATGCGTGCATGCGTATGTGTGTGTGTGTGTGCGCATTTGTGTGTGCCATGTAGCTTGCCATGTAGCGGGCAGCTACATGACAAATGCCGCGGGGTGCACTCACTTCAAACTGATTGAAGTTAATAATTCTTATTTTGATGGGAGTTTAAAAAGATTATTAAATGATTTATCAGTTGACTGACTAAAAGGGGAAATTATATTAGAATATTTTAGATTTTGATGAGTTTGGTACTGCCTGCTGGAGTCTCCCCATGTATACTGGTGTACATGGCAGACATTCTAGCCTACATGGCAAACCACAAACTGGTTCTTGGGCAAGGGCGGCTGCTGGCATGGGCACTCTATAAATAGAAGCAGGCCTCCCCCAACAACAACAACAGCGAGAGCAACAAACACCTGTTTATATTTAGGTCTAGAGAAAGTAAAAGCTTCGATTCGATTTTAGTAGTAGTTTTTCATTATATTTATTTGAGTTTTTCCTTTATCAATAAATTTAGAAATGTGTGTTCGGCATGTTTTCATATTTTCTGTTTATGTTTAATGAATTAGTTAGTTTATTTATTTATTTACAGTGGCCGCAACAGCTGCAGTAGTTGCAGCGGGGGCATTGCGGGGGGAGGTGGCTCTGAGGAGCCCATGTGCTATGGGTCAATCTTGCGTATTTTAAGGCTCCCACTCGACACACGGTTGGATAGAAGCGTTGTGGAGGAGGCCACACTACTGCTGTTAAGGCTGTTGGGTGTGCTCACTAGCTGTGGCATCAGTGGCACGCCGTTGCTGCTGCTCTCGCCTCCATTGGTGGTGCAGGGGGTGTTTGGCGAGGAGGCACCGACACCGTTTTGCAGGCGACGCTTCAGTACAAAGCGACGACCTGTCATCACATTGGTGGTGCCACCGCTGTTCGTTGTGGTTGTGGTCACAGTGGGTGTGCCTCCTGCCTTTGCTGCCGTCGCTGTCGTTGTCTGTTGCAGTTCCTCGGCCGTAGGATCTACTTCCATCTCAGTGTTGGCGCTGTCATCATGCTGTGGGAGGAGAAGGAAGTTGAGATTGCTTTCAATTGCTTGCCAGACTCGTTGCTTACCACATCGCTTGTGTGCTCCTCCTCGTCGTGCCCGTCTTCCTCCTCAAACTCGGCGCTCTCCGCCTCCTCGGGGTACTCCACCAGCTGCCCGTTGAGTGTGGGAAACTCGATGACCGGCAGAATGAGACGCGACTGATGTGCATTGTTCTCGTCCATCAGTTGCTGTATGAGCTGCGCAATATCCTCGCGTTTCTTGGTCACTGTGAGGAAGTCAAACCAATTTGTTAGCTGCTTAATAGGCAGCCTGTAATCCTTGATGGGCTCCTTGAAGAACTGCTCGACATACTGCAACAGATAGAGGCCGCAGTCGGTGAAGTTGTTCTGCTGCGGCACCTTGACGCAATGACCCGGCATGTTGTCCTTGTTAAAGACGTGCGCCTGCGCATCTGGCTTCTTAATCTTGTACTCGCATGTCAGATAATCTCGCAGTGTGGCCACCACGCGACTCCTTGAAGCGCCCGCCAATGAGTCGAAGATGAGGATCAACGGTTGCTTCACTGCAGGCACATCATCATTGGTCACCCGTGCGGGTCCAGCACTTACTGCAGGTGTTGCCGCCGCTGGCGTTGCCGATGAGGCGGATGGTGTTGATGCAGCTGCATCTTTATTGGTAGGTGGATTCGAGTTTTCACTATCCTCTGAGGCCATGTCACTCTCATCGCCTTCGGCCTCATCGCGTTCGCTCTCGTCGTCGGCAATGCGGCAAATCTCACTGGGCATCGTTGGCAGTGTCACCGATTCGCGCTTGGATAATGGTGTGATCGTGGTATTGCCAATCTGCAGTGATACCTTCTTGCCACGAGGGCGCTTCAGTTGCTGCGGCTCAACGGGTTGATTGGTGTCGTACGTAACGGGGCCCTTCAGGCAGGGGAAGCAGATGATGGCCAAGAACCAATGGGATTGCTCATTAATAGGCACTATGATAAAGTCCTTGTCAAATATATCAACAAGTTTTGTCCACTTCTGGACACGTGCATGACGCTTCTGTGCCGCCGTCTGCTTCATATCCGCCGGACGGGTGAGAGTCGTCAAACGTTTGTAAAAGAAAGTACTAAAAATATGTGTGCGTTCTCGCTGTGCCTCCGGTATAAGCGTGTTGCGCAGCCAGAGCAGATAAAAATCAATGATGATGTCATTCAAATACGACTCCTTGGTGAGGCAGACATAATCCTCCATGCGGATGCACAGACCCCCAGTGCCCTTGGGCGGATACATAAGCAGACTGATTTGCTCATCGGGACGCAGTTGGCGCGGTGCCATCTGGCTGGGCTTGTCCAGCGCCTTGCGATCCGAGTCAGCAATGCGTTCATGAATCTCTGCCGCATCACGTGCTGAGATTTCATCCACAGACGTGAACATGGACTTGATGGTCTCTCGCGCTGCAAAGCTGATGGTATCAAAGTGCAAGATCAAGCGACGCTCGTGTACACTTCCATGCCACTTAATGCCAGACTCTGGAGAGGATTAAAGAATATATAAGACATTGTAGGGCAACAGTATCAGTGGCGCTACTCACGTTCGTTGGGCGGATCATCGGGCAGTTTGAGCTGTGCCTTCACATACTGTGCGCATGTCTTCAGCATGTAGAGCGTGACCAGTGGCTGTGCCTGTTCCGAGCTGCCAAAGTGTGCAATCACCTTGATCACCTCCCGTTTGTAGATGTTCAACACAAACTTCTCATCTTTATCCTCGAGTACACCAGCAATGCGAACGCCCTTGGAGGTGAAGGTAACCTGCAGTGGTACAGGGTACTTGTTAGTCACGAGTACCATAGAATATATTTCAATGTAATCACTTACCGGCTCAGTTGTCTGGAAACGATAAGGCATCAGCCGCAGACACTTGCAGGTAAGTTCGGTGGTAAAGGATTCGCCTTCAGAGCTATCAGACTGATCCGTAACATCGCCACGCACAAAGTCTGCAATTTTATTAAGATATGATAATTCATTTAATAATGCAGTTACAACAATTTCGTTCGTTTTAACACATGTGCCGTGGCGCCTCTTAACTGCACAACGAATTGCTTCACTGGCCCTGGCCACATTTTTTCACACATTCCCTTTGCTGTTGTTTTATCACTGCTTACCATCGTCATCCATTTTAATATGAATATTTAAATATTAAAATGTTAATAGCACCTAGCACATATTAATTTACAAACAAATATGTATTTAATATGCACCAAAATGTTGCAATTTGTCTTTACGTTTCTCTGCTTCTTCGCATGGGCACGAAAAATGGCGTGGTGTTTGAAGCGCCCTCTGTTGCCTACGTAGGTAACTACCATACTAATTGCGGCATTGCCAACAGCAAATTTCGATACACATGCATCTGTGGTAACAGCTTCAGGGATGCCGTAAATAATAATCACAGTGATTTCTTGTCACTTGTGCGAATCACAACATTCAGTGAAGATGATAAATTAATTTAACCTTAACTAAAGGAAATCGATAAACTCCCTTACCTTTATAGAATACCTCCTCATCCAGCTCTGGCAATGATTGTTCACAGGCAAAAGCAGCGGGCAATTGTTGATTAACAATTCCATTTGCATTGCGTTTGGCAGAATTGGCAGAAAACTGTAAAATATATAAAATAAATATATATTGTGGTTATCGACGGGACATTGTTACACTTACGTTGCTTCCATCGGCATTGGAGTCATCCTGGTCAGCCTCATCCTCACTGCTCAGCAGCACCACAGGATCCACATCGGCAACTCGTCGCCCGCTGCGCGTGCGTCCTCCACGTATCGCCATGCCCCTGCCCCGCATGTTGGCCGTGGAGTAATTGGCAGATCCAACCTGCTTGTTCAGCCGTGCAATCTCACGTTTCTTGTCAGCCACCGTGACCAGTTCACCAGCTGATGACACCGACGCAGCAGAGGAAGCATTCGCAGTCTTGGTTGGATAAGATTTTCGCTTGGGCGGCTCCGGGAAGACACGTTTGCAACGCTCGCACTTGGCATGATCCAAGCCCGTGAAGCCGCACAGATGGCAGACAGCATAGAAGCCATCGATTAACTTGGGACCCTCCGTCGTTGTGGCAGCTGCAGCTGGAGATGCGGTGCCAGCGACTGCATCTCGTTTCACAGGCTCCGAACCTGTTGCACCTCCACTGCTGCTGTTGCTGCTACTCGAGGGTTGACTATAGGCGGGTGTAGTTGTTGTTGCTGATGTTGCAGGTGCCGCTGCAGGTGCTGCTGCAGATGTGCCAGCTGCCGCGGCCGCCGCTGCTGCTGCTGCGGCATTCTCCTGCTGCCGCGTTATTTGAAGACTCTCCTCGGCACGCGAAATAAGTTCGCTGGCAGATTCGTTGACTGAGAAACCGACCGTGACCACAAAGTCCACATTGGCACCGCGATGCTCAACACATTGAATGGTTGTGGTATTGTCGAAAGGCACGCTGACCTGCTCCAGCAGATCCTGCACGGTGCACGACTCACGTGGCAGTGTGAATGTAATGAGACGCTGCTCCCCCGAGGCGAGTATCACCAGCATTTTGGCGCTGTTCCGATCCCGATCCGCAATAGGTTGCCCGGCACGATTGTTGAGCACATGCTGCGAGTGGATCTCGTAGTTGTTGTGCGATGTCTGCTGCACTGAGGACACTTGAGGTGGCGTTGCCACCGTGGGCTGCACTCGCTGCACTGGCGGAGGCTGCTGCAAAATACGTGTTCCGGCCACTGTGGTGCCTGGATTGCCCTGAGGTTGCTGCTGTTGTTGTTGCTGCTGCTGTGGCATCTGTTGCGCCAGCTTGGGCACAGTTCGCACTAGAGTGCCAGGTGCTGCTTGCCGCATGGGGGAGAGTCCTGCAGTTGCTGGTGGTGCTGGGGAGCCGGAAATGGTCTGACGCTTCTTAAACTCCGCGAGAGTCATGCTAGCTCCACTGGGTGTACGCACCCCTGGTTGCACCGGTTGCTGCTGCTGCACCTGTTGTTGCGGATGTGGTTGCTGCTGTTGTTGCTGCTGCTGTTGATCATCTTCACTGCCACTTGTGGTTGCCGATCCCGGCGGCTGGTAGTATGTGGTTAATGTTGTGTTCCCCGCTGCTGGCTGCATCTGTATGGGACTGTTGCCGGCGACAGGCTTCTGCTGCTGATCCTTCTTTACCACTGCCGCCTGTATACGCTCCTCCAGATCGAGTCCCATCGTGCTGGTGCTGGGCACTGCTGCTTGAAGTGTTGCGGGAACAGGAGTCGCTGCGCGATAACGAATCGGCTGTTGACGCATCAACACCATCTGCTGGTGTTGCTGCTGCTGCTGTTGTGGATTGCCTGGAGGTGCCTCGGTGACCACTTGACGATAGATATGCCTCGGTTGCATCTGCTGTCCTGGCGCTGTCATAGTCGGCTGTCCCAGATTGGTGATAGTTAGCTGCTTGGTCATCTGCGTCTGGGTCAAGATCTGCATAGTCTGACCATCCCCTGCGGTGCTTGTCTGCAGCACCAGCTGGGTGCGAGTGGGTCGCACGCCCTGTGGACGCACAGTCCTTACAATACTTCCGGCTCCTTGTACTCCACCTCCACGTGGCCTTACTTGACGCACTATGGTGGGCGTTACCATAGGTCGAGTGATCACAGTTCCAGTCGCTTGTCTGGCGATGACAGCAGCTCCTCGTGGCGCCTTGGCACGGAAGGAGGAACGCACTAGCTGTGCTCCTGTCGCTGTGGCCACCAGCTGAGGCTGCTGCACCTGTACCTGTTGTTGCTGCTGTTGTTGTGGTTGCTGCTGCTGCTGTGGTTGCTGCTGCTGTTGCAATGGAGGCTTTTGCATCTGCACCTGCTGGTAGACTACATTACCCGCTTGCTGAGGCACCACGCGAGTCTGAACTAGATGTGGAGTTTGTCCCTGTAGCTGAAGTTGTTGATGCTGCTGCTGCACGTGTTGCTGCAGCACGTGCTGCTGCTGCTGTGGCGATGAAGTGTATACCACGCGATTGTTGTACGAGTGTATGTTGATACCCTGCTGCTGTAGGGCCGTGCCCTGGCGCATAATAAGTTCCTGATGCTGCGGCGCCTGTATTAACACCTGCTGCCCCGTCGGTTGTTGCACTATCACGTGCGTGTTGTTGAGCATCTATAGGTAAGGGAATTGGAAACCACTTAGTATACACACACACATACACGATTATCACAGATACAGTGGGCAGGTTTGAGAAAATAAATACAAATAGTTTGCTATATAAAGCTAGACGCTGGGGGAAAGGAAGGATTGTGGGGAAACCTGTCACTACATAACGCCTACTAGAGGTTCCCAGTTCATGTCAAATTTGGATTATCATTATTAGTCGATAAAGTGAGGACAGTGGCCACAGAGAGCTAGACATGGATTATCATAATATTTAAAATATCATAGAATGGGCAAAGAATTAACCATGAGGGAGTTTTAAAATGTCTATCACTCAGTAGGAAGTCTTTCAACACAATAAACAATAATACATTGTTAAGAAGAAGCCTTATTGCTCATATTCATTTCATGAATTGCGCTTAAAGTGTGTTTATAAACACCGAATAAATTTATTCACTTACACACACGAAAGCTGACTTTGAATTTATATGCAATACATTAAATGGTATCAATTAGAGCTAGAGAAAAATCGATTTTTGTTGAGGTTTTTCATATGAAACATCGTTGTTTATCGATGTAAAATCGATGTTTCTTCAGTACTAGAATCAATGCCTATTTTAATTAAAGAAAGTTCCTTAGCCCTGTATAAAGTAAGCTCTGACAATGTAATTTTATTTATTCCTCTATTTGGCATACACGTATTTACAGTTTACGGTACTACTTTGCCTCCTTCTCCAACACTAACTTCCCTCCACTCTTTTCTTTTATCAGCACTAGATCTGGAGCTGAAGAAGAGACACTCTTCATTAATGCGTACATTGTCTTACATATATTCAATAGAAAAGATTGTAATCTTTTAACATTTTACCTATATATCTAAATAGATTTTCCCGATAGAGAGTTTACATTTGGATAAATAAACTCTCGTCTATAAAATGTCAAGCGAGTCTCTATTAAAAATGCAAGTTTTCTTTGTCAGTATGATTTTACATAATCACAGCCGATAAGCAGTTCTATATTATCAAGAACAGCTGTATCACGAAAAGTGAGTGGAACATGAAAGCTTTTGCAGTTGCCAAAGTTCTTCTAGAGAGTACTTATGTCTTTGTTGGGTTGCTTGCTTGTTTGGGGTTTCTTGCTAGGTTGGGGTTTCTTGAGGGATACTTACGCCTATCTGGCGCTGCTGCTGCGTCGTGGTCATGCGGTAGACAATCTGCTGATGCTGCTGCGGCTGCTGGGGCTGTTGAGTGGGTGAGGCTTGCAGCTGCAACGTTTGTTGTGGATGCGGCGGGGTTTGTAGCAACGGTTGCTGTTGTTGAGGTTGGGCCTGAACTAATGCGGTTGTTTGCTGTTGATAGGCACGATGCTGCTGTTGTTGATACTGTTGCTGCTGTTGTTGCAGCACTTGCTGCTGCTGTTGTTGCTGCTTCTTCTGCTGTTCTTGTTGTTGTTGTTGCAGTTGCTGCATCGATGTGTGCTGCACAATTGTATTCGGCTGCAGCACCTGATCCGACGTATAATAGATTTGCTGTGTATGCTGAATGGCGGGTTGTTGTTGTACATATTGTTGCTGCTGCTGTTGCTCAAGATGCTGCAGTTGCTGCTGCTGTTGCACTTCCTGATGCTGTTGCTGCGCCTGTTGGTAGTGAACCTGCTGATGCTGATGATGCATGACAACTTGCTGCTGTTGTTGTTGCTGCTGTTGCTGCACCACCTCCTGTTGTTGCTGCTGCTGTTGCTGTTGCAAGTCGGGGCCTATAATGTAGTGACTGGCTGTGGGCGCCTGCTGTGGCTGTTGATACTGCGCGGGTGCTGCTGTCTGGTAGACAACTTGCTGATCATTAAAAACCAATTGTTGATCGTCCTGCAGCACGAGAGACTGTGGGAAATAATCAAGAAAAATAATTAGATCAAGTATTGTTGTTGTTGTTACCGCATGCCATCACTTACGCCAACTTCATCGTGCGGTACTTGCACCACCTGCAGGTCCGAATAAACTGGCTTCATATCCATATCCTCAATGGGTACTATATATTGTTCCATGGTAGGTGCTGTAACGGGATTACAAATTGCAGTTAGTTAGTATTACACCATGCCTCAATTTTGTTCGTCTCATTGGGTGCGTGTGCGTCTGTGACGTCACATGCCCCGTTAGGCAGCAGCGCAATTTTCCTTTTCGCATTGTATCTTTTACCTTTCTGGGCCTTGGTCAATTGTTGTTGTTGGTGTTACGCCTTGCAACTTAAGATACAAAACACACACAGCTGCACTTGCACTTCAATTTCAAATCATTTTCCTTCTCTTATTTATTTATGGTAAAATCAGCCACAGCATTAAATAATGCTTGGGTTTCTATGAAAATTCGCTTTCTTTAACAAACACCAAAGCGACGAGGCAGAATCAAATATGGCGTTTATTTGAAGCTGGCAATACTCGGGCAAACAAGCGTGAATGGCGCCCTCTTGCGGCTTTTCGACCAACAGCTGTTTACAAACATTTTGCAGTGTTGCGTTTTGCTCTGCACTTTTATCGGTGTTTGCCCCTGGTCCGTTTTCGTCTAATATGAAGTGGTACCTCTATTTGACATGTAGGGCACTGAGTGAATTTTGAGGTACCACTAAACGCCTGCAAGCCACTTATCACTGGAGTTTTCTTAATTTTCACACATTTCTTAACTAATCGCGAATGCGACATCTTTTCCTTCTTAAACCACATGATCCACATATTTTAGTTTTGCCAATGCAATCGCAGTTTTATTGTTTTAGCTACTATTTATCGACAGTTTGAACAATTTGTGCAGCGCGAAAGGAGCGCGCAGCTCTTGCGAATTATTTTGAAGAGGAAGATGAAGCAACAACACACAACGAAGTAGTGTGGTGTAAATAAGCACTAAGTATGAGAAATAAGTTGGCAGGTCTATTCATTTAAATTCGTACTTAAGAACTAATAAGAAAATATTATTTCAACATTGCGCATGCATTATAAGTATATATTTAATTATCACTGCCAATAAGGCTTATGTTCCTTATTTGCTTTAGTCATTTTTGTACTGAAAAATGTAAAGTTTTTCACCACAAAGAGAGAGGAAGTGCTGGTCAAATTTAGTGTTTTCTTATCCTAAAATAGTTGTCAACTTCTGCTTGTGACGTCACATGCAGTTTGTTTTTCTTCAGTGTTCGGTGAATCATACACAAAGAAATTAGTTGCAGTAAATTTAAATTAGTGGACTAAGCTACAGGTGTAACCATGTTCTCGAGTGGTCCCAACTACAACAAGCTAAAGACAAACCTGCGCCTAGCGCAGAACCGTCTCAAGCTGCTGGAGAAGAAGAAGGCGGAGTTGACGCAGAAGTCACGCAAGGAAATCGCAGACTACCTCGCCTTAGGCAAAACGGAACGTGCACGCATCCGTGTGGAGCATATTATACGGTAAGTTACCATATAGACTGGTCAGACAGTGCAGTGACAAGCCCGGATTACTTTCTAGTGAGGATTACCTGGTGGAGGCCATGGAAATCGTGGAGATGTACTGCGATTTGTTGCTTGCTCGCTTCGGGCTCATCCAGCAGATGAAGGAACTGGACGCGGGCATAGCCGAGCCTGTCTCTAGTTTGGTGTGGGTCTGCCCACGCTTGCAGAGTGACATTGGGGAGTTGAAAGTCATTTCGGACATATTCATTACCAAGTATGGACCGCAGTTCGCGGAGCACTCACGCACTGCCACCGGGGAGCATTACGTGTCTGAGAAGCTGATGCACAAGCTGACGCTGCAGGCGCCGCCCAAGCTGCTGGTGGAGAACTATTTGATTGCCATTGCCAAGAACTACAACATCGAGTACGAGCCCGATCCGCAGGTCATGCAGGAGGCTTCTCAGCCCGATCAGCAGCAGCAGGCACATCTGATTGATCTGTCGGATCGCAATAATCTCAGTGGCGGCGCAGCTGCCCCAGCTCCCCAAATGGGCTTCATCGGCTATCCGGCAATGCCACAGCTGCCGGACATGCCAGCTCCACCGGTGACTAAACCATTTAACTATCCTCCCTTTGGAGGGGGTGGAGGTGGTGGAGGTAGCGCAGCAGGCGCCTGTGCTGCTCCGCCGCCAGCAGTTCAACCGACGCCGCCGCCACCATTTGCCTACAATATACCGCCCAATCAGAGCAAGTGCGCCGAGGAGAAGGATCTGAATACGAATTTCATCAATGTAAGTTGCAAATCGTTTAGTTTTTGAGCTTCTGCTAGAGAGTTGGCGCTGTAATTTGCATGTCTCCGCATGATTGTGCTTCCCTCCCGTCGATTGCAGCACGAGACTAGCCGTGACACTGACGAGCCAGCTCCAGGCTCAGGCAGTCCGGATGAGAATATCTTGGTAGGTTTGTCCCACGTGTAGTAGCCCTAAAAAGACTAACTTGCTGTTTGTTTCCCCCCCTCTAACTTGCATCGTTCACGTTCTCTATTCTCCCTCTTGACGTCACATTGTGCGTGTAAGTGTAGTCCAAGCCATGAGTCACAGTCGTCGTGTCAGCCTATCTCCGCTTCCTCCTGCTATCGCTGCTTATAATTTATCTATTTTGCAACATTTATTATTATTATTATAATTTTTATTTCGCTAACAGCGCCCTCCCAACCCGCACTATGATCCGCCGCCACGTTACTCTTCGATTAATCCCGTTAACTTGCAGGTCAGCTTGACGCACTTCACCTAAGACCAAGACACGCTACCTTTAGACTTCATTTCTGTTTTTCCTGCCATATTAATGCACTACCTTCTCCCTCCGCAGAATGCCAACAAACCCAAACCACAACCACGTTCGAAGCTGCCCCCACCAGCTGCTGGACCCGCACACCCGAGTGCGCCGCCAGAGCTGGACTTTCCCTCGCTGCCGAATGTGCCCAGTGACTTGCCCGATGTGCCCCAAGGCGGCGGCGGAGCAGCTGGCAAACGTGACGACGACGATGAGATTGATTTCGATGAGCTGTCGCGGCGTTTCGAGAACCTCAAGAAGCGCAAGTGATGAGCAACATCTTCCTCTACTCTTCATGCATTCACTACTCTGTTAATCAATTATGATTTATATTAAACATATATCCAGTTAATCAAAAACTCTAGAAGAGATTCTTTCTCGAGCAGTTCCAAGTGTCCCTTGCCCAAGAGATGAACAACATCCTGCTCTACTCTTTATGCATTCACTACTCTGTTAATCAATTATGATTTATATTAAATATATATCCAGTTAATCACACACATATTTATGGTAGTCTAGAAGAGTTCGTCGCTCTCCACAACTTCCTTGAGTTCGAGCAGTTCCAAGAGTCCTTTGCCCTTTGTCTCGTTGCGCACCAGTTCGTCTATGACGCGATACTGTCCGGGATCGATGAGTAGAGTCAGATGCAGTGTGGATTCCTCCCATTCTTCGTGCTCCACGGAGTTGGCCAACTTGATGACAGACTCCTTCAGCTTTCCGCCTCCCTCTTTGCCGGCAAAGCTAACGCGCAACTTCATGCGCGAACGTTCTATGGGCAAATGCTCGCGCAGTGCTTTGATGGCCTCCAGTGTATTCTGTTTGGTGTTCTTGTTCATCTTGACGTTGAAATGTGCATCTTTGAGTGACTTCTCTATAATGGATGCAGGGTAGGGGCGGCGTGTTTCAGGATTCACGCAGAGAGCCGCCACGCTGTTCACTATGCTATTCAGCTGCGAGTCCAGCACGCTTTGGCGTTCCTTCTCGGACACCTGTAGCTCTCCCTTGCTGAGGATTTCCTTGCAGATTTCGGTCTCATCTTTTGCACCGAATGCCTTTTGCAACTCTTCCTTTTTGGCTGCCTGTCCCTTGGAGACATTTGTAAAGATTGTGTGTGTCTGGAGCACTTCGTCGATGTCCTTTTCGCTGCATGATGAAATTGAGTCGATCAGTAGTTGAGGAAGGTGTGCCTGATTGTCTGGGCTTACCTGTTGTTACGCCATGATAGCACCTTGTTTTTGTAGCAGGCAATCTCGAAGCGCTTTCCTGCCTTTTTAAGCCTCACAATGGCCACATTTGTAAGACGTATTTGATTTGTTGGTGTGAATATTTTGGACATGCTGATTTATTGTTGGTTGTGATTAGTGTGGCTGCAAAATGATAATGTGAAAATACCGATACCATAAATGTCAGAAAATACCGCATAACAATGTTGACTAACACATGGGTTGGGTGCAAGTTGGTGATTATTGAAGTTATTTGAATGTTTTGAACTTTATTTATGTTATTTTTTATTGCTGCTGCTCAGTATGCCTACATACGGCACTGGAAATTAAATAATTAATAATAAGAATACTAGCAAAATACCATTTTGCTGCAAAACAGTGTTCACAAACACACGGCTTCTTTGCTCGAAGTTTGTTTCTTTCACTGTACAGCACTGTTTGTAACGGCTCACTTGAAATAAATTGCGACTTATGTTTTTTTTGCTTTCGCTTTATTTACTGAATATACGCGTAAAACATAAATCTTTAACAATATTTGTTTACTTTTGATGCAACGATTTGGCTTCGATGTAATTGTGTGTGCCAACATGTGCGGCATAGGTCAGCCGTCGTGTTGCCAGACACAACAACAAAGCTGCGCTTTGGATTTGTTCATTATGCACTTGCGGGCTACGAAACTTAAAAATTAACCCCCTAACCAAATCAATATCATATCTCATTTAGTTATCATATCGTTCACAGATGCGGCGGTGGTGGCGGCGGCTCTGGACACTCGGACATTTCAGTTTCAGGCTCGCACGGACACGTCTCGTCGGTATCCATGCATCCCTCTTCCTCGCATATGCCAGCATGTGTGGACTCCGCCTCGGACACCTCCTCCTTGTAGCCCATGTAGGCAGTTGCACGCTGTTTGATTATCTCCTGGATAATGGCTGTCAATATCTCGCGAGAGTCCACAATGTGGCCCACTTCCTCGGCCACCTCAGCAGACAGCCACGGGCAGATCTCCTTCATGAGCAATTCCTTCTTGACAGCATCGCTGGCTGGCTCGATATTCTCCAGCACCTCGGGGACGAGGCTGGCAATGTGTCCTTGCAGCAGCTTGGCCGCTGTCACACTCTTCTGCATCTCAGCATCCAATTCCTTGGCGATGGCATCTTGGCGCCGGCGACGTTCCTTCTCAGCCTGCAAGCGCAACTCCTCGGCCTCCAGGCGACGCAGTTCGGCCAGCTCCGCTTCGCGTTGAGCCAGGAACCTGTAGGGTGAATAAATTCCTTTATATTTGATGTATATTTCAATGTTGCCATACTTACTCTTCCTGTTTGCGACGCAGTGCATCGAGCTCCATTTCGTGGGCAACCTCCAGCATGCTCTGCTCTATGCAGGCATCCACCAAGACATCAATAATCGGCTGAGCCTCTGCATCGAAGTGGAACAGCTCTCCTTCGCCAATTTCAGTGCCCACATCGACGCCCACCTTGGCGGGTATGTATGGCGGTGTCGGCGGCTTCTCCAGAAACAAATCGGTTTGCGTGTCTATCGAGAACTCTGGCGGACGCTGCACCAGCTTCTCCAAGTACTTCTCTGTCTGCATGTTCTCGTGCTTTCTGCCGTTCACCGGTGGCGGTGTTCCGAGCACGTTGCGTTGATTGCGGCACTGAACCATGCGCTTGCGGATCATATTGCGGCGTCGCAGCTCTGCAGCCTTATCGAACGGATCCACATCGGCCTGTACAACACACACAACACACAGCAAAGCGATTAGTCATGGGGTCAGGGTTGTCTGCTGTCCCGGTTCACACTACTTACAATCATAGCTGGCGAACTAAAGTTGCTGCCCTTTATGACGCGACGGTCGTACATCATGTTCATGTAGGGTTCCGGCGGCGGCACCACTGGCCTGTAATAGTTGCAGAAGCAGAAACAAAATTATAAGCGGCCAATTAGCAAACCTCGACCCAGTTGAGCTGGAAAACTCTTTTAGAAGACCCAAATCTGTTGCACACCCAAGGCGATAAAAATCAAATTTGTGCACTGCATCAACGCCCCCGTAACTCTTGACGTAGCTGGGTGGGCGTATCAAGTGTCAAGTCATCTCCGATTCGAATCAATTTCCGTTAAGTTCACTACACTTTTGGGTCAATGGGCAGAGAGGAGGAGCGACTGCACCATAAAAGGACCTCTTAAAGCACAAAGTTTAAAGCGACCTGAAGGAGCTACGCCAGTTGGTGCCCCTGGAGTGGTCAGTTATTTATGACTTGCTAATTTATATACACCTGTATATAGTATACATATGTAGATATGTGTGTGGCATGTACATATATAACATTGTCAGACATTGCACTCCTTTGGGTCCTTTGGGACTTTGGCTCTGGTGGAACCTGAACTCGTGACCTATGCAAATTTCTCAGTTTGTTGGCGCAGAAACTGGCCCACTAACAGGAAGTCACATTGAAGTTCCCAGCCAGGCAAATGTCTGGTCTGGTCTGGTCTGCCTTAGCTCTGTGTGTGTGTGTGTGTGTGCATGTGTGAAGAGCGGATGGAGTCTCTCTCTCTGGGTCGGGGTCCTGAAGTACAAAGCAATCAACCAAAGTGACGACTCAAAAAACGACTTAAAAGAGCGAGAAGTGTTTTGGAAATAGTTTTCTTTGCTTGAGAAATACACAATTCTAGATGGGAATTATTTTGCGGATAAAACGATTATATGGAGTATTATTTGTGGTATGGATTTCCAGTTGCTCTACGATTATATGGTGGTACTATATGTGGTGTAGGTTTGCAATTGGAAACAGGAGAATGATAATCAGAGGAGCCAATCAAGGTTTTTCCTCCCACTTATCCTTGTTAATTTGCAATGTAACTAATTCTAGGGCACCAATTGTAAAATATTTAGTTGAAAAGCGCATAATTGCCAAAGTCTGTACATATAATATTACGGTATAAGTTTTAAAGGGGAAATAATTCATAAATCAAATCTAATCTATCGGTAGAATCAATGAAACTATCGGAAAAGTCGATGAAAGTCACTAGATAGATATCATAGATCATAACGTAGATCTTAAGAATATCATAGATCACAGACTTAATAGACCATATCTATCATATGTCATAGATATTGATCACATACATATCTATGATATATGGATCATAGGTATCATTTATCTTAGATGTCATAAATCATAGATATCATATATCTTAGATGTCATTGATCATATATGTATATCATTGATCACGGATTTTACAGATTACAGATATCATATATCACAGATATCAAAGATAACAAATAGATCATAGAACATATATATAGATGTTAGATCATAGCTATCACAGATATCATAATTATCTTTCTATTAAAAACCTTGCTTAATACAAGTTGAAAACATTGCTATGACAAATGTGATCAGCTTTTATATATAGCTATATCTGTGGTCAGCCATTGGTATTCCCACAATTAACTAGCTAATGAAACGTAAACCATATCGAGGTCATATACAAATAAAAAACTCCATTCACTGCAAATGAGCGGACCGTCAGGCGTTTTTTCCATTTACCCCCATTTCCATTTACGAATATACGTCCTTCTTCTCCCCTTCCCCCTGGTCTTGTACACTGTGATTCGACAGTGCCATATGTAGAATGTCCTGCTGCCTTATATCACACTTGGCACCGCTGCGGACTGCGAGTTGGGGATCTCCTTCCTCGGTATTTAATGTAAAATTTCCGACGTTGTGGCGCGTTTATTTTTCTTTTCTTGCCTCTGCAAATCATGATTTAAATTATTTAAGAGCCAAGAGAAGCGAATTGTGTCCAGCGAAAGTACTGCCAACAGGGCGTGTTGCATGATAAATAGCGAAGTCGATGTCCTTCCTCAGAGTTGTGGAGAGGGGAAGGGGGGAGGTGTGGGGTAGCCGGTTCTATTATCGAACGGGCGCTGTATAAATTAATCAACGTCGAACTTTAAAATTCCAATAGAATTGAGAAACATTCGTAATTGAATTGTTGTTGACGCAGCAATCGATAAACGGTACGTGGACTGGACTTCACCGGACTGAGTGGGCCCCAAAATAAATACATACATACATACGTATATATACACACATTTATGGTAATATTTTTGATGGCGCTTGGCCCACTTTGGCATGAGGGGGTGGAGGAGGTTGCCGGGCCAGTTTGGCTGGGGCTATTTCCTTTTTATTACCTTTTGTCGCCGTTGTTGTTGCGTCGCTGCTGCAATTGCTGCTGGAACTGCGCCTTGGTTATGTGCAGGCCACCGGCCAGCGATTCTGTATCGGATTTGGAGGCCACTGCAGCAGCAGCAGCGGTGGCAGCAGCGACAGCGGCAGTGGCACGCACTCCTGCCTGCTGGCGGGTGGCAGCGCGATTCTCCTTATCGGCCACAGGGAGGCGACTCTCCTTGCTGGGCCTGCTGCTGCTGGGACTGGGACTAAAGTTGTTGTTGCTGTTGCTGTTGTTGTTGGCGGCATTGTAGTAGTTGTGCAAGATCATCGGATAGGAGGAGTAGGCATAGACATGGCGTCGCAGCATCGACGCCGGCAGCTGTTGCAGCTCTGACGGTGGCGGCAGAAAGATGCCCGTGGGCACAGTGGTCTCGAAGCGAGGACGGTCCATTTGGCGTGCTGCAGCCGCTAGCCAGGAGCCGTTGCTGTGTGCACTGCCGCCACTACCACCAACCGTAGCAGCACCACCAGCACCGCGACCGTAATTCTCTTCCGGCGCCAGGAAGCGTAGCTTCTGGCTCAGCTCATCGGCAAAGCTGCGTACCTCCTGTGTGCTGCGCGAGAAGAACGAGCGCGTCGTCAGTGGAGGCGGCGGATTGCTTGTGGCATTGTCTGCAGCAGCAGCAGCAGCAGCAGCAGCAGCGGGCTCACGGATCGTGGGACGCACTATGGCCTGATTGGGTTTCGATTCGTACTCTGCCTCCACGGAGTTGTGCAGCACGGAGAAGGCGTTGGTTACCACGTGATGGAAATTGTAGGGACTCTGATAGCGTTGCACGTTGTAGGATTGCTGCTGCAGGTTGCTGTTGTTGCTGTAGTTGTTGTAGTTGTTGCTGTTGCTGTTGCTGCTGCGTCCAGGTGCATAGGGATAGCTGCTGGCAAAGGAGAAGTTCTGTGCACGCGCCGGTCTATTGTTGTCAGGGAAGTGTTCTGGATTTATGTGCTGCTGGTTGGGGCTGCTGTTCGACTCTGGCATGGTACCTTAGGGATCACTGGAGGCGCAGGCGAAGCACATTTCCCACTGGCTCTCGGCAAAAATGAGCAGCGCTTACACTCACACACACACTCGAAAAAGTTAATCAATACTTTTTTTTTATTATGCTGCCCCTTTGTCCTTTCCGCAAGGAGCACTGGCAGCACCTGTACCGACCGCACTGTTCGACTGGCGAACGCCAAATGACCGCAGGCAATCGGCACCAGCAGCAACGAGGGCGGCTTCGGTCGTCCTGTCGGCCATCGTTGGTCAGTCGCTGCCAACAGCTGTGTGGCAGGGGGAGTAGGCTGGGGAAGGGAGTGGGGAGTCGGCGAACATAGCTAACAATTAACGAGGTACCTCGCCGTCGACTGTTGCCGCACACACACACACAATTGAAATGCCGCCAAATCCGCGTTACCCAGAAGTACTTTGCATGCCGCATTATGTATGCCAATAGTTGCCACCCCCTACACGCTTCCCCCCTCACTCCCTGCACCTTGCAGCTGGGTCGTGTTGCCAATTAAAAGTGTTTCCTGTCCTCTAACTCCAGTGACACCAGGCTGGCCTTGAATTTGGCAATGTCCCAAGCAACTATTCATGAGTATTTTGTAGGTGTTGCTTCAGAAGGGGCAGGGGGCAGAGGGCATGTGTCAAAAGGGCGCATTTCCTGCCAGATGACTTCACGCATTTCTCAGCTGACCAGGGGAGGGGCAGCTGTTCCTTGTTAGCTGGAAGTAATGTCAATTGCCAAGGTCAGCTCCGGGCAACGCCTTAAGCAGCTCCTGCGACACAGTCTTGACGTGTGTCGCTGATAAGCCGAATTAATGAATACTTCGGGTGCCTACATATCCAACTTTATTACTGGTAAATTAAAAGGAATGTGTGCGCCCCCTTACTGCACATGCTGGGCGTGGCAGCGTCGTAAAGTTCGAAGGTCAATTGCTGCTTTATGAGTCAATGCGTTGTCCGAGAAACACTATCAAGATGGTTGCATTTCAACACACTCGAAAGGAGATCTATAATAAGCTGGGTATCTACAAGGCTCGACTTATAATTAACCATGATATATGCAGAAAAACATATATGCTTTAACCTTCTATATCATTATAATATCATTGAAGGAAGCTCTTCACACGAAAATATATTTGAGGAATTGGAATTCATAGAACTGTTAAGGTATTGGACTTCATTAGGGCTTATCAAATTTTGGGGTATTCAATAATCCCATCCTTAAATTACGAGCCCTTATATTCATAGAACTGTTTACAAGAAAAGCAAGAATTGGAATTCGTAGAAGAACACACAATTAAGTATAAGAGAATTCATGGAGCCTTATAAAATTTGGGTATTCCATAATCCCATTATCCCTTATAACATTTGAGCTATTCAATAATGCCAACCTATTATACTATATCTTAATGAATTAATGTATCTTATGAATGTATATCATTACAGCGTGCTCTCTCCAACAAAACGTAGTTCAGGAATTGGAATTTAGAAAACTACCCAGAGAAGGATTAAGGACTTCATGGAGCCTTAAATAATCTGAGACAAGTCTTAAATTATCCCATTAGAATTCATAGCACTCTTCCCCCAGTTAAGGTATAGACATCCACGTAGCTTTATAAAATGTGTGCTAATCCATAATCCTATACCAATAACACGCAATTAATGTTGGTCAGCCTGGTACACGCACTTTACAGCCTGTTAAACGACCTTAGGATGACCCATTGCCGGCTTTGTGTCTTAATCGCAATGTTAAGTTGTCTATTTTTGCGACTTCACGACGACAAACTGCGTCAATTACAGTTTTAAGCACCTGACAAGCTACGATGCGTGCGTGGCCTGGTCAAAAGGGTACCTAGATACCGCTAGACCCCGCAGGACTGGCACGCGCCACCCACAATCCACGCAACCCACTCGCGTCGCTTGGTAATAATTCATTTACGCAATTTATGACTGGCTTCTTTTCTACACAACTTTCGTTTTCAGTTGTTGCTGTTGTGTACTCTTTTCTTTGGTCAGTGTGCCGGTAAAGCCGGCTACCTCGATTCATTGACCCCGCCAATAAAGGGGGTGCCCGGTACCCCTCACCCGCTTAATGTTGTGTAAACTTACTTGGGACAACCTTTGATTTTAATCGGTTTGGGTTGACTGGCCCACCAGAAGGCCTGTTTGCAGGGGGGCGCAGGACACGGACGGTCCTGCCACTTGAGCTGCATCTCTGTGACTTCCGTGCGTGTTACTCCAGTGCTGAGAAGGTCCAAGCCGCCAGGTCGCCTCTGCTGAAGGGACGCACGCTTCGGGATTGTCGGCATTGTCTTCTTCTTTGTTCACTTCTTTGTTTTTATGTATAATTTGTAGTTAATATACTATATAGTTACATCTAGTTCCGACTAAATTTAAGTGTACAAAAGTCTATAAACAGACACATTTTACAAGGCTTCACGATTGTGTTTCGTTCCCGCATTCGAGTAGGCACTTTTCAAATTGTTTCACTAAAAATAAAGAGGCTCCTATTAATATTTGAACTGTTGTTGTCTTTTTGTGCGTCGTTCTTTATGCTCGAGACTGCGTCGTATCCAAAATAAACAACAACGGCGGAATTTGTCGTGTTGTCATGGAAATCGATTGTCGGCATTGTTGCATTGTTTAACTGTTGTTGTCTTGTGGGGCCAAGGGATTAACAGGATGCCCCAGGAGGTGGAACATCTACAGATCCATAGAGATGATACTGGTTATAATTATTTATAGTGCTTGAATTCTCTTTAGGCACGAAGCTGTTTCGATAAAAATTTCATATATTTAAACGTTTATTTAATTAAATTAAATTCAATATAATTGAATTTATTGTTTATTAATTTATTATATCATATTTAATATAAATTTACAAAACAGGGGAATATACCTTTAAAAACGGACAGTAAAGAGTCAAAAAAGGCTAAAATTTAAGGCAACATAAGTTTGTTAATTTTAAGAATATGTTTTTTATCTTCTTTGGGACAAAAAAACAACAGATTTCAAATTGGGCTGACTACAATCTTATCACACTCGGATTGTATTCGCGATTTTGTTGTTATATTACTAACGCTAACTCTCCTGATACGAGGGTCGTTTGATAAGTCCGTGACTTTTTGTATTTGCCGCGCACCTGCTCTAAATACAACACTGCTCCTGTCAGCAGTTATCGATTAACAGCTGACTGTAAAATTTTGAGAAAGCTGCGTTTCTTAGTTTGCGTTTTATAGGCATTGAAAGCAGACGATCTCGTGAATTTTAACGAAAATGGAAAAAAGTGAATTTCGTGTGCTAATTAAGCATTATTTTTTGCGTAAAAAATCCATCACCGAAACCAAGGAAAGACTTGATAAATATTATGGGGACTCTGCACCATCAATTTCAATGGTTAAGAAATGGTTTACTGAGTTCCGTTGTGGTCGTACCAGTACAAGTGATGCCGAACGTTCAGGTCGCCCAAAAGAGGTCGTCATGCCAGAAATCGTCGACAAAATCCATGGAATGATATTGGATGATCGGAGAATGAAAGTGCGTGAGGTAGCTGAGGCTGTAGGCATCTCAACTGAACGGGTACATCACATTTTACATGAATATTTGGACATGAAAAAGCTTTCCGCGCGATGGGTGCCGCGATTGCTCACACACGACCATAAGCGCAACCGTGTGACCATTTCAAAGGAGTGTTTGGCGATGTTCAACCGCAATCCAAACGAATTTTTGCGCCGTTTCGTTACCGTAGACGAAACATGGATCCACCACACCACACCAGAGACCAAAGAACAATCAAGACAGTGGGTTTCTCCGGGTGAACGTGCACCAAAGAAGGCCAAGGTGGGTCTGTCGGCCAACAAGGTCATGGCCACAGTTTTTTGGGATGCACAAGGTATCATTCACATCGATTACCTTGAAAAGGGTAAAACGATCACCGGCGAATATTATTCAGAGCTTTTGGACAGATTCGATATTGATTTGAAGCAGAAACGACCGCATTTGGCGAAAAAAAAGTGCTGTTCCATCAGGACAATGCACGGGTGCACACGTGTGTAGTCAGCATGGCAAAATTTCATAAATTGGGCTACGAACTGCTACCCCATCCAGCATATTCTCCAGATTTAGCCCCCTGTGACTATTTTTTGTTTCCAAACATGAAGAAATGGCTCGGCGGTAAGAGATTCGGGTCAAATGAAGAGGTCATCACAGAAACAAACGACTATTTTGAGGGCCTTGAGAAAACCTATTATTTGGAAGGAATAAAAAAATTGGAAAAACGCTGGACTAAATGTATAGAGCTAAAAGGAGATTATGTTGAGAAATAAAACGCTTCTTTGACGAAAAAAATATATTTTATTCAAAAAGTCACGGACTTATCAAACGACCCTCGTATTTATTGGGTTTTTCTTGATTTTCGCCAATCTTTTGAAACAACTTTTGTATCAGTTTATTTTGTTTTAAAGTTAGTATAAAATTTAAATTTTAAATTAAGGAATTACTTCTCATTTTGAACTAAATTTTATAATCAAAACTAATCTAATTATAATCTAAATAATAATTAAAGTTTTAAATCGGCAGAAAAAGGCTGAACTGTCAACACTACAGGAAAATGTTATTAACAGCGCGGCTTCAAACAAGCACTGCTTGGCAAGCAGTTCAATTCCAGTTAAATTGCGCCGAGAATGAGTGGGCAAGCAGTTAACATTTACAAACGAACTGCTTTGTAGTTCACAATGGCTGGATTAACTGGCAAGCAGTCGAACGCAGTGCAATTCAGCGCTTAAATTTCTTTTCGATTTTCAATCCATTTAATTGATTTCTAGCTGCAATTCAATTAATTAGGCTCCCCCTTACGTAATATATTTCGTATATATTTCCAATATATTATAGTTTCAGCGTACACTTCTAATCAGATCGGCAACAGCGTTTTGTTAAAATGACACGGACTTCTTTCATTGTTTTGGCTACTCATTAACACGGCGCAGCCAGACTGAGTAACCTTTCTTTCCCATCTCTGCCGCTCTCATTGAGCAATGACTTGCCTGTCAACGATGACGTTTGGCTTTATGTCATGCAAGGAGTGGGGAAGGAGGGATGGAGGTCGAGGGTCACTTCGATGGGGGTGATAATTGGTGAGCGCGTGTGTCGCTGCTGTTCCTGGTGTCCTTTTGTGTTGTGTACCCCTTTGTCTGTGTTTGGCTGCCTAATAAGATCTGAGCCAGAGGGCCTAGCAAACATCAATAAGTGCCATGACGTTTGACATTTGCAGAGAGGTCTCTCAGCCCATTCCGTCTGCTGTCTTTTTGTTGTTGGCATTTGAAAGGTTAATGATGCCCACTCGACTCGGCCACACAGACGCTCAGCCCGGCGTCGTCTGTCGATAATCTTCGCCTGCAATTTCCACAACGTTTTGTGCTCGATCATTTGCACCGATACGAGTCCGAGCCCGAACCCGAACTGACGCGAGCCGAGCCGTGGTCGAGGCTGCCTTTCTGCGAAAGGGAATGTGTCCAACTGTGTTTGTTGTCAAACAAATCATTTACAGAGATCTTTGCTCTGTGTGTGTGTAGGTGTGAGCTGCAATTTTCCATGGAAAATCAAACTACTCGCACTCACTCGAGTTTTGATTAATTTATTGCCCCGTAAAGCATATTCGGGTAGCCAGGTAACGGTTGAGAACCATAAAAAACCTATTGAAAATTTCTACGGGTTGCTGCCTTATTTTTTTATGGGTCATTTTGCTGTCGCTCTGCTGGCGCCAAATAAATATATAAAATATATATTGAAAATAAATTACCAATTGGAAATAGATGTCATAAAATACTTTGACAACTAACTGTAAACATGAGTTGCACAAGTATTTCTATCGTTATTTATTTATGACTTGATTTAGATTTAGTATTTATGCATATTATTTATTAGTTACTTTTATTTATTAACTCTTTCAACAAATGAAAATTTGCGGTTTAAGTTGGGAAATTGCATTGGAAGAATCTCAGTACAGTTTGGAAATGAACTTTGCACTTTTTGCCCAGCAGCTTCTTTTTCTCGGTTGTGGGTTGCTTCTTTTTGGAGTAGAGAAAGAGAGAGAAGGAGATAGAAAGAAAAAGATAGAGGGAGAGAGAGAGAGAGTTGGAAAGTGGCATCGACAACGGGTTCGACTTAATTATGAGAAACGGCTCTGCATTCTAAGCCGGGCCCTGCCGCAAACATTCGCATCAATTATGCATACGCCAACGCAGTCGGCATGCGGCACACAGTTGCAGTGCCAAAGAGAGTGAGAGAGAGAGAGAGAGAAGCAGAGTGAGCGAGAGGGAGAGCTGTGCGCCTGCAGCAAGGACTGCTCCTTTTTGCCAGGCGAGCCAGAACAGTTTACCGCATGGCAAATTCGACGAATTTCCTGCGGTTTTCAAGCATTTCGGTTGGTTTGCTTGGCTTGGGTCACTTGCAACTTTGATTGCCAGTTAAGGGCGCCTCGAGGAGGGGCAGATAGGGGTAGACAGAGAGAGGAGGGTGGGAGGTACGGCTGACCGCAACAGCATTGGTCGAATTGAATTTATTGTAAATGGTAAAAGGATTTGAGCTGAGCTCAACTGGACAACAGTTTGTGCAACCAAATCGTTTGCAGCTGTGGGGCATTCATTCTCTGCCTCTTCCTCTTCTTCTTCCCTTTTCGATTCTGTGTTTCGTTTTTGAAAAACAGTTGTCTTTGGGGCCGGGCGAATCGAATCGAATCGTTAACATGGCACATCCGCATGTCAAAAATGTCGCACAAAAATCAAAAATGTCGCAGAGGGCCAGTCGAACAGGCGGACGGACTTGCAGACAGAGACAGAGAGAGAGAGAGTGAGCGAGACGTACCAGGAACCCGCGACGCGTTCGAGGCACTCGGCCCTCGGCCCAGACCCAGACCCAAGCAGCTCCAAGCACTGCTCCACGCCGCAAAGCAACGCAAAGCAAAGCGAACTCAATAGCAAATTAGCAATTCCGATGCGGCCATTTATATTGTTTATTCTTATTGTTGTTGTTGTTCGGTTGACGAACAGACGTTGGGGACGAACAGACGATCGCGTTTTTATTTTATTTCAGTTTCTATTTGCTTGTTTTCTGTTTCTGTTTCATTTTGTTTTTGTCAACGCAGTTTTTTATAAATTATTCCACTCTATAGTTTGCGGCGATCGATACTCTGTTATCAAGTCCCGACCCCAAACCTAACCTGAGCCCAACCAAACTCGAGCGCTAGCTTGATGCAAATTAGCAGCAGAGGCAGAGGCAGAGGCAGAGTCAGGGAGCAGCAGAGCAGACCAGCGGTGCCATTACAATGTCTAATGTCTGCACTGTCTAATCGACTGATTAGCTGGCAGATTGAAAGACTGCTAGAATAACTGATTGATCGATTGCCAGACTGACTGACTGACTGCTAGACTGACTGACTGATAGCTTTATTCATTTGGGCAGTCAATAATACCCGTACCCGAAATATTTCAGTCATGCAAACTGTCCCAAACAAACCTACAAAGTTTGCGTGCTTTGCATTTCTTATAGGCCAGCTTTGTTGCCATATAATCCAATATGCTTTGTCATTAACTGAAATTTGTTATGTTTATTACAATTGGAATAACTTCAAGAGAGAGAGAGAGAGAGAGCGATGAGAGGGAGTGTGAGACAGAGTGCACTCTCTATAAGGAGTCTCGGCGCCACTTGGGCACCGTTAGACGGCGCCATCAGCTGATACTGTTGTGGGATAAACATCTCCTGGTAGCTGACACTTTCACTCTCTCTTGTCCTGGCTGACTGTTTTTCCCAGAACTTGGCGAGGGGTTTTACCTGCCACTGCACGTGCAATTCCCTAGACACTTGTTCGGGCTCTTCTTGTTTTCCCTAGAAAGGACAACAAGTTGTAAATGATAGTTGGAAGATCTCTCGATCGCTTATAGATTGTAATCGATCTTCAGCTTGTTTTGTTTTTGCTCATAACTCAATTAGCTCGAAAACTGTTTGGCCAAACTACGTGGGACCGGCTTGAGGTCTCTATTAGAGGGTGTTGTTCATTATATTGTAGTAGGGTGACCGCACTACAGCACACAAGATAATCGCCGTGTGGCGATGACTTCCGTTTTAGCTGGAAACAATGAAAATGTGTGGAAAGTCTTGTTCCTGTTGTACGAATCAGTTTACAGTGAACAAGTGTGTTAAGGATGTGCGTGACCATCATTATTAGGCACCTACAGCACGAAGATATCGTATGGTAAAGGTCTGACATATGAAGATGTGTCACGTAGGCGTGTGTATACGGATCCCAGACGTGTCTGTGACGTGGCCAGGAAACAATTGAACAGTGGAACAGTTATTTGTCTTGATATCTTTTGTGATATCTATAAAATCTTCTATAGTCGAACGGAAGTTTCCTATTAATCAGGATATTCTAATACATTAACAATCTTTGCTTAATTCAAAGTAAAGTGCATAGTAAAATATTCGATAATAGTCATAAAGTCGCTAATATTGTGACTTATTATTGTATAGTAGCCATAAAAGCCAATTATCAATCCGTTCCGGCCTTAAAACTTTCCCAGCTCGCGCTTATCCTTTGCCATAATATAAATGCCATAAACAGTAGTTTTCCCCAATTAATATCGTAAAATTACCGATTTCATCGAGAGTCTCTTCGCTTTTACGACGCCTACAAATTGATGTCTAATGATGCCCCTTCTCATAACCATCATAACTATGAGGTCGTAATATATGCCACGCAACGATCTCACTTCATCAAACTTTCAACAGGCGATGTACAATCTTTTGTCTATTGTCAGATGGGAACATATTCCACGATTCCATTTCGAGACGGGGCTATAAAGATACGAAAACCATGAAAGAAGCCAATCAATGAATTGTTTTGGGTGGCGCTGCGTGGGGTGGACTGGTTCACAAATATCTTTATAACCTGCCTTTCTTTGGGACTTTTATAGTGTTTCTCGATTTTATTGATTAAGATTTTTGGATATCGATAAAGCAGCAGCAAAGCGCTTTTTAATTATAACAAACAGAAATGCATAAAGTGTTTTTTATAGCTCCCCTTTCCCTGCCCCCTGCTTAGGCTGAATTTATGTTGCGACGCACAGGAAATCGCCTAAAAAAGTATCGAAAAACATAAACATATATCAATTGAGATGTCTCCGATGTGCACAGTGTCCTTGTCCTGAACGTGTGCACGGGATGCGCTTAAAAAGAAATCCCTTCCGCTTTGCCGCCGGGTTGCCAAATGAGTTGAACTTCCGCTGCAGCGCGTGGCCGACTTGTCTGTGGCAACTGGCCACGCCCCTTCTGGCTCTGCACCCTCTGCAGCCCTAATGCAGTTGTCAGACGTCGCTGCTGTCTCTGCTGCTGCTGCTGCTGTGTTTGGTGACTATCTCTGAAATACTACATGAGTTTTATAAGTAGCTGCGGCAACAACAACTATGCTAATCGATGCGATGCCAAACAGGGCAAGAACCAGAGATGGCAATGAAGAGGGGAGAAGGCGCAGCAGCAGCAGCAGGAGGAGAGGGAGGGGGTAGCAGTATCAGCAGCTTGTCTATCCAAGGCGACGCCATTTGCAGTTTCACACTTTTTTGCCATGGCTCGGACCATTTTTTATGGTCAAGCGTGCCAAATTTGTAGAATGCGTCAGCGACAAGTGTAAAGTAGATTTGCTGCTGTTGCTGCTGCTGCTGTTGTTGCCGTTGCTGCTGTTGTTGTAAGGCTTGCATAACCTGGCCACACTGGCCACAGGCCTTTCGGAGTCTGGTCGCGCGCCCCTTTAGAAACTTTCCATAATTTGTGCAATAAATCAAATGAATTTCACTCAAAACAATCGAAAACTCAAGGCGAGCAGCCAATTATTAACAAACCACTGCAACAACACCAGCAACACCAACACCCATAGCAACAGCAACAACAATGGCAACAATAACAACAACAAACTAAACATATCAATAAAAGTCGGCACGCAAACAAGCGATTGACACGCAAAAACACATTTAAAATTGATTAGCCCGGTCAGTTTCAGCTTCGGCTTCAGCTTCAGCTTCGGGTTGAAGTTGAAGACCCATTGGATTCTCTGGCCGAAACATAGAAGATGTCTAGACATCCAACACACAAATAGACCCAGTGGCCCCTGGGGCCTCGCTATATAAGGAGGCTCTCGTGCCCCCACTGCGTCTCTGCCTTTCCTTCTCTTCGTGTCGCGTGCTACGAACAACAATATCAACAATTATTTGCCCAATAATTTGGTAGATTTGTTAAGAGGGGAAAAATAACAATTATATTGAAATGGAAACCTTAATGATGTGATCGAATGAAGCATACTCTTTAGGTTAGTGTTAAATGGAAGTTATGCACAGGGCCGTGCGACTGTCTAAGGGGCTCTTATGCAAAACATCTCGGGGGTATTCAGTGGTTGGTTTAGTTTAGTTTGTTTACTTCATAAATCAGTTTATGAAATGAAGGAACTATACTTATTACATCGACTTATTTTAAATGTATATATTGTATTATATGGGAAATCTAATTTTCCGGTTATTTTTCAGTTATAATAATGTCAACTAGTTCAATCATTCTTGTCCAAATTTGATTTGCAATTAATACCAAAATAATAGAATATAGCAAGCATAAAGAGGCGTGGCCGATTCCACAAAGTATGTATACAATTTCTTTGGTACTAGGGTGCCCCTGGAATTCGGGGTCCTTGAGCACCGCACACCCTGCATACGGCTACCTACGGGCTGGTAATGATTTGTAAATGAAAAGATATATTTATATATGTTAAAACTGTTAACTTCAATAACTTCTGTGATTGTAATTCGGTTTGTAGGTTAATATAATATTCATATATTTCTATACATAATAATTGCAGATTATCTATTTTCTTGGGCGGATGGTGTAGCAGCTTGAAATAAACTTTATGTGAGTAGAGTGTGCCCAATTTTGTTTTTCTAGTTCTTATAATGACAGAAATCTCTGCGTTCAAACAGACATACAGAGAGACAAAGCTAAATCAAGGAGGTATATTTTTACTTCGTGTTAACTGCCTTCATTTGCACAAAGTTAGCATACCATTTCCAATGTTCGAAGGGCTTAAAAAGAAGTTGCATGAATTCTCGTTCATCTTCTGCTATATTACCCAACGAAAATATAAAAATAAATACATGAAATCAAATACTTCTCTATACTATATCTCGAGATCTATAGGCAATTTGGCCTTTATTTGTAGAGTATTCAAATATGGAAAACTTTAGTTTGTATTTAAGTGATAAGCAAAAATGTTCGTTTTGTTTGCCGCGGGCCGCTTAAAATGTATTTTATAGAATGTCTATCGTGTGTTAGGTGTGTTATGTGTGTTAGTTGTGTGTGCGTGTGTGTGTCTTGCGTTTCACTCTCAGTTTCTTGGGCTCAAGGGGCATAATTATTGAGTCAGCTTTGGGATGGAACGTGCGTCTACATAACGGACGCCAGGCAAAACTAATTTCGGAGCCTGCCTCGACTTGGCTTGGCTTGGTTTGGATTGGCTTGGCTTGGCCCCTCTCTGGAGGCAATTTCCAGTAAAAGCTGAGCCCCCTTTCGCATTTTATTTCTCGTCTTTTGTGGCATCTTATGATTTATTAGCTTTGATCAATTTGATGGATATTTTTGGCAAAAACCGATCGATCCATCGCATCATCGTCGTATCCAAGATCGGTAGAGCAGGGTACTCTACCTTAAGGGCTTTCCGAAAAATGCTTAAACCAATTTTCACAAAAGCGCGCTTAATTAAACGGAATCTCTCGCTGGCTGCCCTCCGTCTGGAGGCTTACTCGCATGTGCTCAAGCCAGAGCAAGCCAGATCTGCAACAGCAACAGTTGCTGCTGCAACAGCAACAGCTTCAATGGTGGTCGTCGCCCCAGAGACACGATAAACGCGTACAATTGTTTGCACTTAAGATTTTTACACATGATTCAGTAGCCAGACCGGGGCAGAGTCAGAGTCAGAGTCAGGCAGAGTTGCCACAGCGAGTCGCCCCATGCGCTTTTGTGTCCTGGCAGTCATGTCTGCATATGTTGCACTGGCACTCAAATCACAGCCAGAGTCAGATTCACAGTCAGAGCCAGAGCCGGGACGGCATCGAAGTCAGTGGCAGCTTCAGCCTCCACTGAGGGGTCCGCGCTGTTGTTGTTCTATCAGATGCAATATTTGCTAACGAATAAATTGGCATTTCACAAGTTGCCCTGACAGACGACTGCCAACTGACTGCCTCCTGGCTGGCCAAACTGGTTGCTCCTCTTCCCTGCCCCTACCTCCCTCTCTGTCTTGGCCTCTTCCTGCTGCCTCTGCCTGTCTCTGTTCCTGGGCAGGCAACATGCATTGCAATCATTTTTGTTGAATCTAAAATTGACGCATCGCATCGCGGCTATGACTTCGTCATTCTGCAACGTAGTCGCTGCTGCTGTTGCTGCCACTGCCACCGTTGTTGCTGCTGCTACTGCTACTGCTACTGCTGCTGTTGCAGCTTCAACTACCGTGTTACGCGGCCGCCAACCGGGCGGCTGTCCACGGCTAAAATGGCCAGCGCGTCGCGCATTTTTCGACGACATCTGAATCTGATTAGAGGCCCAGCCTGAGCCTGAAGCAGAGGCAGCAAGAGGGGGAGGTAGACGCGGCAGAGGCAGATGCAGAGGCAACTCATCGTCGTCGTCGTCGAAGTTGACGTTGACGTGCAGCCTCACAACAGCTCACAACAGCAACAACAACAACATCAACAACAGGCTGCAGCGCAGGCAACTTCGATTCAAGGAACAGCTACTGTCCCTCACTTCCGTGCTGCACAGTGGGGCAAAAGCTTAGAGAAGGGAACTTCAATTTACTGATCAGATTTATTAGATGTTTGCTTTAGCCTTGCAGAGGGTGTATTAATAATTGCCAGAAGTTTGAAATCCACCTTAGTATATATATGCAACATTATGAAGTAGACTTGGAAAAATGTCGATGTTTGTTGAGGTTTTTCATATGAAACATCCATGATTATGGTTGTAACAGGATTCTCCAGCTCTACTATGAAGTATCAACATCAACAGACTAGTAAAACTAGTAATGTCCGTCATTTCATCCGTTGCAACACAAAATAGTCTTTCAGTATAAGAGTTATCTATTGTTATCTATTGTAAATAAGTCGCAACAAACCAGATCGAACCTATATATCGTTGGCTGCCATAGAACCGACCGTTGACATTCGTTATATATAAGCGTATTGCAACCAAACTAACAGCTTTGGTCATTTTCTATTTTATTGTTGTTTTATTGTATTAGAGTTATTGAAGAAACAATCGCTCTAAATAAGGGATTTTGTTTAAACCTGTAACCGATAAAACGAAATAATGCATCGTAAATGTACCAATAAACGTTATTCAGTAACCCGTATATCATTTTTTTATTCCCTTAGAAGAAAATAATTTTTTCATAGGAACAATCAGACAGAGACGAAGAATTTCAAAATGAAACGCCATTAAAGCTATTAAATCTGTATAGTTTTCAGTTTTTGTGAAGTTATTTATTTCATGTAGTCGCTTTCTAAATGTGACCGGTCCAAATACTTAAATACTTGATAACTTATTACTAATCTTATTACTAATTTAAAAACGAATTCATTCGAATGCGATACATGTAGTCTTTAATGTAATTAGTTTAAGAAGTGCTGCAGGATCGGGATGCCTAGTCTTAATCTTGTCTCCTAATAGTTTCTTTCTTGATCTTATTCATTCTTGCTTACATTTGCTACCTCTACTTTCTGTACTCCTTTCTTTCTGTCTTCTATTTACAATTTCATACTACCTTTTTCTACAACCTTTGCCTGCTTATTTTCCTGTTACGCCTCTTTCTGCCCCACTGTGCCCCTCGGGCCGTATGGGGGCTGCTCCAGCCACAGCAGCCGCAGCTCGTTCAGTTGCCCGCATTACTCGGAACTGTTTGCCCGCTTCGATATGGTCCCTAAACCATATTTTGCTGCCATTTGGCTGCACATAAATTCCCTGCGATTGTCATATGCATGTTTCCGCGCCTGTAGAAAGAGAGTTTCTTTGCTTTTCGAATATATTTTTTTGACAACAAAAATTGTTTTATACTTATAATAAAAATGCGCGCGATGCTTTTGTTTTGGGCTGAGCCACGTTTTGCACTTTGCATAAATTGACCTTAGACGGCAACGATCGCTACTGCTCTCTCCCTATCCCTTTCTCTCTCTGTGTTGGCATCTCTTTCTCCCTAACTCTTTGGGGCATGGGGCAAGTCCTTCGTGCATAATCGTGTCCTTGTACAACAAAAGCAATTGCTACTGTTTGCCGCATTGGCTGCTTTGGCTTAGTCGTGGTCATCATGTGGCATATATCATGTCGTCGAGGCGCAGCAGCAGACATTGCCACGCCCCCGCCTTGTCGGCTGCGCCTGCGCGCAACGCGCATTCGACTTGGCTGGCAAGTCCCGAGCCGCCAGTGAGAAATTTACATAAAATTATGCAAAATCATGCAATGCGCTTAGTGTTTGTTGCATGCCCCGTGAAGGCATCTCCTCTCTTTCTCTCTCTGGCTCTCCTCCTGCCACTCCACCTCAACCTTGTCTGGCTTTTGTGTGCGCCGGAGTGCGCCCGTTTTATGAATGGAATCGCCAGCTTCATTGGATGCTGCATGAGGAGGAGCGACTCGCCGTGCAGGCTCTGTGCAACTTGTTGCCGCTGTTGAACATTAATGAAATTTGTTAGTATCACGACTTTTATGCCTGTTGCCTGCCAAGTTTGCTTTTGTTTGCCAGTTGATTGTCTTCTGCTCTCTCTCTCTCTCTCTCTCTTGCTCTCTGCCCCTCTTTCTTCCCTTTTTCTTCCTCTCTCTCGTCTCTCGCTCAGGATTTGTCTTCGATCTCTACAATCTTTGCATTATTTTTAAATATTTATAATGCGCTTAGTTTGTCAGCAAATTGAGAGATACCAACAGATTTGGCTATCGTTATCGATTTTATCTCGAGATATGTACAAATTTTCTCAGCGGATTTTGTTTTAAGTATATTATTTTAAGTCATATAACATTATAATAAACAAGTATGTACTATATTTATATATTTCATTCTTCTGATATCTCTGTATCTCTCCCTCTCTATGCTGTCATCTCTGCGAGAGAAGAAAACAATTCATTCGTCAAATTGAACAAGAAAATATATAAGATATATATATATAGAATACAAGGCAAACTTTCAATAAGACAAAGAGAAATATACAAGAATTCATAGACATCCTGTCGTCTGTAGACACTGTTCAAGAATCCATATACTAGCTATATACTAGCAATATGCCAGATGTGCTATGCTCTTCATAATCTTAACGATGTTTGCTTTATTTTTAAATATTTATAAAGTCTATCTGCAAATTGAGAGATAACAAAAGTTTTTGTTATCGTTATCGATTTGATTTAGAGATATATAATAATATATATATGCATATACATATATATATATAGTAATAATTATATAAATATATATTTAGAATATTATTTAAAGGTATCTAACATTATCTTTCATTCTGTGTATTGTGTTTCTCTTGATGTTTGTTTAATTATTTAATATTTATAATGTATGTCCAAATTACAAATTGAGAGATACCAATAGTCTCAGTTATCATTATCGATAAGATCTTCAGATATATAGCAAACTGCTTGACAGATTTGATAATTAAGAAATTAGAAAACATTTTCAATTAATTTACATTATAATAAATATTTATACCCCATTACTTAGATATTGAGTTAGTACTGTGCGTGGAGTTGTTCTGCAGTTCCTCGATAACATCAAGAGTTTGTTTTTTCTTACGTACAGCTGCAACAATTGTCGCATTCTTCTGCTGCCCCCGTCCCTCACTGCAGTACAGACTCCACAGAGAACGCGGTTCTTGCAACTCGATCTGCTGCTGCAACATACAAAAGCCGTGTCAATCAAAGTTTGTCACAACGCGCAGCCCCGTCGATTGACGCATTTAATCGCGGTTTTTAACATATCGATCTGCCTTGTGGCAACTCACACTGTGCAACATGAAACAGGAACTCGCGAGAGAAGACTGAGAGAAAAAAGTACCCAAACTGGCGAGCGTTTAGCCAAACGTTGATGCGTATCTGACGCGCTCTGGGAATGGGATTGGGATTGAAAATGCGCAAGGCGATGGCTGATGGGGTTGGGGTCGGAGTCGAGGAGGGGGGCAATGCGTAACGCGCGGACTGGGCTGGGCTGGGTCTTTGGGGTGTTGGATAAAGCAGCTGAAAACGACGACTGCTTATGGTTTAAATGCCGCTGACTTTTGGGCTTATCGCTTAACAAACGACACAAGCGACACAGCTGACAACAACAACAGCAACAACAACACGAGGAGTATCTGCGCTTCAATCATAGCCACACGCTGGGCAACAATAAGGGCCACAAGGGGAGCAGAAAGAGTGGGGGAGGGGCTCCTTCTGTCGTGTAATTTATGACAATATATGCAGCGTTAATGTCGCCGGTCGCCACGTTGATCGATGTCTGTCACAGCATCGCACATCGCTTGGCTTGGCGGGTCGCTGCGTACGGATGGATCGATGCTGACTGCTTATATAAGTGTCGGTAGCAACAGTCCCAGCCCCAGCCCCAGCTCCAGCCCCAGCACGATCGTTATCAGCCGAGGTAGCAGCAGCAGCAGCAGCGGGTCTGCCCTCTCTAGGCTCGAGAGACATATTTGGCACCGCCAGCACAGTGGCAGCACCAAGCACAGCTATAGCCACCGTTCTGTTCGTAGCCAGTTTCGATTATCGTTCGGCTGTTGCATTTTAATTGATCTCAGATGCGATTTGCATGATCCAGAGCGATGGGTTGCCTAAGGAGGCCAATCGAGCGCATGTTTTATGGATGTCAAAACAATTGCTACATATTCTAAGTGCCGATCGTGCATTGCGCAAGTTGTGCCCCCAGCCAAAAAGAAAACGATATCTTCATATCTAAATATCGTGTATCCAAACTGTCATTCGAATCAAATCAGCGGGGTAATGCCAAAAAATCGTGCGGTGAATGTTATATGAAATATGAAAGTGAACTTGAATGAAGTATATCAAATATAGAAAAATAAACATCATTGAGATCTAGTACGAATGCTACAGTCGATTGAACTCCACTGTTATACACCCGCTTTCTACCTTATCGTACACCAATAATGTTCATTATTAATCTCATGTAGTTTCTTTGTGTCGCGTATTTTGTATTGCGTACTTACTTGACTAGGAAATCTGTTCACTAAATTTATTTTTTTAATAATTTCTTTGTTAATTTTTCGGTTGCAACCAAATTTGAAGATATCAATTGGACACTTGATAGTTGTTGTATAGAATAATATAAAAATGTTCTGGCATTACTGGGGTGGAAGTTGGTATGGCCAAAGTCTAAAAGAAGCCTGAAACTGCGTGCAATAATAAGACATATAGTCATCAAATTTGGTGTTCCTAGTGTGTATAGTCTCTGAGATCTAGCTAAAAATACAGACGGGCCTGCTATATCGACACGTCTGTTGATTCGAGTCAAGAATATATATTGTACAATACTTGATACCTTCTTCTGCCTGTTACATACATTTCCGCTAGTCTAAAATTTATAATACCCTCTTATACTATGCTATTAGTTTGTTGAAAGTATAAAATTGTGTTTAAGATCTACAAACTATGAAATTGAACTTGAATGAAGAATTTAATAAAAGAAAATAAATATAATATTATTATATTATATAGAAACAAGTTGGAATAACAAACATATCAATAACTTGCCAGCTGCATGCCGAACTAATCTCTCTTTGCTTGAATATTGTCCGCCCTGGGGCGTTGCAAAGCTGATAAGAAAGCTTTAGTTATTTAACTTGTGTCAAGGGTATTCCAGCGCGTTGTTTTCGTTGTTTAATTTATGCACTCACCGTTTTGGCCGAGCAGCGCAAATAAGGGCATGTCTGGCTGGTCTGGCCAGGTCTGGCTGGGTCTGTTTGGGTCTGGCCAGTGGCCATCAGCTGCGATTGCAACCAGGACATGCCTGCCATGCATGCAGCAATGCGGCAGCGCTTGGCCTTCAATTAAACACGGCAACTGCAGCAGCAACAGCAGCAGCAACGTAAAATACAATAAATAACTGTGGACGGTGCAGCAAATGAAGAGATATAAACCAAGTTCCACTTCGTCTCGCCCACGTCCCTTCTCCTCTGTCTCTCTCAGTCTCTCAGTCTGTCTGTCTGCGTACGCAAAACTTATGAAGGAGGCCAGAAGAAAACCGTGGCCAGAAAACGCCCTAAAACGTACTGCGATCACTTTGTTATTGTTGTTGTTGCTGCTGCTGCTGTGTTTTCGCACGCATCGGCAAACGGTGGCCACGGTGCCAGGCAGGTGGACGCCGCGGCGCGGTTCGAGGTGATTGCTGGTGAAAAATTCCGTTTGTGACAATGATAAAATAGTTTAACCTCGCTGAAAATCGCGTTTTGAATTTGAAATGCGATTTTGTGTTTATTTTTTTGGCGTTTCGCTTCAAAAATTTATTTGTTGCTGTTACTGTTGCCAGAGTCAGAGCCAGAGAGCCCAAGCTCGAATCCGGGCTACTGTTTTGCGGTTTTGTGCCTGGAGGTGCCGCTGCTGTTGAACATTATTTGGTGACAGTTGCGGAACGTGTTCGAATGAGACAGCGTAGTGAGCGGGAGCTGTACTTGATAAGGTTTGAGGACGTGTTGCAGAAGGTACTGCTTGTTCTATAGCTAAAGAGAGAGAAAGAGAGAGATGATTAAGTTCTCAAGATAAAGTTAGGATCATCAATTTGAAGTTAGAGTTAATATACCAAATCAACTTAAAATGCTTGATAAGGTTAGGCTTAGCAGAGGGGACTGCTGGTACTCTGCGCAGTACTTAGAGGATAAAGTTCCTAGAATTAGAAGGAGATGATATAATATAGTATGTTTAACTTGAAGTAAGGTTTTTTATATTCGTAAGTCAGCAAAAACTTTGCTTGATAAGGTTTGAAGAGGTACTGCTTGTTCTCGAACTGAAGAGAGAAGAAGAGGATAAAGTTCTCAAGAAGAGTAGACAAAGGGAAGAATATTGAAGTTACGACCATCTTGAAGTTATTGAGGTTATGTTAAATATAGACAAAGAATGCTTGGACTGGTTGATAACGTAAAGACGTTGCAGAAGATAATGCTGGTACTCTAGCTAAATATATATAGGATAAAGTACCTATGAAGAGCAGAAAAATGTGAGGATATAGTACGTGGTAAGCTTGAAGTATTGTTTTTTAAAGCATAGGAACCATAAATTGGGACTGTATTCTGTAAAATCATGGCTTTAGGAGGTGTTATAGAAGGTGCTGTTTGATCTTTGGTGATAGGGTGAAAGACAGAATAAAGAAAGGAAGAGAGATGGAACAAAGTGAAGTGAGGATCATTTCGAAGTTTGGGTCCTATATGTTTGAAGGTGAAGACGTAGACCAGCAGTACCTTCGCTAGTATCATGGCTAAATACGTATATAGAGGTAAAAGTTTCCAAGCAAGAAGAGTGCTGGGTAAATATAAAAAATACAAAATACCAAAGGAAAGCAATATGTTAATAGTATATTATGTATTGTTAATCAATGTAAGTAATTTATTCGATTGAGTTTGCAAAGTCAGCGAATCCAGTTCATTCTAAAGTTTGGGATAGTGTAACAGGAGGTATTGCTGGTTCATTGACTAAAGAGGGAACAAAAGGCACCTAAGAACTGGGAGAATATAGTTAGTAACCTAAATTTATAGCAAATATAAATTTAGTCTCGTTTATTTATAGCAAACTGTTTGGCGCTCTCTTCCTTATAGGCAACGTTTGTAATTCTACTGTATCTAAGCCATTATCCCAGCAACTACGTGCCTGCTGGCAAATGGAATCTCCCACTACGTCGATTCTTCTGCCCTCCCTCTTTATATACTCCCAGCATGTTTGGCTTCGTCATCATCGTCCCCAAAACACCAGTAGCTCCGTCGGGCAACAGAAGCGAATGGAAACATATTTTGACTACGAAATCAGACTGCAAAAACTGCGTGTGCCTGAGTTGTTCTCCATTGTTGTTGCTGTTGTTGTTGTTGTAGTGTATGCAATGGCAATATAAATAAAATAAAATAATTGCCGACATAAATAAATTCAAAACTCGGGGGAAAAAAATATAATACCGCTTGAGACTTTTGTTGTGCGTGGTGCGTGGAACACATTTTATCATATTTTTTGTAGCACTTCTCGTTGTTGTGTTGTTGTAGTTGTTGTAGCTGTTGTTGTTGTCGGGGCTATGTGCGCAAATTGTTAATGACATTTTGCATGCCCAGACACAGTTTCAGACACAGACATGGAGGAGTGGTGTGGTGGTTAGGGGGGTAAAGTGCAGCGCTAGCTTTCATTGCCGCCCAAAGTAAAAAACGAAAGACTTAAGACACGAACTTGCCGAGCCACTCGCGAGGGGCGATTGCATTGTCGATTTGCTTAGCTGCGACGCAAGCGAGCGCGTTGCGCGTGTTTTGGGACAAATTCTATTTTTATAACAATTTAAATTCAGCCAATTGTCAAGGTGTGTTAACGACAACAACAACAACAACAACACGAGGCAGGGCGCAACAAAATTATGTCTGCGATTTTCGCGCCTGTTTTGTGGCAAATTGACAACAATTGCCGCCATTAGCCAGATATGAGCGACTGTGTCTGGTCTGTGCTGATTTATGCCCGAGGAATGTCTGTCAAGGGCGTGGACAAATCACAGATCTCAGATCTCACAGCGATCCCGAGATCTGCCGCGTGCACTGTGCAAACTTCCGCTTCTTCTTTTGCCTGCCTCCACGTCCGAAATTGAGTTCTAAACGCGCGAAGATCATAAAAATTCCCCATCTCTTCGAGGGAAGAAACGTGCACAAGTAGGAGGGGTGCTCAGTTTGGCAGAGGAAGTTTCGGTTTTCAGTTCATGAATATTAATAAGGAGCAGCGTGAGCAACCTGTACCATAAAAACTTGGCTCAGGCATCTTTGAATTGAAAATAAAATTAATTTCATTGCTCTACGCTCACTTCTCTTCCTCTCCCCCTCTCGCCATGCTGCTCAACAATGTTTGCACCATTTTCGCACATTAAGCAAGAGATTAACACTTGCGCGTCGCGGACTGACAGTATCTGGTGCATCTGGCCGATAAGATTTGTGGGCGCACAGTTGCTGCACGCGGCCCGCGCTCGCAATTTGTTGCAGCGCATGGGGAATATCGTATGCGGAGCGCCTGATAAGGCTCGTAAAAAACACTCGAACAAGGCGATTCTCCTTTTAGTGGCGATCGTAAAATGGCCACAAACAGAACTGGCCATGTGTGGGTAACGCTGCCTAGGGATGCAGTTCGTCAGAGGAAGTCGTCAATCAATCGAATGGCCGAACAAGCGGCCAAGTATTTGATTACGTTAGAGAGCCAGGCTGTGAGAAGTAGTCTATAGGGTGGGGGCGCTAAATACCTCAGCAACATTGTTAGAAGTTGGGAATATCGCAGGGTATTAAAACAGGTTGTGAATGTGCTGAGGAATCAAAGGAAATTTAAAAGGTAAAAACAAAAGGGTTATAGAATTTATAGAAATGTTAGGGAACTACTGAAAAGTGTTATATGTTAAGAAACCTTAGGAAATCTAGGAAAACTAGGAATTTTGTAAGAGTTGTTGTGTAACATAGTTATATGTTTAGAATATCACAGGGTTGAACAAGTTCTGAAGAATATAAGAAGATAATATAATACAAAAAAAATTATAGGCTTAGAAATCTTTAGGAAACTACTGAGAGGAGTTATCAGTTGAGGAATCTAAGCGAATTTAACTGTGAGGGTTCTAGGCTAAGTAATCCAAAGAAACCTTGGTTAAAAGCTATGGTAATATATGGAAACGTAAGTAAGTGCTTTAAATATGTGAACAGAAAATTTAGAATTTTAGAATTATGTCTTATTATGAATTATTATGATAGTGGAGGTACACTAAATAATATATATGGAGAAACCTAACCTAAAAACCTACGGATTCGTAGAGCCTGAGGAGGAGTATGGGCTCAGGAAGTAAGTAAACATTTAAAGAAAACATAGAGGATTTTGTGCTAAAAAATCGGGGGAAACTTTTAGAAATTAAGCTTCTTAATACAAGATAATTAATGAGACTGTATGAATGCTATAGAATTGAGGAACTAGTAATAAACGAGGGTTATGAACTAAGCAAACTAAGAAAGCAGATGCTGTATGATCCAACAAAACATAAGGAGACTACTGAATGAGTCAATTGTTGAGAAATCTAAGAAAACACAAGCAAATCAAATAAGTTAGAGACGTATGAGCTGGAGAAAACCCTTAGGCAACTATTGAGGGGATTATAGATTGATTAATCGTAGGCATCCTTAGGAAACTGAAGCACTGAGGGTGTGTTGGGCTGAAACTTTGGGACATTGCTGCACAGGTTATGAGCTCAGTAAACTCAATAATTGCGTGAGTTGTCGGCTAAGATATCCAAGGAAACTTAAGATATATTAGCCTTAAGCATAACATATGTGCGTTTTCGCTTTTGTTTCCGCAATTAAGCCTACATGCAGCTATCTCTATTCATATTTCGTATAGGTGCGATGCGAGTCGCTTCACTTTGGCAAGATTTGAAATGCTTTCGTTATATGCGCCAATTAGACATAAAACTAATGAATTTATTGTGTGAGTGTTGCATACGTAGTACGTACTATGTAGCTACATACATATATTAATTTTAATTGCAGCAGCAACAACTACAGCAGCAACAGCAGCAGCAGCAACAACAACAACACGAAGTGCAATTTTCTCACACACTTCGTTTGTGGCACTCGCATGAGGTGCAGCAATTAAACAACAACGAGCCGCATGTTGCATCGAGCTTTTCTTTAGCTGATTACTATATTTAAACATTTAAGCAAAGGGGGAGGGGCAGTGGGAGTTGCAAAGAGAGAGAAAGAGAGAGTGGGAGGGAGAGGGAAGTTGAATGGTTGAGCGAAATCAATAGGCATGCGAAGTATTTCTTCTTAAAAAAAGTGACTCATTGTTGTTGTTATTGTTTTTTTGTTGGCCCTGAACAAGGTTGTTTTTGCTGCTGTTGCTGTTGCAGTTGTTGTTGTTGTTCTTGTTGTGTGTTCGCACAGGCAAATTGCCAAAATATTATTGTTGGCTGCGTCAATTAGCACTCTCGCATAGTTTGGAAATTTTCAATGCGCAGCAGGGGGAAACTGACATAGTTGCTGAGGCAACAGAGAGAGAGAGAGAGAGAGAGGGATAGAGAGGGGGGTGTGGGGTGGGGGTGGGGGTGTACTCAGAGCAGGTCTATTAGTGTTGCTCTCTCTTTCGCTTACACTCTAGACTGCTTTGTCTCGCTGTGTCGTTCTTGTAGCTTGTACTTCGTGAGCAGATTCTCTAATTGGGACGCGATTCAATCACGTGCAATGCTCGACAATAGAATCTTTGTCGTTAAAGTTTAACGATTTTGACGTAGCTGCAGGTGCAAACTGTACTCGAGGAGGCATGTTAATATGGCCGCCGTGATTAGTTGTAGCTCTGGCTTCCCTCCCATGTTGCTGTTGTTGCTGTTGTTGTTGCTGTGGTAAAGAGCAATGAAAACAAAGCGAACGGACAATCCGCAGTGTGTACATACATAAGTATGAAAAGCACCAAAAGACTCACACACACACTTGCAGGCACACACACACACACACACGCACACTTGGGAGGCAGTCAGTGAACTCGCATGGCCGCACGAATAACGTTTCGTGACAGGCAGCAGCAGCAACAGCAGCAGCAACGGCAGCAACACCAACTACAATTGAAGGTTGAAGTTACATTGGCTGTGCGTGTGTGTGTGAGCATGTGTATGTGTGTGTGTGTGGTGTGCGTGCATCGCCATTCGGGCGTACCAAAAACCCAGCGGAGGCCACGCAGTAATCGACCCAAACCGCCCGCCCCCTGCAATACTGTTATTGTTGTTGCTGTTGCTGAAGTTGCTGCAGTTGTTGTTGTTGCTGCTGTTGTTTTTGCTGCTGGTGTTGTGTGTTGCCACTCTTTTCTCTTTATATGCATTATTATTACATTATTGTGTATTTCAAGTTTGTCGGATGGCAGAGTTTCAATGCCTTCGTTTTGATTGAGGAAATCGTCGTCATCGCATTGAAAATTCAGTGAAATTTTCTTAAGGCCGTTGCCGGCACAAAATGGACGCCGTTGCGGGTGCAATAGGAATAGTATCCCCCCACCCGACTGCATAATATGCACATAGAAATAACTAATTTTCGGAATTTACTTTTATTTCATTGACCATTAGATTGCTATGAAGGCTATCAAATTATTTTGAGAAAGAATTTCGTTACTTTGCGGATATTCTGGGAGAAGTCTGGTGGTAGACTGTTGATGGTCTGGCAAAGGTGTGGTGATAGTTCTGCTTAAGTCTAGCAATGATCTGGTGATAGTCCTGCCTATCGATAAACCGTCGAAAGTTCTATTAATAGTCCGATTGTTATCTGGCAATAGATTGTCGATAGACTGTCTATAGACTGGTAATAGTCTGTCAATAGACTGTCAATAGTTAAATGACAGTCTAAAGATAGTCAGAAGATAGTCTCGCCATAGTCTGGCGATATTATGTTGATTAACTGGCGATAGTTAGGCGATATTCTGGCAATAGTTTGGGAATAGTCTGGCAAGATTTTGTCGATAGTCTTACGATGGTCTTGAGATAGTCTGGCGATAGATTGTCTATAGTCGGGGGTTAGTCTGGGCTAGACTGAAGATACATTGTTGACAGTTCTACGATTATTTTGATATATTCTGGGAATAGTCTGGCAATAGTCTGGTAATACTCTGGGAATAGCCTACAAAAAGACGGTAGCTAGTCTTACGATAATCGGCAGATATCCTGTCAAAAGTCCGGAAATTGTCTGGCGAGAGTTTGACCATTGACTGGGAATATTCTTGAGATAGTCTGGTGTAACGATAGTCTGGCTATAATCTGACAATAGTCTTGCCCTAGTCTAGATATAGTCTGACGATATTCTGGTGATTTTCTGGCAATAATTTGCCATTAGTTTGCTCAATAAAAGTGCTTTTGGATGTTCGTTCATTTCGATTTCCCATGGCAAAGACAAATGATTTAGGCAACGAACTTGTTGTCAACTGGTTGTGTTTGTGTGTGTTATGTTTTTCCGATTGGGCTGGGGTTGAATTTAGTATGACAACTTGCTTGTAGGCTTGATTGGAGTGCTAGCGGGGGCCAGATCCCGCCGAGATGTCTGTCAGCGCAGCCTGAATGCGGGCCCCCATAAAAATTAGATGCGCTAGCTGCGACTGCGACTGTGGCTGCCGCTGCTCTTTTTTATGGCGTTTCTCTACGATTTTATAACGCCGAATCTTTTGTATTTGTCCCCCACTTCAAATGGAGTGTGCGAGTGTGTGTGTGTAAGCCGTTTCCTTCGACAATATTTTCAAATTAACAACATTAAGAGCGACCTTTTAATTAAGTTTCTTCTCCCTTCCCTCTCCCTCCTCTCCCAAACTCCCTGTTTCATTTGGCATTGGGGAACTTTATTGATTTCTGTGTTGTTGCCTGATTTTTGTTATAACTTTTAACTGATTGGCCGCTCGAGTTGTTTGTTTTTTTCTGTGTTTTTTTTTTGGTTTTTAGTTTTCGATTTTCGATTTGGAGACACATGTGAAAGCTCTGTTACAAATCGACTTCGTTAGACAATGTGTGCCGGGCAGAAGACTCGTCTTCGTCGCCGTCGTCACCACCTGCGCCTTAGCTTTCGCTCGTTATCGCGCTGACCTCTCCCTCTCTTTCTCTCTCTGTCTCTCTCTCGTTTAATGGCCGCCTCGCGCTTGAAAACCAAACCGATTCCGAACCAAAGCAAAGCGAACCAAAAACCAAATCTTTCCCATGATTGTCGCCAAAGTGTTTTCGTATCATACATCGACTACGTGTCTTTGTTGTTGTTGTCACTGCTGTTGTTGTTGTTGTTGTAGTTTGTTATTGCTGCTGCCTTTCGACTATTTTATGTAGACGCGCCTCACATTTATGCTGTGCTACAAAGTCCCCACCAACTTATCCGATACTCATCAAGTTATCCATCAAGTATTTGCCCCTCCACTTGCCGTTCCCGTTGCTGTTGTTGTTGTTGCTTTGCCTGTTTTTTTTTGTTTTTGGGTTTTTTGTTTCCCCCTCTGACTGTGTGTGTGTGTGTGCGTGCGTCTGTGTCTTAGGCGCTTAAAGCTTTTTAAGGGTTTTTAAGATTTTTATCTAACAAACTCGCTGTGCATACTTAATTATGTATTTTGAAATGTGAGACAGGTTGGCATGGAATCGGGCGTCAGGCGTCGGGCGTCGGTGGACTGTGGACTGTGTAGACTGGCCAACGGTGTCCACAAAAGGTTGTTTTTAGACAAAGCTACTGTCGGTTGACAACGCAGCAGCAACAAGTGAACTTGTGTGCGCAGCCGGCAGGTGCAACTGGCCTGGCTGAAGATTGAAAGATTGTCGGCAAAGGGGGAGCGACAGAGATAGAGTCAGCTATGATTCAACAAGGCGGGAAGTTCACGGACCCACGGTGCTATAGTTAACAACTGAAATTGGAAGTACATTGTTGATATATGCCACATTTTACCTGCAAAATTGTTTGGGTATAGATTTGTATATGTACTAATTTGCAATAGTTAATATATTGCATTAAAACAGAGTTGTTGATAAGAAACCTATAAAAAAGGTTATATAGCTATTCATTAAATGATGTTAGTTTATTTTAATTATATTTCATTGATAACATTTGAATGCAGAAGTACTCTTAAATATTAAGCATCTTAAAAAAGAAACTAGAGAAATATAATAATTATTTTTATTTATTTATTTTTTTGTTATATATTTATTTTCCGGATCCATGATCCTTTTCGAGTTCTCGGTATTGATTACAATAGACAATATAGTGTTCAACTCAGAGTCCTCTCTTTATTCTATCAAACTGTCTATTCTTAATTACATAACACTTCATCCTAAAAAATAACACGAGTCTACTGACCTGATTGGGTATTACCTGGACATCAGTTCTATGCAACATACGATACATATGTCGGATCGGCTACATTTCCAGTTTAAATTACATTAAATAATAATCATTTAAACTTTTAAGGTAATAAACCTTTTTATTTAATAAATTTAATTAAATTAATTAATTTCTTTAAATTACCTGTACTTAATTATTATATTTATTGAAATGTAATTCGTAATTTTTTAATTTTGTAGACTGTGACAAGTTAAGACCTATTTGTATAATGTAAGTTACAAAGATATCTGTACAGTATAATAATATAAAACAACCTAAACTAAATTATAATTATCTTAATTTAATTATCAACAACTTTTATTGTTGGTAAAATAGTATGTTTTAGTATATATAAAATATAAATACATATAATATATTAAATTATAATTAGGAAAACTAATTATTGCAATGATAAGGCTCTTATTGCACTAAACAAGAAAATTGTATGCTTTGTGGCCAAGTTATTTGTGTTGGAAGTCTGAAGATATTTTCAAGTTAAAAACCCTTAACTTTGTTAAGATAAAAGATCAATCCAATATTATGGTCTTCTCCCTAAATTTTCTGCATGATAATTCCTCCATTTAAACGCCGCTTAACCCTTTTTACATTGTAAGAGTTGAAGTGCCGCTCCGTTACCCGATCATGCGGTAATTCGCCGACTTATCGGCACGGCAGCATCGCCATGCCGGGAAGGGAATCTTTGCTCCTCTGTTGCCACGACTTATAAGTCAATTTGGCCGTTGCACATGCCGCTGCATGCAGCCGGACTTAGCGTATGCGTAATGCATATAATTTGCAAGTGGGCTGCACTTGCGGCTGCTCGGGGCAAGTCGAATAAAGTTGTGAAGTAGCGCATAAAATAAATAACCGACACTTGACCAGCTACGCAGCGGAAATCAATGAAAATCTTTCTGTGCCCCCAGCTTGCTCGAATTGTGCAGCAGATACGCGCAGATACGTGATGCAAGATGCCAGATACGAGTCATAACTATGTGCAAGACCATTTCATTTTTCAACAATTGACCAAAAATACGCCTCAATAAGGGGGCGTGCGCTGCTGCAAAAGTAATGAGCACTTGGCCACGCGCGACGTCGGGCGAGACTGAAAGCCTGCGGGCTGCAGCAGGAGGAGAACGAGGTGGAGGAGGAGGAGGAGATGGGGGAGCAGAAGAAGCAGAGCATGGCAAGGAGTCGCTCCTTCTACACTGCAGTCTCGACCTGCACTCGAGTCTATAATTATAATTGAAATAAATTGATTTATTTGCTATGCCAAAACGCATAAAGCCATAAAGAAAAATGGCAACAATACAATCGACTCAATGTTGTTGTTCCCCTGTTGTTGTTGCCCTGTTGGTCGTGTGTGCTTAATTGTTGTTATTGGCCTGTGCAAAGTGTGCCGCTGGCTGGCTGAGGCGCAGACTGTGGTTCAGGCTAGGCAACGATCGCAGCGATCGCTGTGCAGACGTCGATAAGGTCATGAGCAAGTGTCATTGCAGCGCATAAATTATCAGCCAAGGGGCGTTGCGAGAGTTGAAGGTGCTGCCTGACAAAGAGGGGCGCCAGGGGGAGAGGGGGGAATATTATAAATATTGCACAGCATAGTTTAATATGTGCTGAAGGGCAATATGAAGCACATGATTGAGCATCGCAAGACTGGCCCCAAAGGCAAAGCAGCAGAAAAACTGAAAATAGCAGAACTAATTCTGCTTATGGCAAATTAAGCATATCTATACCCATTGAAAATGAACATAAAGGGTATACTAACTATGGTGAAAATGTATGTAACAGGCGGAGGCAGTATGCCAGTCAAAAGGCAATAGGCAGTTGAAGATTTGTCTTTGATAATTGATATTGTATTTGTAACTGATCTTATAGGGAAAAGGGTATCTCAATGTCGGACTTGGGCGGTTTTAACGGGGTTTTTTGCATTTATTATATTATTGTAAACATATATCTTGTTTTCTTTTCCATTTTTCTATGTTAATTAATATATCTTGAATTCAATTATTTAAATATATTTAACGGCTTAAATACTTTTTTTTGACAATTCTATTCTATTCATGATAGTTTTTGAATTTATTTTCATATGTTATTACTTTATTTAAATTCCGATTATTCTATTTGTTTTATTGATATTTGTTTTAATTAATAAATTTAGAAATTGTTTAATATATTTTATTATCACTTTTTACTTAAGATTATTCTCTTATATTTTATAATTTATACAGTTTTCGTTTATTCATATATAACATTATTATATTTTTATGTTCGATTATTTTCTTATATATTATTATGTCTATTTCTTTTGTTTTATTATTATATTTACATATATTTATATTTCTACATTTCTGTTATATTTTCTTATATATTTTATTAATACTTCTAATTACAATTTCCTTATATATCATTAGAGATATTTCTTATTGTTTATTATATTTTCTTATGTAATATTATATTAATACATTTCAAATTAAATTATATGTTTTTGTCCGCAATTTGAAGTACTTTCACTAAGCGCCTTATAAGCATGCATAATTCGTGCATTATCGACTGAGCCTTTTATTGATTTATCCTTATGTTTTGTTTACATATGTTTTCATGTGGGGCCCTCAAGTCAGTGTAGAATCAGAGGCTCTCTTTAGGGACCGGCGTTTTATGTCAGTCATTAAAATATTTGATGCAGGCTTAAGTTATTAAGCGCGACGTTCGCGGGCTACTGTTAAATGAGCACGTTGCGGGTCTGGTCAGCCGTTTGGTGGCACTCCCTTCTAACAACACTTGTAAGTGCTGGAAATAATCTAAGAGCAGCAGCAGCAGCAACAACAACAACAGCAACGGCAACAACGGCAACTGCTGTGGCAGGCAGACAACAATAATAAAATTGAAACTGATCGTCTTTCAGAATGCGTGGCACGTCGCGCAGTTTATTAAAATAACTTGGCTGGCAAGCGGACAAGGTAGTGCGGCAGGAGTGAGGTGGAGGGGGGAAAGGGGTAGAAGATGTAGCGGGTCGCCTACCACTGGAGCCACATCACCTGCTATAAGAGTCGCGGGCAAGAAAAATTAGTTTAATCATAAAAATGCTCGACATCGACAGCGACAGCAGCAGCAGCAACAACAGCACCAGCAACAACAACTGTGGTGAGGCTACCTGTAGCTACCTGTTTTCAGCAAGAAGATGACTTCAATTAAAAGCTTTTAACAATATCACGTACGGCAAATCGCAGGAATCGAGTCGAGGCGGGGTGGCAGGCAGAAGCAGGGGGAGCAGGCTCTGGCAGAGCCTGATTACATCACAGCCGCATAGCGAACTTCGCAGTCCTGTGGCGGACTCAATGAGTGCGTCGCGTTGTCTTGGTTATCAGGTGTAAAGCATCGCACTGCAGAAAGAGCGAGAGGGAGAAGCAGAAGAAGAGGGAAAAGAGCAACGCGTTTGTGTCTTAAGTCTTTTGTTTTTGCGCACAGCCTCAGCCCGCTGAGCTTATTAAAGAAAGCAGCCAACTGGGCTGGAATGAGGCTTGATAGCATCGTCCCCTGCACGTGCTATACACACACACACCGCACATACACCCCCGCCGACCCGTGGTCGGTGGAGATCAAAGCGCGTTATCCTGACGCAGCTGCGGCTTGACCATGTCACGTTGGGGCGTCACAAACGTAGCCGGCTTTGTCGGCAAGGCGGCTAACGCGCTGTGTGCTGTCACCGTGTGCAGCGCCGAAAGTTAATAAAAATAACAGTTAAAATAATAGCAGCAAAAACGAGCTGAAATTCGGCGCAGCAACAGCGAGAGGGGGAGGCAGAAAGGGAAGGGGGAGAGACGTCGCGACGCATGCGCAGCCGGCGACGACCTCCGTCAGCGTCTCGTTTCGATTGTAAAAATTTCATTTATGTCTTATGTGGCGATTTGCAATTTCTGCGCAAATTGCGCTGTTGATTCTCCACACTCCCTCCCCACTCCTCCTTCCCATCCTTCTCTCTGTCTTTCTCTTTCTCTCTTCACTCGTTTACGATAAATAAAATGCCTCAATCATTTGGCGCGTGCGTTTTTGCAATAAAAATGGCGTTTATGTTTCAATTAAAAGGCGTTCTCCAAATTATGCAATCGCAGTGCGGAGTTACGACAGCAGCCTGGGCAAGCTGATGGGCTCCTCCAGGTGCCCCCAGTCCGATAATGCATACCTCGTCTTTATAGTCATTATTTCGGCACATGTTCATTACACGATGAAGTGATTAACTGATTGAGTTGGGATCAGTTTCACCTCATTACAATTTTCCAAATTGCAAAGGAATTTTCAAGCCTCGCGAGATTGAAAAACAGGATTGCCAGGTCCGCCTGTTTTAAAACAGATCTGTACTTTTTTTTCGTCTAGCTTGAAAAAAGCTTTACATCTTACTGTATGGAAATCTGTCCTGTTTCTATTGCTTACATTATACGTATTTTTGATATGATTTTAATAAAAAAAATTCTTTAAATCGACGTACTAACACATTATGTGTATACAAATAGTTATCTAGTATTTTTCAAAACGATTTTTAGTCATAACAAAGAACATCAAAGAAAAAAATACTTCGGAAATATTCAATAAATGTTTATTATGTCATATTTCGATTAGGCTAGGATAGATAGAGCATGAGAAATAACATAAATTTACGATTGAAATATTAGTATTTTTATACCTTTGCAGAGAGTATAATAATTTTGGCCTGGAGATTGCAGTTTCACCAGAGGAATCGATCTAGCAATGTCAGTCTGTCCGTCTGTACGTTCGTCTGTCTGTTGCAATGCATCTAATCTCTCAGTTTTAGAGCGCAATTGATGAAACTTGGCACACATAACTTCTTATTTCTGCACGCTGTAAATAAGTCGGAACAAGCCGGATTGACCAGATACATCGAATAGTGGCCATACGATTTTTGTTAGTCGTCAAGATATTGCAACCAAATTTACTGCATCAGAATAATTCTACAAAAAAATCGGTGTACTATAACATAAACCTGTCAATCGGTCGAAATGCAGGTTATTGTATGAAGAACAGTTTTAATTTTTTTAGAAATAACTTAACCTATCAGTGCCAAGCAACTAGACATAATAATAAATAAATCAAATCACAATCCCATGCAATTCTGCACCATCGTATATAGTAATGGAACGATCGGAAGAAGAAGATTGGAAGATTAGAACCTGCAGGAGTATAAAACTTTAGGCAGTTTTTTGTTGATTTTCGTTATTTCTATCCGTTTTATCCGTGCATTCTATTTTAATCAACATTTTTTTGTACCTGGCAAAATTCGCACATCTTTATGGCAAAACACTCTCAGGGGAAATTCACCACTGCTGGTCAGGGTTTGTGTCTCGGCTAAGTTAAGGGTTACGGGTGTGCTTCCGCTTCCGATAAGACACTTATTCCAAAGAGTTGATTGGCCTTTGATGTGAGGCAGGCAAGCAGGCAGGCAGGCCATATAGAAAAAGTGTCACTCGGAAAATGTGTGCCAGTTTTTTGTGCGCTAATGATATGCACCCCTGGTGTGTGTGAGTGTGTGACCCCAACCCGCTCTCCTTTCACTGTTTTTTCGAAGGAAACAAACATGCGTGCGTAGTTGTTGCAGTTGTCGTCTTTTTGATGTTGCTTAGTTGGTTTTTTATGTCTCCCTGGGTCCTCACCTGGACATGGACGGGAGTCAACTCAACTCTGGGTCTGGGTCCCGGAAAGGCAGCAGCAGCGACTGCGACAGCGACAGCGACAGCAGCGAGAACCCTTTGCCCTTTTGACTGCATTATGCAAATGATATTCTAAAAGATTTTTATTGACATATGTTTTTCCTTTTGTGCTGCTTCTGCTTCTCGTTGTTGTTGTTGTTGTTGCTAGAATGTTTTCAGTGTTGTTGGAAAAAAGTGATGTCTGTCCGCGGTTTCCTGTCGCCGTGACAACATCGCCGCTTTTGGTGGGTGTGAACAGGGTTTTAATTCTATCGATAAGCGCATCGGGCGCTAATGCAAATGCAAGTGGGCGTGGCACTTAAATGATGAAGCGACTGGCTGCATTTACAGACTGAAAGTGAGAGCACAAATCTGAACTTTATGGATATATTTAACGATGCAATGAATAATTCATTATGCTCAGTTGCCTTATGATTGTTTTTTTAAGAGAGAGTGAAAAGTTTTATTGGGAAAATAGAATTGAAATTAGAGTCTATAAAGAGTATGATATTTGCTATAAAATTTATGTTAATTATAGCATGAAAATGGAATAATATTACTTTGTACTAATGGCAAATGTATGTAGCAGGCAGTAGGAGGCATCTTGCAACACAACGTTTATATATTCTTATTGATATTCGTCTGTATGAACACCTATATTTCAGAGACTATAAGAGCTTGGACTATCAAATTTTGTGACAACATCTCTTAATATTGCACATAAAATTAGGTTATTTTCGAATTTAGCCACACTCCTTTCTGCTAATGTAAATCAATAAAAACCAAATAGCAAACGTAATTTTAATATCATAATTGAAAAAATTGCTGCAAGTTTGGTTACAAATGCATAATTTACTATATATAGAATTTATTAAGGAAATCATCATACTGGATGTACAGTTTTCCAACAATCAAACTTTACTGTATCTTTATTTTTCTTTCTAACATACTAATCAAATATTTAATTTCTAGTTAGTCAGTATTCAATTAAGGTTATTTGGTTTCTCTCTAGTTCAATGGAAACTCTCAAGGTTTGTCCTCTTTCCCGTAATGTCATTCATTGCCAGCTCAACTACTTAGCAACCTCAAAGGCAACCGATAAATGGCAACTCATGCTATATCGAAAGGGGCACCCCACATGCTATGAAATTGTGTCCAGGTGTTGCAACGCTTTTTGTCGCTGCTGCGCTCTGTTTCCTCCTCCTCCTCCTCTTTCCATTTGCCAATATTTCACCCGGTCTGGGGTTGCGCCTTTGGGACACGGAGATAAATTAGTTAATAAATAAAAAAAAACAGCTAACTAATTTGCATATTTGCCCTTTGCCTGGCCTCATTGACAGTTGAGCTCAATGCCAGAGCCGAAGCCGAAGCAGAAGCAGGCGCCGAAGCCAATGAGGCGCACCGAAATGCATTTTAACCCGACTCCGTAGGGATCTGTGTGGAGGGGGGTAGAGGGCTTTATAGCACTCACTGTGTGTACTCCCAAGTTAGCTACAACATTTGCCATTTTGTGCGCCCGTTTGCGTATTTTATGTTTTGGCGGGACGCAGCAACATTTTTTTCTATAGAGGCTCAGCTCATTTGCATATGACAGCGATTCCTCTCTGTCTGTGTGAGTGTGTGTGTGTGTCTGCTGGAATTTGGCAAACTGGGGTGCCCTATCTCTGTGTCTATGTGTGTGTGTGTGAGTGTGTGTTTAGGTAGCGAAAGTGAAAGGATAAAGGGGGAAAGGATAAGCGCCTGCTACGACTCCGGCTGCAACTTTAACGGTTGCGCTGCATGCAAAATCGCAAAATTGCACAAATTTCAAATTTCGCATTGGCAAAGAAGGAATGCAAAGCAACAAAAAAATGATAAATGGTTGCCTGCATCTCGTGCGACTCCTTTTCCTTTACCCATTCCCCTTCCCCGAGTTCCGGCAACAATTTGCCTATGCGATTTGCCTACGTGTTTGACCTTGTCGAACGGGGTAGCCCAAGCGGTTGATGTTGTTGTTGCTGCTGTCTTGGGTAGCTTCTTCAATTGAAGAGCAGCTTGCTGTCTGTCTGAGACGTTGTCTGTCTGCATGTGTGTGTGTGCCTTGTCTGTGTGTGTGCTACTTTTTTTGGCGCGCAATTTTTCTTGTTTTTTGTGCGCCGTGTTGGGCATATGGTAACGAGTTGACCGACTGTCTGATGGGACGGGTTGTCTTTCCTGCCTCACTCTGCTCTTGTAATTGTTATTGTAGTTGTCTTTCGGATTGCAGCTGAGGCGTCTAATGAAACGTCTCTTTTTGCATGAAGGGTTGCCTGAAGAAGTTGCATAATCAGTTTGGGATTAAGCAGAGAAATCAAGGTGGAACTATTACGGCTTAGGTCAAAGAGGGTACTGTATTTGAACAAAGTATATTTTATGGATTGACTTGATATGATTATTGATGATTATTAAAGATATAGCTTAAATAAAGCTTAACTTTTGGAATTTATAGATAATTATTTATTTATTTTATATAGACAAAGAGAAGTCGACGTAAGGTCTTTTGAATAATTCTAATAATAAGATAGAATTGTATAAACTGCTTTATAAATAGATTGAATTTATGAATTAATAAAGATGTCTGTCTTTCCTTTTTAAAGTGTGTAGATATTTTGTATTTAATTTGATTTAATTTAAATTGAATTTGATCTAATTTCAAGAGGAATATTTGTATGGATTTCATTTGTGACTAGCGCCATAATAATAAAATAATAAATACTCAAATAAGTAATTATCGTAATAAAAATAAAATCTTTAATTTCAATTAAATTGTTCCAATAGTAATAATACTGCTAATAATAATACCTTTAATAATAATAATAATAATAATAATTTAATAATAATTAGAATACTATTATAAATAATAATACTTACATAAATAGAATTAACAATGCTAATCGTTATAGTTATAGTAAAACTGATGCTTACTTATAATAATGACAAAAATACTAATAATAATATCAATAATAAAATTATGTTAATTAATATAATACTAATTTAAATAATTATACTAACGTCAATACTAATAATATAAATACAAATAAATGATATTAATTCTGTTACTAATCTAAATAATAATACTAATATATAATAAAAATAATGGTAACAGCTAAAAACTTTTATAATTCTAAAATGAAAACTAATAATAATAATAATTTTAATACTAACAACAAATATTATAATGGTGATACCAATACTACAAATAATACTTATATTTATAACAAAATAGAAATAATTATAATAATTAGAATAATAATAATGATTGCCACATACATAAGGGCATTTATAATAGCTGTTTATAAACTCTTCTCTCACTTCATTCATTTACCTCGTGTTCATGCTTTAATAAGCCGAAAACGACTTGCTCAAGTACCCCCCTTTCCAGTCTCCTCCCTCGCTTTGGACCCAAATTGTATTGGTCGATAAATAAAGTGCTTAAATGCAGACCAGTTTCGGTCTGGCTTGGTCTGCTCTTCAAATTATGGCACTTTAATTGCCAAAACAGATGCCCAATTTTGTTTTCAGCAGACGCACAACAAGACACACACACACACATACACAACAAATTAATGCAAAATAAGAAGAAATTATGCTAATAATTATAAGCAAGTGCGCCAGCTAGAAAGAGAGAGAGAGACAGAGACAGAGAGTGAGAGAGAGGCGACCCCGAGCCAAAGCCAAAGCCAACACTCGACTCGAATCGAGCCAGAAAAAAGTGCAGCCGAAATGCTAATCAAGCTCATTATCATCCAAATCAACGGCGCCAATGGCAGGGAGTGCACAGCACGAGAGAGAGAGAGAGAGGGAGAGGGAGAGAGATCTTCATTCATAAATACAACGTTTAGTTGCGTTTTTTCTCGTTCATTTTTTTGTGCTCATGTTTATTTTTATTTACTCGCATGCGGCGCATAATTATGCAACAAGTCCTTTCAGAGGCGCAACGCGGCGCGTGCGCACTTAGCATATGCCCACAGGGGTGGGGAGAGCGGAGTGCGGAGGGAGAGACCTGCAGCGTGAAATAAAACAGGATTTTTTCGACATTTGAAATTTAAATATATTTTTTACACGTTCGCCGCCGCCTAATTATCATGTAAATTGGCCCGAAGGACCGTCGAGTGACAAAGTTTGACGGCGACGGCGACGGCGACTGCGACTGAGAGTATTTAACTCGGTCTGTGGCTTATTAATTATGCCCAAGTGTGTGGCCAAAGGACACAACAGCAACACCAACAACAACAATGGGAAAAAAGAGAGCAACAAAATGTAAACAAAATGATGCAAATATTGTTGAACTTGACGGTGTCTACCTTTGTGTGTGTGCGTGTGTTGTGTATGTGTGTGTTGTTTATTGTTGATGATGGCGTTGACCTTAGTTTGCATAATTTTTGACACAACCTGGACACTTGACCTGCCGCAAGGGCTTCGCATGCTACGCAAGAGAACAGGTGGAAGGGAAGGGAAGGAAGTCTCTTCAAGGAAAATATAAAGACAGTTTGTTGTGTTCCTAGTCCAAACTTTAAAGTAAGACGGGTCTAAATGATGGAAAGGTGTTTGGGGATATACTTTAAGGTTTATAAAGTGAGAGAAGTGATTTAAAGATTTATTGAAGTTAGTAGGATTCAATTTCTATATACAAGGAATATATAAAAAAGAGGTAAAAATGAACCAAAGATCTTTGTAAATAAATTCTTGAAAAAACTATGTTATTGAATATTATCAATATTATATATGTATATAATATTATATACATGCCTATCTATTTGTGAGATTTTCTTTTCAGTTCAGTTCAAAGTTTTTTTTATTGAGATAATGCTAAAGATTTATATTGAAGCAAATGGGAATATTTTCTTTATATTAGAGGAATATCAAACGAAATGTAATGTGATTTTAATTTCAATTAAATTCTTGAAAAAATATATGTTATTAGTTATTGAAGAGTTTTATTTTTAGTATATATCATAACTAGTTTATCGATTTGTAAGTAACTTTTCTTCGAAATATCTAATTATAAACTTTACTATATGACACAATTAAAATTTCAATTAAATTCTTGATAATCATTTGATAATTTAGATCGGCAGTTTTGTATTTGTAGTAGAAACCATATATGTATATTGATTTGTAAGCTATTTTTCCAGAAATATATATAAAAAAAGATAATTAAATTCATATATAAAATATATACAAATCAAAATTATAGATGGGTAGGATTTTAGCTGTAGATGTATATCATATCTATCAGTTAATACACAGTTTGTCTATTCAATTCGTTTTAATATTCATTTTGCCAAACTGCTGCCTATTTTCTTGCAGTGTAATGAACTGTTGCTTTTACCTCTGGCCATATTCAGTCATTGTGTGCCCTGAACTGAACACTCGGACAAGAGAACGATACAAAAGACATATAATGCCGTTTTTATAGTGGACGCTCTATTAAATCAGTAGTCGAGCAACGCCAACAATGGCCACAAAAGACAGAGTATACAGTGGGAGAGAGAGGGGAGGTACACACTGTGCCATATCGGATCTATGCAAATGATGGGTGGACAGGGGGACAGAGAGACTGAACGGGCATTTGTGCAAATAATACTGTAAACGCAGAGAATCAATAAAATTGACACGCTCTTTCAAATCAATAACTATTGGAGGAGAATGCTTAACGGTAAATAACGCGCGAGTACCAAAACACCGTACAAACACACACACTCACAGGCACACACACACACTAAGTAGTCGGCGCTAGACAAAGGGGGCTTTCTTCGAAAGCAACTGCAGACGATATGACAAAATATATGCATAACAAAAGCGGCTCCACTGGAAGGAAGATTGAATCATTTTGTAAGATTCGCATGCAAATTTATTGGCACGATACATTTCAATTAATGTGCGACTGATTTTACAGTTGTTCTCGGGCGCGTTAGATGCGTCGATATCGATATCGGCGAAGATAGCGACGACGATGAGGAGCCAGTTGAGAGTTGCCCGCGCTGCCTGCTGCTTGCTGCCAGTTGCATTTGCCCATTGCCCGCCCAGTTGTAGTTGTAGTGTCAATGCACACGCCCCACTACTGCCACACACACACACACACACACACACACACACACACGGAGAGGCAGAGGCAGCACACACTGACAAAATGAAAGCAAAAGTTGGCAGCCCAAAGAGCGACAGCGAACTGAACAAAGCTTCCTGAAGCGGGCAACCAGAGACGTTGCTGCCACAGAGTCCTGTGTCTGTGTCCACAAAAGCTTTGGCAGCCTCTGCGCGCGCGCTTCGCTTGTGCCATTCGCTCTCATAACGTGCTCTCTCTCTCGCTCTCTCTCTCGCTCTCACTCTCTCGCAGTGCGCTAGAGCAGTCAATTAAAAATGTCACTCTGCATGGGAATGCGCTGCCTTTGCCTTTGCTGTTGCTGTTGCTGTTGGTGGGCGGCACTGGAAGGCAGCCCAATAGAGCGCAAGTCGGCTTCCAGTCAGCGTACGCTCTTGCAGGCCATCTCTCTCTCTCGCACACTGAGCGCAGCGCAGCACATGAGCTGTCTCTCTCTCTCTCCCGCACATGGCGCATTGGAAGCCGCGGGTTGAAAACTGGTTTTGCCTGCGTGCGAGTGTGTGCGAGAGACTCTATGTGCTCGTCTCTGCCTGACTGTGTGTGTGTCTGCCTGACTGTAGGTCTCTGTGTGTGTGTGTGTGTGTGTGTTGCGTAGCTGTCGACGTCGTCGTCGCCGTCGTCGTCGCCGTCGTCGTCGTCGGATGTCGAGAGCGCCGTCTACGTAGCGCCGCTGGCCGCTGCATGACGTTAGTTCACTTCGATAGCTCTACGAGTTTGCACGTGAATTTGTCCCATAGGCTCTCTGTCTGCGTCTGTGTCTCTGCGTGTCTCTGTCTCTGAGTCTCTGAGTGTCTCTCTGTGCGCGCTCGAGCTGAATCTCAATCTCAATCACAATCACAATCACATAACGAATCTCAATCTGAATTTTATGCTGACAACAACAGAGCGAAATTCAAATAATAAATTCGACAACGATCAAGAAATATCAGTCCAAGTGCCAAGTGATTCAAAATAGAAACCAAATAAGTGCAACAACAACAAAAGCCACAACAACTGAAACAACAACAGCAAACAAACAACAACAACAACGAAAAGAAATAAATAACAAAAAGAAATTCGCAATTGGAATTTTTGATAAACTGCGCAGAGAATTTGAAAACGAGAAAGAAAATCTTTATCGAGAAGTTCCCTGAGAGAATTCTTCGTGTCAAGTTTGTCGTCGCGCCGTCGGTGACGAAACTTGTTGAGTGTGCTCGGCGTGTGTGTGCGTGTGTAAGTTAGTAGCGAGTGTGTGTGCGAGTCGCGCGATCGGCCGCCACGCCCACGCGCCCACATCTATTGCGCCGCCACGTTGCCAGTAAAAGACTTCAAAACGGTTGCCTCACGGTTCGAGTGGAATGAGCATAGGGACTCAGGTCTTCCTTTCGATCGATCGGTCTACAAAGTCGTTAAACTGAGCCCCAACTTGGAGCCCTACCCCGCCAGCGTGGAGGGCCTGAACAGCCCCAGAGCGGTGGGGATGGCCGCTACCTCCTACATGACGCCGCCGAGCGGTGATCTCGACATGGCCCTCAGCGGCGGCGGTGGCGGTGGAGGCTATCACACATCATCGCCGCGCTCGGCAGCCGATGCCGGCGAGATGAAGTACATGCAGCACCATCACCATCATCATGCCGCTGTCGCAGCAGCCGCTGCCCACCAGCAACAGCTGCCCTCGTCGCCATCGCCCAACGGGCAGGTCGGACAGGGCGGCGGCCAGGGCAACAGTCTGGGCAGCCTGACGCCCGGCTCGGGGCTGGGCGGGTGGAGTGCACTGCATCCGGATCCGTGGTCACTGCCCACGCATCACACGACACATCATCATCCCGCCGCTGCGGCTGCTGCCGCTGTCGACTCCGTCAAGCAGGAGATGTCGCATCTCAGCCAACAGACGCGCATCCAGCAGGGCATGGCCTCGCCGCATGCGGCCGCGCCGTGGCATGCACCGCACGCCGGCCACTATGCACCCACCGGGGGCTCGCCGCTGCAGTACCATCATGCGATGAACGGCATGCTGCACCACCATCCGGCACACCATGCGGCCCAGGTGGCGCCACTGCACCATGCGCTGCGAGGCGAGTCGCCACAGTTGCACATCCATCCGCATCACATGGGCGGCGGCGGTGGCGGCGATCGCGATGCGATTAGCGGCGGCGAGGAGGACACGCCCACATCCGATGATCTGGAGGCCTTTGCCAAGCAGTTCAAGCAGCGGCGCATCAAGCTCGGCTTCACCCAGGCCGATGTGGGCCTGGCTCTGGGCACCCTGTACGGCAATGTCTTCTCACAGACCACCATCTGCCGGTTCGAGGCTCTACAGTTAAGTTTCAAGAACATGTGCAAGCTGAAGCCGCTGCTGCAGAAGTGGCTGGAGGAGGCGGACTCCACAACGGGCTCGCCGACGAGCATCGACAAGATTGCGGCGCAGGGTCGCAAGCGCAAGAAACGCACCAGCATCGAGGTGAGCGTGAAGGGCGCGTTGGAGCAGCACTTCCACAAGCAGCCAAAGCCGTCGGCACAGGAGATCACATCGCTGGCGGACTCGCTGCAGCTGGAGAAGGAGGTGGTGCGCGTGTGGTTCTGCAATCGGCGGCAGAAGGAGAAGCGCATGACGCCGCCGAATACACTGGGTGGGGATATGATGGACGGCATGCCACCGGGGCACATGCATCATGGGGGCTATCACTCACACCACGACATGCACGGCAGCCCCATGGGCAACCACTCGCACTCGCACAGCCCGCCCATGCTGAGCCCCCAGAACATGCAGTCGGCGCATCAGTTGGCGGCTCACTAGCAATCAGAAATCCAGGAGTCGAACTCAGCTGCAGCTGCGTCCACTCCTGCAAACAACAATAGTCTGCACCAGCAACAGCAACAACAGCAACAGCAGCAGCAACAGCAACAGCAGCAGCAACACCAACAGCAGCAGCAACAGCAACAGCAGCAGCAACACCAACAGCAGCAGCAGCAACAGCAGCAGCAACAACAGCAGCAGCAGCACACGCCCAATACGCCCTCTTCCAGTGCGGGCTCCTCGGTGACCATGACCAGCCAGGGACAGGTCATGTCGCCGCAGAGCCCCTTGGGCAGCTCCTCTGCTGGTGGCCAGACTAACAACAATAACAACAACAACAACAGCACAACAAATAATAATAATAACAACAATAACAACAATGAGGAGCAAGTTAAGCAACAGCAACAACAACAGGCATCCAGCATAGCAGCCGCTGCAGCAGCCGCCATGTACATGGACCCCATGCGCTACCAGCACGCGCACCATCCGCATCATCCACACCAGCATCCGCATCTGAATCCCGCGCATCATCCGCATCTGTTCCACACCAGCGATCAGCTGCAGCATCCGCATGCGCAGCACCTGCAATCGCAGCAACAGTCGGCGGCAGGAGGCAGCAGCAGCTCGCAGCTCTCGCCCGGCGCCGGCAGCAATAGTGGGCTGCCACTGCAGCCGCCGAGTGCGGCCTCTCCCGGGTCTGCTTCCAGTGTGCTTGGTGGACATCTGAATACACTGAATGCCCACTCGGCGGCGGCACTGCATCAGCATCATCACTACCAGCACCATCACCACCAGCAGCACCATCACCATCAGCAGCAGCAGCAGCAGCTGCATGCGCGGCGCCTCTTCGAGCTGAGTCTGCAGTTCGGAGCCGCCACCGCGCCTGGTGCAGTGCGTCACTTCAATAGCTTTGGCGGCGGCGGTGCGGGCGGTGAATAGCATTCGTCGGCCGCCTGGTTTGGCTATGAGTCCTCCTAGGACACACTGCCGGACGGGTGGCCGCATTGCAAGCAGGAGCGGGAGCAGCCCTAGCGCCCCCCCTATTTACCAGTGCATTAATCTGTGTTAAAACAACTTCAGTTAGCTGACTATATGTATATATATATATCTGGTACTATATACGATCTATATATGTATATGGTATAACTATAGCGCCTGGCACCGCCGCCGATTCCGATTTCCGATTTCCGATGCGATTCGTTTCGTTTTCGATTAGTTTCTTTTAATTTTGTTTAAATGTTAAAGTTTCAAAAACTTTCTTAAGCTAAAAACTAAATACAAATAAAAAACCTTAACTTAAATTACAAAATGGAAAATCAAACGTGAAACCAAGTGATGTTGTTTTTAAATCTACCTAAATCTATCTAAATTAAAGTCGAACCGAATCGATGATAAAGATAAAGATAAAGATGATGACTAGCGATGACAAGTGTGCGACAAGTGTTCAGAAAAATGTTAATACCGATAACGATAGCGATAACGATTAACGATTACTATATGTACTAGTACTATAACCGACCGTTGGCCTTCAGCTGCGTTCCACCAAGCAAGGTAAAGAATCTCAAGAATCTCCACCCTTCCACCAACCCCCGCCCTCCCCAGAAACAACATAAAGAGCATTACAAAATAACAGTAATTTTAGTGGAACACAAATACACCATACCAATACACACACAAACACACCCAAACACACATACAGAAGAAAGTACGTTAATTAACAGCGCTCAAGTGGTTCGAACCGCCGATTCGACTCGGTTCTAGCTAGGGTTATTAGGGTTACAAAGCGGCCGTGCATATATAAATAAATCTATATATAAACATAACTCTATATATATATAGATATATACACAGATATAGCCAGTAGATCGTACTCTAAATATGAAAAACAAACACTTAAATGATATAAAAATCGAAATTAGAATTTAACGCGCGGCGCGGAAAACAAAAATATAAAAGAAACTGAAATGGAGAAAAAAAGAAAATGATGAATGAAAATCGATAAGTAAAGAAGATTCTGTAAATAAAACTACAGTTAAGTCATATTTTTAGCTTTAAATGCAATTGTAGATTTTTTAATAAATACCACAAACATAAAAATGGAAACACTTAAGTTAAAAGACAGAAACCTAAAACATGCATAAATATAAATTGTAATTTTTAGGCGATAATCTAACGAATAGGCACAAGAAGTTTAGTTACTTAGTACTGTACTTTCTCTATAAGCAAATCGAATATACACACATACACATATACACAACCCACACACACACACACATAGCTAAATCTTAAAACTTAAACGAAAATAATCAAATATGAAAATGCTAAATTGTAAAATATAAATTGATGTAAATTTGAAAAATGACAAAAACTTGCAAAAAAAAAAACTGAAAATTATTTCAATAATTGATGTGTATAGGAAAAAATGAAAACGTGCTTCGTGTTTTTGATATACTATACGTACAAGAACTTTTATAAAAGTGGCCGTTTTTTAATTTTTTATTGTATAAAAGAAGAAAAACACAAAAGAACGAAAGAGAAAAACAAAAATTAAATACGCAACTTTTTAACTATTACTTAAAATCGCTTTTAGTTTTCTTTTTGGGTGTATAAATAATGAAACAATGATGTTTTTTTGTTCAGTTATTTTGTTTGGTATGTTGAAAACTATGCATAGAAGAGATAAGAGAATGACAAGGAAGATGATCGGAGAAGATAATAACGACGATGAAATATAAAACAAAAATACTTAAGATTAAGCCATGCCCTCAATTGTATAATAAATTATGCTCTAACAAATGGAAGCACCAAGTCAACAAAGCGGTACATTCCACTCACCACACACACACACCTACACCTACACACACACACATACACAGAGAAATTAAAAACCAAGAAAACAAATACAAAAAAAAAAACAAACAAAAAACTTAAAAAAAACAAATAAAAGAGAATATTATTCGAACAAAAAATGCAATACGAAATTTTTATTTACCAAAATGTCCTTTTATTATCGTTTAATTAGCGTTAATGGCCCCTCATTATGGCCGTGTAAGGGGCGCCTTCTACAGTTTATGAGTCGTTGCTTTTGACAGTTTTACAGCCACTTCGGATGGAGGCTTTTGTCTCCCATTCCGTTTCCGATTCGCAATTCACAATCGGTCGCGATTTCCATGGCGATAATTGCGGGTATTATTTTTGTTTGTTTAAAGTGTTCGGAAAGCAATTAACAATTAAGTGGGCATATTATAATGCGATTGCCTACGTCACAATTAACTAATACCCCCCCATTCCCCCACCAATCCCCTCTCCCACTGCTGCTGCGGAGATCGTTAATGAAAGTTGTCATTAACAAGCGTTGCGTTTCATTACGTTTTTATGGGGTCTTAAACGAAGCTTTTGATGCATGTGCATAACGTGGTCAACAACGCTCACGGCCGTGAGTCGTCAATTTGCCAGATTTCAAAATATAATTAATCTAGATTCGGGCATAACTTTTATTGCCATATAATATTTTCGTTTAGTCAAAGTACCTGAAGTATTTTTATAGAACCTGTACATGAGTAAAACATATAATAAGTTGGGGACTGTCTTTATGGTGGGATACAAAAAGTTCACTTTCAGGCTGGGCATATACTTTAAAGGGTATGCAGTACATCTAACTTAAAAATACCTTTTATCAGACTATCACTATGCCTTCTCTTATATTTACTCGTATATAGTTTATATAGTTCCTGCGTTTAAAGTGCTGGAGAACATTTAGTATGTTAAGAAACGTCTTTATGGAAGTAACAGTAATAAGGCAGTACAAATTGTGTTTTATTGTATCCAACTGATATACTTTGTATCAATCTGTTACTTCTATGCTTCCAGTCAATCATTTCTAGTGAATATAATTTCTGTTCGATCAAAGTTTGGATATATATTTATACAATTTGGTATACCTTATAAGATATGCATTTAATTTAAATGGAATACCCTCTACATATGAGCCTTTGTTATTGAGAATACAAATAAAATACACTGCACCAGCCCATATGTATAAATTATGCTCTCTAACATTTCTTCCTAGTAAATATAATTCACGTTCGATGCAAGATTTGACATATATCATGAGATAAATCTTTTTTCTGGACATACACTTAATTCTGTAGGCAGTATCTTCAACTGAAATACCTTATCATAACATTATAAGATAACGTTCATATGTATAAATATAATTTCTGTAAGATTTCTGTAATATATAATCGGTTAAAGTGCTGGAAAATGTATGGTAAATGTGGGAATACCTTTATAAGAGTACTATATCCTCTGATAGTATAAACTGTAAGGATGGCCTTAAAGTGATTTATAGGATATATTTTTCAGTACCTCCAACTGAAACACCCTCTGTCGGCTTATCAATCTTATGCTTCCACTTATTCATATCTATTAAATATAATTCCTGTTCGATTTCTGTATAATCGGTTAAAGTGCTGGAAAACAAAATCGTTAAAAAGTCAATCATTGTCGTCTGCTCATTGCCCTCTCTCAGGCTCTCTAATGTGGTTCACGATATTTGAATTAAGCCTCACAATTTAAATGCATATTATTTGTTGGTGAGGCTGATTAACTGAAATTTCGCTGGCACAAATTTCAGTTAGTAATTTTGCATAAAAATTGCATCAGCCTGACAACATTTTAAGCGAAAATCAAACGAAAGAAATACAACAACAACGAAGCCCAAAAACAAAACAAACAAATTCGAATGCGCATAATTGAAAGCCAGTTTGGGTAAAGAGAGACAGATACAGAGGCAAAGAGACATGTAAACAAGCGAATTATACATACACCTGCATTTAATACAGAAGCGTAATTGCAATAATTTTTATTTATGCCTCATCTTCATATTATATGTTCATAAACAACAACAACAACATCGAAATTTTGATTTGAACTCTCGTCGTAGTATAACATCAGCACAACGATTGTTATACGGTATAATCCATTTGCAAACGCCCACGCGATGCGCATTCTGCACTTGAATACAATACATACACAGCATATAGGTGTGTGTGTGTGTGTGTGTATTTATGGTCGACTCTCTTAATTATAGCTGTATATAGCGGCATATACTATGATAGACTGTAGAAATTGAAGTGAAATTTTGGTGTGGAAAGAACGATGCATGTCTGCCCATTGAGCCTATACATATAGTACTATACATACATGAATCCATCACCACCTGCCATTTTGGGGTTGTTGAGAGCAACACACACACACACACGCTCAACCACACCCACATAGATAAAACTGCCCCTTGGCCATATAAGTTATTCAACTAAGTAACCCACAAGGAATGTGCTCGGAGTCGTAACGAATCGAAAATGCTCTACAGGGGGTGGGTAGAACTGATCTAGCAAGAGGGAAGGGATTACTAGGAAATAAATATATATACCATAATAAACTTATGGTATAATATGAAATATAAATACATTTTAGTAAACTTATGGTATATTTTAATTGCACAATAATTGTTTAGTTTATTATAATGCAGTGTAAATTTAACTAGACTTCTTACTTGATTGCCACCTCATATCAGCATATCTATCATAGTAGAGAATAATATGTATTGATATTAGCGTCCAGGTCTTACGATGCCATCGATTCTTTCGATAGATCCGTCGAATTTTAAATTAATTTTATATGAAATAAAACAATCTTTTACAAATAAAGCAAAGCAGAAACACACCGAGATTAAATAAATACTAACAACACGTTATTTTCATAGATACAATCCATCGATGGGGACCACGTGACACCAATAATATTTAGTATTTTAGTTGCATCGATTTTATCGATAGGTCAATGGGTTGTTATCATTCTCTACTGTTTTAAAACCATCGATTCAATCGATAGTTAATTAGATTGTTCTCATTCTCTACTATTTTAAACCCATCAACTCTATCGATAGTCCCATCAATTGTTATCATTCCTTACTATTTTAAGCCCATCAATAGTTCCAACAATAGTTAACCTTCTCCTCTTCACCATGACAAACGTCTGCACATAGTCAGCATACCCTTTCGTGCTCTACTTAGGCCATTAAAGCCCATACACATTACAAGTTAGTATGATAAAAAATTAGTAATATAAGCTAGCGAATTGTAGTAGTTTTCATTGGTTTTAATGTGGCCGTGCGTGTTAAGTGCGACCGACATCGAGAGCCACCCCCATCTCTTGGCTTCCCCGTCCCTATGGCACCTTAACGACGGTGCTCTGTCCCCTGCCAGAGTTCCCTGCTAGCCGATGTAATGCCGACATTTTCATTATTATTTCGAGTTGGCTTTTTTTTATTATTTCGCGTGGCAGCAAAGCAACGCGCCGCTTGCTTTTGTTGTGCTCATTTTGTTGTTGTTGCTGCTCAGTTCGGTTTCTCTGCAAGTAAGTGTGTGTCTGTATTTGTGTGTGTGTGTATTTTCGGGCTGCGTGCATACAACCGTGTCAATAATTACCCGTGGGACTGACACGACCAACGAGAATCATTCAAATGTTGCAAAAGCGGCAGCCACAGAGCCGCACTAACAATGGCTAAAAACAAAAGCGGAGACAGGCGACCCAGTCGAGAGAGTCGAGACGAGACGTGACGAGAGAGAGAGAGCTGCAAGGCGAGAGACAGAGAGAGTGAGGAGTGAAGTGGAGGAGGCACAATGGCAATATGCTCGGACGCCGCTGCTGCTGCTGCTGCTGCCATTGTGCCCCGGCCAAAATGGCTGACACAGTCGACGCGCCGCTTGACGAACTGGTCAACGGTCGAGCGGACAGGGGGACAGCGAGACAGACCAAGGGACAGGGACAGAGAGACAGGGAGACAGAGACACAAACGCAGCAACTGACAGACTGCTTGGTCACACTTGCGCTGCTCCCGCTGAATCCGGCAGCCCAGTGGGGCAGGCAGAGGGGGGCAGGGATGGGGCCTTCACTCTGCTCTGCTCATTATCTATGCTTCCTTTGGGAATTTTCATTTTCTTTTAAAGTTCTGGCCGCGCTCGCTGTGTGTGTGTGTGTGTGTGTGTGCGTTCGTGTGCGACAGTTTCGAAAAGCGGCGCAGATAACAAATAAGCATGGAAAGGGGAAGGTGGGGGCAGCAAAACTTTGTCAAGACTTAAGGCTGGAAAAAATAACTGCACTAATTACAAAAAATTTATGTGCTGTTTTAACGCACTCTCGAGTTCACTGCGAATCAATGCGAATTCGCCTTCACGGCGAGTTCTGTGACGAACTCGTCGCCCCTTTTTAACTGCCCACAATGACACCCACAAGCGAATAACGACTACGACTTGACGAATGCAAGCAAATCAAGCGAGACACAGCGCCAGAGAGAGAGAGAGAGACAAAGACAGAGACAGCGATAGGTAGTGAGAGGGAGAGAGAGAGCTTGTTCCCCTGTGTCGCAACGAGACACCTTAGACGAGGCACTTTAGCGGGCTGATCAACAGACACCTAGGCAAATAATGCGGGCATGCTTTATAAGGAATATCACTGAGCAACGTTGGGGCAGCTCGATAAGTTTTGAATGACATTGATAGCGGAATCTCTTGATTGATTTACCCAACTTAGTATAATGAAATGGGGGCTGGGGAGGAGAGAGAGAGAGAGTGTTGGATTAATAGAGCCATCAATTTAAGAGTTTAGAGACATTCCAAGAAAATAAAAGCGGATTTTCAACACAATATGAAACACCTGGGTTGGTCAAAAGACATGAGTTTTAAAGTGAACAACCTATGAGTTTTAAAGGGTACGAGCATCTATAAATATATTCAATACTCTCCACTTTATTTAACAGAAATAGTTGTGACAACACATTTTAGACTAACTTTGGATAATATAATCGGGCTAGATATATGTTTTATATAAACTATTGTTTTTAATTTTTGAAAGATTGCAAATTGGAAATCATAATAAGTTATAAGTTCTTCTTTAATCTGTAAAATTCCGCTACAGATCAAACTGGCATAAACACTATGAGTAAAATGACAGTCCACACCAATGTCGTATGATATTCAGCGTTGTTTTGTTTGCTGGAAGACCAGAACACCCTATTAAGAATGGTACTGACAATACCCAAAATTGGAATTTAGTGTAATTACTTGAAATTGATACATAGATTGATTTCTGGCTTCTCAAAAGATAACTAAAATATTATATTATGTTATAGTATTATCAAATTATTATAATATAGTATTAGTCTGGATAATTTGTTCTATTCTCTCTCCATTTCCTTCTCGTTTTCTGTTTTTCCTCCCTCTCTTTTGCTATTTCATTCTTTCTCATTTTTGTCCTTCTACATTTTTATATTTATCTTTTTCTCTCTTTACGTTCTATGTCTATTTTTCTATTTCTTTCTTTCTCTCTTTATCTTTTTCTCTATTTTGTTATTTGTCTCTTTTACTCCTTATCCCTTTCTCTTTCCTTAAACTCAACTCAATCTCTTCTCAAGCAATTTCTTCATTGCCCCAAACTCATTTGAACCGCCCTCGCATTCAATTAACTGCGCGCACAGCGTAAGCTTTTGCCTCTGAGTAAATAGACATACATCTCTCTCTCTGCCCTCGCCACTCTTTCCCCCCTTCCGACGGTCTCTTCTCAGTCTTCTCTCTTCTCGCATAGGCAAACTCAATTGATGTATGAACCATGACATTGTCTCGTGTGCAGTTTCGAGTTAACTGTTGAAAATGCGCGCGTTATTAATGGCTTTATAAGCTGCTGCCGCACACAAGCACACATACACATACATATACACACACATACACGTATACACACTCACACTTGTCCAGCTCGTCGCAGACTTTGGCAAGCAAATTGAAGGGGGACAGACTTGGACAGACATGGACAGGTACAGGGACAGAGACAGGCGGCAGTCCAGCAGCAGCAGCAGCAGCAGCTGCAGTCGAAGAGGTGATCGCTTAGGTGGCGATCGGCGATCGCTGCTGATCGACGCGATTACTGCGCACAGTCGCTGCGCTGATCAGCATCAGCATCGGCATCAGCAGCGGCGTAGTGTCAAAGCCAACCACTTTGCGCGTTTTCATAACAATTTTGTACGCTGTTGTTGTTTGTTCACATTTTTAACGTATAAATAAAAGCGTGACGGGAATGTAGTGGAGAGAGGGGAGAGCAGAGGGGGCAAAGAGTGTAGAGTGTAAGGAGAGTGGCATGGCTACGCTGTGTGGGCCAACCTGTGCCACAGCTGGGAGGCAGTGGCAGAGTCGGGGGCAGTGGCAGAGTCGCCTCACAAATATTTCTCACACACATCGCGCGACGGGCGGCAGCGGCGCTTGACATTTTGGCAAGCAATTGGAAGGCAACAAGGTCGCCCGGAGCTCAGATGGTTATCGCAAACGCAAATACGTCTGACGGCAGCAGAGGCAGTGGCAGTGGCAGCTCAGTGCGGAGCAAGTGCAGCATAGAATTTCAAATTTAAATTTTTATTGCGCAGACCGTGAAACAGCCTGTCTGCCTGCTGCTGTTGCTGCTGCTGCCGGCGGCGTTGTCGGTCAAGTGCAAGCGTCAGCTGCTGCTTGGGCTGCTGCTGCAATAAATCTCTTAATGAAAACCGGCAATAAACTTGGCCAGCTTGGCCAAAAGGCCGGCGGCAAACCGACAAAAATCCAGCGCCAAGCGCGAAAAAATGCGCAAAAGAATTAATAAACAAAGCAGTCGAGCATGTTGGCATCTCCACCTCTACCCCTCTCCCTCCCACCCCCTGCCACTCTGTACCCCTGCCATCCTGCTCTGTGTCTTGTGCCTGGTCCACTCTACACTTACACTCTGTACACTCTGCAAAACGGACGAGTTATTTGCTGCGCATGCGCGCACGTGCTCGCTGCTTAATGCGCGCTGCGACGCCAGCGTCGACGTCGACGTGGCCGCACGTTTTAGCGCTCAGGCAGCGCGCATGCGCATCATCAAAAGACAACGTCGACGTCGTCATCATCATCATCGTCGCAGTTGTTGTTCCCCTTCTTCTTCTTCTCCCTCTCCTTCCTCTTCTTCTGTCAGCGCGCTGCCCAACGTCGTCGGGCCGCATTTGCATTTCTAATTTTGCATTTTTCCATTGCGTTGCAACTTGTGGGCGTTGCATGCACCTCGACGGAGTGCGCGGCAGTGCAGTGCTGCAAGCAGCAGCAGCCAAGTGGCGTCAAATGCAGCCCGACTCCCGCAGCGGGGGCGTGTGTGTTTGCTTGACTCTGTTTGCTGTTTGCTTAAGTTGTTTAAAGTGAACATTGACCCCGCCAAAAAAAAAAGAAGCTATTTCAATTTGCTGCTAAAACAACAACTACAGAAACTATCGAAAATTGATTTTATTGCAGACAAACAGTTTATTAAGTGAATAAACGAAGAGTTTTAAAGGGTATGAACTGCTTAAAAATTGTATACTATTTATTATTACAATTATTATTTGAATTAGTTTTGAAAGCGCATTTCAGAGTTATTTTAGTTTGTATTATCGATTGGAATATAAAGTAAATAATAAATAAAGTTTAATGTGATAACGAGATAATAAAGTATAACTTAAAGTATAATTTAAAATATAATATAAAGTAATATTTAAACTTTTTCAATTTTGTTTAATTATAGATTGCAAAAATATCTAAGCTGTCAATTCAATTATATTTAATGATATTCAGATACAGAATCAATTTGGGATCATCGCCAAGAGTAAAATGAAAGTTTCCACAAATATGAGTTTACATACTAACAGTTAAAAATAGCTTTTTTTAAAATTTTGTACATTTTGGATCACTGATCCGGGATCAGAAACAATTTCTCTGTAGATTCTTATAGCTTTTTTAAACGCCTATTAATATTAATTGCAATATACAAATAAAAATGTTAAATAATTATTTATATAAATAAAATATAAAATATTGATTTTTTTTAATTATTATAATCTTGGATGCAATAAGCTTTCAGCATCGAAACTTTGATCAAAACGATCTCCCAAGTTATAAGAATTTTATACCTCATGACAGTCAGTTTTACGAAATTGCTAAAAATATAAGGTTTAATTAGTATAAATAATATAAATTAATATAGAATTGCATGCAGAATCAGAAAATAATCGAATCTATTATCTAATTGATATTTCAGATGGAAATCAATTGATAAACATGATGATTTACATATAATGAATAACAACAATTTTATGAGATTGGACACATTTCATTTAACGGAAGATGTACCAAAATACTTATATACAGTACCAAAATAGAGTCGAGAACATGACCATTTTAACTATATATTTAATGATTTCCAACAAAGCTATAAGATGTGGAAGTCCACTGACTTTTCTTTTTAAAGAATTTTCTAAAATTATAAGATACATATATTATGAGTCAATTCTTATAACTATATAAAACTGCAGTAGAAGAAAGAGAGAGAGTCGACATAACGATCCATAATCCAGAGGCAAATCTGTTTATTCTTAACCAAGTTGTAAGAAATGGAAGTCCTACATGTTTTCATGTTTGCTGCTAAAAATATGAGATATATTTATTTCTTCTAACTGTATTGGAGTAGAATCAAAAGAGAGTCGACACCATGATAAACAAGATTTTCCAAACGCAAATCTAACGATTCCTAAGAAAGTTAGGAGAAATGGAAACCCCAAAACGTTTCTTTTTATAGTTGCTGCTAAAAATATAAGATCAATTTAAAGTCACTGCTTGTATTGGGTTTCTAATCAGCTTTGGGCCTTTGAACAAGTTTAGCTGGAATGGTCGAACGAGCCCTCGACTTACCCATTGTTAGCTGCCCAATCATGGAGCTAAAAATATCAGTTATTCATGCGATCTGCGTTCAGAGATCTGCGATCTGCGATCTCTGCAAAGTCAACAACTTCGGTAGCCACAACAACAACAATGAGCAGTTTTGTAAACGCATTTGATCAGTTGCGTGTTGTTGTTGTTGTTGTTGCTGTGTTTGTTGTTGAGGCAATTGACTACCGAAAAGTATTAAACAAAAAGCTCTTGGAGCGCGCCCAACGAACTGCGTCGAAAAGCAATACAAACATCGCGCCAAGCAGTAGTTAGAGTAGGAGGAAGAGAAGGAGAAGAAGAAGAAGGAGGAGAGGTAGGAGGGAGGAGGCAAAGGCAGAAGAGAGGGAAAAAATGTTTAAATATTTGCAAAAGAAATCGCTGAAAAAAAAAACCTTTGGCAACGCGGTAGCCATAAATCAAAGTCGCGTTAATGAAAGCGCAATTAAAACGGGCTGCTTGCGAGGGGGCGGCAAGGTAGAGAGAGGGGGAGAGGAGAGGAGGTACGGAGGGGGGGGCATGCCTCAAGTCGAGGCATATTTGGGGCAGCTTTAAGCGCAGGAAATTACATTTTATGATGCCGTGGCAGCCAGTCCAAGCCATTTGGCCAGCCCAAGCGCAAGTCCAAGTCGCCGACGCCGCCGTCGACGTCGCAGTGGCAGTCGCAGTCGGCGCTGCAGTGGCAGTTGCAGTTGAAGCCGTGACTTGAGCCATTGCCATTTCATTTGTTGTTGCTGGTAGTTGTCGCGCCGCCGTCGACTGCAGTTAAATTTGTTGTTGCAGTTTCTTTTGCTGTCTGAAAAGTTGCACAAGGTTGGCCACAACAACAGCAACAGCAGCAACAACGATGGCTGCGTTGACGGCTGCGAAAAGTTTATGCAGCGACGACGGCGGCGACACCTACACCCACACACAAAGACACGCCACACTCCCCTTTCCCCTCGCCTGCACCTTCCCCCCTGCGACTACATAGCCCGAACCAGACTTGACCTACAAATGCTGCCCCTGGGTGTGCACACACACACACACACACACACACACACACATAGAGAGACACCGCCACTTATTGGCAGTTAAAACTGCGCCATTTGTGTCGAATTCGGCGTGACGTCATAGCAGGGTGCATGAAGCATTGTTATGCCAAGGGGAGTCATGGCTCATCCAGTGGGAACCTGCTGCAATCAAGGAAAAAAGTTAATAGTTCTGCGCGGACTTCCGCTTTTTACAGTTGCACAGTTCGCAGCTTAATTGAAATATAAAGCCAAATCGTATGAGCAGGAGCAGGAGCAGCCTCGTTTGGCTTACTGACCATCAGCTTCATTACCATTAACCGACTGTGGCCACAAATCATGCATTTAACGCCTTCTCAACCAAGCCCAGGTCCAGGCCCAGGCGAGGCTGCAACTGCAATCAAAACGGGCAAAAGGCATGCAAAAGAGCCACGAAATGAAATCAAACTGGTGAGGCAAGGAGTGGAAGGAGGGGGAAAGGAAGAGGGAGGGGAAGAGCAGCAAGGCATTGCCTCTTGCTATGGCATTTAGTGGTCAGGTGTAAGCCAGGCTTACAGACTCTACCTCTGTCTCTTTATTGAGTTGTCAGGCAGGCTGGAGGAAACACTTGCCTGATGAGCTGTTGATGTTGCTGATCGTGCCAGTTGACAATTACACAACGAAGGGAGGGGAGATGAAGGCAGAGTGGTTAACAGGAACGGTAGCCTGGCTAGTCACACGATCGTTGGCCAATTTTATGGGCGCCAATAAGCCCAGCCAGGCTGAATGGGCGACCAGTTTGCAGTCTGCATGAATGGGAAGCTGCGCAGTCATTGCAGTTCCATAAAGATAACATCCACCGATCTGCACTGAGTCAGCTAAAGACCTGCTAAGTGGCTATGTTCTGTCAGCTTGTAAATCAATTATGCTCAGTCCGAGTCGAATGTCAAACGGGAGAATAGACAAATCGAACAAGTCGCGGTAGTTTGTAGAAGAAACAACTCTCAGTAGTAGTTCCCTCATCTTTATCGATAATAATGACAGTGAAAATATATAATATGACAGTGTAGTATATGACAGTGTATATATATTATATATTCAAGATATATGTTGCCATCAAGCACAGCAATTCATAATGGATTAATCTGCTTATCGCATCTCTGTGCAGACATCTTCATTAACCATGTCAACTGTCTGTCTGTCTGTCAGGATGCAAATTTCGATTATGCCATAATATATACATATCAAACTATACATATTCGTATAGTATCAGTCTCTTACATTCTTGTTTAGCGTTTCTGAATAGCTCAACAACTTAATCGAAGACTAGACAAATCAATCCATCAGTTTTGTTTGGCCATTTACATTTCGGCCAACGCAGCTGACGAACTTTACTTTTAGTGATGCTCTGAGTGTGTGTGTGTCTTTATGAGTGTGTGTCTGGCTGTGTGTGTGTGTCAGTCTATCTGTGCCTCTGTGTATATGTATTCAGTTAGTTAGTAGTCACTTAATTTATTAAAAACACAGTCGCAGTCCCCTCAGCAGCACAAAGCACTTAGCAGATCTCGTCAGATTCGTTAGGCTCTGGCCAGAGCTAAAGCTAAAGCCGAACTGGCCCAGGCGAATCTGCGAACTTAACCGATCGTTAAAAACCTGACACAGACGCACGTGCCATTTTCGAAATGCTCGGCGACCGCGACGCCTCACTACACACATAATCAGCCGAAAAAATTCGAAGCGCAAAAAGCAGAGACAACAATAATTTCACTACAACAACAACAGCAACAAAAGACTCAACAACAACAACAACAATGGCATCGTAAATACCTTGTCGTCTTGTAGCGTTGACAATTTTGCGCTAAAATTTATTAACCAGAAATTGATTGGCCCAAACGGCTATCATCTATGGCTATGGGTCGACTCTCTGTCTGTCTGTCTGTCCGTCCCTCTGTCTCTTCGTCTCTCTCTCTGTTGCGGCTTCATAATTTACCATTAGCTGTGGCCATAAAATAAACTAAGAAGAAAAAAAAGGAGACAAAAACAAATTCAAAGATACCAAAACTCAACTTTTATCATCTGACGTCGTATTGGGGTTTCGATAACGCAGTTGCGTTGAAATTTCGCATAATTATGATGCCTATAAATTTGTTTTCTTTCATTAGCTAAGGTTTTAGTTTTCTTGTTTTGCTCTGCGTGTTGTTGTTGTTACTATTGTTGTTGCTGTGTTTTCTTATTAGACGAAGGTCAACGACGATATAAAATTCCGATTTTTATTTCGCTTGCCAGGCAGCCCAAACTCAAACCCGACTCCCCAACGCCAAAAACCGAAAATCATGGTGTAAGTTCAGCTCTCTCGCTCACTCTCTATCTCCTTCTTCCTCTGTTGTGTTTATGAACGCTTTAAAATCGATTAAATATATGATTGCCAGCTTATTGGGGCTATGTCAGGTTGGTTAGCCGATTAAAGAGCTAATGACAACATTTAAGGAAAGTCTCTCTGATTAGCATGATAAGCACGCGATGCGAGAAAGTGATTCTCAAAGGCAAATTAACCAAAATATCATAAAACATATTTCGGAATATGTTTAACTTTCATCTACATTAATTTGTAGAATATCGAATGAAGTTGATGATTGTCATTTGTCATATAACTGCCGACGGGTTATTTTAACTATTATAGGTTTCATTATAATTAGAGTTTCCCAGTTATAACACAATCTAGCAAGTATTTAGCAACTTTCGTAGTGTACAGTTTCCTGTTTTCTAAGTTACTTTTAAGTTCTTGCAATAAAAGTGCTGAAATTAACGCATTTTATTTAATACGTTCTCCAGTTTTATGTCTCTTATCTTAATGGCAGTTTACCCCTTTTCTTGACTGTAAAACTAGTGCAGGCATGAGTGCCCAGCGAGTACCTTCTTATAGAGAGCACCTTCTAGTCATGCGACTATGCGTAGTTCCCTGCTAATTTGCATTTACTCTTTCATTTCATTCTGCCTTTTTTATTGCCACTAAAAGGTTCGTTTGTTTTTTATTCAACTCTAGTCGCACTGAAATCATTTGTGCAATTGCACGAAATTGTTTTCTCGAGTGGTTTTTTATAGCACATCATTATTCGCCCATTAGTGGTACAAATTTTCAGAGTGGGACTTGCTTCGAAACCTTATGAACTGTGATAAGAAACTGAGCCAAGGTACTAAAATATGTTTAAAATCGATGACATTTTTGGGTGAAAGTTTTCGTTAGATTCGATTAAAAATGCCATTTAGAAATAGAAAGTAGGGCGTGGCCAGCCCAAGCCCAGCTCCAGTCCCCCACTCTGGTTTCTCTCTACACTCGATATATGTTTCTTCGACTCGAATTTAGGGCGATTTATATGCCAGTCCAGTGGTCAGTGGAGGCTTCAGCTGCAGCCCACGCCGCAGAGTGAGTCTCTGCCCCGGTTTGTAGCATCTTTGGGCCATGTTGCCGAGGTGTCGGACCGTGTACATCAAATGTGGCAACAAGCCACATAAATCTCATAAGGCGAAATTATTTTTTACTACTCAATTGCAACAGAGTCAGCAACAGCAACAGCAGCAGCAGCGCCAACAAAAGGGTCCTGCCACAGTGCATAAATCTCCTCGCGCAGGCTTGTTCTCAAGTGCAGCCCCAATAGTTGCCCCAGCTTCGACTGCGTGCTCCTACTACGACTACTTCTCCATCCCCCACTCCGTTCCAGTCTCCCTCTCCATCTCCTGGTCCGATTCCGATAAATAATTGCGTACATTTGAGCAAATCGTGTTTGATGTTTGCTGTTTGGTTGTTTGTTGTTTGCTCTTCTTGTGGCCCGGCGTTGTTTTTATTGGCCCAAGTGTCTTTTTGTTTTTTGACCCAGCTCTTTTATTGCTACACATGTAGTTTGTTTTATGCGCAGCAAATACAACAACGGCCACAGACAAGTGCGAATCAAGGGCTGAAGATTGCTGGACTAATGGAATGCCCTGTAAAAGGTTAGAAATGTTTGGCAACTGGAGCAAATGGGAGGTTGAAGAGTTGCAGCAGCTCTGTTTGGAACGATACGAGCTTGGATTTGAAGGGGAATAATAGATAGATAGGAAATTTAATATACATATATTTTTAGAAGTGAGTTCTGGAACAAAGGACGAAGGCTAAATAAATCAATATACATAGATAGTTAAATATAAAGTTTATTCAACAATAAGGACACCATATCCATCCACCTTATGTATATTTATGCCACAGATATGTATATATTATTCGACATATAACTCGGTATACAGTTTGGTATATAAAATAATATATAATTAAATTAAGGGACAGTAATTCTAATAAAAGACAGAGATAAATAGATCAATATAGATAGTTGGATAAAAAGTTGAACGTAAAGATTGTTTTACAGATAAATCGCTATTAGTATATATAAGGCGAAGACAATAAAAAGAAATACATAAAGTTAATATACAATAGATAATTTATATATGTTTATTATTTCTTCATTATTTACGAAATGACATACAACTTTTGTAGGTATATTTAAGAACATAGTAAACTTTTGAAATACAAATTAAATCTCTAATATGATTACGAACAACTGTGGGATGATGATATCTTAAAAAGTCTGAAAAAGATATAAATCGATTTAGGTTTTCGTTAAGTTATCTTAAACTTGGACAGCTTTGCTTGTTTATTATACTTAAAAGAGCTTTATACATAATCGTAAACATTAATTACTTTATAGTAGCAAACACTTTTCAGAATTTAAATGAAGTAAATGCAGAACTTGAGATCAATATATTTAGTTAGTTGAATAAAAGGATTATTCTGCACATAAATAGTTATATGGCGTGGTGTATAAATGAATAGATAATATATATAAATGTATATCCCTAGTGTTACTCCAACTGCACATGACCTGTCTGCAACTGCGCCTCTTACAGGGTATTTGGCAATGTTAAGCAAATGTGCGTACATGGCGGGCATTCCTGCTACGATCTCCGCGTTCGCCCTTATAGAGATAGAGTTCGCATCACATTTTCGTTGAAATTTATTGCATTTAACAAAATTAGCTAACAAATTTATTAAGCACTTCGCTTAGTTAGTTGGGTGGCCATTGATGAATTTGTCAGCATTGCAGCCACGTGTAAATTGGCCAAGAGTTCTCTCTCCCTCTCCCTCTCTCTCTCTCTCTCTCTCTCTCTCAGTCGCTCTTGCGGGCAATCAATGAACCCATTAAAGTTTAATCCCAATCACGTAAATAAAAGTAGAACTTGTCGCATAAATTATGCGTCTGTGTGCGTGTGTGTGTGGCAGCAACAACAAATTTCGTTTTGTTGTAGTAATAAGTCGACAAAAATTAAGCACAAAATCTGCTAATGAATTGCAAATTTATGCGACGAATCGGGGCGCGCCAAAAAGAACTTGACTTCTATTCCAACGCACACACATATGTATAATATATATATATATATATATACTATCCCAGCACATATGTACCTTTAGTATATGTTTCAGCTGGGAATCGTAAAAAGCTAAAATCTATTAAATTAAAAAGCCAGCGACAAGAAGACAATAGTTTAATGAGAAAGAAACCTGATGGCCACGACTCGGTTTGGTTTGGTTCGACTCTTCCAATTCCAATTTCCAAAAATGTAACTTTCGAATTTAGCGGTACGCCTTTTTATTAGATTTGTTGCTGTTGCCGTTGTTGCAGCCACTGCTGGGAGAGCCATTCTTTAGGTTGTCAACTCGATGAGACATAAATTTACAAAAAGGCCAAAACGAAAAGCTGAAAAGCTGAAATCACAGCCAAATGGCGGCAAGCGGCTCCACGCACAAAGGCCGGCGTCATTGAGCTCTATCGCCGTCTGCTGTGAAGCCATGCTGTGACACTTGTGCCCTGACCTGAACTCAACTGGGCAGTACCGCATCGAACCGGGCCTAATCAACACCATGAACAGTCGCAGTCCCAGTCGCAGGCGGACCTAAGCTATCATAAATTTCAGTTTCAATTTTAGGCCAAATGTTAAGACGATCGTGCGTTCGTTAAGCCGCAGCCTTAGCCGGCTTAATTACAAACTCGATAAGGCGTCGATAGCTCGGAACCGACTCTCCAGTAACAAGTGGCACCACAGCCACAGCCCCAGCTCTGATTGGGCCAGATCTTGATCTGGGCCCGCTCTAATTTGCCGATTGTTTGAGATTTGTCAAGCGAACGATTTGTAATCGAAATGCTGATAACACTACGATATATACTACGATATACAGTTTGTACAGATTTCCATTTATTTGCATATTGTTTCTTCGAAATAACTGCATCTGTCTTCTTGGGAAAGCAAGACTGACTCATTGGCCAGGCACACGCCTTGTGGCCAGCCTTGTGCAGCCCTGGCCGGCACTGTCAGAATCTGGGAATTGCTTGAGATTGAGCCTAGGTCGTGTGCATTACTCAGCAACAGTCGCTGAGCAGCATTTTTAATTGAAATAATTGCGGGTTGAGTTAATTAAACGATAAATAATGTAATTGTGTATAAAAAGGCGATTCACACAGACGCTGCGGCGAGTCACGGCAAACAATGGACGACAGAAGCAGAGAGAAATATTGCACATAGGTTGGGTTGACGTTGTTGTTGCTGCTGTTGCTGCTGGCGTTGCATAATGCACATAATGTTATGTCTTGGCTGGCATTCTTAACCGCAAGTCTCCGTCTCTTTCCCCGTCTCCATCTCCGTCTCCGTCTCCGTCTGAGATTGAGACTGTAATTAGTGGCATATTTGTTTCAGCTGCAGCACTGCAGTCAAAACAAACTGCAAACTTAGCCGACTGTCTGTTGATTGATTATGGCACATTTGATTTGCCAACAAGAGGAAAGGGGAATGGGGAAGCCAAGTGAAGGGACTGTGAGTGTGACTGAGAGTTGGTTAAGCAACGCGTGGGCAACGAATCGAAAACGACGACGATCGCATTTGAAATTGAAAATGAATTGCTGTGTAATCAGAGGCGCGTGCGCAGCGCACCCGTTTTTGGGCTAATGCCTTCTCGATCGCTTGCTCGCTGTCTCGTTCCCATCAACTGTTGCTATCCCTGTTGCACCTACTCTTCCTTGTGCTGATCGGTAATCGGTGATGTGCACGCGTAATCGATTTTAAAAGCCTAAATTATGCAAAATTGTTATTACTGACGGGCATTAACAACTCAGCTGTCATATATACACACACTCACACACACACACATACACAGGCAGACAGAGTGTACATGTGAGTGGGCATCGCACTGCAAATATTCATATTGTAATTATCTTAAATATAGCAGGCTAATGTGTTGCCAGCGTGCATTGTTGTTCATCGGAACTGTGGCACACGGCGTATGCGCAACTTGCGACTGTCTCGCAGTAATTGGAGATCGATTGGTTAGTTCTGTGAAAACATTCTGTGGTTAACCAGCAGCTAATCGATGATGGAATTAAAAATAGATAGGTTCGGGAAGTGATAGTGAATCCCAGCTGTGCCTATGCTAAACGATGCGATAATTCATCGAGCCCTTAATTGCTTGAAAAACCCGTCGCGTTCCGACGCCCGTCACACCCATTTTATATGGTTAGTTATATCAGGCGCTTATTTAAGATAACACTCGGTACATTACCCAGCACTTAGTTATCACGGCAACTGATCTTAAATTTCCACAATCGGAGAGCGGGAATTACAAAGCTATATCGGATATCAGCCTGATGTTCACATTCTGGCGCGTGACTACTCGATCTCGCTTGGAAACTGCATTAATATATATATTTAATATTTCCATAAATTACCTGCTAATGGTAATCAATTTGTCACTGAGCTATTTCTCAGCTTTTATTCTATTTAAAAATTAATCAGTATTTATAAATACATTTGTATTAAAATAAACAACGGGGGATTTTGTAAAGAGTATTTTATAAATTAGGATTTTAGAGCAGTCAGAGCAACGGTCATGTGCATAAATGGGCACCTATTATAATTACCTTTCTCTAAAATAAGTATGTATTTAGTTCATAAAATATAATTATATATTATATTATTATATTAGCCAATTCATTAATACTTTTTGGGAAATCAATTTTTCGGGTCGTTCTTATTCTCGATTGATAATATCATCAATATATTAAATAATTCCTGCCCCATGCAGTTGAAAGGATACTATTATTACTCGATCGCCTAAAATATATATTAAACTCATAAGGAGGCCAGTATCAATAGTGTTTGTTAAAACGTCGATATCTCAGCTATTATAATATAATACAATACAATCGAATGACCATAGTTCGACTATAAATTAAATAAATCAAAATCATCGTCTTTAATAACTAGAGATAAGAAAATTTACATGAAGCTTTCTGTATCCATTTTAAGGCCGTGTATTATACCCTTCGACCATTGAAAATGGTCAAAAAAGCGTATACTAACTTTGTGCAAATGTATGAAACAGGCAGAAGGAGGCGTGGGAGACCCCATAAAGTATATATATTCTTGCTCAGGATCACAAGCCGAGTCGATAGAGCCATGTCTGTCTGTCTGTCCGTTTGTCCGTCTGTTCGTCTGTCTGTGTGAACGCACAGATCTCAGCTATTATAAAAGCTAGAGTTACCAAATTTGGCAGGAAGACTCCTGTATACTATAAGCTGATCAAGTTTATTTCAAATGTGAGGTGCCACGCCCACCGCCCCGCAAATCAATAATTTAATTTTTGAACTTAATTTGTAAGCGCTGTATAAAAGATACAACTTTCTGACTTAAACATAAACTAAGCTCATTAAAATATCTACGTATTCTCGAAATTGCAATTCGATCGGACAATAAACACAGAAGTTATTTAAGAAAGTATGTGCATAAAACCAAGTGCTTGTATCAGCTAACACGGGAGGCGGGCGAGCGCAAAGCGCGAGCGCCATCTGTCGGTAATAATTTAAAAGCGTGCGCATTTGTATAAGTGTAAGAATTTAACAAATTAAACTACACCGGAACATAGGTCGAAGGGTATCCCACTGTCGCGTGCAGCGACACTGTGGTTTTTTTCTATTTTTTTGAAATATGCATGCTCCATTGCGTTTGTTGGAATGTGAAATGTGCGTAACCGGCAGAAGGACCCTATAAAATATATATATTCTGTATCGCTGATTAAGCCAGGTTGTCCGTTCGTCTCTCCGTCTGTCTGTGAGATCGCCTGTATCTTAGAAACAAAAAAAGCTAGAGCTTTCTAATTTAGTATCAATACTTACTTATATGTATTGCAAGCAATTAAAGTTTGCTTAAAAATTTTTGCCACACCCATTTCCGCATTTGTAAATCAATAGGTGCCGTTAATGTTACAATAATAATTATCAACACATATAACAAATACTTTATTGTGAACGTTCTGTAAAAATTTCATTAAGATCAGACAGTAAGTAATGAAGACATTATGTATTACTTATCATAATGTTATTATGGACTTCAGCTCCCTTAATACACGTATTTACCCAAAAAAGTTGGCAGTCACCTAGCTTCGACTGCAGACATTGTTGTATATTAGTCGATAAGTTCATTGAGTAGTGTGAGGTTTATTAATTAATAAGATTGTCACTTACCGCAAACGAGAGGAGCAATGCAAATAGAAGAGTGTCAAAGAGTATCAAGCTTTGCATTGCTTTACTGCAAGCAAAGCCACAGCCATATTCAGTTTATTTAATCAGCCTTATTTAGTTGTGAACATGTTATAAGTAAAATATGGAGAGGTGAAGCCTAATTGAAAACGCTGCTATTAATTACTTAACACCTTTTTGTGCCATTTAATTAATAGTTTTTTCTACGCTACTCTCAGTTCTATTAAATTGTTTTGTTCTGCCAGATATCGCACCAGTTAGTGCCGTATCTCTGCTCAACATCATCTGCTCAGATCCATAACTACACTAACACCCACAAGCACACACTGCCACCTACACACAATAACAATAACAACAGCAACAACAACGTGCCAAGCCCTTTACAGCAAGCACAAAAAGAGGAGCGCAAAAGAAGCATGGAAAAACAAATATGGCAAGCAGAAATGATTATTTCTGCGGCATTTCCACTGCTTCCACTTCTGCTTGTTCGCTCTGCGCTGTCTCTGGGGGCGCCCTCAGAGCTGCTGCTGCCTCTGCTGCTGTTGCAAGTGTCCGGCTTGGCCCTTCGCCGGGGCAAAGTCAAAGTGCAGAGCATAAAAAAGGAGCACAGCAACTCAACATATTTGCGCTGCGGTCTGTGGTCGACCAGGGCACTTACGCAGCTGGGATCAGGATCAGGCACAGGCACAGCGCAGAGTGGAGCAGCAGATTGGCCTGCAGTGCATGCTGACGATGACAAGCCAGAGGAGACGGACGCACCAGCACGAGATGATGAGCTACGCTGACGAGTGCTGGCGCTGTCTTGTTGCCTCGTTGCAGTTGCCGCTTGCTGGGCTAACTGGTTTCGATTTCAATTTGCAATGGCCCCGTCCCGTGCCATGGAATGCAAAGGCAAAAGCAAAGGCAAAAGCCAAAAGCCAAATGGACAAACAAAGCGACGAGGCAACAAACGTCTTTTAATGGCCACATAGAAGTTGTTGTGGGCGCAACAAGGCTTGCAACGCTTCCTGTCAAGTGATTTATGCCAATGGCGCTGCCAGGCACACTCACACACAGCAATCCTCATCCCAGTCTCCGTTCCGATCTCCTTTCCAGTCCTCCCTCTCCATCCCAATCTCAATCCCTCTCCCTGCAGTTGCCAACTAATTTTCTTGTGTTTGCTGCAGAGAAATTGACTGGCTTTTGTCATCGTCGTCGTCGTCGTCGCTTGCAGCTCGCAGCATTTCGCGCTGTCTGCCATCCGTCTTGGCCGGCCCAGTTTGCTCGGCTCGGCTTGCGCCTCGGCTGATCTGTGATGAATGTCTGCGTCTCCGTCTGCGTCTACGTTTGCTGCATTGTCTGCCAAGTACCACGCACTTTGTTTAACCCTCTGCCAGTGTGCAGTGTGTAGGTGCAATTTGCGCAATCATCGAAGACTTCCTCTGCCCCTTTCCCGCATCTCTTTGCTGGCACTCACTCCGTTCGCTTGGGCTGGGCGCGTGCGCAGCTTAATGACTGCACAGGAATGCCCCCAGTTGGCTGTGCCGGCTATGCACTTAAAAAACAATTCAATTTGCCATTGCCATAGCTGGATTTATGAATGAAAGCCAAAAAGCGCAGGCCATGCAGAGCGGGCCTGGCCAAGCCTTGACTTGACTTGGCTCACACAAAATTAATTAATGACAATCACTCAAAAGGCACGAAAAATACGCAAACGAAATAATTAAACGGCAAACAGGTATTCCATTCCATTTCCATCCACCTCGCCCTGATCTGCCTGCCTGCCTGCCTGAGTTCTACACACATTAGTCAGTCAGTCACTCAATGAGGCTCACTTCGGCTCAGTTCTGCTCTCAGTGGCGATTGCTATCGCATCGCATCCACTTAATTCTCTGTTTGTTTTGGTAATGAAGCTCATTTCCGTTTTGTATTCAAAAATATGCATATAGCCTGATCTATCGGAAGGTAATTATGAGTCTGCTTAGCAATGGAAATATTGGAATTCATTTGGAAAGTCTCTGGCAGAATTGAATTGAGATGTTCCCCCCTCTTCAATCAATCTCCATTTCAATGTGCTCATTCATGCCATCGATCGATCAGTTTGCTTGGATCTAATCCAATTCGTGGCAATTATGCCGTATTTGTTGTTAATTTATTATAATAAATGTAAAATACAACGCACTCATTTGTTGTTGCTCGAATCGCTTTGCTTTTTGCATTTCTGTTTAGATAAATTCAAAGTGTTAAAATATTAATTATTTAAGCAATACACGCAGCTACGGCACGCTTCTCTTGTATATTTTATTTTCTTAATTTCTGTATAAATAAAAACACAACCACACACACACACGAGAGCTGGCATACCACATACGGGGGCAACACATGTTTGCTGCTGGTTTGTTTGTTTTCATTGTTTTTAATGAATGATTTCTCAGTCAGTCAGCATTTTGGGCAGCAGGTGAATAATTATCGCCTCGCATGGCTATATCTATAAGGCTTGTCAATTGAACTGTATTATTTTGCATTACTCGCGCTTGTGAATCAAGTTAATTAAATCGGGCGGAAAACTATTCACTTATTCGGAATAGTTTGTTGAGTAACAAGTGAGTGCATTCATTGAATCAACTTGGAAATATGTTAATCATTTATTGGATATAACTTTTTAAATATTTACTTTCATTTAGACCATCTTGCGTTTCTTTTATACCTTTTGATCATTAAAAATGGTAAAGGGTGCCTATGCTTCAAAAGGTACCTATACCAAAGTATGTAAATGCATGTAACAGGCAGAAGAAGGCGTGACAGTCAGTCTGTCTGTTTGCCTGTATGTCTGTATGAACGCGCTGATCTTAGCTATTATAAAAGCAAGAGGCATCAAATTTGGCATGAAGGTTCCTGAAAACCATTCGCAGATAAAGATTATTGCAAACTTTGCGACACCCACAGCGTATACAAAACCTTGATTTACGACTGCTAAGCAACATATTTAAGTGACAATGTTCTGTTTTGACAGATGAATATATTGGTACTATATACACCTAGTTATTCAAGTTAACACTATCTATAGTTCCGAACAGCTGGTTGAGTAATTCATTGATTCATTTTGAAAATATATGTTTATCATTTATTGAACTTATTATATCTATATTATTTCCTCTTATTGAGACTATCTTTCGTTTCTTTTCATATCCTTCGCTCATTGAAAATGGTGAAAGGGTACCTATGCTTCAAAGGGAACCTTTGTTCCAAAGGGTATCTATGCTGCAAAGGTTAACTATACCAACGTGTGCAAATGTATGAAACATACAGAAGTAGGCATGGCAGACCTCATAAAGTGTTCGTGATCAGGATTAAGCCATGTCCGCCTGTCTGTATATCCTTTTGTTTGTATGACCACGCTTATCTCAGATGTTATAAGAGAAAGAAGAAACCAAAAAGAAACCAAAACTAGTTTCAAGTTTATTTCAAATTTTACGCCCACTGCCAACGAATCAACGAACCAGTATATCAAATTTAATATAACTTTAATGTAAGTATAGTAAGGTATTTAAAGTAAAGCAATTCAATTTTATATTTATTATATTTAATATTTCATCTGTTATAAATAAGAACTCGACTATTTTCCGTATCTCTCAGTCTCCTCTTATGCCCAATTCACCAACGATCGCAGTTCGCAGTCTGCTGTTCCTCTAATGGATCCAATTACCGTATGTGTCACGTACTTAATTCCATTTAGCCGTCTCTAAACGCTTGACATTATTTATGTTGTTTGGCTGGTCGGCACCTGCAATTAGCTAGACCAGCCTTATAACAACTAATTTTATACAAGCTTGCCGGGCGACTCTTGTTGCTGTTTAAGTTGTTGTTGTTGTTGTTGCGATTTAAACGATTTTCTTTAATTGTATATAATCACAGACATTTGCACAACAATCCAATGCGATCGAACCGCATCGAATTGAATCGAATAGAGTCGACTCAACACTGCTCAACCCATTAGATATTTGTCACACGATCCACTTTGCTTTTGGTTGCATCTCCCCCACACACACACACACACACACAGACACACATGTTTGGAACCCGTGCTATATATCAGTCTCTGATATGGTCTCGAAGTGCCTCTTGCAGCTTTCACTAACCCAAAGAATTGGTAACTCTGGCTAAGAGATGCCAACGTTTGAAGGTGCCCAGCAAGCAATCCAATAACTTAAAACAAGTTTTTTTCTCCGAGGGAGAGATGAGCCAAAGACTGGGAAGGGGAGGGGGAAAGGGGGGACTCACTCAAAATAATAATAATAAATAAACACAAGCCGAATCTAAGCGCGCTTGTGTCCCACAAATAAATTATTACCCAAAGGGCATTCAATGCCTTTTAACAACAGGTCAACCTTATCATTATTTTTATTATTATTATTATTATTTCTACTCGAAGGGCCGAGAAAAGGCCGAAAAATCGATACCAAAAGCGAAAACCGAAGACCGAAATCCAAATGATCGTCGCTTAGTTATTTCCCCCCTCCTTCCCCTTTCTTACTTAGTTTAGATTTTGTGCGTGCGTTTTAAATTTTGTTTCGTCTGCTTTGGCTCCCTCGACCCGCCTCTCTCTGTCTACCTCTCTTGGGCTCCTCTCTGTCCCGATTACAGCAGTGGTGGCAGCTGTGGAAAGCAGGCAAAGTTGCCTCGACTCTTGGATTTGGATTGGACTTGTTTGGTTTTTTCAAAATTTAATACAAGCGCGACACAAAAGACGCACAAAAATGTCATAAATTATGCGACCATGATACCAAAGGGAGGGGCAGGCAGGGGACCTTGTGTGTGTGTGTGTGTGTGTGTGTGTGGCATACTCTACTCTTAAGTATTAACGGGCTACATTTGATACAAGTTGTTTGGCTTGGGCAATGTGGTCGGGGATTGACCGATCCAGCTCTGATATCATATGGAAGAGCTATGACAAAATTGTCATGAGGTTGGAAGTGTTGTGAAGGCTGCACAAACAGCTCGCGTATTGTTTTTCAGCAATAGATAAAAGAGCTGAGATATTATGAAATAATTGAGTATGATCAATATCAATAAAGATATGCAGGAAATGCGGGAGAAGAGTTGCAACTTGACTAACGGATCGTCTTGTTTCTTTCTCCTTTGCAAGTGACAAATTCCCACAGATTCGTTATTGTTTCCTTATGTTTCCAAACTGTTCTCAAGCATATCATTGCACTGTTTCCCAAGCCTTGCCTAACTGTTTCGGCAATCCTTTAACGGTGCTCCCGGTTGCAATTATTGCAACGGTATTGCGCGATGTTAGGAGCCTTCTTGACTGCGTGAGAACGGAACCCTCTCTCGAGAGAGGGAATGACACCGGGTACCTGTCGCCGAGCCTGAGCCTCTGTAGAGATGCCTATCGCATCGTCTAGCGCAACTTGTCAGGGTGTCAGGTGGCAGGTGTCTTTCTCAACGGTGTCGCGGGGATGATGCCGAGAGATGCTGGGCAAAGGTGTCGTTAACCCTTTGGCTGAGGCGATGAGGCATTGTGTGACACGCGGGAAATGCGCGCATACCAAAATGTAGTTTAATCATGTGCTCAAATGCGTAAACACGCAACACCTACGCGGCCACAGGATAACAAGGGGGAACACCCTGTAGCCGGCATGCCGAGCAGAGCCAGTCAACGCAGCAGCGACAACAATGAAAGCGGTAAAAAGAAGCAAACAAAAATCAAATAAAACTGCAGCCAGTCAAAGTGGGGCGTGCAAAAGGACTCACTCTTCCTCCCCCTCTCCCTCTCTCTCTCTCTCTCTCTATCTCTTTCTCTACCCCCTCAGCCCCTGTAACCCACTCTCTCACTCGCTCCAGTTTCGTAACGAGGTCGTTGCCTGCTGTCTGCCTCTGTATCTGTGCCTCTGTCTCTCTCTCTTTCTCTCTCTCTGTCGCTGTCTGTGTGTGTGGCACGCATCCTGCATACCAAATAGCTGCCCCCATGAGCAGCCGGAAGTTGTTGCTTCTGTGTCGTAGCGTGTCTATCGATAACTCAGCCAGGACCTCGCGCAACTATTCCAGCAGCGAGTGCAATTTTTAATTGCTCACAATGCGTCTCAATTGGACAAGCAACACGTGGCGGAGTGAGAGAATCATTTGCCACAGCGAGATAGTCACACCTCTCACTGGGGGGGGGGGTCAGGCCAAGGCACTCTTTCCCCTGTCCTGCCCCAGCCCCTATGGCCGGCTTGTTTGGCATTCAGATTGCATCGCATCGCGTGTGTGTTTTGAATGTCCTGTAACGATATGAATTATTCAAAAAAGGAACCGCCGCCAAGGACGAATGTTTGAAGTGCTGCGCGGCATACAAAAAAGCCAAAACAGGCGACGAAACGAAGCTAACTGTTGGATTTAGCCAGCCCAGTTACACACACACACCCGTATGTGTTCTGTGTGTGTGTGTGTGTGTGTGTGTGTGTTGCCGGCGCAGTCGTCGTCGCATCGAGTCGTACATACAAATGTCCTGGTCTGTTCGGCTTGCTGCTGCTGCTAGACTCCTCCGACTGGTTGGCTACATTTGTATTGCGGCTGTCGCGCCAGTCAAAGTTATATCCTTTGACAGCGCGCAGAGCTGCAGCAGCAGTAGCAGCAGCAAGTGACGTCGCTGTCGCAGTCGACGTCGTGGCGAAAGTGAAAGTCAAGGTTAATCCGTCTGCAAAAATTCAATATTTTATGCATTAAAGTTGATGGCGCTGTGCGGGTGAAGTTGCGGGGGGAGAAGGCGGGAAGAGAGGGGGCAGCAAACAGGAGGAGAAAGAAGGGTTAGTTGGAGAGGGGAAGAAGGGGTTTGAGGGCAGCTTGCCAGGCGCCTGCATAAAATTTGTGCTGTGTGCTTTTGGGCGCCATTTTGTAGCTGTTGCTTTGTGTGTTGAATGTCCTCAATGTTGCATGCAGCATGCACCCCATTCAGTTGCGTGTGCAGCTTGATTAATGAGGCCCCCAAAGTGCTGTATGCAATTCCTTAAATTGGGCATATATCACCTCAGGGGAGAATGGATAAAACGCGAGTTGGAAATTGAGTTTCATTTTCCAAGTAATTATTCCGCTTTGACACAGTTTAGTTTATATATTAGCTTCACATTAGGGGTACTCTATCATCATAGTTGGGCCTGCTTTCAATTGACACTTTCTTTGCGAATAATCAACTGCAACTGAGCTCATTGACCCACACGTTTTGCTCTACTGTCACATCAACGAGGGCCAATGAAATTGAACTTTAAATTGAGACAAACAGCGCAGCAGCAGAGGCAGAGGCAGAGACAGCAGAGGCAAAGGCAGAGACAGCGGCAGTAGCAGAGACAGTGGCACAGGCTTGTCACATAAAGAAACTGGGTTAATGGGTCTGTTTGGGCTGTGGACAGGTTGCACGCCGCGTATACGCAATGGCCTTTCACTCGCTGCACTCGCTCGACTGTCAACTGTCAACTGTCGACTGCCCGTTTGTCTGTCCGCGTGTCCGTTTAATTGAATAATAAGCTGCAGTCGTGGCTGCACAAATCTGCGCGCGCGACAAAATGCAGGTCAACTGCACTTGAGGCAGGCAATGCCAGCTGTGGATCTTGTGCCTCGATCCGTTCTCCAATCTCCGTCATTCAATCGGAATCTCTCTCTCTCTCTCTCTGTCGGATGAGTGGCATGCTCACGAAGCTATGTTGCACGTGCAGTTGATGATGAAATTGCGCAAATTGTCGCTTAAATTTGTTAGCTGATCGCTGTCGCAGTCGGCGCTGTCGCAGTCGGCGCTGCCGCTGACTGCGCTGCCAACGCAATTTCGACTGATCTGTTACAATATTTGTTGCCTCTGGGAGCAGCGAGGTCAATTGATTGAAACAACTTTGAACTTGTTGATCTTGTCACAAATTAAAAGAAGATTTATACACACACATATACACAGACAGGGAGTACAGTGGGCAGTGGCTATGAGGGATTATGAAATAGAAATAGAAAGTATATTATATTAGGAAATTCTTCTCCATCTAGCTGAGACCTTCTTTCTTCTATTCACATCTCAAATTCATAAGAGAATTTCCTCCATTCCCTGCCCATCTTATCGCATGCCCACTGTACGTATATATATCTCTCAGTGCGTGTGAGTTTTAGTAGATGCGCTTGGGGCGTTTGTGTGGCTTCATCGCTGGCGTTTTCTGCTGCTTCTTCTTCGTCTTCTTCAGCGCTTTGTTTTGTGAAATCTTCAGGCAGCACACTTTGATTTAGTTTTTGTGTGTTGGGCCAGTCGAGTCGACGCTGGGCATATGATTTATAGTGCCCAAAGCTTCACAAGGGAACCATTTGAGCTTTTGGCTGGCGCTAGTCGGATTGCTAGACAGCTGGAGAGATGGACAGCTGGACAGCTGGACATGCCGTGCCGGGTCAAGTTGCTGTGGGGCACAGAACGTGCTAACACTTGGCATGGAGCCAGACCCGATCTATACGACCGCAACTGATCACGCAAGTGTCTTGGAGCCAATTTTATGTTTTTATACCAATTTTATTTGGCATTTAATGAGCGACCTTCGCGTTGTAATCGTTAGGGTCCATAAACCTACAGCAGCGTCTCATTGGAATGTCTCTGGCCAGGTTTTAATGAGCTAGTCGGGGCTGTATCTGTTGTTTGTTTTGGAAATACAGAGATCTCAAATTGATTTTTCGTCTGTGAGTGAAAAGAATTTCATTTTCGTTTTCGATTTCGTTGCATACCCCCTTCCCCACACCCGTGATCAAGCTTGCTGCTTTGACGAACGTCGTCGCGACGCGAAACAATAGAAATCCTTTGGGCACTGAAATGTTTTTTGAGGAATTTCCCTTTTCTTTTTAGAAACAATAAGCGACAACTCGGGCCTCAATGACGACAGCGAATCTCTGTGGCTGCTGCTGCTGCTGCCTCTTTGGCCACGCTACATAAAGGCAGAGTCGACGAAGGAAAGGGGCGGCTGCAGGCAAGTGGAGCCCGAGCGCGCAAAGCGGTTCGTGGAAGTCTCGTGTTTAGCACACGCGTAAATTTGCTGCCTCCGTCTCCGGGCACAACGTCATGTCCGAGTCCAGTCGGAAGGCTCTGACTCTGGCTGTGGCTCTGGTGGCGGCATTCGCTTTGAGACGCGGCCGCCATTCGCAACGCATGCGCACTAAACGGTACCGCTAGCGGGTCTGGGTTGTGTCCACCACGGCAGAGGGACAGCGGGAGAGGGGGGGAGGAGCAAGGAGAGCCTGCGGCTTTTTGTCGCCGCATTTCATTGTTGCAGTTTTTTGCGTTGCTGTTGCGCACGTTTGAGAATGAAATGTCCGTTCCAAATGATAAAATTTCCAAGATGCTCGCCGTCTTCAAGGTCAAAGAGTTTTGTGTTTTTGTGTGCGTCGTCGTCGTCGTTGTCGTCTGGTTCTGCAAGAAGTTTATCTTTATAAACACGTCAGTGTGTCAAATGCGTCTGAGTTACGTGAAACAGGCTGAGGCTGATGCCGATAACGACGTCATGAATTAAAATATTTAAGTACTAAAGGTTGTAAAGTGTGGAATTTATAATTACATTTTATTGAGTGCAATATTAAGTCGAATTAAATTATAATTATTTGTTAACACAATGTTCAAATTGCATTTGATTCACAACACTTTATTGCCTGCAATTAATCCGCGGACATTTTGTTTTTGCTTCCTTGCTCTCTTGAAATGCGCTCTCACATTTTTAATCGCTCTCTCTCTCTCTCTCTCTCAGTGAACAAGTGTGTACTGCTTGCCTTGTTATTGTTGGTGTTGTTGTTCAGTGTGCTCCCTTTTAATTTTTGCAAATGTGCACTGCTTTCTTAGGCATTGTTGTTATTGTTATTCAGTGTGCTCCCTTTTGATTTGTGCAAACGTGCACTGCTTGCTCACTTGTTGTTGCCGTTGTTTTTGAGTGTGCTCCCTTTTAATTTGGGCAGCACGTGAGTTAGACAGAGAGAGTTGTATTATTTGCCTAATGGCGACATTGCGTTTCGATCGCTGCACTTGATAACACTGTGGGTGAGAATGAGAGCACATGCTCTAACACCAATTGCGCTCTCCTGCTAAACATGGCGGCCCCTTTGCGTGTTGAATTTACAAAAACAATTATGGAATTAATTCTTTTTAATAAGAATTATTAAGATTCTCTCCTTAAATGTATAAAAATAACGTTGGTTATATATTGAAATATTTGATATTAGTATTGATTATTATAATTATTGAATTAATTGCTAATAATAGAAAAGAAATCTTTTACATTCTTTGACCATTTCTTTTTCTATAGATTTTTATTTATTTTATTCCCCCTTTTTTTGGTAGTTCCAATCAAAGTGCCAAAGTTGCCGGCACTCGACCCCTACTCGCCCTTCTCTCCCCCCTTCATGCACTCCTCTTCGTCATCGTCGTCGTCGTGGGCCGTGGCCGCTTCCATTGTTTGCCTTTTAGGCCTGGTTTTTCACTTTTTGTGTTTTGTTTCTTGTTTTGTTTGGTTTCGTTTCGTTGTATTTGCTTATGAAGTGCGCAACTTGACTAAAAGGGGCAAACAATTGCATTGATCGGGGCATCGCTGCCTGCCCTGGTCCGGGCACATTTTGGGTATAAAGTATGAGTAAAGTATTTTGTTGTTGCTGCCGTTGTTGTTATTGCTGTTCTGCTTCCTCCTCTTCTTTCTGTTGTTGTTGCTGTTCGTTTTGGTTCTGTTCAGTGCATTGTTTTGGGTCATGTTGAGCGTCGTCGTCGCTGGCGTTGGTAGCAACGGTAGCATCCTCCACATACAGACGGACGCAGAGACAGACGGAAGACAGAACCAGTGTCCAGGCCCAGCCTGGTGAGGGCTACACTTTTGTTCAGGTTTGGGTTTTTCGGTTTTGGTTTTGTTCTTGATCGTGTCGAACGGCGAGCGCCCCCTTTTAACAGCGCATAACAGCAAAATCATGACTTGCCATTTACATTGTTCGCTCGTTTTGGACTTTATTGTTTTTGACGGTTACGTCGCAGTCGCTGCAGCAGCAGCAGCAGCAGCAGCAGCGCCCAACCAGGCCCAGTCTGCAGCCTGTTGCCTGCTGCCTGCTGTTCTTCTTGACTCTGCAGCCAGCCCAGTCGAGCCAGCGAGGCAGACCTGCCTCTCAATTCAAACGAAAAATAATGAAAAATTATTCAATAAAAATTATTTCGCGTGGACGACGCGCCAAAAGATCCTCAGCTCGGCAGCTTGTTCGTGCGTTCAGTCCGGCCAATACACGACGACAGCGTCGACTGATCGGGCAACTATGGGCCATGCCAGCTACCAGATATCGTACCAGAAACCAGCTACCAGTGGAGCTTCCGTTGGCGGTAGCCGGTAATCTTAATGCCCCCAACTGATCGCGATCGTGAGTTAAGTGATCGCGCTATAATTTTACGCTGACTCTGTGAACGATCTCGAGGAGGATCTGTTTGGGGGCTGCTGTTATGGAATTATTGTTAAACGATTTTGTGATTTGTTGTGCGCTACTGTGCGCCCAGTGTCGAAGTGGGGTCTATTATTAGGCCGGCTAAGGAGCCTTTGCCTTAGCCTAGCCTAGGCGGTGCAGGGCGGCCCAAAACAAGCTCAAGTGGCAGCCAATGCCAAGAGATGGACGCACGATTCGCTTAAGTGCTGCCTGACCCAGTTCGGAGGAGCCACCTCTCGCCCCTTGCTATCCCAATCTGGTTGCCTATGACTTGATAAAGTGCACTGTGTCTGAGATTTGCGCTTTTGCACGGCAAACGGCAACGGCTACGGCAAATGACAAATAACAGCAGCTACAGCCACGACAATTGACACAACAATGAGCACTGATAGTCGCAGTCCAAGACTGGAGCAGAGCTGGGCAGAGACCAGGCCAGGCCGAGTACGACCGGCGCAACGGATGCGCCCAATGAGCAGACAAAGCGCAGCGGGAAATTGCAGAAACTGCCAACGGGCTCTGCGTTTGTTTGTCGGTTTGCCCGTTTGTCTGTCTGTCTGTCTCTCTTTCTGTCTCTCTCTCTCTGTGTGTCTCTCTGTCCGTTTGTGTGCAAGTTATTCATATTTATGCGATTGCCGCGCCGCAAGTGGCATCGTGGCTGCCACTTGAGGAAACACGCGAACAAAATTAGCGTGCCGCCTTGCAATATTTTATGTATCTCACAGATACGCGCTGATTTGCCAGCTACTTGTCTAGCTCTGTCTGTGTGTGTGTGTGTGTACTTTAGTGTGTGTGTGTGTGGGTCTGACAATATTTTGGTGTTCGCCTGATTAAATGCAACTTCCTTGGCGTACGCGCAATAGAAATTAAAAGTGCCCCCAACGCACTGGGGTTACTCGAGCAGCCCCACTTGTTCTCCCCTTCATTCCCTCCCTCTCGCGCTGTCACTTGACAATCAATTTCAATTAGGAACAACACAAGACGTCCCTCTCTCTCTCTCTCCCTCTTGGCGCTGTCTCTGTCAAACTCTCGTTTTCTTGAACCATGAGAAAATTAATTTCGTGGAAATCGAGCATGATTTTCGAGAAGATCAGACAAAACCTGTTGTGCTTGCTTCACCTGGGACCGTTCTCAACTTAATGAGTATGGAAATGGAAGCGTTAGATAAAGAGATTGATAAGTAAAGATTGTTTTGTTGCCCACAAAGACAGAGAGGGAAAGACAGAGAGAGAGGGTAAACATATGAATTAGTGAGGCAACTTTGACTTGACATTATTCCCCTTCTTGTCTGCATTCCGATTTTCGCTGGCCACAACAATTTTCCCATATGTCAGTTGAGTGAGAGAGACACCTAATTGACACATTAGCCCATTCCGTTGCCTAGCCCCTAATTGGCACTAGGCCTCTTTCTCTGTGTCTGCCTGGGCCTAATCATCGGCTTGTGGTCTCGGCCTGACTCGGCCCAATGCGTTTAAGAGGCGTGATCGTGTCTTTTGCACGCCCTCCTGCGGTGACTGTCCGTCCGTCTGTCCTGCATGTCCCGTCCTCGGTTCCTCCTGCCGTTTGTCGCCTGACATGCGGCTGATTGATCATTGTGTATTGCCCAATGGGCCGAGTCTACTCTCGGCTCTTCTCTGCTCTGTTGTTATTGCCTCTTGTTTTGGTAGCAAAAGGGCCAAGATTATGCCAGGAAAAAAGTGTTAATGCCGTAAATTAGCAGGCACAAGAAGCCACCACATGCTGGGCCGGCTCACACTCTCTGAGGAGGAGAGACACACAGCACACAGTAGCTGCAGCCGACTGAGGATGCTGGTTTCGCAAGGAGATTTGCTAATTGCTAAGCTGCCCAGGCAATTCTGCAGACTCTGCTCTCCTGTAAATAACCATAAAGACTTGAGTGGATTCTAAAGACATGCATTCAATATTACATAAGGTACTATAATTTGTATAGACTGAAAGGGAAGTGAAAGGGGGGAATGTTGTGCTGTGAATTTCCTTTAGAAATTCTTGACTTGGTATGCTTGCAGTGAGTTTGTTTAGGAATTAAATTCATTTAAATATATTCATTTAAATATAAGATATATATTAAATAGCTTAGGTAGTCTCTGACATGTAAAGATAGTTATAAGATCTATCTTATAAGATATATTTAGTTCCCTTTGTGCCTACAGTGGCAAAAGAAAGTAATAAGTTCCCTCTGCATTTCCTATACAAATTGAAAGTCCTCAGTTAGATGTTATTTAAGTAGAAACACCTAAACAAGTCTGTTGTGGAATTTAAAAGGAAAAAACCTAAGAATCTCCGACTTGAAAGGATTATAATTATAAAGTCAATACTTCATTCTGCGTCTACTGTGCAACTTAGTAGAAACACCTAAGAAAGGTTAGGTTAGGTTATATCGGCAGACCCTCAAGGGGGGCCTCACATAGATCAGTATGATCCTTAGTGCTGCCGGATAAGTGATGGAGGCTGTTAATTTCGTGACTTAATTATCCCAGTCTAGTATGCTGGTCAGTTTGGCAAAAGCCAGGAGTTTTTGGGGTGCCAGGCCCGCTGCTTCTTTCAGTGATGCAAGCAGGGGGCTTCCAAGGCATTTCGCTCTCGAGGTCATGAGTGCGGGGCAGTCGCAGATGAGGTGCTCCAGAGTTTCTTTTACTTCTGGTACCCTGCATTTCCTGCATTCGTCACACCTAAGAAAGTTGGTTTACAAATTAAATAAGAATTAATCTAAGAATGTCTTATCTCTAATTTGAAAGGATTGGTTTTAATTTATAAAGTTATAAGCTCAACACTTATAGTTCTACAGTGCAAATTGATAGTCTTAAGTAAAATGACATTTTAGTAGAAAGTCGTAAGCTAGTCTGTTTTGGCATGGAATAGGAAGAAACCTTAGAATTGATTTGAATTGATTATAGTCATAAGATCATCACTTAAAGTTCCCTCTGCATCTACTGTCCCAAATGCTGGCTCTAAGTCAGTTGTCATAATACGCCGTATTACATTTAAGAACCCCCTCCGACTGCATTCAACCGGAAAGCGCACAGTAGCCTAAAAAGCCAAGCAAAACAAGTGAAAGAGGAACTGCAATCTGAGCCTGTTATTTACTCCCCGAACCGCTTTATCTGCTGCCATGCGACACATTTTTATTATTATTATTCGGTTTTATTTTTTGGCTGGTCAGGTTTACCTGCTACCTGTCGAGCGGTCGACTGGACCCGCTGTCCCTTGTCCAGCGCTGTCTGTTGATTCTGCAACTGTTGATTTTATTTCATGCCGTTTATGCAAATGAAGTTCAAAAGGATAAGGCCAAAACAGCAGCAGAGGCAGCAGCAGCCCGCCATCAGCTCGCACAACATTTGGACATAAAAATTATTTCTGAATGAAATTCGTATCGATGACCGTCTCTCTGTCTGTCCGTTGCAAATGCAAATGGCATCTCTCTCCCTCCGCTTCCTCTGCTGCGTCTGGGCAAAAGGGTAGCTCCAGTAAAGACCAGTAGCCGAAAAAATGCTACTGTGATATCGAATTAATTAAAAAAATCGCCAACCGGCGCAGCAAATCCCCAATTCCAATGTCAGGAGGAGAGGGAGGAGGGACAGTAGCAGGAACAGGGCCAGGAGACGTAGACGGAGCTGGTTGCCTGGCGCCAAATGTAAATGAGGCAACGGCTTGGGAAATTAGCTGGAGGATTGCGAGAGAGCCGCCTTGCTCGAGCTCGATCTTGGCTGGCACCTTGTGCGGCCGCCTTCAATTTGGCGCTGATTTGGTGGCCGTGTTATGTGCTTGGCTTGGCTCAATTTGAGCCCGAAATGAACCCGCTGAGTCCAAGACGGGACCCGGGATGTTGCCCCGCTGGCTGCAGAGTGCGCATGCGTGTCGCTCCTGTTGTCGTCGTCGTCGTCGCGAACTGAGGCGACGTGCAACAAGTTAATTAAGCCGCATTTGCATGTCTGACGCGACGACAACGAGAGGAGAGAGAGGAGTGTAGAGAGAGAAGTGTGGAGAGAGAAGTGTGCAGAGAGGAGTCTGGAGAGTGGAGAGAACAACCCACACTTCCTGTGCCGCCAACGTTGCATTGCAACGGCTTAAGCAGCAAAACGTGTCACATGCGGCGTCTATTTCGGCGCGTCCCTGTCTCTGTCCCTGTATTCCCCCCTTCCCCTTTCCTGCTTCTGTTGCTGCTTCTGGCTCTGGTCAGGCGATCGATCACATGCTGCGAACTGCGGTAATCCGCACTTCCACGCCTTAGTCGCATTTTCACGCGCGCCCCTTTTGTTTTCCCATCTGGGGTTCGTTCTTTGGTCTTCAGTCTTCTTCCGTCTCTCGCTCCAAAGACATCCCGGCCTGCACAGTGGGCAGACAGTGGGACAGGCAGTTTATTTTATGATTGATTGCAAATAAAAATCGCAAATTGTGTGTTTACTTTTGGGTTTTTTCATCAATACACCCAAGCAACCATGTGCTGTGCCCTCTCTGTATGTATGTGCTATGGTGGTTGTTTTATATTGGACATATGTCGTTGACGTGGCTGTGGCTGTGGCTGCCACTGTGACAGCACCACACTGTGGCTAAGTAGCTGGGGCGGAGTTTTTTTCAGATTTTCTTCGATACTTTTTATTTTGGCTATGGTTAATTATTGTCTGTGTGTAAATCGCATATGTTCAAATATGAGAAAGAGCTTGCTAATCGGGGGAGTTTTGTGCCAGAGCAGGAAAAGTGGGAGTATCCGTGGTAGCTGCACAAATAGTTGTAATAAAAGGATTACACTCGAATGATGGAAATCATAAATAAAGAGAGTGGAGTTTGCTGCTGATGCCAAGTTCAATTATGGAGTGATTCCACTTACTATGAAACTCTTGTAAGGTTTACTGGATGCAGTTCTTTCGAATGGTTATCCTTGTATCACAGGTTAATCCTGCTATCAGTAATGCCTTAAAAATTTACTTGGCAATGCTCAAGCAATGTGTAGAATCTGTGAATCCGTCTTGCAATGATAGTAGTTTACTATCAGACTTTTCTGCTGGAACAATACCTCATCCAAGAAGATACAAGGCAAAGACCCTTCTTTCCTTGCTTAAAACGACTATTTCTATAGAGAGATGACTATATTTTTATCAACATCAGCTGTTCTTATTATTGACTAGACTATACATAGTATTTACTGTCTACAGAAACTATCTCTAGTTGAACTTATTCTTGGATCTAATTGGTTTACACCCTAGTGAGCTGACTTTATATTCATTAATTACAGCAATACTTAAGACTTGACCAGACTATTCAAATGCTAGTTTCCACAGGAAAGATTTCTAGCATAACTAACCAAGAAGCTCTATGTACGATCGCAAGCGAACCTCATTCAAGCAAATTTTGCTTAGATCTAGGGTTAGATCTCATTTTACTTGCTTTATCTAGAGAGCTGACTATATTTTCATTGATCGCAGTTATTATTAATACAGACTAGACTATACATATTATATTGTTGCCACTGGAACGATCACTCGTGTAATTTATCCAAGAAGATCGATGGGAAAGACCCTTCTTTCGGTTAAAAACGACTACCCCTCTAGATTTCTGACTATACATTTATACATTGATCGCAGTTATTTTTAATGCAAACAAGAGAATATACAATAGTATGTACATATTATACTATATAATTGTCACAGGAAAGCTCTTTCATCCACAGAAAAGATCCTCACTCACGCAAGTCCAAGGAGCTCTACGGGTTAGTCCCTTATCTAACGTTGCGACTATACCTCCAACTAGTCGACTAGCAGTTCTTCTTCATCAGATATACGATGGTTCTTCAAACTCAGATAACAATTCTCAATTCACTACCATATTAAATCTATTGCCATCACGGAAAACATTTAGCAAACGTTTTAATCAGCAAATAATGCGCACTGCAATCAACTTTAAGCCAGAGCAGGCTGACTGCCGCGGACACCTGCTCCTCTGTCTTCCCTTTTACACCGCCAATCATAAGAGTCGCCATCAAGAATCGGATTAGATATATACTATATATAAACAGTACATATACTGCGTAGCATTGAAATTGTTGACACAAACAACAACAACATTTTATATTATTTCAAAGTTTGAATGCGTTGCACATGCGCAGCAAAGGCGATGCCAGTCTGCCTGCTCTGACGCTGACGTCGACTGCGACTGCGACTGCGGCTGGTTTCAGTTAGCGTCTGCGACGCGACGCGACGTTCGTTTTATGCCGCTCCATAGATAAAAAATACACCTGTCGCATTACAGCTAAATTTATGTCCACCGGTAGACCTTTACTTTGGCGTGGCTAGAAGCGCGCCCCGCACACACGGCACTCTCCATGTGTGTGTACGAGTGAGTGTGCGTCTGTGTCTGCCGAGTGTGTGTGTGTGTAAGACGATTGCACGCTTCGATCGGGGCGATCAGTTGCCGCTGCCGCTGCTGCTGCTGCTGCGGTGTTCGGTGGGGGTCCGAGTGTTGAGACATTTCAGGTTTCCAGTCAAGTTGCTGTTGCTGTTGTTGTTGCTGTTGTTGCTGTTGCTGTTGTTGCTGCTGTTGTTGTTGTTGTTGATGCGTTGCCTCTGGCCGTTGTCTGGCTTGGCCTGGCTTTGTTTTTGCGTCGTTTATTTATTTTTGTTTATTTTCATTTTTGTTGTTGTTGTTGCTTGAAATAAATACATAAAATTCGATCGAAAGTTTTGTGCTTGACGACGCCGTCGATGGCATTTGATTTCGCGCAGATAGCAGCAGCCGAAAAAGAGATGCGATGGCGATGACGTCAAGACAGCCCAAGAGGCAGAGCCACCAACAACAGCAGCACTAGAGACAGCAAGTGTTGCCCACAGAGTGCGAGAGAGAGAGACAGAAAGAGAGAGAGGGAGAGAGAGAGAGGCAGCTCACCCAAATGGCCGAAAGACCAGCTTGTAGTTGAAACTTGGACAAATAGTTTACGGTACTCAAGCGCCGAAGAAGAAACCTCTGCTAACTGTTTTGTAGAAGCAGCAGCGATCTTTGATTAGCAAACAAGCAGTCGCGGCATCTCGGCCAACCTATCATTAACTACAAGCCAAACTTAACTCAAGCTGGACTCGAGCGCACTTTGATCTGACCAAAAGTGACTAGTGCCAAAAACAAAGCGTCGTGAATTGATGATGGAGAGATAGGGTATATTAACTGGCAGAGGCAATTTGTGCTGCCTTGATGTGGAAGTAGAGGAATTGAGCTGAAGGATCTATCTGAAGATAGAATAAAGAATAAGTTATGTTAGGTACCTTCTCAACTTCCATGCTTATTTCAGCTTCATTACATTACTTGACTACAAAGTTTTAACAGCAGATCTGACATATCTAATGTGGAAATATAAAAATATTATTAGATACTATATAAAAGAAGTAAGTAAAGACTTCTGAATATGTGAAGTCGGAAAATTAATTGAAATGTATGTACTGAAATTTTCCCAAAGTCTTGCAGTTTCTTTTATCTTATGTGGAAATATACATAACAATAAATATCATGATAGATGAGAGAAGTGAGATAATGTTCCTGTAAAGAGATACGAAGTTTAGTTGGAAAATTCAATACAATAATTGTAAAATATTTCAGTTTTCAATATGAATATTATGATCATTAAATGAAATAGGAAAATCTATTTCAGTAGCTGTTTACATTACTAGTTTCAACAACATATCAGGTATATTTATATGGAATATTAAAATATTATTTCATGTTTGAGAAGTAAGATAACTCCTGAAGATGACAAGTCTAAGTTGGAAAATGTACTATAAGATGTATTTATTTCTAACATATTTCAGTTTCTGCATAGATTAAGTTGATTGCATTAAAGATCTAAAAAGTTGGAAACATATTTAATATAATAATAGATTACATACATTATATTTATACCTCAACTTAGATATAAAATTTACTAGTTCTACTAGAGCATTCAGGCTTCTACTCCACAGATATCAATCGAGGTGCGTGTTAGAGGTTTTTTATTTGCATGGCCCATAGCTGGCGGCCAATTTGATGGTGGAATTTACAGATGCTTTCGACCGTTCGTCGTCGTCGTCGTTGTCGTTGTCATGTTGGCCAACACAACGCAAAAGACATTGGCTCATTTATCAAATTGTCTATTGATAGCTGGAAGTACTAGTGAGCTCGCTTGAATTCGCACTCACTCATCAAATGATTCACAGTGTGAGTCAGCATACGAGTGAGTGCAGTGCAGCTGGGCCAACTCAGTGCAAGGCGACACCTGCTTGGAGTCTGCAGGGAGACTGAGAGAGAGGCCCAGATACATAATTAGTTGGGATCTGTTGAGATCCCTGCGCCGTAGCTGTTGTCGGTCGCATCCCTTAGAAGTTGCGTAGATCGTAGGAGACAGCGAGAGAAAAAGGTCACTGCTATCGGGCTAGGGCTAAGCTAAACGCTATTATTAGAGGTCACAAATCAATGAAGACTTTATCGACGGTCCGTAGAGAGGGGACTCATTACAAGAAAGAATCTGGGACCCAGCGCGCTGTGATTACAATAAAAAGCCGCGGCGAGACTAAAATTTATTGACAATTCTAGCAGAGACTAGACAGAAAGCAGAAGAAACATAATGGACAAAAAGTGTCCAGCCGTGTGAGTGAGCTGGTGCCCCTCGGAGAAAGGTGCGCGGCGAAAGAAAGCTAGAAAGACAAGGCCCTGACTGACTCTCTTCCCACTCCCCAATGCTTCTTTCACCTGAGAAAGGTCTGTGAAAAGGGGCAGAGGGAAATGGGAACTGGGAACTGGGAACGGGGCTTACCTTGCTGCACGCATGTCAGCTTGGCCCATAAATTTGGTGCTCTCTTGGCAGGTAAAGTCCTGACTTGACTCGACCAGTTGAATAACCGATCAGGCAAGCGGAGAGCGGCGATCAAACAGATCGTTAGACGCCGCCTTTGCCGACGGGGTGACCAATAATTATGCAAATGAGCTGAGCAGCATCGGGCCAGACTGGCTGGATTATCCCGTCGATGGGCTGCATAGAAGCTGTGCCGGAACTAAGTCGATTTGCATTTTATTTCGTTCGCCACTCGAGGAACACGCGTCGCTTCGTCGTCGTCGTCGTCGTCGTCGTCCTGGGCTCGTCCTTCATAATTTAAATAATTATGCCACTTGCTGGCTTCCTTTTTGGTCTCGAGCTTAGAGATTTTGTGGCACGGCATTTGGCATAATTATGTAGGTCAAAAATTGTTTATTGACACGCAAAGCAACAAAGAAATTTGCATAATTTTACGCTGCAGCAGCGGCACAAAAAAGCGTCCACTTGAATTTCAACATCAACACAGCCAAGCGACCAAGCCAACCGCCCCCATCCGCCTGCCCGCCCACCTCTGCCTGCTCCTCCTCCTCTTCCTTTCTTTCCCTTGAAGGTCCAGCCAACAGCTGTTAATTATAGTGCCCGAGGGGGAGTCGGCGCTGAATTGGCAGCGTGGCAAATTGTAGTACCCGAAAAAAGGGTTAGGGTTACGGACTCCAAGGGGTTACCACGGGTTAGCCCAGGCATTTTTGCACCTGCTGTTCGAAAAAATTGAGACATAAAAAATATAATAATGAACGAGAGGAAAACTGTAGGAAAATGTGGAAAAAATGCTGGCGAAGCTGAAAAATGTCAGCCTAATATGTCGAGTACAGTTATTTATGATTTTTAATTAAGCCGCTATAATATTTGTGATTTTTCCAGCTAGAAATTCCCCGAGCCGACACATACAGGCGGGCTTTTCGCGTTTTACATTATAAATCAGCTTAGTTAAAGCGCGTTCGACTACGGCTCTCTAGTTATTGCCCCCACGAACAGCTGAGAAACGGGTTAAACTCGTTTGGAAAAATACTTGCGATTGCCAGCAGAACTGAAGATAAGGTCTGAAACGGTCTACTACCAGTTTGTACATATAGTAGGGCTATATACATATATATTGATACAAGTCGTTTATAAACTAAATTGAATAACACACACAGCGCGACAGAGACCCAGATGCACCTGCCTAACCTTCAGACCCGGCCCGAGAACATGGCTAAGCCGATTGGCCATAGACTTCCGTTCTCCCCTCTTCTCCCCCTTCCCTTCTTGACTGTCCTTTTTGTGCCCTTCTGATAAGCATCTAAGCCTGCTCGCTGGCAGATCCTTTGCGGCTCACTCGTTACACAATGTGGTAGAAATGTCAAGCGAGGCGAACCGGAACATTGCGACAGGCGCAATGTCAAACTGACAACAACAGACAGACGTTTGCTCTCTGCTGTTGCTGTTGTTGTTGTTGTTGCTGTTGCATTGTTGCTGCTGCTGCTGCTGTTGGTGTCATAAATCGTTATCGACCACAAACATCAGGTGGCACTCAGACGCAGTCGGCACTCGGGCGAGTGCAGCAGCGTGACCAGAAAGGACTTGTCGTAAATTAACGCTAGGCCAACTAGAGCTGGCCAATAGAGGGAGAGAAAGAAGGAGAGAGGGAGAAAGAGGAAGAGAGGGAGAGCACACATTAGCGCAGCCACTAGAAAAGGGACATGCAAAACAGAATGCCACAAAAAGGATCTGCAGTTTATGTTGCGAGGCTTGAAGTTAATCAGGGATGCCTCTTAGCTCTCTTGTTATATTGTAGCAATGCCCCTCTCTCTGCGCTTCTCATAAGTTGTGCAATTCTTGAGCTAGTCACGGGGTTAGCTTCAGAAAAACAAGCATCCATCAAGCACATTCGACGGAGTCACGACACGCGCGAACAGCTGTAAATGACATTCGGACAAAATCAAACATTTTAACACGCTTCAAAGTTACCCGGTTCCGAGGGAATAGCAAAATCAAAAACAGACAGAAGAGAAGGGAAAAAACCAGGGGGAGACAGAGAGAGAGAGATAGAGAGAGAGAGAGGGAGAAAGGCAGATGAATGCGTGAAAAGCTGGCGGGCAAACCGAACTCAAACTGAAACTCAATCAAAGGCTACAACATGCCACACAACGAACGTCGCATAATGTGGAAAACTCTGCAGCAGCAACAACAACAACAACATTGGCAGCAGGAGTGGCAACGCGTGTGTCCTGCTTCGTCTGGGGGTCAGACGTAGGACTCGCCCCCCGTCAGCCAAACTGTCTGTCTGCCAATCTGTCCGGGAACATTGAATACGCATTACAAGACCGCGCCGAAACCAAAACCAAAACCGCGTTACCACATGTCAGCGGCTCCCCGGCAACAGCAGCAACAGCAACAACAGCAACAACAGCAGCAACAGCAACAGCCCTGGGGCATATGGGAATACGAGTGCGCTGAATGTGCAACACATGTTGTTGTTGTTGTTGCTGCTGCTGCTGTCGTTGTTCGCAGTGTTGCCTGGACTCGTCTGATTTCAGCCCGCTTGATTGGTTGAAAATGTTGGCAAAATGAACATGCCAGCACAGCCTGACTGCCCACTGCTCCTCCTCCTCCTCCTCCTCTCTCCTGATTCTGCTGCCTCCTCTGGCTGGCAGAAGTTTTGTTATAATTTTTACGGCTGTCATTTTGTGCTTTGATTTTGAGAGGCAGAGAAAGCTGCAACTGCATAGAGAGAGAGAGGGTGGTTCAAGAACTGCAGTTACTAAATGAGTTAAGAACCTAAGAAATTTGGTTAGGGCAGATGTGCTGCGACCTTGTAGTTCTATTGTACACCCTTATGTGATAAGAGCTCTCCATCCAGTACAATTATGCTAAGGAAGTTTATAATTTTGTCTGAACTGGCAGACCTTACCTGGAGAAGTTGCTTGCCTAGCGACGCACTTCTTTAAAGAGCCAATGCCGGACAAGCCATAAGTAAATGATCCGATGTCTTGGGCTCTAACTCGCAGAATCTGAAGTACTCAATACACACTGTTCCCAGTTTGCTAAGGTGTGTTCATAACCTACAGTGACCTGTAAGTAGCCCTGTGAGTTTTCTCAATGGGTTCTTACTAAGCTCTATTAACAAATTAAACCTCTTGGTTTGTAGCAGCCTAAGAGGAACTTCGATTTCCACAATCTTGGTATTCATTTCCAGTCTAATTTTCAGATCTTTACATTCTCTGATCTAAGGTACTCCCTGATAGTGTTTAGGTCTGTGCACCAAAACAGCTCTTGCCCTATCAATGTACAGGATTGACTAAGCCACTGCTGTCTCCCTCCATCATAGCTTCCATTTCCCTCTTCATGGTTTCCCCCTTCCCCTGCCCAGCTTTCCCGCCAGACAGTCTACACACACCAGGTACTAATCGCCCCCAGATCAACGAGAGTTCCAAGAATTCTTCGCAAGTGCAGTTGGGGAAGTGTATCAATGCCTTTGGATACAATGAACATTAGCGCTACATCAGTTTTGGGGCACACTAATCTTCACACCTTGCACAGTAAACGACCCACAAAGTAATCGATTGGGCAGAGCAGAGCAGTAAGGAGGGGGGGGAGGGGAGGAGTAGGGAGAGAAGGTTATGTTGCAGGTAAAAACTTCCGTTGAATTGTCGGGCAAACGTGAGGTATGCAGCTTCCGAAGAAATTCAATGAGGATGGCGCTGGAATGGTCACCGGAGCTGGAGCAGCTGTTGGCGCAAGCAATTAGTGTGCTATATCCAGCTGCCAGTTGGTAGAAAAGGGGATAGGGGGGTGGGGTTGGTACAGCAGGGCAGACTGTGGGCAAGTGCAATGTGTGCCAAGCGGTTAATGAACAATTTCATGGAAATATTGTCACACTTTTGTTGACGGCGATTGGCGCTGAATTCCTCAGCAGTAGCACCACCAACAGAGGGCAGCAGCAGCAGTTCTTCTCTAGCTCCAGCTCCAGCTCCAGCTCCAACTCCATCCCCATCTCCATCTCCAGCTGGGGTGACCATTCACTTGCTTGTTGTGCCATTGCTTGCCTAATTGATTTATTGATGTTTACATGTGCGTGCCTGGTCTGCCCGGGACTGTGAATGGTATTGGGACTTTGACTCAGAGTTCGACATGGACAACGACGACGAAGGCGACGACGACGGCAACTGGGCACTTGCGACTTACAACATTGCCCACAATTTGCTCAGAGCGACCGACGAGAGCGTTGACAATTGTTTGGGCCTTGTTTGTCGTCAGCTTCAGCTTCAGCCTCAGCCTGAGCGTCAACGTTGTTGTTGTCTATGTCGATGTCTTCGCTGTGGTCGAGCTAGACTCGATGGTAGCCAAAGTTTAGACAGTCCAAACAATTCGTCAGTCAGGCAAACAGATAGACAGACAAACGGAGGGACAGACAGACAGTCAGACGGACAGACAGCCAAGTAATTGTTGACCTTTTATGTCGTCGCAGCGCTTGCCACGTTTGGCTTCGGTCTCCTCATGCTCTCCTCTGTTTGGGCCTGTTTAAATTGTTGTTGTACAGCAATTGTTGCTGCTGTTGTTGTTGTTACCCGTTGCTGCTATTGCTGTTATTGTTGTTGTTGCTGTTGTCGTCATGTTTTTATTACTGTTTGCACGCCCTGGCCTCAGTTCTCTCGACTCTTGTCTCGGTTCTCATCTCAACTCAGCTCAGCCCGGTCAGCTCTGTCTCTGTTTGCTCTTCATAAATTTGGCGCTGCACATCGAAATGCCTGAAAGTCTAACACGACGATTCCAAGTCTCGCACTCCAAAATGTTGACGGCATTTTCGATTTTCATCGGAATTTTAGTAACACTTCGACAGCCCGAGGAACCGAAGTGACTCAAGCAACCGATCGAGCGTGAGCCTCCTCTTCAGTTCTTGCGGTTTATTGGTTTATCAAATGTTATTGCAGAAGGAAGCATATACATATATTGTCATATTGTGCTATACAATATGATATTGAATACAGAAAGTAATGACAGGTAGGTAGAGTACCTACTACTCGACTGGTAACTAGCCGATAAACACCTTACTATTCTTAAATCTGAAGTTTCTATGCTTATTTTGTTTCTTAAATAACTTTCATGTTAGCAATTAGATGAGAAAGTGTTTAGACTGGGATATTTATTGTAGACATTAAAAATGAAGGTTCTATCTTTAGATTCTATCATGCAATTCAATTTGTCTCATTTTTCAAAGGTATATGAGAGTGTGGCTGAATTTTGAATCCTACATTATCTATGCGCAATAATAAGACATATTGTCACCAAATTTGGTATTCCTAGCTCATATAGTTTCTGAGATATAACTGTTCATACAGACACACAGAACCATACAGCCATAGCCAGTCTGTATAAAGACTCTTCAGTGGATTATATATACATTGTGCAGTCTATAGCGTCACCTCCTGCCTCTTATATACCTTTTTGTTTAGGTACCCGTCTATCCACCCTATGTGTAGAGAGTATACTAATGTTTCCCTACTTATCTTTATAGAACAGAGTGCAGAATGTAATCCAGTTATGTTTGAGTATCTTTTCTAGTGGCTTCAACTTGCTTAGCCTGGTACAGGCTGCACACTTTGAACCTGCCACCACTTGCAGCTGCTCCTGTTGCACCCTTGATAAGGAGCAGAATAAGATGGTAAAAAGTCGCATACTTTCTCGCCGTGTCAGCCGTGTCAGCGAGCCAGCGAAGCGTTAATGAATTACAACCGCGATCGCTGCTGCACGATGCTGCTGACCGTGGATGCGTTGCACCCAGCGGCAATACGGAAAAACACCTTGCCACGCTGGGGCGGCTGCAGCTGAGTCGGGAGTCGGCAACGTCATCGCGCAGGACAACAACTAATTACCGTGGCTGAAACAATTTTTATGGCATTTACGCGCTCAGTTGATCGCTGACAAAGGTGAAGGTGCGGTCTGCAGTCCTCGAGGACTACTCGGGGTAGTGCAGACACCTCGCACACACACACACACACACATACACACACACACACTGGCACACAAATTATTTTGTTACGCTGCCGGGCAATCAGCAGACGTTCTTCGAGTTCTCCTTTTGTGTTTTTCTGTGTGTCGGTCAAGCTGCGTTGGCCACGTTTCCCCTTCCCTGCCCCTGCTCCTTCCCCTTCTCCATTCTTTATTCTTCGTCTCGCTGGCGATCGGTTTCACTGGCGATCGATAATCATCTGGCGTGTCCCATTGTCTGCCTCTTTAGGGCCAATATTGGCGAGCAATTATTAGCACTTTGGGGTACGAGAAATCACGCAAGGCACTGTGGGTAGAGGTGGGTAAGGGTGTCGGGTGCGGGGTCTGTTGCATTGTCCTCGGCCCAATTAATAACATTTTGTCATGGCAGAGAAATTGCACTTAGAAGTGCTTTGCGTGGACTTATGAACACTCAATTAACTGGTTCTCTTGTGGTTCTTGTGCAGAACCAGTTGGCCAACTCGCTGTATCGCTGTCCCGCAGTCGCTGGTACAGTTTCTTGGGCTCCGATTCAGTCTCAAGGCCCACAAATTGCCAGAGAGATATTGCAAATTAGCTGCCGATCTTGAGACACTGCGCTTTACTTACGCACACGCATTTCGGCGATTTGTCAATTTTCAGGTCGCATACCGCATGGTGACATTTAACAAGGTTCCAAAACATTTCTGCCAGGCAACTCTAACAACAACAACAGAAACAGTTACAACTGCGACAGCAACACGGGCAGCAACAACTATCAACAAGGAGAACCAGAACAACTTCAGTGCGCACCTGGCGATCAAAGTGGTTTTCCCCCAGCAGAAGGTGGTACCACCATCGATAACTGTGGCTACTGGCAAATCAATTTGCGAACAAAAAAATTATTAATATTATGTGAGAAAAATTGCAGTTTAAACGATATTTGACAACATTCTTATGCCACGCAGTGATTTCGAGTGATCTATTGCGGGTATACCCTGTAGAGCAGGGAAAGACATTGCCAGGAGTCACTCTACTTTAATTATACTGTTTTCGAACTGTGTAATACCAATCTATTTTTTTTTTTTTTTTGACATTTCTTCTTATTTATTGAATCTTCTCAGTTTATGAGACTAACAAAAAGTTTACAAATCTTAATCTAATTTAATACAATTTTTTTTTTAATTTTGAATTGTTGTTCAGCGGCCCTGAGAAGTTACAGCTGGGCAGATTGATCAAATCGCTGCAGTCTAGATGAGCTGCAAGCTCGCAATAATCGCTTGGCAAGGGGGTTAGGGTGAGCGTTGAGCTTGTTCAGGTATTTGGTCCTTTTGCCAAGTATACCAATCTTGAATGCCTTTTACCACTCTATGTAACTCACACTTTAAAAACAAGAATAAGTTAAGATTGTTGAACCATATGTCAAGATATCAAGATATCTGTCAAGATATCCTATCTAACTAAGGTACTACCACTCTTTGCAATAGATTAAAATGAGTCACCAATGTATTATAATTCATTGCTTACTGAGTTTAGTTTAACTAGTTAACCTAAACTTTATTTAACCTTTCCTATATTCCACCGACCTATCTAACCTATTTTCATAACTTATTTGAAATTTATTTTTAAGCGACTTAGTTGTTTTTACTGATCCATTGTTTTTATACACTGTAAAATAGGGAGCCGCCCTACACCTAGTGTATGAATTCTACGCTCTCAGAACCCTTAAATATCAATTTGAATACCTTTTACCTCTCATAATAACATACCAATAAGGAATAGTAAGTATTTGTTCTATATGAATTTGATGTTAATTTTTCTATCTTGAACTCTTTGATAACGATTATATACCTTGAACTACTCTTAGTACTCTTTAGTCTTTACAAGTCTAGTTCAGTCTAGTCAATCTCTAATCATTCATTTTATTGCAATGTAAGCAATGCATTGCTAACTCAGTTTTCCTTTGGGAATGAATCCTATGCCCAGAAGTTTCCATCTATATGAAAGTTCCATACTTTGATTTGACAACAAAACGAGTTCTTTACCGATTTATCGCCCTGCAGAACAACGAAAGGCACTGTCAGTAGTGTCTATATAATGACAATCTCAAATGACAATCTTTTACATTTTCAAATACTCTAAATATCTCTCCAGAAATTAAAATTAAATTAAATTAATTAAATTATATGTTAATGTTCCTATCCGTAACTGTTTAATACCAGTCTTGCGTGCCCTAACTTTAGGCATATTCCTGGACATTCTATATTGCTTAGAAGTCATATATATTAAACCATTCATCATAATGCTTTCCTTTAGATAACGTATACTTCGCAATTCAAGGGTATAGTTACCCTGTAATGGCAGTGCCACTGCATTTCCCTCTAGCCACCCATAATCCTCCACAGAGAGAGTGCTGATTCACTGCTCAAGTGTGGACCCGCATCCGCATCTGCAGTTGAGGCAGGCGAGCCAGTCGACGAGCCAGTCACCTTGCTCGAGCCGCGCAATCACTGCGAATCAACAAACCGAACATAACATTTGCTTAATATGCCAACTATGCAAAACTGTGGCAACAACTTTTACTCCCGTCGTCGTCTCCGTGTCGACTCCCGAGTTGGCTGCACACAACTCGCAGCGGGCGCCTTGCAACGTCGGCAACATGCTAATGTATGCAACACCCGCCGCCGTCGACTGACGACCTTGAAAAATTATGCAAAATCGATGTAAAAAAAAACAAACACACACACAAACACATAGAAAATGCGAAAATAAGTTCAACAGCAGTAAAAAATGTAAATGTGGCACGAACGGAGAGAGTCGCAGCACAGTGGGGCAGAGGAGAGGTGGCGAAAGGGGGGCCTCTCTGAGGCGTCAACTTTTTTATTTTGCACTCCGATTTTTATGTAAAAAATTGGCGCAAATGAGGCAGACAATGTCGGCGCTCATGCGCGCTGCCCCCTGTGGTTGCCAGAGCAATGGGAGTGGGAGTGGCAGGGGGGACCGGGGTGGGGGGTGTGGCATGTGGCATGCCCAGTTTTGTTGGCTGAAAGTTAAGCGTACGCTGAACTTTTGCCTGCCACAGCGTCGACTGATTTGCATACGATTTTGTCTGCTCACCAGGCCAGCAGAGGCAGCAGCGGCAGCAGCAGCGGCAGCAGCAACAGCAACAACAACAACAGAGGCAAGTGAAGAGGAACTTCATTTTGGCACCAAATGACGTTGACGCTGACGCAGACGCCAACGTCGGCAGCGGAAGTTGTTGCTTATGCGCTGACGTAGACGCCGGCAGAGACGTTGCCGTCGTCACATTATGGTTTGTTTGCCATTTCCGTTTCGCATTTGCATGCAGAGCATCAACGAAAGTGAGAGAGAGACAGTAAGACAGAGAGAGAGAGAGGGGGGACCTTTGTAGGCACTCTCTCTGTCTCTTTCTCGCTCTGCTCCTGTTGATTTTTTGGCTCGCAGTCCTCGTAGTCGTCGTGCAATTTAAATAATTTTGCATAATTTTTGAAAATTGACTTATGGATTTCTCATCGTTGCCGCCTGTCTGCGATTCATTTTTATGGTGCCCTCTCTCTCTCTCCCTCTCTTTCTATCTCTCTTTCTATGAGTGTGTGTGTGTGCCACTTGTTGATCATTGTGTGCTGTAGGTCATGTCTTGGCCCGCTATTTGTGTCTCATTTGGCCCACAACCCTCAAAGAGGCTGACGAAAAATTATGCAAAAATTATGAATTTTCACTCAAGTATTTCCCCCCCCCCCCCCCCTCTGCCAGATTTTGTTTAAAGTTCTTGCAAAGTACACACAACATGATAAATGAGACTTTAAGTTGTTTGACAGTCGCCTGTTCCTCCCTCTCCCCCTCTTCCCACTTTCCCCTTTGGGCTTTTCAAATGTTTTTGCTGTTTTCTGTGCAACTTGTTAAATGTTTTGCTCGCTTTTTTTGCTGTTTCGCTTTGTTTCTCCCTCCGCTTGTTGTGTATTTGCGTCTTATCAGGCCTTAAAGTCGTCAGAGAGTTGTCTGCTTTGCATATCGCAGCGCAGAACTGGCACTGCCACTTGCAGATACATTTCTATCTGTATCTGAACGAGTTCATTGTGGCCGTAAACGGGTACAAAGCATTTACGAGCTGCCCAAATAATGTTTGACCCTTGCAGCAGCAGCTCATAAAAGCGCAGCTCCTAGAGGAGTTGAGTATCTTAGCATAGGGAAGAGAGAGAGAGAGTGGGGGTGGGGCAAGGGGTGTCTCTCTTCTCTTACATAATTTATGACTTCCCCCGCGTATAGCTAGAAAAATACAATAAATAAATTGAGGATCGTCGTCGCTGTCGTCGTCGTCGGTTGCCAAACACGTAGCAAGCCAAGCCGAGCCAAACAAAGTCCAAGTTGGGAACGTTTTAATTTCTTACACTTGGCAATGGAGACGACGACGCGCGTGCGTTGCGATCCGTCAACGTGCGCGGGCGTCGTCTGTCCGCGCAGTCGTCAGTCAGCCGTCAGTTGTTGTTGCTGCATGTCCAAAGGCAGCCGGTGATAACGACAAGCAGCCAAAGCAGCCCCGGCTCAGCACAGCTCGGGGCTCGGGGCTCAGGCCGGGCTTGTCTCGTCTCGCATTAACCGGAAGCCTGCGCCAAACGTGATCAACGGTTTGCTTTGCGGCTGTGTTCGCCCTCGCCTCCAGCTACTGCTCCATGTGTCCATGGGATTGGAACTGTTGCTGGCACTGTCACTGGCTCTGGATTTGGGACTGCGACTGCGACTGGGACTGGGACTGGGACTGGGACTGGGCATGGGCCATTCATTCGTGCGCTGTTGTCAACGATGAGCGCAGATACGCAACGTTTGAATGAAAAACGTGCGTGCTGCCACAGAAGGAACGTTGACTTTGCGTTAGGTTTGCCGCGTCTGCTTTATAAGTATACGTGGATATATATACCTGTGCATGAGTGTGCCGCTTTGTCTGTGTGTGTGTGTGTTTGGCACTCGCACATTTCTCAACATTTTAGTGGCACTCAATACAATTCGTTGCCTCTTCTCCGCCTCCACGCCCTTCCTGCTGCTCCCCCTGCAAGTGAACTGCGAGAGAAGAAAGATTATAAGCGAATGCAATATACATTGTGGAATTGTCAGATGGATGGATGGATGGATGGGATTCATAAAAAAGAATGCGTTGGTGTTTTAATTTTTACGTGTTGCGCGACTGTCACTGCCTGCCTGCCTGCCCCGTCCGCCTTCCTGTCTGCCCCGAAAAAGAGAAGAGAGAGAAGAGAAGCGAACCCCGACTTGGCATAGATGTAAGGATGATGACTGCACAGGGCTGTGCTGCGTACGTGCGTAAGGCAATTGCTGTGGACTCACTTGAACCCGGGGAATCCGTTGCTGCTGCTGCTGCTGGGGCTGCTCTGGCATCCTTCGCGGTGGTTGTCTTTAATCTTTGTGGGGCAGAGGCAAGGAGGAAAGGGAAGTGGGAGTGCAGGATGTGAATGCTTCATTACATTCATTTAATTCGACCTGCCGATGAAGTGCCGCAAATTGTGACTGCTATGAGGGTCTAATGTCCAAGAATACTTATGGAATTTAAGAATATTTTATGGAATAATATTCCTGTTAACAACTTTTAAAACCTTACTTTACTTTAATTGAAAAATTAATATATTTTATTGAATATTTTAATTTATTATAGATAAATGTTTTTTAATTATTTTTGATATCTTTGAGTGTTTTTGTTGACATTTAAAAAATAAATGAATACATAAAGAGAAAAATTACAATAAGAATCGAGAGCAACAGTCGAGCACACTTGACAGTAGGATAACCTTCGACCTATGTTTAAAAGATTTCTTAATTGTACGATACTCTCTATTCTTTAATAGAAATAACGTAATGTAACCCATCACATGCATACGTCTGTCAGTCAGTCAGTTTGTCTGTTTATCTGTCTGTTTGTTTGTCTGTCTGTCTGATCAGCTAAACACACTGATCTCAATTATTATAAATACTGTACTCACCAAATTTGGTATGAAGTTTCCTCTATATTAGGCGCAGATGAAGTTTATTTAAAATGTTTGGTCCCACGCCAATCGCTCCTGTAAATTGATACTTAAATTTTCGATTTGTATGCAACCTATAAAATTTCCAAGTTTCGGACATAGACCTATAAATAGCTAACAATAATATATAAATATCCTCCAAGTTTAAACCCGTTAATAATAAAAGTTATTCAAGAAAGTCTGAGCACAACACCAAGTTTTTGTTTCGGTTAACAAAAAATACAGATGATCGCAAAGCACGAGCTTCATCTGTCGATAATAATTTGATATCATGTACATACGAGTACACATGTTTATGTATATGAATATAACAAATTAAGCTACACCGGAACAAAGGTCGAAGGGTATGCTACTGTCGAGTGTGCTCAACTGTTGCTCTCTTTCCCCTTATTTTTAATGCTCAATTCTAATTTATTTTTCCAAAAAATCATATTTACTGTACTCTTCATATTCATATATAATAACCACTTATACTTGTGTAATAATTGTATAATATTTGCCTTCATTAGCTGCTCATCATTAAAAGAAACTTTACAATATATCAAATTTAAGGTTCCTTTCCTGATTGACCCCTTATTTTGCCTCCATCTACGCCTGTGGCTATGCAACATTATTTCCACAGCTTGCGCCAAGCTCCAACTTCATTTCTCCTTCCCTCTCTTCCTTTTTCACACACACATGCTGAACTGCCTCTCACTTTTGTATTATGCATAATAATATTGTTAAATGTTTTATGCGCTGTTGATGTCTGTCGAGTATTTAAACTTAACCACACAGAAACCTCAAGAATCACAGCGAACCCCGCTCTCCATAAACACACCACAGCCAACATGTCCACAGTCAATTAAATGTACGAAAGTGTTTGTGTGTGTGGGCTACGTATAATCAGTGTGTGTGTGAGTATTGGTTGCTTGTGAGTGCGTGTATGTGTGTGTGTGCATGCAAAAATGGCAAACGGTCTGTTAAGCACACATGCGACTGCCACGCCCCCCCTCCACATCTCCACCTCTGCAACCACTTCAGCCCAGCTGCCCATCAACAATCAGGCGGCAACTGGCAACAATTTGAAAGATACGAAGCGTAACCGTAAACGCAGCCTGAAGGAGCAGGAGCTGAAGCAGGAGAGGCATAGCTGGAGCAGGAGCTGGAGACGGAGCCGTACCCGGCAGCGGTACCAGGACCTGCCCATGTTTGAGTTGCGTCTGCAGTTTTATCAACGCAACGACATCAGCTTAAAAGCACTCAAGGGGCTGGCCGTAACCCCCGGCAAGGGTTAAAGGGGGTACCCAGACGACAATCAACGCAGTTTATTTATGGAAAAATAAAATGAAATAAAATGACGATGATGAGCAACAACAACAACGTGAACAACGTGAACAACAGCAACAAAGGGCAACAACAATCGACGCTATCTACGAGTTGTGGGCGGAATGTGCTCTGCAATTGGTGACGGTCTCTGCACAGGGGTTCAAAAGGGTGCAAGGGTGAAGGGGTGAAGGGTTGCGGTTTGTTGTGTGCAGAAATTAATTTTGGGAGAACACTTGAAATTAAAATTCAAAATTCTGGGGGTGCGAGCGAGACAGCACTCTCTCTCTCTTTCTCTCTTGGTTCTCATTAAGAGCATTTCAGATGCTGATAAAAATTTTGTTGATTATCATTCGCCTCGCTGTGGCAAATTATTAATTTTAATGGCTCTCATAGAAGTTATGACTGCGATAGAGAGAGAGAGGGGGAGAGAGAGAGAGAGGGAGGGAGAGAGGGAGGGAGAGTGTAAATCAGATAGGTAGAAAGAGAAGGAGAGAACTCGATTGAGATTGCAACTGCTAGAGGAAGTCACATTAGGCAATTAGAGCAGCTTTGTCTGGCGTCGCTTGGGCCTAACTAATGTGCCCAGAGACTGAGAAGCGTTGCTCCAAGCCCAGAACCCGAACCCGAACCGTACCCAGCTGTGCCCCAAAACTACGTGTAATAACCATAAAGGAGGCTACATAAATTTCCGAGTCAAGTGCGAGTGCGAGTCGTCGCAGCCTTGTCTATCTTGTCTGCTTGGCCTGAAGTTAGCCAAGCGCAACCCGCCGATGGTGGCTACCTTATCATCGCCAGTTACTGCCAACTTGCGCTTGTTGTCTTCGTCGTCGTTGTTGTTGTTGTTGTTGTTGTTGTTGTTGTTGTTGCTGCGGTTCAATAAACCATAAAAGGCTCATTAATTATGCGCATATCGCGCCTACAGGGGCGGAAAATGTGTCACACTGCGACGAGAAGTAACTTTTCTGTCGGCTATCGCAGGGCTTGGGCTACGGCTTGTTAGGTACGCTGCTGTCGCTGGTTAGGGTATCAGGCAGGCACTTTGTCAGTGAGACGCAGGCAGAGACAGACAGAGACTGACTAAGGGAAGCTACAGACTAAGGCAGCTTAAGCTTGAGTTGATAGGAATACAGATAAGTTAGTTTGATTTACAGTTTATGTCTTAGCTCAGCTTTAACTCTGAGGCAGGATACCTAACAGGGTACCTAATGCATCTAGGAAGTTTACTTAGTATTTAAATCATTACATAGCACTACCGAGTCGTTATCAACACTTTTACTACACATATTCCGCAGTGTCCCAAGTGCAACCTGTTTAACTATAACTTTCAAGCACCTAACTCTATCATACAGGGTACCTAGCTATTGTACCTAGTATTTGAGTAGTGACACAGCACTACCGACTTGTTATAAACCCTCCTGCTGTACATATTCTACACTTGCTGCTCTAACTAGCTTAGCTTTAACTCTGAAGCCTAACTCTAACATACATTGTACCTAGCACCTAACACCACCTAACTTTAACATACAAGGTACCTAGCTAGTGCTAAACAGCACTGCCAAGTCATTATCAACCCTCCTGCTACACAAATGCGACACCAGCTTAGCTATAGCTCTAAGGCAATTAACAAGGTACCTAGCTAGTGTACTAACTATTCGACGATTTAAACAGCACTACCAAGTCATTATCAACCCTCCTGCTACACAAATGCGACAACAGCTTAGCTGGCAGTCTAACATACAAGGCACCTAGCAAGTGTACCTACTATTCGACTAGTGGCTCAGCACTACCGACTCGTTATCAACCCTCCTGCTACACGAATTCGGCACTGGCTGCTCTAGTGGAACCAGCTCAGTTCTGGCAAGCCACATGTCAGCACAGTCTGGCGATTAATTAGACAAAGAATTACGCGGGTATCAAATGCTTGACATACTTTTGCCTTCTGGTCGAAAAGCACCAAAAAACTGGCTAAAAGAAACGGGGCCTCTAGAGGTGTTGCCGCTGGCTGTGGCTGGAGGCAGCGACCTTTGTTTGTGGCATGCAACAGTTTTGCATTGCAAACAAAAACAAATGAATTCAGAAACAATAATTAATTTAATTGACATCTTTTGAGGCACGGTCTTGCGTCTGTGATTGAGACTGAGACTGGGACGCAGACGTTGAGCGACTCCACTCAGCTCAGCTCGACGACTTCGACAGAGTCTTGACTGACTGCCACGCAGGAAAAGCGACGATGTCGGCGGCGACGACAAGATCTCTTGGCAAAGCCGGCAAAAACACACCTCGAAAACTGTCAAAAACGCAAACTTTAAGGCAGCAACAACAACAAGGCAACAACAAGAGCAACAAGAACTACGACAACAGGCAACAACAATGGCAATAAAAAGAACCCGGCCAGGTTTGCAAACAATTTTATTGCGTGGACTGATTACAAACACACACACACACACCACAACAATAAAAGAAGGCGAACTTCATGAATGAATGAGTCCAAAGACTGCACAACTGCAGACTGGAGTTCGTCCCTGCCCTGGGCCTGCCCATGAGCATCATCATTACAAGCCATCGTCGTCGTCGTCGTCGTCTGTCTTTCATTCACAAAGCTCTGACACGGGCCCCGACATGTCTCTGGGTGTCTGCCTGGCTGGAGAGTCTTCAGCCCACGGTGCTGGAGCTGCAGATGGAGCTCAATCTCGAGTCGAGCCTTGCCAACGGATATCATTAGGCCAGGCTTTATTTAAACTCGTCTGTGGATGCGTCTGCATTCGCTTTTAAGTAGGCGCGACAATTGCAACAGTTTTTCTGATCTCCCTTTCCCCTTTCCCATTCCCCTTCTTCCCTCGTGCAGACTCCTTCTGGCTCAGACTCATCGCAAGCCACCTTTAATGAATGAAAAGTGAATTTAAGTCGAGGTGTGCGCCATAAGGTTGGGCTGCTGCCGCTGCTGATGCTGCCCCGATGATTGACATGATCATGATTTACACCTTTCTGGGTGCGTAAGACACCCACCCGAGGCGGGCCCAGCAGGGGGTAGCGATCTGAGAGTATCGAAGGAATGGCCAGATGTATGCGTATTATTGACACAACAGAAATTGATTGCAAATTGCAGTACACTGCGAGAGAATATTGAGAAAATTGACGGATATTTAGTGCTGAGAACTGCAGCATAATGCGGGCAAGTTGTAGTTTGTGCATAGTAAACCAAGTATCTTTTTATACCCTTCGACCATTAAGTGGGCTAAATGTGTGTGGTATCTTTGTGCAAATGTATGTAACAGATAGAAGAAGGAGTTTATATGTACATATAATATGTATGTATGTATATATTCTTAGTCAAGATTACTGTTTTTCCTTTCTTTTGTATTAATTATTTATCAATTATTGGGTTCTTTATTGAATATCCGAGATCTTTTAAAAGGTTACAATAACTAAACTTACAATAAGTTATACTAATACTTATACTTATACTGTGTCTAACAGTTGCTTAAACTGGACTAAGAGAGGGTCCATGCTATAAGTAATAATCGATGGATCGGTAGGTCATTATGGCGGAGACGGAATCGGTTACAGAGCCGCTTTAATCCTCTGGCAAGGTGGTTGGGATATCAAGATCACTAGCCAAGTCCATTGAGCTTAAACTGGACTAAGAGAGGGTCCATGCTATAAGTAATAATCGATGGATCGGTAGGTCATTATGGCGGAGACGGAATCGGTTACAGAGCCGCTTTAATCCTCTGGCAAGGTGGTTGGGATATCAAGATCACTAGCCAAGTCCATTCAGCCATGTCCATCTTTGTATCAAATTAAGTTAAGAATTCCACCGCCCCCGCAAATCGATATTTTGCAATTATTAAGTGACATATTTTAGTGCAAACTTCTGTATACACAATGATGACTACTAACATATATCCAACTATCTTCCAAATTTTTCTGGGCGAGAAAGCAAAGTGTGACAAAGAAGATTGTAAAGCATTAATTATTTTTTAACAATCTTTCAAAGTTTTCGAAGGGTATTCAAGTGTCGATCATACTCGACTGTAACTCTCTTACTTGTTTGTCATACATGGTTCTTTGTCAAGTCTAACATAAATTGCTAAGCGTATTCCAGTATCTTTTGCTATATACCACATGAGCATGTAGATTGATTGTGTAACATTCTATTACTCAGTTTGGAAAAGAGAGAGAGAGATAGAGCGGGAGTGTGCGAGCTAGAGCTGCTAATTGCCGGGGCCAACAACACCCGCACATCGCACATAGAGGAGAGTGGCCTACGTACTAGTAGGTACTCAGTATCTGTATCTCTCAGATAGCAATCTGCGTGCGGCAAACAACACGTCGTCGTCGTTAAACTACTACGCGACTCTTAACGTGCTAAGCACTTGGCCAGGGAGGCAACGAGCGAAGGCACTTGGAGATTCCAGACTGAGCAAGAGATGTAACCAGAGAGAGAGAGGGAGAGGGAGGGAGAGAGAGAGAGAGAGAGAGAGAAAGAGAGAAGAGATTGACTCACTGCTAAAGTTCATGACCCGAGCGGAAATACGCAGCGTGTTAAGCATTTCGCGTTTGTTTGCGCTAATAAATCAAATAAAAAGTTAATCAACAAATGCGCAACTTCGCTTCAGCTTCCCCTGCCCCTTTTCCCTTCCCCTCTAGCCCTTCTCACTTGGCGCTGACAGGCAGACAAAGTTTGTGCTTAATTTTAATCCTTTCCGTATCAAATCATTATTCGAGTCTAAAAGCGCCACAAAATTTAACCGCAAATAATCATAATGAAGCACTGAAAGGAAGGGCTAAGTGAAGGAGAAGGAGCTGCAGAGTTGGAGAAGTTGGTACAGGATGCGGCACAGGAGTCGCACCAGCCATCAATGTCGCTGCCACTGCCTCAATCTCTACCTCCGCCTGAGTCTCTCGTTGCGTTGTTTGCTCTGCCGCTTGTCGGTGGTTGCGGGTGGTTGCCTCAGCCTCAGAGCCGCAACCTCAGCCACTTGCAGTTCGAGTTGTTGTTGTTGTTGCTGTTGCTGTTTGTCGACTGTTTGATTTCTGCTGTTGTGTTTCTGTGTTTGGTTCGCGCGCGGCAAAGTCAACAACAGTTCGAAACGTCAACAAAACCTTTTAAATTATTATTTGCCTTTGTTGCTTTATTTGACTTTGCACGCAACGCACAACGCAAGGGGGCGCAAGGGGGTGAAGGCGGAGGCGGAGGCGGAGGCCTTGTAGGCGGGACCAAGCTCGGAGCTTGGCCAAAGGGGTTGCAACCCTTTCAGCGAGGCAAAGTTTACATTCGCCTCGAGCCGTGAGAAAGTAACGCGCTGAAAATACGTTACAAAATCTCTGCCAATTTCTGCATTGATCATCGCAAGATCATCATTATCATCGTCCTGTTCCTTGAGGATGCTATCCCTGCGCATCGAAATTATCTCTGCTGTCACAGGAACCTCGATCAACGGAGATTTTTGCACATTCAAATGCCGAAACTCACATTAATTTGAATTTTTGCAAGCCAGAGAGGGAGAGATAAAGAGAGAGGGGTAAATTCGTTTTACATAGTTGATTGCATCTTCAATATGCGATCAATATTGTCTTTTGTGCTTAGCGCATTTCCATGGGAAAGAAAATCATCCTCGCCTTGCCTCGCCTCGCCTCGAACCCTTTGCCAGGCTCTGCTCGGGCTTGGGAAAATTAAATATTATGCAAAACCCTTTTGCGCACAGATGTCATCCCATTAGGTGCCAGCCGGGCAGGAGACGCAGCTCGCTGCCTTCCTCTCTATCTTCCACGTAGGCAAATTACCCCGACAACCCCCTTGCGAAGATGCCTCAACCCATTTGAATACTCATCCGCATCCACATCCACACAACATCTTCCGTGTGCGCAAAAAGGTAGCTCGATCTGCATAATTTTCACAATGTGTGGTGATCCTCCGAGGCGAGCAACCCTTGCCGCAGCGCAGCGCACCCTTGAGGCAACACGTGCGTCCCCTAAGGAGGAGAGAAGGGAAGAAAGAAGACGCTGCAGCGCAGCAGACAACGCAGCAGACCAAATATCAATTTTCTCCATTCTCATGCAAATCAAATTCTGCCCCGAAATAAATAACAAAATGTGACATCAAAGGCGACTCGAGATCGAGATCGAGACGAGATCGTGGCCGGGGCCGGGGCCAGGGGTCGCCAGAGTTCAGCGCTAATCTTGTCCGGGTGTCTTAAGGGTTGTTCCTTCTGCGGCAAGCCTTGTTTAGCCTGACGACGTCAACAGCCAGCGAGATTTGCTGCTGCCAGCAGCCCCTAATAGTTGACCCCTTCTTACACAACCTCGACCCGGGACGGAGCGTCTTTTTGGCAAACCTTTTGGCAAGTTGTCATTGTAATGCAAATTTGAGGCGGCTCTGAGGGCTGGGCACAGCTCAGTATTGATCCTTAATTTATGCATAAATGCGTCACCTTCGGCTCAACGGGTTGGGTGCTACCCAAGAAGGGGAAGGGGTAATGCGTCCGCCTCGCTAATTTTTAATTTATGCAAAAACAGAATTTCGCCAGGCTCCTTCCTACCTTTCTTCCTTTACCTTACCCATTTCTTATCGCGTCATTATTCGCGTAATTCGAGACAGGCAGCAGGAGCAGAAGCAGAGAAAGGCGAAGGAAATCTCTCCTTGCGTTTCCTCAACAACACTTGGTGGTCTGTCACATTTTCGCGTATGCAAATCCCGAATACCATTGTGAACCTGTGAGCCTCTCAGCCCGAGGGGTGCGAGGTGCTCTCGGGCTGCCTTAGGTGCTTCGTCCTCGTCATCGCACAATCGTTTAGAAAATTTAATTTATTTCAATGCCGCTGCCAAAGCATTGTAGCCAGTTTTCTATTTTCCAATTCTATTTTCAGTTTTACTTTTCTGTTTTCATTTTTCCGTTTTCGTTTATATTTTTTTTTGTTTGCTTGCCGAGGGGCAGTTACAAATTTTTGCCATTTGCTACTCTTGTTGCCGTGTTTTGTGCTTGTATGCAAAAAGGGTTTAACTCATGTTGCCCTGCCAGCAGAGCTCTGCGAAAAGCTGACTGGCTTTGGGACAGACTGTACGCGGGATAGGTGAGAAGTTTTCCTGTAATACGAGAGATTTACCTGGAAGAACTTAGGGTAGAGGAAGATGGAAGACGGCATTTCTTATGAAATACGAAATACTATTTGACGAGCAAATATTATATGATAACTACAGAATTATTTTATGTGTTATAATGATATTTAAAAGACATTTCATATGAACATAAGTATACGTCGTATAAAATAGAGTTTTGCTGAAACTGATTTAAGTGAACTTTGAAAATGAATTATAAAAGATAGTCTTGATCTGGAGAAAATGAAATAGAGGCTATTGCAGATAGTATTTTGTAATAATCTAATAATAATTTAATAATTTAAACTTTTAAGGATTTCATATGTTCTATACAGATGCCGATGAGTATACTCAGTCATAAATCCATTTAAAACTTGCTTTATGGCTTTTGCAGTTATTTGAAAATTCCAATGGGCATTTGAATGTAATCTGTATTATATATTGATAAGAATGAAATTCTTACACCAGAGATTAGCTGGGAGACAATGGGCAATGAGGAAAACAGGATTTTTCTTCAAATTTATTACAGATATTAATTTGAAACGCTGATGCCTTTTCACATGATATACATATATATATATATATGGTGTAACTATATCGATTGCAGTTATTACTAAGCTTCCTTTATAGTTCCCTTTCCTTTACAGTGCATTCTCTGCTTCGACCTCAGTTCAATTTGCTTTTCCATTCTTATCAAATTCAATTTCAAACATTTTTGTGCCGTACGCTTTTGTTCAATAATTTCTCACTCTATCTCGCCCGCACTACCACTCTTTCTCTCCCTTTCTCTCTCTCCCCTCTTTCTCGGTCTCTTTCTCTCTGTGTAGTCCTTTGTTTCTCGCCGTGTTATGATTGCGCTGCCTGTGTGCGGCAATTTCTTTTCACTGTTTTATCAATTTGTGCTGCGCTCGTTACTTATTTTTATTTATGCTCCCACTTTGCTCCCAGTTCCAGTTCCAGTTCCACTTTCAGGGCCCTTGCAAATTTTTGCATAACCCGCGAGCGAAGTTCCTAACCGAAATAAATTCTTTTCTCTCATTTTTTGTTTTGTTTTTTTCTCGTGCTACATTTTTATTTTGCATTTGATAAGCTTGGGCCAGACTACGATGTGTTTCCCCAAACAAACTCAGCCAGGTTGCCTGCCCCTTTCCCCTTTCTCCCGTTTCTCGCCTTTCTCTCTTGTCTCTCTGGCATAGCTCATGCATTTTGGGGCTGCTGTCATACATCGCATCGCATCTCGATAGCGGGGCGTGTCTCTCTGTCTGTGTGTGTGTGTGTGAGTGTGCTCTAAGTGTTATGTTGTCTCGTTATTTATGACTTTACACATGCAAATGCCAGCGTGCGACAAGCGCTCGAGCTTAGTTCCACTTGAAAAACATTTGCCGTCTACCCTTTTACCTGGCGGCGTAGTTTATGGGCGACATTTCCCCGCGTTTTCATTGAAAATTGCATGGAAATCGAATCAGTGGCAGTAGCAGATTCGATTTGCTGCCAGCCCGGCTGCTGCTCTTCTTCCCCTCCTTCACCCCCCTCGAGGTGTGCCCTGTGGCTGACAGCAGCCTCCACTCCTCCTGCAGGCAGCGGCAACTTGCGGCTAATTGTTATGGCTTAATTATGTGTATATGTGTGTCATGTCGAGGCGCACGTCCCCTTCCCCCCTTGCTCAATTCTAGGGAAATATTATGCGCATAATCAGAGAAGTCAACACGCCAAAAAGGCTGCGCGCATCGCCATTTGAATAATTCAAAAGCTGGCAACGCGTTGTCCTTTTGCGCAGGCGCTTCCCGATAGATGATGCTCACTGTGTCCCGATGTACCTCACCCTCCCCTCTCTCGCTGTGTCTCTGCCTCTCTGCCTCGACTGCATTTTAATTAAGCGCAGCAAGCGCGCGACGCATGCCACGCGGAGCGGAGGCTTTGCTCGTCCTGCTCAGCCTGTTGCGCCGCCGCAATTACAAATTCTAATTTTATGCTAATGCTCTGTTTTGGTCCTTGGCCACCACAGCAGAGGCTGAGGCAGCAGTGGCAGCAGTGGCAGCAACAGAGGCAGCATTAGCGCCACGCCGGCTAATTATTATGCGCCGTAAACGCAGAGACGTCATTTGTATGTATTAATTTGAATGTTAATAAACTGGATTTCTTGACCCAGTAAACTAGAGACCAGGTCGGCCAGGAGCTGCGCCCATTCGACTGCAGATGCAGACATGGACAGAGAGGGGAGGGAGGCAAAGGGGCGTATTGGTCAGGCGCCTTTTTTATGCGCAAATCTCGTACATAATAATGAATAATTAGTTGTTGTTGTTGTTGCTGTTGTTGTTGCGAATCTCCCGCTTGAATTTCTTATAATTTATTTTGGTTTTTATTTGTATTAGGCATATGAATAATTCAAGTCGCCTGCTGTCTTTGTTGAGTGTAGCAAAAAACGCAAGCCAAATGCAAAAAACTCTACAACAACAATAATATCGGGGCAAATAGTGAATTGTTGATGTTGTTGGCTCTGCAAAATCTGTAAAATTCATATTGATATTAATATTTAGTGCGATGAAAAACAATCGGCAGACAGCGGCGTGAAAATCAGCAGTTGACATGGGAGTTACAGCTTCAGGTGATTTATTGTTTGATTGTTCAGTTAATTAGCAAATGGAGAGCAGACACAACTGACAAATCACCCCGCGAATGAGGCGAGTAAAGTGCACTGCATAATGTGAGATCCGCTCGATGGGATGTGGAATGAGGTAGGGAAAGCAAGCTGAGACTTTTTTATAGCTTTGTTCCAGTTGTAATGATCTGTGGATCAATGAAGCCCAACGATATTCAATCTAAATGAAAAATAATGATATATTAGGAAGATAAGTGACATATGTATACTTTTATAATTATATAAAAATCAAAATAATTTGTAGTTTAGTTAATGATCATAAGGTATAGAACCCAAATCTCCTTACTAAGAGTACAAAATATTTGATTTAAGAATCGATGAATATCATTCCTATACTTTTCTTATACAACTGTATTATTTTATATTAATTTATATATATTTTATTAACAAGCTGAGAGTTATTTATAGCATAGTTCCAATTGTCATGATCTGCGGATCAATGAAGTCAGTCGATTTATGGCGTAGTCTGTAAGATAAAACGAGAAGTGGAATCAGAGATATCAATAAAGCTGCGTCAGAATAATTTGTGGTCAAGTTATATCATTAAGTAGAAAATAAAAAAATAGAAAAGAATGGATATCAAAGATAGGTATATGAATAATTCGAATAATTGTAATTCGTTAAAAGGCATTACCCCTTTAGTTTTCTCATATTTCATTTATATTATTTTTCATTTAAAGACATTATTCCTTTGGTTTTCTCAAAAATCTTTATCATAATCTATTATATAGTATAGATTATGTTAAAGATATAAAGATATATCAGATATCAAGAGTATCGCTTAAGTTCAGTAAGATCTACTCTAAAAGAGATGTACTATAATGTAGAATAAGGTGAAGAGAAGTTGGGAGCTGATTTAAACAAGCTGAGAATTATTTATAGAAAAGTTACAGTTGTAATGAACAGCGGATCAATAAAGAAGAACGATTTATAGTTTAGTCAATGATAATCACAGTAATATACTTAGAATGGGACTAGTATTGATGAACCTGCATAGGAATAAGTTGCTTAATAGTCAAAGATCATTAAGATTAAAGCATTAATCCTACAAATGAACTAAGATACGGTATGAGAATCGATGTAATTCATTTTAAAACAATATTGTTATAATTTATCTTTGTTATGTAACAGTATTCTGTTTATTGATTTCTGTTTTTTCATCAGTGGTTTATTATGTTGAAAATAATATTGTCCGGATTTATGTATTTATATTTAGTAGTGATTTATATATGATTGTTAGAGTTGTGGATCATTATACATTTTTGTATATGATATACTAGGAGGGGAAGTGGTACAGAATCAATTCAATTAAAATGCGTCGGAATACATTGTTGACTAACTGAGCTAGTCAGAAATAATTAAAAATTGAATATGAATCCCAAAACTGAAGGCATGGAATACAAAAAAGCCTCTAATTTTGAGGCAATATTCTAGATATCATTATTATTGTTGATTATAAGACTTTATGCCTTCACTTTTCTCATATATCTTTATTATTTAACATTATTCCTTATCATAATCAAAAACTAAACTTAATTTCAGTTTTCCCAGAAGGGTTTTATTATATTCAGGAATTGTTTTATTTATCTTCAAGCTTCACTTTATTTTTTTTTAATCAGCGTATTTTTATCGAAAGAGGTTTGTCCCTGTTCCTCCCTCCCGCCCCTTATACCACCCAATCAACCCATTTAGTTGGGCTGGCCTGGCCATCATCTTCTCAAGCGAAAACCGAACCCAACGCAATCAGCATAGACAACAACAAGGAGAGAAGGAAGAGGAGAAAAAAAAAGGGGGTAAGGGGAGAATATTGCTGGGCACATAAAAAAATCGTTGAGCATAGCAAAAACCATAAAAATCACACCTACGAGTACGTTGTAATAAAATGTTATCAAAAGTGTTGCTGCCAGTCCGCTCCTGGCTGTGCTTGCCTCAATCTCCTCTCCGCTCTTCTCCCTCCCTCCTCTCCTTGCCATACCCTGCTGTGCTCTCGATTTTTGCATATGACAGCGGCAATCGACGACGGTGAGTGGGAAGCTGGACATGAAGCAAGGAAGCGCCATTGTTAACCCTTCCTCGAGTGGTGCGCCGAGGTTCCCGCCATAAAAAAGCGTCCACAGTGCTCGTAATGTGGGTGCGTCCTTTGGCTGCCAGTGTTTTTTATGCACACTTTCTCCGGCTTCTCCTGCTTGCTTCCTCTGCTGCCCCGGCGTATTGACAATTTCATGGCGTTCTCGACTGCGCCTTTAGCCTCGTCAGCGAAATAAACAAAAATCGAGCAATGTGGAAAACGCAAAGACAAATACAGTGGGAGAGAACACAACAAAACAAACATTTGCAGTGCAGGTTCTGGCTGACAAGACGCTGGGGTGCTGTAAAACAAAAAAGGAAAGAGTGGAAAGGATAACAAGACGAGGTGAGGCAAGGCAAGGCAAGGCGAGGCAAGCTGGGGCAAGGCGAGGCTGAAGCGCAGCCCGAACTGAGCTGAAGAGGTAACATTTTTGTGCTGACGACAAGTATCTGCTTTAAAAATGACTTGGCCGTAGATTTTTATTGGTTCAGCGAGAGTAAAGGAGACTTCCGGGGGTTGCACTTCAAGGCAACAGCAGCGGAGTTGCTTAAGTGCAGCACAACAGCCGAAAGAGTGCACAAGTATTTGTAAATCTTTTGAATTCCAACAGAAATCACACACACACAAGAGAGAGAGAGAGAGAGAGACAACATGCAGAGACAAGCAAACAGAGAGACAGGCAGACAGACAGACAGGAAGACAGACAGAGAGACAGACAGGAGGCAGGCAGTTAGCCTGCTACTGGGGTGCATTTTGCAACCCTTCCGTGTAAGTGAGTGATACTTGTGTCCTCGTGGCTCTGGGGTAATCGGAGCAACGGCAATCACAGCCAGCGACATCTATTGTTGAGCAAGCGAACTATGCGCATGCATAGATATTTATGCTCGGATTTTCTAATTTGAATTTGTTCGACTTTGCTGCACCCTGAGCGGAAATTGTTGCAGGAAGAACGAACATGCGATGCAACCGGGGTGACTCGACTCGACTCGACTCGACTTCTTCCAGTTGTTGTTGTTGTTGCAACGGATGTGCCAAGGTTTTATGGCAAGTCCAAGCAAGGGTTGCAGATCCAGAGGTGAATAAGGCAGTGAAACAGTGCGAGGTGTGTTGCAACTACTGCAAAAGGGAAGAAGAGAAAAAGGGAAATTTCTATGATAAAAGCAGAGGTTTGCTTGGTCTCTAATGTATGCATATACTACAGTTCCTTATACTCTTCTATTTAGTCTGTGTTTCTTTATTCATGTATACAATATCAGAGTTTCCTCTACTCTTCTATTAAGTCTTCATTTCCTGAAGAAAGTCGGAGCATTCTGCTGTGCTCTGGCCGAGCTGCCCCGTAGATCGTGTCCCGCATTTGTTGTGTCTTGCATTCTAAGCAGATGCCGCCGAGTAAGCCCCACTCCCTCTCTCTCTCTCTCTCTCTCTCTCTCTCTGTTCCTATCTCCGCGAGCGCCAGTGCAAAGAGGCCAAGAGAGGCGAACGAATTCGTAAAAAATCGCGCTACAAAGGAATTCACTTAACAAATTGCGCAAATTTATTCATTACCCGCAAAACAACAGCAACAGCAGCTGGCAACAGATGCAGGCGGCACAGCAGAAGCCAGAGGGGCAGGGACAGGGACAGGGGTAGGGACTGGGGCTGGGGCAAAGACAGGAGCAGGCACTGTGGCAGTGATCGCGGTACTGGCAGGCGGCAACAAAACGTTGCAAAATGAAATAATCCACACTTTTGGAAGCTTTATCATGCCAAGCTGAGGCAAGCCAAGCTAAGTCGAGCTGAGCCGCAAGCACAAGCTGCGCTGTCTTAGGCACTGCAGACCAGAGCAGAGCAGCGCCAAGTTGGACACCGTGTCAGAGGCAGAAGTCGCTGCAGAAGTCGAGGCTGTTGCAGCTATGCTAAAGTCACTGGCACTTGCCACCGCGTGGCCCAGCCCGTGTGCTTATCAGTGCGCACATCAACAAACTGCTGCGCAGGCCCAACTCCAGGTCGCAGTCCAACTCGAAGTCGATGTGGAAGTGGAAGTCCAAGTCGGAGGCCGAGTCGAGCTCCAGTAACTTCATCACCTTGGCAGCAGCATCCCAGTTGCAAGTTGCCGGTCGGCGTACAAATTAAAACCTCAGCACAAGAGTTTTTTCGGATGCAGATTCGAGTTGCGCGATAGCCACAGAAGCGCCCGCCCTGCCCCGCCTTGGCTCCTTCTCCTTCTGCTCCTCTAGCTCCTCCTTCTTCTGTTCCCCCTCTTTCCTCTCCTCCTCTTTCTCCTCTTCCTGCTCTGCTGGCATTCTGTGCCCAGTAGCAGTTGCGTTGTCGATACACCTCGCCGAATCGACAATAAATTCTCAGTGGCCGTGCATGAAATGGCTCAGCCTGCCCTGCCTCCCCTACCCCGCTTCCACCTTCCCCCTTCCACCTTCCCCCTGCAGCTTGTCGTCATCACTGCAGTCGTGTCTGGCGGGTTCTGGAACTCAGCTCTGCTCGCTGCTTGTCGTATATCGCAGCGTGGTTATCACATTTGTCTCAGTTGCGCCGAGCCTGGTAGCGCTGAGAGCACAGCGCGGCTTGTCTGCGCTACACCAGCAGGGTATTTTGGCAAGCAGAGGCAGCTGGCGATGGTTGAAGAAATTAAGTTGAATTTGAAATTAATGACTAGTAACAAATCTACAGTTAAGTATAAACAAGTCAGTTCGTCAATCAATATACCACCTGATCCCCCAACATATTTCTTAAGTATTTCATTTCTCTGCCCAGCATATTTTGTATTGCATACTTGCAGGCGAAGCCTTGGAAATCTTTGCATTTATTAAAATGTTTTCTTTTATATCAAGGTTATTTTATTATTATTATAGTCAGTAGGAATCGTTCAGTATCATCTGAACTTAACCTAATGTTTGGCTTAAGAAATAATATGGATAAAGTGCCTTAAATAATATATACAAAGTACAAATGTAAAATGTTTTAAATATGTTCTTCATTAATGATTCGATTGCACTCAAGTGTGTGCAAATAATTTGGATGATCAAATTTATTATAAGCACAAAAAATGAATATATCATAGTATTATAAATAGGCTTCCAATTTGATTAATATCGATTTACGGTGGGCGGAAGGAGGATTGACCAAGTTCTAAAACATATTTGATCCTCCTGCATAATAAACTATACTTTCACTGAATCTTGTATATTTTCACTAGATCTTAAAGTTTCTGAGGTATAGGACTTCATACATACAAATATTTCAATATCGATTCGACTGTTGATATTGATCAATAATATATAAAATATATACACGTGAGGTCGGAGACGCCTTCTTCCGTTTCTTAAATACACATTTGGTTGGCACAATGCTATAATACCCTTCTACCCTATAGTTAGTGAATATAAAAGTACAGGAGCTGCTTTCATTGTACAAAAGATAATAATTGAAAAATGTTGTGCTCTCAATATATTTGTAAGTGTATAACTCGTCTTTAAAAGTATTTGAAACTGTCAATTAAAATTCTCAGGATTATAAGACATTATAAGGTAATTATTAGATATTAGAAGGAATCATGAAATATAGTTATCAAAGTAGATTAATTTAGGAGAAAGATTCCCGTATAGATAACTCAAGTCGTAAAGTGAAAGAAAAGCCTTTAACTCTTCTACTCCCTCATGCAGGGAATACAGGAAGTCACTGCAGCCGTGCTATACCCTTTATGCCAGCTCTTAGCGCTGCTGGCGGTGCATCCAATTGCTGGGCATGGCTTCGGCTCGCTTGGTTGGCTGCGGTCTGCCAACATTTTGGGCTGCTCCAGCCTCAGCCGCAACCTCACCTCGGGTTGTTGATCGTCGCTTCGATTTGGTACGTTTTTATCTCCTACCGTGAATTTCGTTACTGCTCGTAGCTACTGCAAAAGGTCTGTTTGCTTTTTCTGGGCTCTACATGTGTATCTGAGCAGAGAAAGAGAGAGGGGAGAGAGGGGTGGGAGGGCCGCAGGAGGGGATGCCCTTTATGGTCTAGGCAGTCTCAGTTGCGCAATGACATCATAAAAATCATTTAAATTAATTTGCAGTTGTTGTTCCCGTTGCTCTTGCGGCTCCATATGCTTTTATTTGTTTTTTATTTTTATTTCTATTTTTATTCGGATTTCGCTTTCAATGACAAACGCTTCTGTTAATTTAACAAACGTAGCGACAAGCGAGCAGAGGCGACTCCGACTGTGGCAACTGCGTGGACGCGCGGCCATTACAAGGACTAAGTCCGCATCATTAAATTAAAATTGTCGCACAGTAGAATTGTTTTGGGGAGGTTTCGCTACAATTTTTTCTCCCCAGCGAAGTTGGCTTCTTTTTTTTTCTCTCCCTCAGCTATGCAAAGTTTTCACTTCCTTTCTTTCCCCCTCTTTCCCCCTCTCCCTGGCGCTTTATTAACAATGCGCTTCGGTTTAATGGCCGCGATTGTACAAATCGCCTTATGACAATTTAGCCAAAGCTCGGCTACAGTTTTTATGGTCGTTTAATGCCTCGCAATGCTTTTTACTGTTAGCCATGGGGGGCCGACACCACTCTGCCCCACTGTCTGCCCCACTGTCTGCCACACTGTCCACATGCAAATCTCGTTGGCCAGATCCTGCCTGGGTGTTCCAGGCGATCGTTGCAGCCACTCTGCGATGGTCGATTTCCGACTGAGTAATTAAGGCTTGTTTTGCAGCTTGTTGTTGCTGTTGTTGTTGTTGTTGCTGTTGCTGCTGTTGTTGCTGCTGTTGTTGTCTAGTGTCACGCCATTAAAAAGAAATCACAGTTAAGGCTCAAACGGTCAGGCAGCTGGTCAGTTCAGCGCTTGATTTCCACGTAAGACTCAAGCTGCACTTGGACGCGCAGTCCGACTGGCAGTGGGACTGGGACTGGGAGTTGGACTGGGTACTCCTACTCGACTCGAGCTTCGCCTTGGGCTTATCAGCGATGCCGATGTGGAAGTTTGCTTAACGCCCAAACGAACAAAATTCATTCGTAGAATTTCGGGGCAGAGAAACGCTTCAGCGAAATCGATTTGGTGGCCAAGTCGACTTGGGTCGAGCAATGGAATGGCATGGAATGGTCTCTGGAGTGCCATAACCATCCAAATTGTGCCTAAGTAGTGACTTTGACTTCGTGCTGCCTCTTCTGCTGCTGCTGTGGAGGCTGTTTCGCCACGCACACACACGTTATCGATTAGGAACACACACACACGCTCGCACACACAATTTCTTTTTTTTCTCTTTCATTCTTTTTTTTTTGAATTTTTGGCTTTTTTGTTGTTACGCTTTAAAATGCTTCCGCTGCCGCGTTGTTTTTCCTTCTGCGTTTCTTTTGCAAAAGTCCATTTGCCGCCTCAACTCAATCCGCGTCCAACCCCAACGATAGCTAGCCAGATCTCTGCCAGAGACGGGCTCTGCTGCTGCCGCTGCCGCTGCCCTTGCACCCCTGGTGCGGTTGGTCACGTACAAGATTTTCTCGTTTATTACATTTCCCTTTAGGTTTATTGCTTCTTAGTGTCGAGCCGCCAGCCGATGAAGAAGCTCTACAATGCTATCCCCACCCCCCACCCTGCAGCTGCCCCCTTTTCCTCCCCTTCTCGTATTTGGCTCAGCCGTGCCAGAATCGCAAAAAAAGAGAAGAATATTTAAAAAAAAGACTTCTTCTACGTCGATGTTGACTTGCCACTGACAGCCAAGCCATCGACCTGGGTTCGTCATGCCACGCCCCCCTCCTCTCTTCCTTCCTCCTTCCGCCCCCTCTTCTGCCTCCCCCCTCCCTTCCACTGACATGTGCAGCTTTCATTTTGCACAAATTTTTCACGCTTTTCAAACCCAAAACTCGACGCAATTCATTTGACTATGTGATGTCCAGCCAAGTGCCACATCCCCCGCCCCAGAGTGCCCCCTTAGGCAGCCCATTGCCTGGTGATATATGCACTAACTGGCGGCTCAACAAAGCCTGACGTGACATTGCCACAGCAGAGTGCGCTCTCATAAAATTGAAATTACCGGAAGTTATTATATCTTCATATAACATATATATTAACTGGCATTGTCTCCTACTGTCCTTTGTCCGGCCAGTGTGCCCCCTTCTCCTTTTCCTTCTCCTCCCTCTCTATTCTCTTTATCCAGCTCTCTATCTTCTGGCTGTCTGTCCATCTCCAGCCGTGCATCCTGTAGCGTTTAAGTTTAATTTTGTGCTTTTTCCGCTTCGTCTCTCTGCCATTGTGTGTTTCTGTGTGTGTGTGTGTGTGTGTGTGTGTGTGTGTCCTGTCTACTGTGTCCTTTGCCACGTCCGTTCCGGCATTTTCATATTTCCAAATCAAAATTTAACAACCACAACAATGACAGCAACAAATTGAGTAGCATAATCCACACACACACAGAGAGAGAGAGAGAGAGAGAGTTGAAGAAGAAGAGCCAGTGTTGACCAGCGCCAGAGGAGTTGCCAGAGGAGAATGTGTTGTAAAATGCGCATAGCTCGTTGCTCAAGGCATTTTATGGCGAGTGCGGGCCACATGCAAAGTGGGCCACATGCCACATGCCACATCTATATTCATGGTCATTGCCAGCAGAATCAAGGTGACGTCTAAAAAACGACTATAAAACACAGCAGCAACAACCAGGATACACCAGCAGTAGCTGCACTAACCCCCCGAGTGGATGCCTAGAGGGAGCAACGAACAGGCGCCTCTGCCCTCCTCCTGCCTCTCTTCTGACTCCCTCTCTTGCCAGCCAGGCCAGCGACCTTTCCACACATGCAGAATATTAAAATCCATCTTTGAAATGCAAGCGGCGTCGCTCGCCCCTTTCGACGTCATCACAGCTGCCGTCTCGCTCGCTGCCAGCATTTGGAATTTCGGTCAGGTTGGCAGCCCCAACAGCAGCCCCAACAGCAGCCCCAGCAAAGAGTTGAGCATCGAATCGAGGACAATGTGTCGTGCTGCTGCTTCCGTATGCAAAGGATGTTGCGCAGCGCCAACAAAGTTTCGCCGCCGCCGTCGTTGAACTGACGGGCCAAGTGAAAGTGAAATTTCAGCAGCAGCTTCCCCCCTGCCCGCCTCCCCTTCCCAGCCTGTTCTAGCTCAGCCCCTACTCCCCTCTACTCACTCTCTCTGCCTGCTCTGTATAACCTCCAGCGCCAAAAGACAAACAAATGCTTTAGCAGCGCGTGGACTTGAACCCATTTCGCAATCGCAGTGCCAGGTTGCCCCTCCTTCCCCTCCCTCCCCCCTCTCTGTTGCGGTCAGCAGGCCGCGTTGCGTCGTCGTTTGCCCCGTGGCAAATTTGTTATGCAAATGGCCAGCGATTTAATTATCGCGCTAGACAACTGAAATATCGCCACATGAAACATAAACTGAAGCGCATTTAATTAGCGTTAATTGCTGCAATCTCTTTTCGCTGCCATCGCCATCCTTGTTCTACTCTCCCCCACTCCCTCCCCCTCTCTCTTGGCGCTAGCACGCCTATCTGGCGCAGATATCTGCCCCGAACACGTACTATGCAAACTGATAGCTGCAGCGACAAAATTCTTGCCCGCCGGCCAAAACTTGTTTGCCATAATTTACTTGCTGGAGAGAGTCGCCAGCAATTGCCAAGAAGATGCTCCACAGAGAAGTCACCTCCAATCCCAGCACCCTCTCCATCCCCAGTCCCATCCTCATGCTCGTCCTTGTCCTTGTCTTGTATTCCTTTGGCGAATTTCGATCAATTTCGTTTGCGTTTGCCCATTTGTTAATCAAATGGCCTACAACGTTGCAGGTTGCTGCTGCTGCTGCGAGTTGCTGTTGCTGCTGTAAGTTGCTGCTGTTGCTGTTGTCGCTGTCGCAGTTGTCGTCATTTCGCTTTTGGAATTGCCTGGCCGAGGCCTGCGGGAATATCGCCGTGGCCGTCTTGGTGGTCGCCGGAAGTGCTGGAGACACATGCTGGCCAGGATTCGCAGCCAGACAAGTTCAAGTCTGTTTTATGATCTAGTGTGAGTGCTCTGAATCATGCACAGCAAATTTGCCCACTCGCCTCTCGTTCCAATCAAGCAGCACATAAATCACACAACGGCAACTTAATCCATTGAGACAACAAGTAAGAAGGCTACAGGCGAGTGTGCTCGACTGTTGTATACCCGATAACCAACAAAAAAAGAGGGGAAGAAACAACAGAATTCTTACTCACAGTATGTCTGGATATAGCCCTGATATGAGCTGTGCAGTGCAAGGAAAGCACCTTCTCAATATTGAAAAGGGAAGTTCAATCAGACCAGGAAATGTCTTGGAATTCGTATGAAATACTGGACTGATAATGCAGCTCTACGTTCAGTAGGGGATACAATAACAAATTCTGTAGGTCGTTGTTAACATCCGCTTTACAAAATAAAATTTATAACCAAGAAAATTATACACAGAAACTACTTATAAGTAGTCTTGGAGAAGTAACAACCATAGATGCTCATTAGGTAATAGAAAAATATGTATTCTGATCCCTAATAAAATAAATAAATAAATTAAGTTTAAGAATAAAAAAAAAAAAAAAAAAAATTATTTCTTTGTTATTTATTATTAACTGAGTTAAAAAAGACCAACATCAAAAAGGGTTTCCTGGCTTATTCTGTATGCGTTAATAAATATTTATTTAATATTTAAATAAAAACTTCTATGTTTAGCGCATTTTGTATTGCATACTTTCTGGCAGCCTCTTGGCAAATCTTTACGCCCACTAAAATATATTCTTGAATAACTTCCATGTTGATTTTCCGATCGTAGCCCAATTCAGATATTATATGCTACTACTTATAAATATTAAACAGCATTCAGCATATACATACGTATAAATAATGCATGCAATTCGATTTTTATCAATTAATGATGGCGGGAAGGGGCGTGGCCCAATTTTAAATCATACTTTATCTGCGTGCAGTAAATAGACATACTGTCAGCAAATTTAGTAGGGCTAGGTCTAACAGTCTCTGAGATATTGGCTTTCATACAGTTACACATTGCAATATCAACTCAACGGATAGACAGACAAACGGAAAAACATATAAACGGACAGACTGACGGACAGACAAGCAGTCAGAAATACAGCCAGACATACAGATGTACATAGTTATGAATATCCACACTGCTGTTAATATTGATCAAGAATATATACACTTTATAATGTTTTAGAAGCCGCCTTCTATCTATTTACACCAAGTCATAATCCCCTTCTACCCCAATGAATAGCGGGTATAAACAGCAGCAACAGCAAACGGAACTGGCAGCTAGAACTGGGTAACTGGCAACTGGCAACTGTTGACAGGCAGCGCGAAGGAGAAGGAGAAGGAGAAACAAACAACAGAAAGGCCTAAAAAGAAATCTGCATAAGAATCAAGCGAAAAGGAATAATAATTTATTATAATTTTTCTCTCGCTCTCGGCGCAGCAGCAAATGCAACAGTCTGTTGTGTAAGTATGTGTACAAGTATGCAAATATCTGTGACTGTGCCAACGTTAATGTCTGTGTGTGTTTGTGTGTGTGTATGGCATTATTATGTTACGTTGAACTTGAACTTGAACAATTAACTTAAAGTGAAATTTCGTACGCGAGCAGAAATGTAAAGGGGCTCAGTAAGAGAGAGAGTGATAGAGAGAGGGGAAGCGGGGAGTGGAGAGAGGAGAGGGGAGAGGAGGCAGGGCACAAGAGATGCCGGCGACTGCGCTTTACAGGCGCGTACGTAATACGCATAATTGAATTAATTTGTATAAATGAATAGTTTAAGTGGCCGGTCGAGTGCGAGCGAGACAGCAACCGTGAGTGCTGCTGCTGCTGCCACAGCGACGTCGACTGCGACTGCGACAGCGACAGCGATTGCAGAATGTGTGGCGCGCATTTAAATTTTCATTTTCCACACGCTTTTTGCAGAGCTTTGGCAGCTCCAGTGAAATTTGAATTTCAATTTTCTCGACGCTGGCGTTGCCAACGTGCATCAAAATTAAATTATGCTCAGCCGCAGCGACGACTCAGACGCTGCTGACCCAGACAGCGTGCAGACAAAAATTATTAATTTCCGTGTGTAAGAGAGAGAGAGACAGAGAGCGCGAGTGAGATGGCAATGGTTAATGGCGAGCGCGTACTACATGGCGTATAATTAACGTGCATATGCCTTGAATATTATGCTGGTGACGTCACAGACGACGCGCTGGCTGCCGCTTGTGGCTGAATATGCAAAACAAATGCTCAGACACACATGAAAATCATTTAAAATTCTAATTTCAAGACAAATTAAACACAAAGCAAGCTGCAAGCGTTGATTAAATGGCGCTTAAAATAATCCCATGTTGGTCAATTCCGCATGCCTCGTGTGGGTGTTGATGTTGCTGTTGTGTTTGTTGTGCCCCCACCCTGCCTGCCCCCCTCTCTCTCTCTCTTTCTGTGGGTCATTGACCCGAGCAACTGTTAAGCAAATCATTTGTGTGGGAATAGGAAGTAATATCGCAACTTGGGGCATATCATTATAGAAAGTGTGTCACAGTCAAAGAAGGTTCTTTAAAAGAGATTGACACTTCTTGGTGTAGCAGGTGCTGTGAGTAATTTAGAGTGAGAGGGGAAGAGCTTATTAATGCATATGTATGTACGAAATGATTAGAAAATATTTGAATGATCGGAAAGGTAATAGTTATATATAGTGATGAAGAATAATCTATTGAAACTAAAATATTCTAGGAAATTCAAGATAAATAGTCTAGATAATTAGAATAATCAGTGCTTAGTCACAAAAAAAATGGTGAAGAAACTGTTATGTATCTGAAAAATTTCTAGAAAATAGAATATGTGATTGTTAATTTGTAAAAAATAATTTGAATATGTATGAACTGATTAGAAAAACTGTATAGAACATTTATAAAATAATCTCTAAGGTAATAAGATAAGTACGATAAAGAAGAATAGTTTACTGAAACTTAGAAAAATAATCTAGAAAAATAGTCTTGAAAATTGACAGATAGTAAATTGCTTAGAAATAATTTGAATATGTATAAATTTATTAGAAATAAGGTAGAGCACATTTAGAATGATCATATAAGTCATGTATAATGAAGTAATGAAGAAGAGTCTGTAATAATTCTAGAAAAGTTTTCTAGAAAATTGTTAGATCATAAGTGTCTTATAGAAAACTTTTATATATGTATATGAGATAATTGGAAATCAATTATAAAACATTTATAGAGTGATCAGATAATGATTAGTAACGAATAATGACGGAGAAAACTATGGTTTAATTTTTCAAAATGATAAAAAGTTGTTAGATTGTAAGTTTATTCTAGAATATTTGTATGTCAATAAGAGGATATGAAAAGTATTACAGAACAAATTAAGAATGATCAGGAAATGATAAGTAACATATAATGATAGAGAAGACTCTGCTTTAATTCCCAAAAATATTATAGAAGATTGTTATATATAGTAATATATTCTTTAAAATTGTTAGACTGATGCGCAAATGTTTAGCCATGTGTAGTAAAGTGACGGAGAAGAGACTGCTGTAATTCTGAAAAACATTGTAGAAGATTCTAAGATCGTAAACTAAATATAGAAAACTTGTAGATGTATAAAATGAATAGTGAAATGTTCTAGAAAATGTCAATTATATATACAAAAGTAATTTATGCATATAATAATCAGTATTATTACTGGAAATTGCGTTCTAAATAAATTATAATAACTTCTCATTTATTATTATAGACATCGAGTGCTTCCCACTGCACTTTTCCGCTTATTACCCATCACAATCTCCCACTTAGTTGCTCTCCTCGACTAAACTAGATTTATTTGCGCACTCTTCTTTCCTCTTCCCTCTTTCTCTTCACTCCCCCCTCTGCTCCTCTTCCCTTTGGTTTGTCAGGCGCCAGTTTTTTGACTTGTGGCAAATGCTAAAAGGAATTTATTACTGAAAATATTTTGACAGCGCTAAGCTTAAAAAGCAGCTCGAGCTTGCTGCGGGTTTGGGTGAGGCGTGCGGGCAACTAATCAAGTGCAGCAGTGCCACACAGTGTGGCAGGCAAGCCGAGGCAAGGCAAGGCAGCCGTTCATCAAATCCGGCGGCCACACGTCGCCGCAGGACTTTTGTCAGTGCGCTAAGCTAATCAAATAAAAAATAGCCGATCTCAGGCAATCTCCCGCCCGGCAGACTCCTCACACAATGCGGCAATTTAATGCTGCATCATGTGCCCGCCGGGCAGCCACGTCTCCTGCTGCTCCTGCTCCGACTCCTGCTCCTGCTCCTGCTGCACAACACCTTGGCCAACCCTGGTATTTTTGGGCATTAGCGCGAAGCGTTCGCTGCAAATCAAAACACACGTGGCCGCAATTGTGGCACGCTGCACGTGCAACAGTGGCACAGTAGCCACTGCCAGTTGCCAGTTGCCAGTTGAAGGCGCACTTGAAAAGCGCGAGTCAACTTTAAAGAGTCTGCAGGAAGGGGGGGGCGGAGGGGGTGAGTGAAGTGAGTGCGCTCTCCTGCTAGTTGAATATAAATTGCCGGCACAGAATATATATATGGTATATATATCGTATATATGGCATACATGCGTGCGGGGATGCCCCTGATCTGGTGAGGGGGTGTCGCGTAAATTGAATGAATGAATTGCCTGAAACGAGACCAAGAGAGAGAGAGAGGGAGAGAGTGGTAGAGAGTGGTAGAGAGCACCCAGAGCAGGACCCAGACCCAGTTGCCACGACGAGGCCAAGTTGAAGGCGTTGTTGGCGTCGCCGTCGGCGTCGGCTGAGGGCTGAGGGTGGCGGCGGTGGTGGCACGACTGCGGTCGTTTATTTACACAAAAGCTTAAGCTAAACCTTAAAAAAATAACTGTAACTGTTATTCTTAAAAAAGACGAGCGTCCAAAGCGTTTCCTACTCTGCTGGGGTTGCTTGAGGGTGAAACATTGCGACGACAAACGGCACAAGGGGCAGGGGCAGGAGGGAGGGGGCAAAGGAAGGGCAGAAGGAGGCAGAAGAGGGCAGCGTCGCAGCCACAGTCAGTGGAACTTAAGTCAAGTTCTGGCAGTAAATTGCGTCACGTTTCGGCACGCTCTCTTCATGTGTGTGTGTGCGAGTGTGTGTGGCAGTATGTGTGTGTGAGGTAGTGTGTCTGCTAGTGTGTGTGTGTGTGTGTTTGGCAGTGTGTGTGTCTGCTGCCTTCTCGACTAAAACTCTCCTTAACGTACGTGTGCGTTTTGCACGCATTGATTTATCATGATCAACTGGCAACCCCTTCGACCCTGCGCGCTTCCTCCACCCCCATCTCCCTTCCTCCTCCTCCTACTGTTCTTCCCCCCTCGCTGCCTGCAACAGTTGCACATGAAACTTTAAGTTTAAACTGCTTTTCAGTGGCATTCCCTGGTGGCTTGGCCCATAGGAAATCAATACAACTGCACTGCGACTACAGCTTCCTCTCCTCCTGCCTCTCCTGCTTCTTCTCTTCCTTCTCCTCCTGCTGTCTCCTCTCCTGTTCTGCCCTGCTGTTCATCAGCTAACGCAATAGCCCGCGGTCAAAATTGACTTACTCGCTGTAGCTGCGACTGGCACTGGATAAGTCGCTGCTCTGGACTCGCTCTGGTCTGGCCTGGCCTGGTCTGCTTGGGTCTGTCCCATCCCGGCTTGGCTGCCTCGTTACTTTGCCAATTCGCTGTCCCTGTCCGCCCAATAAGGCAACGTCAGTAGCCGCCGGGCACACACACCACACACACTCATACGCACACACACACACACAGCGCAGTCACACAGTCCTGTCCCAATCGGTGTATGCTTCACTTGCGCCATTCTCTGCGCCTACGCTGGCTCTGGCCAGAGGAGTGAGGAGTGCGTGATGAGGGGTGCGGGGTGCGGGCCCTGCTGCGTCCTGGGCGGCAGCTACGTGATCTTATTTTGTGCTACGCTTGCCAGCCGCATTTTATGCCCAATTTTTCTTTTTCTTTTGATATCAATTCGTGCGTTTGTTCGCTATTCTTTCCTCTCTTCTCCTCTCTCCTCCTCTCTCCTCTTCTCTTCTCTTCGTTCAGTTTATCCTTACGCCTGTCGTGAATTAAAAGGATTTAAAGTCGTTGTGCAGCTCAGGCTAAAAAGAAGCCCGAATGTTTTTGCAACTTGCGGTCGCCGTGCACCCTCATCACAACTACAGGGTGTGCGAGTGTGTGTGTGTGTGTAAGTGAGAGTGTGTGTTGTTTTTGTGGGTTATTACTTTTCAATATTGTCCTTGCGGATTAGTGTGACATGTGCCCCAGGGCCAAGTGGAGATAGTACGAGGGCGTGCGACAAGACCTTCCTTATGTGCATCGCATGCGCTCCATTTGCGCGGTACAGGTTCGATTGTATGACACTTACTAAGGTATCTTCAACTCAAGATTTCAATAAATGAAAACTGTACTAAGCAAAATAACTCATATTTACTAAGATAACATAGATTGTATATCATCTTTGATCTGGTCGTGCTAATGAGAAAGGCACACGCAGAGTTTTGTCGTTTCTTTATTGACAATAGAATAGAAAATTGTTTTGAAATGAATTTTAATACTCAGATTTACAATTTTGAAAATATTATGATATTTTTTCAAGGCGTACTTATGGAAATAAAACAAATTTTTCTTTTTATTTAATTAATAATTCAATGAATAAAAACTTTTATAGAAAGTACATGAACAACATTTATTATTAAGTCTACAAGTACATCGAGGTACAGTTAACACCTTCAAAGAGGTGTTCATTTTCTATATTATTCATAATTTCACTTTGAATTTGCTTGGTATAGATGTTTGGTATGCGACTAGTATAATCAGGCTCGTAAAAACACATATATATTCATTAAGTAAAGTAATTAAACTAGGGGCTCGCGACAAGTATTGCAGAAGGGCCCGTAAAACCGTCGCTACGGCCCTGAGTATAATAAACAGCAATAGTCAATAAGTAAAGACACTGAACTTACAAATATTTTTAGACATTTTACTAGAAATATACAAGAAATAAATATAAAACAGTTAATTCTTATAAATTGAAAATATGGAAAAGTATAAACTATTAGCTTTTTTTTACAAAAAACAAATAAAACATTTTGGTAGGGGGAACTATATACATAATAGAATTAAATACAATAATGTCAGTTCTTTAAAATGTATAAAATTGGGAATGAGAATAAATACAGAAGTAAGTAGAACCCTAAATACAATGACTTTCCACATGCAAGTTGTATAATTTCACACCAAGTAATGAGAATTGACTATTGACTTTCAATTCTCATTACTTGAATACAATGTCAGGTCAGGTTTAAAAATCCCAACTCAAATTTACCATAGTTGCCCAGTAATCTGAAGTTTGAGTGCTGCACACATGCTTCGCCTGCGTGTAGCATCTGTTTGCCACTGATTTGCCCTTAAAGTGCGCCTCTCCCCGTGATTCTCACCCACTCGGGCGGAGAGCGTGCGATAGTTTCGCCTCACAGAGAGCCCTTTTTCATTCATTTGCAAGTGTGAATATGAATAAATTCGTAAATAAATTGCAGCTTTAAGCCGTTTGCAGGCGGGCCAATCAGGCCCGACGCACACCCAGACTCGGATACAGATTCAGATGCGGATACCAGTGAGGAACTGGGAGGAGGGAGGGCAATGGGAAGTGGGAGCTGGCTGCAAGCAACAGCCACAACAAGGCGGCAAATATTATCCTTTCAAGTTGATTTGATCACGTACGCAAAAGGGAATTCCGGGACGCAGAGCCCCCGTACAAAATATGAGCTCGAGCTCGACAAGAGGCGTAGGCCGAACAGTCGAGCTGAGTCCTGCGTGGCGCGGCACAAGCTTTCAGGCAAATCAAAAACAGCAACAAAAGGCGACTGCGAATAGTGTGTGTGAGAGTGTCTGCGAGTGTGTGCGTGTGTTTGTCAGCCTAAGGGACGCGCTGGCACTTAAACATTAATAGAGCAGCGGGCGAAAGGCAACGGCAAGGGCAACGGCAACGATATGCGTAATAAATGTCGGCAACAGCAACGCGTCTCTGTCGCTGTCGACGTCGACTGTGGATTCTCAGCGGATGTGTCGAAAAAAGGCGGCCAGAGCAAATCCTAAAATATTAAAGCGAGCTGCGCACACAATAAGCGAAATTAAAACAATTGTGCGAGAAGCCATCGCAGTCGCAGTCAGAGTCGCAGACACAGTCCCCTCAAGAAATATGGCACACTCTGGCAAAGCCCTCAACCAAATGAGCCTTGCTCGTGGCCCTAGCGGCCTTAGATCCTGCGCGTCTTAGTCGAGGCAATTTATGGCTCGTCGAAGATGCCCCCGCTAAGCCCAAAAACAAACGCCGTCAATTCATTTCGTGCGCCAGTTCGACTTCATTTAACCCGCCAACGACCCTCGTACTCCTTCCTTCCTCCTCCTCCCCACACCCCACTCCAAAGGGTATCTAAATTCCTAACCCTTTTCCGAGTCGCGCAACGTCTTCATTAGCGACTGCTTTGGTCACGCAACTGTAGCCCGGGAAATTAACGCAGCTCGCTGGTCATAAAAATTGCGTTTATTGAGGATGCTCAATGGCAACTGCTGCAGCCGCTTTAAAGCCTCGGGGAAAGTGAAAATCCTTTCGCCTTAGCAGCTATGCGCAGCTTGCTGTGAATTCTACAGGTTTTCATTATACGCTTGCCGTGGGTATATTCATTTTGTACAGAATTTTGAAGCGCAACTTAAGCGACATATCTAAAGTATATATATTCTGTATCAACAGGCGAGTCGTACTAGGCATGTACGATTGTATGTCCGTAATCTGTTTGTATGTCCATGCATTTATCGGTTCGCCTGTCCGTCTATCTGTCCGTCTGTCTTTCTGTCCGTCCGACTGTATGTCCGTCAGTGCCTTCGTCTGTCCATATGTTTGTCCTTTCGTTCGTCTGTCTATTTGTCCGTCGATCTGCAATTCACCTGTCTGTCCATCTGTCTGTCCGAGAGTGCGTTCGGCTGTCCGTCGGTGCGTTCGTCTGTTTGTAAGTCTGTATTTTCGTCCGATCATCTGTCCGTTCGTCTGTACTTCCATCTGTATGTCTGCTAAAACGCAAAAAAGTTTGTCAGTTTCAATGCAATCATGATAAAATTTTATAAACATGCTCCCCATTGTTGCACTCTGTAAATCGGATCTAACCAATATATCATATAGCTACCTATTCACTAATTGTTCTTATGTTTCAAGATATTGCAACCAAACTAACTACATCGGCTAATATTTATGTAAATAATATGCCTGTAACTCTTTATCATAATCGCATCGTATAACATATGTTAAATCATTTAATATATTTAGGAATCGGTTAAAATAAGGGATATTGTATGACGCGCATAATTTTTGTATTCTTAATAACTCAACTTGTCAGTACAGTAACCTATACATACTTTTTCCATTTCATTTAAATCCGAGAACTATATAATTATATTATAGAATAACTTCCAAATCAGTCCAAAATAAAGATACTTATTTCAAAATTTTAAATATTTATTTTTTTATTTATTTAAAGTCAACTAAGAACAGTCGACTGTAGGGGTAAGAAAAATATAAAAAATTAGATATAAAAATTAATATTACACTATATTATATTGGCATTAAATATGAATTAAAAGTTAAAAAAAACCGAAGAAATATATATGTAAAATTAAAGTTTAAATTTACTTTAAACAGTAAAATTGTATGAAATTAAACAATTAAATTTTTACAGATATTATGACTTTTATCATCATGAAGCATGAACAATGTTATAAAACTCTTTTCTTTTATATGTACATCGTGTGGCAACAATCGGCTAAAGCTAAAGCCCCACTGCAAGGGTATAAAACCTTCGTTATGCCATAGGTAGCCTTTCTTTCTGGTTATAAACGCGCACGTGTTCGCAACGGTACCCGGACGGACTCGTTCACTTCTATCCACAGCTACAGTATCTGGTGGCATTGGCATGCGAGTCTCTCAATGAGTAGAGCCAGTTGAGCCAATCGTTGACAATTTCCAATTGGCCGTCGACAGTTGGCTGTCAAAAAATACTTGGCCTGCTCGTCGCCAGTCGCAGTCTCAGTCGCAGCCTCAGCTGGCTCTGGCTCCGTGTATAGCTCCGTCTATAGTCTATATCGCGTATCTATTGTATAATTAGGCGCTTTGTATCGCTGAAAATTGGCTTTGACAAGTAAATGACAAACGCTTTTGATTGCTCGATTAAATCGCACGGCGCAATTGTTAATTGTGCAAGTGAAGGGAGGGAAGAGGAGGAGTTGTGAAGGGGGAGGGTGGCTTGCCACTTGGGTTTGAGTTTCGGTTTCAACTTTGGTTCCATCAATGCGGCACGTCTAGGCCGCCGCATGATATGTGGCTATAATGCGTGTTGTGGCTGGAATAAGTACATTCTAAAGTTTAGAAGAGACCCCCCTACCCCCTCTCTCTCTGTCATCTTCCCCTCCACTGTTGCTTTGTGCAGGTGGCACCTTGGCTTTATTGATTTCTGCGGCTGGCTTTTATGAGGCAAGCATGGAGTGTGGCGTCTCTCTCTCTCTCCCTGTCGACTCCAGTTGAGGCGTGTTCAACTGGCTTCGGTTTTGGTTTGGTTCGCTCTGCTTTTCATTTCTTGGCGTGCCAACCCCAAGGCACATGCAATTAAGCGCACATGTGTGTAGCTGCCCTCCCTCCCCTCTCTATGACCCCCTTTCCCTTTCTTACTCTCCCTCTCCCCCGCATGGGGCACCTGTGCGATGTTCCATGTAAAATTTTACAACTTTTGGCGAGCGAACGCGCGCGTAGCAACTTTGACGCCTCATTGACTCGAGTGGATTCTCGCGCTGCCATCCTGCCCCTCCCCCTCTGCTGCCCCTCTCCCCACTGCAGACTGGCGTGTCACATGCATTTGGGTCGCTACTTTATGTGGTAGGGGTAGGGGGGACTAAGGTCCTGCTCCCCACCTTGTGTAGTTCTCGGCTGTGGCTTTTGGTTTTGGTTCTGCGGTTTCTGTGGCTTCTCTGGTTCCATATTTTGTTGTGCTCGCTCGTTTTTGTGTGTTTTGCTGTTTGCTTTTTGCTCTAGGTATTTGTGTGTGTGTGTGTGAGTGTGTTTTTATTTTGGCAATTAAATGCATGCGGCGAATGGCGACGATGGCGTTGATGGCCGCCCTGGGCTCGTGACTGAGCTTCTGCCACGTTGCATGCCGCATACTAAGTGTCATTATGAGCGACGCTTTTTTAGCTCTCACTCGCCTAAAACCCTAGACGAGGTCTGTCATTATGGCATACACTATGAGCAAATACACACACACACACAGAGAGAGAGGGGGAGAGACACGCACACAATGTTGCAATTACGTCGCTTTGGTCAAAGAAATTTGCCTACAGCATAATCCAATTTAAAGTGTTTAAATCAAATTTTAAACATCACAACGAAGTGGCATTGTATAGAGTCCTGTTCCTCTTCCTGTTCCTGTTCCCCCTTCTCCCCCTGGCACCCTCTTGATGCGGGTGGAAATTTTGAATTATGTTTTAATAAATGTGGAACGGGGGTGGCTCAGCTCGACTCGTCCTGTTGCTGGCCTTGCTTGGCTTGTTGTACCTACGCGCCACTAAACCATGAAATGCAATCAAATTTGCGGTCGTCAAATGGCAAATATTGCCTGCGCCATCCCCCGGCAACCTCCACATCTCCCCCCCCCCTCGAAGCACTCATCACTTTAAAGAGGGCAGGGAGGGAAGGGGACTCAGTCGAGCTGTCAGTGCGCGTCAGTTTGCCAGCTCGAGCTGACAGCCTCCCACCGCAGTGTACAACTCAATTTTGAGTTTTCGGTTTTGGATTTTTCAAATTGCACGGACAGAGGGCAGAGGCAGAGGGCAGAGGCAGCAGCAGCAGCAGAGGCAGCAGTGGCAGCAGCAGCACAAAGCGTCGCGAGTTAATGAAAAGGATACACATGTCAACTTCAATTTCTGTTTTCTGTTCAGGTTTTCTTTGCCTCGGTCGAGGTGTTTGCCACAAGGGTTGCTCAAATTAGTTACTTCCTGGCCCAGAGGGTTGACTCTGCCCGCCTGCCCCGCCCCCTTGCGCCTTGCCGTAGGTGTTGCACAGCGCAATCTGTTACATTTTTCTCTCAACTCTCTACAGTCTTCAGAATCTTCACTCTCTATTCTCTCTCTGCCCTCAATTGTCCTCATTGTTGGCTTTCAAATATTTGCACTTATGCCTATGCCTGTCGCCTGGGTGGGCGTAGCGCTAATTCACCCACAATTCACCCGCAATTCACCCGCAATTCACCAACAATTTGCCCACAATTGTTGCCGTTGCTATTGTTGTTGTTATTTGGGCTCACAGTCGGCATATTTGCCTGTTTGCCCTGCAGTTTAATGCACAATCAATGTTTAGCCAGAGAGCTTTCGTTTAATTAGCCAACTGCGCTTTGTTTGCTCACTGGATCTACATTAGATCTGTTGCTGGCCCCCACCTCCGCGACCCCTGCTGCCCTCCTGCCCAACTCCCAGTCCCATCTCTGGCATCTCCCAGGGTCATTAGGCAATTGAAATGCACTTTGAGAAACGGAAAGCTATAAAAACCGTGTAACAGCAATCAATTACTTATCGCAACGGCATCAAAAGTGTACCCTAACTAGTGAATCAGTTAGGTTACTCTATGAGGTTTGCATAATTCAGAGTTACACTGTATTTTATAACAAGAGCTTCCATATCATAATATAAAAATGTATCTCATTCATAATAATTATAATTTTATGAAGGTATTTTTGAAAAACAATCTCAATTTCTTAACAAATTTAAAATAAAACTGTATTTTAAAATTAATGGTAGGCATTTTGAAGAAGTACCTTATTATTTTAAGGAATTGTGAAACATGTCGCTTGACTAAGACAGCGTTCCATATTTATAAAAAGGTTTTTCCTGTCGTCTCCTTGTGAACAACCTCATAATCTTATTATAAGTTAGCTTCCCGCTATTCCATCTATGTATTCTGACCTCATTTCTTCCAGGCATCGAAAGGTGCACCTAGCTGGCTCGCAATGCTAGGTTACTCTTTGTGAAGTGTAGAGTTAGCCTGTATTCCATAATTTAATGAAGGTATTCCTTTAGTGAACATTCTCCCTGAAAAACAACCTCAATACCAAAAGAAATTTATAAAAATACCTTATTAAATAGTGACTTAGACTGTATATTACATTCTAAGGCAGGTATTTTTCATATGCTCCCAGAAGAACACCCTCACTGAAGAACAACCTCGATATCTTAAAAAACTTACAAATATACCTAATGAAACTCAGACTTAGAATGTGTTTTACTATGGAGTAAAGGTTTTCCTTACATTCCCCTTGAAAACTAACCTCAATATCGTATTATAAATAGGCTTCCCTTACTTTCAAATTGCATACACTCATCTTTTTTGCCTCCCTGTACCACGTAATCTGTTTGAGAAGCGCATAGAAGCGCTCGCTACACGCGATCAACGCTTTCTCAGTGCATTTTCAGCAGTACATTCAACACGGAGAACTCGTTTTCACAGCACAAAATAGACAACAATAAAGCAGCAATAATACAAAAGATGATTTATCGTGTGATTAAACAGGAAGATATTTCTATAGTTTTTTCCGATTTTTTGTTCACTTGCTGGCGCAGCGTGACTATAATCATGTTTCCCCGAGTGTTGTCGTTGTTAATGGTTTGTTAGCTTTTATTTAGAATGCAGCTCGCTATATATTCTAAATTATAGAATTGCATTTATAAGTAATATTAATTAGCTATAAATAACACGAGAAACAACTGCAGCGACTTCTAACTGGTTTCGCTGTCGTTGTCGCTGTCGTTGTAGTTGTTGCTGCTGACTAAGCCGCCCCCGGGGGAGCGCGAACAGCGGCAGCGACAGCAAGTTGTGCTCGGCGCACAGTGGCTGCGAGCTGTAAGCGCGCCTGCTCGATTACAAGGCCCCGCGCGTTAGATATAAATAACATATAGCTCACTATAAATCAATGAGGGAAAGCTAGACGAGGCGGCGTGGGGGCGGACAGTGTGATAAGGTTTATCGCACGGGCGCGTACGGTAATTAAGAGGCCAAAACTAACATTAATCTGAACAGGAATATGCACGAGTTCGCACACACACACACACACACACACATAAATACAGCCCACACTGGCTGGCAAAAGTATGCGTATCCGTATCCGCATCCGTATCTTATGCTCATTAGGCACAGCCTGCGCCTTGACCGCCAAACCAAAGTTCAAAATAATTAATGACCTCTGGCCAAAGTTAATGAAAGACGTAATTCTCGTATAGCCTGGTATTTTTGTGCCCCACCTTCTGCCCCTGCTCCCCCTACTGCCTTGCATTATGAGTGGGGAGTGTTGCTGGCTTCGACTTCCGCTGGACTCTGATTTATTTATGGCCAGCCAACAGCTGCCTGATTAGCCGAGGCTTGACCCCACTCGCTGCTCCCGGGGTGATTGAGAGCCACTTGGCCAATGTCTTGTCTAATTTGCACAGCTTGAGGTGCTCCAAGACGACAGCGCAGGAGAGAATTGACGTGTTTTCTCTAGGTTTCTCAACTGAGATTGGTGGAAGTGAGATACCATTTTGGTAAATGAAACTAATGTAAGATGCAGTTGAGTGGGGAGTACTCTCACTATCCCTATCTCTTTTGCTCCCTCTGTTTTTCTTCTAGTTCTTCTCTAGTCTCACTTCACCTTTCTATATTTTTCTGTGTTATCCACTGTATCTTTCCCATATACCTTTAATTTCCCTCACTCTCTCTCGTTCTCTCTTTATTTTCTACTCTCTCCTTCCCTCTTTCCCTTATTCTTGCTCTTTCTCTCTATCTCTATATTCCTCATTTATCTATTCGCTCTCATTTTCTCTATCTCGATCCTTATCTTTCTTTCTCTCTCTTTATCTTCAACTCTTTCTTTCTTTTATTCCCTCACGCTCTTTCTCTGTTTCCTTCTCGCTCTCTTTTTCCTTTTTCCCATAATTATTGCTCTCCCTCTTTGTCTCTCTATCTCTCTCTCTCTTTACTTTGCACTATCTCTTTTTCTTATTCCTTTTTTCTCTTTCTGACTCTTCTTTTTCCAGCTCACTCCGTCTATGTATGTATATGTCTTTTTCTCTTATTCTCTGTGTATCTTTTTCTCTCTGTCTTTCGTTCTCCCTCTGTGTCCCTCTCACTCTTTTCCTATCTCTCCATCCCTCTCTCTTTCTTTCTTCCTTTCTCTCTCCCTCTCTTTTCACCACTTTCTGTTTCTCTTTCAGGCCTAATCTTAATGGAATGCATAAACTTAATAAGTATAGCCAACTAACACTATATAAATCTAATAAGCGCTGCTGCTGAGCAGCAACAACAACAACATATACTACAAATACAACAACAACAACAACTTCTAATACAACAACAACAACAATGTCACGCTCAATGTCAAATGCTTAGCAAAATTTGCAAAGGAAGCGTGTAAAGCGTTTAAAATATTTTCTCATTAGACAACTCGCAACAGACGCCGACACCGACGCCGACGCCGACGCTGTTGTCGATGTTGTTGCTGATGCTGTCGACAGTGCCGAGTATTGGCTGTTTTTTGCACAAGTTTATATGAAATGTCAAACGGCAACGACAACAAAAGCAACAACAAGAGCAATAGCAACTTGACCTTCATTTACTGCAACAACAACAACAGCAGCAGCAGCAATAACAACAACAACAACAGCAGCAACAACTACTGCAGCAACAACTACCCACGGCTGATGCTATGTTTATCTCTGGGCTGTCTGACTAGACTCGACTGGCACTGGGCCTGGCTCGAACGCAGCGCCAGACTGCAGCTAGGCCAGTTGGCTGGCGTCTGGAGGGGATCGGGCAGAGTTGCTGCCTGACAGCAACATTGAATTGCTGCTGCTAGTGCTGGTAGTTGTTGCTGCTGCTTACGTAAGTAGCTGGCAGCAGGGCGCAGGCTGCAAGTCGCCGCCTGTTGAGCAACAGCGCAACAAACTTGCTGCAACTATCGACAGTTATCGCCATAAATTTTGACACCAAATGCAAAAGTGTCGTCAGCGGCGACACAAATGGACAAATTGCTCCCCGCCTCTCCCCACCCCCTTGGACTAGCCGAGTGCCCTGGCTGGCCAATTGAAATGTTTTCCCAGCTGCCAAGCTTTCTCTGCTTCCCTCTCTCCCTCCCTTCTACTCTCTCCATCTCCATCTGCCTCTGCTTTTCCTTTCCCTCTGTCGCATCATTGCCACTTTAGCAGTTTCTTTTTTTGCAAATCCTTTGAATGTTTGCGCTGTCACGCAGCAAATGTCTCACATACATAAAGCATGCAAACATTGGCTGCCACGCCCACTGCCCACTGCAAGTATTCATCATCCATCAGCTGCCAGCAACGAGGACTAAGTAAATATTTAGCGGCAAATTAAAAACAAATCACACAAATATTGAAACAATACGCAACGCAACTGCAACTGCTGTTGCCACCCTCGCTATGTGGCATCTTTCTTTCCCTCCCTGCCTCTTGCAACCTTGTCGTGTGCGCTGTGCAAACTGCCGCCTGTCAACTTTTGACGCTCGCTCAAATTAGAAAACAGCGCAACAATTATTTCTATGCGCAACTTCAGGAATTGAAAGAGACCTTAGCGAAACATAGATACCCTAACTACCTCTAGATGTTTCCTGCATGTACCAACTGCCTGACAAAGCTTGAGCTCTAGTTCTTCTAGTTCTGTCTCCTTCCCCTTTCACTCTTCTCACTCTCATAGAAAGAGAAAGAGACCCAAACGTAGCATTTGTACCCTAACTACGACTATCGGTTAACTCTACCAACAGACTGAAGAAGCTAAAGTTCTCACCTGCTGCAAAGAAAGTCTTCATTTAAATTCTTTCCCCGTCCGTTTTCCCTCTCTTCAGTCTTATAGAAAGAAAAAGCCGATCCAACATTTATTGCAGAGGATTGGGGAAAACCCAGAAAAATCCAATCAGATCAGGAGAGTTAGTGTTAGTAAATAAAGGCATAGAAAGAAACATTACCCTAATCGAAGCATACATATGTACCCTAACTACCACTAACTGCTATCTTTCTTTATCAAGTGCCTGATAAAGCTAATGTTCTCGTCTGCTGCAAATAAAATTTTCTAGTTCTTTCGAGTGCTTTCTTCAACCCCTTTCACTTCTCGCAGTCTCCTAAAGAAACAGACCTAAACGAAGCTTAGGTACCTTAACTACCACTAGCTCTTTTCTGCTTATACCAACTGTTGCAATCACGTCTAATTAAGTATATATTCTAGTTCTGTCAGTTCCTCTACCAACTGCCTGCTGCAAATAAACTCTGACTAAGTCTTTATTCTAGTTGTGTCTTCTTTCCCTTTCATATTCCGCACTCTCGTAGAAAGAGAGAAAAACGGCTAAACGAAGCATAGGTACTTTAACTACCACTAGCTGTTTTCTTTTTCAACTTATTACTTGTCAAAGCTAAAGATCTCGACTGCTGCAAACATATTCTTCATAGAAAGATAAAGAGAGGTCTTCTAGGGACCTAAGGGAATCTAGGGCATAAAGGGTACCTAGGCTACTACTACTTTCCGTTTGTTCTCTCAAGATCTCGTTTGCTGCAAACAAGGTCTACATTCTAGTACATTCTCCTTCCATCTTCTCCTCTTTCCAATCTTCATGAAATGGAATGAGATCTAAGCGAAGCATAGGTACCCTAACTACCACTAACTGTTTTCTATCTCTACCAACTGCCTGCCAAAGCTAAAGTTCTCATCTGCGGCAAATAAAGTCAAACTAAGTCTACATTCTAGTTCTTTCCCCTTTCCCCTTTCTACCCCCTCTCCACACACTCCACTTCCTCTTCTTGCAATCAGCGAAAGTTAAAGCTTGCTGAGATTGGGACTGGGACTGGGACCCGTATAGAGTCTGGAACTGGGGGTGCCCGCGAGCATCAATTTTGAGGCATCCCCAACTCATCAGAAACTAACGCAATCATCGGCTGACTGGGCTGGCCTGGGCTGGGCTGACTGGGTGACTCGATGGCGCAACCACCAAGCAGCAACCACCAACGAGGCGCAGCCTCATCAACTCTCCACCAGGTTCGCTGCTGCTGCTGCTGATGCCTCTGCCTCCACCAGACCCAAAAGTGTCAATCCAATTACCTGCTCGAGCGCTGGAATCTTTTGCGACATGTTTCATAACTCGATGCGAGTTTCGTTGAGTTGCGCCTCCTCTCATTGTTGCCAACGCATGCTTCGTTGGCCACACACACACACAGACAGATAGTGACAGTGCTGTGCGTGTATGTGTGTGTGTGTGGGGGGGATGGCATTGCCCATGGCGTTTATCAATTTGCCAGTGCCCAGTCCACTTCGCTCTCCTCCTCAGACCCGGGATCAACTTCCGTTGGGCCCACCCACCACGTGGGCAGGGGCCGCCGCCATTGGCACTCATTAACACGTGTTTACTTAGCCGCTGCTCAGGCGTTCGATCGACGCCAATAACAAACTGCAAGCTCATGCTCAGCAAGAGAGAGAGAGAGAGAGAAGGAGTTGAGGAGAGGCCTCCCAATTGAAGTAAATAAAATCCTCCGAACTCGAACTCGATCGGTTCATTCAGCAATCTTGTAGTGTTATTATTTTCATTGTTAATATTTGTTACACGCCTTTTGTCCGTCTCCACTCTTGACGTGCTGCAGTTGCGCCACTCCAGCCCGAACCCGACGAACCCGGCAACGACTGCAACGCATCTTTGGAGTGCATTTGATTGCAGGCAGTCGGGCAGGGGCAAGGGCAAGGGGGGGGCACCCGTTGATGACTCAATGCCAGGCCAACTCTCGGCTCCCGACGCTGCTCTCGGCTCTCGTTTCGGAGTGCTTATTTAGTGACTGGCCGAGACAGAGAGACACTTCTGGACAAGATCCCTTCGCTGCCGTTTTTCGTTGCTCGTTGTTTGAGCTGTTTGCTCAGCCACTACAGAAACGAAGACAAAACGAGCTCAGAGGCAGCCAAGTGGAGGCGCAGACAGACAGCAAAGACAGCGAGAACAGACAGACAGACGGACAGAGAGACTGCCTGCAGCTCCAGCTCCATCATTGAGTCGAGAACTCAAGTGCAGCAAGATGACCAAGTTAATTTCGAGCCCAGACAAAGGCCTCGAGTCTTTTGGGTTATCAATGGCAACGGATGCAGCAGGCACCAGACAACAACAACAAGGTCTACTCTCTAATTGATATGGCTAAATGGCCGTCTATGTTGCCAATGGAGACTGGAGACTGGAGTTGGAGTTGGAGCTGCAGCTGCAGCTGGAGGAGGCACCTAGACATGTTTCATGTCGATGTCGCCAGCGCGTACGTGGCAATGCGTAGAATTCCATATAAAATAATTAATGAATGTCACAGCAAATGTTTCGCTGCCATTCTGGTAGAGAGTGCAGTAGGAGACCACAGCCCAACCTCGAGTGGAGCGTCCTCGTCCTCGTCCTCATCGTCGTCGTCATTCGTATCGTTTGTCAGCATTGTCCGCATATTTGGCGTCAATATTAAGTGAAACTGATGGATGCCTGAATGCTCTGTTCGACCAACAGACTCTCTCTCTCTTTTCCTATCTCTGCCTCTCTCTTTCTCCCTCTTGGCCAGAGATCCTCGACAGGTCTGTGGAAAAAATAATTTTGAAGCGCACTGTGGCACGCAGCGAATGACAGAGAATGAAATCGTGAAGTTATTTGCCTGTGTGTCGTATGGTTACTGTCACACTTAACGGCCAGAGACCGGGCACAGATACACAGCTATACAGCGACAAAGATACAGATAGATATAGGTAGGAAAGGAGTCGGGCAACCTGGCAACCAGTTGCCTTAAATGGCTGGCAAAGGATGCAGGCAGGCAAAAACTCTTTACACTGTTGTCTGCGTAGCAAATTTGTAAAATTAAACAGTCAACAGCAACGCAGAGAGAGGCAAAGACAACAAGGAAGGGAGAGGTAGGTAAGGGGGAGGCAACTGTGGGGCAGCAGCCATACTTCAATTAAACCAACTTCATTAAATTTCAGCTAACAAAGGCGTCAACGTTGGGCGTGGGAGGCACGACCAGAGCAATGGCTGCCTCGCTCTGTGGCTCTGTGGCTCGTCATCTTCCTGGCAGTTACACGTATATATACATGTATATATTGTGTATGTCTGTGTCTGTATGTGTGTCTAGATTGAGCAGAGTGCCTGGAAATTGTCAGTAAATTGGCTCAACAACAACGAAGATGCCATCAACAACGCAACAACAGAGACAACAACAACAACAACAAGTTGAGGCAAAGACCAACAACGGCAAAATTGCTGGCAACATTTTACTTCGATTTCCCGAGGTTTTGTGTTTTGTCAGCAGAAATTTGCTTATGTATCCAGTGCGAGAGCATGTGAATGTGCCATGAATAAGGTGAACAATGGCTAAGGTGGCAGTTGGAAGATGGAAGATGGCAGAGATGCCACAGCATCCTCAACATCTCAGCAACTCTGCATCATCATCTACAGCCCCAGTCGAGCTGAAGTCCAAGTGCAACCCCCCAAAAGCAAACTATGTGCGATACAATTTGATGAAACTCAGTTAAGATTGAGCAGGAACAATAAAGATTCTGGCACCGGGTAATTTATAGAAATTTAAGGCAACTTTCCTTGCAGTAATTAGAGACTGAGTAGCTTCAACTTGTGGGTGGTTACTCTGTACAGTGTGTACTCTCTACCTTAATGTTAAGAATACAACTTCATGAATTTTTGAATGCATTACATATTTATTGGAAATAGTTGGACTCGTGAAATGATATTAGCAGAACCTATTTAAGGTAGTTAACCAAGGTCGCCAACATGAACATAGAACATATTTTATGTAGAGTTACTTAACTGTGTTTTCGCCTCTTTATTATTTTTGTAATCAAATGTATTATTGACTCTATTTAAACTGTTACTTAAATTATGTGTTTTTTACACCTACTTATTTACCTCCCATCGGGTTCTTTTATTATCCCAGTTTAAATTTAAAATTTTATTTTTTAAATTTAATTTAAATTTAAATAAAATAAAATATTAATAATTTTTGAATTAATTTACACCATTTTAAAAATTATTATTAATGTAAAAAATTTAATTAATTCAATTTAATTTTAATTGTAAATTCCTTTCGCAGTCGACTGCCATTAAATAAATAAAATAAAAAAAATAAATAAAAAATTTCATGCAATGAGGGTTCTTATACATAAACACAGTAATTATAAAGCGGGAGATTTTTAAATAAATTAGGTAGGAAGTCGACAATCCCACTTAGGCTGCCACAAACTTAAGAGGATTAAAATGTTAATGAAGTCAGGAAACTTACAGGGTCACTTACAGCTCACTGTAAACTACGAGCCCACCTTAGCAAACTAGTAACAGTAAGTGATGAGCTCTACAGATTCTGTAAGTTAGAGCCCGAGATATTGGAGCACTTACTTACAGTAAGTGTGTCCAGCATTAGCTCTTAAAGCAAGTATCTTTTTTAGATAAACGAAATAAATTCGACCAGTCCAGGCAAAATGTTGGACTTCTTAACCATAACTAGACTGTATAGGGTGCTACAAGGTTCTACAAGGTTGCAGGACATATTCCCAAACCAAATAATAAGTATAATTAGGTTAGATTTCAGTTAATTAAATATGATTATTAATCATTTTGAGATATATATTTGAATTGATGTATAATTCGTCTCTAGTTTACACCAGAGACGTTTTTGATAGCAACTGCTCGGACTCAGCCCCTTTCATTTTCTTCGTGTCAATCATTCCATATCATTTCATCATCTTTTTATATATTTATTATTATATTGTTCTATTTGTCTTAGTCAAGAATCTTTCGCTTTTATGGTTTTGTCTTCTTTAGTTCTTTATTTATTTCCTTAATGATTGTCCATGATTCAAAGTGAGTAGAAGCACTCCTACACTACTGCAGCTAACTTTGCCTCCTTCTTTGCCTATCTTAGCTCATTCATAGATCTCTTAGTTCACTTACAGTAAAAAAACTAAACTCCCCTCCTTTCATTTCCCCTCCCAACTAACTCAGAGATCTCTTAGTTCAGTTTGACTGCTAAACATCTCCTTACTTACAAATTGATCTCTATTTACGAGCCCTCCCGAACCCATTTCAATTGTCACATTCGCGCTCCAAAAATACTCTTCTTATAGCAAAGAAGTGCCCTTAGATAGAGATAGAATGAGAATGAGAAAGCGCCCTCCGCACTGGGACCCATTTAACACCTAACAGATTCTCGCTATCAAGTGACGATGTCCGAGAACAAATCACACGATGGTCACATAAAACTAGTGGAAAACACCCACCAAACTGGGCAGCGAAGCAATTCGCCATTAATTTCCAATACGCGCCCTGAACTTTGATTTCAGTGACGCAAGGAAAAGAGGCTGTTAAGAGAGGGGCGGGGCAGGGCAAGAGAAGTTGGCAAATTATGCTGTTATCTTCATTAGGTTGACATAAGTGCAGCACAAATGCGCTACCCCAAGGGGGGAGCAGGTCAAGCAAAAAAGTGAAAATTGTTTATGGCAGCGTGGAGCGAACAATAGAGAAGAAGAGAGAGAAGTACAAGAGAGAAAGAGAGAGAGTGGGAGAGTGGGGAAGGCGAATTGGAGCTGCTTGACCGGCGGGGAGGGTCAGTTTTTTTCTTTTGGTATTTTCTGTTGCTCTTAACGCCTAAAATATCAAGAGCAGTGTCAATGTGCCTGATGTGGGGGGCGTATGCCCAAAGGCCACTCTCACACACACACACACACACATTACTACACACACACATATGTGCAGCGTCAGCTATTTGTCTGTTGACTCAAAGGACGCGTGTGTGTTTAGCTTCTTCTGTCTGAAGGTTTTATTGTTGTTGTGCTTCTCTTGTTGTGGATTGTAGTGCTTTGGGCATTTGGCATGTGGCTGCGTGTAATGCGTATTTGACAAATAAACAGTTGATTTCCCTCATCCCCCCCTCTTCTCTTTCTGTCTATGGCCCCCTTCTAGACGATAGCAATCAAAGTCGAAGAAGGACGCCAACTAGTTAAGTTGTTTGGCGCTGGTAAACAAGTAATCGACAGCAGCAGATTCCCTTTACCAGATAGCTGATAGCCTGCTTAGCTGCTCAGCTCTTAAGCAGGTCAAAGTTGAAGCCATATCCCCTCCCCTCCCCTCCCCATCCCACCACCACCTGCTGCCCACACACACACATATACACACAGACACAATGGGCATGCGAAGCATTTTAAATTTACAAATTCCAAGCGTGCACATAAAATCAACAGACAAGTTAGTCACTTGCAGGGGTAGAGAGGGGGTGGAGGGCGGGAGGAGAGAGGGGTTTAAGAGTTGGCTCATATGAGTCCCGACTCTATCTCTCTCTGGGTAAAGGCTCCACCTAAGCGCGCGACATTGTCGGGAGATGTTCAGGAATCCGTCGCACAGCTCAATATCGATTTACTTGCCGGACACATTAACATGCAGTACGCATAGCCGGGCAAGGCTGCTGAGCCCGGAAGGAGGAGAAGGGGCACCGTGAGCAACCTCTATTGATTGACACAACTTCGCTTTTTGCCTGCAGTTTTTCTGTTTGGCTTCTTCGGATTCGTCTTTCGTTTTTTTTGTCGGTTTATTTCGCAGAAGGCCGGAAGCGCTTGTTTAAAAGAAATGTTTTTCGGGCTCTGGCGAAGGCAGCTTTGATTGCCACGAACAATGGGCAGCCTTGCTGCGGCTGCTGCTGCAAATTTAATGAGCATAACGGTAAAGTTTTTGATGAAACAATACGCGAAATACGCGAATCAAAGGCCTCCTTTAACAAGCTTGCTGCTGCTCCTCCTCCTCCTCCTCCTCGTAGATCTTATCGCCTTTTGTCATATTCAGCGCGGCAGTTGCAGCTCAAGACTCGCGCTCGTCAAAGTGGCAGCACACAAGGCAAAAGGTGCAGACGGGTTGTCGAGGCTCCCGAGGCAGGCAGGCAGGCACATAAATCGTCAGCTGTCAAATGGCCAAGAGAGGAATTTGTGGGCAAGCAGCTCCGTTGCTGGCCAGGATGGCGTGTTGCTGTTGCAGATCGGAAGTGCGTAGCTGTGTTGCAACGCTGCAACCTCGCTTGCCTCGCTTGGCTTGACCGTATCGCTGCCATATAATGCTTAAACTCCAACTGGCCCTGGATGCAGTCCCCCCCTCGCACTCTGGCCTGGGGTGTCAAGACATGCGCCGGCGTTGCAGCGCGTGATTTAGTCGAATTCACGAACTTAATGAAGCCCTTTAAATCACGCAAACTCTTGCGCCACTTAGAATGCAGCAGCAACAACATTGCGATGGGGAGGGGGAAGAGGAGGGGAGAGAGGGCTGCCTGCCCCGATTGAGCCACAACAACTAGTCAGCCAAGTCGCCAAGTCTGTAGAGCGCATGCAAGCAGCAGGCAGTAGGCACAGCAGGACGGCAACTCCTAAAGATCTCATTAACACCACGCGGGCATAATTAAAGCCGACGACTTACAAAGTCAAATCGCGATTGCAGCGAGGCCCCAAAAGCGTGCACAGCCCATAGCAGCAGCCACAGCCACAGCAGCAGCAGCAGCCCTGAGAGTAGTTCCAGATCCCATCGATGCCCGGAGCAGACCCAAAGCGAGTCCAAAGTCAGAGCCAGACCTGGCGCTAAGTGTTGCCGGCGTGTTTATAATGAGCTGCTGCAGCTGCTCTATCGCTGCCTCTTTTCCCTTCTCTCTTTACTTCTCTCCCTCTCCCTTACCTCCTCTCTATTTACCTTTCAATTGCCTGTTGGTAATCTTTATAGCCCATGTTCACTGCACACTTTATCAGTCGTTGCTCCTCGAAAAACAAAGCGCGACTTTCAAAAATGCCCATCAAGTTTTCAGTTTGGCATTGAGCGACCATTGCAACATTTGTCGCTGACATTCCCAGCACAGTTGACGTGTACGCATTGATTGATGGATGGACGAGTGCCTGCCAGGCCAAGGAGAAGAAGACGACGAAAACGAAGAAGAAGAAGCAGCAGAAGACGAGAAAACCACAACAGCAACAATGGCAACAGGCTGCGTTGATTGCTGTGGCCAGCGAGCTGTCTGCACCTCCTGCCCCGCCCCCCCAGGCCCGCATCCCAGGCGTATTCACACGTGCCAGATACAACTGCATCTTATTTTTGAAATATTTATACAGAAATTCTGCTGAGCATCCTCTTTTCATCAGCTTTTTATAGGGTAGCAGAGTGTTTTAACTTTGTATCAACTGAATATGTCTACAGCAGGCAGTAGGAGGCGTGGCTGAACCTACAAAGTATGTATTCTTGAGCAGCATCAACAGACAAGTCGATATTGTCATGTTTGTCTGTCTATAGCTAGTATATTCTTTTTGAGTGCATATAATACTAAACACAGTCCAAATGATGTCTGTAAATTTGGTCATGATCCGATAAATAGTTTAGATGTTATTTAGGAATTAATTTTAGTGGTTGTACAGATTTTACCGCCTGCAAGTATGCCATACAAAATAAGTAGGGCATAAGAGGTGCATTGTTGGTATACAATAGTCGAGTACTCCCTACTGTAGCTCTCTGAGTTGTTATACAGAAATACAGCTCTGCTGCTCTTCTTCAGATTCTTGTTCTTTCTATTCATCTGCAGCTTGAGCTTAACTGAAGTGATTCAGTTTAATCTGTGCAATTTCTTTCAATTGCGGCCGCTTGATAACTCGCGCTGACAGAAGCTGAGCTCGCTGAGAAATCGCTGCGATAAAGCACAGCTAGACTAGCCCCTCCACCTACTCTCCCTCTGGCTCTCCCTCTCTCATGCTGCACATAACTAAGCAACTCCCACAGGCGCCAAATAGTAACAGTATCAGTGGCCATTAATTACGATTACCACGTGGCCAGGCACACGACCTGGCGGAAGTGCAGGCAGAGAAAGAGGGAGGAGAAGAGCAGCTCAAGCTGTGGCAGCCAGTCAAGTGACCAGTGATAGCAACCAAGACCGACAAGACCAACAATACCGACACCGACACCGACACCGACTAATAAACGGGCATTTGTAGCGCAATCAATTGTTTCGAAATTGTTGTACACCATTATGATCATTGTGCCTGGCCGTGGGTTGCCCTGCTATATGGTTATGGCCTGTCATAAGTTGCCAGCGGGTGGCAGTGGTGGCACTGGCGGCGGGTGCACGCCCTGCCCACCCCTCGAAGAAGGCAGGCAAGCGTAGTAGACGTATTCCCAAATGAATATGCAAAAGTGCAGAGGGCAGGGAGGGTGGAGGTGGAGCAGGCAGCAGCCAGGATAGTCAGGATATCTCATGGCCGTTTCCGTTTGCACAATTATGTTTATTAAGAGAAGCAGCAGTAGCAGAGGCTGGAGGAGAGGCAGCAGTAGAGGCAGAGTCAGCTCTGAGACATGGGCAGGCGCAATCGTCAAAGATGATTTAGTTACTTCCGCTCTGGAACTGAGAGCAGGGAGCAGGCAGCTGAAATTCCAGCCAGCAATTGAGAAGGACCAACCAGACTGGGAGACTGGGAGATTGGGAGTAGGGGGAAGTGAAGTGTGGAGGGCAGCAATAAAAATATATTAGTGCAATTACAGCAGCCAACTGAGCCAGGCCGAGTCGACGGTCTAATTTAGGCACCCATTCCAGTGCAAGGCATTTCATTTGTTTTTGAATCATTTCAATTTCTCTGGGGGATTTTGCGTGGGCCCGCCTGCCACGCCTATTTATGTCTCTGGCTGCTGATTAAACCCACTGAATTTACTGTCGATTTAAGCGTAAAACTACTTTCTAGCGCGGGGCAGATCCTTGCGAGATCCCCGTACCGCGATAGTCGCGTTGCCAACTGCGCCAGGCGCCATTCAATTTGCCTGAATTGGCGCATGCTAATCAGACACAGACGGCAGAGACGATGCTGCGAAGGCGCATTAAAGCCCCGCGCCAAGAAGCTTAAAAGTGGACAGAGGGGGGTGGAACAGAGAGAGGAGGAGGGAGGGGAGAGGGGGGGCATTTGCCTGTGCAGTTATCCTGGGCACGCAATAACCTCAGCGAACTGCAGACAATCAATCTTACTTTGCGCTTTAATTCAATTTCGATTGTGACATCTGCCTTTGGTCGCAGTCGCCGTCGCCGTCGCAGTTGGCTTCTCTGCCTGCATGGCAGTCACAGTGGCAGTCTCAGCATGTCCTTACGCGCATCCACATCCGCATCCTTGTGCACTTTTGGCAATGCGCTCTCAGGCGGCACACAGGATTAACGACGCCCTCGCCATCCTCGCCGGCAAACGGCGACTGCAATCCGTTCGGTCATGTCCTCCTTGTTTTTTCCTCATCTCATGCCGGGACCAAGTCCGCAGCCGGATCTGGGCATGTGTGTGACCGTGTCATGCGTGAGGGCAGGCAACGCTACTCAATTTCGACGCGGGCTGTGGCAAAAAATTGACAGTCGCCCAAAGGATTCAGATATTGTGACAGGCGTTGCTCGGCATTGCTTGGCGACGCCAACGACACAAAAGGATTCGCATTTGCCCGCACAAAAAGGGTGGCATTCGGCGAATTTTCCAACTTTTCCATTTTCCGACTTCCCTTCACTATTAGCTTGGTCCGTCAGCGTCATCGACGGCGTCCACTAAACGATTTTGCCAATCGAATTTGCCAATTTCACGAGCTGCCACAGCGCTAGAACAAAAGAAGGGAAAAGGGACAGACAGAGGGAAAGGGAGAGGGGGTAGCTAAAGGGGTTACTTGACCGGCCAAAGTTAATCGGAAGTTAATACGCTGAGTTGCCAGATTTGTTGGTGCTGCTGTGTCACGGCCTCGACTATTCCAGATGGAATTTTCATTAAAATCAGCTCATGCACGCGACACTTTTGGGACACAGCACGCAGCTGGAAAGGCGAGGGGAGAGGAGAGAAGGGACAGCGGGCAGAGCAGGGACAGCAGTGGAAAACTGTCGCGTAGGTGGCTTGTCTGACAGCGCCAACTAATAAGAAATTCATAAGCTGCTCGCCAATATATCGAAACCATAACCCAAACTCGAACTTAAACATATGCGCAGGCAAGCAGGCACCCTGTCTGCCACCCCCTCTACGCCCCTCCCCCGCAGCCACTGCTACTCAGGGTCACCCTCAACTGTGATCGATCACTATTGCTGTGTGTACTTAATAAATAATTGCAATATAATTAGGCTCGTGAAGGCAAATAGCCAAAATATTGTAGACCAACTACAGACGATGTGAGCCAAAAGGAGTCGACACAATGAGCAAACATCTGTCGCAAAAAACGATAGAAAATGCTGAAAAATAGCAGAGAATAGACGAGAAGTAACGACTGCGTAATACCCTGTTTTGTGAAAGAAGGAGTGATTGTAGAAGTGGTATAACTTTACAGAGTATATAATGAGAACTAAATTCTAGTTCATATTTATTAAGATGTATAAATTCTGAATTAATATGAATAATAATTATATATATATAAATTTAAAGAAATTGTTCTTATTATTTTAACTTGCGAATGTTTCAATATATATTTTTTAATAACAATAGAATTTTATTTATAATTACTCAATATAAATTAAATTGTAAAGTTTTAGCTTTGAGTCGACCGAATTTAGTTGACATTATATAAATCAATAAAAAGGCATTGTATATTATATTTAAATAAATAAAATCAAATAATTATGAATGCAAAAAATAAAAAAAATATAAGTAAATGTGAAAAAATGTGTATTTAATATAATATAAATATATATATAATGACATTGAAATAGATTTACATACAAAGATTATTAAAACAATTAAAGTGTAATAGATGGGGAAAAAACTAAAGAATAATTAAGGTAAATAAATACATCTCTATATAAAGAAATAAGTTGTTTATAAATTAATAAATATTTATTATTTATTTTTATAATCAAGAATTAATAAATACAACTGTATCTATGGAACTACATCTTCTTCTAACTCATATTTATAAGCTCAACTTTCTTTCTTTGAAGATGTAATAAAAGTAATTTCAGAATATTTATTTGGTTCATATAATATTAAATATTTTACATACATTATTTATTTTATTGTTATCTTCTAATTATTTTTTATTTTCTATTATTTTTCTATTATTCAACGCTATCTATACCACCGTATAAAGTTTTATTAGCTGCAGCATGTTTTGAATGGGATTTACCCCTAGCTTATATCAACTCTAAGCTGATTTAGCTGGTTCAACTGGTTCAGCCAGTTAGATGGCTATCTTAATCCTCACGTTGACATACCCTAACCCTCTGCTAAAGGGTATAACTGAGGCTTCCACTTGCATAGACTCAGCTCGGATGGCCCGGAGGCAAACTGGGCCAGGCCAGGGCCGCATCGGGCCACTCCTTGTAATTGCCGCTCGGCTGCCATTCAATTGTGTCGCGTAGCTGCTGTTCCTGCTACTGCTCCTGCTCCAGTTGTTGTTGTCAATGTAGATGCAGGCAAGCGAATGCTGAGCCCTCTCCCAGTCAATTCACTGCTCGACTTGAGCACAGACCAGAGCAGAGCAGAGCAGACCAGGAGTAGTTGCCAAATTACCGCCACTTTCGGTTTGCCATCGTCAGCATCTGTGCTCGATTCTTAGCCCGCGGCCAAAGGCAGCCAATGAGCCGTGTGGCGCTCAACTGTTGACAAAGTCCTCGACGTATCTCGATGCGAATTAGGAATGCGATTCGTAGTTGTATTCGTTTGCCTCGCATTCGCATTCGTAGTGTGCCTGTTGGCAATGTGGCATAGTGCGTTGAGCGTAATTATGGGCACAGAAGTTTGAGTAGGCCTAGAAAAGAAGGGAATGGGAAAGGGACGAGAAGGGGAAGGGGCAAGGCAGAGGCAGAACTGTGCTCTCGATACTTTGTCAAATTGAATATTTATGAATGAGGAGGACACTCGACTAAACTGGTCGCCTGGTCGCTGTTGCTGATCAAACGGCAAGCGTAATCAGTTCTCAGGGGTCTCTCTGGCGACAGCACATAGAGAGAGATAGAGATAGAGAGAGAGAGAGAGAGAGAGAGAGAGAGAGAGAGAGAGAGAGAGAGAGAGAGGAGCGGGAGTCACTCGTTACGTTCTGGCACATTTTATTGCTGCAAATTCGATTGTCGCTGATCAAAGGCGAACGCACTTAAAAATGCTAAATTGAATTTGACGCTACAGCGCCAACTGGCTGTCCAACTGTCCAGCCTGGACACGTAACAGGTTCGCACTTTGATATGAAATTTCCAACAGAATTTTCGTTGTTTTTCTCGTACTGCGTGAAAAACACATTAGGCCTCATTTACGCGCCTCAAATGCGGCAGGCGGAGGCGGAGACGGCAGGCGACTCCCGCAGGACTTTCAATTTGGAATGAAGTCTAGAGGAAAATGTAAGAAAGTCGAGTGTGCTCGACTGTTAGATACCCTCAAGATCTTTGACCAGTATTATGACTTGACTATCCAACTTCTACGTGCAATAAATTTTGTATTGCATACATAAGGGAGCCCCTTGGTTGTTTGAGCACATACTAAAATTATTTCTTAAATAACTTCTATGTTTATTATCTATTCGCAACTAAATTTACAGAAATTATTGGGCTGACAACAATTGGTGTGAATTCTTCAAATGAACGTTGTAGCATAAGTATTACGTTGCCATTCGGTTTTTATTAATTTCTGGAGGTGAATGAAGGCGCAGCCCTATTAAAAGTACTAGTATATGTGTTGACAATTAGAAGACATATATATAAGAAAGTTGGTAAACCTATCAATTATATTCAGTGAGATCTAGGTGTTCATACGAACAGACAGATGAAGGAACAGACTATATCTGGTGATGCTGTACAAGAATATATATATACATATACCTTGTAGAGATACGCGTCCTTCTGCCTACTATATACTCTACTTTATCATTAGACACAATGTTATAATACCCTTCTATCCCATGTATAAGGGGTACAAAAAGAAGAAGTAGAAGGGCCCATGTGGACTTCACTTTGACACACCGCTGACAATGGCAATTCTCACACTCAAAGCGAGACTCACACTCACAGTTCACAACTCACACTCACTACTCAAACGAGTACTCACAGCATGCCCATAGGTGGCGCTGTTGTGCAATTTGCGCTTTTTGAAGTGCACACAATTGCGTAACTTATAGCCCCGGGTCAAATTACCAAGTGAGAGTGTGAGAGTGAGAGTGAGCCTCAACCACTTGCCGAGTGCCCATTAACAGGTACTTCACTCTGTACTCTGCTCGTCCTGCTCGTCGCAACCCCTTGAAACGGGACCAGGAGACGAGCTTGGGCCATGAATGAAATACCAGCATTTGGCATGGCACATCGACAAGATTTAACGCCGTCGTTTTCATTATTAATGATTAATGATAAGCAGCCCAGAGCAGATCTAGCAACCCTTCTCGCTGTACTGTTCCTATGCTCGACTCTCGCACGCGCTGAAGCTTTTGGCAAACACTAAGCGCCGCTTTTCGCGCCTTTCCACGTGATTAAAGGCAAACGAGGTTGAGAGCAGCAAGGAGGATGAGGGAGTACGCCAGGATGCTGGCTGCTCTGCTGCGACATCATCCACATCATCCACGTCAGAAGAGTCACCCAAATATCGGCACTTTCACACGCAAATGTACATAAAACAAACTGAGGAAAGGGTTAACCGACGTTGCAAGGCGTTGCCCAAAATATTATGGCTCTGCGAGTGGGTGAAGGGGGTGATGAAGAGAGGGGGGAAGGGAGTGGGGGGTTGAATAGTGCTTTGCTCGGGCTGGACTGGTGCGTGCGTTGTGCAAGTTTTGGTTCATTAGAGCGCAATGATTGGCCTCATTTGGATTAATCAAGTGTTGATATTAGTTTCATTGCAAGCCAAGTGGTGTAGGGGAAGAAGGGGGAAGAAGGAGAGCGGGTAGGAGAGAAGAAAAAGAGGGGAAGAAGTAGAGGGGCACCTCCGCACGCATTGTCTAAATTTGATGCGTATTTGGCTTGCCAAAAGTGGCAACTGCCCCAACTCAGCCTTCACTTGCTAATCCCCACTCACCTCTCCCCTTCCCTCCTCCCTTCTACTGTGCGTACTTTCATCTGCCGCCATTTGTCGCGTTTTTGCCACTTACGTAGAGTCGCCATTAACGCACGCCCTCCCCCCCGCGCACCGGATGCCAACTGATAAAAATTGATGCAAAATACGCAAAAAGTCGTGAAAATCCTCGTGGAAAATTTTCAAAATTTTCACAGCTGATTTCGCAAGTGACACACGCACAGCAGATCACAGGGGGGGCGGGGGAAGTGCGACTGGTTGCTCCTTTTTGCATATGCCTTACCCATCTCCCTCTCTCTCTCTCTCGTACTTACAATGTGCATGGTATTATTGCCACGTCCCCTGCCTCCCTGAAGCAGCTTGTTCCTTCGACAACGAACTCGGTTTGTTTGCATTTGCGTATCATCGACGCATGTCGCGAGGCATCGCTGACGGCGTCCCAGTCCCAGTTGTCCTCATCTCCGTTCCCGTCTCCCTTCCCCTCCCTCTTCTGGCTGTTCTGCCTCTCCTGCCTGTCCTGGCTGGTTGGCGACAACAATAATTCAAGTGAATTGCGTGCTGGATGGGAAATGCCTTTAATCTGTTCGAGTTGCCAACTGTCACGAAGCGAAATGAAATGGAAATCACACGCACTAATGGCAGACGACGAAGCTGGACCCTCCTGCCCCCTTGCCACTCTACTCCGCTGACCCCCCTGCCACTAATGGCGGCTGCTTTTTGTTGTTTCGTTGTTCAGCTTTCCACAATGTCTAACTCGATTTGTTCTACGCCAACACTTTCATAATTTTCCATGTCCTTGCCGCTGTCTATTTGAGACTGACAGCAGGATGGACGAGGGGAGGAAGGAAGGGGGAATGAGAGGGGAAGGCAGAGCAAGAGGGCTGTCTTATCTGCCATCTCAGAGCGAACTGCGCCTTGCGCCCTATGCCTAACCTCAAGGCGACACTTCCTCTCCCTCCCTTTCTTCCCCGCTCTGTCACTTCTATCTAGTTTTTTATACACTTGCCTTGCCCACAGAGCTCTCTGTGTAAGCCCACGCTATCGCTGGCAATCAATCTGCCCCGGCGCACACATATCTCAACTTTTGCGTTTTTCAATCTGAGCATTTTGTGGGCTAAGTAAGTCCGTCGCGATGGCCCCGTGCCGATGGCTACAGCGATGTCTTTTCGGGGTCTGTCTCTCCCTTTGCTGTCGCTGTCGCAGTTGCTATCGCTGTCCCTGTCGCTGTCCCTGTCCCTGTCCCTGTCGCTGTCACTTTCGCTGCCACAAGGCTGCCTTAAAGCCACAAGCCCAAGCGAACTCAGCTCAGCCCAGCGGGAGGCCCTTTTTGATGTCACAAAAGGATTCACTTGATATTCATCAACATCAGTGTCTGTCAAACAGTCAGTCAGTCAGCCAGTCAGCCAGTCAGGGCAGTCATTCAATACCCCAGACTGTTCCCAATCCCAGTCCCAGTGCCAGTGCCAACTCCCCACGTCCATTTCATACTCCGTCTATGCAATTCACTCGTGTCCGCATCCGCGTCTGGGTGTGGGTGGTTCCAGCCCGCGACTCCGTTGCAATTTGATGCGTCTGGCTCGCATGTGCAGCGAGAATTATAGATACATATATATGCCATCGCTTCGGCTACGGCGTCGGCGTCGGCGATACTAATCTGATTAGTGTCAAAAAAACTGCTTCAATTGCAGACAGACTGAGAGAGAGAGATGGAGAGGGAGAGGGGCAGGCGGGCTGCACTGACAGTTCGAACAACCCAACGAGTTGTCGATGTGGATTGACAGTTCCATGAAGTTATAGTGCGATATGATACATAGAAAGTGTGGAGGAAGAGTTGAGAGGGTCTTATAGAAGAAACTTTAATGGGTATGTACAATATACAAGGTTCTATATTAAATTATACTCGCTGCACATATGATACATCTAAGACACTCAAGGATCTCAAAGATTATAAGAAAAAGGACAACCAAATTTGATTATAATATTCCTTACTATTGCACGCAGATCAAGTTGTCTTTAGAGCGTGTCAACGCCTCTTTTCGTCCCAGTAAAACGATAAAAATTGAATTGCAATTGCAATTTTAATACTGGAACTCTCATTTTAAGTGTGTACAATAAATAACACAGTACAAATAATTCCTGTAAATTTGATAGAGAAAGCTCAATTAACATACAAGTTATTTTAGAAATAATTTGAGCAAGCGTACAGATTTCCAATGCCTGCAAGTATGCAACACAAAATGCACTCAACATAGAATGATGTATATATTGCATATAACAGTTGCGCACATTAAACTCTAGATCTCTTACTTGTCGAAGAAGAAGAAGGACATTAAACTCTTTCAACAAAACCTACAGACATGCATATATATACATACATATCTCCTTTCTCTGTTTTCACTACAAGCAATCAATCCCATTTGACTATCAAATTGTCTTCCTCCTTTACATATCAAAAGTTTCATAAGGCATATGATAGATAAAAACTTTCCGATACCTTTTGAAACTCGATACCAAAGGAGGCAGTTAAAAAACACACCCGGCAGAGGTAGAAGCAGCAAATTGTGATGAGCCTGTGTCGGGGAAATCTCGTAATCCGCTTCTTTCAATAGCGCCATAAAGACATTAAGGAAAGCTCATTGCTGAAAGGTTCCTCGCCGGCAACAATCTCTCTGGCCAGCAAGCGTCACGCTGCGTTCAATTAAAACGCATTTAAACGAGACACTGCGAGGGGGATGGGGGATGGGTTGAAGACGGGGCGGGGGAGGTGTGCATGGAGTTGAGGTGGAGGAACTCAACCCCAAAATTTGCCAACAGGCGCGTTTGCCTCGTTTTAATTTAAAGGTATTTAAGGCGATCCATCATACGTATCTGAGACAAGCGCATGAGACTCTGCAACGTGCCCCGTCCCCGTGCCGCACACGGTTGCAACTTGATATGAGCGCAGCAATCTGTTGTGCAATCGCCCAGCCCCTGCCCCTCCTCAGCCTGCCAGTTGCCCCGTGGCGCATTATATTGGCCTGTCACAAGGGAGCAATTCGATGTCTCTGATGCTGCCTCTGCTGCATCTCGAGGCGAGTGACGCAGAGACGGACGCATTAGTGGCGGGTCGGTGGGTGACAGCACTTGCGTTTGACTTCCAACACTTTGGGCAATTGTTTGGCCCGAGGAACAACGCAGGAACAACGCAGGAACAGAAGGCGGAACAAACGCCGGAACATAAAAATGCCAAAAAAAAGGGATGTTCTCGGCTACAGTTTGAATGCCAAGTGGATGGGGAGGGAGGGAGGAAGGGGGACAGGAAGCATAGAGCGCGTTGACAAAAGGCCTTGCCGTTTCATTTAGCAGCCACCCCCTCTGCCTGAGCCACCCCCTGTTGTATTCTCTCTCTCTCTCTGGTTGTCGCCTTTCTCGCGGTCTTAAAACGATGATTAGGTTGTTATTTTAATTTGCCCATTGATATATCCTTGTTGCCGCGCTGGGTCTGACTTCGGCATTGTCAGGGTGGCTGGTGGCAGTTCAGATTGTTGTTGTTGCTGCTGTTGTTGCCTCCGTTGTTGCTGTTGTTGCTCTTTGTCTTTGCCGCACGGGGTAGCATCAGCGTATTTAGCAGTCACGCAGTAGCAGGAGCAGGAGCAGGAGCCGTAGCTCAACTCATCTTGGGCTCAACTACGCGTAACGTGTCCGCAATTTGTCATCGATTTTGTATTGCAGCATTTTAGGCGTAACGAGGGATGCTTGCCAGCCAGGCAGGAGGGAGACCAAAGGGTGTAAGGGGTGTCTCTCATTGGCAAATGTTTAAATTATACTAATTAATAAATTGACTTCAAATGCAAACATTACGCACAAATGTCGAAATAATTTGACCCACTGTGCGGCACACTGTGCGACCTTGGAGTCGTTTTGAAAGGATTGCGCAAAGTTAAGCAAAACTTTTCGCCAGTTTATATTACGCTCATAATTACAAGAACAACAACAGCAACAGAACCACAAGTCGCGTAGTTTATTTAAATTTATTTTAATGAAGCAACAAGCTGTGCCAGCAGCAGGGGAAGAGGGTGGGGGCAGAGGGGGCACGAGCAGGAGGCCACGCACGCGGAAATTCCGTGCCCGAACGAATTAAACGTTGAAAGACACGAAAGGGTTGCGAGGACACGTGAAAAGGATTGTCTGGCAGCAACAGCAGCAGCAGCAGAACGACGGTGTTAATGCGCTCACAGACAAGTGCCTCGAGCAGAGTTCTCCACTCCCCCCCTGCACCTGCCCCCAGCTCCTGCTCTCCCCCCTCGTCCTGCTGCTGTTGCTCTTCTTCTGGGCCGTGAAAGGAGTAAATTAAATGATTAATACGCTTCGACTGTTGTGTGGCGCGTTGTGCGGCTCACGTTTAATTATCCTTTGGGCGAGCATCGCTTGACTGGCCTGCTTGGCATCCTGGTTGGCATCCTGGTTAGGCTTTGGCATTCGTTACGGTTTTACGCTTATCAAGCAACTGTCAACGCTCCGCACTTGGCTCATTAGGCGCGCTGCTCGATGTGCCAGCAACGAGGCTGCATTGACATCAGTAAATAGTGACAAAGAAGAGCAAACTAAATACACAGAGTCTCTCTCTCTCTCTCTCGCTTTCTCTCTTTCTCTCTTTCACACACTCTCTCTCTCTTTCCCCTCTCTCCCTCCTCAACTCTCCCTGCTCTTACTCTTACTCACTTCTCTGCCCACTCTTTATTTATTTCTATCTTTGCTTTTGTCCAGCAGCCCCCGACAAAACAAACAGCAACATTTTTGCTTGTCGAACAGTGTAAATCAAGAGGCGAACTGTGTCCTGTCTCTCTCTCTCTCTCTCTCTCTCTCTCTATCTCATTCTCTTTCCCTCTCTCTCTTTCCTTCTCTCTCTATCTCTGTGTGTGTACGGTCAGCAAGTGACCATGGACATGGCCATTGAGTGGAGTGTACGTGTGTGTGTAGCGTGTGTGTCCAATGCAAACTACGTGCAAAAAAAGAAAGAAAAACAATAAAGAAAGACAAACCTAGGCATACCGAAGGCTCAATACTCTCGCAACATTTGTACGAAACTTAGGGGAGGGCATGGTTTTCATGTATTACATATCATGAATAAAATACATCCAAATTTATGACATCGTACCAGTTTCCAGAAAACTTTCAAACCGATTCTATAGTTAGATAAAGAAAATTTCTTAAAGCTAAGCCTATTGTTCCTATACTAGATGTATATACTAGAACAGAATGTTATATCATTACCTATGCTATAATAACTCTATCCTAAGAGCTATAATAACTCTATTCGCTGTATAACCAGTAAAAGCTTTAAGATATAGCGGACAGATTTTCATGAAATCTTAAAAGTATACCTAAAATACTGTATAACTTTGATTGGCACTAGTAAGTTGAATTAATAAGAAAAAGAATAACAGTATTAATATGAAATTACTATTATTCCTATGACACCTATAACAGAAGTAGTAGTAGTAGTCAGATATTGTTGCAATTTTATTAGCATTGTATATAAAATAAACATCGATTTAATCAGCTTGATAGAAATATCTTTAAAAATAACAAAAATTTGTCAAAAGGTTGTATGCCAGCTATACCATATATTGGTTTGATATAGCTAGTTCCAACTTATTAATAGAGTGCAGCAATAAAGTCAAGTTTCATCAAGGTGGTAAACTAAGAGACTAGTTTGAGTTGCAATAGATGGACAGACAGACAGACAGACGAACAGACAGCCATACAGACAGACAGACAGACCGACGACAAACAGACGGACAGCCGAACGAGCTAAAGGACAAGGAGTCGAACTGCCGTTATTGATGCTAGTCAAGAATGTATATGCTATAAAGTATCGAAGGTTACTCTTAAGTTGCGTTGCAAACTTCTGCCCAAAATAAATATACCCTCTGCAAGGGCATAAAAAGGCAAATCCAGCAGCAAATCCACATGTTGTGCCCATGAATAGATGTACAGCAATAGTTATCTGAGGCATAAAAGTAGTTATCAGGCAGATATATACAGGGTTCTGTGGCAAAAGAATATTTGTGAGATATGTATACTATGCCAGGTTTATATATATATATATATACATATATATAACTGTAAAATTAGACGAGCAAAGCAAACTGTATTTCTGCTTTGATAATTAACAAACTAAAGAAAACTAAAGTTGACTTTTAATAAATATATTTAAACTCAAAATTCATTTAGCTAGTTTCAAGCTAGGTGTACTTCGCATACACCGCACTGAATGTTGTCCAAATTAAATCCACAAACACATTCATAGAACAAAAAGCTGTGCGGGTACTGGCAAAAGCAAAACAAATACACAAAACAAGCGAGCCCCATATTGTGTCCAGGCTGGAGTCTCTCTCTCTGTCTCTCTCTCTCTTGCACACTCCCAATGTGTGTATGTGTGTGTTGGCTGTCAATGGCGGATGCTGCAAATGCCCTTGCCACAGCGACAACGTCGACGACGACGTCAACGAAAGCGATCCTCATTTGTATTCCAGACGCGCGCCGAGCTGAGAGCGCAGTTCCGAATGCTAACGAGAATCCTCGCCAGGCACGGCCCACGATGATGATGAAAGTGGGTGTTGTTGTGTGTGCCACGAGTGTGTATGTGTGTGTGTGTTTGGGTCGATAAAGAGGAAGCCAAAAACAAACTTAAAGTTGCCTGAACTTTAAGTTCAACCTAACTTCAAAGTTTTCTTCTTTCACTTTCCAACCGGGCTAATTACACGTAACCCTCATTGCCACACCCACATTGGCAAGCCGCCCTCTATTTACAGCTACTTGTCACATTCTCTGCCGGCCATTTTGTCTTTTCATATTTAACGGCGACTGCGCAGTTTGCCACAGTGAGTGCAAATTGAAAATCAAAGTGCAAAAGAAGATCTGCACTTAACCATGGAGGGCAGTGCTCTCTCTTCTCTCTTCACTGCTGTGCACCAGGGTCAGGTCAAAACAATAGTCAGCTGTTTCATGTACACAAACACACACACACACAGGCACACACGCACACCAAGACATTGGCATGCAGAGCTAGGCAGCAGCGTCTAGCGGAACTGGTTGCCCGTAATTCAAATGCAAAACTCGTGCGAAATTTTGTTGCTGCTGCTGCCGTCGCTGTCGTCGCTGCTCGGTCTCTGCCTCAGTCGTCCTTGCTGCATCCTTTCGATGACGTCATCAGACACAGTCGCAGTCGGCCGTCGTCGATTTGTAATTCAAAATTTGTTTTCGAATACATTTTCCACTTCGACATTCACACGGACGCGCTGGCAGAATTTCAAATTTGTTTATTTTGTCCGCCTGCCAATGTTGCGCTCTCTCTTTCTAGCAGTCTCTGCCACTCGCTCTCCTTCTCTCTCCCACTCTCTCTGCCTTTCCATTGCTCTCTCGCTCGCTCTCTCTTGCTCTTTTTATGCATCTCACAGCCGTTAAAATTCAACAGCGCGCACAAATAAAAAATTCGCAAAAAAGTATAAAACCAACGCAATACACAGACACACTCACACACAGAGACAATACACACACACACACAAGTGCGGGAGGCTGCAACTGCGTGTGTGTGCATGTGTGTGTGTGTGGAAGGGCAAGGTTACGCGCACGCGACGACGACGACGATGACGACAACTCATAAACTAATTTATGATTATTACACGAGAGCTGATTTTTTATGCCCTCAGCGTATCGTGCAGTAACCCCCAATACCCACACACACACACACACACTCACACACACATGCGTGTAGTGTCATTCCACTTTCCATTTCACTCGCAGACTCGCTGCGCATCTCCTCCAGGGACGCCTCCTTCATTGAGGTAGATCACGAAAAAGTTTTTATTACACAAAATTTACTTTTCTCTTTTTCTTTTTCTTTCTTTGACTCATTTGTTACTTCTTTCTTCTTGCTCTGCACACACACACGCACACACACTTTTGTTTATTGTGCGATTTTATGAGCAGGCCATAATTTGTTGCTGTTAATATCGACAGCGCAGTTGACGTTGGCAGCGAAGCACCCCGACGACGTCGTCATTGGTTCTGACTTTGGCACAGCGCATCGAGACGGAGGCTCGTCTGGGGCTCATCAGTGATGCAGACGAGCATGTGACCGACTGATACTGAAAGTTTTTTATGCACTTGCAGCTTTGCTCTTGACCTTAGCCAATTTGCATGAGAGCAACAGAGAGACGGAGAGGGAGGCAGAGGGAGTAGTGGCAGAAATAGGGAGAGTAACTGTTGAATATTGGCAACGTAAGCAGAGATGGACTGGGATGGCAGGAGAAATAGCTGAGTAGGTGAATGCTTTGGGTTCAGTGAACAGCATTGTCGTGAACCTAGATGGCATATAGACTGGAATATAGACCGATCTAGCCTTTAAGCTAGCTTAAACTTCATCAAACAACTCTTTACGTAGAGTAAAAACAAGTAAGAAAGCTAGAGGGAAGTCTGCTCGACTATTATATACCCATTTTATCATCCATAATTGCATTTTTCAATTTAAATTTTATAATTATATTATTATTAATTATATTTATTTTAATTATTATATTAATATATTAATAAAAGGGGCAAATGTTCTAAATGGTGTTAGAGGATTCCATTGTATGTTCCATCTTCCATCAACAAAAAAATGTATTTCTTTTATATGTAACTTCTTAATTAGTGCATTATTTTATGTTGCATACTTGCAGGCTTGGTTATCTGTACGCCCAATGAAATGAATTCTTAAATATCTTCTATGTTTAAAATCCGTTTGCAATCAAACTTTTAATAATCATTTGCATGACAATAATTATTATTTATACCAAGAATTAACATTCTAGCTTTAAAGGTACTCTTTTGACTCGATTTATATCGATTACCAGAGGCGGAAACAGGCGTGGCCAAATTCTAATATCATTTTATTCTGCGTGCATTAATAAGACATATTGTCATCAATTTTTGTAGTCCTAGCAGCTATATTCTCAGAGATCTAGGCTCTCATACAGACAGGCTTGGCCATATTGATTCAGTTGTTGATGCTAGTCAAGAATACATATGCTGACACGCCTCCTTCTGTCTGTTAAATTCATTTTTGTTCGAGACAAACCTGGAACACCCACCTACACTATACAAGCATTAGTATATATATGTATATATAGTATATATACTATATATACCAATATATACCTAACACTCTCATTTTCCTATAATATCCTTCTCATATCAATATCCTACACTTTTCACAACTCTTTCCCATTCTCCTCCTCTCCTTGCCTGCCTCTCCTTTCTTGCAACTGTGCAACAGCATGGATAATCATATGCTTAACAGTGGCGACCTCTGGCGTGCAAACTTTGCTGCTCACTTATCACATGCTGCGCAATCAACGCGCTGCAATCGCAGCGAAACTTAACAAATTTCCTGACAAAGCGCCTTCTCAGTCGCAGTCGCAGTCACAGGCAACGCCTGCTGCCACATCGATCATAATTTCCAACTGGCTGTGATTTGTACCAGCTCCTTGAACAATGTGCCAGAGACAAAGCAGGAGAAGAGAGATAGAGAGAGAGAGGAGAGACGGAGAAGTGCGTGATAGAGTCAGTTGGCGTCGCAGTTGCAGTCGCAGCAGCAAAGCGGAAAATGTTAAAATAACGCGCTAACTTGGTTACCAAGTTTGCGCATTTTTCACTCGACTCGCTGCCAGCTTCCAATACCTCCCCCCTTCTATAACTTCCTCCCCTCTTTCCATGATTTGCACAGTTTTTCTTTGCCGCCTTCTTCTTTTGTGCAATGTGGGCAAAAGTTCGGCGATGTGCGCTGCCAGAGCGTTTATGCAAATGAGGTGCAAACGCATGCACACAGTAACAGGAGACAGACAGGGGCGGGGGAGGAGATGAGGGGAGAGAGCGTAGAACTGGCAGACAAACATGGCGGGAGACGCCTTCGGCAGGGACAGATAGACAAACAGGCAGACATTATCCTGTGTTGCTGCTCTGCATAACTTTCACTGACGTAGACGCAGTTCCAGCTGCAAAGAGAGGGGTAGGGAGGGAGGGGGTGGAGAGATGAGGAGAGTGGGGGAGAGGGAGGCAGGCAGACAGGGCGGCATTTGCAGACGAAACTGTTTCTACGACAATGTGTGTGATTTGTGCGCCATTTTGAAGAGCTCCAAGGAGAGAGAAGATGCAGAAAGAAGATGATAAAGCTAAAGAACTTGAAGTAATCGGGGCAACTGATAAATACGATGCTGTTCATATAGTAAACTATATGTTTTGCAAGGTATTCTCATTTAAATAGTTCAATAATGAAAGCGTATTTCGTAAATAAATCGAAGAAGATACAAAGGAAATAGAATGCAAAGAAGGTAGCGAGAGGCTCAAGTTATCGGTGGATCTATTTTAGAGTTTTGAGTATACTTTGTTTAAGAATCATTATTTTATATTTGTATATTATAAATTGTATTTCATATTACATTATATATATTATATATTTATATAAAAGTTGGTTTAATGATGCTTATGAGCTTACTTTGTATTATCCGGCATTCATCGTAAACTCACAGACAAAACTTTGGAATTCTAATGTTATTTTTGAACTAAAAGAAAAACATTGCATTTTAATTGAAGTTCTTTTTTAGACTCTTTAAATAAATATGAGTAAAGGTTGAGTATTAGAGGATAATCTCTTTATCGGGGCTCAATCATGAAAAAACAATTCATAAACAAATCATGCTAGAGAGAATTTAAATAGAATGCAAAGAAGGTAGAGAGACATTTAAGGTATCGGTATATCTATTAAATTAGCTATTACAGAGCTTTTTATAATCGCACAATAATGTAAACCTTATTCATAAAAAAGTCAAAGAGAAGACAAATCAAATAGAGTGCAAAGGAGGTAGAAAGAAATTAAAAAGAAGAGGGCATTCAAATAATATGGAATGAAGGTCGCGTGAGATTGAAGTTAACGGTGGTTGTATTAATAAAGTTTAACATATAAACTAAATGTTGTACAGGGTATTGCAGAACTCCTTAAAATTACCCAATAATGCAAACCAAATTCAAAAGTAAATAAAAGAGAACAGATTTGATATGAAATAAAAAGATAAAAATGATAAATGAAAATGAAAAATGAAATGATAAAAAGTATGGAAAGGCAGTCAGACTAAAATACTAATGAGAGTTCAATTTAAACGTAGACTAAATGTTTCACAGGGTATTCTATTTATAATTGCTCTTTAAAATGCCTGCCTAATTCATAAATAAATCGCATATAAAAACCTCAACTAATTTCAGTTATTGGCATAAAGTTTTAATCCGTTGTTGGAATCTGTTTTGTAATTCATTATACCATATTTTGCTCTGCTGTTGTCTGCACTCCCTCCCTTTCTCCCCTCTCTCTCACTCCCTCTCTCTCCCTCACTCCCCTTCTCTCTTTCTCTCTTCCTCTCTTCCTCTTTCTCCCTCTCTGTATGCAACTTTGTAATTATTTGGTGGCATTTCAAGCTGCCATCGCAAACAAATCAGCAAACGCCGCTGTCTATCAGAGGGTTCCCTCTCCCTTCCCCCCTCTTCCATCACCCACTCACTCTCTCTGTGTGTGTGTGTGTGTGTATCCAATTTGTGTCTGGCTGCATTCGCTCTCCCATATCAATTCATCATAAAATGAGATTTATGACAAAAACAAAGGCCTTATCGCAGACACAGTATTTATGTAGACAGGTTGCAACTAGCACCGGACTGGCCTGCCCCCTGCCCCTCTTCCTGCCCCTGTCACTCCCCCTCTCTGTGCCTGATAGACAGACACGCCATTTCGAATGACAACACACACACAAACACACACAAAGAATGTCTTTAAAGACCTTGTGGCAAATCGATGAAGTTTAATTTGAATTTAAAGCATTCATGGGGCACATCACGCATACGCCGTGTGTGCCGAGCTTGTTTTTCAATCAGCAGCACATTTGGCAAATAAGCTTTAATTACGAAAACGGTTTGCAAAAAATAACATGGCAATCAAATGGAAACGGGGAAATTGAATGTGCAAAGGGAGAGAGGGGGAGAAGGGAAATGTATTAGAGGACATTGGGGATCGCATTTTGTTGTTTTGTTGTTGTTGTTGTTGTTGTTGTTGTTGTTGTTGTTGTTGTGTTCGCTGTACACCTCAATGCCAACTAGCAATTATTTATTATTTGGCGCTGCTTTGTTTCGCAGGGCAAACGTGCACAGCTCCCCAATGGCATGCACACACACACACACAGAGAGACACACACGTATTAAGAGGGAAAAAAGGACAAAGAGAGCAATACGCATGCGTCTATTTCCTGTTGCTGTGGCAACCCCCACACAGACACACACGCACACACACACACAGCACACACACAAACTCTCGCACAGCACACACACACCTCTACACGCATTTGAATATTCACGCATACAATAAACTCAGCCAGGAAGCAGGGCAACTGGCACTGTGGGGCACCTTACCATGCAAATGCGCGACATTCCCCCGATGGCAGCTGCCTGCCTACCTACCCCCCTGCCTCCCCCCCTCCATCTCTTGTATGTTGTTTGTTATTTGTCGCTCCCAATGTGACTGTGTGTGTGTGTGCGTCCTTTCAACCCTCAAGCACGTTCGTCTGCCTGTCATGTTGTCGAGCCCCCCAACTGCCTGCTCTGCCCCTACTCCTGCCCCTACCCCTCACCAGTCACCTATAGGTATTTCAGACCATTTTGTATGTGTGTGTGTGTGTTTGTTTTGGACACTGTCGCCAAATAGAAAAAAGAACCCCGAGTTAGAAATCTATCGACATTTCTAACTGTTGGAAGGAGGAGCTGCAGCTACAGTTACCCCTCCCCTTTCCCCCCTCACCTACTGCTGCTGCGCTTAATCATCGATTAGTCTGAGAGAGATTTGCTCATTAAAGCAACAACAACAGCAGCAACAACTACAACTACAACAAGAGCAGAGCGAATTCGCAGCGACGCACTTTATCGATTTGCCAAAAAGTGCAGAGCGCTATAAAATAGCACAACATGCAAATAAGTTGCTAGATAGGCCAATTTCAGGGGCAGAGGGGGAAGAGGGTTTAGAGTGGGAGTTAGAGGGGAAGTAGGAAGTAGTGGTAGAGGGTAAGGGGGGGCACAAAACAAATGGTTGAACTCAACACGCACGACTGCAAAAAGGGTTAAGATTGACGGCATTGCAGGCACACACACACAGATACTCACTATGTGTGTGTGTGTGTGTGCAGATTTGTATCTGCATATGTATATTCATAAGCAGTGTGTGTGTGTCGCGCATATGTGTGTATTTTTGCAAGGCAGTGAAGCAGTTTTAATGCTCTGCAAGGGGGGACGATTTAGAAATAATCGAAGTTCACAGCGAGCAAAAGGATTTTCTTACGAAATATGGAAATTTGAAATGTTAAGTAACTTAAAGTATACAGAGATATATCTCTGATATCTTAATGCCAAATGGAAAATAAACAAATCTATAAGTATTTAGATATATATCTTTAAAATCGAATACTATATGGCAAATAAAGACAAATCTTTAAACAATATTTGGCCAGACTTTTTGCACTTTTTTCTCTTTTTCCCTTTCTTTCTCTATCAGAAATATATAAGAATATTCTACAGAGCTGTTCGTTTTCTTTATTTCCTTATATCTTTTTCTGCCTCAGATCTTTGAAGAATATTGTACAGACCAATTCACTCATTTTTCAGTTTCTTCTTCTAACTCTCTTTTTTTCTGCCTGAAAGTCCTTAAAGAATATTCTACACTACTTTTCTACTGCTATATTTCTTTCTATATCTCTCCTTATATCTTTTTTTCTCTATCTGCATCTCTCTCTCTTCTCCGTTCTCCCCGCCCCCCCCTTACTCTTTCATTTCTCTATCCCCGCCACTGTTCACTCTCCATTCACATTCAATCGTCAAGCATTCAAACATTATTCAAGTGGTTGCTGGGGGCCTGCAGTCGAACATAACCACAACACACAACAGGACACACCGCACACACGCAACGCCCCCTACCACTCCCCCTTTCCACTATTCCCCCCCCCTCCCCTTGTTACCTTGTGTTTCGTTATCAATAAAGCGAAATTTAGTTTTGATTTCGTGTTTGTTGTTGTTATTGAAATTCATTGAACCAATTTTAATATTTTATTTGCTGCAGCACGCACAGCACATGGAATGACAAAGGGGGAGAGGGGGAAGGAGGACAGCAGCAGAGCAGAGACAACTAACGGCACGTAAAACCCTTTCATACACAACACTGTGTGTGTCTGGCTGAGTGTATGTTGCGTGCGTTCTACATGTGTGTGTGTGTGTGTGTGTGTGTGTGTGTGTGAATATTTCCTGTAGCCGCCATTGTCGTTGTTGCGTTGCGTTGTTCTTGTTGCTGTTGTTAATGTTGTTGTTGTCATAATAGCGCGTCTCTGTTTCTGTTGTTTCTTTTAGGCTTTGTTTTTGCCCACTGTTCTTGTTCTTGTTTTTGTTGTTGCTGCTGTTCTTGTTGCTGTTGTTTTTGCGCATCGCAACAAAATTTGAATATTTTTTCTTGCCGCCGCCGACGTCGCCCTGCAAATGGATTTTTTTCACAGATTTTCGTTGCCTTTTTGTACCCTGCAGCCACTGTGCAAGGGTGAAAGGGTGTATATCAATTTGTTTGTCTATATGTAGCTGTCGATATAAATATATCTCAAAGATAAAACGCTATATTATCTATGGTTGATCCAAAGGAATTGTATAGATACAATGGTATCACCAAGAGAAGTATCTTGTAGTTTCAAAAGTATCTTATAGATGAAAAAATGGTACATTTAAGTTTTCTACAGACAAAAGTATAGATACAATAGTATCTTAAAGATATAAAAATATCCTATAGATACAAAAGGATATCATGAATACATAAGTATCGGACGCATCAAACTGTTGCTGACCGGCTCAAAGATACAATAATATATCATAGATACATAATTATTCCATATATACAAAAGTATCTTATACATAAAAACAGTAGCTTCTAGGTTCAGAAGTTTATGAACTATGAACAAATGAATTGTGTAGATACAAAAGTATCTCATAGATACCAAGCCAGTGAGCTAGACACCTTTTCATTCACTTCAATCTTCAATCTACCTCTTGTTGCCTTCACAAATTTGTTACAGGGTATTTCATGGTCGATGCACCTTCAACTTACTTCTCATGTTGTTGTTGTTATTTCATTTTTTGTCTGCTCTCTCTCTCTCTCTTGGCATGCGTGTGTGTGTGTGTGTGTGTGTATCGCCTTTCGCTTTGTTCGCTCGCTTATGATACCGTTATGATGTATTTTATTGCCACAACAAAACCAAAGCAAAGCACAAACTCGACGCAACGCAACGTAATGGCACGCCCCCAAACCGCCTTATATAGAGTCGCGTCCTCAACCCGCCCCCTCCACCACCTCTGCCCCGCCCAGAACGGAAACCGGCGACATTGTAAATTTTCTGTTCCCTCGTTTCGTTCTCTTTCATTTTTTTCTGGCCTTTTTTTTGGCTGTTTTTGGCTGTTGGCCCCGCCATTATAGATATGTATTCCGATTCATTCATTTTTTGCAGGCACAAGCTAAAGCCTTTCGTAACAGTCGTTGTTGTTGTTGTCTTTGTGCTTTGATTTAATGTTGATAACAATAACAAGAGTCAACACAAAATATAACCCAAAACTTTGCCAGAAAAAGAAAAAAAAACAAAGAGGCAAAAGAAAACTTTGACGCATTCTCTTGCCTGGGAAAAGCACAGTGAAGGTCTAGGGGAGTATTAGGTGGGAGTGGGTAGAAGGGGTTGACTTTTTTATAGTTTGTCCTGATTCATTTTGATGGCCCCAATAAGCGTGCTTAATGAGCTACTCAAGTGGGTCGCTCCAGAAGTACTAAAAATCTTGTCTAACTGCAGAGTTACATGAATTAGGGAAGAGTATATTGATTTTATTCACGAATACACTGCAAGAAAGGGAAACGAACAGAGGTTCACAAAATTTAAAATAAAGTTGAAACTAAACAATCATTATTTATTTAAACTTAAGTCTAATATTGATAGTATTTCTTAAATGTTTCTTGGTAGAAGTTAAACAGGAAACTGTAACTTCATTAGAAAATATTTCAACATTTTTAAAAACGAAAGTTAAAAGGAAAATATCTAGAATAAAGTTGTAGACAGGAAAAACATATTAAATATATTATAATTATATTAATTATATTTTCATATTCTATTTGTTTCTTGGAAGAAGTTTATAAGAACGCGGAAACTTCTTCTTCTTCAACACCTTTGAAATACAGTGCATGGAGAGTAAAGTAAAATGAATTTAGAATATTTTGAATTTATATTAAACTAATTAATCAATATTATTAATATATTTCTAAGTATTTCTTAAATTCTTCTTTCTATCTGAATGCATTGTAGGGTATTTGCTTTTTCAGGAAAGAAAAGGTCTTCTAATATTTCGCTACACTTAGTATATAAGAAGTATAAAAAAATATATATGTAATATTTATACTATATCTTATATATATAATATTGTTCTACGAATTTCCATTTGGTTTTCTATTGCTGAAGTCAATCAGAACTCAAAAACTTCCTTAGAGTATCTTCGATTTCATCATTTCCCTCCACCTTCTTCTACCTTAACTCAACATCTAAAAATTATAGTGTAATTTCCACGTGCGTGTTTTTCTATTAGGCCAAATTAATTCACTTTGTAGCCGTAATAATTCAGCTTTCTTATTTATTGGACAATATTAAGTAATGAATGTTGAGGTCTTCGTTCTCAGACACGCAAATTTCTGTCGCTCACTTTGTTTAATTTACTAAACTGAGCTGTGGAGCTGAAGCAGAGGCACTAAGCCTTAAGGAGCGGGCTCTTCTGCACAACAGAGTCCCTCTCACTCCCACACACAGTCCCGCCCCCTTTACGCCCCTCTCCACTGCTGCGCCCGTTGCAGTTTTGTCTCGCCTCGCCGCGAGACTCATTTGTTTTTGTGTGTGCTGCAATCGGTAGACAATGCGTAAGGATATTCCAGCAAGGATATGCGAGACAGTCGAGAGACACACACACACACACACACATTAAAAATTATGCAAATTTTATTACGCAAACAGCGCTGCGTGGCGTCGGCAGAAGCAGTGGCAGTGGCAGAGGCAGAGCACAGGAAGCATGTTTTACAGACAACTCGGACACAAAAAGGACCTTTCCACACTGGCGTCGAGTGCAGTGCGCATTGTGCAGGACGAGGCTGCCTTTAAATGAAGAGCAAAGCTTTCATTATGGCAACAATGTTGAAATTATTGAGCAGACGACCCCCGACCCCAAGCAGGCAACAAGAAGAAGAGGCAGCAACAGCAGCAGCAGCAGTGCAGCAAAGAACATCCTGAGATCCTGGCGCCTTGTGCAGTCCCAGACAAACCAACAACTTCACACAAAATGCACTTTAGTCAAGGCAGAGAAGGAGAGGGCAGAACGAGAAGGGGAAGGAGTAAAAGGAGGAGTAGGAGGAGAAGGAGCTGGAGAAGGAGCTGGAGAAGGAGCTGGAGAAGGAGCTGCTCTGCAACGTAGCGTGAAAATCGGCAAGGCGGCATTTTGTGCTCGAGTGAAAAATTGTTCAAGTGCTCGGTGCACGGCACGGAAATGCGCGCCTATAAGAAGAGACGGAGGCGGAGACGTAGACGCAGCGGGGGGCCGGACTGTGCCGTAGTTGTGCCGGGCCTGGCCTGGCTGAGCAGAGGTACGTAGACGACGACGACACTCCTAACCCAAATCGCTTAGCAAGCGCGCCAAACAGTTTACACTTTGCGAATGGGCCAAAACACAAGCAGCTGCAGCCAGAGCAGCAGCAGCAAAGGCAGCAAGGCAGCAACAGCAGCAGCAGCAACAGCAGCAGCAACAACAAAAGCAGCAGCAGCAACAGCAGCAACAGCAGCACTCGCAGCAGAGCTAAGCAGCTGTGCACAAATGCCGGCACTGGCGCCATCTATCGGCAGTTGGCTGATGATAGCAGCCATTTTGTTTCGCTCTATCTCGCTCGCATGCATGGCACGCGCATAACTGCATCACGCTCCTTCCAGTCACCTGCTCACTGCGACTGCGTCGCTCTGGCAACGCCCACTCTCAGAGCGCAGCGACTGCGCGTTGCCATACGTCGTAGCTGAGCGCACTGCGACGCTCCGCCCACCAAACGAGGCGAGAAAGAGACACACAGACACTACGCAACACCTGCGCTCTCACACACACTCCCAATGAGATGTTTCCAGTGCAAGAGAGAGAGAGAGAGAGAGAGAAAGTGAGAGAGAGAGCGCAGTCAGTCCAGGCAAGGCTAGGGCACGATTTTCAAGCGCTCTTGGCGAAGCTTTTCTTCAATTTGAAAATTATTTTGAATTTGAATTGTGCGCCAAATGAGTTTAAAATATTCTCAATATTTATATTTATTTATATATGTTTAAGTTTGTTTATATTTATTTATATTGATATACATATATTGATTTATATTTATTTATATATATTTATATTTGTTTAAATTTATTTATATTTATTTTCATTTATTAGATACTTATATATATTTTGGCTTCTTGTCATTCATTTGAATTATTTTTTATTTGCTTTGATTATTTGCATTGATTTTTATTTGTTTTTATTTATTTGAATTAATTTGTATATATTCATTTTCTTTTATACTATTGTTTTGCTAACTTTTTTGCGTTGTTTATTTATAATTTTTATTAATTTTAATTCATATATTGTATTTAAAGGTTATTTAATTTCAATTAATCTCATTTAATATTACATTTATTCATGGTAATTTATTGTTCAGTTAGTTGAATTTTCAGATATACTTATTAATTATTTTTATTCATTGCTAGTAATTTGTTATTTATTGATTTTATTTCATTATTTTTGTAGTTATTCATTTTTATTCTGTTTATTATTCCTCTCATCGTCGTTTTGCCTTTTTTAATTTGTTTCTTTATTTATTTATTCCTATATTTATTTATTCTTCATTCTTTCTTTACTAATTCGAATCTTTATTCATTTCGTTATTTTGTTTTTCCATTTTTTGTATTTGTTTCTCATTTTATTTTATTATATATTTATTTTATTCACTTATTTATCCGTTATAAATCTTATTACACTCAATATGCCGCCTGCCTGACAAGTGTTGCTTAATTACATAAACAAACATCAGCTCATTATACCCTGCATAAAAAGTGTAACGATCTCTCGATTAGCATGTGACTGTTGTTGTTGTTGCTGTTGTTGTTGCCATGCTTAGCAAACACTTTGCATGCGCATTAAAATTATCTAAGCATAACTGGGGAGCGCGTTGATCAGCTGTTTATTAGCACGCTCTCTTTTATGGAGGTGCTGCCTCTCCCACTGTCGATCACTGGCGCTCACCAACACAAAGAGAACTTGTGAGTGTTGTATGCAAATTGCTGACTTGCTCTCTGTGACTTGCTCTCTCTGTTCCACTCCCTCTCCTCCTCTCTCTCTCCTTCTCACTCTTGGCTTATTATTCATTTATTTGTTTGTTTTAATTTAATGCTTTTTAGCGCGCAAAGTTGTTTTTGCTCGCTGTGTGCGATTAACATAAAAATGCATCAAGGCGACTTTTACTTTCAAGGTGATCGAGTAAGCGAAGACAACAACAACAACACCAAGAAAAAGAAGAAGAAGAACAACAACAAAGTGCCAGTCATGGGAGCTGCCCTTTAATTAAAAAACGTAGAGCGGAGCACAGCAGGACGCAGCAGTCTCGGGCAGGTGCCGAGTCCTTTTTCCCCCCGTTCGAGCTATCAATAAACTATTTAGGGGTCCTTCTGCTGATGCTTATCGCTAAGGTGAGCTGCCGTAACCGACAATGGGATCGCCTCGGCCGTCTTCAGGTCTCGGGGATCCGTTACATTTTCAATTTGGTCGCGTTACATGCTAATGACACGCTGCCAACTGCGCTGCCGACGTCGTGAACTTGACCGTGGCTATCAGCGTTGAGAGATCTCTTACTCTATCTCTCCCTCCTCCTCTCTCCCTTTCTATCTCTTTGTCAGCTTTTGCACTGGTCGCAGACGGGCAATTTTCGGAGTGCTCTAAGCGTGGACTCGTCCATTAATAATGCTGCCCGTCGCGACGGGGCAACAACAACAGCAGCAGCAGTTGCGCTCCAGTGAACCTGCGAGGAGGAGGCCCACTGCATTTTCGGGCTTTAGTTCACGCTCCGATCCGGTTATGATACGCTCGAGAAGACCCTCTGCTGCTGCTCAGCGCAGCGTGCCGTGCATTCCATTGCAAGTGCCCAGCTAATGGATAGAGCTGTAGAGCTGTAGAAGACTGACTGAAGAATGGAGGATGGAGAATGGGGCAGCGAGACCGGGAGAATGCGATAAGCAAAGTTGTCCAATTAGAAATGCGATTTGTGCTAATCCCCGAGACATGCGAACAGTTTCCCAACTGCTTGGCGAAAGTCACCCAGATAAGCTCGACAGCTACAGCTTCAGCTCCCTCTCCGGCTCCAGTTCTAGTTCCAACTGATTCTCTAATAAATTCCAGTCAGAGTCGCTGTTCCAGCTGCTCTTCTCGGAATGAACGGCGCGGATCATCACTCAAACACGAACTCAACTGTCAACTCTAACAGTTCCAGACGTGACTGTGAATGTGACTTTGTATGTATCTGTATGTGTGTGTGTATGTGTGTGTGTGTATGTGGTTGCCTGCCAAAATATGTTGGTAACTTCAAACGCACCCACAGCAGCAACAGCAACAGCAACAGCAGCAACCTAACCCTACCAGTTCACATTATAATCCAGCAGACATGTGTGAATTCGCGGCATTATCTTCAAGCCGAGATCTGTTTCAGCCCCACAACAAAAGATCGCTCTTCATTCAGTTGCTCTGTGGCAAATGTTCCCACAGTCGATCAACATAAAATGAGATATGATGAGATATTTGACAGTTACGTGATTTCTTTCTCGGTTCGCTTCAGCTTTGCCTTTTATTTCATGTATTTTATTTATAATGCAATTTGCTGCTGCACCAACAACAACACTAACAACAACAACACAAACAAGTCCGTAACAAACTCCAAATCCGTCATACTCCACGCCGCCAGATGGCGCTGCCTTAGTGAAGCCACAAACCCCCCAAAAAGAGAAGAATGTTCCATGTTTAAGGACATGCGTGCTGGAGCTCCAACAGAATGTGAGCATAGTCGAGCAGCTCAATAGAGTTTCTCTGCCACACTCAGTGGCCATCGGCAACTCTGCGGGGGCAGACGTTACGATGCGATTGGCGCAGGGCAACGGAAGGGTGATATATGTTTTATTTTAAGGATGTCTTTGAAATGAAAATAAATTAAATGAATAAACAATGAATTGTTAGAATTTATTTACAATAAGATTAGATGAGATTTTTTTATATTTTACAGAAATCAATTTATTTATATTGTATGTATATGGTATATACAAGTATATCGTATGTAGAATATTAAATATCCATAGATAAGATTGCTATACTATCATTTACATTCGGGATGACACAATATTTATTAAATATTTTTAATTTGTTGTCTTCATTTATATTGCATTTATTGAAGATATTTCTATATTCTACAGATTTTAAACCATAATTATAATATATAAAATTTATGTGCTACATTGCTATATCTTTTATTTGTGGGATCTTCCTTAAATGAAAATACAACCAGAGAGGTTTTATTCCGAAGGTTTTATACCCTAGCAAGTTCTTATTTCTTAGTTCACTACTTATTTATAATGGTGCACAATTATATATTCTATTTCAACTTTAATATCTTGAATCGCTGGACATACACAATGTACATATGTATAAAAATGCGAATTTCCACCGATTGTTCTAATGTCAGATATATGTTATGATATTCCAATTTTGAAATGAAATTGTATGATATATGTCCTCTGCAAAGGTATAATAAATGGTTTGCCTTCAAAATAAATTTAGTAAATCTATTTCTATAATTTTTCAGGGTTACCCCAAAACATCCATATCTCATATTGCCATATGGTTTATTTTGTGGCTTCAACTTAAATTAAAATAAAAATTATATTAAATTTTCTCCATTAACATATATGTATATATATTACAGACCTTAAAACATATACAAACAAGTACAACATCAAATATCCATATTGTTATATATTTGATATGCTGTGCAGCTATAATAATTAAAAAAACATTAAATAATAACAAAATTAATAATAATTTTATTGGCATTAATATTAAATTTGGTAAAGTTATTATAGTCTGCAAATCGCATATTGTCCATCTATACATCCCTTACAAATTCTGAAAATCGCAGCTTAAAGTTATCTAAAATGATATTTTCTCCCTTCCATAAATTCTTTAATTTCTCACGACAGACCACAAGAAATTAGCATAATGTTTTCAAAAGGAATAAACTAAACTAACGGTGGAGAACACGACGTAGACGCAACATTTCCACAATTTTGCGTTAATTTTCTAAATATTTTCCAAAATTCTGAAATTGTGTTTGCGACCAAGATGACGATGACGGGGCGTCAATGCCGCGGGGCAGCCACGAAAGTTGCCACGTTCCAGCGAGGCAACTTTTCCCTCAGCTCCACAAAGCGAACGATGAAGTTGAATTTTATAATTTAAAATTATGAACTAAAATAATTTAATTTCTGTGCTGGCACGCAGAGAGCGATGACGATGTTGCCGCAGGCGAAATCAGTTGGGGGAGTGGGCGGGGCAGGGAAGGGGGCGTGGGCAGTCAGGAAACTCAGTGCATTATACGCAAAAGTTAGTTACACTGCACAACAAAAGCGCGTCGACTTAATAAATATGCATGAACATTGTGTGCACAAAAGAATGCAGTGCCCCTCCCTCTCTCCCATCCTCCTCCTTCTTCCCCTGGGACTGAGGCTGCATCCATTTGACATCGCGTGCCGGCAAACGATTTTCCCGCCGCATTGGCCAATTCTGAAGGCACCTGCTGGCACCTGCTGCTGCTGCTACTGCTACTGCTGCTGCCCCTGCTACAGATAATAACAATAATTAAAGCGTGCAGCGACAAAGCAAATCTCAGATGCGAGTGTCATGCAACAACAATCAAAGAAGAATCCATTTTGGACGACGACGCCCCACTTCCACTTCCGGCCACCATTATCACATGTGTGACAAAGCGTGATGACTGCCCGTGTAGCTGCCCAGCCGGAGAGACTTTCGCCCGGAGATTGAGCATTGGGCACAGGCTTGTGCATTCGGAATGGGTCTGGCACTGGGCCTGGGTCTGGCTCTGGCTCTGGCTGGGCCTGTGCTGACATTCGATTGTTATTCTTCAGGTCGGACTGCATCTGTTGTGCTTCCCATTGCGTGTAGTTCATTATGTGTTGTTGTAAATGCTGCACTGAAAGAAACGGGCGGCAGAAACTGGCAACTTTTTTATTTATTTGTCAATTTATGTATTAATTTCGTTATTGATTGAATATGCCTAAATAAAAATATACTTATTTGTATTTTTTTATTTATATATTTATTAGTTTATTTAATTATTCAATTGTCTATTTATGTATTTATTTACTTATTTATTGATTAAATATGTTTAATAAATGTATTTATTGACTTTTGTATATACCAATCTATGCATATATTTATTTAGTTAGTTTTTTGATATAAATTAGTTTTTTTTATTGATTAATATATCTATTCATATAGTTAATTTTATGTTTATATATTACTTTAATGATTTATCTATTTTTTATATATTTATTCATTTATTTAATTATTTATGCAATAAATAATTTGTTTATTGATATTGATTTATAATTTATTTATTCATTTATTTATATTTTATCGTTTTGTCTTTTAATTTATTTATTGATTTATTTTTTTTATTTTGATTTTTAATAATTCTTTATTTATTAAAACTAAGAAAAAGCGGCTGAACTTAATACTGAAGTAAATTAATATTTTTAATTCTTTATTAATCATTTTTGAGTCAAATTAAAAATTAAAAAAAAAAATAATAAATATTAATTTTAAGTAAGTTTATGATTCACTTATATAAATAACATATATTTTTAATTTAAAATTGATTTCAATTATATTTTGAAGTTGAAACTTTGAAAATTCTGTAAAGTCAAATGAAATATAAAATATTTTTTATTTCCCTTCTCACATATCAAAAAAACGTTAGTAATGTGAATAACCATATGAAATCTTTCTTATTTACTATAAAGTTCCAAAAGTAAATCGTAAAAAATCACAAAAGATGCTGAGAATCAAGGACTTCTTCAACCGCATTACGATGTTCTGGGACAATCCGCCCCTGATCGTGCCTGGTGGGTCCAAGTGCGCCATTTGCTGTGATACGGCAAGCGAGGAGCAGCTCGATCTTCTGCCCTGTGGACACCAGTTCCACAAGGACTGCATTGTACGCTGGCTGAACTGCAGCAATGTCTGCCCGCTCTGCCGACACCAGGTACATGTGAAGCCCACCTACTACGCCTCCTCCACCCTGGACAATGATACGACGATTGCTTATGCATCTGGACTTGAGAACAGCCCGGCTAGGAACTGGCCACGCCCACGCCCACCGGTTGCCACGTATGTGGAACGAGAGAGACTTAATCAGACACTCTAGAAACAATCGCTGCAGTATTTATATTTAGTATTTTTAGTATTCTTCATTCTGTTTCTTGTTAAAAGTTACTGTTGAATATCGCTCAGTGTACGTGCAGCGTGTTTATTTTGTACTTGATATGGCCAACAGCAACAAAAGTAACAACCAGAGAACAACAACAGCAACTCGGACAACATCCGCAGTCGTGGTCGCAGTCGGCTTCAGCGTCAGCGTCGCTGCCGCACTTGTCTGGCAACCATTGCAAATTTCTACATGGTCGCTCAACTGAAAATCTCAGTTGCAGTTTAATTTTTATTTTTTCGTTGCCTCCATTGTTCTTGTTGTTGTAAATTACAATTTCCCGTTGGTTAAGTTTTCGGTCTCTTTTTTTGTATTTTTTGGTTATTTATTATTTTAATTATTTTATTTTAATTACACATCTTGTAATCAATGCAAAGCCCCCAAGGCATACAAATTATACGGATGAAGTGATAAATGTGATATATGATATGCGAGGGAGCTCATTAAAATGTCGAGAGTTAATCGAGGAGAATACAGACAACTACAATAAACACTAGCGCCTCGTTGCACATACATGTTAATTGCCAATTACTAATTAATAAATATTTTATTTAATTGTGATGCATAAAAAACCTATAAGGAATGTAAATTTGATATTAACAATTCATTTATTCAGAGTAGGGTCTGGTATTATTATTACTATTACTATAACACTGTAATATGTTATTTATTATGATTATATTTCATAGTTCTTCGATCTATATAATTTACTAATTATATTAATTGTCCAAAGTCACTAAAAGTTAAGCATCCATTTGAATTCTTAAAATAATGTAAATATTATATTAGAAATTCATTTATTCAGAGTATGAGACATTTGTGCAATAATGATGACTTTATAATGTTTATAATATGTTAACTATTTAATTTTTTTTTACTATATCACTGTTCATCATTTACTAACTATATAATCAGTTCTTAACAATATGGATTATGAAAATAATGTAAATTTGATATTATCAGTTCATTTATTCAGAGTATGTGGAATCATGATGACTCTGTAGTAGATTAAGTTTGTAATATTGTATTTGTAAATAAATGACATACACTTTAAATAGCATAAGTTCACTACGCATGCTTAGTAATAAGATGTAAATAACATTAGCAAAAAAGCATAGCCTGTATGTTATTAACAACATAAGACAATAATCGTAACATATGAATCGAACACAAGAGATGTCAATAAATAAAAGCATTTAAATGAGCAACTGCAAAGAAATCAAGACATGCGTTTTAAACTATCGGTTCCCAAAACTCTATGCCAGTAACATAATATCATAACTATATATAACTATATAATCATTCGTTCTTTATTAATATTTGTAATTTCATTACTACATAATATGTCTCTAGCTCCATATGGATTATTAAAAGAATGTAAATCTGATATTAACAATTCATTTATTCGGATTATGGAAGATTATTGTGACACTATATCACTGTTAACTATATAATCTTCCATTCTACATCACTAATCATCATTCACTAACTATAACATCTGTCCTTAGTCCACAATGAAGTGAGGAATCCCCGTTGTATCGCAGTGACTGTAAATAGTATGTGAATATTCAAATACCACAACAAATCGTCTGGCTTTCCGTTGTCCCCAATTTGTGGTGGTCAAGAAAAGCCCCTTGGCCCTTAAATCAAATTACCAGTAAACAATGAAATTTCCTGTAGTGAGGTCACTCGGGTCTAAGGAATGCAAATTCCTTTGGCCAAGGCAAGGAGCGAGTGAATATCTTGAGGAACAGACGGAAGTTTGATTTGCTAATGAAGCGAAAGGATGTCCTGACTGCAAAGTTGTTCAGGCTTTTAACCAGCCCCAAATATATTGGCCAGAAAATCACATTTGATTTGTGGCCTGTCGTCGTTCTATTCCTTCTGTCCTGGCATGGCATGGAATGTTTAGCATGCCGGGCACGTTTAGGATATCGCCAAGCGATGTAAGGTGTCTTTTGTTTGTCTTCCTCGTTGCTGACTTGTTGCACGTTGTTGCCTCAAGAGTGTCACACGACACTCAACATGTCCCCGGGAGGCATGTGATGTTTAAATTAAATTCGGGCAGCAATTGCGGATGACTCCGCTAATGGATGTGGTTATAGACACCCCTTATGATAATCAACAGTTTTCATTTTGCAACGACTCCGTCTGCCATTTCATTTGCATTGCCAGCTCATAACTTTTACACCCTCCCATCCCAGACTCTTCTAGGTATATTTACTCAACCATTTGACTCAATAATAAGCGCGATTGTTTATATGATGCTGCACCCCCTGCACCTCCTCCTGCCACTGCCCCTGCCTCTGCCACGCCTTGAATGCTTTTTATTAAATTGCAGAAGCGGCTGGCAAATTTATTGCAATTTTTTTACCGTGTTCCTCCAACGTCTTTGACGCTAACCTTCAAGCGTTACCATCGCCATTAGCCAAAAGCACCGCAACACCCACTTGCCGTGCCCCACCACGACCTCCAGCCCCTGCCCTCACTGCCCCCTCCCTGCACAGTTCTCTGTCTGCTTTTGTTTTTGAAGTAGGCAACGTTGTGAAAGTGCAAGGCGAAAAAAAATGCGAGAAATAACATGGGGAACTTAAGTAAACATTAATTTACATAACTTCTGTGCAAATGACGACAACGGACGACGGTTCGCTCGCTCTCAAGAGCCGGAGGGAGGCACAAACCCGTATATAGTCTGAGTGTAGGTGTGTGTGTGTGTGTGTGTGTGTGTGTGGCGGGCGAAGCCAAAGCCGGATCTGAGTCCGGACGCGGGCGTCAGCGCTCTTGTAGCCCGGCGTTATTAAAAAATTTAAAGCATGTTTTGTGGCAGAGCGAAGAAGAGGGACGAGGGGCAGGAGCCCCAGAGAAACACGGGCAATATGGCTCTGCTTAGTTGTCACCGCCCCAATGTGTGCCAGTGTGTGTGTGTGTGTGTGATCGAGGGCGCACATAGCCAAGCAACGGTTCTTTTTCATATCCTTGTAGCAGCAACCGGCGATTGTGTCGGAGAAGTGCCAGCGTCTGTTTTCAATGTTGCCAGCGTCATTTCCTTTTGTAGCCACTTCCATGTGGCAATGGGAAAAACAAGAAGCGAGAGAGAGATGGAAAGAGAAGGAGCGAGAAGCACAACTTGACTTGGAGGCAGCCAAACTGACTGCGCGAATGCGCTACACAGCTGAAGGATCTTAAAGTGGAAGTAAAGAAATGTGTAGGATTAAATAGAAAATATATACATACATATATAACTATAAATATTATAAATAAAAACCAATTTAATATGTTTAAAATATATAGAATTGCTCCAGTTATATTAATACTTTAAATAATCTAAAGATAAAATTGAATTCACTTCAAGCCAAAGCAGTATTAAAAGAGTTCTATATTTCCTTTCCATCAACTGCCATCAATACCCACATCTGTCTATTATTTAGCACTGATTCATTATTGATATCATATGCTATCATATCATATTCTAATCCAAATTCATAACAATGCAAAGACAGCTCATCCTGCTGGCGCTACACAAGGAATTAATCAAGCGAGCTACAATGACAGCGCATATTATTTTCTTCTTCATGTCATTACCAGAGAGCGCCAAGCGGCACAACCCCCTCCAGTTCTACTTCCCCATTCCCCCTCCTTCCCCCTGCCAGTTGTGGCGCCACACCCTTGCGACGCTGCGCAGCTTAGCGAAATTGTTTGCGAAAATACAACACAATATTCAAGAATAATGATGACATTGTTGACTTCAGTACCCCATAAAAAAAACAGAAGACCAGAACGGAAAAAAGAAAAAGAAACCCCATATAACCACAAGGACATCTTCCGCAGGATTAAACGCCCTAAACGCCCCGCTTTAGACACTGCAACGCCCTCCGACAAAGCGAGATAGAAAGAGTCAAGTCTGAGCGCGAACGAGACCGAGAGTGAGGGAAAAAAACCAAACACGATTACCATATTCTATGATATGCGGATATAGCCGGAACGCCTTAGACGTGGCCCGCTTGGCAAACAAACTTGCGAAATAGAAATTAAAATGAATTGAAGTTATGGCATTAGACAGTTTTCGGAATTATCACGTGACATGCAGGCGCACAACTTGCCCCAGCAGATCGAAATTTGCATTTAGAATATGCTGCATACTTTCGAGAGTGTGTATCCCAGAGGAAACTTGACAGAAACAGTCTGGAATTAGTGAATTAAATGATACATTAAAGAATTGGGAGTATAATTAGTCTGGGAAACATTCAAATATGTTATTGCCGGAGTCAATTTATTGGTCATTTTTGCGCTGATCAGGAATATATATAAATTTAATTAAAAATATACCAAGCCTCATGAATTGGGAGCATTAAATGTCTGGGAGACATATGAAAAAGTTTTTCTTGGAAATTTATCTTTATCTTATATATGTAGCTCAACAAATTGTGAATATAATGAGTCTAAGAAATATTTGAATTTGTTATATCCTAAGTAAAATCGGTGGTGAGCTCGATGCTGATCGGGAATATATAGGGCTTAACAAATATATATAAAAAAAATATATATAAATAAAAATAAATATAAAAAGGTTGAAAGTCGAAAGACAATTAGTCATTTTCCAAGCATAAGTGATAAGCTTGATGCTGATCAGAAATATATATAGACTAAGGAAAATGTATCTCAAAAATATAATGAATCTAGGAACATATAAATTTTATGTTTCCTAAGTCAAATTGACGGTAAACTTATGCTGATTGGGAATATATGATAAAGAATATATGTATATATGTATATTTCTTAAAGAGTATATAAAAAGATTCAGGAATTGGAAATTAGAAATTGGAAAGATTCAGGAATTGGGATCATAAGGAGTTTGGTAGACAATTAAATATGTTATTGCCTAAGCCAAATCGATGATAAGCTTGATGATGTTCAAGAATATATAGCTTAAAGAGAATAAATGGTATTGAATTTATGAATTGAATCCATAAAGGGTCCGTGAGATAATTAAATCATTCCCTTACCAAATCGGAGGTTAGCTTAAGCTAATCAGGAATCTATATAGGTTAAAGAGTATGTTTTTAGAGGGTGTCTTGTGATCAACTAGGATTTATTTTGCAGCCTTGCTAATGAGATAATTTAAGTTTCCATATATGTTTTATCTTAACATTAGGAGTAGGAGTTGGAATTTGCATGGCAATTGGATGAGTACTATGTGCTAAGCTAAATCTAAACTAATCTCAGCTGAGTTCTTTCTCTTCCTCTGTTTCTTTCTCTCTCTACCAGCTGAGCTCTTCGGGCAGTCCGCCCGGATACTCGCCCGTCAGGCAGGCAGTGCAGTAGCCCGCCTTGATGGGATTCACGTGAGTCTTGTTCATCTGCACTGCCTTCACGAGGCCCTCCACACTGAGATAGGTCAGGCTGTCCGCTCCTACATGGTCGGCCAGCTGTTGGGCATTCATCTTGTTCGCCACGAGCTCCTCTCGCGTGGGTATGTTGATGCCCATGTAGCAGGGATACTGCAGCGGCGGACTGGCAATGCGTATGTGCACCTCAGTGGCTCCAGCATCGCGCAGCAGCTTGATAATGGGACCAATGGTGTTGCCACGCACTATGGAATCATCGATGAGCACAATCCGTTTGCCCTCCACATTCTGCGCCAGTGCGCCGAACTTCTTGGCCACGCCCAGCTGGCGCAAACGATTCGATGGCTGAATGAATGTGCGTCCCACATAGCGATTCTTGCACAGCACCTCGCCAAAGGGCAGACCCGACTCTCGGGCATAGCCATGTGCCGCTGCAGTGCCTGACTCCGGCACGGAGCTCACCAGATCCGCGTCCAGCGGAGATTCACGTGCCAACTGGCGACCACACTGCAGCCTGGCTGAGTAGACCATCTGACCCTCGAACATGGAATCGCTGCGTGCAAAGTAGACGTACTCAAAGATGCAGAAGGCCATGCGCTTGTAGTCTGGACGCTCGACAATGTCCACGGTGCGGTAGCCATTGCGGGATAGCTCGATGATCTCTCCAGGCTCCACCTCGCGCACATACCGCGCTCCGATGGAAAGGAAGCCACAGCTCTCGCTGCTCACTACCCAACCCTCTGCAAGCTGATCCTCAATATTCGCATGTCCCGCATCGAAGGGCACGATCTTGCCCAGACACAACGGCCGATTGCCATATGAATCTCGCACTGCGTAGATCTTGTCCTTGTGCATCACGACCAGGGAGTACGAGAGCGGAGCCAGCGTCATGAAGTGACGTATGCGTGCCGGCCAATTGGGTCCATCGTGTTCGGAGACATCCTCGGGAGCACAGCACAGTGACTGTGCGATCAGTTCACTGTCACTGTGTGTGGACAAGCCGACGCCACGTTCCAGCACCTCACGGCGCAGTGACTCGCAGTTCACGAGCTCCCCGTTGTGGGCAATGGCCAGGGCACCATGTGCCGTGTGCACCACAAAGGGCTGGCAGTTGACCACCTCGGAGGCAGCCGCTGTGGAGTAGCGTGTGTGCCCGATGCCCAGGTTGCCCTTGAGCTTGCGTATGGCCTCGTCATTGAAGATATTGTTGATCATGCCCATTCCTTTGTGCACGCTGAAGTTCTTCGAGCTCTTGCCCAGACTGGTCACAATGCCCGCCGACTCCTGGCCACGATGCTGCAGCGCCACCAGGCCCAGGCAGATCATCTGGGCAATGTCCAGCTGCAAGGGAATACAACGAGATGAAACTGCATTAATATTTATAGCTCAAGCTAGAGATGGAGAGAGTAGAACACGTTTCGGCAATCCGATCTCATGGCAACAGTCACTCTCAGCTGACAAACTGACGATTGATAATGGGTTGATCCCGTGATGTGTGCATATTCTCCTGTTATTTTCCATTTCATTACAAACATACAGCAACAACAACAACACACACTCGCTCACACTCACACACACACAAGATAACAGCGACGACATTAATACTGTAACTAATTATGGGCGATTACAACCGCAACTCGGGTTTGAGCTGCGATTCCATTGACGTCATAGCTCCGCGTTGGCCATAGCCCCACAATGGGGCGAGGGACGCGGGGCACTGTCAGTTGATTAATGACCTAGTTGCGCCCAGTCGCCTCAGTCTGCATCAGCTGCAATCAGCCGATGAGCTCGTTGAGCAAAGCGTTTACCTTAGCGAACTGACGAACTGATTAGAGCGAAATGTGTGGGGTATATGTAAGTACGAGCAGGGAATGTTGCGTGCTCGAAAACAAACAAACATGTTTGCAAATTAATCAGTAAACAATTCCAAAATAACAAAATTGGGCAATTCATATTTTAAATACTTTTCTATAAGTAAATAGGTAAATTAAATAGCGGAAACTGTTCGAAACTTCTTGAATTGCATGCAAATTATATTGTTTCTCTTTATAATTCTGAGCAGTCCTTTGCAATTAATTAAGCCTCGTTTGAAACTAGAAGAATGCTGCAGTCAGACACGCCGAACAGTAATATACCCTTCCACCAATTTCGAAAGACCTTTTTATGTGTTAACTTAAATAACTTCTGTGTTAATTATCCGATATAATTTAATAATGAATACAGTATTGATATATAAATTGTTTGCAGCATCAAGTTTTGTTTTGAATGTATTTCTTAATAATTACAATCTGATTCACGTGGTTGATAGGCGTGTTATCCCAAATTTGAAATAAACTTAATCTGCGTACAGACTTTAGAATACTTCATGCCAATTTTGGTGTCTCTAGCGTTAATGATAGCTGAAATCTAGACCAACAGAAACACACAGATAGACAATCGTTCGCACAGACAGACAGGCAGAAAGACGGACAGACAGTCCGACAGACGGACAGCGACAGACATGCGGACATTGTTTAATAGACACGGTTAGTGATCGTTATTTCGTTCTTCCTCGTTTTTCCTTTTACATACATTTGCACAAAGTCCCTGTTTTGACCATTTTCTATGTTCGAAGGGTATATAAAATAATCTAATATGCACTCCCATTACATTCACAAATCTATGTTTCACATTACTACAAAATATTATATTAAATTATTTATTAAATAAAATTAAATTAATTAATATTTGATTTAAATTAATATTTAATTGAGTTTAAAATCTGCTCATTAAACTCACAGATCCTTTTTCACATCCTTTCAATATAAAATGTCACTTATATCTTCTCTAACATCCTGCCATATCACCCCTGGCTGCCTAGAAATCGATCGCACGTTTTATTCGAAACTCCCCACAGCAACTCACCTGTGTTGGATAGTCGCCACAGGCAATGGCGCCGAACACACCACACTCGCATGTCATGCCTGTGACATCTTCGCCCTTCGGCTGCACCGATTTGTAGATCTTGTCCGGAAATATTTTCTTCGTCGCGACTGTTCCCGTATTCCTGCTGCAGCACGCTTCCATTTGTTCTATTAAAAGTGTTATTTTAATTATAAATTGTTTTATTATTCATATTTTAATACAATACGAAGTCAATTTTCCTGTTTCTCATTCTTTTCTTACCACAAATTGCTTCACATTCACTTTGCGCCATTTTCACACGATATTGCTCTATATATTGTCTATATATTGTATGATCTATACTATGCTCTGGTTTTGTGGCTTCGTTCACTGCCCCCGAAATTGTTGATTGCACTTCGCACAAGTGTATGCAAGTTGAGACACGTTCAGACACGTTGCCACGAGATCAGCGGAATCAGTTTCAATTTCAGTTCCAGTTCCAGTTCTCTGCTTTCACGACTGCATTGATTGAATGCCAGGCGATTTATGAGTGTTCGAGTTACAAGCGCGGCTAATTAAAGCTTCAAAAATCTGACAACACGATCAGCCCAGTATACATATACAAATATAGGTATATAGTACACATAATCGTCAGCTCTCACACATAAATAGCAGATGCTGATAATCGATTCGATTGCATTTGAAGCCGATGTGCGCGGAAGGTTCCACATACCCCAACCGCAGCAGCAGCACCAGATAATTCGATACGTTTTTCAGCAGCATCAGCAAACAACAACAACATCAATCACAGCAACAACGTCATTGAAAACAACAGCAACAACTATAATAATAATAAACAAATTGCTGGACCTACAACGATCACGTTTCTATTGATAATGTGCCGAAAAATTCCGAAATTCGGTCAGTGTCCCCCGGATTTGCGCAGATAACGATCGACTCGAGAGATTCTGAGTAGACCGGGACATAAAGTTGAGGTATGTAAACATAGAAACATATGTTTGTTTAGAGATTTCCATTCTAGCATAGTTCCATCTCTCTTTGGCCTTATCACAATTGGAAAATGCGTTCATTGACGCATTCCAGTTAGACGCAACGATTTGCGTAAACAATCACAGTCGATTAAACATTGTTTTTCTTCGGCCTTTTAAATGGGATGCATTATCACTGCAGATTCCATAGACCCCCCAGTGAAGTCTACGCGACCAGATCGATAAGTCGTCAGAGCTGAATGTTGTCTCAGCATTATTTCTCTGCCCCAATCAAGACGATTACGAGCCGATGCGAAAGTTGTAAACAAAAACAAACGAAATACGTGCAAGAGATAACGATTATTGTATACTCTAGGAATAAGTTGAAGATATTGGTATAATATAAGTATATATATAATAAGTTAAAGATATAGGAAGTAATCTACGTTCTTTAAATTAAAATCATTCTTAACATTTCGCAAGTAATGATCGAAGATCATCGACCATGATCAAACAGTAATACAATTGTTATTTCTATTAATTCATGTTAATGTATTGTAAGGGTATCAATCTTTGAAAACATATCTGCACCTATCAACAACCGATAATCCCTGATTCTCTCTCTCCTACAACACTAATCTTCAGTCTCATTTCTACTCAGCAAGCTTTCAAAGCTTTCGTCGCTGTGCAAATTCGAAACCATTTATCACCAATTAAAGGTTTCCTATACCGTCTATAATTAGCACGCGTGTTTACATCGGGATGCCTACAAACAAGTTGTTTATAAAGTGTATCACTAAGGTGCTCGGCAACTTGCCAGTGTGCCAGACAGATCGGGCTGATCGTGCGATCGTATAGCTGATTTTCAGCTGATGCAATACAGGCGACTGCAGCCATAAGTGACTGATGCCGAGGCTGTCGATCGGCAGTTCTGATAGAGCCCTATAAAAATAGCCATATATAATGCCATATTATGACTAGTATGTTCACGTACTAGACGTATAACAGTTGTCTTTATAGTCAGACTAGGCCAGACATTGCATAAGGTCAGCTGCCGTTGAGGGGACTGCTTTTTGGGCTACTGACTGTGTGCATCTTATTATGGAGAGCTATTTGAAGTACGCATTACCTTCTTCTATTATCGGAGACAAACAGAGATGCCAATAAACAACAACAACAACAACAACATCAGCAGCAACAACAGCAACAAAGCGCTAAGTTAGCAAACAAACAGAGATAATGAGATGCCGCATAATGTGGAAATGAAAATGAACATCGAGGAGCGGACATTGAGAAGTGACCGGTGGCAAGTAACGGCATGGCGGGAGGGGCAAGAAAAATGACCAACCGAAAATAGGAATGGAAGGGGAAGAGGGGAAGAATACCCCTGCAAATGTGTAACCACTTGAATTTCATTTGGCGAAAAGCTTTATCGAAAATTATGCGAGCGCTGGTGACTTTTGGCAAGTGGCAGCGCCGCGGGTGACGAAGGAAGGTGGGGGGAGGAGGCACAACTGGCAATCTACAACGAACTCCCAACTAACTGCTAAGCAGCCTGATAAAAATCCAGCACACACAGCTAAGCAAACAGATAATAAAGCGCCAAATGATGCTCTGGAGCGGGAGAAAGAAATAGATAGATAGAGTGAGTGAGGAGCTGGGGCAGGAGGCGAGGGGGACTCGGGGTCGTGCGGATTTTTCGCATATGTGAACCCCCCGCGAAGTCTAGTTCTGCTCGAGGATACGCCGCTGCTGCTGTGGTCTGTGTCCGGGCCTGGGCACGGCCAGCTCATGCATAATTCAGCAGAATTCTGAATGATTATTCTTTATGGGACTGTTTATTTCTTTTGACCATTTATTTCAAGTTGTGCGATGCGCTCTCTCTGCCTGCCCCCCTCCCCTCTCTCTCTCTCTCACTCCCGTTCACTATCTCTTTTTCGTCTTCTTCTTTTTTGTTCTTTTCATTATTTTTATACAGTTTCCAGTTGCTTGCGCTCGAAATGATTCCGAGTCGACGGTGACGCAAAAATCATCATCAAATGGTCCAGCCGTGTCCAGGGGCCAGTCGAGGCGGCACTTGCCATGTGCTGCTGCCATGTGCGTTGTCTATTGAACCAAAAACTTCGGACATTCGACCAACCACACATGACTGGCCCGCCCCCCCCCCTGCAAGCCACCACCACCAGCCCTTTCCTCATCACACTAGATAGAAACCAATCCGCATCCCTTTGTGGAAAGTGGCAACGCATCATTTGATTTTATTTTATGTGCTCAAAGTGGCCAACAGAAAAAGAATGAAAAAAAAGAAGTAAATAAAAAAATAAAAAATAAATTTTATTTGTTTTCCTCTGTCCGCAATTGAATAAAATGTTCCTCTAATGTAAGTCGAAAAGGGCACTTTTCTATATTGTTTTAGCGCAGATGGAAGAAGTTTCCGTTTCGATTTTGGCATGAAAATAACTTCATTATGGCAAAAGGGGAGACTGCTCAGTTTTAGTATCAGTTAAAGTACTGTGGGAATAACAATTGAAATAATTATATTTGATTTGATACCAAACAACATGAATATTTAGTAGTTTAACTGAAATTGGGGCAATAAAATATACAAAGAGTTAAATTTAATGTAAACTATATAATACTACGTTTAATTTGTGCATTGTACTTTCTCTTTCTTTGCAAATCATTCAAAGTAGAGCCGTTAAAACATCGATAGTGGCCTCCAATCGATATTTTCTGATGTCGATAGTGTGCGCCAGCGATAATACCGATTTATTGACTGAAAATTTAATATATACGAAATAATATATAAAAATGTAAATGTAAATATGTATCTTTGCATGGTTAATATACATATCATATTATAAAATACATACTGTAAGTGAATGTTAACAATAACCTGTATTTAATGGCAACCCAATTATCCCTAAATAAAAGCAGAGCATAATGTTTGACACCCTTAACTAGTAAGTTGTGCAGAAACATTAATGTGTGCGAAGGTTTTTATATGACGCTTCAATTTAAAACAATGTAACATCGATGTTTCGCAACTCTATCCTTAATCCAGCGCGATAAATTGGATGCAATTTCAAATGAATTATATTTCCACGTTCATTTTATTGAGCAACCCTTTATGATGTAATATTCAAATTATCAGAAACTTCCATCGCTAATTTTTTGTCTACAGGAGTTTAAATTAGACCAGCAAACATGTGTATTAAATTTACCATTCAAAATAGTGCTGGCTTTATCCGATATTAACGAAAGTAGAAAAACAAAAGAATCAAAAGTTCTTTCCGCTCGCCTCCATCGATATTATCAATGCCATCAACGATAGTTTTACAGCTCTAATTCAAAGTAAACTATCGATAAATAAAATATATAAGTATCGTTGGTTCAAACGAGCATTGAGGATGGTATACTATTAAACTGTTACTATCCCATTCCTACACTTCTCATTAGAAATGGCTCAATCAGCAAAGACACTAAGGAAGTTAAGGGTCCCCACTTCAGTTATTTTTCTACTTCCCTCTCCCATCTCTCTGGCCAACTTTAATTACAGTCGGGAATCAAATATAGCATAGTATATCCCTCAGATCCAATCAATGTGAATTTCAATTAAAACTAATTGAAAGCGCCAAGAACTTTGCCTGCGCTAAGCAAACAACTGAAGAACTTTGATGGGGCACCCCATCAATATTGAAGGGGCATCATCTTGAATCTGCCTCCCTCCCTGCATCCCTTCCTGCCCCCTGACTGACTGTCTGTCTGTTGTCCTTATCCGCAGCAGGACAGTTCGTTTGGTAACGTTTTTAATTCGTTTACGTTTATTATTTATTCCGCGGCTGAGAAGACAAAAACCATCGAGTTTCACGATTTCTTCTTCTTCTCCGGGTCCGGCAATCGTTTGCCTAAATTGCTGCCCACTGTTTGTTGTTGTTGTTTCTGTTTTCGTATTTGTCTTTGGCATTTCTTTATATACCATTTGCATATACACACTATATAGTATTCTATATAGAGAACTCGTCGCTCAAAATTTTCATTTATTTTTGTTTTTTTCCTTCTCTTCTTTGCTGAGAGATTTGCATAACGAAGCAGAGACGAGCCAGAGACAGCCAGAGGGGAGCAGAGACAGCCAGAGGGGTCCGCCTACCTACTACCCCGCCCACTGTCGCCCAGTGGGCGTGTGTCCTGCTATGGCAACTTTTAAGCTATCTTCAAAAATGAATTTACTTTGCCCACTCGCCTTTGTCTGCCAGTGCCCTGCCACGCCCTCAGCGCCCACACGGCAAGCTCTAATTAATTTTCCAATACTGTTGAATGTCCCACAAAGCCAAACAGATCCATATCTGTCCCGGCAACTTTAAGATATAGCCCCGAAATTCATGTTAAAGCGCCACCGTGCATAGGTAATGAGAGGCCCCTCAAGATCGCTTCCCGATTCTGATTGATGTGTGTCAATGCTAGAGAACGTGCCGTGCCCCCTTCCCCAGGTGCCTCAGTCCCAGCTGCTGAAACCTTTCTAAAGCTGAACCCAACTACAAGCGCGTAAAATCTAAATGGCTTTCAATTTGTGGCACATTAAGCGACTGGTAATTGATATACAAACAGAGAGACAGAAAGACAGAGAGAGGGAAAGGGAAGCTGAGGCTGGGAAAGGGGGGAGAGTTAGAGACACCCAGTGAAACTCGTCGCGCCGGCGAGTTAATTAAAATTTCAGAAACGTAAATTGAATTACCAACACAAATTGTAAGCGACTCCAGAGTCGTCTTGCCTCGCCACCAAATGCTCCAGTTACGCGTGAGAATTTCCAGCCATTCTCCTGACTGCCTCTTGACTGTGCATAAAATTTCAATTCCGAAACCGAAACTGAACTCGAATCGGATTCCGAATCGAAGAGGGTCGCAAACAGAGAACAGACAACAACAGGAAAGCAGCGACACATTCCCAAGGCGGCAGCCAATAATCATAAAATTTAATAAAGGTATTTCGCTTGACCGTTAACGCTAGTCAGTCACCCTCCCCCTGAACTGGAGGTACGACCAACGGACAACGGCAGCGGACAACGGCAACAGTGGGTTAATGTATGCAAAACGCATTCAAATTTTATGTATCGCCCTCAACGATCTCCGCTAGAGTCGCCATCCACCCGGCCACATACAGCAACAACATAATTCGCTCGCCTAACTCGCCTACCTTTCATGTGAGTTCATGTTCCACACTCTAGTTGTGGTGTCTGCCACAACTGCTCGACACAACTGGTGGCACTCTTAGAGTCTTGGAGTCTTGGTGAACCGGCTGGCTATCTTGCACGCTCTATTGGCTTTTCGTTCGGAGCGTATCTCTATCTGTACGGCACTTAACGGACGCGGCCTTCTCCGCATGTAAATGGCATAGTTTGAGACACTTTGGGTCAACTAATGAGGGCGATTTTAAGACTCTCCCCGTCTGGCATGAGAATGAGCTGCCAGCAGAGGCAGCAAAAGGTCTCTTGCCTTCAGTTTCTAAAGTTCTTTCACAAAAACAGAAACGGTATCTAAACGATATCTGATGTGGCTCAGGGGATCGCCAAATGGTTTCACAATATTTCAACTATTTTATTTGCACAAAATGAGAACAGTTACTTTGTTTATATTACTTTAAATTTTGAGAGAGAATGGATGGCCTACAACTGACTAGGAAAATGCACTTGTATTTTTATTGTATAAATTAATATATTATAATGGTAAATATGTTACATTATTATTAAAAAGGGGAATCTGTATTGCGATCTAAAAGATCTTTTGTACCCCTGCTGCGCATCATTACCAGTTTAATGTTCCTTATGAATTCTAAGATGTTACCTAGACTGATTGACCTTATCTCTTTAACTTCGAGAAGGTGCACTCCTAGTATTACAGTGTTGCATAACATACTTATGTGCTCTGTCATTTCACCCCTTTATTTGCGGAATCTGCATGTCACATTGCTGATAATTCTTAGTTTTCTTTGAATTCTTGGATGGTCTTTTTGCATATTCTAGGCTCTGCCTCTATCATTGAATACTCTGCCGTCACTCTTGTATGTATATTTTTGGTATATCTGCTTCCTAATTTTCCGCTCTATAATTGTGTACAAGTAGCCAACTTAGTCTAGGGTATGGTTCTTTCCTAGCATGTTGAGTTCAGTTCTGACCTCTGACACAAGTTTCGATTTGATCGATGGCCTCTATTGCTGTCTGGCTGTCTGAAAGGATTGTTATATTTTGTCTCAAGTAGATGCGACTTAAGTTTACCTCGATGCACCTTTCAACTACAAATACTTTAGCGTGAAATATGCTAAATCAAAAACTAAAAAAGCTACAGTCAAATATGCCTAACTGTTATGTATTCCTTTTAACCAACTGATCATCCACCATATAATAACTTAAGTTTATAACTTCTATGTTTAGTGTATTGCATTTTGTATTGAAATCAGTATGCCCACAGAATTTGTTTCTTATAAACCATATTTAAAAATCATTTGAAAGGTTATAATTATTGTGCATGTCAAAAACATACGTTTAATTGGACAATTCATTGTAACCTGTTTTAATAGCCTTTATACTTATAATCTTTGAGAGCTAGGCGATCAGGTCGGACATTGCGAAATCGACTTGTCTATTAATGCTGCACAAGAATCTATATATTTGGTGGGGTTTAAGAGACTATAAGTAAACAATTAACTAAAGTTATAAAACTAAATGCAAGCAAAGCCACATATTAAACTTAAACTATCTATGTGAAGGTTTAGAACTCTACGAAAAAATCTCGCATATGTTTAAAGTGTTTGCCTGCGGCTCTATTCGACTGCACTTCACAGACAATTGCACTTTATGAACCGCAAATCGCATCAATTACGCGATGAACTCAAAGCTGAGGAAGTTTTACAACTTTGCGAACAAGTCGACGCTTAAGTTTCGGGCAATAAATCAAATTTGCTTCAAGCCATAAAAACGCCACACATTAGCACAACAAAAAGGACACTCCGCCCCCTTCTTAGACACATTCCTCTCTCTCACTCTGTCTCTTAGCAAAGTGGAGTCGTAAATCTGAAAATCACTTGTCGCGCGATTCAAGTTCCCGAGCTGAGCAACTCAAGAGAGGCCGCATTAAATTTTACGCATTATTAGAAGAAGCCTCACAAAGGATAACAACGAAAAATTAGGCACATTTGCGGTTAAGCGGACAGGGATGTCAGCCAGTCAAAAAGGGAAGGGATGTTAAGGGAAGGGTCCTTCGGGGTAGGGGAGAGTTTTCGTCGTTCTCCGCATCATTCCACTTCATTGGCGGCTTTTGTAACATTTGTTTGTGACGTTAATTTATACAATTATCGTGACAAGGACCCAGAGAGAGCACGAGGAATCTGTAGACTCGCAATTGTGACTAAAGACTTAAATAAGCATTGCTACTCGGCTCGACCATTGGCCGCTTGATTACTTAGCCTGCATACGTAACTGTCTGACGTCATTTTAATGGAATTTTAATGTATTTGTTTTGCAACACACACAAACACACAGATTTCTCTCACTTGCTCTCTGCGCGGCTTTTTAAAATTTATTCTAAATTATATTCATACAAATGTTAAAAAACTTCCACGCCAGAATTTACATAGCATACAAGCTTGTGTGCAGGTGTGTGTGTAAGTGTGTGTATGTATACTTTGCAGCACATGAATATTGAAAATGTGTGAGGCGCCTCCGCCAGGCGGGCAGGCTCCATTCTGCAGCTCAACTTTCATTACGAAACGCATCTCGTATGAAAAAGTTTTGCGGCTGAGTGACAAACGGGCAGCAGCCTGCCTGCCTGCCCTCCGCGGCCCCCAGCCACGCCCAGAGACCGGTGTTAAAAGCCAGGGGTCTGCATATATTAATATCCCAAATGCGAACAGGCACAGGTATCTAAGCTCTGCCAGGGCAGAAAAAACTGCAAAAAACATTAAAATTTTCATGAAAAATGTCATCAACAAAAGTTTCAAAATGCAAATAATTTGGATGCTGTCGTTGTTGTAGTTGTTGCGGCTGCTGAGTGCTCTCAAGGCAGACAAAGGCTCAGCAGCAGACACACACACACACTCACACACACATTCGTTCTGTCAGGCACATGAGAAATATCATTTGATATGCTGAACAACTGCGTGAGAAATGGAAAAACGAAAGAAAAAACGTAGCTCGCTTTTTGGGGCTGCGCTTTGGCATACACATCACGAACCCATCAACATCACATCGCACATCGCATTAGAATGCATTTAGAAACGCATTTATCATCACGTCGGGATTTGTATGTGGCAAACCGCATTGCAAATCCCGCCAAATCCTCACACAGCCCCGCCTCGGCTGATCGATTATGATTGATGTGCGAGATAAAAAAGAAACAGAGAGAAAACAGAGATATGTGCGCATATAATTCCAATTGCGAATCGTTGCAATTAAAATTCAAATAAACATATATGAAACGCTGACTATAAAGAGAGGAAAGGAAGGGAGAGAGAGTGTATGCTGTACGTGATTTCATTAGCAACGAAATCAAAGCAAAAGCAGCGCAGAGCGCTGTCCACACTCGAGCTTGACTGGTGCTCCATTGCAGCAGCAGCAGCGGCAGGTGAGACTGGCAACCTCCCTCGCTTTATCCTTATCCTTATCCTTATGGTCGCACTCAGCACTCTCAGCCTCAGCCTCTCCAATCTGCGCTCTCCATTCTCCACTTGGCTGCACTCAAGTGTCGCGACGTCGCCATTAAAACATTCGCCACGCGCACTTGGAAACATGGACACAAATTCCAAGTCAGAAACAGAAACAGCAGTAGCATCTCCCACACACACACACACACACACACTCACCAACATACCCACGGGGTATATAGTCAAGCGGGTACAACTGTTATAAAAATGGCGTCTTAAGTCAGCCCCCCAGCGGAGCTGGTAAGTCATTAACTCAGCTCAAGAGCTTTTATCTCGCCACTCGAGCGCATCTTGGCTTTGCAGCCCCTCCTTACCCTACCCCTACTCGACTGTCTCTCTCTCTCTCTCTCTCTCTGTCTCTCTCCTTCTCTGCCTGACTGTCATTGGCAACGCCATTTTGCCTCTGTCTTCTGTTAATTTCTAACGGGGCAATTACACGCAACTGATAAGCAAAGCAATTGCTCGAGATTAAAAAGCAAGCAGCAAGAACTTTTATAGCTCTCCCGTCGTGTCGCATCAGCTGAACGACTGACTGGAGCCGACCATAAAACTGATATAATTCCTCTGCCATTGTATTGCTCTAAAGTAATCAGATATTTATCTGAACTACAGTTAAATGTTCTCAACGGATAAATACCCTCACTATATCACATTTTGTATTGCATACTTACATGCGAGTCTTGCAAAATCTGCAATTCCACTATAATTATTATATTTCTCCACCCTGTGATGTTAAGATATATTGTAATATTATGATATACGGATTCTTCACTTAATAAATATAATAAAAAAAAAAAAAAAACTATAATTACTTCTTAAATAACTTCAGTGTTAATTATCCGTTGGTAATCAAATGTTCGGAAAGCATTTGCAAGGCAATAATTATTTTATACATCTGAAATGAACATTGTAGCATTCAAGCTACGCCTGCAATTCGGTTTTTATTGATTTACGTAGGCGACAGAAGGCGTGGCCAAATTCTAAAATAAACTTTATCTGCGTGCAATGATAGCACATTGTTGGCAAATTTTGCACTTATAAGTCTTAACGTCTCTGAAATCTAGATGTTCATACAGACAAACAAACGTGTATTGATTTTGATGTTAATGTCGATCAAGTGTTAATCCAATTTGTGTGGCCTTCTGTTTCTTACATACATTTTAGGTTCAACAATGTTATAATGCCTTTCTACCCTTTAGGAAACGGGTATACAAAGTGCTGTAGCTGCCTTCATTGTTGCAAATAATTGAAGAATGTTGTAGAGGAAACATAATTATAGCTATATCACTCATGTTTATAATAAGAACTGTCAGCAAAAATCAGAAATGGTTAGACACTGTAAGGTACTCAAATAGCACATGATATATTAACCCGAAGAGAAAGAAAAACTAAACTAAACACAGTATAGACTGGCTTCCCCTCTGGCAAACTTTCCAAAATTAATTCCCAATAAACTCCATGACAATCCCTAATGAAATCTGCTGAAGTGCAATCAATATACAAGATTTCCAATTCCAAAATTCAGATTTCACTAATTTCAGCTAAGCAGAAACGATTGCTGAGTTGTCAGTAAATTTATGAGCCTTTTACGAGCACTATAAAAGCGATGTTAAACCGATGTCCGACATTAGCTTGTTCACATTGCTTAAATTGTGGAAAATGCGTGTATGTGTGTGTGTATGTGTTGAAATCTATTAACTAATTAAAAGTGGCAAAGGCCATAAAATCAACTGGCGCACACGCTGCACTGTGCACAGTGGGCCGATGATCAATTAATTGGCTGCGAAGGCGTCGCTGGACAAGCGTATCAATTATTTTAATGAGACTCAGAGAGAGAGAGAGAGGAAGTGGGAGAGGGAGAGGGAGTGTGACAGGGATGGTCACTGGCCAGTGGTCACATTATGATGCACCCCAAAGCAATTGACAGTTTATCAGTTTCGTGTCAGGGAACGGTCAGCCAGGGGTGGGAGGTTGTGCCATGTGCAATGAGGCGGGACGGACAAGGGGAAAGGGGCCCCTGTTGACCAGCTGTGTCGGCGATGCAATTTTAAACAATTTCAACAATTTGTTAGGCAATTTGCGGTTGACGCGTCGCACACGACAAAACAGCAAAAACAAGAACAATAAATTAGTTCGATTTTCCAGAGAATGCGAGGGTGAAACGCCCCCGCAAGAACAATAGAAATCAGTTGGCATTGTGTTAACACTAATGGACACAGATTGATCAGGGAGACTCGCACATATGTGAGCGAATTCGACTAATCAGATTTTAATTGCTCATTAAATGAGTGCGAAATGTGAAGCTGAAAAACAAAAATTAAACTAGAAACCTCAACTTGAGTCTGTAAACTTTGCTGTCTATCGAAAGGTAGAGGGAAAGAGGAAGGGGAAAAAGTGGCAGCCACAGGAATTAATGCAGTTCTTGCTTGATTTGCATAATCGCTGTCAACTCAACTCTTGACAAAACCAAATCCACACACAAATCCGCACAATGCAAAGGCCCGAAAACTCTCATGCGGTTAGGGTAGGGGCACTCATGCAATTGACACACATCATTTCACGCACTGACGCCTTTCAATAAACCAAATTTATCACATGCGCACAATCTGCCCAAGCCGTCGAGCCCAAACAGTAGTCGGGAGTCAACAGTTTTCAAAAACCTTTAGCATATCGAGCCACGGGACACGGGACACGGGATACAGGGAAGGAAAACACACGCGCCCAAACAGATACAAGTGTAATCAGTCAAGCGTTTTGTCGTCAGCCACACAGTGACATCACCATCACCATCATCCTCTAAGTACTGCCTGCCAAAGGACCTTGTCGGGCATCATCTGCATATCAAAAAAACCCAAGCGCAGAGAGAGAGAGAATGGGAAAAAAATAAACCATGGCGTACCCCAATTTCGTGTCGCGGACAGAAAGGGTTGCTGATTAGAGCCTGTTCGAGGTCTCTGAACCATGAATGAACGAGCTGAAATGGTTCGGTTTGCGGTTAGGGTATGCTCGTTTATCAAGCCATCACAAGGTGCGACGATGATGAACCACCCACCCACCTATAGCACCATCGCACCCGATTTCCATCTGTGCTGCAATCCGTTGCGAAATTATCCACACTAATTCCAGCCGCCAGGCTGGTTTATTGTGAATCACGACGTGTTTTGTTTAATTAATTTTCGTCGGGGGATTGACAGCTCACTTTGGGCAACCGAAATGGGTCGGCAACAGAGTCTGGTCTGGGTCTGGCTGAGGGAGCGGGATTTACATCTTTTATTTTTTGATATGATAAACATGTTCAGGTGTTGATTTCTGATCCCTTATTCATTTGTCTATCTCAAGTCGTGCGCGTTGAAGATAAAAATAAAATCGGATTGGTTATCTGACGATTTTTTACAGTAATTCTTATTAGCTTAGTATGCAAATTAAAAGTGATGTATTTGTTTGATGTGGATGCAAATAAAACGTAATCTATGATTTAAATATATGTTAATCAGTATGCAGTATAATATTATTGATTTTCCTGATATTTAAATTTCCTCTTTGTTTATATTTTGATATATGTTTATATCTTTAAATAAATATGTAATATATGTTTAAACATTGTCTAGATATTAGATTTGTAAATAATAATAATAATAAATAAAAACTAGTATAAATATTTGTGATATATTGGTGACGTTAGATTATTTTTATATTATGATTTTATATTTAATATTTTTGTATGTATTTTAAACTTGAATCAGATATTCAATAGAAGAAAGGGAATAAACTAAGAGTTTGACCGAACTGCTTGTTAACATAAAATACATTATCAATTAATAAAGTGTATAATGATATATATACCCGCAATCCATAGGGCAGAACAACAACTCTTACTCTTTAGTGCAATATGTATTGTCATTGTCAAGATTTCCACAAAATCTCTTGATTATTTTGTATTAATATTTGATATTCATAAATGTAAATAAATATAGCATTATATAAATAACTTTTTCAACTCGATATTTATATATTATATTTTCAATTTATTTACACTCAGAATGAAGAGAATCTAGAATATTAATAGAAATGTATCTATGTAAATATGCAATTTATTTCTTTCTCTTTTTTCGTAATTTAATTTCAATATATTTCCGCTAAATAAATAATCTCATACAGTTTAAATAGCAGTGTAATATATATTTATACTTAGTCTTTTTATATTCTATAGGGAAATTCCTCAGCATATTCCTCGCATTATACGTGACTGGTTATGAAGTTAGTTAAATAACTCAGCTAGAATTGATCAGGTCTCGTTTGCGCTGTTAATTAACGAGTCAGGAGCTCAATCAACATTGCATTGATTCATAAGCTCATTACGACACCCGGCAGAGCAGAGCAGAGCATCGGAGCAGAGCAGGGCGTCCTGCTGCACCCTGGACTGTTGGACTGCAATGTGGCCATGCACGAGATGTTTTCAACATGTGGCAGGTTGCAAGTTACGCTTGCTACGTTTTTGCTGGCATGCTGCACATTCACAAAATTGATTTCATTCACAACATGCCACGTTTGTCTCATTAAATCATCACTCAGAAACTATCAATGTTCGATTGGTGGCGGTGGAGCTGGCAACATGTGCCTCATGCTGCAAGCACTGGTTGATATTCATGTAAAACTCAGTTGAAGCGCACAAAAATGCAAGTCGCAGCAAGTGTGGAAGCAAAGGGCGGGACCGAGTGGAGCGGGAGGACTGGGCACAGGGAGGCAGCAAATTAATTATGAATCAGAGAACAATGTAATTACATGAAATCCGATCGATGAACATGGGGCACAGTGGCACAAAAAGGCACTAAAAACCCGCGCAGCCAGAAAATGCAATTGACATTTTTACAACGTGCTTGTTACAAAGGAACGCCAACCATGTCGCTCTTGCTGGCCAAGAACAGCAGGGAAAGTTGGCCTGAGAAACATGACAAATATCTGTTACAATCGACTGATTGTTGCTCTTGCTATTGCATCTCCTGCAGTCTCTTCGGATCTTGTGTAACCCGTTTGCGCACGCGTGAATGCCGCTGAGCCAGCGGGAATTGTTGAATGGCGCTAAACGGCCTGTTGTGCCAGCGGATGCAGTCAAGCTCAGTCCTTACTCAAGTGCTCCCCGTACAAATAGTTGCAGATAAATATCGCAGCGGGTTGGCCCGACGGACAACGCCTACTTGGGCTCTGCGAGAAGAAGGCAAAAAAAAACAGAACACGGAAAAGAGAAAATGGAAAAGCGCAAAGCACAACAGCTCCGCCTTTTACGCATTAGTTGCGCGCTTTGAGAAAAAATCTAACCGAAAAATGTTCAAAAATGTAAAAGGGTTGTGCGAGTGGGGGGTTCAACGTGCTTTAAAAGGTTGCATAACAAGTTTAAGAATAAATTAAATATTTTTCGTTATTTTTAAACCTCTTTAATTTAAATTATTTAAAGCAAGAGAATTTCGCATATTTCACAGTCTATATTTATATAAACTAGACTTTTAACTTATGTATTTGTATTCTTAAAGCGTATTTGAGCAATTCTGTTTTCCATTCGCGTGCTTTTTTGCACAGTTTTTTGACATTGGCATCTGCGCATGGAAAGTTTCTGCATTGGAGCTCCTCCTATTTTCGACGCGCGAATGGCAAAGCGCACACTACACACACAGAGACAAGGGAAGTCTCTCTCTCACACACACACACAGGCAGATAGTCTGCGTAGGAGCTCTCACATACGGCAGCAGCAGCAGCTTCGACTATTTTCGTAGCATACTTTTAGGTGGTGGCTGCATCTTCGTCTACATAAGCAACGGAGATATTGTATATAACTGCTAGTATATGTATCCATGTATTTTTATTTACCCAACTGTCACTGCACTGCACCCCACTCCAAATCCCACCCATTTCCGCCCACCTGCTTCTCGCGTATTTCAATTTGTCTGCAGCTTGGAAATTGCTTTTTTGTGCATTTTGTCAAATGAATTTTCCACGTCGCTCACAGGAATTATTTGAAATTTGTTTGCTGCGTCTCTTTCGTTGATTTATACGCATTATGTGTGCTTTTTTTTTTTGCTGTGCACTCCTCCTCCCTCGACAAGGGGGCACTAAAATTCTTATCTCGTCGCCAACTAATTTTGTGATTGCACGAGCTGCGAGCGAGCTCTGAATTTAAATTGGATTTTTGCGCACATTAAAATGCATTTACATCGAGTTAGTTATGAATGCATATGAGAGAACAGAGACACGGCCAATAAACTCAACGGAGCCTTTAAGAAGCCTGCTCCATCTCCTAAATATAACCAGGACGAAGTACACTAAATGTTTACGTTTCCTGCGCGTCAGCAAACATTTAGCAACGTTTTCCGAATAGAGCCATAAAAACGGGCCGCAACTGGGCTCAGCTAACGTGACGACTAGCCACAAATAGCACAACTCAAATAATCCAGACAGCAAGCAGAAAAAATAATCAACAGTCGAGAGAGTTAGACTGTAATGTACTCAGTACTATAAAAAAAATGATTGAAATTACATTTACATTTCTTAATAATTTCCAGACTTTCATTTATTTTTAACTACTTAATCGATTATAATTATAAATTTCCCTAAATTATTAAAAAAAACTTTCAAAATGTGAAACTTTATGGAAAACCAATCAATATGTTTAAGATTTCAATTAGGAATCAATGAACAAACAAGGAACAAAATGACAGCCAAAGTAAATCAGCTAGTTTTTAAACAAGTTATATTGGATATCTACAAATCAATTAGTTTAGAGTTACAGAAAGCCCTCACAAAAAGGTTTATTTCTATTATTAACAACATTGTAGCTCAGAGTCTTGTTTGGGTTAAGTTTGTAGACTTGTTTTGAGTTTCCCAATGAATTTAAATTAATTAAAAATAAATTTCAATCAAAACATTCTTGTTTGTTTGTCTTTATATATTAATTTTAACATATTTAAAACGATCAATTATTTAAGAAAATCAAATTCGAATTGAAAGTCTAACAATTTATGATGAAGTCATAGAAGTAATATGTGAAAAATTTAATAAAAACTGTTAAAGACATATATTCAAACTTAATATGCCCACTTACAGCCCACTTGGGCAAGGTATAAAAAAAGAATGTAATGAAATACTCGTTACGTGGCTATAACATAAAACATGGCTAATTCTTGCATGACAATTTCACATTCATAACCCTTTTTTCCGCACTCCCCCTACGATGTATGCTTGGCCTGCTGCCAAGGTCTCCCGACTCATAATTATGCTCTGTGAAGGCGAGCCTGACATGGGGTATGTTGCCCTTGCCTATGCATAGGTGACGTTGTATGTTTTCAGGTAAATTGAGAGAATTGAGAAAATAGTTAAGCTAAAATCAGTGGAAACTTTTTGAAGATGTAAACTTAAGCTGAAATTATTTTTGGAAGTTTAAAGGTATCGATTGCAGGTATTGATGGGTCGTACTTATATGAAAATGTTCTACTTTACTTGTAGTTCAAAAAGAGTATAAATGAGTTGAATATTTTCTGCCACATTTTATATTTAAATTGTGTCCAAATTATATTTAACTTAAAAAGAGAAATTTTAATTAACCTTTATTGTTAATTTTTTCAACTAACCAATTTTTTTTTTAAATACTGTATTTATTAGTCGTCTTTTCTATGTATATGTTATTCTATATTTCTAGTTAAAAGAGAGTATAAATGAGTTTGCCTTTAATATGACTATTTTCTAATAAATTTGAAGTTTAAAGAGAGTATTTTTGAGTCGTCTTTTATATGAATATTTCCCACAATACTTTTTTAAGGCATTACACATCGTTTTCTTTGTAAGCCGCGATTTCTGGCTGTCCACTTTCGAGTGCGCTGTTAATTGTTAACTTTTATGGTCTGGCAATTGCCGAGACAACAGTCAGATAACCCAGACGGATGGACAGACAACCGTCCACTGTAAATGAAGAAATTAAAGTGCCAGAGAAGGAACAGAACCAGAGAGAGGAAGGAGAAGAATTCAGGCAAGCAGCAGTGGCAACGGAAGCGCCTATAAAAACAATTTAGCTAGCAATAAAACTGGGAAAATAGCTTCAAATTGAATTCGGGCGCTTTTATCGATAGGCAGACGGGGTATACCAGCCCAACTTAAGCATCTACTTAGGGAACTGTGGGAAAAGAGTGGTGGTCAGAAGGGGGGGGGGGGTGCGGCCAATTGCCTGCCAACACCCACAGTGAGCTGAGAACATCAAACGGTTTTTTTTTCTTTCTATCTTTCGACTCTGCAACCCTTTCACGCACTTACGCAACTTGAGCAAATATTGTGAGAGTGCAGGAAGGGAAGGGAAGGGAAGGAGTTGAGCAATGCGAGTAGAGTGTTCAATTTTAAAGTAAATATTTGCCTCCAGGGTGCTTTTGATATTTATTACCTTTTGCAGAGGAGGAGCGGACCTTGGTCAGTACGAGTAGTGCACAATGGGCCGAAAGCAATTTGCGACCACTCACTAATGTGTTAGCTATAAATTCAGGCTTTTGAAGTGGAAAGTGAAGGGGGAGTGCGATAGTGGGTGGGTGATTGAATGGGGCAACTGTCAATTGGCGACTTTGCTGCAAATGCAAACAAATTACAATTATGCCAGAGCAGACAGCTGACAAATGATACCAGACCAAGGGGCAACATTAAGCGATTAACTCGTTGAGGTGGCACAGAAAGCCAGAAAGGGGGAAGGCAAGGCGGAAGGAAGTATTGGCTACGCAGCTTAACATATTGTTAACGTGGAGGCCCCGTCGATGTCTTAAAGGGGATTTCGTTGTCCTTGCCTGATGATGCGTTGACTGTTGACTATTGACTACTTCCCTCCCTCCTCTCCTCCGCTCCTTTCCCTCCCACTATGTCCGTCCTACAATGATATGCAAATGTATGCAGATCTGCGCTTTTGTCATGTCAACGCAGGCAAATCGAGAATCGGCCAACATAAAAAGCACCAAAATGTTTCTAACCAACTCAACTTGTCGCAAGGATTTCGGGTTTCACTTTGGCTTCACTTTTCGGAGCTGTGCCTTCTTCTTCCTTTGCTTCTTCTTCTTCTTCAGCTGCCTCTGCTTTTGGATTTTGTATAAATTGTACTCCTTTTTGGATATTTGCTTAAATCTGCGCGCATGTTTTGTGTGGCTGAATAAAAAATGCTAAATAAATGCGTGAATCTCTAACTAAAAAAGGGGGCCAGCAGCTGCTACGAGTTGGAAACAAAACGCATTTGGGGGAGTGGGGAATGTGTCTGCAAAGTTTTGCAGGTGCCATGTCTTTTGTGTGTCTGGCCGATTTCGGTTTCAATGCAGACAAGAACAGCAACAACGACAATGAGAACAGCGAGGACAACGTAGAGCGACAGTTCATCAACTTGACTTGTGATTTCCGGTTTTTTTCTTCTGCTTGTCTCTTCTTCTTACTTACTTTAAAAGCGGATTAAGCTGGGACTACGCCCACGGTGGCAGGAGGTGGAAGAGGGTGAGCTGTGGCTCCGCTTGCATGTCTGATAGTTGAGTTGGGTATGCAAAGGCCATAAAGAAGGCAAGTGACTTAACCTAAAGTCGAAGACAGTTGAGAAGCGCAGAGAGAGGCGGCAGTTGGCCTTGGCGTGGGAATAAAACGGAATGTAGTGTCTGAAATTTGAAGAAAACTAATAAAGATTACTCCAATGAATGTTCTTTATTTAAATTTTTTGATTAAGTGTTATAAAACATCGAAACGAAAGCAGTTGAGATCGCAGAGAGAGGCCAAGTTGGTTATTGATGAATTAAATTGAATATTTTCATTGAAATTTAGATGAAACGAATAAGGATAACAATTAGAAGTGTGCTTTATTTTATTTATTTTTTGTAAAATTACAGAATTAAGAATAGTTTAATAGAAAATGGAATTTTGTCAAATGAAATGTTGTGTCTAAAAGTTAAGGAAAACTAATAAATAGTACTCTAAGTTATGTTTCTTATTGTAGTTCTTTGATCTAGTGATATAAAAACGTTTGAAAAGCGCAGAAAGAGGTGGTAGTTAGTTTTGCGAGGTTAAAGTGCGATTTAGGATTAAATGGAATATTGTCCCTGAAATTAAGATGCATAAAAACAAGAGAACTCTAAGTAGTGTCCTTTATTTAAAGTCTTTGATCTAGTATTAGAAAATAACAGAAATAAGAACAGTTTACTGGAAAATTGAGTTTTATAGAATGAAATTTAGTGTCAAAAATTTGAGGATAATGTAAAAATAGAACTCTTAGTTATGTTTTTTACATACAGAGGCGACAGTTGGCCTTGACGTGGGAATTAAATTGAATGTAGTGCCTTACATTGAAGAAAAACTAATAAAGAGTACCCTAATAAATATTCTTTATTTAAGTTCTTTAATTTAGTTTCATAGAAATGAAAACGGTTGAGAAGCGCAGCGAGAGGCGGCAGTTGGTCTTGAGAGATTTAAATTGGCGCTTTGGAAATAAAATGGAAAATTTTCATTGCAATTTATATGGAACTAAAAAGAGGAGTCTTAGTAAATAACTCTTAAAAGACTCTAAGTAGAGTTCTTTATTTAAGTTGTTTGATCTATTATTAGAAAATAACAGACTTAAAAACAGTTTACTGGCAAATAGAATCTTATCTCTAAATTTTGAGGGAATCTAATAAGGAGTAGGTAACACACTTAAAGTTATGTTAGTTTATTTTAGTTCTTTGATCTACTGTTAACTTTAGTAGAACATTAAAAAGGTCTTGTCGCCTGCAACAGCTGCTGGCGTCTGTTTGTGATTCTCACATTCGTAAGCAGACTGAGAGGCAGGCATCCCCCTTCAACTCTCACTCCCACTCAGCCGCCCAAAGGTGTGTGCCGTACCACTTCAGGCACTCCAGGCACAACAGGAACAGTCACGGGATGAAGCTGAAAATTTGCGCAAAAACAAATTTCGAGCGTAGAAAAAATAAAGCGAAAATGTTTTAACGCCTCGTCGCGCAGTGACAACAAACAAATCGCTTCATTTAACAAATAATAGCTGCCAGCAACGACGCTGAAAGAACAAACAACAACAATGCGAGCAGCAGAAAAAACAATGGGAACAGCAGCAGCAACAGCAACAAGGAGAACAACGCGCGAGTGAAAACAATTTACGGTCCCGAAAGTATTTTCAACTGAAAAAATAATCGCTTATTGAACACGTCGTCGCGGCACACGGTTGCGTTGCCACGCCCACGTGGCATGCCCAGTGAGGCGGCACGAAAGCCAAGTGGCACATGTCGTGTGAGATCGCAGTGCGGAGTGGATCACACGCGCCTGCATATTTGGCAATTAGAAATGGATGCCAGGCCAGGTGATGAGAGAGGGGAAAGAGGAGGCAGAGGGAAGCAGGGCAGGGCTGTGGCAACAGGTGTGTGTCAGTGTGCGGCACATTAATTAGGGATAAACAGAGGCTCGGTTCCACTTGCCTCCTCCCACTTTATGGCTGCCTAATTGCGGGTGCAGGCAACGCACGAGCATTTTGCTGCAACTGCCGACAATAGCAACAACAACAACAACGACAACAACAACAAGTCGGGGCTAATTAACAACACGGCGGCTTACAATAGGCAGGCTGTAATTATCGAGATAATAAGCACAATACGCCAATGAGGAATGGCCACGGAGCACGCAGTGGCAGCCACCAGTCAGTTTGTCTGTCTGCCTGTCCCCCCTTGGCCAATTATCCAATTGTTGTAGCCACAAATAAAGCTATACTTATAGATAGACATTGTATGCATAATATGCAAGGTAGAAATTCATATATAAAACTATATATTTGTTATAATTGAAAAAGATAGTTTGATTAATGCATGAATCGATGGGCAAACGAAGGAAATACAAACTAAGGTTATCGGAGAATTGGGCACAAGTAAATACTTTAAAGTACTTTCGGCACCCCGAAGGTTCTATACTATTGGAGGGTCTTATATTCTTGATCGTTTATATACGAGTGAAATATAATAGTGCAGTATTGAATAGTATGGTGTATGTTTGATATAATGTCTCAATTTGATTGGCACCAATAGGTTAATATATTTCTAAAATCAAAAACTAGTCTTCATACAAAAACTTAATTTCGGGTGATTGTTCCTATGGTTCGATTTTGATGAAATTTTATATGCATATGATATAAATAGAAAACGTAAATTTGGTTGCAATATCTTGACAAATAACAAAAATCCGCCGATATTTTCTTCGGCAGCTATATTATATATCGCTCCAATCCGACTTGTTTACAGCGTGCATTAATAAGAAGCATGTGTGCCTAGTTTCGTCAAGTTAACTCTTAAACTGAGAGAGCAGTTTGCCTTGCAATTGACAGACAGACGGACGGGCAAACAGGCATGGCTAAATCGACTCCCCTGGTAATGCTGATTCAGAATATATATAATTAATGGGGTCGAAGATGTATCTTTAGGTGCATTGCAATCTCCTCTGCTAAGGTATAATGAGTGTTAAAAAGGGTTAGCAACTACTTGTTATAGTTATTACCCTGTCTCTCAGTCGTTTATCAAACGATTTCAATTCAAAGAATTGGTAGACTTTGTAATAGTATATGTAGTTATATACCTGCGCCCATATTTACAAAATAAAAGCAATCCAACTCAGCCAGTAACTGAGTTTTACAACTTTATGATGAGTTTATATTTGTTGCAAATAGAGGGGAATTTTAGAAACTGTTTTATACTTTAAAGTCTCGCTCTTTTCTTATTCATCCTATTTATCCCAAGCAATAATACCCATATAACTGCAGCAATATCGTAATACCCTAAGCTTTATATTTGCTTTTTATAAATTGTTTTAATTTTTCTTCTCTCGACACTACCTGGTCTGCTCATATTTCATATATGTCGCCCAAGGCTTGACAACGCCCGAGTGCTTCCTGCAACTGCTGCTCTTGCTCCTGCAGCTGTCCAAAAATATTGCTGGCAGCAAATTGAACTTGAGGCAAGTACAACATGCAACTTCCTTGCCAAACAGGACTTCCTGTGCTTATCCTTGTGCCGTTGCATGCAAACTTGCCATTTTGCTTCCCATTTGAAAACCCTTTGCAGGCTAATTAAGTCCATGGGAAGGAAGAAGACGTCGACGAGCACGAAAAAAAGAGCCCCATGCTAAACGCTTTCCGGCATTATTTCCCAAGCCAGTTGGCTGCAAATATTGCGCATACGCCACGTCCGCCGCCAGACAAACTGTCAGATTTATGTAATGTGAAGGTTTCCTTCTCAATTTTCCTTCTATTTCACAATTTACAAAAGCAAATGCGAAAAAATGTCCCAGCAGGAAATACCTGTCCACGATATTTATTACAACTTAAAATAATCCCTATCCGTCTTAAAGCCAGCTCAACTGGGCCATATCCTTCTGGTGTAACCTTCCACAGTGTTGGGCAATTAAAAATGCTGTGCGGGCTTATCGCACGCGCACCCACGCGGTTTTCTTTGCTCCAAAGTTTTGCGCGTAACTTCCCGAAGGTGTTGAAAGTTGCACGAAAGTTTGGGAGTGAGGCCCCAAGCCAGGGAGGGGGGCATGACTTTAATCCGGCTTGCTGGGCTGATAAGAAATTAATGTGGCTGAATTTATTGGTGCGCGTCGCTGCCTGCAGGCGGCAATTAACAAGCTAATCAAATAAGCCCCTGCTAATTGTTGTCACGGTGGGCGGTGCGAGCAAAACAGAACTTCTGCACGCAATAGAAGAGCGCCATAAGCATTTCCAGCATGCTAAAGAACTGAAAGCTAAGCAGCAGAGTCAATTGAACCATCGTTACCAAGAAGTGATCTGCATTCAGTACACTGGGCGTCGTCAGCTGGCCTTGCATACACCACACATTGCTGGCGATACTCCACAGGCAGTCCAGCATAAAGGGAACGATGAATGCCCAGTATAAGCTTGCTCTCACTATAACATCTTCTTGAGCGAGGAAATCTCCCAACAGAATTGGAAGGGTTATGCAACCGGCATGCACCAGAGACATGCCCCAATTCTCCATCATTAGGTACAACTTGACCCGTCTTGCCTCGTTATCACAATCCAGACGTAGCTGTATCAAAATATACCAACAGCAAGCCAGCATCACCAGATAGATAGTCCATCGATTATAAAACATACTTTCAAACATTTTGCTTATGTTATAATTGAAAAAGAAAAGTCATCTAAGTTTTATTTATGAATGAATTGATGGGCAAAGTAAACACGAGTTAAGGTTATCGGTTGAGCTGTAAAATAAACGTTACATAAGGTAGAAGTACTTGGCCCTACACGGGCAGTTTGCTTGTTATAGTTTTATGATTGTTACTCAGTCATTTATCAAACGTAAGAAAACTTGTTTGAAAAACTGATAAACTATACCTCTATACACAACACTTAAGTAATATAAGTTATGCAGTACGAGTTGTACGATTTTCATAGCCGCTACCCTCAAGGGTTTAATAACTTTGTGCCAACCAAAACTGGTAAAGGAAGGTATGGCTGACCCCACCAACTATATACGATATATTCTGAATCAGTATCAACAGCCGAGTCAATATAGCCATGTCCGTATGTTTGTCTGTCTGTCTGTCTGTCAGTCTGTCAGTCTGTCAGTCTGTCAGTCTGTCAGTCTGTCAGTCTGTCAGTCTGTCAGTCTGTCAGTCTGTCAGTCTGTCAGTCTGTCAGTCTGTCAGTCTGTCAGTCTGTCAGTCTGTCAGTCTGTCAGTCTGTCAGTCTGTCTGTCTGTCTGTCTGTCCTTCTGTCTGTCTGTCTATCCGTCTGTCCTCCTGTCTGTCTGTCTGTCTGTCTGTCCATCTGTCTGTCCGTATGTCTGCCTGTCCGTTTTTCCTCCTGTCTGTCTGTTCGTCCGTATAAAAACCTAGATCTCAGAGATTAAAAGAGTTAGGGCTACCAAATTTGGTGTCAATACGTGTTATTATGCATGCAGATTAAGTTTATTTTAGATTTAACCCACGCCTCCTCCCTTCCCCGTAAATCGAATTTTAAGCGTAGTTTTAATTCAGGACAGTTAATTTTTGGTAAATACAATAACTATAAATAGCAAAATGATTTCTGAGAGTTTGTTTGCGATCAGATTATTAAGATAGAAGTAATTCAACAAATTTGAAATATGCTCTGATTTCAAAGCACCTCCCTAAAAGTATGCAACATAAAATACTCAAAAATTGAAGTTACTAATTAAAGAAATGGCTTTGGTCAGCACACTCGACTGTAGCCTTCATGCTTGTTTTTTCTGATGATGTACATTGTGAGTACAGTAGACCTTTCTTCATGAAATGTATTGTACCTTGTACCTGATTTGTTACTTCTCAAATTGTTGTAAACCTAGGGAGTTGGAATTTTACCTTCTGGGCTCGATCTACTTTATTTGACTTTTACACCAAGAGAATTAGGGGAAAAAGCTGTAAAATGAGTGTTAGATTTGTTAATAAACAGATATTTTACCTTGTCGTTAATGTATTTTGCATGCTTCACAGTCATTTTTATACCCTTCGACCATTGAAAATGGTCAAAAAAGGGTATACTAACTTTGTGCAAATGTATGTAACAGGCAGAAGGAGGCGTCGGAGACCCCATATATTCTTGCTCAGGATCACAAGCCGAGTCGATTGAGCCCTGTCTGTCTATCTGTCCGTCTGTCCGTCTGTCTGTGTGAACGCACAGATCTCAGCTATTATAAAAGCTAGAGTTACCAAATTTGGCAGGAAGACTCCTGTGTATTATAAGCAGATCAAGTTTATTTCAAATGTTAGGTGCCACGCCCACCGCCCCCGCAAATCAATGATTTAATTTTTGAACTTAATTTGTAAGCGCTGTATAAAAGATACAACTTTCTGACTTAAACATAAACTAAGCTCATTAAAATATCTACGTATTCTCGAAATTGCAATTCGATCGAACAATAAACACAGAAGTTATTTAAGAAAGTATGTGCATAAAACCAAGTGCTTGTATCAGCTAACACGGGAGGTAATAATTTAAAAGCATGCGCATTTGTATATGTGTATGAATTTAACAAATTAAACTACACCGGAACATAGGTCGAAGGGTATCCCACTGTCGCGTGCAGCGCGACTGTGGTTTTTTTTCAAGTTATAGTACACTTTTTAAGTGAATGGGTAGACTCTATAAATGTCTTTATGTATACCAAATTTAAGCAAAATAACTTAACCAGTTACCGACTTATACGATTTTATATATTTTGATTTGGATCGCGAGTACAGAAGAGCTTTATGAAATGCTTTATACCTTCTGGGCTCGACCTTCTTATCTTACTTTTCCCCTAAGGGAATTGGTGATAATAACTGAGTATTTGATAAGGTAGAACTAACTTTTACTAATTAAAGCAATCTAACTCAACCATTAACTGAGTTAAAATATCGATATATGATGTTCACGGCGAGTACGGGACAAGATTTTATACCTGCCAGGCTCGTTCTGCTCCATCTCACTTCTATGCCAAGTAATAATATCCTTGTACCTGAACATAAAAAAGATAAAAAAGATAAAAAGCATTTTAACATCTTCTTATTCTCAAAAGCTACTTTGATGCTGCAAACTTATGGCCAAGTTTGCCCCATCTGCAAGACTCACACCCTCACTCTACACCGACTTTCATTCCCCCCACACAGGGCAGTTAATAAAACACACGTCGACACACCTCATGCAGCGTGACAACGACAGCAGAAACTACAAGCTCGGAGCTAGCTAAGACCCGCGCTGGAAATATGACCAGAGCCCGCAAGTCCTTTAAGCACTCGCCACAGGACGCAGGACACAGCACAGAGCAGGGGCAGAACGGGGCATAAAAAGGCCTAAACAACAGAGCGCACTAATGCCCGCACGACAAGTCCAACTGGCAATGGCTGAAATCTCCGCCAGCGAGTCGGGAATTTATGTGCTCCGGGGCGGTAACTTCATTATGCAGTGACCCACAATGAAATGGGCTGCCGTTGCGCGAAATTTATGTGCAAAGTTGAGAGACAGCCTAAGTACACGCTGGCTAGAAGAGAAGGGGAGAGAAGAAGGGCAGCTTGTCGAGACAAGTTCGTGTAGTAGTCCGTGTTGACAAGGTACCAGGCACTAGTTCCAATAGCTGATAAAAATACCAATAAGCTTAGATATTCCATTCCATTTCACTCAATTCAATTCAAACCGGCGATAAGGTCGCCTAATCAGCCGACAATTAGCGCCCGTCTGGCTCGATGTCAGTCGCAACTTGGCATTCCGATCGTGAAGTATGGGAGCTATCAAAATTCTGCTGTTCTTGGCCTGTCTGAGTCTGGCCCAGGGGCTGGAGCAGGTGCGCTATGATAACTACAAGGTGTACAAGGTGTATGTGGATGATATGGAACAGTTTGAGCTGCTCAATGCCAAGGAGCAGGCACTGAAGGTAAGGATTTAATCATCTAAATCATTCCCTTATTAACATTCCCATCCTGCAGCTCAGCAGCTGGCGAGAGGCGCGTCATCTGGGCGAGTCATCGGATATTATGTTGCCCCCAGAGAGCCGAGAGTCCTTCGAGCAGCTGCTAAGGAGCCACAACATCAGCTACGACATCATGATCGACAACGTGCAGCAGTTGATCGATGACCAGCGTCCCAAGCAGCGTACTAGTGGCCACGAGTGGACGCAGTACCACACGCTGGACGAGATCTACGACTGGTTGGATCTGTTGGAGTCCCGCTACCCCAACATTGTTACCCCCTTCAGCATTGGCAAATCCTACGAGGGACGTGTTATACGCGGCATCAAGATCTCCTACAAGACGGGCAACGATGCCGTCTTCATCGAGTCCAATATCCACGCACGCGAATGGATTACATCCGCCACAATTACGTACTTCATCGATGAGCTGCTCGTGCCACGCAATCCGGCCGTGCGAGATATAGCCTACAATACGGACTGGTACATAATTCCAGTGCTGAATGTAGACGGGTTTGTCTACTCACACGAAGCGGTAAGTGGCAGCCATAAACGTAGCTCAAGATTAGATATATGATGACATAGGTGAACCGACACGGTTTACAACGCCTCATTGATCCCATTATCGACTTCTGAAATTCGGAATTGCCGTCTATTGCTGTCATTAAACTAATCATTCAAGTGTGTTTACCATCTACGTAGGAACGCCTTTGGCGCAAGTCACGTCTGCCCTCGGATCCCACCGGCGAGTGTATTGGCACAGATTTAAATCGGAACTTCGACTATCGCTGGATGTGTGAGTATTATCATAGGTAATTATATATTGCTCAATCAAAGGAAGGTAGTTTAGGAAAGACCATATGAAAGTATACATAGATAGTCTTGATCAACATGAAGGCATCTTGGGTAAACAGTTTGAAGGGAAAGTGGTAAAGAGAAGACTATCAAAAATATACATACTTAGATATTGTTAATCAGCATTAATAGATTTTAAGTATACACATTCTTTAATACTTAAAGGGGCAGTAGTTTAACAAAATGAATATAACAAAAGAGAAAAACAATATATTGGATTTATATTCCTAATCAACCAGAGTATCTTAATTAAAAATAGATTGGATAACTAGGTGTAAGGAGCTTTAGAAATAAATATAAAATGAAAAGCATATGTATATAAAATATGTATTCCTGATCAAAAAGAAGGCAAGGAGATCGTACGATTTCAAAGATTGGTGAATAAGGGAAAATAGTTTATGAGCATCTGCATATATTACACGAGAGACGGACCATATGTATTGTAGATATGTGGGATATATAATATATTCTTAATCAACATGAATGAGGTAATTTTGGGATATATATACATATAGGACAGACCATATAAAGAGTATATGTATATTTATATTATATGATAATAAATTGGAAAACATGTTTGATGTAGTTTGAGGAAATATATATACGTTGAGCATATTTATATGAAGTATATATTATTGATCAGAAAGAAAGCAAGACAGTCTTGGCATATAAAAGATTAGTTGATAGGGGATAATTGTTAAAGAAAATCTATACTACAGTAGAGATAGGATATATATATTTTTGATCAGCAAGAAATGTAGGTTAGCCAAAATCAAAAAGATAGTTGACAAGTGCGAAGTCGTTTAGGAAAGTATATTTTAAGAGGATATGTAAAATTATTGAGTACCTTTATATTCTTGATAAGCATGGCTATACTTTATGTACTGCTTTATTATACTGTCCCTGATATTGCAGTCAACCTTTTACTTCATCTATCTTTCAACTTTCCCTTTCTATAAACTACAGTGATTGGCGCCTCGTCGGATCCCTGTTCCGAACTCTATGGCGGACCCTATGCAGAGTCCGATCCGGAGATCAGTCAATTGACCAGCTACATAAACAATTCCATCCCAGAGGGCACTATCAAGATATACATCTCGCTGCACTCCTACGGCCAGTACGTGCTCTCGCCGTGGGGACACACGGCTGAGGAGTTTCCCGATGACTACCCGAAAATGATGGAGGTAGCCAAAGGCTTTGCGGATGCATTGGTGCGACGATATGGTACCGTTTTTACATACGGTTCCAGTGCCACAACTCTCTGTAGGTGCCACGACATGCCATATTCTTTAAGGTTCTACTTAATGTGCTTGTTTCAGATGAGGTATCCGGATCGGGCAAGGAATGGGCGTATGCGGTGAAGAACATCACCATTCCATATACCATAGAGCTGCGCGATAAGGGACAACTGGGCTTCCTGCTGCCGCCCGAGGACATCATTCCAGTGGCTCGTGAGCTAACCGAGGGATTCGTGGGCATGATAAGGACAGCCCGCGAAATTGGTGTCCTGTGAGCCAGAACCAGCCAGCTAACGAGCTAACCAGTGTTCGCACTCAATAAAGAAACCCCCAAAACAGAGGCACACACACATACATACACACTCTGGGAAACAGCCCCCATCGGGGCGCCACTGTTTGCTCCGCCCCAAAAACGAACGACGTGCGCCGAAGCTTCCAATCAGCGACGACGTTGCGGGCGACCCAAAAATAAACCGAGCCGAACCGAGCCGAGCAGATGATGAGCAGAAGATGGTGGGGCAGAGGCAGAGGTAGTGGCAGTGGCAGAGGTAGTAGCAGAGGCAGTGGCAGTGGCAGTGGCAGCGCGGTTCGCTTGTTGTGCCTGCATTTTTTTCTCACTTTCTTTTGTTTTTTTTTCCCGTTATACATTTTTTTCCAGCTGTTTTCGCAAGGCGTCGTTGGTCGCCAAGTCTCCGCCTATTTTCGACACGCGCGCGCAGCATCCTCAGCTCAGCATGCATGCCAGGGGGGTGTAGGGCAGAGGGGGAGTGGTAGGGTAGCAGGGGAGCTCCTACTCGTATGCGCGACAGCAAACAAAAATAAACGCAGCGAATGGCAGCGAGAGAATCTTCAGCACAACATGGCGTCCATCTCTGCCTTATGTGCTTGCCACACACACACACATACACATATACATATATATATATATCTCACATATACCACAGCAATCGCTCTGTCTATTATTGTTGTTATTGCTGCTGCTGCTGCGCTGCCTGGCTGCACTTATTTTTTTCAATTTGTCTAATGAAATTGCGTTTTCCACTTGCCTCGTCCGACAAAGCCGAAAAAAGAAACGAAAGAAAATCTTGGAAAATTCGAGAAAATATAACGTTGACACTTTTGGTCGTGGCTCCTTGGCAGCGAGTCTCCTACGTGTGCGTGTGTGTGTGCATGTGTGTGTGTGCGTTGGAGCATGTGTTAGTTGCCTTTTTTACTCACTGTTCACTCTGCATATAAATTGAAATTTACGAGCTTTGCCTTGCGTTTCTTTCTCTTCTTTTCTGTTGCTTTTCCTGCTGCTGTTGTCAGTTGCACCTTTATGACAATTTTCCTGGCTGCCAGTTTTCTATTTTATTTTATTTCTTTTTTCCTGTATTTTCCTACATTTTTTACTTGTATGTGTTGCGCATATTGCGCTGATGAATTTTTCTCTTTGAGTTATGCAAGGCATGAGTGAAGAGAAAGGGAAGAGGAAGAGGGAGAGGGGGAGAGGTGGAGCAATAAAAACTTACTTAGCCAAATTGCAGCAAAGCAAATGAAGAATATGAAAATTTGCCTAATAAAAGTGTGCAAGGTAATTGGGAGAAAGAAGAGAGAAGAGGGCAGAGGGCAGAGCAGAGGATAGTCTCTGCTGCCAGGCAAATTGCAGAGGTCTCAGGGGCCTAAGATTATAATGCGCTTTAAACTTGGCTTATCAATGAAGAGCAGAGTTCTTAAACTTATGATTGAAAAGCACTTTAAACTTGGCTTAGAAATTAAATTATTCCATACTCCCCAGATTGAATTTGAGAGAAATAACAGACTGAAGGTCTTGCATATAGTCCCTACTAAATGCAACAAATAGGAGAGCTATATTCGAATATGCTCTACCCGCCATGCTCCTGATCATCAGTTTTTATGTTGCATACTCTCAGGAAATCGGAAATTTGTGTGCCTATGAAACTTACTTTTTGAATAACTTCTCTGTTAATTAACCATTTGCAACCAAATAAAATCAGAGGTTACTTGGGTAGTGATAGGTATTGTATATGTTAAAAATGGAGTTTCTATCTTTAAAATATACACTTGTAGTTCGGGTTTTATCAATTTACATATAGAGGCAGAAACGGACGTTGTCCAGTTCTGTAATAAACATAGTCAGCTTAATATTGCAAGTATATTTTATATGCATTTTCCTAAGGGAATTTAACAGTTACTAGAGTGAGTTATGCTAACTTATTGCAAAACTTATCGAAATAATTTGCCTGATTTTATTTTAGCTATGCTGACTTTCAGCATCGTGTACAGACCTTATAGGAAACCCAATAAATTAGCTATTAAATTACGTACTACTTCTATTCCTACCTGCACATTGAGGCAACATACAATAATAAAATATACACATACAAAATAATAAAAACATATACATATAAAATATCAAAAAATTTTGATAGTCCTAGTTCTTATAGTCTCTGAAATATAACTTTTCATAGAGACGAACAAACGGATGTGTGAAATGTGGACTGGAGGGTAGGGGTACCCCTGAGATGTAGTAAAAATAAAAAAGGAATTTCTTTCTTGCGGAATTAGTTAGCAAGATAAGTTAAGTGTATTCAAAATATAATAAAGTATTAGTAAAGAAATGCAACAGAACAATGAAATGAGTTTTCAATATTAAATTCACATAAAATAAAAAGTACCTTAATAAATAAATGAGTTACATATTCAGCTAAGTTAACCTATTCAAGAACTTCAAAATTATTGAATACAATATTGAGAAGTACATTAAATATTTAACAAAATTTAAAACGTAACATACCTCTTTTTTATCTATTTTCTGTATCAGATCATTAATTTAATAGAAATAAAATTATAATTTATTAAATAAAATTAAAATTCGAAAATATTTTAATCAAAAATCAAAATATAAGTACACAAATGAAACACAATTATGTATAGTTATCATTTCAATTTAAATTTTTTGTAGTTTCTGAACCCATTATTTCAAAGACATCAAAATATTTTTAATATACTTTTAACTTTTTCATTCAAATTTTTATAAAAATAGATTTTACAAAAATAAAATCTTTAAAATATACACTTGTAGTTCGGGTTTTATCTATTTACATATAGAGGCAGAAACGGACGTTGTCCAGTTCTGTAATAAACATAGTCAGCTTAATATTGCAAGTATATTTTATATGCATTTTCCTAAGGGAATTTAACAGTTACTAGAGTGAGTTATACTAACTTATTGCAAAACTTATCGAAATAATTTGCCTGATTTTATTTTAGCTATCCTGACTTTCAGCATCGTGTACAGACCTTATAGGAAACCCAATAAATTAGCTATTAAATTACGTACTACTTCTATTCCTACCTGCACATTGAGGCAACATACAATAATAAAATATACACATACAAAATAATAAAAACATATACATATAAAATATCAAAAAATTTTGATAGTCCTAGTTCTTATAGTCTCTGAAATATAACTTTTCATAGAGACGAACAAACGGATGTTAATCAAGAATATATACACTTTGTGGGCTCTGCCACGCCTCCACCTGTAACATACACTTTCCTTTAGCATACAGCGGACATAATGATTATAAACCACTAACAAATTCATTCCCCACAGACAACTTAGTCTTAATCCCAACACAGTTCCCTCCCAAGCCACGCAGCTGCTGTAATAACTGTAAATAGCTATAGAAATCAGAGCTGACAGCTGGGCACATTATGCAGAGAAAACTCCAAGTTGCTCGACTGCTCCACTCTAATTTGATAATTCAATTCCGCAATCGAAGCCGCTGACAGCCAATCAAAAATCAAATCAATTCGAATTGGCCAAGCCCCAAAGCCAGAGCCGAAATGACTTTAATTGCTGCCAAGGCAATGAGCCTCAACGGCAATTGACGCTCGTGAGAGAGAAAGAGAGAGAGAGAGAGAGAGGGGACTATGTTGCAGCGAAAGTATGACGCCGTTGCGCCGCCGTCAGTTATTCCCAGCGCGCGTCACGAAGCTGCGGCGTCTGCGCCTTTTTTGGCCAAGGCACACTGAGAACCAGAGAGAGAGAAGATCGAGCATAGTGCACCAAGCAACTGGGAACTGAGAACTGGGAACTGCGTGATAGTACGCCTACCCAGAGTTATGACAGGCCCCAGAGTCGCGTCCTTAAAAGGCGAAAGGTGCGTCCGTTTATGGGCTGGCGACGCTGGCGTGTTGACAATGATGTGGATGATTGGTGTTTTCTGGCGAAGTTAGCAGGCAGAAGAGTTCCCAACCCGTTTCTGGTTTTCCGTGAATTGCAGGAGCAGCAGGAGAAGGAGGAGTAGAAAGAGCAGCAGGGGCAGAAGAAGGAGCTGGAGCAGGCACAGGCGAATCGAGGCAAATGTGCGTCGCTGTCGCCGCGTTGCCTTATATGACGACACAGCGGAGACATTCGTCTAGACGTGCTGGAAAAAATCACAGCAGAATCATTGAAGCAGCGCCAAGTTTGGACTGGACGGGGCTCAATGACTATGTTGATGCCATGAATGAAATCCATGGCCAGCGCAGAGCGGAGCAATTAGTATGCGCAGATTGCGATCACTCGGAAGTAATGCTAATTCTCAGTCAGCCTCTCTACCTGCCTCCTCCCCCTCCCTTCCTCTCTCTGCCTTTCCTCTTGGCCATGGCCTTTCACTGAGGCTGAGCTACTTTTTCTAAGACCTCCACAAATGGTTTGATGCGGCGGCCCAGGAGATGTCATTAACATTGGTGGAGCAGGTGAATGAATGCAGCTGACAGGCGACAGCTGAGCAGGCGCCCCAGCTAGGTAGCCCATCCCCTTCTTGGTTTGGTGACTCCATTATGCAGTCTTGTCTATGCCATTAAGAGCGTTAACAGCCTGACAGAGAGAGGGAGAGCAGGCAGGAGAGAGCAGAGCATTAGTATACCGGGCGCAACACCTGACGCAGCCTGCTGCGAGGTCAACTTCAGACAAAGGCATGCAAATGCAGGAGAAGACACGCAGCCACCTTCATCCCATCTCCCTCCATCCACCCACGCCCACTCCCCTAGGTTGTGCCCTCCACTTGTAGCTGAAATAAGTAAGAAAACAACTTTTACGCTAAGCAGATGAACACGATTTGCATACGCAGAGGAGAGAAGAGCCCAAGCACAAGCCGGAGACAGACCAGGCCGGGCCAGGCCAGGCAGGGACCCAGGAAGCGAAATCAAAAGCTTTTTAAAGGATATTTCATATAATTTCACGCTCAGCCGGCAGTGGACGTGGACGTTGCAGGTTGTTTGCTTGGCAGCGGCCAAGGAAATTGGAAAAAAGCCGAGGAAAAACACTCGAGAAAGAAAAGGGAACTGAAGCAGGGGCAGAATGGGGCACAGAGGCCAAGCAGCCGTTGCTTTACCCACGTGTCAGCGCAAGCTGCTTAAAAAAGACGACAACAGCAGGAAGAATGAAGAAGGCAGAAGGACAAAGGAAGAAGGCAGAAGGACGCACCCAAGTCGTAGCCTCTCATCCTCCTTCTCCCTGCTGAGGCGAATTTGCATGCGCCTTTTAAATCAATTATTGTTAAATATTTATTTCTCAACAGTCCATTTTAGCAGGGGTGCCTTAAGCAGAGGGTAGCGGGGGATTGAGGGGTAGCCCGGCATATTATCCTAACATAAATTACATGATTGATTTCATTGGAGCGCAACAATTCGTCCAATTCGCGTAAGCAGAAGAGAAAACAATGCCAAAAAGTAAACAAAATGCAAATGCTTCTCTCTTTCTCCTTCTCCTTCTTCCTCCTTTCTTTATTCTTTCTTTAGCGACTCCGTCTGCGGCTTTGACTTTGGCTTAGGACCTTGATTAAAAAGCTTCTGCATTAGCATATCATTTACTGGAGCGCGTATTTCTATCGATGGGGGCAGTGTCTATAAATATGTTAGATTGTGGACTGTGTGAAATGTGGACTGGAGGGTAGGGGTACCCCTGAGATGTAGTAAAAATAAAAAAAGGAATTTCTTTCTTGCGAAATTAGCTAGCAAGATAAGTTAAGTGTATTCAAAATATAATAAAGTATTAGTAAAGAAATGCAACAGAACAATGAAATGAGTTTTCAATATTAAATTCACATAAAATAAACAGTTACTTAATAAATAAATAAGTTACATATTCAGCTAAGTTAACCTTTCCAAGAACTTCAAAATTATTGAACACAATATTGAGAAGTATGTACAATACATTAAATATTTAACATTAAATATTTAATTCTAAAATATTTTAATCAAAACCCAAAATATAAGTATACAAATGAACCAAAATTATGTATAGTTATCATTTCAATTTAAGTTTTTTGTAGTTTCTGAACCCATTATTTCAAAGACATCAAAATATTTTTAATATAATTTTAACTTTTTCATTCAAATTTTTATAAAAATAGATTTTACATAAATAAAATAAAAAATGAATATAATATTATTATATTTTTTAAGCTGACTTGAATTAAAATACTCGGAAATATATTTATATTTACTTTTTTTTGCAGATCAATGAATCTTTAAATTTCTGTACCCGATATTAACTAATTTTTAGACACTATAATATTTTTACCATTTCTTTTAAGTTATAGATCATTGAATTTACTATTTCCATTCATATCTATCAATTAAATAGATTAAATCTTTATTTTTATTAATTTTTTCTACTTAGCTTTTAACAGTTTAGTTATTTAACTTCGACTTAACTATTTGCAATAAATATATTTCAAGCTCTCAAGCACATTTATACTGAATAGTAGCAATTTCCCACTTAAATACTTTATATATTCTATATTTTTGTTTTATTTGTTTACTTTCTTAAGGCATTTTATTTAGTTTGTGCCTCTGCTGCTCCTACTTTGCTCCCGCCGTTCTCCCCTCCAACTTGGTAGCAATGTGCAGCGTCGTGTGTTTTGCTCAGTGGCGCGTTGACATCGCCATCAAAATGCTTTGACGTGGTTTTTGATTGACAGGAAACTCATAAATAATTCATGTCATTAAATCATGTTACATTTTTTATTTCCAGCTTGCTGCTTCATCTTCTTCTGCCAGAGCCAGCAGCAGAGCCAGCAACATCTTCAGCTTCTGCCCCAACGGGGAAACGAGTTTCCCGTGGCCAGAATCGGACAGTGCTCTGTCTGTCCCCCCCGTCTGTCTGTCTGTCTCCCAGGCTGGACAGCTCGTTCACCTCCCTCTCTCTCTGCCTCTCTTTGCGAGAGAGGCCTAGCAATTAAATGTCAAAACTGTTTCGTCCCATTGCCCAGTCGGCCAGCATCATCATCAATGCGCCTAACTGTAACTCGATTCAGTCGACAGTGCTATTTTTTAATATCTCCGCGCTATGAAAAACTTGACGGAAATAAGTTTTCAATGAATATAATTATGCAAAACAGCGCACAGCCTGGACACAGTTTCCACTTCCCTTCTCTCTCCAGTCAGTGGGTGGGCCTTGTCGCAGCTTTGAAGATGACAGAGCCGAAAAAATAAAGACGCGTCGAGCAAATGGTGATATGAAAGCTGCTCGAGCATATTTAAATATCTCCCTTCTGCTCCTTCTCCTTCTTCTCCTCATTTCCCTGTCCTTGCTGTCATAATATTTTCATATTATTGCTTGTTTTAATTCCTTGTTTCCAGATTTCGTATTTTTTCTTCCTTGCTACGCATTTTCCTTGTCGATTGTCCTTCAGCGACGTCGTGACGTCTGTAGCAAAAGTTTTTAATTTCTATCAAAGATTTTCGGCGCAGTTTTTAATGAAATTTTCACAGCCTCCGCTGTCGGCCAAAAGGATTCTCTCCTGCCGCGCATAATTTGCATATCATTTTTAGGTTCTTTTTTTGTCATCCTCTTTTTTATACCCTTCAACCATTGACAGTGGTCAAGAATGGGTATACTAAGGTTGTTGGAATATACGTGATATGCACAAGGCGTAGCAGAGCCCACAGTATATATATAGACCTTCAGAATCATGTTCGTCTGTTAATCTGTCTGTATGAACGCACAGATCTCTGCTATTATAGAACTTACTAATACAAAATTTGGTATGCAAGTTTCTGTACATCCTACGCAGATATAGCTTATATCAAATATAGGATGCCTAATTATAACTCACGTTAATCAGTAATTTGCGTATAATTAGCAAAGTAATTAAGTAACAATATTGTGCTTCAATCTATACCATATAAACCTAGTCTACAAATTACAATCCGATTGCACAATAAACATAAAATTTATTCAAGTTTAACCATTTTTTCTAATTCACAATTTGCTGTTGGGAATTATTAGTGAAATAACTTATTAGGCGAACGGTATCTGACTGTCGAGTGTGCTCGACTGTAGCTACTAATTCTTTTTTTTGTCTTTCTAGCAGCCATTTTTAATTTGCGATTTTCGTAGTGTGTCGAGTGTCCTTAAGAAAGTTTTTCGGGTGCGGTTTTAATTAAAGTAATTTATGAGCTGGTACTGAGCTCAGAGCTGACTTAAAGCTTGGCCAAGTCGCTTTTAATTGCTTTGCGATATTTCGCAGCATCACATGCCACGCCCCCTTTCTCTCTCTCTGTCGTTCTGTCTCCTTCGTGTGGGCGATAATAATTACACGTCACGCTGCCACGCAATCAAAACATTATTTGTGCAAAATCACGCAGCTGAACTGAAGCGGAAGTGATGAAGGACTTCAGGACTTTAGGACTTGCCCGACGCCTCCCCGACTTATTGGCTGCACGCGTCCTTGTTGACAACGTCGCCTGCGCTGCAGAAAAGTTTAAAAAATTGTTATAGCCCCGTTCTCATCCCCTCCCCCTTTGCTGCAGCAAAGCCTTTTGCCTGATCCTGCTTCATTCTGGCCGCGTCCCTGGGGCCGTCACCTCGCGCGTGTTAAATTCAACGCAACGTCTGCGGTCACGTGGCGCGGGCACGGGCATGGGCACGCCCACTTTCATGATAGGCGCAATCGCTGGAGCTGAGATTTCAAACAAAACATCGAAGCGACGATGATTTCTGGCCAGCGTCAATCAAGGGGAAGCAAAGAGAGAAGGGTAGGCAGAGAGAAAGCGGGTGAGTAACAACGGAAAATCGTTGGAAATTATGTAAATTGTTTTCAATGCTGGAGAATGGGTAAAAATTTGCCTAAATGCTCCATGGCACAGTGTGCGACAGGATAAGTCCGTCTGTCCTATGCTGCCTGCAGGAGAACATCGCCAAACTGTTGCACGTAAACATGGTGACAGAAACATATGTTGCCACAATCCACAACCGCAAAAGACCCTGTTAACCATTTCCCGTGCAAGTGGAGCATGAAACCCTTCGACAGGCCTACGATATACCCAAAGGATTCACCATAACCTAACATTTGCAGTCACTCAACACGCATTGACATTCGCGAATAAACAAGTTAAGGAAATATTGAAAAAATATGCAAAGAATGGGAATATTTGAGAGATACAGAGAGAAAAGTTTATTGAATATTTAAAAAATATAAAGATATTGGACTCTTTTCTTAACAAAAATTCGTAGAATAATTTAATATTTTATAAACTTATACATATATTTATATTGACCTACATACATACATATTCACATTGTCCAACATTTCAAACATAACAGAAACATTTATTTCTTTTTGAGAACTTTTAAAAACTAATGAAATAAGGATTAAAAAAGTTAAAGAAAATATAAAAAAACTAATATATATATATTACAAGAACACTATGAAACTCTGTTCCTAACTTAATAATCATAAGTTAATAATCTTAATAATAAAAGAAATTTTAACATATTACATTAGCAACATATATTAAATTAATATTTGCAGAGTCTCAGAGCGGAAACAATATTGTTGAGCAGAAGAAACACTTCAAGACAAGAAGATATTAAAATATAAAGATGTTAAACCCTGTTTCTAACTCAATAATCTTTAAATACCGCTAAAGCAACCATGTTTTCATTATATTGAATATATTATATTAATATTTCCAGAGTTTCAGTTACTATTTCCCTATATTACCATAACTAGGATTACATGGAAAAGTCGCTTTAATGCAGCAACAAGATCAATACGATATGATATGATATATGATATGTTATTGTATCGTATTTGTTGTATATTACTTCCTGCTGTCCGGCATCAATTTCCCTCATATTTTTTTCCCACCATACTCGGAATGCGCCCTCCCTGGGCAAGTATGTCCACACTCTCCCCCTCCAGCCATTCGAGGACAATCGACACACGTCCGCGGCAATAAAAGCGCAAACGTTTCAATTCCGTTGCGGCTGACAAATACACGAGGAATTGCGAACGTTTCTGCCCCAAATATAAAATATTATAATGATAAAAAGAAGAAAGAAGGAAGAAGGAAGCGCAAAACTTTATCTCGATGCTGTCGAGTGTTTTGATTTGTAACGTTTCTCACTTCATTATTATGCAATAAATTCACATGGCACAACGCGCCAAATGGCCCTGGCATCATCCAGAAGGGCGAGTTCTGCGGATACCCTCGAGGGGGTTAGTTGTCCTGATTCCTATTGTTGTTGTTGCTGTTGTTTACTGGGCGGAAATAGAGCGTCGCACTGGACGCTTCTGCTTCGGGAAGTAATGAGGCTGAACATGACAAAGCGCCCAAAACTAAACGAATCTGGGAATCTGCAAAAGGTTCTAGCATTAGCTACGCGTTGCCAACTACTTGAAAAGTAACTTTCCAAAGCTTCAACAAGCTTTGCGCACAAAGCTTTAGCACGTTCAAGGGGCGCACAGTGAAAGTTTAATATTGAGCATTGTCATTTTGCCAGTTTCATATAATATGTTATGTATCTAAGGAAAGCAGGACCGTAGCTCGCCGTTGTACTTTGCACAAGGGCCCCCGCTTACCAGGGGCTCTTGTTATAAACATGTTGCTAAAGCTAAGTATGTATAGAAAGTATGAAAAGGTGATTTCTATATAGAAAGATGGTATTCAACATGAGCACAGAAGATATGAAAAGTGTACAGAATCAAATGGTCAATACTTTAAAGTGCAAATTTACTTTTAATGTAAATACTGTGCAAGAATATATGTATATACTTTATGGGCAATGTCATGCCTCCTTTTCCCTGTCTTATGCATTTTCGTCAGGCATGTTATAATATCCTTATAACCTTTGGGTAATGGATATAATAATTGCCAAGCATAACAGGGCAAAAGTAATCGAATGGATTGGCAATATCATCAATCGAGAATAAGAGGGTTCGCAATATAGATTCCTTAAAAACTATTCTTAATTTTGTCAATATATTTCTTTGATATTTATTTACTTATTTGTGTCTTAGTACTAAATGCCATGATACAGATTAAATGTGGCCTACAGACTGATTTTGCCCATATAAAAGAGGCAGAAATAATATATTTCCTAATGTTTTATGAACTCAACACATACTATATTTTAAATCAAACCAAACACAATAGAGGCCCCCGCGAACTTTAACACAAGGGTTCCCACGACCAACGATACAGCCCTGGAGGAAAGAAGAAAATGTCAAACATGCCTGGCGGCGTTGGAAGCTCAACCCCCTCCACCCAAAAGCTCTGCCGGGGCAGTGGCAGAAACCCACCCTTCACGCAAGAGCAAGAGCTGAGCATAAAAAGCTCGCTCTCTCTCACAAGTGCTTTCTCGCATGTGCTGGCATCTACGCCGCTGCTCTCTCACTCAGAGCGCACTCAGTTCGGGCTGCTCTCTCAGGCGGATGAGAAGAAAAGCACACACTACGGAGAAGAAAGTGCCCTGTGTGCTCTGCCCTGCTGTGCTCTGGGCTCTGTGTGAGTGACACAAAGAGGAGTGTCAGGCAGCATAAATTTCAGCATACAAAATTCCACACACAGAACGCGACGCGTCGCAGCCAACAAACTTTTCAAAGTCTTTTTTTTTCGGCAAGTTTTTCATCCATCGAAAAATCCATAAAAATGAAAGAATCGTTTGTAAATATATTGAAAACTGAAAAGTGAAATTAGCGCAAAAGTTCCTTTAGTCTTTATTAGAATCGCGTGTGTAAATAAAACCTCAACAATATAAGTAAGCGGTAAATGCAGCACGCCAAATTGTGCCGGAGATGACTCGCCAAAGCTGAACCCGATTCCGAATCCGAAACGGTATCCAAAAGTGATATGACATATAGAGGCATCCAGTGTGCGTCTGGGTCCAGGTCCGGGACTGTGTCCGCGTCCGCGTCTCCTTCAAGTTTTAGAGGAGTGTGTGGCCAAGTGGCGCTGCGTATAAATCAAACAAGTTTCAGCCAAATAAAAAATGCCAATGGGAAAAAAGAAAAATCATAAAAAATCATAAATAAAACATAAATTATGTTTTTGGCAGCAGCAACAAAAATAATAATCAGTGCGTGGTGGGGGAAGGAAGGAAGGGGAGGGGGAGGTGAAAAAAAACGCCGCGCAACAAACGAAAATACAGATATATTTTGATTTTTTTTTTATAAATAGAAAAATCAATTTCGCACGCAGCGCGCACTCAAACACACACACACACAGGCAGGCACACATATACAGGAGCAGGCAGAGCAGCAGCAGCAGCGGCATCAAAGAGAGAGCGACGCTGCTGGAGCTTGCTCTCTCACTTATGTGTTGCGCTCTCACGCTCTGTCGCGCGCTCTCTTGGACTGTTTGGCGCCTCGCTGCCTGCCCCATTCGCCTGACCTGTGTGTGTGTGTGAGTGAGTTTAAGTACGTGCGTGTGTGTGTTTGTGTGTCTATTATAAGCAAGAGGCTGACGCTCTGCTACTGCGCTGCTCTGCTGTGCTGTGAGAATAATTGAATAAAATTCAAGTGTTTTTGTTGCATTATTTGTTGTGCTTATTATTGTTATTTGTTTAAATTAGCAATAACAACAACAACAGCAACAACAAAGGCAACGCAGACGAGAGTGTTGAAAGCAGTAAACAAAACAAAGCAGCGCAGCAGCAGAAACAGGAACACAAACAATAAGAGAGTGAAGGAGAGACAGAGAGAACGTATTGCGTGTATGGCAGCCCTGGTAGCCAAACCCTTTGCCAACCCTCGTCGTCCCTTGCAGCTCCTCTTGCTCCTGTGGCGTGCATGTTTACAAATTGACGCTGCAAATTGAATTTGTAGCAGGGAAACAAGTGTCTGGACAGTGGGTCGACCACGCGTCACCCCTCCCCCACCTCCTAGGTCGCGTTGCCAAGGCAAAAAGTTAATTTCCGCTACATTTAAAAAGTTTTTTACCGCTGCTCCTCCTCGCGTGCGTGTGTGTGTTAGTGAGCTGGAAGCAGTACAGTGGGGCTGGGTGGGCGTTCTACGCACTACGACGGTGAAATTCTTGAACAAGTGGCCAAAGTGGAATGTTCCATTCCACCTCTGCACGTCTCCCTTTCTCTCTTTCTGTTGTTGTTGTTGCTTTCGCTATTGTCGCATAAAAAACGATTTCGAAAGAACAACAACAAGTGGAGATCAAATAAATTAAATTTACACACATAGTTAAATTAGTGAAAATTGAATAAAACACAAGAAGCAGCACAGAGAGAGACGTGTGACAAAAACGTAAATAAAGAGGAGAAGAGGAGAGCGCAGAGAGAGGGAGACGCAGTGAGAGCAAGAGTACGCAGAACGTGTCAAGCAACAAATTAATAAAAAATTGAAAACATACACAAAAAAAAGAAAGAACTCGACAAACGCGCAACCTCAACGTCAACCTCTCAGCGCTAACGTCAACGTCAACGCCAGCAGCAGCAGCAGCAGCAATCGCAGTCGCAGCAGCAGCAGCACAGTCTGAAAATGGGCTGTGGACAGAGCAAAATACATTTATATCCCAGAAAATCGAAGAGTAAAGCAAATGGCAAGAAAGGAGGACATGGTAAGCAGTGAAGGAGACGCACAAGTGCGTGTGTGTGCGTGTGTGTGTGCCCTGTGTGTGTGTGTGTCGTCTCTGTTTGCCTTGGCTACACTTGAACAGACACACACGCACACGCACACACACACACATGTCCACTTACATACACATAACAAAAGCTTACACGCATGACGACATCAATTTGCCTGCAGCTATGTGTGCGTGAGTGTCTGTGTGTGTGTGTATAAGCCACCTGTTTTCACAATGAGGACATCATTGATTAATATGTCGGCAGCAGGGCGGCGCTTAGGCCTTGCAGTCTACTGGGCTTATAAACCTGCAATGTGTGCATATTATAAATACACACACACACACACCTGCACACGCACACCCACGCCTGGTCTACTGTGTGCAAATTTGTATAAAACAAAAAACAGAGAACTACAATAGCAACAACAACACGCCCTACATTTACAACTTTTGGCAGTGCCCCGAGAGCCTTTTTGCCTTCCTTTCTCTCTCTATCTCCCTTTCCTTGACTGTACGTGTGTGTGTGTGTGTGTGTAATTAACTGCTAAAAGGCAACTTGTTGTTGCAATGGGCGTATTCATTGAGTGGATGGGCGAGTGTGGCGCCACCCCATTGGGGACTCTTCTTGCCTCTATTTACGTCTATGTAGATGTATGAGTGTGTGCCTGTATGTGTGTGTGTGTGTTTGGGCTGCGTTGAAAACGGGTTAACAAAAGTGTAGCATACACAAAGGCGTCATTGTGCCACAAACGACCCAAATTCTATGTTGGCCTAAGCTTGCCGTGAGCCAGCTTTCTTTTTCTGTTCTTTCTTCACCATCTCCTTTTGCTTGGCTACCAGGCTAGATTAATTATAAAGTTTTTCATTCATATTTTCGGTGCGGATGCCGAATTGTCATTAATATGCATAACTCGTCTTAATTAAATTGGCCAAAAAAGATGAAAGACTGAGTAAGTTAAGCTATAGTCGAGTGGGCACGACCGCTTTATACCCACAGCACAGCAGCACTACCAGCAAACCAAACAACAATTTCGTGTTGCATACTTGCAGGCTTTGGTAATATGTGCGTGCACTAAAAGTATTTCCTTAATAACTTCTTTGTTAATCATTGGATCTCAATCAAATTTGCAGAAATTATTTAGATTTATGATATTTAATGTGTATACAATGAATTGACGCTCCATATTGAACATTACATTAAATTTCTATCAATTTATGAAGGCGCAAAGGGGCGCGGGCAAGTTCTAAAGCAAACCTAATCTGTTTTCAATCACTTTCATTGACAATACCAAATTAGGTAATAGTAGCTGTTATTATACCCTTCGACCATTGAAAATGGTCAAAAAAGGGTATACTAACTTTGTGCAAATGTATGTAACAGGCAGAAGGAGGCGTGGCAGACCCCATAAAGTATATATATTCTTGCTCAGGATCACTAGCCGAGTCGATTGAGCCATGTCTGTCTGTCTGTCCGGATGTCCGGATGTCCGGATGTCCGGATGTCCGGATGTATGGATGACCAGATGAACACACAGATCTCAGCTATTATAAGAGCTAGAGTTACCAAATTTGGCATGAACATTTCTGTGTAGCCGGCGCAGATGAAGTTTATTTCAAATGTTGGGTGCCACGCCCACCGCCCCCGCAAATTAATAATTTAATTTTTGAACTCAATTTATAAGCGCTGTATGAAAGATACAACTTTCTGACTTTAACATACACAAAGCTCATTAAAATATCTACGTATTCTCGAAATTGTAATCCGATCGGTCAATAAACACAAAAGTTATTTAAGAAAGTATGTGCATAAAACCAAGTGCTTGTGTCAGCTAACAAGGGAGGCGGGCGAGCGCGAAGCGCGAGCGCCATCTGTCGAGAATAATTTCAAAGTATGTGCATATGTATATGTCTACATATATAGGAACATAGGTCGAAGGGTATCCCACTGTCGCGTGCCGCGCGACTGTTGCTTTTCTTACTGGTATTATCTAAGATTTAGGTTGTCATACAGATAGGCATGACTATATCGACCTGTTTGTTGTTGCTGATCAAGAATATATACATTCTTTAAAGTCTGCCACGCCACTTTCACTCTGTTACATACAAACCTATGATACCCTTCTATTCAATGTGTAGCGTGCATGAAAAGATGAAAGAAAAACATTTTGCCTATTGTGTCCCGCACAATATTAATGATATTGGTTGCCTATCCAAAGGGAAAACTTCTTTATAAGATCTGCTCACACTCCTCGTAGCATGCCAGGCATATCAAACATGCTCTGCTTGACTTGTTGTGACACTTTGCGGCGACTTCTCAAAGTGTCCTCGCAGCATTCTCGCTGACATTCCAACGGGGGCCGCAGCACTAACAACATTTTATTACTTAAGTTTTCCACTTACACAGCCCTACCCCCAGCCTCCCCCTCACACACTCCCCCCTTGCTTGGTTACATATGTTATAAGTCTCTCTCTCCATCTTCCTGCCTCACACAGCCGACTCAGACGCCGAGACGGACGAGGACGAAGGCCACATTGAGGACGCCGAGAAGGCACAGCAACGTGAGCGCGAGAAGCATGACGAGAGCGAGGAGCTAAGCAATAAGGACATACAGGACACCGACGAGGAGGTGGCCGTGTCGCTGCTGCGTGCCAAGAATCTATCACTGCTGCAGAGCCAGTAAGTAGAACAATTGCTCCATTCCCCTGTCCCCCCCCAACTCTCTTCAACTAAAACTTCGTGCACCTTGCAGAGAAATATCATCAAGCCAACAGAATTTCTTTCGCATGCTGGACAAGAAGATCGACGAGGTGAGTGAAGAGAAAGGAAGGAAGGAAGGAAGCATGCTGCAGTAAATACCCTGTAATGTAAATGATTTCCCTTTCTTGGTTGCAGGGTCCCGACTATGACTCCGCCAGCGAGACGGAAATTGCCTTGGAGGAGGCACGACTGAATGCGTTGGTGCAGCATTGGGAGTCCGCCAGCCTGACCGCATCCATCTGCTCCTCGGCCAGTCGCTCGCTGCAGACGACGCCCATACGGCAGGTGCAGGCGCCAATCAAGACGAGAGCAGGAGCGGCAGCAGCTGGAGCAGGAGGAGCAGCAGTACCAGGAGTACCAGGAGGAGGCGGAGGAGGACCCTTACTGCAACCCTCAACCGCTTGTGCCACAATCCCCACGACGGAGTATCTACCTCAACACGTCTTGGCGGGGCGGCAGCAACAGCAGCAGCAGCAGCAACTACAACAGCAACAGCAACATCAGGCGGCAACCCTTTACCAGCAGCAGCAACAGCAACAGCAGCAACTTCTACTCACGCAACAGTTGCTGCCGCAGCTCGATGCCAATCTTGTCAATACGTCCAATGCGAATGCAGCGGCAGCAGCACAGCTTGCCCAGCTGCAGCAGCAGCAGCAACAGCAACTGGTGCTCTACCAGCAACAGCAACAACAGCAGCAACAGCAGCAGCAGCAACAACTGGCTGCATATGGCGGCCATCTACTAAATCTGCCCGCGGGCAGCAAACCGCAAAGCGTTAGTCCCAAGCGATTGCTCTACGGCCCCACATCGTCTCCCCCTATTAGCGCTTCTCCTCCGGTTCAGTACATTGCCAGCAATTCGCCGCTGATGCAGACCGGCGTGACGGGCTTCCTAAATGGCGCGGGCGCAACTGCCGGACGCGCACCCCTGCAGCTCTCCTACTATGCCGCATCGCCGAGCACTGCCCCCCTACAGCAACAACAGCAACAACAACAACAACAAATCGCCGGACAGGCGACGACCTCAGTTCCCATCGCCTCCGAATCTTACGATCCACAAATCGCTCCACACAGCCAAAGTCAGCAGCAACAGTTGCCGATGCAGGCGTCCCAGCAACAGCAGCCCCTAACGGGCGCCTACTACGGCGAGGTCATGCACTCTGTACAGGTGAGCTGGGCAGCTGCCAGGTGGCACCATCCATAACAAAAACAAAACTGCATTGTTAGCTTTATATATAGATCGATTTTCGATCAGTTTGTTTAGACTCTTTTGCGCATCTGGAAGTGCTCGGCGAATCTTTGCTTATTGTTGCACAGAGTAAACAGTGAAAGTATTGTAGCATAAGGCAGATAAACTGAATGAAAAAGAGTGAAGAACAACTATGCTATACCCTGCATATATGACAAGCAGAAGGCATGGCAGACAACTAGGTTTATTGTATAGCATATATTCAGTAACATGTATTGATCAGAATTACTAGAGTCGATTTAGCCGTCTATATATCTCTCATATCAGCTAGATATAAAGATTTTCATACAAAAGTCCAGAGATTGAAGTTATTATATCTGTCGAATAATACATACGAACAATGTTATTCAATTCTGCACCATTATATTGTATAATATGTGATAGTATGGTAGATATATTATACTTGTATAGGAATGATCAGAATAGATAAGAACCTGCAAGGATACAGAACTTGAAACATGCCGAAATTAGCCTTTCTTCCTGGTTTTCTAGACCGTTCGACCTTTGAAAATGTTCGAAGGGCATACCAAATTAATGCAAATGTTTGTAATAGGCCGAAGGAAGCCCCCTAAAGAATATACATATATTCTTGCAGAGTATTAATCGAGTCAATTGAGCCAGTTCTGTATGTCTGTCTGTTGATCCGGATGTCCGAATGTCCATCTAACCAGTATGAACCCGAAGATCGTAACTACTATAAATACTACAGCCACCAAATGCGACATAATATACCCTGTATAACCTACGTAAATTGTTCTTATTTCAAATATTGAATGCCACACCGATCGCTCAAGATAATCAATAATTCAACTTTATGATTCAATTTTTAAACTACGTCTCAAAGATAATTCCACTTCAATATATAGTAAGCTGTCCATAGTAACTAGCTATTCTACAAATTCTAATCCGATCGGATAATAGACACATAAGTTGTTGCAGTCAGTTATGGTTCCACATTGCGCTGTCTTTCACTCTAGATATGCCTTGGTATTTACCTAAATCTGTGCATAAATATGTGTATATATGTTGGGAATTATTAGAGTGTTTGCAACGTTAATTTAAAATTGAATGAAGGGTATCTTACAGTCGGTTACACTTGACTCTAGGCTTCGTGAGTTGTGTTCTCTGTAAAATTAATAATTACAAGCTTTTAGAACTTTTTGAAATTATGATTACAATATGTACATTGAATTATTGAAGAGATAATAATTAAATTCTTCACTTTATAAGCTCTTAGATTCAGAATACATATACATACATTTTATTTCCTATAGTTCAATTCACTACTAAAGGCTTCCTCAGTCTATATAGTATTGAAGAGATAATAATTAAATAAATAGTTCTTCACTTTATAAGCTCTTAGATTCAGAATACATATACATTTTATTTCCTATAGTTCAATTCACTAATAAAGACTTCCTCAGTCTATATAGTTTTTCCCTTTACAATCTCTTTACATCAGCCTCGTAAAATCGTTCTAATGTCAGAGCTATAAACTTAGTTGTACTTTTAAATTCTTGAATATTTTGTTTACAGATTGTGAATTTGTTTTTGTTTTGCTTGCAATTTCGTTTTAATTTTCCCCGACGATGCACAGTAACAATCACTAACAATCTGTGTGTTCTATTCTATTTGAACTTGTCAACAGACCGCGCCCCCAACGGAATACAAATTTCCGCCGAGCATCAGTGTGCAACGCTTGGCACCCCAAGTGCAACGGCAGTTGCGGGAGACGCAGGAACTCATAAAAGACTCGTGTCCGCAGCTGTATGCGGCGGGCTATGGCAGCCCAGGACCACCGATACGCAATCCCAACAGAAATCCAACTAGAACTAGACCCACCCTGGAGACGCAGTTCTCGCAGGAACTCTCGTGATATCTATATATGTAAACAGCAAGCAAAACAACCGTAGTAAACAACAAACAAAAAAAAAACAACAAGAAACACAGAATTAGTCAACTGCGCCAAAGAAATGAGAAAGTTAAGCAAAATTTAAAAAACAACAAAAAAAGAACAAAAAAAGATGAAGGTTAAATTATTAAAAAGAACAAGAAAAACACTACACAAAAAACGAAAGAAAATCCATATAAAAATTATAAAACTGCACTCAATGTTTCAGTCCTTTCCCCCATACGACAACAACACTAACAACAAGAAAAACATCAAGAAGAACAACTCCAAGAACAAGAAAGAAAAAGCAACTACTACTAAACTAAACGCTCTGCGGAGCAAGAAATGAAATTGCATTATATAACTAATTAACTAATTTAAAGAAAGAAGAAGCAAGTCAAGTATGTAATCAACAGGCAGCCAAAGGGCAAGGAGTAAGTATCGGATTAGAATGCGCCAGACAAATAGTTTTAGGATCGATTATGATATAAATGTAACAAGAACAATGCAAACGCTAGAGACAACCCGAAGAAACAAAGAAACACAACACAAATACAACTAAAAAAATGACTTCTACATTCTCACAATTTTGTTAGGTCATAATGTCTCATATAATTCATCTCGTGTAATTTTGAAAATATATATTTCTGTAAACTGTGTGAGCTATATAACTTTCGAGAAGTAATTTCACGATAATCACTGATAATGAATCATTTAACATTGATGGGGGTGATGATGATATTGATGATGATGATGATGATGATGCTGTCTAGTAATATTTGTATACTTTAGTTCTATTTATTATTATGATAATTTTGGATGTATAATAGTTTTTTCTTATATAAAATATATTTAAAAATGCAAATAAAAGCAAATCAATTAAGTTTAAACGGAGTCCATTATTAATTCTGGTGGGGAGTTTAAATAAAAAATCCGGATAAGACTTGCTTGATGCGAATTTAAATACCAAAGAACTTTTTCATGTGTACTAAATACATTTTTGGCATCCGTCTTGTAGTTTTTCCGTATAGAAAGACCTAGTAATACCAGGATTGTGCCCCCGCAATTCGATAAAATTCGATTTGAAACCGTAATTTTAATTTTAAATTTAATGCATTTTTAATACAATTTTGGTGTATAACTATTTGCATTTAACGAGAGCGAAAGCTACCTTCGGGATTGCCGAAAGTGGTATACGCTTGCAGGTTCTTATCTCCTCCAATTGTTTCAATACTTGTGGTATAATAGCGCAGAATTGAATAGTACTCGTATTGTGTATGTTCAATATTTTGTCTCATTTTGATTGAAACTGAGAAGTCACATCTAAAAATCAGAACTGATCTTCCTACAAAAACCTTCAATTCGACTGATTGTTCCAATGGCAGGTATATGTGATAGTTATCCAATTTTTATAAAATTTAATATACATATTATATATATGGAAAATGTCTGATGTAGTAAATTTGGTTGCAATATCTAGGCAAATAACGAAAATCGGACGATAGTTTATATGGCAGCTATACGATATATCTATATATCTATACCTGTCCGGCTCGTTTCGACTTACACATATGCAGCGTGTAGCAATAAGAATGTGTACAAAGTTTTATTTATTTTTTAAGATACCACTAAAGCTGCGTGACGAGTTTGCGTTGCAACAGACGGACACTTGGACACCCGTTTACACGGACACACGGATATACGGACAAGGCTAATTCGATTGCTCTGTTGATGCTGATTCAGATTATATGTACTTTATGGAGTCAGAGATGTCTCCTAAGGTGCGTTGCAAGCTCCTGGTCAAATTTAATATACCCTCTAGAAGGGTATAATTACTTTAAATTTGGTTGTGAATGGATATTATATGTTCATATATTTAGAATTTATTAAAGAAATCATTTTAGTGGGAGTATATACTTCAGCTTTGACGGGTTAAACAAAGGTGGTATAGCATTATTTTCCTTAAGCTCTTCAATGTTTTGTAGCTTGCTGGCGTACACATTGCTTTTGAAATAATCTCACTAAAAGAAGTCCGTAGGGATCGAGTCCGAAGAAGTAGCCATACAATATCACCTCTTTCTGACATGTGATTTCAAGGGAATTTTCGTTGCAAAACGAAGTTGGATTTTGATGAACGAGATGTTCATGATCTCCCACAATCCCGTGCTCAAAATAAAATTCACAGCAAGCGACGAATAGTTTTGTCACACGGTGCCCGTTCACAATCTTATTTTCTATTATATACACGTTGAATTAATATAACTAAAGGAGTCTTTTCAATGCACAGGGCAACTATTTCGGCACGTTCAATTGATGTAAAGCGATACATACTTAAAATGGGTTTGAATTAACGTTTCGAAAACATATGAAAAAAAATCAATCGGCTGTGAAATGTTCGTGTTATTCAATTTAACAATACCGACATAAGAAAAGTCGCACCAACAATAATTAAACATTATAAATAGTATTTTTAAATATTTGGGAGGTATATTTCAGAAAGATGGCATATTTTTAAACAAGGGATCTCGAGGGTAGAGCCAGTGGGTCGTTTTTCGGAGTCTTCTCTTTTTTGGCATTTGCGTCAAACATATCGCCAATGTGTTATAGGGTTAATTTTGGCCATGAGCTTGGAAACATTTTCGACCCTGTAAAGTATATATTGCAAATATTTTCTGAATCAGCCCTGTCCGTCTACTGCAAAGCAAACTAGTTTATCAGTTTTAAAGCTATATTGATGCAACTTTGCACACATGCTTCTTATTGCTGCACACTGTACACGGTATTAGTCGGAACAAGCCGGAATGGACCGACATATCGTATAGCTGCCATACAAACTATCGGTCGAATCTTATTATTTTTCAAGATATTGCATTTACTTTAATCGGACCAGTATAGCTGCCAAAGGCAAAATCGTCTGAAATAAAGGTTTTTGTATGAAGATCAGTTCTGACTTTAGAAATAACTCTCCTTATTAGTGCCAATCAAGGTGAGACATAATATTGAATACACACAATACCATTAAATTCTGCACCATTCTATATAAAACAAGTATTGGAACGATCGGAGGATAGAAGAACCTGCAAGAGTATAGAACCTTTGGCATGGCGGAGGTAGCTATCGTTCTCGTTTAAGTCAATTACTTATAGTATATGCCAGGGGGCATGATAGATCTAACGAAATATCTGCGCTTGAGCAACTTTAGTTTTATTCAAGTAAGTCTTAGCCACGATATCATTAATTGGCAAAACATACTTTCGAACACGTCTTTATATAGATTTGTATATTGAGAGAAAAAGCAACTTATTTTTAGGGGATGGTAGCCAAACCATCTTTTCAGCTCTCGCCATGACTTTTGAACCACGCTCGTATGTCTAACTTGTTTTTTTTTAAGATACATAAGTAAGGCTGTTTTAAAAAGTCATCCTAAACTTGACATAATACCGTGTTCGCTGTAGTCGGAGATATGTATAAAGAGACTGCAAAGCCATATTTCCAAAATCTTGTACAGAATTTTCATAAATTATGTAGAAACATTTGTGTACATCAGAATGTCTATTGCCCATTTTCCATGATAATGTCCATTGGTAATTTGAATATTTTTGATGATCTCTATTTAATTCCTTTATTCATATTTTAGTTGTAAATCAATTCATATGTTTACATTTAATGGAATTGTACATTGATTTCATTATATTTTGTTTTGTTTTTTTTTTGTTGTTTTGTTTTGGTGTGAAAGTTGCGTTTTTCCAGCTAAGCAGTTTAATTAGACTAGTCACATAATATGGTTTAAGATTATTATTATATGTTGTTTGATTCTAAGAAATTGACCTCTTGTTTTTGATGTCAGTGTATAGTTGTAGTTGTTTTCTTGATATTCGGAGCATTGCAATTGCATTTCTTGCAAATCTTGTATATTATTATCATTATTATTCATAGAGAGTAGAGTAGATTAGAATATTCGAGAATAATTACAGAAATCAAATACGCTAGGGACGCTAGGGAAAGCTAAATGCCAACAGTAATCGGCATTTGAATGCCCTTAGGATTGGCTATAAGTATTGATATATATACTCTATATATATTCTCCATATATATAGCCCAAGAACTATGTATGTATTTTGTGTAAAAGGTATTGATCGTTATTGCATAGAAAAGAACGAGGAAGATTTATCAAATAGATAGCGTATTTGATTCCAGGTTAAACCATATTATACTGCTAAAATGTGGGCGGAGGAGATCTACGCAAGTCTGTGAACCCATCGGGTGTTCCTAAAGTTTACTACGGTCACGCTGACATGCGTTTCTGTTGCTTGCCTCTATCTGTGTGTTTGTGTGATTGTTTATGTCTGTGTGTCTATATGTATGTATTTGTGTGTCAGTGTAGGAAAGGAAATTACAACAGAGCAAAAACCTTGGACCTACTAATACTGAGGTCCTAAAATTTAAGCTCATACAATTTGGCATTTCTGTTTAGTTTTGTACGGGCAATGGTGGTGGCGGCATCACATACGGCATCGCATACGGTGCACGGTATGCACTGGCTGGTATACTGGGAGCGCCTCCATTCAATGATACTGTCGCCATGCTGCTCGACATGCTGGTATACTGTCCATAGGCCTGTGACGGCAACTGTGCTGCTCCAGCTCCAGCTGCAATCTGTTGTTGGGTGTTATGTGGTTGTTGCTGCGCATGTTGTTGCTGTGCTGCCTGCGCATGTTGCTGCTGCTGTTGCTGTTGCTGCTGCTGTTGCTGCTGCTGCTGAGGAAGCGGTGGTGGTGGCATATTGAAATTCAGGGCAAAGCGAGAGCGTTTCTGTTCAACTCCATAACCATAGCCAGCGGCAGCAGCGGCCGCGGCAGCTGCATTTGCGGCTGCAGCTTGAGCTGCTGCATTGGCGGCTGCAGCCTGCGCTGCGGCCATGTGCTGTGGCTGATGCTGTTGGTGTTGCTGGTGCTGATGTTGCTGGTGCTGCTGCACGTTCGGAGCCTGAGTCTTTGGCTCAAAGCAAGCGGCATTGGGATTGAAACGAGAGAACTGCACTCCGCCATTCTGCTGTTGCTGCTGCTGCTGCTGTTGTGCCTGCTGCTGCTGCTGCTGCTGATAGCCACTACCTGGTGGGCGATATCCGGCGCCCGGAACTGGGGGCGAATTGCGTTGCGGCTTCTGATCGTAACGTGGCGGACCGCCGGCATTATTATAGCCAGCATTGCCGTTTCCATTGCGGTGCATATTGTTGTTGTTCTGGTTGTTGCGGTAGTTGTTGTTGCCGCCGCCCATCTGCTGATTGCGGCCCTGGTAGCCACCGCTATTGCCACGGTAGCCACCCATGCCTCCACGCTTCTGATAGCCACCGCTGGCAGCCATGTTCATCAACTTAGGATTAATGGTCTGCAGAAGGGGAATATAGAGATTAGAAAAAAGGAAAAACAGTTTCAAATGCAAATGGGCACCTACCTGGTTTGCCTCACGCAGCACTTGGATCAAATCATTGGCCTTGTTAGCGTTAGAGTGCGTGAACAAGGTGTAAGCCGTGCCCGTATTATTAGAGCGACCGGTACGTCCAATGCGGTGCACATAATCCTCCGAGTTCGAAGGATAATCATAATTGATCACAAACTTAACATCGTCGACATCTATTTTATGTTGTATTTGATCATTTCGATTTGAAAATTGAAGAAGTAAATACGTTAGAAATGTCTTAAGATGAAGATATATCAATTCAGTGGAGTTTAATAAAGAACTATTAACGAAAAAAACGGAAACTTATGTGTGTGTCTTGTTTTAAAAATTCATATTTGCTATACTTAATTATGCACTTTATTCATTTAATTGTTGTTTTTTTCAGTTGCATTTTTATATATTTAGTATTGTTTTTGTTTTGTTTGTTTTTGTTTTTTGTTTTTTTTGTATTTTTACTTTTTGTACTTTGAACAAAAATTTCGCCATCAATACTATTTAGCGTATATTAACAACTATACATCTTTGGCAAACAGATATATGTTTTTTCTATACTGCGGAAATGTGGACCTCGACCTTTTGCGTTCTCATTCTTCTTTAAATACACAAATCATTTTTTAATATATATATTTTTAAGCTTAATGCATACAAGAGACGGCTTGATTAAACTTAAGAAATAGGTTATATAATCATAATAATAATAATAATAATAATAATAACGATGATATGATGCGATGATGATGATGGTGGTGTGTGTGCTAAGGATTATGATTCTTTTTAGTGTTGTCGGTGGGAAAAATTAGGATTGATTGATTTTGTTTTTTTTCTTTGGGATTGGATGCGACTAAATAAAACTAATTTTGATACGAAGAGAGTAATCGAGAGAGAGAGAGAGAGAGTGGTAAGTGATAATTGGTTCAAAATTATCCTAGTACTTACCCCGTGTACGATCTATGAATATTTTAGAAAGGGCTTACGTAAATAATGTTGTTACGGCTCTGTTGTTCTGGCGGTTGTTGTTGTTGTAGTAGATATAAAGATGTAGGCCTGGAGCCGCGGAGCTTAAGTGATGAGAGTTCCGCGTTGCTAAAAACTTAAGAATTCAACCCTCAACTTGTATAGAAAGCTTAACTTTGATCTTAATCTTTTTTGTTTTGTTTTTCTTTGTGTATACAACTTTTAGAACATTTAACTTTAGCTTTATCATTTTTTTTTCTTTTCTTTCATTCATTTTGTTTACTTTTGCCATGTAAAAATCGAAGTCCATTTCAAAAAGTGCTGATGATATTTTTGTTCACACACAAATTTAGGTTTTATACATATAGTAGGAACGACGTAACATACAATATAAATACATAATACTTTTACGATTAATACAAATAAGCTACGAAAATAAGCATCAGTCAAAAATTTGTTGGCCGCAAAATTGATTTTCACGCAGTCTTTAAACTATTAACCAAATTCGAAAATAAAATATAAATTTGCGCAATTAATTTCACTTTTAAAGCAGGGAATAAGACCATATCGAAAGAGTATTCGAACTAGAAAAAGGATTTTTAAACTTAATACTTTGGATAAAAAACCGAATGATATCATGACGTATATTCAATATGAACTACGTTCGTTATTATCACAGACTTAATATCACAGTTTGGTAAATATTTGTTAAATCAAAAGATCACTTAATCACCAATTGTCTTCATAGAGCGAAACCTTATCGAATTAGAAAACGAAAGAGCGGAAAAGGTAACCAAACATTTCGATATGATTCCAAGCTTTTTAAAAGTCTTAAAAGTAAAGATATATCACAGTTTTGAAGACACGTTTTGCTAGACCATTGACTCCTTGACTGATAACAAATTGCATATGGTACGTTAGGTTACTCAAATGTGATTTGACGAGGCACAACTAAAGACTATATAGAAAAGAGGGCAAGAACTAAAAATACAAGAATCCATACGTATGTTTATATTATATATATATATATACATATAGAACAAACAGAAACGAACTTCATATAACCAGCAAAATGCATGGAGAACACATTCCCCTCATTATTTCGACCACACCATTTTCGAATTGATTTTTTGTATAGCAAAACAATTAAAAAAAAAGAATACAAATAAAAAGAAAATAATAAAATACTTTGGATTCTTCCCCGGACGAAGGCTGGAGAAGATGGGAGTAGAATTAGACATGCAATGCACAACTTAACCTGTCAAGTTTTCTCACTCAAGTCGATTAAGTCAAAGAGAGAAAGTCAGAGAAGGAGATCGGCAGAGCGAGAAAGTGAAGCGAGATAGAAAAGTGACAGAGATAGGAGAAATAGAGAGAGAGAGAGGCTGGCTGGTCGGTGTTGGTCGATTCATCGCTGACTGTCGCTGCCAGACGACGACGACGACGAATCAAATAATGAATTAAACCACATCGGGCATTCGGGCATGTTGTTTATCCACAGCAACACTTGCATGGTTATTGGTTATGGAGCGCATCGAATAAAAGACAACAACGGAGCAGTAGCAGCAGCAGCTGTTTGTCTGCAACTGCCAACGCAAATGCTACGAAAGACTCACCCAATCCGCGGGCAGCCACATCCGTGGCCACCAGTATGGAGTGACGGCCATTACGGAAGCTGGACAGCACAAAGTCGCGCTCCTGTTGCGATTTATCGCCATGGATGGCGCATGCACGCCAGCCCTGGCGTGATATGTTGCGCGTTATCTCATCCACACGCTTCTTGGTCTCAACAAAGATGATCGTCTTTGTCTCATTCTCGCTCGAGATCTGAGTGAGCAACTGTATTAGCTTGACTATCTTCTCAGACTCATCGCAGACATCGACTATCTGCAATATGTTGTGGTTGGCACTCAACGAGAGCGATCCAATGTTGACCTGAATGTAATTGTTGAGGAACTCTTCAGCCAGCTGGCGTACTTCCTTGGGCCAGGTGGCCGACCACATGAGCACCTGGCGATCTGGACGAATCTGCTGCATAATTTTGCGTATTTGAGGCTCGAAACCCATGTCTAGCATGCGATCGGCCTCGTCGAGAACCAGATAGGTGCAGCGTTTCAGCGAAGTTGTTCCACGCTCCAGAAAATCAATAAGACGTCCCGGTGTTGCTATCACGATTTCCACTCCTCGCTCCAAATCACGTGCCTGCTGACCTTTGGGAGCGCCGCCGAAAATGCACGTATTGCGCACCTGCGTATTCGAACCGAACTCACTGGCCACCTGCTGAATTTGTTGGGCCAACTCGCGGGTCGGCGCCAGCACCAAAGCAATGGGTCCATCTCCGCGCTCCAAGCGCGGCTGATTGTTAATGTGCACCACAGCTGGCAGCACATAAGCTAGGGTCTTGCCCGAGCCGGTTTGGGCCACAGCTACCAGATCGCGTCCGCTCAAAGCAATGGGCATACCCTGGGCCTGGATGGCCGTAGGCTTGGTGAAACCCTGCTTACGTATCTCATTCATAACGTAATCGGGGAAGCCACCCTCCTCAAACTCAATACTGGGCGTGGGTACCTCGTTGCCCTTGATGGTAATCTCGTTACTGCTCAAAAAGGTCTCCGTTTCGCCTTGGGTGCGGGCCAGTACTGACTCGCACGGCTTGTAGAAGTTCTTGCGGAACGGAGTGAGCGACACCTCTGACCATACAATCGTCGGCAAATGAGCGCCATGAGTCGACGTACGATTATTATTCTGACCACCAAATCCACCGCCATCGCGATCGTTACGAGTTCCTGGGTTACCGTTCATACGGATGCCATTGAAAGCGCCTACAGCACCAACGGTCCCTTGGCCACCGCGAATGTATGGAGCCGAGCGATTGCGTTGAAACATCCCGGATCCACCACCAGCTCCCATGCGATTGTTGGGCATACCACCAGCTGGTGCACCTCCCATATAACCATTTACCTGTCCGTTATACCTGGAACGAGCGTAATGCGCCATGAATTATAATTTTGAGCATCAAAAGCAGTTCTAAAGTTTAGTTTCTACTTTCAGATGTAATTTTCACTTGCTACTATCTTTCTTTTTCTCTCTCACTCACTCTGCCATTTTGAATTATCGATTTTTAGCAAGAGTACACGAAAATTTTCTTGCCATCCAGCCCCTCAATTCTACGGCACATGCCGTTTATTTCTCAAAAAATTCATTAAATAGAACTTGCCCCCATTTGATATTATCACTACTTACATATTCATTATTCTCGTAACGTAGATTTAACAATAAGTTGCCAAATAAATATGTTTTTCACTTCTTTTTTGCAATTTTCACTTCACCTAAAAATTTTCCAGGTTTTGTTACTCCTACGTCAGGTATACAGAGTTATCGAAATCGATAATGCAAAGTCCGATGACTTTTGGCATTCATTCACATTTAACATTTTGCGCAACTGTTAATAACATTAACTTCAATATTTGTGAATAAAATTGTATTCTTTGAGCCAAATATTATTTTAAATAAAGATCATCCAATTTAACAGCAGAGAAAAAGATATTATTTGTTATTAAATATAAATATTTTTAACAGAACAGCTGTAAGTTCACACTTTTCGCTTATTGGACTGCTGCAAACACACTAATAGTTGCCTCTCGCTCTAACATGTTAGAAATTGAACGCTGACGTAGCTGTTAGAAAACTGAGTACACAGAGACTACCAACAAAGAGATTCAATGACCTCACAAGTAAAATGCTGTTACTGTTAACGCATTGTTGAGCTTTCATTTCTACGCTGTTACGGTCTGAAAAGAGGGGTGTTTTAAAAATAAGTGAGATGAACCGTGAAAAACGGGTAAAACATTTGGAAACTTTTACACTGCGAAAAGAAAATAAGACAAGCAGATTAAAAAAGAAAATAAGACAAGTAGATTAAAAACACAACATTTGACACCATTTAATTTTTTTCGCAGTGTTCGTTTTCTCAAGACACGATCCCCTCTGTGTCCCGGATGAGTCAGATCAAAAAGGATTTACGTCAACTGCATTACCTACAACGTTGCGACTACTTACGAGCTCGCGCTGTTTACGTTGAATACAAATTTACAATGGCTCTGTGGACTGTGTCGTGGACTCTAAGGCTGGTGGTATCGGGTTCGATTCCCGCGAGGTGCGATATTAATTCTTCTTGATTTGGAATTTAATTTCACTAGTAGTATAGCGGGCATGCTCCACTATAGCTTAAGTGGAAGCCTATTTAACACCTGACAACTTGAAGGAGGATTAACAGATGATTATTAAAAATTGTAGCGTTAAAAATTTTATTGTTGGTATATAAAAGTATTCTGAAATTAGCAAAGGTTTTTCTATATTTAAGATAAACATTACTTTTTGTTTATGCCTAACACCGATTTCAACATTAATTTATGGCTTTTTATATATTTTTTGTATCTTTATAGCCTGGACGCAATTCTATATCCGTTTGGGACAAGCACCAAATCTATAGACCACTTGATGATCGTACAATTGACCCGGACTAATAATAATCGATGGAAATTTAGGATTATTCATCGAATCTGGATACTTTTGAGTCCCAAAACTGAACGCACTGTGTTTGACATAGGTACAACCTCCCTTGCCGTTCATTTCAACGGAATCATCCTCGCCAGGAAATTCATTGGCTGTGGAGAGCCTCAAGCCCGGTTGATTGGTATGCACCTCCATGAAACGGCCAGAGCATGGATGTACTGCCCGTGCGACAAGCTTGACTTGATTGGTTTCCACTTCGGTGCAGTAGGTATTATCAAATCCACTGACTGGACAACGAGCAAGCATGTTAATGCGTTTGCCCACATTGGTCAGAGTCGAGAAGTCATAGGGAGTATTGCGCACGGGCATAAGGTTGCCAGTGGGTATCAAGTTCATGTCAGAGTCTACCAGCTTGCTAGATTTTATCATTATCATGTGTTGCATTAAGGTATCTTTTCCCGATCCATGACCGGCGAGATTAAAGTAGATCTGATTCGATATATCAATGATAGTTGTGGCCTTGGCTCGTGCCTCGATCCGCATGCCAAAGCAGTTCGCCTCGTTGAGGGAGAAATTGATATTGACCGTCACTTCACCCGGATAGCCCTCGTGGCCGTCGGGCGACACATGCTGCATGGTGACACCGTCTTTATGAATACCCACAACGTCCCAGATGACGCTATCGAATCCAATGTAACCGCCGTGCACATGATGCTTATCCTTGCAGTTGCGCGAAAGTCTGTATTCCCTGCCGCAAATGGTGAATCTACCACAACTAATCCGATTCGCAACACGACCAATTGCCGATCCAAAATAGTTTGGCGAATTACGATAATAGCCGGCGACATCATCAAAGCCCAGGCACACATCATCCAGTTTGCCATTGTGGTCAGGCACCCTGACAGCCTGTATAGAGGCACCCAACGTTATAATGGAAACACACATGCCCTTCTCGGTGGTCAAGGTGAACCGACGGACGTGGTCGGTCTTCTGTGTCAACGGATTGACGGCAATGCCGAACATATCTTCGATGACGCGTACCATCCTAACAGCTTAGTTTTATTGCTTATTCCTAAAAGATTTCTGAACCAAAATTTTCACTAAACATATGTCTAATACAAATTTTAATTAAATACCCTACACAGAATATATGTATGGTGACTATTAAACTAACTGACTAACAATAAATCCATGGCCGCCTATACAACACCATTCGAGTGAAGGTGTCAGAGCGAAAAGGAATAAGCAGTAAAAATTGTTACAGTCAGTCGGAACCCCTCAGAGAGTGCTCATTGAAAAAAAATAAGTAAACTTTTATAGAAGTATTTTTTGTAATTTTTTGATACTTAGTCCTTAACAGTCTCCACACTTTTGGGTTTTTGGGTTTTTAAAATTCCTAAGTTACAGAATTATGTTTTAATACATAATAAATAAAATCGAAATAGAATCTTGAAGCGATCTTAATACAATTTCTACCATTTAAATACATTTATTTTTAAAATGAATCAAGACCATTGCACCATACAATTGCACGGCTCACAAGAGGAAATACCGAAGTGTTCTGTTGTAAGTCAACTTAATTCTTGTAACCAAAATACATAGTTTCCCCAATCGATCCATATACAAATATTTTCAGTCACTAGCGGAGTGGCAACATTTGAAGGAAGACTCCTTTAGAGCTATTGCAGAACTAAAACCAATCAAGCTAGCGGTGTACAAGAAGGAGTTAAATTTATATAACGAAAAATGTAGACTTAAGGATGAAGTCATTTCGACTCTTCATGCATGTTTGGACACATATAAGTTGTCAAACATTAAAGACAATGATTTAATAATGCTCCTTAAAGCGAAAGTAACCGAATATAGAGCCAAGTATGATGCACTGAGAAAAACTTTTGACAATCAGTTGGCAGACCAAAAAACAATTATAGTTGAACAGAATGATAGAATAGAAAAACTAGTTTCCGAGATGCAGAATAAAGATGCCCTTATTGCCGAGATGACTGAGCAACATTACCGTGATATGGAAAAGTCGAAAATGGAGATTTCATCAAAGTACGAAGAGCAGATAACTGATTTGCAAATAAGTATAAGCGAAAGGAATATGAAGATAGGCAACAATGAGAGCGCAATGAAAGAATATCAGGATTCTATTGAACAGCTAGAGGGCACACTTGATACTGAAAGGAAAGCGAAAGAGAAGGAAACCCAAAGCAGAGTCAAGCTGGAGGCTAGTTTACGGATCAGAGAAGAGCAATTGAAAAAGCAAACCGATCGTTTGTCCCAGTATTTTATAAAAGAACTACACGAGACACTCAATGCGGGCAATGAGGGAGAGCTGAAAATGGCCTATTTGCCGCATATTGGTTCCATGAAGATACGGGCACATCATTGCTTTGCTGGCCCCGAATGGATTGTAATACAGCGTCGTACCGGGAACGTGGTGAATTTCAAGCAAGGCTGGTACTCATACGTTCACGGGTTTGGTAACCTGAATGGTGATTTCTGGTATGGACTGGCCAATATACATGACATAACCAAGTCACAGCCACATGAGCTCTACATTCATCTCGTTTTCCCCAACAACGTGGTGCGCTACGCTTATTATGATAACTTTGCCATAAGTGGGCAGTACTGCGATTACAAGCTAAAAACTCTGGGAAAGTTTTCTGGTAATGCCGGTGATGGTCTACGAACACATAAGCATGAAGTATTCAAAAGTGTTCGATACAGTTCGCAATCCGTAACTCAATACAATCGTTGGTGGCAGCACGCGAATCCAAACTGGTAAGTCGAAGTTGGAATTTATATTTGAATTTGATTGATATTTATGGCTTCTCTTTATAGCAATCTTAATGGCGATTTTGAGAATAAATCGGAATTTGGTGTGTGGTGGTGTAAACAAAAGGGTCAATATTTATTTTTGGAGGCGGTGCAAATGTTAATACGCCCAAAAGAGATCCAAAAAACTAAATAGGTTTATGTTTAATAACTAAATTGTCAAAGTCAACAACATAATAAAAAGATTTTTGCATGTTTACAACTACATACATATGTATATTTGATTAATTGTAACGTAACAACATAGCAGTGCAGCACATCTACTATATGGGCCCAACCATCATCTCGGGACGGACCCAATTATCGAAGTCCCTCTCTGAGATGCCCGCCTTCATAGCCTCCTGCTTGAGTGTGGTGCCGTTTTTATGCGCCTGCCTGGCAATAGTAGCCGCCCGATCGTGTCCAATGTGTGGAGTAAGTGCCGCGGCAAGCATCAGAGATTCTTTCAATACCTCCCCTATCCTATCCCGATTTGCAATAATGCCCACAACACAGTTATTTGTGAAATTGTTGCATCCTTCAGCTGCAGGAAATCAAATGTTAGTTTAACAGGCGCAGCTGAAATTCAAATAATTTTTTTACAGTTGCAGCTGGAGCTGAAATTCAAATGTTACTTTAACAGTAACAGCTCAAAATCAAATGTAAGTTTAACAGTTGCAGCTGAAATTCAAATATTACTTTAAAATGCAGCTAAAATTCAAAAGTTAGTTTAACAAATAAATGCTGCTGAAATTCAAATAATAGTTTACAGTTGAAACCAAAATTCAAATGTGAATTTAACAGTTGATGCTGAAATTCAAATTTTAGTTTACAGTTGCAGCTGAAATTCAAATGTTAGTTTAACAGTTGCAGCTGAAATTCAAATGTGAGTTTAACAGTTGCAGCTGAAATTCAAATGTTAGTTTAACAGTTGCAGCTGAAATTCAAATGTGAGTTTAACAGTTGCAGCTGAAATTCAAATGTGAGTTTAACAGTTGCAGCTGAAATTCAAATGTGAGTTTAACAATGCAGCTGAAATTCAAATGTTAGTTTACAGTTGAAACTAAAATTCGAATGTGAATTTAACAGTTGCAGCTGAAATTCAAATCTTTGTTTACAGTTGCAGCTAAAATTCAAATGTTAGTTTAACAGTCTTATCGGAATCGTTGCCAACTATCGATATTCAAAGTGACTTCTGCAAGTGTTACAGGGCTACACAACTTACTTAACAGCCGAATCGAACGCAAAACATTTGAACCAATCATCGGCTTAAAGGCGTTCAGCTCAAAGTGTCCATTCGAACCGCCAATTGTGACGGCCACATGATTGCCCATTACCTGGGCACAGATCATAGTGAGCGACTCGCACTGTGTGGGATTCACCTTGCCCGGCATAATGGAGCTGCCCGGCTCGTTTTCCGGCAATGTCAGCTCACCGAGACCGCAACGGGGACCAGAGGACAGGAAGCGTATATCGTTGGCAATCTTCATAAGGCTAACGGCAAGGGTGTTCAAGGCACCATGTACCTCCACCAGAGCATCTCGAGCAGCTAAGGCCTCGAAGAAGTTGGGTGCCGACACAAACGGCATCGATGTGAGCTGAGCAATGCGACTGACGGCCTTCTGTGAAAAGCCTTTGGGACAGTTAAGGCCCGTGCCCACTGCAGAGCCCCCCAGGGCCAACTGAAAGACATGGGGCAAGACGGCATCGATGCGCTCCAGTCCGAAGACCAGCTGTTGCTTATATCCACTAAACTCCTGCCCCAATGTGATCGGCACAGCGTCCTGTGTGTGAGTGCGTCCAATTTTAATGATTTGCTTCCATTCATGAGATTTATCATGCAGAGCATTGCGCAACTTGGCAACCGCTGGTTTCAGACTCTTCACCAACTCGGTGGCCACAGCAATGTGAATGGCCGTTGGAAATGAATCGTTGCTACTCTGCGACATGTTCACATGATCGTTGGGATGAATGGGATCCTTTGAGCCCAATACGCCGCCAAGAATTTCAATGGCCCTGTTGCAGATCACCTCATTGCAATTCATATTGGTCGCTGTGCCGGAACCTGTTTGCCATATGGGCAATGGGAAGTGACCATCATCGTAGAGCTTGCCCGATATGATTTCATCACACGCGGACGACATGGCCGAACTCAGCTTGGCCTCCAGTCCAAATTCTGTATTCACCTCGGCGGCGGCCTTTTTCAATATACCAATGGCCTGTATTATTGATCTCTGTGGGATCAATTCAAGCTATTCAATGAACTTGGTCCAGCTGAAGTTCACTTACTGGCATCCGCTCCTCGAGTTCGTCAAATTGAAAATTTATCAGACAACGTCCTGTCTCAGCGCCAAAGTAAACATCGCCAGGAACCTCGACTGTGCCAAGCGTGTCTCTCTCAGCACGTAAAGGTTCACGTGACTTACGGTTGGGCATGTTAATCAAGATTCCTATTCAAAAACTTGCAATGGATATGTATTGTATATATATTTTCTATATGTATATATGTAAGTGTGTATATATGTATAGAACAGTTAGGCTAACTTTGTCACATGAAATTATGGAATACAGTCTGTCAGTTTGAATACATTAGCATACAGTCGGGACAGTAAAAGATAAGGTAGCTTTGTTGATCATAAAGAGCAGAAAGGGAAAATGATAAAGGTATTTAATTGATACCCCTCGATAAGGTACAAATCGTTTGCTCTTTACTTTATTGCATTCTATTTGAATTATAATACTATACTTTCATGTTTAATCATCGTCAGCATCTTGTCTCATCCATTTGTCGAAATCCTCGGCAGCTACACCGGCATGGATAGCCTCATTCCTCAATGTGGTATGTTTGGAGCGTGCCGCTTTAGCAATTTCAGCTGTTTTATCATAGCCAATGTGGGGAACAAGTATCATTGTCATTGCCAGAGAATTCTGCAAGTCGTGTTTAATTTTGTCGCGATTTACTTCCATGCCCTTCAAGCAATGTTTGCAGAAATTGTTGAGGCCATCGGCCAAGAGGGTAATCGATCTAACCACATTCGCCGCAATCATTGGCATGAAGTCATTCAGCTGAAAGTGTCCATTGGCACAACCGATAGTGACTGCCGCCTGGTTGCCCATCACCTGGGCACAGATCATGGACAGCGACTCGCACTGCGTGGGATTCACTTTGCCCGGCATTATAGAGCTGCCAGGCTCGTTGGCTGGCAATATCAGTTCACCAATGCCACAACGTGGACCCGAGCCCAGGAATCGTATGTCGTTGGCCATTTTCATGCAGCTCACAGCGAGAGTGTTGAGATCCCCGTGCAATTCAGCCAGCACATCACGCGAGGCAATGGCCTCGAATAGATTGGGTGCACTCACGAATGGAATACCCGTAATCTCCGAAATATGCTCGACACACTCTTGGCCAAAATCTTTGGGACTAAAGAGTCCTGTGCCCACTGAGTTGCCACCCACAGAGAGATTATACAAACGCTTTAGTGCACTCTCCAGCCTGGATCGGCAATTAATCATCATTTGCTTGTAGCCACTAAACTCTTGGCCCAGTGTCATGGGCGCCGCCTCCATTACTTGTGTGCGTCCGACCTTTTTAATGTGCTTCCATTCGGCCTGCTTTTTAATCAGATCTTGAATGACCAATTGCAGGGCGGGAAAGAGTCTTTTCTTTAGTAGCGTCGCAGCTGCAATGTTAATCGCTGTGGAGAAGCTATCGTTGGAGCTCTGTGACAAGTTGACATGATTGCTGGGATGCACCGGCTCCTTGGTGCCTATTTCGCCGCCCAGAATTTGTATGGCACGATTGCTGATCACCTCATTGACATTCACGTTGGTCTGTCGCCCCGAGCCGGCCTGCCAGATGGACAATGGGAAGTTATGCTCCTCGTACAGTTTGCCAGAGATGACTTCTTTCGAAGCATTGATAATCGCAGTAGATATTTCTTCGTTGATGCCGTGCGATCGATTCACCTGTGCACTGGCCATCTTCACGACACCGAAGGCTTGTATAATGGCCTCCTATTGTGGCAAAGTTGCGACGAAAGGTTGAAAGGTCAATACGGTAACTAGCCATACTCACCGGCATACGCTCATTGAAGCCACCAATGTTGCTGTTGTTGAGGTAGCGAGCTGTCTGCGGACCAAACAACATATTGAGCGGCACATTCACATTCCCCGTGAGATCGTTCTCCAGGCGATAGTCCTCCCAGTCGGTCAGACGCGCTAGCTTATACATCAAAGAGAAGACCTCGTTCTGATCGAAGGACATTTTGAACTTGTGTGGAACAGGTAGAGTGAGAGAGTGCGAGTGAGAGTGAGAGTGAGAGAGATGTGTGTGTACACACAGACTAGCCTGCTTTAGTTTATAGTTTAGTTTATTATATTATATTATTTATTTGAGTTTACAGAGAAACAGCCAGCTTGATGTTCTATTTGGTGGAGCAGCATTTCCAGGACTCTTCAATGGTAAACCTATAGATGGTTTCGTGGTAGTATTTCTCGCCAGGATTGAGGAAAATCGTTGGGAATTCGGGATGATTCATCGAGTTGGGAAACTTCTCGGCCTCAACACAGAATGAACCATACTTTTGATAATGTGTGCAATCCTTGCCGATTATGGGCTCATCCCCATTCTTCTCATCTGGCATATTGTTTGCCGTATAGAATTGCACTCCTGGCTGATTGGTAAACACCTCGAGGACACGCCCAGTGGGCCTATGCACTAGCTTAGCCACCTGATTGATGCCAGTCTCCTTGCCGTCGTTGACCACAAAACAATTGTCATAGCCCTTGATATTACGATTCTCGAACTGCATCAGGCGATCGCCAATCAGGACGGGAATGCGCATATCAAAGACGGTATCGGTGACATCGATCAGCTTTCCCGTCGGTATCTGTTCATCGTCCGTCTCGACAATCTTTGTCGATTGTATCTCCACGGTGTGCTCGGCCAGCGCCTTGGGACCAGCGCCATGCCCGGCCAGATTGAAGTAGGCGTGATTGGATAGATTGATGCAAGTTTGTTTATCCGTAACTGCCTCGTAGCGAATGCCAAAACGATTATTGTTGTCCAACCAATAGGTTATCGTGGTCGTCAGTGTACCCGGATAGCCCTCGGAACCGTGGGGCGAGACATGCCTAAAGACAATGCCAATATCGGACTTGCTGATCACTTCCCAAATGACACTGTCGAAGCCAACGTTGCCGCCATGCAGCTGATACTTGTCCTGAAAGTTCTTGGTCAACTCGTACTTGGTATCGCCCACAGTGTATTCACCGTTGGCCACACGGTTCGCCACACGTCCCAGTGTGCCGCCAATGTAGGCCCCCTTCGTCTTTATATAGCTGGCAATGTCGTCGAAGCCGAGGCACACATCGTCTATCTTGTGATAGGCGTCGGGCAGACGCACACTCTGAACGATGGCGCCCAATTGGATGACCGAGACGGACATCTGATTTGAATTGGTCATCGTGAAACGTCGCACCATTTCGGGACATTTGGTATAGGGATTTTTGGCCAGGCCAAAGATTTCCTCCTCAACAATCACCGACATCCTCAGGCTGCCTTCTGTTTCTCGTACTTACAATTTACAAGCGCTACAGTCCGAAACTGAGTGAAACTAATATAATAAATAATATAACAATTACTGCTTGGCAGGCTGACACACCTTCTGAAAGTCGTTAAGGTCGCGAATTTGTTGTCACAAAGTCACCGAAGGGCAATTGACGCCTTTGCTCGCACGGCGTCTACCTAACTGATGCGCTCTGTAAAACCGCCGGCCAGTCATATTAAAAAGTTCCCAGCTGATAACGCAATGAATATAGACACATTATATACCTATATATAGAGAGAGATTAGGTAAGCCACTTGGCCCCCATAAACTCAGTAACATCAGTAATTGCAATCTCTCCCCTACGAGATAAGCTTGGCGCTTCCAGAGAGAGTGTTTCGGGTGGAACAGGGTCTTAGAGAGGCTATCAGTGTCCGGTGGAAGTCCCTCCATAGAGTTAAACTCTTCATATATATTTGCTGGTTTAAAATTTACTCTAATTTTTAAATACTTATATACAGAGGCGGCTACGGAGGGGCGCAACTGTATAGTCGATGATATTTACAAACATTAACAGGGTATATAGAACGGAGGAGTTGGGGCTCAGTATTTGTTTATGTTAAACAAGCGTACGCCATGGAACTGCGGCAATTTGGGCAGGGTAACCACGACCAACGATATAAAGTTGGCTATAAAGTGATCCGTGTTGTTGCGCGTGTACAGACAAGTCAATAGAAATCTGCAATGTCAAAGGAATAAAGGAATGACTTATAGATACTTATTTATGTAAATAAATCAGTATTTGCTACTCACAGTACGATGGGCACCGCAGTTAAAAACTTGCGCGTTGGTGTAAATTGAACACCGTCATCGATTTGCTCCCAGTGCGTCCATCGTCGATTGGCGTCATTCTCTATGCTCAGCCAGGGCGCACCCTTGATGATATGTAGGAAATACAGGTGTGCCTGCACGCAAGAGTTCAATGATCAATTAATTGACTTGTTTTTTTTTTTGTTTTGCCATTACTCACTGCGTTGTGCAGTAAATTGGTTACAGTCCAGGCCAGTGGAATCGTTACAAAGGGCACCGATAGCAGCAGCAAATGTACAAGGAGCAGACCCAGAAAGTAAGCAAGCCAAAAGCCACGGGCACTTAGCCAGGAGCTATTGGGATTTGTTTCGCCATGTCCACCGGCAATAGATGTCATTTTAATTGTTTACAATCCTCAATGGGTATATCTATATTTACTCACGAACGTTCACGAAATGAGTGAACCAACAAAATCAACTAACTGGATCAAGTTCATCGTTCATTTAACTCACAACAATGTTAAGTCTTAAAAACGCATATCGATAACGATGTTTGTGCTCTGTTATTATGGAAGGTATCGATAGAGTTGTCGTGGATCTTGCAAAAATAAATATCTCTTGCAACACTTAAATTTAAAAAGAAAACTCGCTTCAGAAATAATAATATATATTTAATGTATCATTTATTTATAGAAATAACAATCCCTTTCATTTGTTTTAGCAGCATACAATTTATTAAATTAATTCAATTCGAACACAAAAACAAAAAAAAAAAAAAATCAAATTATTTTACGATATTCTTTAATGAGTTCATACTTCGGAACCGCTCCTCTCCGGGTCTTCTGTTGAATTTTCCGCGGAAGTAGGAGTATAAATGAAATCAAGGTCATCATTGATCCCCACAAAATATGTTGGTAGCATCCCTCGGCCCTTGACAAAGGTCATTCCACGGTAGTCACACTGGATACCCGCACTAATAAGCACTTGGGCAGTCTCCTCGGTCACTTGTATCTTACCCGTGATACCCGTAGAATCCATGCGTGATGCCATATTAACGGCATTCCCCCAAATATCATAGTGTACCTGGGAAGCACCCACCACTCCGGCCATGACACGGCCGCTCGATATGCCAATGCAAATTCCGGCATTGAACATGGCGCGATCTGTGCTCTTTAGTCCCTTATACCAATCGTTACACACAGTTAGACAACGGATAAGGTCCAATGCAAAACTTGTTATTACACAGGCTACCTCCACTATTTTCTCCGAATTTTTAAATCCTTTGGACTTGTGCGTACGCAAAACTGTAAGAGTCCAGATACAGATACAACGAATCTACAAATTTCATTTAACTATCATTCACCTTGTTGGATAACAGATTCGCGTTTACTATCTTCACGAGTCAATTGATCTGCATATTTAAAATCCAAGCCACAAGCTGCCATATAGGTGCAGCTCACAATTTTGATCTTCTCGACAAGATAATCCTCCCTGTAATAGAGAAGCTAAAAGGGAAGCCGAAACTGAATTAAATTACAACTGACTAATTATCATTGCTCATCTTACAACTTTGTCGAATTCCGTTATGATCTCGTTGAGAACTCGCAAATGGGACAACTCTAGTTCAAAGTCTTCGAGGGAAGCGAACATTATCGATACATTTTCAAACTCTTCGTAATAGAGCTCATGCTTGGCCTCATTGCTGATAAAAACGTCAACTGTACGGGATATGGAAGAGATAATAGGGTGCTCAATATAAACAAAGATCCAATGAACCATACCGACATGGGCCGGCAGAATGTTGTGCAGTAGAATTTTTATAGACTGATCGGCCAATTGGCTGTCGTGTTCCTTTTTCTTCAGCTCGTGTCTCCATCTGTATGCAAAAATGAATGACGGATCGAATGAATATCTTTGTAACAAAGTTTTTTGATACTTACTGGAAGTTCATTTTGTTGTTGAACTCGGTCTGTCGCTCCATAAGGTAAAAACTGAGCGCAGTAATGCAAAGCAGAGTAATATGCGCATATCCTGACAATAAATGCGGGTTTGTGGTGTTACTATGATGAATAATAAACCCATACTGATAGGACACTATCACCGAAAAGGCGATAACCTCCATAATGATAATAAATCCTTTTAGCATAAATGGGATACGAGTAAAGACTGAACTTATGCCAATTATGAGACAGACCATATTGGTCAGCGCCCACGGATGAAAACAAATGAGTAATTCTGGTTCGTAGTAGAAAATTTTAGCTTCAATATAAATGATCGCATACTCATCTATTTTACAGGAATCCTGTGGATTTAATTATCATATACAATATTATGGGCTAGAGTACCCCCCTCATCGACTCTCTCTTTACTCACCAGCATGATAGACACAAGAGCTATGTACGATAATATAATATACAAGTAGATGCCGACACGAAGTATCAGGCTTCTCTGAATTACCTCAACGATGTGAAACATCCAACAACTGAACTTAGAGTACCCTCTTGAGTAATTACCATATACCCAATACAATATCGTCTTGTACCACGTTATAAAGAGTATCAAGGTAAGAACGATCATTATCTCGTATGGCACCCAGATAAACAACGAGTTGGTATTAAACTGCAGCTCTGTCCAAATTAAACCTACCCCAACGCACCATGAGAGAAGTATACTGTACTTAAGTAGATAGTCTGGTTGACGAATATAATCATATTCACGGCGAGGATTTGAGAAATGCAAGAAAAATATGCCAAGATGCATGAAGTGAAGATTTCCATCCTTTTTCCAGCTGAATAGATCCCAGATAATTTGTTTTAGGCTATGGAAAAAATCAAAATCAAGTTAAGTAATAAACAAATTTGATCCGCTTTACCTTGGGATCCCGACAGGCATTTTTTGGAACTCTTTGTGTAATTCCTCTTCCATGCTTATTTCACCATCGAGTTTGTTCATACTAACAGATGCCGATGCGAGCAAAACTTCGTACCGTTCCGTCATAGGAATAAGATTCGTGGTTATGCCATGCTTCAACAGATAGGGATCTGTACTGGCCTTTTCAGTACCGGGTAGCACATCATACGAGTGGCCGACCATCAGCGCAAGGCATCTGTCGCTTACATGGACGTGTCCTGCCATACCTGTGGCCTCCAGCCGATTGGCAATCCTCACATCGTTTCCTGAAGAAACAAGTTCACCAACAATGGGAATAGAAAAGCATTTTACTTACCCCAAATATCATACTGCAGCTTCGAGTTGCCAATAACCCCAGCGATTATATTACCCGAATGAGCTCCAACACGAATATTAATATCAATGTTTTGTTCCTCCCTATAAATAGAGAATGATCAAATTGAAAATGGTTCAACATTGGATCGACTCGTCCCACCTTATTTCACGAAGATATTGGATCATACATAGACCAAAAGCGACACAATTGAGGGCGTGATCAGGATTGAGGCTAGTCAGTCCGGCGACACAATAGTAGCAGTCACCCAGGAACTTAATGCGCTGCACATCGTAACGTTTAGAGTCAACATCGAACCGGCCATACATCTCGTGCAACAGGGTAACCAGTTCCACGACCGTTAGCTTTGTAGTCAGATAGGTATAGTTGACAATGTCCGCATAGAGAATGGTGACGTCAGTATGAATTTGAATAGCCATGAGCTTATCACGGAAGCCCCAAAGTTGCACAACTTGATGCTTTTCGGATGCTTTGACTCGATTCCGTATGTCGTCTTGGATTGGCCTTGATATTTGTGGCGGCAGAATGCTGTGCAGGAAACGCTTCTCCTTGGCCCGGGCATTGCGCAGCGAAATCTCCTCCATCACATACTGATAGCGATCCAGGATCGAGGAGCTAACCAGTAAAACGCGTAAAAGACGAAAGAACACACCCGCCATGTTCAGACAGAGATAGTTCAGGATCTCCGTGGATATTCGATAGAGGTGCATCGAATCCACGTATTGAATTGATTGATGGATGAGCTGCAAGTATGTGAAGTAGTGTAGCTCATATATGATCGATACAGAAATTCCCAGGATGAGCGGTGACCATATGCCCGGTAACGGGAAAAACATATAGATAGCTAATATGAGGTAGATGTCGTAGAACGTTGTGGTATTCCAATCATTAACGAATTTGTGCACATAGCATAGTCCTAGATCTGAGGATATATATGATATTATATCACATAGGGGTCTAGTAAATCTTTACAAACCGGTGGAAGTTATGGTAATCGATGCAGCCACTGAGGTGGCAATCGGTACCCATTTACTCTTTGTTGTTGTGAAGTTAAACCCCATTATTCCGTTTAGGATTGCGCAACCGACAAGATATGCCGTCACGTCGAAATATATTAGATCTCTTGGCTGAAACAGATTAAAGATTAAGAATCTCACCAGCCTTCGTTGAACCTTTACTCACCTTGCACAACAGCAGAAGCACGACGCAATGAAGGATAGTTATGAACCAGTGCATAATCAAGAAAATATTAACGTACTTATGGGATATACGCTTAAAGTACATAATATAATCCTTCTTTACCCCTAACTCCACTAACTTATCCTGAGGGAAAAATAATTAAACTCTTTTTGTATAATTCCATTGCACAATACCATTAGATAAGCTCTTTCCCAAATTCGTTCTTCGTCGAAGTTTAAATGGCAAGAAGGCATGATGATGCCGGAAAAGTATTGTAACGTTTGTAATCTCAAACTGATATTATTTTATTTTGAACTATGGTAAGTGTTGCTTGATTTACTTCAAGCCTACTTGGTTACAACTTATTCTCGATTGAACTATTTTTTATTATTTCTGTATTTTAAATTTAATTGAATTTAATTTTTATCGATTCTACTATTTTAATTATTTATGTATTTTAAATTAAAAAAATGGAATTTGATTGAATAAATTCCCGATAAATCGAGTTAACGCAAAAATGAGTAAAACAAACGCAAATTGAGAGCGAATTGAGCGCACATTGCGCAACATAACGTTAGTGTGGAAACCATAACATAACGTAATGCAAACTGCGTTTAGCAACACTGAAGTATGTTGTTTTTCGAGTATTTCACGGTGAAATTAAGCAGCGTTCAATAAAAGTTGAAAAAAAATATAGAAATCATCGCGGGCGAGTGGCTAACATATCTCTCGAAAAACGCTACACTAAAGTTCATAACAAGCTAACTTGCACAGCTCGAGGAACAACAAGGCAAAACAATAAACAGCTGTACTTGCAAGAACGCACAACTATTTGAAGAGGCGTCCAGGCACAGGTAAATTAAAGAAACACCAAATCAGCAGCAGAGGCAGAGGCTGAGGCAGAGGCAGAGGCAGCTGCCATTGCTGGCATGCTTGGCAACAATATGGCATTTCGGTTAATCCATTTTGGCCGTGCTCCGCTGCTGCTGCTTCTGCTGCTGCTGTACTTGGTCATTGCCAAATTTCGGGCTGCCTTTGCTGCCCGCTGCCTCTGCTGACGCTGCCGTCGTCTTTAAACCTGTCCCAACTGCATCGTGTTTGGGGCCCTCCACCCCCAGCCCGCGCTAACTGCAGCAGCATCAATAACAGCAGCAGCAGCCAGCAGGATTTCGCCTTACTTGTTTCAGTCAGTCCAGTCAGCAGCAGCGCGAGCAGCAGCAGCACCGTCTCAGTCTTTGTTCAGTTTTGCGTTCCATTTACATACATATCGCATTAATACATACATATTTACGCACACATGTGAACATGTATATATATCCAGTTTATGCCTTGGTCAATTTCCGTTGCATTTTCAGTGTGAAACTCATGCGGTGCAGATCGAGGCGACATTCACGACGCAGTCCACATTGAATCGCGGCTCATCCCAGCAACAGCAACAGCAGGAATCCTCCCCTCCCACCCAGCAGTAGCAGGATTAGGCCAGAATATGGAATCGGCGTTGGACGTGCTATCCCTTGCGGCAACCATGGTGCAGAACAATGCGAGTGGTGAGTAGAGCCCACAGTGGGCACACTTGGCTTCTCCAGTTGGTAATTTCATTAATCGGCGCGATCTCTGCGTGCCTGTCTGCCTGCCTGACCACGGGCCACGCCGGGCCATGTTCACCCATTAAGCAATTCCGCTTAAATGGTTACGATGACGATATGTTATAGTTTCTTGGACGAGATTCGCTGCTTGTTCTGCTTCTTCTTTGTCTCCGTTTCCGAGTACTTTCCGTGTGTCTGTCTCGCAACTCTTTTATGGCTTTCACCTTTGAGCCGACGACGATCTCGCGACGTCCCCAAACTTGCAGGCATTTAAACAATTTGTGCCGCTATACCCTGTAACTGTCTCGCCAGAGGGTAGCATATGTGCGAATTTAACATGTGTATGAATCGAAAGCTCTCAAAATACCATGTAAACGATGGGAATTAGCTCTAATTTATATGCTTTGGATCAGTTATATGAATAAAGTCCACTATATGTATATAGTGCTATTTATATAGAGATATAGATGTGGGCTATCCGATATAACTGTATATCCTGTGAGTTACACGCAATACAATATTGAGAAAATAATTGAGGACTGAGCTCTGTTCTACATTCTATGTAGGATAGAGATAAATAATATGGATAGAATGAGAAATACTTAGGGTTAGGGAGTACTATAAGAGATAGATACTCGTATATAAAGAAATATATATGTTTAGGATAGGGATATAAAGAACTATATAGAGATAGATCTATAAAGAACTATATAGGGATAGGGATAAAAAAAACTATAAGATATAGATATATAAATAAGAAGATATAGATATATATGTTGGGGATAGGAATATACGGAACTATATAGGCCTTAGAGATATAAAGAAGTAGATAGAGATACACATATGATATACATACATATATGGCCTATAGGAATATTAAGGGAAATATAACATATTGTAGAAATATGCATAGATAACTTAATAAGAATATTATGAACTCAATAGGAATATACAAAGACCACTAAAGGGATATGGCCAAGGATGAATATTGGTCAAAATGAGGCCTTTATCTTATTTTATTATGGTAATAGTTCCAAGTATATTAGTATGCTACCAATGCCTTATTGTGCAAGCTGTTTATGTCTGCAATTAGAGGGTATTAACTAGCTGCCCATCAGTGTCAGTCAGTTACTTGCGTGTCTCTCTCCCTGTACGCATATATCCCACTGGAGTAGATAGTTCTCATTAAGTGGCCACCACCACCGACTCGTCTCGGTCCGATTGCTACTCCCAGGTTAAATTTTGTTGCCCGTTGTCGCATGATTCATACCCTACGGCATCTGCATCTGTTGCAACTCCAGCCCGATGATTCTCAGTGCAGCTCGCAAGGCATCTCCCTCCCTCTCTTTCTCTCCCACCACATGCTTGCGTATCACGAGCTCGCGCACTCAAAATAAAACATTTTCGTTTTGTTTTTTTTTTCTTGTTGTTTTTTAACAACAAAACATTCCAATAAAATGAGTTTTGCGGCGCATTCCGATTCCGATTTTCATAAATGTGTCAAATGCCGCATTTTTCGACGACGACGGCGACGACGCAAGCTGTGTTCCCCCAGCGGGCTCCCCTTATCAGCGCGCGTTGCCGCCGTTGGCAGAGAAGTTGACGTCGCTGTCGATCTCGGCGTTGACGTTGCGACGAGCACGAATTGTGTGGTCAATGTGTTATGTACCGTAATGTTCATTTGAATGTGTGTATTGCATATTTTAGTGCTGGCAAACGTAATACATACATTTGTACATTAAAAAGTATTTATGCATGTATGTGTGTGTGTGTTTGCCGTTTGCAATTTGGATTTTGAGCTGCCCCCACACGGCGCACGCTGCGCCACAAAACAAAAACAAAACGTGTGACATGCCAAAGAAACGCGAATTCGAACGGATCGTCGCAAATATTTTCAAAAATACACTTAAATTTGTATAAATACATACAAGCATCAGTGTGTGTGTGTGTGTGTGTTTCATCTTGTTAATTGCTCGACTTAGAAGTTATCGATAGCGCCAGGGCTTACGATATAAGTGCAAAGCTTACGATACATGTTTGCTCTAAGTGTGTTTGTGTGCATTCGCATTGCCTCTTGTTGATTAGCCGATTTATTAGTTATCGATACGTTCAACGAGCTCATTATGTGCATATTTATGTGTATGTATGTGTGTTTTGAGTGCAGCTTGTTAATGTGCTAAGTTATCGATAGCGCAACTCGTGCACTTCTCGATCGCTGTTGCCGTCCCAATCGACGTCGCTGATAAAAACGCATTGTGTGCTGCCCCCCACATGCTTGTGTACGTACATGTGTATGTGTATGTAAATTAATAGTGTGGAATGTGCTGTGATAAACCATTTGGGCAGCAGCGCAGCCGCCCCCTCCTACACTTTGAGTTGGTTATTTATGTTTGTTTACTTTTGCTGCCCATTCGAGATGTCTTTATCAACATTGGCGCATAGCGGTGCGTACACACACACACACAACAAACACATAATCGCGCAAATACACACACAAACACACACACATATGCATACGCACACGTATTATTTATGTACATTTGTTTTGTATTTGACAAATTCCTTAGCGAAATATGCCTTTAGCTGTCAACAAAGTGCGGAATTTATTTATTAATAGGTGCACACATACATATGTACGTACACTCGTATATGCGGGTGTCGGGGAACATTTAAAATAATACAAATTATGAAATATTTTAAAAAGCAATAAGCAAAAACGTGTGCGATTCGTGCGCGATTTAAAACTCGCCAAACTAAATGTCACATGTCAAGCGAAATTCTCTCTCTCTCTCTCTCTCTTCTTCTATGTCTGTCTTTCTCTCCCTCTCTCTCTTTGTTGCTTTTATTTGTTTGTTGTGCTGCTATCTTCTTGTCTACCTGGGGGCCCTTTGGCTTTTTGGTTTCTTCCTTTTTTTGATTTCTTCTTCACTCGTCATCGCATTTGATTGATCAGCCAAAATAGAGATGGCACGGGGAGGAGGAGGGGGAATGCAAAATGTTAATGTTAATGTCGTTAACCTGGCCGTGATTAATGAATTTGTCATAAATCGAAATCGATTTGTTCTTCATAAATCACATGCGGCCTATGCAAGTCAAGAAAAGCGGGTCGATTCCGTTAATGAAGCTGACCAAGAGATAGATAGAGAGAGGGAGAGAGAAAGAGACAGAAGCAGTTGCTGGCCAGCTGACGTGTGTGATTGTGTGTGTGTGTGCACATAATTAATAAACAAATAGTAAGTTTGTTGCAACGAAAAGCAGAACAACAAAAAGTGTAAAGAGGGAGAAAAGTGAGAGACAAACAGAAACAGATTTTCGTAACTTGGAGCTGCACACAGGCACAGCTGGAGACGACGCGCTCGGCTCATCAGGTAATTTACATGGCCTTTCAATTCCCCCCAGTTTGCCAGTTGCCAGATAGTTTGTTGTGGCCAACACTCTCTTCCTTTTACTAGCCAAACGGTGCGCGTAATTGCCGTGAATCTCGATCGAATGAAAGAAAGAAACCCGTTTGCCACCTCGTCCGTTCTCTCCACCGTCTTCGTCTCTGCCCCATGTCTCTGTATGTCTCTGCTTTGCCCATTCCCGTGGCCAGAATATGCCTGCCTTGTGCCAAGGCTCCAACTCTGATTGTGGCTCAAGCTTCTGCCTTTCTTTTTTAATACACTCTTTAGAGGGTATTCTTATTTTGAGCTGCAGTTTGGCAAGCTCAGAGGAGAGTAGCCAAAATGTATATAGATCATTCTAATTCTGTTCAATGGAAGAAATTTCATTATAATCTGAGTATTGAATTGTGTACTATTTATAAGATATTACTGCCAAGTGATCCACACACCTCTGATTATACACTGTGAAATGGAGTGACAAAATTTACACTGATATGTAGCAACTTACAATTACTTACGATCAGTTCCAAGAAGCAAAGTGATAATTTCATCGTGCCGTTAAATGGTTTATTCCTTTTCTCAATCCGCCAAATCCCAGTCAAGTTTTGTAAATGTCTATATTATATAGTAATCCAATCCGTATATTTCTTTGCCACATAGAACTATTTTTGCTTGTCTTTATCTTATTGTCATCTACAAATTATGTTAACCCTAACTCGATGCTCAATATTTGTGGTAATTTCATTTGAAGACTAGACCATTTCCATAGAATACCCTAATAATTGCCATCATATTTTTTACCTACAGCAAAATAAATAATCACGAATATTCAAAACTTGCTAAAACTGTACATTTTGTATTAATTATTTTAATAATAACTTTATAATACGGCGTTTCCCATCTTTAATTTTAAAGCCACGTTGTGAGAACATATTCATAATAAACTAGGAAGTAAGGCTACTTTTGGCATGCCGAATATTTTATACCCTTGCATGTTCTTATCTCCTCAGATCATTCCAACATGACATATAATAGTGCAGAATTGAATGGGATTGTGTATATATTTAATATTATGTTTCGCTTTGCTTAGCACTAATAAGTCAAGTTATTTCTAAAATCAGAACTGGTCTTCATTCGGCCGATTGTTCCTATGGCAGCTATATGATATGATATATGATATGATATGATATTTTGATGAAATTTAACTATACATATAGAATAAGTCCGACGTAGTAAATTTGGTTGCATTATCTTGACAATAAACAAAAATCGGGCGATAGTTTGTATTGCAGCTATAAGATATATCAGTCCAAAACGGTTCGTTCCGACTTATATACAGCGTGCAGTAAGAAGCATGTTTGCCAAGATTTATCAAGATAGTTTTATAACTGACTAGTTTGCAAAAGACGGACACACGGACATATAGACATGATTAGATCGACTCCCCTGATGATGCAGACTCAGAATATATATACCTTAGGGGCTCACAGCTGTTGTAAGGTGCGTTGCAAACTCCTGGCCAAAGTTAATATACCCTCTACAAGGTTATAAATATGGAAAAAGTACAGTAAAATTGACTCTAAGTTTAAAGTTGCCAAGAGAACCTATTAATTTAATCAGTGGTGTATGTTATATGTATCTCTTTTCTACAGAAAATGTTTTAATTTCAAGCAGTAGTTTGCCAAGAAAAATGCTAGGTATCTATAAAATTTATAGTATATATTCTTGATCAAGACTCAGACTCATTTCAGACTCCTAAGACATACAGAAACTTAATAATTTCTAAATTAAGCTCTGCCTATCTTAGTTATAATGTAATATATTAATCCATATTTCTCTTCTCACCAAAACTGGCGAGGGTATAAAACCTACAACCTGCCTGAAGGTAATCATTCTTTCCTGTAGTTGTTGTTGTTGTTGTTATTATTGTTGCTTCTGCTGATTCATTCGCAAACTAGTCGCGACTTTTGGCGCGTTTTGCGTGCGGTTTTTTTCCCCCACCACAACCTGATGAAACATTGCAAGATTTTGGCAAATATTTAAATGCGCATGGGCGACTAAGTGTGTGTGTGTGTGTGTATATATGTTTGTGTATGTGTGTTTGTGTGTGTCTCCTGTCTTAATTTTAGCCAAATTTGTATTGAGTTTTTCTCACGCTTGATTTAACACCGGATGATATTTTATAATGACAACAATATTTATGTTATTGTTATTGTTATTTACCTATATTGCCCAGTGTCGGTGTCTGTCTCTGTATGTTCTTCATGCTGCTGATCAGCTTGTTGCTGCTGCTTCTCTTGTTGCTGCTGTTGTTGTTGTTATTGTTATTGTGGTTCCTGTTGTTGCTTTTGGCCAATAGTCGAAACTGGTTTTGAAACCGCGCGCACGCTCGCGTTTTATTTAAATTTTGAACTGGTTTCTGCTGATTTGTGTGTTGTGCCTTTCTGCGTATATTGTCCATGTGTGTGTGTGTGTGTGTGTGTGTGTGTGTGTATATACCCACTTAATATCCATCTAGTATCTTATTGAATTTCACAAATATATAAATTGTCTCCACTGTCTGTCGTCCCCCCTCTGTCTGTTTGTTTCTCTTTCACACTGTCTCTTTGTCTGTCTGTCTGTCTGTCTCTTTATCGACTGTCTCTCTGTCTGTTCCACTATCTGTCTGTCTGTCGCCCTGTCTCTCTCTCTGTTCTGACCGCTATCTCTGCCTCATCGCATCTGTCTCTATGGAAACTGTCTTTATTGACTTGCCATTAACACTTCCGTGCCCGAAACTATGATAACTTGACCCATTTGCTATTCTACGAGTACTTCGTCTTCTTTGTCTTCGTCTTGAGGGCGCTCAAATTTCTGCACTGATTTCTAAACCATTTTGCAATTAGCAAAGCATTTTCCGGGCAAATCGTTGCATGGCGTAAGAACTTCATTGCTTAGGTCGGCTAAACGCCAATGGGACGGACAGAGAGATAGACAGAGGGACAGACAGTCTCGGATACAGCATTGAACTCGATTAGGGCGAGAGAGATGAATATAATTGACCAATATAGTAAAATAATGTAGATTTTATGCAAAAGTCATGAGAAAACAAGAATGGAAATGTGCAAAAGTGGAAATATCATTTCTATATGACGGTATTTGCCCTATTACTTCAGTTCCTGTACTGATTATGATCATTTCTCTTGATTATCATCAATCTATTGATATTGTAAGTGACTTCTTGGGTTCCGTTAATAGAGTACTTGCAATATCAGAAGGATATCCCTTATTGTATGGTTAGGTCTTTAGTGCAGAGATATATTTAATATCTGCAGATAGTATATAATGTTGTAAGAGATATACGAGGGTCGTTTGATAAGTCCGTGACTTTTTGAATAAAATATATTTTTTTCGTCAAAGAAGCGTTTTATTTCTCAACATAATCTCCTTTTAGCTCTATACATTTAGTCCAGCGTTTTTCCAATTTTTTTATTCCTTCCAAATAATAGGTTTTCTCAAGGCCCTCAAAATAGTCGTTTGTTTCTGTGATGACCTCTTCATTTGACCCGAATCTCTTACCGCCGAGCCATTTCTTCATGTTTGGAAACAAAAAATAGTCACAGGGGGCTAAATCTGGAGAATATGCTGGATGGGGTAGCAGTTCGTAGCCCAATTTATGAAATTTTGCCATGCTGACTACACACGTGTGCACCCGTGCATTGTCCTGATGGAACAGCACTTTTTTTTTCGCCAAATGCGGTCGTTTCTGCTTCAAATCAATATCGAATCTGTCCAAAAGCTCTGAATAATATTCGCCGGTGATCGTTTTACCCTTTTCAAGGTAATCGATGTGAATGATACCTTGTGCATCCCAAAAAACTGTGGCCATGACCTTGTTGGCCGACAGACCCACCTTGGCCTTCTTTGGTGCACGTTCACCCGGAGAAACCCACTGTCTTGATTGTTCTTTGGTCTCTGGTGTGGTGTGGTGGATCCATGTTTCGTCTACGGTAACAAAAATTCGTTTGGATTGCGGTTGAACATCGCCAAACACTCCTTTGAAATGGTCACACGGTTGCGCTTATGGTCGTGTGTGAGCAATCGCGGCACCCATCGCGCGGAAAGCTTTTTCATGTCCAAATATTCATGTAAAATGTGATGTACCCGTTCAGTTGAGATGCCTACAGCCTCAGCTACCTCACGCACTTTCATTCTCCGATCATCCAATATCATTCCATGGATTTTGTCGACGATTTCTGGCATGACGACCTCTTTTGGGCGACCTGAACGTTCGGCATCACTTGTACTGGTACGACCACAACGGAACTCAGTAAACCATTTCTTAACCATTGAAATTGATGGTGCAGAGTCCCCATAATATTTATCAAGTCTTTCCTTGGTTTCGGTGATGGATTTTTTACGCAAAAAATAATGCTTAATTAGCACACGAAATTCACTTTTTTCCATTTTCGTTAAAATTCACGAGATCGTCTGCTTTCAATGCCTATAAAACGCAAACTAAGAAACGCAGCTTTCTCAAAATTTTACAGTCAGCTGTTAATCGATAACTGCTGACAGGAGCAGTGTTGTATTTAGAGCAGGTGCGCGGCAAATACAAAAAGTCACGGACTTATCAAACGACCCTCGTATTTAATATCTGTAGATACTGCATTATGTTGTAAGTTATATATTTAATATCTGAGATACTGCATTATGTTTTAATGGGTTTTTCTTTAGAAAACTCTTGAAGTTCAACAATTGAGACAACCTTATCTATTTATGCTTAATCTAAGCTGTTAGTACCTACAGTGTTGTTCTTTGTAGATTTCTTTTTCTATGGAATACAAGTATAGAGCAAGCAGGATTGGAATAGTTGCCGGTCCTTTTGTATACAAGAATAGATCGTGGAGAAGTTCTTATGTTCCCCACGCTACTCACTGTCTATCGACAACGTCTTTCGTTATTATCTGCCAATATTTGAATCTTATGTATTTATAATGTATATCTCTCATATGAAGTGCAAATATATGCAACATCTACGATGCTTTGGCTTGTTGTAATTTGCCATTGTTGTTGTTGTTACCATTGTTGTTGTTGTTGCCTGTTGGCTGATTGCCATTCGATTGACCTCGTTGCGCATGCGTGCGCATGTTTCACGCTACACTAAAAATTTTCGCACATAAAAAAAAGCAACTGAATAAAGCTGAAGGGGGGGAGGGAGGCAGGTGGCGACAAAGGAAGGGGGTATTCAGAGGGGCGGCAGCAGAAAAACTCGTGCCGTTGATGAGTAAGCAGCAAATTCGACGAGTCTCAAAGACGATTCGCCGACTTGACTCGGAGACGAGACGAGACGATTCGTCGACTGTGTCAGCCGAGTCGATTGCTCACGTCAGTCTGTCCGTCAGTCTGTCCGTTCCGCCTGTCTATATAGCTGCGATTTTTGTTTAATTTTGATTTTTGACGAGCTGCGCAACTTACGAACACAAACACATTGCACATTTCTTGCTTGGGAATTAGCAAATATCTGCAAAAGTTTAAGCCAGAGATCACAGATCTATGTACAGACACGGCTCACATAGATCGATGCAATGATGCATAAGGTGTTGAGGCTTATAAGAACTCTATGTGGAACAGGTAGATTGAGATATTGCAAATATATTCGACTGATTGTTGCTCTGGAATCTATTGAGCCAGTGCAGGTAATTTGATTAGGCATAAAGCCGTTTTAAATGGTAAACTAAGGCAACTTTATTTAACAAAAAACAGCAAACACAAATATCGAAATGCAAAACAAAACTAGAGGTACAAAACATAAATTGGAAATGTTTGAAATTAGAAATTCGATAAGATTAATTAGAAATAATTTCTCATGATGCATGCCAAGAAATTGAGTTCGAAATGCCTTAAACAGTTTAATGGCTTTGGCAATTATCGATAAAGCAAAGTAAATCTCATAGTAAAATGTTCGCAATTCCGAAAAAATGCTATCTTAATTTGAAAATATTCAGAATTCCCGAATTGTTAAAGCAGTTGGCCTTCAAAAGTATCCGGAAAAAATCGGTATTAGCAGCTCTGTATGAAATTATTGATATTTGACTGATTGATTCTTTGAAATGTTTAGAATATATCAAGCCAATATCGTTGTAACTGAAAATATTTTATTTCAATAAAACTTGCATTATTTAGTTTAGATATTTTTTAAAAAGTGAACACAGTTTTGCAGACTTAAAGACGATCTTTACACCCTTGCAGAGGGAATATACATTTTGGCCAGGAGTTTGCAACGCACCTTGCGAAAGATCTACGACCTCATAGCTTATATATATTCTGATTCAGCATCAACAGAGGAAACAAATTAGCCCGTCCGTCTGTCCGTGTCCGTCTATTGCAATGCAAACTAGTCTTTCAATTTTAAAGTTACCCTGATGAAACTTTGTACACATGCTTCTTACTGCTACATGCTGTAAATTAGTCGGATCGAGGCAAATAAGACCGATATATCGTTTAGCTTTCATACAAACTATCGGCCGATTTTTATAAGTCGTTAAGCTATAGCAACCAAATTTACTACATCGGATACTACATTTACTACATCCTATAATATAATATATACACATATAATATGCATTACAAATTCCATCATATTCGGGTCACTATAACATATAGCTGCAGTAGGAATAATCGGACGAAAGTAAGGTTTTTTTACTTTGGAAATAACATAACTTATCAATCAATCAATGTTCAACTTGTTATGGAGTTTTAGTTAAAGTAAAGTATGTTAATTCTGGTTGCATTATATAGAATAAAATAGGCTAAGCAATATCAATATATCGCTTCGATCCGTCTTGTTTCGACTTAATTACGATGGATCGATCGATAGAGATCAGCTGCGCTTGAACTAGGCTCATATGCGGCAACAGCAGCAGCAGCAGTTGCAGTTATTGTTGCTGCTGCTGCTGTTGCTGTTGCTGTTGTTGTGACTGTAGCTGATGTTGCTGTTGCTGTTGTTGTTGCTGGCGGGACACAACCGTAGTAGTTGTACTACAAATCGGGCGTAAAATTTCATGGGCTTTGCTATTGAATTAAAAACGAGTTTGTTTCATGTTGTTGTTGTTTGCTGCTGCTGTTGCTGTTGCTGTTACTGCAGCTACTTCTGGTTGCAGTAATGGCCGTTGTTGCTGCTTTACGTAGCCATCGCGCCAAGCCCCAAAGCAGACAACAACAACAACAACGTGCCATAGCAATAACAACAACAACAATAATAGGCAACACAGCAACAGTCACTTTTTAGTTGTGTCGCTGCTGCTGCTGTTATTGCTGTTGTTGCTGTTGCTGCTGTTGTTGCTGTTGCTGTTGTTGTTGTTGCTGCTGTTGTTGCTGCTGCTGATGTTGTTGTCTTTATTGTGGTTATACTGCCGACCTATTGTTTGTTTCATTTTGTTGTCATTTTCGCAAGCAAGTTTGCAGTCCCAACAAACATCTGTATGAGTGTGTGTTGATTTGCATGTGTGTTTCTGTGTGTGTGTATTTGTATATGTAGGTGAGGGCACCCAGTTGCAACTCTCAGTGCCTGTGGATTATTTATGAACATTTACATAGATTATAATGACTACTTATCACTTTTATAGTTTAAATGCATATCTTACTTATATAGTATGGTATATATATAAACTATGTTTATTATATTTACTTTTATATTATTTACAATTGAAAGGCAGTATAATAAGTAAATCGGGAGATGGGAATAATTGGATGATTACTGCAGTTCTTCAGATGTGATACCATCTATGTAACTCTCAACTGTATGTTCCCTTTCTTGTCATACTTTAAACAAACTAACTTAAACTGCTAAGAGTTCACAAATTGTTATCAAAGTCTGCGTTTTGCGCGCGATTTTAAACGCGCCAAAATCACTGGCAGCAGGATGTAAGGTTATGTTGTGTTTATTAAGTTGTCTACTGTTGTTTTTGTTGTTGTTATTGTTGCTATTGTAGTTGTTGTTGCTTTTCTTACTGCTTGCATTATGACATCCTCTTGTGCCCTTAACCTTATAGACCCCTCACTCTTAACCCTTTTTGAACTATTGTAAACTCGTCAATCAAATTGAAAATGCAAACAAAATCAGCGCGTAGAAATGAGAAGAAGAAAATGATCAATAAGCAGAAGCAGCACCAAAAGAAGGTGAATGATTATATGAAAATAGAATTCCCTGAGCCAACTCAAACGGATCAGAGCTGAAATTGATTGAGAAAGAGATTGTAATGGTTACTCAGAAAGAACTTTCAAAGGGAATAGGTTTTCCTACTGGGTACGCATGGAGAATTACTCGACTTGTGTCTGTCTGTGTGTCTGTGTGTCTGTCTGTCTGTCTGTGTGTGTATGAGTGTTCTGTGTATGACCGGGCCCAAAATCGCCCACACGACGATGTGCATGGGCAGCGTCGCCGTCGCCGTCGTCCAACCTCCGACTGTGACTTGTGGCCCAACCCAGTCAAACCCAACGCCAACGCCAAAGCTAAGCCGGAATCAGCCGAAAAGTGCATCATACCCTCGACAAGGAGGAGAGTCAACAACAGCAACAACAACAAAACGAATGTGGGTAATTCTCAATTGATGCCATTTTCCGTTGCCCTTTTTGGTCAATTGCAACAAAGCTGCGCGTGCTGGGCAAAAGGAAGTGAGAGGTGACTCTGAGCGACATCCTGTGGATGAAGAGTACGAAGGGGCGGCAGGCGACGGGGCTGTGCGCGTTCACTTCGTGGTGGCACTGTTGTTGTTATTGTTGTTGTTGTTGCTGTTTGTCAATTACAAAATCACCAAAGCTAACCGAAAGCCAAAGAAAGCAGCCAGCAAAACAACAACAATAAGCAACCAAAACGGAAATTGGTAAGAAAAGAAACAATGAAATAACAACACAGGGAACAACAACAACAACAGCTCAGAGGCACAAGCAATACGAGTGCCAACTGTCGCAAGTGCAAATGACTCTTAAGGCCAAAAGTCTACACGGGACGACAGAGAAAGAAAGAGGGAGAGAGAGACTGTATTTGTGTGTTTTATTGAGAGTGTGCAGTTCATGGCGCTGCTAGCAAAAAGTGCGAGTGAACAGCATGAAGTAGAGTTAGCAAGTGAACGAGGGAGTGAGTGAGTGAGCAGAATCAATAAGGAGCCAAGCTAAAGAGAGCTTTGCCAACTTACTCATTGCATCATGGTGTGTGTGATGTGTCTCACTGAGAGAGTGCAGTGCAGCGACGAGAGAGACGCCGAGAGCGCGCACGTAGTCAAAGCCGAAGTTTGCTAAAAGAAGAAACAACAACAACAACAACATGTGTCAAAGAGAGAGGCGCCGAGAGAGCTGGCGTAGTCAAAGCCGAAGTTTGCAAAAAAGAAGGAACAACAACATGTGCCGTAGGCAACTTTTAGCAAGTGAGCGGGAATTGAGAGAGCACAGAGACGACGACAACATCGTCAGCGACACCGACAACAACAACAAAACGAAACGAAGCTTGAAAGCACGCGCAGTCGTCGTCGTCGTCATCGCTCTCCTCAAGTTGTAGTTACGCCGTCGCTGTCGTTGGGCGATCAGTCGAAGTTCGTTCGTCGAGCCGCAAAGAACTGAACGCCGCGCGATTGAAGCTGCGAGTACAGCTCTGAACAGAGAAAGAGCAGCAAGAGGAAGAAGAAAAAGAAGAAGAAGCAAAGTAGAAGTAGAAGAACTGAACTGCGATTGTTGTTTTTGTTGTTGTTGTTGTCGCCGCTGTACTTAACCGTATCGCGTATCGTTGGCCATAGCTGAAAGCGAAACTGCCGCTCAAGTTCAGTCAGCGAATCGACGTCGCTGTCGCCGTCGCCGTTGACGTTCGCGTCGCAGTCTTCTGCTCTGCCTCTCTCTGTCTCTCTCTCGCACTGTGTCGATTTCTATGCAAATGATTACTCAGAAAAGAAACATATAAAAAGCGTGCTATTTTTATTTCGCTAAATGTCGATGTCGACTTGAAGCGCCGCCGCCGTCGTCGTCGTCGCTCTCGTCGGCAGAGACTGTGACGGGAGCTTGGGATCAGAAACGGGAACGGGAACGGGCTGTGTAACCCGAGACAAAGTCGCCGAGTCGCGCTCCACGACAAACACAGATTGTATCTGAATCTATACGCGACTCTCTGTGTATCTGCGTCTGTGTGTGTGTCTGTGTATCCGAGGCAAAAAGTAATCATAAACTAAAGCAACAATAAAGCAAGCGAAAAGCGTAAAAAGGAAAAAGTGAAGTGAACAGCAGCACTAAAAGTCACTCACAATAAAAACAAAAAGCAACAACAAAACGAAGAGAAAAAGGGAGAGAAGAAAGAAAGAAAGAAAGAAAAAGTCGCGGGTGATAAAGTCGCCTTCAATGAGCTTCTGATTGTGACGGGGCACTGTGACTGTGACTGTGAATGTGACTCTGACTGTGACTGTGACTGTGGAACTGCGATCAGCAGCAGAGGAAGTGAAAGCCAAAGTGATCTAACTATACAACAATGGAGGCCATGGATTTTCTGTCATGGAACTCCTTCGAGAACAATTATACGATATATATCAAGGCGATCGAGCGCATGAAGCAGCAGCAGCAACAGTCCACACTCTCTGCCGGCTCCGTTTCCATTTCCGGCTCCTCCGGCAGCGCTTCATCATCGTCGGCTGCTTCCTCAACGGCCAGTTCACCCACCGCTGTGGCCAAGGAAGTTGCTGCCCCACTAGCGGCAACAGCCCCACCTGGACGCGCCTCTGCTGGCCGCTTTATGGACCCGTTTGCAGACGCCTTCGTGGCAACGCAGCAACAGCTACAGCAGAGATTCGCTGCTGCTGCTTATCAACAGCGGGCTGGACAGGCTGAGTTTCCTGTGCAGTCGCTGCTGTTCTATCAGCAGCAGCAGCACCTCCAACAGCAGCAGCAGCAGCAGTTGCCGCCTGGCATAGCTCAGCAGCAGCAGCAGCAGCAACAACTGAGAGTGGGAGTCGGAGCGGCGGGAGGGGCAGGCAGTTCCAATACCAACATGGCCAACAGTTTGATATGGCAGCCTTGGCGGGATTTCCAACAGGCAGCGGCCATGCATCGCCAGCTCTACACGGAACAACAACAGCAGCAGCTGCAAATGATCTTGCACAAAGGTTCGTGATCGAAGGGGGGAAACTCAATGAAAATCACATGAAAATCACATGAAAACCCGAGCTTGACCTTCAGCAAGATTTGCCAAAAACTTAATATGTCACATACAGTTTCTGGGGAAAGAAAATATGAAAAGACTGAGAGAGAGAGGGAGACGAGAAGATGAAGAGAGAGTGATAGTTTTGTGTCGAGTTTGTTGTTGGGGCAGCATTGAAAAGCTTGTGAGACTTCTCTGCCATATTAAACATACAAAGTACATTTGTAGATATAATAAATACGATACAAATGATATATGAGAACCGATTAGTAGATATTGTACAATACAAACGATATATTCGGTCACATACGTAGATTTTACACAATACAAATGATAAATGGTATGTTAGATCATGCAAAGATTACATAAGAACCTGTAATAAACTCTTTAAATTGTATTTAGTTCCAATTTGGGCTATTCCTTGTGTCTTGAATACCTTAGAATTGTTTCTCTATATATCATTAAATATATTGTTTAAAGATAATCGAAATGAGAACATACTACAGATCATACAACCTTACTACTTTTTCTGAAGTTGAAAGGATTGCTCCTTTATGATATTAAATAGATTATATAATATGTATTGATATAATAGATTTTACAAAGAGTATATAAAAACCTGTTTACTGTTTACTCTGGTAATTCCTTCCTGGCAAAATATGAAAACACCCAGAATTGTTTTCCCATATATCTAAAATATGTTATAATGTTTAGAGACGAAATCTGGCATCTAGAACCTTCTACCTAAGAAATTAACTTTTATTTTTCCTGAAATGGTCAGTATTGTATCCTTCTAACATTGAAAAGATTATATTAACTGGAGTACAGCTACCTTGGATCATCCATAGTGTACCTAATATGTACCTCGATAAAGCCTTAACTGTACACGAAGACTAATAAGAAATAACACGATCAGTGAGAATGATGGGATGGGTTCCATATTCCATATTGCGCTCAAGTCACGACATCAGTCGCAGTCGTCGTGCACGTGAAGTGTGCTGCGACATGTGGACTCTGTTGATAAAAGTCCATTGACTACTACCCCCCCCCTCCCCCTTCACTTTGATATCTGACTGACAAGTCAGACAGGGAGTCACCTACGACTACGTGCCTTATTCAGTTTAAACTGTATACGCAGTTCTAAGATGTGTCGGCACGAATTCACTGATATCTTTATATATCTTCTATATATTTATATCTTTTATTATGTTAATTTTATTGATAGAGTCATTGAGTGATTGATCAATTGATTGATTGATTATTTGACTGATTGCTGATTGATCTGCAGAACTTCCAGTTTGATTAAATAACTAACTAGCTCAATTACTTAAATTTGGAGTTCTGAATCTAAATTGATTGCTTATAATATCTTCAAAGTTTCTAGATCGATTGATTATATGTTTCGTTTAAGTAATAGATTAGATTCATTATTAGAAAAAGGGAGTCTACATCTAGATTTATTATTATTGTTATCATTATCATTATTATTAAAAAGGAGTAGAAAAAGCTGCACTACTGTAACCAGAGTCAGTCTTTTGTACTTGAAAGTTCCTTCCTAACCTGACAAAAGCTGCTCTGCTTTCCAAAGGAAGGAAAGAAACTTTCGTCGAGGAGTTAACGATCTGCGTAGGAACTGCTGTACCCCTGTGCATATGTTTCCTTCTCATGCAAACCAAGGCTGGAAACTGCCACAAAATGTGCTTGGTGATAGTTCACTGTATGATGGCCACTGAGGTAGCCAAGATGAAGATCAAAATCTCAGTTCGATGCCTTGGATATCAGAGTAACCAAGCAAAGACTCACTTTATTCTCTTTTTATATCGAGTTTAGCATAAATGTAAATGTCAAAAGTTATTGGGTTTTTATTGTTCGTCATTCTAGACAAAGTGTTTTTGGGTTTTTATTCTCAACTAGTTTCTCCATAACCTTCAAAAGACACGTGAAACACGTTGCTACGCCTGATTTATGAATGGGGAAAACAGCTTTCAAAGTGTGTCCTGAACGTGTCTTTCTTGAGTTTAGAACTGTTTTTCGGATTACAGATCGTCGATCATTGCCTCGCCGCGTGCTGCGTGCTGCGTGCAAATCGATGACGTAGTTTAAAAAGGTAACTAATGTCTGTCGACCCATATCCGACATTTGCTTGGATCTTGCTGGCTGGCGTCAAGTCGCTAATGAAATTGGCTATAGTTTTTACTACGCTATGACGCCCGACACAAGCGGAGCGAAGACGCCAACGTCGTCATTGTTGACGTCGGCGTCGTCGTCGTCGTCGTCGTCAGCGTCGCAGTCGTCGCCAGCTTTGCCATGCACTCTTTGCGCTTAATTGCTCACATTGCACAAATCACACAAATGCTTTCAATTACATGGCACAGGCGCCGGCTGGGACAGAGATGACGACGACGACGACGACGTTGACGACGCTAGAGACGCAGTTGGAGACGGCGACCAAGTGAAACGAGCGCGCCTGGACAAATACTGAGAGAGAGAGCCAACTCAGTGCCCAAGTGCGATCCAAGTGTGGCTCAGGCAGCTCTGCATTATGTTGTTGTTCTTGTTGTTGTTTCACTTTTGTTCTTTTGCCACTGTTGTTGTTGTTGTTGTTGCGGTAGTTTTTTTTAATTTGTTGACATATTAAAACCAGATTTGCAATCAAGTCGGGCACACGAGCATGACTCACGACGAGCCGGCGCGAAAATAATAATAAAAAAACAAGAAAAATATATAGAAAATAATAATAAGAAACGCCTGCGACGACGAGGTTGGAAATAATAAATAGACGTGCAACAGCAACAACAACAATAACAAAACTTGTTTGCAAAGGCAACACAACTGAGTGTGTGTGCCAGTGTGTGTGTGTGTGTGTGTAAGTGTGTGTTGTGGATGTTGATGTTGTTTGTTTTGCAAGTTGACTAAGTCGACTTGATCAACTGATCGACTGATCGCTCGATCGACTTACTCTGATCGTGTTCTGCATGCGATCTGTTTTAAATACTCTTAACTGTAGAAGGGTATATGCATTTTTCAAGGGAAGTAGAGAGATACTAAGCCATGCATTGTGTATATGCTTGATACAGCTGTGTTCATAAAAATAGCAGTGTTCATGAGCTGCAACTTTAAACTTAATTTTATATATCAAAAAGTAAATGAATGTTCACAAATTTAATTTTGTTTTAACTTTGTGATTATTTTAAACAAAAAAAAATCAATTTATTATTCAAAATGTTGTTAATTTTTTTTACATTATTAATTTAAACAAAAAAGTGCTGTTTATGTATATGTTATGTATGCTTGATCGCATGCTATATGATTGATATGTTTCTTCCCATAAGGTTGCTTTAGAAGAGTGTGCTAAGTTTGTGGCTACGTTCTTATTCGTTACCATACATTGAATAATTGACAATCTTATACCATTTTACTATTAGTATGTTTATTACAAGCTGTCAAATCAGTCATTGAAATCATGGTATAGCAAATATAGGCTTAAAGGAGGGAGGTTGTGCCATTAAAAACTGTATAACATCTAAAGAAATTAAAGATCAACGAAATACTTTACCAATGTCATTTTATTATTTATTATAAATATTATACATTAAAATGAATTAATTAGTTCATAAATAGTATTATCAAAACAATAGTAGTGATCTTGCTTATCTGCTATAAATTTCTATTTTGTAACTAATATTTTAATATCTTCTTTATGCATATACTAAAGCTGGAGTAACATCGATATTACATCAATATTTTATATGAAAAACTTCAGCAAACATCGATGTATCTTCAGAGGATTTTGTAACGCACCTTAGATAAATATTTCTCCCTATAAAGTATATATATTCTAATTCAGCATCAATAGGGTAATCGAACTAGCCATGTCTGACTGTCCGTCCGTTTGTCCGTTGCAAGTTGGCTTAAAAAATGTCATCAACTATTTCAACGGCTAAAACATATAACTTTAATAGGAAGTAGAGCCGGAAAACACAGATAAAACATCGATGTTTCATATAAAATACCTGTGGAGTAATGAATGATATTTTATTTATATATTTCACTTAATTCTACGGTTGTATAGTGACTGCCACACATCGATGATGCTCCAGCTCTAATAGTAACAATCAGCCAAAATCAGGATTTTTGTATGAGGAACAGTATTGTTTTTAGAAATAAACTTAACTTATCATCGGCAATCAAAGTTACACATATACTTTTGCTATCGCATTAAAATCTAACAACTATACGCTATAGCTTTAATAGGAACTGTTGGAAATAAAGATTTTTCAGCGATAGGAGTTATATGAATACATACAACATGATTAAATTCTTTACAATTACAACATGTAAAAATAGTATATAAATATTATATGAAAGATATGAAAAGATAAGAACCTGCAAGAGTATAAAAGGTAGCCTCTCCTTTTGTTTATATGTATTTTAATATGAGTGTAGATTACAAAGTACTCTTAATTCTTCCATATACTATAGCTTTTATAGGGTATATAAGTCTCTCGACATGCTGAAGTTGAGCTTTGTTTCTTTCTTATTCTAAATGCGATCAGTTGTTATGTGTGTTTGGATGATTAAGCAGAAGTTTGCTGTAAAGAGCCGGAGCTGAGCTCGCACTGGGGGAGCGCTTCCTATTCTAAGGCAGCACTTGTAGCACTTGTAACACTCGTAGCACTTCCCCCATTTCCCACTTGGGGGCCCTGCCGAAATTGGCCTAAGTTGCAGAATTGATTAAGGTTGGCGCGAGAGAATTGGGGGAAGACTTGAAGAGTTGAAGACCGAAGAACTGACAACGACAATCGACAAAATCGACGAAAAACAGGCACAGGCAAGCAAACAAACACACAGAGCATAATAAATAAATAAATAACGAAGCTTACAGCAGGAGAAGATCAGCGAGAAAGAAAGCAACAGTAGGGGCAGAGGCAGAGGAGAAGAGGCAGCAGAAGAGATGTTCCCCCAACTCTCTCGAGAGGCGGCCGGAAATGTGCAATAAAATTTGAATGTTTCTTTATTATTATCATCATCCCCATCATCATCCGCTGCAGCAACGGCAGCAGCGCAGCAAGTCCCACTTCTGTAGTGCTTGTTGTTGTTGTTATTGTTGTTGTTGTTGTAGCATGTTTCATGTTTTGCTTTCGGTTGCAACTGCCTCGACATCCACAACCAGTTTGTGCTCCTCTCGTGACGCAGGCGCAGGCACACAGGCAAAAAATAATAATAATAATAAATTGCAGCCCGCGGTGACGTTGCCAAAAACAGGACAACGACAACTGGTTTCACTACAGAGAGAGGGAGTGAGAGAGGGGGAGAGGGAGGTAGAGGGAGACACAACTACAGCTGCAAAGCACAGTCAGTGGCAAAGCTACAACCGCCTGCGCCTTCAGCTCCACCAACGCCATCGGCTTTGCCTTTGCCCATCGCCAGGCATTGCCTCCTCCTTCATTCATTCATTCGTTCATTCATTCATTCATGCGTCGTTGCTGCTGCTGCTCGAAATGTGCAGAAGTCGCCTGACTGGTTTGCGTTTTTGGCCTGGCTCAGGATTTATTTTAAACTCTTGTTTCCTGGCAATACAAAGAAACAATAAAAACAGAACAAGCAACAGGCAACAGGCGGCTGCTGCTGTTGCCCACTGTACGTCAATGAGAGTAGGGCGCATTTAATTACTCAAGGCAGCAGAGAAAGAGGAGGAGATAGGAGCAGAGGCAGTGGCAGAGCGATAGAGAATGGAGGCAGCGATAGAGTGGCTGCGAGAGGAAGGGAAGCAAAGGCAGAAAGGGTGGCAGATAGTGGGAGAGACAGACAGAAGAGCAGGCAGAGAGAGAGTCAAGGAAGGCAGAGGGTGATAGCAAGGCAGAAAGGGGGATATACAGAGAAGAAGAGGCAGAGAGGAAGGGAAAGGTATAAGACAGGGCGAAGGAGATACAGAGAGACAGGCAGAGGCAGAGAAAGAGGGATACACCGTGAAGATGAAGGCAGAGAAGGTAGAGGTAGGCAGTGGGGAAGGGCTAGAAGGAGGCAGATAAGCTAAAGTAGGCAGAGAAGGGCAGGCGAAGAGAGCAGGAGAAGCCGAAATGAGAGAGAGAAAGAGAGAGTTAACTCTGCGCCAGTTGCTAATCTCGCTCACTCGTGTTGCCCACGCAGCGCGCCGTTGTCTTCGTCTGCTTAGCCGCGTCTTCCCACGCCATACTGAGCCTCGACTGAGCCCCATATCCATTCAGATGCCGGGCACGTTTGTCCAGATTTGCGCTTAACGTTTTGCTCAGTGTAAACGCTACACACACACACACATACGCACGATCAGTCAGTGACGAATTCACATGATCGTAGAAAAACAAGTTTTCCTAACCAATTTTAATTGTGGCTTTGCGTTGAGCCTGCGCTGCTGGGATTGGGCTTTTATTGTTGTGCATGTGTGTGTGCATGTGTCTTTGTGTGTGTGTGTGACTGTGTGTTGTTGCCCACCTTCTGACCAGGTCTGGGTCTGGGTTTCTGTCGCTGTCGCCGTCATTCGAAAAAGTTCCGTTTGCTCTTTTGTTTTTTTGGGCGGAAATTCATTGAAAAACGAAAGACTTAGGCAGCAAACTCGAAACGTGACCGGCTGCGACTGCGGCTGCTCCCTCTGCCCCCACAGCCGCACCCTCAACTCGTCTTTGTATATATATGTGTATGTGTGTGTGTGTGTGTGTGTGTGTTTGTGATTCATCTCCGCCCACTCGCCTTTGCCGATGCTCTTAATCAAAATCCAATTTCAAGATAAATCTAGAAAGAAACCACAGCGTGTACCAGTCTGCTGGGGGATTAGAGCGAGATGGCGATAGCCACCCAACTGGGCCACAATCAAATCAAATATATAAAAAACAAGCAACAACAAACTTGTTTTCGCTTCGCTTTAATTCAAAACTCTCTCGCATCATTGCAGAAACGCGCCTGACGTCAAAAGAGCTGCCAACCACCAAGTGGCGTCGCGAGCGACGTCAACGCGCTGCCGCCGTGGAGTATCAAGTTCATGATGCCGGCAGCAGCAGCAGCAGCAGCAGCGAACGGGAGAGGGAGCGGGAAAGGGAACGTGAGCGGGAACGGGAGCGGGATATGCCCGACATGGACAGCCCCATTGACATGTCTGTGACGTCGAGTACAGTGAAGCATCAGCATCGTGCATCGCCACCGCCGCCGTATCGTGAACCGCTGGCGGCAACGAGTCACAGCAGCGGCAGCGGCAGCTATGCAGCAAGCAGGCCCAGCGTCATAGCAGTAGCGCCGCCCAAGCGGGAGCAGCCAGAGCAACATCTACACGCCCACTCGCATCACGCACACTCCACTCGCGAGCAGGATAATCGCAGCACGGGTGAGTAACAGCGCTGAATCCTTTCCAGCTACTTCTTTACTCATCATTCCCCCCTCTTCTTCCGCCCCTGCAGAGTCTGTTTCGATTTGTGACATCGATGAGCATTTTCGACGCTCCCTGGGACCAGACTATGCGGCGCTGCTCAAGTCGCCGACGCCCAGTTCGCCCACACCGTCGCCACAGCCGGCGCCACCACAGCAACAGCAGCAGCAGCAGCAACCACAGTCGGTGGCAGTGTCCCAGATCTCGCCACCTGGCTATCGACAGCAGCAGGCAACTACAGCAGCAGCAGCATCAGCAACATCGACAACAGCAGCAACAAATTACCAGCAACATCACTCGCCGTTGTCGCTGGCATTGCCGCTGCCGCTGGCAAAGCAGAATCTTTCCATGGTGCACTCACCCACGTTGCATTCGGCACCGCAGTCTCCGCAGCAGCAGCAGGAACAGCTGTTACCACCCCAGGAGGAGCCACTGTCGCTGTCGCCCGCACCAGCAGCGCCAGCAGCAGCAGCAACAGTGCAACGTGCAGCTTCGCCTGCATCGCCACCAGTAGCAGCAGCAGGCCAAATATTGGATACCCTTCACATGCCCATGACAAAGAGAGAGCGCGCACTGGACACGCCGCATCATACTCCTCCCAGATACAATACACCACCGCCAGCCTATGGCAGCATGGCCACCTCCACCTCGACATCGACCACACCCACGCCGCCCACCATGCCAGCAATAATACGCGTGAAAGCTGAGCCGGGCCTGGCCGCTGCCTCGTCGACGCATACACCGCCTGCTTCACCCACCTCCTCGACAAACATTTCGATATTCACCAAGACTGAGGCCTCTGTCGATGACCACTTTGCCAAGGCGTTGGGCGAGACATGGAAAAAGTTGCAAGGCCACAAGGAGTAGGAAGGAAGAAAGAAAGGAAGTGAAGCTGTAGTGGGAGCCGGGACTGGAGCTGCAGCTCTAGACCCGGAGCTGATACTGATTACTGATCTTGATTAATAGAAGCGGAGCTGTTTTTATTTCAAACTACACAATTTATGTTTAAAGATCTCATTACAATGTGAAAAACAAATCTTCAAATGCGAGTGTATTACAAGAGTTTCTTACAATGATTTTATTATTGCATACGGATGATAATATGATAATATGATATGATATATGATGATGGAAATATGGAAAAAGAGTATACGTACAAGTGACAAAATTGGTATTCTTAATGCATTAGTTGCATAGATAGACTAATCCTTAAAATATATTTATAAATATATTCCTAAATATTGATATATATATATATATATATATATATAACATATAATATATATATGTATTCATTTCATAATTTTAAATTATGAATTATAATCTAAGCTTATGTTTACCCAAATGAATCCTATAAAAGTTAAATGTAACGAGTGACAAATACACTGGACTCTCTTTTAACATGCACTCTACTATTATTTAAGTGAAAATTTTACAATAAAAAATTTATAAAAATATTCTGTTTCATTGTTAATTCAAATTTGGTTGGTTTGCGCGCGCAATGACTTACATGATGCATGCGACTGCAGACGATCTGGTTATATTTGCATTCACATAACCGACTGAACTATCGAGTGCAACTATCGGTTGTCAGTGTTACCCTATTTTCTTGAAACTGATTCGCATGCAGTTAAACCGTTTATTATTCATTATTATTTACATTTTAAATTTTAGATATATATCGGAGTATATTTAATAATGGCAAAGGACATTTTTTTAAATTTTTAATTCAAAAATGCTCGCATTATTTCCTCTTCATACTGTTTGCCTATCGATAATCGATAACAAAATTATTGCTGCCAGTGTGTACGCGTATTCGGCGAGAACGTACCATTGCAAAACTAACTTTCTGCATAAAACATAAAAAAACATTAAACAAATGAAAAACATTAAATTTTTTTAAATTCTTAATGAGTTTTAAGAAGCGTACGGGTGCATGCATTGCGTTTCAAGTTAACACGTTGTATTTGTGTGTGTAAAAGGCCCAAAAGACCATAGTTGAAAGAGGGGCGAAGGCGAAGAGAAAATGTCACGCAAAGCAGCAGCAGAAGCAGAAAAAGAGTGAAGAAATTACATTTGGGGGAAGGAAAGGCGCATGAAAACTCAACAATAACAATATTACAAGACTGTCTAAACGAAAAAGGCGCAATTCCACACACAATGCTGGCTACGAAAACAGAATAATATTGTGAATTGCAAACGAAATACGACGAAAATAACGAGTTGTTGTGGTTGTGCTTGTTGTGCTGTGCTGTGTGTAGTTGTTGTAACTGAGGCAGGGGCAGCAGACACCTGCGACTGCAACGGAGGAGCGATGAAAACAACTGAACTTGTCCCGGGGAGGCATCTAAATACTGTTCTCGTACAGTTTTTGTTCTTTGGCTTGAATGTCGTCGTCCTGGGTTATTAAATTTGTCACTCAGTTGCAACTGGAACTGGAACTGGGCTTGGGATTGGGATTGCGTCTTGCACTCCTCCCTCCACTCCTGGCACAATGCAAAGTTTGGATTCGTCATGCCAAGAAGCAGACGTAAGTATTAAAAGTTATCTCACAGTCTCTCTATCAACACTCATATCAACTTCATATTTGAATTCTTCACACAACCCAGTTCATCATAAATGACACGCTTAAAAAACTCAAGGGCGACAACCCTTTAAATGCGAATGCCCCTGGGCTGGCACATGCCGTCGGCTCGGCCGTTCAACAGCAATTCGTTTACCAGCCACAGAGCTCACCCCAGGCGCAGGAACAGCAACAGCAGCATCAGCAGCAGGGATCATCTCTGGGCCAGCAATCGTACCACCAGCTGCATACAGTTCTTCAGGCCGCATGCTCACCCACGCTTGCCATCAGCAACAACAATCAGCATCCGCAGCAGATGTCTCCTGCTCCGGTTACGGTTAGCTTTCCTACGAGCAACAAATCGTTTTTGGAAACAAGCCTGCTGCAAGCGATACCTCAAATACCAGCGCAACCGCCGATATGCATATTCGACGATGAAGAGTCGCCCACAGATCTGCCAGCGGGCGGCGGCGGCAACATTGTTATACTCACAGAACAGACGCACGCTCCGGGCGGTGTGGTAACGGGTAGCGGTTTACCCTGTAGTGGGATTACGATAGCGCCGTCGCCCTCATCCTGCTCCTCCTCAACAACGACATTGTCGAACTTCAATTCGATAACGTCGCCCTCTCCGGTTGTTCCTGATCTACTGCTGTCCACGCCACCGGGTGTCAATTCCAGCTTAAACAATAATAATAATAATAATAGCACCACCTCCACAACCTCCAACACAACGTCACACATATTTCAGCAGCTGCAGCAGCAATCTCATAGCAACAATAACAACAACAACAATAACAATAATACCAAGAAGGCTGACAGGCGAGCGCCTCCGCAAGGCAGTGGGAATCATCCGCAGCAACAACAACATCACTATCACCACAATCAGTCACAGGCCCACAACCACCACCATGTGCTGTCGTCCTCATCGCCAACATCGTCGCCCAGCAAACGACAGAAAAGTAGCAACAAGGAGTGCAGTAGTTCCTCTAGTCGCAATGCAGCTCTAACATCGTCGCTTGCCTCCTCTCGTGGATCCAGCAACAACGTTAACAATGCCAGCAGCACTCCAGCCAACACTCCCTCGTCCTCAGCTGCCGCCACCAGTGGCGTCAACAAGCGGGAAGCGCCAGCGAAATTCTTTAATATCCACGATAAAATCAAGGAGCTGTATCTGCAATTGCTCAGCCAGGATTTGAATCACTTTGCGGAAACGGGGGTAAGTAGAAGACGCTTCCAATCCATCTCATCTCCAAGTCATGTTATCCTTTTCCTGTTTGTTCTGCAGCTCAAGCAACGCAGTCGATCGTTCATTCTGGAGCGTCTGGTAGAATGCGAGCGACTCAACACAATTGTAGTCAATCTGTATCCTGGCAACAAGGGCTACTCCCTGGCACTGCACTACGATGATCAGGTAGTGCTGAACCCGCTTACAAATGAATGGATCGTCACTGAACCCACCACCCACCATCAGCAGCACCTGCAAAATGAGAGCACAGCCACAGACAACAAGACAAGTCGCAAGACTGCAGATGGCGACTTCAGGACTAAGTCAAGACTTGTGGATAGCGATGGAGGAGATGCTGCCTCCACGGCGCCAGTGTCTAGCAATAACTATGGCCTGGTCGAGGTGCTACGTTGGCCATATGAGAACGATTTGCTGTTGCAGTGCATCGATCGTGAACTGCTGCCCGAGTTCCTCATGGACTTGCTTATAGCTGATACCATTAGCTTAAGCTCACCCCAGGATGGCAGCGAGGGGTCACGCGTTTATGCCAAGCCGAGTGTATTCTACGCCGGTTGCGTCATTGCGGAAATACGCGATTTCCGTCAAACGTTTGCCACCTCAACGAATATCTGTGATATGAAGCACATCCTGCTGCGACCCAGCAATGCAACACTCTTTGCGGACGTGCAACAGCTGGGCTCCTCGCTCGGCTGGGCGGCCACCACGCCCGAGGATCGTCTGGCGCTGGAGAGTCAACTTGTATTGGCCACGGCAGAGCCGCTGTGTTTGGAGCCCGATCCGAGCATTGGCCGGCAGGCAATCAATGCGCAGCATGAGCGACAGCGTTTCAATTCGCACGAAATGCGACGCCAGATGAAGAAGTTCACACAGGTGGCAATCAATCGTAAACGCAAACTGGATCAGTTCACGCATCACAAAGGTCTCGAGCTCTGTGACTACCTGACACGCCTCCGCCAGCGACCGCGCACCGCCAGCAGCAGCACAGCGAATGCGACGCCAGCCACAGCGCCGAGCAACAATCCATTGGTGGGGGCGATGCTCTCCTCGTTCACTTCAAAGGTACCACGACGGCCGCATGAAGTCATACGACCCATACGGCCGCCTTGCTTGGAGTATCCGCCGAACTTGAAGGTGCCCGATCATGTGATTAGTGTGGAGAAGTTTGCCAAGACTTTCGAGCCGCTGAACGAGTTCAGTGAGGCGTGCAAGGATGGTTGCCAACCCAATTGCAGGCACAACTTCCAGCCCCAGTTGATAGAGGAGTATGTGCTGGAGACGGAGCGGGAGGCGAGCGAGGGCAGGCGGGCGCTTTATCACATCAAACTCTCCATTTACCAGCGTCCCTCTGATGCGGAATATCTTGGTGAACTCTATGTGGATCGCGATTATCGCGAGGGCGAGCGGAATGGGGAGTCGTGTCGCTTTGCACTGGGCACGAGGGTCCATGCGAATCGATATATACAACAATTCCGTGAGATCTTCACTGAGGAGGGACGTAAAGCTGTCAAGATAACGCATCTGATTCCCGGACATGTGCCAATTGTAACCCACACGGGGCTGACAAACGAGCAGCGATTGCTGTTGCATCAGCAGCAGCAACAGCAACAACAGCAGCAGCAGCAGCAACAACAGCAGCAGCAGCAGCAACAACAACAGCAGCAACAACCACAGCAGCAGCAACGACAAGTTCAGTTTATACAACAGCAGCAACAACAACAACTGCCGGCAACAGTGCATCATGTTGCCTCGTTACCTCGTCAACAACTTGTTGCCAAAGCGGTTAACGCACAGCAACAGAACTTTCGCCAGCAACAACAACAACAACAACCAATTACCGCCACACAATTCACCGTTGACGGTGCGCAGCTGCAACTGCAGCAGCAGCAACAACAACAGACGCAACTTGTTGCTGGTTTACAACAGCAGCAGCAGCAGCAACAGCAACACATACAGTTGCTTACAACGACGGGCGGCAATGGCACTGGCACGCACCAGGTGAGCTTAAGCAATGGCTCGCTGGTGTTGGTACAACAGCAGCAGCAGGCACAACAGCAGGCGCAGCAGCAACAACAGCAGCAGCAACAGCAACAGTTGGCCACAGCGTTGCAGCACTCAGGAATAACAATACAACCAGCGAACATGCAACATCAGCCGCAGCAACAGCAGCAGCAACAGAAACCCACGCAAGCCACCCAGTTGAACACGGCCATAGGCGCCAATTCCGCATTGCGTGCCCAGCTCAACTCCAATGTGCCAATTCTCGTAAGTATCCTGGAAAAGGGAATATATCCAAGAATCCTACTAATTGTGCCCCTCTCTCTCTCCTCCTCAGCAATCCCAGCTAAAGGCTGCTCCAATTGTGAGTACACAACATCAACTACAACTGCAGAAGCAGCAGCAACAGCAGCAACAGCAACAACAACAACAACAGCAGCAGCAGCAACAGCAGCAGCAGCATCAAGTAACTGCCACCAATAACAATACGATCAACAATAACAACAACAACAATAGCAATACAGCTATACATCCAAATCCTGCGATCAATGCCATTGTAACTAGCATTATGAACTCGGCAAATCAGTATCAACAACAACAACAGCAGCAGCAGCAACAACAGCAGGCGCAACAGCACCAGCAGCAACAACAGCAGCAGCAGCAACATCAGCAGCAGCAACACAGTATGTTGTACTTGAATTATTAACCCCCCACAATCACTAATCAATGTTCTTCTTCGTCTGCAGCGCCCACGCCCAACAGCAACTCGTCGACAACAACAACAATCAACAGTGGCAACGTTAACGCGGCAACAACATCTCTCAAAAACTCCAGCAACGCATCAATATTGAACTTGTTGAACAGTGCTCCAGCTGCCATGACCAGCACACCCGTTGCCAGTGGCACCTTCACTACCTCCTCCACAACGGGGCAGCAACAGACGTTGACACTGGTGCAGCATCAGCAACAGCCACAGCAGGTGCCGGGTACGAGTGATGCAACAACAGCGACTTATGTGCAAACCACACGTGGCACACCCGCCCTCGTCACTGCTCCCCGCAAGCCTCCGTCGAGTGAAGTGCTGCAGAATCTGTTGAATACCAATCGCAAGATCAACATTGTTGGCGCCACTGGAACTGCATTCCGCACGGGCACGACGGGTAACATAATCGCTGTCAACCTGAATCAAGGCGGTCAGGGTGGTCAAGGACAGCAACAGCAGCAGCAGCAGCAGCAGGCAGGTGATGGAGGCAGTCAGACAGTGCGTGTATCCATGTCAGCTTTGGCATCACAGCTTGCATCTCCTCCAGCTGTGATGACCAATCCCACAACGAGTTATGGCGCATACACTGTCAGCACAGGTGGCGTCTGTGGCAGCCTCAAAATACTCAACACAGGCCAACAGCAGCAGCAACAGCAGCAACGGATATTGAGCACACTGCGCAGGGATAGCACCACAGCGCCGCCTAATGCCATTGTTGTGGGCATGGCCGCCCCTTCGCCGGGCAGCGATTCGAATGCTTCGAATGCCAGTGGATTTGCAGTGCCAACCAATCTTGCGTCTGCGACAGCTGGTGGCAGTGGAGCCCTCAATGCGCTGCTCACCAATGCAGCGACGCCATCGCCCTCCGGTTCAGATCATTCGCAGTCATCGCAAACACATCAGAATCAGGTGCTGCTGGACAGACTCAGCAATGTATCATCCAATGTGGCATCTGTGTCCGCTGTGGCCATGCCGCATATGTCGCCGCAGCAAGCGTCTCAACAGCAGCAGCAGCAGCAGCAACAACAACAGCAGCAATATATTACAAAGACATTGGTGCACTCGCCCGCCACTTCATCAATACATTCGCCCATGTCTAGTCCGCATCCGCAGCCATCGGCATCGCCGCAGCAGCAGCAGCAACAAACGACCACGTTGAATCTGCAGGGCATCAATCTGTCGCAGCTGCAGGGCATGGCTAACTTTGCTGGCCTGCAGAATGTGCAAGTGCAAATACCCGGATTCAATCAGCCCATACAGCTGCAGTTCTCTGGGAACAGTCTGCAGGCGCCTGTGCAAGTGCAGCAGCAGCAACAACAACAGCAGCAGCAAGTGACGGGCGGCACAGCGAGTGGAGTATTGACACAGACACCCACGCAGCAGCGCAGTGTGCTCGTGTCCGTGCCCGTCTCCTCGCAGCAACAGCAGCTCCCGCACACCATCACACTGCAGACGCAATCAACGCAACAACAACAGCAGCAGCAGCAACAACAGATGCAACATGCACCGCCAACAGGCACCATAGTCAGCCTGCCCTCGTCGGTGTCGGGCACACAGACAGTCGTCATAACAAATAACGCTGGCGGAGGTGGATCTGGTGGTGGTGGCAATGCCAGTGGCACGGGCGCCACAACAGCCATGCTCACGTTGCCCATTGGTAAGTAAATCCTCAAAGTAGCAGCAGCCTTAAGTACCCTTCCTCCTGCTTCTCTTGGCAGGGGGAAGTGTTAAGCAACGTATTCGTATAATTAGTATGTTTTTTTATAAGTATTATCTACTATTTTGACTGTTTTTATAAGTATTATCTACTATTATTTATTGAACATGCTTAATTTTGTTCTTTTCTGTTCTATTTCTGTTTCGTTTCTCTCGTTATACACAAACCCGTTAACAAATCGTTTCGATACTCATGCAAACTAAACACTGTTCTTTATGTGTGTCTTGTGTTCTAACCATATTCTAACCATTCTGCCACAACTCAGTTTAATCAATCAGTCAGTCACATAGTTAGATTCGTCGATTCATTGTAACCTAAAACAACAACCAAAAAAAAACTCCCCGCACACCCGTTCTGCTCTCTGCTTACAGCTCAAATAGTCGGTGCCGGAGTACAGAAACTAAATCCTCAAACAATACGTACCTCAAGCGGTGGTGGTGTAGGTGTTGTCACCAGTGCATCTGCCGCATCCCTCCAGCCGCGTGCACGAAACGTTCAGGTTGTGGGCACCAAGCAATTGGCCAACAGTCGACAGCTGCTCACCACACAACGTCAGATCGGTGGCTCCACACTGAAGATTGCAACAACGCCGGTTAATGGTGAGTAATGGATAATGGATTTCAATTGAGTATATCATCTAAATTAAGTCACTCTTCCCTATCGTAGCCAATGCCATCGCGGGCAATGCTAATCTTACTGCCGGACCCATTGTGATGTCAGCGCAAAAGCTGCAGCTGAAGACGGTTAAGGCACCAACGCAGCAACCCCAACAGCAGCAGCAACAACAGCAGCAGCAGCAGCAACAACATCGAATACTCAACCAGAGCACCGTATCAGCTGGCTCACAAACATCGTTGCCTAGTCCAAGTCAGGTGCACCATCAGTTGCAGCACATACAAATCAGTGGACGCAGTGGAACCACCAGCACGGGAGTGATCAGTCAGCGGGCACTAACGGCACTGGCGGCGGCCAAACAGCAGCAACAACAAGCGGCAGTCAATCGACGGCGTTCCACCACCGATGCCACAAAGTAAACCCGGAAAGGGGAACATGGGGACAGGAAGCATCTCCACTACCACCAACCTCACCATAGCTCCCTAGGGTAGAGTAGCTGCACAGCAAGATTGGGCACAGTACTTGGCTACTGAAGATTGCAATTAAGACAGGCGCACCACTATTAATAAATTGTTTTGTTAATTAAGGAGAGGAGACAAGTAATAAGGCTACGCGTTGTGTATTTGCATGATATTATAGTTTACATTAGGTTACAAATTCTATAGAGAGAACACTACACACTATTAGCATACAACACTGTATATCCCATATATATATATATATATACATATATCTACATGTATTTCGATGTGTACAATTCTAAGTGTAAATTGTGTGGCTAATGGACTGAGATGGGACGGACTGGTCGAGCCGTATGAGATCAACATCAGCAGCAGTAGCAGAGCTTTGTGTCCAGAGAAAGATAGATAGAGGGAGAGTGAGTGAGGATTCTCTGCTAAATTACAAAAACGAATTAGGTGTAAAGCTCTTATTAATTAATAACTAATTTATCTAATTGTACATATTAATTGTTTCATATTTACGTGCGCCGTAATCAGTTTGGCTCTGCAACTCCAATTTGTTACACCTTAAGATTAAATACGTAAGCGTGCGTGCTAACTTTAAGCTTAAGCGATAAGGCAGAAAAGGCGCCATCTAAGAAAGCAAACGAAAACAACAATTAAGAAAGAAAAGAAAAACAGAAAAAAAGGAAAAAAAAACAAACAAAAAGAAAAACAGTAAACGAAACGAAGCAAAGCATAGAGAAAAAAACAAAGCAAAGCAATAAGATGAAAACGAAGAAAAAGAAAAAAAAACAATGTCAAATTGATTGTAAAAGAGAAAGAGAATACAAATGGCTAAATATATAACGACTTGGATTAGTTACAAAGGTATGAACAGGTGTAATGGTTCATATATAATTATTATAAATATACATATATATATGCATATTGTACTATTATTATTAACTATTAATGCTATTATTATTAATTATTATTGCTTATTATTTAAATGCCTAACTTAATTTTATATAAAGAACCTAAATAAAACCACATTATGGTTTGTATTGCAAACCAATAACAACAACAACAAAACGACAACAACAACAACAACTAAATAAAACAAATTAGTACTCGTACTTCCATTTGCAATTTACATCGCGAAAGTCAACAATGAAAACAACATTTAAACAATTTATTTGTAATAGCGAAATGAAAAGAAAAAAGAAAAACAAAAAGGAAAAACAAGCTAGAAATCGTTACCATTCACAAATATTGGTAGCTCTTTTCCAGCTGAATAATCGCGTATGACAAAATTTGTTTTTGTTCGTTAAGTCCGTTTTTATAGCATGAAATTATTTATTTAAGAAACTATTTTAATTATGTTACAACTTTTGCTGTAATTGTAATCGTTTAATGGGCATCGTTTGCTTTTGCTGTACAACAAGAATGCCTATATAATACAAAAATACCCTAAACTAACCTAAAGATAAACATCAAAAACAAAAACAAATATAACAGAGACCCCAAGAACTATACACACGCATACACTCAAACATAATTTACTCAATGTTAATATTAAAAAATAATAAATGTGATTTAAGAAAGAAAAATATAAATGTTACGATAAACCAGGTAGTCAAAAAGCAGGAAACCCAGACGAGTCCGAGAACAACTGGAGTTACTCCAGGATGAAAGAATGAAATCGAAAAAAAAAACAGAAGAGAAGAGATAATTGAAATATAATTACAAGAAATATGTGTAATGCGGAGCAATCCGAATGCAGCATTAGCTATTCAATACCTATTAATGTATGATAAATGTAACTTCAATTCAATAACTGCTTATCTAAATACCTGACGTAGAAACTCTTTTCATAAAACAACAACAGCAACAAAAACTGATTACGTTTTAAGATATAAAACGATAATTACTTTCGATAGAACTGACAAATTATAGCGGCGAGAAAAGTCACTCGAGATGGGGAACTCGTAAGCAAATGTGTCTAAAAAAGACTTCTAATAAATCAAATATAAAACAGTCTTGTGTGAATGTACAAAATTAAAGTGTGATTTGTGTTTAACTGGATCTGATGGGGGTACAGTAGATACAGCTACAGGTCAATCAACAGTTACAGTATGACAATTTATTACAAAGGAGAGTTATACATATATCTATATAGCACGAGTACTAATCAGTATCACGATAGAGCAACAAATTAGGATAGAACCGCAGACCCTCGACGGACTCATCACGACAAACTTTTCCCAAGCGCTCGGTAACTAGCAAACGCTCCTTGGCCAGCAGCAGGGATATGCCCAGTTGATTTGCCAGCTCCTCCACGGCCAGAGATTCTGCGATTTGAACTTTCTCCAATGTATCAGTGGCTATAAGATCATCATCGTGCGATTCCAGCTGCAGCACCATAGCCCCACTTGGGAAACGACGCAGCTTTATGGGCCCATTTAGCTGTTCGCAGGCGTGTAGCAAATCCTCGGGTGAGAGCAGCTCAAGGCCGCGTGCGCGGTTCACGCGGCAATACACATCGGCCAAGGACATCATGCCACCGTGCTCCTGAAAGAGGTAAATGAATGTATATCATTTATTATACAGAGTAATGTAAATCAGATACTTACCTCAATAGGATCCAGCAGCATTTCGCAAATCTGTTGAGCCAGGCTATTGAAGTAGGCAGTGTTGCTGGTGAAGTTATCCCGCGTCACAGGATCCTCGATACCCAAGCTTAGAAGATAGGACTTGAAGCGCACCGTTTCATCATCGGATATTTCTCCTTTTTGTTCGCGTATTTTGCTACTTATATTCTTGGACAGGCCCACCATATCCTTAGCCATGGCCATGAGAACACTCAGATCCTGAAAGGCAAGTGCAATATTGTCGTCTGTTGCCTTAGCCTTCGCCTCGAGGTGGCGTTCGATGCCACCAATACCCGTACGCTTTTGAATCCTCGCCAACTTATCGTTCACATTGTTCACGGGACTCAGCGCTGGGCTGCGTATTATTGTCTCACTGGTTAAAGAGATTTCCCAGACTCGTGCGTTCAGCGTCTCTCGCAGAGCCGAATGAAACTCTACAGTCAGTCCGTTCTTGCCGGAGAGTTTTATGTGTGTGGCTCGACTGGTGTCGAGTGGCCCTGGTGGCTTATCTACGTGCGGCGGGTGTAGATGCATAATAATACGAGTCTTACGGCCGAAAAAGTTCGAGGACGTCTCTTCTTCCCCGAGTGATATCACATATCTCAGCGGCAGGCAGAGAGTTATAGCTGCGCGTGCTATTTCGCCCGGGCGACCCCAAAATAGTCTGTGGGTGGTGAGCACCACCTCTCCATCCTCGAATTCTGTCTGAAAAACACCCGATTTGCATAAATTACCCAAGCAAGTTTTAGTCATCGTCTGCCCCAGTGGGAGGAGTTACCTTTTGGTCACCATCGTAGATTTTAACGTTGCGATCTCGGCTCACAAAGGCTTCGCTCTCGGCAAGGCGTGCCTCCTCGTAGGCAAAACGATTCATTTGTGCTAAAAAGCCTATGGAATCCTACTCTATATTTGTTTTGATTTTCGGTATAAAATAAGTGCTGTGAATTGACGATTGTGATGTTGCGATATATCGATAGCACGATGATTCGCTCACGCGGCATGCGCCATATTTGTTGGGCGTCATATAAATTGGGGTGTGCACACTTTTTTACGTAAAAATCGTATATATTTTTATAATATATATGTTATTTAAATATTATGAAAATTTCAATATTATTGCTTAATTTTTATAATCACATCTGCATACATAAAAATACAATTTTATTTATATTTTGCGAAATTCGTAAGTTTATCTGTCAACCACAATCGATATATGTGCCAGACACTTGCATTCACCTATCGATAGTATCGTGTATTTTATCAGCGGAATGTGCCTTCAATAGAAAAGTTTTCATTTGTTGCTCTCCCATCTGTTTTTGTGCTGGTTTTTCGTTGTAAAATTATTAATAAATGCACATTAGCTTATACACTGGCAAATATGACGTGCTATAACTGAGGTGTTATTATGTAACAACGCATAAGTGCGCGGATTAATTTAGTGCCCATCGATCACCGGACACGGGGATTACTTTAAAAGCTTCTTATAGAGCACATTAAGTTCATACAAATTTATGCATTATGACAGCCACAGCGACAGAGGCGAGCAAAATGCTCGAAGCAGCGCTGCAACAAATGGATGGCATAATTTCCAACTCAGCCACGGCAACGGTGGCGTCGACAGAAGTAGGAGGAGGGGGCGGAGTCGGTGGCCAGGTACTGCCGCCAGGCAATAATGCAACAGCCGCTTCGCTGACAAGCTTCTGTGAGCGTAATTTGATTTCCGCTACAAATGTTCTGTCAACCGCCAAGACATTAGCGGTGGCTCTGCAACAGGTGAGTCAGCGTTCTAACGATGATAATTTGTATACAATTCATTGTCTAATTGCTAAATGTTCAGGTTGGTTTGGCTGCGCCAGCTCCGGATCCGGTTACTGCTGCCATTATAAGTGACTGGCTGGAGACGCACATCCCACGCCAGGATTCCGATGAACGCATGCGTCGCCTGCAGCGCGACAAGGAGGGATTGGCGCTGCAATACCAAATGCTCGCGGAACGTGTATCTGAGCAAGCGGATAGAATCATTGAGCTGGAGGGTTTGCTAACGGACAAGTCACAGCAGCTGTGCATCAAAGAGGAGCAGCTGCAGCGTCAGATAATATCGCGATCTGCCTTGGAAACGCAGAAACTTGAACTGATGAGTGCCTTGAGTGAACTGAAGCTGCACCGTACTGCGTTGGAGTGCGAGAACGAGCTGCAGGCGAGTGGAATTGAGTCCAATGTGCCATATGGCAGCATGGGTAACATACACCAGAAGAGCTATGCCAATAATGGATCACTGGCTCCAAAGACGCCACCATCGGCTTTGCGGCATCAGATCAAACCCCAATTCCATAGCTTGCCCCGCTCACATGGCGCTGCCAGCAAGCAGGCACAGCGACTCCAAACGAACAACAACAACAATCGCCTGGATGTGAATGCCAACAGCAGTGGCAAGCAACGTAATGTGGCATTTGCATCGAATGAACAAATCCTGATTGACGACAGCGTGCTGAGCGATGGTGCTGTACCCATTGATGACTCCCTCTCCATGTACTCCAGCTTCAGATCCCAATCACAATCGACTCCCTCACCCAAGCTGCGTGACCGCTCCGCCCGTGGCTTGCGTAATATTCTGGGCAAGCTGAGACGCAGCAATAGTAGCAACTACGAGCTAACTGCCTTGGAGCAAGCAGAGCCGGAAGAGTTTCGTCGCGGTGGTTCGCGTGCAACTGCCGGGGGACGCATTGAGTGGAGCGCACAGACGCCACTGTTCACTGATGCCGCCAAGAATTACAGCAACTGGACCGCACAGGAGGTGTGCAACTGGCTAGTGCATCTGGGTCTGGGTGCCTATCAGGACAATTGCAGGTGAGTGAATGAAGGAGAGACTCTAAAGAGCTTAAACTATTGAGAACCTTCTTCTGTTTACTAGAAAATGGCTTAAGGCAGATCCTTCTGTGTGCTTCTTTACCGCTTCGCCGGTGGACATTGAACGGGAGCTTCACTTGAAATTTCCCTTGCATCGCAAGAAGATACTGCTGGCTATTGATGACATAACTGGCAAGGAGTTCGACGAACTGACACTGAAGGCTGCCAACTTGGATGTCGGTTGGGTGCTGCGTTGGCTGGATGATATTGGGCTGCCCCAGTATAAGGATTACTTTCTGCAGGCCAAAATCGATGGACGAATGCTGCATCGTTTGACCTTGGAGGATCTGTCGCAGCTGCATGTGAGCTCCTGCTTGCATATAGCTTCGCTACGCTGTGGCATTCTCTGCAAGCGACGCATGTTCTGGGATGCCGAAGGTCTTATACGTCGCTCGACCAAGGTTACGGACGAGGCAACCTCTCCGGATAAGGACAGTGTTGAACTATGGACTGCGCATCGTGTCATGGAGTGGCTGAAGACCATTGACCTCTCGGAGTATGCACCCAATCTACGTGGTGCTGGTGTCCATGGCGCACTGATGATCTACGAGCCGCGTTTCAATGCGGATCTGTTAGCCGACTTGCTGTCAATACCGCCAAGCAAATCGCTGCTCCGTCGCCACTTGGCAATGCATTTCAAGGAACTAGTCGGCCGTACGGTTATCATATGTAAACGTGATGCCGAGGACGCCCCTGGTTATCAACCGCTAACGATTACCGCCAAACTGAAGCCCCCCAAGCGTTCGCAGTTCACTCTGAAGCGTCGCAAGAGCGCCAAGGGACAACCCGAAGTGGATTGGTCCACGCTGGTGTGTCCCATGAATGCTGTAGTCCCAGAGTTTCAACCCTCTGAAGGGACTGCCAAGGATCATGATGGTTCACTGAGCTCCAATTGAAGCGCAATTCAAATCTATTGTTAATCTAGTTTTAAGTTACGGTCAGCAACTGACTCTGAAACGGATTAACTGCCCGAGATAGACAAACCAAACCAAACCAAACTAGCAGACCTACTAACTGACAATAATCATGGAATTTAACTGACGCAATTCAAAAGCAATTAACGAGAGAACAAGAAATGGGGAACTAATCAAAACATACATATATATATATATATATATATACATATATGATAAACATACCTACTACTTATACATACCTTTTACCTTTGGGGATAATATCATTTTTGACTGGAGCCTTAACGTCTTCCGCAGAGAGAACTGAAGTATTTAGAAGAGCATACATACATATATCATACCTATAGTATATGGTACATATATCATACCTATAGTATATGGTACATATAACTGACCTTGAAAAGCCTAACGCGCAACATTTGAAGTTTATTTTTACTAACACTTAAGAGATACGTTTGTGTATTACCCGGATATATCTAAAGTATATAACGCCTTATACATTTTTCTACAAAAAAACACCTTGCAGGTCTTTGAGCTTTGATTTATGGGCGGGGTATCGATGTATATATTTATTTGTATCTCTAGTATTTTTATTTTTTATTAGATTTGCTTTAGTTAAACTGTTAACAATAACAACATTACACGACTAAGTTTGCTGAGCGACTAGAGGCGCATCCCGCCTGGACGGAATCAACATTGATAATTGCGTTGTCCTTATCTGTGGCTGTATCTGTAACTGTAAATGTGTGTATCTTATCTATCAATCTTTGGCAGTGCTTGCTACATATAACTAAGTAAAGAAGGGGCTTCTGTTGTGGATGCTTCAGTTGGTGCCCAGATCGATTTGTCCGGCCAGCATAGTCTCAATGACGCTGTCGCTGCCATCACGCGCACTCTGATGGTGATGATGATGATGATGATGCTTGGCCAGGTCACTCTCGGGGATGTGATCCTTCCAGTTGCGGAACAGATAGCGCGTGAACTTCTTCAACTGCCTGAACTTACAGTATGTGGCGCCCTCCGCGGACTGCAGTTGCTGTGTCTGTATGAGGAATCCCTTCTCCTTGAACGTCTTTTCCAGCTTCTCTCGTTGTCTTGCACGGCGCGAGGATCGTCGTTTGCTCGTCGTCGTCGTTGTTGTTGTTGTCGTCGTAGCAGGTTGAGGCAGGTGCTCCAAGGCGGCAGTGGGTTCAAGCTTCTTGTGGCAATCTTCGAGATGTGGCGTGCTCAGTCGCATGGGGCTGGCGGAGTTGAAGTAACTCGAGGGACTTTGTGGCGCCACTGGCACCAGGCTGTTGGACATGAGCAGCGACGAGGTGGGCGACTCCGAGGGGATGTGCAACAATTCCAGGCTGAGATCTGTGGACGGAGGTGGTATATCTATGTACAGCTTGTTGTCGCTGCTCGTCGGCAACTGTTGCTGGTGCTGTTGTTGCTGTGGCAGCTGTTGCTGCAGCAGTTGTTGCTGCTCCCTTGAGATGAACTCGTAGCCACGCATAGTTCTGTCCCCGGTGCCATTGTAGTAGCGATAGTTGCCCTCCGCATCCACCGACAGCATCTTCTTCTCCTGCAGCGTTGGCTTGGCTCCGCCCGTGAACTTGAACTTGCAGATGCTGACCTCCGTCGAGGGGCTGGAGGAGTGATCCGTCGGCATGGGTGGTATGAATATGGCAGAGCGCTTGCGCTTCTGTGTGACTCCTGCCACGCCAGTTTCCAGGATGGGAACTGTGGGAACAGTGGGGCTGCTTGCAAAGAATCCACTTGGTATGGGAATCTTCAGCGCAAGCTGATTGTCTTTTTCAATGGTCTCCACGGGCACACCCAGTCGACAGGCTTCCATCAGCTGCTGATAGTACAGTCCCATGGGCTGCAGCAGCAACTTGGCAGCCACGCGGGGCTTCTCCTCGCCGTCCAGAGGGATTGGCTCCGTCAGCGGCGTCGTGCGATGCGAGCAGCTGCCACATTCCGTAGTTGGTGTCGTGTTGGTGGTGTTGGTGGTGGTGGTCACCGTGGAGGGTTTATCACTTTCGCTGCTGGAGATGGAGTAGCGATCGCTGGACTGATCGCGCAGGCAGAGATTCAGCGGCTCCTCGGGCAGATTTGGCAGCACCACGTGCGGTGGCGTTGCTGTCGTCTGTGGTGCAGTTGGCGGCTTCGTTTCATGCGCTGCACTAGGTGGGATTATGGTGCCGTAGTTCTTGTAGATCAGGTGACAAATGTCAGCCTTCTTGGGCTTGCGTCCGCGTCGTGGTTTGTAGTTATCCAAGGTAATCTCGCCCATGTACGGCAGATCGGCATACTGGAGGGCAGCTCGCTTAGTGGAGGCCACCTCGGCCACGACGGGCTCCGCGACTGGCACTGGCACCGAGACAGGTCGAGTTGGTTTCACCTCCTTGCCGGACTCCTGTGCCTGCTGCTGTCGCTCTGCACTGCGCTGTATCTCGGCAATCTTCCTCAGCCAGCTGCGCACATTCTCGTGGTTCTGTGGCGCGGGTGCAGCCTTCGCTGGCGCAGGTGCAGCTGCAGCTGGAGCAGCCCTTGCTGCTGCCACGTGGCGTCCCTGTGTGGCCTCATAGTGTGCTGCGTATTCGGCGGGCAGTGCCTGATGATGGAAGCGCAGCTTGATGGCGCCACTTGCGTTGGAGCGTCTCTTCGACTTGCTCTGACGGGCTGAGGATGAGCTGCTGCCGATTGTGGGCACACTCAGCTCACTGGCCAGCTGTCGCTGCTGCTGCTGCTTGCGTCCATTCATGAGGTTCGCCTTGAGCTGCTGCTTGGTCAGCGTGCTGCATGCCCCATTCTGATGCACGCTGCTGCTCTGCTGTTCCTCTGTCTTGCGCGCCAGCAAACACTTGAAGGCATAATCCTGATCCTCGTCGGGTGCATCATTGCTGGCACCATGCGAGATCAAAGGATCATCGGAGCCCTGCAGCAGTAGCCGCGATGATGCAACGTTGCTCTGCCAGCTGCGTTCCGCTTCGAGAGTGTCCCGCTCCAGCTTTATGCAGGGCAGGCCATGTGCGAGCTCCAGCTGTGGTTGTGGCTGGCGTGCCACTCTATTGTTGTTGTTGTTGATGTTGTAGGCGTTGATTGCCTCTTCCCTGATTAGATGATCCTGCATGCCACACTCTGCAAGGCGGAGAGCAGAGAGAAAGAGGTCAACAAAAGGGCAACACGGTGGAGGGGGGTGAGGTGTGAGTCGGACACACACGCCGGCAGATTGAGATGTCGCCGTCGGCAGATCGTATCCGTATCCGTCTCTCATTGCCGACGGCAGTGGCAGCACGGGAATTCTATTTAAATGCTCTGCGAACTGGCAAGTGGCGCTGTATCTCACACACACACACACACACACCTAGTACACTCTCGCACACACACACACACACACAGAGAGAGTACGACGCATACGTATAGCGCGCAGAGCAGCGCGACGCATCTCGCTCTGAAACTGAAATTGGCTTTTTGTGCATGAAATTTGATGCCCCCAGAGGGCGAAAAGATGCCCAAAAAAGGCTTAAACAGCGAGGCAGGCGAATATATATTTGTGAATTCAATGCAGCAGGATTAGCAATTGAATTGACTGATAGATCCAGCATGTATATACGCATATATATAGTATATATAGCCTATGCACTGGAGTTGCTTCTTTTGATTACCTTTTACCTTTTGTGATTATTTTGATATTGAAGATAAGGCGTGAGGCGTTTGTCTGTGAGTCAGCTACTGTTTCAGTCTCTGTCTATATAGTCTATACGATTGCCGTGCTGTGTCAAAGTTGTTGCGGCGCTACGTTTACGCGCCTATCAAACAGCCGCAGAAGGCAGCAGCAGCAGCAGCAAGAGGAGCAACGGCGGCGCGCGTGTACATCGTGTTGACATCCAAAACTCAACTAGTTGTGGCGAAAGTCACGAAAGGCAGACACACATTTTCAAAATATGCTCCTTAGATGGATCGCAGCCGGAGACGCAGACGCAGACGCAGAAGCAGACGACGGCGGAGAGCGCGACGGCACGACGCCCGCCCCACACACAATAGCACGCCGTGGACGTGGACATCGACGTGGATGTGGCTGTGGATGTGGCTGTGGCTGTGGCTGTTGTCGGCGATCTTTGGGAGCGCGCATTGAGCGCTGAGCAGCACAACCAAATGAAAATCAAATTAAAAATTCTTTTGCCGCTCTTCGTTTTCTTTTGCTCGGTGCGTTGCCGTATTTAACGCCAAACACGAAGATATTTTTCGTGTGTTCAATTTTAGAAAAATTCAACTTGTTGCCGCTGCTGCTGCCACTGTTGGTTGCGTTGCTGTTGTGGCCATAAAGCAATAAGGCAAACAGACACACTCTCCCTTCCCTGCCAACAGCACCTTAGTACTCAATCCCGCCCAGGTTCAACCTTCCACCCTCTCGATACGGCAGCAAAACAAGCGAATGCCGAACGATCTTTCATTCATGAAGAATTCGCTGTGCTCTCTCTTCTCCCTCTCTGTCTCTCAAGAAAGAGAGTCTAACTTATATAGAATATCTATAAAATCTTTAAAATATTTCTAAGTATTTCTGTTGAATTCCTTTGCTTTGCTAGGGCATCTCAAAGTCGATCATTATCATTAACGGCAGCTGCAGCGTGTTCCTCAAGGTGTGTGCCGAGTTTCCCCGAGTTCTTCTGATGCTACGCATAGCTGATCACGCTGTTCTCTTTTATTAATAGCACCATCGGTGTCCGAGACTCTGGTTAGGGCAACTCAGATTTGCCTTGCGCCTGGTTAGGTGTGCGAGTGTCACTGTGTGTGTGTGTCTATATGTGTGTGAGGTGTAGGTGTGTGCGTGCACCTTTGGGGCTTATTAGTTTCGGAAAAGGAAAATTGCCCTTAAAATAGCACAACGTGTTTTGTTTATTTCGGGAAGCACAAATACATGTGCAAATAAGCACATCTTGTATGTGTGCGTGTGTGTGTGTGTGTGTGCTTGAATATAGGTCATAGTGGTTTTATTTAAAACAAAAATAAATCGACTTACATACCTAATAAAAGACAAATACGCCGACAATGTCAGTATATCTTATATCCACAGTGATCTGTTTTCAATTTCATGTTGATTATATTTGAAATATGGTAAATCTCGAAATCTAATAAACAAACTTATGTTTAATTTGATAAGGCGACGTTTCAGTTTGGGGATCAGTGAAGTTTAAGACGTAAGTTAAAATAAATGTGTAAAGAGGGTACACAAAAACTTTCGTGAAAAAGGACGGAGAAAGAGTTTGAGAATTTGAAGATGTTGTGAAGGGACCTGAGAATGTAAAAGAAATACAAGTACTACAAGGCATAGTATTATAGTAAATCAGACTCTAATAATGTTAAATAGGATAGTGTGAGGCAATAGTAGAAAAAATAGAGAGGGTGCTGAAAAAGACTGCAAGAGGATAAAGTAAAAATGTATAATTTTTAGAGTGTAATAGAAGAAGTTTCTGGCCTTCTTAAAACAACTTGATTACTTCTTGATTACATCTTGAAATAGTTGAAATGGAACTATAGAAAAGCACACATAAATAATTTTTAAGAGATTAGTGGGAATGGGATATTTGTCAGAGAAACTGAAAATGTTGTGCAGGGACTTCAGAATTTAAAAGGAATACTAGGCATAGTGATAAAGGAAATCAGTGAAAGAGAGAGAAAGGGAAGGTATTGAACTGTTGATATTTCCTTACAATTAAATAATAATAATCGAATAAAACTTTGCAAGAATAATAGAATAAAGTAGACTTCATTTTGTGGTGTCTTGCGTTTTTTTAACAACTTGATTACTTCTAGAATAGTTCGAATAGAGTTATTGGAATGCAGATGTGTATATGTATGTATATAACGTTTAAGAGGTAGGTGCTGAGCAGATGGTAGATATAGAAGAGATGTAGATGTTGTATGGAAGATAATAAGAGTATGTTAATGTAATACATTATAGTAAGCTAGTATTTATTATAGGAAAGTAGTCTAGGGAAGCTGCCTCACGCCTTTGTTTAATAAACATGTTTACATCTTCAAGCTGTTAAAGAGATGAGTGGAAAGAGGTAGAGGAGCCGAAGATATTGTTAGGGACTTGACAGCTTGGAATACTAACTAGGCATAGTATTATAACAATGAAAATAAAGATAAGGTCAATCAGTCTATGTAAAATCTTAGAATTCATAAAAAACACTGGATTCATATTTGAGCTATGGGCTCTGCAGGGGTACAATAGATCTTATTAGGCGCAGTACAGATCCCCCTTTTCAATAATACTTATATTAAGTCATTGTCCTTTTTCTTTTCCTAAAGGCCTTTAATGACGTGATTGATAAGTAGAGAGTAGAGACGGAGAGGAACTGAAGATGTTGTAAGACACTTCCCTTTACAAGGAATACTATGCATGGTATTATTGAGAAGCAAACTAAATGTAGTACTCTCTCACGCCTTCATGCACAACTTGTTTACACTTCTTGAAGCCAAGCCCCAAAAACAAAACCCAGTTTAAATGACAAATGGGCTATACTCATTCTGGCGCGACTGTGGCTGCATTAAGGTGAGATAAGCAGAGAAGTCACTGACAGTGGGTGGGCGAGTTTGCGAGACATGCAAAACATACACTGGCAACTGCTGGATAGTTGGCACTGCATGCGAGTCGAGGCAGACACGGGCACAGACAGAGCCGAGAGGGGTAGAGGGGCAGAGATCGGGCTTACATCACCATGGGTAATCGGGGCTTTAAGTCGTAGGCTGCTGCTGCTGCTGCTGCTGCTGCTGCTGCTGCTGGCGTTGGCCAGAAGCTTATGGAATGAATATTGCACATCTATTTGCCACAGTTTCTGAACATATTTAAAAATGACATTCAATATTTATTTTTTTTCATTCAATACCTGCTTACGGCTACGTACATATTTGTATTTATGGCCATAACTGCCACTTTGGCCGCCTACGCGCTGGCTGGTTCAAAGAACACAAAGCCACAGCACCGAGCACTGTCTGGGGTAATCTGGGGAACAACAGCAGCAGCAGCAGCAGCGGCGACGACACTCATAAGTCCGATTCGATCGAAACTATTTCCGTTTAGAGCATCAATGAAATTCGATGTGCATTTTTGGAAAATTTGACAAGCGTCTCTAATTAACAGTTTTAAAATTCTCTGCACGCAATATATTCAATTCAAAACTCGCATCACTAACGTCTCTCACGAGTGCGCGGCAACGTTTCTTCTTCGTGTATTCGCGGCAGCGGCATTGCGACTGCGACTGCGGCTGCGGCGGCTGCGCTTGCAAAACATTCGCGAATTCGCATGCGCAGAGCAGCTGATTTCTAGAGTTGCCAGCAGACCTAAAAAAGAGAGCATATTCGAATTAGTAAATTTTCTTTATATTAGAATTTATTATCAATTAATAATTATAATGCAATTCAATAATAAATGTAAACTATTTATGTAATGTCAACTAAGAACAGTCGACTCAAAATTAAAATTATTATTATTATCGAATAATAAGTAATGAAATAAATGCAATTAATTTAGTTTACAAATAACAAGATTTAAAAGATTAAGATTTAAAATTAAATATTTGGGGATAAAAAGCGCAGAAAAAAAAATAGAATGTTAGTTGCTAATAACTGTTGTTCGTCAACCCGCCCACTTCCCTGGCACTCTCTTTTTTCGTTGGGCCGTTTTTCAAAGGGACGTAGGGCGGTGGGTAGGTCTTAAAAAAGATAGATAAGCTGAACAAAAACAGAAAAACTTTGCAGTATTTTCCAGGACCCTGTACACTTTGGAAACTTTGAATCTTGAGCAATGCGAACAGAACAAAAAAAAACGAACGGATTTTACTGCAATTTCAAATTGAAAATGAAGAAAAACTACCGTTATTCCAAATATATAGTTTAACAACTTATTTTTCGCTAGAAGAATTGAGTTTCCTAAGACACGATCCCATTTGTGTCCCGGATAACTCTGATCAAAGAATATTCACCTCTACTGCATTACCGACAACGTCGCTACTGACAGCAAGATCGCGATTTCTTTTACTCGCGGTTTTCGGAAAATTGTCAGTTATTTATTCCGTGAAAATGGGTTTTCACATTTAAAATTGACTGCACTGAAGATGACGCATTGGCGCCTCAGAATTTATTGGACGAAATAAAGTTTATACTTATATTTTGGCGCTTTTCTTCTTCATCCACGCAAAATAAGTAAGGCCATAGATTGGTTGCCACGAGTGTAAAATTAATAAAGAAGGACTGTTTTTTATATTATTTATTTATATTTTTCACATTCAATATTATTATATTTATACATCACGCTGTGAATAGTTAGTTTCTATAAATATGTGTATGTATGCGTGTTTGTGTTTGTTGTGCGGAATTCGGATTGTTCCATTATGCAGGGGTCTGCGTTCCCTAAAAAGTTGTATTATTCGGAATTCTCTAACTTGATCGTTCATCATTAATGTTCTTTATACGCTGTACACACATTGGTTATTTTATTTATGTACTGTTTGTAAATACAATTGTAGACATTAAAATGCAAAAACAGGTTAAATATACGCGCATAGTGGGCTGGTGTCATATCTTGTACAATACAAATCTGGGTAAATCGGAGGTATTTCAGCATTACATTGATTTTCTCGCGTGTTATTTTGTTCTTTATTTATATAATTTGAACGATCATTTTTAACAACAATATTGAGCTATCCATAAATCGGTATTCACAAACATTTAAAATATTTATCGTGGAGTAATATATGCGGAAAAGTATTTACTATATAATTACATACATACATATAGGTTACTTCCAAGAAGAATTTAGAAAATCGGTAAGTTTATATATAAGATATATATCATAATTTGGGTTGTACATCTATCAAATCGTGTATATTTTATATTTTAGTGTATAGTAGACGGTTTTAGTGCCTTAACCTAAATATTTATATAATATATAGAATAACATTTATTTTCAATAGCAGTTTTAGTTGGACATAGCCACAAATATTGTATAAGTATATTAGTTAATACTAGTGCATAAGTATTCTGTTGTATTGATATTTTACATATGTATACACATATAGTACACTTTACAGCAGGCATCGACAGGGTTACAAAGCTGCCTTGTATTGGATACGACATCGAAAATAGAATGATATTGTTGAAGAAGTCGGCTGACCTTCATACGCATATAGTTATTGTATCCTAGCTCATATCTGAGATATTTATATAGAGTTATAGCTCTCATGAATCGTAAATAATCTGAATAATTATCGTTGTATTCTATTCACACTGCTGGCTCCGGTTTGTAGACACATATATATGTTTTTGAAAGGAACTTTTCAATTGATAACTATAGACGGATAGATTTCCCTATAGAATTTAAGAAAATATTTCAACTTTACAGTTATAAACAACTAGAATTCACTTGGTTCTCTGAGAACTTTGTTATTTGTTTGCAATTTTAGCCTATAAGATGTGGCAACTCTGGCACACATACATATACATATTGTATCGTATGTATATGTGCAGTTATGACGCATTGAAAAGGACAACAGCGGCAATTTGTCAACTGTCGCGAGGACAAAGACCCCTCCGCACCTCTCCGCACCTAACCGACTTGGTCTAAGCAAATTCTCTGGGACGGCGAGGGTCGGCTCTGCCTTGTTTCTGCACTGCTCTGCTCTGCTCTTGTGCTGCATGATTGACGAGCATTCACCTTAGGAAATGTTGTTGAAACGTTTTATATTCATAATTATTTAAGAAATGCACACTTGAATTCTCCCCGTCAAAGACGACTGAAATGTCAACAACTCCGGTTGACAGTTACGTGTGTTCCATTCCCTCTCCCTCCCTGGGTTGAGAAACCCCTAGGCCGCTGTTTAAATGGACAACAACATACCGCGTAATTTGAAGTGCTATTGTCTACCTGTCTGACTGCTGGAATTTGTAGGGTATTTCTTGTCGTTCGTTTATTCTTCTGCTAAAGTGTCATAGGAACTTTTTGATTGAGCTTGTGCATTTCTCATTAGGAGATTATAAGGATATAGGCAAAAATACAATTGAATGTGTGTTCGGCATGGACTAAGGTCTGCTACCAAGAAACCCAACCCTTTAAAAAGACCCCACAAGCTTTACGATTTCACTCTGGTTCCTCGTAGTAAGTACTTGCTCGTAAAACAGCTCCTTAAATATACTACGCATGGTCACCCTAGTCACTTAGCGTATATAGTGCCACATGGCTGTGGGCTTGCGTGCATTGTTGATCATGTCGTGCCAATGCTGGCAGCCCGTGCCGCTCTCCTGAGGCCCAAGGCCGCAGCAACCGATTTCCGTGGCCTCACTGCCCGCTCCCACCACATAGATCTGTGGAGTAAGGAAGTATTATGATAATATATCTTCAATATAGAACACTGGTAAATCCCTCTCACCTCAATTGCTGCATTTTGCAGATAGTTTGACTGCAGATTGAACGTGAAGGCCTCGTTCCAGATGGGATTGGTGGGATCGTCGGACTTCGTAATGCTTGTCTTTTTCTTCTTGATGCGTTTGCCGTTTTGTATAAGGTAAATCTACAGATGGAGAGGGATTAGAGCCAGAATGCCTGTATAAGTGTCATATGAACTCACCTTGACATAGGGTTCCTGCACAGTATCCAAGTTTCTGGCCTTCATGATGACAATTGTGAGACGCTCAGCCTGTGGCAGATAGTTGAGGGAGCAAAGCAGCTCCGGCCGATCCTCCTTGGGTTTCTTTGTGCGCAGTAAGTCACCCCAGATCTAGAGGGGAAAACTAGATCAGTAAGAGCTACTATTCAAAGGGGTTCAACTAGGTTTACCTCTACAGACTTGGATAGATCCAAACCATCCACAGAGATGCGCACTTCGCCAATGATGTCGTTGTGCGAGTAGCGATCGTAGTCGAGCACCTGCAGAACCAACTCCTTGCCCTGCAACTGATCACGTGAAACCGGAAACTTGAAGTGCTGATCGAAGTAAGGATTCGATTCGCCACGATGGATGTGTGTCTGACGCTTGCGGCTATCCACATCGGGTTGCAGCATGAGACGCACGTAGGGATCGCGGAAACCGCCCTCCTCAATGGGGCTCAGATTGTGTGCTGTAATCATAGATCATGATTAACTACTGTGAACTCCCTTCCCTCTCCCTTACTCACCTTCAATCAAGTGGACAGTCAAGTCGAACAGATGGTAGTCATACTTAACCCGTAGATGGAGCCGACCTACGGCGTGACTGGTGCCCGGCGCAGTGAGGTACACGGGTCCGTCGGGCATGCGATACAAGTCAGGTTGAAGTGCGCCCAAGGGGGAAGCGGGTCCCACAGTGGGATCGATGCCAGGCTGAGGGCGAGGTGGAATCAACAGAGGCGACAAACAGCGCCCTCCAGCCACACCGACGCCCACCACCTTACAGATGGCAGGTCCAGCTGCGCCCATGCCGGTCGAAGAGACAATGGCGCTGCTGCCTGCCAGTGAAGCCAGGCTACTCTGCGAAGGACTTGGGGTGCGCAAGTCACTGACATCGGTCGAGGCCGGACTGCCGCAGCGTGCGTCCAGCGAGATGGTGCGCATGGGACTGGGGGAACGTGCCAAGTGGTGGGGGAAGCCAGAATCACTTGGCAGAGAGCTGCGTCCATCGGGTCCGAATGTGCGTATCTGTGGCGACGAGCCCCGGTGTCCCTGCAACGACTAAGCTGCATTACGAAGATCTTAACTTGATAGCCGACAGACTTCTTAGCTTACCGACTGTCTGGACGGTGCGCTGTCCACACTGCTCTGGCTGGAGATGGAGGGCGTGCGCTGCAGACGCGGCGGAAAGGATCGGCTCTGGTGGTGCAAGTGCAGCGGGCTGTGATAGGGCTCCCCCGGTCCGCGCATCACATCCTGTGTAATCGGGTGGTTGGGAATGCAAGGCATGCCGTGCATCTGTGAGGCCGGTTGAATGTGCTGTGACTCCTTGGCGACGTTGACTTCCTGCAGGGACAAAGAACTCTGGGATTAACTTAGAAGTCGAAAGCAAGTATCGATCTATGGCAAAGCACCTCTGAGTCTGTGGGCAGATCACAGCTGTCGCTGACACTGCCGGCCGAGACACTGCCTATGCCGCTCGTTGTGGACGTGACCGACGAGGCCGATGGCGGCGGCGTCATCAGCTGCGGTGGCGGCGGCGTCGTCGAGACAGCGCCATCGCTGCCGGGCAGCACTTGAGCGCAGCCATTGCCATTGCCGCCACTGCCACTGCCACTGCCGCTGCTCTCGTCGGCCGAGTTGCGATCGAGGGTAACACGACGCACTGCACCGACTCGCTCCTTGGCCATGCGGGACCAGGACTCAATGCGCTTATGCGCCAGCCAACAAGCCGCCGGACCCAGGCCACTCATATTGTTTGTTCACTTCCTTAACTATCGACTACACTATCGAGTACTCGTGCTCGGACTCCTTCCCGGTAGAGCGCAGGTACCACGTTGCCTCTAGCTAGTTAAGTAGAACGTGAGCTCGGTTAGCTGCATCACAAAGACACACACACATACAACGCACAGAATGCGCTCATTTCCTAATCCGATTAGAGTTACGTCATTACCCCCACTTGGCACAACGTGTTGCTGGTGGTGGTGACAACGCAACGTCTATTCTCGGATCCGGTGCGAAGTGACCACAGGCGAACTGCGAGTGCGGCTGCCAGTGCTCGTTGCCTTTAAATGACATTAATTATGGCCCCAGCATCGCCCGTTCGGATTGCCAAATTCCATGGAAACCGCACAAGCTCGTGTGCTCGTGGCTAATCAGTTAGAGTCAGAGCCGTGAGAAGGTGTTCCAAGTGGATAATAAGAGGGAGACTTTGTTACACAACTCCCAGTTGCTCCTCCTACGTTTACTTTTAATCATAGAGTAGGGAAACCTCGTGAGAAGGTGTTGCAAGTGGATAAGGAGAGGAAGACTTTGTTATTCAACTCCTAGTTGCCCCTCCCGCTTTCACTTCTATTTCTCAAGCTGGAGTAGAGCAACCCCACGAGAAGGTGTTGTAAGGCAGACCTGAATGATACTGAACTCCTTCTAGTTGCCCCTTATACTTTCACTTCTATTTCTCAAGCTGGAGTAGGAAAACCCCTGGAAACCCCTAGATACGCCTTGGCCCAAACTCGTTTCGCAGCGTATCGAAAGTCTAATGAAAATTCATGAAAATTCATTTGCAGTCCCGCCCAATCCCGCAGCCCTGAGCTCTGTTCCCCCAATGACAATGCAGAAAAGGGATGACAATTAGGTCAAGTATGTGGAGAGGGGAGCGGAAAAGAGAAAGAGCATTGCAATACAAAAGTAAACAACAAATCCATTTTCGAGTATTAAATAAATTAAATGTAGCTAAGCACGTGTAACAAATGACATCAAAACAGCGAGAGAGCGAGAGAGAGAGAGAGAAAGAGCATGAATCAGGAACAACCCTCAAATTAGTTCGGCATCATGAAGTGTACAGGGTATTTTATATGCATATGCACTCTCAGCTGCCTGCTCGATTGAGAGAGTACGGCAAGTCCTAGCTCGGGCCGAGTGAGGAGTGGAGTGTTGTACTGTCTCCCGCTTCGATAATAGCCCACTATCAATAATTGCATTTTGGATGACACCTCTGGGATGTCTATAATCAAATGTTACAACAGGCTTTCCCTCCTCCAAGTGCGACAACATCGCATTTGGTTTCATTGAAGCGCACCCAACCGCACCGTTGCTAATTGACACCTAAACTGCAATCAGAGGGACAACGGCCAGGCCTATATTTCAACGCCAATGCACACAAACACACACCACAGCTCTTCTGAACGTTACGAAAATCCCTGCGAAATGTGGCAAAAACAACCAAAAACGACCCAAAAAAAAAAAAACAGCCGCACCCTCAGCCTCAACTGCATCCTCAGCTACAACCTGGAACAAGCTACAGTTCCGTAAAATTGCATGAAAAGGCGTATGAATAGTTTGGCATTTTGCAGCTATCAATGGCATATGAATGTCAACCCCCCCTGTATGTTACACTATAGGGGTAGTTCCCCCCTCTCGAGTGCCGTTCAACTTTTGCTATCAATTCCAAATTTTCCACTTTGTTAATTTGTTAAGCCTTGATAAATGGCATTTTCATTGTGTTAGCACTTCTCATATGCTTAGCCTCATGTGCTATTAATGGGTATATCTGAGGAAAACTGATTACAGATTAATGCACTTGAAGAAAACAATATTAATTTGGCATCAGGAAACTTGTCTCGTTTCGCTTGGAGAACTTTCAATTGCCATTTGCCAGGGCCGTACTGACGGTCTTGCGGGTTTTTATGCAAAACTTCTCGGGGGCCCTATTATAATATTATATTATATAATTGCCTTGCAATAAAGTATAGTTATATTTAGTTTATAAATCATTTAATAAAATGAAAAAACCTAATACGAATTCTCGTTTTTCCTAGATTATATTTGCAAAATCACCAAAAGTTTTAGAAAAATCTACATAATTATTGGGCCTCCTTATTCTCCATTGCTGTTGTTGCCATTCGATCATTCTTGCCCCAATGTGGTTCGCAATTATTAATATATTATTATATGTATAAAATCTTGTAAAGTAAAATTTCATGTGAAATATATTACACATTACCCCATAGGATAAAAGTTGCTCGCATTAAAAAGTATACTGGTCACATTATAAGGTATATATGTTACTATATTGTAGAGTACCTATAACGTAATATTTTAACGTTGAGATCTCAGCTACTACAATATAATAGCTAGATATACCAAGTTTATCATGAAGCTTTCTGAATATCATTAAATTATATTTATAATTTTAATTTTTTTCTAGCAGTAGGGCCCTTGCAGTTGGGGGCCTTATGCCCCGCACACCGCGCACACGCCTATCTACGGGTCTGCCATTTGTACTGGAAACAGTTTAGTCGAGAAGTTCGTAGATTGTACATACTTATTCATTGATGCATGCATAATCACATGCACGATACTATATATATAAGTATTTGCTTAATATATAGCAACAACTTTTTTGATTTAAGTTCTCAAGTCAAACAATGCAGCAAGTGCGGCAGCCAACTGTGACTAATTAGTTTCACAAGACAAATACAAGGATGCCCCGAATGTCCCACTCCCTCTGAGACAGAGTGCAGAAAAGAAAGAAGAAGCAGAATATGTAGATGACAAAAATAACAATCACTATATCACTGACTTCGTGCGGAATGAGAAAATCGGAGTTATCTCCACAGTTCTTGTTTAGTAATCGAACGAGCTCTGAGAATAGCTTCACAAGTAAATAATCCCACGAATAGTAAGCATCATAGAATATGTACATATATATTTTAAAATTTCATCTCGTCTGATTCGGCCTTTTCTTTGTTTTTTCTTCTAGTTTTAATTCTAAACATGAGTCTCATGTCTCACGTGGCTAGTGCGCTGTCTCGTATTTCGTCATTCATAATGTCGCATGTCAGTAATCCGATGGACATGGTGGTCATTCATAACGATCGCAGAAAATGCAGTACCAGCAGAAAGGAACGAAATGACGATGGAACTTACGGTGACATATTAAAGAATATACAAAAATATACATCTAGTTTAATACATTAATCTTAACTTACAGAACTCGACGAATATGAACCCACCGAGGAGAAGAAGGTGAAAATGTGTGAAGGGTTCAATATGGCCACAAACATGGAGGTTGTGGAAGTTAAACTTGAAGAAATGCAATGATCCAAGTTAAAATTTCCGTTGCTTAACACATATACAAATTTATACAGATAAACATTGCCAACCAAATACAGTTCAATTTTCCCAAGGTATCGTTCAGAGTTTTGCTTATAGTTGGCATTAGTTTCGTTGCGCCTTTCCGTGTTGGGTGTACAATGTAATCCTCTTAGTTATTTCTGTTTTCTGTTGCTACAGTCTATACACACACACACAGGCTGTCCGTCAGTTCGTCTGTCCTTGAGCTTGGGCACCCCCCCTTCCAACTTGAGCGACTGCAGTTGAGACCAGAGCAGGCGTTTGTGGCCACAAATGGAGATGGACTGCGAATGGTTTGATTGCATTCGTGCCGAGTATTAAATACCGCAAGCACACACAGGGACTTGCGGTAAATATCCATATGTACTACACTTGATGGGCAGATGGGCAGAGAAAGGGGCGTGGGCTTTCTAGTACGGGTTGAAGCTTTTTGTCCATGTTGCATGAGTCACACAGTGAGCTGCTTTTGGGTCGAATGCAAATGCGCAGCAGGCATAGAGTGTCTGTCTTCCCATAGACACCCTGTCGTAATCCCCATTAGAGCCGAGAAACGAAAACAATTAACAATAAACAAAGAGAAGAAATTGGATCGCCAACTTTTGACAGCAAAACAGACGAATGAGCAGCATGAGCAGCATGAGCAGCGGCATCAGGTCAAGTCCAGCCCGAGTCCGGCCCAGGATAATGCCTCATCGGGCATTTCCGCTGTGTAAGTCCTCGTAATCTCATTTAAATAATTGCGGCACAAACAACAGCAGCATCAGCAAGCAGCGCACAGAGGCAAGAGGAAACCTTCTTCCAATCCGTACCGGACCAGGGTCAGGTACGGGTTAGGCCCCCGGCCGGAAATTGAAATGCAAAAACAGCAGCTCATTATACGGCTGCATACACCCGGAATATGTACGGCAAAATGAGCGAGTGCAGTGCAGATTTAGCCGGATTTGCAAATTGTTCTCGGTTCTTGACTTTGTACAATCTGAGATTGCAACATTGTGTGGCAGCAACTAGGAGTGCACTATGGAAAACCTGTTTTGTGGTTAGAGAGAAAGACAATTTCCGATGACTGAGAAAACCTCGCACACTCTGAGACATTGCAGGCACCTTCACCTATTTGGTATTCTATCATAACCATCTTAAGATTACAGTTCGTCTATAATAGCAAACACAAGCAACGCAGCGAGGCGCATATTGCGCAACCGAAGGAGTGGCGCAGCAGCTTGGTGGGAAGCGGGTAACACTTGTTGGCTCCTTTGCCACAACATAAAATCGACGCGTAGTTCTTCTGGGTGCGCTGATAATCCGCTCATCAAACGTCAATGCAGCTCGCATCGGTGTCTGTCCGTCCGTCTAGCTGTCTATCTGTCTGCCTGTCTGTCTGTCTGCCTGTCTGCCTGTCAACTTGTTTACAAAGCATTCGCTGGCGTAGGGAGCTGCCCGGACTCCGGAGGCTAAAAATTAATCACCAATACAATGGAGATTGTGTGGCTGCTGAATGATGTTGGCTGTGATGGAGCTGCTCCTGCTTACAGCAGTAGTTCCATTTCGATTTGGATTTCGATTCCATGGCCTCGAGGCCACACACACGCGAATCAAAGCTACCATAGATACAGAGAGAGAGCGGAGGAATCAGTATTATTATTCTTTCATGGAAAGGAATTTGTATATTTCTCTGAATGAATGAAGGTCAACTTGCCCTGGACTGGGTGAAGGTGACCCCGATGGCAGACATCTTCTCAAGCAACAATCGCATCTTTGCGGTTCAAATCAAAACAAACTGAACAAAAAACTGTTTGGCAATTTGCCATACAGCGAGAGAGAAGGGTCGCACGTAGACAAGATCAAAGACAAGCGACCTATTTGGCCATTTAACCCTTTCCCATTCGCATTCGCAAATAAACAGCCAGCATTGTATCAATTGCAAGGGGCTGCTATAGATTCGCACTGATGCATTGGCATTATCCGATTTGCACATCTTTTATTTGGCCAAACATCCGTGCCGCCAGCGAGCTGCGATTGTCGATGCATTTTGTCTAGCACTGCGTCAATCCAGTTAGCAATGAAAGGATCCCTACAAACATATGAGATTGCCCATAGATACATAGATATATGGATAGTTTCTTCTGCTGCAAATGTGCTAGAAATTTGCTTCAGGCTAACTAAGCTGTTAAGTTAATATGTTGGCTATGGGTTTATGGCGATAGTATTGTAACTGTGGGAATAGTTTAGGAGATGTAGAGAGGGTTTTTGAAGAGTTTTGTTAGCCACGCTCAACTGTCTCGTGGAAAGAATATTTATGAAGTTCTAAAGATGATTTATATTAACTTTAGGGTATGTAAGAGTCAGACTGTAGATATTTATGCCCGTAATATTTTTTCAAAAAGTAAAAAAGGCAACATAACCTAACTAATAAGCGTACTACAAAGTACAAGTTAGGAATGCAAAAAATTAAATATATATGAAGTTCTAAAGGGGATCTGGGTATTAATCTTTTAGACTGTAGATCCTTTCATAATATTTTTGATATTTTCGAGAAGTTTTAATGTTAACCTAACCTAACTAATACTTTGCTTTATTAATTATGTAGTAAAAACATGAAGGGTTTTCTGCTGGACAATAGGGAACTTTGGCCTGTTAACGATATTATATCAATATTGTATCGAAATATCGATCTCACACTAAAAATCAATTGAAAAGTGATAAAGGAAATCTTACTAATAAGCAAACTACTAAATGGATGCAAAGTAAATTTTCGGAGATTAAACAATGATAATTATAAAGTACTAAAGATGATTTGTATAAGCTGATAGGTATGTTACTGTCAGACTGCAGATACTTCCATGATATTTATGATATTTTCGAAATGTTTAACTGGTAGCCTAATCTAACTTACTTCGCTGTGTTAGACAATACAATACAAAAGAGAACCTTGTCCTGCTAACAATATAATAAAGATAATATCGAAATAGCAAAATAACATAAAAATTGAATTAAAAAGTAACAGCCTAACAAATGAGCGAACTAATAAGAATGCAGAGTGAGTTTTCGGAGAGTAAAGAATGATATTTGTAAAGTACAAAAGGTGAATAGAAGAAACTGATGGATCTAACTGCATTAGAAATTACAAACTTGAATGGTCTTCTGCACTGCAGACAGAACAATGGGGAACTCTGACTCTGTAAACGATATTATATCAATATAACATCGTTCCTCACCTGTGCATTGTTGGAATGCATGAATATTTCAAAACTTTTAAGTATTCTCCGCAGCGCAACTAAGAGTCGACTGTACTTTTCCAATTATTTTGTTATTAATACGCAGCCAGTAAATCTCAATTTGCACTATCTGTTCGCCATCTCTCTGTATTGGCTTAATTATTGAGGCGCCACGCCACATGCATCTTAATTACATTTGCATACTGTGGCAATAATAAATGCATTAAGGCTGCAGCAGCATATGCAGCTACTTGAACACGACTTGCCATTGCCAGCTCAACTTCAGGTATACCCTGTAAGTTGTATTAAGTGCAACTAGATATTAATATATATTATATTAATCTCTTCTTGCCAGTTGGCATACACAGTATCTCATAGTCTAGGCTGCATTGCTTTTGTACCTTTGCCACACACGGCAGTCAAATGAAGCGAACTAAATGTGTAACGGAAATCGGGCAGGCTAATAACTAATGAAAGTGCACTCGCTAGGGGGATTTAATTGAAACGAATAACGAAACCGAGCTTAAAACGCAACCGGAAATGCGATGGCAAACCGACGTCAGGCACAGCGGAAGCCCCCAACGATCCCAGGCTAATGGAATCAACCAACAACGAATGCATATTGCGGCACGCTTCGCTGTCGCTCTCGAGTGGCAACCATCAGCTGCATGTGTGTAAGTGTGTACGTGTGTGTGTGTACTCAAGTATGCATTTGTGTAGATACAAATGTATCTGCAGGCTGTTGTGAATAGCCAATGGAATTGAGGAATGAAAACGAGACAAACGAGCAGGCAGTCAGATCGAGTGGGAGATCTACTGTATTCATTCACTCACACACACACACATACACATACACACACACACACTCAATTGTATAATTTAGTGCATGGTAACTATCTTTATGCTGTTTATACTGATATACCTTATGCGCAGCTGTCCAGGGATCGTGCTCATTATGCCTGGCAACCATTTTCATTGCAATTGTGACAAATTGTGGCAGCACACACACACACATACACATACGGATGCTGGCGCGTGGACTCGCTCTTCTTGCCGCTTTCTTTGAGCCTTCATTGTTCTATATAAACTATTTTCTTTTCTGAATTATTTCTCCGCATTATGATGATTTTCAATTGACGCATTCGGCCAGAGCTCTCAGCATGAAGCCTTTCGTGGGCGCTGCGACTTAAAGCTGACATGCTATAAACAGCCATAAACAGCTGTGCGGCACACGGACTCCTCTGCCCCCATCCCCTTGCCACATGGGGAGCCACGCGCCTTGCCTCGCTCCACGCACTTTTGCTGCTTCTCTGGCAAAGTCAACACTGGCAGCAGAAGAGTGGAGGAGGGTGGGGGGTACTGTGCAAAATTGTGCACTCGCCTGATTCGTTATCTAAAAATAATTATATTAACTTTGCTTCTTGCTGCCTGCTCAGTAGGCTCGACAGGGGCCCCTCCAAAAATGGGGGCTGGGGAGCGGGTCGATTTAAATTCAACATAGATTGAATGTTGGAACAAGAACTGCGTACAGCGAAGCATAAGGACGGGTTTAGTTCAAGTCAGAGCCAAGAGGAGCAGGCAGAGACGGGATGAAGGGCAGGAGAAGAGGGGGAGTCGGGTGTAGACAGCTTTACTGCTAAGTGTTATCCCGGGTCTTGCGCAGTTTTGTGGCCGAATCGTTTGATATGCTGACAGCGACTGCCAGCAAAGAATTTCATCAAAATTCCTTTGAATTCACTTTACTTTGAATCGATTCAACAATTTTTGGGTTCGACTAGGCAATGGAGCCGAGATACAGCATGAGAATGGGGCCAAGTCATATGAATATGTCCTTGCCGCGCTGAGTCCCATTGCGATATATACAAAACCATCCATAATTAATGTGGAATTTAAGCTCGATTCCAATTTGCCTATCTGCGTACCTTGTTGCTGCCTGCCAGCCTGCCACGTCAGCAGGATTTGCTGCAATTAGCTTGCACAAACAGCCCACCCCCTCCTTATATGGCATATGGCAACACAGTGGATAATAACTGTGCATAATTATCAAGGTGTATCGTAGAAAAACACAAACACACTCCTCTATATAGAGCTGTATTTGAAGCAACTTTCTGTTGTTGGCTCTGTTACTGCCGTGGCGAGAGCATTTCGTGCCTATATACAATAATGCTCTTCCCATGTTATGTACACCTAAAACACGCAGCTTCGTCGACTCTGCCACTCCGACAAACAACAAAGCAACAGTTTCGACGCACCAGCAGAAGGAAGGACGAAAATCCATAAAACACCTTTCCGAATGCTTGCGCTGTTTTGGGGCGCTGTCCTGCTTCCCTTCCCCCCTTGAAATCAAAATACGATACCTTACTAGCTGATAGAATACACTCTGAATACTTTGTATCTTTAATTTTCTATGATAAATTCGAACACTCTTTTTTGCTTTTGCGATTCGGTTTAATTGGTCTTTCTCACTGTGCTACTCGATTTGCATTAATTGAACTTCGCATCCGGATTACGACTAGAGAATACGGCACGGAACGTTTCGCTCCACTCGTAGGAACTGCGCGCGTACAACTGACTTTGATTTTCTGCTTTCTCGGCCACGACACGACATCATCAACGGGCAACGACAACGACAACGACACAGCGACAACGACGATATGGACGATACGACGACACGCACAACAAGTTGCAAAATTCGAGTTGGACGAGGTCGAACGGCAAAGGGAATTCGGAGAGGACAATGGACACGATGTGCTAAGGACACGACCGTGTGACGAGCGCACGAGAAGCTTTTATGGCATTGAAATTTCAGTTCGCAACTTCGAAAGCTTTTTCGCAACTTGTTGCCTAATCAGCTGTTGCACCTGTCAACGAGACGAGTAAATACTTTTATGCATACAGAGCAGGGAATATCCAACTTGTACTTTGGATGTTATTATAAATATGCAGATATAGAGCAGGAAATATCAGAATAATACACAGTAGATAATTTAAATATAAAGATATAGAGCAGGGATAATCCAACTTATAATTTAGTTGTCATTCTTAATATGTAAACATGTACATAGCTACATATATATTTGTATATAAGGCAATGTATTTATAATAAATGCTAAACATTTATAATATAAGCTCCAAGTACTGTAAAGCTTTAGATTTCAGGGAAGCTTCTTATAAATTCTCACAAGGTATTTCCCTTAACAAAACTCTTCTTTATCCAAATATTTATTCAATAATTTAATAAATTGCTTTAACTAATTTACAAGATTCAAACTAGATCAAAAGAACTAGCTATTGCTTTAGTTATTTTATAATTGGTTTATAATTTCCCTTTTAAATCATTAGATTATATTGAGCTCTTCATAAACTTTCTTCAAAAAAACAAATCAATTTAAGTTTAGAGACATCTTTCTCTTAAGAACATATAAAACTCTTATTTAACTCTGTTTAAATAACCAAATGCGGATTAGGTTTAAATAATTTACTTCGATAACTACAACTCAAGTTTAGTTTAAGTTGCATAATAAAAACGAAATAACTTTATTGAGATATGTTTCTCTGAAATCTTTAGAATATATATAACTCTTACTCAACTCTGTTTAAATAAGGAAATGCTGATTGGGTTAAAATAATTTATTATAATAACTATATCTAAAATGTTGATTACGTCGTGCAAACACTTTTCCCAGCTGTGCAGTACATTGAACCTGGTTAATCTTGGTTCATGAGGCTTGTCTTAAACATTTCAGCGAGCACAAGGACAATAAATTAAAATGGCAGCAGTTCGAAAAAGCTCCGGAAGCTTTGATGGTCTCTGAAAAATGAGTCTGTGTGTGTGCGCGACTTCACCTTGAAAGCAAACAAGAAGCTAGAGAGACTGAGAGAGAGAGCGCGAAAGAGAGAGAGAGAGAGTAAAGACTCAGCGATATAGTACATACGTACATACATAACTATGTCGAAATATTATTGTATGTATGTTCGACTAGATACGTATGTATGAATGTATGTATATAGAGTAAGTATGCGCTTAATCTGTCTGTATTTGCCAGCTTGTCTGAGTTTTAAGGTGTGCAGTATATACGGCAAACATCAAGTTATATAAACATACATATACATAGATATATTTCATATATATGTATGTATGTATGTATGTATACTGGGTACTTAGTCAGTCAGTACAAAATGCTGATACGATTTGAAAATATACATTTTTAACTGTGCGAAGTACTCAAATTACTACAAATTACCTGAATTGACGTGGTAGTTGGAAGCCTGCCACCCAAGTACTCAGTACTCAGTACTCAGCACCCAGTAGTCCACCTGTATTCACCTGTATTACCTGTCTTCGTGTTTGCCCCTGAAAGCTGACATTGAACACAGAGCGCGCTGCGAAAAATGTCCCTAGCGGTCTGACCCAGACCGAGCACAGGATGTAAAACCAAAAGTTTGCGCTATATACAAACTGTCTCCCTGTCTGTCTATATGTATATGTGTCTCATTCTCTCTGTGTGTGTGTGTGTGTGTGTCTGACTGTGTGGTATATAGGTCTTGGGGTCTAATACAATAGGCCGTTGCAGCCGCCAGCTTGTTGCTCATTGTCAATTGCATATAACGTCTGCTTTTTGTATCCATTCTCTGTGTGTGCCATCATCCTGCAACAAGTTGCTCCAGCTACAACATGAACCCATCTGAACTGACGCGTCGCATGGGGCACATTTCCTCAGACTTATTCTTTCGCTTATTCTCTGCGCAATAAATGTGTCTGTTATGTTTTTCTTCATATTTTCTGGCTTTTTGTGGTCTTGATTTTTCTCAAGTCAACTTTCTTTAATCGTAATCCTTATTATATATACTACACTGTTATATATTCTGGTATTGTGATATTGGTGAGGCACTGGGGTACTTCACTGTACTCCTTCCCTTCTGGTAACTGTTTTCCGTCGCTTTGGGCAGGTCGTTGACATTGTGTCTCAGGAATTCGTGGTACTTGAACGAAGCTGTTTGTGTTTTCATATATATACATACATATATGTATATATGTCTGTATATAAGGAATACATTCTGGGAATTTATTTAGCCGTGTCGCCGACAGACAGACAGTCAGACAGATCCGCAAACAGACATATCTTAAGCTCATTAAGTAATTGTAATCAAGGCACGCGCCGAGATATACCTGCAGTAAATTCTGTGTAGGTTTAATATTCGATATTTCATATCTGCCATACGAACATCTCTGTGTGCAATTAGCTACACGAATGTGCAAGCATGTATTTAAAGTGCGTACCAGCTGAGTGCTGACGACACGTTTCAAATTATGTAAACGGCTTCCCGTGTCCTGCCCCCGCACCTGTGTGAGGTAACTGTGTTATAATAGCTAAGGCCAATATCTTGGATCAACACACACACACACACACACACACACACACTGATACCCACATTCACATATAGTACATCAGTCAGTGGCGCATTCATTGGGACCTTGCGCTGTTTGTCGTTTACCGATTGGCCCCCAGCGCCCCCGAGTGGCGCCTCAGTAGCATATGCCACACAGCCGAATAATCGTAATTAGATCGACTTGAGCACAAAGAGCTGAAGACTGAAGGACAACTGTGTGTGGGGTGTGGGCGTGGAGGAGTGTGCCCGGAGAGATACTACGAGCGTATAATGCCAGCTGTTGGCACTGGCTTAGCGTGTGTTGCATAACGAGGTGGGGACGTTGTGGCCGAGGAGCCACTTTAAAGAGGCGACAGCGAGCCACTAGGCGCCAGCAAAATGAAAATGTGTCTGGGCCCGGCTGGAGATGCTTGGAGAAGCGTGGCGCCTCCAGGAGTCATTGTGCTCATCATAGACCATGAAACGTGTGCGCTGCTGCGCAAGTAGAAAAAACGAATGAATTACTCGGATGACGGTAACTTATCATCGATGTTACCATTTATCTTGTGCGTAATATCACTATAAAGAGTTCTCTTTCATTCGCAATCCATTCACAGAGCTGAGACGAATTAGAATAATTAGTTTCGTATTCCTCTATGAAGTATTTCATTTCTTATATGAGCATCTTGTCTCGTCTGTTTGTTTAAATAATTTGCAGAAATAACATAGAAAAAAAGTAAAATAATATAAGATATAGTTGTCCGACTTTAATAGAATGGCAACAATATACGATGCTTACTATCTGGCTTTGATTTACCTTTTTAATTTAGGTAAGTTATCACAGTAAACATTACTGTGTCTTATACAAAAACCCTCAATTTGGCCAATCACAGTCATATGCTTTAGTGGTCCGATTTAGATTAAATTTAATATGCATATTATTTATATTATATTATTTATATTGAAATATAACGAAAATAGGTCGATAAGTTGTAAGCAGGTTATAGGTTGTATTCAAAATTTCTATACCCTAGTCAAGGATAATATTACAACTCCTGGTTGTTCTTAGCAAGAACAATCTAAGAACTAAACAACTGCTGGTTTTTATAAGCCACAACAATCTACGAAAAATAAAGACTTAACATAGTGTTTAAGGACTTAACTCTGTACGTGTTAATACATAATTTCAAATAAAGCTAAACAGCTTAAGTAATATATGTACATATTATACAAAGATTACTATTACGATAGTAGTTTTAAGTTTCATACTTAGTAAACAAATCTTTCTATCCCAGTTCTCTAACAGCTTTTCAAGTAAGGTTAAAAACCAGTTAGCTAAAAGCTTTCACATTCCCGTTAGCTTTGTTGCAGTTAAAGTCTAGCTAAAGCTCACACTCCTTCACTTTCAAAAGCTCGTCAGTCGAGAACGGTTTCTTAGAATTCAAAATGGATTATGTTGGAATTCCCATGGGTGTAACCTAATAAAATAGAATACAAATAAGCAGAACTAAACAGAACTAAACAGCACTCTGAGGATCAGAGAGTCACATTTAAATAGCACACTTGAGACCACAACCGTTGCACGGCAGGACACTTGCCTTGAGGAGAAACTCGGCGACAGACTGTCTGGGCAAGTGCAGACAGTGAACACCTGACGAATCCCTCGAAAGAGATTCCCCTAGCAGGTAGTTCTTCTGATTGTTTGGGTAATTTTCAATAGAATTTCTCTGTCTGCCGACTGTAACAATGCGTCGGCTAATGATCTTTTAACAAGGCATCGGAGATACCCAGCCCCGCACCATAGGTAGAAAAGATCTTCAAAACTTGCCTACTTTCATTCATGAAATCAGCGAGAAACAGCGATGGCACGAAGGAGATACCTTGTAGTTTGGGAGAGAGCGCGCGAAAACACTTGAAAGTGAAGAGGTTTTGCACTTGAGTCTGTATTCATTCATGAAGTGTTCGTGCTTTTGTTCTCGTGAAGGTTCTCTTTGCTAGGAATTCGCAATAGTGTCTGAACACAGCGGGCGGTAAAACAGCCATGAATATCGAAATATCGGACTAGCTGTCTAGCAGGTCTAGAGAGATCAATGCGATGGAGCGAGAACACTTTCAAGTTACTTAGTTAGCGTATTCGTTAAAGATATCAATTAATGTTCAAGATAGGTATAGGATAGAACTGACCAGATTTCAATTTAATAAAAGTCTGTATAATCATAAAACCAAGCAAACATAATGTGTGAATTTTCATAACCGAAGTATATTATAACTTTGTGGTAATCGATAATGTATGACAGAGGCAGAAGATTTTTCGACCTAACAAAATATATTAATTTTTCAACAAAATCAACAGTCGAGTCTGTCTGTCTGTTCGTCTCTTTGAAAACCCAGATCACAAAGACTCTAAAATCAAGAACTGCAAAAATAAACATTTGAATATTTGTGTTATTATTGCACGTAGATCAAGTATGTTTTACATTATAGCCACGCCCCTTTCCGCATCTGAATATCAGGAAAATATTGTACAGATAGTAGATAGCGTATCGCAGATGTTTTGTGAAAATTGCACTAGAATCGGACAATAAATAAAGATATTCAAGAGAGAATTTCTAGGAGTCGAACTAGACCCAATATTAAATCCACACTTTTTATTATCTAATTATTTATTTGCACAGGTTAATGGTTTTAATTTGCATTATAAGCAAATATAATCCTTTTTTTGCAAAATGTTTTTTTAAATATATTTGTTTACACTAGGCAGATAGAAAAAACATTATGGAAAAGTCAGTATATATTTAAGATAAGTACATATACGTATTCACTAGACAGTACACAGTTCAACAAAATTTCTCTACCCGGCCTAAGCAACATGATCATTGACGAAGTTATAAGGGTAAAAGAGCGCATAAAGAGCTAACTTTCCTTGTGATGTGAAATCGAAATGATTTATTAGAAACAGAAAAATAACTGCTAAATACAATATTATATAAGTTAGGGAATACCAAATCATATTCTAAAGATATCAGGAAAAAGCTTCTACCATTTCTTCTTCTATCAGTTATGGACACACTTTTCAGCCACTTTACAAACAATTCAATGAGTTTGCAAAAAGAAAACAACAGGAGTCGTGTCGTCTCGCCTACCACCTACCTACCTGGGCACTCGAGTCTCAAGAGGTACATCTTGAGCTCAAGTGGGCGCATACTTGAAACTCTAAAGTGAATTTTGTACACGTCACACCATGATAACTATCGGCCGATCACCAAATACAAGCGAATACTACCTGAAACGAATTTTCAAGAATAGCTCAGTGAAAGAAACTGCAAGTCGAATTCGGAATCGGACTCGAACTCGAAGGGAATTCCGTTTAAAACCGCCGACTGTGCCATTTTGCTCGACACAGCACGGCCCAGAGGGGCGTAGGTGCAATTGCGTTTATTAGCACCGCACCGCACCCCTGGGTCCAGGAGGGACCTGAGCTCATTCATTTTCTGAAAGGAGGTGCACAATACGCCGCATTCATTGAAGAATCGATGTCAATTGTCGACTCTGAATGAGTTCGGCCAGGCAGTTCGGGCAGGTTAGTTGCGCTCGAACTCTTCGGACAGATCTCAAGATAGCCAGCCTGTTGATAATGCGAAAATGCTAACGATAAGAATCTAAACTATGTTGTGCAATATCTCTTGTCATTTAACCTTTGCAATTGCAGCGACTACCTTGGGGATTTTCGCTCAATTCGGTAATTATATAGATAATTGTCGGTAAGTGTCGTGGGAAATAGTAGCATGATGGGGCACATTTTTGATTAATTCTCGTATCAATGATTCGGCAAGTTTCTTTGACATTGTCGCTGTGGCTTACCCCGCAGACCACACAACAGTTAGATCCATCTATGCAACAGTTAGAGCCTAATCTAACTACCAGGAACGTAACGACGGTCTCGGGGGCCTTTGTCCAAAGCTTCTCGGGAGCCAACAGAGAAATTACGCTAGTTTCAAATATGTTTTGTTAAAAAAACATTTCACAAAATTAAGAATTATAATACTAATTAGAAAATCATTAATATTTTTTGACTAATCTACACTTCGGGTCCCCTTTTTCTTGATAATAATAAGATAAGTAATATTACCAATATATTCAGTGCCGGATCTAGGATTTGCCATGAGGGGGGCTTGGAAGTTTTCTATAAATCGATTACAAGAAAAATTAAAATCAGTACCACTTTATTCTTTTTTTTTAGAAGCAGTGCCAATTTTTAATTAAACAATATTTTTATACCCTTCGACCATTGAAAATGGTCAAAAAAGGGTATACTAACTTTGTGCAAATGTATGTAACAGGCAGAAGGAGGCGTCGGAGACCCCATAAAGTATATATATTCTTGCTCAGGATCACAAGCCGAGTCGATTGAGCCCTGTCTGTCTGTCTGTCCGTCTGTCCGTCTGTCCGTCTGTCTGTGTGAACGCACAGATCTCAGCTATTATAAAAGCTAGAGTTACCAAATTTGGCAGGAAGACTCCTGTGTACTATAAGCAGATCAAGTTTATTTCAAATGTTAGGTGCCACGCCCACCGCCCCCGCAAATCAATAATTTAATTTTTGAACTTAATTTGTAAGCGCTGTATAAAAGATACAACTTTCTGACTTAAACATATACTAAGCTCATTAAAATATCTACGTATTCTCGAAATTACAATCCGATCGGACAATAAACACAGAAGTTATTTAAGAAAGTATGTGCATAAAACTAAGTGCTTGTATCAGCTAACAAGGGAGGCGGGCGAGCGCAAAGCGCGAGCGCCATCTGTCGGCAATAATTTAAAAGCATGCGCATTTGTATATGTGTATGATTTAACAAATTAAACTACATCGGAACATAGGTCGAAGGGTATCCCACTGTCGCGTGCAGCGCGACTGTGGTTTTTTCTATTTTTTTTATTTAAATACTATGTTACAGTGCCATTTTTTCGCTCGTTCATTCTTCAAAAGACCAATCCAACGTTGCAAGTCGCCGATGTTTAAATTAAGCGAAAAGATCCACAACTTCATCACTGGAGATTTTCATATCTTTATGTGTGTTGAGTCGATTTTCAAACATGTTGACTCTTAGGAATGTTTTCAGTCATTTGAACGCTAAAAAAGAACGCTCTGCTGTTGCTGAAGTCACTGGTATTGTTGTAAATAATTGAAGCATTGTCGCAACATTCCGAAAAAACGATCCGTAATTATTTGTGTCTATTCTTTTTAAAGCATCAATCGCTGTTTGTGCTTGTAGAAATGAAGATGTCTTGCAATGCTGTTGCCAAAGTGTTATTTTTGATTTCAGCTCTGTATCATTGCCTTGTATACTCTTGCAGCATTCACTATTTCCTTACCGGTAACTTTTGTGTGTAGCTTTGGAATCAGTCCATTTTAAATGGATAAACTCTAGAAAATCCTCTCGCACGACAAAATCCACTACATCAACATAGCGCAGACATAGCGTCATTTGAATTATGAGACTTGTGTCCGTTGTTTCATCACAAATTATGGAAAAATATTTCGCTCTCTTAACTTTTTCGACAATCTTGCAGCGAATGACTTGGCCGATAATATCGATAATTTCATTATGTACTGTTTTGCTAATCAGAGTACAATTTCGCGGTGCCGTTTCCAAATGATGCTTTAAATTTTGGTCTCCAGAACTCAATCGGAATGCTATTAGTGGCCGAATAATACCTACTTTACCAGAAGAGGCATCTTCTCTTTATTTTTCCTTGGCTTATGGGCGAGGATACTGCCCCCATAGCCCCCTAGATCCGCCACTGAATGTATTCAATCATTCTTACTCCATTATGCATCGCTATTACTAAACCCATTACGTACGAGGTTTGGCAGACCTTACAAAGTAAATATTCTTGGTCCTTTTTTGTACCAGAAGCCTTGGCGGCGCACACCCTTCACACACCTAGGTACAGTCCTGCTAACTACTCATAATCTACATAAATGGCGATGCTATAGCATATATGATATAAATTAAATGGGAACTGCATCGACTACAGGGCTGTGCACCTATTAGTAATGCCTGTCGGCCTAACGACGAGACGAACTCAATTATTGCCTACTTCCCCGTTTGAGATGTGTGGAAATTAAATCTGACAAATTCCGCACAGTGAGCAACCAATTTCCTCAAATATCATTTTCTGCACGATGGGATTAACGGTAACGCTTTATTCGCAAACAATTTCAAACGATTTTCTCCAGCTCATGGGCATAGGTTAATGTATGTCCAGCTATATCCTTGGCAGGCACTTGCTCCTTCTGCCGCATATTGAGCTCAGCATAGTTGTAGTTCCCATCCGTGTCCAGTGTCCAGTTCCGTTTTGAAGCCAGCTGTAAGATATCCTTGCCCCCGGGTTGAAGGCCCAAGCGTTGTGCAGCCTGTTTCTGCGAGATTTTCATATACGACTTCTCCATGCACGAGGCGATCTCCTCGCGAGCTGTGTCCACCAACAGATCCATGAAGGACGAATATAACTCCGTGGGCATGGACTTTTTGGCCTGCAATATCTTGTTGTAGCGTCCCTCCATGAAATAGTTCTCCAGTGCCAGTACCGGCGATATATACGTATTCCCCATCAATAGCGACGAGGGTAAACGCTCCAGTTCAATGTGGAAGTCAGCAATGCGATTCGTGGCCAGCAAATAGAGCAAATGCAGCCCCATGAACTTGTGCATATGAGGTGATACCTCCAGATACTTGCTGTAGTCGTAGTAGTACATCTTCAGCTGGGTCATATAGCGCTCGAAGGCGGCATTATCATTGGTCTTGATGCTGTGCTCGATGGCAATCTCCAGCATATCGCGCGACAATTGCAGATCATTCCTCTGATTTGGCTCCAATTTCTCCTTACTCTCAACTGCCGTCAGACCGACGCGAACTATCTCCAGCTTCAGCGTTTCAAGCAGCTGCGAGCAGCGTCCCAGATTTGGATGAGTCTTTCCCCACTCTGCCTTCAGGTCCCTGTAGAAATTCTGCATCTTAGCTCGGAAGAAGCAATAAATTTGTGTTCTGGAATTTTCCTTTTTCCCAAATGCTGTACAAAAATATCGTATGTATTCTTTAGCCTAGTTAAATAGGCCTACTAAAAGTGGAAAAGGCAAAGGCACCTTTACTTGAGGAAAAGAAAAAACTTAAAGTTAAAAAAAGGAATATTTGACTTGAAGACACAACTCTACGATATATATTCGCATTTTTATCATAAAGAAAATTAGGTCTACAATAAGTGAAAAAAAAGCAAATACTTGACTTGAAGAGAATACACAAATATATCACATTACCATCACGAATAATCGAATAAACAAATTAGTGGAAAAGAAAAGCATCACTTGACTTGAAGAGAAGAGAGAATTCTACAATATATGTACATCTGATTAATATCAAGAATATCAAGCAAATTAGGCATACTAAAAGTAGAAAAGTAAAGGAATATTTGACTTAAAGAAAGGACACAACTCTACGATATATATCGCTTAATTATTAAGAAAAAAGAATAAACAAATTCGGCCTACTAAATGTGGACACGAAAATGACTTTTTAACTTAAAATACGACCAATTGTCTACGATATACAATATATCATATTACTATCAAGGAGAAAACAAATAAACAAATTAGGCCCACTACATGTGGAAAAGAAAACAAATATTTGACTTAAACAGAAGACACAACTCTACGATATATATCGCATTACTATCAGGAAGAATATAATAAACGAATGCTTTTATATGGTTTTTCATTTTCTTTATACTTGTCTTAACATAATTATAACTAATGGAAAATACAACAATTGAAAACTTCTGTACAAATAACATTCTTTAGTCTTGAGAAACTAATCGATGATTCTACGCGCTGGCCTTGACCTCGCAGCACTTGGGTGGTGGCGTTGTCTGGGGGCTGCTGGAGGAGTTGGTCGACAGATTGAATGTGGGGCTTTCAGAGCCGCCCTTCTTCTGCTTGACGCGACGGTTCTGGAACCAAATCTTCACCTGTTTCTCGGAGAGACGCAGTCGGTTGGCAATCTCGATTCTGCGCAGACGTGAGAGATACGCGTTGTGTGAGAACTCACGCTCCAGCTCCAGCAACTGTGTGCTGGTGAAGGCGGTGCGAATGCGTTTGCTAGAGTCGGCATAGTCGCTGATCAGTGGAGTGATCTCCTGGCCGAGATTGGAAACAGCGCCTGTGCCTTGCGAAGATTTGGCGGGAGAACTGGCTGGCGAGCAGGAGGATTCGTGTTTGAAGCGTTTCGCTTGCGGCTCATCGTGGCTGGCGAAATCCAATGAGGCACTAGACGAGGCCGACGGCGAAGTGCAGAATGCTCCAGCCTCGTGCAAGGGCAGGCTGGAAGCCAAGCCGTAGACAGCCGACGGCGGTAGAGTGGGCAAAGGCAGCTGCTGCGAGCTGGCTCCATGTGCGATGGCATTGGCCGAGAGTGGAGGCGAGGGATAGCAGTCTTCGAAGTTAGGCAGTCCGCTAGACTTACGCTTGGCGGCGAAGAATTGAGCATAAGGATGATAGAGCGAGGAGTGAGGCTGCTGCAGGACAGCAGCGGCGGCGGCTGCTGCAGCGGCTGCTTGCTGTTGTTGTTGATGATGTTGTTGTTGCTGCTGTTGTTGTTGATGATGTTGTTGTTGCTGCTGTTGTTGTTGCTGCTGTTGTTGCTGTATGCCCAGTGAGAAGAGGTAGCTGCCCACATAGCTGGCTGGATACGGCAACATGGGGATCCCTGGTAGCATGGCAGCTGCTGCGGCAGTGGCTGCTACAGCGGCGGCTGTGGCGCCTGCAGTGGGCGATCCCAAAGATTCCTTGTTCTTCTTCATGGCCGGCATATCGCTGAGCAGAGAGTCCATGAGGAATGAGCGCGACATTTTGTTGAATACAATTTCGAGTCTTCAGAGTTTCCCAATACGTGACGAGTTCCTTACACGATCGCAGTCGGTGTGTTACTGGTTTGCTCTTGGCCAGTGCTCTTCGGTTTATATAGACACCCCTGCACAGGGGTGGTTTTTGCAACACCCCTGGCCTCTTGCCTGCACTGCAGTGGTGCAAGGGAGAGACAGACACACAGAGAAAGAGAGGGAGAGTGATAGCGTAGTGTCTCTGCCAGCCCATTAGGGGTTGTTTCTCGGACCATTAAGACACCATTTGTGGCTCGTCTCTGTCTAATAGTTGCAACTGAAGCGAGTCAAGCTCCGCCCTCGGCAAGAAGATCGGTAAGAATGGTGGGTAGTAATAGGAATACTTTCAGAAAGCTATCTACGTGTATCTTGAAGTTGAATGATATTCTAACAGTTAAAAGACTTTTGAGTGCTTCGAAACGAAGAAGATCTACAGTCGTTAATAACCGTTTATAGCTGAATAGGAAGAAGTTTCATTCTTACAATCAATCTAGAAAGATTTTTAAAATCATCCCTTGCAAGCGTGACTGTGATGTAAATATTTATATATATATATATATATATGTATATATATATATATATATATATATATATATATGCATGCGGTTAAGTTAGATCGACTATGTAGTTTAAATATAAAGGCAGACAGTAAATTAACTGTCGGAAATGATCAGATACCTATATATATATATATCTAACTTATAGGTATCTGATCATTTCCGACAGTTAATTTACTGTCTGCCTTTATATTTAAACTACATAGTCGATCTAACTTAACCGCATGCTGTTCCTACAATACATTGAATAATACTTCGTTCGTGATCTGATGTTCTGAATTTAAGTTTAAATAAATGTTATTATACCCTTCGACCATTGAAAATGGTCAAAAAAGGGTATACTAACTTTGTGCAAATGTATGTAACAGGCAGAAGAAGGCGTGGCAGACCCCATAAAGTATATATATTCTTGCTCAGGATCACTAGCCGAGTCGATTGAGCCATGTCCGTCTGTCTGTCCGGATGTCCGCCTGACCAGATGAACACACAGATCTCAGCTATTATAAACGCTAGAGACACCAAATTTGGAATGAAGGTTCCTATATACTCGGCGCAGATCAAGTTTATTTCAAATGTTGGGTGCCACGCCCACCGCCCCCGCAAATCAATAATTTCATTTTTGAACTTAATTTGTAAGCTCTGTATTAAAGATACAACTTTCTGACTTTAACATATATTAAGCTCATGTCATCGGACAATAAACACAGAAGTTATTTAAGAAAGTATTAGCATAAAACCAAGTGCTTGTGTCAGCTAATAAGGAAGGCGGGGGAGCGCGAAGCGCGAGCGCCATCTGTCGGAAATAATTTTCAAGCATATGCCTATGTGTATGTGTATGAATTTAACAAATTAACTACACTCACTAAAGTTAAAAACTATTAAGCACACACGTTGAAATCGATAGAACAAGTCAATAATAGTATAGCAGTCAGCATAAAAACAGTTGCTTGGTGAAATAAATATAGAAAATAAAGTAGGTTTGGTCATTTACCATTATCCTGAGTTTCAAATCATCAGAACTTTTAGAAAAATCCAGAGATTTTCCTTTGGAATTTTATTTATTTCATGGTACCTGTGATTGGAATTGGCATCAACATTTCTTGAATATTAAATTGTTACAAATATTTCTTATATTTCCACCCTATTTCAAAAATATTAAGTCTGTTTTGAAATTGTTATATTTTATATTTTTAATTGATTGAGCTTGTCAAATAAGTATGAATAGGATTTCCAAAAGGTTTTCTTAATACTCGATTACATTGTATCGATTACTTTGTATCGATTACATTGCATTGATTACGTTGCATAATGAATGAGAAACAAGTAATATATGCCAGAAATAAGCCCAGCCTTTTTCGTACAATCTATTCTTTCCTTGCCGAGTGCACACAATTGAATCTACATAAAACTATAATGTCAAAGTCAAATTTCAGTAACAAAACAAAATTATTCCCTAATCCATATAAAACCTAGTTTCTTTGCCCTAGCAAATTAGCTTAGGATTAGGAAATGTGCTAATCTTTAGAATGGCATATGAAATAGATTATAAGTTCAAGTCGACTGATCTGTAAAGATGCTAAGGTTCGACACATTTGAGTGGCAATTACATGGCATCCACAGTTGCAACTATTTGTCCACTTTTGGGTCCATTGTCAACTGTCAGTGAAGAGCCTAGCTTGTTTTTATTGATGCATTATCTGTGTGTGTGTCTGCCAAATCGGTTAACAAAGCCAGGACATGCATCAGCGCGGCCCGACGTTCAGGTCGATCCATTCATTCATGGCTCGGCAATGCCGCACGTTGCGTCTTTGTGCCCGGCCAGACATAGCGTCGCCTGTGCGAAGGATGGAGTAAGAGAGAGAGAGAGAGAGAGATGGAGGGGAAGAGTGAGAGGGACATTTTGGGAGTTTTTGGTTTGCATTACACAGAATTATGGCGGCAGTTTCATCGTTTGTTAACTCGCTTTAAGGATTTACGTTAATTGTCCTTTTCACGCCATTGTCCCGATCTGTGCGTAATGCCAAGGTGTCTACCAGGGTGTCCCTTTGTGTCTGCACCCTCTCTCTCTCCTCTGCCTGTGTGTGTTTGTGTCACTTCAATGATATTTTATCATATGTTAAGTGGCTATAAACCCAGCACAATTCGCCCCATTCCTCGAGTTAATTGTTCTCCAAATTGTCGAATGACTTTTCGACGCATTGTTGACTGCAGTTGCATAACTCTGACTCGGAGTCGGGGGCGAACTCGGGTCAGGAGGAGGAGAAGGAGGGCGATCCTTCGTTTAACTGTAGGCATTATCTGCCGTTTGGCTTCTGCTTAATTGGCATGAGGCGATGCTTTCATAAGACGATCGGCAGCTGCTCCTGCTCCCGTTTTGCAATTTTCGCTCTTTTCACCTCGAGGCGTTGCGTCGGTCTCGTGCGCAAAAAAAGGGACCTTCTTGGCCCTTTTGTTTTTCCTCTTCTTGACCATTTTCCACTTGAGTTTCGCCCACCATATCCGTTCTTTATATATACGCTGTATTTCACGCTCGATTTGTTCGTGTATTGTTTCATTTTTTATACTGCTCAAATAGATCGTGCCATTGATAAAGTCTTTTGTTTCTGGCTGCTTCAAGGGAAATCGATAGTTCGGCCACGTGTTCCCAGTTACTTAAAGACGTTCCGTATAATCATATATGCAAATTCCTAACCAGCAACTATGTATGTATATACTTTGGCTGAGCAAACAGGATTTGGACAATGTATCATGGAAAGAGATACAACTTAATGCGCCCCTTGCTGCCCTTCTTGCTTGGCTCATTCGAGCGCGCAATTTCATTTTAATTGTGAACAAAACTCGACTAAACGCTTAACAAATGAAAGCTGCGAGAAGAACTAACCCAGCTACCCAGAGGCAAACCGGATTCGTCAGCCAAGGGGTGTATGCGGCCTTATGGCGGCCATGGAATCATAGAACCACCACCACCACCAGCAGAAGTGGAAGCGGAAGGCAGCAGCACCACCAGCAGCTCTTCACTCCGCTTTGTTCTGCAGCTCATCATTTATTGACATTAATTGGTTGTGACATTTGCATTTGACTGATTGTTATTGTTATAGCTATTGTTGTTGTTAGTGCAGTTGCCATTGTTGCTACTTTGGCAACGAGGCGAGTGTAAAGGGGATGCCGGGCTTACTTGCCCCAGAGGCAGGCAGAGACCACAAGAGAGAAACATATATTCTAGGTTGGGCTCAACAAACATGACTTCATTATGAAAGAGAAGCCATACTCAATAATTTGAATAAATTATGAATGAGCTTTGCAGCACTTAACGAGTTTGAGGTTGCCACCGCGTGTTGTGGCATCATTGCTCTGGCCCTGGGGCAAGCAGGGCGAGTGTGTGCGGTCTGCGCTGTTTGCAGAGTATTTCGATTATAGGAAAATAGTAAAATATCTAGAGGTGCAAGGCATCTATTGAAAATAGATTTCAAAGTGCCGCCAGTACAGTCCATGCGAGCAACAATGCCAACTTTTTTTTTCAGTTATTCATGAATGAAAGTCAGCGCGGCGCACAAAGGTTGCAGGACAATGGCCAAAACAATTGAGCCTTGAGTGGGGGGAGCTGCGCGCACTTGCAGTGATCTGCAGTTGCCTTTGTGTCTGCAGCGACCATTCATATCTATGGCATACAGATAGAATGTCCTTTGTGCCGGACCAGGTCAGGTAAGAGCAGACATACAGTACGCTGCTTTATCTTTCATAAAGGACACAAGGAATAGTTGAGAGTGCTTCGTTTTTTAGGCGACCTTTTAGACTGGTCAACGTCCAGTGTAATTAATTGCCCACGTTTTATTGTCCACCAATGCGTTGTTTGTTGTGGTCAATATTGTGGCTAGTTTGAGGGGGGTGCAGAAGGTGTGTTCAGTTTGAAGTACTTGCGAGGGGTTGCGAGTTCCCAGAGAACTCATACTCATACTGGCTGCACCCTGGCAACACTTAAGTACTTGACGTCTAATCAAATTATATTACAGTATGTTATACAAACCTAACAAACCAGCACGATCCACTTATCACCCCTTGCCAGCACTCAGCCATGTCAGCAACACAACAACATCAAGCACAGTTAATAAAAACAATATTTAAAATCTCCGAAAATGGTCCGTGAATCTCCCTCAGCCGGCGGATTGTGCGCAGAATGCAGCACGGGCTTGGAAACAACCCCAGTAAGAGCCCGAATCAGCTTCATCATGATACGTATTAGATACGGATGCCTTATAAATAAATAAAACCGACAACCAGAGGAACGGGAACACCCTTTAGGAGTGCATTGAAACGACATTCAGACGCCATTATTTGTATCTCTTTGGGAACTGTGTGCGCCTTTGTCGAAATTAATGATTTGGGAATTGATAAAAAAAACCCGAGTAATTCAAAGTAGCATAACGAAATGATATTTTTTATAGCTGTGTGTCAATAATAACGAATGAACTGGAATAAGCGACGTTTTCATATGTTCATATTATTACTGCAAAAGTTCCCACATTGTCAATTTTACTCATCAAAATTCCCGCAATATCTTATGTATTTGGGAAATAAAGATTTGGAGTAGGTGAATATGCATTTAATAGTAAACAGACTATATTATTGGACACCTTTTAAATATTATCTTTCATTTATTAATTAGATTAATTTTTTATATTCAACAAAAACTAATATAGATTGGAAACAATTGGTTGAAATGTTCGCACAGTTGCTCTAAAACTGTAAGTGGGAGTGCGTCAAATAACAAGGAAATTTACCCAAGACACAATCCTAAGCAGGATTTTTCACGCACGCAAACCAAAGGGAAGGCAGAGAATTTATCTGTCAAGCTGAATGTTGAATTATCTTTGAATGCGATATAGCGCACGCAAAGAGAATATAATGCTATATATTCTGAATTCAAATCGAAATTTACACTTTATTCCGGCGCACAGACGTTAAGTAGCTCAATGGTTTATTATGTTACGTACATACCTTCAACTGCAGCTTTCGCATGATGCGCGTCTCCTCCCAACGATCCAGTTCTTCCCATTCCTAGTAATGATAATTACAGTTAGCAAAGGGAAGTGTATATGTTTTGTTTGGGTACTTACCTTACCACGCTTGCGTAGTAAATAATAACGGTACATGACGATCGTTACAGCCAGTAGCAGTGCCAAGCCGGTACCAGCTGCGGCACCCAAAACCGCCGAACTTACCATTACCATGTTGATAGCACAGTATTCCTACTCAGGTATTACAACTTGTTCCTCACGTGGTGTTTTACTGAAAGGTAATATATTATTATTTATTAATATATAATATTAATATTCGAATTATCACATATTTCGTTTAGTAGATGAAGCTATCCCACGAGAGTTCATATGAATATTTCTTGCCGTAGAAACAAAATAATTGGGTGAAGCACCCGTACATTTTATTAGGCTTATTGTGGAAACAGATAAATACATAATATTTACACAGATACAACTGTGCAAACATAAGTTGCCCCAAACTGGGGTTCTACTCTTTTATTACTCTTAAATAATTTATTTTCTAGAAAAGAACACGTCATTATTAAGTGTATTTATTTATTACTAAGCTGGAATGTTTTTCCACTGATTACAGCAAATCGCGGAAACTTAACCCCATAATTGGTATGGGTGTATATGAAGGAATTGCGGGGTGTTGTGGTCCCAATTAATATACTTTCAAGAAGTAAGTCACGCTCGGTAAAGTCACTATCATCGTCTTCGTCTTTTTCCACTTCTTCTACATTCTCAGGTTCGTCATTATTCTCATTATCATCTTCAGCTGCCTCAGCGTATTCTTTGGAGTCCAGATTCCCTTCCACAAGGTCCTCGGCCTTAAGGCCTGATGCTAATAATACACTGCACCAGCAGGCGATAACCGTCAACAAAAGCAACGTGCGCATTTCAACGCTCCAATAAGTACTGTCAGTTCACTTCTCAGTGTATACAGTTAAGATAGAATTGGGCTTGAAATAACCTGTTTAGAAGTAACCTATTCAGAACCTATTTGGAAGTAAATACCTCCAAAGTGTTTGTCTTCTTTGAATTCGAAAAGTATTCAAATGCTGTTAAAACAGTATTGTGTGTCTTGATCCATGTACCTCTTATGTTTGTTTATTGGATATTGAGACCTGAGAAATATTATATTTTGAATCAAAGAAAACATTTTCGATCCGGTTTTGTTTTATTTTAGTTGTACTGTGGGATGTGTGAGAAGTGCGTTATAGGTGGGTAGTGCATTAGAGGGTACAGAGTAGAATAGTTTATAGCTTCTGAATATATATACATATGTTATGTATCTATTCCTCCTGGGTTTCTACTTTAGCTTCTTCCTGTTCTGGTTCCTCTTCCTTATCGTCGTTTGAACCCTCATCCTCTTGCTCGGGTTGCTCCTCCTCATCGGACTCTGCTTCATCGGCTTGTTCACCCTCAACCTTGTTCTCGGGTTCCTCTACATCTTGAGGCTCTTGCTCTTGAGACTCTGCCGAAACAGTGGCGAACAGCACGAGGCCGAAGAGAGCAAGCAGTAGAATGGCACGCATATTGTATTATTGTTAATTCCTTGTGAACTGATCTCGAGTACTTAGGCCTACAAGTTTATATACTCCGAAATCCGTTATTATCACTGTTTGCACAACAACAGATGTCACCGTGAACCGTGTACAGCCAATTATGTGGGCAATAAATATTTTAGGGGTATTCAGACTGATTCTTGGAACTTGCTGTAGTCTTTCAGTTTGCACAATTGTTGCTCCACAGGCGTTAGATCAAAATATTTTGAATTTAATTGTGCAAATAGCACAACATAATTATTATTTAAGCACACAACAGATGTATATCTTACGTATATAACACTGTTTTCCCTTGATTGTTGTTGGAAGAGTGAAATAATAAACTACGTATCTCAATTACAAGTTTGTATATAGACCTCGGGGAAGGTTAGTCACTGTTCCGTACTCACAATTAAACAGACTGTGACCCTGCACCGAAACAATCAGTAAACTTTGGGTTAACTATCAAGACAACTACGGTCATAAGCTTAGCACCTTGCTGTCTTGAAAATTTATATAGCATATCATCAGGCGACATGTAATATTTTTGCGTGATAGTAAGTGAAGACTGACTACAGAAATGATCCTGTGAAGTACTATATAGTCTTAGACATGTAATATTATTATTAAAATTTCGTTAAACTATTTGTTTTAATCAAGTTTGTAGGCGTTAATTATTTATTTTCTATATGAGGGTGTTTGAGAATTGCTTTTAGGGCATCCAAGAGTCAATACAACTCAACATTAGCATTCTTGGGTTGCCTATTATTAACAGGCTGCCTTTATTCGCTTTCAAATCTGCTGCGTATGCGTTATTTTTGTGCTAATTAGACGCCATTGTAGTAAGAATTAATGAGCCCACGTGCTTGATTTAATCAGACACTGGTGAGTAGAATAAATATAGATATATAATTTTCAGATGTCTACAGATCCTGGTGTTTATTACCTAATCCACCAACGCATAAGAGAACGCTTACAAGAAATATGTGTATAATAACGTATATTATATATTCGCATATTTAACAGTGTGTACAGGGTATAGCTCGTGTTTGCATTCAAAATACAACATGGTAATTAGCTGCTTCCAAGTTATTTATTTGCTCAAACTATTTCGACGCGAGCTCGCAATTCTTTTTGCTACATGCCTCCTTCTGCCTTGCCCTCTGCCCTTTCTTCTCCATCTCCTTTTTCCTATCACTTCCCGCTATGCGCCTGGGCGTGCGTGGGATGGTAGAGCCTGCTGTCACCAGGCCACCAAAGTTCGTACCCTAAAAATAAACCCGCCGGGGGAGCGCACATTAAAACTATGTTCTGCGCACTGACCGTCGTCGTCGTCGTCGTCGTCCTCGTCGTCGTTGTCGGGTTCGAATTGGAGTCGGAGAGCAAAACATTGTGATGGTTTTTTGTTGGCCTGCTTAATGAATCAACAAGTGTAATGGCTATGCGCCGACCACCCGTTGGCCAGGGTCCCAAAGGGTTTACGATTCTCAGTGAAGCGTGGCAGAGTTGCCTACTCCCCCCTCAATCCGTCACGGCGCTGCCTTACTTAGGCGAATTTGCATGCTTCGCATTTACATAAATTTCATTCCAAGAAACAATTCGCGCATAGAACATAGCACATCCCTAGGGGCAGCAGTACCGTGAATAGGAACCCAGTACTCTATGCAGATGCTAAGCCCGCCAAAAGGCAGCTTCCATTATGGTTCCTAGCCGGTTAGGCTGCTGTTGGCCATCGAACTTGGCATCGAACAATACCGACAAGTTTTCGCGGGCGGCTTTTAGCGTTTTGTTATGCCATCGAATTAACATTTTGATTGGATTTTCCAATATTGCACCATATGGCGAGCAGGTTCGTTGTTCGTCTGCCAGCGACTTTGATGGGGTGTCAGGCGCACTCCGCACTTCACACTCAGCGCTGTGTGTTTACGCACTCCTTGATATTTCCACCACGCAGCGCGAGCATAAACTAATTGTCCAGATTAGATAAACGTGCTAACTGTTTATGCGCGTAAATTCGCGTAAATTGACAACCAACGTCGATCTTGGATCTGCTTAAAGTTGTCAATGCTTTTAAAAATGTATCGTTTATTTAACCAACTGCCACAATGATGAAATCTTTGATAGAGTATCAAAAATTTCACTACACTACTATGCTAAGACTTAAGCTGATGCTGAGGCATTGCTGGCTTCAGCTTGGTTTGACTCCTCAGCTAGGTTAGCCGCAATGACAGCAGGCTCTGCCTCAACCGCTGAAGCTAAAGACTCGACAGGGTTAGCTGCAATGAGTAGGGGAACTTCCTCAGCTGCCTCTGCAGGGTTGGCTGCAATAAGCAGAGGAACCTGAGGCACCTCAGGCACCTCAGGTAGCACAGGAACCACAGAAACCTCATCAGCGGTCTCAGCTGAAGTGTTGGCTGCATCATTTATCTCCTCTGCTGCTGCTTGGGCTGCATCGGCTACATCTACAATGGGCTTTACAACGTCTGGAGTAACTTCAGCAGAAGTGGTCTGAGGTTCCACCTGGGGAGTCACTGTTTTGTCACTGGGAATGCGAACAACCTGACGGCGACGCCAGTAGGGATTCCATGAGTTCCTCCTTACGGAGGGGTAACCACCCCAGTAGGGAGTGGGTGCACTCCAAGGGTTGTACCAGTTCTGTTGTGGCAAATATCCTGGCCAGACCTGAGCACCATACTGGCCACCATACTGGCCACCGAACTGAGCACCATAGGGATAGATGCCCTGAGCTGTAATTCCCACAGGGGCGGCAGCAACAGTCAGTGGATCGCTGGCAATCGTTGGCTGCACGGCCAACTTGATCAGGGGCTGACGCAGAATGGGCAGACGTACAGTGGCTGCTGGTGTTGTGGACTGTGCCACGACAACAGTGACGAGGCAAGTGGCAAGTGCAAGAGTGTTGAACCAACGCATTTTGGATTACTTGTTGGGAGTTCTCGATTCTCAACTGGTTTCCATTGGCTGCTCTTGGCTGCTTTTATTGCGATTCCATCGGATTGCACGCGGATCCGGTGAACAAATATTGATTTAGCAAATTTCACAATCCACTCGGCAGAGTATCTTGTCGTCTCGTCTCGTCTCACATTGACGTCGACTGGTACAACTATTTGCTTAGCTTGAGGAAAGTTAATAAAGATTTTGTATTTTTTTGGTAGCTCGTCATTAGGACACGAGCTTATTATCCACTTCAAGTGTTTCTTTGTCTTTCACAAAACAAAGCAAACAATTTCGCCATAACTTTTAGAAAGCTGTGCAAATAAATAACTTGCTATAAATTATGAAATCAACTAGACAAGAAACCTTTCAAATTTCGTGCAGCACATACTAAACATACCATAGAGAGATAGATAGAGATAGTATTGTCTGTATATAGTCTATATATTTGAGTTGTAGTGTGTGTGTAGGCTCCCTTGTGATTTGGAATCTAATTCTGTTCGGCAATAAAATACAATTTGGTAATTTGAAAAAGGTTCTCTGTGCGTGTGCCAATTGTTCCCCCGGGCCACTGATTCACATGTTTGAACAGTTGGACGTCAATTTGTGTCATTTATGATTATAGTACGAGCCCGATGATGGGTGTGTGTAGTGTGTGTGTGTGCACAAGGAGGATTCACAAATGACTTTAACTAGCGGTTAAATTTATGAAAACTCAACAGGCTTTTGTTAAAGGAATATGTCAACTGCTTGACATATTATATATATACAGATGCAGACATATACATATTATACACAGATCAAGTTTACGACGAGTTTTACAGAAACTTTATCCATCCGGCTGGCTTTGTCTTTTCCTTTGCCTTTTGCGTGCTTTAAGCTTCTTTCTCCCTTTTGTACGTGATAGAAAGAATTCTGTGTAGGCGTCAAAAAGAGCAACTGCGATTGGGTATTCAGAACTGAGCAAACGGTATGTCGCATTCATCCTTCTCAAGGAAATTACATGAATGAATGAATGCTTAAAATAAGTAAATAAGCTAGAAAATGTTTCTAATCTCTAGCTCAATACATGTAGAGCAGAGTTATTTTTAAACCATTTCCAAAGAAGTCTGTAAATGAAATGGGAACATTTCTAGGCGGGGGAAATGCCAGAAACAGTCGAAATAACAAATATGTTTAATATTCATTTAAAACTAAGCCGCACATAATGTATTTCTATTTGGGATTGACGTCAGAAACAGAACACTTGAGTGGCGTAACGAATATTGTCCAAAAATTATACTAATGTACAATATTCGTTGATAAAAACGCGGTTATCTTATCAGGTAAATCAACAACAAGCTATCCATATAGTAAGGTTGCATGCTATATACACTACTTCTATATTCATATCGAATAGAACTCAAACACAAGGGAAATGCAGCAACAAATGATATATATATAGAGTAGCTTCCTATTTACGTGCAGCAAAGCCAAGCCGAGCCAAGTAAAGCCAATAAAACTCGCCACTTTACATATCAGAAGTGGCAGCACCCCCTTGAACCCCCTTTAGCGCTGCCCCTGCCCTGTTGCATGTCCTCTTGTTACTTTGATTGCCCTGCGCCAAGGCCAGCGGCAGTGCCCGCCAGGCAAACAATCGCAGTTTTATGAACCTCTTCGGCGGATAACAAGAAGTAAGGGCAACAAGGAAGCAGGAACAGGCACGCAGGGGAACAGGAAGGAAGTGGCGAATGGAAACTGAGAAGTGTGAATACTATTTTGGTTCAGCATCATCATTCAACAGGCTCAGTGTGAATAGGCCACTTAAAAGACCAACTTGAGGTTGCCCAAGTCCCATTTAGTTGCGACGTACTTACCAGATAAGAGCAGCTTAGCGAATTGTCTGTTGCACTTGACTAGAGACGAGTTTACTGTACAGTAGAGATAACACTGTGTAAAACACTGCTGAGATAGTAAACAATTTCTTTCTTTTGTTGCAGGTAAAGTTACTTCTTGCACAAACTAATTGACATGGACAGGAATGGGGGCGCGTTGCTGCGTGCCGTAGACCAGACCAACTGCTTGCCACAGCGACAGGATAACCAATGCTAGACGAAACGCCATAGAATGCTACCATATGTTAGCAATTTTGTTGCCGACCACACACAACACCAACATCGTGTGTGTGTGTGCGTGCCCCTCAAAAAAGCTCTCGATACCGTTAGGCATCGCCTTCGTGCATCGTGCTTCGTGTGCGCTTCGGGCGAGAAAAGCTCCCGTCCGTGTCCGTGTCCGTGTTATCAGCATGAGATTACGCTTGCCGCCCGGCACTGTCGGCTGCATTATGTTGATAACGAGGCTGACCAGTAATCTGGACCACGTCTGCAACAAATCACCCCTGGAGGGAATGTGGTACGGGTGGATTGACATCCGTCCCTACGGCTTTCGCTTTGTGGCAGCCTTCAATTTGAAGCTTGACACCAGACACAGTTCGAAACTTTATTTTATTTTTCGTCTTGGTGCTGTTGATGGCGGTGCGGGGGGAGGACACGTGCAGCACGCTGCAGTCCTTATCAGACTTACCAAGGGGATTTTGCATAACGCACTGTGGGGGATCAACGTGGAGAAGAAGAAGAGAAAGACAACTTGTTGAATTTAATTTGTTAACTTTTATTGAAGCTTTTCTCCCTTGACAATCTCAACAGCTAAACCCTCTCTCTACATTAAGGCACATTCCATTTATAAACACAAAGAAAGGCTAGCTTCGGCATGCCGAATGTCCTATACCCTTGCAGATTTTTGACTTCAATCTTCAACGATTGTTTCCCATACTCGTTATATACAATATAATGCTACGGGATTTTACAATGTTGTTCAAGATCTTGTTGCATTAATCTCCTTCGATTGTTTCTATACTCGTTATATTTAATGCTATGGAGCTTGACAGCATTGTTCATGGTTTTGTTAAAAGTTATAACTCAAATCGATGGATATATACCATTATTTAGGAATCTCTTCACTTTTATCGGATTATTCCTATGAAAACTATATGTTACAGTTTTCCGATTTTGATGAAATTTCGTTATAAAATGACTTAGATAATGCCAAATGCAGACGTAGTAATTTAGGTGGCAATATCTTCAAAAAGAAATCCCCCGATAGGCTGTATGGCAGCTATAGGTATTTTGATCCGATACGGCTCCTTCCGAATATGTGCAGGAATATGAAGCATGTGCAAAACTGAGGCGCAACAGACGGACACACAGAGAGACCAGAGGGCTAGCTCCATTGCTCTGTCAATGGTGATTCAGAATATATATATATAATACATACTTTATAGGGTCACATTTGTCTACTAAGGTGCGTTGCAAACTTCTGGGCAACATTAATATACCCCCTGCAAGAGTATATTGAAAATAGAACTCAATATTTTGTGTAAAAATCATGTTTAATCGAACTAAAGAAATAATAGTTAATAATTAGTCAGACAGTTTAAAAGATAAAGAAACTTAAGGTTAACAGGGGCTTAAATCAAACTTATACAGGGAATACTGGGTTCCATAAGGGGTGTGTGTACATTCTCTATCAATATAACTCGTACAAGGTGGCGCAACATACAAATAACATTTACATTCAAGTTGGGTGGAGGTTCTTAACTCTCTCTTTCTCTAAACTACAAGTACAATTATCAGGAATATAACATTAACACTAATCTGGGCCGCATTAGTTGTACAGTAGGTATGTATGGCTGTCTGATTCTCTTAAGTCTATATATATATATTTATGTACTATAAAAATGTGTGGGTTGAGCATGCTGCAGTCCACTAATGATGCCGCGTATGCACACGTTTTGTTTTCTGTGTCGTCGGCCAGTCCAGACTGGTCAGCGTTGGTAGCGCGCTATCATTGTGGTTACTGTGGTTGTTGTTGTGATTACAGTGATTACTGTGGTTGTTGTTGTTGTTGCTACTTTGTTTATTATTGTTGAGCAGCGATGGCGCCTGCAGACTATAGTCGTGTGCCAGTACAATGGGCTGCAACGTGCTGAAGTTCACATGCGGCACCATGGACGGACTGGCCGGTGCATAGTTCAGAGTGCGACTCGGATTGGCCACGGGTAGAGGTGATGGTGGTACATTCAGATTGAGGCATTGACCGGCTCTAGAAAAAGAAAACTCGATTAGTCCAAAGATACACACAGAGATCAATTTACAGATTGGGGTGAATGAGCCAATAGAAAAGGTGGAAAACAAAAAGAAAAAGTCAATATGAAATCAACATTGATATAGTTTAATATATCTCGATTCTACTTTGCATCTCATTTGCATCGATTTGTTTGTTTGGTGGAATTTGTGAAAGAAAGGAAAGTATTAGGTGCCAGACCTTCTTTTGGCACTTTCGGCCTTGTCGACTGAGCTTGACTTATTTTTTGCTCAGCTTGACTCGCATATTGACTGTCACTAGAGGCAGCTGCTTACTGCTAACAGGGGGAGAACAACAACAACAATGACGGTTATGTATATGCCTTATGTACAGCAAAAGTAAAGAAGGATATGCCTTATACCAATGAAGTTCTGCACTTACCTCTGCTGGGTTATGGTGAACACGGACTTGCTGACAATGCGCTTGCCCGTATGCCAAATGCGTCCGATGTACTTGATCCGTTGTATGGCTATAATGGCCAGGGCGACAGTCCTGCAGAAGAAAGAGAAGGAATAAGTATAAGTCATTTACTAGGGGTAAGTGATGAAGGTCGAGGACTGAAAAGGGGGTGCTGGAAGGGATCTACAGTGCCAACTTCAGGACCTTATTTGCTATGCGTAACTGGCCAACGATTTTTCAATGCGAGGTGTAATCCTTAAGGATGAGATAAGAGAAGCTAGCATCTATATCTTCTCTATTATTAAAGCGACAACGAAAAGAATCAGCTCACGTTTAGTTGTTGGAATTGCCTATAGACTCTTCCTTCACGGAACAAACTCACTCTTTCCTGACTACCTGATCTTACTAGCATCCAAAGCAACGAACTGCCAGACAAGCTAGTGAGGACGGCTCATCTGCTAAGTTGATTGGAACTAAATCTGTTTGTGGTGTAGGATAGTCCACTGTATCTTCCGTGGTAAAAACTTGGGCTGATAGGATAACCCAACGCTACTGGCTGTTTGTAACATATGCGGCAGCCCAAGGAGTTTGCGAATCACTTGGCAAAGAACCACTTTGCTCTCCAGGATGTAATGGTCACAGAGGTAGCCAACAAACAGATGAAGATCAGCCTACACAGGGTGAACTATCAGCTAGTTAAGATACGTCTACATTCGGATACAGAGTGTAGACTCTTCGAAGAAGATGACTAAACTACCAAGCACATTCTCAGACACTGTCCAGCCTTGATATAGATGATGTTCCTACGCAGATCGTTAACTTCTCGTTGAAAGATCTGTTATGTTCCATAGGGAAGCAGAACAGTTTTTGCCAGACTAGGGCGGGACTAAAGGGACCTTCAGGTACAAAAAATCGAACCTGGTTGCAGACCTGCACCATTTTCTTCTACGGGAGACTCCCATCTACTAATAAGAATAAGTACTGCACTCACTTGAACAACTTCCTCTTGGTTAGCCGCGGCGGAGTGACCTTGGTGGCGCTGCCTCCGGCAAGTGTTTGCAACGCCAGCTGCTCGCTCGCCTGATATCCCTCCAGGGTAAGCTTGAGGTAACGTTTCTGATACACCAGCGCCTTGCGATGACTCTCGACACGTAGATAGCGACCGAGCAGTTGACGGCAACGTTCCTCCAGCTCAGCCACGTTGGCGTTTGCATTCGTTGCACTGCCCAATTCCTCGCACTTCTTCTGCAGCGCAATCCGCTCGCCCACAAGGTACTGCACCGTCTCAGCCATCTGGCGATTCTCCTGGGTGTTCTCCGCCAGCAACGTATTGATCTCCTTCATCTTCTGCAGAAACTGTGTGGGCACTGTGTCCTCCGTGCTGCTGTGAGCCAAGCGATCGTTGGCCTGAGCCAAAGCCTCTGTCAATTTGGCTTCACGTTGCGCCGAACGCGTGACATCAAAGCGCAACTGTGTGATCTTCTGCTCCAGGCTGCTGCGCGTGGACTCCGCCACAAGCATCTTGGACTTGAGCTCGTGTATCTCTGCCTGCAGCTTGGCCTGCTCCTGATGCTGTCGCGCACGCGTGTTGGCACGCCTCGTCTCCGACTCCTGCAGCGTGACCATGCGAGATTCCAAGCTCTGAATCTCATTGGCTTGCAGTGTGAGGCGCTCATTGAAATGCTCCAGTTCTAGCTCGGCGGACTCCTTGTCCCGCGCCAACTTATCCATCTCCTGCTTGAGGCGCTCGCAATAGGCCACACGCTCCTGCAGCTCCTTCTCATAACGCTGACGCTCTCGTTCGCTGTTCCTTTGCGCATCCGCCGATCTCTCCCGCTCCCGTTCGTTCTGTGCCGTCAGCAGCTTCAGTTCGCTGCGTAGTCTATCGCACAGCTCTGATTCGAAATCTGCTCGAGGGGATTTGCGTGGTGAATCTGTGGGGGATTTCAGCAGCAAACTACTGCGTCGACTTTCCGCACGCTGCAACGAGGTGAGCTGTGTCTGGAGTCGCTCGCAACGTTCTCTCTCCATGTCCAGCTGCTTGTGCAGCTCGTCCTCTGCCTCGAGCACAGCTTCAAGGCGCTTTCGCATTGCCTCAATGATGAGCACATCCTGTTCCTGTATCTCCTGCGAGTGCTGCTTCTCGCCAAGCAGCTCCCTGCTCAGCGTTTCGGTCTGCTCACGCTCCACGGCCAATTGAGCGCGAACTGCCTCCAACTGGTTGAGCAACTCCCGTTCTCCCGTAAAGTTCTCATCATCTGTGCCGTGTCCATTGCCCGGCAATGGCACCGAGTCCGTTTGCACCTCCTTCTGGTGCAACTTATTGTCTAGATTGTTCTCCTCTTCGCTCTCGATGGCCTTCAATATATTCGAGTCCAGTTGCGCGGAGTAGTTCAGTTCCTTCTCCACTTGCTGTGCAATCTCATCCACAGAGTATTGCTTTGAGCTATGCTCCGTTTGCCTAAGCCGCTCCAGCTCTCGTTCCAGTGTCTTCACCTGTTGCTGCAACTCCTCACTGCGCTCCAGAGTCGTTTGCAGCTGCGTCATCAACTCACGATTGCGCTCGGACTTGGCCCTCAGCTCCACATTGAGTGCCTCCACTTCTCTCTTGCGTGCCGCAGCCATGTCCACCTGCACATGTTGGCACTGTGCATGCGCCGCACTCACCAGGTTGAGCTCCTTGCGCAGTGTCTCACGATCGGCAGCCTCCTGTGCAGCAGACTCTAGAATTTGCTGCTCCAGCGATTCGATGCGTAGGCGATACTTTCTCTCGCTTTCCTCGTACTCATGCAGCTGCTTCTGCTGCTTTTGCAACTGCTGTTTCTCCTTCGCCAACTGCTCTTGCAACAGCGTAATGGTCTCTTCCAGTTCCGTCTTCTGTCGCTGCTTCTCCCCTTCCAGTGCTGTCAATCTTTGCTTGAGATGTTGCAACTCTGGCGAGGCAACAGCTTTGGGCAACTCAGGTGTCTGCATCATCAGGCCGGGCGTCTTTATCTTCGAATCCTCTGTTAGATTGGAGAAATCAATCTGACGTGGCACCAATCCCGGCGTCAATCCCCCACTGCTCTGTGCTGTCACACCCAATGCGTGAGGATCCTGGAAATAGTGTGGATGCTCGAATGTGTTGGCGGGATGTGCCATCACAAAGCCACTCAAGTCCTCAGTGCGTTTGTATGTCAGGTTCGCAACAGCTTCCTTGGAGGTTTCCTGTCAAAGGGAGAAGAAGAAGACGAAGACATATGTCAGACAACCCTCTCTCTCTATCTCTCTCTCTCTCTCTTTATCTACTCACCATTGTCTGATGCATGAAGACGCCCGCAGCTTCGGGCAGCAGCTGAAGTGGCGCATTCGGGCTGCGCATTGTGGCACGTCTGTCCACATCCGGTTCGGGGAACTCTGTTATGGAACCGATGTCGCTCAGCGTGCGTGCACTGTGCTGCTTGCCACTTGCATCCTGTTTTCCTGGCGCCGGCGAGGACACTTGACTGGCATCCTTTGCCGCCAGCAGCTCACGATCTCTTGCCTCCAGCTGCTCGTGCAGATGATCGATCTCGTCGTTCTTATCGGCCAACATGGTCTGCATTAGATCGGGCAGTGACAGACGATTCACCATCTCTGAGCGCATCTTCTCCCGCAATATAAGCAACTCATTGTTCTTCTGCAGCAGATCAGCCTCCAGGCGCTCAACAAGACTACGATCGGGCTGACTACGCTGTGCAAGATCACTCTCCAGTCGCTTAATCTCATCCTTGCTGCGATGCAGTTGCTGTTGCAGTGTGGCCATTTGTTTGTCCCGTGCTGTCAACTGTTCGTTCAGATCCCGCACATCATTCTGCAGCTCATGCACGCGTGTATTCAGATCGGAGGTGCCCACACGATGCAGTTGCTCGGCACGCAGCCTCTGATCATCCAGACGCTTGTTCAGCGCACTAATACGTTCCGTCTGCTCATCCATGCGACCCTGCAGTGTATCGCGCTCGTGCTGCAACTCCTGTAAAGGGCATGAAGACTCGATTAACTAGAGGTAAATGTATCTGTATCTTTCTGCAGTCAACGACCGACCACTTGACCGCAACGCTCACCCTGTGCAGCTCCCCAGCTCCAGCCCCCACTATCCCCTCTTTCATCTCTTTAACCCTACCAAGCGACTCCAATTAAAGCAAATTGAAAGCATTCAAATGATGCAGCACAGATGACGCTGCTGCAAGTGCATAAGTAACTCTATCTGTCTCTGTCTCTGTCTCTGTATCTGTGGCTATAAATGTATCTGCAACTGATGGAGCTGTATCTGTGTATCTGTGCATTATTTGCAGCTTGTGCTGTTTACACAGCTTGATGCGGGTGCAAATCGCAAACTGTGAACTACTTGTGGCTCCTCCTCGGGGTGCACAACAAAGAAATTTATTCAGGCACACGCGCGCTACATTACACGTAGGGCTCTTGTGGCATGCAACGCGTGTGTTGTAAGCTCATTCAGTATGCGTTGCACATAATGTGACATGCTTACAGCAATTGCAGCAGGTGCAACATGGATTTAGTTGAGGAGGTGCCACGCGCATCCTCAAATGTGGCACAAGCTGGGTGCATTAACAGGGCGGGCTAGCTATTTTTGACTAGGCCTGTGCTATTTTTCATGCCACACGCATAAATAGGAAGACATGGACTATATTTGTTTATGCTTTATATCTATATATAATACATATGTATGTATGCAAAGACTTATAAACAAGTACAATATCTCTTTGCATTTGTATATCTAAATTGTCTGCCTGGCCTTGTCAAAACTCATCAAACAGTCTAACAAACGGACAACAATGTTTTGCACAACACACACACACACATATATTTACATACGCACTTAGTATGCATATTATTTATATATATAAAGCAATTGTTCAATTGCCACTCACTTGAAGTGGTGCCATGCCAAAGTTGAGCGCGTTCTTTAAGCACAAACACATTTCGCCCTGTGCCGCACTCCGAATTATGATTGTTTAATTATTAAGTTTTAATTGAATATTTGTCTGCTAATAGAACAACAATAACAACAGCGCAACAATAAGCATTTTCACGACGCGTTGCCGCAGACATTCGGATGTCAACTGAGGCAATGCGAGGCCAGTAGTGTGAAGAGCAGCAGCAGCATCGGAAGCGATGCTCTGTGCCAGAATTGAAATTTACTGATCAAGAATGGGGCCGTCAAACTGTAATGCTAGCAGTGTGCACAGTGCACATTAAACTGTTAACTTAACAGATGTGCAGTAGCTGAGACTCGAACTATAGTCATTAGTAAACACATTAACAGCACAAGCAAGCAATGTAAACTGTTATGTTCACCACAACTTGCGCTGTTAATTTAGCTGAGACAGAAACACATAAACAACACAAGCAAGCAATGTAAACTGCGCTGTAAACTAAGCTAAGACATAAACAATAGCCAGGAACAAAACCATTATCAGCCATGCAAACTATACAGTTCACCACTGTTAAGTTAACGGCAGTGTATTAGCTATGACTCCAACTATCCAGGAACTGTATATCTGTGTTAACTTAGCAGCTTGCAGGAGCTGAGACTCGAACATCAACAGCACAAGTAATCAATATAAACTGTTCTGTTCACCACAACTTGCGCTGTTAACTTAGCTGAGACAGGAACAAAACAATTATCAACCAAACCATAATCCCACTGTTAAGTTAACAGCAGTGTATTAGCTATGACTCCTACTATAACCAGGAACAAAACCATTATCAGCCATGTAAACTGTAAAGTTCACCACTGTTAAGTTACGACAGTGTATCTAAGACTCAAGCCATATACTGTAGCAAAAAACATTTTTACCACAATCAATGTAAACTGTAATGTAGATCATTCTACTCGCTGTTAGTTTAACAGCAGTGTAGTAGCTGAGTCTCAAACCGCAACCAAAACCATTATCAAAGTTTCACGCATTCGTACTCACCACACAGGCAGAGCGCATTTGCGTGCATTGCATTTCCAGATCCCGCACACGTTTGATGGCAGCTTCCTCGACTCGTGAATGCCGCTCCAGCTTCTCTGCGACACGTTGCACACCCTCCACGGTGAGAGAGTGCAGAGCAGGTGAATTTCCAGCAGTTTGTGCAGCTGTTGCAGGCTTGCTGGAACCATGAACGGAAACATCTTCGGTGGCACTGAGGCTGCACGAATTGGAAGCTGTATTCGAATTGTGCAGCGATTCCAGTGTCTTAGTCTTCTGCTCCAGTGTGCCCTCAATGTCGCGCAGTTGCTCCGCCACCTGATTGAGCACTATGCTCTGCTCTGCCGAGGGTAATCCCTGCTGCACCTTGTCCTCCAGCTGACGTATGCGCTCCTGGTAGCTCCCACTTATGTCTGTCTTCAAGCTGTGCACCTCCTGCTGCAGTGCATCATTGGAGCGCATTTGTACCTTCACATAATCCTCCAGCTGTCTGGCCTTCTCATCGAGCACTTGCTCGTTCAGCGCCTTCGTTTGCACCTGTGTCTCCAGCTCCGAGATTATCTCGCGCAGCACAAAGATCTTGTCTATCGATGCCTTCAGTTCCACTTCGAACTTATCGCGCTTTCCATTGGACTCGGCGAGCTGCTGGTTCACCTCACGCAGTTGTGCCTCCAGCTGAGCGTACTAAGGAAAGGAATGACAGTTAAATATTGTTTGTCAAGAGACTCAAGAGACTTGAGGATCATTTAAGTGTGCGTGAGTAGAAAGAGGATCATGAATGAGATTCGGATTAGGGTACACTTACGTGCTTCTCCTTAACTAGCCTCAACTTATATGTGTTGCGGTGCAATTCAATTTTGGAGTGTGTGGTTAGTTTTCAGGAATAGATTAGGTTAGTGTGCGCATGCAAGAAAGTTCGATTAGAGGGGGTAAAGGATTAATTCACATTGAAACACTTAAACTTAACTAAAACTCATAATTCCAGTTTCTATAACATATAACATCAATGATAATCGTATTTAAATTAACAAAATTATAAAGTTACTTATAAAATACACAAATATAAGAAAACCACTCAGGAATTAACAGTAACATGAAACAAACGTTTTGTTGTAAAAGAAGTAAAGAATAAAAACATTAGAAGATACATATAGTATATATTACCAATAAGTAGCTGACATTTTTAAAGAATATGTAAAACTTGAAAGACCCTCGCCACTTAATGTATTTATGCTATAAATACATCGGCACAAGTTTACGAAAAAGCTATATATGTATGTGTATATCTCTACTATAAGTATACATATAGTATTTATCCAATACGTATACGTATAGCAGACAATCATGCTGCCCTTGACTCCGTTCTGAACAAGAAAAATTATAGTAAATATTCCCCCACCAGCAGGAAGCATCATTGGGGGCCGTCAGGTTAAATGGAATTTTGTATTGTACATATAGGAAATGAACACGTGCAGTCATTAATTGTTGCTTATAACTAAAAATCTCATAAAATCTTGGAGGGAGTTCAATTTTGAATAGACTTGTGCAAGGCGGGTGTAAATGTGCGAAACAGCCAAGGAAATATTACTATATTATCATTATAAAGCGTGCGAGGTAGGAAGAGTTGTGCATAGGAGTGTTTTCACCTACTTAACCTAGTTAAAAGCATCATAAAAAGTCAAGTAGAAGAAGACAATCTAAGCCAAAAACTCAACGAAACGAAACAAAGAAACCAAATTCAGAATAACAAAAGAAACCAAATCCCAAAACAGATGGCAAATCCATTGGCCAGTGGATACTTGAACTCACCTCCTCAGAGGCATTGGCGAAAGAGCTGCGCTCCTTCTCCTTGTCGCGCAGCTGCGATTTCAGCAGCTCAATCTCGCGCTGAAACTCATCGCGTTCCTGTTCGCGTTCGGCTGCCTGTTCCTCCAGGAATTGCCGTGTCGCCTTCAGCTGTTTGTCAGCGGTGTCGATCTGTGTCAATCGGTGGTGGTTGTGGTAGGGTTAGCAAGATATATAGGGGAAATAATGACCTGAGTAAGGCTTTGCTAACTTGGCTTACAACTAAACTCATTTTGGATATATAGATATTTTAGTGATCATGCGTTTAGCACTCAATAGAATTCGGATTGATAGAGGACAGAGGGGGAAACTTAAGAGTGCAACTTACCTGGGACTGCAAATCTTCCTTCTCCTTTTTGCCCGACTCCACCACCTTGTCACCTTCGCGACAGAAGTCCTCGATCATCTGCAGCAATAGAACTGTAGAATTCGCGCTGTCCTCTGATTTCTTCTGTGTTGGCGAAGTCAGCAAGTGTCGCGCTCGCTCCTGTAGCTGCACAAAGCTTGCCGAGGATTGATCCAGGGTCTGTGGGCTCTTCATATCTCCCAGGCCATAACCCTCGGCATAATCTGTATGATTTAACGAGTTCAACTGCGACAACTGATCTCGTAGGGCCTGCAACTCATGGCCCAACACTGCATTGCGATCGATTGTATTGGTCAATTGCTGCTGCAGTTTCTGTCGATCAGTTTCCGATTTGATGAGACGATTCTTCAGTTCCACAAGCTGGAAACTCAGCTCGGAGGCATTACCGCCAGCTTGTTGTTGCAGATCCACCGGCAATGAGCTGTGTGGCTTAGTGATCTGCATGCCATGCGTGGTCTTGCGCAGATGCGCCACGCCAAGATGCTGATCATTCAGGGAGTTTGTGCGCAGGAATTTATGCAGCTGCAGTTGTGCCGTCTCCACTGGAGCTGTTGTCTTCAGGCCATTCTCTGCTTCACAGCACTGTTCGTGCTCTTGTTTCTCTGGCTCATCCAATTCCTCTGGAAGATGAGGTCTATCCAAATCCTCAGAGAGCTGCAGTAAGTAGGCAGCCTCTGATTTCAAACGTTCCAGGCAATCGCCCAAATCAAAGTCTTCGCTGTTCTCCTCGGACACTTTGTTATCAATGAACTGCACTAGGCTGGGATCCTCAACCACTTCCAGTAGACTGTGTACATCGGGAACTAATCGCAGCTGCTTGGTGTTGTTGAACGAACTGCTCAACGTTGGTTCCAAATCCTCAGCTGTCTCTTGGCTGCGGTTTTGAGCCAAGATGCGCTGCACTTCTTCTGAGAGTGTGGCATTCAGATCATCCTCGCAGTTGGCAACGCACTTGGCCAAACGGCAGAGCACGCTGCGGAAACTCTTTGACAATTCACGCAAACCATCGCGTTCATTTATTATATTCTCCAAGTCCCGAGCAGAGTCGAAGGTGAGATGCCGCTTGGTTTTGCGGTTGAGTTGTTTCTCATATTCCAGTTTTATCCGCGACATCTGCAATAATGCATTTATATATATTAATATATAGATCAGTTCATATAATAAGAGTTAAAAGAGCGAACCTCGTCGGCATGTTTAATATTCAGCTGGGTGATCTCCAATTGACTCTTCGCTGTGAACTTCTCTCGCAGCAGTATCAGCTCCTTGGGCCAGTGCTGGTCATCGACTGTGCTCTCCGATAGCAAGCTCTGAAAGAAATATTGAAACAACATGTGTTAAAATCTGTTGCAACATTCGGATGCAGACACAGTTGTTTGCCCCCTTAAAAAACGGGCTAACTTTCCCAGAATATCGAAGGAAACCAAAGTCTTTTCAACAGATCGCCATATAAATATTTAGTGATCGTTCTTCACATTCAAGCAAAATATTTACATGTTTATATCGGGGAAATGATTTTGAACTTATACGCGCGCTGCAGCGCTAATGCAGCATGACAAGCGAGGAAATCGTCTGCCAGCATCGTCCAGCTATATTTGTTTATAAAGCCAAAGGGATCGTATCCCATACACATTGCACTTTGAATGATTCTTTTGCTGTTGTGGTGGAGTGTGGAGCACACATAATTCTTAATAAAAAGAGGCAAGGGATAATCAGTGTTCCTGCTGATTTCAAGACTCAAGCGAGTGTGACGAATCAAATAAAGAGAGAGAGAGAGACAACGAGAGAGAGAGAGGGAAGAGGCAAACTTGGTGCCTTATCTGTGATTGCGAGGTCATGCTCTTAGCTGATTAATATATTCCACCAGCATCATCTGCGAATGCTGTTTACTCGTAAACACTTCTATATAGTATTCTTCTTCAGCTTGTGCAGTGACAGAAAGAGAGAGAGAGAGAGGGAGAGAGAGAGCGAGTACAAGCTACTCCCCAGTTTAAAGACTTCGTATGAAACTCCCTCAGTTAATTTCAATTAAAAAATAATTATAAAACTCTTGATAATGTAAAAACAGATAGCATTGTTTGTCAGTTTGGAACAGTCCCGAAACTGCATTTCGTTAAGAATTTAAACATGCACATGCAGAATGAGTACGAGTGCACGAAACCGAGTAGAGTGTCGTCTTAAAAATAAACCAACATTTCCAAAACAGGCACCAAAATAGCATCACAACTTTTGCGCCTCTCAAACCAAAATAACATGCCATGTTGGGACGCCCGACCTGTCTAAGGAGTAGTATTTATGTTTTTGGAAAAGGGCAACGACTCTTCTCTACTTCTTGAACGAATCTCTTGTCAAAGTGTTTAGATTTTGATGCTAAGATCACTCAGAGACTTTGACGAATACGTAAATAATGGGTATCCCGAGAAGTACTAGAGGTTTATATGTGGTTTACCCAAACAAAATGTATAGAAATATATTTTCAGATGTTTTTCCAAAGAAGCAGAACTTCCCAAAAAAACAAAGAAATTTGCATATAGAATGCCGGAATCTTTTGCGTTTTAGCCTTGATATTTATAAAAACGGCACGTGCTCATAGACATACAAACGGATATGATCAAATTGATCTGCCTGATCGAAACATTAAGTTATACATCTATTATATATTATATTATACTTTGTACATGCGTCAATCGTTCGATTAATTTTCAATATTATGATAGAAAATTCAGACTTGCTTTCAATAATATTGTAAACACTCTATAATAATGGTATTACTCTTACTTCTTTATTGCTGTTTTCAAATCCAAATATCCTTTTTATATGCATGTAGCTGGTATTATCATAGTCTCTTCACAAAGAAAGACGCCAAGCAAGAGCCGTTAAATTTGAATTCTTGCCGATTCACTCTCAAGATTCACACACAGATTCGCACACACTTTTATTTTATTTGCGTGCTCCCAAGTTGTTCATAATTTCACTTAATATTCACCATAACAACCCAATTAATAGTCTTTTTTTGGCACTTTTTTCCGTTATACATAAATCATTCAATGATCTGTTGGGCACATATGTTAATGTACTACGTACGTACGTACGTATGTATGTATGTATGTTAGTTTTTTATTTATTTATATGATTGTCTGTTCTATCTGTCAGAGTATTTATATATGGCACTGTATGACACTGTCTGACACGCACGCACGTCCGCCTTGAAGTAACGGAAAAGACTGAGCAGATACCGTCGTCGCGCAGGCAATTTAATGAAGATCGGCAGCAGACCCGGATCGGTGAACGAAAGAGAGCGCGAGAGCGCAATGAGAGAGTGGGCAAGCAGTGCAAGTGTGTGTTGCACTGCTTGCTTGCTCTCTCACACTCTCCCACTCTCTCTCATCAACCACCCTCTCTCGCTGTCTGCGTGTTTAAATTAATTTGAATTTATGTCCGTTAATTTCGTACACTACACAGAGCATTATTACGCATGTGCAAGCGTGTACGCGCATGCACAAAATGCGTATGTGTGTGTGTGTATGTGGGAGTGTGTAAGCTGCATCTCTTCACACTTCCAAATATACAAACTGTTGATGGAGTTGATTAATTCTAAGCCCAACCACCCTCTCGCATTTCCGGCCCGGCTTTATTATCTCTTTATTATCTTCAGCCAGACTTCAATTAAAGAAGAAATAGAAGTTTGTTTATGGAACTGCGAGCACATGTTGCCTCTAATATTGTATACAGCATATATAGCACATATTTAGAAACCCCGCACAGAAAATACAACAAATTGTCAACCTACAAAGCACAACAAAAATTGCAGAATGTCTGCCGAAATTTTGTTGGCAAACACACAAAAAACTGATTTGTTTATATGTATACAAAATACATATAGAAATATATGTGGGCTCTTAAGTGGAACACAAACTTAGTTGAGCACTGCGCTAAATTCATATTTAAATCAAGTATTTAATGAAACGTTCAATTCACCACAGTTATGCTGAGGGTACCACACAAAATCAGGTAGATCTCTGTTAAAAGTAGAGTTATGGCAATGAAATTTGTTAGGTGAATGCATTACATATGGAACTTGATATTCTCTTCACTTATCAGACCATTTTCACTCAATTCATTGAAGGAATACAGAGAAAATACTGAAAGATACTTCAATCTTTCAGATCAGGTCAATAGGTCTGTAAATAGTAGAGCTATAGTCATGGAATTTGTTAAGTGCAGGCAATAGATATAGAGCTTCACCTTCTCCTCACACATCATATAAAATCCTCTCAATTCATTGAAGATAAATCGGAATACAATAAAGAAAGTGCCAACATACATATGTCAAAGTTCTATTGGGATCGTTTAATATCAAGCCTTATAAATCGGCTTTAAAGGGGGTTGAATTTACCTAAACTATACAGTCTAGGTTTTCAGACGCAAACAGGTAGATCCCTGTAAATAGTAGAGCTATAGCCATAAGATTTGTTATGTGCAGGCATAACAAATCCAACTTCATGTTCTTGTCTCACATCATTTAAATTCCTCTCGATTCATTGAAGATAAATCGGAATACAATAAAGTTAACACTAAAAGATACTTCAATCTCTCAGATCAGGTATATCTGTAGCCATAAGATTTGTTATCTGCAGGCCTAACAAATCCAACTTCCCATTCTCCTCACACCATCATATCAATATCCCTTAATTCATTCCAAAGCAATCGAAATACAATAAACTGCCAACATATGTCAGAGTTCGATTGCGATCGTTGGCATTGGCCTTATAAATAGCAGCTGGGGTCAAAGTGCAGCCCTCCAATAATTACGCTGAAGATCTTTCGCTGACTATACTATAATGATGCCATGCTAGCTATAGTATTTGCTTTTTGAATGGCCACACGTTCTGTCAAAAGATCTTGGCATGCGCCAGCGTAAAACTAATTTCGGCCGTTTCGATTTTCTCTCTCTCTCTCTTTCTTTTTTTTTGGCAAATTGACAAAGTTTTTCCTTGTGTTTATCGCCTGGCTGCGTGCGCCATGAACGCACAACAAAAATAATCTTGTGTGCACAGGGAAAGTTAGGTGAATCACACATATTGCATGCAGAGATTAGCGCAAGTTGCAATTATAGCACAGAGGAGGCGCTTGCCACACCCTCCCTCACCTGTATCTGTTGCTCCAGCTCGTTGGCCATGTCCTGACGTGCCAGCGCCAGTTGCTCCTGCAAGCGACGTTCGTACTCCTCAATGATACGTTGTATAACTTGCGATTCGTTCTTGCAATTCAACTCGTCCTCATCGATAATGATCAGCGATTGGTTCGGGTTTTCGGCAATGGGCGACGGCGTCGGCTCGTCTTGGCAGGTACGCGACGTTTTGGGTGTAGAGGGCTGGGTGTGTGCAGGCAGGTTAGTGTTGTGGGTGGTGGCGAGGCAGGTGGGCAGGTAGTAACAGTTGGTGTTATTGAATTGTAAGTAAACAAACAAGAAAGAACATGCAGTTAGCAATTAGTCGAGAGAACGAGGATAAGTGCACGCGGAAATAAACAAGCTATATCCTTACCAGGTAATCATCATCAGCCTGATGTCGCTCGTAGAAACGTAGTCGGTCTTTCAGCTTGTTGAGTTGCTCCTCGTGCATGCGCTTCAGTTCGTGTATGTGCGTCTGGTAGAACACCTTCATATCGGCAATCTCCAGATCCAACTGTGCAGACATGAAGGAATTATTAGACAAACAAACCAGAAAGAAAGAAGGTAGTATATTCTTGCAGGTTCTTCACTCTTCTGATCGTTTCTATACTAGTTATTTAGTGCAGAACTTTATTATATTGTCTGTATTTATTCCAATCTGTATATAAATATATATAATACTTTATATATAGGAGCCAGACCATCCACGGGTGCCAAGTTTCATTAAGATAGTCTCAAAACTAACACTCTAATTTGCGTTGCAACAGATAGACGAACGGACAGACAGATAGGAGTAGATCTACTCCATTGTTGATACTGATTCAGAATAGATAGGTATATTTTAAAGAGTGAGATATGTCTCCTTCTGTAAATTTCGCCTCCTGGCCAATATTAATATACCCTCTGCAAGGCTATAATCAATGACCTCAAACTCACCGTCTCTTTGGCCTCCTTCTGTGTATTGCCTAAGGAATCCAATCCGCTCGGTGTAATCTGCCTATGACTTGGACTAAGCAACAGTTCGGCACGTTTACGCTTGCGCGGGGATGGCTCCTTAAGCGGCGATATCTCCTCGGGCAGTGGATCTACTTCAGAGCACTCTGACGAGCTATCACCTCCCAGACGCTGTGACTTATGCGAGAACACATCGTCGGAGAACTGTTTCTCCAGATCGGCGCAACGATGCTCGAAGTACTTGCGCAGCTCCTCCATCTGCTTGGCATGTGCTGCCTGCTGCTGTTGCTCGCTCAGCAGCTTATCGCTTTCCCAACGCTCTTGACTCTGCTTCAAATCCCGCGCACTTTCATCGCGACACTCCGCCAACTTTTGTGTCAAATAATCATCGAATTTACGCTGCACCAACACAAACGGACGCAGCTCGCCAGGAAGCAGGCACTTCTGGAACTGTTCAATTTGCTTGCTGAAGGCAGGAGGCCATTCGGGTGGCAATGGCTGCACACCCAAGTCCTCGTGAAGCAGCGCCGTCTGTCGCGGCACAGACAATTGTCGCTCCCGCGAGCTACGCGAGCCACGTTCCTCGTGATCCGTTAGATAGTTGCGATCCAGCTCATCTTCGCTTTCGCTGATTAGATCCATGGATATCTCCGAGATGCGCTGCCCTTGATCGGACCAGCCGCTGTTCCGCTTCACTGTCTCAATGGTATCCTGAAGCTGCTTGCGCAATGCTTGTACCTCGCCACTCAAGCGATCCGCATCCGATTGCAGTTCTCCACGCACGTTCAGCGACTGTTGCAGGGAGTCCGTCAGCTTGGCGATCATGTCATCACGACGGGAGAGCTCCACGTAGATGTCAAGCGTCTGTGGAGCAGGGAGATTGATTATTAGATTAGTATATATCAATTCAGTAGATCGTTGACGACTTACGGGTGCACCGAATTCCTCCTGGAATGTACGATATTCCGTGGAGTTGGTAACCAACGAGCTGCTGTCACGTGCCGACGCCGGGCCTGCACTGGACTCGCGTGCCGAAGCAGGTCCCGCACTGGACTCGCGTCGCGCTGCCTCCAGCTGCAGATTAAGCGAAGCCAGGCAGGTGTCCTTGGTCTCTAGCTGTGTGTTCAGCTCCTGCACTTTGGCCTCCAGCTGCCGCAGCATATTCAAACTGACCACACTGGAACTGCTGCCTCCGCCGCCTGCCTTGCCACCCGGCAGCAATGTCTTGGACTCTTCCAGCGACAGCGACTGCGGCTCCTCTGCTGTGGTGCTAAGCGAGAGCATCCTCTCGCTCTCCTCAGTGATATCCTCCAGTACATCCTTACTGAACTCGTTAAGCGGCACACGTTCCATTTGCTTCAACTCCTGCCCGGAGATGGCAGCACTGCCCTCCTCTGTGGGCGACGCTCTGGCTGCGTTCTCGGCTTGGTTCTGCTGCTGCTGTTGCATGGTCATGAGACGCAACTTCATCAGCTGCAGCGCATTCTCTTCATCTTCATCTTCCTCCATTGCCTTGGGATCTAGTTCCAGTATAGTTAACTCCAGTGATTCTGGCTCCAGATGCAGCGTTTCCAGCACCTTGGCCAGTTTTGGCTCGATCAATTGAGGTTGCTGCACCGGAGGCAGCTTCAAGGTGACAACTGTTCTCACTTCCTGTTGCTCCACAACATCCAGATCAGTTACCATCTCCAATTTCTGTGACACCGTACGCTGAGAACTGCTGACAATGGCATCCTCACCATCGTAGGTTATTTCTATAGACTCATTGGTGGCCATAATCTCCTCCATTGAATGATCCTGTTCGCCTGTGTCCAGTTCACTCTCCTCCACTCTCGCACTACTTAGTGCCGTGCTATCTGCAGCTGGCTGATCTTGACTTGGTGGCTCCAACTCAGTTGCCGAGGCTGATGTGACATGCTGTGGTTCATCTCCGATATCTGATACATCATCTGTGGTGCTCTGATTGCTCAGACTTGGCTCACCTTCTTCACCCTCAACGACGTCGTCGTGCCGTGAGTGAACCACTTGTTGCCGCTCCAAAGGCAGACTGATGTCAAAGTCATCATCATCTTCGTCTTCCTCCTCCTCATCTTCCTCGACATCTACTGAGGTTGATGTCTGATCCTTTGGACTCACTGGCACATAATCCTCATCACTTTCATCATCTTCCAGAACCAGAAAATGCTGCGCCAGCTGCCCACCCGAGAGCTGTGCATCATCTATGCGAAATTTGTTAGCCTCTTCCTGCTCCTGCTCCTCTTCCTCTTCTGCCAATGTGCTGTCAACTTTGGCACTTTGTTGGGATTGTTGCAGTGATGAAGACTCTGGGCGGGCATATGCAGCCGCTTCGCTTAGTGGCAGCTGTTCCTCCACTTCGCTTAGCTCAATGGCCTCCTCAATGTCCTCCTCGATGCTGCTGCTGGTTGTTGTTGTCGTTGTTGTCGTTGTGGTTGCTGTTCCTGTAGCCATACCCAATCCATCGCCGCTGCTGGTGGCCTCACTCCTTGTGGTCGTGGCAGTTGTTGTTCCTGTTTTATGTTTCTGTTGTTCAGCCATTTCAATTGTCATGGAACTTGTGGGCTGCTCAATGCTAAACGAGGAAATCGTTTGATCGTCCTCGGTGAGGCTGAGATTATTCTGTTGCCTCAGCAGCTCAGCTGTATCAGTCGATGTGACTGCGTAGGGAGTGCTGCTTGAACTGGAATTGGAGCCAGTAGTAAAGCTGCTGCGCGAGATTATAAACGTGTGCGTTGTGGATCTGTCATTGGCATCGGAGCTGCTATCAACGTTATCGCAATCCGTTGAAGCTGCGTCGGCAACATGTTGAGCTGCCTCTGATGTTGCTGCCTCTGATGTTGCTGCCTCTGATGTTGCTGCCTCTGCAGTTGTTGTTGCTGCCGTTGGCTTCCGCAACACAAAGTTCAATGTTGGTATAAACTCAACATCAAAATGTTGTGCAACACGTTGTGTTGCCTTGTTGCTTCCAGCAGCTGCCAACTGTGTGTGTAGTTGGTATGTTACAGAGACTGCTGATGCCTCCTCCTGCTGACCTTGCTCCTCCTGGTATTGATCTGTCTCCTCCTTTTCAGGCGCTTCGATAGCCTTATAGAAAGCGCTGCCGCTGCTGGTGCGTAGCAGAGATGTGATCTGCAATGGGAGTGGAAAAGAAGAGAATTAGATATGGATAGATAGTTCAAATTTAATTAAATATATATAAAATATATCATAGTATAACTTTATTATTCTAAATTTGAATTATTAGGGATAATTCCCTTTACACAAAGATATCTAAAAACTTTTCTGTACATTTAAATATTTCAATTAAACAGACTTAAAGAATGCAAATAAGGATTGAATATTTCTTATAAATATTTGATATAATTACTTTCCTTTTAGTGTTTTATTTGCTCCTAAATATTATTAACTCATTCGCTTTTAATTTGTAAGTACATTTCATTTTGTAGAATCAATTTTTAAATAGCCGACTAATCATAGTTACAATTGGATCTTTCTCTTAAAATCTTAAAAGGCCTTAAGTTTCCCACCAAGTTTGAAAACTTTACTATATATTTCGAACATTTCTATTATGCAGAGCTATAATTGTATAGACTTACATATATTGTTTAATCAGAAATGCACAAAATATGATATAGTTTAATTGCAGAGTTTTCTAGATTTAATTTCAATTTAATGTGCAGCTTATATATTGTAAATATTTCATTTATGCAGACTTAGAAAGAGTGTATAGTTCTTCTACTTACTAATCTGTCTAGTATAATTAGTTCCTGCCTATTGAAATACTCCTAAACTTTAATTAGACAAACCAAATATATCAACCATATCCAGCCTATCAAGAGCCCACTGTACCTGGGATATGTGCATCTTGCGAGCATCTCATGCCCGACCTGGCCGACTTGGCAGTGTCTCTTGTCTGTCGCCCGCAGCCCCAATATCATTTCGATATTCATTTTCGAAACGATGTCAACGCCAACAACAACAATGCAACAACATTGTCGAGGCACAATGTACGAGGTGTATTTTGATTTTCAGGATTATGGGGTTATGCGGCACATTAACATTGCCTATGCGAGGGATTTGAAGAAAGCAGGTTGCACAAACAGAGCATCAGAGACAGCCAGATCAGTGACTAGATCAGTGATCAGCCCCGATGAGGCAACATCTCTCTGGCCAATTGACCCGAAACTGACACTACGACGACGTGAGGCAAATCAATTAATTATTAGCGGACCACCGCACACCCCCACCATCTGTTTCGGCCTCGACTCGGGTGCCATTTGATGGATTGCAGCTGGTGCTACTGTGGGCAGCATCAAGTTGCTGCTGCTGCTGGTGTTGCCTGTGCCGTGCGCCCTTTTATAATTAGAAAATGTTGAGGCGTATTTCGAGAGTTTTGTAATAACCTGATCGGGACGCGTGCAACTTATTAGAGTTGCAGATGGTTCATTTATGTGTATTTATAAACTTAGATATTGGCACTAATTAAAAACGGTGTCCACTTGAAAGATCTGTTCGGAACTGAAAGATCAACTATATATATGCAAAGGGTGCAGCTGGAGTATCAATTAGATCGCGCAGCTGGAAAGGAATTTGGCGCACACATTTGGCATCTCAATGAGATCTTTGTCGAGAGATTATATAATGAATATATTTACGAATAGAGTGTTCAATAGAATGTACAATATATGGCGTATAACGTGTATATAGAGAATTTTTCTGTAATATTGCGAAGATTGCATGGAAAGAGTATTGAGCACACGCTTTAAGGCATCTTGATAAAATTGTTGGAGAGATTATAGAACAAATATTGAAAGGGAATGGAGTGTGTTATAGAATAAGAAATACAGATAAAAAAAAAATAATATGTTTAACTAAATCTATATATTTAGATGCCTAAGCTTGATAAGATAGTTAGAAAGTTTCTGAAGAGAATAAAGGGAGAATAATGAAATAAAGTGAAAATAGGGAAAGAATGAAACATGTACACTAGAGTAGGATAAGAATAATAGAGTGTAATATGCTACTATATTATACTTATTCTGTTCTATTCTTATTTACACTTTATTTCATTATTTTCCATTTACTCTCTTGTTTTTATTTTTCCTTTATATAAAGACTAATAGAGTTTAATAATATAAAGAAATAATAAGAACAAGGCATACGTAATATCTATACATTTATTCTACATACGAATATATTACTGTACAATGATTTCGTTAAAGAGCCTATAGACGAAATATTAAAATGGAATTGAATATAGGCTATAAAACGGTTACTTTGGTAAAGATTTGCATATAAGAAAATAAAACAAGATTATAAGAATACGAAAAGAACAATAGGAATAATATCTATACTTATATCATTCTATCTGAATATCAATCAATCTATATATGTATGTATGTTTATGTATCTATTTATATATCTGCATATCTATTCTATTCAATTCCCCCTGCACTTTTTATGGCTCGGTCATTAGCTTATCAACCCAAGTACGAAAGTTTTAGTTGCTTAGGTCGTTGCGATTCTCGACTCCTGTTGAACGTCCTTGAACTTGTCATCTAACTAACTAAATGAATTGGTGTCGCGTCCTTTTGCACAATATCGGGATAACAGTTTTTTAACATCGCCATGGAAACGCCTTTAGTTCCCGTTATAGCTTTCAGGCATGTGTGCGTGTCTTGCGAAACCACCATAAGAAATTTTAGCCGCGTTTCCTTTCGATTAAGCCAAGTTTTCATATTTTTGTTGCTGTTATGATAGTCGTATTTGTCACAGTGTATGTGTGTGCGTTGTTTGGGGTGTGACACATATTTGGGGCATAGATGTCGGTTTGATTTTTAGAACGCATAAGCCGCTCCCCCAAAGAAACAATACAATGCATGCAGACCTAACCCAATCCATAGATGGGTCTCTGTCTCTGGTTAAGCTGGCAGAGTATACGGAATATTGACACGAATACAGCTCAATATATATAATCAAATTGATTGTTACGATGTATTAATATATGAGCGGGGAGCAGGTTTATGTCACCACAGATTGACGCAGATCAGAGAGGGAAATTCATATGGAAGACATAAAAGACTCCCCTTTCATCTGCACATACTCACATGAATTTTACTCATTGTTAAGGTCGAATTGAAAGAAAACTGGGAAAGTAAATTGACTTTTTGTATTCACTCCCGTTAGCTGCAATTATTCATCTTTTACAAGTTCACACACACTGTCAATATCTTTCATCTCCGTTGAGACTGACGGATCTGGCGAAACGCGTATAGAACGCGTATACAATGCGATGCGACGACTCGACGCGACCGCCTGCAGTGAGAGTTCTGTTATAAATAAAATGCCGGCGGAGGCGTCTCGTGCCACGTCCGACTCCCGATGATTCCGATTCAGTCAGAGTCAGGTCTGTCAGAGTCAGTCAATCTAATGAAATCGAAAATGAAAACGCGCCTCGCGAGCACAGCAGAAATTTGCAACGCTTCCAAAGCGTTTCCGTGCAACGAATGCGCTCCCATTTTTCTTATTTATAAACAAAAATGTGGAACGTGAATCGCGCCGCACAATCTCGGGCAACATGTTGCGAGGCCATCGCAAATGTAGAGAGAGAGAGCGCGAGCTCTGCCCAGCTCGCTGCCTGCTGCCGATGGCGCTGTGTTGATAAGAATCGAAAAATTTGAATTTTCACTGAGAAATGTTTATTTGATTTGGGTGGCAGCGTTTCGAGCTGGTCGACTAGGCGAGTTAAAGGTCAAAGACGCCTTTAGATTCTCCATGTGTTGTAAGTACTACGTAGGGAGATACCAGCACGGCGGGCCATGTGCATGTATGTATGTTTTACTACTCTACAGCTACGATAGTACATCGATACTATCGTTAGCTTACATTTTTGGTAATTCTAGTGTAAATAAATTTACAATATACACAAATCTACATAGTATTTCATTTGTTCTTAAAAAATAAATAAATATATATATAAATTATAGCGATAGTTCTGGCGCTAGTTTCACTCGATATTTTCCTCACTCAATCGTAAGTTGAGTACTCTGAAAAATACATAAAAGTTTGATTTCTAGCTATAGTTCTAGCGAAAGATTTGGTGATAGTTTTAGTCATTAACATACTCAATCGTAGGTCCAGTATTCTTAGAAATATATATAATTAAGATTTCTAGCGATAGTACTGGCGATAGTTTCACTCGATATTTTACATACTCAATGGTGGGTCGAGTATTCTAAGAAATAAATTATTTCTAGCTATAGTTTTGGTGCTAGTTTCAATCTATATTTTACATACTCAATCGTAAAGCGAGTATTCTAAGAAATAAATACCTCGAAAATTCCGGCAATAGTTTCCCTCGATAGTTTACTTAATCAATTGTAAAACCTCTGCAAATAACAAATGTATGACAGTTACAAAATAAACTGCCATTACTAGCGATAATTCCGCCGACAGTTTATGTTACATGCTCTTCATTCATTGCTATAAACTCTAGTGTCAATCGATAATTCAACCGATAGTTTTATTCAATAGTTAAGAAAACCTTTAATTTATCGTATACTAATTCATATAATAGGCTTTCTCTTCAAGCGATAGTTCATTGGAGAGTTTCACTCCATAGTGTACATACCCAATCGTATATTGTGTACAAATTCATGTTGTCTTCTCTTTTGAGTAGTCTCAAATTCAGCACGAATTGCTCATTATCAGCATGCGATAGTTTCGCAAACTTGGCCGCATTTGGCGAATGGTTGCGCCGCCAAATAGTGCCCCATAAAATGATCGGTCAAACATTTGCCGCTGTCACTTGAGCATATTCATTTATCATGATATTCACATAGATTCGTTCTTGTTGTTGTAGTTCTTGGGACTTTAATTTGTTTTCTATTTATGTTATATGCTTAATTTCGATTTCGATTTGAACAATAGGAGAATTTTGCAGGTTATGTTTGGGTGGAGATTTACGTAAAATTAAAAAAACACAAATAAAAGTTCATTGACAATTCACGACTTTACTAAACTAAACAAACACAGACTAAAGTAAGGCACGACTACACGCTTTAGGCCGCCATCTTCTGGAGTTTTCAGTTTCTCTCCAGAACTAGAATACACATTGAAACGACTAAGGTGCAAGCGATGTGAAACCGTTGCACGTAACCGCACGCGCCGCCAATGCAACTAAATGCGAGCAAAGAGAATCATCGGCATATTGCTTTTATTATTTTGGGTTCTGGGTGAGAAATCCGAATGAAACCAAGAGAGAGGAGGTCCCAAAATAATGCTCACTCAAGCGATATGTATACACGTGCGCTCTTTGTGCGTCTGTGTGTGTGTATCGGAAAATAAACCGATAAACAGTTCAAGATGTCAGTGCATATGTTGAATACCATTAAATGTTCATTAGTTCTGGAAAGACGCCTCCTTAATGATATGTACTCTTTTAAAAAACTTAAATAGAGAATGAAAATCAATGCAAAATTGTAGTTCTTAAATGTTATATATTTATTATTATATAAGTGATATGTTATATTTTATATATGGTATAAAAACAACTTCATATGTATACATACACTATATAATATATATTCGATATCTTGGTGTACAAACTATTTTGTACACAATTAACAATTGCTTTCAGTATTTCTAAATGGGGGTCCAGTTCAGTACAATTTGTATAAATGTATGTAAATATCAGTTAATCCAATACTGTGGAAAGGCATATCGTGAAGGCATTGAGTCAATATATCTATATATCTTATATATATTTCGTGGGGGTTTCATTACATTTTGTTCAGTTTCAATTCATCATTCGAATTTATATATTATCTAAATTTGTAGAGAATTACATTTTCACCGATTAGTTTTCGTATTGTCATCTCGTGATTAGCTGCACTTTAGTTGTACTATATATATTATATTATTATCGTAAGGTTCAGAGAGGATCTTCACTATTGTACTATATAGAGAATATCTATATTACCTTGACGATTGCCAGCTCTAAATCGATTTACAGCAGTCGTTAAACTTCCCTGTTAATCACATATTATACCAATTTAGATTTGGTATATATACTTCGAGTTTGTCATACTATATAGTAAATGCGTTGAGTGTAAAGTGCCCAACTGAAGAAAGAAAGAACTTAAACTTATCAAAAGAAGATGAAATCGGCTGAGCTGCTTGTAGAGTCTCTGTCATTCGGGTCTTCCTCCCTCTTTCTGTTTAAACTTCGTAGAGTATTTATAGAAGTCGGACATTTCAAAGGGTTTCGTAACTTCCTTATATGGCTGAAAAGTTGCCTGCTGCACCACAGTCATATTCTTCGGCGATTCAATGCGTATTTCAGGCGACAAACTACCCGAGGCGGTTGCTGTAGCCACCGAAAGCGGCGGAGAGACCAGAGCATTCTGCACGGCGGTGCCACCAGCAAGATTCTTGATAGGATTACCCACTGGCGGTGGCCTCGGTGGCGGCGTTGGTTGCTGGCTGTGATTAGGCTTAGGTGGCAGATGCCTAAATGGCGGTATATCTAGGGGTTCCAATGGATACGATGCTGATATGCCCAGCGTCTGTTCCATTGCATTCAAATACGATGTGGACTGACTCAGCTTGGCAAATCTCTCATCCGCATGCTGTAATCCCTTCGAGCTAACCCCTGCACTAACACCAGCACCACTACCAACACCAGCGAAGCCCGCTTGAGCGAAGTGAGTATTGTGTGCACTACGCTGCGCTGACATGGAATAATGGCGACCCGAAACGGACATGGATTGCGAGGAGAGTTTCGTGCGCGGCTTGGCGGCTCCTCCGGCTGCACTGCCACTGCTACCGCTGACGGGACTGTGGGCCGTAGACTCAATCTGCCGCACAACAGCTGGTCCATCCAGTGATGATTCCAACCATTGCTTCGGCTTCGCTTTCTTCTCGCTGATCGTGTTCGAACTCAACGAGATTTCGTCAAGCGGTTTCGGTTTGCTATTGTATCGTGGCATGGGCGCTGCCAACATGTCGCTTGAATGCGACTTGGGCTCACCCGACATGGCCACGCTCTGATTCTGATGCGGATGCGGTGGCGTCAAGGCGGCAATATGCGACTGCGAGCGCCAGCGATATTGTTGCTGCTGGTGATGTAGTTGCTGCTGCTGCTGCTGCTGCACACTCTCTATCTCGACAGACATGTAGCTGGGGGCCAGAGAGATCGCGTCCAGCTGTCGCTGATGCTGTTGATGTTGCAACGAGGATTGCTCGTAGCTGATGGCGCTCGGCGATGCCAGTGGGGAGACATATTTCTTGATGTTCTGACTGGACTTGATAAAGCCTCCCTCGTTGTAGCTCTGGTGGGTGGGAGACAGATAATACTTGTCGCACTGCACAATGATCGGCTGTTGCTGCGGCGCCACATGCTGTTGACGCAGTGTGGCCACATTGGATGAGTTGGCCGAGTACATTGAGATGATGTCGGTCTGTGAGAGTTGCTGCTGCTGCTGCTGCTGTTGCTGATAGGCATACGCCTCCAGGTGCAGATGTTGCTGAAGCAGTTGCTGCTGCTGCTGCTTTGGCTGTCGCTGCTGCTGTGCCGCCGCTGCCTGTGTGACGTACTGCATCTGTGCGTTGGACGTGGGTGTGGGGCGTTTCTTCAGTGCACTCTTTACATGCGGATGCTGCTGCGATTGCTGCTGTGCAACGCCAATGACGAGCATATCGCCACCACCACTTGGCTGATAGTTATCATACTCCGAGCTGCGATTCGAATGTGTCTCCGAGTGCCGATGATTGTTGTTGTTGCTGGTGCTGCCATTGTGACTGCCAGCTAGTTGACTCTCGCTGCGACTTGTTGTGCTCTGCTTGCGGCGCAGCAAGGCTCCACTCTCCTTGGCCAACGCCTGCAATTGCTGCTCGTGCTTGTATTGTTGCGCCAACTGGGCAAAGAACTCATTCACTGTCAGATGCTCGTAGTTGCCATGCATAATGGCTGCCTCCTGCTTCTGGATCTGCTGCAACAGCCAACTCTTCTCGCTGAGACGTTGCTCCAGCGCCTGTTTACGCGCCTCCAGAGTTTCTCGTTTGCTGGCAGCATCCTCATTGTTGTTGTTGTTGTTAATGTTGTTGAGGCTGGCATTGCTAGTGCTGCTGTTGTTGTTGTTGTTGTTGCTGGTATTATGGTTATTATTATTGTTGCTATTGTTGTTGTTGTTGTTCTGTTGTCGATTGTTTGTTGCCTGTTCCTCATCTTTCAAACTGGCCATATTCCTGCTCTTTGGCACTTTCAATTGCATCGCCAACGTGCTTCTTCTCCTTCAGTCGCTATTGTTGTTGTTGCTGTTGTTGTTCTCGTTGCTTACAGTGTGGCTGACACGGTGGTTGCGGTGCGGGGCGTGTCGGGATATATCCTAGAAAGACAAAGTCAGTCTTCAATTCAATTTCTCGCCAGCATTCAGCAAAGTTAGAACTGTTTTTTTTATGGTTTGTTACTGTTTATTTTTTATAGTTTTTTATTCGCTTGTTAGAGACGTGCACTAGCTTAGGGGGTTGTACAAGTGGAATGTACAGTTTCTTAGCTTCCTGCTTGACTTTCCTTTACCACGCACCACAACCACTGTATGTATTCAAATGTATGTACGAGTATGTCTGTGTGTGAGTGTGTCTGAGTGTGATTATGTATTTTCATTTGTATAGATCGAAAGATAATGGGGCATATGCAGTCCTGGTCAACTTGAATGTCCTGTGTGAGCAGACTTTCGCGCGCCACTGTGAAAGCATTTTCCCTTTTAACAATAAGAATTTATGTTTATGTATTTACACATTTATAACGAACGTACGATCGAGGGATGGAGGGAGGGGCAACTCGCCACTGATGTTGCAACATATTTACAGTTATCTGCATGTAATTGGTGTGAAAAGGTGACAACAAGAAAGAAACCAAGCCAAGGACAACGACAAAATGCTTGAATAATTGAAAACTTATCGATAAAAGCAAAACAACAAACCAAAAACAATAACGCAGCAGACATGTCCCAACGTGCACATGAGTTATTTATATGTACTATATATGTACGTACGCAAGAATGTGATGGGAACACTCACCAATTGACGCCGTTGTTGTTTACCAAACAAACAGAGCTTTGTGCGAGTTGCAGCACATGTAGCGGGAACAGCAGCGGAACATGCAGCAGCGGTGACATCAGGTTAATAAGCAGAGGCGCGTTGCAGTTGCAGATAACACAAACAATTTTCCTTTTTTGTTTTTTTCTTATGCTACTTCGCTTTAAGCGTCGTCGTCACACGGCGTCGTCACTTTTTTTAAAGACTCGTAAAATAAGTTGCTGGACGTTTAGGCGTTTGGAATTACACGTCAGACAACTTGAAAACAAATATAGTTTCACATGAAATTAATTTAAATAATTAATAAACAAAGAAATTATATTTTGAAATGCGACGAAAAATGCTTCTAGCAGCTAATAAAGAACAAAAATGAATGTTATCGATAGGCCGATAGGGTGATGAAGCGACAGCCTTGCAGTAGCATGTAGGCATGTAGCCCTGGCACGTAACGATATCGATCACACAAAAACCGGGAAATTGAATTTATTATATTATTTAATTAACGACAAAGGCCTATTATTTGTCAAATATCAATAATTAATTGCGGTAAAATATAGTACGGCACTTATGATGGTGTAATTTTGCCAGTAATTGTGCAATAAACCGGTTGTGCTAAGCAGCTGTTCGCAATAGTTGCAGTGTTGCATACGAGCGGCGTTGCTATTGTGAATCATCTGCGGCGACTTAAGGTATTTGCACATTTCGTAAAGTTCTCAATTAAAATTACATAAATTCTTGTGCTGCTCCAAACCAAAAACTAACATATGTCATTGCAGTTGTTAAGAGCGCTCACAAACTTGCGCGGCGCCAGTCCACTACTCAACCAGATCCCGAAATACAGCACAGCAGCAAGAACAACGTGGAGTTGGCGTGCCAACAAGGCAGAAGAAGCGAATTCGAAAGTAAAATTTTATAGCACAAACCCTTCACCATCGACCTCCCCGGCGTCATCCAATTGGGGTAGCAAGAAGCAGAGACGAATCGTTCATCTACGTGCAGCAGCAGACTTTCTAATGTCGAATCCAGATGCAGAAGTGCAACTCGCCCCGCTGCGTGAGCGGGTACAGGAGCAGGGTAACTTGGTGAGGGAACTAAAGGCAAGCGGAGCACCCGAACTGGATGTGAAGAAGGCTGTGGCCGAGCTGAAGGTGCGCAAGAAGGCGCTCGAGGACAAGGAGCTGGCACTGATGCCAAGCGTTGTCAGTTTCGATCGTGCCAAGATGGAGGATCTTCTCAAGCGTCGCTTCTTCTACGATCAGAGCTTTGCCATCTATGGCGGCATCACGGGACAATATGATTTCGGTCCCATGGGTTGTGCCCTCAAGTCTAACATCTTGGCTCTGTGGAAGCAGTATTTCTCTCTAGAGGAGCAGATGCTCGAAGTGGATTGCTCCATACTGACACCAGAGCCGGTGCTCAAGGCCTCCGGTCATGTGGAACGTTTTGCTGACCTCATGGTAAAGGATGTCAAGACGGGCGAATGTTTCCGTTTGGATCATCTGATTAAGCATGCATTGGAGAAGCTAACTAAGGCCAAGGATGCCACCGATGCTCTCAAAGCCGAGTGCGAGGATATCATCATCAAGCTGGACGGTCTGAACAAACAGGAACTAGCCGACGTACTGGCCAAGTACAACATCAAATCTCCCTTGACGGGCAACGATCTGACCGAACCCATTGAATTCAATTTGATGTTTGCCACTCAAATTGGACCCACTGGCCTGGTGAAAGGATTCCTCCGTCCCGAGACCGCTCAGGGTATATTTGTGAACTTCAAGCGTCTGCTGGAGTTCAACCAGGGTAGGTTGCCCTTCGCTGTGGCTCAGATTGGTAACTCATTCCGTAACGAGATCTCGCCACGTTCCGGACTGATCCGTGTGCGTGAGTTCACCATGGCTGAGATTGAGCATTTCTGCGATCCTGCACTGAAGGATCATCCCAAGTTCGCCCAGGTGGCTGATGAGAAACTTACCCTGTACTCGGCCTGCAACCAGATGGATGGCAAATCCGCCCAGCAGCTGACAATTGGTGAGGCAGTGTCCACTAAGTTGGTGGCCAACGAGACACTTGGTTACTACATTGCTCGCATTCAGAAGTTCCTGCACGCCATAGGCATCAAGCCGGAGTGTCTGCGCTTCCGTCAGCACATGGGCAACGAGATGGCACATTATGCCACCGATTGCTGGGACGCTGAGATCCTGACGTCCTACGGCTGGGTGGAGTGCGTCGGCTGTGCTGATCGCTCTGCGTTCGATCTGTCGCAACACTCTGCTGCCACTGGAGTGCGACTGGTGGCCGAGAAGCGTCTACCTGCGCCCAAAACAGTGGAGGTCAGTGAGATTGTGCCCAACAAGCAGGCGCTGGGCAAGACCTTCAAGAAGGATGCCAAGGCGATTACAGAAGCGCTGTCCAAGCTATCGCTGGATGACATTAAGCAGGCCGAGACGCAGCTTGCAGCTGGGGATCAGTACAAGCTGACACTGGCGGATGGTGCCACCCACGAACTGAGTGCAGAGACCATTGGAGTGAAGCACTCCAGCAAAACGATTCATGTGGAGGAGTTCATTCCGAGTGTGGTGGAACCTTCTTTCGGCATTGGCCGTATCATGTACTCCCTGCTGGAGCATAGCTTCCAATGCAGGGAGGGAGATGAGCAGCGTTGCTACTTCACGCTACCTCCACTGGTGGCGCCTCTAAAGTGCTCCATTCTGCCGCTATCCAGCAATGCCGACTTCCAGTCATATACCCAGAAGTTGTCCTCGGCCCTGACCAAGGCGGAGCTGTCACACAAAGTGGATGATTCCAGTGGCTCCATTGGACGTCGTTACGCACGCACAGATGAGATTGCTATACCCTATGGCATCACTGTGGATTTCGATACCCTTAAGGAACCGCATACGGTCACACTGCGTGATCGGAACACAATGAAACAGGTGCGCATTGGCATCGATGCTGTCGTGGGCGTGGTTAAGGATCTGGCAACAGCACGTCTGGACTGGACACAGGTTGCAGGCCAATATCCCGCCTTTGAGCAGCAGGAGACAACGAAGTGAGACTCCCCCTTGGATATTTTATACAATTATTTACATATTTCTTATAAACGAACAATTGCTTTAAGTGCATTTAAAATACGCTTTTTCATATGCTCCCATACTCTTTGAATACAAAATAATAAACGCTTCGTTGAAAACCCAAGTCAATTTGTCCATAATTGTAGATTTTTATTTGTAGATTTGTTAATTACATGATTATTTCACTTATTTTTTCCGTGTCACCATTTTTGAATAGCCTTAAGTGTGCCCAAGCAAGATTAATGCAAAATATCCTCAACAATTGAAGTATTTTATACTAGAATGCCTTTATTTCTTAACATAGACGATGACAGATGACAGTGTTCCCTAATGCTGGCAAACTTTAATTGCTATGAACTAAATGTGCAATAAAATGATATACATATGATATGGTATTTATTTAGCTACAAATTACAAGTAATTTTATATGGCACATGCATTCAATACAGTTTCATGTATTTCATTTCATTTATAGCACTATTAAAATAAGGGATGTTCATTTATTTCATGATGATTTGCTGCCAGCTATGAGACGTGGGATGTTAGCAAAAATGACATCGATGTTACCGATGTTTGGAAAACATCGATGACATCTCTGTTGGCATCGATGTTTCCCCACCTCTATGCCAGCGTCATTGGCACGTGTTTATACGTATTTGTGATTTATAAAAAATATAAAATAATATAATAATATAAAAATATAAATAATATAAATAACTAAACACGCCAATTACATGGTGGCGAAGAGTGGCGAAGATAGAGCTATACCAAATCAAAATGAAATACATGCTAGTAACCGGAGGTGTTATAAGCGGCGTGGGCAAAGGTGTCATTGCCTCCTCTTTTGGCACGCTACTAAAGTCCTGCGGTTTGGATGTTACATCAATTAAAATAGATCCCTACATCAATATCGACGCGGGCACATTTTCGCCATACGAACATGGTAAGTCCCTGCATACATAAATGTGTACATATCTATGTATATAGTATGTAATATATATGTAAGCCTCTGTATAGGTTTGTGTGTGCAAAGAAACTGCGCAAATTAATTTCAAGCATCCTCATCAAAAACGTGTGACAGGCCCGTTTCTAGTTGTGTACAGGGTATGCGGCGCAGAAGGGCCCCTAACTGTTTTGGGGTCCGAGGTACCCATCATGTAAACGGCATTTAAATGCATTTATTGTTAGGCTTTAGAATTTTATTTATGCAAATCACTAAGCATCGAAATTATAGTATCTTGGCTCTCGACGCCGAAACACAAAATTGACTTTAACTAATAACTTCAAAAGCAACGCATACATTCATTCGCGAGCTTGTGCAGACATACACGCACACATTGAAACGATCGCACAGCGCAAAGAAGTACGCTCATGCTTAACGTTCCGCGACTGAGTTGATGATGCTGTGCGCTTCTCGCGGTTTCTAACGAAGAGCGCCGATCGCTCAGTCGTGAAACCCTTCGTGTTATTGGGTCCCTGTCTCCGCATAGCATCAAATGAGTAGAATCCGCTGTTTGAGAAGTCTATATGTTCGATGCTCAGTGATGCAAATAAATTAAATTATGGGCCCTTCAGAAGTTTCGCACACTACGCCGCAAGACCGTTGATACGTCCCTGCGTGTGAGAATTGTTTGGCAAATCTCCCAATTTCAATCGCTCTTCTTGTGCTTTTCTTCGTGTGTGTGTGCAGTGGGAAGAGTTTGTTATTCGTCGCTGTTCGAAGGTCATGTGTTGTTGTTGCAAGAAAGGACACGTACAAACAGACAGATATACGTGAATAATTTTACGTAAATATGTTACGTACATATGTTAGATACGAGAGCGAGCGAGAGCGAATGCTCGTATACGTGTATAGGTATGTTTGTGTGGTATGTGTATTACCCACGTGTTGGCAGTAGAGATGGGCATGGACTGTCATTTTTCGGCACAACCCAGCACGACACGAAAATTAAATTTTCCCAACACGGTCCAACACAAACTTTTATACGCATATTTTTTTTGGATGTTATTCATTAATTCATGATATTTTTTGAAAATAACTGAATTAAAATTAAAGAACTTAACATTAACTTTAAATTAAAAAATAGGAAAAAACCAAAGTCGCGCTACATGCGACAGTGGAATACCCTTTGACCTATGTTCCGGTGTAGTTTAATTTGTTAAATTCATACAAGTATACAAATGCGCATGCTTTCAAATTATTCCCGACAGATGGCGCTCGCCCGCCTCCCTTGTTAGCTGATACAAGCACTTGGTTTTATGCACATACTTTCTTAAATAACTTCTGTGTTTATTGTCCGATCGGATTGCAATTTCGAGAATACGTAGATATTTTAAATAGCTTAGTATATGTTAAAGTCAGAAAGATGTATCTTTTATACAGATCTTACAAATTAAGTTCAAAAATTAAATTATTGATTTGCGGGTGCGGTGGGCTCGGCTAGTGATCCTAAGCAAAAACATATATATATACTTTATTGGGTCTCCGACGCCTCCTTCTGCCTGATACATACATTTGCACAAAGTTAGTATGCCCTGTTTTGACCATTTTCAATGGTCGAACGTTATAAAAATGTTGATAGCCTTTTTCCAAAAAACAAAACATCTTCACTCGGCAAGGCTTCAGCAGCAAAATAGCGTCTTTCGTGTTGGTATTTATTAGAACTTTTTGAAACATCGATTAAATTCACGACAAGTAACATAAGCAATTCGTGTTATTTCCTGCCGAATTTCGAAAAACGAACATGCACGCCCATGGACACAATCTTAATTTTGCACACACACACGCGTGCGCCCGTCGTGTCACGATGTGACACGAAGAAAACACGGTCCATGCCGCACCATGTGTGAATAGAAAGAGAGAGAGAGAGAGCGCAGAAAGTGCCGAGTTTGTTTTTGTTGCGATTATCTTGCTCTCTTTGCAATTATAAGCATGATTATTATTGATAACACTGCAAACAAACTCTTAAATTATTAAACAGAATTCAACAGTTTCTCTTTAGTGTGGTTCACTGTCCCTTTCTACTAAGCGGAGGCAAACAAACGTGTCTAAATTTGTGCCTGTACACGCCAGACATGTCTGTGTGTGTTTAGGTGCCGTCTTTATGTATCTCCCTCCTGCACACCCTCTCTGTGTACAGAAATTGGGATTGTCGCTGCATTCGTTTTGTTTTTGTCTTCGTTGCCGCTTTTGCGCTTGACATTGAAAACGAAAGTTTTTCTTTCAAGTTTCCGTTTTGTGTTTTGCGAATTGCTTTATGTCTTTTGCTATCTCTTTCTCTCTCGCACTCGCTGTGGCACAGTGTGTTGCTATCCGGAATTGTGCGCCGCATTGATAAAGCTGTCAAAATGAATTGTAAAATGTTATCTTGTTTCGCCGGAATACGAATGAATTTCTAAGGAGTGTTAAGTTAATATAAATGCTTCAATACATTTCATATCTAAGTTAATAAAAATATTTCCTTATTTTAAAGATATAAAAACTATTTCCATGATATGTATTATACCATTTACTTAATAAATAAGATGATATGCAGACTCGAATAAATTTATATGATATTGTTCTACTAAAATATAGAATTGTTCATACAAATTTATTGGGAAAACTGCATTATATTTATGTAATTATGCCCAAATTTGTAAATATTAATATCCATTTGTTAAAAAAGTGTGTAATTTTCCATAATAATATAATAAATCACACATTCTAAGGGTAAGTCTGTGATTGTGCAAGCAGATCTGATATGAAATTAACAAAACGTATCATTTACTAAGTAAATACTAAACAAAGCCAAATATTATCTTCTCTAATCTCATAAAAAAGATTAAATTTCCATAAAATAGTTTTTCTTAAATAATGAAACTGTAATAAATGATTGTGTTTTGTGTCAATTTTCTGATAAATTTGCTTTTTACTTACAGTGTTGGAAAAATAATAGAAACAGCACCTGCACCTGGACAAAAAGCTAAATTGTTCATTATGTACAAGCACTATATGCATGAAATTGGCATCACATAGAAGGCTGATAACTGTACTTTAATATGCGACCTGTTTTGGGTCGATATGACCTTTGATACTTTGGCAATCTTGCTCTGATGGGAATGATCCCTTGTTTGAGCTGGAAAAAATAATAGAAACAATCCACAAATCTGAGAATATTTTGGCTTTTTTTTAATGAATTCCAAAAAAAGGCATGCATTCAATACTACCAGGTAAGTTTAGCTGAAAATAACCGAATTTGTAAATAATTCTGCTCAATAAACCTGTAACATAAAGAAAAGGTCACGGAGGTCACTGCCCACCTTTATAGCGAAAAATTGTCAAAGTTCATCCTTATTTTGGGATTTAGTCACTCCAATTCCTTTTTTTTAATACTCCTCATAAGTGCTCTATCAGATTTAAGTCCAGAGTTGGGTCAAACGGCTCCAAATTATTAAGTTTTTGATCTAGCACCCATTTCCTATGCATATTTGAGGCGTGTTTGGGGTCATAACACTGTATGAACTCACTTTTTACCGGTTTTTTTCGTCTACGGACTTCAAGAATACCTTGCAGGCAACTGTGTATAGTCGGAAAATAAGAAATAGACCGATTAAAAAAATGTAAAGGGGTACTCAGCTAGAGAGGTTCCACCGTTAAGTGAGAAATATATCGTAGAAAGGCTGTCTTTTGCAAATCGATACAAAGTGCGCCAAAATTCGAAAAAAATACTGTGGATTGATGAAACTAACTTAAATATGTTATACGTCCAAAAACTACTGACTTCGATCCTAAGTCCACTTGAAAACTTTGTGGTGTGAATGGGGATGCTCTGCCGCTTTGGGTAGTTGGTCCGATAATCTGGATATAGGAATAAATGTGGGCTACTGACGTCGTTGACATACTGGACAACTAGATGCTGTCATATGCCGAGGAAGAAGTGGTGATAAAACGGGGGTTCATGCATTTAAATGACCCCAAACATGCGTAAAGTATGCCTAGGAAATGTGTGCAAGATCAAAATCTTAATAAATTCGAGCGGTTTGACCCATCCCCGGACTTAAATCTAATAGAACACTTAGATGGAATGGAATTGGAGGCATTTAATCAAAAAAAAATGGATGAACTTTGACAATATTTCGCTATTAAGGTGGGCATTGACCTCCGTGACCTTTTCTTTATGTTACAGGTTTATTGAGCAGAATTATTTACAAATTCGGTTATTTTCAGCTAAACTTACCTGGTAGTATTGAATGCATGCCTTTTTTGGAATTCATTGAAAAAAACGCAAAATATTCTCAGATTTGTGGCTTGTTTCTATTATTTTTTCCAGCTCAAACAAGGGATCATTCCCATCAGAGCAAGATTGCCAAAGTATCAAAGGTCATATCGACCCAAAACAGGTCGCATATTAAAGTACACTTATCAGCCTTCTATGTGATGCCAATTTCATGCATACATATAGTGTTTGTACATAATGAGCAATTTAGTTTTTCTTCCAGGTGCACGTGCTGTTTCTATTATTTTTTCCAACACTGTATGTAGTAATATAAATCATAGATTATTATATGCAGAACAAATTTTTTTGTACTATTGTAAATTTTGGATTATTTACTTATTAATGAATCCCAATTTGAGATAAAACTGCTCAAAACTATCATTAATTCAGTGATCCCTACCTAGATCTGAATATTCTTTACGCTTGTTATTCAATAAGGTTTAATTTCTATGATATTGTCTTACGTCAAAAGCTAAACTTATAAATACAAATTTGGTAAAGGATTTCTATAGGTAGGGCTATATTTATGATGAATTTAGATGAAAGAATTATGTCTCGGAAGCTTCTAGTTTTTTTTAATTGAATTTTGAAAATGATAAAATGTACATGTAGTATTTTGTTGTTGGCTAATTCTGAAACGTCACACTGTTGCGCACAGTGTCCTATAAGCCATATATTTCAAATTGTACGACATATACAAAATGTCCTTAAATAAAACAATAAAGTGATTTTCTACAATGAATTAATCAATTTTATCTTTAATATTGCCAAAATTAAGTCAATGGAAATAAATATGATATAAAACTGGGGAAATTTACTTTTTACACAATACAGATTAAATAATAATATCCACACAAAACAGATTAAATTGCCATTATATTATGCTACTGAGATTATAGACCTAAATTTGATGGGAACAGGGAATTAAAACTAACTTCCGCAAAGTATACACAGTATTGCAGACCATATAGAGAACCTATATAAAATGCATTTACACTCATGTCACTCAACAGAGATTTGTATATAATGTATGCCTCACTTCACGTGCAACTTGTAATTTTTCGCTGGTTTGGGGGGGTGAGGTAGGCGCAGAATCAGCCACATGTTGCCTTTCACCACAGCAGATCCCCCTTGCCACTCCCACTCTTTCACTCTCTCTGTCTCTCTTCCCTTTCCCCCCTGTGGCCACATAGGCATTTGAACTGGGTGGTTGTTACGTACATGGCCCGCATGCTGCCAATGTCCACCACGAATACGGATTACTCTCTGTCCTCCCCTGCTGTCTGTCCGTCTGTCTCTCTTTCTGTTCCTCTGTCTGTCTCTCTGTCTGTTTGTCTGCTGCCTGTCAGTTGCATTTTTCGCTAGCTGCCGCTTTCTCGGTTTGTTTTTGGGGGTCGTTTGCTGCGCTGCTCTGCAATGCATTTTGTGTGCTCATTTATTGCAAGCGTAGAAGAGAGGGGCAACTGCGACATCGACTGCGACGTTGGCAGCGCAGCACATGCGTGTCTATGCGCGTGTGTGTTGTGCTTCATTTGTTTGCCGTTAATTTTGAGAGTGGGAGGCAGCACACTGGCAGAGTTTGAGGTGACGCCGCACAAACGCACTCACACACACACAGAGTTTGTTGCAGCTTAAAGTTCTGTCGGCGGCCTGTCATCATTACCAGCAGTAGCGGCAGCAGCAGTAGCGGCAGCAGCAGCGCAGCACAATAATCGTCAATAAGTTTAGCAAGTTCTTCTTCTACGCTCTCTTCACCTACTCCCTCTACTGCTCTTTTCACCTACTGCCTCTACTGCTCTCTTTGCCTACTGCCTCTCCTGCACTTGTCTGTCCACGGCAGGCTGTGGCTTTTTGCGCGTTTCTCTTTTGTGCTGCCCCTCTCCATCTCTTCCTCTGTCGCGTTAAACTAAGCGCTTTGCGTTGCGTCGCATTGCGTCGCGCTCTTGTGCTGCCCCGCTGCTCTCTCTCTCTCTCTCTCTCCCTTCGTTTTCTCTTCATCAACGACGCGTCAACATTGCTGGCAGCTGTTGCTTGTGCGTGTTCTTCCTCCCCCTCTTCCCCAGAAACTCACTTACCTACTTGCTCTTCCCTCGCTCTCCTGCTGTCTTGCGCCGTCGGCGTCGTCGGCTTGGGCTGTGCATATGTTTTGTTGTTGTTACTGCTCTTCTTACTGTTTGCGTATTTCGTTTTACTCACGTTTTTCGGCAACAATAATGTGCAAAAAATTAAATGGAAAATACAATTTGTGCGAGCTGTTGTTGTTGTCGTTCTTGTTGTTGTAGCGGCAATTTCAGCAGGATGTCGCCGTCGCCGTAGCCATTGAGGCTCAATTCGCCCCATCCACCCACAGTGCCAGCTGGCACACACACACATATATACAGACATAATTTGCATAGGTATTGAGGCTGCTAGGCTGGTCAAGCTTTAAGTGCCGTTAGCTTGCAAGGAAGAGAGACAGCGAAAGAGGGAGAGAGAGACGCGTCACAGTCTCCGCCATAAGTTAATTTCGCTCATTTCTATTTGGGGCAAAGGCAATTAACACCCGACTGCGACGGACAACGCAGACTGTCAGTGCGAAATGTTGTGCACTAACTTCCTCCTCTTCCTCTCTCTTTCCCCCTCTCTTTCACTGTCGCATTCGCTAGCAAAATTCGCCATCATCGTCGTCAGCGTTGCACGCTAGCTTTAGCTGCCACTGTGACTGTGGCTGCGCCTCCTGCCTGCCTGCCTGACTGTTCCCTCTCCCTCCTCTCCTTCTCCATCCCCCTCCCCCTGCCAGCCAGCCTGCTGCTGATTTTAACGAGCCTCCCATCTCTCCATGGTTTATGCTTTTCGCTCGCTCGCTTTCGCGCGTTGATTGTCGTTGTTGTTGCTGCTGCTGCTGCTGTTGCTGTCGCTGCCTACTGCGACGTCGACAGCGCGACAGCAGCAGACCAGACCAGACCGGGGCAGACCAGGCCACCGGCACCTCACACCCGCCACACACATACACACATGGCAATATATGCATGCTTCTCTGTGTATGTGTGTGTGTGTGTGTGCGTGCCTGACTAGCCGGCAAATGCCGCGCGCAATAAATGCCCAAAAGCAGCAGCAACAATAACAGCAGCAGCAACGCTAACTGACTGCCAGCAGCGACTGAGGCAGAGCAGGAGGCGCTGGTGACGGCGGCTGTTTTTAGCGTTTGTGCGCGCCCCCCAAAACAGCGACACTGACACACACACACACGTACACATACAGTGACGCGCACGTACAGTGAGGCACATTGTGCATGTGTGTAAGATTGTGTCGTTTTTATACCCAGCCTGCCTATAGGCTAGAAAAGGGTATTATACTTTGAGTCTACTAAGAATGTATTTAGTACGAATATGTATAAATATATATTCTTGAACAGCATCAATAGTTGAGCCGATATACCAATGCCCATCTGCGTGTCAGTCCGTATTAAAATCTATATCTTAGAGATTACTAAATTTAGTGATAATATGACAAAAATTGCTTTTAATCTCCTGACTAACCTATCTCAGAGGTTCTTTGTAATATGACTATCAAATCTCTCTGTAATATTGCCAAAGTCTGGCTGTACGAATACTTATTTAATATAAAACTGGTGAAACTTATCATTAATACAGTAAATACAACCAGAGTAGCAATATTCTTTACTCAAGGAACAATTCCAAGGCACCCCCTGCAAAGTATGCAACACAAAATACACCAAATAGAAATTAAATATATACGAAATCTTTTTGATCAGGTAGAGATAGAGGGTATATTACAGTCGCTCACACAAACTGTTGCTTTGGTGCCTGCTCGTCAATGTGTGAGTGTGTGTGTGTGTGTGTGTATGTCCGTATGTCGCCGTCGTTCGCAAAAGCTTGTGGCGTGGCTTTGCTCGACGCTGGCTCGGGCGCTGCTTTGCTGTGCGTTGCGCTCTGCTCTGCTGTCTGCTGCCGCTGCTGCTGCTGGCCGGCTGGCTGGCTGGCGTTTTTTGCGTTTCTGTTTTTTGCCTGCCTGCCGCCGCCGCCGTTGCCACTGCCTGCCGCATGCCGCCTGCCGCCTGCTGCCTGTTAGTTGGCACGTTGTGCTGGCTTTGAGCTTGGGCTTTGGGCTCTCGCTGGCACGCTGGCTGCAGCCTGCTGTCGCGGTTGCCACGCTCGCGACGCTGCGACGGCAGGCAGGCAGCAATGGCAGCGGATGGCGGCGCTTCGCACTTTGCTCTGCTGAATTTTCAATTTCAGTTGTAAGCTGACTGCAATCAGCAGTGGTTCGCCTCGTCTCGCCTCGTTTCGCTCGCCGCGTCTCGCCGGATTCGATTCGCCGCCGCTTCGCTCCGTTGTTTTGCATTGATTCTGCGTGTGTGTGTGTGTGTGTGAGCGTGGACAGTGGCAGTCAGCAGTCAGTCAGCCTGTCGGCCTGTCGAACTGCCCAACAACAACAACAGTCGCGGCATAAAGTATTTGTCCCTCCCCCCTGCCAACAAAAATATCATAAGCGCAACGACCGAGGGGGACGGACCGCCCATTGTGAACGCCCACGCAAGTTTTGCTATTAAGTAGCTCGCGCGCAATTTTTGCATGTGTGTAGCACACACACACTTACACACAGTCATACAGCCAGGAGTAGCACCTACACAAACACATCATCAACACACACTCTGTGCGTGTGTTATTGATTTTGTAGAGCAACAACAACAATAAAGGCCGCACACTATATAGAAATATATAACTGTGCATAATCAGAACCCAGTTGGGGAACAGATTCCGGGATTTCTGGATTGATATTGAGTTTCCACTGCTGTTTAGTTGTTGCAGTTTAAAACAGAATCTCCTCATATAGACATGGAATGATTGTTGTGATTATAATCATAATTGAAAAGCTAAATAATCAATTAAGGAAACACAGATTAGAAATCTATTTGAGTTCTTATATTACAAAAATAGGTCAATAAAGAATAGATAGAAAGATTAGTAGATATACAATTAATAGAACCGTCTATTTCTAGACTTAACAGACGTTAATTGTGCAATATTTAAATATTTCTTTGGTTTTTTCAAATTTGAGAAAGGTTTCAATCTTGAAAGAACTAAGAATTTAAAAATGTATCATAGTAATGGTATAATAAAATACATATACATATGATAGATATAATAAGTTGATCTGAAAGTTTTTTAGGTCGGATTTGTTGAATTTGACGGTTGTAATATGAAAATATAAAACTAAAATATTTATGGTTGATTTAAGACTGAGAAAGGTTGAAATTGTAGAAATGATAAAATTGGGAAATCCTTATATTATACTTATGAAACGATTATAGAAGGTTTATGAATAGAAAGTGTAGATTTCTTGTAGTACTGCATCGTATTTGACAATATTTAAAGATTTCTTTAGGTTTTTGTGATAGTTATGATAAGGATATGGCTATATTAATATCAGAAAGTGTGCATTTCTTATAATAATATTAAAAATATTCAAATATTTTTTATACCCTTCGACCATTGAAAATGGTCAAAAAAGGGTATACTAACTTTGTGCAAATGTATGTAACAGGCAGAAGGAGGCGTGGCAGACCCCATAAAGTATATATATTCTTGCTCAGGATCACTAGCCGAGTCGATTGAGCCATGTCTGTCTGTCTGTCCGGATGTCCGGATGTCCGGATGTATGGATGACCAGATGAACACACAGATCTCAGCTATTATAAGAGCTAGAGTTACCAAATTTGGCATGAACATTTCTGTGTAGCCGGCGCAGATGAAGTTTATTTCAAATGTTGGGTGCCACGCCCACCGCCCCCGCAAATTAATAATTTAATTTTTGAACTCAATTTATAAGCGCTGTATGAAAGATACAACTTTCTGACTTTAACATACACAAAGCTCATTAAAATATCTACGTATTCTCGAAATTGTAATCCGATCGGTCAATAAACACAAAAGTTATTTAAGAAAGTATGTGCATAAAACCAAGTGCTTGTGTCAGCTAACAAGGGAGGCGGGCGAGCGCGAAGCGCGAGCGCCATCTGTCGAGAATAATTTCAAAGTATGTGCATATGTATATGTCTACATATATAGGAACATAGGTCGAAGGGTATCCCACTGTCGCGTGCCGCGCGACTGTTGCTTTTCTTACTGGTTTATTTCTTCAGTTTTTTTAAGTTTAAGAAGGTTTTCAACTGTAGATTGTCAAAGTAATTATGATTTATATAGAATTTAAAATATTATTATTATGGTATGGAAGGATTATTATTAGAAAGTGTGATTGTAGTACCGCATCGAATTTGTCAAAATTTGAATATTTCTTCAGTTTTTATGATATGATATGAAAAGTTAAATAAATGGGTATATTGAGAACACAAAATGTGCATTTCTTGTAATAATGATTAGAATTTACAAATATTTAATGGTGTATATTGTTTTTTTGCAGTTTAAGAAGGTTTTCAATTTTGTATTGTCAAAGTAATTATGAATTCAAAAATTTTAATATAATTTGAAGAACTTACTGGTTATTTATGTTACAAATCTTGTAGATTTCACTATGCTATTTTATGTTGGCAATGAGTTTGCAATTCTGTCTGTTGAGCTCAACTTTTCATATATGTATGTATTTCTGAATTTATAGAACTGACCTATTCGGGGACTTTGAATTGTGAGGTCTTTTGTCGCCGCCTGCTGTCGAATTTCCACTCACTGTCAGACTTTGCTTGTATTCCTCTCTCTTTACTCTACTCCCCTCTCCTCTCTCTACTCTTCTCTCCTCTATCCTCTCCCTACTCTTCTCTCCTCTATCCTCTCTCTACTCTTCTCTGCACTCCTCTCGTGCCTTGTTCATTTGTCCGTTGGGTCATCAGAAAAGTGCTTTACTGTGGTCGTCGTCGCCTGCTTTTCTCCTTCTCTCTCTCTACGCCTCCCTCTCTTTCTCTCTGGCCTAGCTCATAACTTTATTGGCGGCGTCGGGAGCTAAACTTGCCAGTTTTCTTGGCATCAAGCAGCACCTCGAGACGCGGCAGCAGCAAAAGCAGCAGCTGGCCCCAGCTACATGCTCCCTGCTCTTCTCCCCCCGCCCCCTGCCCTGCCCCCTGCCAAAACTTGCTGCTGTCGCACATAAAAACGGCAATGGCAACGGCAAAGGCAACAGCAGCGGCAGGCAGTGGAGGAAGGAGGGCGGGCAGAGGCAGCAGGCGACGGCGGCAGAAAACGAAAATTTAACGACTGCGCAACGTGACGCATTATTTGTCTGCGCTGCGCTGCCGCTACCCGCTGCCCCCGCCCGCTGCTGCCACCGATGCGCAGCTTGGACTGCTTGGCTGCCTGCTGTCGTCGTCGTCGTTGTTGTTGCCGCACCTCCCCCATTGTCCCCCCCCCCTCTACTTGTCGGTCTGGCGTCTGGCCTGCCTTTCAGCAGTTCAGCCTTTTCAGCCTGCAGCAGCAGCAGCAGCAAGCTCGCGCCGCCAGAAATTGCTTTTGGCTTGAAGGCAGGCTGGCTGGCTGGCTGGAACTTACCCCTTCCCCTCTTCACTTCCTGCTGCTGCTGCTGCTGCCGTTTTAGTATTTCGCACTCTGTGCACGCGGCGCGGCAAACGACGGCAGCGGCTGCGGCTGCAAGCATTTTTGCATGACTGACTGACGACTGGCTACGGCTGAGTCTGACTCACACACACAGACACTCACACACGCGAGCCAGTCTGCCTGCCTGCCTGCCTGTCTGTATGTCTGCATGTGTGTGTGTGTGTGTCTGTATATTGCACATGTACACTCTTGATAATGAAAATAGTTAAACTTAGAACTTGCAGTGAGAATTTGCGATACGTCCGATCCGTGTGACGATTAAAGTGATACTGACTTATTTCTTTTAAGTTCATTAGCTTACCCTCTCTAAAGATAAGAGTACGAATGGAATATATATAAGCGGGCGTAATCGTTCCATGACTATCTTGGCTTATGTATTAAATATGGGAAACAACACATTATTATGTTATTAGTAATAATGTGAACTTACCTCACACTTTGCTTGATCCAAATAATGAGTATAGTTTCAGCAACTCTTGAATATTCGTGCTTATTTGGATTATTTTGTTGATTATAGTTAAATTTCATATAACTTTAGTCAATAGATTTACACTCCTATCACTTTGCAATGAAGTTTGCCTGTCTTAACAGAATTTATTAACTTATAACACTTAAAATTTTAAACTATCCATCTTGTTCTATTGTAGCAGTGTAGAGTTATTCGATTCAGTTTAGAAAATGTAGCAATGATGACAACAAGGTACTAATCTAAAGTATTACCTCTGTGCCAAAAAAATATACGGATAGGCTAATATTTACCATAGACTTTTACCAAGATTGCGTGGGAGAAATAAAGATGAACAATGTATTGAAGCGACAAAATTCCCATTGATATTATATTCTATTGTATATTCCGTGATCCTAAGTAATCTTACCTTGCTCTCACTATCGTTCACAAAAATAACAGTGATCATTTTGCCACTCCATTTCAAAGTGTATCTATTATTTTACCCATGAGTGTGTATATAAATGCGGCAGTTGCTGTGTGGTGGGAGCAGGCAGCACAGTGAGCAGAGCAGAGCGAGGCCTGTAAGTGAGAGGGGAAGAGAGACAGACGGAGGGGGGCTGCCTGTCGCACTGCTCTGGCCTGGCGTGTGTTTATAATTTGATTTCGCTTCTTTCTTTCTACGCTGCAGCATTTCCTGTCGCTGCTGCAGCCTAGGCCTACTTGCGGAAGGGGGGAGGCAGGGGAAGGGAGTGAGAGTGAGGGGGCTGTCTGCGCTGCATCTGCTGCAAATTCGCTTGGCACGCCACAGCGGCAACGGCAGCGGCACAGCAGCAGCGAGCTATGCTGGCTACAACGTCGCCGGGCCATGGAATCTTAATGAAGTTATTGTGTTGCCTTCGTTGTTGTTGTTGTTGTTGTTATTGTTGTACAGTTGTTGTGCCTGCCTGCTATTTACATTCATACAAACATACAGAGAGAGAGAGAGAGAGAGACATGCACGTGTATGCACATTCATGCGCGCATTAAGCTCTTGGCATTGCCATTGCAAGGCAGGCTTCGGTTGAACCCCCTTTTGCACCACTGTGCACTGTGGTCAGCCTGCGCACAGTGGTCAGTCGCGCCCACCCACCCAGCTTGGCCACTTGGCCAGCTGCCCAATGATTATCATGAAATTCGCAGACATGACTTTCTTCTCAATTCTAACTATTGAGGGCAGCACACACACACACGTACATACGCACACTCATCCAATACTAATGAAATACGTTACTTTGTTAAAGTATTGAAGCAGATTAAATAAACACTTGCAGAGGGTATATGCGTTTTGGTACCTTAAGGGACTTCTCCGACTTCTCATGTTATTTAAATCGGACAAATTAAATTAAATTAGTCAGAGAAATAAAGATTTCTATAAACAAATTAAATATGTTTAGCGATAGATTATGCTTTGTTATATAACAGTAACATTAAACAATTTAACTAGTATAAATGTCCTGCAAGGGTATAAAACCGTCACCATTAATTAGAGAAGAACAAAAAAAATAGCAAGAAAGCCGACATGTTGTTTCTTGCATGCATACAGCTCTGCCGCTAATCGGCAATATCAGAACGACAGACACACACACGAACATATACAAACATAATTACACATACATACACGCACCCTCTCACACTCATAAGCAAGTAAACTTGTGCTCTTGAGCCACCTGCGCTTGCGAAAGAGAGAGCTTTGACCAGAGCGCTGCAGCAGCAGCAGCACGTGGCCGCACAATCTCTTGATTGTCGTCACTATCTAACTGTAAACGTGCAGTGTGTGTGTGTGTTTGTGCAAGTGCCGGCATCGACAAAGTAGAACAATAAATGTTCAATGAAACCAAGCTTGGCTCTCTCACTGCACTTGGCTCTCTTGCATCTAAATATGTAACTGTGCGTGCATGAAAATGTTCCTGATTGAGAGCAGTCTGTGTGTGTAAGTGTGCCTGAGTGTGTGAACAGTTTGTGTGTAATTGTGCCTGCGTGTGAGAACAGTGTGCGCTCGTGTGTTGGGGTCCATTGAAACCTAGCTTGGCTCTCTCATCTAAGTAACTGTACGCATAAATGTGCGGGAGTGGGAATACTGTGTGTGAGTGTGAGAACAGTGGGTGCTCGCTCGTGTGAGAACGTCGTGTTGAGTTTGCAATTGCATTTGCCATTCGTAGGCAGAGCCGAGAACAGGCGCGCGTGTGTCATAAAGTGCGCGGAATAAGAAAAGAAAAGCAAACACAGTCATAAAAGCAAAAGTAGAAGAAAAAAGGAAAGAGGTCGCTAAAATGGCGCCAAAAAAATCAACAATTGTTTTAAATGTGGAACAGTTCATACACGACATCGAGGAACGGCCGGCGATATGGAATCGCAACTTCCACTGCAACAAGGCATTTCTCGAGCAGATGTGGGACGAGCTGAGCGGCACTCACAAGTTGCCGAGTAAGTACGATCCCCTCTTCCCGTCCACCCACCGCTGGCCATCCATGAAGTTTGTAACTGTAGAGGCAAAGAGAGACGCGCACATTGCTAGTGAGAGAGCAAACTTAAGTAGTGTGTGCGCTAATCACTTATAATGCGCATCTCTCTCTCTCTCTTTCACTCAGCACATTTCTAAGAGAGTCAGAAATGTAAGAGCGCAAAGGCTCGTATTTGAAGTTACATATTCTATGACACGTCACTGTTTGTCTCTCTGACTAAGAGAGAGGCAGAAGAGTCTAAGAGAGTCAGAAATGTAAGCGCGCAAAGCTTTGCCTTTAAAGTTACATATTCTATGAGTGGACACATGCCAATCTTTCTCTCTCTCCTCCCCTCTCTCTCTCTCTCTCTCTCTCTCTCATTTTCACTCTGTCTGTCTTTGGCAGAAATCGTGCTCAAAGCAAAGTGGAAGGGGCTGCGTGATAACTTCAGAGTCGAGTACAAGCGAATTCCACGCGCTGATAACGGCGACTTTCTGGTGGACCCTGCCACATTCGAGTCCAAGTGGCTGCACTACTACGCCCTGCTCTTTCTGAGTGAGTTCCCCGACAGAACGCGACCCTTGCGACCCACTGACCCTAATGGAATATCTCCTGCAGCGGATCACATGCGTCATCGATTGCCCAAGAACGAGCAGGATCAATCATACTACTTCAACCAGCAGAGTCAGGACTGTGAGAAGACTGTGGTGGAGCCGGATCTCACCAATGGCCTCATTCGTCGCCTGCAGGACAGCGATGAGGACTTCGATGAGGATGATCTGGATGCAGATACGCCTGCTGGCGATGCAAGCGATGGAAGTCGCAGTCTTGACGGTCTGCCCACACCCCCAGCGGCGCATCAACAGACGCATCTGAGCACGACTCCCTTGGCCACTGGAGCCTTGAAAGCACAAGAAGAAGCCTTTGCGGCGTCACATCAACATGCGCTGCTCAAGGCGGGACTGCTGCGTGCTCAGCTGCTAGAGGAGCTGGAGCTGGAAAAGGAGGCACAAGATTTGACTAAGAAATCAACACAGACACCATCGGCACAAGCGACTCCAATGACATCTCTGCAGACGACGACGCCGACGGGAGATATGCATGCTGCTCCAGCGCATTGTAGTCCACCTCCTGTGGTTACCACCACCACAACGCACAGTGCACTGGTGACAGCAGCACAGTTGGTGGGCACAGTGCTGGCACCTGCTACCACCACATCCAGCGGTGCATCATCGAACAATGTTGGTGGCCACATTGGAGCGAAGCGTTCAGTCTCACCTCCTCCACTCTACAACAAGGCGCATCATCCACTGGCCACAGCTTCGGTGGGGCATCATACGACACCGTCGAAAGATGATTTCACAGGCGGAGCATCCAGTGGTGGCGGCAGTGTCTCGGATCACCTGAACTTCACTCAACACTCCTATGTCAATGGACTCATTCCGGCGCTGAAACTGAAACGTCCACGACTGTCCGAGGATAGTAACTTCAATGGTTCCTCAACGATGGATGCGCCGCTGGTGCCGGAGGATGATGACTATCACTATTTGCTCAGTCTGCATCCGTATATGAAGCAATTGACGGCGGCACAGAAATTACGTATACGCACCAAGATACAAAAGCTCATATTCAAGGAGCTCTACAAGGAGGATCTCGAGGAGTCCAAGTAGTTCCCCCCCCCCCCTACATTAAAGACTGTACATAGACCACACACACACACACACACATACACTCTGCTGTATCTCCCTTAGATTTTAACTTAGTCTGTAGTTATAGATATATATGATATGAGATATATATATACTATATATGCCATGCGACTTTATCCATTTCTAGTTGAGCGTTGCCACCAACTCCACATGGTGCACGCCATTTAGTACTAAGCACAAAAACAATTTACAAATAATAAAAAAGAAAACAAAATACATTTTAAAAACCTGAAGAAGGAAGGTATCTGGGAACAGGGAAGAGCCTCTGCAGGCCTTGCTTAACTAGATTACTTATTTATCTTTCTCTATATTCTCTCTTTCTGCAGGTGAAGTCTATGTTTTGGATGACGGAGCTGAAGTGGATCTGGATTTGGGTAATTATGAGCGCTTCCTTGATATAACACTGCATCGGGACAACAACATAACGACGGGGAAAATCTACAGACAGGTCATTGAGAAGGAACGCAGAGGCGACTATCTGGGCAAGACTGTGCAGGGTGAGAAATGAATTCCACTCTGAATCTTTATAAATCTCTATAACATTCGTTCCTCTCCTCTCTTAGTGGTGCCACACATAACAGATGCTATACAGGAATGGGTGGAGAAAGTCGCACAGATACCTGTGCAGGGTTCCTCGAAGCCGCAGGTGTGCATCATTGAACTGGGCGGCACCATTGGTGACATTGAGGGCATGCCCTTTGTGGAGGCCTTTAGACAGTTTCAGTTTCGTGTAAAACGTGAGAACTTCTGCCTGGCGCATGTGTCCCTGGTGCCACTGCCCAAGGCTACAGGTGAACCCAAGACAAAGCCCACACAGAGCTCGGTCAGGGAACTGCGTGGATGCGGTCTCAGTCCCGATCTGATTGTCTGTCGCTCGGAGAAAGCCATTGGAGTGGAGGTGAAGGAGAAGATTAGCAATTTCTGTCACGTCGAACCGGATCAGGTTATATGCATACACGATCTTAGCTCCATATACCATGTGCCATTGCTAATGGAACAGAACGGAGTGATTGAGTTCCTGAACGATCGACTTCAGCTGAACATTGATATGAGCAAGCGAGCCAAGTAAGTAGAATCCTTACTCTATGGGAATCCTCTAATGAAATCTTTATTAACACGTTTTCTTTTCATCGTAGATGCCTGCAACACTGGCGGGATCTGGCACGTCGCACGGAGACTGTGCGCCGCCAGGTGAACATCGCCATAGTGGGCAAATATACCAAGTTTACGGATTCATATGCTTCCGTGGTTAAGGCTCTCCAGCACGCTGCATTGGCCGTGAATCGCAAGCCGAATCTAGTCTTCATTGAGTCATGTCTGCTGGAGCAGGAGACAAAGCATAAGGACCCTTCCAAGTATTTCGAAGAGTGGCAGAAGCTAAGCGTGAGTGATGGCATTCTTGTGCCCGGTGGCTTTGGTGCCCGCGGCATGGAGGGCAAGATTCTCGCCTGTCAATGGGCGCGTGAGAAGCGCAAACCCTTCCTCGGCATCTGTCTAGGTCTGCAGGCGGCGGTCATTGAGTTTGCACGCAATGTGTTGGGTCTGCAAGATGCCAACAGTATGGAGTTTACTCCGGACACCAGCAATCCTCTGATCATCGACATGCCCGAGCATCACAACGGCGAGATGGGAGGCACAATGAGGCTGGGCAAGCGCACGACCATCTTTTTAGACAAGACAAGCACGATACGACAGCTTTATGCCAACCCGGTGTCCATACACGAAAGACATCGACATCGATATGAGGTTAATCCGAAATATGTTCCCAAATTGGAAAAGGAAGGCATGAATTTCGTTGCCACCGATGATACAAAGAAACGTATGGAGATCATTGAGCTACGTGATCATCCTTACTTTGTTGCCACACAATATCATCCGGAATATTTGTCACGTCCCTTGAAGCCGTCGCCACCATTTTTGGGATTGATTTTAGCCGTGAAGGGACGATTGCAATCGCATATAGATCGTGGCTGCCTATTGTCGCCACGTCAACTATCGGATGCTTCTTCGGATGAGGATGAAACTGTCAATGGAGTGTCACGCACCACAACCAATTTCGAAGCCCTGAAGATTGCTGGAGCTATTCAGGAAAAGCAGCCTGCACTGGTGAATGGAAATGCCAACTGTTGGGCCGGGGGCAGCGAGATCTCCTCGGAGAATGAGGGCATCAATGGCGGAGCTTGTGGCGAGATTAGCAGTAATGCTAGTGTCTAACCTCCCCATATACAATATATACCACCAAGAATGTTAGTGCTTGTGGTGAGACTAGCTAGTGCTAGTGTCTTATCGCCCTATATACCTTATACCACGCAGACATACATATGTCTCGCGTCTTTTCCTATAATTTGAATCTACCTTTGGAAGCTTAAACTGATTAAACAGGTTAAGTTAACAATATCGACGAACGTTACTATCTCTTCGAATAAGTTACTATCTCTTCGAATAAGTGTTTGTTTTTCTGATCAAATATCAGTCAGCTTTTGAACGTAAATACAAACTATATATATTTTTAGATATGGCAAAAGGTGAAGGTTTTTTCCTATAAGCTGAAAGTTGGATTACAATAAAGATAACAGAATTCGATATATATGATATGACATGATATGATATATGATATAATATGATAGGATAAAAGGTTTAATATTGTATAATATAATATTATGAATTATGTAATATTAAACAATATAATATGGCATTGGTTGATATAATGATATATGGTACCATATAAAATGATAAGATTTGAATGATATAATATGATAAAATATATTTATATAAAATATAATCTGATATGATATGATATAATATCATTTAATATTAATAATTGAATATTGTATGATATAATACCATATAATATAATATAATATGATATTGTTTTTGATATAATATGATATGATATATTTATATAAAATATAATCCGATATGATATGATATGTTATCATTTAATATTAATAATAATATTAATAATACGATATAATATAATATGATATGATTTGCTATAGTATGATATATTTACATAAAATATAATCTGATATGATTTGATATAAAATCATTTAATATTAATAATAATATTAATAATACTATATAATATAATATAATATGATACAATATTTACAATATTTTTTGATATAATACGATGTAATATGATATTGTTTGATATATTAATATAATATGATATGATTTGATAAAATATTTTATGATATAATATGATATATTTACATAAAATATAATCTGATATAATATCATATAATATTGTATGATATAATACGATATAATATAATATTATATGATATAATATGATATTGTTTGATAATATATTTTATGATATAATATATTTATGAACTATATAATCTGATATGATAAATTTGATACGTAACTTCCTGTTTTCATATATTAAATCAGATTTATAATTCTAATTATTAATATCTATCACTTCCACCTGGATTCAACTAGAGGAATATAACAATATTTTAAGAGTAGAGGTGGGGTTTGCAGTCGAAGAGATTGCGCTTGCTACATGATGCCCAAGATGTACTGCCCATAAGACATATAAATGTATATATATATATCTGTATTATATATACAGCATTCAGATTGTGTTCTTGTGTTCATGTACAGTCGAAAAAATGTGCTCTTGTTCTGGTCTACAAAAGAGATTAGTCAAGTGCTCATGACAATACCTAATACCGAACCCGTGCCGACTGTCGTTGTTGGTATGTCTCTGTGGCTGGGCCTAGCCAAGTCTACAAATAGCCCAACCGTACAAATTGCTGCTGCTGTGTACTAGCTCATTATCGAGCTGCTGCTGCTCGGCCCGTGTCTCAGTTTGATGACGACGACAGCCGGCAGCGAGCTCATTCATTGTTCATTCGAACGAGTTATTTCAGTGCGAGCAGACGCACTTGAGATACGGCAATGGACTCCCATCATCACAGCAAGAAGAAGACGCGCACACGTAACAGACCCCGAAACAAGTGTAATCGAGGCGATGAGCAGCAGGAGAAATCAGAGACTGGGAATGTCTCAACTTTAAAGAATGTCGAAGGAACTGTTACACCTTCTCCTCCTCCTTCTCCTGCTGCAGCGCAGGATCTGTCCAACGATAGTGCAATTTATCTTATACAGAAATTGCTGCGCAAGAAGCTCTTGGCCAATAAGAAGGCAACTGTGCCTGCCAAGTTGGAGGCGCCGCCAAAAGAGCCTGCCAAGGTGGAGACTCCTGCACAATTGCGTCCTGCTCCTGTTGAGCAGCCGAATCCAACACCTTCTCAGAAGCGCGCCCAGGTCAATGAGTTGCTCAGGTGCATGGGCAGCAAGTTGCAGAAAGGTGACACAGCTGTGATTTTTTCCTCCAGGGAATCGCTTCGATAACTAACGGTATTTTATGCAGCAGGTGCTCATGAGCTGCCCACGGAGGTGCTGCTCAGCAAGCTGGGGAATATGCTCAGCAAGGAACCCTTGAGTGATGCTGAGTCCTCCGACGAGGAGGCCGAGTATGTGGAGTACATCTACAAGCCACGGCAATATTTCATGGCATCCCTGTGTAATGTAAGTGGGGGCAGATGAGGATTCTTCGCCTTAGACTCTAACAACTAATGGCACTTTCAGCACTGCAAAATGGATCTGTGCACGAAGGCGCTGCTGCCTTGCAAGGGGTGTGGCCTGGTCTATTACTGCAGCTCGGTGCATATGCGGGAAGATCAACTGCATCGTCAGCTTTGCTATGGTTTGCGGCAGTTGGTGGAGCGCAATGGTAAGCAAGGCTTAACTATCAAATACTTATCGATAATAATAATTAATGCGCACCCTGCTAGGCCACGATATATTCTATAAGAGCGGCGACTTTAGTGCCGAGCAATTTCGCTCGTATCGCATTGTGTGCATACGCCAATTGGAGCAGCTCATTAATCGCAATCTCACGGCAACTGAGCAGGAAGTTCTACTCTTTCCACTCATCTGTAACGATGCAAAGTGTCGTGAGCATCGTCTGAAGCGTCTCACTAGGTGTACGCGCTGTGGTGAGGTTGCTTACTGCCACGATAAGCCGCAACATTTGAATGCCGCCCATGCCGCCTGGTGTCCAATTTATCGATTGTTTAAAACGTTCGTTATGCTGCAGGCGAAGTTTGGTCGCATTGAGCCGCCATTACCCGACGAAGTCTTGCGGGAGGTACCGTCGTCCTGCTCCGACACCAGGCAAATAATGCAGAAATTGAATTTCAGTGAGTGCGCAGGAACTGTGTAAGTTGATTAATCGATTACGATTGTTGTTTACTTTATCGCAGCTGTGCCCGATGCATGTGAATTCGCCGCACTCACACAGATATCGACAGGACCTTTAACGGCATTTTATGCCCTCAAACTTTGCGATCGTCTACAAGCCGAACAGCTGACGATACACTTGATTGGCGCAGAGATGGAATTCGAGGTTGATGTTTTCCAAAAATGGGAGATATTCCTGCTGCACATATTGCCGGCACTTAAGACACTGAATATCGTTTTTATTGGTCCTGAGCTAAATGCGCCTAAGATTTCTTTCGATCAACTCTCGAAGATAAAGTAAATATATGAAATATTTATTAATTTTAAATAATTTATCCTGATTCCTTTTTATAGATGTTGTCGCTTGTGTCGCAAGGCACAGCGCACTGTGCAATATCATTTTGAGAACCGCCTTTATCACGACTATTGCGCGGCGCCGAGTTTTCAAACACCAGATCTTGGTAATTTATAATATTATATGATACCATATTTAATAATTTACAATTGTTTGCTATCTTTCATCAACAGTTTGCTTTTTCAACCCAGGATTATACCGTGCCACGGGATTTGCTTTGCAAGACACCTGGCCCGAAACTATACGAGCCACTTTGAATCTTAAGTGTCCTGTTGTTGTAACATCGTATACCAAATACGAAGCACCACTTGATATGAGTCATTTCCTCAATCAATCCAATCGTAAATTGAATGTCGTATTGCCGCCAACGACGAATCCTTTTGGATCAAAGAAACCAGAGCGCAACTTTATATCGGATGATGATGCACCGTTTATGTTTAAGAACTATCAATGTTTTGTTGTGGAGTAAGTTTGATTGTTTTTGATAAAACGTATCGTTCACATGCATGAATTAAATTGAAAGCTGTGCTTATGTATATTTTTGATCACATAAGGTTATTTCATTTTAGTCAATATATATTTTCTGTAAGAAATTCAAACAAACGTTTTTTTATTTTAAACGAAAATTATCGCTAAAAAGAATCGATAAGACAAATCGACCTACCGCCACTTCTCATGCTTAAACATAATTAATCGAAAGGCAAACAAAAAATACTTCAAGACGAAAACAACGCGCAAATGCTCAATTGAATTAAAAATAATATTTATACTATATAAAAATGAATATAAATGACTGGGATTTTAAGGATTTACGCGCCAAACTCGATGTTATGGGATTCAACCAGACATTGCCTGTACTGGCAATACCGCTGGTTGGTGCCATCTTCGGAGATTTGATAAAAACTACAGAATGCCTGCGAGACACCAAAAGGCAAGTTGCCGATTTATTAGAAGTAAGTACTGGTTTGGCTATTGGACTATAAGGAATGGTATTATTCTAGATGTCTTATTCTAGGAGAAAACGTGCTGGGAACTGGGCGTGGAGCCCTACAAGTGCGATAATTCCCGACTATTGGCCGAGTGCAATCAGCTGCATTTGCAGTTCCTCAAAGACCGAGAAGATTACGAGCAGCGGCTTTGTGGTATGAAATTCTAGTTCTTGTCAACATAATATATTATATTCTATGCCTTCTGTAGATTCGGAGCGTCGAATACGTAGTCTGCAGACAGATAAGGAACATCTACAGAGTCACAATGCGCAGCTGCAGAGTCAGTTGGATGCACTGTTGTCCAAGCAACTTATCTCAGCTGCCACCACAAAGCGAGTAGCACTGGGTACGAGTACAACTCGACAGGGTACGCTATCGATTTGTTGCACTATATACAGATGATAATTGTGTGTGTGCTTGCAGGTAAAAAGCCTTTCATATCGACTGTGCGTTCTGGTGATGTTCTGCCTGCTGTTTTGGGCAGCGGAGTAAGTCCTGCGCTGAAGTGTACCAAGTGCAATGCTGGAGTTGTGCAGAAGACGACCACAACCACGAAGGATGGTATGATTGTCACACACACCACCGGCTCCGACGAAACTGATAAACTACAGAACGAACTCACCAGCGCAGGAGAACAGTTGGAGTTCTACAAGAGAAAAGTTGAGGCTAGGAACCGAGAGATACGACGCTTGAATGACATGCTCGCTGGTGGTCGTCCTCCAGCTGCACTGGCCAAAGATTGCTGCTATAAGGAGGTGGGTGCACTGTCGCAGGACATTGATCTGCTGCAGCGTGAGAAGAGCGAACTGATGCTACAAGTGCGTCAGTATCAGGAGAAGATGCACGACGCCATGCAGCGGGCACTGAGCATAGAGGAGGAGAAGCGTAAGCTGCAAACACACCTCGATGAGCTCAAGGAAGCCGCGCTGCAGGTGGAGCAACAGGCCAACTCAGAGATCGATGCCCGCGAACAGGAAGTGCTTCAATTGCAGGCGGAGTTGAGCCAGCTGCGTGGCGAGCACAAGCCCAAGGGACAGCAGCGCCTTGCAGGGGGACAAGATGTGACTGCGGCTCAGGATTCTGGTGACAAGCGTAAGTCAAATGAGATGCTCAACCAGCTGAAACGACGCGAGGCAGAACTGCAGGCATTGAACGAGAAGCAGAAGAAGAAGCTGCTGAAAATGCAAGCCAAACTGACGGCACAGCAGAAGGAGCTGCGCGACCAACTGCCTCAAAACACTGTCACACTGGACGAGGAGAAAATCCGTTTGAAATCGGAAAGAGATTTCTTCCAAAAGGAATATCTACGTCTCATCAGCAAATCGGGCTCGGAGTCTGAGGTAGCTTTCCTGCAGGCGCAAATCAAATCGAAGGACGACGAGCTGCGCATTCTACGCTCCGAGATGTGCATGGCCACAGCTAATGTACTCCAGTTGTCACCCAGAAAGTCTGATCATTGCCTGGAGAGTCTGCCACCACGCACAGCGGAAAGCTGTTCGAACATGACCAGCAGTCGCAGCAGTGACTGCGTTCAGGCTGCCATAGCCCGTGTCGAACGCGAACGCGACTGTGCTCGAGCCGAGCTGGAGCGCATACGCTGCGAGCGGGACACACTGCGGGAGAAGCAACTGAGCAGCGTGCAGCTGCATGTCGAGGAGCTGCAGACGTTGCGACAGCGCAATGATGATCTGCAGAATCGCATACGGCAACTGGAACGGGATAATCGAGAGCTTAACTCGGCACGAGTGCCCGCTGAGACGCACAATGTGTTCCTCAAGGAGGATTTGGCACAGCTGAGGCAACGTTTGGCCACGATCCAGGCAGAGATCGAGGTGCTGCGTAAGGAGAACTCGCAGATAAGGTGACTAACTGAAAGATTCTTATCTTGACTAACTGAAAGATCTTTCCTTTAACTTATACTCACATACCTCTTCATACATTCCCTTGACTAGCTGAAGATCATTCCTTAAACTAATCCTTATATATATTTTCAACAGCCTGATCAATGAGCAGAACGAGCGCATCATAGCAGACTATCAGAGCAAGCTGCTCATTGCGGAACGTCAGCGACACCAGGCTGAAGGGCGTGTCAGCACGTTGGACACCAGCAGGGAAACCAATCGCAATGAGGTTTCCCAGTTGCGCACAGAAATTGCTGCACTGCGTCAAACATACATTTCACTGGAGAACGAGAAGGATACGCTGCTGGTGAGTGTGCGGAGTCTGTGTATTATCTAAATAGATCTCAGCTAAGCTTGAATTGATTACAGAATCAACTGGACAACAAAACGGAGCGTCTGTATAAACTGGAGTACGAAATGAAGGATAACAGACAGCAGCGCAATGCACTGGAGCAGACTGTCAAGGAGCTGCAGGCACAAATCGAGTGAGTAGCAAGACAATAAGTTACCTCGTTATATTGTAGGACAGATTCTTTATAATTAATAAGAATCTTTTGCATTTACGCGCTCCCAAGCCCTGTTTATCAACTCTTTATCAGCCTCGTGCCGTTCACTTAAGTTTTTTATGTTGTGAATATGCGATATCGTGTATTCTACAACCCTATTTTCCTCGATCGCCTCGTACCAAACGTTTAGATAACTTTGTACTAGGACCATAAAAATTATAACCAGGTAGACGAGCTGCAAAAGGTAGGTTAATTATTTTATTTAAAATACCACCACCTCGCTTCAAGCTTGAATTATGACTGGAACAATTATAAAAGCGTTTACCCATTTTATTTGATGTTTAATCGATGAGCATTTCTCGTTGAATGAACAAAAACACGATATTTGTATTAGAAACATTGTGAGTGTTAATGACGATCTAGTGACAATTTTGTAGGTTAGGAATCAAAATAGAGAGGAGGGATTATATGCAATGCCTAATAAGGTACTAAAACTTGCGTTAAAAACAAACCATGCCTTATTTACTGAGGTATACACAGGATGTATGTAGGAAATGTTTCGGAAATTGGAAAGGATAGTGACTGGTACTTCATAAAAGCCTGAGGCTTCATGGAATTTGTGATTTATTTTTATTTTGATTTCACATTCAGTTCGCTTTGGTTCAGTCTAACTCGTTTTATACCTATGAAAGCTTTTATAGAACGATTAAGAGTTATTTTTTTATGTAGGAGATGTAGAAGTTTTTATTTTTTATGTAAGAGATGTAGAATGTTTTATTTCATATATTTCAGACTATATTTGAGACGAATATAAAGCTTTACTAGATAAATCTCATCACCCTTCGGTATTTCATTTTGCATTCAGTTCGCGTGAACTTAGTTCACTTTTTACCTATAAAAAAGCTTTATAAACAGATCATAAAATACTCCATATATTGTTCAGGAGATGTTTTACAGGATAGGTTATTAAATAATCAAGGTTTGATTAAATCCCATTTAGAGTTATATAGAAACAGTGCTGTCTCTTATTGACGTCGGCATTCAGTTGTGTTTTGTTGAGTTTAGTTTGCTTTATATCTATAAAAACCTTTATAGAAAGATTATAAGTTGCTTTTCAGACTGTGGAGGAAGTATAGAGTAAGATAGAGTGTCAGACTAGATTAGACAGGGATATATAGCTTTAATTATATAAGTATAAATAAGAAATCGTTCTTTAATATTGCTTAGGTTTAGTTTAGTTCGCTTTATACCTATAAGAATCTTTATAGAAAGTTTATATGATCTTCGTATAATGAAAAAGGGTTATAAAGCTATGTGGAATAAGAGATCTTTTATCCTTCTTTCGTATTCCCTTTCACATTCAGTTCAGTTTGTTTAATTCAGTTCACTTTCAACCTATAAAAACCTTTATTCATATTATCTACAGTTCACTTAAATAGGCATCTTATATATGTACATATTATATCGTGTTGTGTAATACATTCATGGCACAATCTCTTGGCCTGGCGCCGCGCTAGCCAAATATATCTAAGAACCACCTAAAATGGGAAATTGAAACGATTAAATCGATCGATCTATGATCGTAATTGGGCATGCAGCATGCGCAGAGAGTAGAGAGAGAAGATAAGAAACATAGAAGAGCTAAATAAATAGTAGAGAGATGCAGATGCAGTTGGATTGCTTCGTGTTGCAGCATGCTGTGCAGGAAGAAGAGTCGGAGAAAGAGGTAGTCAGGGCAGTAGTCGCCATAGGAGGTGCAGGAGATCAGGGCACTAGTCGCCGGAGTAGGGAAGGAGCTTGTGTTGTTCACTGAAGAATTTCGAGTTGTGTCGCTCGTGGGTTAAATACCTCGCCAGGCTGACGCTTGGTGCACTGCAGTTGTGTGTGCCAGCATGATCCGCCTCCGCTGGTGTATATCCAGGCCGGCAGACACACTTGGCACGGCTGGCATAGCCCAGATACAGCGTGTCATTGTGTTGATTCGATTGCGCCGTCTTCAGCGGCTCCAACCATTGCCCCGCTCCACATGGACCACGTGTGTAGAGCTTATGACATTGCCCGTTCATCTCCACCATGCCTGGCGTGGACTCGCAGATGCTCTTCTCCTGCTCCGCATTGCTGTGCATCGAGCACTGTTGATCCAGATTGGTTAGGACACCCGCACAGCCACACATGCCGTTATATGAAATGCCGTCGAGGGAGGGGCGTGCAGTGAAGTCGAACACGACCACCTGATGGAGGGAGCAGGGACCCTGTGATCCGATGCGATAGCAGGAGTCCTCAGTGGGAAAGTACAAACGATTCTTGCCACAAAAGTTGCGTATGCAACTGGTGGCATTCACCAGAAACTCATTTGCCGCACACGGGCCGCGTGTGTAGAGACGATAGCAGTGTCCATCCGACCAGGGCACATAGCCCTCCTTGCACATGCACTTGCCATGTGGCAGCAGTTGCAGCATGTTCGGTTCATGCTCCGCACCTGCTACCTCATCGTCGGGTATGCGGAAGATGTGACCAGGCGGACAGGGACCAGGAGTGTCTGCAAGAGAGAGAGAGAGAGAGGGAGAAGGAGGATTACAATTTGTAGTCTCTATTGCAACCAAATCCTACCTAGCTCGTAGCACATTTGCTGTGCCGCATGGTAGTGTGGCAAATGTCGCTGGCAATCGCAGCGTCCTCCCGGCAGAAAGATGTGACCCGGCGTGGAGCAGGGACCCTTGGTGTAGTGCTCATAGCAGGATTCCTCCAGCTCATAGTAGTAAGGAGCGAGTTCCCCCAGTGGCTCGCACCTGCACTCGGCCAACTCATCTGCATTGCGCAACAGCAACTTGCCCCTGCTGCAAGGACCCTTGGTGTGCTGTGCATAGCATTTGCCATCCCTGGGCCAGTAGAGCATGCCCTCGTTGCACTGCAGCGGACGCCGACAGCTGCCCCAGCGATTGTCCACTCTGGAAAGGATTGCGATGACTTAAAGTGATTCCAGCTGCATTTCCTACACACCTCTTGGCCTGCTCCGGCATGGGTTGAAAGTACTCGCCCCGTGGGCATGGTCCACGCTCGTAGAGCTTGTGGCAGGCGTTGGTCAAGGCACTCAGTGCTGTGCCAGGTGGACAGCGACACTCTGCAGCGGGCACATCCTTTCGCTTGGCACTCACAGGCGTGGGACTTAGCTCCATTGTGTCCGGGCAGGGATAGCCAAGTGTGAAGATCTTGAAGCATTTCTTGAGTGGCGTCCAGTAGAGCAGCTGCCAACCACCCGCCATGCTGGCACAAGGATTCTTGGCGGGATCACTCCAGGGCGGAGGCACAATGCCAGCCAAGGCGGAAGGCGACTGTTGGCTGAGCAGCAGCAGCAGCAGCAGTGCATAGGTCAGCAAGCTGCTGCCGGCTTGCAAGGCAGCCCAGCAGATCAGTAGCTTGCGGCGTCTCAAGCGCATGACGAAGCAACAACAAGAACAACAACAACAACAACAACAACAATGGGTAGCCTGCAAGTGCGAAAATAATTTGATTAATTTGGCATCGACTTTTACTCTCGTTGAGGCTGCCTGGCGCCAGGCCGCGGCTCATTAAAACGCATGATTGATGGCATTTCTATTGTGATTGAAGCAGCTGAAGAAGGTGTGTGTGGAGGGGGGGGGGATTGGTATCTGCGCTTAAAGCGCGTCCAATTTAAATTAGCCAACCTGCAGGGCAACGTTTTGGCGCAGCACAAAGAGCAGAAGCAGAAGAGAGGTGGAGAGAGGAGGGAGAGAGGGAGAGGAGGGGGTAGGAGAAGCAGCAGATGAACTGGCTGGTAGACGTTGTAAAAACCAGTAAGCTGCCGTCGCTGCCGCGTCGTGCGCTGTTAACCATGACCCAAATCCGCATTTTATCTTTGACTTCTTTTGCGGCCAATAGGCAAAAATCTTCTGCCGAACTGCGACTGCTGCTGACCGTTTTGGCTTTTTTATATAATTGAATGACGAAACAAGGGGGTGCCAGTGCGCAGGGGGAGGAGGAGGTGGAGGAAAAGGCGAACAAGCATGTGGCTTGGCCATGTGGAAAAACGTGCAACACTTTTGCACCAGTTGCCTAGTTTTCCCGCAACAGCCGCTGCCGCCGGCACTGGACAAGCAACAGCAACAGCAAGACAGGCACAGGAAGGGGCAGGGGAAGGGGGTACAACAGGCAGTAAGGCAGGCAGCTGCTGCCACGGCTATAAATAATGCATTAGGCTAACCACAGCGCAGTCTTCGCAGTGTTTTGGCCTTTTTTTGGTTTGTTATTGTTGTTGTTGCTTTGGTTTTGGGTTTCTTGCTGTCGTAACAGCAGCAACGGCAGCGGCAGCAACAGCAACAGCAACAGGTTTCCTATTGCCACCGCGCGGCATCTTCTGCATTTGTTGTGCATAGAGAAGAGAACAAGCAGCAGCAGAGAATCCGCCACAGGGCAAGAGAGAAACCTTAAGGCAGAAGAGAGAATCCACCAGAGCATGCCAGGAAATCTCCACTACACTGAGATCACTTTGATATTGCTTGCTGATTATCAACTTAATCGACAGCTCTTTTTTTGGCTTGTTTTCGGCACTCGAATTCGCGCAATACACACCTCGAGGCGATGTCTGTTTTGACTCTGTTCGACTCTTTAATGATTTTTCAAATGGTATCACATGCGACAATGACGACGACGACGGCGACGACGGCAATGTCCGATTCCGTTTCGTCTGCTGCCCAATGCCAATTCACACATTAAGCGGAATTGACCGCACAACACGCGACGCAACGACGACGACGACGGCGACGATGAAGACGAAGACGAAGATTGAAGGCGAAGCGACCATTCGCCTGCGTAGGTAACAGACGTCTGAGCGGCTGGGCAGGTCGGCTCAGGTAAGCGAACCGAACTTCACTGGCTCTCCAGCTCGCTCTCTCTCTCTCTCTCTTTCGCTCTCTTTGACGCCTAATGCGAGTGTGCTCAACTCTTCAGTGATGCCAAGTGCTGCCTGAATAAAGCTAGTTGCAAAATATAGCTAAAGCTACGACAATTTTGCAAAAGATTTAGCAAAGGGAGGAGTAAAAGATTGAGGAGATGTATACATCATACTAGCTGGAAAAAGGCTAAATTCAACTGCACTTTTCACGCTAAATTAGTATAGGATTATGTTTTCAAGCATAAAATGGCTAGAAAAACTCTAAGTTTGTCAGCACTGCGGAATCTCACTCTCAACCAAGACAATGAATAATTCTTATAATATAAAATAAATCCCAAAATATTATATATTTTAAATTTGTTATGCTCAAAATAGCTGAAAAACATCTTAATCCAATTGGACTAAAAACTCCCTAAATTAATATAAAATTAAGAGAAATTATATAGAATAATCGCTGCTATGTTTCCATGCACAAAATAGCTAGAAAAACTCTAAACCTGTCAGCACTGCCGACGCTATTTTTATTTCTCTTAGTTTTACCAAAAAAATAAATAAATCTTTTTAAAATTATTGATTGGCTATTTGTCATAGCTGGAAAAAGGCTATAATTGAACTGCAATTTAAACTCTTTAAATTAATATTAGATTAAGAGGAACTATCTCGAATTATCGAACTGCATATAAACTCTCTAAATTAATATTAGATTAAGAGAAACTATCTCGAAGATTGCTTCACCAAATGGCTACAAAAAACTCTAAATTTGTCAGCACTGACGGACTCCCTATCTCTCTCTTTCTCTCCAAGTGGAACTAAGGAAATTAATAAATATTTTAAAAATATTGACTGTAAATTTGCTTTACTCAAAATAGCTGTAAAAAAGTCTAAGTCCATCTGCGCTATAGACTCTTTAGTTTAGTGTTGGGAAAAAACAAAAGAAAACGTTTCAACTTTTAGCCATTAAATTTCCAAGCAAACAAATAGCTAGGAAAACTATAAAATAGTCAGCTCTATCGCCTGTCTTTCTCTCATTTTATATTCCTATATCTCTTGTTTAGTTTAAGCGTTAAAAAAAAGCTAAATATGCACCAATATTGTTACAGATTGTCGGTCAGATTGTCTGTCAGCACTGTCGACTGTCTCTCCCTCCTCTTTTGTCCCTTTTCCTCTTAGTTTAACTGATAATAAAGCTAAATGCGCACAAATATTGTCTTTAAATTAGCCACACTTTAATTATCTAAAAAAGAGCTAAATGTGCCAGCACTATCGACTGTCTCTCTCTCTCTCTCTCTCTTTCATTATTCCTTTTTCTTTAGTTTACTATAAGTGTTAAATATGCTAAAATTGCACAAATACTCACTGTAAATGTGCCACACTTAAAGTAGCTATAAAACAGCTAAATCTGCCAGCACTGCTGACTCTCTTTCTTCAGCGTGTTTCTCAATTCTTCGGCTGCGTGTGTGGGTTCAGTCTTCAAAGGTTCTTCGCCTGCATTTGGAGATTTAGCTAGTGCCAGGCTGACACCCGCTTAGCCATAACGATTGACGTCGATGGTCAAGCCCAGTCCCCATATACATACATATAGCTAGATATGCGTAGATATATGCATTGGTATACGTGTGTATTTATAGAGAGACTGAGACTAAGCGACCTGTGACAGGGCCGCGCTTTGTTCTTGAGCTTCAAATTGCGGATATGTGCGGACGTGCCCAGGTTGGTGAATTAGTAGGTAGGCTGCAGCTCTTTGTGGAGCTGTCTTAGTGGGGCAGCTGCGCAGTCTGCTGCTGCTGCTGCATATGGGCAGTGCAAACAAGTTTGTTGCCTGAGTCTTTTTGTGAATTATGAAGTTTGTTGCCTGAGTCTTTTGTCTGTTATAAAGTTTGTTGCCCAAGTCTTTTGAAAATCTTAAGATGAGATAATGGAACTGTTTTTTTTGATTTATCATCTGCAGCAAACTGACCACAAGAACCCGCCAACGCGACTCCGAGCTGAATGAGACGTCAGCGGAGAGCAAAACACTGCGTCAACAGCTTATGGCAGTAAAAGCGAGTCGCGATGAGGCAATCGCAGAAAACGGGTAAGTTGCTGCAATTGCTGCATCCGATCATTAGCCGCGCTTTTTATCTAACACTATCGCTGACATTATTCAACTTGTGTGTGTGTGTGTTGCCCCATACAGACGGCTAACGGACAAACTAAGCGATGCCCAAGTGGAGGCAAAGACGTTGCAGAAGCGGCTCAAGGATGCCGAACAGCAGGTGGCCACAATGAAGCAGCAGCTGCACAAGTACGTGCAGGAGGTGAAGCGTGCCGAGGATCTGCTGCTCAATAAGGTAAATGATATACTGCCTGCATTCCATATGGAGCTAAGTTGTAACATCGCCAGGTATACTTTGTCTTAAAGGAAAAGGAGCGCGAGGAGCTGCTGGATCACTATCACAGTCTGACACACAACCACGTCGAACTGGAGGGCAACAATCAGAGTCTGGAGCTCGAGGCAGCGGAGTTCAGGTAAGGCAAAGCATTGACCAAGTTAGGAGGAGAATCAATTTCCATTCTTCACATAAACAGACGACAAATTGATGATCTGCAGTGCGAGGTGCACACGCTGAAGGACAAGCTGCATTGCCGGCAGTGCACTATCGATGAGCTGGAGATGCAGTTGACCTCAATGCGTGCCTCAATGCGCTGCCTGGAGCGGGAACTGGGTCATGCACGCGATCAGAAGATCGAGCTGGATGTGCGCAGAGAACTTTGTGATAAACTGGACGTGGAGAAGGCGAAGCTCAACGCGGAGCTCAACGAGTTGAATGAGATACACAACAAGGTTAGCCTGGAAACATAACTGTGACTTTGTCTGACTAATCCATATCTCCCTCTCTTTAGCTGAAGAAGGAGTGCGAGCAGCTGCGCAGTGAGCTGCAGCAGAAGTCGGCGCTAAATCAGGTTACTACGGAGACATCCGAGCAGATAGTGGAGCGCATACGCAGCGATCAGCAGCGACAGGATGACAGTGCGTTGAAGGCAAGAAACGAAATGGAACGTCTGCGTCAGGTGCACGAGACGACGCTGGTGAGTTGAAGTAGAAACCTCCTCCACAATGTCATTTACAAAACATTATCAATTCCCTCCACAGCGACAACTGCAGGAGGAGCGTGAACGCTGCAATCAGCAGGAGCGTCTGGCGGATCAGTATGAGGAGCAGGCGCGTGTGCTGCGACAAAACCTGAACGAGGATCGCTTCTGCCAGGCACGCACCAGGGAGACCAGTCCCAAGTTTCCAGCAAAGACATTGTGAAGCCATAATGGAATCTACATCCTCTTTTGTACTGTGTACAACAACAGCTCATTGTAAACTGTTCCCATGATGGGGAACTTTGTTTTGTACTGTTGAACTGTTCCCATGATAGGAAACTTGGCCATGTCATCCTCTTTTTTACTGTGTGCTCTGATAGAGCGAATCTCTTTTTTACTGTGTACAAGTTCATTGTGAACTGATAGAGGGATTCCATATCATCATTTTGTACATTCCCCTTATTTGTTTTATGTTTTCGTCTTTAATTGCGTGTTCTATTCTAATTATATTTATAATATATTGTAAATTTGTTTACAAACAAAAGCAAAACTGAAGACTCAAACGGGATCTTGGTAGGGACATCTACACGGGGTTCTATTTCTTGCCATAGCACATGGCGGTCAATTTCAGATACTTTTTATACATGCACGGGCAGCCGTGGAAGGGCGGGGGTGTGGAGTAATCATCCTCCAGCTGGGCGCAGGGCATGCAATTGTCGTCGCTGTCGTCATTGTAACTGGAGTCCTGGCACGTAAACTCATCCGTGGAGACTGCGGAAGCAAAGGGAGAGAGAATTAAATCGATGATGATGCTGGAATTCTTCTTTGTGCTTACGGCCGGTGCTGTTCAGCTGGTTTTCCCCCTCCTCGCAAAAGTCATCGTATTTTATTGCACAGTCCTGACTTTGATTTAATCTATTCAACTGCGTCCAATCGATGGGACTGCGATGGGAGCCACGAACATCAGATTCCATGCATGTATCAAAAGTCACATACTTGGGTGAGTAATAGCCCATCTCCAGCTCAGGTGAAGTGCTGCGGTTGGCATCATCTGAAGATTCCCCACTCGATTTCAAGGGCAGTGCTGGAATTTTGTTTCGGGAAGGGCAACTAGAAACAAAGCCCACTTTGGAATTAGCCGTAACCACCTCCGTGGAGTAGACTATTTTGATCTTCTGTACGCTTTCGTCAGCAATGTTCCTCGGTTCCTTGAATAGTTCCGAAGCGCTCCATCTGGAAAGGGCTGTTAGAGGCTCAGTGCTGCCACTGGCGGGGGGATCACTGCAGGCTTCCTGCTGTGTGCGCTGCGAGTTCCTCGATTGTACGGATCGGTTTGAAGAGCTGTGTTTGGACAAGGCTTTAACAGATCGGTTCGAAGAGCTGTGTTTGGACAAGGCTTTGACAGACGCTGTACTTTCAGCGGGGGCAACATCAATATCACTGTATTCTCTTTTCAGCTTGTGAATAATCTTTCTGCTGCTCCATTCAGGCTGCGCTTCGGTGCATTTCTTTGGTATGTCGGCATCACTGTAGTCTTCCTGCAGCATGTGAAGCACGTTCTGCGGCAGCTGTTTGTTCCACGTAGACGCGGCAGTTGCAGGCGCAGAACTTCCTAGACTCTCTGGCGGATCTGTCTGCGTGGGAATCTCGCGGCAGCTCGTTGAGCATACAAAGAACGTGGGCATTGCGGCCTGCGTCGTCGTCTGGCTGTACTGACTGATCTTCGAGGGCACACCCAGCAAGGGACAGTCTGGGCCACAGCATCGGTTTTGGTATTGCACGCATTTCTTGGGCGCTTCCTCCACAGGAGGCACTTTGCCTGTGTCTCGCTCGGATTCGAGTGTGTCGCATGATCGATTTGCATTCCAAAGTACAGTTGCTTCATTGTAAGTTGGATCCTGCGGACAGATGCACTGAATGGGATTTCGAACACATTTTTGGACTTTAACAATGAAATTTTTTTTCAGTGCAGACGCAGAGTATTTCTGCTGCAATTGATCTTGATCCTTCTTGAGTGAACAGAGGTTCCTCTCATGCTCAGCCTCGCGTTCTTGCTTACACACCCGATCTTGAGCTCTGCTACATGTTGGAACGTTTATACGAACATTGCTTTTCTTCTTCGCCTGAACTTGATCTATAGTCTGCACACATTGATCTCTTCCAGGCTGTCTTGTTCCTGTTCCTGTTGCAGGTGGCGCTCGACAAGGATATGCAGATGCTTTCTTTTCTCTGTTCAACTGATTGCATGACACTCGTCCAGTTGAATAAAGAGACAGACATTCTTGCCAGTCCTGCCGCTGCTGCTGCTGCTGCTGCTGCTGTGCCTGCTGAGCTGCTGCTCTTTGAGGCAGATCCCTGAGTGACTTCTGAGCCGTGCCATCTGATTTTATATAAGAGCTTTGCTGCACCTGATCATTTTGAGAATCTGTGGGCAGCTTTATGTACGTGCGTTTTCCGACAAGATTTTGGCACGATAGCTTCTCGGCGGTCTTCTCGTGCTCCTTCCTGTACATCTCTATGTACTCACGGTGCATGCGCATTGTGTCGCTGCAGTACGATTCGCTCTTCTCCTTCTTGATTGGCGAATAGTTCGAGATGATAATCTTCTCCTTCTTGGAAGGAGTGGCGCAGTTTGCTTTGTGCTGCTGCTGCTGCTGCTTCTGCTCCCTTTTGACCGTGACCTTCATGATCTTTCGACTGTCCGGCGCGCAACGACATCCTGGGCTCTTCTTCTTGCACTCCCTCGGGGGGCTGCTGGAACGAGTCTGCTTACGACATCTCGCCGACTCCTGCTTATAGCGGCAGACCTCGTCAGTGTTGAGGTCCGTCCTGCAGCGCTGCGAGCACTGTGGGGAGTAACAGCAGCAGCCCTGCTGGGGATACTCAGTGCAGTGGATGCAGGGTTCCACTGTTGGATAGCAGCCGTAGGGATAGCCCACGAATTGATGCTGCTCATTGGACAGATGATAGACGTCACAGTAGCAGTGATGCGGATCGCAGGGACAGTAGCCGCATTGGTAGCTTGGGGAGCACGGCGCACTGCAGTTGTCGTTAAAACATCGGGAACAGCCTGCGTCCAGACGATTGTGATGCTTTGCTCTCTGCTCGGTGACGAGGCTCTTGCTCTTCTGCTGGTTGTTGGAGTTGCCCATGCGAAGGGCTAGAGGAGCCCGCTGACTCTGCAGGCTGCGACTGCGTCGCTTGGCCGTCCCCTCCGGGGCTGGGGAGTTCTTCTGGCTCTCCTCCTTCAGTTGCTTATCCTGCAGAAAACAATCTCGGAAGTTCTTCAGCTTGTCAATCTCATTCTCAATGCGTTCGTTCAGTGCATTCACTTCATGATTGGCGCGCACAAGGTTTAAGTCAGTGGATGTCGAGGATATTGGCTGCTGCGCCTCGAAGTTGTAACTCCTGCTGCGGCCCATCTTGCTCTGATACAATTCCCGCACCTGGGTCTGTGTGTTCTTTATATAGACGGTGCCATAGTCGGCGATCGAGACGCGCTTCTTGCGCTGCAGCAGGAAACTCTTCGGCGACTCGCGTGTCTTTGTATTATTGTTGTTGCTGTGTTTGTAGGCCATATTGCTGCAAGTTTATATATTGTTTAAATTGTATAATATTCGCTGTTTGTTTTGACAGCCTCGTACAAAATATATATTTAGATTATCTTAAATAATTCTCTCTCTCTTTTCTAATTCTACTGACTCTGCTGTAGTTCGAAATGAAATAAGATTCCCTCTCTCAGTGAAGTAAGTCACATGTCAATCACTCAATACACATTGTATATTCGAGTCCCCTTTGTGTTCATTTGAGGATTGCTTTCAATTTAATTGATTAAATCACATTTTGAACTTACTCTACTACGGGCTCCCTCGTGATTCCTGAAGAAGTTCCAACACATTCCGTGTTTTATGAATATGAACTTCGCTGGCAAGCGAAAAGTTGGTATCGCCTTGACTGCCATTCAGGGGTGTAGGCTGCCTTGACGAAGGTCGATCTAGATCTCACGAAGTAGGATGTTAACAAGGTCGTAACCATCGTCTTGAACCCACTGCAGTACAAAGTGCCCAACTTAAAAGACAGAAGGACATACTCGCAACTGACTTCCTGCAACTTGGCTTCAAAGCTTTGTGACGATTAGAAAAGCTTGAAGAAGATCGGCTCTCATCGCAGTCTGTATCACTACGGGGCTCCGTGTCCGTGGTCAAGACAACCGGTCCTCGTGGTCAAACCAAGCCCTCGATTGCAATAGTCTTTGACTCCAGGCCAAGTATGTTATTATGTTAAAAAAACCATTGGTATTCTCGACAAAACGTCTCATAATACTTAAGTGAACTAATGAAATAACCAACGGCCAGATTCGGCAGGGCAAATAACAAAAAGGCACACAACCACGAGTGCATTGCCGAAAGCGCCATGTAGAGCCATGGGTATTCTGGCATTTAACCGATGGCTCGAACGGCCCTTGAACGGCTGAATGGTGGTGAACAATAAACCAGTCCTGACTGGTTCTAAAGTAATGTATTCCGAGCACTAAGCAGTGGACATACGGAGAAGAAATAGCGACTTAGTTTGGTGGTTAGCGAGGACACGGCGAGCGCAAGTGCAGTCCGCAGGGGTTCTGGAAGGCGGTGTGCACCGCAGGCAGCACACGCCTGCAATGTCAAGCATACTAAGCAGTTTACTGCTGCCATGCGGGACACATCTAGGATCGTGTCTTGGAAAACGAGCACTGTTGGTGAAAAAACAAGCAGTTTTTTTATTTCGAATACCGGATGTTTTTTTCAATTTTTAATTCGAAATTGACACCAACCAGAGCCGATAGCGACATGTTCGTTTTTTTCGCATTAAAAAAATTCCATGTTACCCTGGGCTCCAAAGTTTTTCATGTTATTTCCCAGTTTCCCCACATTTTTAAACAAGCGTCAAAAAGGCGGTGCTGCTGATTGAAAAAAGGGGGTGCGTCTGCAATAAAAGTGCCATAAAGTGATCCGGGACACACCGACCACATAAGAAGCATCGTGTCCTTGATAGAAATGGGATCGTGTCTTCAGATTGTACTTCAGTGCACGCAGTGGAGCAGTCCAAGCAGTACACATTAAATCACATTTTAAACATGCTACTAGCTGCTAGATGGCGCTTAAAACTGAGTAAAGCGCTCTCTATTGTCTTTTTGCATTTGCACTGCTTGCTGCAAATATTTAAAACGCCCACAGGTGGCGGTTAATGGTACTCTGCATGCAAATTCCATTAAGAATTGCTTAAAAATTAATGCATGGTGGGCATTTTATGAAATTTTAACCTTTTTTCTTTTATCTTAATTTTAACTGTAATCAGCTGTATTATTATATTATGATACAATAATATGAAAAGTTAAGAAGTTAAAGTGAATCTATTGAAAAATCGTCAAAAACGTCAAAAAGGAGGAGCTGCGGATCGAAAATAAGCGTCGTGCGTCTGCCATAAACTTCTACCATAAAACTTCCATAAAGTGATCCGAGACGCATTGACCACATAGAAGGCCTAGTATCCGTGATAGAAATGGGATCGTGTCTTGAGATTGTATTTCAGTGCAAGCAGTCCAAGCAGTACACAGTAAATCACATTCTGAACATGCTAGCGGCTGCTAGATAGCGCTTTAAACCAAATGAAGCGCTCTTTGTTGTCTTTAAGCATTTGCACTGCTTGCGCCAAATATCTAAAAAGCCCACAGGTGGCGCTTTATGATACTCTGCATGGTCGAGTAATAAATTCCAGTAAGAATTGCTTGAAAAATAATGCTTCATGAAATTTCAGCGTTTTTTATCTACAATTTTCATTTTTAACTGTAGATCAGCTTAATATATTATGAAACACTAATAGATAATGAGGAAAAGGCCTATTGAAGTGAACCTTTTGAAAAATAATGATCATTCCCGAAACGTAATAAAATTTCTAACGTCTTGTCACATTTTTTGGGACTTTATACGTACCTATGGTCAAAAGAGGGTATACTATAGTAACTTTGTGCAAATGTATGTGTCAGCTTTCTTACTGGTTTGAGTTGGCTGTGCTCAGAAAAATAGAACCTGCAATGTTTTCAACTCAACTCCCTCTGTTCTATTAAACTGTCTCTTGATAACTACATATGTACTTCATACATGATTGGGGTTTTATCTAAGATTTTCCGGATTCTCTGCTATAAATTTTGGATCGAGTTTAATTTAATTATTCCGAATTAAATGAAATGGAATTAAATAAATAAGGTTGACAAGGTTAAATTTTATTAAAATTAAATTAATTATACAATACTAAATTAAGTAAATTGAATAATTATATTTTAAATCAAGTTAAATTAAATATAAAATACCAAGATACTTTTATAATTTTATTCTATTTGTTAATCAATTTAATTAATAGTAAATAAACTCTATTAAATTTAATTTAAATTTAATTAAAATTTAATTAAATTATAAAATTATTTTGCCTTCAACTTTACGCTTAATTATTTAAACGATTTGTATTAATTTGTTGCAATAATAACTAATACAAATTACGACTAAATACAGTCAACTAAAAATAAATAATTAAATAATAAAGTAAATTAATAAATAAATAACTAAATGAACGAATTTATTTAAATAATATTAAAATAACTCTGTTTCGACTGCAGCTCTGTCGAACTGAAAATAGTTAAAATTAAAGAAAATAAATAAAAAATAAATACATACATTACCTACCTCATCTAGCTTAGCAAACAACATTCACTGCCCGTATGGCAGTGCTTGCACCACTGTGCCACTGTGTGATTGCTGTCGTTCTCCGCTCGCCTGGCAAACAGAGATGAAGAGCCAATTCATTCATTCAGTCGCCGACTGTCGGCCGGTTCGCTCGCTCGCGCGCGTCTCTCGAGTGTGTGCAGTGCTCTCTCTCTCTCTCTCTCTCTTTCTCTCAGCCAGTTAAAGATTTACGGCAAAAGACGAACAAGTAGTGAAGTGAACGAACAAAAATAAACAACAAAAAACTAATAAATAATAACAAAATATATAAATAAATATATGTTATATTTAAACGGTACGAGGTGTGCATCGTAGCTATAAGGAGGTTTCAACTTGTTTTCTTGACTTCAACTCATAATCAAAGGCAGCTCATTAATGTGTCGCATCCTCCTGCTCGCACAGTCAAAGGCCGAGGCGACAGTGGGTGCTGGGTGCATCAGATGTCACGATGGGAAGCCGCAATCCGGCAATGTGACAATGACAAGTCACAGCAGCCGCAAAGGCAACTCAACTCCCTTTCCTCTCCCTATTCCCCCTTGCCCAACTCACAAAGTGAGCTTACTGTGCAACATGCTGGGCAAATGGGTTAATATTTGCCTAGTTTTCGAGCGTTTCCCTTTTGTGTCCTGCGACTTTGGCGCTCTTAGCTGTGCTACACCAGCAGCGCAGCAGCAGCGACGGCGGCGTCATCTGGCGTCGCCTTTGTGCGGCACTCTACAACAAATGGCTTCACTTACACTGACAGCGAACCCTTTGCACACGTGCATCTGACGTGCATCTCTCTCTCTCTCTCTCTCTCTCTCTTAGTGTGTGGCTGGGTGGCTCCGTTGCGCCGTAAAATATGCAATTAGAGGGACATCAAAGCGCGACGCCGCCAGCTTTTTCCTTGCGCTTAGCTATGCGCTTTGCCTTTGACACACACAAACAAACACCACAACACACACACACTGAAGCAGCAGCCTCATCATTAGAGTGCAGCAGCGTGGACAGCGTGTGTGTGTGTGTGTGTAACTGTGTCATTTCGTCTGTTTGTCAGTCGCGCGCGCTTTAATGGCGGCATTTCATATTTATTTAGAATTTCACATGTTTCTGCTCCAAATTCGTTATCCAACACTTGCAAACAGTCAACGCGAGGTCAATTGGCTTAATTAGTGTGTGACAGTGGGAGGGAGAGAGGGGAAGATATGTGAAAAAGAGAGAAAGAAAAGAGAGATGAGTGCCAAAGATCGAGAGTGAGCGGAAGAAGAGAGGGAAGCCAGAGGAGATGGCCAGATGATGCAGAGGAGATGGACAGGAGTGGATAGAATTTCATATTTCATTTCATGGGTGGAGAGGGAAGGCACAGGAGATGGTCAGGAGAGATGAGAGAGGGGAAGAAGGGGTAGAGAGAGGAGAGAGAAAAAAGAAATGAGTGCCAAAGATCTAGAATGCATGGAAGAGGAGAGGAAAGGCAGATCAGAGGGACAGGAGAGAAACAAGAGAGGGGAGGGAGTGGAGAGGTGAATTGGAAGAGGAAAAGCAGAGAAGATGGACAGGAGATGGGCAGAAGAGGGAGTGGACAAGGGAAACAGAGCAGTTGGACAGAAGAGAAAAGACAGAGGAGATACACAAGACAGAAAAGGCAGCGAATAGGGAATATTAGAGAGAGAGAAAGCAGAACAGATATAAAGAAGAGAGGAGGGAGTAGAAAAGAAAGAGGAGAGGGAGTGAAGAGGCCAGTGTCGAGAGGGGAGGGGGGCAGAGCAATCTCCATCTCTGCTCAATGGCATCTTCTCTTTTTTTGAACACTGTCCAATTCTTTGATGGAATTTGCCGGCACATTTAAATTAATCATCGCATTTTCGACTATCTGCAAACAGAAATCACTTTGGAATCGGAAATACGCGCCTCAGTCTGTGTGTGAGTGTCTGTGTGTGTGTGTGTGTGTGCATTACGTAAGCAGCAACAACAAGTGCGCGCTGTGAAGATTTGCCAGTGTCTGTGTAGCCCCCACCCCCCACTACAAAGTATGCACTTAACAGCGTAGGGGCACAAACTGTTATCAGCAAAGGGGCAACAACAACAAGTGCAACAAACATGGCAAGAATGCAGCTTTCTTTGCTGCTGCTGCTGCTGTTAATCAGCTTGACACTCATGACGCTTGCTGCCTGCGCGAGCAGAGCGGAAGAACACAAGGAAATGCAACAGCAGCGACAGCGACTGGGACATCGCGGAGAGTTGCAGCTGCGGCGTGGCAAGCACAATCGCCAGCACAGCGAAAAGGAGGAGGAGGAGCAGGAGGAGGATGAGCTGGAGGAGGAGCTGGAACAGGAGCAGCTCGAGTATGTGGATGCCAGCGAAGCAGCAGCGGCAACAGCAGCGGATCACACACTGACAGCAAGCAGCGCGCCTCCTGGTAAGCTTATCACGAGCAGCGCAGCCGCTGTGGCTGGCTGACTCTGCCCCGCAATGACCTTTCCGACGGTCGGAACTACAAAAGCCTTAGAGCTTATCAGTGCCATAGCACTGACTGACTCACTCACTCACTCACTTACACAGCTCAGCAGGGCACTTGTTGCTCGCCAAGTAAACAAATCCAGTGCTGATTGTAAACAACAATTCCCCCTTAGAGTGTGGCGAGATCTTTCTTCAGTACGTGTAGTTAAGATGTTGCGTATCGCATAATTATGTTGCATGTTCCCTTGAAATCTAGAATATCGCATAGTTAGAACTTTCGCCCAATTGAGTAGGAAGAAAGAGAGAGAGAGAGATATGCACAGTGGCGTAGCTGTACAGGGGGCACTTAAGAAGGAAAAGATTGCAACATTTTGGTTTGTGATACAAAGTATTTACTACACAAATATATACAAAATAAAATGCAAACTTTTCAATGTTTATATTTTGCTGATCCCTTGCAGAATTCAGTTCAGATTTTTACTTGTCAAGAGCTGTTGTTTCAGAATATATAGTTATATTAACATATATCATTCAGCACACTTTCGACCCGATAAAAAAAGAATTTGTGCTACAAAATGTTTATACGATTTAATTATTACATTTTTTGTAATAAAATACCAAAATAAATGAATATAATATGTATATTTATATTAATATTAATTTATGTTTGTCGTCTTAATCTTTCTTGTCTTTTTTCATCAAATGACTATATTTAAATATATATATGTTCTATTTATTTATAATTATTTATATAACTTTATATCAGGGCTGCCAAAAATAGTATAGATTAAGATGAAAAAAAATCAGAAAAAAACTGGTTAGACAGGAAGGAAATAGACAAAAAACAAGGCAATAAGTTATTGATAAAAAAGACTAAAATACCATTAATTAATTTATGTAATTTCTCATGCGAGTTCTAGTGGTTATTTACATGTTGAAAATGTGGGTAAATTATGCGGTTGTACCTGGATTTTTAGTATAATTTTATAAAATAATGTCAAAACTAAGTTTTATTTAAATAATAAAAATGGACAGATTTCCGGATAGTAAGATTTAGAGAGTTTTTCAGGCTAGACGGAAAAATTAAAGCACAAAACTGTCCGAAAAAAAACTGACCTGGCAGCCCTGCTATACATATGTATGTGATAGTAATTAAATTTAGTTTCTTATTATTTGAGAAGGGACTTTGCACAGCGATCACATTATTGGTCTAATTTTTCAGATGAAATATAAATTTCTTCTGGACTGTTTGACTTTATCTCTTTAACTTCAAGAAGGTGTATATCTCATAAAAGACAAATTCTGAAATCTTTATTGCTGTTCATTAAATATAAGCAAACTTTTATTAAAACTTTTTCTTGCTAATAATAAGCTAGATATAGTATACGGTATAAAGCATTTTCTTGATTGTTTTCTATAACAATGTATAGATACAATATGCATATATTTCTTATTTATTTAGTTACTTTTTTTTATTCCTAATCTTACATTTTACAAATTTATTTAATTCTAACTATTGCTTTGCAAAAGTTTATATTAAATTAAGATTATCTATATATCATTTAGGTATATAATAATTGTGCAGCTATCCCCTCTCTCTCCCTCTCGACCACTGCTAACTACGCCCATGGGGTCGCATACATTTCGCCACGCGTAGTCGGACATGTTCTCAGAGTTCTCATCCGCTTTCGCACTTAATCAAAATGAGAGCGAGACAGGCTGAAAATGTTTTAATTGAAAGTGCCTGATGATGAGCAGCTGGACGCCACACACACACACACACGCACAGCAATTTATGTGTGTGTGTGTCGGACTGAATTGAAACTGTGTTCAAAATTTGTTTAAATTGCCAAAGCGGCGGCTGCTTCAACTGCCTCTGCTGGCGCCAGCATGTTGTCGGTCTCATCCCGAGCCTGGCCTGCAGACAGGGCCTGCCCACAACAGTAACAAAAAGAACAACAACAAAAAGAACAACAAGAGCAACAACAACAACAACAACAGCGCGTAATTTACGCGACTGAGTGAGTTATGGCGAGTGTGGGTGATGAATGTGTTAGATTTCCAATGAAATGCAACTTTATGGCAGGCATACATTATTTGTCACTAACTGATTGTCGCAGCACATAGTTGAAGAACCCAGAAGACAAAGGGTGGAGGCGGAAGGCATAAAAGGGAAGGAGAAATTCCTGTAGAGTTGGCAAAGGGAAGTTAAAAGTCTTGTCGGCTTTATGCGATTGATGGCAGGCATTTGAAACGCTTTGCATACTAATAATATTTCTCTGACTGCAATTCCTTCTCTTGTCCACTTTTATTGTTATTTGCCCATAAAAAATTATTATTTATATTGGATACGCAATGTGCCGCCTACATTGCTGTGCCCCTTAAGTGCGTCGGGGTTCATTGCGCCTGCTTTGCATTCCCAAGTGTTGTTTTCCCCCCTTTACCAACACTACGCAATGGTCGAAGATCGATGTTTGCACTCTATAAAGCTAGTCAATTATTGTCAGCAATTAAAATCAAGGTTGTCAGGCAGCTTTTTCTAATGATCTATGCAAGAAAAGCAACTATTTTATATAATTTAAGACAGAATGAATGCGAGTAATATTTTATACATACTTGGATACAGTCACAGATACAGATGCATACTTCATACAGTCAAACATAGTGATGATAGTAATTTAAGTGACACGATTTAATAAAATATGTTTATAAACAAGAGCTCATGTTTGCTTTCATCCTCATAGGTTCTATACATAGTTAGTAATTGAGGTTGGTAAAACAAACTCTAAAAAGAATTCCACTTATTTTGGACTATGATGTTAGCTCGTTTTGAATACACTTGGAGAGGGATTGACTGGCAAACAGTCAAACTTAGTGACGATAGTATTTCAAAAGACACGATTTCATTAAGTATTAACAATTTAATCCTCATGTGTTCTATACATAGTAATTAAAATTGGTATAAAGACACAATTTAAAATTTGTTCTCTCGTTTCTCTGAAAAGAATTACCAATTGCCACCCCATAATCCCCATTAATATTTACAAAGCAATATTATACATATTTATATTATATGTATGAAATCGGTTAATACAGTCGAAATATTGACAGCAGATATCAAAATTTAGATTGGGTTTCATTCCCTATTTCCAAATAATAATCCTGCTAATTTCTCGAAACAAATTTTATATATATTTCTAAATAGAATCGACTTATGGAATATATAGTTTTTTTAGTCAAATTAACATAACATAACATATATACATACATTGTAAAAATTATTCCATATACTTCAAATATCATATATTGTGTTTTCTTTTCTCAAAAAAAAATCCAGCTAATTTTTATAAAAATGCTTATACATACATACATATATGTATGTATTTCTATACATAAAATACCAATAACATATTTAGTTTCTTTTACAATTTGACTATATACGTATCTCTTCTAAAAAGAGGATATTTCTATATATAATATACCAACAACTTATTTAGTTTTCTTTTACAAATTGACTGTATACTTCCTCTAAAAAGAATTCCAGCTACTTTGAGTCATGATCTTAACCCATTTTGCATACCGAGTTCATTATAGTTCGTGTAGTATATGCCAAGTCTTTTGCCATTCCAAATTAGCTCATATTGAGACATTGGCTTTATTTATAGGCTGCAACTGCGGTCGTTTCCCAGTGTTGACAGCCCCCTAAGATCATTGGCCACACTTTGACAGTAGCCGCACAGACTGCGCAACTTTGCAAGTGTTGTTAAAAATAGCACACACTCTAGCAGCGGACAGCAGTGGTAATCGGGAGCGGGGTAGAGGAGGCGAAGAAGTTGGCCGATGTTTTTAAAAATAAGCACACTAAGCATGCCTATTAAATCAAAGATATAATCCAAAACAATTTGTCACTTTCAGTTAGAAGAATCGCAAATTTCGATTGGCAAAATTTTCAATTTTTTCCGTTTTTCAAACAAGATCGTAATCGGAGACGACGACGATCATGTCTTATAGACAGACTTCAAAGGGAAATGCTCTAAATTTAGTTATAACTAGAAGCAAAACTGGCCTCTGGCGCAGGGCGAACGCGGTCGCTGCCAGCCGTGTGCCAAAAATACAAGAGAGGTAGCCCCGTTTGGAAATGGGGAAAGTGCCCCTGGTCCTCCACCCCCCCGTTCTGCCCTCGCACGCACAGCACAGCACAGCACAGCAATTGCACACTTAATTAATGAGTAGTCCGTTTGATGTTTTGGGAAGTCGAGCAGCTGCCCTAACCAAGGCATTACCTCGCAGTCCGCCCGCTCTCCTCCTTGTCCTGTTCCCGCCACAGCGTTCCCCATGTGACAAAATGACATTTTTCACGCACTCAACGCAACTCTTTGAACCCATTCACCCTCCCCGTTGCCCTCTTTACCCCTTGTCGCATTGTGAGGCATGTGTCGCACATGTCGCACTGTCGCGTCGCGTCGCCGCGAGCTGCGTGCAGCGTCAAAGTTCAACACCCAACGAGGAGGCGGTGCCTAAATGATGCGAGCCAAAACAAGTGCTTAATAAGTAATCAGTAACAATAGTCGAGTACGCACAGGAAAATACACAAACACATACATATATGTATGTGTGTGTGTCTGTGTTCGCATAGAATCGAACTGATTGTGGCAAGTGCGCGAAATGAATTCATGCATTGCCAGACGAGACAGCGCTGCGTCTTTTGCCTGAGCTTCTCTCTCACTCTCTTTATCTTTGCCTCCCTCTCTTTATCTCTCTCTCCCTCTCTCTTGTGCGTTGCAGTCTCACATGTCGCAAATCTGGTGGGCGCTGGAGCACATGATCAGGCATAGTGTCACACCCAGGGCCGTACCGACAGTCTCGGTGGCCCTTTTGCAAAACTTCTTGGGGCCCAACAAAACAACATTGTGGCGAAACAAAAAAAAAAGGCATCCGAAAGCGAACAACAATGTTGATATGCTTATATACAATTTGTATACATAATACAAAAATACATATTATTTCTTAAATAACTTTTATATTAATAAGCACAAATGCTACGGTTGAGTGTGCTCGACTGTGATATACCCGCTGCACACCTGACTAACTCGATATATCATATATATATAACTTCTGTGTATAACTTCTGAGGTGCATCGAAATCAGTACATATTTAAAATTTCTTGAATAACTTTTATCCTAATTATCCTATCGCAATTAGCCATTATTTGGTTATTTAAAGTTATTATGTTTACCAAAAATGAACTTTCCTGTATTAAAATAAACTTGCAATAAAACTACATATTGACATCAAATTAGCCCTGGGTGTCCCTGAGATCTAGGTTTGCTTACGGGCAGACGGAAAGAAGGACTCGTGAAGTGTTTGGTATAAATGAAATTATGTAATAGTAGTAGTTTCAATAGTAATTATATGAAATAATGTAATATTATTTTTAAATACAGACATAACTTACTACATTATAATCTTAATTTCCATTGATTTTGTTTTATAACTTGCATTCAATTTTCCTTTAATCTAATTCTCGCCCTAGCAGGCGGGGCCCTTGTGTACTCTACACCCGCACACGCCTAGTTACGGCCCTGGCCACACCCCTCCGACTGTCTTATTAATGAGTTTAAGCAGTCGCGGTTGGCGCCTTTTTTAGCACTTAGCAAAATAAAGCCAATTAGTGGTATATACAAATTATATAATAATCATACAATACAACTGAGAAATGACGAAGAACTCAAACAAATTTAATAAGTACCAATGATCATATGCAAACTATTTTAGAAAAAGTCAAAAGTTCTCAAAATTACAAAGTTCATAAAAATCCAGAAATGAAAATCACTTAAAAAAGTTATTTTTATTGAAATCACGCATGAATCATAAGTAGTATACGTATGTATCTGTTGAACAAGCAAAAGCAGAGCTGTCAAAGTAAGTATTCTTAATGGAATTCTGCAAATATTTTAGCTAAACTACTCAGACCTTCAAACTGCAAAAATGATAATATTTGAAATCCCTCAATTAATACATTTAGTAAGTTGTTATCTTAAATATCTTTAATATTTCAAAACACTTACATCCGCTTCTAGTTATTTATACAAGAATTTCCAGCTAAATCAGACGTATTTAATTCGCAGAACCTGGCAACCCTGTTCCCTTGAGTGCAGTCATTTCATTTCATTCTTTATTTATGCGTTTGATATAAAATTTAGTGTGTGGTGTCAAAAAGCGCGAGTCAAGTCGATGCACCCCATGTAGCTGTAACTGCATCTGTATGCGTATCTGTATCTGCATCTGTATCTGCTGCCTCTTTATGACTGTTTTTTGCTTTATCTTTGCAGATATCTTCACATGCTGCAATCAAGTCTTCGGTTCCTGTCGCACAGCATGCGAGAACGTAAGTAGCAGAAGAAAGATGCGGGAGAGAGAGTGAGAGAGGGAGAGAGAGTGAGTGTGAGCGATTGGAAATTTATTATGAGGCACACGTTGAGCCGATCAAGTGATAAGGCGAAAAACTAGTGAGGCGAGCATTTCCTGGTATGGCTATATAGCTATAGAGCCGCAGCTATCGGTACTGCATACTAAACCAAGCGCCGACATTAGCAATGCAATGCGCGCACAAAAGGAAAGGGAATATGATTATGATTACGATTACGATTATGATGATTATGACAGGGGAATTGGGGACAGTGGACAGTGGACAGAGGGGGGAACCTCGGTGTGTGTCCATGTACCTTTAGCACAACTTCCGTCCCAAAAAGAGAACACGTCGCGCATAGCTAGACTAGCCAGGTAGCTATAGTCAGTATAAAATCGGATCGATTGCAATTTTAATTAGCATACGCTGCAAACGGGTATTTGCGACTTGCCCAACCAGTTTGCTCCGCTCCAAAGTCATTCATAAGCGCGAGCTTTAGCGTAAGATTCAATTGCCTATAGCCTTGTCTTGTCTGGGCCTGACAGCCCCCCCTGCCCCACCTTTGCGTTCTAGTCGTGGGGCCGCGAGATCGTTTAACCTGGGGTAATCATAACAATTTCTCGAGCCAATTAGTTTGCAACTTGCGCAGCTCGGTTCGGTTTACTGAAAGTGGGCTGCGCTTTTCATTTGTGCATGCAAATGAAGGCATTAAATCTTGCCACAAATTGAAACTGACAAAGTGACAGCTACAGGATAATAATACTGGCCATACATACCATAGTAGTAGTTGAACTCAAACCGGTTTTATTCGGCAATAACTGGGTGCAGTCTCTGATCTCTGATCTCTTCTCGCACGAAACCAGAGCAGGCACTTGAAACCCAAAACGACACACCGAAATACGTGTGAAAAGTTGTGGCTGGCAAGTGGATTTTCCGCACATTTTCCCCACATTTTCTCCGCACATTTTCCGTTCCATTCATTTTTCTATCAATTGAAAATTGCAATCCTCCTTGACAGCTGCCTGAGCGCAGGCGTTGCCCGGCGATAATTGCTCTCAGAGTGCGCCTATCTTGATTGCAGACAAGGCTGATGCTCCTATATCTATGTGTGTGTGTGTGTCTGTGTGTGTGGGCGATCGTGTAGATGTGCGTGGGTGTGCGTGTGTGACAAGCCGTGACACTTCATTACCAACAAGAGAAGCAACTCTGCAGGAAGTTTGCCCCGAGGCATGCGTGTATGTAAATTGAGAGAGAGAGGGAGACAGAGCAAGATCAAGAGACAGATGGAGAGAGGGAGGGGGAGGGTAAATGAAAGATCAGTATCTTTAATAGACATCGGCATGCTCAGATTACTGTGGCCGATAAGAACGAGTCGAACAATTTGTTGCTTCGTTATTGAAGCCTCAGCTCGGCTCAGCTTTATTTACGATCCAACCGATTGACATGCCCCTCCCCTCATCCCCTTGCACCTCGTGTGTGCAGCACCTCGAGACCAAAAACAACAACTTCGTGTGTAACTCAATACTGCGTGCTGTGATCAAACAAAGCAAGCTGCAGCATACAGAGCAGACTCGCAACCACTTGCAACCTGCAGCTTGTGCGTAGTGCTGTGAAGGTGCTGCTGCATGTATTCAATACCTTAACGCAGATTTGCGAATAAAAAAACTTAAGATTAGACACTGTATCAGGTTTTGCAGAGGTAGATGGAGATTGGGATCGATGCATTTTATTGCTTAAGCGTTTATTTTGAGCATCTTCGATGAGGAATTTCTGTGCTACGTTAGATTATCGGTTAGTTTTCAATTTCTCTTCAAATTGGTTAGCTATTAGAGCTATGAATAAATATATTATATGTTATTTTGTAATGACTTTAAGTTGAGGAATGTGCAGAGTTCTTAGGAAACAAACCATATATAAAGTACCGATCTCATAATCTTAAATAAATTATATTATATTACGACTAGGTTTAAAGGTCTCACGAGATTGAGTAACCATAGTTGACATTAAATTAATATATGAATTAATTTGTTATGAAATTAAGTTGAGGACTGTGCAGAGTTCTTAGAAAAAGAACTAGCGAGCAACCACATATAAAGTACAGATATTTTAATTATAGGCTAGGCTAGGTTTAAATGTCTTTTGAGACTGAGAAGCTAGAGTTGATAATAATTTGATATATGAAATTTGTAATACAATTTAGTTGAGGAATGTGTACCTTTATCTCAAATATATGTTTGCATTATATCCTATAGGTTAGAAGGTCTCTAAAAAGTAAAAAGCTAGAGTGAAAATTGCATTAAAATACGAATGAATCTAAGTTTGGCAATGTGCAGAGCACGGGGCTCTTAGACAAAACACCTCGGAGGACCGTATTGTGTTTACCTTGCTTTAAAATAATGTTTTGTTCAGAAATTAAAAATGAAGAAACTTAATACTAATTACATCGCTTATTTTCTCGATTTTATAGTGGAAATATCTTTAGAGAAATATATATTTATGATTACATTGTCAATCCATTCAATCATTCTCACCCCACGTCCAGTTCTTAATTATTATAAGAACTAAACACACCATAGTTGACATGACGCTTTCTGTATACAAACGTATTTGTTAGTATTCTTGTGCCCCTGACAGTTCGGGGGCCCTCTTGCAACGCACAGCCCGCAAACACCTAGCTAGGGGCCTGGTTCTTAGGCAAAGAAAAAGAGAAGAAGTGCGCAAATCACACGTCATACCGATAAGTAAAATTGTATAAATAATACAAGTACATTGAGATAAACAAATTAATGATGCTGTGCATGCTAAATTCAATGTTGCCAGATCTGGATAATCTTAAATATCTCTGTCTACTTTCAGTTATCCCTGGTACAGTTGGAGGGCACTAGCAACAGCGGTCGCGAGGAGCCTCGAGCAGAGCTGCGTAAATTCTGTCAGCCCAACCAATTGGACTTCTGGAGCTGCGTGAATCGGACGCTGGAGGGTAAGCCAAGATTAAACTGCTCTCTCTCCCTGATCTATGTATATTCAAATTGAGTTTATCCAGCTGTCAGCCGTGGCAAATCGTGGTCTGGTCGCCGTTGCTGTCAAGCCGCAGTGCGTCCGCAGTGCAGGAATGCGTGTGCAACTGCAGCAGCAAGCGGGGAGGTGAGGGACGTCTGTCGACGCAGCGATGAGCAGGTTCTCTACGACTGTTTCGAGCACCAGGAGGCAGCAGACAGTTGCTGTGGCAAGGCAGTCACCTCCGAGTGTCTGCAGGTAAGCAAAGAGAACGTAATGGGAGAATTCCCAGTTTATGCTTATCGCACTGATAGGGAGAGCCTTGGACAAGGCGGAAGCAGTCAGTCAGTCTGTAAGCGATATCCGGTTCTGCGAGTATTCCGTATGATTTTGACTGTAAAAAGATTAGAGCGTTAATTACTGCGCGAGAGATAGTATAAAAATCAACATAAGCCAAACTAGTTTTAGTGATATGGAATAACAGGTGGAAATTCCCTTAATGCTGCTTGGAATTGTTAGGCGTTTAGGATACTTAAACGGATCATATTTCAATCTAAACCAAACTAGTTAGAGTAGATAAGTAAGAGAAATATAGTTGAGTGGGCTTGACTGTGAGAAACACTTCGTCCAGTTTTATACCCTTGCAGAGAGTGTGTTCATTTTAGCCTGCAGTTTGCAACGCAACTTAGGAAACATCTTCGACCGTATAAAGTATATATATTCTGATTCATCATGGAGAGTCTCTAGTGTCATGTCTGTCCAAACTTGTCTCTCAGATATCTTTATGCAACTTGGCACACATGCTTCTTATTGCTGCACGCTGTATATTAGTCGGAACGAGCCGGATCGGACCCATATATGGTATAGCTGTTATACAAACTATCAAACTATATATGTTATTTGTCAAGATATTGCAGCCAATTTTGCTTCATTGGATTTTTCTTTTTATATATATAATGCATAAGAAATTTCATCAAAATCGGACGACTTTAAAATATATAGCTGCCATAGTTTTTGTCTGAAGAACAGTTTTGATTCTAGAAATAGCATAACACATAATATTGAATATACACAATACCATTAAAGTCTGCACCATTATATATAACTAGTATTGGAACAATCGGAAGCGAGAAAGAACCTACAAGTGTATACATCATCGGCATGTCCGAATAAATACTTCGCTTAACAATTGAAAATTATCTATTTGCGTGGGCAAAGGGCGTGACATACAAAATTAAAAAACAACTTGAGTTACGCATGTTATGCAGGCACCTTTATACCAAATTTACTGACTTTAGCTTGTATAAAAACCGAGATATCAACATTCATACTGACAAACAGACATATTTAGACGCGGATAGTGGTGGTCTTGATCAAGATATATATATTGTATATATTTGATATATATTTGTAACGTCTTCACGCCTTATTCTGCCTGTTACAACAACTAGAGATGGTCGCGGGCCGGGCCTCAACAATTTTAGGCCCGGGGACTAAAACCAGGGACCGGGCCTTTTACCGCCGGGCCCCGGGCCTAGGGGTAAAAGCCCGGAAGGCCCGGCGTGCTTGAAAGCAAAAAATATAATGATGTTTTAATCGATATCGGAGTCAAAAATTCGAGTCGGGTTCGGGCCGGGCCCCCTTTAAAAAAGTTCCGGGCCGGGCATCATAAATTCGAGTCTGGCTCGGGCCGAGCCCCCTTCAAAAAAGTTCCGGGCCGGGCCTCAAAAAACAGGCCTGCGCCCATCTCTAACAACAACCTTTTTTTACAGGCTTGTCGCGGAGTCTTCGAGCCTCCAAATGAGACTGGCAACAGCAATTCGGAGAGCAACACGGTAGATGTGGCATGCGGAGAGCGTAATACGGATGTGCTGCAGTGCATCAGTAATCACACGGATATGACGCCACCGCTGGATGTAGAGAAATGTAAGCCAATGTAAAGAGTATATATACAGAGCCATGATAACGATGCTTTCTCAGATTTGCCCTGCTGCGAGTACAGTCAGGAGGAGATATGCCGACGCACCTGCAAACATGTGTTGCAATCGGCCAAGTCACACAAGCAGCACACGGAGCGCAGTGACGTGATCTTTGCACGGCTCGAGGCGGGCTGTGGACAACCCTTGACCTTTGGCAATGCCTTCTGGCAATGCTTTCTAACGGTCACGGCAGGAGGACAAGCGCAGCGACGCCTTGAGCTGTCCTCACAGGCTGGCGCAGGTGGCAGCCAATCGGGTGAGCTGAACAACAAGTTGGGCATCGATGCCGCCAAGCGACAATGCTGCGAGAAGGCAAGCAGCCACAAGTGCCGTCGCCTCTGCGCTCAGATCTTTGGCAACGATTGGGCCAGCAGGGTGAGCTTTGAAACGGAATGCCTGGAGCAACCTGCCGAGGTGGAATTGAAGCGTTGCATCGAGAGCGTCGATGCACCCTGTGAGCTGGGCTGCAGTGGCCTCAGCTTCTGCAGCAACTTCAACAATCGCCCCACGCAGCTGTTTCGCAGTTGCTCTGCGGCACACGATGCCGCTGCTCGAGAGGATCTGGTGATGTTGCAACAGCGCGGCTTTGTGCGTGTGCTTGGCCAGGAGTTGTACATAAAGAACACGACTCGCTGTGCCCCCGACAAGTGGCAGGCGCTGGTGTGTGCCCTGCAGATTCAGCCCTGCACCCGTGTGGGACTCTACAACGGCATCTGTGCGGCAGATTGTACGGAACTGTTGGACGAGTGCCTCGACTGGACACGACAGCCACAGCGACCGCAGGCTATCTGTGAGCGATTGGAGCCGGCCACGCTGAGGGAGGATGAAGAGCCCACGCCGTGCATCTCATTGGGGGACTACCTGAAGAAGCCCGCCGAAGATGGCGACGCAACTGCCGAGTTGACTTCCCCCTGTGCACAGAAGCCTTGCAACGGCAGCGAGGTGTGTGTGCTGCAGCGCAATGGCAGCCGTGGATATGCCTGTATTCCTGGCTGCAGCCTGGGACAGGCCTCCTCACTCATTGTGCCCTTTGGCGCCTTCGTACGCGTTGGCAAGACGAGCATGAATCGAGGCTCGGGGCTGGCTGGGGGGCAACTGCTGAGTGCGGAGCATGTGGTTTGCCGCTGCGGACTGCGTGGCAACATCGAGCAGTGTCAGCCCCTGCCCAGCTACACCCACGCACACTGTGTGCTGCCAGGAGGGCGCAGCTTCCGCCACGGTTCCTCCTTTTATCTGGAGTGCAATCTCTGCAGTTGCTTTGCCGGCGAGATCACCTGCACCAAGCAACAGTGTCGTCTGCCAGGCTTTGTGGACGTTGGCTACACGAGTCTGCCATGCAACTGTGCGGCGCACTATGTGCCTGTGTGTGGCAGCAATGGGAATACCTTCCCCTCCGCTTGTGTGGCCAAGTGCCTGGGACTGCAGGAAGCCAACTATGTGTATGGTGCATGCAATGCACGCAATGCCTGTCAGGTGGGAGCTCATGATTGTCCAGCCGGCACGCAGTGCCTGGAGAGGCGCCAGATATGCTTGTCCAGCATGCAGCGACCATGTCATCAGTACATTTGCGGTGAGTAGGACAGATAGAGAGAGAGAGAGAGGCTAGAGCTAACTATATGATTCTCTCTTCCTCCTCTTCTTCTGCAGTCAATACTTCCTCATCCAGCTGCGGAACACAGCAAACAGAGCAACTGTGCGATACGCAGGGCAGGAGCCACCCGAATCCGTGCTCTCTGCTGCAGAACAACTCCCAGTTGGCCTACTGGGGCGCTTGTCGTCCACATCCGAATGAAGGCAGTGAATCGGGGCCAGTTTGTGGCATCAACGGAGTCACTTATCGCAGCAGCTTGGCAGCTTGGGCTGACTATGTGCATGTGGATTATGTTGGAAGATGTCGCGAGGTTGGTCTGCTGGCCAACGACATGGGACGTCGCTGCAGGACTGTGCAGTGTCCCAAGCCGACCTCGCAGCATTGTCGCCTCATTGTGCCTCCAGGTGCTTGTTGTCCAATTTGTGGTGGTGCCGCTTTTCGTGTCATCTATTCGCGCAAGCAGCTGGACAGATCCTTCTATGCGCTGCGTGATCAGCGCAGTTCCCTGTTGACGCTGCATGGTGTGCTGAAGGAAATCGATAGCTTGGTTCAGATCAGCGAGTGTCAGTTGAGTGGATTTCTTACCATGGAGGTGGGCATCTTTGTGGCCCTTGTGCCTCGTGGTCATCCAACTGCGCTGCAGCTCAAAGCCTGTGCGGCGGAAGCTGAGAAGATCTCCTCCCTGATTAGCTCACAATCCCCGCGAATCACAACGAATCTAGCGCTGTCCAGCCTGACAGTGTCTCACATGATAGAACCGACAGCAAGCGGTACTGCATCGGCTTCCACGCTTGGCATTGCTGCCATGTTCTGGATGGGGTTACTCGTGGTAGTGCCTCTTCATATATTTACTTAGGATTAAGGATTAACAATTTGTTTCATATTCAATCAAGTGAATTCTTGGTGCCAAATATTTAGTGGTCTAGCTAGGAAGCAACTCCCGAACGTGCCTTCACAGGTGGTGGGATTGACCCTCCGTATCATGTGATATTAGCGAAAGTACTTGTAGTTTTAAATACCCTATATAAGGCTTACATCAGTAAAGACAAGCAAGTTCTAATGTCAATTATAATCAACAATCTATAAGATGTAGTCTGGAATAACCTTAGCTCTCTGCATCTGTAGACCTAATTGGGATACTCTAAGTTAGCATTAAATTGACCACCAAAGCACTTCTCCGCATACTCTACAATTACAGCTAGTCTAATGTAATACTCAATAAAGTTATCTTGTTTTATAATCACTTGGATCTGGATAAACTGAACGGACCTATCCTTAGGTGGTTTTATTGTTTATTGAGTGCATCATAGTGCCAGAGTGTGTTGATTATCATTTAAAACTAAACCAAGTCCAATTCCTTAAGACGTCTCCATGGGCACAGGCTGCACGCGTTCGGTGACCTGCAAATCCTTCAGGGTTGTGTGCAACACAGCCGAGGTGCCCTTCTTGAATCTGTAGTCGAGCTTGCGCTCACCCTTCTTGTTGGCCAGCTCGTAGTTACGCAAATATTCGGTGCTGTCCTTGCGGATCACACAAAGATCGACATTGGAACCAGAGCCCAGATCGTTGAAGATGCCCGACGCAATGGCGTCACGCACCAACAACTTTCCCTCTTCCTCAGTCAGGTCTGGCTTCCAGCGGCTCTCAAAGACAGACATGGCAGCCAAACTGCCCGATCCCATAGTGGCATAAGGCAATTTGTCGGCGCTGCCGTGAGGATGGATGCAGTAGATGTGTGGTCCATACTTGTCGACCCCACCGAGCACAAGAGCAGCGCTAATGTGTCCCTGGTACCGGAACAACATTTGCTTCAGTATGTTGTTGGCACACACGACGGGCACCTGTCGCTCCGTATTGAGTCGGTGCAGCTCCAGCTGAGATGAGATCAAGTCCGTGGTCATCTCAGTGTCAGCAGCAGTACCAGCACCACAACAGCTGCAGGAAAAGAATTTCATTACCAATTTATGATTTAGGGAGTTAAGGGATCCACTCACTAAATGTTGTCGGCCAGGTAATGGATCTTGGCGCAGTTCTTGTCCGACACAATTGGACCCTCGGTCGCACGCGTGTCGGCGCCCAATATAACGCCATCCTTGTAGATGATACCTACAATGGTTGTACCAGTTTTTGTGGTTGTCGGTGGCTTGAAGCCGCCTTTCAGCAGAGCAGCATTGCTAAAATATTGCAAATTAATATAAAAAGCCGGTGACTGATATCGCAATATATTCTTACCGTCTGCAGTTATCAAAGTTAAAGCCTGGTGCAGGCACATCACGAGCGGAATCCAAATACATTTTCAATTAAAATAATTATTTCTTACTGAAATCCAAACGGAATGACTTTGCAAATGACAAGCAAGAATTGTTGATATTGTATTAATAATCGAAGCAGCAACTCATGAATTTTTGTTATCGATTAGGCGTGAAACCCAACTATCGGAGTAAAATGCAGCCCTGGAATGCAGTCACCGCGAAGAGAAATACTGCTACTTATGTCGTGAATTTTCACAATCTTATCTTATAAATAAAAACCTCTTGTTATGAAGAAAGTAAAAATTGCATTTAAAGAGAAATGATTAATATTGAATATTGAATATTTTCTTTAATAAATAAAATAATATAAAAATTAAATGAAAATATTAAAAAAATACTCATTAAATACTTTCAAATGTAAGAATAATCGATGACGATACGTATATCGACTTATCGGTATGTTCTTATGAACCAAAATCCCATACGGAACAGCTGCAACTTCCTTAGGGATTTGCGAGGAAAACAACAAGTGTGATAATAATCCCAATGGCTGCTGCAACTAAATTATATAAAAGAACCTGGGGTTCATTTTGGCAAATACAGCATTACCGAGGCAATGGTAAGTATGTCACAACATATTCCTCTCAGATTTCCATGCGGGTACTTTATGTAATGCCGGCGCTCTGCTGCTGCCGTTGGAGTCTTGTTAATGAATTAATTTCAAATTTCTTAATTTTATCTGCAGCAAGTTACAGTAGTACCAAACGCAACGAACTGTTCAATGAGGAACAACGACGCCAAAAAGCAGAAGTCGGGCGTGTTGAGAAAATCGAGGTGCGCTACTTGGGATTGCCCGAAGATGTGACGCTGGTGATGAACAGCCACATCTCCACACCGTACAATTGTGCACAGCACTTGAGCGAGGGCCACTGCAAGTCTTCAGCCCTGGCTCTGATCGATGGCAGTGTTCCATGGGATATGTACAGACCACTGCAGGAATCCTGCACACTGCAGTTGCTCAACTTCAATATATCCGAACCACATGTAGTCAACAAGTAAGTGAGATTACTTGAAACCAATTGACGTATATTATAAATTTCCCTTCGCAGAGCTTTCTGGCGCACCTGCAGCTTTATGCTGGGAGCTGCCCTGCAACGCATCTTCAAGGAGGAGGCCAAGCTACAGTTGCACAGCTTTCCGGGTCCAAATAGTAAGAACCTGATGCTCATTCTGGTTGAACGACAATACTGAATGCCTTCTGTTTTAGTTAAATCTGGCAGTTTCGTGCATGACATCGTGTTGGGCGCACAAAGCTGGGTGCCAAACAAAGCGGAGATGCGAGCAATCTCTGCAGAAATGGTGAAATTGGCTGCCCAGGACTTGCACATCGAACGTTTGGAAGTCAATCTTGACTTGGCCAAGGAAATGTTCAAGGATTCACATTACAAAAGCGAACAGTTGCCCAGCATAGCTCAACAGAATCAGAGCCGCGTGACACTATATCGTCTGGGTGATCACATTGATATTTCACGTGGTCCCATGGTGGGATCCACACGTTTCTTGGGCAAATGCACCATAGCAGCAGCACATAAACTATCGAACGAGGGTCCAGACAACGCCTTTTATCGTTTGCAGGGCGTGGCACTGCCAGTTGGCTTCTCGTTGAATCACTTTGCCTACGGCTTGCTGGAACAACGTGCCCAGAAATTGGTAAGGCTTCATCAATCCTTATCTATTATATATGTATACCTATTAATGTTTTATTCCCTATTACAGAATACCGCGCGACAGCCCAATGAGCCATTCGGAGAACAACAACAAATGCAATTATCTTAAACTTATATAAAGTATTTCCACGAATACAATGTTCTTTAATATTTAAAGACTCCATTATTATCTTTGTTACAACAGTAAGGTATGTGGTGTTTCATTTCCCGATATGTATATCATATAAATAGCAGGCGGGTGTCCCATAAACTTCCAAGGCATTAAAGCACTCAGTCCTTTTCAATTTTCAAACAACTCAATTTATTTGGACACATTTTTTGCAAATTTGAGCATGGCATTGATCGTTCATAAAAATAGTTGTACTTATGCTAAAACAGAAACAATAAAATCGTTATTTCTAGACATTAAAGACTATAGCTGAGATATGATCGGTCTATTAAAACTGTACAGTGATTAGTTATGCAAATTACAAGTTGCACAAGGAACTCTCTCTCGTTGAGCTTCCCAGTTTATAATATATTTTATACAGAGACGATTTCTACAAGAAATGTTATAGATTCATCTGCAGATGGCTTAAACAAGTTTTATCTTCTTATACCTCACTCTTATATGGACTTCATCTGATCTGATCGTTTTCCTTTTTGGCTGTGACTTTGGTCCTTGAGATTCCCTATAGACATTATAATCACCCAATTCTAAAAACTCTTAAATAGGCCCTGCAAGTCGTGCTCGTTCAGGGCAATTACCAGCATTATAACGCCGCCTAGGAGTATTCCCACCATCTGAATCACTATACTCTTTGGATCGCGAGCCAGTTCGGGCGTGTGGGCCACACTCATGGTGGGTATAAGATCGGCAAAGGCAATGTACAAGAAGGAGCCGGCTGTGGCTGCATAGATCCACTGCGTCATCCCGTCCCCGATGCCCACAAGCATCAGGCCAATGGACATGCCCACAAAGCTTAGCACTGAGCTAACAATGTTCATGTAGACGGCACGACGTATAGATACCCCGGTTTGGAGCAGCAGCGCAAAGTCGCCCAGTTCATGCGGCAACTCGTGGCACAAGACGGCGAAGGCAGTGGACATGCCGATGACCGGATCGCTGGCAAAGGCGGCTCCAATGGCCAAGCCATCGGTGAGGTTGTGCAGTCCATCGCCAATGATGACCATGAATGCGATGGGAGTGAGTGGACGTTCGGGCGTCTTCTTGTCCAGCTTTGTCTCATTCAGCATGACGTTCAATTCACGTGCTGGAGGCGCCTCTGGCGTCTTGTCTGCAAGACTGTGAGTGCTGTGTGTGTGTACATGTCCATGTCCATGTCCATGCCCATGACTATGACCATGGCCATGATTGTGTCCATGGCCAGCACTGTGCTGCTCGCCCTTCAGCAGTGGAATAATGTTCTCCAGCATGTACATGAAGAGTGCCGCCAGGAAGGCGCAGCCACATAATAGCGCTGCCTCATTGCTGTGTTTGTGCTCCTTCTCCTGCGGCTTCAGTGTCTCCATGGCCTCGTGACGTTCCTCCTTGAAGAGTGCATGTGGCAGCAAATGCATCAGCGCATCTCCAGCCAAGGTGCCCACGGCAATGGCCACAAGGAACTTCAAGATCTCTTGATAAGCTGCCGATTTCATGAGAGGCACAAGCAGTATGCCAAGCAGGCCACAAGCTATAAGGGAAGTTACCATTAGCAACTAGGTAGGATTAGAGCTGACCTTAAGAAGACTTACCTGATAGCACGAACATGCAGATGCTTGCATAGATCCAGGCTGAGAAGAGTAAGAAAGGTGTTTACTTTAAACTCTGTGCATAGTTTAAGCTCCGCACTCACCATTCCAAATCCTTTCCTTTAAATTCGAACTCTGGTGACTTGGCAGGGGTGCCGGCTCCATGCAGACCGCATTGTCAATCTGTGCTAGCAGTGCAGGACACAATTTCATGAACTCAGCAGGTGTAATCTTTACTGCGTTGATGAAGTCATTGTACTCCTCCTCCTGGTTGTGCTTCTCTGCCTTCACTATTTTCCTATACAGGGTACTCGTGTGCAGGTCATCGTGATTGATAATGAGCGAGAGCAACGACTTGGGCGAGAGACAGGCAGCTGCAGGCAACGGGGTTCCATCTATGGAAACTGTGTGGAGTTGGGATTAGTTCAGATCGTGGGAATATATCACTAATGCTATTTAAATTATAATTTCAGGAAGTTTACAATTGTTATTTTATAATTAAAATAAATTACGTGATAATTTCCATGATAGATCAGATATATGACAACAGAAATGTTTACAAAACTTGTTAAAACAACAATATTATTGTTTATCTTATAAACACTGTCTATATTTTAGTTCCTCAATCGTATCATTATATGATAAGTGTAACAAAAACCCTAAGTAATCTAAATAATTATGGCAGCTCACTGAAACCTAATTGGAATTCAAGATAATTAGGAAAAGTGAGCCACATCCCCAAGACCCAATTGGAGGCTGTACTTGAGTATAATTTATAATTATGGATGAAAGGAAAGGAAACACTACGCTACAACTGTCTTGATTTGGTATAGGGAAATTGCATCTAACGTTTATGTTTCCTTATGATAATCCCCGCCCCATAAATTGATAAGCTTTTGAGAAACGTGTTATGTCTCTGTAGTCGAGTCACTGCCAGGTAGCCTTGCACTTCGAGCAAATGACAATTGAGAGCTACTACTGAGTGTAAGCATTGCTCCCCTTCTGAAGGCAACCAGATACTTAATTGCTCTTTCAATGGAACCAGCTAAAATCCATGACAATACGAATTGAAATTGCGAATTCAAACTATAGTCCCATTCCCAGTCCGCGTCCGAGTCCGAGTTATAATTGCGGCATTAGTTTTCCTTTGTTCGTTTTGTGCGTTTTGCGCTTTCTGGGAAAATGTCACATAAGCTTGGGTAAACGTATCCATCGTATATGTATTTTCGCGTACCCACTGCAAAACAACAGCTAACGACTTCATTATACTTGTTGAGCTCTGCTATCACCAACAGAATCAGGAAGTGGGTGTAGTTTATGGGGCTCTTTCTCCCATCTACTATTTGCACAGAGTCGTTCGTGTCTATAAAAATGTCTTGGCATGCGGATTAGTGAATCGTCTTGTTTTGATGCACAGATATCTGATAAATACTATAGAGATATACAACCTAACAACAGAATGTTTTGTTTGCGCAGTGGGAATGTCATACAACGTGACAACGACCTATACAATAACCATAGGTCTTTTCTGGGGTCTTTTCTTAGTACTGCAGTTATTGAAATATTTATGGATCTCTCTTTTGATGCACAGATATCTGATAAATACTATAGAGATATAGTAGCTAACATGAGAATGTTTGTGCACTGGGATCGTCTGACAACAACACAACGACCTATCTAAATGCCTTAGGTCTCTTCTTAGGTCTGAAGTTATTAAAGTACCTATGGATCTAGGACTCTACCGAACTTACCATTGTTCTCTTTTGATGCACAGATATCTGATATATACTATAGAGATATACAACCTTATATGACAATGTCTTAACCTTAATGACAAGGTGGGTTTGTCTGACAACAACACAACGACCTATCCAAATGCCTTAGGTCTCTTCTTTGGTCTGCAGTTATTTAAATATATATGGATCTAGGACTCTACCGGACTTAAAACTGCTCTCTTTTGATGCACAGATATCTGATAAATACTATAGAGATATACAACCTAACAACAGAATGTTTTGTTTGCGCAGTGGGAATGTCATACAACGTGACAACGACCTATACAATAACCATAGGTCTTTTCTGGGCTATTTTCTTAGTACTGCAGTTATTCAAATATTTATGGATCTAGGACTCTACTATACTTACCACTACTCTCTTTTGATGCACCGATATCTGATAAATACTATAGAGATATAGTAGCTAACATGAGAATGTTTGTGCTCTGGGACCGTCTGACAACAACACAACGACCTATCTAAATGACTTAGATCTTTTCTTAGGTCTGAAGTTATTAAAGTACCTATGGATCTAAGACTCTACCGAACTTACCATTGTTCTCTTTTGATGCACAGATATCTGATATATACTATAGAGATATACAACCTTATATGACAATGTCTTAACCTTAATGACAAGGTGGGATAGTCTGACAACAACACAACGACCTATCCAAATGCCTTAGATCTTTCCATAGCTCTTCAGTTTTTAAAGTATATTTGGAACTATAACTCTGCCGACTTACCACTGCTCTCCCGCGGATGTCGGTGCTTGGGATCGTGCATTTCACGAAATTCCACTGTCTGATTCTCATCAAGTGTGTATCCCAGTAGATTCTTCTCCAGCTCCGCTCGTATAGATAATTGTAGGTCACTTAGTGCATCGACATCTGGTATTGCTTTCGTAATGTTTACAATTGTCTTGGATTGATTATATCCTGGGGGTCTGTGCTGCTCTATGGTATGCGTTGGATCGAATTCGATGTGACCCAAGCCTAGGCTGTACATTAAATGCTCTAGACCCTGAAGGGAGAAGAAAGAGATCAAGTTTGGTAAAGTTATTAGCAGTGGACCTTTTTATATTGATCGATCTTTAGGCATAAATGAATTCATAATATATAAGTATTATAATCAGTTTATAGAGCAATCACTATAACATCTATAAGTCAACAAAACTGGGTTCTACGAGTTAATTGCCATAGGTTTCTTTGGCCTCTCCTCAATGGGTTTAATAAATGTGGCAACTCGTTCCGAGCACTTTTGCTCTCAATTAACACCTAAATTAATTAACACCTGGCAATCCAGTTGGCACATTTGGTCGCGTGCTAATTTAAGGCTCAGATTTAGCTCGGTTGAAGTACGCGTATAGTACGCGTGGTTAAGACGGCGCTACCCCGCAAGTCACGTGTTAAACGTAGACGACGCCGTGCGAGAATCCCCCATAGATAATTACTTGATGATTACTTGATTTACTTGTCACCAGCGCACAAAGCAATTACATTTACATATGTATGTGACCCGCCTCCCTCCTACACTGCATATAAATGTTGACAATTGAATGGAATGGCAAGCACAGGGAGATGGGGAAAGGGGGCCTGACAGCCTCTGTCGTCCAGTTGTCTATTCAGCGGGGCGTGTGCCCTGTCTATCAATAGATGACAAACTGGCATTGCAGGAATTCCATGGTTAACAGAATCTGCGTTATATATGCATATATATATGTAACTATTCCAACTCCAACTAAATTTAATGGCAAATTTCAACGTACACGCGCGAGACCCATAAAAACCCAAGCTCGATCTGAACGGGGGAAGGTGGAAAGGAAAGAATGGCACGTTTTACTTTCATTCAAAAGATTTCGATTCTTTTTTGTAATTTTTCAAAAGGGGACACGCGTGGCTCTATCGATGGGGAATGGATCTGCCCAGGGGAAGTTAATATGCTGCAGGTGTAGCCATTTAAATATACGGACCGGCACGTATTGCGTAGTGTCGCCCGGCAATGTCTACGCATGAGTAATGCAAATTGGTCTAGTCCGCTGTTTGCATTGTCGTCGGCGGACAATCATGCACATATCGAGACACGCACACACACATACACATTCAGACACACAGACAGAGACGACATATGTGGTCAACGACAGTTGCCTCACTGTGCCAATTGAGTATGATGAAATGTGTCCCTGAAAACATAAAAGGTCCGATTCAAGTTTTGGCTCTGATCAACAATTGACTTGACTTTCCAAGCCAGATAAAAGCTGTAAGTAGCTCTAACTCTAACATAATATAATATATTGCAATATAAAATATTATAAATAATATATTATACACTATAGTATAACAATCAAAGTTAGTAGATCCGAATCAAGCTATGTCTACATTCCTCACAGAACGATCTATTAAACTAGAATGGCATCACAACATTATGATATGGAAAGGGATACTAAGAGAAGATCTTTAAGATAATTACGCCTTAATATCCCATTCCTTTGATATAATACATTATTGTATAACATTTAAAATAGGTTCGTCCTAATTAAGTTGAGGCTAACTTCGTTAAGTAACGATCGATTAAGCTACAATGGCATCACATCATGATAATATAGAAAGAGATACTAAGAGATAATTAAGAATTACAGTCTACAGAGAAACCTATCCCTTAATATACCATATCATAATTTTATAAATACATTATACATAGTTTCATCCCATACAGGTAACTCCTTACGACACTCGATTAAATAACATGTAAACATGTTCCTAATGGGCTTCCATACGGTCTTTTTGTAGCTTCTGTATTTGACAAGTTTCTCTTAAATAGAAAACTGTTTCTTATGTATTGAATAAAGATGAAATAGCTCAATTAAATAATTATAAAACCCTTTTTACAACACTCTAAGTAATAAGTATTTGTTAGTTCAGCGAGAAAGCGCTCGAAATATAAACACAGAAACTGGTGAGTCGAGAATTTACTATTTAGCTTATCTTATCTCGATAATCCCCAGAGCTATTGTGCGTTGCAATCTTTTTATCAAGCCTCGAAGAGGCTGGAGGGATCTCAGCGAGCACGTAGCAGATCCAGATCAGATCTCATCATCATTTGGGACTCCACCCCCAACCCCATTCGTTCACGACAGCAGTCTATGATTATCCCCATTCATATTTACAAACACACACAGAGAAACAACATGCAGATACAGATACTGTAGACAGATACAGATACAGTACATATACATGTATATGCGCTGGTGTGCGCTATCCACGAGATAAAAGTACGTCAAGATTTTGATTAAATTTATGAGTATATTAACGCTAAGGCGACTCCGGGACACTGCGGACAGCAGACAGACATACAGACGATGGGAAGGGAACAGACGTCGTCTGACAGACTGGGAAACAGTGCCAATAATAAAGTGTGTGGTGTGTGTGCTGTGCGTATCTCGGTGCCATCGTAAAGATTACCTAGTTGTACCGTAATGACTATGGGCAAAATATGTTTGTTTTGCTTGCCAGTTTGAAACTTCTAGTTTTATGATATTGGTAGATTGCTACAGTCTTCACTCTGTCTGCTGTGCTTCACTTTCACAATTAACGTTGTGCTAACACTTGCGAAACTCTCGCAGGGTTTTCTGTGCCAATGGACCGACTCGATCAACAGGTATAGGCACCACAACAAAAAGTTACTAATTATTTCAATCGATGTCAAAGTTGCGTGCAACGAAGCGTGCGACTACATTAGCTCCAAATTCGTGTAGAGGGAGGGAAGGGAGTTTAACTAAGCTAATACTAGTATATATTAAATTAAAGCAAGTACCTCGAAGCTGAGGGTGCTGCCACTGCCGTACTTCTGGAATATCTGCGTCACATATCGATTGTATTCCGTGGATGCGTAAGCAGAAGTCCAACAAACTGTACCGATCAGCAGGTAAATGGTTATTTCCTTGATCGCCATTGCGAGGCAGATTTTGCGAGGCAGTTCCCAGTAACTCTCTCTCTCTCTCTCTTTCTCGCAGTAAGAAATTAACGATAGTTCTTTCTTCACTGTTACAGTTCTACGATCATTTCACGACCTATACGACACGAATTATTGCTCTCGTTTACACGGACGTAAGCTGCGCGGCTGATTCAAGTCCCGTTCCAAACGACCGCGCTGACTACCTACTGATTTTGTACTGATCCCAGTCCACACTCGCCACTTACCCAAAAGTTTTAAGTTTTTGATAAGCTTTAAAAGCTTTCAGTGAGCTCTCTCTCCCTCTCTCTCTGATTACATAGATAACGGCGCTTACAGATATTGAGATAAGAGACAAGCTTTCTGCGTATCTTCTTGATTTACTTTTTATTTTGTAGAAAATAATGCGATTTACACAAGTATAAAATTAGTTGCTTATCGTATAAATATGTGTATATTTACCATATGTAACATATATTGAACGTACTTTACGGTAGCTAATATCTAAGAATCGTAATCCTCTCTATCTTCCTCTTTCTATCTCTTTCTATTGTGCTTATGTCTCTTGTGGTGAGGTTTGTTTTGCTGAGGAACTGATATTATTCAAAATATACACACTATTAGATTGTATTGTAAAGTGGAGACAATCCGAAGACGTGATTTTGGAATTGGGATTCGTATTTACATAAAGTAGCCCATTGTGCGCTCTCCTAGATTAGGAAGTGTGTTAGGCAGTATATTAACCCTATTGCTATCTATGTGATTCTAAATGAATGATTAGCTTAAGTGGTCCCTCGTATTTCGTACATCATCCCGAAAAGGCACTTTAGTTACTTGTTCAATCTTTAGTCGAACTTCTCCTGGTTTGGCATACAGATGAAGAACTTGGAGCACCACATGTTGATCGCCTGGGATGTATTTTCCAGCCACTCCACGGGCTTGTGTATCGTCAGATAGTAGATGGGAATGCCAGTGAGTATGATAATGGTGCCGACACCCACCTCTTTGGGGGATTCCCAGCACGACGCGATCACAAGGAATAGGCAAACAATCAGATAGATTATCGGCAATATCAGACTAACCCGAATGGGTCTCTCCGTCTTCGGTTGCTTGTAGCGTAGCCAGAGCAGACCAGCCACAGATATAAGTGTGAACAGGGCCTCCACATAGCTGACATAGTTGATAAGCACGTAGATGTTGTCTATGTACAGATACGACAAGGTGATCACACACTGTAAACAACGAGAGTGGGTTAATAATGTATGGGAGAGGAAGGTCCTTGCAGTTGCTTACCAGGAAGATCAACGATGGCACTGGCGTCAGACAGTTTATATTGATCAGGGATATGGCCGCAGGCAGATGACCATTGCGGGCTCCGACAAAGAACAAACGAGATGAGGCAAAGATGGCACCGTTCAGGGATCCAAAGGTGGAGCAGGCCACAGCCATGGGCATTATCCAGGCCAGGTAGCCAAGCATTTTGTCGCCAAAGGTGACAGCGACAGCCGACGAGGAAATGATCTCATCTGTCGACAGCACCGAAAAGTATGCTACATTCGTGATCATGTAGATGATTGTAACCACCGGCATGGAAATACAGATCGCCCTGGGTAGATTACGATACGGATCCTTCAGCTCCTCAGTGACAAAGTTCAAATAGTTCCAGCCCGAATAGGAGAACAGACCGCTATAGAAGGCCAAGGCAATATAGCCGGCTTCCCATTGACCTCCGCTAAACGGCTGCTGCCAATGCTCCGTGTGTCCATCTGCCAGGTAATATATACCAGCCCCGACAATAACCATGAGGGCAATACACTTAGTGCCCGTAAAGATGTCCGTCACGCGAGTCACCCACTTCACGTTGTAGCAATTGATGGCTGTCAGCAGACCTGAAGGTGTATACCACAAATTGATCATTAACAAAATAATAAAAATAGTATTTATCACAGTATATATCTACTCACATATCATTGCAGCAGCCAGCAGCTGAACGGCCTGGGGGGATCCATCGCAAGATCCGAAGGGCTTCAGCAGATAATGCGCGAATGTGAGAGCTGTTATGGCATTACCAGTGGGCACCAGCACAACCAGTGCCACCCAGAGGTAAAGAAATGCGGGCAGGGGGCCGAATGCGGTGCCAATATAGGCGTAATCCCCTCCTGACTTCGGTATCATCGTGCCTAGAAATTAAACCGATGCAGAGTATTATTTTAAAGAGTGTTAGACACGTAAGCCACCTCTCTTCATAGTTCTCTTAAAGTGAAACTCAGATAAAACTCTGATATTTCCGGTTCGCAGTCTTGCCATAAACTCGTTCTTTCTCTATCTCTTTCTTTCCCTCTCTTCAATTGGCTTATCATATTTGGTTTACGTTGAATTCCGATCAGAAAGTCTTATCTATGACGCTAGGGCGCGTTTGCTTACACTGCATATATAGCATAACCTTTTGCCGACTATCTTCTGTGCTCGCAGTGTTCGTCTCGGTAAAATTCCACAAAGGCCATTGAACTATTTACTATAATTACAATGGGTCTTAGAAGCTTTATAGTCTATTAGTTGTTGGGATTTATTAAACTTTGATTATGTAATTATTATATTATCTGAATCAATGCTTAAGGAAAACATATTTAAATATTTATCTACCACTTTTTATACCCTTCGACCATTGAAAATGGTCAAAAAAGGGTATACTAACTTTGTGCAAATGTATGTAACAGGCAGAAGGAGGCGTCGGAGACCCCATAAAGTATATATATTCTTGCTCAGGATCACAAGCCGAGTCGATTGAGCCATGTCTGTCTGTCTGTCCGTCTGTCCGGCTGTCCGTCTGTCTGTGTGAACGCACAGATCTCAGCTATTATAAAAGCTAGAGTTACCAAATTTGGCAGGGAGACTCCTGTGAACTATAAGCTGATCAAGTTTATTTAAAATGTTAGGTGCCACGCCCACCGCCCCCGCAAATCAATAATTTAATTTTTGAACTTAATTTGTAAGCGCTGTATTAAAGATACAACTTTCTGACTTAAACATATACTAAGCTCATTAAAATATCTACGTATTCTCGAAATTGCAATCCGATCGGACAATAAACACAGACGTTATTTAAGAAAGTATGTGCATAAAACCAAGTGCTTGTATCAGCTAACAAGGGAGGCGGGCGAGCTCAAAGCGCGAGTGCCATCTATCGGCAATAATTTAAAAGCATGCGCATTTGTATATGTGTAAGAATTTAACAAATTAAACTACACCGGAACATAGGTCGAAGGGTATCCCACTGTCGCGTGCAGCGGTTTATAAAACTTTGATTATGTATAGAAATTATTTTAATTAATTTATTATTTGACTCAATTCTTAAGGGAGCTATATTTGCATCTTTATCAACCAATTTCTTTTTATCGTATTTTAGAGATTATGAAAAATAATGTGTCTAAGGTATGGAACCTAATAGTTTTTGGGATTTTCTTTAATTTGATTATATAGTTATCATATTATTATTATACTATACACTATACATACATACATACATATATATGACTCAATGTTCAAGCAAAATATTTTTGAATGTTTCGCTATTAATTTTCAATTGCAATATCAAATCGTTTCTACCTTTTTTTCAATTATGAAAAATATTTATAGACCATTAAAAAAACTAGATGAAAACTACAGTGGGGCAAGCCCGAAATCAGCACTGAATTGACTTCAATAACTTATGTATGTGTTTACCATATTGTCCTATCGGATTGATTAAGGAAAGGTAGGTATTGTAATATGTAGTAATATAATTATATGTCGCAGATAAAAGTTTTATACTATACGTCGCTAACAAATCGAATTGAAGAATTTAATTATTTATTTGCGGAGATGGTGGGTGCGGAACGCAACATTTGAAATAAACATGATCCTGTCATAGTATACAGTAACCTTCGTGAATTTGGCATGAAGGTGAAGGAGGGTGTCTCTGGCTTTTAAATAAACTGAGATTTGCAATGGTCGAAGGGTATAATAAGATTTTTAACGGTTCTTAGGCACGGAATGATGTAGATGTTGATGTAGATAAGGGCATTTGAATGTTTCGCTTTCATTTATTATGCTAATATTTCAATGTTTACTTTAATATTTTTAGAAAAAGAATTCTTTAAGTACAGCAATCTGGTGTATGTTGCAGATGTAGTCGTTGATAAGAGCATTTCCAAGGAATAAATACTTTGCATTTCTTGTTTAAAAAAGATTAAGAAATAAACATAATGCGAAAGTGAAGAGAGAACAATTCTTTAAGCGAGAAGAGTTCTTAAAGCGATACTATATGTTACATACTATATATACAGTCAGTCAAGTAACTCTTTACACATATGTACATGCTAAAGTTATGTACATACGTGTAAAGTGTTTCTGGACATACTCATATGTATTTGTTTTACACGTATCGTAGTACTAATATACATAGATGCAAAACAACATGGGTACACCTACATACTTCTTGACCTCATTGGATTCTACAATTGCGCAGAGTAGGCATTATGACTTGGAGACCGTGGATGAAGGCCAATAAAAATATCGGAATTAAGCAAAACACGTCTTAAACTTTAGTTTAATCTTACGCACATATCACCTTGTAGAGAGAATATATGTAACTCACCTAGTTCTGCATAGCACAGGGCACCCACCATGCTGAGTATGCCGCACAGCACCCAGACGACCAGAGATTGTCCAATCGAGCCGGAGTTCTCGAGCACACCTCGCGGGCTGACGAAGATGCCAGAGCCGACAATGACGCCAACAATGATGGCAACGCCGTCGAGCAGACCGATTTGTTTCTTTAGCTTCACCCCCGATCCTTGGCTGGATGTCTCCCCCGAGGAGTTGCTGTGACCACGTGCCTTGAGATCATCGCCCGCCGACTCCAATGGCGGACCATCGAACATCTGGCGGGGAATGAGCGTGTCGCTGGCTTGAACTCGCGTCATTTTGTTGTTGTTGTTATCGGAATTGCTTTAATTGATTGGTGATGTATTGAATTGATGTATTATTGATGTAGGTGAGTAGAGGCGTGATTTGTGGAGTATTTTTGTCAACTTGTACTCAGTTGTTTTTATAGATCGTTAAAAAAATACTAAATTATATGGTGTGTATTTTTACTCTACAACATTTACGCGTATTTGCATTAGCTTTGTTTCTTATTCCGTTACATATATATTTATATATGTATATATTTGCATATATATTTATTACTTCCGTCCGCACTCGCCGCGCGCGCTCTCTGCCAGCGTGGATCTTGTTTTGTAAAGCTTCAAACACAATTTTGGCTTTGCCACATGCTTTTTATTTGACTCCCCTCTCTCTCTCACTCTCTTGGAACTTCCACTCTTTACCTTTGCGTGAGTGTGTGTGTGTAAATTATGTTTGCACGTGTGTGAGTGTGTGTGTGTGTTGTTTCATTTATACGAGTAATGAGACGGCACACGTGGTAACTCTTTGGCACTTAAAATGTTGTCTGGACAAGAGTTCGCAGCATCTTTTTGTGTCAACTTTCTAGTTGTTGTTGTTGTTTTTACTTTCGTCGGAAAAACAAACAAGGAAAATCTTCTTCAATTGCTTGTTCGAAATTCGCTCGCACTGCGAGTGGAACTGACTGCACGCCGGCTATGCGATCGACCACACTTTGCACTCTCCGAGTCCAAACTAAGTTCGAATAAATAAATGTACTCCCATTTATGCGACGCGGTGTCTCTGCCTCTGCCTCTGCTGCTGCTGCTGCTGCTTTTGCCTGTCTGAACGTTTAACTTTGGCTTTGCATTGTGTGACGACAGCGACGGCGACGGTGACAGCGGCAGCTGTTTTAGTTTGAATTGTCGCGCTCACTCTCTTTTCCTCATGCAGAGCGCCACGCACTCGCTCTCTTTGCTCTTCAGTTTTATGGCAAGCACCATAAAATCTTTTTAGTGGCTTGCATTGATTTACCTGCTGCTGTAGTTGTTGTTGCTGCCCTTAGTCGATTACCTGAGAGGGAGAGAGAGAGTCAGAACTGTTAGACCTATGTTAGTGTGCTTTCTCTCTTAACTCCGCGAAGTTCTCTAACACACACACATACATAGAATACATGTACGTGGCTCCCTTTGCATGATGCAAGAATCGTGTATGTTTTCAACAACAAACTCTCCCTCCCACCATTTGAACCAAATAGCGGCGAAAATACATATATGAATGTATGTATGTGTGTGTGTAAAGACATTCATCAACATAAAGCACGTGCGCGTTCTCCCTTCGCCATTTAGTGGGGTCTCTTTAAGAGACTGTTTTCCTATGCTCTCCCCGCGTGGAGCTGCAGCAACAATAACAACAAACAATACTCACACCCACACATCTGCATGCATGCATGTGTGTATGTGAGTGTGTGCTAGTCAGTGACCTGTCTAGCGGCTAATGTGGTTTCCGATAGATTTATTACATATTAATCGACACTTTATGTAATCGTCTGCACAACTAATATCATTATCATGGGGACAGGCCTAAGTGTGTCATTGATTTTGAGAGACACTGTAGACGATATTAGATGACACGTAATACGCATCAGATAAATTGCTCACTTAACAGTTCAGTGGGAAAGAAATCCCTGACTGAGAGTCCCATCAAATACAATAAATAATGAATTTACTATGAGTTTATAAGGTAAGCACAGCGCTTTGTATTCGATTCATTCATGCTTTCTTTTTGCTATCTGTTTATCAATTCTATTTTCACTTCGTTTATGAAGTGTCAATTGACTTAAACAACCTAACTGGATTTGCAAACCACTTTTAACTGGTCGCAGGGTTTGTGTAGTATTTTTATTTTTAGTGCTATTATTAAGAGGATTAAGTTTGAATTAAAGGATTTAGTTATTGTTATTGTTATGATAGGTTTTATTTAGAGGATTAAGTTAGAATTATGATTATTAAAGGTGTGTGTTATTTAGCGGCTTTAGTTAGAGTTATTATTTATTATTAGAGATATTCTTTTTAGGTTTAAGTTAGAATTAATATTATTTAAGGTGTTATGTAGAGGTTTTTTTGTAAAGTTATTATTATGAGGGATATTATTTAGAGGTTTTAGTGTTAGTTATTGTTATATAGGTTTTATTTAGAGGCTCAAGTAAGAATCACTGTTATTAGAGATATTATTTGGAGAGTTTAGTAATTTTATTTTATTATTAGAGGTACTATTTAGTGGTTTTAAGTAGATTTGTTATTATTAGAAATATTATTTATAGGTCTAAGTAAGAGTTATAATTTCCTTTAAGCCTTTTTATTATTCTTAAAGTATTCAAGTTATTTTCAAGTATTTCTGATTTCGTGAACAAAATTTTTCTATTTAATCAGCCTTGTAAAACTGTATTGCTGCCTTATCAATTTGAGCTGATTTTTGAGAGGAATTTGAAATAGTAAAAACTGTTTGAACTATCATGAATTGCTTGCGCAAGTGACTTGGGTGTATTTCCTATATTAATTTGTATATAGCGTTATCTGCCACATGACCACATGTGCATGTGTGTGTGTGTGTGTGAATTAATGTACATGCATACATATACAATACACGTTGAGAAATATAAGTTTATGTACTGTACTTAGTTGATCGCACATTAGCTGCGCCTTTGTGGAACACTTAAGCGGTTTATTATCAACTAAGCCACATTCATTTCGTAAATTATTCGCAAAATATAGCTAAATATATGTACATATGTACATACGTGTATGTATAGCACACATACATACAGATACACATGTAAATAATGTGGGGGCTGTGGAGATCGGATCATGGGGATCGCTAGGCGCGTGTAGGTGACATTTCAAACTGTGATAATTCAATTGTGCGGCGATCGTAATGCCAACAAACATTTACTGCTATGCGACACACACACACACACACACACGTACATGTATGTGTGTATGCATAGTATTATAAGTGAAGCTACTAAATTGTCGCTGAGTACCGAAATGTAGCGCCTGCCCGCTTTATAGTCGCCTGAGATTTTGATTGTCAACCATAAATGCCATAAGTGGCCCAATGTGGTCAGGCTGGTTCGGATTCGGTTTCGGGTTCGGTCGGGCTGGACAGCCTGCTCGCTCGTTCGTCGGGTAATCTAATTGTAAAAGTCGCCAAAGAGACGACGACACACGCACACTGATTTACTAGCACGCACACACACACACACATGCTGTATGATTGTATTGTTGTTCTCGTTGATTAACTATGTTTCTGTTGTTGTTGTCGCTTGTCGTGGTTTGTTTTGCTTTAGGTTCGCGCCCTACTCATCCCCAAAATATGATGGATCACTTCCATGTGCAATTTTCATTAATACATTTGTATGCGAGTGTGTGTGTGAATGTGTGTGTGCTTTAATTCCAGTAAACATTAAACTTTACAGTTCATGTGTTTAACAATCGACACAGGCATCAACTTCTTATTGGCCTAACTGCATTTCAAACTGGACACTTTTAACCATCCTCAACATGTGATTACAAACAGACTATAAATACGCAGGTTTAACTATGTTTTTATCTGGATCTCCTGCTAGTGAGTGGAACTCACTCTCTCTCTGTAGTTGGGGGAGGCCCGCACAGTTTGAAAACCCGAATGGAACTGAAAGTGTTTTCACTGTTTGCAATGCACCACACACAACGTGCTGCTGTGTATGCCTGTGTGTGTGTGCACTGCGAGAATAAAATATACGAAAAACCTTTAATAAAAATAAATAAAAATCGGTGTGCGGGTAGAGAGTGCTTAGTACGTGGTCAGAGGAATAGTGTAAACATATAATATGTATGCACACACACACACACACACACACACACACTTAGCAGCCCAATGTAATAGTTCTTGTAAGTGAGCAGAGCATGTCGGCCTTTATAGCTTGACTCTCTTCATTGCCATTGCACGCATGCCCAAAATCAAAAGAGAGAAAGAGAGTGCAAGAGACTGCAGCTTGCACATTATGCTATCTATATATTATAGTATCTCTTATGGTTTAGTGTACACTAACAAACAAAGTGTAAACAATTGTGTAGATTGCAAAGAGTTACAAAGCCGCAAGCAAACAATCCTTGCCAACTTTACCTTCATCAAAATGACTTGCATAGTTCTCAATGTGTGTACATATATATCATTATGTACTATATTATTATTATACAGTTCTAGTTATTATTACATGCAGCTCAATACACATTGTGATTTTGTCAAGTTCTAATCGCCTAGAGGGGGAACCTTGAATATCTTCGCTGTGGTGTCCTCTGAGACGCTCAACAATAGACTCTCTTGCGGCTTATACGCAAATTCGTAGACGTGGTAATGGTGTCCAGTCAGAGTAAACTTTATCGATCCTGTGCGGGCGTCGAAGGCATTCAGATTGCCCTGTGCTGTGGCCGCCAGCAAGGTGTGCTCGTTGAGCCACTTGAGACTGCACGGAATGGAAGGAGAAGCATCTTAGAATACGTAGTCGTATGAGGTAGTTCTACTTGTACTCACCGCAATATGCCATCATTGGGCACTGGACTCTCACAGACTGTGCGCAGGGAATACTTTGTGTAATCCCAAATGGATATTTGTCCCTCCAGAGAGCCACAGGCCAGCAGCTTCAGCTCGGACGAGGATGGAGCGAAGGCAATGCACTCGATGCCGTGCTCCGACTGCACCACATTGACTGGACCATTGTTGGTGCTGAAGAGCATCTTGCCTAGGCGAAGAAAGAGAAGAAACTTCAATCAAGGCATGAATAATAAATTTGTTAGGCCACCTACCTCCGCTTTCGGCGCACACATAGAAGGGGGAGTCCCGTTCACAGGCGACCACAGCGTGTGAGATCTCCCCGAAGCCCAGTGGATGCTGTTGGTTCACCTCCATGAGCACTTGGCAGGACTTGAGGTCCCACAGCTTCACCACGCCGCTAGTGTACACCGTCAGCAGTTTCTTGCCATCGCCGCTGAGTTCTCCGGCCTCGCAGCGTGAGGATTGACCGGGTAATATCTTACAATCTCCGCTGGGTATGCGCCACACGTAGACTTCCCCGCTGTCGGCTCCGGCCAGCAGCACATTGGCGCCGCGATGCCAGAACAGCCATGCCATGTCGGACATGGAGTACTCCCAGATCTTGCTCAGTATGGGACGCTCGTCGTGCTGCTCGCTCACCTTGTAGACGAAGAGCTCGCCGGATATGTCGCCAGTGACCAGGTAGCTGCCATCGTAGCTGAAATGCGTCTCGGTGACGGTGTCCTTGTGTTCGCTGATCTCATAGAGCACCTCGCCTGTTCGTATGTCCCACACATAGGCGTGATCATCTTCGCTGCCCGTGGCGGCCCACTCGAACTTCGGATGCAGACTGCAGCCGAAGACGGGCGATGTGTGCTTGCTGAATGTGCACACGGCATCATCTCTGATGGCTTCAATGCGTTCACGATCTCTCAGCTCCTCTTCGTTGTCCTCCTCCTCGTTGTCGTCGTCGTCGTTGGCGCCGTTCAATCCCAAGCGGGCCTCCAGCTGAGCCAGTGTTATCTCCTCCATTTCCAACTCGTCGTCGTTGTCATCGTCCATTGGCGGCTCACCGTCCAATTCTATTTCCTCAATAACTTCATCGTCGTCGTCGTTCTCAAAGTCCGGACGACGCGGAGGTGTATTTTCGCGCATTATGTGTGTATATAGAATTAATTCCGCTCACAAACAAATGACGCACCCTGGCCAAACATACGTCGGCAATGACAATGTGCACGTGTTGGTCGCGCGCACAGCTGACTGCTGAAATGGTGCTGCCAACTTGCTTGAAATGTTAAAAACTGCATTAAATTGCGCACAAAAGTATGCACTGCGTATGGTTGCGAATAACAGCTAAAGTTAACAACTAAACAGAATTCTGTTAAGCCAGGGTCCTTAACAGTAAAATGTTAAATGTTTACAGAGTAATGTTAAAATGTTTTTTTGACCGCCCACACGCCCCCCGGCGACCTGGGGGTCCTTGTAAAACGGCTTTTGCTTAAAAAAGTGGGGGAAATTGAAATAAATCCACCAAAACATTTTCGGCTTCTCCAGGGCGAGCTGTGCACTCCACGCACTTGGCAAGCAGTGCTCTGTTAAATGACAAATTCATGAACAGATTGGGAAAAACCGCAAGTCGCTATCTCATCTCGTTTTGGCGCAAATTCAAATTGAAAAACGAAAAAAACTGCCGTTATTCCAAATGAAAAACTGCTTGTTTTTCGCTAACAGAATGCTGTTAAGTATGCAGTGCACTGCTTGAATCTGCTTGCAGTTCATTAAGTCCCAAGACACAATCCCATAGCATGTGCATGATCCATTTTAGCAAAGACACCCGACAGTAGCCTCCCCCTGTTTTCGTTTTGGTTGCAAATTGACTTCACTTTGGAGGGTCCCAGCTCCGAAAATACCGCATAACAGTAAAACAATAAAACATGTTGACATTTTGAATTAAAATCCCCCTTCTTTCGCCTACCCGCCCAACCAGTATCAGTCGAGCGTGCCCTACTCTCTGATATGCCCACTTGTTACAGTCCGAGCACACCAGATGTGAAAATAAGCTCGTGTGTCAACATCTATTCCCACTGTAAATATGTGATGAGCACTGAACCACTGCAAGACTCTCTCACTTTGCTCTGGAGCCTTATCTGCCTGCCTGCTCTCTCTTCCGCCCTCTCACTCCTAGTGTGAATTAGAGAATTAAATAAGCCTGCCGCTGGAACATCGCGGTATACCCATGTGTAATTCCTACACGATGAGCACTTAACCCAATCGGACGCCTATAAATACCTCAGTGTCATCCTGGACACTTACAATTATCACTCAACAATACAAAAGCTATCATGGCTCCATCTGGAAATGCAGTATCGAAGTATGTGGCACACCTAAACTAAATAGAGTCACAAATCTTGCGAAGAAGGTCTGCTGCGGATTGGTATATACGCAGCAAAGGCAAGGCCATCCAAGTGTACGATATAAAATAAGAGTTCTCCATACAAAACCTCAATTTTAAGGTGCCTAAAATTGGAGATGGAAGCAAATAAATAGCGAAGCAGGTCAAAAAAGGCTATACTAACTTTGTGCAAATGTATGTAACAGGCAGAGAAGAGTCCCAAAAAAGTATATGTATTCTTTATCAGGATCTCTAGCAGAGTCGATTGAATCATGTCTGTCTGTCTGTATAGATGTCTCGATGTACACATGGATCTCAGCTATTATTAATGCTAGAAACACATAAATAGTTTAATTGACAAATAAAACTCTCTGACTTTGACCTATTTAAGCTGACTATATCTTCCAAAACGTCGCGTTTTCAATCCGATATTTTATGTTTTATTTATTTAATGTTTTTTAGTCTCATTTCTAATGCTTGCAGTCTCTCCTGCAGCTCCTCGGCTGATGGCAAATCTCCCCAATCACACTTGCTCGAGCACTTCTGAGCACTCGCATGGATTTTATCAATTTTCTCATTCAACACAGCCAAATCCTCCTTCAATCTGTCAATAGTTTGCAACAGGGCTTGATTGTTATTCTCTTCTGGAATGCTGTCGAGACTCTTCTCCATGGCCTGCAATTTATTAAGGATATTGGAAATGTCTTTCGAATTAGCATTTGCCTCGATTATGTTCTGTTCGAGCTGATCAATGCGCACCTTAATATCGTTTTGCCTCTTTGATTCTTTGGCATCGCTTGACTTGAGAAGTTGTTCTTTCTCCTTTAATTGTTTGTTCATTTCTTCTCTAAACTCTGCAATCTTTGACTTTTGTTCCTCTGATTTTTTGTGCAGTTTTTTCAGTATTTTTAAATGCTCCGTAACTCGTAGCTCAAGTTTCAGAATATTTGTTTCATGTTTACCAAAATCAATTCCGTCAATTGGGGCATGACATGCTGTATTTAATTCCTTCAAACAATTGTTGAGCTCAACATTACTTTGATAGTTTTCAATAACATGGATGTTTCGGGTAAGCCCAGAATTCTTTGGCTCTTCTTGAAGGCGGTTTAGTTCTTCTCTGATTGCGTATATCTTTCGATAGTCCTCATTGGCGATAGATGAACTGAGTTTCTTATAATATTCGATTATGTCGATTGCATTATTGTTCATTTTCTTCATCTTTCGTTCAATATACGCAAGCCTGTCTGTTAAACTCAGATGGGAGATGTCTTCGTGATCGTTCTCATTATCCAAGTCGGAGACGATCACTCTTTGCTCGGGGTTTTTATTGATCTCCAGCATACGAGTCATCGCACTTGAAATTACTTTATTCCTATCGTGAAGGCGCTTTTCGAGGTCGTTAACTCTAGTCTCTAGAACTGCACAGCGTGGACAAGGAAGTCGTTTAGCGTTTACTTGGGAATTGTAAACCTTTTCTGCCTTTATCAATCGTTCAAGTTGGACTGCAAAGTTCTGCTGTAGGCGAATGTAAGACTGATGCAATTCGTCATAGCTCGAGCTGGTTGCAGACTGATCGAACTGAAGTAGAGCAGTTATACGATCCCTGACACCCTGCACTTGTTCGTCCCAGTTCTTGCAGCACATGTCGTACGTTTGTTTGCCTTCCACGGGTTTATGCTGGAGGTACTGCAACCTGTTTGTCAAATTCTGCAGATCTAACTTTGTGTTGCCTGTGGCAGCGTGCCTCATCGGCAGATCGAGTCCCCTCAGTTTCAATATCAAGTCAATGTTATCGTTGATCATTTCGATTTTGTTCCATATATCCGCATAGGGATGACAGCTTTCGCCATGGATTTTCTGGCTCAACTGATCAAGTATTCCTTCCACCTTGGAGGTCAATGTGTCTACACCTTTTACGCCTGTTACTTGATCGCCTATCCAGATGGCGATCTGTTGCCGCTCGTCGCATTGGGCCGGGCCACTTGGAATGACGCTTGTAGTTGGGGGCACAGTGGTCCTAGTTGGCAAAGATATGGTGCCATTGCAGGTGACGTTCTGGGGCATCTTGTGCACGTCCCAAAGTTTGATTTTGATGAATCCGTCGTTATCATCGCTCGGAATGAACATGTTTTCGTTTAAAAAGAACTTTTCCACAGCAAGTTGCCACATTCGCGCTGTCTTCCAGAACTTCGCCTTTGCCGCTGACGTCATATTCCGCGGTATGCAACCCGCGCGTTTGAATCGAGTTTGTATGATATTTTCTTTATTTCTGACATGCACGTCGCCAACTTCCTCGGGTATCTCTTCGGTATCATCGTAGTCTATTGCAGCATCCTCAAGCAGAAAACAAATCATAATTGACTTGATACACATCTCATACTTTTCAAATCCCGTATCGCTCGATCTAGCCTTGATCGTCTGCTTATGATGAATAACCCGTTGCTGGATGACAACTCTGGCCAGAGCCAGCACCAATATCAGATTGATACGCGTTGCTGTGGCCTGTAGGTATAGTATATATATTCCATATTAGGTTTGGTTTTGAGTTTTATGATTGTTCTTTTACCATATCTTCCTTATAACTCCTGCTCTGGCATACGAATGATTCCAACTGGTCTCCATATCGTTTGTTTTCAGACTTAAATATTCCCATAAAGGCAATCGATTATAGCCGCACATAAAAATCAAACATACCCAGCAATAAGTGCGAATAATGGCAATAAATATATAACGGGTGTATTGAAAGGCTTTGACTAGGAAATACCCTGTACTTGGAAATTGTTTTTCAAGCTGAAAGTTTGGGAAAACTAAATTGTGTTGCACGAAATTCTTTTTTGTCTTCAATTGTTCAATAGCTTTATATCCTTTTTAAATTATCTGTTTTTAATGCGCGTCGTCCAATTTTACAAGTTCTCTTATTAATGTATTTCGATCTTCGATAACGATTACCTCAACTATTGTTCTAATTACACAATGATTCCAAAATATAAGAACAACTATCGGAACTTCTTAACTTACCTTCAAACATCGATTAATCGTGAACTGCCATAAAGCTTATTCGAATATAATATATGTAAATACAATAATATAAATATAATGCTACAATTGCTAACTGAAATAATTGATTGGTTTACAAAATAATAAATAGAATATATCATTCATTTCTCGGTTACATACATAGTTTCTATATAAAGAAGTGGTATAGAAAATAATGATAATTTACTAATACGTATTCTAAAATCAATGCAAAATAATAACAAACAGTCGCTATCGTTATGATAATAATATAACATATAGTAACATAATATAATAATAAGAATACAATATATAATATTAATAACAACAACTTCATACTATACATTAATAATACAATATAATCACAGAAATTGTCATGCTGATAATTTGAATATAAGAAAAAGAATACTGTAGACATACAATATCAGTAAGCAGGTCTATTGATGTAGGTCCATTCCCTCCGTTTAATCTTTTAATGAATGAAAGACTCCCTGCTCCCTCCCTCCCTTCTCCCTCCCTCTCTGCCCCTACCCTGGACTGCCTTCCCTAGCAAGAAGAGGTAGTAAAGCGAGCCGAGTCACGCTGCGGGTCCCTCTTGCCCGCGACTGATTCGACACGCATACCATGAGTGTGCCATGTGTATGTGTCTGTCTGTGTGTGTGTGTGCTGGTCCCGAAGATAATGTAAACACAAATCTCGGCACAGGAATTCGACTCGACCCAGAAAGAGCGCTGCTGGACCCGAGAACAATTAGACGCGTCGCGACGTGCGACGCGACGTAAACAAAAAAAAGGGAAACGTGATAAACAAACGCATGAGTCAAAGGTCGCATGATAAGAGCACTATATACACAATGTAGGTATACGATCGAGTTGGTAAATATATTCCCTAACAAACACACAGTATACACACACACACACACACACGCGGACACAGTCAAGCCGCGGACGACGCGACGGCGACGTCATTCCAAACGCAGCATGAACTTGTCGGTGCAGTTTACTTCGCGACTGTGTGTGTGTGTGTGTGTGTCTGTGAGTGTGTGTGTCTGTGAGTGTGTGTGTTATATATTACACACTCTTACATTGGTGCAGCGTGATAACGATGCTCATATCTCGCACATACACATGCATATGTACAATGTCTGTGTATATGCTGCTTATCTGTTTTTGGTTTTCGGCGGCTCAGCGACCTCTATAAAATTGTGGGTACTTCGCGGAGGGCAGTCAGTTCTCAGTGAAAGCCGTCGACGTCACGATGCCTCAGTGGCATGAAAAGATCTTGGAAAACTTACAAACTTGCAACTGCATGACGGGCAACTCTGCAAGTTCACCAAGTGCGCTGGGAACTGGAATGGACAAGGATAAGGAGGTCCTGCCTGAACCGCCTCCAGGCAGTGTACCTGACAGAGGATGCAGCTTTAAGGCGCTCAAAGCGTAACTCTTAAGGATTTTGGTTGGTGCATAGCTTTAACCTAGTTGGCCCCTGATCAGGCTGGATATCTACACAGATGACGAGGGGAATAGACCAACAGACCGGGCATGAGAAAAGTGCAATCGACTTGGAGGACGATACAGATCATCGATCGATCTTTTACCGATCTATCTGTTAACCCCCGAACTTCCCCCTTTTTTATGTGCATTTGTTCTAAGAACAGAAACTCTTTTTTGTTGATAGATTTGTAGACCTTATCAAATAAGACTGTTAACTACATTAATAAGATAACGACAAAACACCGAATGTCTTCCATAGATTTTAATTGAAATCATTTCTTATGTTGTATTTGTTTTTTCGTGTAAATATAAACATAATCGTCATAAGAAAGATGAAATTTATGTGTTCTTTTCTTTTCTCTGAAGTGTTTGATGTATATGAATGATATATGATATAAATATGTACCATATATATATATATGAATGTACCAAGGTGAGCTATTCCATTGGGAACTTCAACTAAGATATTCAACTAGGAACAGTCGATATTGATAGCTGTGCAATAGAAGAGAACAGAATAGAAGAATACTTCAGAGAGTTTACTTTATTCTCTCTACATACTTTGCAATTTAAATCTTTCTGTTCTTTATAGCTGAAATCAATATACAAAAAATATAATTGAAACAAATAGAATTCTCTTTTTTTATATTATTTTATTTATCTTTTCAACCCCATCACAATTAAAATCTTTTGAATTTGAGCAAAAGAAGCAATTGAGATAATTGTTTATATTGTTCTGTCCCCGACTTTCACATTTTAAACTGTTGTTTATAATGCCAAGTCGCGCCCTGTCCTGATCCTGAGTACAATTAACCCGGCTGAGCTCAAAGTCGAAGTGCCCAAACTTTGATTTTGAAGACCGCAGGTCCTCACACCCATCCCAAGTGAATTCTTGATACTTGATGAGAACAAGTAGAAGAAGATGAAGATCCAACCCAATTGTTGCCCGGCTATTGATTCGTTCACGCCTGAGCCCAGCGATCGTGGAAGTTCCATTCGATGGCGTAGGGTTCAGTTGACTTGGGTTGCAGGGAGGTCCAGAAGAAGGTGCCGGCATTGGTGCGTGCAAAGTGTACGGGGACATAGTAGTCCTCCTGATCCATGGTCTGCAGCTCGCCAGATCCATTCTCATTGTACACAATGATCGCATCCTCCTTGGCGCTCTGGCGCATCTCCTCGATGAGGCGATTCTCGAGATGTTCGTTGGCCATGTTATCCATGTCGTTGTTGAGCCAGTCGAACTCGGCTTCCTTCTCCTCCGAGGCGATGTAGGAGCTGCGCTTTGGCTGCTTTGCCTTGAGCTTGAAGACGTGACCCAGCAGCGGCTTCAGCATGTTGGTGAGACGACGAGTCGGAGACACCTTCGATTTGTACGTGGGCATCGCTAGCTTCTTCTTGCTGCTGTAGATGAACTGCTTGTTGATGGTCGACATCTCTGTAGAGTTTCTTTCGAATTTTAAAAATATATTTTCTTGAGTTTTGCTTGTGCGTTCAGTGCGACGGTCGAACTGAGTGTGATGCTCTCTCTCGAGCTGTTGCCCTATTTATACTCTCACCCTCGGCTCCTTGCCGGAGAGCGAAGATCTCTCGGAGAGATGCTGCTGTCAGTGTCTCGGCCAATCACAGTTGCCCAAATAAGGGCAGGTGGTTGCTTTTGGAATTTCTCACGTTTGAGAAAACTCCCCTGCACAAAGGGAACAGGTAACTTGAAGGTGTCCTGCCAACTTGCCCAGCATCAAATATCGTGTGAAGCGTGGGAAACTCATGCCAGTCCCTCCTTTGGGATAATTATCCTGCCAGCTCCTTAGACGTGGGAAAATATAATTTCGCATTTTCCTGAGCCATTTTCATTGTTCAAAATAAAAATAGAAATTCAATTCACAAATCGAACGTTGGAGTTTGTTTACTTTCACTTTAAATACGTGCTTGGAATAATACTTTCTTGATCTGCTTTGAAGATATTTAAATTTTGGCAAGGAGCAAATCTTTAAGACACAGTCTTGAAGTATTATATTATATCTTATACATATTACATCTTAAGAAATATAAAGGGTATGTGAGTCCAGTAAGACCAATGGAACTTCTTCTAGTTTATGTGTGGAATCAACTGTATATTTATATTTTAAACCATATATATATTCATAATATATACCATACATATGTTAATACTAAGTACAGTCTACAAAATAACCTAAGTAGATATAAAAGATCTTGTGCTTCAACCCAATTCACTGCATACTCATAGCACCATACAATTTAAGCATATATTCTTTTAGATATTCTGCTTCAACCTCACCCTCTACATACTTATAACTACAGTACTGTCTTTTAATTGGTTCTGGTAAAAATGCACGCTCGATCTGTCGATTTTTTCAGTATTTTGATGCATGACTTGTAATTTAAGCTGTGCATCAAAATAATATTCAGCAAGAGGGACGAATACGCCGTACAAACACATTAAAATGCAAGCCGACCCTTTGAAGATTATTTAGGGTTGCGTTGCTCATTGTCTTGTTTACCTGTCCGTGTGTGGACCTGTGGACCCTACCTGTTTCAATGCAATATGAGATTTATTTTCGAGCCGTACAAAAAACGGGCTAAAGAAAACAAACCCAGAGAAGCCCTAAGGTAACAGGTTTTCTTGTGAGACAACAACAGGTTTTCGTTTCTCGACTCTGATCTCGTTGCAGGAACAGGTAGCCCAGAAGGGGTCGCTTCTATTTGTTATTCTCCAATGGAATGTTCAAGTATTGGAGGTTTTTGAAAATACAGCCTTACACAGACACAGACACACATATACATATATATATAAATATATGTGCACACTATTTAGAATTCAACACTTGGGGAGCCTTTCCTTGTTATAGAAACTTGAATAATTTAAATCAAAAACACGTGTCAATAACCTCGCCAAATAATCAAAATAGAAAACACACCAATATTTGTACTCCAAATTTGTATATATTTAAGAGTACAGTTAATTATAATACTTATATAACTATGGAAGACATTGATTAAAGCTGGTGATATTGCAGGAGTAAAATAAAGCTAGATGAGGGTTTAGAGACCGAGCCAGGGGTCTGTGGTAAAGCTTTAAATTGTGAGGTTTCTTCTCTTCTTCTTCATCCCTTGTGACTTCTATATTGCAGCGTTCCCATTCATATATATGGCACCCCGTTTTGTAGGGTATCTTGCTGTCCAGTCAATCCTTCTGTTTGATGTATAGTACCGTTTTACATGCCGCTTTCAGGGCATTTCGTATAGTTTTGAGGTGACAATTGAAAGTCCTTCTGACGACATTCTGCTGAGCTGAGCTCGCAGTGTTAAAGAGCGGTTCGTAAGGCATCTTGTGGGTTAGAACTGAACCATTCTACGTTTGAATACGATGTGATCTCTCCCAGACAAAATCAGTGCGTATTTATACGTCACTCTCTGCCATCATCCCCAAGTCTCAGCCAATCACGACGCGCCGTCAGGCAGGTGTTTCTTTAACTTGCAAGTCACGCACAACGCTACCTGAAGGAAGGTAGCTCTACTTGGGACTCTTGGTACTTGTCGGGCAAACAAACCTTCGGCTACATCGTGGGAGACTATAATTTCAGTCGAATTTCTATTGTTTTTCTAATTGCCTCGCCGAACACACAAATTTTCATATTCCTCTTCGTCGAGGAGGGATTTCGTGGATAGGTTTGTTTTACGGAATTTGCGCCTTGATTAGTCTCTTCATGGTTAATGGATTGACAGCGAGGCATGAAGCCCTGAACCCTCGTTAAACACATGTTGCCAGAAAAGTGAGAGAAGAGAGAGATCTAAGTGGGTGTATTTCGTCTGGAGATGTGATTGATGGCGCCGTCGAAGCAGGTCCTAATCTATTTCTTTCGCTATACGTCAGCAAATTAATCTTTAACTAGTAACGGACAGTCGGATAAGGAGAGGTGGCTCAAAGACAGGTATTTCGAAAGAATCAAGTAATCTTCAACATGTAAATTGGGGTTAGACATTCTTAATTTGAATTGAAGTTTACTTAGAAAGATCTTTAAAGGGAACTTTAGGTTTTTGCCTATGAGAAGCCTTTGCTTATGAGAAGGAGAGTATTATGATGAGAGGCGGTATTGAATGCGAGCCTAGAGGTGATTGGAAGCTGGTGACTTGGGTGAACTACTTGTGAAGAATCGAGTATGCAAATCCAGCCTCGAAAAGGGACTTAGAAAAAGGATGTTTGGCTTGACAGACGGCACTGAAAATGGGTCAAAGAGAAAGTGAGTATAGAAAACAGCTAACTGAAAGGCAGCTATGGAAGCGGGTACCAAAGGCTGATGAAGTCAAAAAAAAACCATTAGAAAGGGGTGATATAAAGACTACGAGGAGAATACTGAAGAGAGGGAGACACCATTTTTAGGAACTCCTAGCGAAAGATGACATGGAAGAAACAAATGACGAGAATACAATGGAGCTTGTGGGTTGATAAACTCATGGCAATAGAGAGTCGGTCCGACTACGATAATATAATTAAGTATAGCGGAAACCATTGAAACACTGTTATTAATAAGCGACTATGCCAAGTTTCAGTTTTAAACATTCAGCTCCATGTTAAAAACTGAAACTTGGCATTATTAATAACAGTGTCTATGTCTATGAAGAGACAGTGCAGAGGCGAATATTAGCCTTGCAGACGGTGGACACAGGATCGAGCGATAAACACCTTAGCATAAGAGACAACATTAAGAGAGAATTTCTGATAAAAAGTAACCACAGGACGACTACATCAGTCCTGCCACAGGAGCAATGAAGTGAGAAAAATGTGGTTTTTTTTAAGGCCACTGCTGATTTCAAAATATTGTGAAATCAATAATTAATTTTGTGTGGCATACTTTTGAGATCCTGTAGAAAACCCTTAAGGACATATAGAGAATAACACCAGTATCTCCGTAAAGTATGTAACACGTATTGAGCAGTACGGCATTGCAAAGTACATAAGCACCTAGTTGTCCTATATATTGATAGTTTAGTAGCCCCTGCAGAGGCAGGATAGATCTAAGCCATGGTAACTTGCATAGGTCAATTGTAGTATAGGCTGCGGAGGCTGACTGGGTCATCTTTCTATTTGGCCAATTGGGAGATATTGCGCAATGTTGTAAAGAATATTGTAGTAGCTATTCGTGAATGTAAATCATTATTATCATGCTGAAAATGAACAATTATACAAGCAATGAAGAAAACTCAAGAAATTTCTAGTTCTAGTTATTTATTTTCTTAAAACTAAATTCTTATGCTAAATTTTACATGGAAGACAATGATTCTTAGCCTAACCCTAACCTAACAAACAAACATGGAAGACAATGATTTTCTAAGAGCTAAATGGTGAATGCTAATATCAAATTAAACTAAAGAAGAATCACAAACATGTAGAAATGTATCATATGATCATGAAGATCTACCCTAATATCACCCTGAGATTACGGTCCGCCAAGTGAGAACTTGGTATTAAAGCTGACATCGTTGTTGAGGTGGGGGGGAGTTCCCTGGCTAGTGATGGATGGTAAGGTGATTTATGCCTGAACCCATCGATCGTATTTCTCGCGCAGGACGAACTCTTGCTGCTTGATCAGGGCTGCATCGGCCGAGGTCCAGAAGAAGGTGCCGCTTGTGGTGCGTGCAAAGTGCACCGGGATGAAGGTCTGATCGGGAGTGACGGGGACAATGTGATGCTGTTCCCCCTGCTGGACGACCATGGCCACGTTGGCGGGGCACTGGCGCAGATCGTTGTAGAGGCGCTGCTCCAGTTGTTCGTTGGCATCGTTGTCACAGCTGGCCACTTTGGAATCTTTGCGCATGTCCTCCAGCGATGAGTTGATCTCGTTCTGTGATTGCACCTCAGCCAGAGTTTTGCGTATGAGCTGCTTCTTCTTCACAAGGCGCAGCAGTGGTTTGACAAGTTTCTTCAGGCTCCGCATGGCCATCGTGTGTTGATCTGATTTTCGCTGCATCATGCTGCTCTCGAACTTGTATTCTCGCGTTATGAACGACATTGTGTACGAAATTGAGTTGAGTTTGGGAATTGAGATTGAATTCGAAATATGCGCAAGAGGCGGACTTGCTACTTGCTTCGTTGCTGGTCGGAACTGTTCTGCTCTTCGGCTCACGCAAGTCCGGCTTATATACGATTGCCGATCGGGAGAGAGTGCAGTCGGGCACGATCGAAGCTCGTGTTGAGCGCGCGCAGCTCTCTCGTGTGCCCAACAACCAATCAAAATGCGTCCTTGCGGCAGGTGGTGGTTGCGCACCAAGAGCACAAGAGAGTAAGAGAGCAAAACGGAGAGAGGGAGAGAAACAGTGCACTTGGAGAGAGCGTTGTGCATTTTCCAGATTTTTAAAGTGGACTCTTTGGTTGGCATTTTTCGGGCACGCAAAGATTTTTTCTTGTTCCCCTCTCTCGCTCGCTCTTCCTCCTGCTCGCTCTTTGTTGCTTGCACTCTACCTGCTATCCCTGTTAAATTTCCATCTCGGACAAGTCGTAACTTGTCTGAAAAAAAACCCGAAATTCGACACACTATCCCGAAATGCCGGGGGATGGGACGAGGATGAGGATGAGGAGGAGAACAATGCATTATCTCGCAGGCGATCTTTGCTGCTGGAGAGAGAGTAAAGTACTTGCTCGTCCCATTTCATTGAGACGGCACTGACAGAAACTGGCAATCCCTTTCGGAACGAACCTGTAGGGATCTAGAATTGTCGGAAAAGTAACGTATTTCTCGGGTTCCGGGTCGTATTTGGGTTTTTGAAGGTTAGTCAAAACGAATTAACGCGCTATTTGGGATATGCCGCGTCCTCTGACTGTGTCTGACTGTGGCAGGTATTGGGAATACACGCACTTTGTTTGGCATTTCTGTTTGTCATTGTTGTTTTTTCGGATTTCTCTGTTGGTGCGTGAAAAATTACGACGACGCGGGTGAGAGGCATCCTTTGGAGTCTCAAATTTACAGGAATTTTGTCGGCACATCATTTTTGAGCCTTCCTAATTGTTATTTGCCCAGAGCCAACCCAAAGGCTTGGTTTATTTTTCGTAACGGCTTTCTTTAGCATCCACCCATAACGTATATTTGTGAAATATACCAAATAAACGCTTCTTATATGGAACTCCCAGAATATTTACTATCTTTAGTAATCCTAGTGGATCTTTGTTTTAATGATTGAAATTAATTACGACTGGGGAGGGCTCCGTTAAAAACGCCCACAATTTGAATACCATTTATGACTCTGAAATATTCTAAATCAGGGGTGGCACTTGCGACTTTATCTAAGTTTGATGGCATTAACGCCCATAGACTACGTCCCTTTGGGGATACATACATATGTATATGAAGAAGTTGACTAAACTGGTTGTACATATTAATATGTACATATTAATATAAACCTTAATACCTTATATGCTTATTATTATTATTATTATTATTATTATTATTATTATTATTATTATTATTATTATTATTATTATTATTATTATTATTATTATTATTATTATTATTATTATTATTATTATTATTATTATTATTATTATTATTATTATTATTATTATTATTATTATTATTATTATTATTATTATTATTATTATTATTATTATTATTATTATTATTATTATTATTATTATTATTATTATTATTATTATTATTATTATTATTATTATTATTATTATTATTATTATTATTATTATTATTATTATTATTATTATTATTATTAGTATTATTATTATTATTAATATTATTATTATTTATTATCGTATGTCAAAATCTAGGTATGTAACGTATAATTTCTATATTAAAAGTACGTACGTATATAGTTCAAGGATCTTCTACACAACATTAATAATTCAAAAGAGTCGTAAATATCTAAACATGTCATCGTCTACTTTTTGCTTTCCGCATTAACGATATGAGGCTTCCCAATGTAACTGCCATCCTTCGATAAATCTCATGAGTAATGACATGTTCAGACATGTCTCGTCCTTACCCCGGGATCTACTTTACTTGATATTTTTTGAAAGTGTTTTTCTTATTGCTGCCGAGGTTCCAATTCCGCTTATCTTTCGATCTTTCGGCATCATCGAGGCATCTCTGCTCTCTCCCCCTCCTAGAAGAACTCAAGTGAGCGAGGCCGTTATCCCTTCTTATGTGCCGGGTTGAATTCGTTTTGGGTCACTTTAGGGTTCGTTTTATTCAATCCTCTTTTAACTTTTTACGTTATTTCTGTTTGTGTTTCTACCTGCCGCGTATGCGTCTGACCCTTGCACGTGTGGGACCTATTGCCACGAAATCCAAAGAAATATACAATTAAATCCCTTAACAATAAAATATTTTAGGGAAGGACCCGAGGCGATCGCAATTCACCTACAAAATCGTGCCCAATACAGCGTAATTGTAGCCTTCCGGAAAAGGGATTAAAGTGCCATTGTGCAAACAGACAATATCCATATAGAATATACATATTTTCAACGAATAAAGTTCGATAAATGTATACAAATGTGTACAGAAATATGCAAGAGAAATGTTTTTCTTTCCGATCAACCCCAGTAACTCAGTTTTTATGTCAAATTTCATGATCGACGACTGTATAAACAGAAGTGTGTGGGCACAATGGGATTTAGAAATTTATTCAGAACATATAAGAATATGAAAGAGCTATAAAATATGGGGTATGTTGGTTGATATACATACATAACTGTGTAGTATATATGTATAATGCGTAACACGAAATCAAGAAAGTTGATTTAAAGGATATGTATATAACATATTTTAAATTATAAGAGATATAAATCACAAGATTGACTGAGAAAATATTGATAACTCGAAAGAGTCATATGAGTATGAAGCATGAAAATATAGTGAAAACCTACTAAAAAACGGGAACGTATAGAACCTTCGGCATGATAAAGGTTCTTTACTAGAGATGGGCGTGGGCCGGGCCGGGCCGGGCCGGGCCCCCTGTGAAAAAGTTCCGGGCCGGGCCGGGCCTCAAAAAACAGGCCCGCGCCCATCTCTATTCTATACTCTATCAAGTTCTTGTATCCTCCGTTCTTTCCAATACTAGTTATATATTATGGTGCAGAATTAAAAGGGATTGTTCATACAAAAAAATTAATTTCAGTTGATTGTATTATAAAAAAATGTATGTAGTAAATTTTGATGCAATATCTTAAAAAATAACAAGATAGTTTGTATATCAGCTATACGATATATCGGTACGATCCGGCTCGTTCTGAATTATATTTGTGTACCAATCTTCATCGAGATATGTAGCTTTAAAACTGAGAGACTAGTTTGCGTTGCAACAGACGAACACACGGACAGACGGATAGGACTATTTCAATTCGCTTGGTGATGCTGATTCAGAATATACATATATACTTTAAAGGGTCCGATATGTCTCCTAAGGTGCGTTGCCAACTATAGGCCAAAATTAAAATACCCTCTGCAGGGGTATAAGTATATAACAAAGTGTATGTACTTGCTCTAGAAATATCTGTACATGTTATGTACTTAGATACAGAAATGTAACGTCTTTTCCATTTCCTCATATTGAGACAGGTTCACATAGGTTGGCAAGTAAAAGTCCCATTGTCAACCACGTCGCACGTAGATCAAGTGTGAAAAATCGCACAACAAAAATCGTTTCAAAATTCTGTAAAATTCGTTACGATTCCGAGAATGTCAACAAAAGAGGAGATGGTATAAAAATTCTTCTGGCGCCGGCGTCCTGCTGACGCGTTTTCCGTTAACGACAAAACGTCTGGAGGCCGAGACGGACCTGTCGGAAACCGATTTACCTGTTAAATAAAAGAAATGTACCCTGGTTGCAAGATTAAATAGTGCAGCCCGATAAAGGAGTACTTAGGTAGGATGGATGTACATTTGTATGTGCTTCGCATACGAATTGCACAACCATCAGAAAAGGTACTGTACCCGTTGCTGGCATATCCTAATTAGTATGCCAAGCCACGCAGACAGGCTAAGAAGGAGATATATGTATGGATTTTCAACAAAATGAGATATTTCAAAATATTCATCGTGATAAGACACTATCGTAGAACAGGGGAAACACCCAACTTAGGGCCAACAGGATTTTACATGAAAATCATTTAAATCGAAAACTTATATACAACATTTTTATGCCTGATGCATACTAATTTGAATAGTTGCTACCACATAACAACACTACAAATTAAGAAAAGGACTTGACAATATGAAGATCATATAAATTGAAAAGTTATAAAAGAGATTTCACTTTGGGTTTGAGTACGCCGGAGGCATAACATACTTAGTTGGGTAGTTCCTGCCCTATAACAACACCACAAATTGTTAAAAGGACTTGAGAGAACTGATTGGTAAGGGCTATAAAAATATCTATTTAATGCATACAAATGTGAAGGTACTTAAGCGTGTCCCAGGCACTCCGGTGGGCCTAAAAGCAGAATCATGTTGACAATCTATATAGCTGGCGAGGTACTTGAGGGTCGATCGTTTACTTCATTTACATATGCTCAATCGATGACATTCGACATTTCAAGTGCAATGAGCGATAACTCCCATACATTCATTATAGGATACTTTCTTCGGGGGTGCCTTGGGTACCAACACAGTCTCATATATGTACATAAACACATGCATGTGTGCAATTAAGTATCGTTTTACAGTGTTCAACCCCGCTAGGACAAGCATATGGACAAGTTTTTATAGCTGATTAGTAAAGATTATTGTGGCATGGTAAACACTTGCGCCTCCAACTCTGCCTGAGCCACCGCCACCGCACTTGAAACCATCGAGCCGCGGAGCCGATAGTTAATGAACACCATTGCGATATAGGGTAGAGCTCATACGTAGTGCGGCTTTCGGCTTTAGATATGGGAATGGCATCGTTTTTACTGTGTCGCTGAGGTTTGTGTTGCCAGCGGCACTTGAGAATTACAACACACGGCCGAGGTTGTCAAATATAACAGCGCTCGGAACACCAGAGATATCGCATGAATTCTCGTTGCTGTCTGCCTCCTTGTTGAAATCTGATATTTAGGAACACAAATTTCTCTTCAATCTGTCGTCTGCCGGCCCCGACGATCCGACCAATTTCAAGTGTTGTCGAAGGTCACAAAAAAACGATCGGGTTCCACTGTGCTAAGATGGTATTTCAGGGGTTTCTCCCATTACAGTGCCGACTAGTAAATTATGAATTATTTAATTAAAATAATGAAATTACATTAATTTATAATAAATAAAATTGCAAGAAATTAGTTTAGCCGATCATGAAAAACTTGTAACATACACTACAAATTATTTACCTAAAATTCGGAAAATAAATACCAAACAAATTCTAGCGTAGAATTAATCCAGCCAATAAGTAAAACCCTTGAAACGATCGCAGAGAGGAACAAATTTTGAACCCAAGTGACCATTAAATTTACGGTCCAATATCATCCCAACGCGTCGGTCACTTTTCTTTGTGAACACGTGTGCGAAGATCTTTTCTCCCCCGCCTCTCTTTTTCCTCTCTTCGTGGTGATCCTTACTTCTGACCCCTGCGGTGCTGTGTTTTATTGATTTGGGTTTCCATTGTTCTTTGTTGTTTTTCTTTTTTTCGTTTTTCGTTATGTACACATTCGTGTTTGAACATGTTCGAAAGTGTGTACAGTTGTATGTGTGTACGTATGTGTTGTATGTACATAAGTATATCTACACATACATATATAAATACTTAGGGACCCACGTGTGGATTTGTGTTATACACAAAAGAATCGTAAACGAGATGAGGAGCGATAAGTTAAAATAAATTTGTAGGGATATGTGCATATTTAAGTATGTTAATCTATGTGTTTGTAGAGGTTCTCTTCAACCGTTTGAACATTTCTTCGGTATTAAAACTAAAACCTCACGCACTTTCATTTAAGAAATAAAATCATAAATGATTTAAAACCAGAAAGAAAGACTATTTTCAGCATGACAAAGGTTTGAATACCTTGCAAGTTCTGGTTTCCTCCGATAGTTCCAATACTATTGTAGTTTAATATAATGGTATAGAATTGAATGGAAATTAATAACATTGCTTCAATCGCTGGACTTATACAACTTGTTGATCATGTTTCTGTTTCGACTTCTCTGAAGATCCTGATTCAGAATATATGCAGGGATGCCAATTAAGGTGCGTTGCAAACTTCTGCCCAAAATTAATATATGACTATAAGAATATTGAAAAAGTCTATACATAAAATCTGGTTAAATATGTACATGTTGAATTTTTAAATAGACTTCATTATTATGAATTATTATTATATTGTTATTAAGTGCCCTTAAATTATAGTTACAGTTCTACAATTCATTGGGTTTTATGAAGCATAGATGAAAGGTAAGATAGATTAACTTATCAACTAACACTTATTATACCCTCTATGGGATATATATGTATAAACAGCCAGGTCGTTATAGCCATGTCTGTTTCTCTGTCTGTCCGTGTAAAAATCAGATGACTATAATAGCTAGGGCTACAAAATGTGGTATCAAATATGTCTTATTATTGCACGCAGATCAAGTTAGTTTTAGAATATGACCACGCCCCTTTACGCATCCGCAATTAGAATAGACAAAAAATTAACCATATACCAAGCTCAATTTTAATGCAGAACAGCTCATTTTTAGTTTACACAATAACTATTACCGTCCAACTCATTCCTGAAGATGGTTGAGGTTGGATAATTAATATTGAAGTAATTTTAGAAATCATATTAAGAGTTACTGATTTCCAAACAGCTACCTAAAGTATGCAACACAAAATACTCTACAAATACAAAAATACTCACAAAATACTCTACTCTACAATAGCAATTGTTTTAGTCAGGTGCGTAGCACACTCGTCTGTAGCTTTCGTGCTTCTTTTATAACAGCACCGATAGTCTCCGAGATCCAAATTTTCATACGGACAGACAGACAGACGGCCATACAAACAGATTGACATACGGACTCGTCTGTTGATGCTGATTAATTATAGTTTGTGTGGCTTCCTTCTTCCTGATACATACATTTACAATTGGCACAAAGTTATAATTTATTTCTACCTTTACGCCAACGGGCATAAAGACCGTAGATGAGGTAGCTATTAATTGAGAAACATTAAATGATTATTGCAGGATATTCTGAATGCGTTTAACCATAGTTGGAAAAGGTTAACTAGTTAAATACATAGGTTAGATAGGCTTACAATGTATTATGTAGCTTTACAAGGTTGAATCATATAAAATTTCGAGTTTATTGTTTAACAGGATATAATTAGTTTCTTTTGATATAAAAATTCTATAGAATCCGCAACCTTGTAAGATCCTTTCAATAGAAACCCACGCAACTAGTTTTATTTCAGTAATAACCAAAGAACACAACCAATTTTCGGGACTCGTCGTCGGCATTGATGCCAACCAAAATAACAAGATCTTATTTTTCAATTTTCCAAATAGACAAGCACCATTTGAGGGGCAATTTAAAAGATTATCACGTTAGGCTTTTGCTTGTATTGCTCTTGCTGCCGAAAAAGGGCATTGAAAACGAAACGGGGACGGGGATGGTGACGGGGACGGGAACGAGGAGCGACTTTGTTAGATTTGCTTTGTGTAAACACACGCACGGTATCAATAGATTCCCTTTATCCTTCTGTGCGAGTCGTGTTTTGTATATCGCATCTCGTATCTCCGAGCTCGGCTTCGCTCGAGCAGCCTATTATCCCGCCACAGTCAATGTCGTTAGCTGGAAAAAGAGGGAGAGAGAGGAACATTTTTTGTCGCTCTGGCCCAGCACCAAATTAGAGCTCGTTAAAAGGCACACTTTCCTCTGCCACCTCCGCTTGCCTTCTCTTCTCCTCGCCTCGCCTCTGCTGCTGCTGCTGCTGTTGCTGCAGTAATCCCCTCTGTGTGGGTCCGCTCCGCTCCGCTCTCTCGACTCGTCCCTTCGCCCGTCTCATGTTTCAACAGATTCTACTGCTCTCCTACCAGGCAGTGTCTGGGTCTATTAATAAGGCTGGTGGTTGGTGGCTGGTGACAACACGTGAAACTCCATGACGTCTCACTATGTCTGGCCATACCTACATCCAACCCTCCGGCACACAAAGCCAGCCACGAGAAACACTGAAAATATTTCTACAATTCTGTTTACAAATATTTTCAATGCAAGCGAAACAATGCGCCTACAAACTATCGCAATGCATTGTCTGCCCTCCTCTCCATGCATGACTTTCTGCACTGCCGACCGATCTTCGCATTCTTATTTGTTTATTGTTTTCTACAAACTCAGTCCAAATAATCACAGCTCTGTTCTATTTTCTCAGTAAGCAACATGCACGTGCATGTACAGTCAAGTCAATAATTCGAAAATGATCTAGTTGATCTGTTAATTCCAGTTCGAGGACGGGCAGTAAAAGCAGAATTAAAGAATTTATAGGGTTAAAAAGCAAAGCAATACTCATATTAGTAAACATTTATTATTATTATATATTCGATATATATACATATACTTAATCGGCATCATTGGCACAATTGATGTTTCAATAAATCGCAACTTTTTATGAACATATGTATTCATAACTGATTGTTCCTATTAAAATTATATAATATAGTTATCGGATTTTAAGGAAATACAAAAAGGATACGTCTATTTCTATCTAACTGTGATTGAGACTAATTGTTTCGAAGACGAGAACGAAATGCTAACTAATGGCATGCCGAAAGTTTTATGCAGATTTTTATTATCTACTCTGATTGTTCCTATAATAGGATAAAGCTGTTCAATATTAACTAAATCGAAAAAGGATAACTTTGCTTAGCACTTATTACGAAACCAATACTAGTCTTTCTACAAAAACATGAACCGACCGACCGATTGTTCCTATGGCAGCTATATGTTATAGTTTCTGATTTTGATAAAATGTTATATGCTAATTTTTTACAGAGAAAGAGTCCGATATTGTAAATAAACATGGCTTGTTCGACACCCCTTGACCAAAATAAATTCTCTGCAGGGGTATAAAAACAATACGGGTCTTAAAAAAACTGTATTTTCGATTATTCCTATAGTAGCTACATGTAATAGTGTTCCGATTTTGATTAAATTTTTTATGAATATTATATACATATATGGAAAGAGTCAGGTGTATTAAATTTGGTATATCTTGACATATAACAACAATCAGACGATTGTTTGTTTGGCAGCTTGTTTCGATTTACTTACAGCGTCCATCAATAAGAAGCATGTGTGCCAAGATTCATCAAGAGAGCTCTTAAATTGAGAGACTTTTTTGTGGTGAAACAGACAGACGGACAGACAAACAAACATGGCTAGATTGACTCCTCTGCTGCTGTTGATTTAGAATACACTTCATGGGGTCGGAGATGTCTCCTAATGGAAACTCCTACCAAAAGTAATATATCCTCTGCAAGGGTATAACCATATCCATGGGTAACCTTCATTAATATATTTTTCTAATAGAAGTCTTCGTAACGAAAGTTGTATGGCTTCGGAGTTTAAAGAATGAGTTTTTAAAAAATGTATAAAATTAATTTAGGGATCGTGGAGAGTAATGAGAATTCACTTTAAAGACCGACAAGCTTCAAAGTCATTATAACAAAACATAAATTTATTATTTAGAATTTAGGAACTAGTTGAAACGAGTTGCAATGGGTAGACAGACGCTTAAATACATATGTATGTACGTATTACAAATATATTGTACTACTTAATTTAGTCGGATAGTCACTTTCTAAAAAATTTAAAAATCTCTACAATGTTTTTTTTAATGAATGGGAAAGATCGGTACATCCAGCACTTAAAAAAGTGAAAACGTAAATATTATATTTGGTTTTGCACAAATGAATATATAAATAAAATCAGCAAAATATTACTAGAGTTTTCAATATCCGTAACGTATTTTTTAGAAAAACAATCGATTTGTACGGCGCCCTTTTGAAGTAAGAGGCATATAGTATTATATATAAAGCAAGCCTTCTTACTGCCTAGATTTGCTCTATTGATAACAAATTTCTCTCGTAAAAGGTTACTTAAAATGAGCTCGAGGCCAAAAAATGCTATTGTAAGATTATGTTTCCCTTTTCCTTGAAACTCTAAAGATCGATACAAAACGTGGCATACAATGGCAAATACAAATCTAAAGAACTCGCATGAGCACATACTCACACAAACACACCCACACACACACATACGTATACGTATGAACAGTCGAAAAATAAAACCTTAAATTTCAATGGTCAACCACCGCCTCGGCTTACCACCGAGGTCTGATTGTGTGAGTGAATCCTGGGTTTCGGATCTTCGGGATCTGCTCGGGGATCCACTTAGGTAAACACGACCTTTTGCGTGTCCTACAGACAGATCTGTCTCTGCTTCCCTCGAGCTATTGTTGTTGTCAGCTTATTTGTCCTTCACCCATATTCATCTACATTCATCTGTATTTATCCATTTGTATTACATTTATTATATTTATGTGTTGCTCTTTACAAACTCGAAAAAATGTTATTTTGAGTTTTGGATTGAATATCCAGAGCTGAGCAATAAAAATACTGCATACAATAAATGTAGAATATAAATATAATCACCATTCTTTCTGAGGATTGACATCTCTTTGGATGATGAGGAAGATGTCGATATGTATGACACAATTATTAAATGACATTAGCTCTTCTGTAAACAGTAGGTCTGGTAGTCGGAATGATATTTGAAAAACAAATCTATGGTCTTTTCTAATATAGACATTTTGTATAGCCAAATATTGTTTTTAAACCGATTATTTTCATGCACGTATAGGATATATTTCTCTAATTCTTGGAACAGCTAGAAAACTCCTTAGTTCGACCAATCGTTCGTATGGCATATATTAGGTATCCAATATTGTAAACATTGAACCCGAAAGAAAGGCTATCTTTGGCATGCCAAAAGTCTTATAACCTCCTTCCATCGTTCCTATACTAGTTATATATACTGGTGCAGAATTGAATAATAATACGTCGATTATTGTCTATCTTTTTTTGGTAATTAAGTTATTTTGAATATCAATAATATAGTAGCCTTTATACAAAAACAGTAATTCTGGCTGATTGTGCCTATGGCAGGTACTATATATAATATGGTGGCTCCATTTGTATGACACTTTATATATGTACATAGTATTTATATAAAAAATATCGGATGTAGTAAATTTAATTGCAATATCTTGAATACGGCTTGTTCCGACTTGTTTACAGTGTGCAGCAATAAAAATCATGTGTGCAAAGTTTTATCAAAATAGCTCTAAAGCTGAGAAACTTGTTGAAGTTGCAACTGACAAACACACGGGAACACGAACAACACGGACTGACGGATATGGCTAGTTCGACACCTCTGTTGATGCTTATTCAGAAAACTTAAATGGAGATGTATTCGTTAGTGCATTGCAAACTCCTGGCCAAAATAATATATGATACCTACCCTCTGCAAGAATATAAAAATGTAGTTAGTTTGATTGCAAATCTTACATAAGAGTATTTATGAAAATTGGCTAATGCGTTATTCCATATATCTTTCCGATCCGGCTCATTTCGACATATTTATTTCGCGCAGTTTTAAGACAAATCTGTGCCAAGTCAAATCAATTGAATTAAAATAGCTAGTTCGATTCTGGTATTGATGCAGATATGCGGATGCGAATATACAAATTTTATTAATTGGGTCACCGATATTTCCTCTTGTTTGTTGCAAACATCTAGCGAAAATTGATATACCCTCTGCATGTGTATAATAAGATTCTAATAAGGGATAAGAAGTGCTCTACTTATAACAAATATGTAAAACAGTAGGAGGCAAACTCTAATTGAAAACTTATTCATACTTCGTTAGGACTGATAATGTTCATTGTGGGTAAAGGAATTAACGTATCTTTCTAACTATTCAGAAATTATCAGGAACCTCCAACACTTTTGACTAGGTAATGTATCGTATCTTTCCAACTATTCAGAAATTATCAGAAACGTCCTGCACTTTGGTACGTGGTTAGATTTCTAACAGCAAAGTTCACATGTGATGAAAGATATGTGTAATCGATCTGGTTTACCAATTGAGTTACAAAGTGATTACTGATCTAACTGATGCATAGATAGTATTCGCTACTTGGGAGTTTATCCTAATCGCAGCTCCTATCGGGTAGATAACAAGCAACACTTTAAGACGTCGAGCATATGAAGATATCCACATACATATATCATATACACATATCACCAGCTCACATGCTGTTCAGCTACTTTAAATTTATCTCTGTGCAATCTTCAATCCTCCCACTCATTGTTATTTTTGGTGCACTTAGGGATTAAGAGCAACGTAGCAGACTGGCAAAGATAATAATCAGTAAGGTATTTCGGTGCATTCGACATAAATATTTTGAGAATTTGTTTCTTTTACTTCACTTACAAGATTTGTCTCTGACGATAAGAAAAACAAGAGACACAGGATCAAATGACCAGCAAGCAAATATTAGCCTTATCGGAGGGATAATGGCTAGAGAGATCTCTCTGAGAACAGTGCATGGATTTGGAGTCTATGTAACTCTGTATCTAATTGTATGGGATATGTGCTAACTGTGAAATCATGTTTATATAGTGGGCAATTCAAGTTTCCATCTTGAGTTCAGTTTCCGCTGCTTTGTCTCTAGCTCTTTTGACTCGATGAGCAATTGAAAACGCAATTTGTTAGGGGTAAGTGACAAAGTACAATGCTCAACAAGTCGTAAAATTATTTTCTTTTCGAGGATACTTTTAGTTACCTTGGAATTACTGAATTGGCATGTAAAATGCATCGTATTTGTTACGTATCCCCTGCGGAGCTATGCACGAGTGCCTATCAATGGCCAAATTGTCTATTGCTATTGCTGGACTATAGATCGACTTCCGCTGGCATTCACACTCGACTGAAGAGTCTCTCACCATTGTTCCCAGAGTAGGCAGTCCCATTCAGAGTTTTCCGCACAAAGGAAACTATCTGCACATGCGCAACGAATGTCCACTCAATGGCGATCGTGTGTTGCCCTTACGTGCGTATTCCTGTGGCTAATTTCAGGTTCAGCGGGTTCTCTCAGTTTGCCATATGTACTACATGTACTACCCATATACCCAGTCTTATGAATAGCCAATTGTCTCGGGCATGTCAAAAGTTATTGTCCGTGTTTGCTGCAAATATGGCTAACAAGTGTCACAAACTCTAAATACATAGCCCATTTCAATAATATATAATGTTCATTTGAAAGCAGAGATGGCACATAAGTATGTATGCATATAATATTCCCGCACTTACAAGTACAGCCTTATAATAGTACTTTTGATCACGTTCAATCACTCGTTCAATTAAATGAACTGTCGAGAATACGATAATTCTAGCTCAAATTTATCGTATTGTTAAATTCGTTATCGCAAATCTTAGATTTTATGAATGCACACCAACTAAGAGACTCCAGTAAAATACCCAGTCAAACGCAGCAGTCAAGCTCTGACTGTAAAAGGCCATAGATTTTCACTACAAATGTATTCTATAGAATTGAAAACAAAAACACTGTCAATCAGTTAAAAAACAAGCACGAAAGCTACAGTCGACTGTGCTCGACTGTGATATACCCGCTACAAACCTGTCCACAACACTGTCTTAAATATACAACTTTTATGTTTTGCGTATTTTGTGTTGCATACTTTTAGGGAGGTATTTCAAAATCAGTACATTTTTTAAATTTCTTAAACACTTCTATTTTAATTATCCGATCACAACTGCGGGATGAAGCAGGCCAAAATCTAAAACAAACTTGATATGCGTGCAATAATAACACAGATTGGCACCAAATTTAGAAGCGCTAGCTCTTATAGTTTCTAAAACCTAGATTTTCAAACGGACGGACGTAATTTTACCCTTCGACCATTGAAAATGGTCAAAAAAGGGTATACTAACTTTGTGCAAATGTATGTATGTAACAGGCAGAACGAGGCATGGGAGACGCCATAAGTTATATATATTGTCGCTCAGGATCATTAGCCGAGACGATTGAGCCATGTCTGTCTGTGTGAACACATAGATCTGACCTATTATAAAAGCTACCAAATTTGGCAGGAAGACTTCTGTGTACTATACGCTGATCAAGTTTATTTCAAATGTAAGGTGGACAAATCGGACAATAAAAACAGAAATTATTCAAGCAAGTGTGAGCATAACTCCAAGAGCTTGTGTTAGTTAACAAGTGAGGCAGGCGAGCGCCATTTGTCGAGCATAATTTGAAAGTAACATATGTACATATGAATATATGTTAAAAAAAATAACAAATTAAACTACACCGAAACATAGATCGCAGGGTATCCCACTGTCGCGAGCCGCTCGAAAGTTGCTGAAAAACACAATAACTATCGACGGTTATCAATGCCTTTCTGAACATTTGTTTGCTATCGGATAATTGACATAGAAGTTATTTGAGAAATATTTTCAAAGATGTACTAATTTCCAAGCCGCTCCCTGCAAAGTATGCAACACGAAATACGCTAAACCTACAAGTTATTTATTTTAGAAATCGGTTTGGTCAAGTGGGAAGCGGGTATATGCATGTCGGGCACACACACGACTTTCGCATTGGTGCTTGTTTGTAAGAAGACAAGTATTATTTTCGAATAACTTAACTTATCTGTGCCAATCAAAGTTAGACTAAAAACAACTGTTTCCATTTCATTAGGGTATACCCTACTTATATATTTTATAGGAACGATCGGAGGACTTACGAACCTGTAATGGTCAAAAACCTTCCGCATGTTTGGAGTAGTATATTATCCTTGACCAACTCCGATTTCTTATGTGCATGAGGCAAAAGCAACAGAAGGTTATAAACAATTGTATTGATATTTCAAAATTTACCAAAGTATATTTTATTGTCGAGGCTGTAGATTTCTTGGATTGTATTGTTGTAACGAGGTATAGAACACATCGGAAAATTCATATTCAAAGCCACTCAACTGTAAAATATAGGGACCGTAACGGTTATGAGGTTTATGCATAAAAATCATTTTTAACGATTATTTTTTGATTTTTATCATAAAAAACTTTTAATAATGATTATTTTTGATTTTTATTATAAAAGTTTAATTTAATGATTATTTACTAAATTTTTTTTAAGTCTCCAATAACGGTTATCAAAGACTTTCATTTTAAAAGTCTTTAAAAGACTTTTACTGAAGACTTTTATTAAAAGATCACTCAAAAGACTTTTAAATCAAAAACATTTGAAAAAGTCTTGTCAAAAATAAATCTCTCAGATTAAAATAATAAAAGTCTCTTTGCATTTTAATTGGTTCTGTTGGACTTAGGACCCAATCTATCTACCGATATGTTTAAAAAAATATTGTGCATTACAATCAATAAACAACTGTGGAAAATTTAAATCTTTTGCCTCTTTCAATCTTTCATGGTATACGGTATGCGGTATTCTTAAAATAGAAAAGACTTTTATAAAAGACTTTTATTTTTTCAGAAGACTTATATATGTTGACTGACTTTTATTTCTGAGTAATATTTTTAAAAGTCTCTAATAACTGTTATTTGTGATATTGAAAAATAAAAGTTAGTAATAACTTTAATAATAAAAATTAAAAATAATAATTATTTTGCAACTTTTATTTTTAAAAATCACAAATAACGGTTATTACAGGCTTTTTTTAATAACAGTTTCAAAATATATGTTTATTATATTATTGATATAATGGGATTTTTATAAGATTTTTAGCGTCCTTGAAAAATTTTTAGGATGATCCCTTCATAGGGATATTTACTATACCCATAACGGTTATTTACGGTCTCTGGTAAAATAGCTTGTATTCGTTTATTATTCTTTTGTATTGGAATATTCTTTATGCGGTGTATGGAAGCAGAAAAGTGATTGTAAAATATGTAAATATAATATAATATGAATATGTAGTGGGATTATTTATTTTACAGCACCAGTGATACAAAGGCTCAGGATGTAGTTCGATAAGTATTTATTTATTATATTAATTATTTATTATTTTTTGTTAATTAAATTTAATCACCAAATAGTTTGGTTAGTGTTATGTTTTAAAATAACCAATGCATATTATGCATATTATGTTATGCATTCCGAATGTGTTCATCAAAGTAGAGTTCTGTTAAGTACATACCGGGAGTAATCTTCAACTTGCTACGATTATCTGCAGTCTCATCCTAAGGGAGAGTTCAATAAATTGGGCCATTCAATTGCTGTCATTGTTGCCTATATTTCTGTCTATATAATTGGCAGATTGTGCGAACATCAAACGAGGCGAACCGAAGCGGAGCGAAGACCACCAAGCAAAATGAATTTTCCACTTTGATCCCGCCGTGTCGAGCACCCTCATTGCCGTAGGTAATCACACCAGGTGACGGATGCGTCGGCTTCGGCTGGGCACAATTGCCTTTGAGGCGGCACGACCGAAGTGACGAGAGAATAGTTTCGAGGTGTCTCTTTTCGTACGATGGGCATTGTGAGAAAAGTAGCAGTTTTTCCTCTCTGTCGATTTCCCTTTGTAATTCTGGGTGTGCGCAAAACTGTAGAATCCTTAGTTCGGTTCGAGTTCGGTTGCACCTCTCTTTTTCGGTGGGCCGACCAACTGTTAGAGTCTCTTTGATTTGCTCTAAAAATGCTGTCGATTTCTATTTAGTGCGGACCACCGTCATCGTGCTCAGTAGGTACCATAGGTTGATTTTGTCCATAACTTGTCCTTGACTAGTATTTCCTAACCAGATACCAAATGTCGATTTATATTTATTCCAATCTCGCTTTGTAGTAGTCCACGGATTAATACACAGATATATGATGTGGGATACATTGGTACATACATAAATTTCTATGCATGTAGGTACCTATTGAAGGACCTTTTTCTGTGCATGCACGTGCAGGACGATCCCGACTGTATCCCATTTGAAACGGTTGATTGAATTTCTAATAGGATTCATTCCTGCGTACGTTTCAGTTGCAAATCAATTCGTTGCACTTGGTTGGGATTCAATTAGGAGATTCTCGCTTACAGTGTACCTTGTTGTTTGTTTGGTTCTGCCAATGTTCCAGGTGTTCGAGCAAGAAATCACGATTTTACGTTAGTTTTGTCCTGCCATTTAAACTAAATAGTAATTAAGATTTTTTATGATTGCCACAAATCGGAGTAATATTAACATTTAACTTATATGATTATTTATTAATAAAAGAAGATTCATTTTAAAGGGTTTAATATTTACTGACGATCTTTATAGACAGAATACGAAAAAGATAACACAAGATAAATAGATATTGTTGTTTATGCTAAAGTTGTTCCAATACGAGTATATGAATGTATATAAATATATATATCTTAACTGTGCTATACATATATTTACATACTTTGAATTCTATAAAAATGCAACGCTAGGTTTCATGGTAGTTAAAGAAGTTGTCTAGACGATCAATTGATAAGATCAATACCTTCTCATTACATTCCATAGAGTCTGCAGAGTTGAAATTACTGACCGAAACAATTACGAAAAAGCAACTCCGATAGCTCATTTGTCTAAACAGACAGGAACAAGTCGGAATTATCCTTCGGCGCCTATGCGGCAATCTATCTAAGCAGTCAGTCTGTTTCTTGACGGATCGTTTAATTAAGGTTAAGGGTGGGTGCTTAATTGGTCCAACCCTTTTACGGTGAAGCCCAATTAAATGATTACATTTAATAACCCATTAACAAGATATGTCTATCCTAGAATACATTTGTTAGAGGCGTGTGAGATTAACAATCAACTATAAGTAGAAACGACTATACTGATTCCTTTAAATAATTCAAGTCAGCATTAAACAATTTCAAAGATTTCTCCGCTTTCGTTTCAGGTAAGAGCCCCTGAAATTGATTAAGTGAATTACTGCAGAATAAAGTAATCTTATGGAACTTAAGGACAAATTTAAATTGCCGTTCAAATTTCAATTTTCACAGTACTTCGACGAGCCTTGAGTTCTATATCTCTCTAAGTCCTGGTCTTCGATTTTGTACAGTTTATCTTCGGTTACAGGGTGACAGTCTGAAAGAAGTGTGGCCACATATGACTGGCATACTCCGGCAACCGGAGAACAATCGGATCAGAGTCATAGATCGTCACCCGTTTGGAACAAATTGATTTCTGTTTTACGGTCGACAAAATCGACCAGAACAGAAGAAAAAAAAAACGTTGTGTTGCAACTGAGGATACGTGATCTTTGTGCCATAATTAAGAATACGTAGGCTCAAGCGTTGCAAATTGGAACCTGAAACAATAGACTCCGCTTGGCATTGGTGCACATCGAGGCCAGGCAAGGCATCTCCTTTCTCTGGATGTACGAGTACGAGTACGAGGACAAAAAGGTAGCCCAAGCATAAAGGCGGTACACACTTCTGTCATTCTGTGTCTTTTGTGCGGGCGGAAACATACACATTCCTATAGAGAGCACTACGACTGGCTTCTGCATTGAATTCTCTGACTCTTATTCTACTTTATTCCCAGAAATAAACGCATGTTAAATCAATTTGTTCCAAATCGTTTGAATTCAATTGTCAAGATTTCTTTCTCTTCTCGTTGCACATCTTCGGATTTCGGCACGTACTGTTATTTTATTTTGTATATTCTGCTCGCATTTCCTCCAGTTAACCTCAAATTTGAGTTGGTTACGCGTATTCTGCAAAAATACCAAGAAAATGCCATTTAGAGACACCGCGAAAATCGCAATTTTCACGTTAATCTCAATTTGTTTTCCCTGTCGAATGGCTTCATTAAATGACAATAAACATGAATGATTTTCGAAATGAAAGAGCAAATTACTGATAAAAAAAGCGATATATATTTGTATAGTATAGATTTATTATTACCATAGAAGGAGTAATTTAAATTATATACTTAATACGTACTATTAATAACGAGGCAATGTAATCTGGCTGATTGCTGGCTAGGCAATATAGACTTTGCACATACTATTCTATATAAACCATTTACAAAGATCAATTAAACAGTTGCCAAGAATCCCAAAGTTTAAATCTGAGCACTTCCATATGAGCTCAAACATTATAAGTTCATAGCCACATTAAGCAATTAGCAATGGTTAGTTTGAAATCATTCATCCATTATAAGATATTTTACTTTAAATGTTCCTTCACTTGTTGTGCGGGGTTTTACAACCTATACAGTCCGTTAAAAATCAAGTGGTTGGGATTTTGTTTTCCTATATACCTATACGCGCTTCTTTTTGCTTCCTTCTTCTTGTTTAAGTATTTATCAACTAACAATGTTGATTCTCCGGTAGGACCTCTTGACCAATGTAAATACGTTAGTCCTCAGAGGGTACAGAAAATTTTGACAAATATCAAAGTCAGATACATCAGTCATGGTTCATTATGGAAACACACTTAAAAGGGAAAAGGGACACTTGATTGTACGCTTGGTCTTTATCTTTAAGTAATTAAGTAGCATGACAACGGATATTTAAGAACTCATTAGCCAAAAATGTAGTGAAGTATGCTACTATTTACTGTAAATACTAATAGACCTATGTACTTTATAGTGCCAGGTAAATGAAATTTGAAACTAAATATACTACTTACTACTTTATTTCGACAAAGTATATATTAGCTTAAGATTGTCTGTCTATATGTCTGTTGTGGCCTTATAGATGGAACTTTATTTTAACTTGACAAGGTTGAACGCTTAAAAAGGAGCTGAAAGATTTGAAGAGAAACCAAAACAAATAGTATGTAGAATATAGCAAAACACAGAGCCTAGGAAGAGTTCAAATAGTAAATAGATATGCTTTTGATTTTACTTTATAAAATTAGCTGTAGAAAGAAGCTGAGCGTCTGCACATAAGAACCTATCTTTACTTCTAGAGATTCTATTATTTATTCTTAATCGAGAGTGGCCAAAATACAGTGTGTCGGCATAACAAACTCAGTCAAATCACAGCAAATAATGCAGACAGTAATTAGATCTTCTTTTGATTATAGACATATATTTACCTCCACTCGCACCTCTTTTAACTACTCGCAATATCCCTCAATAAAACAACCCAGCTACAAGTAGAAATACAATCTTCTGGGCGTTCTCGCAACTTGATAAGGTTATAAGACACCCGAATGTTGCACGCATTACAGACATAAAATTTCTTCATGTTTTATTGACGATCAGTAATTTATCTTTTCACCGACGGCCGTTACATTCCGCAGGTAGATTTCTTCTACCTGCCAGGACACACAACGGGGGTTGCGACGCTCTCTCCGCTCTTTCTCTCTTCGTATTAGGGGTTGCAACTCGGAGCCTACGGAATGGTATAAAAACCCGTGCCCTACAGCACAGAAGTATCATTCTTTCGACAACTCTCAAAGCGTACAGCAAACAAAATTTCAACAATTTCAACATGATTTCTGAAAACACTTTGCGTGGAAATCTCATCGCTTCGGCCGAGAAGGGCTCGACTACTGGTGCCGCCGTCAATCTGAAGAAACTCCTCAAGACGGTGAAACGCATTTTCATTCAGTCGAAGCCGAAAATTGCCAAGGACGAAGCTGATACAATACCCTCTTTCGCTACCGAAGAGGAATTCCAAAACTGGCTGAACGAGCAAACTGAAAACCAACAACAGGCCGCCAACTAATGGAAAACACTTCCGATGCTTTGCAATATCTGTGATCCGGATGGAGTCCAGTGCTGCGACACGGCTTCAACAGTTCGATGGCTTTAATATTATCATCTGTGATGGAGAGAGTACGAGACTGACTGGCGCTCTACATCTCTCGCAATTTTTAATACTAAAATTGCTATAATTCTTCAATTTAGTATTAAGTACATAATCATTGTCTTCCATTAGTTATAAGAATTTGTCTTCCATGCTTGTTTGTCTAAATAAAATAGTTTTAACAAGAAATATGCCTTCACTTCTTTTGAAAATTGCGCCAAGCTGCCATGGGGGCTGCCAACCGAGCTAATAAATATACTAAAGCGTTGCCACCGCTGGGCTATCGTGAAACAGCTGACGATGTTTATTAATCGATATTTCACTGGGCGCATCTCCAATAATTCAAAAGGCGCCAAAATTGTCGGTTAATTTCACGACTTATGAATGAATAATACTATGAGTGTCTTTTGTTAAAACGGTTTATTTATTTCAACGCTTATGTTAAAAGTTTCGTTAACAATATACATTAAATATATGTATATGTAAGTAATATTCAATATATGTTGAAGTGCACTTAGGTATTTCGTTATTCATATGTGTCGTGTGGGTGTCCGAGTCACTGTTTTTTGTTTGTTTCTTGTTTCTGTTTCGCCTTTGTTAAAAAAGATGGTACATATAATGGGAGCGCGAGATTATTCGGAAGATGGTCATGTAAGTACCTTTAATGAGATAGAGCTGTATGCAAATTGTATTCATGTAGTCACAGTATCCACCAGTGGCATCTTAGTCTGTCTGTCTGTTTTATGTTGTTATCGATAAACATAGGTGTATATCAACTAAGGGTGTACAAACGGAGGACGTTAAGGAAGATTCTTTGGTATTTGGAAGCCAAGTCAAGGTGTGCAACGGAGAATACGCTCAATATTTTGTTGTAACTGTGTGAATTTTGGATCGACTGTCGACGGGTCTGGAAAACAAATGTATAATGTCTGTACTCGTGTTTAAGTTCATCAACTCTGTGCAATTATCTAATATAATAAGTATTTAACCAATGGGAAATGCTGGCCAATTGAAATTGTGTTGTTGCAATGCAAGCGAAGCCCCACAATGCGACGAGGGTCAGGGATCGGGCAGCCCAAGTTGGCAGCTACTGATACTCGATGGAGTCGCTGTCCAGCAACGTGGAGGAGACCTGCGAGATGCGTCGCCGATGCCAGTAATCCTGATAGCCCGCATCGTATTGTGAAGCAGAGCGCCACGGTGGCCATTTCAGCTATTCCTCAACAATGTCCCACACCATGAGGGAAGCGTCTGTGCCGCCCACAGTGATGAGTGTGTGATCTCCGCACAAGAAGCGGACGCAGGCCAACATGCCCGAATAGACCTTGGACTCGTGGAATTCGGCACGCGGTGAGATGCACGGATATCTACGGGGCACAAGGAGACACAAATGCGTTATTAAGCTGCAACGTGGTTGCGAGAGGGCAAGAAGGGGGAAGTGTACCTGTACAGACGCAAATATCCCTCGGCGTCACCGGAGGCAAGCATGTCGTGCGTGGAGGAGCGGCAGCAGGTGGCGATGATGGTGTTGGCGCTGCTGTAGTACCGATTGCTCCACTGTCCGGCAACCAAGAAGCCCACTGTGCAGTTGTTGCTCAACCACTTGACGTCCTTCATGGCAATGGGACTGCGTTCCGGCGACAGCGACTTGGCATCCCAGAACAGCAAGTCGAAGTCAATGGTCACCGTCTGCACAAAGTTGCCGTCCATGCTCCAATCGAGATGGGTCAGTGGCTGTGATCCCCGTATCTTGTTAACCTTCTTGTAAGAGAATCCATCGCGCGACACTCGGAACAGATAAATGCTGCCGTTCTGCGAGCCCATGGCAATCATATCGCCAACTGGAAGAGGCCAAGGGGAAATGGAAAATGGGATTTGTGTGGACTGCAGCCCCGACATTTGCATCATTTGCATTCCCTGCTTACCCTGATTGTATGACACGCAGTTCAGTGGCGAGCCACAAACACGCAGCGTCAACATGACTGCTCCGTTGTCACAGTTGATGACCAGCAAGTGGCCCTCAGTGCTGCCGGCAGCCAGGGCCGTGCCGAACGGATGGAAGGCCAGGGCGACGCACTCGTAGCCGGTCTGTATGGTCCAAATGAGTTTGTTCTTGCGCCACAGAGCCACGTGCTTGTCGTGGCCGGCTGTCGCATACAGTTCGTCCTCGGGATGGGCGGCCAGACCCCACAGCTGCCGGCCATGGCCAAAGACAACCTGGGTGAAGCGACGTTGTAGTGACCCCTCCAAGATGTTGTTTCGCGTCGTGCCCACATAGATGTTGCCATCGTTGCGTCCGGGTCGCTGTGGGTAGATGGTTCTCACTCCCCCTGCCGCCTCCGGTAGCTGCGGTAAACAGCGTGGAAAGTTAATTAAGGTGTATCTAATGAGGGTAACCTCAATCTCAATTCTCTTACCTTTGTATCGGCGATTTTCTTGTAGTTCTGCAGCGAATCCCAGGCAGCAATCTTGCGATCCTTCTCGCCACCAGAGAGCAGAGTTCCCTCGCCCAGCATAATAAGGCAACCGATGCCCTTGTTGTGTGCCTCGAACTCAGTGCGCACGAAGTACGCGCCATCCGAGTCCACCGAGTAGATGGTAATGAAGCCATCCGAGTCGGCGGTAATCACATCTCCGTCTGGCTCGAACTGTACGCTGGTGACATGCGAACGCGATGGCTGCTTCACGATGTCGGTGCGCTCAAAGAAGCCATCCTTGCGGCGATGCCAGAAGGCCAAGTGTCCCCGTCCGTGTGTGATGATCAGATTATCGTCGAGCGGATGAAAGGCAGAGCCGGAGAGACCCTCCTGAAGAGTCTGCAAATGAAGTTGCAGTAAGTTCATCTGCACCCTAGGAGGCGCTATAAGCTATACTCACTGCCACCTTGCCCAGCAGATGACCCCATTGCCACTGCCAGACAGACAAGATGCTCTCGCGACCGCTGTCCACGGCCAGTATGTAGCTACCTCCGTTCTGGAAGAGACAAACAGAAACTGAGGCTGATGGAGCAACCTTTATTTAGTTCGCTGGCCTTACCAGTTGCGAGAAGGCGACGGCGGTGACGCCAGTGTCCAACTCGCCCATGCCAAAGACGTAGAGTGTCTGCAAAGATTCGGTGCTCCAGATGCGCACATGCGCCTGTGACTTGCGATCCCGTCCAGCCTTCTGACCCGATGCAACCAGCTCCCGTGACGGATGCACATCCATGCTGTGAAGGAGACAGATTAGGATTCAATTTCTAACTAAGAGAAAGAGAGAGAGAGAGACGTGTACTTGCTACTCACCACATAATGTCCTCTGTGTGTCCAATGTAATGACGCTGTGCATCCTCATCCCTATCAAACAGCACTGCCACGGCTGCTACATAGTAGAGCAGCTCGCCCGTTGGCAGCACCCACAAGTTGCGGCGTGCATCGATGCCGCGATAGCCATGACTACGTGGAGGAGGGAAGAACAACAATGATGAGTGTGTTCCCTCAATCCTCTACATTTCCTTCTCTACTTACACCCACTGTAGCTGCAGCTTTTTGTCCGGCGGCGAGTTGTCCGCCGGCGCATGGTGGACGGGCGGGTAGAAGGTGCGCCGCAGACCACGTATGGTGACCTTTGTGGGCTCCTCCTTCATGATGTCCAGCATTGTGTACTCTCCATTGGGTCGCAGTATCTCACTCTCCGGTGCGTAGAGGATGCGCGGGCGACTCTTGCTGCGCGGTCGTGTGCCGCGCAGAGGCACCTTCGGCAGCTCCTCTGTGGGCAGTATGGGAGCAGCGGCAACCACCGAGGGACGCGAACGGGAGCGTCGTATGGGCGAGCCGGCGATCAGAGCTGTGCCGGTGGCCAAGTAGAATGTGTCCACATCCGCGAATTCGTTGCGTAGCTGCGAAAAGCTGCGCACCTGCAGAGAGAGAGAGAAGGGAAAGAGAGAGAGAGAGTTAGAGAGTTCCACTTGGAGGTCTGGCTAAGGTTTACCTCCTGCCCGGTTCCCGTATACATTTTCTTGGCGCCATTAATTTTAAGCACTTGACCCAAATCCTCGAGCACTTCCTCAAACGGTTGCGAGGTGCGTAGGTTGAGTAGGACGCGACACTTGAATGAAACACACAAGCAAAGAGTTTTTACCAGGAGTTACTAGATGTGCCAGTGTGTGAGTGAGTGTGTGGAATATGCTTTTTGTGGCAAAAGCCGTAGTCTATAAGCTGCGTGAGTGAGACTACTCCAACTCAAATATCCAGGTACATTGGAAAAGGGCCCTGCCTACCAGGGGCTGCCTGCTACCGCGAAAAATGGAACCAGTAGCCAAAGCTATTGTATACAGAAAGCTTGAATTTGCTGTCATTTGTTTCTATAATAGCTGAGATCTTAACGTTCAACTTGACTGCTGTTTATACCAAACATAAATATTAATACATACAAATATTTCTCAAACTCTATTAATGATTTTACCAATATTTAATTGACAAAGGAATCGATATAATTAGTATTAAATGTCTTCATTTTGTGATAAGTTTCACGTACATACTATATTTGAAAATAAAGCAATTGCACTTAAAATAGGGCCCCCGGGAAGGCCCCGTTGCTGCGGCCCTGCTCATCACTCTTTTGCTTTTATTTGTTGCACGAAATTTTTATTTGTTTTCAATTGTTCAATAGTTGAATTTCCTTTTTAAATTATCTTTCTTTAATGCGCGTAGTGCAATTTCACAGCTCTCGTAGTCATGTATTCCGATCTTCGATAACGATTACCTTAACTATTGTTCTAATTACACGATGATTCAAAAAATAAAAGAACAGCTATCGGAACTTCTAAACTTATCTGCTAACATCGATAAATCGTTAACTGCGATAAAGCTTATTCAAATATAATATAAATACAATAATATGGATATAATGTATTATAATAAATAAAAGTAGTTAATTTTTAGCCTCAACATATTTACTCCAATGCCGTGTGTGTTATTTAAATAAATAATCATATAGTTTTTGTTATTATCAAAACTCTTTTTTGCTTTATGCAAAACACAGTTTAACCTCGGGTAGCAATTTTGTTTTTAATGATATGATTCGAATCCTTTTTTGCACTTTTAAAGACGTCAACTTAAGCGTTTGCATGCACGCACATGTCGTACATACACTCCCGCACACACACACACACACACATGCATGCATGTATGGTATGTGACATGTGGAATATATAAAATCATGTGGCTAATCTAAAAAGTAAAGCCGTGGCCTGAGGCGATTGAATTTATGGCCGAGTAATTATTCCGAACCATAAAACGTGAATTATTATACTTTTCGCAAATATGACAAACACTTGCGTGTGTTTGTGTGTAGATGAATGTGTGTGTGTGTCGCTGCTAGCACACTTAGTAGCTACGCGTCTTGTGGCATTGGCGGCGCACGTTGACTTTTCAACACTTGCGTCAAGCGCGCGAATCTCGCCGTGACACGCGACTTCCGCTGCCCCCAACCCTGACCCCGCCCTCCGACCACTTCCACTTCCACTGCCACTTTCACTGCGACTCAGCAGCAGCAACAAATATTTATAATTACATACATGTACATGTGTATGTGTATGTATGTATGTACTACGTAAGTGTGGGCACACCTACGTGTGTGTGTGTGTGTGGGTGTGTGTGTCGCACCACAAGCCGAGGCTGTGACCCACTTTGCGCCTTTATTCCAATGCTTAATACTATTTTGCCCGTTGTTGCCAGAGGAGCCCGCCGGACCTGCCAGCTTTGTTTGCCATCTGCTCTTGTTCTTATGCCTCCTCTCCTCTCTATTTGTTGTTGCTGTTGTTGTTCTTTGCTAGCTCATAATTGCACCAGGTTACCCCAGGTCCTAGGTCCCCCCTCCTCCCTCTCCTTGTAGGCCACGCTTAGCTCCTTCTCCAGCTGCATCTTGAGCATCTCGAGTACGCCTGACCTCCAGCTCGTAATAAATGTTATCCGCGTAAATGCCTGCTCTAAGTTGCATTCTGCATATTCTACTCCCCTCTCCCTCTTTCTCTCTCTCTCTCTCTGGCATTATTAAAGCATCTGCCCTTGTTCCCGTGACAATTGCAAACAGCATCTGCTTAAATCGTGCCTAATTTATGTCCTTAGTTGATCCCTGAGCTGCCACATGCGCTGAAACTTCACTTCACTGCGAAAGCGTCTGCAGTTGGCAATTATATTATATCATTATTAAGAAACTTTGATATGAGCATATAGAAAAGTTCTTTCACGGATTTCTAGATTAAATAAGCTAAGGAACAAGTTTAACTAGATTAGCAGTTCCTATTCTACCTGAAATGTAATTTATGCTTAATCTTAGAGCTTAGTGAAAGGATTTCTGCTTCCACAGCTGGGCCTACAATGTTTCTATGTGCGTCAACTGTTTGTAAACTATCGAACATGTTGGGAGGCAGCTTTATGCCTGGACTTTTATGGTCGTCAATTTGATTTACTAAGCTATTGCACAAATGTGCGGAACGCTACCTTTTGCCAAGCGTGGCCTGGCCGGCTGGCCGTAATGGTCGTTAGGTTGGGTCTGAGGGGGCAGTGGGTGTGGCCAGGTGCCGCAGCATGCCGAAACTGTTAGTCCTTTGGCACTATTAATCACGATCTGCTGATTGTTTATCGAATCGAAACACCTGAGCTGCAGCCCTACATTGATGTGTGCCAGGGCTACCCTCGAGGAGGAAACCAACCCGTCGCAAGTGCAATTAGTTGTCTGCTTAAAGCTTTATCTACCATATATATTTAATATAGTACAACTGTTGTATACTTTATTATATTCTCGCATTCTCGTGTTATTTAAACACATACTCGAGGCATCTATTCAATAGTTGAATACATTCTAACTAAGTCAGCTAATTGATGCATTTAGAAATGGAAATTCCATGATCTGGAACTCATTGATATGCAAACTATGCATAAATTATGTACGAACTCTACTTATTGGAAACGCCTTTGTGCGCGCACTGGGAGGTGTCTGTCCGTGTCTGTCTCTCCCTCTCTCTTTCTCCTTCTATGTGTGTGTGTGTGTGTGTGTGTGTGTGTGTGTGTGAATGTAAGCTCCCAATTCTCACATGGGTGACGCAGCTGGGTGGGCTCAAGATGGCTGACGCCGTCGATTCTCGGTCGATTCGTACGCTTATGCATGCAGTATAAACAAATGTAATTATGTGTGCAAATAATTACATTACGTTGCCGGGTCCAATCACGTGACCCCAAACAAATGGCATTTGTTAGGCCAATTACGTGCACTTTTGGAGATGCTGGACAGGAAGGTGCAGGGCGCCAGGCCGGGATGGGCTGCTGGTCGTCGGCAAACAGCCGCCGGAAGGAAGCGTGTATGGACAATTTTGTCATGCAATCATGTGTGCGAGTGAGTGTGTGTCTGTGCCTCTGTCTGTGTGTTTACTGTTTGCATACTGCATATATATATATATATACATGTATTGTACATATCTTCAGTGTGTATGTGTGGGGGGGGGAGGGGACAGTACCCAGCTGTATGAATACAATTTTCAACATTTTTTTAAAGTTCTCGTTTGTCTACGCTGACTACTTGTCAAGGACTCTTTTTGGGGGCGGCAACGGCAACGGCGGTTGCTTCTCGGATCACCTCATGGTTGATTTCATCTATCTGTGTGTGTGTGGGTGTGTGTGTTTGTGACGTCAGTAGCATGCACATTTTTTTATAAATAACTTCTGCGGCTCCTGCAGTCTTCGTCCGCACTGAAGAATTCCAATAAAAATCCATGCATAAAACAAAGGACAGCAAGGAACAAGGAAAAGCGTATATTTCAAGCAGGCTGACAGACTGGAGAATATCCTGCAGCCAGCCGGTGCTAGTTTGCAATATTGCTTAAGTTTTTATTTTATTAAATTGTGTTTTCTTTTGCATAGCAATCTTTTGAGCGGCATTTCAATTTAGAGATGAGTAAGTGAAACACGCGATACATCGATGAATGGAAATATACTAAGCGCCTTAATGATAACATGCAGCACCCATCGAATGCAATTAAATCGGTGATTGAAAATAAATACCAAACGTCTTATCGATGTTGCCTATCGATCTAACGTGCAGCGCTACTCAAATGCAATTAGTAGAGGAGTAAAAGAGACAACACGCTCACTTCCAATCTGTGAGAGACTGACAGGCAAAGAGTTTTTTTTTCATAGCAGGTTAAACGGCACGCATAATAAAACTTCCAATACGTGCAGGAATCTGCTGGCAAAGTCAGCTTTAGTTTGTAAGCCTTTAAAAGGCCATTTCCAGGTGGTAAACTAGTAAGGTAAAAAGTAACTACTGCAGCTGGTTAGAGCTGCTTACGAGATACCGAGATACATAAGTTGCAATATGAGATTTCGATAGCTTAACTTGCTGCGACGCGTTTCTTCTCATCGCGCCATCCTCTTCATGTTTGCCTCCATTTAACGTGTACACACACACACACACAAGTGAACGCAGATGGTAATGCAAGTATGCGCTGCCATCTTTGTTGTTCGCTCTCTTCTCCTTCTTGTTGACAGTTCGATGGAGCATATGGAGAACTGAACCAGTTTGCCAGTGTGTGAACATGTGTGTCTGAGTGTGTGTGTGTGTGTGTGTGCCGACATAATAAGTGAAAAGTAAAGTTGATCTGACGTCGACACGAAACTTCGGAGGACGAGCAAGTTGAAAGAGTCACACGATGCACATTGCGGCACGTTGCACGTGGCACTTTAGCTTGCCAAATATATATTAGCAGCAGTGGCAGGAGTACCCACACACACACACACACACAGGCAGGCAGGCAAGCCCTGCCTTATTATAATAAACCCTACATACGCACACACACACATATGCGCGACAGAACTCTCTTCCTCTCCTCGAGCATGACGTCATTATGCACAGCCATTTATTGCGGCTTTCAGCAGCAATGCAGACACAATACAAATTGGAGGAGGAGGTGTAGGAGAAGGAGCAGAGGACGACGCAGGACACAATCGAAATGCGGTGGCCAAGTGCCAATCGCCGAAGGCGTCTGTTCGTGCTGTGCCACGTCGTCTGGCCTGGTCTGGCTTGCCCGTCTTGGTCGATGGATAATTTGGCAAGCGATTCACGCCGTACGTGGTGCCATGCCCTTGGCCTTGCTTGGTCATCGCCGTGGCAGGCGGAAGGAAGGGGTAGAGAAAGAAGCTTCAACAAAAACAACAACAGCAACAATTACAAAGTACTTCAATTTCCTATTGTTGCCAGAAGTTTGTTAAAATTTGCATTGCAAACTTTTAGAGTGTCTCCCAAAGAAAGAGAATGAGGGAGAGAGAGAGAGAAACAATGGACTCTCCATACCGGGAGTACTTCAAGCATCGCTTATAGAGATTCCATTAGTTTATTGCCGCAACTCTTCCGGCTAGATAATTGGCCATGGGAGTCATCGCTTCGATTTGCCCGCGAGCTATAGGCGACCTTCGACCCTGTTGACCCTGACAAACTGCACAGGGACAGGGAGTAATGTTTCGGGACAAGCTAAGCCGACTGGCAGATGACCTGCAGGTCTTCTTAAGATATTATACTTGGCCTATTGTCTATGCTGCCTTGTGTATCCTCTTACAGGGTATAGCAACCACAGTAGTCCCTCGCACGTGCCACCAGCATGTCTCAGTCAGACGCCCACACATAACGTGTTTTTATTCATAAAACATCGTGGGCCGCCGCTGCGAAGAGCGCTCCAAAGAGTGGCAGCAGCAAAATTGAGTTGCACTTTGCGAAATTACCATAAAACGATATTACCGCCTCAACCGTCGAACTGTAACCTACACCCGCAGCAAATCCTGCCACACAAACAACGAAAGCCGACGGACTTTAAATACGTTCCCAGCTGCGGGCGGGGGCATCGCATGCCAATTCATATTTTTTTGGGGAGCTCCCATTTTAAGTGAAAGGGGGAGGAGGTTGGGGAATTCCAACGGGACTTGCACTGCGCCGTGCGAGCGATGATTAGCGGGGTGTGACCTCAGTTTTTGTGTGTCAGCGGAAATAAGCAAATTGGCCGTGGCTTCAATTTTCTCTCCATGGCGCCGACATCGACATGCTATGCATACACACACACAGTACACACACACACATGGCAATAAAGCAAAAATTGCAGACAATTGATTTTCCATATGATGATTGCTGCACACTTTCGCCATGCGCCCAAAAGTAGGCAAAGGTTAATTGCGACTCCCTGCCATGTTTGCCATTCGCCTTGAACACCCACACATGCACACACACACACGCATGCCAGCTGAATGTCAAAGTGAAACGCAGCTGTTGAACTCTCGGACAGTCTCACAGGAAGAGGGGGGGAGAGAGAGAGAGGGATACATCATAAATTAGACGAAAAAACTGAATATTTAATCCCAGCTATACAGAGAGATTTTGCGGGAATTATTTTGAAATTAATCTCGGCTGGTAAACATAATAACATCAGAATATATTAACATAAAATAATAACCCAAAAACAATAAATGAAGCTAATGAAGCTTAGCTGAATTTCAAGCGAGGGAGACTTCAAATTTAATGGATACTTTAATACTTTGTTTAATCACATTAAAAACCATTTAAAAAATCAATTTTTATTGAAGAATTTGTTGATTTATTTGCTCATGTTTTCAAACAGCTTAACCTGTTTGCATTTGCATTATATTCACATATGCATACGTATACATACATATATAAGCAGCAGCTCTTCATTTATACGACACGCGAATGAATTTTTATTTATGGTAAATGGAATTCCAAATGGCAAAAATAAATCGCTGCATAATTATGGGATATTTACACTCGTCTGTCATGGTCAAATGAAACTTAAATGATATTATCAACTATTCCACAGGCAGATCTCGTAATGATGGCCGTGTTAAGTCAGTTAAGTTCTGTTAGCTGCAAAAGTGCTAAACATGAACGGAAAACTGAAAAACGAGCGTTGGCCGAGCCTCTCATGGAGGAAAACATGGGGAAAACAATTCGTGATTCACACACAAAGAGCAAATAAATGGCTGACCATAAAATATTTATTGAAAACCTACTATAGTTGTTTATAAATGTGTGTGTGTGATTGTTTGCCAATAGTGAAAGTTACCTGCGGGGGAAGAATGCATAAATTGAATATTTTTGTGTACAAACACAATTCGGATCCGAAAGCGAATTTGTTAAAAATGCATTTGCCTCTACACATACGCATCTGTATGTAGCATGTGTCCATCGATTTGGCCCCCATTGAATATTCAATACTTTTTTATACAACATTTCACATCAAATAGTCAACTACTGCATGCGCAAAGTGAGGTTATGCATACGATATACAGCATATGTGTTTAGATAGATAGTTTATTGAGTAGATCAACCATTGTAGAATATGCGACAGCATTTTGCGTAGTTTGCTCTTTGTTAAATATCAATGATGACAGCAATCGATAAAGAGCGGGGAAAATATTAGGTGAGATATTTAATATAAAAGGTTAATAGTATAATAATAATAATAATAATAAGGTTCGTATACAATACATTTCAACTAATGTCTTTTTTCCATTTAAGGTTTTACCTTTAAACAAAATTTATTCTAAGTTTTATATTTCAATTTAAAATTTCAATTATAATTATTAATTGTTTTTTACTTTTAAACAGTCGACTAATCATAAATAACTATAAATAAATTAAATAAAAATAAATAAAATAGGTTCAAATACCTTACGTAGTTTACTTGCTACTAAAGATCGATATCACTTTTAATTTAATTGAATCTGCTTAACGATCTACTACTCTATAAAATACAGTCGTCATTATAAACGGTGATTTTTTAGCTATTATCTTTTTGGCAACACTGTTTTAAAGAGCTGAAGCGCGTTTCGTGTTTTGTCTCACTGTCAAACATCTCTAATTCAACCATGAATCGTCTTAAAACGCTTGTAAATAAAGTTCATCGCGCGCTTCTTCCATTTTATTGTCAGTTTAATCGATCCATCTATTCGGGCTATTGTGACTAAATTTCGCACCAAATTTACATTATTACACATTAAACCAAACATTTTCTTTCCCAAAATGCAACAGCTTAACTTGCATGACATGTGGCTTCAAGAAGACGGTGCCACATGCCACACAGCACGCGTAACAATAAACTTATTGAGAGGCAAGTTCGGTGAACATTTTATTTCACGTTCGGCACCTGTCAATTGACCGCCTTGATCGTGCGATTTAACGCCTTTAGACTATTTTTTGCGAGGCTTTGTTAAATCTAATGTATATACAGACAAAACCCGCTTCAATTGACGCATTGGAGGACAACATTGAAGAATTTATTCGTGAGATACCGTCTGAAATATTGGAAAGAGTATGCCGAAATTGGACTAATCGTATTGAGCATTTGATGCGCAGTCACAGTCAACATTTGCATGAAATAATCTTCAAACATTCAATTATATGAACCGATTCAAAAAAGATTGCCTGAATGCCTTCCTCTGAATTTTATGTGCTTTTTTGAAAAACTTTCCTATAGTTCTTAAAAAATCACCCTTTATTAAATATATTGTTCGGACTAGAAACGATATATCGAATATAACAGCGTATCGCGTAGCACAGTTTGCTTTTATCTAAAGACTGATATCAGTTATTACCATATTAAAGTTAGTCATCGATCTGTTAATCGATAAAATGCCAGATATAACATATAAAAATGTTTGGCATTGCTCGTTAAAATACCTTGCGCTGTTGGCTGTAACCTAAAAATCGATGGCAACCCATATAATATTAAATGTACCTATCGATACATTTATCGAAAACATAGTTTTGTCAGTATTTACAATAAATCCTGCACAACATCAGAGTTTTTTGGCAAAGGCTTTTTCAATTGCGTCAACCTCGTGTGTATTGTGTTTTCAACTTTTGACCAACTGCAGTACCATCATGCGTGTGTACATATGTGTATGTATATGTGCCTGTGCATGTGTATGTGTGTGTGTATATTTGCATTGCATTCCCCTTTACTCACCTGCACCGAATGATCCAAATTATTGATGATTCGTATCACCCGACCGGCGCTGCGTTTTATCGAGCCCGATGTGGTCGATAATGTGCCCAAATCCGCTTCCATTATTGAAGGCTTTCGGCTGGCAGGCTTTGAGCCCCAGCCCTGATTTCCGGGCGAAGCGTACCACATTCCGTTCTTTTTCCCGTAGCTGGCAGGCTGCAAAGTCCGCCGCAAAACAGAAAGAGCAAGCGAGAGAGACACACAGAGAGAGAGATAGAGAGAGGGAGAGAGAGAATAAGCAAATAGTTAAATACGAGATTTTTGGGTAAAGTCTGTCGCTCCCTGCCTGCCTGCCTGCATATAACATAAAGCCGCGTTGGCTTGTGGCGGCCTCCGGTGCCGCCGCCATTCGTATCGCGATGTAGGGCGACGGATTTTCGTCTTTTGTGGAAAAAATAAAATGTCGCGTAAATTTGGTTTTAATTAAACGCTTTTGTGGCACGCACCGAACAAGGTCCTCAGTGGTGACGACAAGCATACGCCAACTTTACTGCAGTCCATGTGTTCCCAGATATTTGCTTTGTATTATAGTTTTAAAACTAATGAGTCTGCTGCATGGCAGTCTTGGGGAAATATAAAACATAGCAGAAGTTTTTATAGTTTGGCATATTCTCTTAAAGAATATAATATTATATACTATGCATCTTCTCGATATTAAAGAGATAAGGTTAATTAGTCGAGGAAAAATCTAGGAATTCGTATGAAAAACCCGACTGATAAAGAATCCCTAAGCTCAGCAGAGGTATTATTATGATATTATAGTATAGATCCCCTTTCAAATAATAATAAAATTATATATTCGTGTTCTTAATTCAATATATCATATGCGATTTTATCTGCATACTAATTGATAAACATATTAATTATATTCTCTTTTGATTAGTTTTTGTTTTCTTCAGACAAGGTTCCATCTTATTATTATTACTCTATTATATATACATATATGATATATATTATATTTTATATATTATATATATTTATATTATCAAACCAAAAAGTCTTTCTGTCTTTTATATTTTCTTTTTCTTTTCCGATATATTTCGGTTACTCTTCGGTAACCGTCTTTAGGAATTAATTTTGCACGTCTGCTCTTGCGGGCGCGGAGTTTATTTATTTATTTAATGTAGACTAATGGAAAAAAAATGTATATTAACATTAACATCGAGAAAAAAATAAGTAAATTTAAAGAACTTTATAATAATTTTTAAAATTGTGTTCATTAATTAAAAATTTAAAATTATATATATTTTTTTTCGATAATTATTGAAACAAAGGTCCAAAGAAAGTGGAAGAAAATTACGAGTAACTCTAGAGGGAATACAGAAATCGATTTGGTTAAGCAGAGTAGGGGAATCAATGTCGTACTTGATTAGTTTAAAGAGAAACTTAGCACCTAGCATAATAAGACAATAAGTAAGAGAAGGTAGGTTAATTAGAAGAAGTCTACTAGAACATATATATATATATATACATGTATAGTCGGCTGTTCCAAGAAAGTTCAACTATTACATTATACAATTTGTTATTTAAGTTTTTTAATTTATATTCCATATATTAGACTAGATAAGAAAGATCTAGATCTTATCTACTAATTGTCGCTTCCTCAGTTTATGTCTCAGTTTGTTAACATTCCTGTTGGAATTCATCTGAAATATCTAATAAATATTTAGCCATATTTCACCTGCAGTCACCTGTCACATTCAGCAAGCAAAACTGTTTCTCAGGAAGTTAGAATTGTATTTTAATTCCCGATTACCCTTTGCAACTTGATCTTTTATTTTATTTGTTTCCGTTTTCTTAACGAGTAAGAGTCCGACAAAAGTTCACATTGAAATTAATGCAAATTCATTTTAAAGACTTCGACTCACACACAGAACATTTGCGCATCGCTTTGTGACAGGGCCGACAGCACGCTGAGTAACCCCAATAACGCAGACAGCAGAGTAGAAATATATACTATATATATAATATATATATACAAACATACGATATATATACGTATGTATGCGTATACGTGTGCCACAGCCTGCACACACGGGAGTACAACAAAAATCAAGGTTTTTAATTGAAATTCAACAAAATTGCGAAATATTCGAGTGTGACAAGGCAGAAGGGAGAGAAGAGAGAGGCGGCTGCGTATGGGGCGTCGATTTCTCGATTTCTGCATAGAATGCAACCCAATATGTGCAACCCGCATGTGCTTGCAATTAAAAAGTCATAATAATCAGACCACATAAATCGCATGTTTGGCAAGGAATTTAAATTATTTACACGAGGCGAAATTCAAAGTCGCAGCAAATCGGGCAAGTAGTACTAAGTAGCACTTAGACGGGGCGACACACACACATACATCCATACACACACACATACATATACACATAGTATAGACGTATGTACGCACAGTTTAACTAACGCACTTCAGACTCGGCGAGCAGTTTAGCAAAAGCTTAAATTACGCGCACAATTAAACTTTGAGAAACTCCAGGGGAGCTCGATACCAGAGGAGGGGGAGCAGGAGGTGCTGCTGAACGAGGGCGAGAATCTGAGCGTAACTTCAAAGCCCTTCGTTTGAGGTGCAGCCTGGCAGAAAATTCATTGGAGCTCTCGACAGAAGAAGGACAACAACATCAACAACATCGAACCAAAGTCGAGTTGAGTTCAGGACGAAGGCAAATCTCAATCTCAGACGCGGCCCCTGGGGCGACATTTTGCAGGAGGGTGTAGCAGGGGCCGCCCCCCGGAATAGTTGTGATTATTATTGCTTGGGGATATTGAATTTTTATGGCCGAAAACAAATAAATAGCTAGACACATATTTTGAAAACAAATAAATACTGAGAAGTCCCTGTCATCATCTTCGTTTGAGCATACAAATCAAGACATTCCCCTGAAGAAAGAGATAGAGAGAGAGAAGGAAAGAGAGAGAAAGGCTTTGATAATATCTACGCATTGCGTCATCTCGTAACTTGTCACCTCGTTTATGTCTCGCTTCGATTTTACTTGCTTATAAACAACTCAATCTGGATGAGAATTTCCGCCTATTTTCGCATTAAAATCCACACAACTCTCGTCACATTCCGACAGTCGAGAAATTGCGCTATGAGGAGCATGATATGTTGCTGGAGGGACAACTACGGAGAGCTGAAGCATCTCACAAAGGCTGTGCAGATGCTGTCCCCCCCCCCCTCTCCGGCCTGCCTGCCTCACGTAGACCATTAAAAAACACTTAGAAAAACAACAAAAGTCATTTAAACTTTTTCCGCCAACTTCTCTATGCGCCTCTTTTTTCTCTCAGTGTATGTGTGTGTGTGCAAACGTCAAAATGACCGTGAGAAAGAGGAGAGTAGAGAGCAGGGAAAAAGAAATGTGAAATTAGGAGACGTGTGCTGCCGGGGGTGGGGGTCGTGGGCTGTGTTAAATGGTAAAGTGGCGCCGCCGCCCCCCCCCCCCTCATTGTTTACAGTGGAACTGAGAACTGACCCAAGACTTGGTCGGCGATGTGAGCATCACAAAGGGCGAACTTTCCTCGCTATCCTCGTCGATGTACATTTAAGCGAAAGTTTTCCCGCCTCTGCACGTTGATGATTTGCTCTTGCTGCTGTGGCACGTTGCACGTTGCAAGTTACACGGTGCACGGTGCACAGTTCAGGCTGCTGCTGGTGGTGCTCCTCCTCGACGTTCGGCGTATCCTGCGGGTGCGTCTGTTTGCACACTTTAGTTGGCTTTTTGCTTTTAATTCACTTGCAGTTGCAGTTTTCGCACACAATAACAACAACAAAAGCAGCAACAACAGTAACAACGGCAGCGGCAGCTACAACACTGAGCAGCATTAAGTTAATAATAAATAAACGCAATTTTCCCACGCGGGGCACGGGGTGGACGGGGGTTGGGGCTGCCTTTTAAAGTGAGTTAATTGAAAGCATTTAAATTTAATGGCACTTTAAATTAGTTGACTCGAGGCAACGGTAACGTCGGCAATTCGCACTTATGCAACACTGGCTGCCACCTGGCTGAGTCCGGCTAATGCGTCGCTCGTATTTAGCTTTGGTTTACTCTTTGGCGTTCGCCCAGCAACTGTTTTGGAGTTACTGAAATTGCTTGAGCTACTCCATGCTACGTTACGCTACGCCATGTTCCATTACGTTACGCTATCCATCGTCAACTGACCAGGTAAGACGATAGCGTGCACAGCACACGTGTCGTACATACATACAAATACATAAGCCATATTCAAATTGGCAACGCGACTCCTTGACTCCACTTGTATGTGTGTGCGTGTATGTACATGTATTTATTTATTGTTCGGCCAAATCAGCACCAGCAATCTCGAGTCGCGAACATTAGCTGCCATTTTGTTGTGTCCGCTAAGTGTTGTGTAGCGAGCGCTGTAGTTGAGAAGCAATTGCTGCCACTGTTTGTTTGTTTGTTTGCCTGTTCGCCAGGTTAGTACCGCCACTCGTCGCTAGGGCGCGTTCTGCACTCATGCAAAACAGTTTAGCACACGGCGCGGCAAACAATATTGCAAATTGGAGTGTGCTGTGTAAACTTTGCTTTATGCAATATTGAAACAATACGATATGGCAAGCTTAAATATCGATATGTTGATGTTGATCATTGAAAGCAACGATACATCGCATCGCATGCAATTACGTGTTGATGTTTTGTTGTTGCACAATGCCTGCATCGATATAATATGCCTAAGCAAGTCAGTTTATGTATCGATATCGATTGATCATTGCAAGCATCCATGAATTGCATAGCAGTGATCTTCTGCAAGCAGTCAACTATCGATGCAAGGAAATACTGAAAAGCTTACTGGTACGAAACGGAGTATGCCAAGTATCTTTGTGCTGTTAATTGCATGTAATAATAAGTCACATAGCAGTGATCTTTTGCCAGTAGTCAACTATCAATGCAAGGAAATATTGAAAAGTTTTGTTGTTGCGAAACAGGGTATGAACACACCTTTACTTTGTTTATTTTAATGTGTGTGTAAGGCAGCTGCACAATACCAACGTAATTCATAAATTTTCCCCATTGAATATTGTGTATGATTGCCTGTGCCCCGCTCAACAACTTTCACTTGGCGTAGACCGAGTGGTGGCCAAACCTGATACCCAGTTCAGCTTAGCCTCAGTTAGCCGTGCGGCGCCCAAAGTGTTGTTGGCGAGCTACAAGTTACGAGTTATAGCACCAACACTTTTTGCGTGTCGCTTGGGTTTTCCCAACACACACACACACGCAAACACAGGAGCGCACACACACAACGACAAACACCATGGGCCACCGTGGCACTTTCGCTGTTCGCCTCTGGCATTGTGTATTGGTATTGGGAAGTTCCTATGCTGCTGCTACTGTTGTTGTTGCTGTTGCTATTGGAATTCGCAGTCTGCTGCGCTGGTATTGGAGCTGGTATTGGTATGCATAGCAAACAGTTTCGCCCCGAATGCGTAGCTGTATTTACCGGCAACTGGCACCGCTGCTCCGCCTAGCCTCCACTCCACTCCTGGGCATAGCCTGGCGGGGCAGCAGGGCCAAGTTGATGTGGTAGTTTAGCTTATTGCTTTTCACTTTGAAGTGGCTTATAGGAGCATTTATTACCATGTCGGTAGTATTTGTGCTTCACTCGCAAGTAGCACGCGCTCTCGCCAATTCTTCTCTTGGCCGCACTCAGAAACAAAACTATGTAAACAGGAGGAGGCAGTTTCTCTGGGCTTTTTCACTTTGATATCGTTGCCCTGGGCCCGGAGCCTCAACGTCCCCAATTCGACTGTTGTGTGTGGCTCACCGAGAGTTGCCCAGTTCCCACTTTGCACATTTCTTGCCCATTTTCTCTCTCTCTCTCTCTATTGGGTTCTTCACTATATACTACACACACATAGAGACCTTTATAGTATATCGTGTTTGAGTTGTGAATGAAACTGCGTTCCTTTGCCATTATATACTGCTCTTTCGCTCTCCTTCTCCTACCTCCCCCCTTGTTTCTTTGAAATTTAACTAAATAATCATTCAGCAGGCAACTGAAACTATTTCGTATTTGGCTCGTATATTTGATTTCTAGCAGCAGCAGCAGAACTTTCTGCTACCTTTTGTGGCTGGAGTGAAAGACAAGAAATTGCTGAAATTCCTCAATGTTTAAACTATATAATTTAGTAGTTAGTTTTAATAGTTTCTAAACTCAAAACTATTCAACAAGAAAGAGAGATTCCTGACTTTGAAAAAAACAATCATTATGCAAATTAAAATGGCAATTTAAAAATTGTACAAAGTATAAGTTTGCTATTTGCTATATTTCATTTAAAATATTCTACACAATTTTGTGCAATTTTAAGCATCTTTGAACTTGGAATGCTAGGCTTCGTTGCTTGAGCTGTCTATTCGTTTTTGAGGTTTGCCATAATTAAGTTTAAAGACAGCTACAGTCGAATGCATTGAACTGTTTCTTAATCCTCAAGTATAGATATTTTACAATTTAAATAACTTGTAAGCTTCTTATGATTAATGGAAATCACTATGTCAAATTTAAAGTCAATATTTTATAGAGTTTAAAGTTTCCCTGGAGTTGGGCATGCTATGCGAAATTTAAAGTAACCACAAGCTGTACAAGAAATGAAAGCAGCTTCATGCCAAATTTAATGTACGTACACAGCTCTTATAAGGACAGATATCCCCTCATTGAATTCAATAAGCCTCTCGAATTACGATCAAAGTGTTCACTCACAATGTATGTTTATTTAATCTTAACCTGTCCACATTCCCATCAATTTGACATGACAGTAAACACGACACACACACACATACACAGGACACTTGATACAGTAATGTTAATGTTTTTCCAATCAATTGTGTCCCCAACACACACACACAGCCAGACAAGAAGCCACGTGTGGTCAGATACATTTAATGGGCATTTTGTGTTTGAAGACAACAGCATCGCATACAGCAACAGCAACAAAAACACTAAAACAATAACAACAAGTGCATTGACATGTTGCATGTTCCATGTACTATACGATGTATGTAACTGATCATCGCATGGAAATGGGAAATGGGAAAATAGAATACTCGAAAAGACCAATTTCAGAGAAACGGACTTTGTGCACAGAGAGAGAAAACGCACACAGCATGCATATTTCTAGAATATACACACTATATAGTATGTATGTATGTATGTATATGTATATATAGAATACGTGTGCACACAGCCAGCTTGTCAGCGAGAACCTTTTGTGTGGCCTGCGAGAGGCCGGGGGGGCTGGCATTCGAAATATGTTCATAAAAGCGACACAATCGACCAGAATAATTCGCATTGTCCCGTGTCCCAAAGCAGTGCTGCCAATTTTTACGAATAAAAACATGCTGGTTTCAACGGAAAATAATGAAAGTGAATAACCAAAATATAATACTTCAGAAAAAACACAAAATCCAAATACATTTATATATAAAAATCAGAAATAAACAAATATTTTGAAGCCCTGAAGTAAGATCTTATAAATTAACATTAACAAATAAATATTTTAAATAATTTCCAGTTGCCTACATTATTATTATTATACTTCAGAAAACCAAAAAATCCAAATTTATTTATATTAAAAAATCAGAAATAAACAAATAGTTTAAAGACCACAAGTAAAATCTTATGAATTCAAGCTAGAAAAGCTTTAAACATTGACACATTTTTGAACAATTAATTAATTAATTGAATGAAACAGCTAAAAAGCGAAAAAAGCTAAGTGTTTTTCTATAAAATTGACAAATTTCTAAACGAAAAGTAATAAGAATAAGAAATCAAAATATTAATTTGAAATAAAAGAGCAAAAGCAAAGAACGTCATTTAAAAATTAAAATAAAATCCAAATTTATATTAGCCTTAAAATTTAACTGCTTAAATTCAAGCTAGAGCTGCTTTAAACATCGCAAATTTTCAATAAAATATTTTATCATCGGATAAATTAAATACAAAACATATTTAACACATAAAAAACAGAAAACTGCTTAATAAATTTACAGAATTCCTCAAACAGACTCTATGCGAAACTGGCCTTAAAAAAGAAGCCAGATTTGACTTGAAAAAGGCGAAATGAGCAGCACTGCAGCGAAACTATGACAATGGTCAGCTTAGTGTGTGTTGCATAGTTCTCGGGGGCGCAGCTGGCCATATTTTCAATTTCTATTGTCGTTATCACAGACAGCTCGTTGTCTCTTTCGTTCTATCTCACTCTCTCTTTGTCGCTCTTTGTCTCTTGCGGGCTCAACTTGTTAATAAAACTTTACCGATTTGATGCCCTGGCGAAGTGATTACACTGCGAAGCACACACACAATTTAAAGTTTTTCGGCGCACATAAATCAAAAATCTCTCGCAAGCCGAAACCGCAAAAGAACACACAATTGCCGCCGCTGCAGACAGACTCTCTGCACTGACTCCGGCTTTCGGTCCGGGTACGGTTTCGGTTCCGGGCAACGCGTGCGTGCAAAGTTGTTTAGTGAAAAACTTGAACTGGACACAGGCGTCGTCTGCCTTCGAAGTTCGAACTGAGCTGCGTACTGAAAAAGTGTGCAAAGTTGAGTTAAACAAAGGCGCCGCCACAGGGCAATAGCAGCTCGAAAGAAAGAAAGTGAGGGAGAGTGAGAGAGAGAGAGCAGGAGTGAAGAAAACAAAGAGGCAGCAGGGCAAGCAAAATTAATAAAAGTCATAATAATACTCGCAATTTCCTTTGTTCCGCCCACTTTTGCATATTTGACTAGAAAAAATGCGATGCCAGAGCAAACTATTTCTCCTCTCTCCTTTTCTTCTTCCCTCTCTGTTTCTACACAGAGCTGCATGCAGCTTTAGAGTTGCCCCTCTGGGCTTTGTTATGATTTAAATAGTTTCAATTGGCATATTTCTGCCTCATTTGGGCGCCCTCAATAGTTTTATTATTATTTTATTTACGCGGGCATGTACTGCACGTATATACCCTACAGAAAGAGAGAGAGAGAGAGGGAGAAAGAGAAAGAGCAAGAGAGCTAGCCTAGCTTGATGACCTCGTCAAGTTCTGAATTTCGTGCGGAAGTGGCATGCCTGGTGACTTATCGCCACCATTCCGTCGACCATCGATGTCCGTCCGTCCGTCCGTCCACAAGTCGCTTATTGTCAGCTACTGTGCGTGTGTGCGTGCGCGTATAAATAATTTGGGCATTTATTATTTGTTTTAGGTGTAAATATTTCAAGCTCACAAGCAGCAGCTCGACAGAGGAACGCAAGAAAGTTGTAGTAGTCCGAAAGAGGTCGAGGTTTATGGCTTAATTATTCCAATGCATGAAACGCGCGCCGTCGCCGTCGGCTGCGATTGCTATTGCTCCCAAGTCCAACTATTTGTGCCAACTGGACACCCCTTTTTATGGTGCTTATGACCTAAGAAACTGATTGCCCACAAGGCCTGTGGCCATACATAGATTACGCTCCCATTCCCCACCAACAAATTCCGTATCCCGCTTGCTTCTTTCATTCTTTTCCTTGCCAGCTTACTTTGTATGTTGTCGACTTCTGCTCCTTCTAATTCTCCTGTTCCTGCACACGCATATAATACATAATTTTTTATGATTTATAAAACGAGAGCGTGGTACATTTTTTTGGTATATTATTTTTTTAATTACTTCCAACATGCGTGCGGTCTATCGAAGGCCATGGCTGACTTCATTTCCCGATATTAAAGCCTGAGTTTGAGTACACTTATGAGGTCAACTTGTCAGCAACTCTGATTTACTTAAGATCGTAACAGAAAGCGGAAACGAATTTTACTAGGCACACCACTTTATTACCTTATAATTAATTAATTAATGTTTGTTCACGAAAGCCTTTTAATTTTACTTGCACTTAAACCACAACAAAGTAAGCTTAATATCAAACATCGCTTTAAATACATTACATTTATTATAATTATTTATCGATATATTTTTCAGCAATCTGCTTCATTCGTTTTAGTTTTAATTTGGTTTTGTGGCTGACAATTTTATGGCTGGTGCATATACATATATATGTACATTATATATATACATATATATATGTGTACAATAGAGTTCTGCATGAATACATTCATTTTGTACTCATTTTACTGTACCACATTGAAATGATTGAGTACAAAGCAGGTTAAACAACAAGATTCACTTACGTTCATTTTAAACTATACTCAAAGTCCGTGTTGCATGCATTCATGCAGGACTATAATACAAATACATATACATATTGTACATATGTATGTATATATATAAAAGTCTGTCAAATTTACTCACTTTGGCAATTTACTAAAGCAAAATAATTACAAACTGTCGTTGCTGCAGAATGAGAAATGTTAATTGCTTCCAGCCACATTGAGATGCGGACTGTCGCCATTTTTATTTATACAAAAATTTGTTCAGGTTTGCTCCGTACTGACCTTAGGGAAAATACTATGTACACGAAAAACGATAAAAAAAATACTGTGAGAGAATATTAACTTGGGAATATCGTTACAAAAACTCGCAAACTGATTTGAATTTAATTACGAATACCAAGCAAACCCCTTCTCCTTCTCTTCTTCCTTCTTCTCCTCTACCGTTCCTCTCTCTCATCCAAACTCTCTCTCTCTCTCTTGCTCTGCCGCACGAGACTTTTTGCTTGACATTGGCGTCGTGCTTTGCGTTGCCGATAAACGTTATGCAAATTGCCTGACCGACAACGTTCCTCATAATGCTGACAAATTGTTGATGAATGTGTTAAACATTTTTCGGAGTGGGGCATGGGCGATGGGCGGAGGGCGGTGGGCGTTGCCGAACTTTGGGAAGGGGGCGTGTGCGTCTAATTGCATTTCGTGCCGCAGCTTTGTCTCCACCAACGTCGTTGGCCACGTTAATGAGAGAGCGCCAGCGAACGCGTAGGAATGCCAACTTTAGTAAATCATTTTAGGCCGACAACAACTCGACGTTCGGCCCATGCACAAGTGGGCGGGGCCCAGTGACACGGTCACGCTGTAGTCAGGGGGGATTCTGCCCATATGTATATCAGACACACACGCTGATACACACGTCTTTGCCATTCCCAGTGACATTTTCTGCTCCATTATTTTCATCATGTCTGACAGACGACGCGTCAACATGCAAGTGGCAAAGGGGCAAAGAACGTAACTCAACGCGACGCAAGGCAACGCAATGTAATGTAACGTAACGTAACAGTAACCTCGACAGGGTCCACTTTGTCTGCTCCCGCCCCTGCCCCTCCTCCTCCACAACAGCCTTGCCTGCCTGGCAGAGACACAAATATATTATGCCATTGTGAGGTAGTATAAGTTGGCCGAGCCTGAATCGGACTTGACCCGCCCACACATGCTCTCAAAGCAGACAAATAGCTAAGTATGCAGTAAAGTATACACTTATTTGCTGCAACTTGCGCCCCGCCCACCCGGGCGGACAGTTCAACATCTCTCGTTGGAGTCAAAAGCAAATCAGCATTTTGCATTGGAAATTCAGCTTAGACGCCTTGGGGCGACGTTTACTATTCCCCAGCTCGCCTTAGACTTGCATATTAAAGCAGAGGATTGAATTTGTTGGCGGCATTGTTTTACACAAAGGACTTGTTAGTGCTGGCAGATATGTCGACGTAATATAGACACTTGAATGTGCATATATTGAAATAAAATCAAATACAGTTGGAATAAATATGTTATATTCATTGAATAATAATAAATATATATTAAAACTGGTTAAGATATAAATCATTTATTTTAATACATCGATACCAATAACAAACAAATTAAATTTTAAAACATTTCTACAGTATCGATACCTCGTTGTATGTCTACTTAAGGCATCAAATATCATTGCTGTACTTTACAGCAATCATGGTGCACTCATCGATACTCTCGTGAACAATTTGAAAACTGCCAGCAATATCGATACATCGTTTGTCGATCTACTTCACGCTTCGAACTATCGTTGCGAGCACTGACAATATGTAAGTTCTTTCCAGCACTAGAGCACTCATTTATGCTGCTGTCATGGACTGCGATTTAATTTATGCATTTCGATCGCTTGAAAATAACAAACTGCCATCGCAACAGACTGTGCATGCAAATTTGACACTCTGCCTCATTATTTGACACCATAATAATTTGCGACTTGCCGCGCCCAGCAGCCACAATATATTTTGTGCACAATGACAGACACACACACACAAGAATACACTCTCACACACACACTTGCACATGTTGCTGCGTCTGGGTTAATAAGGAAATATCCTTTTACACATGCGACCCCAATAATTTCCAGAGTTCTTAGAGCGAACTACGCGCTTGCATTACTAATAATAACCATTACGTGTATGCAAGTGTGTGTGTGTGCGCTTGCGTGCCTCTCTCTATATGTGTATGTGTGTGTGAGAGAGTGGGGGAGTGTAGTCTGCGTTGTGTTGTGATTTATTGCATTCGTGTGCCAGATTTTACAAATGTAATGCGCCACACTCCGCCACAGCAGTCTCAACGCCTCGCCCTCGCTCTTCCTTGGTTCGAGCCTCCTCCTCCGCCTGCTCCACCCGCACATCCTCCTTCTACTCCTCATGCATATGCAAAGTTTCGAATATTTTGCTTGCCAACCATATGAGTGCGACATTGTACTAAGTAGGGGTAAAAGAGGCAGATAGAGAAAGATGGCGATAGTGTGTGTAGCGAGCATAAATATTCCGCACAGAGTCATATTTCTTTCTGCGTTTTGTGTGCGTTTCATTCCAAAGTGGCCTGGACATACGTGTCGGAATTATTTGACTTGCGTTTGCGACTCGAGTGTAACCTGAGTGGAGTGTAAAGAGGGAGGGGGAGGTTGGTTTATTCAAATTTGCCCAGCATCAACTCTTTTGCGAGTGCTGCCACCATGAATATCTGCAATTTTATTAGCTGCAAAGCATGCCAGATTGCGTGCCTTTGCCTGACATATGGCAACCCCAGGGGAATACAGTGGGGCAGCAGCAGCTGCTACTGCAGTTTAGTACTGTAATTAATCGAGAATTGTCAGCCCATTAAGCTGCAGAAATTCCCATAATTTCTTAGATATTTGCAACTCGTTTGCTGGCTGATTTAATTGAAAACTTCCATTGCATAAATATGCAACTCTCTGGCACAACAATCTGCCCCTCTCCCTCCCTCCCACTCTATCATATACATATCTCTGCTGAAAACTGCCCCGAACTTGCGAAATCTGATAAATTATAACTGAGAAATTTTTGTGTGTGTGTGTGTGTGTCGTGTGCAAGCAAAAGTTGAGCATTTTCAATTTATGACTTCACTCGTTGAGCGAGTACTCGCACTCATCCTATATTCATGTTGTGAATAGTTGTGAATTAGTTTAATCTGCGCTCTTTAAATGCCAGAAGTCAGTCCAGATTTCTAATTAATGTGCCTGGACTGTAGGCATGGGTAACGGTATTATATTATTTATCGATATACAAGAACACAAAATAATTTCATTACCTTGAAGAATATCGATAGTATGGTATCGTATAGCAAGAAAACAACATAAAATATTCTATTGCGATAAATATAACGTATATTTCTTTGAAAAATAATGATAATATCTTAAGATATCGTGTTAATAGCAGGTGAATCACATGGACATATGCCGAAAGACTGTAGAGGTGGAAATAAATCAATGTTCACTGAATCGATTTATTTTCAAAAATGAAAGAAAAAAATCGATTCAAATCGATTTAAATCGCAAATTTAAAATAAAAATGAAAAAACAGTTTTTTGGCTTGAAATTAAAGAAAAAAAAACATGTTTTGGCTTGAAATTAAAGAAAAAAATATACAATACAATGAAGACCTCATATCGTTATTAAACAATTACGTCCAACTCAAAATTCTTGAAAAACAAATGCTTATCCGTCGCACTATATCTAAAAAAAACTAAAATTTTGTACCACCACTAGACATATACTTATTTAGTACTATTTTCAAATTTTCGATTAAAACGATTTTCAAAAATGAAATCGATGCATCGGAGAAAATTGGAAACATCGATTAATCCGTTCGAGAATCGATTTAACTTCCAGCTCTAATAGACTGTAGCATTATCGATGCATATAGAATATATGTTCTCATTTTCGTAGAGATATTGCATTGTAATAATAATATCTATCACTAAATTGAACTTCGATGATATGATCATGGTTTATTATCGATAGTACAGTAAGATATCGTAGCAAAGCTAAATGCAAGTTTGAAAACCGATTAACAGAAGCAAAAAGCAAGGGAATCATATGAAATCACAAAATATGCCTATAAATTGTACAAAATTTTCTGTGCTTCTTAGGAGTATCGTATAGAAAATGATTTCCACTTAGTTCCCTATCGATATCCATCCCTAAACCGAACTATGACGATCTTACATGATGTGTGGGTACGTGTGGTGACGATGTCTGCAGAAAGGCGTTCACTGCCGATTCCTTAGCCCAGAAATCACGCAATGTGGACTTCTCGGGCGGCTCCCGGGCGGGGTAAGTGGTCATCTCCGTTGTGCTCGACTCGGCGTACATGAGGTCGGCAATTATGAGCGCTGCCACAGATGGAAGAGATGGGGAAGGGGCGAGGCTGCTCGGCTACTTAGCCTAGATTTGTTATTTTTGGCACAAAGTATGCGACTTGACTCGTTTCGCGGACCACGCAGAGTACAGAGAAGAGAGTAAATAAATGAATTTAGAGCACGTGACAATTTGCGTTTTGATTTATGCGCCAAGGTTTCTTTTGGTAATTTGAATAATTCGACGCGACGACGACGACCTTACGACACCATATGGACCGTGTATGAAGGCATTTATCACAGTTGATATTATAAATGTCACTAGAACAGCACTGGCCATATAAATCAGCTATATATAATATATATACATATACATATAGAGGAGGACGTGGAAAATTACTAGCACGAGATGAGGCGCAAAACTTTCGAAAGGCTTTTCATGTTCGAGAGAGAGAACGTTGCCGTGTAACCGCAGAACACGCCGACGTTTTACTCGAACTGTTCGCAGTGTTTTGACTCTTTGTGCCACTTGGCCAGTTGCGCCTATGTCCGCCACAGTAGAAGAAGAACGTCGTCGACCACAGGCACAGGAATAGGGCGACAATATGGCACAATATATTGCAGTGCATACATAAACATCAGCGAACAAAGGAAGGGGGGGAGGTGCTGCATGTCCTGACAGCCACTGTGTGTGTGTGTGTGTGTGTGTGTGAGTGTGAGTGTGTGTGACATACCTAGTCTAATGGTATTTTGGAATGGCTTAGAAAGTAACTTTATATGAAACCCGCAACTCAGCCACAGGGTGGGAGCGGGGGCAGGATGGGGGCTAGGACGATGTCGCTGACACGTTAACCATCAGCAACGACGTCGACGAGGACGGCACACACGACGACAATGGCGGCGTTTCAATTGCATTTCCGCTTGTACCAGTTTTCATTTCAAAACTCATAAGTTTCAGACGTCGTCGACGACGACGACGACGATGACGATGACGACGACGTGACCAACTTGGGCCTTGCCGGCTTAGCTAGCAGCTTGGGCAGCCCACGATCTTGTGGTTGACAGTGCGGCACAACTGTTTGCAAATTCAAAAACTTTTCAATATGCCGCACAGTGGCCGCGACACATGAAATTGTGCAAATATATATATATATAAGATGTATATGTATATTTATCTTGCTCTTCAGTCAAGGCTGGTCGAAAATAGATGACACATTTTAATTGCAAAAATATGTAAATCTGTGAAAATAATTAAATCACTTTCGTGCGCGTCCATGTGCCACATGATTCCCTTGTCTGGGCTTTTAGATGAAAAGTTGTCACGGAAAAACAAACGGAAGTGTACCCCAGCGCCCGCGCCATGCCTTGTCCCACACCCTAGCCCTCTCTCTGTTGCTCTTCCTCTCGATCCGCCGCTTGACAACTTTCACCATTAGCGCACAATGGAAAACACACAACACACAAGTCGAATTTGTTGTCTGCGCCATCAATTCAACTTGAAGACGTTTTCCGCTACCCCATCAACCCAGTCGAATGGCAACCCCATTCCATATTCTATATTCCACTCTGCCACCCTCCCACTGGGGGCGACACCATTGGCGCTTGCTGTTTGTCGCCTCGTCTGTGTTTTATTGCTCTGCGCTTTGGGGCAACACAAAAATCGTTGCCTACTTTGCAGCGCGCGCCCGGTGAATTGAGTTGTTTTGCATAGTTTGAACAAATCCCTCGACGTCAGGCTGGCTTAGGGGTTATGAAAATATGATAGCAACGGGAGCGGTAGTGGTAGCGGGAGGCGACACTGCAGTTTAGTCTGTTGACTGGGAAGGCGCCTGTGAATAATTTATTTATTTTGCAAATTTTGCCCTGCCTGCTGCTTAAATTGGATAAACAGTTTAGGTGCTTCACGTCGCTTCGCCTTGCGCTAGGGATGGTTATCGATATTGCGGTAATTTCTAGTCAAAATTATGATTATACTTTTAGCAGTATTTCTATTATATATCGTTAGATATTGTCATCTATCTTTACGCTATTCCCTTGTTTCACTTCTCAACTGCTTTGTTTTTGTTTAAAATCACATCGATATTTACTCGCCCATCTCTAGTTTAGGTGCTTCACGTCGTTTCGCTTTGCGCTAGGGATGGATATCGATATTGCGGTATTCCTTATGAAAATTACGATTATATTTTCAGCATTATTTCTACAATATATCGTTAGGTATCCTCAACTTATGTATGTGATTTCCTTGATTCTCTTCTAAACTGTTCTGTTTTTGTTATCATATTTTCTTGTTTTGTTTACAATCACATCGATATTTGCTTGCCCATCCCTAGTTTAGGTACTTCACGTCGCTTCGCTTTGCCTTTTGTCGCTGTATAAAATTTGTGATCATTTATTTCGGCTGCTGTTGCCATTTGGCCACTTACTTCTTGGCAGTCGGAATGGCACGCCATGAAAAAAAAAAGAGAGACTACAATTTCTAATTACTGTCATTTGGCTCGGGGTTTGCGGGGTAGCAACTCCTGCTCTGTGGTTGCCCATTAGCGTGGGGGGGGGAAGGATGGGAGTAGCACAGCTGGCAACGTTTATTTAAACTTTTATTTGTTCGAAAGCGTGAAATTTGGCTCAGAAATTGAAGCTTTTATGCGGTTCTTTCATCTTTCCACTCCCCATCTTCTCTCCCCACCCCTTTTGGTAATGATATTCCGGTGATTATCCATAGTATTAATGTTGATACAATATGCCCAGCCTCTTTCGTGTACACTCTTACAGCACATTTGGTCAGTCAATTAAGCTTTACACTTGTAGCTTAAACTGTCCTCGGCTATTTATTTAAGGACCCCCCTTTCCATCTCTCTTTCAAGGGGATTGAGGGGCCGTTTATGCCACAGTTGCGATTGGGATTGCGATGGTTGTATTGCTGTTGATGTTGCTGGTGCTGCAATTAAAAACGCTGATATATGTTCTTTTTACAATTCAATAAATTCACGCTATGCTTTACTGCCCTGGGGCCAGTGAGGCCAGGCCAGCCCAGCAGCCCGGAGTGGCCCATCCCGGTCCAGCGACTCTGTCTGTCTGCCTGTCTGTCCCAGCTCGGTGCGTCCAATTGCAACATTTAATGCAATGTTTTTTCTTTTTCCCGCGCTGGCCTTGTATACAATTTATATTTGCACTATTTGCGCGCATGCAGTTCTGAATCTTGCAACCAATGACAGTTTAATTAATTGCCACACTGTAATGCGTTTTAAATTGTCATGTTTATACAGCACTGTCCGCCGGCTGTCCCCCTGTTGTGGCCCCCACCCCCACCTTTGTTGTTTGTTGCCTGGACTGCCTGTTCCCAGCGAGTCCTATTATTGTGTGTGGGTGGTTGTCGCTTGACTCCCGACGTCCGATGTCCGATAGCTGAAGGCTGATGCCGCTGGCACAATGGCCGACAATCGAACGTAATCAGACCGCATCGAAATAAAGAACAATATTTGTAACAGCAGGCAACATCGCTCTGTGGGCGCAGCTCGCAACAATTTTATGCGAAATAATTACAAATTCGTTGACAAAACGAACATGTTAAAGTAATTAGATCAGCAAAAAAACATCGTTAACCACTCACATCGCTATTTTGATTTTAAGCTAGAGCTGAAAAGAATATCGACGATGTATTGATACATCGATATTTTTTAATTTTTGAATATATCGATTTTGTTAAACATCGATGTTCGATATTCAGCTGATAATTTTATATGGTTAATCAGGACTTTTCGAAGGCTATATCTTCTAAACTAAGCTATATCTTCTAAAAAATTATATCTTAGTATTTTCGTCTTATCTCGTCGAGATTTATAAGGATCAATCGTCAGATCTTGACGACTCGGAAACTGCAATCTCTCTTTTGATTAATTAATTTATATATAAATTAACAGCTTGCGCTCTAAGAAAATTTGATATATCGATACATCGATTTTTTTAAAGAAAAATATCGAAACATCGATGTACGTAAATATTGATATTTTACCAGCTCTATCACAAACGATAAGCTATCGATTTTAAATGTTTGGTATTTTATTTGAATTTTAGTAGAATCGGCATCGATACTCAATTTTTAGTTTCGATAAGGTTTTAAATAATTTTTGATATTTATATATATTTGAAGTTGTATAAAATGCAAATAGAATAGTAGATCAATAACGGAAAGGTATCAAATATTTTAAATTCCTAGTATTTGATTTGTTATTGTTTAAAATTGAAATCGATGCTTATTGAAATATAAAAGACATCGAGTAAATATAATACAACGATCCAAAACAATTTGAACTACAAAGGAATCAAGCTTCACAACTAAAAGTTACATAGATGACTTTCACATTTAAATAATTTATTATTTTTGTAAATTTACAGTTTCGTTAAGGTGTAAAATATTTTAAATTTCTGAAATTATATTTGTAGCTCTATAAAATTGAAATAGAATAGCAGATCAACAACGGAAAGGTATCAAATATTTTAAATTTCTGGTATTATATTTATGTTTCAATTTGAAATCGATGCTTATTGAAATATAAAAGACATTGAGTAAATATAATGCAACAATCGAAAAGAATTTACATAGATAACTGTCACATTTCAATAAATAATTTATTATTTTTGCAAATTTGCCTGTAGCTAAACGTTTGTGGCCCACTGTAGTTCTCGTGCTGTTATGACGCAGCAGAGTTTGAGTTGTTTGGGGCCGTTGGCTTTATTATTTCAATTTGTGTTGCATTGCTTTTAATAATTGTTATTATTGGTCAGTTGCTGTGGCGTTGGCTATTTTCCTCATGTGTTTTTAATTTCAACACCTCCACATTTTCCCATGGCGTTGATTTATTTATTCCATCAGCAATTGTCCCTTACGCCCGCTGCATTTCAATTAAAGCAATGGATTAACAGTCAACCAGACTATATGCATGCATGTATAGGCCACAAGTGTCTCTCTCTGTGTGTGTGTGTGTGTTTATGTGCCCTGTGCATATCGACAAAGTGATCTAATGGCATGGCATGAATTGGCTGTGATTTAATAAGACCTCGTAATTGACGGGCGAGTAATTTATTAAAGTGTTTGTTAATGCCTCTTCAAAATCCTCTTCAAATCCGCATTGTATGCAGCAGCAGCTACAATTATAGCAACAACAACGGCGACTGCAAGTGGGTCACATTTGCCAAGTCGCTGCGTCGGCAACGCGGCGTATGCGTAATATTAATAGGCGTTCAGCTTATGTACACGTAAGCAAATTCTCCGACGCGTGTTTAGCCGTCGCTGTCATCTGTGGGGCTTAAGCCATAATTCCAAGCGCCTTGAGGTCTGCAACACACACACGCACGCACGCCCACGAGATTAGATACGCAGGCAGACACACACTTTGTACGCGTTCCTAAGCAGGCTTTGTTCTGCAACATTATAACCAGTCTCTCTAATTGGCCCATAATAGACACATTTCACGTGTTTAAAGCCAAGAAAACTTGCTGCCGCAGGGTGATCTGGTTTCACATTTGGCCAAATTAACTGGAAAATCATTTTTCCAAGATTACATAAATAACAAAATCATAGATATCGACAAAAACATACCATAAATATCGGGCAATATTGCAAAGTATCTTGTTAAGTACTACAGAGACCCAGCATCTTTTAATAATACCCTTCTCTAGCTTTATAAGCTGCGATACTATCGATAGTTTATATTCAATGTTTATGATCAATACTAAAGCTGGAAGATTTTTGAATCAATTAATTGATGTTTTTAATTTTCTCCGATGCATCGATATAATTTTTGAGAATCGGCTTAATCGAAAATTTGAAAATAGTAGTAAATTACTAATAAGTAAACATGTCTAGGGGTGGAATAAAATATTAGTTTTTAGGTATAGTACGACGTATAAGCATTTGTTTTTGAAGAATTTTGAGTTGGGTAATTGTTTGATAACAATATGAGGTCTTCATTATATTGTATATTTGTTTTCTTTAATTTCAAGCCAAAAACACGTTTTTTTTCTATAATTTCAAGCAGATAAACAGATTCTAAGAAATATCTTCATATTTAAAGCCATTTTTATTTATAAAACGCGCTCGTTGCCCAAAATATAGAAAATAAATAGTGATGGACACTATCGTTCACTATCAAAACCAAACAGTTGATAGTTGTCAGTCTCACTAATACTCGATATATTGAAACTATCGCGAACGGTCGGCACAGCTCTACTTCAAGTGTCAAGTGTCAGTACCAAGCCTGGCAAATTGCCCGAAGAGCATCGACAAATCGGTCTAAGTGCCGTCATATCATAGCAATAACAGTGGCTGCTGCAGCTGATACGAGATGAGCACATATCGCTGCAGCTGCAAGAGAACGCGTAATTTGTGTCCACATCCCCAGCGCATGCATCACGTCTGAGAAATTCATCAAACGCCTTGTATGGCCTCGGGTGGCGCAGCACCAGATGCAAATGCGGCTGTGATTGGCGTACACTATACATGTACCCATCTCCCTTCTGTTCCCCCTCCCTCTCACACCCTCTCGCTTGCTCGTATGTCACTGTGCAGCTTGATGGCCATTATTTTAGTGGCTTTTGTTTTGGCCGCAACGAGCAGAAAAAATAATTGACGTCAAATCTCATTCACTAGCCACACGTCTCTCTGCTTCCTTGTGACGCCTCACTCCCCTCCTTCTCCTTCTCAACTCTGCGTTCGTGTGCGCTTGTTTGCAGTTAATTATAATGTGCCCGATGCCTGAGCGACGATGCCGCCTGACCTTGCGTGCTGCATTCACGGCGCTGCCGCTGCAGAGGTTTCGCTTTTCGCTTTTGGCATGCCGCGCACGTTTGTGCCAAAAATCTTAATTTCTTTTGAGCTAGCTTGCAAGTCGTAAGCTCCTCGTGTCCATTTTGCTGGCTCCGCTTTAGGGTGCAGCACGCGGAGCACGGTACAAGGCACAAAGCACACGGGGCTCGCCTGCAGAGCGCACCCTTCTCAGCCAGCGCAGTGCAGCGCTCACTCCAGTTGGCGTCATTTTCCCGCATGCGATCTGTGTTACTTGCGCCCTGGTTATCATTCTTAATTGGACTTCTGCACCTGTGTGGCATATTTATGGTGCCTGCAAGTCAAAAACATTTGATTTCCTCATTTCAAGTGACAAATGCGCACCTTAAATGAACACTTTGTAGTGATGGAAGAACTTCAACGTTGACACTTGACGATATATCGATTAGATCAAGCACGAAAATCATTTAAAAATATCGATTCTCTTATTGACGCTACTTGCCTGCTGTTGCTGGAATCAGCATTGGAATTTCTTTCGCAATACGATACATCGATTGTTGCAGTAGATCAAGCACGATCATTGATTACGTATATCGATACTCTTATTGACTCTAGTTGCCAGCACTAGTTAATGGAATAAGCAATGGAGCATTACTTTCCCAATTGGAATTGGCAAATATGGAACGGTTTATGGAATTGGGAGTAATTTAATATGAGGGGGGCTCAGACAAACAATCCTCCTCCAACTTGATACTGACCTTGTTGCTCATGTGCTGCCATATGACCAATTACTTTTATGACCTAACAAGGCGACTGCAATTTGCTGCACCCCGAATGCATATCTCACATTAGCTAGAAGGAGCTGACGAGCCCAAGCGACGTCGGTCACGCACGGCATATGACGCATAAATTATCATAAATGCTTTGGCAAGCAGTTTTTGCATGAAATTCAGCAGGACTTTGCGTGCCTTGGTCTACGCCCCACCCACGCCCACATCCCCTCGGCCGAAAATGCAACCCGATTAATTTATATTATTAGCCATGCTCAGTGCGCTTGCAGCTTACGCCTTCTTGGTGCAAGGTTTAGCACTCATGCTGCCTCCCTCGCACTAGTACAATTCATAATGCTTTGGCTTTCTCTCTTGCATGCACACACTTTTGATTTCCCTAAGTGAAACGCCACAAGTTTCCAAATTGGCCCTATTCGTGCCACAGATGCAGGCAACGAGAATGAGGTGAAGGAGGAGAGTGAGGACTGCGTTTTTCCATGCACTCTCATGCCATTTCATGGGGGGCACGGCTTGTGCTTGTGCTCTTGCTCGGGTATTGTTCCTTGTAGCCTTTGTGCGCCCACGTCCCCGCCTCATGCTGCGCTAGAGCCAACGCCAGTGGCGATGCGACTGCCGCCGCCCGCACCGTCATAAGTTCTGATTCTTGAGGAGACTCCTGCTGCGCTTTTGTTTACCAGCCGCGGGCAATGTGCGCGGCTGCCTCAATGGACTGGCTGACTCCACAGGAGCAGCTCTGCATTTCCACCAGCGAGGGGACTTAGCTTGGCTTTTGCCCGGCCTTTGTCTTGCCGGCCCGCTTTTGACTGTGAAGCACATCAGGCCCGGCCCGGAGGAGTGCATTAGTTGACGGCGGATATACGTTGCAGTTGCCGCGTTGCCTTTGTTCCTATCGATTATGGATGCATGAGCTTCTATCGGCATGAGCTCGTTCCACACACCCAGGGGAAGAGCAAGGAAAAACTTGTTCAATAGTTGCACTAGGACATGAGGCAAGTCTCTCGATTGCTTGAAATTTCAATTTGCGCTGCATGCAAATCGAACAACGATTTCGATTCAATTAATTCTCTCTAGCTGCAAAGTTCCCTAGTGTGTGAGAGAGCCGTAATGAGTTTCATATTATTTGCTCTCTTCCAATTAGAAATGGGAACAATGAGTCAGCTATCTCATTTCCACTCTCATTGCAAGTGTGTACTTAATTAAGTTGGTTGGGCAGATGACGATACATTCATTCGATACTTCGATACAAGGTTTTTAAATTTTGTGCATCTCTAGCTGCGCTTTCTTGAGAGAGACGTTTCAAAGAGTTTCAGATTAGTCAGCTATCCACTATCATCGTGTACTTAATTAAGTTGGCTGCGCTGATGCCGATATATTATTGAATACATCGATACAATTTTCTTTTGGCACCATTAACAGCTAATTTTAATAAATATTTGCAAAGAATTAAGTTTTCATTTGAGAAACTTACTAATAAAACACAGTTGGGGTAACCTAATCCCATCTCAATTGGATTCAAATCACGTTTCACGTATGGGAAGTAAGTACCATTTGTAATCAACACAAAGAGAACTGTTTCAGTAGTTGTATTTGCAGAACAAGTTGCCCTTTTCGTTCTCTTTGAGCTGCTTGGCACTCTCTTAGGACCTACATAAAAGTCGTAATAAAACTAGCCCCAATATCAAAGTTGTGCCCCAAACCAAGCTCAATAAAGTGGGTGGAGTATTACAACTGAACTCCCACGAATGTTGTAAGTCGAAGTGCCTAACAACCAAAGGTGGAAGAGCGGGCGTCAACTGGGGTCAGTTAGCCCACACATACATACGCACACACACTTAGGTGCCTTGTGTGTGTGTGCCAGAAATGAGTACAAGCCCCCAACCCAAGGCGAAAGAGCTGAGAAAGTGCTCGCATGCAAAAATGTGCCTTGGGGCGCCAAGAAAATGGAGCAAAACAAAAAGGAAAGTGAGAATTGCTGAGGTTTTTAGGCCAAGCGACCGTGTGACCAGGTGACCAAGCCAGGTGACGAGTTGTCGGCAGGAGAGCAGAGCAGAGCGCACAAGCCCCAATGGCGTATATATTTATATACACATATATATAATATATGCACCAACACCAACGGGGTACACCTATATGTATATTCCCCCCTCTGCATATGTATGCAAAATTATACCAAAATATTCAAATTTCTATTGATTTTGCAGTAAAGTTGACGTGGAAAGCAACACTTAAACTTCAAAATGCATCGAGGAAGAAGAGGCAGAAGGGGAGGGGAGACTAAACTAATGCAAATCTGGTCAGGAATCGAGCTACTCACCTTGAAGGCCTTGAATGAGGAGACCACATAGAAGGCACCATCCTCTAGCTCATCGAGATGATACTTGCGATCGCCATCCATGGAGAAGACATAGCGTGCACCACGTGGCAGATCCATTTTGGGTGATATCTTGTCCAGCAGATTGTCCAATGAGGTAACATCGCGCCCTGGGCGATAGCGCAGCTCAACGCCCGGAAAGAAGGGATCGCCATTGCGATAGAAGACCACACGACGTGCCTTCCAGTAAGAGAGATTCGAGTAGCGCGATGCAGCTGCGCTGGATATCTCTGGACGTGATTTGGAACGTACAAGGGGCACAACAGGCGGTTGCTCCGATGTCTCGCTCATGTTATCCAAGTAGCTGGGGCTGAGCGCACGACTCTGATGGCCGCTCCTCACGCCGCTTGCTTCTGCACCAGCACCAGGTGCCCCAGAGGGAGTAGCTCCACCGTTTCGCTGCTGCCAATAGTCGGGAAACTGAGAGGATCCAGCAGCACCACCTCCGCCGGCGTGACGTCCACCACCAGCACTACTAGCAACAGCTGCAGCTGCGTTCTTGGCATGCAAATCTCCGGCTGCTAAGTCATCCTCATCGTCGTCATACTGCCCACTCTGGGAATGTATCTGGAAGCTGCTCGAGTTGCCACGCTGTGGTGTGGGACTCTTCGTGGGGCTGTTGCGGTTGCTATCAATGTTGCTGTTGTTGTTGTGGTTATTGCTTTGCCCCAGATGTGCCGCCGTGCTGCTTGCTTGATTGTTATTTACTTGGTTATCGTGGTTATCATCACCGAACTGGGTGCTCGTCGTCTGAGTAAACGTCGGCGAAACGTTTCCCTCGAGTTGTGAGTGCGAACTAATTTGCGGCATTGTTTGGCCACCAAGCCCGAGCTCGCCATCAGCCACAGCCGCATCACCAACACCATCGCCAACGCCATTGCCATTGCCAACACCAGCAACAGCGCCCAGGCCACCGCCGTCCAGGTACTCACTCTCTTCGTTGGACATTGTCCGTGGCCAAAATCTCTCTTAAGACGCCCGCGTTGCTGCGTTGCGTGACTTGCTCGCTTTGTTGTGGTCAGAAGTCGCTACGGCAGCAGTAGCAGCAACTGTGCCAAGTCAGGCCTGCTCAGTAGTTGCGAGTCAAGTTGGAGTTTCCAGTCTAGCCTGGTGCCGTGTGCTGCAAGGTACTCGGCGGCAGTTCACGTTGCCATCTTGCAAGCAGAGAAAATTGTTAGCTGGAAGAAAGGAAGGAGATATATAGCTGAACATGTGTATATGATTTTGAATTTGGCAAGTGCCTGATCTGATCTCTTGCCCCCATGCACAGTACTCGCCCCTATCTGCGGGGCCACTCACAATGTGTCCCTGTCATGTCCACTTGCCGATGGCTCTTCAGCTTGTGCTGCACTCGAGTCGCAGCTGACTAGCAACTCCACAGTGCCTTTGTCGGTAAACAGAGAGGAAACAGTGTGTAAGGAGGCCACTCGTAGCTCTGGCAGAAGGCGTGGCAATGGGCGCCCCGCGTACACTTCAAATGGGGCAGGCCCCCAGTCCTGGGTACGTCCTCGCCGGCTACGCTGCAAGTGGCTACTCCACTGCACTTTGAGCCGAATAACAGGCGAGTTGCCAAACTTCCTGGACAGCGAAGCCCGTCTGTATGTTGCGGGTCTGTGTGTGTGCAGCTGACCAAAGGCGTTGTCGGTCACAGGGCTCAACGTGCTTCAAGTGGCAGGTGGTAAGTGGCAAGTGGCGACTGGCGAGTGCCAAAGGACTTTGTGTTGTGTCTTCTCACCCATTCATGCCGCATTCGCATGCGAAACTATTTCGACTGCATTGCAACTGCGAGTGGGTGGGGCAATGGAGATACCCCCCCTCACAGTGCTGTACCTTCTTTTTTACCGTTAGCTCACCTGTTTTATGTAAATTGCTTTTATGGCAACACGTTGCACTTGTATTTATGGCCGGCTGGCCCGGCTCCGTTCACTTCCAATTAGGTTAATGACACTTGGCCCGCGTCCCGTTCGGGATGATGATGATGTTGGTTATTATCGCACAAGTATTTGTTGCTCCAATTGCCGTTGTTGTTGTTGTTGTTGATTCAGCTTCCACTCGCTGTAATTGACCATCAATCAGGCCCGAATTGTCTCAACTTATTTGGAAGCAGGAGGGGAATCAGGAATATCTTTCACAAACACTTGAATCGAATTTAATGAACTCCGCGAAAGTTTATTAAAATATCTTTCGCCAGAAAGTTGCTCAGCAGCAGCAGAAGCACAAAAGAAGAACAAAGTGTGTGCAACTTCTGGAGCCTTTTCCTCTTTTGGGGAACTCTACGCCTTGGTTTGGTGGACCAAGCAACCAACAGACGCCTCTCTCGCCCACCGACGTGTTCTGTGCACAATGCAGAAGAAATTCCGTCTGGCAACTTTGCCGGTCAAAGTGTTTTTGAATTGTGTTTCATGTGCCTGTCCACTCTAAAGTCGTCCGCGTGGCCAATTTCAGTGAGAGAGCGACTCGGGCTCCTCCTCGTGGCGTTAACTTTCAGTCAGCAACATCGACGACGTCGTCCTCGTCGTCGGGCATTGAATTACGCCTTGCTGTTGTTTCGTTGCAAGTGCCCTGACTTATGGGCTAATGCTGCCACGCGACTTCTTCGGGTTCGCCTTTCAGAGCCCACGCCCTGTCGTCTAATTGCGCCCTGCTTCGAGGTACCCCCTAGTTCTACCTCCTACTCCTCACCCGCCCGCACCTGGCAGTGTGCCACGTTCACCACGTTCTCTAAACCGTTTTGCTGCGGGGTTCCCCTTAACTGCGCCCCTCCCCCACCCTTTCTAATAACTAGCGGGAGTTGTTGCCTTCTCGGCCACATTACCAGCACGAGCCCAGGGCGGAGAAACCTCCACACGCCAGTTAATGCTGCTATATTGCACTGTGGGGCGAGCAATATGAAAAATGCAAATAAAAATGAGAAGGTAATAAAAGTAAAGGTAATGGGAGTAATAACCTAACTATTTTATGAGTAACTGAACCGCAAATTAAACTTGCGAGGAAACACATATCGATAAGTTATCGAAGCGCTGATAAAACTAAATAAATACTGAGTTGAAAAATACTAATCAAACAAAGCGATACATATCGATGTATAATCGAATTTGCATCAAATATTCAATAATAAATGCAAAAAAATAAATTAAAATTAAATTATATATAAACTGTACAACCTTCTTAATATTTAAAAAACCCACAGAATTGTGACTTATTTTAGTTATTTATTTTCGCATAACTTAATAACTCCATAAATGATGCCAGGAATGCCAGAGAGAGAAATTTGAGCTAAAACTAATCTTTATAACCTGAGGTTATCGTGCCAATATTGTCGTTCTTTGCGTTCTACTCGTGTCGTTTGCCTTGTCGTCGGGTGTCACGAGAGACGTCGGCGGCAGCTCCCCTTCAGCTTATCGTGAGGGCGGGGGAGGCACAGAAACAAGCGTACTTCCCACTTGCTGCATGCAATCTCCTGGCTCTACACTCTCTCTCTCTCGTGCACTGCAGTCCACACCTTAGTCCTGCGATTTTCCTTTGTGTCACGCTGTTCGACCAGTTAGTGGAACCATTAAAGCAAGCAATAAAGCTTGCTTGACATTTCAGAGCCCCAATCTCTGAGTTCTCCAGCTCTCCACCTCCACTCCTCTGGCGAGGCAGTGGGTATTTTTCGTCGCACAATTAGGCCAACTGTTTTTGGAAATTTGTTTTTATTACATTATTATTTTGTATATGCTGAGTAAGAGAAGGAGAGAGAGAGAGGAGAGAGTAACCAAGATTCCCAACTCACTGTACCTGCACAGTGGTGCGAGGTAGCTTTCTTCACATTCTCTCCCACTCCACTTGCGTTCCTTTATTAATTATATTTTCCGTACTTACAATCGCATGGGCGACGCAACGTTTGGTGAAGTTAATGTATTATTTTAATGTTATTTCCGGAATGTGCGTGATTTGCATATACGACGTACTTTCACCTGGAAGGGTATATACGATACGTTATTCCGACTTACGTCAGGCATATTTCGATATGCCAGCAGAGTTGCCTGGAATGCCACTAGAATTTCAAGTCATATTCACGTAATCCCACTGTGCATAATTCCGCAAGAAAGTCACAGCAAACTGTACAAAGTCTCAGCATATATAGACTCAGCCAAAAAGCAGCTGAAAATCCCAACAGTAACCACATTTGGGGCGTTGTCCTCGCCACGCCACGCCCCGGCTACCCTGGCAAGGCAATGCAATAGAAAATATGGTGCAAGAGTGTGGCCAGAGCGACTGCAGCGACGACGACGACAGCGTCAGTGACAGTTACGACAACGACAACAATGAGGCCTTTTTTAATGTGACCATTAAACAATGGCAATGGGGACAAAGGATACAAAGCCCTGTTCACACACACACACACACACACAAAGACAACAAGTAGCTGCAGCACTTCGGCGTTCGCTCGTACGAGACCTCCATGCTTACCCAGTAAGCAAATTTGAAATGGTTTATGGCAGCATAGCGAAGCATATGTGTGTTTACGCTAAACGGGGTCAGTGCAGCGAGTAATCGGAAACTCGGCACACATTAAACTCCAACAAATATTCCAATAGTCGTTGCGGAGAATTATCGATGCTTGATATCACGATACTTACAAAAGATCTACATCGATAGACTTAGTTGGGAAGCAACGATGGTATATCGGTTTAAAAATATCGTTGCTTGTTGCAAAATGGAAATAACGATGCTTCATGTTGTGATACTCACAGAAGATCTATATCGATAGTTTTGGTTGGAACGCAGCGACCGTATATCGGCTTAAAAACATCGTTGCTTGTAGCAGGATTTGAAATATCGATGCATTATATTACGATATTTACAAAAGAGCTCAGTACATCGATTGTTCTAGGTGCGATGCTAAATCGAATTGAAAACATTTTTTTGAAGTGCAATAAGTGCAATAAAGCGTAATAATTAAAAAATAAATACATCGACATATCTATCTTGGTAAGTAACGGCGGTATATCGGCTTAAAAACATCGCCGCTTGAAATGAGAAAAAATTGCGATATTGAAATTGCGATATTTATCTAGTTGGAATGTAGTCATTTATTGGAATGCCAACACTGCAATACTTGCAGATTTATATCGATGTATCTAGCTGGAAAGTAGCAATAATATATCGGCTTAAAGTGAGAAAGAAATATGATATCCTATTGCTGCATATTTCAACTCCATCATCTTATTGCACCTGAGTACGCAATAAAATGTTTTGTTGGGTTAGCGCTTGGTAAATTGTGTTGGAATCCAGCTAGTGTATAAAAGCTTCAAATACAATGTATGATTATGATGCCCGTGATGATACTAAAGGGAGACGCTGAAAAATGCAGCAGCATTGCAACGACACATTGACACTGGCGGCGCATTGAGGGGTCTCTGTGACTGAATGAACCTCAACAAAGGCCAACTACGGCAGTTCCTGCTCACAATAACAATTCCGAGTCCAAGTTCAGATGTGTCTGGTCTGGTGTGTCCACCACCTACTGGCATCAGGGGCTGCTATCAGCTATCGCTGGTTTTATTCAAAAGCAAACTGACCAATCTTCAATGGACACGCAGAGACGACCCACATCAGTTTGAAAGCGAGCAGGCATCTGCTTTGTCAAGGAGACGCATGACAAAATGAATGGATCGAAGACCAAGGGAGTAGAAGGGGTGAAGGAGGAGTAGGAGGAGACGGGTGCGGAAGGCGACCACAAGCAGTCACCCACAGCTATTCTCGGTTAACGATATGTGCAGAGAACATGTCACACACACACACACACACAGAGACACACGCCCATTGGCACTGGTAATGGTAATGTATAGTCGTCGACATGGTATGCCAACACATCGCAGCGATAATTTGGTCGCTCGCCGCCGGAGCAAAAGAAAAGTTGTCCTGTGTCGTCCCCCGGAATGGGGACGGAAAGTTTCAATTGTCTGCTGTGGCTGAAGATGTGCCAATGCGATTGTATAAGTTCTTCTTCTCCATGCTGTGCTGCTTCCTGTTGCATGTGGGCACAATTAATTGTCATTGCGTGCGGCGGGACAGGTCCACAAATATCCACGCCACCCACGAACTGTGCATGGTTCTCGTCGAACTCGTAAAGTCAGCACTTGATTATGCCTTAGGAGACATGTGGGTTTTTGTGTGTGTGTGTTAATCGATTGGGTTGCATCGCCATCGAAAGGTTTTCTATTACAAATCCCAATCAGAAAGTTGTAGCTCGAGAGCAGATAATTTCCTGCACTTTAATGCTACGTTCTCTTTCCCAGTCATTGCACAAAGTAGGGAAGTTACTGATATCGATATCAGTAAGTTAATTAAACAACACGTGAAATATCGATATATACTACAATAATCGATCTTTGTGTAAATCCCAATATCTATTTCTAATTAAAAGTTGTTTAGCGTGAAAATTAACTTTATGACTGGTTGCTTAGCTGCCTATGATTGGTGACGCCATGCAAAAGGCTTTCCGGGTTTTCGCGCCCTTTTTTCGCCACATTCTTTGGGCTTTAAATTTGTTGCCTTTTTTTTTAATTTTAAGTTCGGCGACTGCTTTTAATATGATTGCAATTTGCGCTTACATATGGCTGCCAGCTGTGGTCGGGGCCGTGCTGGGAGAGTTAGGAAGGGGTCTCTCTGCAGGCAGTCGGAAAGTTGCTGGCTGGGTCAACTTTCCAGATGCAGCAGTAGCAGCAACAACAACATCAGTAATGCCAAATGGCTGGCGCTTTTTTCGTAGCATACTTTGGGGCGCATTAGTTTCGCATCACTTGGCGAAAATTGTGTGGCTCGACTTGGCGGCTTCCACTTTGCAAGCGCTTCATGCTGTTTGATGTACGTGCGTGTGTGTGTGTTGTATGTGTGTGTGTGCGCGCTAAAGGGAGTTCGTGCTTGTGTGTTGTGCCAATTATTTCGTTGGCCAATTACAAATTTCAGACTCGTATCGCAGCCAAGTTGTAACTCGCCTCGTTCAGTTCGCAACTTTTCATTGGGGAAATATATTTGGTAAATCAATTTTGTGGCTTTCAATTGTATGTTGACCACTTTTAATTTATTTGATTTACTTAATTGAAGGCCTTTCCCATTTTCTTTGACTTTGATTTCGCCCTCTCTCTCTCCCTTTCTTTCTCTTTTTGTTCTTTGTTAATGGAAACCACAAGTTTTTGGGGTAAATGTGAATTTTCTTGTCTCTCTGGTATTTTTGTTTTTATTGCCGACAATCATTTGCCGCAGCCAGCAAGTACGAATCTAATTAGCACTAAGTGTATCGTCGTAATTTGTTGTTAATTACTTTTTGCCAGCGCGGATTTTTATTGAAAATTAATGCCAGCAATGCGTCTGGTCATCTGGATGCGCAATGGAGTCGCTTTTAATTGAAATCAGCCACATAAACTGAAGTATAGGCATTCCATTTCGTACGCTTGCCATCCTTGAAGAGATCTGAAATAACCATAAAAGCCAAGCTCATTGAAAAGTTGATTTTATTTCAAAATTATACAGAATACAGCTCTAGATTTAACCTTCACTCGTCAGCTTTATAAACTATACAATCGTAAATAGCGACAATAATGGAAATTAACTCGTCGAATTTACCAAGCGACGATTCTCTCACAAAAAAGAAATCCAAGGTAATCAAATCCAAAGAAAGCGACATATCCAAGGAACCTGCTACCTTAAATGAATGGTTACAACTGGCTATAAATACGGTTCTTCAAGTCATAGCGAGTTATCGTCAAGCCGAAGAAGACTGCGAAAAGGAAGAAAATCAGATCTCACATTGGATATGGTACAAGAGTCTCTGTCCCTGGCTTAAAGTCATTAAACATTTCAAAGAGTTGATAATCCAAATGTATGAAAAGTATATTCAAAAATCAGTTGTAAAACAAAAGGATATTAATCTGGCAAAATGTTCAAGTTGTGGATATATTATTGGACGTGCCAACTTGGACTGTATGTCGAAGCGACCTCGGTGGGTAATATTAAAATAAACTCAACTTCAGTTCCAGCATAATGATCAAATTTCAATCAGTTTCAGCTTTACTGATTGTCTAAATAGCTATATATTCGGTGTGCTAATTTTAATAATAGTGTTGATACTGTTTCTTGCATTGGGTCTATACCATGTGCGACGCTACAATCGTTCCTTTTCCTATGGCACTGGAGGCTGTCGAGCGACCTTGCTGTGGACTAGCTTCGATTGTCCGGTATTGGTGTGAGCCAAGCTGAAACTCAAACTACTTTATTTAAGCTGATTAAATGGTTTTGTTATTGCATTAAAGAGCTAAAGTAATTCCATTTGCACACTGATTTCGATTTAATCGGATAATCATAATATAAATAGTTCATTATCCATAAACAGTTAATTAGCCTATTATTTGAAGGGATAACATACTTAAACTTTAATTTTCACTACTCTGGGATTAGCAATTTCCCGTTATCCCTTGTCACTCAATCGAGAGGGAACCCGCAGCGCACTAAGCAGAGCTCGCTAATTGGGCCACAGGCAACGAGGCGCCATCTTGTATTTTTTGTCAGCGTTTTTTTTTTGTAAGGTGCTGTCAATCATCACGTCGTTTAAATAATAAATCACTTTAAAATTAGTTTGCCAAGTTGAGCAAAATGAGCGGCGACAAATTAGTAAAAGTTAATTAAAACTATTTAAATTGCAAATTATTTTAACATTTTTCACCCACACGCAACAAAGCGAGCAGTTGATGTCGCGTAAAGCACACACACACACACACGCAGACGACCGCAGTAGCGGAAAGCGCTAAGAAAATCCGCCTTGCCCTCCTATGCTTCACATTTCTCTGTGTATATCCACGCTCGGCTTTTCCCTTTCACAAAATGTTTAAACGAGGGAAATTAAAAAAGAGCGCGTCGTAGCTCTTCCCGTTAATATATAGTCTGTGTGTATGTGTGTGTGTGTCGGGATGCAAGTACTGCGCACAAAAAATGTCAAGTTGTATGTTGGCTGACAGGTAGAGGTTGCTGCCGCTCCTGTCGAGCTGTCGGGGCGTGTACGCGTGGCGCAACAATTTGCATATAAAAAGGGTTGTTAGACTTTAAAAGCGGCCTGGCCTATTATCTGCATTAGGGTAGATATGGCTGGCATTAAGATAAGGTGCTTACAGCTGCGCTTACAACCGGGCCAACGGAAACGGCAACGGCGCCTCCCTCGCAAGTGTAAAGTTAATTTATGCGGGTGAGAATCCAACTCCTCTTCCATGCTAGAGATACTTACATACCATACATACATACATATATTTGCGTGTCTGAATGTCTGTCTCTACATGCGCAGCTTGTTGAAATATTAATTAAGGGTAAAGTGTTGAGCAACTCTTTTCATTTACCTAAAATTTTAGCTTGAATATTAATCAAAAGGGGTAGTTGAAAGCCAACAGCATACTCTCCTAAGTGATGAAACATCGATTAGTCTATGCTTAGTATTTGATGCATCGATTCATCACTAATTATTTGCTATTAAATACTTATGCAAAACAAAACAGCGTACTGTCTTTTTAATGAAATACCATCGAGTAGTATCGACTTGTTATTCTAACGTAAGCGATGTACCAGTAACTATGTAACATATCTAACGTACTGTTACATAAATAATAAAATAAAACAGGAGGTATATTTTTTTTATTTTATTTTATATTTTATTCATGCCGATGCACTTAAAACCTGACTATGTCACATATCGAACATTGAACAGGCTGCGTACCGAATACAAAAGTTAAACATCGAAAAATGGTTTGGTATTTTTTGATCACCGATAATTGCACTAAACAGCTGACTGCGCCATCGACTCATCTCTACTGTTCTGCCGACCGCAATGAAATATCAATTTAAGCAAACATTGCACAATGGGAAATTTGACACGGTTTTCTGGCCAAAATTAATAACTCTAGAACGGAGTGAAATATTCAACTCCGGTTTTTTGTATTGGGTTAACATAACTGCTATCAATTTTACTTAAAAAAATGGTGGGCGTGGCACCGCCCATTTTGTGGTAAAAGTTAACTCAATGTTTGAACATTTTAAGAGTTCACTTTTAACATCGAATAAAACATTTTGTTATAGTACTTTGACATCAGTTTTGACAAAAGTGGGCGTGGCATGCCTCTAACTGAAGAAAAACCAAGAATGAAAGACATTTGGCATACCGAAGGTTTTATATCCTTATAGGTTTTGGCTTTAATCTTTTCTGATTGTTCCTATATTAGTCATATATATTGGTACAGAATGGTATTATATTGTTTATACATTCTTTACCAGCTAAAATAACACAATTCCCTGCACATAAACGACATTTTAATGAACATCGTTAATTTTGATACTGAATAAACTGATTGTTCCTATGAATGCTATGGGATATAGTTATCTGATTTTAATGAAATAAAGAACATACTCGTATACGAAAGTTATTATATGACTTTAATTTGCATTGAAAAATGTAGCTATTTCAATGAACAATTCAGATTTTCATACAAAAACCTGCATTTCGGACGATAATTATGTTATAGTGGTCCAATTTCGATGAAAATTTGTAATTGTAATTTTGTAAATTGGGTTGCAAAATCTTGAAAAATAACACAGTTCTGCTCTGCCATTCTGCGTTGGCTAAATTGAGGTTGCACTCTTTAATTTAATATTTTATGCAAAGCGGTTAAAAGCGGCATTTTTAATAACAACCATTGGAACAAGAAATAAATAAGCTACAATTTAAAATACAGTTCATGGATGAACTCCGCTGGACTCACTTTAAAACTCTATTTAAAAATGAGACATTGCCAAAACCATGAACTTGTTAGACTACTTTACTGTATTTAGGGGACAACACGAATTTTTTGAACATTTGACGATCACAAATACGTAATACAAACCCCACTGATTGAAACTCATTTCAAAATTTTTTTGTAAATTGCTTAATATTGAAGATATCGAAATTTTAAAATTGCGCTTAATGCTTCGTAAATAACAAGCACGTGCTTTGTAACTGCAACAGCTGCGTTCATCAGCTGATTTCTTCAAAGTGGCGCCACCTATTGAGATTTCTGGTACGCCACATTGAAGAGTGATCTATTGTGAATGCGTTGCACCTCAAATTATTTAAATTCTGCGACTTTCAGAAAATGGGTTTTGGCCAGAAAACCGGGTCAAATTTCCCATAGTGCATTGATGGGCTGTCAGCATATATGGTAAGCAGAAGAAGATAAACATACTTTCCGCTTGTTTTTCGGTCTTTCATTTCCGTTCACAGTCAAATTTCAAGCCATGTGCATTATTTGAGCACTAACAACAACAACAACAACAGCAGCAGAAAAGCAGGCTCATAAAGCTGCCGCGCTGCTGTGCAAGCTTGCTCTCATAAAGACCATAAGTCAGCCCAGTCGAGAGCGAGCAAATCGCCTTTCACAGACATTTTTCGAGTTTTGAACGATGCTCAGCAATGCTCTGGCAGGATGCGGATTTGGCGAAAGTATCTCAATCGAGAAATACCTACCTGGTGGCTTCGTTTTCGTTGACGTCTGATGGCTGTGTGGATCTCTGGCTGGCTGCCAAGGCAGAAAATTGAGTGCCGAACAGTGCCTGCTGAGTATTTACTTACACATCAGCCGTGGGCCTGTTTCTGACGCTGCTGGTTAATAACATCTCACTGCGAAACCTATTTGGCAGCCCCCTGTGCTCGTACTCTATTCAAAAGTACTCGTCATTATTTACATTAGTGCTCGTCTTCTCTTCGTTAAAGCGTTCTCTGTTCTTTGCTCTGCGGTTAAGTGCTGGGCCGGAAAAGTACGACTGGGATATATACGTACACATACATAGTTTGACATTTGAAATTAATGAGCACTCAAGCACACCCATAAGACATTTGTTTAGTCTCGTTGTGCGTGTCGGCGACGTCCCGAGACCGAATGGCAGTCAGCTTGAGAGTTAAAATCTAATAGGTTATATGCATGTACAGTGCATATATCTTTCAAGTTTATTAAGTGTATATATTGCTAATCAGCGGCAGGGGTTATATTTGAAATTACCTTTCCAGAAATGGATAAAAAGATGAACATTTAAGCTTTTGTCACACTAACTTAACAACAGAGCTCTCTCCATTCAACCCTAACGTCACCCCTAACTCGCACCCTCTGGCAACCGCAGAACTATTAGCTTGACTGACTTCAGGTGAAACGGAAATTATGACAAAAGCCACGAGCAACACCCGAAGCAAACAGGCGAAAAGTTAATTGTAGGGAATCAACACGCTTAAAGTAAACAACGCCAGCAAATAGCGGGACGGGACGAGCATGTTGACAACAGTCGAGACAGTCTTAAGGGCGGGAAGCAACCCGAGAAAGAGCTCCAGCCCCAGCTCCGAGACAGCCGTCGCCGTCGTAGTCCCTGTCACAGTTACAGTCACAGTCCTGGCCCCACAGTCCGATTTTCAACTGCAATTCAAGTCGGGCTAGTCAGACAGGGTTGCTAGGGACAACGGAGAGCGGGGCAGGGGCTGGCAGCAACAGGAGCCACAGCTAACGGCAGCTTATAAGCCGCAGCATCAGTCGTGCCAGCAGTAAGTACAAGTTGCAGCGACTGTGCCAAGGGTGGAGCAGGAACGAGGAAGGGTGCGAAAAATGATGAAGCAGTTCAGGAAAAAGATGAAGTTGCGCTAGGTGTGGGCGAACTAAATGCCGACAAGTGCAGCGGGAGCACGCAGTACGGGGGAAAGGTCACGTTGCGATGCTTGCACTTAAGTAGTGCGAGAGTAGAAGCAGTTGAAGATAACCCACGCCCCTCCCGCACAGAGCGACAGACAAACAGACAGAGTCTGACAGAGAGATAAAGTCGGGAGACATACCTTGACACTGGCTTGGCCGGAAGAGAGACAGCAATAGTCATAGAAACATGCTCGAGCAAATCGTGTTAAATCGCGCTCAAGTGTTAAAGTAATAAGCACTTTTCATAAAGAAATCGGTTCAAGGAGCTGCGAGCTCGGGCAGAAGCCCTTCAACGCCTCGCACAGAGAGCACAATAGACGATAGACAGGTGCCGTTAATAAGCGAAGTACAATAACGCACCTAATGATATAATAACAAAGGAATTCCAAGCACAATTTGTTTGTTGTTTGAGGGTCTATAATTATAGATACATTTATATAACATACGTACATACATATATATGTATATATTTATATATAAACTTATCTAGCTAAAGGAACAACCTACAAAACTTTCATCTTGCTTATACAAGTATAAATACTTATACTTCTAAATTGGTTCTAATTTATACTTGTCAAATTGGTAAATACTATAGTCAAAATAATTACTTCTCTATTTGTTATAATACAACATAATGATTTAAAATTAGAACTGTTTAATTTAAAATAATTTAACTATAATTTAAACAACTAGATTTAAATAGTAGAAACGTAATTCAGTATATTTATTTTTAATTTTAACTTATGTATATTAACTGGTTATGATTTTGAAATCCAACCGTTTAACTTATAGTATTTTTTTTTTAATATTGATATAATTATAATAATAAATATTATTCTGACACTTGAAGTCTGATTTGCGAATAGTACCAAAGCTTGATAATCAAGTTGGGATTATTTAACGGTTTTGTTTTCACGTGCCAAACATAACCGAAAATAATGTAAATCACTTTAAGGCATAATTAAAACATATTCACGGTATGCAGAAATAAAATATCTGCGTGTAAGCGAGGCGTTACTCGAGTATACTCGACGCTCTCATACCCTGTTGGCAGACACACACAGTGAATTGTCTGGCTACTGTGTGCAGATATTTATGTTAATCAGTGTCATTATTCAGTTTGAATTGCTATCGAAGCAGAGTACTCACTCGATCGATACCTATCGATACTTCATTTTGCATAAAGCGATATGCGGCAGCCCACAAAGTGCGATAGGTGTGGATGTGGCCGTGGCCAGTGTGCGAAAACGTTGACAATCCCGCGCAGAATATTGACTGACTTTGCCGTGGCGGCGCACACGTATTTAATTACGAGTACAATGGCAACTGCATTAACTCCGTAATTAACACTAATTATGCGCGTCCGGCATTTATGACGGCTATCGCATAATAATGAGAGCCGCGAGAGAGCAGCATACTCTGCGCGGCATAATTCATGTATTATTTAAATATAGCATGCATTAAAAATACAATACATCCTCCCCATCCACTGAGCACCCCCCACCCCCTCCAAAATGATATAGAGTCCCATGTTGGTGTTTTAATTTTCGGTTTTTGCTGCTTTATTTGCGTAATTAAAACGTTTTGCAATAATAATAAAAGTTACTCATCCGATTAGGAAAGTTGTAAGTTTCAACTTTAGCCCCGCATTTATATGTATATATACGGAAAATTTCCCAGCCCATAATCAGCTTTTCTTGCTAATCACTTTAAAAACAATTTTCGCATGCGGTTCCACTTAATGAAAATTCACTTGCGACTTTTGCACTTGCAGTCCGAAAATTAAACACGAAACCCTCTTAAATTTGCCAAAATCCGCACTTATAATCTTGTGCTTGTTTTTTTAACTTCCACACACACACACGTGCACACACACATACTGATACAGGCACTTACGCTGAACGATGGCGTTGTGGCAATTGCTACTGCTGCTGCGGCTGCGACGGCTGCTGTTGCTGCTCCGCCACTGCCACTGCCTCTGCTGCGGCAGGCACTTTGCGCGTAAGCTGCGCTGCGCCATATTGTCAGCCATTATTGTCAGTGTACGGCAAACGGAAACAGGGTGTCATATTTTTCTGCCCGACAGTCTGTTCGGCCTTCCGTCCGTCCGTCCCTCTCTCTGGATGCTTGTGCAAAAATGCGTTAAGCTTCACTCGTGCTTAAGCGTATCAGCTGTGCGCACATACATATACATATACATATACATATAATATAATACAGTTATATGTATATATATATATACGAGTTGCTATTGAGGATGGGATCATAATATATCATTAACCAGCTTAAGCAAATTTAACATTTCGCCGTAATTAAGCAACCTTCCTTCCGTTGCCACACTGTGCATGTCTGACAGTCTCCCTCTATCTATCTCCCTCTCTCCCTCTTTCTTTCCATCTCTCCCTGTGTGTGTGCAATCACACACGTATTTGCCTGTGCCGTCATACGAACAAAAATTAGCGTAGCATAATGAACTCCTTTTTTTTGAAGGTTATGTGGTCCTCTCTGTCAGTTTATTCAAGCATGTTGCGGCTGACAGCACTCAAAGGCCATGAATATATTTTAGCCACGCTGTAATTAGTGGGCGAGTCAGTCTATTGAACTCGTATATACCAATTTATGTATGTAGGTAGGTATCTGTTGCCATAACCTCACTTTTTTTAAGTATATGCTGATTTAACCTCACTTTTACCATAGCTTCTCACATTACTTGAATACATTCATGCATCTGTTATTATTATAATATCAAACTTGACATTATAATACTCATTAAGAGTGTGAAAACATAAATATTCACATATGTATATTATAGCATACTTAATTCACACACAATATGAATCATAATCATAATATATGTAAAACACACTCCCCAAGACGTTCTCAATTATTTGCGAGAATTCTGATTTAGACCCATTCAAGCACGCACGCATTTTCCTTGGCCAACAATTCAATTAGTACAAAGAAATAGTATTTATTGATGGTCGAAATAAAATTATACATATATACACATGTGTGTAAAGATTCGTTTGTGTGTGTGTGTGTGTGTTACAATGCACTAATTGTTATTATGAGTGCGATAATGTGCCCAAACTGTGTTTTGAGATTACGTATATGTTTTACAGCACAATGAGCCAGTGTATGTGTGTGTGTGTGGTTGTGTGGTTGTGTGCCTCCCTCTTGCCCTCCCTTAACTTAACATACTTATTTGCGCTGAGCACCACGTCTCTGCTAACTCCCAAAACTCACGCAATGCCCTCACTCTCGTACCCAGACTCCTCTCTCTGACTTTGTGCTGCCGCCGTCGCTGCCTTCGTCGCCGTGGCTGCCCCCGTCTCTGTCGCTGTGCTCCAGTTGGCTGACGGCCAGCCGACGAGGTTGTGGTGGCAACCGCGCTGAGCCGCGCCGCGCCGGACAGAGACAGGCGACAAATTGCCTGTCCTCTTGTCGAAAATTAAAATTCGTAGGCCTGTGCCGAGGAGGAGGAGGAGGAGAATTACAATGCGAAGTTGGAGATGGAGTTGGGCCGGAAATGGGCAACGCGGCGACATAAAAGAAACGGAAGATCGTAAAAAGATTTCTGTGTTAATGTAGATGGTGAAAAATTGATAACATTTTCAACTTGCACGGAAAACTCATAATATATACGGAAAAAGAACAGAAAGAAAAGAAGAAGCGGAAGAGGCGTAACGAGATGGGGACAAGCAGCCACTAAAATATGCAATATATCGATATATGCTATACATATGTATATCGATAGATATATCACTCTCTTCACATACTCACCCACTGCACCTTGACGCGCAGCGTATCTATTGTTGTTGTTTTTATAGAGTATCATTATCATTGTTTTATTATTATTAAGTCGATTTTCAGTTAATTTGCGGTAATTGTTTGTTCAGAGGAAATACAAAAAAAAAGAGAGGAAAAAAAAATTGAATAACATTTCTAACGTATTTTGCGGTCTACTTTCTAGTACGCCACATTTAAGAGTATTATTATAGTATTATTTTCATTTCAATTTTTTATGGCTAGCTTAATTAGTGGAGTGATAAAAAACAAAATACAATGCCACATAAATCAAACATCACGATTTTCTAGTTTTATTTGAAGCTATATTTACTCTGCAGTGGGATGGAAATGAGTTCAGGGACGATTGAATTGAATAGAAATATGTAGTTTGGTTATAGTTTAAAGAGAATCAAAGTATTTGACGAAAGTACTCCTGATATTCTCACACAAAATATGCTTATACATTTTTGTAGTTTTCTCTACAAATTTTGCATATCAAATGCAAATATTTTGCTAGGCTTTTCATCCTTCAAACTCTGCACAAAATAAGCTGAGTTCATTCGAATGGCAGAATGAATATGAATGCATTCACTGGCACTTAAGCGTGTTGCATAATTCAAGAAGCGTTTATTCATAGACATTGCCCCATTCCAAGCTATGCAGGTCGTCAAGGAGCTGAAACGGAAGCAAAAGTCGACGTATAAAAAGAGTCAGAAGCGGAGAGATGTTGCATCTGCTCTCGAGCATATTAAGGCCGGCTGCAAAGCAAGTAAACAAGCTAACTGCGAGCATGCGCGACTGTTAGATACCCCACATAATAGATGATTGATATAAGCTACACTTAACTTGTTCCAAGTGCTACAAATGTCAATTGATTATGATTATCTGGTCCATTTCGTAACATATTCATCTGATGATGTTGCCAGTGTGCACACACTTGTGTCTCCATTATCATAATCCACGCTGAGTCAGAGTGTGGAGTTAAATCTTCAATATACAACATATTTACGAATATATGAAGCACTTGTGCGCCAGCCGTATCGGCATCAGATTATAACGCATTAGGGCTTATCATGTCAGGCCCAACTTACGCTGCGATATTCTAATAAAAGCGAATTTACATATCTCACAACGTATTCAGCGTTTTCTGGGGATTTCCTTTTTGTGATGCCATTTTCCTCACAGCTTGCGCCGCTGCCCTGGCAAACAAGTCTTTGCATGTGTGTGTGTGTGTGTGTATTGCGTAAACACTAGTCGGCGCCCAGTCTTCATACTTGACTACCCCATTATGCCCCTGCTCCTGCCAACCTCACCAACTGCCCGTATCAGCGCTGTTTGCCAGCACAGACAGGCAAAGACAAGCACACACATGCAGAGGGCGCGCGCGCCCATGTGTTTTATTATTGTTTACTTCGCAGGGCACTGAACAAAAGGCAAAATGGGCACTAAGGCAGAAGGAGAAAAAGTACACTTTGTGTGTGCTAGGGATGCGTATCGGATATATCGTTAGTTACTATGAAAATACTAAAAAGTAAAAGGAAATACTAAATAGATTATATGAATTTATCGATGAATTCAAAAGATACTTAAAAAGCACATCGCTTTGACGATATATTGCCATGTTATGATACCCATCCCTAGGTCAATATACTGTCATTTAATATAGCATACATTTGAGCGCAAAGAATCTCATATCGATACATCAATGCATTCAAAAAGTACTCAAATACCGCATATATCGATACCCATCCCTAAGTGAATGTCATTTAATATAGCATACAAATGAGCGCGTATTTATGTATAGTACTTGATAGAGCGATCAGTTGATCTTACTCGCAGTAGCTCTAGCTTATGTTTATTACCAATTTAAATGTATTTTACATAATTTTCAATCACAGTTACATACTACAAATTTATTACGATTTTACTTGTCATATGCTACCCAATTATTTTCCTTTTTTAGCAGTTTCTACGCGTGAGTTACCCAATAATTTCTCGCAGTGCACTAAGCGAGAGTCAGTGTGCGATGTGTGTTCGTGTGTGTCTGTGTGATTGTGATTGCGCTTCGCGCTGTTTACACGGCCTATGTCTACACTCGGCAACTGTGTGGGTGTGTTTGGGAGTCTGGATGTGTGTCTCTGTCTGCGTCTGTGTGTGCGTCTGTTTGTCTGTCAGTGTGTGTGTGTGTGTGTGTAAGCCAGCTAGCTAAAGTTCGTTGTTGTTGGCCGCCTATGGCACAAGTTTCTTAAATCCAGCACCTTCTTGGCCAAGTTTGAGCTCTTCATAAATTGAGGGATTCACTTCGCTGCACTGCGTATTGCTGAGCGGATTGTGAAACTGATGCGCTGCCGCATCCTTGTCCCCTCCACCACCTCGTCCACGATGGCCATTCCTCTGCCTGCCAGCCCCATTGGCTGTGCCGCTCGTCCCCGTGTCAGGTGTCGATGTGGATGTCGTCATTGTGGCTGCATGGCCATTGTGGCTGCGGCTGCTCTGCCCTGTGCCAGCTGTGCCATGTGTGAGATTGTTCCCATTGTGATGCTGCTGCTGCTGCTGATGTTGTTGTTGTTGGCTTGTGATGGCCGATGTCACAGTGGGTAGCTAGAGAAAGATGAGAGATAGACAGAAAGAGAGAGAGATAGAGAGGGCAAGCAAGTGCGACAGTTATAACATAAGCCTGAATAAGCATATAGTCTGGGCCGACGCCAACGTCGTCTAATAGCCGCCCACACACACGCACACACACATTATACACACCTGCACCTGCTCGAGTCCCCGTGTGTATGTCGGATTCTCGAACGCAACGTTGCCATTGCCGCCCGCCTTGCCGTGATGGGAGCGATGACGGCGATAGAATACAATGGCAGCCACTGCCAACAGAATGGCCAAAATGCTGGCCACAATGCCGCTGATTGTGCCCACAGCACTGGAGTAGCTGCTCGTCGCCGAGGTCACATGTTGCTCCCCCAGCGTAAACCTAATCGGATCGGTGAGCACGCTGGCACCTGCAAGGAGAAGATGGGAAGGGGGGGGGGAAGAGAACAAGAGCGGGCAAATTAAGCCTGGTTGAGCTAAGCCCGCAATAGATAGGTAACTCTGCACGCACCATAGACATTGCCAGCCTTCACCACCAGCTCGTAGAGCACGTCCTTCTTGAGGCCGTTAATGCTTATTGTTGTGTCCTTCACATCGATGCGCTGAATTTCTAGCGTCGCCGGCTCCGTCGTCGTCACATTGGCCATGGAACTTGTTGCATTATTCATGGCGGGAGCAGTATCCATCGCAGACGTTTGTGGCGGCACAGCGGCGGCCTCGTGGTAATATATTCTATAGCCGTCGACGGCGTTTGGATTCTTTGTCGGTGCGTCCCATCTGTAACAAAATAGTTTTTCAGATCATGTAGAGCTAGAGGAGGGGGAGGGTGAGGACGGGGCAGTATGTGTGTGGCGCCACATTATGAGTGGTAATATTGTTGCAGGCACAAGACTTGGCTGGAATTTTAATAAATTTAATGTGAAGAGGAGAAGGGGAATGGGGAGTTGGCAGGCAGTAGACAAGCGAGGGCAGTCTAACCCAATCCACCCTGCTGCTGCTCCATCATTCAAGCCACCCCTCCATCCCTCCCTCCGACTGCGTGGGCGTAACCTTTGACGTTGACTAAGTGTATTAAAGCAAGATAAGAATCTCGGCTTTAATGGATTTTGCGGTCTATTAGTGCAGTCGGAGCTGGAGCTGAAGCAGAGCATATGGAGGCATGGAGGTATGAATGTATTGGCCAAGCCAAGCTAAATGGATGACTTCGCTTCCGGCCAAGGCAACCCAGCGAACGAACAAGAGAGAGATTCGATATGCGATAGCTTCAAATGAAACTGAATCCGAGAGATGAAGATGAAGTGAAATGGAAAAGTGTAAAGCAGAAACTAATCTGCACCTCCCCTCCCCTACCCCCTCTCTACCACGACCTACCTCACGTTGACCTCGTTGTCTGACATCACGCTGACCACAATATTCTCGGGCGGACCTGGCAATCGATCCCGATTCTTCTCAAAGCAACCCACGATGGTGCGTGCAAATTGCAGACTGCAGACTTCCTTGGAGCGCACAGACTCGCCACGGCACCAGTTGAGGCACTTGCGCGGCACCTGCTCGTCCGCACAGCACGAACGATGATCCGAGCCATCGGCAGCGCATTTCATCAGCTTGTCAAAGTCCACAATGCACTCGGGCCGATTGGCGATGGCATCGAAGTCGACGTAGTAGGTGCAGGCATCGCGGCAGGCAGGCGAGACGCTCTGCTCGTCGCAGCATTGCGAGACATTGCGATTCAGTGTGGGCGTATTGCGTATACGCACCGAGACAGGCGTCGTCGAGGAGCCGAAGGGATTCTCCGCGTGGCAGAAATAGTCGCCAACATCGTTCGCCTGCAGCTTGCTAATGCGCAGCGACATCGTGTATATCGAGGAGACATTGGAGACGGACACGTAGTAGTTGCCTCCCTGCGGCACCGGCACCCTGCCATCGTGATCCCGCCAGAAGATTGTCTTCGGCGCAGGCTTTGAGTCCACAGTGCAACGCAGCTCCACCTCATCCCCTACAGAGGCTACGGTTATGCCCGCTGCTTGTATCTTGGGCGGATCTGCAAAGGGAGAATGAATGAAAGATTAGAAGGGGTTTCCTGCTGCACAAGATTGGCGACTCACAGCAAATGTTAATGCGCCTGGTGGCCTGCATGGGCACTCCGTAGCCGTTGTCCGCATAGCAAGAAACGTGCTCCATGTCCGCCGTCACGTTGTGTATGACTGTCACCATGTGCCGCGCAGTGTCCTGGCGCAACAAGTGCCCGCCCACATAGAGGGAGATGGTGGGCGCTGGGTTGCCCAGTGCCAGACAGAGTATAGTCATTGAGCCGCCCTCGGGTATGTTATCCGCGGGATGCACAGTGGGAGGCTGCGAGAGAGAGAGAGAGAGAGAGAAAGGGAAGATTGACAGACTTGACGTAATCATCAATTGCAGGCAAATTACATCGACAAAGGCCGGCAACGCCGGATCTGTCCAGGCCACCAGCGTCTCCGAGGGCAACGAGGTGGCGCGCTCGCCCACCGCCTCCACGAAGAGCACATGCTGTGAACTGGGCTTCAGGTTCGTCATGCGCAGCCAGGCCAGCTTGGTTTCAATCTTGGTAAAGTCCGCAGCCTTCATTGCCTTGTGGTAAACTCTGAACAGAAGAAGGGGAAGGGGAGACTTGATTAAGTAAGGCATTAAGCTCGTCGGGTGCAGAGAGGCCACTCACCTGTAGGTGATGCGTTCGTGCGGATGCGAATACTCTGGCGGCTGCCAGGTCAACTGCATCCAGGTGGCGCTGTGCGAGATCACGGTCAGCGAATGTGGCGGCGACGGTGCACCCCAGCTCTCGCCTAAAGAGTTGCAGAGAGAGGGAGACAAATAGATAATCCATCAATTTGGCAACTTGGCGAACTTGACAATTCGCCTCCAAGGTGATGCAACTTACCATTTTCGTTGCGCGCATTATTTGACAGCGTCGTCGTGTTGAGCAGCAGCATCGACGCTGGCAGCGATGTGCCAAATTTTCCACGTGCCACAACCAAAATGCGATATAAGGCGTTCTCTTCCAAATTGGTCAGATCGATGCTGGTCTCGTTGGTGGTCAATTCCTAAGTGTAAAATTGCGTTGAATACCAAAAATAGGAACAAAGAGAGATAACTCTATATACATATATCACGTTGAGATTGGAACACTCGTGTAATTGCCGCGACGTAGCGCAATTTGTGGTATTTAGCCACAAAATGACACCGCCAACAGTCGACGCTGCTGCTGGCTGGCTGCGCATGGCGTCAGATTGTTTCAAAAGTCATTACCAAAATTGACAGACACATAGATAGATATCCAGATACCCAGTAATACTCTCTCTCTCTCTATTCCCCTCTTTCTGCACTGCGATATTCCCCCGGAACCATCTCGAGGCACATTAAAAATCGTTGCGCAAGCTGTGGCAACTCTCGTGTTGCAAGTTGCGGACAGTAATCGACAGTTAGCAGTAAATTAGTCAAAACGACCAGACCCCAGAATGGGAATGGGGCACGGACAGTACGAAAACTCCGTCAGTAAAAGTTTTTTCATTGTAGGTGTATATAATTTATGCCACAGCTGCGATTACTTTATTGTTTACAGCCTCCCATTATGAATCTTTCTGTTTGCGACAGTTATTATACACAATTAATTACAGCAATATGTGAAGTATATAGAGGGGAATATAACGAATATTCTGTTAGTCTGCTCTGTCTAGTAACTTATACAAAATTTAAATAGGGAATTACATCTTTAATCACAGTTAGACGTCAGATCAAATACAACACTGCTGTGCATTGGCACATAACTGAAAAACTACACTAAACTACACTAAATAATTTAAATATGATCTCAAATTCGAACTTACAATGACTGCTTACTAGTGCTGGCATTTCTGGCGATGTACCATCAAATATCGCAGCTTTCTAACCGATGTTTAGTATTTTCCCCCACTCCCCCACCACTAAATACAAATGGCATACATGCAAATTCTCTGCTTGCTATGAGACACCGATACACTGATTTTGATCTACTTAAACAATGGTATCGATTTACGATACCTGTAAAAAAGAACCTAAGCTAAGGCAAATATATATACACTAAACTACTATAGCCTATGGCAGCCTAAGTTTGCCGTCATAAATCCACGTCAATTTGTTCGCTTTACGCTGTCAAGGGTATTCAATCTTCTATCTATCTATGTTTGAAGAAAAACTCGTTCGCTATTTGGTATTGTAGTTTTAATGCTTCTGGCGTAATCTATGTTCTCGCCTCATGTGGCATCACTATTTGGCAAGCAATGTACACAACATCGCTTAAGCGATTTGATTTACGTGACTTCTTCCACGCCCCTGCCTCCAGCAGCTCCACCCCTCAGCACGCGCCGCACCACATCACAGCTCGCGGTGCCATTGACATTTCGCTATGTGAGTCAATGTCATCACCGACTGACACAACACTGAAAATTGATCATACTTCTGATGCACTTTTCTAGTTGTTGCTGCTGTTGTTGCACATCTTCATTTAAAATAGTCACAGATAGAATACATCAGATTCTCAAGTTACAACTGAGCAAAGTGCTTTATGGGTTGGGCTTACTGAATATTCTTAGCTATTCCGAATCTGTTTCACTTGCACTTTTCTTTAGAGAACTGAGGTCGGTAGAGTTAGCATAACCACTTAGTATGGTATAAGGTATATGTATTTCTTTTTGTTTAGATAAAGCTTACTTTGTGATAATTTGTAACCTACTATATACTATAGGTATAGTACATATAGTATGAGGTTTATTCCTTGTTGTTTAGATAAAGACCACAACTGTTTATCATTTACACTAAAATCTTAACTTCATTCATTATTAAAACATCGTTTTGTTATTCTCCTTTCGTTTCAGTCGACCAAGGATCATCTTCATGCTCTCCACCTACTCACTAATAGAGGCAAAACACCCAAGTTGCGACTTTGATGTCACTTTATCATATCCCTTTCGTGCAATAACCACGTTAGCCCGCAATCTAAATGGGTCACAGTCCCAGATGAATAATTAATACGGCCACAAACACGTCCACAGTCTGGCCAGCATTGGAGCTAGGTGAACATGTCCCGCTGTGGGGAAGAGAAGAGGGGTGTCCAAGTAGTTGCTGGCTGTGAATATGACTGAGCCGGAACTAAAGACTGTTTTTTTTTTTAATATTCCTAGAGCAAAGTGCATATTCCCTGGTTGCTCATTATTTGCCAGTTGTCCTGAAGTCAGTCCGAATAATATTGACGTTATCTTCCTCTTTACCCCTTTAAGGCACTGTGGAAATCTCTCAATGGGCATTTTTAATGCACCTAATTGGTAAACTGTTGTCTGTGCCGAGTTTTTACTGCGAGCACATTTCGTTTGTTGTGCGACCGTATTAAAAAGTTTTTATGGCCACAATTTCGGGTGTATTTGACAAGAAAGAAAAATAAAACACACATGTTGTTGTCAACTAACGGCGGCAGTAAAAATCATCATCGCCAAAGTTGAGCGGGCCCAAGTTCGCCCTCCGTATTCCGCTCCTGCACGCAACAACAGTTAGAAAACCGTTGCGGATGGACGCAACTCTTTGACTGCCCTTCCGCAACGACTATCGGCCGCTGTCCATGCGCCGCACAGGGTCGTCACAAAATTGCCGATGCTGCCCGGGACTATTTCGTCGCGCACTGTCGTTGAATAGAAACTGCCGAATTATTGGCTCTGATTCAATCGAGCAAGACAGCAGGAGTCACGACAGGAATACTCAAGGCACACGAGGCGCTTTAAACTTGCTCGGCTTCGGTGCACTATTAAATCGTACCTGTGTGTGTGTAGCTTTGAGTTTAGCAGACTGTGATTCAACTTTAATTCAAACAGTTTGCTTTGGCAAAATAATCAGTTTTAAATATGGTTTAAATTCGAACTTATAATGGCTGCTCACTAGTGCTGGCATTTAAGGCGATGTACCATCAAATTCCGCTGCTTTCTACCGATGTTTAGTATTTTCCCCCACTTCCCCACTACTAAAAACAAATGGCGTACATGCAAATTCTCCGCTTGCTATGAGACGCCGATACACTGATTTTGATCTACTGAAACAATGGTATCGATTTACGATACATGAAAAATTACCGATTTACGGTATAAGTAAAAAAGAAACGATCAAAAATTATCTTAAACCACTAGAGCCATTTTCAATTTCTTTAGTTTTATTTTCCGAAGCTAAGGCAAATGTATTTCCGATCTGTGCAAAAGCAATTAACGTTTTTATAAAGCAATACCCGAGGTCATATGCCAACTGCACGTGCCAATAAAAATCATGACCGCACAGAGTTGCAGATGCAATAAAATTATACGATAAAATAACGCTGCTGCAACAGCAGTCGAAAAGTCTGGGCCTGCACCGCGACGCATTTAAACCAATTGACACCAGTCGTGCCCAAAAACCTCCCAGAAAAAGATGAAAAAAAAAACAAATAATAAAAGAAAGCTAAGCCAACTGCCCCGCAACAGCTGCGTCCGCGCTGAGTCTGCTTGACCAGGCCAACAAAAGCGACGTGAACAGGCGAATGAATTTTGAACACAAGAACAAAAAACCAAAAATAGTAAAAAAATGTGTACAAAAACTAAAGCTGGCAGCAGCCGTAGTCGCTGTAGAGCTCTTCTCCAATATCGATTCCATTGCGGGCCAGGGGTGGAGGCTGACAGAGAGGAGAGGGTTGTGTGCTCACATTGAAAACATTTTGCGCGCATCAAAATCAACAACAGCAGCAGCAACAACAAGTGCAACAACAACAACAACGACACGCGACAAACACTTGCCAGTTATTCAGTTATTTTTTCTGCAGCATTTTTTAGCATTTGCAACTTTTTGAGGCCAATAACTCCGATGCCGATGGCCATGGCTGATGCAGCGGGCGCAGGTGGCGATGCTGCTGCTGCTGCAGTTGTTGTTGCTGCCGCTGCTGAGCTTTGATGTGTGACAACAACAACAACGACAACAGTCAATAACAGCAACAATGCCAATGGCAATTTATATGTATATTAAGCCAAGTTTGCTTCTATTGTTTGTCTGCCTCTTTAGCCTCTTTTACCCAGTCACCACCCACTCCCCGCCCCACGTTTCTAAGTCCCTTCTGCTGCTCGGATGCCAGCTGGATATCTTGACTAGTTATTGCCAACGTCGACTCCGTCGGCGACCCTTTGTTTTATAGCCGAAACTGGTTGCAGACATTGAGCACGTGCTGGCATATCGTGACATTGTTTATATAACTTGACTGCGGTGCTACGCAGGGCGACGCGATGCTGACTCACATAAGCAGTACATATAGCTATGATTTATAGAGTTTTCCTAAATAAAAGATACCCTTTGATTTATGGGTAGGTATACGAGTTGATATGCGTATCATATCGATATCTTATGACATTGGCAATTTTATTGATAGGAACGTGATTCTTATTTATGTTATATCGATATTTATATTCCGATACCCATCAGCAATCATAATGAAATTCCAATTGGTATTTTTAGTGCAATAGATATCGATATCTTTTGAGTTAAGCGATATTATTCCAAGCAACGTGACTGAAATTGATGTTGTTAATACAAATATCGATATTCGCTTGCCGATACCCATCCCTACTCCAACTGCAGTCACTACTTAACCCAGTTAAATTGACATATCCCGATTTGGTAAGAGAATAGACTCGTTTGTTATCGAGGAGTACTCACATTGTCTAATTTGGCAACTGTCTCGTACATGGTCATGTTATTGACTTTGCCGTATTGAACAACAAAATCGATATTTTCACCAGCATCGGGCACACTTGTGGAGTCCGGTGACGTCGTAGATGTTGCCTCAGAAGCATCACCTGCAGCAGCCGCAGCCGCACCGGCTGCCAGTTCATCGCCAGTCGCCAGGTCGGTTGGTGCGCTCTTAGACTGCTCGGCGCTGTTGGTTGGAGCTGTCCAAGCCAGACTAATGCTTGTGCTTGCCACTGATGTGGCATGCACATCTTCTGGTGGTCCTGGTATATTATTTGTGCCTGGCAAACGGAAGACAAGGGCGAGACAGAGAGAGAGAGGGAGATGTAATGAGAAGTGCGTTTCATAATGCAAGTTTAATTGGCCAATATTGGTTTTGTCTGCCATTTTGTGGGCTAAGCTAAAGCAATGGCCAAATAGTTTAGCCCACAATGTTGGGCAACAGTGCGTGTGCTCAACACGCACAGACACGCCATTAGGCAAACAGAGAATGGCAAACACACACAGACACGGACAAAGGAACCCACACAGCCGCACATTGGCAAACATGCTGGATTGTCGACTGCCCTGGCTACTTATTCGACTTACCTTCTTCGAAGCACTGTAGAATGTTTCCGGCATATGATAAACAATCTGGCGCATTGTTGGCCAGTGTCGATGCGACTGTTGCGCCCACGGCTGCCGCTGCTGCTGCTGTTGCCATTGCTGTGGCTCCTGTCGATTTAGTGGTCAGCGCAAGCGGCATGACGCCACGGCAGAGCGGCATGCAGGCGCTAATAACGCCACGGCGACTGCAACACGGACTGTGGTCGCGTCCACCGGCGGCGCAGCGGGCCAGGATAGCTAAGATCGGGAAGAGAAAGGTTTCGAGAACAGTTAAAAAAATACCATCCATAAGAAATATTCTCACATAGTTGATCTTTAACCTATAATCGAAATTTCTTTATTTGCCTCTGTTTTAAATTGGAAATTCGATAAGTTTATGTTCCCCCGATTCCTTGAAAGCATTGAACTATCTATAGAAATAAAATTATTTTAAAATAAATTGGCTATTTTATTAGTATTAGTGTCTCATAAGGCACAATATCAATGTGATATTTAAAAAAAATGACTATCGATTGCAGCCAATTCATCTTAGACAATTCAAATAAGTTAAAATTCGTGGTACGAAGAGTTTACTTGTTGTTAAAGCAGATAAGAAAAAACCATGGAAAAAATACTACATTTTCATTGAATAAATTTTAAAAACAATAATCTATTTTTTCTTATTTCCCTGTTTCAAATTTAATATTCGATAAGTTTCTTTTCCCCCTGTTTCAAATTTAATATACCAGGAATCGTATTGCACTATTTCCCTATTTTTCAAAATCGAAGTTCGATGAATCGATATTGCTACTTGATGAAATTGTAATATCGATAGTGACAAAAATGTATGCACACTAAATGAACGTGATATTTAAAAATTAATTATCGAAAACTGGAGCCAATTTATCGTAGGCAATTAAAGTTAATTGAAGTTCTCAAAAGTCACTGCGATTAGCAATTTGCCAGGGAGCTAATGAGACCAAGCCACTGCCACTAGAGTGACACTAATTGGTGTTTGCTCTCTCTCTCTGTGTGTGTGTGTGTGTGTGTGTGTGAGTTTGTCCCTCTACTCTATTCGGCTACTCACGCATTTGGGCACGGCATGCCGGGCCGAGATGCTCGATGTCCGACAGGCGTATGTTGTACGAGCAGAGGGGGGCGCACTGGGGCAGCAGGCCAGAAGCTTGGCAGCACGTCGTCATGTTGTACTTGGGCATGGGGGGCGTGGTCAGCTGTGCGGGCAGGGTACGCGTAATGAGGCGTGGCGATGGTTCGCTTTTTCCATAAGCATTAATTGATACCACATAGAATTCATAATAGATGTCCGCCTCGAGTCCTTCCAGGATAAGTGGCGGTTGACGCTGCAAAGTTAATTAATTTAGTTGAGAACGGACCAGTCCTCCTCCCCTCCGTCTATGTAAGACTTGCGACTTGCCTTCTCCACAGTCAGATAGTCATCGCCAACGCCAAGGCGGCGGAACTTGACATGAAATGTGGTCACTGTGTCCGGCAGACGTTTGGGATTATTCCAGTCCAGAATAACGAAATTATCCGCTTTGGCAACAGTGCGCAGCTTCGAGGGCGGATCGGCTAGCACGCCATAGCCCTGGAACAGGCAGCTGCTGTACTCGGACATAAATCGCAGGCATCTTTGGGAAGTAAAAGCTTCAATTAACAATTCTCCCCAAATTGGCATTAACCTTACTTAAAGAGACTGAAGTCCAGGGAGGTAAGCTTGCCAGCACAGAGTGGAAAACAGGCCGAGGGAATGCCACGGGCACGGCAACACGGCGTATGATCCATGTTGTTGGCCAGGCAGGTGAAGGTGATGTTCGACCAGGGAGCACAGACCATCAGATCGGGCAGCGTCGCTTGGTCCGCCTTCTGCGGGTCGCACATCTTGTCCAGGCACAGGCGATTGTCCATCCCGTTGGACTCGCAGCAACCACGTATGTTGGGCAATAGGGGCATCTGCTGCTTGTCCGCACTGCCCGCCTGCGTCTCGGCCACCGATGAGCTGGTGTGCGTGAAGAATCGCAATCTCTCGCTGGGCAGACTCGAACCATACTCGTTCACAGCCACCAAGGTCACCGCGTACATGGTGAGGGGAGTGAGGGAGTCCAGGTGCAAGTATGTCTGATTGGCGGGCACAGTGTGCAGCATCACCTGCTCGAACTGCTCCCCCTGTCCGTTGGACACTTTGTGCTTCACCTCGCCGCTCAGCTCATCCTCGTCGAAGCTGTGCAGCACCGTGAGATTCACAGTGTAGTGAGAGACCTGGTCGGCCAACTGTTGGGGCGGTGCCCAGCTAATGTTGACGCTCCTCTCGCGCACATCGTCCAGATTGGGGTAGGTGGGTGTGCTCGGTATGAGCTGCACTCCCCTCAGGATGCACTGCAGCCCGCTCAGCGTGTGCTGCACACAGGAGACGCGCGTCCTCAGCTTGTCCGTAAACGGCGTATACTCGCCACGGCACATGTCCTGGCACAGATCTGGGATTTGCTTCTCCACACAGCACGGCACATGGTTCCGGCCATCGGCCATGCATCTGACTATGGCCGGAAAGTCTCGTTCACAGACCTCCGGATCGATGCCCGTGGTGCCGTCGAGGATGTTGTGAACATTGCAGAAGCCCATGCACTCCGACGAGATGTTCGCGCGTTCGCAGCACTCGGTGAAGTCGTGCGTCAGCACCGGAGGCAACTGACTGGGACGCCAGAAGCTGCGATTGTCCTGCGCATTGAGTGGGGGTGGCAGCAGGAAGACATCGCTAGACTCGGCTGCAGCGGGGCTGCTGCTATTGCCCTGTCCGTTCTCTGTCGCACTCGACAGTGGCTTCACTGCATCGCGGTTCATGGGTTCTTATCAAGAGACGGGTTGCAACAACGTGACCAACTGAACAACTTACCCGTTAATATGTGAATGCTGCGCAGCACATCGTCGGAGTTGAGCTCACAGCTGTAGGCACCCGAGTCGCTCGTCTTCAGTGTCTTGATCAGTAGCACCCAGACCTCTCCCCCCGTCTCCAGGTTGCGTCCTTTGGGATCTGTGCGAGTAGGTGCCAGTTTAGTTGCAAGATCTCTTCCTGGCTTGCTCAACTTACTTTCATCGTGCAGCACCCTGATGCGATGATCCTTGGTTACCCGCACCGTGCCTGCTGTGAGAATCTCGTCACCCTTCTTCCATATTACCGTGTTGTTGGCCTCGTTCTCGGAGACAACGCATGTCAGCAGCGCGTCCTTGTTCTCGAATATCAGCGATGGTCCTCCAGTTCCTAAGAGAGTTGGTAAGGTTTGGGTTGGGTTGCAAGGATTAGGAAGAACTCGGCACATACTACAAGCGAGTATGCCTCTTATAGCTAGGATTATTGAAGGTCTTCACTCACCGATCGGTACACCCGAATTAACATTCGTTATAAATATGCATAGCGTTATTATTTTCAACACAAACAGCTGGAGCATTATTCCTTCTGGGGCCTGCAAATAGATTTAAGAACGTTTCGAAATTATTCTATGCCTTAAAATCTTATTATACCCTTCAACCATTCAAAATGGTCAAAACGGGGTATACTAACTTTGTGCAAATGTATGTAACAGGCGGAAGGAGGCGTGGCAGACCCCACAAAGTATATATATTCTTTCTCAGGATCACTAACCGAATGGATTGAGCTATTTCTGTCTGTCTGTCAGTCTGTCTCTCTGTCTGTCTACCTGTCTGTCTGTCTGTCTGTCTGTCTGTGTGAACGCACAGATCTCAGCTAGTATAAAAGCTAGAGTTACCAAATTTGGCAGGAAGACTCCTGTGTACTATAAGCTGATCAAGTTTATTTCAAATGTTAGGTGCCACGCCCACCGCCCCCGCAAATCAATAATTTAATTTTTGAACTCAATTTGTAAGCGCTGTATACAAGATACAACTTTCTGACTTAAAAATATACTAAGCTGAATGAAATATCTACGTAATCTCCAAATTACAATCCGATCGGACAATAAACACAGTTATTGAAGAAAGTATGGTAAGTGCTTGTATCAGCTAACAAGGGAGGCGGGCGAGCGCCATCTGTCGGCAATAATTTCAAAGCATGTGCATATGTATATGTGTACACACATAGGTACTGTCGCGTGCTTTTCTTACTGGTTTAAATATGCAATGTTATTAATAACTAAAGTGAGTGCCTCGACTTTTTAGAATTTAACAAAATATTTATTGCAAAATGTTTCTTTTTTTTATAATATTTCTTCTTTGGAATGTCAAAAAATATCGAAGCGCCAAAATGGAAAAAGCTTTCTTCTAGCCATTGCACCCAATCAATATTTTTCAATCATTTTTACGTGTGTTGGGGGCGGGGCAGGGTGAGTAGAGTCGGTCACAGGCACACAGCTACACACCTGCACGCACATACATACATACATACATATACAAAGCCGGATGCACCTGTCAACTAACATCGCAAACAGCAACCCGTGCAGTTGCAAGTAGCGCCAGCTTGAGCGGAAGAAGGGAAAGGATTCGTCGAGGGAGGGGGGAGGAGTGACGGCAACTGGCAGCGCGTTGACGTCGTTGTTGGGTACCGAAAAATAAAATCTACGTGACCGTTAGCCAACCAAACGCTCTGACGACGGACGACGGTATGTTTTGTTGCCGTTTTGGGATAAATATTTTTGCAATATTTTCTCTCTCTCTCTTTCTCGCGTTGATAGAATGTTTAACATTGCAATCGTCGATTCACGCTGACACGTTGCACGTGGCACGTTACGCAGCGTCGCTTTTATTGCCTCGCTTTACCGTTATGTCGGCTTCAAATCGATTAGAACTTTCTGATATTACGCAAAGTGAAAACAATCGAGTTTAGTTTGATGGTTTTTTAACTGACTTAAGCTGGCACTTATTATTATCAACATAGATAGATAGTAAAGTTATCGATAGCAAAAAACTGAACAGTTGATTGATGTGCTATCGTTTTTAGTTTGATAGTATTTAAATCATGATTGAAGAGCATCCTGAGCTTTGCTTTGACTCTATAAAGTAAAACTTTGCTTTACAAAGGATTAGCTTAAAGCTTAGATAAGCTATCGATAGTAACAAACTGAATAAGTCATTGATTAGCTATCGATAGTTTAATTTGACAGAAAAGTGTTTAAAGGATTAGGTTGAAGTTCAGCTTAATGTTCGAAAGTTGAGTACCAAACCGCATAATCCATCGATGTTCTATCGTATTTAGTTTGATAGTCTTTTAAATAAGATGGAAGACCATCCTGACCTATCCTATAATAAAGTTAAAGCTTAAATAAGCAATCGATTGTTTAAGTACAAACTGAATAAGACACTGAATAGCCATTGCTAGGTTAATTTAAAAGTGTTTAACTATTGTTGAAGACGATCCCACCCCTGATGTAAAGAAGATAAAGTAATCGAAAGTTAAGTATAAAAGTTATTAATTTAGTGATAATCAATTGAATTTAATTTGATAGTGTTTTAATTGTGGTGGAAATAGTAGTTGTAGTATTTGCTTTGTAGATTTGCTCTGACTCAATAATGTAATCCTTAGCTTTACAAAGAATGAGGTTGATGCATAGATAAGCTATCGATAGTTAAGTAACAAACTGAATTATTAAAGGATGAGCTGTCGATAGTTTTGTTTTGATAGTATTTTATTATGGTGGAAGAACCTGCTAACCCCTCTTTAATGATATAATGATAAAGAATAGTTATGTAGTTTATAACAGAGGCTTAAGTTAGGAAAAGTTATCGATAAGTGTTGAATCAATATCAATATCAATATTGAGAGAACAATTATATAGGGTAATGAATAGAAAAGTTTTTGTATTACAATTGATCAAATTGATTGAAAGTTGAGTAACAAAGTGTTAAACTTATCGATGATCTATCGAATCTAGTTTTATAGTCTTTTAAAGTAAAGAATATTTGATTGAAAGTTGAGTATCAAAGTGTTAAACTCATCGATGATCTATCGAATCTCGTTTTATAGTCTTTTAAAGTAAAGAATATTTGTATGTCTATTACAAAAGATTATGATTATATAGTATAGTATTAACTATAATATCATTACTGTGTTATGATTATAAAGAATGGTATTACTTAAATATATTTTAGGTCACTAGCTTTAAAGTAGAAAGATTTTCCAGTTAACTGCAGCGATTTTGCCATTCTGTTTGCGCTTTCGCAGACATGCGACGCGACATGTTGCTACGGGGGGTTTGTCATCGCTTTGATTCCGCGACCCCCGTTCTTCTGCTGTGGGTATTTGCTTGGCCATGGCCTCTGGTAATGGCACTTGTAGGGTCTCGAAATCTGTCGGCCCCTAGCCAAGGTGCCAACAGCGAGTCAAGACCAATGCCAGGCGGGGCGGGGGCAGTGCGACCTGGAGAAGGCGAGGCTGACTGTACGCGACCAAAGATATTTTATGCGCTTTAAACGCATTTCAAATTGAATTTACAGAGTGAGAACGCGCTTGCCTCACGCCGTGCACTCCTCGCACCTGCCCGCTCCCTCCCCCCCTACCCCTTTGTCTGTGATAGCCTGCAAGTCTCTTGATACCGCTCTGGTCGCATCGCACAATGGAAAGCGCGCGTTGCGGCTGTGTGTGTGTGTGTGTGTGTGTGTGTATGTGCGGGACTCTCTCAATTGCAAGGGTGACAAATTTGATTAAATTATAGCGCTATTGCAAAGCGTTTTATCTTTCGCCCTGGCGCGCAGTTGCACTTTGCCGCGGCATGCGGCGTCTCGCGACACGTACGAAGACTCACTCAATTAATTGTTTTCGCTGCTCTTGCTGCTGTTGTTGCCCCATTTAGATGGGGCATGGTGCACACTCGCGCAGACACAGAGGCAGGCAGTGAAACTGGCAGTGCCACTCACACAGTCACAGTGACAGTCACAGACACGCAGGGCACGCACACCAAGCCATCAGTCAGAGGTACGTGCCCTACATGGGATGCCATCTATTCGTCTTCATCTTTCCATCAGACAACGTTCTGCTCGTTGACGTTGTAAGTAAATTGTATAACGTGGCGTATGAGTAATGCGATATGCACGCTTCGATTCAGAACGCCACGCAACGCCGCACCCCTCCCTCCCTTCACGGCTTCTTCAAGTTGATGTGGTAATCAGTTTTGATTTTATTAGCATACGACGAGTCGAAAAGAGTGGTAAATGTCGTGAATCCTGCGTTTCCCAACATGCTAACAATGTTAAAACGGCAACATGCTGGGAATATACTGGGAACATGCCTAATTGCCTGCTCAGTTCCTGTCTTGATTAACTTAATCAAGTAATTTCTCTGCGTATATGATTTATACATTTCCTTATACATTATACGATATTTGAATACATTCTATTACTGAATCTAAGTAGATTCTTCAGAAGAACTTCTTCTATACATGCGAACAATCGATGAATTCATTTACCAGAAATATAATGATTAATTAAAACTAAATTAATACTAAATTATGTAATTTCCTTTTATAACAATCAACTACTATTTAATGCATTGATTTTATTATATTTATTATATTTTTTATACATGCCATCACATGAAGATACTTCTTTACATGCATACAATATATACATTGACATACCATACAGGTAATTAACAGTTAATAAACATTCGAAATATTAAATCTTATTTAATACTGAATCAAATAATTTCCATTAATTAACAATCAACTAGTATTTAATGCATTTCTTTTATTTTATCAATATATTTAAAACATGCACTGAATGCAGGAAGGTTCATCACTGCATGCGCAATCGATACATTGATTTGCCGCCAAGGTAAACAAACATCGATACCTCGTTGTAGATCATGCAAAACATCGATACCTCGAAATAGTGTCGTGCTGCCAGCACTATTGTAAACTGGTATTTCGAAGTTAGCACAGGCAGCTTCATTAAATTCAAATTAATTATTCGAGGCAACGAAATCGGAGTTAGAAATGCAAATTACCCCGAGATATTTGTGCAAATGAAAATCAGATATATCAAAATGAGCTGCGTAGTCCATTGTGGCGGTAATTTGGACAAACAATCATAAAACTCGAGGGGTCGCAACAAATTACATCATATTACGGCATTATCTGGCAACGAAGAGAAGGGAAAAAGAGAGAGATAGAGGGAGAGGGAGAGAGGCAGCGGCGTCGCAATTGACAACAAGATATCCTGTTTGATAAATGAAAAATGCCGCAAAACATTTTAAAAGCCAACCGACAACACTTTCCACTTTGCTGCTAATTTAAAGTTAACACCAAAAAGTCCTGGCCACAAGAAACTGCTGAGGGACGGCCAGTTTTAGTCGGCACTGTGCACAGAGCACGGCACAACACAGTTGCTTGACAACCCTGTGCGGTCTGTCTACCTGTCCGGCCCGGTCCCATCTGTCCTTCGGTTTGTCTGTGTGTGGCTTTGCCTTACAATGTTTGTTGCCCACGTTGTTGTTTCTGTTGATGTTGCCCTGTTGTTGCTGTTTTGTTTCGTTTTCTTTTTTGCAGTGTGTTTTTTCTGTTTTTGTAGATTTTTATCCTCTTTTGCTTCTTTTTTTGTTTTTGTTATTTTTGTATGTGCTTGGAGAAGAGGTAATTTTTCTTAATTACCTCAAAATGTTTACCTTGTTGCTTGTGTTTTGGCTTTGGCTTTTTGGGGGCGCCTCCTAGATAAGGGCCGCGTCAGGGCGGCAGTTAAAAGTCTCCGTAAATTGTACCTTTGTGTAAAGGTGTAAAATATTTTCCGACGTGCCACAGCAAAACAGCATTTCGCCTTTTTGCAAAATGTTGTTGTTTTTGTATATTTAAGCAGCTTTTCTGTGGTCTAACTTGGGCTATGTTTAGGAGTCAAGGAGTACGAGGAGTATTGCATACTTAGGGGCGACAGCAAACACATACATGTGTGTGTTACACACCCCAGCGTCAAAGCATAGTGCAAGGTAAGTTACAGTCTTTAAACTATTCCAGGCACCCCCCGTATCAGAGGCGGAACTTAGAGGTTGAGTTAACCCCCTCCACTAGTCCTCCTGCCTAGGCCGTTGCTTTATTTAACAGGGCAAATATGATGATAACGAATTACCCGCATGTTGTGTGTGTGAGTGTATGTGTGAGATAACTTCTGGTCAACAGCAAAAACAAAAACAAACTTTGGGGTGCGGAGGGTAAAAGTTTTTAACACTGATAAGCAGTCCGAAAAGCCATAGATGGGAACCACTATCTAGATGAAAGTTTTCAGCTTTAGCTTGCAAAACTTTTGTCAGCGTGTCGGCGTCGGTATTTTCGGTGGATGCGCATAGTTCACTTTGTTATATCGCCCCGTGTTGTTGCTGTTGTTGTTACTGCTGCCGAGAGGCTTATTAATAAAGTAAAACTGTGAAAAAGTCCTTCAAAAGAGAAATCCTATTAAGATTTTTATGAACATTTTTGCGATAGAAAAGTTAACAAAAGTATCGCAAGTAATCCAATTGGAATCATCATCTCATGGCAAGCAAAATAACTCAACTAATAAAAGGCTTATTTCAAAGTTGAGTGTCAGATCAGTGAGCTAAAATCAATGAGCCTTATCGAATATCGATACCTTGAAGAGGTTAATCAGCACTGAAATGAAAATAAGCTAGTTGCGTGCTCGATACTTTTTGTTAACTCACATTCTTTACTCAACACTAAACTGAGTATTCTGTGGTGAATTTCCCTTTGTATTTTAAAATATGGGTTATACTTGAGTTGTATAAGGTTCAATCGTAAAAGTTTGGCGCAGCAAAAACATTAAAATTTCCCTATAGCCAGCCAACTCGCTCTCTCACACTATCATAAACACTATTTGCTTACTGTTTTTCTATGCTGCATATGAATATGTATTTAAATAGGCGAGTCTGAGCAACCGCCTCTAGCTGCATACAAAATAACTATGTCTATGTGTAAGCAAGCGTCGATGCGTTCGTAAATCAGACAGAAGTACGTAGTATATAACTGCATCAGGGGCTGTAAATGCACACACACTAACTCAGGCCTCCCTCTCCCACTCGATCTGTGCATTGAGTGAGTGAGTGAGTGAGAGGAAGAGGGACTGCTTGTTTATTTTGCATGCGCATTTCGCTGGGCAAAGCAGTGAAAACTTTTATGCACTTTTCATAATACGCTTCAAGCACAAATGCGCAATAATACCAACTGTGCAGCAGCAAAAGCAACAACAACAACAATAGTAATAACAACAAATACGACAAACGATAAAATGCGAATACAAGACACCAAACAACAGTGACAACAATGCCTCACAAATTTCGCTGTTAGTGAGGAGCGCTATAGAGAGAGAGACAGTGAAAGAGTGAGAGAAGTGGGAGCAAGTCAGCGATGTCAGCAGCAAAGACAAGGACAACAACAACAATGGTAGCAACAACAACAACAAAAGCATTGACTTTACATTTCCGCCTCCTTGCCGGCTAACTTCCGTTGCTGCCATTTCTACCGCAGTGTTTCTGCCTCATATCCATATGTGGCACGCACTTGTAGCAGCTGCAGCACGAGCAACTCTCACAAGAGCGAGGGCGGGGCGGTGGCGATATTCCATGTCCATGTGTGTGGCAAATAGTTACAGCATAAATAAAAATAAAATGGCAGCCCTAAACAGTCCAAAACACACCCCACCCGCAAACTCACTGAAGACTGACGACGTAAACACACACGCACACACAGATGCAGGCTAGTGCGTACACTCTGCAAAAATCAAGGGTTCATTTTGCAACAGAAAACCTTCCCTTCGAAACAAGTAGAAATATCGATGCATCAATGTTGATCTCCTGCAAAGATCGATACCTTGCTGTTGCTCATGCGATACATTCTTGTTGATCTACGTATCGAGACTCATAAGTAAGAAGTATTAATACTAATAAAGCGTAGGTGAAATATGGATAAGATAAGCAGCGCAAATAAATACTGACAAATAAAATAAATACTAATTTAGTCAAATCGATATTTCGATATGAGTCAACAGTTAATACTTTAATGCAAGTTCACTCTTCAGGCTTGTTAATTTTTTTTGTAGTGTATATATTGCATTGTGCGCTTGCATAGCATGTGTTAACTTTAGTTCGTAAAAGGCTTTAGCTGAAAAGTCGGTAAGCTCAAAATAGCAACAACTGACGCCTGTCGACGTCGAAGCTCTGCAGTTGACGCGTTCTGACGAAGTTGTCTAGAAGTTGCAGTTACATGGCCGCAGTGCCGCAAGCCGCTAAAGCGGGCGCCGTGTGCGTGCACTAGTGTGTGTGTGTGTGGTTAGAAATTAGATTTACTAGTCTCACGACAACCCAGCAAAAGGCCATTTAAAGCCCTCAAATGTGGCAACATCTTCACACATGCCACAAGTAACTTTTAGCAAAAGTTGAACAAATGCTGTTAGCTCTTTCTTTGCCAGTCTCCTCCATTCGCTCGACTTCTTGCTCCCTGCCAATTGCTCCTTACTCCTAATCTGTGCTCTTTGTTCGTGTGCCCGGTTGTACCATTAAATTTTCCCCTCGAGACTGTGTTGACTTTGTTGTTGCCGTTGTTCTTGCTGTTAAAGTGCAACTGTTTGTTGCTCTTTTGGGCACAGAGGTCAGAGAACTTGTGAGGGGAGATTCTGTTATAAAGGTAACCCACGAAGGATTCACTTTTAATATTTTATGAACGAGTCAATCACCTGGAATCGCTACTTGATTGGCCAAGTGCCGCAACTTTTCGTAGCAGGAAAGTTGCAAAATATTTCAAGTGAGCACAAAGTTGAAGCCTCTGTTCGAGAGGAGAAAGGCAGCAGTTTTGGGCTAGAGATGGGTAACTTGACAGATTATGTCAACATATCGCATGAAATATCGATGCTTTGGGGAAGTATCGTGTTGAATAGCCTTCCCTATTTGAGCTTGGCTTGGAACTAGAGGTGGAAATAAATCGATGTTAACTGAATCGATTTATTTTCAAAAATTCAAGAAATAATCGATTTAAATCAAAAATTTGATATATAAGAAAAAAAACAGTTTTTTGGCTTGAAATTAAAGAATTAGAAAATTAATATTATTATTAAACAATTACCCCCAACTCAAAATTCTTCAAAAATAAATCCTTATCCGTCGCACTATACCTAAAAAACTAACATTTTCTACCACCACTAGACATGTTTACTAATTTAGTTGACGTAATTTAGTACTATTTTCAAATTTTCGATGTAATCGATTCTCAAAAATTAAATCGTCGCATTTGAGAAAATTGAAAACATCGATTAATCGATTCGAGAATCGATTAAAGCTCCAGCTCTACTTGGAACTATGAGTGCGAGTGCGCCTCTAAGTCGACTCTGCTACTTTGGCACGCAAGTCTGCGCCGTTAAATCTGCACTGCGGCGATAAACTCGATTTGAACAAAATGTTGCAGCAATTGGCAAGTTCTACAAGTGCTGCCGCCGTAACGCAGCCTTCTTGGAGTCAAGTCAACCGCAAGGCAGGTCTGGCTGGCACACCGTGAAACAGCGCGCAACACTGCGGTAGCCACGAGGTGCTAATGAGCTGCAGCACGAGGCTGCCTCTGCTGCGACTACTGCCTGTTCCGTTGGCAGCCATTTCGCTGTTGGCAACTTGTGCCGCCGTCAACGCTGCTGCAACTGCTGCACTTGTCTTCATGTTTGTATGCGCCGCTGATGTTGCTGCTGTCGCTTGTTACTCACTGGCAGCACTTAAAGGCTTTGTGGCAAACACAAACGCACACACTTGCACGCACACAGGGCCACCAATACACACACACACACAGTCACTTCCACCCGCTGATACAGAAGACTTGCCAAACTGACAACACGCGACGACGGCACAGCGCGTATGCTCTTGATATTTTCGACGTATGTGTTTGACATTTTTGTTGTTGCTGCTGCTGCTGCTGCACAGTTGCAATATTTTCATTTTTGTTTTAATTAAAATTTCGCATGTCAACGATTTTTGAAGGTACTCAACGCGCTGCTGCTGCAGTGGCTGCTGCGTGTTGCACGGCTGTTTGCAAGTTTACCAGTGAGTGGGTGCGCCATCGCTACCAATTGCCGTTTCATTTCCTTAACTAAACAGTGACGCTTCCCTTTCGAGTAGCAGTTTTTGACAAGACTGTCAGCTGCATTTTGCAGCTGCCAATCTATCGACGACAACGTGTGGGTTAATGTCTTCTAGCAACTAGTGTTGGAAAACGTATGTGCCTTATTAGGAGTTCGCCCTCCCACACCATACCTTGCTCTTCTCGCAATTGATTTACAGTAGGAGTGTGAGTTTGTAGTTGGAAAGCGTATGGGGCGCTGGAAATTAAATCAATTCTCGAATCAATTAACCGATGTTTTCAATTTTCTCCGATGCATCGATTTATTTTTTGAGAATCGAAATTACAACTAAATTAGGAAGCATGTCTAGTGGTGGTATACATTTTTTAGTATTTTTGGTATAGTGCGACGGATAAGCATTTGTTTTTTGTAGAATTTTGAGTTCGGGGCAATTGTTTAATAACAATATGAGGTCTTCATTATATTGTATATTTTTTTTTCTTCAATTTCAAGCTAAAAACACTTTTTTTTCTATAATTTCAAGCCAAAAAACTATTTTTTTTTCAAATTTTTGAATTAAATCGAGTTTAATTTTTGAAAATAAATCGATTTAGTGAACATCGATTTATGTCCACCTCTACTGCTCGTCCTCACACTCGATACTTCTCTCTTATCGATACTTCAATCCAAGGGGTAAGAGTGTGTATTCGCCTTATTAGGAATTCGCCCTCCCTCATGATATCGATTCGTTCAGTTGCACCGCAATCAATAGCTGAGCGATAGCAAAGAAGTGCGAATAAGCTGAATTCAATTAAAAAGCATAATTATTGTTATTCTATAGCTGCCGGTATTTTTTTTAATAAAACCATTTTCAATTTCATTCTGCCGCATGTCGTTTTAATTTAGATTTTGGGTAATATTTTATGATTTACGAATTGGGTCAAACATTTATTTGGTTAATAATTATGCTGCTTAATGTGAGCAGCTGATGGTACAGTGGGCTATTGACGAAGCCATGTCCAATATTTGCCGCATTCCAGCTATATTTAATTCCATCCAGACTTGTGGACATTGCAAAATGCATTATACGTTTATGGATATTATCGGCACTTATGTAGGTACGCCATACCAATTAGCATACATAAATGTTCTCGCTGATAATCTAATTCAATGTAAAAAAGCTCATTATGATTATATGTTTTAAAAATTCCAAGCATTAATTCGGTATGTATGGTCAATTTAACAAGGTAATATATTCAATTCGGCTATACGTTGATTAACCAAATAATATGCATTAATCGATTAACAAATAATCGAGGCTCGTCGCATTAGCGATGGTCAAGTGTAGTGCAAACAATTCCCCAAGCTGTATCTCTAATTTAACGCATAAATTATGGAATCGATTAAAGTCGACAATCAAATCAAAAATATTGTGCGTGTGAGGGGTGTAAAAGAACCTTTGAATTTCTGCCGGCCAAGACCCTTGACTATTATAAATGATTAATGGTGTGCGATAAAAAGAAACGCAAGACAGCTACTTCGTTCGTTTTTTAATCGAAAAAACAAAAAAGACGAAACCAGGAAATAATCGGCCGAACGGACATTGCTTTTGGCTATCTTCAAAAAAAGAACACGGCACACGACAGTGGGATACCCTTCGACCAATGTTCCGTTGTAGTTTAATTTGTTAAATCATGCACATGCTTTGTAATTATTCCCGACAGATGGCGCTCGCGAATCCCGCTCGCTTACCTCCCTTCTCATACTTTCTTAAATAACTTCAGTGTTTATTGTCCGCCAGAATTGAAATTTGGAGAATAAGTAGGTATAACTATCAACTTAGTTTTTATCAAAATCAGTACACAAATTTGGTGTCTCTAGCTCTTATAATAGCTGAGATCTGTGTGTTCATCTGGTCATCCGGACAGACAGACGTCTGTCTTAATCGACTCGGCTTGTGATCCTGAGCAAGAATATATACACATTATGGGGTTTGCCACGCCTCCTTCTGCCTGTTACATACATTTGCACAAAGTTAGTATACCCTTTTTTGACCATTTTCCATGGTCGAATGGTATAAAAATAGACGACGTCATCGAATTGTTTGTTTGTTGTTATTGCCGCTTCTTGTCAAGTTTTTCCTAAGCTCAACTCGTTTTGAGCAAACAACGGGCGTGTTAATACGACTGAAATTCAACTCACAGCGGACCAATCTGTTTTCTCAATAATTTCTACAAAATGCATGTAAATACGCTCAAATTCCATAGACTCAAGGCGAGTTTGTGCACTTGTCTCCACCTCTTCCCCCTAGCGAGAAAAAGTTGGTTGGGTACAACAAAAAAGCTGATTTATAAACAAACTTCTGGCAGAAAGAACTTGCAGTCTGTTGTCGACAAACTGAAGAGCTGAAATACTGAAGAGCTGAAAATGGCCAACAAAAGTCGAAGAACTTTGGTCAAGCAGTAGTCGAGCAGTTCCTGGACTGTGAGTGATGAGAGATAGGGAATTGTGGTCATATTCATCGATACCCACAATGCAAGAACAATACAATAAGAGTAATCGGAATCGAAAATCCGCTAACATATGGCGCCAGCTGCCAAGAGAGGTGATATCTGTAATTTAAGAACTTTTTCGTATACAAAAAGCCTAAAAAGGTCTTATATATTCCGTTATAATCATGTGCTTTTGATGAACTTCCACACTGCCAATCGGCATTATTCTTACCGAATAATTGACAAGCTTTTTATGACAAGCGACTGGTGTTTTTCTCCAAGTGCAAAATAGATGACAAGAGCAGGGCATAAAATCTACAAGAAACCGCATGATTTCCAAACGGGGAAAGTGGGTTACAACATCTTGCCATAACCAAACCCCCGCCCTGCCCTGCCCCGTTTTTTGAGTTATCCGTTGTCTGCGCCAAAGTCCTCAGTCAAATCAGATGTTGGCACGAATTTTGCAACACAAAATCCAAGGAATAAAAAAGTTTTTGATGCCGCCACCAACGCCGCAACCAACGAAGAACGCGCGCACAATCGACAAGTTCTGCGCGTTGGCTTAACTTCTGCCACAAAATTTTAGTTTCCGCCTTTTGATGGCTTGCAGTTTGCTCTGGCAATATGTATTTCTTGGCTGTCGACTTGCTCATCCCCCCCCTACCACCTCTTCTATTCCCTGCCCCTCCTTCTTCTCTTCTCGACTTGACTTTAACTTTTCGCACTGCAAAAGTTGTCGGTGCGGTGTTGCTTATTTGATTTTTGCGCCGCTTTTGTTGCACAACAATCGGTTGGACAGCCAGACATGTGTACCACAACGCCAAGAATAAAGCAAAGAAAAACAAAAACAATTCATAATTTGCACAGCCGATAAACGCAAAAGCTGCGAAATGAGCAAAACTCGCAACACAATTCACGCTGCCATTTACAGAACTGGGCAAATAACTGTCCACGCACGGCTTAAAATTGTTTAAATGGCAAATAAAGAAATACAATAAATGCCGCGAAATGTGCCTATAAATTTTCATTTACGCTAATCCTCTCAATTGAAAAGTGAAAATTTTTTCCATACAATTCACTCATAACCTCACTTATTGCATGGCCAAGCAATGCGTGTTTTGAAGCGATAAATGTATCGGCGGAAAAACTGAGAAACTTTGCAAAATTTAAATTTAATTCGGTTTCTGGTTACTGTTATTTAACATTATGTTTATTTTATTTTACTACAGATGTGGAATATCAATTTTATATGATTTATTTATTTTAAGTCAACAGCAGACAGTCAACGGATTAAGATTTAAAATTAAAATTAAGATTATCACATTAAAAATTAAAATTTAAGGAAGAAGGTACAAATATTTAAATGTTCGTGGAAAGGTACCAAATTAAAACTTTATTGATAGACCAAAATAGGTAAAACATTATTAATCATAGTTTGTAATGGTTTGACCGGTTCAAACGCGAATACAGTCAGCGATATGGGCAGAATACACGGGACGTACCGATTTCTTGGAAATAAATTTAAATATGCGCATAAATATGTTTAAATAAGAAAAGAAATATTTAATATGTCATACTATATAGCAACGACACCCGAAATTAATATCAATGGGATTTCGATAGCTTTATGTGATATTAAAATACTTTAGATAACCGAAAATTCTGCTTCAATAGAGTCTTAAAACAATTTTTCGTCTTATGTTTACCTTTTTCTATATACTATAAGTACTAGTATGTTAATATTTTCTGCTCTACGCATAACTTGCATAATTATTTTCTGATTTATTTATTTTTTTTTTGCCAAATATAGCAACGACACCCGAAATTAATATCAATGGGATTTCGATAGTTTTATGTGATATTAAAATACTTTAGATAACCGAAAATTCTGCTTCAATAGAGTCTTAAAACTATTTTTCGTCTTATGTTTACCTTTTCCTATATACTATAAGTACTAGTATGTTAATATTGTCTGCTCTACGCATAAATTGCATAATTATTTTCTGCTTTATTTATTTTTTTCCCAAATACAAAGTTTCAAACGCAAATTCACAAATTTGTCTGACAATAACTAAAAGAGCCTCAAATCCGCTCATTATATTTGTAGAAATATGTTTACACATGCATGTGTGTTTATATGCCATGCATGCAGGTATAATTGGGGTTTGCTTATGACTTTCGTGCAATTAAAGTCAAGTTGCCGTAATGAGCAAACAAAGGCAGAAACCGAGGCAGACAGAGACGCAGAACCACCGCAGCAGATGATGCTTGCAGCGCCAAGTTGGCCTTGTGATAAGCTCAGCATTTTTGGGGAAGACAACAAAAAGAAAGGGCATTGCGTGCCGTCTAGAGATGGGCAACGACAGCAAGAAAATATCAATATCGTACGAAAAGAATATAACGTAGACGTTAAAAATATTAAACGCATGTAATGTCATGAATAATATTGATAACATCACAACATGATGATATATTGTGAAAAATATAAATGAATGTCGTGAGAAATGATGAATATCGTGTATATAGTTCTGTGTTATCGATATGATAAATAACAATATGCATTTCCTAAGATAAAGAAAAAGTTGACTGCAAAATGAGCTCTAAGCTCCGAAGGGAGTACAATATATCTAGAAGGTCACGGCACAGCTTCCCATTTATAAATTATAATAATATCGATATACTATCGCTGCCCATCCCTAGCGCCGACTACAGTCTGCAAGCTGGTTATTTGCTTATGAAAATGAAGCGGCAGCAGAAGCCAAGAAGTTAAATTGGTTTTGTGTTTGTTAACTTTGTTGACTGGCCGTCAGTTACGCTCTGCTTCAACCTGTCTAAATACTTTAGACACACGTTATACACAGGCCACATACATATGTATGTCTCCTTGTGTGTGCCTGTATAATTGAAAAACGAAAGATTCGCAAATCCGTTCACTGACAACGAGGGCATTAACATAAGCAGGATATTAAGTGAAATATAAACCCGGCCATGAGCCTAAATACTGATTACGCCTTCATCCCCTCACTAATGTTCTATCCCTGGTATGTGGCAAAGTTTGGCGTTAAAATTGATGGGGCCAACCCGTCGGAGGGTTCAGCATCGTTCACTGACAAATACAAATACGTATACACACACCCCACACACACAGAGATATCCGCATACATATGTAATTGTGGGCGTCTGCATATTCTCATTTCGCATGCCATGCGGTCCTTTTCGAGAAGTTATGCGTTTGTCTAATATACAGTGACGCACACATGTATGTATACACATGTATGTCTGTACAGATATGCAGACAAAGCTCTTAAGTTGGAATCTAAGTAGTTTCGGTAACTGTTTTTGATAATAAAAACTAATTTATTCCACAGTTTGCACTCTTACAACTATATGGAATACTTAAGCATAGTTTTTTGCGAAAATCGATAATGATATTTACAAATATAAACAGCAAACATAGCAGACGAAATTCAGAAAAATATTCCATAGGAAAACAGGTTCAAAAGTCTAAACAAATCCGCGCATAAATCTAAATAAATTTTGCTTTGATATCAATAACCGAGCGCATAGTCTATTGACTTAGTTCTGAGAATACGGAATGAGCAGCATACGTGTATAATATAAATATAATAAATAAATAAATATAAATATAAATATAACACAAAGAACTCACTTATTCAGAAGGTACTCGCTGGGGCCATAATTAAATTAAGCAAATAAAAAGACGAGCCGTAGAACAAGTCAGCTACATTCATATTCACATTCAGATTATTTACATATACATGCGATATGTCTCTGGGTGTATGCTTGGCTTACTGCTATTACTTCGTCACATCGTGTCAGTCGATCAGAAACGTATTTAGAACCGGTTTCTATCCATCTACATCCCATGAGCTCAGAGAGAGCTCAAACAATTAGTCGGACATGCGAAATTACTGAATCAAAAAGGTTTAATTAGCGACGGAGATGCAATTAGACTTCCAGACGAACTATACAAATAATCTCAACTAAAGGAAATCACAGGGAATAACAAAGCTGCAGATCTGCTTAGTATTATTTATATACAATAGATAGAATATTATTTTATTTAATTAGCTGAGGTAGACAAAGCAAAGCTTTAAGATTGTCGTGCCTTATTAAGCAGCTTGCATTACGCCCACTGCATACTGAATAGCTAAACAAATCGAAGGCAGCTCGACTTGTGTCGTCTATGTAGGGCTGTGCTTAGGGATGGGTGACGTCAAGACTTTATCGATAGAGATATCTTATAATATGTTGAAAATATATTGCAGCGGGAGAGACACAAAGCAATAGATGGAATATAAATAATAATAATATTGAATATATATACAAAAATATATAAAATTCTTTGCAACAAATGTTGGATCGGTTATATCTTTGTTTGTACTAGATTAAATTAAATTAAATTCAATTAAATTAAATTTGTTTTAAATGGAATCAACTTAAAATTTTGTAAACTTATACTTCGCGCTTAATTATTTTAAATTTTATATAATTCTTTGTAATTCAGTCGACTGTATTTAGTTGACTTTAAATTAAATTTAATAAAAATAAAAAATAAATATTATCTTTGAGTTGTCTGACTTTAATCAGATGGCAACATATTATGAGAATACATAACAATATATCGTATTAAATATTAATCAGTCTATGTATTAAGTATCGCATTGCTCATCTCTAACTGCACTTGCTGTCGAGCGAAGCTAACAAATTGCATTAACTTGTTACATGTAGATGAACTGACCGCAGGCATTGTCAATGTCAGTGTAGGGCTTTAAATGAATTCCAAATGAGAAGTAGGTGACTTTTAACGTATACTTAATAAGTCACTTATACGTACTGTTGGAATACACATTGAATCGAGCTATTTTTCTGTTATTCTTGTCCATTAAAACAGCTGACCCGCTCGATGAGAGTCGGGGCGATGCTGAATTTGAATGTGAATCGCATTTTAACTTGGCCCAGGCTCATTCACCAACTGGTTTTGGTGCGACACGGCACGACACGGCACGATACGACACGCTGCTGCATGTGCTTGACCTTGTGTCTGTTTAAAGTTCCACATCACGTGCAAAGTACTCGCGGGTACGCGCTGTGCTATTGTCGGAGGTGTTTATGACAGCTCATGGGTAATTTTCGACGAGGTGAGAAATGCGATGCGCCAAGCAAACTGTAGATCATGTTTGTAAGGTTTACTTAGGCACACATTATATATGGTATATATATATATATATATTATATGTAGACTGGTAGACTCGAATAACATGTAAAATGCAAAAGATAAACAGTTTGCATGAGCTTACACTTGATATCTATCTTAATCATTGTGGAAATCAACTTTTTATCTATCTTATTAACTTATATTTAATTGCTAGGGTATCTCATAGCCGTGCATTGCCTATTTACTTCGGCAAACCCACTCGAGCAGAGCTTGCTCGATTGTTTTAAATTGCAAATAGCCGAGCCAAGTCTTCGAAAACTCGTTTCCTACAGCAGCCAAAGGGTGGAAAGCGAGGTGTACTTGAAAGAAATGTTTGAAAACCTTGAGCGGAACCGGTTCACAGCGACGCTGTCCGATATATTTACCTGCCTATAATAACTATCTAAGTGCACAAGTGTCAGTCGTGAGTAATCTGCCTTTAATGATACCTGTTTACCGACAAATGGTTCGATTTGTTTAATTGCGGATACAGGTTCGGGCTAAGATGATACCTTAAGAGCTTTGTAGTCTTCTAAATACAATTGTATGGATAAAGTAAAGTCAAAACTTTGCTTCACTTCATTAGTGCAGGATTAGGAATAGTTGGGTTGTACCAGTAACTGATTGTTGAGATTAACCAAAGATCTTATACTTACTTCGTTTAGAATCGTATAAATAAAGTAAACTTGGGGTTAAGATGATACCTTAAGATTTTTAGCTCTCTGAATGAAATTGTATGGATAAAGTGAAGCCAGAACTTTGATTCCGTGCCGGATTAGGAGTAGTTTGATTGTGCCAGTAACTGATTGTAGAGATTAATCAAAGAACTTCCTCGGATTCCCATTTGAATCGAATAGTTTAAGTAAAGTTCGGATTAATACAATATCTAAAGATCTCAGCTCTCTAAACAAAATGGTATCAATAAAGTACACTCACAACTTGGACTGATTCCTTCAGTGTCTAATCGGTTAAACTTAGGGAGTACTAGTAACTGATTAAAGACATTGACCAAAGATCTTATATTTACTTCGTTTATAATATAAGTAAAGTTGGGGTTAAGATGATACCTTAATAGCTTTATAGCTCTCTGAATAAAATTCGATGAATAAGGTAAAGTCCGAACTTGATTCCATTAGTGCCTGATTGGTAGTAGTTAGGAACTGCTAGTAACTGATTAAAGACCAAAGATCTTCCTCACACTCCGCAATGATAAAGTGAAGACGGCTTAAGCTGTGGTTCAGAGTCGCTTGCTGCTGTAATCAGGATTTGAATAATAATTTGGAATGAAGGACTTCAGAAAAAAGTCAAGCCAAGCTAAAGCTAACCTCAAAGGGCAGCGGCGATAAGGCTACAGGGGAGCGTCGCATATTTAAAATGAGAAAGAGCTGGAATAAAATAATCAAAAGTGCCAAAGCAAAGCAGACTAGATAAAGAGAGAGAGAGAGAGAGAAAGAGAGAAATCGAGCAAAAGAGAGAGAGAGACATAGAAGAAGAGTGGGATAGACAGAGCAATAAGCAGGCGTAATCTCTGAACAGAGCACACAACGTGGCAAATGCAAAAAATGCAACAAAATCGGATTAAAAGAACTCTGGGTTGGGGCCACCCCAGAGCCAAGCGCCGAACTGCGCGCGCGCTCTTGTTTTTTATTCGCTGCTGCTGCTAAAAGAGATACAAATTGCAATAAGAGGGTATTTTATAGTTCAACGATGGATTTACAACGTGGCACGACTTTGAACTACATTTGTCCGGGCTTTCGATCGACCAGTAAGCCTGCCCTCGGTCAAGTTGTTGGCGGCAAAAGAAAAACAAACACACAAAAACGCTAAGGCAACAAAAAAACAACAACAACAGAAGCATTAAACGTGGGTAAACTAGGGACAACTGTCTAGTTTCTTAAGAGCTGCAGGACCAGGACGAAGCTGCACTTGCGTGTGCGATGGACCATTCCGAATAGGTCATTAAGCAGGAACTGCTGCTGCTACTATGTAGATGCGCACGGCAAAGGCCGTAAAAGCCGAGCGCAACTTTGTTGCACTCAGTCTACTGCCTCCCCCTCCCCTCCCATGCTCACCTACTCCCCTGACGATGAGCTTAGGAAATTACGGATTCAAATTAGCGGCACTCAATCTCAATCTGAGTTCCGCCAGGAAGAGAGTAAAAGAGTGAGGATAGAGCAGAGAGGGGGAGCGGGGGGGAGGCCTGCACTGTCGCAGCACTCTCAACTGGCCGCTAATGCGTTCAATGCCACGCCCACACTTGCCCCACTTTGGTGTGCAATTTAATCAACTTATCGCGCAGGCAACTCTGTTCAAGTGCCGTCGCTCGACTTGCCAAAGTAATCAATGATTTTTCTGAAATTATTCCGATTAAACTGAAACGCGCTGCTCATTGCGGCTGTTTGCATATTTAGAGCTAATTAAATTAAGGCTTATTCCCCAGCAGAACCGGAAGAGGGGGGGGGAGAAAAAGGAGAAACTATGTTGACAGTTGAAAGGATATGCATGAAAGTAGATAAGTGCTTCGCTTGATGTTAGTGCTGGCAGATACATCGATAGGTTTAGGTTTGCTTTCCCATTTGAAATATCGACTCTTTCAAGTCCACGTTCGATAACCGTGCTATTCAATTTATATTAGTGCTGGCAGATACATACATCGTTAGGTTTAGGTTTGCTTTCCCATTTCAAATATCCATTCTTTAAGGCCGTCGTTTGATAACTGTTTGATTCGATTCCTATAAGATCCATCGATAGGATTATGTTTGCCTTTCTATTGCAAATATCGATTCTTTTAAGTCAAGGTTTGATAACCCCGTTGTTAGATTTCTATTAGTGTGGGCAGATAATCGATAGATTTAAGTCTGCATTTGTTAATTAAATAACGCTTCTTTTAATCCAACCTGTTATATTTTTTCATAAAAACGATTGCAATTTTCATTGAAAAATAATATAATAATAACATATACATATGTAAGATTAACTATATTTACAAATTAAGTAAAGATTCATATATATAGAGTACCCACACTCCAACGAGACGAATAAACACTTTAACCGATGGTAAAAAAAGATTTCAAGCTTAACGTAGAAAAAACTCTCTAAGAAATTGCTTTACCTTAGAGATTGACGCCTTGTACTTGTATACATATACGGACTATATACACAAATACGTATGTAGTAGTGGCCGCTACAGAGTTGCCAGGCTATGAAAAGTGTAGCCATAGTGATTTCATTGAATCAATCTTGTTTCGGTTCTCATCTGGCTTTTGGCCTATTTGCAATATGAATTATTCATGTTTACCTTCTCCCCAGGACTGTAAACAAACAACGAAACGAAAGTACGAAACAAGTCTGCAGAAAATGCAACCGAAAGCAAAACAAAATATGTACGGCAACCATATTTGAAGTTAACTTTAACGTGAAGCCAGTGGAAAGCGAAAAAAACGCGAAAAGTGTTTGTCCGTATACAATTTATGAATATTATATTTGTAAACTCGCCGTGGAGTGTCCACACTGCCTGCTGCAAAAGTTTCGTTATAAACTTTTTCGCTGGGGCCTTGCCCAAAAAGAGTTTCGGGCTCTACTGTATGCCCACTGTACTTCACTTGAGTCTGTCATTATGGAAGAAGTGGTCTATTTACACTTAACAATTTAAATATCGTTAAACAACGGATTGAAACAGGAATACATAAGCTATATCTGTTAAACATTGACTTCTCTTACTTTTGCAAATTCTAATTAAGTTGGCTGCGATTTCAAGCGCTGTATTTAATCGATAGCCATCGATATAAGTAGCTCAAACTATTATAATAGTAATTTATAGAGGTAGAAATAAATAAATAAATTTACTGAATCGATTTATTTTCCAAAACTCAAAGAAAAATTGATTAAAATCGATTTAAATTGAAAATTTTATATATAAGAAAAAAAAAACAGTTTTTGGCTTGAAATTATAGAACAAAAATATATTATATAATGAAGACCTTATATTGATTTTAAACAATTACCCCGAACTACAAAAACAAATGCTTATCCGTCGCAATATACCTAAAATACTAAAATTTATACCACCACTAGACATGCTTACTTATTTATTTATCGTAATTTAGTACTATTTTTAAATTTTCGATTATATCGATTCTCAAAAAATAAATCGATGCATCGGAGAAAATTGAAAACATCGATTTAACTTCTAGCTCTAGTAATTTACAGTATTTTCAAACTATTCTCACTGAAAAGTTGATTGTATATGCTGCGTTTAGAATATATCTGGATATCTCAAATGTCTCTTACAGTCGAGTGCGCTGCGACTGTAGCTTGCCTTATTTGTTTTTGTTTTTGTTTATTTCGCCGGCTGAACAAATTTCGTGATGGAGGAGGAAGAAGGAGAAGGGACAGGAGAATGCCTGGGGGTGGTACGCAAATTGTAGCGCCCTTTCAATGTAGCAAAGTTTTGAATGAAAATGGGGCGATGACTGTGTGGAATGAATGCAATGCTGATAAAATATGCAAGGAACGCACGCTGGCATACAAAACACAAAGAATCGCACAAACACTAAACATGGCAACAAGCGAAATGAAAAACGGCCGAGCAAATTAATTTAACGTTGAACGCAAAACCAACAGAAATAAAACATCTGCGACAGCGGCAAACAATTTGGCGAGACCGAGCAGCAGCAACAACAATGGAAGGCTCCTTTTCAAAAGCTCCAATACCTACATAAATACTACATGAAGTGATTACACGCACACACAAACAAACATTCAGTAGCTACTATATGTATGTGTGTGTGTGTGAGTATTATAATTGAAATAGTAGCATAAAGATACACCATATAGGAGATCTCTTTCGACCATAAATATCGCACGAAGTATCGAAATTATTCTCATAAATCGTTTTCATAAATATTGTAGCATTATATCGATGCAGTATTGATAGCTCAACTTCATGCCATGGCGGAGATCTCTTTCCACTATAAATATTTCACGAAATATCGAAATTATGAATGATGATTAGTGTTGTGTCGTTCGTGAACGAACGAACTAAATTGAACTATTCACTAAACTGAACGAACGAACTAGGTCTGTCTTTATAGTTCAATATAGTTCATTAGTTCAACTCTAAAACTTTATTATTTCTTATTATTATTATCTATAAGTGTTTTTGACATAAATTGAATAAATAATATTAATTTTTAATGACAGCATTGTATGAAATAAATTCATACAATTTTTTTTTTTAAGCACCTTTAAGCAAGTTTAAAAAATGAACGATTGAACTAAATGAACGACCTAGTTCATTGATTTTAAACGAACGAACGAACTTATTCCTCAAATTGAACTAGGATTACCCAACACTAATGATGATGAATCGTTTTACAAATATCGCATTAATATATCGATACAGTATCGATAGCTAAACTTCCTGCCATGGCGGAGATCTCTTTCCACTATAACTATCGCACGAAATATCAAAACTATGAATGATGAACCCTTTTTACAGATTTAGGTACTGGTAATAACACTATACATTTTAAATCTTAACCGGAGTAGAAGATACGCTGCAGCTTCTACAGCATTCCCTCCATCTTGTTCTATCAGTTTACGGGAAGCAACTGAAGCGCAGCATGACACAGCAGATTGCATCAATTTACAGGAAATTACCAGAGATTTGATAACCATTAAGCGTAATTCTTCGATTCCAGCAAGTCATCATGCAATAACTTGACATAAGCCTAAGTATGCTCAAACTGCGCTTCAGCAATCGATACTAATTCGTGTTTCTTGAACCAATTAAAAATGGAATCAGCTAGAGTCCTGTCCGCTCTTGATAGTTCCTGTTAACTCGGCCCAATTGGCTCATCCTTTCCATTCCGACATTCAACACCAATTTAACGCAATTTCAAAATACCCAAAGAGGCAGAAGCAAAAGAAATAAATCTTTCGCCTTCGCTTATGTAGTATGGCGATTAATTCAGTGTCTTCACGGCGGCGGAAATGACGAGGAAATTGTGTACGGCTAAATTGATTAAAGATAGCCAAGATTCTGTGTTAGTATTTATAGAGTAGCGTCAAGGATTTTCCCCCCCCCCCTCTTTCCGCTAATGGAAAAGTCACTTATAGCCTGTCTGCGTGGTTGTTACACAGCTTTTATTTAAATTTAATTTCTCCTGTGACAAAGCGCAACTTTTCATTGTCGTCGTTACCGTCTTCCTCACCGCTCTCCACCTCCGCCATCATCTTCAGCTACGCTGTCGACGACGCTGCCTGACAGCTCTTTGCGAAAAACAAAATTTATTACGAATAAAAATTAATTAATTTTAATGGAGCGTAAAAAGTTGAATATTACTCTTGCATGTGCATAAGTGCGTTTTTTTATAACTGCCCTACTATGTGCATTATTTTAAGGCTGAAAATATATCGATAGGCCGATAAAACTCAAAATTCGATACTGTTGCCTACTTTCGCATCACTGAAAAGCGAAACTCAAGAGCGAATGAAATATTTAACTGAAAATGAAGTACTTAACTGGTTGAACAATAATTAATGCCCAAGTTTTGTCTATGTTTTGTTCCATCAACCTTGGCAACTCATTATTTTTCTCACTCTAGAACGATTATTTTAAGCAGCTGCTGAAGTACCTGTACTTTAAAACGTAGATTACAATCAAGTATATAATATAGGCAAGGGTAAGTAAGGGTAATCGCAAGTCTTAATTGCTTTTGCGGTTCAGAAAATTACTTTGAGCGTATATCGTATACTTCACATTCACGAACGAACGAACAAAAGGCCCTTGCAAAAATTACTCACCTTAACGAAATTTTCAATTTTAGCTTTTTACGCGTTTTAAGAAATCCATTTGCGGGAAAACCAAAGAAAGTTTTCATGAATTAATAAATTAATTATACAATTTGTTAAAACTCCTTTGTAGCTAAGCAGAAACTCCTGTCAAAAGCATTGCTAGGGAATTTCTACAAGAATATATTAATATGTATATATTTTTTGACGGAGTAACTTATAGTCGAGTTGGCTTTCAAGGCATAGCGCGGCTCCTTCTTAACCTGCGCGTTTGCGGATGACTTAGCAGCGGCTAAAAAACAAATAACGGCACAAAAACATGTGGATATATAGCGTATATATAGTGGCAGATTTTTTACACGCCTCTCTTTTTTTAACAATAGCTTCAAATGCAAACAATCGCCAGGCCGCTTCGTCACACATTCCAAGCACCGGGCCGGGCCGGGCCGAGCCGGGTACACAATGCTGCAATTGCAGCAGTTAAATACTTCAGAATGGAAGAGAACACACAGCCGCAACAACTGCGGCAACTGGTTTGCAGCCCGAGATTGCAAGTCGAATAGTGTGGCGTGGGCGTGCGAGTCTTGGTGGGGGAGGGAGGCGCGTGCATAAGCATTTTCGGCTGCTGTCCAAGTGGCTTTCCGAGTGGGCCAAGTTGGCTGGCTGTGGAGAAGGTGAAGGCAAGCAAGCCATGCTTTTTATCACCAACATAACCTCACAGACTCCATGGGCATATCTTGGCAGCATGTTTGCAAACAAATGTTCTGACGCGCGTGTTAGACACTGCAAATAAATAGGTTCACAGGGGGTATCTCTTGTTCGGATACCCAACCTTGCAGAGGGTGTTTTCAATTCTAAACCAAGTATTGTAGATCTTTTATAGGTATAGTAGTAATGAACATTATTAAATATTAAAAAATATAAAAAATAAATATTTAAATACTGTAAAACTTATATTGTTTTGACAATATATCGAGTGCCCATTTTTTATCGATAGTTATAGTGTTACCTTATCTTTAGCTTATATTATATTTAGACTATTTACAATAAAAATATCAGCTAGCTACTATCGAATAACGCGTAGAATAATCGAATAAGTAGCTTAAATTGCCAGAGAATAGAAGTCTGATGAAAAAAATGCAAATAATAAATTATATCGATTATCAAGTAACGAATAAGTAGTACAATCGAAGTAACAACAAAAAAAGATGCAAATAAAATGACTTATCGATTATAGAGTAAGGAATAGTATAATCGAAGTAACAAGGACTAATCGAATACAAGTGCCATCACTAATAAGATAAAAATAACGGAATATTGCAAGCAACGGTAATGTAACGAAAGAATGGAAAAGTTTTCGTGTTTTAATAATTGTGGAAACACGTTAAGAATTCCTATTATATATATGTTGTTACATATACATATATAATCTTGCTTACTCGTATAGAAATTGTGCCTATATTATTTACATGCAGCCATTATATTGTACGAAATAGTATAACTTTCAACTTTGGAATGCACTATCTGCAACCATTTCGTGGCTGCCCCAGCCACCAAAAGTATGGTAGCTCTGAAAAGGGAAATTCTCTTTGGAAAATTGCATTTCGGAAATCAACTTATAACCATAAACAAACCAGAGAAAGCCGCAAAAGCCTTTACGCTAAACTAGAAAACAGGAGGCTCTGACACCAAAGCCGCTAGTCACGCCCCGCCTCCGCCCTCGCACCACAGTTGCCTTCTGTTACCGGACGGGCGCGAGTGAGATAAACTTTACGTCTTGAAGCGCACATCAGCTCCTGGTCTCCTGGTCCATTTTGCACTTCAACTTTCTGGGGAATTCTGCGCCAATGTGTCTGCATAAAAATGTGTATGCTGCATCTGCATCTGCAGCATGCATGTGTGTGTGAGTGTGTTGTTTAAGCTGTGTATGTGTGTGCTTTGACGCTGGCATTTTTGCATGTTTGTCTCGCAAATTATGCGTTGCGCACAAACAAAAGCGGAAGCCTCTCGCTGCGCGCTGCTCTGGAACACTTTTCGGTGCAGCTGATGACGACGGCTCTGGTGGAGCTGGTGGCGCTGGTGGCTGCGGCGCTTGGCGCTCTATGGGAATTGAGGTTGAGCCGTTTGCCAGGCTGCCTTTTTTTTAACGCGCCTCAGTCTCTCTCATTCTACGCGGCGTGTGTTGCTTCCTGCTCATTTTGTTTTTCGCTCCGAGCCGGAAATAATAATTGCAACATGGCGTTGCCCCCGCTAGCAGCAGCAGCAGCACAGTTGCAGCAGGAAGCCTCGCACGAGGACATTAGCGAAATTCAACGAGCGAGGCAAAGTGTCGCGCGTTGCAATCCACAACATAACCCAACATACATTTTTTACTACTTTTCAGAAGTTCATTTATTTGAAATTCTAACGATGACATTTGCTGCACATCAGTTATGATCAATAAGTAAAAGCGGGGTGCGATAACAATATTAAATAAGCAACGGTAGCAAGTGTCTGTGTTTTACAGCACTAACTTCTTCAACCCTGACTTATCGATAACTAGAAGAGTAGAAAGTATCATTTAACAACAATTAAATACACAGTATTTAATGTGTTTTTATCAGCTTCAAAAAAGCAATGGCAGCGAGTATTGATATCCAACCACACTAAATGAAACAATTGTGAATGAGGGCACACACACTGCCTGCAAGAAGTATAGCTTGCGTTCTATTGGTTCTGTGCGTAAATTAAAGCCGAAAAGGAATCCCGAACTGTGCAAATTTTATGGCCAACAGTCAAATCAGTATTATCTGTCGGCGAGAGACTCTTCTCCACTTGCCGTAGCCTGCAAGTACGGAAATCTGTCATATAAATAGAGCTTAACTGTCAGTCGAGCTGACATGTTTTGTAGAATAAAGCTCCATAACTATGACGAATGTCGAATGACGTGACGGGACGAAACGCACAGCTCGAGCTCTGCTGCTCTTTCGCAGCCCATCTGTTAACCAGCCAGTGAGCCAACAAGCCAGCCAGGCAGTCCAGACCGTCAGTCAACCAGCCAGCCATACGAACATCCATCCATTAGCACTTCCGTTTCGAGCATGTTTTCCTATAGTTAAGCTTCCTCATTCATCCAACTGCCAACGGAACAGTTGTCATCGGCCTGCGGAAAAGTCGTCCTGAGTAACAGTCACCGCTCGCCTCTTTTGGGCTGTCCCATATAGTATATTCATGTATATACTATTGTAGTGTGTATCTATGGCTCTTTATCTGAGCTTATTGTTGTCCCGACAATTGTTGTAGCTGCTTATGTAAGCACACACACACATTTTATCCCCCACGAAACAAGACAAAAAACTAACTGAGAACATCGTCTGTTGACTTTTTTACGTAGTTCTTATGCTGGTTCGTAATTGCTCTTAAAAGTTTTACATGTGTGTGCATATCTTGCAAATTGAAAGACCCTTAGTAAAGTATACGCTCTAGGAACCAAGGTACAGCAATATTTCCAGACCATCGACATGTGTTAAGCCAATTTTCATGTCCGAATTGGGGGAAGATATTTTCAATTGCACAAACGGAATTGAATGCATTTTTGACAGATAATAAAAGCAGTAAGTATCATCGTAATAATACCCCAAATCAACCGCAAATATCCCCTATCCTTTACATCTTCAGTGTCAGCTTATTGCATTTCCGTGCGATTTAAACCTTTCAAAGCGTGTCACCAAAGTTCAATCCCACAAACGGATGTCTGCGATGTCGGGCCCTGCAATCAGAGGCATCAACGACTCGGAGATTGCATTCCAACTCACAAATACATACATACGTAGGAGTTGATGTGTGAGTCTAGATAAGTATCTCCATCTACTTGAAGTTGCCTTGACTTCACAAAAGAGTAATGCAAAAATAAATTAAATTAATTTATGCCTGTCTGTACAAGTTCTGGATATTCCTCAACTAATTTGCAAAGTGACATCACTTTACAATTAAGTTTAATATATATATTTGGCATTGTTTTTTTTAGCGGGTAATTGGTTTTGCTAATTTCTGATTTACAGAGTAAATTTAGTTACAAGACTCATCTTGTACAAACTAGAATTGTTTAACTAATTTGTGAGATGACTAGCTTGCTAACTTTTCCTATTTATTCTAGATGGAATATACTAAATATGAAGAATACAGTGAAGCCTCCCTCGAATGATTGTTTAGAAAATAAAAGTGAAAAACTAAGCAGGTTAATTAAGATACTTTTAGATAATCCACAAATCAAATAGACATAAATATTAGTGGATATCTAATAAACAATCTCTCAATCTCCACAATCAAAACCCCACTCTGGCATTTTTATGACATGCACTGTGCGAGTCTGTCGGTTTTCAGAATCTCTCACATATATTTCTTGAGAGGAGAGGGGGCGGCGGCGGCGGCGGGTCTAAGTTTGGCGTTACGTTCTATTGTAAACCGTTTGAAGGCCTAATGGAAATCAAATTTAAAGACCTGCAAACAACTCAGACTCGACGACTCACAGACTCTGAGCAGCAGCTCAATGCAGCTGTGCGCGCAGTGCGAGCTCTCTGTGAGTTTGATTGTTGACGCTGCCGTTTCAACGTTTTTGTTGTTCAATTAAGTGTGCGAAGGGGCGGGATCTGCCAGCAGGCAGGGGCGGTGTGGGAGGTACTAGGGGCTGGGGAATTGCTCCAGCTTCTGCTTGCGAAATGAACATATTAAAAAACTTTCTGAATTTTCATTTGCCGCACTGGCGAAATTAAAAGTGTAAGCGGGCAATGGAAAAATATATAATATATACACGTTATAGTATAGCAAGATCCAAACCTCATCCCTCTCCCCCTCCCGCGCTCAGCGTTTCCGAACTAGTGCAAAAAGTCAAATAGTAAATCAAAGCAAACTGAGAATTGGTAAATTTTAATTATTGCACAAAGAAAGTTTTGCAATCGACTCGGTACTCGCGATAGCTATAGCCGGGCCTGTAGCTCTGGGTCTGGGGCCGGGCGCTCTTATGAGGCAATCCGCAAAATTAACGTCGAAAACTCTAAGCGAACTGCAAAGTTTTTCTGTTTCTTTTTCTTCTTCTACTTCTCCTCTAATTGCTTAATTTAATTTGCATGAAAAAAAATGAATTTAATAAAAACGAAAAACAACATAAACAACAAAAAAGAATATTTACAAAACAAACAAAAACAACAAACGTACCTCAGTTCTTTTGTTCAGGCGTAGCAAAAAGTTTCGCAAGCACTTTGTACATAGGCGAATACATACATAAGCGACTGTGTGTGTGTTTTGGTTTTTTTCAACACTTCACTTTGGTTTCTCAGAACACCATAAGAAACTTTATCGAACTTATCGAAGTGGTTAATCAATTGCGATTGCCTGTTGATTTTTTAAGTAGTTATCTTACTGCAATACTTATCGCACTTTTACCTTAACACGCACACAGAAAGACACACACACATATATACAGCCAAGTTCCCAACTCCTCGCGGTGTTGTTTACGTTTCGAACGACGACAACGACAAGCGGATTTGCGCGAATTATTTAAACAACGAGGTACAACGCGTGATACAATACCCGATACTGCGATGCAATGTTAGACACAATAGACGTAGGCAATATAGTAGGCTGTGCGCAGCTTTAATTGCCATAAGCTCGCCAAGAACTTTTCTTCTGCCCAGCTAGTTGGAACTCCGTTAGACGACTGAATCGTGTCTGCCGCCAAACCACAATTTTATAAGCGTCTCACTGCCGACGCGACACACGAAGCTTAGCTTCGTGCTGCGTGCACACTGCGCATGCGTCGCACGGCACGGGTGAAGAGGCATAGGAGAGGGGAGGGGTCAAATAAATATAAACACAAAGCAGCTGGTTCTCAGCTCAGCTGTTTGCTGCTGCCAAAAACGCCGGCAACAATAAAAGCGAGACATGTGTCTTGATTTGGCTTTGTATATGTGTTTGTGTGTGTATCTGTATGGTTGGCTGGACCAGTTGTTGTTATTGCAAAGCACAACACAGTTCGCTCGTTATTGTTGCATTGAAAAGCTCGCAGTGTACAACAGGTAGCACACGAATACACACACACAGGCACACATACATACACACTCACACCCACATGTATAGCGTATATTCCATATGTGCGTCAATACAGATGCAAGTCTTGATAAACTTTGGCAAACCTATGTTACTTATTTCATTTACAAACAAACGATGATTATGCTGCGATAGGCAAGCAAAGCCATTCATAAAATCTATCGAAATTACCTTTAACCCTGATCACAGATAAGCTTTTTTCAATTACTTGAGAGTTTTAAAAAGTTTAACCTTTTTAATTGATGCACATAAATATCGTTTAATTTATTATAATTCAGTTTAATTGTAATTGATTTCTAGATAGTCTGTATAAACAATCCAAATGTTCATTGTGTATTTTTTATTAATTATTCTTTTCTTTAAGTTAAAAGATTTATGGCGAAGGCTGCACCCCCTCGTGCATTTAACTAGGAAAACTAGGTTATTTCGTAGAACTCCATTGTAAAATTGTGAATAATTCTTGTCTTTAATAATTAACGAGTTCACGATTGATTTTTATAAACAGAATAATAACATAAAGGTGAACGTATCTTTTTTATATCAGCCAAAAAACTTCGGGTAAAGGTTAAATAGCTGCATGCGTCACCGATTTTGTTTAAATTTTTTTTACTGATAGGGCTATAATTATCATGATTTTAGGTGAAAGAATTATTTGGCGGTCGCTTCTAGTTTTTTTTTAATTGAATTTAGAAAATAATTAAATTTACATGTATTTTGTTGTTGCATTTTTGTGCAAGACGCCAGTCTGCCTGGAACATTTTGTGACGGCACACTGTCCCACAAACCGATTCATTTGAAATGAAAACTGAGCAAGCAAGAAAATTCAAAGTGTTTAGGAAAACAGCGCGCTGCAGACAAAAAATTTTTGAAAAAATAAAATCGCGCGCGCGATTTTATTTTTTCAAAAATTTTTTGCCTGCGGCGCCATGTTCTTCAACAAAAAAAAACTTCGCTTGCCGAACACATATGATATTCTGAAAGCATATTGAGCTATTACACATCTTCGTTGGCGCCAGTCTGCCAACCAACGAATTATAGTTGCAGGCACCGAAACTCTCACCCAATATGCAACTCATAAAATAATACATTATTGTGTCTAAATAACATTTCGTTTGAAAAAAATCGCTTGTAGGCCACTGTGCGCATCATTGTGACGTTTTACTCAGAACTGGCCAACAACAAAATACATGTAAATTTAATTATTTTCAAAATTCAATTAAAAAAAAACTAGAAGCGACCGCCAAATAATTCTTTCACCTAAAATCATGATAAATATAGCCCTATCAGTAAAAAAAATTTAAACAAAATCGGTGACGCATGCAGCTATTTAACCTTTACCAAACTTCGTCTCTAAACGCTTTATGCGCAGTAACAAAGTAATTCAAGCCAAAAAAAAACTTGCTAAACTCGCTTTAATTAGATCGCAATATTCGTAAGTCCTGAATTTGATAAAATTGTTTATAAATTATTTTGTTTGTTATCAGATTCTTGAACTGCAAATAAGCTTTTGTCATTCTTCAATTACAGATATAAGAGTATTTTCGTTATATTAGCGTTAAATTTTTAACTCGTGACACCATAAAATTAAGTTTATTACCTTTATAAGCAAGTCAAATTTAGGTTCGCTCCGTACGCAAATAGGGTTCCAAATGTATTAAAATTTACATACCATTTAATTATAACAAATATTTTCCTATTGGGAACGGGATCGATCTATTATTCAAATTTAGCGGCAAGAGCAGAGATGCATACAAATTAATTGATATATTAAACAATCGATGACACATCGATATCCGTAATGTTTTAAAATTATTTTCAATGTATCGATACCCAAATGTAAGTGCATCTGCCCTCTGAAAGTCACATTTCAGCAGATGTCTTTATTTAAATCATAACTACTATAAGAATATAATTTGATTATTAGTTAGGTTTTAAGAAGAAATTCCCAAATCAACAATATTCATTTTTTCGATAACTCGATTTTGACAGCCTTAGTATCAATTGCCCTACCGCCACAATTTCAGTGCTGTAAAACATTTTTATAAACACAGTGATGGACGACCCAACACTAGTACATACATAGCTTATTTTTAACATTTTTCGACGTGAGATGTGCATTTTCTATCATATTTGTGCTTAACCATGTAAAATTAAATTAGCCTTTAGTGTAGCATCATTAACAGTTAGTGCAAAGGTAACTGAAAACTGTTTTTGCATTAAACTAAATACAGAAAAAAGAGAACTGTCTCTCCACCTCTTCGCTTGGCAAATGACAGCTGCTGCCCCTTTGCATTTTTCGGCTAGTAGAGATAAATTTATTTGGATTCAGGAAAACTTTAAGAAAATTGTGAATATCGAGTGGCATATATGTATGTATGTATAGTATATTTTCACAATATTTGGTATGAAAAGCGAATCTTGCTTTAACATATTTACATATGCCAGCCTGCCTGCCTGCCTGCCTCTCTGTGTAGTTTGCACATGTACATATGTATGCGAGTCGAGTCCATGTACATTTATATGGCAACATCATTGCGTATGGCCGTATCAAAAGCACTGGCTGTTAATTTGACATTTCGTTTTGTGTTGGAACACCGTCTAATTTTGCAGTACTTAAAAGCAAAAAATTTCGGAAGAAAACTTGGAAAAAATCACTTAATCAAATTGGAAATTAATTTGCAAATTCGTGAAACAAGCAACGCCGCTCTCTGCCAACACAAAGACAAAGCATTTTCGCGTTCTCTGTGCAAGTCTGTGCCTGTCGTTCTCAAGTAACTTCTCGCCTGCGCTTAGTAATGCATTTCAAAATGCATCATAAGACAGAGAACGACAATAAGAAATGTATAAAAAATATAAATTTGAATAGCAACTCAACACCAACGGCCTCAAAAGACCGCACGCATGTGTGCGTGCGTATATGCGTGTGAGTGAGTGTGTGTATATGTGTGTGTTTTTCTTTTAACAGACGGCAGTCTGCGAGTTTAGTGTAAATAAATCCGCAACAACAAGAACAGACAACAGCCTCCGTCGCACAAACAACATATTGTATAGAAAGTACACTTACACATTATAAACACACAAATATATATTTTGCACCAACTTACTTACTCTATTTTACAATAGATGCAGATATGTTCTATGTAATTTAAAATAATTAAATGAAATTATAAGAAATGCCCTTTCTCCAACTCGTTAAATAGGGAATTTTGTTAGCCTGTCAGCGCCTGTAAATATTCTTATTGTCGAAGTCACTTTTTTGGGTTCGGTAACCCGCTGAAAACGAGTCAAATTTACTTTCATAATCAGTTTCGGCATAAGAATCAACAAACATTCCATAAAAACATTGCCAGACAATTTAATAAACAATTAAATAGTTTTTTAGCTTTTTAAATCCAACTTCAATTTGTATTAAATGTTTCTCTTTCTACTTGTATCTTTTCAGTAAACAGTAACTGTTCTATAACTGTAAATTGTTAACTTAAGGAAATAAGGAAGTTACCTACTCATTAAACATACATTATACATACTACTTATATAGATATATACCGAGAATACTTATATATAGCTCGAAAACAACAACATATTTAAGATACAATATCGATTTCGAAATATTCGTTAAACCTGATTACGCGAGCTGCCTTAAATGGCCGCCGAAAAGGAGATGCAGGCACACGACATGGTGCGACGGAGGAGCTGGGCACGTGCTGTAGCCTTATACGATCAAATACTCGCAGTCAGTGCAACGGCGACGACGACGACGCCGCCGCAGTCGCAGCTGCAGCAGGGCCAGCCAAATGGAACAACAACACGTGCCCTGAAGGATCAACAGATCGCCTGCCTGCTGGGACGCTGCGAGTGCCTGCTGGAGCTATGTCGATACGAGGGCTGCCTGGCCGATGCATACAAAGTCTTAACCCTCCTGGCCGAGCAGACAGAATGCTTGGCAAGCGTCTCCAGGGCGCGGCGGTGGCTAGTGCATGCGCTCTTTAAGCTGCACAAGTACTCGGTAAGTTAATACAATAATTTTAATTATATTTCCCATTTTCATGTATGAATTTGGTTTCCAGGATGCGGAGCACTTTCTGAGCAAGTGGATTAACGAGCTTAGTGGCCAGCAAATATTTTCGGACATTTCAAAGACGCTCGAACGTTACAAGTCGATCATACAGATGATTATGAATGGCCACAACAAGCCACAATCGCAGGCACAGAAAATTCCGCATGCACGACTGGAGGATGAGATGGCCATATTGGATACGAAGCTTGATCATTGGGCTACCAATAATCTGCCCCTGGACAAGTATAGTAAACTGCTGAGTAACAAAGGGCTGAAGAAGCGGGAACAACAACAGCATCAGCAGCAGCACCAACACCAGCAGCAGCAGCAACAAAATCAGCAACAGCAGCAGCAGCAAAATGGCAGTGGCAGCTTCAGTAGCAGCAGCAGCACTGGCAGCACCAGCACCATGTCCTCATCCAGCCTGGGAGCCAAGGGTAATAATGAGCTACTTTCGGCTATTAAACTTACCGGCGTCAAGCATCAGGCCATGGAAGCTGCTGCTGGACAAGAAGCTGCTGCGGAGCAAGCAACGGCACACTCGGCAGCGACAGCAGCAACAACAACAACGTGTAGCTACTGCGCCATTAGCTTTCAAACAAGGAACGAGCTGAGGCAACACTGTCAGACCGAAAGTCATCAGAAAGTTATAATGAGTGACGAGGGTATGGATAGCTTGAGTTGTTGCTCTGGGTTTCCAAACGTTTCCAGTCAATATCTAAACACTATATATAAACATATATATGTATATATATATATATAAACTATTGCAAAACAAGCTCACCTTGTTTTAAATGATGAATTTATTTTGGTTTTTGGAGGGAAACCCAGAGACAAGAGCACTTTCTTTTGTAATGACTAAGTAACTGTGTATAATATGTTTAAGGTCGCGATTGGAAGTGGCGTCCACCACCTCGTGGCTACACACTGGACACGTACAGCTTATGTGAGACATTCAGCGAAGCACAGACCTGTCACTATGGAGCGCAATGTGTGGAGGCGCACGGTAACGATGAGCTTAACGAATGGAAGGAACGCTTCGAGTATCGTCGCATGCGTGTGCAGAAGGCCTGCGAGAAGGAGCTGTATGGGAAGTCGTATACGGAACAAGTGCTCGAGCGTTGGATTCAGGCCACGGCGCCAGAGCGTGTCATGTGTGAGAAAGTGCCTGACATTGAAGCCAAGTGTGAGCAGGAATTGGTCACCAGCATTAGCTCCAAGACTTCGAAGCGTGAATGGCTTTTTCAGCTGGAGACGACACGGCCTTTGAAGGCGATTGCACTGCTGCAGGATGCGCATCGTAATCACTTCGCACTGAAGTCCATTAAGCTGGGCGAGGCGGAGGCCAGTGTTGAGCTAAAGTCTGATCAGGAATGGGTGGCTAGCAGTGGCAGCTCCGCTCTTGCTGATGCTGCTGCTTCTTCAGAGACGGCAGCGACGTCATCGTCGTCGTCGGAAGAGAAGGACACTAGTTCACCAACAAAGTCTGCTGTGGTTCATTCGCACGAGATCACAATTGAATTTCATACAGAAATTTACGGAACGTTCCGTCAATCGATATGCTTTGACATTGGTCAGGAGCCACTGCTGGTGCGTCATCTATGCGTGGACGTGTTGCCCGTTAGCGATGCCGAGAAGATCGAGGAAATCAAGCGGGACATTATAAACAGTTCGGCGACACGTTGGGATGTCGCCAACACCGATTTGACGCGCTTCGAGACGACAATTGGTACACACCTGAAGACGGAGGCGTATCTGAGTGACCTGCAACACGAGCGAGAGCTGCTCGAACGTTATCCCTGTCCACGTGCGGCGACATTTACGCTGACGCAGTCCACCATAGTGGAGAAGAGACTGACGCAAAACAATTATCGTTCGCGCATACATGAGTTGCTGTATGTGGAGGAGATTGCACGGTACGAGCAGATTGCACGCTTCAATGTCCGCACAAGATTGACAGTGGCCTCCAATTATATTCTCACGCCAGCAGGCATGGCCACCAGCACAGCGAAGTACTCGCTGGCTGGGGAACTGTTCGCCTTGATGCGTTTAGGCAAAGATATCTCAGAGGACACTTCGCCGGGCAGATTGATTCTATCGAACTGTAGCAGTGTGTATATCTCAGCGCCAGAGGATGCAACCAAGTCGGATAAAACGGACAAGGAGAAGTCGGAAAAAGCACGTGCTGTGTACGAGGCACTCATCGAGGATAAGGGCAAGAATGTCATCTATCTGAAGTTGTCCTCCAAGTGCGTGGAGGCAATGGCTCTGCAAGCGGATACGGAGCTTGAGGTGGACATACAGTTCCAATTGAATCGCATGCCATACTGCGAGTGGCATAATGCAGTGGACAAGATCACAGACTTCCGGCTTATATTCCCAGCCACCGAACTGGAACCTGCTATACCCTGGACCCCCAAGAAGCAGTGGGCCGACGCGTGTGAACCGAAGCTGAATGCCAAGCAGCGTGAAGCAGTGAATGCCATTACGACGGCTTTAAGTATTAAGTTGCCTCCCATTCTGCTGATCGGACCCTTTGGCACGGGCAAGACATACACACTGGCCCAGGCCATAAAGCAGTTGCTTGCCCAGCCGGAAGCCAAGATACTCATCTGCACGCATTCCAATTCGGCGGCAGACCTTTATATTAAGGAGTACCTGCATCCCTGGATCGAGGAGGGTCTGGAGGAGGCGACGCCGTTGCGTGTCTATTACCACAAGCGTTGGTCAGCCACTGTCAACAGTGTAGTGCAAAAGTATTGCATCACCGACGGCGTGGGCAACTTTAAGCGACCGAGTATTGAGGACATTATGCGGCATCGCATCATAGTCGTTACACTTAGCATTAGTATGGAGCTGGCCACGCTGGGACTGCCCAAGGGCCTGTTCACTCACATCTTCTTGGACGAGGCGGCGCAGGCAATGGAATGTGAGGCGATAATGCCGCTGGCCTTGGCCAACGACTCGACACGCATTGTCCTTGCCGGAGATCACATGCAGATGAGTCCCGAACTCTTCTCGGCTTTTGCCAAGGAGCGCAAGTTGCATATATCATTGTTGGAACGTTTATACGATCATTATCCATCGAATTTCCCATGCAAGATTCTGTTGTGCGAGAATTATCGTGCCCACGAAGCCATCATCAAGTTCACCTCGGAGCTGTTCTACGAACAGAAGCTGATTGCCTCGGGTAAGCAACCACGCCATGAACGCTTCTATCCGCTCACGTTCTTCACCACACGTGGCGAGGATGTGCAGGACAAGAACTCCACGGCATTCTACAACAATGCGGAAGTCTATGAGGTCGTCGAACGCGTCTCGGAGCTGAGGAAGCGCTGGCCCTCGGCCTGGGGCAAATTGAACGACACCAGCATTGGCATAATGACGCCCTATGCAGATCAGGTGTTTCGCATACGCTCGGAGCTGCGGAAGCGACGCATGGGAGGCATCTCTGTGGAGCGTGTGCTCAATGTGCAGGGCAAACAGTTTCGCGCAGTGTTTCTCTCCACGGTGCGGACGCGGCGCACCTGCCTGCCACAGGCCGGCAGTGGACCGGGCGGAGTTGGAGGTGGAGGAGCAGGAGCAGCAGCAGGTGGTGCCAGCATTGCCGCCGCCGGCAGCGTGGGGGATACAGATACCGACTATGGTTTTCTGAGTAACTCAAAGCTCCTCAACACGGCAATCACACGTGCCCAATCTCTTGTGGCCGTCGTTGGGGATCCAGTTGCACTCTGCTCGATTGGACGCTGCCGCAAGGTGTGGGAGCGTTTCATAGAAATATGCGATGAACACAAGTCTCTCTTTGGCCTCACCTGGTCGAACTTGCGCTCCCAACTGGACGGCGTGGAGATGAAGCGTGGTTACGTTCTCAATCCTCTGGCGCCGGAGTTTGTGCCGCGTGCCATGCAACCGGAGGCGTATTTGCGTGAGCAGGCTGCCGTCTACTTGAATGCGCCTGCACATGTGCCTGGCGGACCTGGCGGGGGTGGGCAACCCAATCACTTTGGCGCTACTCCCGGCATGGGCCCTGGTCCGGCTGCTCATCAGATGAATCAAATGGCCGCCATGACGAATCAGCAGTTGACACACATGTATTCAACGCATATGGCGGCGATGATGGCAGCTGCAGTTGCCGCCGGTGGTGGCAAGACACCGAACGGACCATCTCCCGGCCCAGGGCCAGGACCTGTGCCGCATGCTGCATTGCGTGGCCATATGGGAATGCGTGGTCCGCCGCCACAAGGACCGCCACCAGGGCCACCGCATCTGCGTCAGTCTCAGCCAGGTGCAGGTGGACCGCCGCCACCGCCCTACGGTCAATACGCAGCGCTGCAACATTGGCGACCGCCCGTGACGCCCCAACAGGCCCAGCAGCAGCAGCAACAGAATCCGAATGCCAGTCTCTGGGGACCGCCGCCACAGACAAATCCATGGAGTGTCTTACCGCCGAACAAGCAACCGCCACCACAGCAGGCACAGGGAGTGCCCAACCGTGGACCGCCTGGACCAATGCCACCTCCCGTGAGTATATTAAATGTCAGGGAGTATTCCATAGCTCACTTATCTTCCCCTCCTTCACCTACAGACTCTTCGTGGCGGCAGCGTGCCACCGGCAGCGCCTAATGCCACCACAGCTGCACAGCTGCTGCGGAATCCAAGTGAGTTGGGTTATCTGGCCAAGAAGACGCTTTACAACCATGGCCAGGCGCCGCCGCCAGCGCAACAGCCTCCGCACCATCTGTACGGACAGCCACCCATGCCCATTCAGCGTGGCAGCAGTGTGCCCAACGGCCCCATGAGCCCCATGGAGAATGGGCCACCACCTTATCTACGCCACAATGGGGTGACAAGTGCGTACAATAACTACGACAAGCCCGCAGCGGTGCCGCCACAGCAGCCTCCACCTGCACCCTACATGTATACGTCCGGCAAGCAGCCCTCGCCGAGCGCATTGCGGTTTCCGGCTGCGCATGAACTGCTGCCACCCAACGTGAGCATCTACGAGATGGCGTTCAATCCAAAGGAAGAGCAATATAAATGGTACCTCAAGCTGCTGGAGTCTGTCGGCCAGGAGGCGGCCAACAAATTTGGCGATATGCTGCGCCAGGTGATGGCAACACTGCAGCAGCAGCAGCAGCAGAGCCACCAGCAGCATCCGCAAGGTCACAAGCCACCACAGCCACCAACAGCTGGGCCAGGAGGGCCGCAGCAGATGCTTAACAATCCACACGCTGTAATGGGAGGACCACAAGCTCAGCAGCGGCCGCCTCAGCAGTACCCAATGATGTATCCTGGCGGGGCACCACCGGGACAGGCTCAGAGTCAGCAGCATCCTGTCGAGTCGTCGCCGCCACTGGACAACTTCAATCAGCAAATTGATCTTGTCTTCAATTCGATTATGAATGGGGCCAATGACATTGCGCAGCCCATTCTGCGGGATGTGCTTGGCATGGTGGGCGTTAATGCAGCTGCGGCCGGAGGCGCTAACGCTGTAGGAATTCCTGTTGCCAATGGCATGATAAATGGCGGCGAGCTGCAGCATGCACAGCAACAGCAGCATCAACAACAACAGCAGCAGCAGCAACATCAGCAGCATCAACAGCAACAGCAGCACCAACAGCAGCAGCAACAGCACCAACAGCAGCAGCAGCAACACCAACAGCAGAGTCGCCTCTTTGCCATGATGCAAGGGCAACAGCAGCAGGCGCAACAAGCTGCGCTGGCTCCCCTGGCCAAGCATGTGCCACCCAATCAGGGCTTGCCGCCACAGGCACAGAATATGTATGCCAATCACATGGCAGGACCGCCACCAGGTGCACCACCAGCTGGAGTACATCCTAACTTCATGAACAATGGTAAGCAATAGAGTAGAGATCATGCATCTATATACACTTTCCTCATTCCTTTATTACTTCCCTTAGCCATGATGAACGAAAAGTCTTACAACAACTTCAACAGCCACGGCGGCAACAACAACACCGGCGGCGTCGGCGGTATCAATAGCAACGGTGTGCATAACAATAGTAATTCAGTGCCGCTCTATCGACGTCAGCCCATGACGGGAGCCGGCGGCAATGTGGGTCAGAATAACTATAACAATTTGCCTGGACTGTTTGCTGGCCTGGACACGGGCACCAATCTCATTGAGGCCTTGTTCCAGGCCAATAACGCAGCGGTTGGGGATCACGCTAGCAAGTCCGATCCACACAATCAGAGTTTGCTTTACAACAACTACAATGCGCTTAAGAACACACACGAATTAGATCTATTTGCATCGGTGGTACCTCCGCCGGCACCGCAGCAAAATTCACAAGTGCCGCCGGGTGCTGCTGCTGTTGTGGACAACATTAATCATCCACAGTCATCAGCAGCAGCCACAACATACGCAGCTGTGCTCAGCCAAGGACCGCAGCAACAGCAGGTGCAGCAGCAGCAACAGCGACCGCCTTTGCATGCCGCCTCCAAGTCGTCGCAGCCTAACAATGACCTCCTCGAGAAGGATCCCTTTGCGGCCATACGCGAATTGGGCCAGGCGACAACCGGATTTTATAACTACTTTCAATGAGCACACGGCATGGCCCCCCTGGCAGCATGTGGTGGCATCTCCTCCTGCCTGCTGCAGAGTGTGGCATTAAAGTCTTAAATGATGAGACTCTAGCGTCTTAATACAAAAACAAACACAGAAACAGAAACAAAAAAACAAAACAAAAATCAAGAAAAACACGAAAACGTATAAAACGAAAAGAAAAATCACAAAAAAAAAGGAAAAATGCAAAATTAGTACGGAAAAAACCAACACCCAAAAACAGAAAACAATGAATTGCTTGTTAATTTTAGCTCTCCCGTTTTGCTTTTTTCAAAAATTGCAATTAATTTAAAAACAAATATATATGTAGTCTTAATTATTACAATTATATACATACTATATTATATTATATGCATACTTTATATAGTAGTTTACAACAAATGCCGCAGCAGGCCGTTCCGCCCCGCCCCCTTCCCAACCCTCGTACCCAGCCCCGCCCCCAAGCACACACGCCCCAGGCGCTGTCATGTGTCGCAGGGTCGCTCTGAGCATCCTCCCAACCCTCTCTTAATGTTTAGGTCCTTCGAAACTAAAAATACCCTATAATAATAATGAAAAAATCTACAAAAAAAAAACAGAAAAAAACAACAAACAAGCATAACAAAATAGAAACAAAAACAATTTAGCTAGTTATAAGATAATTCAACAAATTTGTATTTAATAATAATCATTCTCCATATTGGTCGTAGGTTTTTAAGCTACGAAAATGTTCAGTTTGGCCTAAGTGCTCTTGAGTTATACAGAAAACAAAAAACGAAAAAAAATATCATACATATTTTGTACCTTAAGTTTTGTACAGCAGTTGACCACCATTCAAAAAACAAATTCAAGAAATTCGAAACTGAAAAATTATCATGTAATCAAATACATTATTAATTATTGTCTTTATTCAACCCTTTAATTTATTTATGTACTTATATCGTACAAATATACTGCTTCTTAATTGTATACTTCAAAAATACTTGGCTCTCCATGGGATATACTTCTAGGACAAATGGTTAAGTATGTGAACGATCGGAGATCTCTTCATTATATGGATTATATATTGTTCCTCATTCATCTCACTCTTAATATGTACATGGCCAGCGACTTGAATGCATATATGCATATATGGATTATACAGATCTATATGCATGAATGTAATAAATTGTATAATCTAATCATTTTTTGCATAATAACATTAGAGAATAGACACTTGTATAATTAATATTATTAAATAACAGTCACAAATAGTTATTATAACGTATGGTATATGTATGTCTGTTTATCTTGACACATTTTATTAAGCACAAAAGAGAATAACTTTGAAAACTGATTTGAAACACGAAAGCATCCCAACTACACATTATTAAAATAAACTGTGTAATCTCCATTTATAAAATACGACACAAAAATTAAAAAAAAAAGATCCCCAAGGGACCGCCAAAAAACAACTGCTATTTTTTTTGCTCGTGATAGATATCAAAGATTATAGAATATGTATGCATATTTATGTATTTATATTTTATAATCTTTGGTCGTATAGTATGTAGGGATTTTTCAGGAAGAAAAGGTAATAACTTCAATAAGGATTAAGGCACAAATTGAGCGAAATGTGTTAATTCAAATTCAAATCTACTTAACCATAATTCAGAAGTAGATAAAAAAACGAATGAATTATTTGATTTGTTATTAAATTTGTTTGCATATTTATGTTAATATTCATATACGCGCTGGAGGTACATGTTCTTTCAAACTTAACTTAGCTTCTTATCTTAAGTATAAAACTAGGTGTAGGAGCTTAAACGGGCACGTTGAGGGCAGACAGTTCCTCCTTTACCTCATCGTAAAGGTCCTTGTATTCCTCATTTTGGCGGACAAGCAATGCAACTGTACCTCGCTTCACACCCATAGCAGCACCCAGATCGGCACGACTGGGGGTGTAGGCATAGGGAATACCCTTCTCCTCGCAAACAGCGGGCAGGTGGCACATTATGTCCACGGGCGTCACATCGCCGGCAAAGATGCAAATTCTGCGTGGACAATCGAAGGTTAGTTCAGCAGAGATTGGAAATGTATAGATAATACTCACCCCGTCTCGCCCTTGCGCAAACGTGTCTGTACATCCTTAAGTCCGTTTCTTAGATAAGTTTTATGTTTCATGGCTTTCTTAACCAATTTGTAGCACTTCTTCGCCAGCTTCTTGCCTGCCATCGGCTTGGCAATGGCATTAACAAACAGTAGTTTGTCATCGTAGGTCTCCTCATCCTTAACGGTTACACTCTCGTTAACCTTAATCGATGTATCTTCGGCCTGTTCTACTTTTACTTTCACCATTTTATTAATTATTTATTGCAAGAGTAAAATAAAATTTAAATACAAATTTCAGACTCGTTGGCTCGCAAACACGTGTGCCCGACAGTGAGACCAGAAATTTATTTTATTTTAGTATTATTTCAACACAGGCAAGTATTTCAAGTATTTTTTACCTAAACTATCGGTAGATCGAAATATCGGAAATGAGCAACTTTTGCCTGGTCACACTGTTTCTTTCAGCTGGCAAATAATATGTCAAATCGAGTCTTTTCGGAGGCTATATCTCCTGAACTAAGTTGAAAATGAATAAATATTATTTAATATTTACGTCTTATCTTGAAAAGTTCTAAACGGATCATAATTAAACTTGGCTCCCGAAATTTCCTCCAATTTGTGCTTGGTAACTCGTGCTAGTTCAAATGAGCTTACCTGGAACTGATTCACTTCGTTTTATGTTCATAAACAAGATTTATTTACTTTATATTGTTGACATATATAATAGAGTATAATTTATAATATAAATATATGTATCAAGGGTGTCACTACGCATTAACAAATACTGATGTCACTACAAATTTCCCTTAGTAACACAATTGCAGCGAACGTAAACAAAATTGTCGAATTACTCATTGATTTAATTTAAATTTAATTTCAATAGTTATACGAGACTGAACACTGCGTTACATGTTATTCCCTTTTGTGTGGTGGCACATACACCTGTTGTTGGTGAGCCTGGCGATAGCGAGACTGTTGATGATGGTGATGCTGCTGCTGCTGATTCTGATAGTGATGTTGGTGATGATGCTGGTGCTGTGCCTGTAACTGGGTCTGTCCAACGTTAGACAAGGGTCTATTCTGCGCATCAGTTATGGGCAAAATGTCAGTTTGCAATACTTCTTCGTGATTTCCATAGCCGAGAAAGAATACTACGCAAGTTTTATCCGAAACTGCCGTAACTTCGGCTTCATAGTACTGTGAATGGAGAAAAAGAAATCAGGAGGTTTCTCCTTGTTTAGGATTATTGTTTAGTTTACTCACCTGTCCATCATCCCAATACTTTGCCATGCACAAATCGCCACCCTTCCACATCCAAGCGTTGCCCGGTACCATGCCAAAGTCCTCGGGTGGGGATGATACCATAGTTGGAGTTGGCTGTGTCTTCGGCACCACCGGGGTAACCACTTGGGTAACTGAAATTCCTGTTTGCGATGAGTTGAATTTGTTGTTGCTCGCTGCTGTTGGCTTGGTCGGTGGGGACTGTTGTTGCAGTGTCTCCTTGGATGGCGCAATGCTTAGGCCCTGACTCTTCATCAAACTCAAGGCGAACTCGTTGGTTTCCTTGCTCTGGAATCCCATGATCTTGCTGGGATCATATGTAAAGCCGTTGGGCAATTGACTGTAATTGGCATGCGATGGCTGATGTTGTCGACTGGTGTGGTTCTCCTGCTGTCGTTGCTGCTGCTGCTGCTGAGCTGCTTGTGGTTTCTCTACTGGCTTCGTGACCTTTTCTACTTGCCCCTGGGCTGAGGCTGGTGCTGGGGCTGTCTGGATTTCACGTGGCTCATATTGCTGCCGACTGGAATGTCCACCACCACTCTGCTTGACCCCACCGCGTCTATTCTCACGTTTGGGCGCAGCGATCTTAAGATTTGCTGTCTCCTCGACAACCTTATTCAATCGAGTATTGACATCTTCACTGGCGGTGTTAAACGGATTGCCAGCTCTGTGTGCGGGAGCACTTGAGCCACTTGCTCCATTCGCCTGTTGCTGCTGGCGACGCCTATTGTGACTATTATTGCTACCATTGCCGTTCTCCGCTTGGGAATATCCATTGCGATTCGAAGGGCGCTCGCTGTTGCGTCGATTGTTTCCAGCTTCTTTGTTAGCAGAACTCTGCTCCTGCTCAGCAGAAGCTTTACTGACGCTGCTGGGATGATCCTGGCCATTTTTATTACCACCTTTCCCATGTTGTTCTGCAGCACGAGGATTGCCTGAGTCCTGCTTTCGCGTGTTGCCGCCAGCTCCACCTCCAGCTGCTGCCCGTTCGCTATGACTTGTTCCGCCTCCACGAGCTGAACGTCCGTCACGTGGAGGACGTTCGTCGCGAGGCGGTCGGTCTTCACGAGGCGGACGTTCGTCACGATGAAAACGTTCCTCACGGGGCGGACGTTCATCACGTCCCGAGCGATTGCGCATTCCTCCACGTGATCCACGGCCCGAATAGCCACCACGATTGGCAGCAAAGCTGCTCGAGACATTGTTCTCGAATCGTGAGCGTTCCCCCGAGGATTGGAATTTGTTCGGTTCTGGCACATGCACATTTGCCTGCTTATAGTCAATCTCAATGGGTTTGTCGGCAGTGGAAGTTGTTGTTGTTTTGCTGGCATCACCAGCTTTGCCCGCTGGCAATTTTGTTGTAAGGAAATCAAAGAGCGTTGCATTTGCAGCAGGTTTAGCGGCTTCAGCTTCATCCTTCAGGCTGGCGCCTCGTTTGCCCTCTCTGCCAGGTCGCTCGCCACGTCCATTGCGTAACGGCGGCTCGGAACTGCCTGCAGCAATGTCCTTGCGCCGCTTGAGATTGAAGAGAGCACGCTCCAAGTTATTGCGGGTTGCCTCCAGTGCCAGTGTTGCTTCCTCCTTGCTGTAGCCCTTGTCCAGTATCTTCTTAATATTATGATCCACAATATTCTGACCACCGCCTCCAAATACTTTCTTCACACCTGCTTTGCTGGCCACGGCAATGGCTTCGCTTCGCATGTGGTTGAACTCATCGTTCTCCTTCGAGGGCTTATCCTTATCGGCGGCCAGTGCAAGGCTCTTGAAATTGGAATCTTCATTTGCATCGATACTTTTGCCAAAGGCAACCCAAGGGGGCGGGGCAGACGCACCACTCAATGGCCTGCCACTACGTGCGTATTTGAGCATTGTCCTGGCAAATTCCCATTTCTCGTACAGCGCATCCACGCGTCCTCCAAGCAGCTGAAGCTCATTGGACCGCAGCAATAGGAAGCCGTGCATTAGTTGCAATTTTTCGGCTTTAAAGAATATTTTTGCGCCCGGGGCTACATTCAAACTCAATGCGGGAACTGGTTCTAGCTCTAGGGCCTGTAGGGTTGCCTGGCCATCAGTCAAGTCCAACTGCAAGAGGCGTGGCGCAGCCTTTGACTCCTCATTGCTTTTGGGGGCTGCAATGTTTCGCACTCTTTGCACCTGAAGCACGATCCGGCCCGGCAGCGTCCCAGAGCTATCATCACGTTTACTCGGCAGTGCCCCACCCGCAATGTCGCGTAAGTCTCTCTGCAATTGTCATTAGTTTTAATGTACTTCTGTAATTATGTTTAATACTTACATTTAATGCTTCATCAATAATTTTGCGTGGGTCGAGGTCGTTGTTGACGGCGCTTGTTAGTGTCTTTATTCCCTCCTCAGTGAAATGCCTATTCATTTTAATTGATATTGAACTATGTTTTTAATGCAGTTTAAGAACTTACCATCCGCTCGCTTGTAATTTTGTTGATATTTCCATTTTATTTGTGAAAATGTATTCCTATACATATATTTTTTAGCAAGCGCAGCACAAAACTGCCCAATTTCGCCGCAGCTAAACTTCTGTTCGCCGCAACATTATTTTGCTCGAATATTCGATAAATATATCGGTTGGTATTTTTCCAGTCGATATGAATAAATAAACAAATCAATCACGGTAAAAGAATTTATTTATTTAAATGAATGAACAAACATTTTTTTATATAAAGTGGCTATTAAACTGCAAGCATATATTTTTATAATTAAAGAAGGGATAAGAACATCCAGTAAGTCGTTGATGTCAGTTAAAACTACTATAAAAGACCGCTAAATATATATGTAGTTAGATTAAGTCTGGTGTTTTGTGCAACAGCTATATCAATTAAGTGTCATTCTTGTTTTAAATTGCTTATTAGCAGTTAAATAGAGATGTAGTCTCTCTATTTAACTGCTAATACTCCACTTCTTTGCAATAGTATTCGGGTGTTACTCTCGGCATGTTATTGATCATTCACAGCATTTACCTGCAGGGCAATCTGCAGGATATTAAAATACCATTGAGAATTTTGTTAAATTTATTTGGTTATTAATGTTTTAATTTTTATTAACAACTTAGTATGTACTAAAGTAAAATTTAAACTAAACTGCCGATTGCGGTATTTACTAATAATCACTTATTTAATCCCAACATTTCTGAAGTTTGTACTAAAAATCGCTGGTTATCGATAATACACGACAGGCTATCGACGGTGACAATAGATCTTATTTCTTCATTGCTATCAAAGCAGCCGCGAGTAACGGTTGGACTTCGCTGCAGGTGATTGAAAACGAACAAAGGCTTAATTTGAACGTAAATGGTTTGAGCTAAAATTTAATAAGTGAAAACGGAAAACAATAATATTTTGAAGCCAGCCACATTACACAGAAAAACTTTGTAATTGACAAAATTAAATCATTGTAATAAAGAAATTGAAAAAATATAAACAATACATATTAAAAAAATAAACAAAGTTAAGAGAGACAAGTGAAAATGAATTTATCTTTCGCTGGCTGTGGTTTCCTCGGAATATATCATGTCGGCGTTGCAGTGTCCTTTAAAAAGTACGCGCCCCACTTGCTACTGGAGAAAATTGGAGGAGCTTCCGCTGGCTCCTTAGCAGCCTGCTGCCTTCTCTGTGATTTGCCACTGGGTATGTTATATTTAGAAAAAATAAATTTATCAATTAATATTAACTTGTTTAACCGTAAGCGTAACATATTCCTACTAAGTAGCGCTGAAACATTAACATTTAACCCTGTCTGTATGTATATGAAACCCTCTGTTCGTTGCGTGTGTGCGTGTGTGGCACACACCCATTTTTTGGGGGCTCGTCACCGGAACTATTTGAAAGCATAAAAAACTACGACGCATATGCAAACAAAAACAACATTCCACACACACAAAAGCATATTTGTAACAGGCCCAAAAATAGATTTACATGCCTTCTATTGATATGCACACACTTATGCCTGTGTGCGTGTGAGTGCGTATGTATGTGTTTAATTGAATGATGTGAAGGTCGGACTTGTTTATCTAGAGGGGCTCGTGTTTATATGTATGTATGTATGTTTGTATTTTACGTAACTATGATAGCAGCTGGGGCTGTACATAGGCCTATTTCTCCCGTTGCCCGTAAACAATTCTGGAATGTGTGCATACATACATACACACATATATATGAATATGTTGTGTGTGTTAGGCCCACGGAACTTTGACTATTGTTTACGACGATTTGCATACACACTCGCATACATATTTACATCAAAACAGTGTTAACACATGCACAAAATGTTGTTTTGTAGAAAGAACATTATGTAAACACTTTATTATTGATAATTCAGAATGCACAGTGTACGCCTATTATTCCGACTACGAGTGTACCCACAAATATTTAAATATGTATATAATATATTAATTCTAAAACATACATACAAAGTACATATTTGACTATACATATACATATATGTATGTATATGAACACATCTGCCAAAATACATTTGTTATTGCAATAAATCTGTTATAAAAGAGCTAGATTGTCTCGCTGGGCAGACACTTTCATGCCTACATATATACACACATACACTTGCTTGCGTGTGTGTGTGTGTACCTGTTAACCACGATCTGTTTCTGGCTCACAGTAGAAAGTTCGGCAACAGGTAGAATGATTCATTGCAGCAGCCCGTCTGCCCAACTGCAATTCACTTTTAACAACTCGCGAGCCAGCGGCGCACTTTGATGATGTGAGTGCAAGCCACACACACGCATACACATACAGTCGTGTACACATGTTTGTGTACCACTGTGACTTTGGTTCATCGGAAGTACCAATGACCTTTGAGACTTGTACACGTCAGTTATCGATGGGAAGGTGGAAAGTAGATTGGTTAGTGTTGATTCTTGTTCGATTTATAGTTTTATAGTAAGTACAATAGGGTGACCAATAATTAAAATGTGCACAACCACTTGATAATAATGAGCTGTAAATAGGCACAACAGCTTACATACATACATACATACATCTATTCATCATACATACGTACAATAGCCTCCGCTATTGACGTCAATTCTGTTTGGCCTAAGTTTAGCAAATCAGCGAAATAAACTGAATGAGTTTCCTACTTGATTAGAAACATATAGCACACGCGTTTCCACGCACACATACACAATATATACATATATACTATGTATTTGTATGTATAGTATACCAAGTGTTTTTATTTACAATAATAAATTAGCAACCGTGTTTTGCACTGTGAGGCGGCTTATCAAACCATTTTATTATGACAATTGATACATAAGGTTTTTTCACATTCGCATGAAAACATATGATTATGCAGAGTGCTTTCTATATAATTTAGAAGCGTAAAACAAACGTATATATTGTGTATTGTGTGTGTATGTAGACCTAGTTTTTCAATTGTTTTAGTTTCAAGTTTAACCTTCACTGCAAATCAAAGTTATGATTAATCTCCGCCAGTAATCAAATTTATAAAGAATAAATATATAGATTTAATTCGCTTACGTAGAAAAATGCTCGTAAATACGAACCCCAGCTGGCTAGGCTCAGCTGACAGCTGTGTGACTGACCTATTAAACGATTTCAAAGTACAGCTGCATACACATGTATGTGTTTGTGTCTGTATGTGTATTTGTGTACGTTTCTATGGATGCATGTTCATGGTTCCAGAACACAACCCAACATAAGTACGGTAACCAACCCCCTTGACTGACTTTTCATTCTTCTTATTACAATAAGGGAATTGCCAGAAAAACTAAAGTTATATTTATTTTTTGGGAACTTGTGCAGATAATTGACTAGACTACAAGTTGTTTTCGATAGAGATTCCTAACAAGGAAGAGTCCTTAAAGAAACATAAGCTTCGTATAGAACAAATTAATTTCCTTAGTCATGAAACCATAAAACAGATATTTAACTTTCATTAACACACTTAGAACTGACCAAAAATCGTCAAAGCCCACAGGAAGTTGTAGCTTAATAACCATTCAAGATATATGTATGTACAAATTAATTATAACACCTGATTTACGCCTTCAAATTTCCTTATCACCTGTATGGGTCTTACCCATTGTTTCCAATATGGTGTGACTTTCTTCATACATATGTGTGCCTGCTGTAATCAGTTATTATAATCATATGTATGTATTCACAAAGAATGATCATACGCGTGCATAGTATATAGGAATAACAAAAGGGGGGCTTCATACTATCAGCTGAGCCCTCGAAAAAAAGCAGCTGCTAGAGGAATTGAGAATGTTGTTTTGCTAAACTAGAATAGAGTCGGGGAGGCGCATGGATTATGTATTTGTTATCAGTTATAGAACTCTCGAGTACGTAGTAATTATGGGTGCTTGGAGGGGGTCAGTGTATTAAATAAACCATGTGGAAATGCGTCATTCGAGTCATACGCGTGCTGCAATGATCATAAAACTAACTATGGGGTATATTTTTCGTTTGCTATTTGATATTGCAAAGTATTTTCGATTATAAAGAAGAATAACAAACAATATGATTCCGTAATAAATATAAATACATAATTTAATTCGATTTCTACTTGATTCTTATCTCATTATAGGTAGCATGGTGTCGGATTTCTTTCGAGTGGTGAATGAAGCCCGTCGCTATTCGCTTGGCCCTTTCAGTCCGTCCTTCAATATACAGACCTGCCTGCTCGAGGGTTTGCAGAAGCATCTACCTGAAGATGCTCACAAACGGGTCAGCGGCAGGCTTCACATCTCGATGACTCGTGTCTACGATGGGCAAAACGTCATTATCTCCGAGTTCGATTCGCGTGAGGAGGTGCTGCAAGCACTGCTCTGTGCCTGCTTTATACCTGGATTTTCGGGCATTTTTCCACCCCGTTTTCGTGGTGTACGCTACATGGATGGCGCATTTTCGGATAATCTGCCAATACTCGATGAGAATACGATAACGGTGTCGCCTTTTTGCGGCGAGAGCGACATCTGTCCACGCGACCAGAGCTCACAACTGTTCCACCTTAACTGGGCCAACACAAGCATTGAAATCTCCCGACAGAACATCAATCGTTTTGTTCGCATTCTATTCCCACCACGTGCTGAGTTTCTCTCCAAGTTCTGCCAGCAGGGCTTCGATGATGCTCTACAATTCCTGCATCGCAACAACCTGATCAATTGCACACGTTGCATAGCCGTCCAATCCCCATATGTCGTATCGGAAACAGTTACAAATCCCGAAGACTTCGATGTGGAGTGTCATGAATGCAAAGAGCACAGGAAGGCAAGTGCTCGCGATGAACAATCATTATTATAACAATTATCTAACTTAACTCTCTCACTTCATAGGTTGCATTGGCCTCCAATATGCCAGAGACTGTGCTGGATGTCATACAGGACTATATAGAGCAGGCGAACAAGGGCTTGGCCAATTGGATATTCAAGCATCGCGGCATCAAGCTGCTCTCGCTGCCTGCCACGGTCCCTATGGACTTTTTCTTGGCCACAGTATCGAAGTAAGGTCTACAGCAATGAATATACTTTATTTGTTTGTTAATTATTTCTTTAAACTTTTGCAGAATCTCATCTTTGACTCCGAAACTGACGAAACACATGCGAAAACTGGTGGAGGAGTTGATTATTCAGCTCAACAACAGCATGCAACTTCGTCTGATCGACAAATTTACGGTGAGTTAAGATGGATATATAATACATTATAGAATGCAATTTAATTTCAATTATATTTAACACAGCTCTACGATCAGCCACATTTCGATGCTACTGGAGTGCTGCATTCCAAGCGTCTCTACAGTCCACAGATATCCATATTGGTCGATGATGGGTAAGAATCTTATTGAGATCCTTGAACGAAAAACACATTCTAATAATGTTGAATCTATTTAACAGTTGCACAGCGCCACAGCAGTTCGATGTGGAGACGGTGCTCGAAATGAGTACGCACAATGAGGCATTATATGCATACTATTATACAGATAATGCCAATACGACAAGTACGGCTCAGGTGACTGAAATCTTTGATTTCGACGATGTAACAAAACAGGAAATGGGAAATGATATGCAAAGCTTCACAGGTGCGATTGAGACTCAACCTGTGGTCAGTGATTGGAATTGCAATGAATCAGGTAAGCTAACTAGTCAATTGAAGTCTCAACTCTGTTATTGATTGGGTTTTTTATTTGCAGATTTCTTTATTGATGCCCAAACACCCAACTTGCATTCCTCTGAGAATCTTGTGACTCAACCGTCCAACTACATCGCACGATACTCAAATGAAACCATCAATAGTTATCCTGAATCTGATCAGAACTTCAACGAACTGAACATAGAAATTAAATAAACAGCATTCTATACGTATCAGCTTTAATCTGAGATGGAAATCAAACCCAAAGCGGCTTCTAGCCAATACCCTAGAAACTATGTACCTTACTTTAAATCTAATTGTTTAAGCTTAACAGTATCAAGTAAATGTAAGTAGCAAATAATAAATTAAATACATCGATTCAATGTCTAAAAGATAAAATAATAAGCAACTTGGGTTTTATTTTGTCAACTATAACCAATGAAACGTTTTTAAAGCATTCTCTTTATTGCGAAAAAGGAAGTGAACAGAAAATTTTGATAAAGATTTTCTAATTGAGGTCACTCAAAATTTGACGAACTTATGGACAACTTACTACCCCGCTTGGACCCGCTTTGACCGCTGCTTTTACTCGAAATTCTCTCATTATACGATTGGCAAAGCTGAAAGAATTCGATCAGTCTCTCGCACTTCAATTTTTCGGCAAGGTCAAGTGCATTTGCTATGGCCAATTTTGTGGCTTCCATCTTGCCAAGGGTTGCATTTGATTTAATGATTATAATGGTGGCTAACAGGTTCCACAGCCAGCTGTTGCAATTTCTTGACTCTATAAGATACGAATGTATATAAGAATGATTAAACCCCTTATTCAGTGCGAACCATCTGTTGCCTTGCGGGCTCCAAAGCAGCACTGATCATAGCGATGCGCTTGGAGATGGATATTTGCGATTTGATGCAGTAAATAACATTTCTCTATCGAGTGCTTCGCGAAAACCAAACGGTTTTCCAAACGTAACAACAAATCTCTGCGAATGTAAGATCAATTATTTTAATTTTCAATTATTTTGTGTTGTTTGAACCTTTTCTTATCACGAGTATCCAGACTTAAATATGTCGATCGATCTCCAAAGACAAAGCTCGGCGGATCCTTAGATTTATCCACAGTATGACGGAGTAGAATTAAAAGACTGCTCGGTCTAAAGTTTTTGGGAACATAATACTGCTCGGATAGGGCTAATGCATATGTATTGTATACTTCATTCATAAATTCAAATTTCCAAGGCATTATACGATGTGTTTTCAGGACGACATAGTCCCCCATTACTTCTTCAACATAACTACCAAGTTTCTGTAAAATTCAAATTGAACATTTATATCATATTATATGGATATGTTACCATTAAATTCTTTTTGATTCTATATTCCCTTATAGTTCGCAATATCGTCATCATGTCTCTACGCGTTTGATACTGTATGCGGTACAAATTAGCTTGCTTGAATCTGGGAGACATTTGTTTAACGTAGCGCGCATAATACATAGGCGAACGAGCATTTAACATTGACTAGAATAAAGCATTATTAATATTTCAAATTAATTTAAAGCATGTATTTAAAAGAATATACCAAAAAACGTTGAACAGCGCTATACTGGCTTGCAGTATGTTTCTTTAGGTGTTCTTTGTTGCTGCATTGTTTCAAAAGTAAATTGGGGTTTCTGAAATTAAAAGGTGTTTGCTACTTATAACCTTGTACAAAGGTCATAAGATTCTGTACCTTTACTTACTTTCTTAATTCATTCATAAACAATACATCGTTCCATGATCGGTTCATATAAACTTGATTGCATATGTCAAAAGCTCGTTTTCTTCTAGCGATTTCCAGAGGAGATAAACGTTCTTCCTAAGAATTTTCAATAAGTAAAAATATAATGAAAATTATGCTATTAAGAACCGACTTCTATCTCAGGAATACTTAGAACATCGCATTTATCTTGTTCCCTTAATTTTTTCCAAAGTGGTCGATCATCAATCTGCTTTTCAGCATTTTGAAGTTCCTTAACGTGTTTGAAGATTTTCTCATTTTGCAGCTCAAAAGAGTTTAGCGCATTGCCACAAGTATCTTTCAGAGTTTCATCCACCTTTTAGGAAGTTCTTAGAAAGGTCTTTCAAAGGTAAATATTAAGTAGAACTTACCACAGTCAATTTGTCTTCGAAAATCCGTCTCCTGTTTCCCGAGAATAAGCGTGTATTATGATGTAACTCAGACTTGGCATTTTCAAACTGATTGAGCTCGAAGAGTGCATCGCATATCTCGAGATTAACTGGGAATTTGCATGTATTCAAACCTTCTAGAATTTCTATTGTGCAGATATCATTATTTTAACATTCTCTTATCTACATATACTATATTTATTTTACTTTGCGCTTGGCGGCAATCGGTCAAAGCCTCTGCAGTTTTCCCCGCTCTCCGTTTACTTTGACTGCTATGATAAAGAGTTTCATAATCATCAGATTTAAGGGCACGGGCCCTATCAAAGTAATCAACTGCTTTGCTTTCTCTGCGCCTTCGAGAGCAATATTTTCCCCAGTCTGTATAGAGTCTTTGTAACTGCTGCGGAGGCCACGCTATATCTGCATCAGTGCCCTTTGGCGGTGTTTGGTTAGTTAAAGAAGCCATAGTTCTCCTATTTCATATTTTAGAATTTATTTGTAAATTTATTGTACAAAAAGAAATATATTATTTTTGAAAATTCTAACAATTTTGTGACTAAAATTCCAATGCCATTAGAAAACAAATACTAATCCCAAGTTCATTTTAAGATTCATTATTAGTTCCATTTCAAATAGATGCAAAAAGGGTCTCACATCTCCCGGTTTGGACTGGGTATCTGGGAGTTCAGCTTAGTTAAACCCAGTATCTATAAAATCGTGTTTGAATCTTAATTCCAATATTAAATTACTATTGTACAAAAGCCTTGCACTCAATTTTCATAACTTGTCACTGAGAAAAGGCAGCAGCGCAAGAAAAGTTATCGCATGAATAACCATCAATAACTGGAGACAGAAGCATATATAAGTTGACAGCCACATGAATATCATCAGTTATTTTCTTGATCTGCAGTAATCTAGTGAGTGTGTACCCTCATTATAGTTGGGATTTTTTAGATCAGCAGTTATTGATAATGCATTTATCATAAATCTTCTACTGGCCTACTAAGTCCTAATATAATGGGAGTAAAAACCTCAGGATGTGAATGAATCGTCTTAAAATGGTTTAATAATAGAGTCTACACACAAATCGGTTATATGATAGTTCAATATATGTATTTTAATTTAAATAAAACTTAGTTTTTAATCAAAATACTGTGTAATATCAAAAAGAAGCGTACAACATAGGTGTTAATACTACAAACTGTGGAACTATATCAATATATATCTGTAGTATCCCTAACATTGTGTAAATTTAACACCAGCTTCGATGGATGCCGAGTTATGCACAACGGAAACGCACAAATGTTTGTTGTAGTTCAAACCACGTGGCAGCTGAAAAATATAATATTTTAGTATGTGAATCAACCATATATTTAGTATGTCTCTATGTACCTTTGGTGTAACGAAAAGATATTGAGCAGAACCCGGTTTAGTAGCTTCCTTCAGAAGTAGCTCGAATATGTTGCGTTCATTTGTGGCATCCATGCCTTGATTTATCTCATCTACACATCTGTTTAAATATTGATTAGTTATATTGATCAGTTATTAACATAGAAACTAGCATTATATAAGATAAATACCTGAATGGCACGTTTGTAACATGTTGCAATGATAATGAATATATTGCAATGGCCACGGCGCGTTCTCCTCCAGATTGTATATATTTATCTAGAGTTTGCAGCTTTGCATCTTTTCTGTACTGCACCATTATTTGAATGCCGTAAGAATCGAAATCATTCTGACGAAAACAAAACGATAAATATTTAATTCAAAGTTAGTGATGAATATAATATATTCTAAATTTAAGTATAAATATAATGAATGCCCATAATCTTAGTTACCCTCTCCCTTTCATAAGATATGCAAGCCTAACACACAGCAAGAACGCACACACACATAAGAAGCTAAACCTCAACGAGCCATGCAGACAAAGATTCAGTAGAACACAAGGACTAAAGAAGACATAAGGGACACCAAAGAAACATCGGCTTGGATAACGAACAGGGTCAGAGGAATCAAACAACGAAGGACGAGTGTGTGTGAGAGAATAGGCTATAATTGACAGTCCCGATCTTATAAACTATCTTTCAGTATATTTATGTATGTAAAACAAATGAGCAAACATACCTTGTCTTTCCGCGATAAAACCACTTCGCCCACATACGATATGGATTCCATAAAGTCACTGAACTTGCTGCTTATTGTTTCCACTAATTGGTTTAGTTTCGGTTCCCATTCATTATAAATACTCAGAATTTTGTTATCAACATTTCGTTCTTGATTGCTCTTTTGTTCAATCACTTTCTTTAGTCCCTCTACCTCGACTTGACGACGACGGAATTCATCAACTGTCTGTAAATAAAAATAATGAGCTTTCATATATACATATCTTAAGAACATTAAGTCATCTTACCTGCGAGTCCACATTTCGCATACACTCCAGTCTGGCCTGAAACTCTATTATGGCTTCACGAACTTGCTCTAAATTCAACATTGAGATTTCATTAAATTCGGATCTATAAGTAAAATCATTTTGTGTGGGAAGTTTCCCATTACAGAGACTTCGAACTTCTTGTGTTTTCGATTCAATATCCTGTTTTTGATTTTCCAAAGATACCTGCAACTTTTCGACTATTTCCTGGAAAGGATTGAAGATATATTTTAGATTAGACCTTAAATGGAAATTGTTATTGAAAACTTACTGCAGCTTTTTTGTATTGTTCCTCACTCTCTTTCAACGAATTCAATTGTGTTTCGTGTTCTTGCTTATGGACATTCTCCATTGCTTGATTGGTTTTCCGGAGTGTCTGCAATTCATCTACAGTCTCCAAAACTTTCACCAAATTGCATTCAATGCTAAACATTTTTCTTAAATCTGACAACAAGCTGGTTTGAAAAGAACTTTGAATGGTTTCCAATGCTAAAAAAAAAGGGAAATTTCATTAGGATTTTTGTAAGCCTTGCAATTAAATTAATTTCGATTAACTTACGCATGTATGATCTGTTCATGATATCAACTCTTTCGAGTAGTTTCTTGACTTCTCCCTCTAGATTTCCATAATGTGCCAGTTTTTGTTCAATCTTCCTCTTTTTATCCCCCTCCTCGCGCAGTACTAATTGCAAGCGGTCAAACTTATTATCAACTTCCTGCAAACTGTTTCTTATTTGATCTCTTTGATATATGGCCTTTGCATGTCTAAAATCAAAATTGAATGACTTAATATCCATTGTTATGAGTCGGATTACACTCACCTCTCTTTCAAGTCTGTTAAAGATTTCTTGTCCAGACTAATCAATTGATTTTGTCTGCGAATTGTACCCTCGGTTAATATCAAATCCGAACGGTATCGGGATGTTGTGACCAAAAACCTATTTGTACCTAAATGTAAGAGAATTCGTATGAAAATACATCTTTAAGTATTGTAATACAATAGAACTTACCTCCGAAATACAGTCGAATTGATTTTGGAATGCTCGAAGTATAATTACTAACTTCTTCACCGCCAATCGGAATATTATGAATTTGATAAGTTCCACATAGTTTATTTATTATTGGTATGGGACCGGAGACTAGATCAACTAGATACGATTTAAATCCCATAGGCCTATAGCAAATAGAAAACAATTGGAGATCAAAGAATATCTGATTAGCTCTATGATGCTTACCTGATCTCCTCTATAGGTACCGTAGAAGTATACATTAAGCTCTCTGCTGGTGCACAATAAAGAATGTTAACGCCAAGCTTCTGTTTTACACATAACTCATTTATCAGATCAGACATATCCGATTTGTCTTCACAAATAAAGGCATTTAAATCACGTCGACTGACAACATTTTCCAAATACATCGCTGCCTCTTCACTTGCTATGTTTAACTGAAAAATAAAACACAATAATAAAAGGAAGAACATTGAAAAGTAAACGGAATTACCTCAAATATCATGGGATCATAAATATTACGTTTGTATCTATGCTTGTTTTCAGCTACCCAACTCATTGCCTTGACCAGATTGGGATTTTGATTCCGCAGTTGCTGGGAGAGCATTAATAACATTGTAATAAATAAAAATAAAATAAAAATAACTATCTTACATCGATCTTTTGAGTCTTTACATTCTGCAGTCTCTCGATCTTGTGCAAGAGAGCTGCTACCTCAGGTGTCTTTTCATCATTAAGCTTTGTTTCCAGTTCCCTACGCTTATTGTACTGATTCATCGCCACATCACGACTCTTTTGTATTGCAATCTTTTGCTCTTCTAATTCATTAACAAATAGTGCTTTCTGATTTCTAAATTCTTCAAGCTCACATTGCTTGGCCTCCACAATCTGCATAAGATTATCCACTTCGCTTTTGGTTTTCGCGGAGTTCTGCATGTCTCTCTGGAAAATAGAAGGCAAATGTGTTTTAAATACAACTCACTCTGTGAAACTATAAACCCACCTCCAATTCACATTTACTTTTGTGTATTTTATGTTTTACTTGGTCGACTTGTGAACGCAGATCCCTTTTGGTAGTCATATGTCGGTTTATCAACTCACTCTGAATATAAACATTAGTATGAGAAAGTGTATAAGGGATTTGGGAAATAAACTTACTTGCTCTAGAGTTTTCTCCCTGAGTTCAGTATTCTTTTGCACAATCTCTTCCTGCGCTCGTTTAAGCAGTTCATATGCTCTCTTGACTGTGTTACATTCAGTTTTAGCTTTATCTCGTTGTGATTTATAACCATCTAGTTTCTCCTTTCCCGTAGTTACTTCACACCACAATTTTTTCACTTGGTAAACTTTTATCTTTTCTAGCATCTCTTGGCGTTCTTGGAACTGGTCTACGGTAACGCGTAGTCTAAGATAAGAATTACAATTATTTAATGTAAATTAATAATAAATATGCATTGCACTTACTGTTCCAAACGTTTCTCCTCTTTCTGAAGGTTTTCTTTTTCCTTTTCCCGATCATTATGAGTGCTTACTTGCGAAACTCGCAGTTCCTTTAGCTCCTTGAAAGTGTTTATAAAATCGTTGTCACATACGGACGACATTGTATTGGTTAAGAGCTCTTGGGGGTTCATTTTTGAGAAATCCTAAGAATTAATACAAATTAATGTTTGATAGATTTCTGTTACTGCTCTGCCTTACCTGAACACGATCCTGAGGAAGGAACTGGCACAAATTACTGACTTGAATGTTGTATGAAGAAATTGTCTCCACAAATTTGGACTTGGAAATATCCTTTGAATTCACAGAAAAGCGAGATTCTCCGTTGGTGTTTATTGTGCGCTTGAAGGTCTCTAAAATGCCCTTGTTTTTGCCATATATGGTGACAATGATTGTCGCAACACTTTTACCGCTTTTAACATAATCAGAGATGCTGGAGGAACGATCTAGCAACTGGGGGTCGCCACCAAGACCCAATATAATAGCAGATACAATTGTTGACTTCCCAGTTCCATTGGGTCCAGTTAAGACATTAAGGTATTCTTTCGGGTAGTATGTTATTTCATTGTAAGACCTGGAAACAAATACAAATTCATACATTAGTAAAATTCTGGAAGTGAACAGTTACAATGGGCGCACAAAGTTACCTCTGCGTAACTTACACAAAATCTTTGCAATACACCGACTTGATTCGTCCAATCATACTCGGTTGACTTGAGTGTCTCGAAGCATTCATTTTGCCATAAGAAATGCTGAATATATTGATCAACTACGTTGTAAATTAAGAAAAGGAAGCCGCTGTAGGTTTGAAACCGCGGTAAATTCTTATACCTATGCGCAAATCATATGTTGTCAAGATAGCGGCGGCAAATTGTTTTTCATCTCGCACTGCTGCACATATCGATAGCTTTGTGAGGAAATCGATAAGCAAACCCGCATTGTTTACGGGATAATAGCTGATTGGCAACGCAACGTGCTACATTTTAAATATTATTAGCTATTCATTTCTGTATGTTGGAGTGGCAGACGTTATAATAAATATGTTTTTCTTAATTATTTTTGAGTTTATGGAATACCCGTAATGCAATATGTAAATTGTGTATTCCGCAGAGTTGCCACTCGACATCTACGGCCAGCTGATCGCAGACGCAATGGGGATGTGGCAGCACTAAACCAACTTGAACGGAAAATCAATTTTTTTGCGTGACACCATGGAACACAAAGAACGTCGGCCGCAGTGAAATTATTGCTGTTGAAAATCTTATAAAGGAACCATGCCCAGCAGCCTACTGTTTGCCACCAGTAGCGAGGGACGCGTTCATACGCTCTCCACGAACTCGGGAGGATGGCGCGAGTTTCCCTACCTTGGGTTGGAGTTCAAGAAAATCAGTGCTGTTCCCAACTATATGTGGGCTATTGGCGGGGACCGTCAGGTGTACGTGCATGTCCATGGCTTGGATGTTCCAATACGTGTCAAAGAAGAGTCATATGAGAATGAACGTTGGCTGCCCATCGAAGGATTCTCCAAAACTCTGTTACCCACCGATCGTTATAAATATTCAAATATAGATGGCAGTATCGAGAGGAGTGTGGACAAAATCCGTTTACCCTCAATGGCCTGGCAGTGGGATGGCGATTGGCACTTGGACCTCGAACTGGATGGTCAGCAGTTGGCCGAAGATGGTTGGATGTACGCATTGGACTTCCCGGCCTCCTACTCGGCTAAAAAGTCATGGAACTCCTATGTGAGACGACGCAAATGGATACGCTTCCGACGATATGCAGCTCTGAACAGCTGGTGTGCCGTCGCTCCGCTGCACAAGGATCCCACTCAAGAGCCCTTCATCGATGTGACCATAGGTGGCACCCAAGTACCCAATGCACGCGCCGGAACATTGTGTGTGTGGGCCATAACTGCACATGGTAGGGCAATGTTTCGCACTGGCGTCAATGCCTTCGCACCCGAAGGCCTTCGCTGGACTGCCATCAACACACCCACGGGTAGTGAAATCTCTCAAATCAGCGTGGGTCCCACAGGTCTTGTCTGGGCTGTGCTCTACAATGGGCGTGTCATTGTGCGCACTGGGATTACGCGTGATAATCTCTCCGGCGAATCGTGGCTAGATGTTAAGTCACCAGTGGCTTCGAATGGACAGTCCGACAGTACGTCGGCTCGTGGTCTGCGTATTGTGCAGATCTCGGTGGGCACGGATGCGGTCTGGTGTATAACCAATGATAATCATGCTTGGTTTCGACGTGGCATCAAGGGAGATGCGGCCGGCATAAGCGAAGATGCAGCCATAGGTCGAGGCTGGGTAGAAATGGTGGGCAATCTGTCCATGATCTCTGTGGCGGCCAATGATCAGGTAAGACAATAATAAATAAACTTAGACTCATTCTAAACCCGATCCCATGTGCTCAACAGGTGTTTGCCATTGGGGCCGCAGACCGTGCTATATACTACAGATCCGGTGTTAGTGCTGCCGATCCCACCGGCAAAAAGTGGCTAAAGATTCAATGCCCTATGCAAATTAGTCGATCCTCGAGTTCCCTATCCATCGTGTCACGCAAAAGTGGAGGGAGCAGCTCAACTCCTGGCTCCAAACATCAAAGCTTCTCAAACCTATATTCCAAGGAGAAAGAGAAGGGAGTTGTAGAGACATGCGCGGTCATCGAAACGATTAGCACCTCGTCAGCCAATGGAGTGAATCAGCGCTTGAGGAATGAACGCTGGAAATTGAGTGCCGACTCACCTCCAACCATTGGCAGCCTGAATCTAAACGAACGTCAAAAGCATAGGGCAACTGCTTTGAGGGAGCCCTCGTCTCATGCTTCTAGTGCGCCGGCGGCTGACGTGGCAGAGATTACGGGAAAATTTGAGACACAATTGAAGAATCCACGTGCTTGGTCACCAGTGCGCAGCGTTGGATCTGTAGTTGGAACTGAAGCGCATCCGGAAAGCGATTCAGCTGTCTTTGAATCCGAATCGGCACATGGATCCGATGCATTTCTCGGGGAAGATGACGATCACAATGGCTCACAGTTCTGGACAGAGTGTGCAGTGATGTGGAGTTGCATTGCGACTGGCGCTGTCACTGTGGATACAAATAACATTCCCAACTGGTTCAATGATCATTTGTCCAACGATGGCAAAGCCGAAGAGAATCCCAATTGGCGCAACCATATACTGGACAAGCTGAAGCAACGACGCAAGAATGTAGTGAAGCTGCAGCAAGAGAGGCACTTCGAAAAGGCCGTCGAGCTGACCTCCTGGGTTAAGTCAGCCGACGCGCGATATCAACATCCAAATGGGGAGTTCGATGACTGCATCATTGAGTTAGAGTGGGTCAGTGGCAGCAGCGGGAGCAGTGCAGAGGGCAATACTGCAGACAGTGACTCAGGCACCTTTACAGTGCTCAGTCCCGATGGCTCCGCAACTAAGATTCAGTTCACCCTCTCCGACATTACCTGCGTGCAGTGCTGCAGCGAACCAGGAGCACCGCGTCTGGCCATCCATGCGCATCATCTGCCCGTCAACTGCAGTCCAGTCAAGCTGCAGTTTGCCAGCGATGCTGAAATGGAAGATTGGCTCTCGCATCTCTCCTCGGTGTGCAGTCAAATCAATATGCTGATGGGCAAGCCCGCGAGCAATGCCATTTGGATAACCAGTGATTTGGGTGATGTATTCGTCTTCGATGCGGCCAACATGAAGGCTCAACAACTGGAGAAATCGGCAGATGGTCAGGATTATTACGTGGAACGCATGGATGTGTCCACCTGCGAGACACCCTACTACAACACGCTCTACAATGGGTAAGCAAGTGAAGACTTTCAACAAACATTTCTATAGTTTATTCCCTTGTAGCATGCCATGTGGCAGTGAGCTGGAGATTGCTGGCTGTGTCTACGATGACGCCGATCAGATCCGGTTTGACTTGCAGTGTCATTCGAGCATCAAGGCGCATCCACATCGAGTGGAGAAGTACCGCGTGATTGCGATGCATTTGAATCCGCGCTTCAATGAGCGCACAACCGTGCTCAACTCAATGGTCGACTCGGAGTGGCTCGACGAAATCCGCAATGATCATACAGTGTTTGCGCCTGGAGCCAGCTTTACGGTAAAAATCAGGTAAGTTCAGGCTGATATATCGAAGTGAAATATATTCTATATATATACATATATATAGATCCATCATATTACGACTTTTCTTTAAGTCCTCAATTTTAATTACTATCTTATCAGAGAGCTTTGATTTAATACTATATAATAATCCTAATTGTAGGGCTCTTCAGAACCTTAATCAGATATACATATATATCTATATATATATATATATATATATATATATATAGATCGATCATATTACAACGTTTCTTTGAGTCCTCAATTTATATTACTATCTTATCAGAGAGCTTTGATTTAATACTATATAATAATCCTTTGCAGGGCTCTTCAGAACCTTTATCAGATAATCGTGAACAATGTTCACTATGCTGATTACAAATATCGCACGGATCCGGCCGCTGTCACCTGTCTATATGTGAGTGGGCGTGTCAAGCTCTTTAGTGTTGTGTACCGTTCGCCCTCGGTGATCGTATCCATGCAGCAGATGCACTGGCGCCAGATCGGTGGCCATGAGAAGCGTGTGTATAACAGTGGCGTCGATGTTGTCTGGGGCATAACTTGCGATAACACCGCGTGGGCGTATAACGGTGGCTGGGGCGGAATGTTTCTGCAAGGGCTGGAGGGATCGGGCAAGATTAACCCGATGATTGACACGCACACTTATTATGTATATGAGAACCAGCGCTGGAATCCCATCAGTGGATTTACTGCCAAGAGTTTGCCCACAGATCGGCACATGTGGAGCGATGCAACTGGCCGCCAGAAACGTAGCAAGGAGCACACAAAGCTGCTGTCCACGCACTGTGAATGGATATCCGACTGGGCCATTGACTACAATATACCCGGCGGTGCAGACAAGGAGGGCTGGCAATATGCAATTGACTTTCCAGCCACGTATCATGCGCATAAAAAGTTGACCGATTGCGTACGGCGGCGTCGTTGGATGAAGAAGTGTCGCCTCAGCAGCAGTGGGCCTTGGCAGGAGCTAAGTCATTCCAAGATACTCGATGCCGCATTGCAGGTGCTGGACGATGATGCAGACAGTGCCATAAATGTGGATGATGTGCGCGTGGCCGCTTGGGCAATTGCTTCGAATGGTGATGTGCTTATCCGGCATGGAGTATCTACACTGAATCCACGTGGTGACACCTGGGAGCACATTGCAAGTGATCAACCGCTGGTGGGCATAAGTGTGGCGCCTTCAGGTCAAGTCTGGGCTGTGGGTCGCAACGGAATGATCTTCTATCGTTATGGCATCAACAAGCACAATCCCTGTGGCGACGCATGGCAACAGGTGGAGGCACCCGCTGGCGTTACGTTTAAGGCCATAAGTGTGGGTCGTGCCGGGATCTGGGCATTGGATAACCAGCATAGACTGGCCGTACGCAAGGAAGTAACTCGCACATTTCCTGAGGGTTCGCATTGGCAATTTCTTCCAAATGCAGCCAATGTGCCACCACACACGGAGACCCACTGTGGTTTCCGATCAGTTTCGGTGGGCAAAGAGGTGTGGGCTATTTCCCTGAACGGCATTATTTGCCGACGATGTGGCATAACCAAAGAGAATCCAGCTGGCGCTGGCTGGAATCTGGGCATAGCGGTAAGTTCTCGACATGCACATGTTAAAAAACAGATTTCAATTTAATAATTTTTAATTACAGGGGCAGTGGCAACACGTGTCGGTGGAGGGTTACATGTAACTAATTACATTCCGCTTTCAGTATTTATATATGTGTGTGTATACCCTGTAAGAAAGGGTTATACACAAATGTATGCTTGTTGTTGACTAACAGAATAGTTGCCATTCTTTCATACCTTAATTTAAGTTAAACGGACAATTTCTCTCATATTGAAAATTATAATTATTATAAAATTATTTGATGCAGATACTATTTTAGACGCTTGCATCATTCTTTCCTTTTAATTGTAATATTTATATACGTATTTATTACAAGTGTCAGCTTCATATTATTTTTAACTCTGTTTTAGTTTGTTAATTTATATGTTGTCCTATTTTGTTGTGATTAGAGTTATGTACGTTCCAAAGTGTATCCTATGCTTACATATAATAATTTATATTTATATTTACATATATTAAATGTATAACTTGTACAATTAAAACAAAAATTTCAAATATGTTTTATTTGCGTAGGCTGCACCGATACCTATCGGCAACTTCACATTTTAAATGGCGCGGGTATAAAATAAAGTATCGATAACATTGGCGAGTACTGTATGTAATGACATATCGATTAAGCAGTATTAATCGGTATCTCGACTCAAGTATAAACGCAGCCCTGGAAAACATATGCAAAAAAAGAAACAAGAGTTTGTATAAACAAGTAGTACAGAAATAAATATAAAAAAGATTAAGTAAAGAAAGTAATGTCTGACTACGATAGTGTGCGTATAAAGAAATTGGTTTTGAAGGGAGAGAAACACAAGTAAGTAGCAGAACAGAAAAAAGAACAAGAAGGAAAACTAACTTCGTTTTTTAGAAAAAGCAAGAAGCGCAAGAAGGAAAAGGAACACAAGGATGAGGACACAGCCAAGCGAAGTAAGTCCGTTCCGGATGAGGATGCAGTCAAGCACGGCGGTTGGTGGTCAGCGAAGACGACAGCGGAAATCGTTGGTTCTGTGGCCATCGAATTTGGTGAACGTTGCTACCTGAAGGCGCTGGACAATGGGTATGAACACTTATAAAGAGCATAAGTACATATAAATATAATGCCATTGTAATATAGATTGTTTACCTTGGGAGCGCCGCATAATCAAGGAGATGGCCCTGACCCGGAGGAGATATTCACAGCGTTTCCAATAAACGAGCGCAAGGTGTCCTTTAAATCCGGCTACGGAAAGTATCTCAGAATTGAAAAGGACGGCATGGTAACAGGACGTTCTGAGGCAGTTGGCAGCATGGAACAGTGGGAGCCCGTGTTCGAGGTATGATTCAACAACATTTTAGCATCGACTTCAATTTATGTCGTTATGAATTTCCCTATGCAGGGCAAAGATATGGCACTTCTCTCAGAAACGGGTCACTTTATGTCAATCGATCCGGAAGACGATGCATGTGTGGCCCTGCACAAGAAGGTGGGAAAACAGGAAATCTGTCTCGTACGCACCAATGCAGCCCGCGATGTTGTCGTCGATGAGCAGCCGAAGGAAGAGAAAGGCGATTTGAACGAAGTTGAGAGAAACTACGTGTAAGCAGCACTCTCGCTACTCTCTTAGATACATATGTATATAATAAATGTCTTTCTCACACTGTAGCAAAAAGTTCCAAAAGTTCCAAGACAAGAAGATGCGCATTAATCAGAACACAGTCAAGGAGTTGGAGGAGGCAAAGGCTCAGGGGTTGCTGCACGAGACCCTTTTGGACAGACGTAGCAAAATGAAAGCCGATCGTTATTGCAAATAAATCAAGATCGTTTCTTATATCTTAATTAAGGCTCTCTTTATGCCGGTATAGTCTTAATCTAATCATATTAAACAGTATAGATAAATGACATTTGATACACAAGTTTATAAATTCAATACATTTTCCAGGCATCAAAGTGTTAAAAGGTTTCATTTTCAAGGCATTTGCTATAAAGATTCTAATGGAAATGGAAATGGAACACCGGCAATGGAATGTTCATTCTACCTGCGTAAATTTCAATCTGAATTCGGAACAACACAGCGGGAGATGCAGGGGAAACAATTAAATTTCTTTCTCTCACTGAATTCTTTTATGAGCGCAAGAGAGAAACAAAGAGACAGGGAGAGAGAGAGCGTGTTCACAAACCGGTTATGGAGGGAGAGTAAGCAACTGCGAGTCGCGATCGAGATCTCGAGCTCAACATTCAGTTGCAATTTGTTTGGAATCGGAGACGGAACACACAGCGGAAGAAACTTGTGGGAAAGAAGAACGAATAATAATAAAAACAATAAATAAAATTATAGAAATAAATGCGCAAGTCGCAGGGATTGGTGGACAGGCGACTGGGCCTGGACGCTTCGGAGACTTACTCGACGTCCAGTTCGTCGTTGAGCAGCTCCTTCAGCGACGGCAGCGACGCGGTCAATTGGGAGGAGTACGTGGCCGACGACGGCAGCCTGTTCTACGCCGAGTACGTGCCAAGTGTCAAGCCGAGTGTGGCTGCGGCGGAGCAGAGACGCGGGGAGTTGTTGCGCCGCTCACTGCGCCTGGGAAAAAAGACAACACGGCGGCAGCAGCAGCAGAAGCAGGCCAAGCCGCACAATGGCAGCAACAGCAACAACAACAAGCAGCTCGAATCAGAGAGCAACAACAATAACAACGGCAACAACGAGTTCCGATTCGCAGAGATAAAGAATTCGCACGCAGACGCCAACAATGAGAAACAGTTGGAATTGGTTATAACTGCCACAGATCGCTTCCGCTTTGGTCGTCGCTCGACTGCAGTCGAGTCTATACTGGGCTTCCGTGTGCAGCCCTTCCCCGACCAGCCCGAGTGCCTCATGGTGGACAGTTTCGTGCACGACATCAGCGCCTTGCAGCACAACATCAAGCGGGGCGATTGGTTCAAGTCCCTCAATGGCATCGAACTCTACGCCAGCAATGTGGATGAGCTGCTGCAGCAGTTCCTAGAACCCACCCAGGTGTGCCTGCGTTTCCAAGGCCCAGGAAGTGGCAACTCTGCAGCAGCAGCAGCAGGAGCAGCAACAGATGAGACCATTGGGGCTGTAGGTAATCCTCTCCAGCAAGTACAGAAGTTGCTCAACTTTGCCATGTTCGCCGAGCAGTTCGAGCAGCTGATGCCACCAGCTGTCTCCGTGCCAGAAACGCTGACACCCTTCGGCATGTTGCTGCTCCCCCCGGAGTGCTATCAACAGGATGAGCACAAGGATTCGCTCTACTATTACCCGGAGAATGCATTAACCAATTTTCTGTACAAAGCACGGGGAAGCTTCTTAACGCTCTCTTCGGTGCTGAACGAGCTGCAGACGGAGCCGCTGACATCGCGTCTGCTGGTGGAGCAGGTTCCCTACTATGTCAACTATCGCCGCTTGAACGGCTTCCTGGTGCTCTTCGCCTATGCGGCCAGGCTGTACAGCTCCGCCGAGTGCAGCCTGAGATCGGATGAGCTCATTGGTTATATCCGTTTCTCGCTGCCCGGTCTTAATTTGGACAATTTCACGGCAGGCACAGGCTTGCGCCTCTTCCTGCGTCATTTCTGTAGTATTCAACGGACGCGGCTGCTAGCTCATCCACGTGGGGAAGTGCAATTCGAGGAGCTGCTCAAGCAGTCGAGAAGTCTTCCACTGCCCAAGGAGGCACAGCTGCGCATCTTCGATGCACTCAGCGAAATGGAGGCCATGGACTACCGCAACTGGAACGACGAGCCGCTGACCACGCATCGGGAGTTCTTCATCTATGGCTGCGCTCTCTACTACGACAGCTTCCTGCTGGCCAGCCTGCTGCCCGCCGAGGTGCGCTTCAACGTGGAGCTCTTCCTGCGCTGTCGCGGCATATTCGATTTCATTGGAGCTGCTCCAGCTGTCCGGGTGCGGGAGATGTACGTGTGGGAGGAGATTGTGCTGGCCAATGCGACGGGACGCTACTTTCTGTGCGTCTGCTCACGTAGCCACCTCATCCTGACCGTCATCCTGAAGATGTATGTGGATGAGCCCGAAATGGAAGCCTATGCCTCGGTGCCCCCTTCGCTCTTCTACATCGAGGAGATCCAGGAAACCCTCGACCATCTCATACAGTGCGGCATCGAGTCCTTGGCCCGCTTCTGGTCCATCTCTAACAAACGGCCAGAGGTATTGGATCAGCTAAAGATCGAGCAGCCCGGCGAGGAGCACGAGACGAGCAGCTCAAAGCTGGAGTCGTTTCTCAAACAGAAACCCAACACTGCCAGCAACGATGAGGAGGCACAGATGTGCTCATCCCTGGGTGGCTCATCCATTCACAGCCTAACGCCCAGCGAGGATGACTTGTCTCGGCGACGTCTGACTCCAGCCGACGACTCGGACAGCGGCTCCGACTGGGAGAACTTTGCCGAGCAGCATCCTCTGCACTATGGCCTCAATCTGAATGCCGAGAGCCAGAGCCAAATAACCACATCCCTCTGGAAGGAGATCAACAATGTAGTGCCCGTGAAGATATCCGCCGGCTGGAAGAACTCGGTGCTGCACTACGTCTATGTGGACATGACAAACGGGGTTCTCCTCTGCCCATTTACCCCCAGCTCGGAGAGTTTTCCATACCTATCGGAGATGCGCAGGGCATGTCACAGAATTCATTCGGTGCTGGAACGTTCGAAGCATCACCGAAGACAGCTAATGGAACCGGCGAGAGGCACATTAGGACACAGTAGCAATGACATTACTCTGGTGAAGGAGCATGGCATAACCATGGAAGTGGCCAATGCCGTCAAGGATCAGGCAGCCATACGATTTGTTGTGGTCGGGCGACTCTTCCAGGCGCCCACCAAGGAGGTGTACGTGTGCCACCGACCCGAGGTGCCGCAGAACATGGTGGAAATGGCTTTTCGTTTATCCTTCTTCTCCATGGGCTAGGGGAATGGGCATTAATCTTCAGATAGTTTATAATATTTGCTATTTTCTATACGTGTTTTTAAATAAACTGTAGTCTTAGTGCTCGAGATAAATCATCTGAATTCAGTTATATATTAAATTTAAATTAATTCCAAATTTTTGAATAAACTTCGATATATGTAGGTAACTAGTGAAAGTTAATTAACTTTTAGATAGTTCACAATTTTGCTATGTACCTTATCCCGTGTTTTAGAAGTGTTCTTAACGTACATTTCCATTTTGATGTATCTGCTTGTCCAATGTATTGTGGCACCTTCAAAGCTCATCCACTTTACGGCCCTGCATTAGTTTTTTACGATCAACATATTTATATGTCTGCGGCTTTTCCATTTCATTCATATAAACATTGACACTAAATTTAGAAGATCGTGCTAGACGAGAATACACGACACGCGCCCTAGTCGCATATTTATAAACAGATCAAATACTGAGTGGATACTCTTCGTAGATCCGTCATACAATGTCAACGTTTCAGTCTGCGAAAATTCTTCCAACGTAACGTGGTCTCCCAGACATTAATCCTAAAGTGTATAGTTCTGAAAATGCGAAAGTGGTTGCTGTGCGGAGCATGTGTTCTGTTGCTTCTAGCCTTGGCAGTTGCCCTGAATGAATCAGACCCTCAATTGGATAACAATCTGAATGGATATGACAACTCTCGAGACGAGCACACTCACTCCAAGTTGCCCAGCGAGGTGCAGAGGGCTGTGTGCACCGTCAATGCTGGCGATGTCAAGGCATCCGCGGAGGCAGTAACTACCAAGACATTGAAGGGAGTTTGCGGTTCGGGTAGGCACAAGATACTTATAAAATCTGAATAAGTTCTATCCACACACTTTTTAGATGAAATGAATTTGGCATTTCACAAACTGGAGGAGAAACTTTATAGGGAACTAAGCGAAATAAAAGAGTTGCTAGCGAAGCTAACAGAGGGACGGGAGCAACAGGACAGTAACTCGATTCCACTTGTGCCAAGTGTAGATAAGATGCCCACATTGAAGCCAACTGCAGTCCTGCAGAGATTCAAGTTCGAGCAGATCACAGTGAAACCCAGTTTGGAGCTTAAATCAATGAAGCAGAGCAGGCAAAGGGAGATGGAATCAGAGCCAGAGCGGGATGACGAAGTCTACAAGTTCAACAACACGATGCTGTCCGATCAGGACTTTAGAATATTTACCTACTATTGGAAACTGGAGAACATCACAGAGCACATTGCCAATGCCTCAACAAAGACACTCAAGAGTCCTATGTTCAGCATCAAAGGTGAGTGAAACGAATTGAAATGTGAAGCAGTTGACTGAGCCAAAGTTCTCCCAACCTCAGGCAAGACAGTCCAGTTGAAGTGCACGTTCCACCACCTACATCGTGAGATGATCTTTCTGCAGCTGACCATGGCATATCCGTCCTCCGATCGTGGCAAAGGCAAGCAGAACAACATTGTGCTGGACATGGGCGGGCAATTGAAGCAACTGAAGTGGGCCGAGAATGTTTTATTTAAGCATAAGATTTCCATATTGGATCAGAGTCACCCTCGTGCACAAGATCTCAGCTCGTTGGAGCTGACCAAACTGGATATGGGATTTCCCATTCCGAATAGTGCAATCATGGGCAGCAATTACGTGAGACACAACTCGATACTTATACAAGTTATTTTATATTTGTGAAAGATCATACTAATAATTTTTATTAAAATTAAACAAAGCAACCCAAACCAATCAAAGAAGAGAGATGAACTCAGGATTCCCTTATAGCTTGCTCCGTGCTCCCTTGGCCTTAATATCGAGGAATGGCATTGCAATCGGATACAATTCTTTGCACGATTTGAACGCCACAATATCGTTAATTGTTTTATGTCGCTCCATGCTGGTGGCAGTGCCTGCATCCTCCTCGCTGCCTTCGCCATTTTCATTCTTCAGTGTCGAGACAATGTGAACAGACAAGACTCTACGTTCGTCGCCATCTTTTGTTATGAATTTCTAAAATAGAATACGAATAATGATAAGTATATGATAGGAAGATCCCTGCTGCATTGATAGCCTCACCTTAAAGTACTCAACAAAGTCGGATTTTGTGATCTTGCGAAGTATTGCCACCTCTGCCTCGTCGCGCTCAAAATGATAGGTTTGCATGCCGATTTCCCCATAGAAGAGGCCGAACTGCTGGAATATGGTTTTCGGCTTCTCCAGTTTCTTGACTATCAACGCCTCCTTGTGGCGATCAAACTCATCCTGTGGCATGTCCTCAATAACTTGCTAAAGAGTGAAATGATTTAATGCACAAGTCATAAGAATTCTATTTACATTTGCTTACCAAATATGTCTGCAAGAAGTTCTCAATGCGATCCTCAACGAATGAGGGATGCTTGGCAGATTGCACAATGATGCGAATGCCATTGGCCCCATTCACCTTGCGCACCCCGCTAAAGACAATGTAGCCAAGCTGCTCCTTGGTGCGCAAGCAATCGTAACAAGGCTCCGACAGCACTTGCGATACTAAAGAACACATTATGTTTGTGTGATCTGTTTGTGCGCCACATTGCATATAGAGCTGCGTGCAGGAGCTCTTGTGATACTCGTTTTCCTTCTCGAACAGATAACTGTCACCTGCACAGAGTAAGTTACAATATAAATAAATATTTGAACCGTTTAAAGACTCCACTTACCTGGCAGGAGTTTGTATTCACGTTTCTTAAGCATTTGCCTTGCCAAGATGGGCAACTTGGTGGCGTTTGTTTCCTGCAGGCGGTTGTTGACGAGCCCAGCGATCTCTGCGGCTTGCTGCTTCGTGACGTTGCCAAAGATGAAGCACTCCGTGTGCAGACGTTGGAAAAACTCCTTGGCAAAGTTGAGAACACGATCGTAGGAAACAACTGTAAACAGGGTAAGGATTATAAAATTGTCGATTTTCTATATAATCCTCGAATCCTGCTACTTACGTTCCATAGCATCTAATAGCTCCACATTGGCCCAGGCATTCTCGGTGAGCAGCAGGGCCAGATAATAGATGGAATGTTGATAGGGCTGTTCTGCCTTGTAATTCTTCAACGATCTTATATATTCCTCTTTGAGTATATCAAAGCGCTTCTCGTCTATACTTAAGTTGAACAGATAATCCAACAGCTTCTCCAGCAGCACAACTTGCTTATCATTAAAGCCTTTTATGGTAAACTATGAAATGAAATGGAATTAATCTTAATATATATCGTATTAACTCTTTACTTACATCGATGCCGCAAGGTTTGGTGGAAACGCTGAGCACGAGATTCGCCAACTCGGCATCGTAGAGATATTCGTTGAGCTGATCTTTTAGCAGCAAGACCAACATGTGGTTCAAATTGGAATTCAGGGGGTCCAAGTAGGCAATGGGGTTGCACATGTCGAATGTCATGCACGCCTTGGGCTTGTTAAATTGATCGTCTTGCTTGTGCCACACACGCAGGATGGGTGTATCCATGATTATTGTCGGATGTGCAGGTGCATCGCAAGGCACTTCGGCTATGTCAAAATTGCTGGGTATAAAACTGTTTGGCAGTGATAACTCTAGATTCGTATTCAAACCACAGGTGGACCAGCGCTATAAATGACAAGAGAAGATTAATAAATGCATTGAGTACGCTAGGCATCGCACTAACCGTGATTGTTTCCTTGGGTATACGCTCCAGGCAATACTTTGTTTTGTAATATGGCTCCGATTCCGTTGCCTCCTCCTCAAAGCTTTGACTGACTATGGCAATCCTACTCTTTTCGGGCACCAGTTCACTCAACAACTTGAGTATCAACTCTGGACGCCACTCGTTGCTTAAGTATGGTGCCGTTAGCACTTCGTCCAGCGGAAATATTTGCATGGATGACACTGTGTTGGTAACCAGCGTCTCTGGCTGCTCCTTCTCCTTGAAACGGAAACGCATCTCGTTGAGCTTAACGCACTCATCGGATATCCATTTCTTTGGACCCTCCTGACGCAGCATTTTTAAATACTGGAATACTATGTTGACAATGTCGTCCACATGCTCCAAACCTTCCTGTGTCAAATTCACTATAATATCAAAGAAACCAAACCCATTCTCAGTGTTTTGATGGCCAGCCAAAAGACTAAAAAGAAAAGATAAATAAATAAATCAATTTGCCGGATAGTTGCAATTGCCTTACTCATTGCACCAGCCAAGTCTGCGTAACTCCGACAATATACTGCCCTTGCCCTCGTGTCCGATGAGGTGAGTCAAATAGTTGTCGGGCTAAAATGGCAATTTACATTGCATTAAAAAAGGTTCATGGTTATTAGAGTTTCCATGTTCTGATTTGTATTCTCTGTATCTTACAGCGGATTTGTACAAGTGCGTCAGATCATCAGTCGTAAAGCTGATGGTAAGCGAGCGTAAATCCTTGATCGGCACAATCTTCAGCTTCTGCCCGTATTGGTCATCTGCGTAGGGATGGCGCGGCCATTCAGGTACATTAACGTTCTTATTTTCGATTTCCGAAAACTTCTCTATTACCATTTCCTCTAGCTTATCCAGTGATTCTAAGCGTGGCATATTAATCGTGTAAGTATGGGTAATGCACTATGCTCAGTTCTTTAGATTTACCCTTTCCGATGACGGCCAAGCACATGATATTTGCGGAATACCATTTCTGGTGAAACTTCAGCAACTCATCGCGCACATCGATGCCCTCCGACTTGGGTAATTCGGAGAGCGTGGCCTTGTTGCCACTGCCAAACTTGCTGTAGGCGTGGTCTGACTTGGCCAAGTGCCGGTGCACCTGCTTGATGCGCCACAGATCACTTGATAGGTTCTTTTCATGCTCCGAGTTCACTGCATTGATTTCCCGCTCGGTTGCGCTAGGCGTGAACAAGGGAGCAATAAAGAATTGTGCAAAACGATCCAGTGCGCCGTCCAGTTTATCCGGCGCAACATGAAAATGATACTTCGTCATCAGCGGATACGTGGCAGCATTGCTGCTCCCGCCACTCTGCGAGAGGTATGTGGTGTAGCCGTTCTCATGCGGATACTTCTCCGTGCCCAGGAAGAGCATGTGCTCGCAAAAGTGTGCCAAGCCAGGCAGTTTCTCCGGGTCCGACATGTGACTGGCATAGAAGAAAAGATAAATATGAATCTAACGAGATAACACGATGACTTGCTAACTATTTGGGGTCTATATAAAGCAAACGCAGCTACAAGTCATCAGTGAATGATTTCTTACCCAACCTGCACGGAAAGTGCAGCTGCTGATACATCCGTGGTTGGATCAGAAATTAATAAGACTTTCAGTCCATTTTCCAACTGCAGTCCGCGATAATCACGAGTGTCCTGTTCCGACTTCTCGATGTTGTTGATGCTGAATAAAATATTTAGCTATATTCCATTATTTTTTAAAACCAATGCAAAACAAACCGCATAATAGGCTTCGATAGATACGCCTTCTTAGGCTGCACCTTCTGATTGACTTCCGCCAACGTCATCTTCGGTTTTGCTGCTGATGAGGAGAATCTAAGTCCGTAATTACTGTTTATACACCGCTGGCCACTTCTATAGACGCAAAAAATACGCTTTATTATGTTTATTACATATAATTATGTTGAGGCGTACTGTCGATTAAGGACAGCTGTTACGGCTACGGCAAAAATCGATTTGCGGCTGGAAAAACTGAGATACGTTTTCCTAATAAACATAGAAATGTCGTTGCTTCTAGCTGAAAATCTATTGATGAAATTATACAATCGCAAGTATAATAAAAACAAACAAATTAATAATAATATTAAAATTTTAAAACCTTTGGACGCTAACTTTTTTCAATTTTTGCAAGCCAAAATAATTATGAATGTACCTCGTTTCGCAACAACACCAACAATTCAAAACATATGCGATATAGAGTTGCCACCTTTCCCAAAAATGTCGGGAATGACACTTGATAGTTTTTGTGTATTTTCAAATATGCAGAGTGAAAAATAAGTTTGCAAAGTGTCATAAAAATTATAGAAAAACAAATATAGATACTTTACTAAACAATTAAAAATTAGTTCGATATTAGCGATATGTTCTATAAATTTAACGTATCCAGGAGCCAAGTGGGATGATAGGCACGCAACTCTGATGGATCAATATACGGGTAAGTGTACTTTTCGAAACCTGGTCACACAAGTCAATTTGGCAGGTAAACTGTATGTAAAAATAAGACTCTTCTGAGGCTATTACTGGTAAACCAAGCTAGATTTTTAAATCTGTAATTTAATATTATCGTACTATTTCGTATATGAAAATGATACTTTAATCAATCGCCAAATTTAAAAGCCCCGGAGACAGAAATATTGACAAATTACTCGATAAATCTATGTTCATTCAGTAATAGCACTAAGCAAGAAAATTTCTTAGTGGTAGAGAGAAAATATAATCATTCGATAATTATCGATTTAAAATTATAATTTAAAAATACTGTACAATCAGAGCCATTAGTTCATCTTATAAAGCTGCGGTTAAAATAATAGCAATACTGCGGGTAAAAATTCTTCCTAAAAAAATCAATTTTTAGTCAACTTTTTTTAAAGTTCGACTGCTCGATGAATATGTACGATATGTTTTCTCTATAAGCAAACTATTTTTACCATTTCCATGTAACGGTTCTTTTTGTTTTTGGCTACTCATTGCAAAAGCGCCTGAAATCAGGCGCTAACGAACATAGCACTAATCACATGTTTGCTGAATAAAATTGGTAGAAGTGCTTGCTTTGGTTTATTGCGCCCTAATTTTAAAAAGGGAGTTGTATTAAAGATTTGGATTGAGTTATTCGAAAGGAAAAAGATACATTTTCTCAGTATGGGTCGCGGAAAGCATTGTACCGATGAAAAAAGAAGTTTGATCAAAAACATGATCTCAAAGGGAAAACTTATACTGAAATTGGTAAAATTGTCGGATCTTCAAATAAAATGATCCGCAATGCAATTATATTTGAAAAAAGGAAGAAACACGTGGAAGAAAGCCTGCACTGACCAACTTGGAGGTCACTCGCTTGGTTCGGCAATGCAAGAAGGAGCCTTTAAAGCCAGTTTGCAGATAGCTGCAAACGTGGAAACAGTCCGAAAACATTTGAGACTAAATAACCTGAATGCCTGCAGCCCAAGAAAAGACCCGTTTTTGACAGCGAAGCATGTGTCAAAATACATTCAATTTTTCCAAGTCACACCTGAATTGGGCCGTGGAGAAATGGCGCAACAGATGCGAGCAAAATAGTTTTGTTTGGCGGTAAAGGCTCTCGTTCTTATGTTAGGCGTCCACCAAAAGCTGAATATAATCCTCGTGATACATTTAAGTCGGTAAAACATGGAGGCTCAAATATCATGGTGTGGGCTTGTTTTTCATACCATGGAGTAGGTCTGATACTTTGAGTTAAAACGATTAGTTAGTTCATGGATCAACATGTTTACACCGATACATTAAAAAATATTATGTTGTCATATGCCGAATACGAAATGCTTTTGATCTGGGTATTCCAGCAAGATAATGATCCTAAACATACCAAGAAAGCTCGTAAATGGATTGAGGATAATTTGATCCGCCTTATGGAATGGCCTGCTCAGTCCCCGGATTTGAAGCCTATTGAAAACCTTTGGACTGACGTTAAAAAAAAGGTTTCTGAAGCTTAACCCACAAATAATAACGACCTTTGGGCAGTTGTGAAGGATTCGTGTTACAAAATTCCTAAAGAACGCTGCCAAGACTTGGTCAACTTCATGCTTATGTGTAAATGTTAATACCACTAAAACATATTACTATAGATATACAATAATTAATTTCCTGAATAAATATTTTGTTTTATTATTTAGTTTTAACCAACTTTGAATAGTGCTATTTTTGTTACCGCCGCAATTCGAAGGTTTCCTTTTGTTGCCGCAATTATTTTAAAAAATACCAATAAGATCTGCTAACTTATTTCGTTAATTCATTGAAAAGCATTGTATTATTAAATTTTAGTAAAGAAAATAATCAAAAAGTGGTCGTCGAGAGCGCTTGCCATACCAAATCGTTATGAAATTTCCTTGATCAAGAAACCAATATAATAAAGACACCCCCCACACAAAGACATAAAACAACAATTTAGATTTTCAATAAAGTTCGTTATTTAAAACATAACTTTACATATATATCTTATATACAAGAAAAGAACATTATCGATTTATAGTTTTTATTTGCTTAAAGAATATTATGCAAAATATTATTCATTGAATTCGCGTTTGAATGTTTATTGCTTGTTTGCTTTTTGTTTTAGATTTAAGCTAATGTGCCTGTGGATCACACTGTAATAACCGCACTATTGAAGGATCACTCTTTGCACCTTCTATAAACTCATCCAAACTTAATTTTCCATCCTTGTTTCGATCCATTTGTCGAAAGATTTTATCCGTTCTTTTCTCCGGTGTGCTCTCATCTTCTGGCATTTTCATAACAGATCCAACCATTTTATATATTGCCTAAAAATATTATGTTAATAAATGTGTTACTTTAAAGTTTTTATAGCAGATGTATAAGTGAGATGCGACAGAGTTTGAACATAGTTTCTACTAAAGTTCTACAGTTCTAAATAAAAAATCAAGGACGAAAGCTTCACTCGACTTTGATATATCCGATACTCACCTGACTTAAACTGATTCGTATAGTACATATGTAATAACTATGTTTAGTGCATTTTATGCTGCATGCTTGGCAGCTTGGAAATCAGTATTCCACTAAAATGTTTTCTTAAACATATGTATTATAAATCATTGAACGATAAAAGTTATTATGTTTACCAACAATTATATAGTAATTACGCTCAGAATTAGGTTTTTATCGATTTACTTCATCTGCACGCAATATTAAGATGTCGTTTTATATTTTTTTCAGTTCTAGCTTCTATAGACTCTGAGATTAAGGTTTTCAAACGGACGGACAACCAGAAGGAAATACAGACACTTCTATTGTATATGGACTGGGCTGTCAAACTTATCAATATTATATATACTTTATGTGATCAACCAAATTAGCGGGTATACTAAAAGTATTGAATAACTCACCGTTACAATTTCGAGCATTTCCTGCCGGGATATGTATCCGTTTCCATCTAAGTCGTACATTGAAAATGCCCACTTAAGTTTTTGTTCCAATTTCCCACGGGAAGTAACACTTAAAGCGCATAAAAACTCTCTAAAATCTATCGTTCCATCGCCATTTGCGTCGAATGTTCTAAATACGTGCTCTGCAAACTAATTGAAGGTTATTGTAAAAAGTTTATTAGTTTATTAGAAAATAGTGAAAATACGTCGATAAGAATTGTTTGACCACGTGCGTTAAAAAACGAAAATGTGGAGATTCAGCTGTCCTGCTTTGTAGTTTTGTCATAGGGAATATAAAATAAAATATTGATAGTTTATTTAAAACATGTTTATATACCTTGCTTGCATCGCCATATGGAAAAAAGTTTCCATAAATCTTTTTAAACTCTTCCACTGATAAATGCCCGCTAGGGCAATCCTTCAAAAATCCTTTGTACCATTCTTGGATTTCAGCATCTGAAATTTCGATAGGTGTTCTTAACAAATTATTCGATAACAGCTGACAAAGTTCTCCCTATGGAAATCCGTCAATAAAAACCACAGTTATTCAATTAACTTCTATCAAAAACTATTAAACATGGGTTTAAGTTATTGAAAATCTATACAAATTTTCTTGCAAATTCTAATTATTCGAGTATGATGACTTTTATATTTACCTGTAAACTCCGTATTCTGTTTAAGATCTTCCAATACTTCAGGTTTGAGCTTACTATTTTGCTTACCCATTTTTAAAAGGTGATATCATTATCTTTGTTTCTGCAAGTATACAACAATATTTTTTTTAAATAAAATTTGCAATAAAAAGAGAAATACTAACTTTCTCAGAAATAAATAGTTTAAATTAAAATAAAACATAGTCCAATACAAATCTAATCATTCTAGTCAGGCGCGCTTGATATAAATTAGGCTGTTTTCATAGGGTTTTCAGTATGTTGTCGCGCTAGCAGAAGTGGATAGTGAGAGCGTTGCTTAATTTACGGAATTGTTTTCTCGAAATTATATTAAAATACATATGTAAACATTACACTTACACAATTATACATACTGCTTGTTTTGAACGTTACCTCTCGCCAAGTAACACAGTAAACGTAATATGTGTACATATATAGTTTTTAGTGTGTATATCCTTTTTTAATACGGCGATAATAATTTGATATTGTTCGTAGGTACATACTAACGCAGTCAACAATAGAACCGATCGATATTCAGACGTACATATTTATATTTGGGCTGACATACTATAACAGTTATTCAAAATTGCCTTTATATATCCCCAGTTAAGATTTGATTTCATGTCTTGAAATAGAATATATAATCTGGATTCTCTTATTATTTTGGCTGTATTAAATATTAGGCAAGCCAGACAGAAAGGCGGATAAACGAACATAGACATTTTAACTTGCCTGCTGATGTTTATCAAAAATATATATACTTTATAGGGTTGAGATGATTCCTCTTAGTTGCAAACATTTGACATAAATAAATATATTCTCGCGAACAGCTTAATTAACTCGCCTGTTAACGTTGATCAAGAACATATTCATGTACAGTACAGTGGTCACAATTCATATTCCCTCTGCAAGAGTATATAAATATGTAAATTTAAGGTAATTATTAAATATGTGCCCTCAGCAGCGATTTTTTTTAAATTTTTTTTACAGGTAGGGCTATATTTATGATGAATTTAGGTGAATGACAGAAGTCTCGGACTCTTTTAGTTTTTTTTTAATTGAATTTAGAAAATAATTAAATTTTGCATGTATTTTGTTGTTGGTCCATTCGCAGTAAAACGTCACACTGATGCGCACTGTGTCCCGCAAGCGATTTATTTCAAACGAAATGTTATTTAGGCACAATAATGTTTTATTTTATGAGTTGAATAATGGGTGAGAATTACGGCGCCTGCAACTAGAACTCGTTGGTCGGCAGACTGGCGCCAACGAAGTTGTTTAATAGGTCAATATAAGTTGAGAATATCATATGTGTGCGGCAAACAAAGAGTACTTAATGTATGGAAATGGAGCGCCGCAGGCAAAAATTTTGAAAAAATAAAATCGCGCGCGCGATTTTATTTTTTCAAAAATTTTTTGCCTGCAGCGCGCTGTTTTTCTAAACACTTTCAATTTTCTTGCTTGCTCAGTTTTCATTTCAAATGAATCGGTTTGTTGGACACTGTACCATCAAAAAATGTTGCAGGCAGACTGGCGCCGTACACAAAAACGCAACAACAAAATACATGCAAATTTAATTATTTTCAAAATTCAATTAAAAAAAAACTAGAAGAGTCCGAGACTTCTGTCATTCACCTAAATTCATCATAAATATAGCCCTATCTGTAAAAAAAATTTAAAAAAAATCGCTGCTGAGGGCACATATTTAATAATTACCAAATTTAATTTTGATTACCGCACCTCTACCTTAAAAATAGAAGTACCAGAGACGTCAATCCGAAGATAAAGGGCCCATAACTGTAAAGCTCGACACAGTAATTTAAAAGAAGTAACAGAATCAATCGAATTAAACATAAAATTCTGTACAATTAATCATATCAAGCAAGCAATCGATAAATTCCAGATTCATGTTATTTACACCTAAATAACAAAAAGTTTTATGTTAAATGGGACGTTTTATCGAGAGCTGGTAAAACTACAATTTATTTGCTTTGCTGAATAAAAGAGCTATAAATATATTAATGAATACATTGTGTTCACCAGATTAAATGATCAATATTTTTATATAATTTTAGTATAAGAAATATAAATTAGATATTTATACATTTCATTACTGATTTCATCAAATACACACATATTATGAAGTACACGTATTTAAGGAGCCAGCATTTTAGACAACTCTTCATCTTGCAAACATCCTTTTAAAAATTCATCTTGAGTTAATTGACCGTCATTATTTTCATCCATTTTTGCAAATATGTTTTTAGCACGCTCCTCCGCAGAATCAGCGGGACGATTTGATGAGCATGCACCTAACATGTCATAAATAGCCTGAAAATAAATAAATAATATTATGGTCAGCATGTACATATATGTAAATACATACATGGTATGTATATGAACAGAATATATATATACCTATAGATACACAATATAAACAAAATTTTAATTTTCCTGCATGAGACTACAATTTGAAGAAGATAAAACATAAATTACCTTTAAAGTCGGAGAGTTTTATAGAACCCGTTATAATTTACTTATGTAAGAATTGATAAATTAATTATACTGAAAACTTAAGCTGAATCCATTCGGATAATAATTCAGTTCTCTTGATTGATGCAATAAAATAAATAACCAGAATATGTTCCCCTATCCTTGTATAAGTCTCTAAATGGTTAATTAAGTAAAGACAAAAGATATACCCAGAAAACAAAAATACAGTAAAAAACACATTTAGCCTTCCTTAGAAATTTCGAAGGTTTTTCTTTTAAATGTTTCAAAAATGTCAAATATTACAAACCTGAACAATTTTTGTCATTTCTTGAATATCAATGACGCCGTTTCCATCGACATCATACATTCTAAAAGCCCACTTTAGTTTTTCCTCTGGTGTCCCGCTAGAAGTTACATCAATTGCGAGTAAAAATTCCTGTAGGAAAAGTGTTTTGAAAATTAATATAGGGATAAAATTAATTAATCAATATCCAAAAAATATAAAAAAAAAAATTAAACAAATTAAAGAACCCGGTACCAACCTGACCGTTCAACAAAACTATTTCATTAAACTATAAAGTATGTATATACCTTCTATTTTTAGCGTATTTTGTATTGCATACTTGCAGGCGCCTTGGAAATTTGTACACCAGATAAAATGATTCTTATTTTAACAACTATAGTATTCTGAATATATATATTTTAAGAATTCAGAGATGATTCTATCTGCCTGTTGTGTACATATTCAGTGTGCAAATAGTTATACCCTGAGGTAAGTTGGTATAAGTATATAAGTATTAGTAACCTTAATTCATGAATAACGCGAAAAGAATTTGTTGTGGTATTAACAAAATAAATCAAAGTTGGTCTATAAACTTGTTCTAAGAGGTTTTTTAAAATACTATTTAAATTTGAGAGTCCGATTATTCAATCGTTCAAGTAGCTGGCATAAGAACTGTACACCGAGATTTAGTTTAATTTTCACAAATAGGAATTAGTTCTTTAAAATACCCCAACAGTGAAAAATTAATTATTATGACCTTAATAACTTTTACGAAAATTGTAAATAATATAATATATAAATGGTCAAACAAAATGAACATCAAGCAAAGTTTTAATGCGAACTAGTAACATAAGAATGATTGCATGTGTTGCGCATTCATAAACAACCCTTTTACTTTTGGTCAGGTATCCCTCCAAGTAAAAACCCAAGGAATAATAAACGTAATATTTAATTGCAATAAATATGTATATGAGATTTTCATTTAAAAGTTTTGATATGACGAAATGTATTAATATGAAATATATTAATATATTTTTAGACTATTGGTGTTATTGTTTAAGCAAAATGAAATTGTAAATACCTTGAAGTCGATATATCCATTTTTATCCATATCAAATGTACGGAAAACATGGTCGCAAAACTCTTCCGCATTTCCAGATGGGAAAAACATCTTATACATATCAACGAATTTTGCAGGGGTCAAACGGCCATTAGGACAGTCTTGCTATATAATTTTGATATTCCAAAAGAAATGTAAATACATTGTTAGACTAACATTCATACAATTTACGTTTTAAGCAAAACTCACCTTAAAGCCTTTGTACCATTCTTTAATAGTAGCTTCGTCATATCGGGTATGAGTTTTTAAAAACTCCATATCCTCTTTTGTTAGGCGATCTTTACTACTCAAGCAGCCCATTGAATAGTTTTGATTTTCACTTATAACACTGCTATAAATTTATTTATAATTGAAAGACTTCTGATTTAAATGGTTACCTACTTTAGGAGTTTTCTTTGTTATTTAATTAATTGTGTTTAATCGTCCAAACAACATTTATTATGTTATTAATTTTTCACTATTTTTACGATATGTATGGATTTAATTTAGATTATATACAATTGCAGTTGTTTTCCATTAGTTTAAGGAATTTTTATTAAACTATTACCCAGAAAGCTGTAGCGTTAAGCGAGCCCAGGAAAATGTAAGGGATTAACAAATGCGCATGCGCAAAAATTGTCTGTATACTGACTGATTATTGAGTAACCAATTTTGTCTGTACACCGTAATAAATTCAGATGACTAGTTTGCAGGGTTGTCAACTTAAGATTTCAAAATAATATTTTATAAAATTTTTGATTTTTATTTTGTACTACCCCGTAATATGAATAATAATTAAATCAATTTAATTTGTTATTTCCAATTAAGAGTTATTTGTATCGAAGTCCTATCTATATTTTTGGTATTATAACAATATAAATATACGAATCTATGAATATTGCAAAGATATCGCAAAATTGTTTTACCATTTACCATAGAAAAGAACGTACAAAATTAGGGTTTTTGTACAAAAATCCCTGTATATGTAAATATATATATTTAAATAACATGCAATTCTGTAAAATTGGCATATCAGCGATTGGAAAAGATTTATGCCATAAATAAGGTTATTAAAGCTTCGGCACGTAGAATTCATATTTACTTATCATATTTTAAATATCTGTGGGCTTTAAAAATCACACGTTTTTAAACCCAAATTTAAAATTAATTCTTTAAAATTTCCTCTGGTCAATTTGGAATACCCCTTTACAGAACGAGCAGAAACAATTCCATAAAATTTGAGCTTCACTTTTTAAATTCCACATTCCGTAAACACCTAATTTCTTAATTTCTTTTTTGGTTGGATTGTATTGTATTAAGTATAATTTAAACAAGCGGCAGAATTTAAAATGTTTTTTTCACATTGAAATAGATAGTATAATAAAAAAGCCGTATATATGTATGTACTTACAATATATTTTATTCTCTGATTTGAGATCTGAAATAAAAGAAGACATAATTATTTCATAAAAGTATATTTGTTTGGTCTGAATATAAAATTAAATATTTTCCGATATAAATTAAATATTTATACCACAATGCAATATCATAGATTGAGTTTCAATTTTTTGACTCTAAGGAAAATAACAATAACTTTGGGATGTTTATATAACTTGAAAACATTCTATATATTTTTGCGGAAATTTTTTGAAATTTAGGTACAGTTTTAAAGCTATTTTCGGAAAATTTAGCATTTATGCTTCTTATTACTGCACTCTGCAATTTACTTGGAATAGGCAGAATCGAATGTATATCGAATATCTGCCCAAAACAACTATCGCCGAATTTTATTATTGTTATTTTTCAAGAATCTACATATATTCCCAATGAAATTTTGATATGCCCAGAGAGAATGATTGTATGTGGTATTATAGCAATTTTATTTACGTATTATAAATTTATATTTACTTACAATGTCTTTTTCCTAAGCGATTTTCGACCACTGAAATGAAAAAATAACAAAATAATTATTTTCCACTATCTGAACTCTTTATACTACCTAAATGATATTAAACCAATAACAATTAATCATGAAACTTAATTATTATATTACTTTTCTACTTTAAATATTTCATGACCCATTGAGTTATTTTAATTCATTAATATATGTATGCATATTTTGCTCCATTATATTATATTCACGATTTACTTAAAACTTGCAATTTCGGTATTAAAACTCTAAAATAGCAAAACATTTAGGCTCCTGAAAGGTGCCATCTGCAATGAGAATTTACTGTTAACTTGCATGCAACATTACGCTGTGTTATCTATTAATTTCGGCCCATACAACTTTTTAAGCAATATATCCCTTATATAATAATAATCCTGCATGATCCGATATAAACATCCCACTCTAATATATTATAGGTGATGTGAAAAAATGGCCTATGCTTTTAACGATTGTTCCTATTTTATGGGTTCACGGAAGAGTATGAAAATCGATTTACGTTTTTTGCTGATTAAGTGAACATACATTAATCTATTAATACAATCTCTATTATTCTGTAAAACCTTAATATAATAATGTTTTCTCTTCGATAATAATTTGCGATTTATGTGTGAAAAATTATTTGATTTGCCCTTAACTTAAATCTTATGCCAGTGGGTTTAAGACAGGATATACACTCCTTAAAACAACTAACAAGGCTTTGATGGAAAAGCTTTTTTAATTATTTGGTTCCAAATTAAAGCTTCAAATTAAAATAGACGGTGCACATGTATGTTTTTATTGCACTGACCGTTATTCGTGGCAAGTCCATTTTACATGTGTAAAATTCCCACTCAGTTGAAAGAGGCAATTATTTTAAGCGTTTGTAAAGGTCATTTTTATATTAACGACTTCGGATAAGCGTGCTCTGCAAATTAAGAAAATTAAATAAAATAAAATTATGATTAAATAAGGTTTGAATTATTTATTTTTTTAAATCCAACTAAAACTATGAGTTTCTCAAATACTTGAATACTTGTTTAATATGTACAGAACTACAGCTATAGTAGAGCAATTTATGTATATTCAACTACATATGAACAATACAATACATTTGAAACAAGTAAGGAAAGTTAGACATTCGCGTCTAGTTGGCAATGCTCACTCATTCTTTATAAATAAATCTTTTAAAGGAATAATCGATAGAAAATAAATATTGCACGTCAGTTAAAATTCATATACCTTTCTTAAACGCTTAAAAAAGAGTTTATCATATTTAAGTTCGTTTCTATTGTGGGAATTACTAAAAGCATACACTGGAAGGGTATTAAACTTATACTTTTCAAAGGAACCTTCCGGTTTGATTTTGATTTTCCAAACATCTCGTTAAAATAATCGACTGTCTTGCTAAAGATTGTTATCACCAACCAAAGAAATATGTATCCATTTATATATTACGAAAACAATCCGATGTTCTTTGATAATAAACTTAAGTACATAGTATATACAGTTTTAAAAACAATGAATAAATGTAATGTTAAGGACATGCATACACATCTACTTATATACACTTGCACATACATACATGTACATACACAAATACATACTTAATACCTTCAATTATACTTTGTTTAAATTTTAAGAAAAGTTAGGAAATTAACATTAACATATGTTCGGGAAAATATATATTTGTAGTATGTTTGTTAATGGGCATTGGGTGCATGTGTACAAAAATGCATACTTTGCTATACTTTGCATTTCCAATTAAGGCATAAACAAATGGAGCTATAAGCTGGTATACACATTTAACAAATATTTACAGCTCGAGTTATTCTTAATTTGCCTACCTCTTATCGGTCAACACTGTCTTTAATGTTTATAAGCACTTAAAACGATTTTATAATTCATTTAATAGCAAAATAATGCCTTGAGCTAAACACAATCAATACAATCACACTTGGTTAGTGTTTGGTAATGCCTGGAAAATATCGCGCAATCGATAAATCATTGAATTATCGATATGTTCAAATATTAAATAATTATATTTATTTATTTATTTATATTCAAATATTAAATATAATTATTTATTTATTTTAATTTTATTAAATTATAGAAACTGTTTCTATTACAATAAAGAATACAATAAATATATTTAAAGCGCTTGGTGTATATGTGTATGCATTTGCCATCTTAGATTAGTTCACATAATTTTTGTATGATCCACTACCAAAGACTAAGAAATAAAACAATTTAAATTTTTTCAACTGTGACAAATGGTAATTATTATTAATTATAATTATTATTATTTATTAATTTATTCATTATTTTGTATGTTAAGATTAATGTGCTTTACAAGTTACAAAACTATTTAGCAGTGGTTTATAGATTCTTAAACATTTTGTTGTGCTTACCAAACCAAACAAATATTGTTTTAACTCCAATTCAACCATGAAAACATGAATAAAAAAATTGGATTTGATTTATATAGTCCTAAAATAAGTTATTGCATAAATATTCTGAAACTAAGCCGTGATTGATGTTTATTAAAGTCTATTATTTCCTTACTTAATTACGATATATGTAACATTATAACAGTAAAAGAATAAAATATTATTTTATTACTATATGTGAGTATAATATGTTCATATGTAATTGTCTCCCTAAAGGAATTCATGCACTGGGTCTCATAGAATCGACTATCTTACATGTAAGAATGTACCTGTCGCAGAACCATGATATTTTTTTATGTTAAATTTGACCACAGCAAGGCAATATATAACAACACATATAAATATACATTCATTTGAGTACCTTAGTTTAGCTTTCAGTGTGAAAGTATAATTCGTACATATCGGAATTGGAATTCAAGTGATTTCAATTATCTATTTGCGTTTGAAGCACTTACAAGTAAATTGAAAATCAATTTACAAAATGCGTTTGCTTGGTGTTAAATTGTTGCCAAGCGCTCAAGTATATTTTGGGAAAAAATGCAATATAAGTCGTAAGTGCAGTTACAAAACTTACCAATTTATATAACCATACAGTGCTCAAACTTCACATGATAAAATCCGAAAATTGCATTATGAAGGAAACTGTGTAAAGGCATACTCCACCAGTTTGGAACCTAAGGAACCAGCTGTACATTCCAAAAGTATTCCTGGACCAAAATCTCTTGAACTTAAGGCTCAATTGGGAGCAGTTCAGGTAAAGTAAAATTGAACTTCAAGTAGATTTAATAGTTACATCTGCATTATACATAAGCATAAAAATCAATAGGTGTTTTTATTTTATAAATTTTATGAACTCGTTAGTTACCTTTGTACGCTGTGGGCAAATCAAAATTTTAAAATGTACATACATACCTTATATTGTAGAAAAGAGACTTTGCATAAACTATATGTCCTTACAATAAAGTATTGGTAAACTTAGTTAATGCTTTTCAAACTATTTAGAATTTACTCACCAGTTATTTTTTTTTTACAGAGTACAGGGACTGTGCAATATTTTGCTGATTATGAAAAATCAACTGGAAATTATATTTTTGATGTTGACGGAAACAAATTACTTGATGTTTATACACAAATTTCGTCGGTGCCCTTGGGGTACAATCATCCCAGACTCTTGAATGTATTTAAGGATGATAAAAATATTAAAAGTAAGATTGGTTATTTTATTTTAATTTAATTTTATTTTTTCTTCACCTAGTTCAATTATATAATTCTTTTGATTATTATAATTTTAGCTCTGATTAATAGACCCGCGTTGGGTGTCTTTCCGGGTAAGGAATGGCCAGAGAAACTGCAATCAATATTGTTGAATATTGCTCCAAAGGGATTGAACAGAATTACTACCATGATGTGTGGATCATGTTCGAACGAGAATGCTTTTAAAAGTATTTTTATTTGGTATGTTTTATATATATGCTCCCAAATAGCTAACATAAAAACATAAAACAACTAAAAAACGTAGCAATGCTAACAAAAGAAGCTTTTTCATTGTATTAAATTGTATATTTACCTTTCAGGTATCAAAATAAGCTTCGTGGATCTTCGGCAACGTTTACTGAAGAGGAGATAAACTCATGCATGGTGAATATGCCACCCGGAGCCCCAAAGCTTAGTATACTCTCATTCAATGGAGCATTCCATGGTCGCACCCTTGGCGCATTATCAACAACTCATTCGAAATACATTCATAAAATTGACGTTCCGTCATTCGATTGGCCAATTGCATCATTTCCTCAGTACAAATATCCACTAGAAGATAATGTAGAGGAAAATAGAAAAGAAGATGAGAAGTGCCTTGCTGAAGTACAAGAACTTATCCAGCTTTATAAGACAAAAGCCAACCCAGTTGCAGGTGTAATCGTGGAACCGATTCAAAGTGAAGGTGGTGATAATGAAGCTTCGCCTGAATTCTTTAGATCCCTTCAACGTATTTGCAAAAATAATGGTGTAGCTCTTTTGATTGATGAAGTTCAAACTGGAGGAGGAAGTACTGGAAAATTCTGGTGCCATGAGCACTTCAATCTTGAAAGTCCACCTGATGTCGTTACATTCAGTAAAAAATTACAGCTTGGTGGCTACTTCCACAATGAAGATTTCTTGCCGAAGGAGCCTTACAGAATTTTCAACACTTGGATGGGAGATCCAGGAAAAATAATTCTTCTGGAGGAAATTCTTAAAGTTATCCAAGAAGAACAGCTATTAGCAAATGTTGCTATTGCTGGAAAAGCCCTAAAGGACGGACTATTAAACTTGGAAAAGGAATTCCCCAATTTATTGAATTCCACACGTGGACGTGGTACCTTTTTGGCTGTTAACGCGAGCAATACAAAAGTGAGAGACTCGATTGTTAACTCATTAAAGCAACACGGTATTCAAACAGGTGGTTGCGGGGAAATTTCGATCCGTTTCCGCCCAGCATTGATATTTAAGGAATATCATGCAAACATTGTTTTGGATAGATTTAGAAAGGTTTTGAAATCAATCTAAACTAAAATTTTTGAATGTGCTCTGAACAATAAACAAACTATTCCGTTTAACAACTTGTTTTACTACTTCTTCCTTCACAATTTATGATTTTTACCAATAAAATGGATTCAGGTCGCCAAAACAACAATATAGTTTAATACAACAATTTTAATTTTGAAACTACGGCTGTAGCAAATTACATCGACTTCTTCTTCGTCTAGATGGTTTAAAATAACAAATCAAATCAATCCTAAGGATAGAAATGCTAACAAAATGCAGGGTAATCTGTTTAATTTACACTTTGGTAAGTCTAGGAAAAAGAACTACAGTCAGTACTAACCCACTCCTGAGTAGTCTACCCATGATAATTATCAACGAGGGTATACATTTGTGTTAACTTGGAAAGCCCTACATAGTATATCGACTATTGTTTTAAAAAACTCGAAAAAATTCCGTGCATCAACTACCGAAACAATTAATATACGAGGGTCGTTTGATAAGTCCGTGACTTTTTGAATAAAATATATTTTTTTCGTCAAAGAAGCGTTTTATTTCTCAACATAATCTCCTTTTAGCTCTATACATTTAGTCCAGCGTTTTTCCAATTTTTTTATTCCTTCCAAATAATAGGTTTTCTCAAGGCCCTCAAAATAGTCGTTTGTTTCTGTGATGACCTCTTCATTTGACCCGAATCTCTTACCGCCGAGCCATTTCTTCATGTTTGGAAACAAAAAATAGTCACAGGGGGCTAAATCTGGAGAATATGCTGGATGGGGTAGCAGTTCGTAGCCCAATTTATGAAATTTTGCCATGCTGACTACACACGTGTGCACCCGTGCATTGTCCTGATGGAACAGCACTTTTTTTTCGCCAAATGCGGTCGTTTCTGCTTCAAATCAATATCGAATCTGTCCAAAAGCTCTGAATAATATTCGCCGGTGATCGTTTTACCCTTTTCAAGGTAATCGATGTGAATGATACCTTGTGCATCCCAAAAAACTGTGGCCATGACCTTGTTGGCCGACAGACCCACCTTGGCCTTCTTTGGTGCACGTTCACCCGGAGAAACCCACTGTCTTGATTGTTCTTTGGTCTCTGGTGTGGTGTGGTGGATCCATGTTTCGTCTACGGTAACGAAACGGCGCAAAAATTCGTTTGGATTGCGGTTGAACATCGCCAAACACTCCTTTGAAATGGTCACACGGTTGCGCTTATGGTCGTGTGTGAGCAATCGCGGCACCCATTGCGCGGAAAGCTTTTTCATGTCCAAATATTCATGTAAAATGTGATGTACCCGTTCAGTTGAGATGCCTACAGCCTCAGCTACCTCACGCACTTTCATTCTCCGATCATCCAATATCATTCCATGGATTTTGTCGACGATTTCTGGCATGACGACCTCTTTTGGGCGACCTGAACGTTCGGCATCACTTGTACTGGTACGACCACAACGGAACTCAGTAAACCATTTCTTAACCATTGAAATTGATGGTGCAGAGTCCCCATAATATTTATCAAGTCTTTCCTTGGTTTCGGTGATGGATTTTTTACGCAAAAAATAATGCTTAATTAGCACACGAAATTCACTTTTTTCCATTTTCGTTAAAATTCACGAGATCGTCTGCTTTCAATGCCTATAAAACGCAAACTAAGAAACGCAGCTTTCTCAAAATTTTACAGTCAGCTGTTAATCGATAACTGCTGACAGGAGCAGTGTTGTATTTAGAGCAGGTGCGCGGCAAATACAAAAAGTCACGGACTTATCAAACGACCCTCGTATCATATTTCAGATCAGTTTTCAAATTATATATCATATTTCAGATCAGATTTAAAATTTGTATAACAATGAATTTTAACGGTATTTTAAACATTATATTACTGTCAGTGCGCTCGACTGTAGCTTCTTAATTTGGTTTATTGTATTATTGTTTTTAGACATTTACAATACATAAGTATCGAAATTTATTGAGTTGTATTATAAAGCCCTTAAATACTATTTGTTGCAATATATATGCCAGGCTGTTCGGTTATTTTTCAAATATTATTCTAAATCATCAATGATGGCAGGTCCTGCATTTTCTAAATGAATTGACTGGTTGTCAACTGGGTTTGAACGTGATCCTGGACCGACTATCCCCTCGCCACCCTCTGCACTCCGACTGCCAAATTCTTGCATTTTGATTATTAACATTGCAAAGACTTGAGCCGGTAGGGAGGACTGAAGTACTTGCAGCAGACGTGCGGGTTGTCCACATACAACGATGGCATTAGCTAAATGCTCTACGCCACTTTCGAAGTCACCGCGTGCAATTAATGTCTCGCCCATCTGAATTTCCTGAAGGAAATATCTGGAAGAAATAAACAGTATTGTATTAATATAAAGATAATAAACAAATTGGTTTTAAATGACAACTGCTAATAGTAAACAGCTTGCGGCTTAGCTGTTTTTGCTGGCAGATTTCTAAGTATGTTTATAGTCTGGTCGTATTGCAATTTTATAAATACATATGTTCGTATTATATTCGGTATGTTTATGCCAAAGCACAAAGTGCTTAATTTAATATTTAATTCATAGCAATGATTTGGTATAGAGGAACCTTTATGAAATTTGTTATCTATAGCTTGTATGGCTTGTGAAAACGCACGTATTTTCGCTCGATAGGTCCTATGGCATTAATAGTTGTTGTGTATATATTTTTGATTGCGATAAAAGCTTTTATGGCAGCTATACAATATACCGGTTTGTTCGGATTCCTTCTATAAGAGTGTTAATGGACAACACTGGTGCGGTTCTTTAGTTGACGTTGATTAAGAGAAGGCTTCATTTATACCAAATTTGTTGGCCTGAATTGGGCTGCATATAGTACTGATTGTGCGAGCTGTCATTCTGTCTTCTTCCCATTCCATTCTAACATCATCTGACGATTGATTATTCGTTGGTATAATATTAGCAAATAACAGTATTGTGTTTAAATATTTTGGTAATAAATTAAAACTGCGAACGTAGACATTTTTCTCTAAATTTAGTCGACTCTGTTCTACATAAGCTAATAAAAAAGAATACTTTGTAAACATATTCCGGTAAAAACAAAAACTATGTACACAGCTCACCAATACAATTGTCAATATGATGGACAGGGAAGCGTTTAGATTTGTGCATGTATACATATTAATGTAGATAACTAATTTTATGCTTTAAAGCAACCTATTACACACATTTATGTCTTTTTTTGACAAACATGAAATCTTATGTTTTTCCACTCTACACATGGACGACATGGACGCACGCACGTGCACCTTTCATTATGTAATTCTTAGTATTATAAATAATTACCTTTCAATAGCTTCGTGGTCATTCAAATTGGGCATTCCTTGCTTCGCTGATCCAGTTTTATGGTTACGGCGACGACCTAAAGTAAAACAATTAATTTACGAATATAATATAATTTAATATTCTTACGCTCGCGGACTTTTTTCTTATAATCCGGTTCATTGCGACGCTTTTTGTCGAAATAAATGCAATATCCTATGAATAAGGTTCCAGCCAGTCCAGCGGCTATCCCAATTGCCGTTTTATTTATTTCAATCATTTTATAATTACAACTTACTAATTATAAAACTCACTACACTAACATAGTGATGTAGAAGTAGCGATAACAAATATCGAATTTCACATTAGACCCAGAAATATCGCAAACAGTGATGGAAATAAGAATAAGGCATAGTTACACGTTTATATCAAGCTTATTTTTGAAATGTTTTAATTTAACATATTATGAGTAAAGTAGTGCAGAATTCATACAAATAATTTATTAATTATTATATAATTAAATTATATAATTATAAAACTACGATTGGAGAAATTGTTTGGCAAAATAATAACTATTTAAGGCAATATCTCGAAACTAGCGCGATAACTGACAAAATTTGTAACATTTTATTACTCCTCGTCCTCCATAAAAATTCGCCAGTAAGTTCTATACCACAAAATACTTCTTAGGTATGTTCTGCTTATACATAGGGGCTGCAATCGGATTAAAACTTGACAGATGTGCGTGTTGGGAAATTTAAAAATATTTAGGTCAAAATTAGACGTTTTATGACCTATGACAGCTGCAACAAGATTGGTCGGGCAATCGAGGGCAGGTTAACTGTCGTTCAACAGGTAACTGGAATAGATCATCAGGTAGTTAAGGTTTCTATATAAATGTAGTTACGATACTCATGTCGTTATCAGTAATATTCAAAGCGTAAAAGACACAACATGTCACGTCACCGACAATCGTTTTTTTATTTTCGAATAAGGGGAAATACTCGCACTTTCTGTCATAAGCCGTTATACCAAGAGTCGTCGGAATTGTGCCCGAGCTGCGAAAACCAGGTGGGCGCAGACGAGCCGTTCAGTCATCATTGGTTGACTGCCGACGATGCCCAGCACATCAAGTTGAGCCTGGCCGAGAAGTTGCTGCTGAAGCGCATTGAGCGAGAGCACATTGAAACGTTTATGCTGTGCGACGAGAGCCCAGTGGAACGAACAAGCCAATTCCTGAACGAGGCCGGAATGGAGGCAATACCACAGCTGCTCCGATTCCTCAACTACGAAGCCAGCCGTCTCGAGGTGACCATTGGCTTCTATGTGAACATCCGCCTTCAGCAGCTGGTATATTACGAAATGTGTCCGGTGATAATCAACCATTTCCTGGATATCGAGGAAACGGTGGAATTAATCTTTCAGGTGATGATGGAGCACATTTTGAGTTATATTGAAAGAACGAGCCTTGTTCGCGGGGAAAATACCTGGACCGTGAAGCGCTTGAAGGTGATAGTGAAGCGTTATTGGGAGCCCCAGCTGCAGATGCAGCTGCCAATGCAGTACCGGGTGAAGAACGATAAGCCCAACCCAGCTTGTGCTCGACCGCCAAAAGTGGACCTTGCCCTTCTTACCGAGAGCTTCTTAAATTATCATGGCAAGCGCTTTGCAAAGTTTCCCGCCTCTCTACATGTGAATATATTTTGCCTGCGTGTCTGCGCCAACACCAAGGAGCTTTACACAGTCCCCTATTTGATCAGAAGTCACGAATTATCCAAGATGCCCACTTTTCTCATCCAAACCAATGTGGCTGGAGAATTTCAAGGATTTTATCAGATAAATCATGTGGGACGTTTTTTGAAGGCTGACACTATGGATCACTGCTACATTTGTCCAGATTGCTTTGCACACTTCAGCGAAACCTCGGTTTACAAAATACACAAGCTGATCAACTGTGGACTTAGCACTGTTGTTATGGAAATAGATACTGAGAGGCCAGAGATATATGAAAATTGCGTGCCGCTGCCCAAAGAATTCTTCAAGTTTGCTTGGTATGGCATTGGGCCTACCATGCCTTTCTAAGCAAATATATTGAAAATAATATACTTATTATATGTCTTCAACAATTTTATCCTAATATACATTTATAAATAAATATTATTAATCACTTAAATAGTTGAACTCGATTTTTAAACGGTTTAAGCAATGTGCCTTGCTTATCGATAACCGATACTGTTACGTACAATGTGAATGCTCAGATGCAAGCAACACTGATTGTCAGGCGTTCGTTGTGAATGAACACAACAGATCTAAGCAGAAACCAAGTCAAGTCGAAAAGCCGCCTTAGGAAAGAAATATGAATCCGTTGGATAAAATACACATACTCGATGAAATCGAAAAGGAAATAATACTTTGTATGCAAAGTGCAGGTAAATCTCCATTGCTTAAATACGAATACGTATAAAACTCAATTGTTGTACAGGTCAGGCGCTGCAGGAACTTGGCAAAGAGAAGTCTTCTCAGAAGAGCGCCGAAACTCAATCCCAGCAATTCTTGAAGAGTCTGTCCAGCGTTGAGTCCAAGCTTTCCGAACAAATCAACTACCTCACACAAGTATCCACCGGCCAGCCACACGAAGGTTCCGGCTATGCTTCCGCCAAGGTGCTGCAAATGGCCTGGCATCGCATACAACACGCAAGGTCCCGCGTACGAGAACTGGAGGAGACCAAGGCTAAACATTCCCATGCAGCTAGACAACAACAAAAGCGACAACAGGAACATGCAGCCGCACAGCAGCAGCAACAGCAGGCAGCTGCAGCGGCAGCTCAACAGCAGCAACAACAGGCAACAGGGTCAGGTGTAGGCGGAACTGCAGACGCTAGTGCAACAAGCAGTAGTGGATCCGCCACGGGCGGCGGCAGCAGCGGTGCGGGACCAGATTCAAGTGGAAGTATACCCACAAATTAAAAATAAAAACTAACAATAATATTTGTACTCTTGTTTTAATTAATCTTAAGTTGCTTTATCCGAACTCTGCGTCGAGGGTTCACTGCTACCAATGCCAAAGAAGTTCTGTTCACAAACATATCGCACGCACTGTAATAGCACGTTACGCTCATGCCTAATATCTGGCTCTAGAAGCTTGGAGAGCATCGTGTTTTGTTTGGTCATCTGACGCGCCTGCTTGTAGTTTAGGCCCAGGACCCTTTTCTTGGGTATTGGACGCTTGATAGCTCCTTTTTGGGATTCAGCACTTTGAATTGGCTTATCGGCTGCTTTCGATTTGCCTTCGGTGGTTGATCCAACATGTGCTGGATCTGCAGATGGTTCTGTTTTGCGCTCTATGGGAACTTCTTCAGGTGCTTCATCCGAGGAGGTGGACGCAACTTCAGGCTCAGGCTCTGACACCTCCGTAATATCTGTGGGCTTAGATTCTATTGAAATGGAAACATCTGTCATTAATTGATCCTCCATCGGATTTTCGACTGTAGGTTCAGGCGTTGAATTCTTAATTTTGTCTTCTTCATCATCATTTGTTTGATCCTCATCGGTCTCCTCATCACTTTCTGATCCATACATTCCCAACAAGCTGGACAGAGCATTCGCCTCCGTCTTGACCTTCTGCTTAACATGCTGATAGTTTGCTAGTTTACTTGTGCCGCAAAACTTTCTGGCACTTGCGGGACTCTTGGGCGGTTCTATTGGGGAACTTTCTTTTACCACCGGCGCTGGCTGCGACTGCTGTGTGTCTTTGTTAGTTGTCTGCTTAACATTATTTCGCGGCCTTTTCTTTTGCCTTGGACGATTTTTGGTGTTGTCTTGTTGACGCGTGCGCCGTCGATCCTCAGGCTTGCCAAAACGTGCTTTATTCGCCTCCAGTCGCTCACCCCGCTTTAAACGTTGATCTCTGGCACGTTTAGCTAGCTCGACATTGGCTGCAGTTGGAAATCTATATCGGAAAACAATTATTTATGATGTTTAATAAATTTTGTTCATAAATTTTGATGTATTTACTTCTTCCTTCGCTCGGCTCGCCAAGCGGCAATGTCCTCTGGTGTCCACACTTTCTTTACAGTTTGGTAGAGGCCTGTTACGTGGTTTGCCTCTATGTGTCGCTCCAATATGCCAGTCAAGGCAGTGAAATCACAGTTCTCAGCGGGACATGCTTCATGCTGCTCTAAATGCCGCCGCATATCCTGAGCCGTGGCCAACTCCATGCCACAGTTAGAACAATACTCCGGACGCGGCGGCGAATTGTAAATTGGTGGTTTTTCTGATATGACTTTTCCTGAGTCTTCCTGCTTATATATGTACAAAATTAAAAACACATATGGTTTGATTTTAAATATCTTACCTGCTGCTGCTGATCTTGGTTCAGATACTTGGCCGGCACCGTGCTTCCGCGTGCTCCATACATGGGAGGCGGCTGTTTTGAGCGAGGCAATAGTGTCATGCCGCATGGTGTTAAATAATGCAAATTGCTTTTGCTGGGCTCTTTACTGTTTTTATTAAAATTAGGCGAAGGCAAAAGAAATTTTGGCTCCATTGCGATTCAAACAACGACAACATGTGTCCTAGAGATGGGTAATCGTAATGTTAAGAATATCTGAAACGGTGACTGCGTGTGAAAGTAATCACATTCACGCAAAATGTACGAGTAAATGATGCAAAATAAAATAATGAATCATGAAATGTTTAAAAATGTTAAATTTAATTATATTCTGTTTTTTTTTTTAAATAAGAAATTTAAAAAAAATTTAACTTGTATTGAACCCATAATGTTAATAGTCTAAAATATCTGTCAGTTACAAAAGTAGCAGCACTTGATGTCATCTCTACCACTAAGCATCGAACATATAGAGTACTCAAACAGCGGAATCTACTCATTTGATGCAATGCGGAGACTGGGACCCCTGAACACGAAGTGTTTCACGAGTGAGCGAAAAGCGTACATTTAGTGTTGCCAACTCTGAGCCGATAGTTATAGCTGAGTTGACTCTTGAAAATAGCCAACCTTCACAAAAAATAGCAACAGAAAATAGCCGCAGCAAAATCAGTTGAAAATAACAAGATTTGTTGAAACGAACTGATGAAAACCATATTTTGTTTGTATTTTATATATATTTATTCGACAAATGTCGCCAGAATTTCGTCAACTTCAACTTCTTGCTCGTTGTATGACAAATTGGTGCCAATTAAACGTAAGGAACTTTCGGGCACCTTGTAGTTGTGGCAGCATTTTCCAACTTGCCGCAAGCCGTATCTGTAATAAATATTCATTTTAAATTATCATCATATATTATAGGATTGATCATTCAATACCTTATATTCAAAATGAAATTCAGAGTTTGAATTTCCATTTTATTTCGGATCTTTTTTTTAATAATGTTCACCTGGCTGAACACTCTCTCAACCTCGGCATTGGACCATGGTAACGAAAGTAACATTATCACAAAGGATGCGAGATCATTGATCACGAACTTTTTGTTTAGATTCTTTCGGCATTTTGGCGCGTGCTCGAATTTCAGTTTAACATTCTTTTAACTTCTAACAATGTGAATTGCAAGAGATGGCAGCATGCAAGTACTCGTGTATCAAAAAGTAATCATTTTTTTTGTGAAGAGTTATGGCCATTTTTTGCAAAACTATTTTGCGAAACGTAAAATTTTTGTATTGTGAAATATAGCTAAAAACTAGCTGACCTTTTTCCAGAGCTGGCTAGAAAATAGCTGAGTTGGCAACACTGCAAGCAACGCATACAATGCATGCATGCATATACGCACACATTGAAACGATCGCACAGAGCAAAGAATTGCACCCTTACTCATCGTTCCGCTGTCGTTCTGCGACTGACTTGAAGAGAGCCGATCGCTCACTCGTGAAACACTTCGTGTTCAGGGGTTCTAGTCTCCGCATCGCATCAAATTAGTAGATTAGTCATTCTTAGGTAAGGGCGGCACCACCGGTTAGTCATTAACGAACATTTCTGTAAAGTTCACAATGGCGGAAACAAGTTCTATCCAAACTGCTCTCTCTGATTTGAAAAACTATAAATTTTTAATTTCATTAAATGAAGAAATAAACACTGTGCCTACCGTCGATCTCCAAGATGTTAAACTGCGTAACTTGTCGACATTTGATCCAGAAACACGAACTCTGCAGACACCAAGGGGAATTCCCGTTTTCAGAGAACCAGAACTTTCAGAGTATCCATTAGATGCGAGTAAGGGGCATGAAACTATGATTTTCAGTGACTTAAGTGATACAACTCATTATGAGAAACTGAAGACATGTCACTATATCATGAAGGAGAATCTTAAACCAGATTTTGATTTCTGCACAACTCGTGCAGCTTTACTGCGTATCATGCCTCGCGCTAACGATACTCTAATCGCCATTAAGTTTAAAAATTGTATTTACTTAAAGATCGATAAACACAATAATACTGTGCTAGGCGAACGTAATAGCTATCAATTTAAGCTTCGTCAGTATCTGTTTGTTGGTAAGTACTATGGCAGACTGATTAATTTAACGCAGTGGTGCCCACCCATCAGGTCACAGTTTTAAATTGCGTTTGTGCTGAGCAAGTAGGCACAAAGTCAACTACGTTGCGTTGCACTGAACAAAAAGATGAAGCACAGCTCGAACAGCAATGTCGAACTCACACAAATGTGCTTAAACACGTACGTGTGTCGGCAGAGCTTGGTGAAAGGCTCTTCCTTCTGGGCACCACAGATTTAAAGTCAATATAACTTCCCTCAGATAAGCAACGAGAAAAACCTTCCGATGACGTGCCCGTAGATCAACGTGATCAAATCTATGGCACTTTTAGTGCCACAATGGGCAACTTGAAGTTACTCTATTCAGTGGAAATGCCTGGTGTGGACAATACTGAGGTGTTGGATGATCTGTAAGCAATTAGGAGTACATATTTTTACATACATATATATCACAACAGCCTTCTGCCAAAACAGTGACAATCCCGACGTATTGCAAAAGATCCGTATAAGCTGGGTCAGAGGCTACAAGAGGAGATTCCAAAACGATAATTGGCTTAAGAATTTTAATTCTTCACACTGGTTGGGTCAAGTCCACTTTGCTCGTATTGAGCAGCTCAGATTAGCATTTATGGATGAAAACGGATGTGTTCGACTACCCATAGAAACACACACTACCGCCGAGCTGTATCGGGTGAGTATTTAGATCTCTTGGAGTTCTAATATATGTGTGTAACACCATTTCATTTGTCAGGCTAAAGGAATTGTTTTGATGAATAATATGCAATCGATACACAAATTGCTCACGAAAATTAAGGAACTTGTGACCGATGAGGATAGCCCATACAGTGCCTATGTGTTTCGTATTATTAATGGTGAAGTCTTTTACGACCGCATCGAGGGTGTCAACGAATATAGCTATCTCGATGAGGAGTATATCGATTATATATATAAAGTACACAGTTAAATTCACACTTTGAAAACCAAAGTTAATGTTATTTTAATTCACAACAAACTAACCTTCGAATATCAATAAAAATAACATTTCTCTGATTTATTGGGTCACGCATTTAATAAAAAATTACATGGTTTGTCGGAACGAGGAATGTGTGTAGTAGGCAGAAGGCGGCATCTTCGACCCTATAACTTTTAATATACATATATGTATGTATATTCAAAGTCAGCATCAACAGCCGCGTTGATTGAGCCATGTCTGTTTGTCTGTCTGTATGTAGTATGAGTGCCTTGTGATTCAGAAACTATAAGAGCTTGTCATAAAACGTTGTGACAAAATAAATTTGTTTTCAAGTGTCTCAAAGTTGATTTCAAAATTTTGGGACGCCCCTTTCCGCCTTTGTAAAACCTATTTTAAGACTCTATTATGAACGTTTTGTCATTAAGATCGGAAAGTAAATAACGAAGATGTTAAGTAATGCTCTCAAAATCGATTAGAACATATGTATGTATTTATTTGCAATCACAATGCAATTTAGTAGATTTAATTCCCTAGGTTAAAACGGTTTCTGAAATTAAAATCTGGTTGTTTTTTAACATGCGCTGAATATGTTAGTAAACATATGGATATACTAATTAAAAAATACCTCTGTTGATTGGTTTATAAAAATAAGAAAGAAATTTGCTTTGGTCTCTTGGCTCTCGACGCCGAAACAGAAAATTGACTTCAGGCTGCCAGCGCGCTGGCCGAAGCATTTGCCTGTTGCCAAACTTCACAAGCAACGCATACATTCATATGCAAGCTTGTGCATACATAGCACACATACATTAAAACGATGGCTAGCGCAAAGAAATATGCCCACTCTGGATTGCTCACCAAAGAGAGCCGATCGCTCACACGTGAAACACTTCGGGCCCGGGGGTCATAATCAACCGAAGACCACTGGGCAACTACTTTTCGCTGTTTGAGTACTCTATATGTTCGATGCTTAGTGGTGTCTCTACCCAATAACTATCGATAGGCGATGCAACTCGGACACTTTCCAACACAGGGAACAGCTGTTCATGCCTGGATTGCAGTGCTGAAAATCGTCTACGAATATAAAACCAAAAGAAAGTGGCAAGTGTGCAATTGAATAGAAAGTGGCATAAAAACAACGCATTTGCGTTTTAGCGTAGCATTAGAACACAGCAAATACTCAACTCGGCATAAACAATGCAAAGCGTACTAAATACGGTTAAAGGCACAGCACTGAATGTGGCCGAATACTTGACGCCAGTGCTAAAGGCAAGTACACACTTCTAGTGGATGTGGGGATGAGATGTAGATTGGAGATGAGCAACTGCGTGAATCACTGTGACTGGACCTGCGAACAAGAGCAAGCCATTGTTATCAGTTAATATAATCTTTATGTGCATTTATATATTATTGTAAAAATGTACATAAATGAACTGCATAATATACGCATGCATATATTTAAAGCAAAAGAATTGCTTATTACGCGTTTGTTTTCCAGTGCAGTGATTCGTGACTCGTGATTTGTGAGTTGTCAACAAAACTTTCTCATCTCTGTCGGGGCGGGGACGGCGTCCAACTGGCGAGACTAGAGCAATTATCGCATGTGTACACACAAAAACTCATATGCATAACTAATTTTATTATTTCGCTTTATTTTAGGAGTCGAAATTTCGCGAAACAGGCGTATTGACGCCCGAGGAATTCGTAGCAGCTGGCGATCACCTAGTTCATCATTGCCCCACATGGCAGTGGGCGGCAGGGGACGAGAGCAAAACAAAGCCGTACTTGCCAAAGGGTAATTAACTAACTGTAATTGAAATAGGCGTAACACTGAAGCTAATTAAATTACAGATAAGCAATTCCTGATAACGCGAAATGTGCCATGCTATCGACGCTGCAAGCAAATGGAGTATGTGGGCGAGGAGACTCTGGTGGAAGAGGAATCCGGTGACGGTGGTTGGGTGGAGACACATCAATTAAACGATGACGGCACCACCCAACTCGATGACAAAATATGCGAACTGACGCTAGATGAGAGCAAGGTTTGATTGCCTCCGCTTATTATTGCGCGCTTCAGTTATTTACTTAATTGATTTTCTTTTCAGGATGAAATGCATACGCCGGACAGCGACAAATCTTCGCCAGGCGTAGCTGCTAATCAGCAGTTAGAGGATGAAGACGAGGACGACGATGAGGCCATTGACATGGATGCATTTGAGGAGAGCGGCATGCTGGAACTTGTCGATCCTGCTGTTGCGACCACAACGCGCAAGCTTAACAATGATGCGCAGCTGACAAGCGAAGGAGCTGCATCTGCAGCTGCTGCCGGCGAGGCAGCTGCAGCTGGCGGCGGCGACTCTGTATTGCATACACGCACCTACGATCTACACATCACATATGATAAATACTATCAAACACCTCGACTCTGGGTCGTTGGCTACGATGAGCAGCGCAAACCTCTTACAGTGGAGCAAATGTACGAGGATGTCTCACAGGATCATGCCAAAAAGACTGTTACCATGGAATCACATCCACATATGCCGGGCCCCAACATGGCCTCAGTGCATCCGTGTCGCCATGCTGATATTATGAAGAAGATCATCCAGACGGTCGAGGAGGGGGGCGGCCAGTTGGGCGTGCATTTATATTTGATTATATTCCTCAAGTTTGTGCAGACCGTTATACCCACAATTGAATATGATTTTACGCAGAACTTTAACATGTCCTAAGCGGCGACGAGGCCAGACTAACTCACCCACACACTCTCTGCAATATGAAAACATTAATTATGCGCTAATTATATTAATAATACTGGAGTAGTAGACTCTCTCTCAATAAAGGCAAAAGGCTTGCGGCACAGCACAAAAACAAGGGACTCGTTTTATAATTACTTTTTATTACATTTTTGTTGTTGTTTGTTGGTTGGTTGGTTTGCTTGGTTTGAAACATCTCTGAGATGACATTTATATGTTAACGTAATTATAATAAACAATATAATTATGCATGTAGTTTTTAGGTAGTTTTGTTTTCATTTCTCTTTTTTGTTTTTGCTTCTAATTAAATGATTTTCCTTACGCTGTTTGCTCTTGCTTCAACAATTTTCAGAACTTAAAACAGGTGTATGTGTGTGTGTGTGTTGCATTATACTTAGTAAACTTTAATGTATATATAACTTGGATTTACTTGTTATACTTCTTGTTTTGTTAATTGTTTGCATTTCGTTTTATTAATTGTATATTTATATATAGTATATATAGATTTTCTTAATAATTAAAATCACTTTTCATTTGCAATAACAGGTTCACATCGTAATCAATTTTACAATAAACATACCTAACGCCTTTCGCCTATATAATAAGACCCATTACAAGATTTTAACTCTGTACTTCCTGCAGAACCACCGCACAATATGCTCTCGCTTTCTCATTCAAGATATAGATACAGACATACATATATGGTATATATATTTATATATATATATAAATTTCTTTAACTTGTTTTCAACAACACATGCCGCCACTTACGTTAGACGTCACAGCATATACATGTACATATACATATGTATATAGATCTATATATCCATTCAACTGTATCTTTAATGCTGCTTAAACCTTGGCCTATCCTAACTTCTCTTCCTCTTCCTCCTCCTCCGATCTCTTATAACCCATTTTTAATGATTTTCCTTTTAGTTAATTTTACTTTTATATATTTTACAATACATACAGAAGTTAGACATACCATCTAGAGCTCTAAATACATATACATACATATATCTATATATATAGGTATATATACCTAGCTGACCTACAAGTATGTTTCCTATCCCGATCTGGATTTTCTCTGCTCATGCCCACAAATTTCTTGCGTCTAACAATAACTTTCATAACATGCTGAAATTTAGCTTGATTTTGTTTTTTACATTTATAACAATTTGTTTTTCATATTGTAATTTAATTTTTACATGCTGCCATTGAATTTGCAATTTTATTGTGTGTGTGTGAGTGTGTATGTGTAAGTGTGTGTGTGTAATTAATTGTTTAATTGTATAAGGTACATTTTGTTTAAGCGCAATGCAAAGCCAAAAATCGCAGGGCTTCGTTGAGGAAAATATATATACCATACATACATTAGTATATAGTTTTATATTTAAATAGGCAGCAAAATTTGTTTAAACTAATTATTTTATAGTACAAAAATATTCGAACCAAAAACCAACAAAGCAATTTCAATTAAAAATAAACTTAAAATTTGCCAAATTTATTTTATTTTGTACAATTTTGTTTTGAAACATTTTTCCCATGCCCCTAAAATTTTTGGCTGTGCATTTTTAGTTAATAATTATTTCGATTTCAATTAACAATTAAACGTGTTGTATAAGCCCATTCTCAAACCGACAAAAAACACGCCTGCAGTAGCCGAGAGAATAGAGAACTTGATCGAACAGATCGAGAAGAATATAGAAATACATTATATATATATAGAGCACTGCAAGTGTGTTTAATCTTCGACTGAGGCCGAAGAATAGCTTCCAATTTAAATGTTCACATTCTGTTGCACAAAAATAAAATATATATATATTATGTTTATGAATGTTTTCTTTTTCTTTTTACACATTTAACATTTAAACAATAAAATTACAAACATCTCAAACTTTGCAGCTAGATTTAATTATACAATTTACGTGTACGTGGCTGTGTGTGTATATGTGTGTGTGTGTGTACGTATTTCTATGCTACAATTATAATTACATAATATTTAAACATTGTTTTTTAAGAGAATTTCTTTACGATTTTGTTGTTGTTGTTGTTGTTGTAGGTAGTTGTTTGCATTGTTTTTTAAACTTTAGACTTAAACAGAAGATTAAAAATAATTCATTTACATACAGATTAATTAGTATTTAGATTTAGATTTAGATTTTGTTTATTCTCTCCCCTCGTATCGTTATCGTTATCGTATAATGAACACCTAAAATTTGCTTTGTTTTGTTTAGTTATTTCCTTTTAGAGTAGACGCAAATACTATGCAAGACACTTGGCGCGATTAAAGACAGGAAAAAGAGGAAATCAAAGTTTTCTCATTCTTAAAACTGTCTGGGGGGGACGCTTAAAAAACGCCAATTTCTTCACGTAAAAATAGATATACATATATACCGTTCGTGTGTATATATATATATATATATATACAGTGTGTATATAGATTTATATAAAAATAAAATTTGTTATGCTCTTTGTTTTTATGTTCTAAAGAAAGTTTCCTTGTTCTTCTCATTTTGCACTTTCCACAATTTTGTTGGGTAGATTTTAGTTTTAGTTTTCTTCTTGTTTCTTTTTCACTTTTTTTTTAGTTTTTTTACATTTTTTTTTCATTTTGTTGAATTGCTTTTTATCAGAGGACAAGACTAAACATTAACACGAATTAATTTAAAGACGAAATTAATTAATTAGTTAAACATAGGCTAAAGCTAGATCGATAAACGAAGTAATAATTAATTAACATTGAATCAACAAATGTGTGTGTGTGTGTGTGTAGTTGTTGTTGTTGTTGGTGGTTGTGGTGGTGGTAGTGATGATCTTTTTGTCTTATACATAAACAAATACATATATATAGTATATATATATATATATATATATCTTTATATATGTATATTCTCTCGATTTCTCGCATAGCAAACTAAAAGTTTTTCCCGTTCCTTATTTATGTTTCTCGTTATTTACATATTTTGCATAGAATTCTTTAAGTATATCCCACTGTGCTGCTGCTCTATTACACCTTCCGCTTGGCATGCAGCATCTCCATCAGCAGCGTCTGCGTCGGCGCTCCACCATCGCAGTGCATCGAGTACAGATGCGCCTCGCCGCGCGCGGCCATGGCGTGAATTCCCGGTAAAATGTCCAATAGCCTCTTGAATTTATCCTGCACAAGTAACATTATAGTTATATATATATATATATATATATATCTGGTATATATTCTGATGTTGCTTACATTTACTGAGGGATAGCAGGTGAGCGTGTAGTCGAGTAGCGCTGCCTGCACACTCTCGTGTCCTTCCTGCACGGTCTTCTTGTTCACAATGCCTCGCACATCTGCAAAAAGCGAGGCTTAAGTCCATCTTCAACAACTTTTCCCGCTTTAATTGAGGTTCGCTGATACTCACCTGGATTTAACAGTATTAGGAATTTCATGCACACATAGTCGCCCATGTCGAATTTCAGATCCTGCAGCTTATTCTGCAGCTCATTGAAATAGTCTCCCAGTTGCGGCACCCCCAACAGGCCCAGGCTCATCAGGTTGAACACTTGCCCATTGTTCAGCTGCGTCTCATCGGGCAGCCCATTGTGTATGCGATGGTGCAGATGATCCAAGACAAGCATATCGGACCACGAGTGCTGTAGCAGCTTCATTTGGTCATCCACCTGCAATGCAAAATGGGGGAAAAGGGCAGCGTGATTAGTTGTTGTTGTTCACGCCTCTTTCGACTCTGTGGGGTGGGGTGTTTTGCCATTTCGAGTGATAATTGCATGTGCAGTTTGACTACACCGAGAAATACATTTGAGACGATTTCAAAACGACAGACATTTAACATATTTTTGATAGTGGCATGTATATAAGTACGTTTATATCATTTAATATTTAAATATATATAATTAAATACTAAAATACATATCATTTAATATTTAAATATATATGTATTATTTGATATTTTAAAATATATCATTTGATATTTAAATATGTATATATCATTTGATATTTGAATATATATCATTTGATATTTAAATATATATCATTTGATATTTGAATATATATCATTTGATATTTAAATACATGTATACCATTTAATATTTAAATATATATCATTTGATATTTAAATATATATCATTTGATATTTAAATATATGTATATCATTTAATATTTAAATATATATCATTTGATATTTAAATATATATCATTTGATATTAAAATATACATCATTTGTAATTTAAATATATATCATTCGATATTTAATTATATGTCATTCGATATTTAATTATATGTCATTTTATATTTAAATATATATTATTTAATATTTAAATATTTATAATTGCATTTTTAATTTGATATTGAAATGTATTCAATGTTAATAACAGCTATTTAATTTGTATCAATGTTATATTCAATTTAATTGAATAATTATATGAAATATTTATATTTCATTTAATAATTATATCAATTATTTATATTGCATTTAATTAAATAATATTATTAATAATATTAAATATTTCTGTTTTTCATGTAATTTAATAATTATATAAAATATTTATATTTCATTTAATAATTATATTAGCTATTCATATTTAATTTAATTGCATAATTATATTAAATATTATTTATGTTTCAGATTTGAATCTGTCATTTTAATAACGTCTTTTTCTCATTGCTATTTTTAGCTTACAAATATCAAATCGATGTATGATGAACTCTGATTTCTGACTTCCTTTTCTCTGAGTGTAACAAGTGTGGTGGGGTAAAGCCTAGCTCGATTACAACACGCGCTCAAAGCTCTCTCTATCGCTCGTTCTGCGCTCTTGCTGTCGTTCAGTCTGCGAGGCATGTTCTCTCTCTCTTGCCTGCCTGGGCTGGCTTGGCGTCGGCTTCAGCGTATGCATGCATGCCTGTGTGTTGAGAGCGCACAAGAGAGCGCCGCATACAATATTATCGCTCAGTTGCGTCACTGACGAACAAACGTCGATGTCGATGTCGACGTCGCAGTTGCCGTCACGTCGCGTCGCTGCTTGGGCTGACTGGTTCAGCTTTGCTTGCTAAGTAGGTCAGACGCCAAATGAAATCGAAATTCAATGCAGATTTAAGTAGCCGTCATCGCAGTCGCAGTCGCCGTCGCTGTCGTAGTCACTGCCTCTGCTAGCTGCGTTGCGTTTGTTTGTTGTTGTTTTGGGTTTTTTTGTTGGTTGGTTGGTTTTACATAACACGTCGCAGACTTGGCCCCTAGCTTGAAAACTGGTTGTGGTTTGTGGCGAATACTGTGGTGATGATATAGGGACGGTGGAGGGGGTATGAGGGAGGGAGAACATACCTTTAAATCCTTAAAGAAGACGGTGTTTCTTGCCCAATCGACCTGCGAGAACAGATTCTGATCGAGCACTTTGCACATTAACTCAAAGAGATCCACTTCGACCTGGTTGTACGTCTGCTTCTGCAGCAGAGCGAACAGCTGCGTCTGCCATTCCCGATCGTCGATCGATTGCACAAATTCGCGTATCATTGGCGAGACCCTGTACAAAGAGAGAGAGAGACAGAAATGGGAGTAGAAGGAGTAAAAGAAGAAGAAGAACAAAAGGAATTAGTATCAATATGTCAAGTACAGTGCGCGCCCCACACTCCTCTTCTCCTGCGCCTCACACACTCTCTCAATCTCACAGTCTTTCTCTCTCGCTCCCTCTCTCAGTCGCAACTCACCTCAGTGGCTCGATGAGCGCATCGGCTGTGCTCGATGGATGTGTGCCAGAATCGAAGCTTTAATTGTGAGAATAAAAGAGAAAGAGAATAGTAAAAAGTTGCATTGCCTTCGGTTGTGGGTGGTTGGGGGTGGGGTAAGAAGCAAAGTTCGATTGTGTGTTGGAAATTTCGATAGATAAACAGACTAAATTACGATAACACTCGACTTGAAACTGGTATATACTGCAACATAGCTATCGATAACAACTAATAGTCGAATGTTCAAAGCACAGACATTTTAATTTGGGTTTATCAATAACGGACGGTACAAAATAGTATTTAATACTTAGTATTGATCGATTGTAAACGCACTATAATGATAAAAAATACTTGAAACTTAGTAAAGCACTTTCGATATGGTATAAACTGAAGCATTTCTATGGCAATTGGCATTTGATTTATATATATCGTTATCGAACGGTAAAGAAAGTAATTAATAATTATTCCGTTTCAGTTTTTTATCGCATTGAGATTTTAAGAAGCTTCTCCTTGGCCATATCTATCGAGTTTTGCAGCCATTTCTACACATACATAAATCACAATATTAAACTGCAAACTTTAGAAGACTATTCTGTCTTATACAGTCAGTCTTATACAAACTGAGAATATTCTCTTATATCTTTATGCACTTTCAAGTATTTATAGAGTATTTATACTGATTGGACTACATATTGTCGATAGTTCTGTCCATTTACTACACTTAAACGATGACTATCGTCTGCTTCGTTCTTTTGCCGATTAAATGAGAAATTTTGCTGCACTTAAAAGACACTTTAGTAAGGACTCTTCCTCTTCCCGTTCATAACATAATTCTGTTCTTTTTGGTGTGGTATTTTTTTGGTATTTTTGTTGGGTTGTACTAGGTAAATACCACAATTTCGATTCGGCTGTGTTCTGCAGAGATCCCGTGCCGGTTTCATGGCAGCTGCTGTTACTGTTGCCATTGCCACCATTTCCATTGCGTTGCAGACCATCGCCGCTGTTGTTGCCGCTGCCACCGCCGCCAGCGTTATTACCGCCGCCGCCGCCACCTCCTCCTCCTCCACCGCCGCCGCCTGTACCGCTGTTGCTGCCTGTGCTGCTGCTGCTACTGCCGCTGTTGTTGTTGGAGTTGTTGATGCCCAGCGAGGAGTTGTTGCCATTGCCGCCGCCACTGATGCTGCCGGCATTCATGGGCGTGCCTATCACACCGCCCCCGCTCGCATTCACCTGACCCAGCGCAATGGCAATGGGGCTGGGCGACGAGTCTGGTGACTGTGTGAGTGAGGATACCTAAGGGAAAGAGAAAGCAATTAGCATAAGGTTCTCTTCATCTCCCTCTCTCTTACTCACCTGAGGTATTTGAATTTCTTGCTTAATGTTCATATTTGGATATGCTTGCTGATAGCCCGGCGACAGAGGCGTCGGCTTAATGTCCGTCCCCATCGAGGTGCGCAGCGCCTGAAGCGCCAATTGCCGCTGTCGCATCACCTGCAACTTTCGCGCCCGATCCCGTTTGTACATGGGCCCAAACTTATTGCGACCGCCTCGCATGCGATCCGCTCGTACAGCTGCAAGAGAAGAAGAGAGAGAGAGAGGAGCGATAAGTTATCGATTAATCACAACATTTTTAATAATTTATCATACATATGTATGTGCTATAAATAACTAAAGTAATAGAAGAGTTTTTAGTAGAGTTAAGTTGACTGCTACTGCAATATCTGTATATATTTATTCCTACATCTCTTTTCTTTAAGCAAGTGATTAATAAATCAGTTAATTAATATGAATCTATATACATATCTATATCTATACTATACTATTGATACAGCAATCAGAATATATTTATATAAATATATTTAACTTCTTAATGTGATCGATAAATCACTGAATTAATATGAATTAAGTCATAATCTATATATTTTATAAGAGTTAATATTATTGTTATGAGAGTTGAGGTTTCTGTTACGACCATAATAATTTTGAATATGAATATATAGAGACTATCTACACTATTTATACTGCATCTACTGCATTTTAGGCAAGTTTTTAGAAAAGTTAAAGTTACTGTTAGTGCAGAATAATATCATTTATCAGAATAATATCAGAATATGTTTATATTTATTTCTCTTTTGCGATCGATTAATTATTGAATTAATATGAAATTAGTAATAGAACTACATATATATCTTCTATAATAGCTTATATATTTAATAATTATTATTAAGAAAGGTAAGTTTATTCTTACAACTATATTCGTATATATTTGTATCTCTATATATCCTTTTGATATGAATAAAGTGATATTTTATACTAATTATACTGAATCTACCGCATTTAATGCAAGTTCTTAGGAAAGTTGTAGTAGAATACATTTATCTTTATATCTTCTTCCTCTTTCCTTTTACACAATGTATGATAACAGTGCATACACATAGAAGAAGAAGGTTATCGATACATTTTAGAAGAGTATAAGCATCTTAGCAGAGTTTTTAGTAGTGTTGAGTTGCAGTATTAGGTAATCGATACATTTTATAAGAACAAAGAAAAAGTGTTTAGAAGAGTTGAAGTGGAATTTAAAAGTAAGACAACTTTTACTTCTTTATATCACAGTTAAAGCGCGTTCTTATTGTAAATGATTATTTATCGATCTTTTCATTTCGTTTGTCTTGATTCTTATTTCATATTCTTACTCATATTATATTGAAATATCAACAAAAGTACTGGCAAATACTTGAATTTTAAAATATTGCAAAAAGTAGAAGGAATATTGGAAGTTTATTCATAATGGAAAAAAAGAACTGAAAGAGAAGACACAAATAATGATGACAGGAGGGGGAGGAGGTGCATCACTCCTATTTTAATATGAACAGAATTGATCTTCTATTTCTTTTCTCTTTTTTTCACATTTTGCAAATAGTTTTATATCTATATTCTATTATTTTTTATCTTTCGTGTATGTTGATCAATTAGAAACTTATTCACTAAAGACCATATAAATATATTATAATAGGAATATATCAAGGTTTCATTCTTCTCTGCAAATTAGAAATCCCGTCAATTTAAAAAGACTTTTGCAAGTTGCGCCATAAAACAATTTGCAATCCCCAGCATAAGGCAACATCCTTACCCCCTCCCACCACTAGCATAAATCAGACGATACTATCCTTCCTTTTAGCAATACCAGCTAACCACGCCCACACACCCACCATCAACTACAACGCAGCATGAAAACAAAACACTGAAAACTGCAGAAAATACTAACGAAAAATTGTTACACACAGACAGACACACTGAAGTGTAGCTATCTCTATCACTCCCTCTCTCCCTGTGTGTGTGTGTGTGTGTGTGTGGTAAACTATCACAAACTGAAACGCAATAAAAATGCGATTCTTATGTCGCAGACAACGCAGTGAGAAGGAGGCAGAGCAGTGCGGGTGCTGTTCTGAGTAAAAGCAAAAGCGCGCCACGCACACACACACGGATACAGAGACAACGAGAGACCGACACAAATACAAAGACACCGGCCTCAACTGCGCCGCATGATGCAGCGACAGCGCAGTCAACGCGTAGTTCATTAGAAGACGCAATAGAAGTGCATAGAAAACGCACAGAAAATACAAAAACAACTCACCGGCAGGTGGCGCTGTTGTTGACACACAGCCACACAACAACAACAAATATGCATTTGTAATGCAGCGCAGCAGCAAACACGAAAAATTGCAGTCGTTTTTTGTTTCACTCGAAACGAAACGAAACAAGTAACTGTAATTTAGGTCAAGCGTATTGTTTACAAATAATCAACGCGTGTGTGTGTATGTGTGTCTAAGCATGTAAATACACACACACAGACACATATTACATACAAATGCGAATGTGCTTGACAAATTGACGCTGGCGTCGCTGCCAACGTCACATGGCCAAACCAAACGCACTCAACGAGAGAGCGCGTGAGGGAGAGAGAGTGAGAGAGAGCGAACTAAAGAGAGCGCCAAGCAAATATGGCGCTGCTTGGCATGGCAACTCGAAAAGCTTTCCTATTACGACATTTCTCACTCGTTCGCCGCCGCACGCTCTGCCAACTCTTTTAGACACGCACACAGCAACGACGACAGCGACAGCGACAGAGCTCTGCCGCCGTTGTCGTCGCCGCATTAGACAACTTTGTTGAGTGGAGTAGGTCAAGGACAGTTTGTGAAAACTGGGACAACATGCGCGTTGTTGTTGCTGCCGCTGTTTGATTGAAACTCTCTCACACTCTCACTCTCCCTCTCTATCTCTCTCTGTTGATGTAATAGAAAAACTCTCACTCTCACTCACACTCACTGTCGCTCTCTTCTTGTGTTTGTTTGGCTTTGGCTTATTGTGTTGTGGCGGTTTTCCGGCCAAGCAAATTTATGTTAAGCGGGATTTCTAATGTGCATGTGCACGTGTGTGTGTGTGTGTGGGCAAGGTGTACCTATTATTTTTATAATATTTATAGGCACATTTTATTAGGGGGCATAAATTATTGGGCTGGACCAGCAGCGCTTAAAAGGTAAGAGAGACTGAAATTGATTTAACATTTTGCTTTTCTTTCTTTTCTTTTTTTTTAACTTTGCATTTGCATTTAGTGGTTTTTTTTGTTTCGATTGCTTTATATAATTTCCCTGTTTTATTTACACTTTCGTTTTTAGATTTTAAACAAATTTTAAACATATTTTTCACTTGTAAAACGATTTTTCTCTGTTTCCCTGAGACCGCAAAGCAAATCAATAAATGACTTTGTATCAGTTGTTGTTGCTCTTTTTCTTTTGTATTGCGTGTGTGTGTGGGCGTTGCTGTCCACCCACTGTTATTGTTTTTAAGCCGCGGCTCAAAGGAACACACACAACTAAATTTAGGTCAATGGTGCGTATGAGTAATTTTTATATATTTTTATATTTTCCCATTTCGTTGCTCGTTTTTTTCCAGCTAATTAAAAAAGCCTCGATTCGTGAGTGGGCAACCATTATGATCAAGGGAAAGGGAAAGGGAAAGGGCATTAGATTGATGTAATGCCAAATTGATTGTAGGCTGAAGTGGGCGTGGATTGTAAAGGGAATGGGAAATTGGAAAGAGGCGAATCAAATCGAAATGAAAAGGAATGGGTAATTGTCATGTGAAAAATGTGGAAAGACAAGGAAAAATGCTTGAGAAAATCAATTGAAATCTTCTTCTTCGTATTTTAGATATTCTACGTGTGTACATTGCGTATACGCCATGTGGCCTAGTTTCAAGAAAAAAGGTTCTATAAATGCAGCGAAGTTCATTACAAGTTGGAAACTCAAAGTTGTAAAGGATTTGTTAAAATAAATATTTAATTAAATTAAATCATTCGCAAATTGAATGAAAACTAAATTTATTTTATTTATTTATTTTTTTATACGTATTCATTAGTAAAAAAGTGAATAAAAACATTATACTGAAAGCTAAAAGTTTGCAGAAAGTATTTCGTTCGCATTTACTCAAAAATAAAGTAATATCACAATGAATATAATAAAATTAAATAAAATAAATAAGATAAAAAAGTAAATACAGAGAATAATATGAATAAAAATAAAATAAAAAATAAAAATAGTATAAATAAACTAAATTAAACAAGTGCGATAAAAATAAATAATATAAAGAAAATAATTATAATAAATAAGATAAAGTAAATAAAGAAAATATAAATAAAATGAATAAAAAATAAAATAAATAAAGTAAATACAACAAAATAGATAAAAAATAAATAATATAAATAAAACAATTGTAATAAATTACTTTAATAAAATAAATGAATGAAAAAAAAAACAATAAAAATAGAGTAAATAATATATATATAAAGGAAATAAGTTTAGTAAGATTAATAAATAAAATAAAAAAACAAATCAAATAAATAATATAAATACAACAGTTATAATAAATAAGATAAATAAATGAAATAGAATAAATATTAAAAAAATAAATAAATAAATAAAAAATAAATAAATAAAATAAAAGAAATATAACATATATTTACTTAAGTAAATGCAATAAAATAAATAAACAAATATAAATAAATGCTTTTTACATATTTTCAATATTTCTTCATAATTCAATAATATAAACAATCATTATATAACACTTTATTAAATATATAAATTAATTTTTTTTATATTATTTATTTGTTCATACCACCCTAACTCTACAAATCAAATCAAATTCAAGTTTATCTTCCTTTATTTTTTTCCAAGGCAACATGTTTACAGGGTATCGATTAGTCGTATACTGCCAACAATGCCATTGCATCGCATCGTCTAGTGCTCTGACTCATTTCTCCCTTTGCACACACAAACACACAGACACAAACATGCATGGGGGACTAGTACAAGGCGCATTTCAACACACACGCGTCAACTCACCTTACCTGCCCCCCTCTCCCTATTTCCTATACCCTTCCACTCTTCTCACTGAGCCGCGTCTCATTTGCAACAAGCTTAACGTAATTTGAACATTTTGTTCAATTCTCAATTGTTCCACGTTGCACATTTGTTGTTGTTATTATTGTTGTTGTTTTTGTTGTTGTGAATTGTGTGAAGCACGTAATCCAAATCTCGCAGAGGGAGACAGAGCGAGACAGATGGACAGACAGTAATACAAATGGCAACAACAACAACTACGGCAACACATGCTGTGACTCATTCGCATTCGATTTCAGCAACAACAACAACTAAAGGCAGCAGCTGATTTCCAAAGCTGAAGCTGCCAAAAGGCAAAGCAGCAAGCGCAATAAGCCAAAACCAAAGACCAAAACCAAAGTTAAAGTCAAACAGCACCTAAAATGAAAAAAAAGAAAAACAACAACAACAACAAATGTGCCGCAATTATAAAAACGTTGCGCTTGGCAGAGAGCGCTGCTGCTGCCGCTGCTGACGAAAGCGTCAAGAGATTACGACAGAGTTGACAGAGCAACAGCAGCAGCAGCAGAGCGTCGGCAGAGGCTGAGGCAGCGCAGCGGAAGGACGGAACGAGCGACAACGCAAACGTTCGAAATAATTCAACGAGTATTAAAAATAAAAGCAAGCAAAGGCAACAACAACAACAACGACAGCGACAAGGCGCTCTCTACATGTTGCATTGATTACACACACACTCACACACACAAACACGTTTTATATTTATATATCACGTGCACGCACACAACGATGCCATAGGAATCTAGGTCATGAGCGCAAGAGATGGCACGACGGGCCAAGTGCGCCAAGGCGGAAATGAGATGGCAATACGCGCCGACTAACTACATGTGCACGTTACAAATAAACACACCGTCTGTGCATGTGTGTGTCTGTCTGTGTGTGTTTGAGTTGAGAGAGCCAGTGCGCGCCTGACTCTCTGACTGTGTTTGCTTTGGAGCGCGTCATGCGTCGCAGCGCAGTCAGCGGCAAACGACGACGCAGCCAAAGGCAGAGAACGGAGGCAGAGGCAAAGGCAAAGGCAATGCGGCTAAGCCAACAAATCAAAGACAAAAACAATTTTTTTGACTGGCAAGTGGGTGCGCCTGGGGAGGGAGTGAGGGGGAGTGAGGTCCAAGGCGGCAGTGGGGGTGGAGGCCTGTGTCAAGCTGTGAAAATGAGAACTGCCTTTGCCTCATGTGGTGCAAATGTGCGGAAGCAGAACAACAACAACAACAACAAAGACAACAATAACAAATCAACATTTGCATTTGAAATTGATTTTGGCAAAGTTCGAGAATTAACGTTTATGACATTTGAATATACTAAAAAAACAGTATTAAATTCAAATCCTAAAAATACCAATTTAGTAAAATATTTTAAATACCAAATATGACAATTCTATGGAGTAAAATATAACATAAAAAAAATAAAAATATATATAATATAAAAAATGTACAATATAAAATAAATAAAAATATATGACATAAAAAAATATTATATAAAATAATAAAAAAAATATACTATAAATAAAAAAATTTTGTTTGAAAAGGAAAAGTTGTAGATAATTAAAAACTATTTATGTATTAAAATTATAAGAATAAATAAAGAAAAATTAATTTACATACTAAAATATAATAATAAAGAAATGTTAATATAAGGAACAAAAAAAATAAAAATAAATAAAGTATTGATAAATGTATATATAAAATGGCAATAAAATAAATAAATAAAATGTAGACATAAAAATATATAAGATTTAAAAAAATGCATAAATAAAATAAAATAGAAATATAAAATAAATAAAATTAAATATATAATAAAAAAATATAAATATAAAATAAAATACTTATAACACAAATAGGTCAAATAGGTCGTTCAGTCATTTACATGATAAAAATAAAAGTTAAAATAAATTGTAAAAAACTTAATTGAATCTCTGCAACGAATTAATAAACCTGTTAATCAAATAAATCCCACACAACACCAAAAAACAAAGGAAACATACATGGTAACCTATTGGAACCTCAAAAGAAGCAATCCCCCCGTATAACCTATACTCAGTTCTTCTTGTTCATCAGTTTCCCTTTACATATAACAATCGCATTGCTGTTATCGCTGTTAATCTCTCGACTCTTAACTTTCGCGACTCTCCACTGAGATTTCACCAACTCCACTTACATGTGAACACATGTTTTTCTTTCTCTCCCCCCCCCTACTCCATTTGTACACCCTCCCCAAATCCACTTCGTACATAATTTTCACACTTTTCCACACTCGATATAAGGCAGCACTTTGCATAATAATTTACGCCTGTTTGTTGTCAATGGCTACCCCCCGTCTCTTTCCTCTTTCCACCCCCTTCCTCTCTTTTCGACGCCTCTTGTGGCCCATTTAGCCCACTGTGTGTGAGCGCAAGTGAGCGTGCAAATGATAAAGCACAAAAAACAAAATTGCGCGCAGCATATGAACAAACAGAAAACGGAAAAAAATTATTACAAAATTCAAACAATGTTAAGAGCGCACGTAGACACAAACACACACACACACGCACACATACACAGAGAGAGACTCGCGCTCGCACACAAACTCTCGCAGCGCCATTTGCAGAGCAGCAGCAGCAGCCAGGCAGAGGCAGCGACAGTGGCAGAGGCAGCCACAGCTTGAATTCGGTTAAACAAGCGCGGCCCTTTTGTATACTCTGTGTGTATGTGTGTGTGTTGAAGCTTTGCCGCTGCTGCGTCGGCGTCTGTCTGTCAACGCCAAGAGTTGCTAAGTGCAGCGCAGCCTTTGCCTCTGCCGCAGTCGCTGCCTGTGATACGAATTTGTTTTAGAGCGCGGTTTAAGCGGCGCTTGTGGATGCCAAGAGGGAAGGAGAGAGAGAGAGAGAAGGGGACAACTGTGGGGATCTGGGGACCGGTGCATGCTGCACTAGCTTGAGCATTATCTATGCATGTAATAAATACATGCATGTGCATGCATGAACATGAACATTCATGGCACATATGTACTGCAGGCACATATGTATTACACACACACACACACAGTCGGGGCGAAAGCAAAAGTTTTATTTTTACTGCTGCTGAGTATGTGAGCGGCCTCTGCTTAAGCTTTGAATGAGCAAAGAAGGGAGAGCAGAAGGGAGAGGGGAGGAGAGGGGAGGGATTCTCAAAAGAAAAAGTACTAAAAGGGAAAAAGCAAAAGTGGAAAAAGAACATAATAAAAGCACAAACGAAGCTAATGTTCAAAAGTTTTGAAAAAAAAATAACATATTCTCATTAATTCGTTTTAACGAGAGAGGAAACAAAAACAAAGGGCCCTCTTTATAAAGCATCCCAGAGTATTAGAAGATCTAAAACTCTATATGATTAATACTATAACCTATAAAATAATGGTAATTTAACCTATAAAATAATGAAATCTCTTATAATGATGGAATTTTAAATGATAAATCTATAAAATCCATTATATAACATTAAACTATTTGAAAATTCTAATCATACAAAATATTTCCCACATTTCCTTATTTTATAAAGCAGGCAACACACTTTCCTATATGAAACTTAAGTAACCAAGACATAAAACACATTGTATAATAAAACATATCGATTGTAATCGATTATCAATCGCAGAAATATTAGAAATTTAAGAATTTATAAAATATTTAGCTTAAAATCATTGAAAATTTCTCTTATTCTCAAGTTTTTAAGGCAGAGAACACTCTATTAAAGCTTAAACTCATTTATAATAATACCATAACATATAAAATGACGGCATAATGACACCAATCGATTATAATCGATAACAAAACGCAAAACTATTAAAAAATTCAAAATTATTAAAATATTTTTGCTAAATTACATTAAAAATACTCACGATTCCAAATTTATAAGGTTTTTTAACCTCTCTTCCAACTAAAACTCATTTATAATAATACCATAACCTATAAACTACGAGACTAATCGATTATAATCCACAATAAAACACAAAACTATTAGAAAATATGAAATCTTTCTCTCTTTTGCTTAATTGCATTAAAAATACTCATGATTCCCAAGTTTATAAGGTTTTTAAGACTGTCTTCCAACTAAAACTCATTTATCTACAAAACTAACCTATAATAAAACATATCGAATATAATCGACAATAGATCGCAAAAATCTTATTAAATTTGGAACTTTTGCTTAATTTCATTTAAAATTCCATTAAAACAATCAAAGTTCATCAAAGAAAAACTGGAAAACCAACAAAGAATAACAAAAACAAAACAGTAATAATGAATCAACACTTTTTTTTTCTTCAGGCAAACGAAAGAGGAACACAGAATGGGGGCACAGAATGGGGCGAATGAATGAGACTGTGGCATAAAATCCCCAGCGTAAAATCAACAATTCTGTCTCTTTTTGACAAAGAAGGAAGATGAGAGAGAGAGAGAGAGAGAGAGAGGGACGTGCAAAAACAAACTCAGCAGTTTTACAATATTTTCTGTTTATTTCTCTGTCTCTGCTTTACTTTCCGGGACAAAACTTGGGATAGGTCTGGAATATGTATACGTTAATGCAATATATAAACAAGCCGCGAAATGAGGCGGGAACACGTTGAAGAAATTTGAGTTGAACTTTTTAATTATTTACCGAATACATTTACATAATTTAACTATCCCTACCTCTCTGCTTTAATTGTTGAGCCCTTTTTGCAGGTTGATTCAAAGTTTGCCCCGATGGAAAGAAAAAAACAATATTGCCCCCAGAGTATTTGTGCCTGCCTGCCGCGGTTTTTGCCAGTTTTTGATGGTGATGGTGCTGCCTTCTCCTCTTCCTACTCCTCCTCTTCTTCCGCTTCTACCTTCACTGTTTTTGTGCATTTATAAATAATAAAGAATATCGATTTAATTCCTTTGGTAGCGTACCACGTTCGCTGCTGTCATATTGCCTATAGAGAGAGACAGAGAGAGACAAAGACAGAGAATGAACCTATACTAGAGATGAGGTACCTTCTATAGTCGATGGACAAAAACAACAATGCAACACTTTCATCGTTTGCAAATATGTCGAGATTTTGACAACGAAGAAGGGCAAAGCAAAGTGAAAGCAAGAGAAACGCAGACAATTGAAATGAAAGACAGTTCTTAAGTAATGAAAATATGCCAGAAAAGGGTTCTAACACATCAATCTTTAGCGGCTCATTAATTTCTTAAAGACCTCAAGGAAAATTAAAAGAAAAATCAAGAATTAAATGAAAACTGATGAGAATTGTAAATAAAGGAAACAAATCACAAAATTAACGAGAAATAAGAAGAGTAAGCTAAAAAAGCAAGAACAATTCACATGAATTAATCAGAAAAGATACAAAGTAATTCTATACAAACAAAAGCTAAGAAAACTTTAAAGTTTCCTTTGCTACCTGATGCAAATTCCGGAACTTAAATTTCATCACAGATTCAATTTGTAACTCAATGCCTGAAAGTTACTCATGGAAGCAGCCAAAGAAATGATTCACAATGGGTGTGAATCGGAAAAACTTGCTAAATTGTGACATTTTTCACATGTGAAAGAGGAAAAAGAGGAGAGGAGAAAAGGAAGCACACAAATTTACAAACAACAACAACAAATTAAAACATGAAACAAAACAATTGTCAGACTGTTTGCAGAGTGCATATTAAAAAGCCTCTACACGTCTGTGAGGGTCAAAACGTATCGCTCATACGCAATGTTGTCAACAAATTGAGGGTCAATGGAAAAAACACACACACACACAGCCACACACGTATATCGTATCTATATACAAGTGTGCGTGAGTCTAAGTATTTATGCATGCCCCAAGGTTGATCGAATTGTGCGTCGCGTTGTGTAAAGTTGAGAATCTCTAGAAATCTCTAGACGAGCGAAGAACAACGCAACTTGAGAGTCGAGTAAAATGAAGTACAGCTGAGATATATAGATATAATAAGAACAACGCAACTTGAGAGTCGAGTTAAATGAAATACAGCTGAGATATATAGATATAATAATATGAGAACAAGTTGAAGTAGGTGAAAATTATTATTTACTAATATTAAGAAAACTTTAGTGGAGTGTTTTCTATGGGATTATTTACTGTACAGGCCAAAAGTTAGTGTGCTAGCTTTCGAAAATACGCTTGCATATTTAACTATAGGTGCGCAGGGGGCGTTTACATATTCTAAAGGCTGTGTGTATTAATAAGACATGTTATCAATAAATTTAATAGCTCTAGCTCTTATAGTCTAAAAGATCTATGTGTTAAAAGGTATGAAGAGACGGACAGACAGACAGGCAGACAGACAAGCAGAGAGACAGACAGACTGACAAACGGAGAGACAGACAAAGCTGCCTTCTTATGTCTGTTAAATACATTATTAGTTAAAAATCTCTTCTACTTTTAAGGCTAAAAGCCTCAGGCTTTAGAAAACTTATTCGCTAATAAAGAAACTATTAAAATACAGATTTCTGTGCACTCTAACACAATCTATCATAAAATAATCTTAAATAAAATAAAATATTAATAAGTCTACATTTGTTTTAATCCCTAAACACAATTTTAAACATTTTTATTAAGTCCAAAATATAAAGTTACTTTTTTCTTAAACATTCTTAATTTAAATGGAAATTCTTTTTCCAGTCAACTGCCATTAGTCGACATTAAATAAATAAATAAATAAATACATAAATAAATAAATAAATAAATAAATACATAAATAAATAAATACATATAATAGATAAACACATAATTAACCGTAGAAGAGCTCCTTCTTTACTTTCCTACAATCATTATTATTTCTTTAAATCCTTATCCTGAATTTCTCAACTAGTGTAGAACTATTTTTTTATATTATTTATTTAATAGGCCAATTATTGAGCTCAAACTTAATAAGTGTGGAAAAAGAGAAGCAGTGTTGTAAGTTGAACGTGTGGTCTTTATCGTTTACAGAACTACTTTTATAAATCCTGATATTAAGCAAGCAAATAAATATGCTATATGCAGTTGATAAACGAATTAAAATAAATATGCAATACCAAATAATATAGTTTCTTTTAGATTCAGGAAATAGGTTAAGGGCTGCACGACCTATTTGCATGATATGAGTATTTTGTAGCTAAGTCAAGGTCTAAAATTCTCATCAGCCGAAATATATGTAGATATTTATTTTTAATTCCACATGGAATCTTAAATATTATAGGTTTCTATTAATTCCTATTTTATTCCATCAATATTTATTATAGCAATTATAAGAGGAATTCTTTTTATATTCTTTTATATTAAGAGTATAGTTTTAGTAGAGTATAGTTGAACTTACCCTCCAGTTTCATGCCCACCTCGAGGCACTTTTGGAATCGACAGTAGGGACAACGCTTGCGCTGTGTCTTATCGATGTGACAGGATCGTTCGGCGACGCAGGTGTAAACCTTCTTGTTCTGCACGGTGCGCTTGAAGAAGCCCTTGCAGGACTCGCAGGTGAGCAGGCCATAATGATAGCCGCTCACCTTGTCCCCACACACGGGGCACAGCTCCTCGAAGAGATGCTTGAAATCGATGGCTTCGCCATTGCCGTTGCCACCTGAGGTGGCACTTGTGCCCCCATGATGGCCACCGCCGCCAGCTCCGGTGCCACCAACACCAGTTCCGCTGGAGCCTCCACCAGCGCCGCCGCTGGACATGTGAGCAGCAGCGGCGCCTGAGTTGCCACCGGCACCGGCACCAGGTGGCAGCAACATGTAGCTGCCAGCACCAGCAGAGTTGCCAGTGCCACTGCCAATGCCGTTCAACAATTGGCCAGCGTTGCCACTGGCTGAGGTGCCACCGTTGCCACTCTGCTGCGAGTGCGAGGAGTTTGTCTCCTGGTAGCCTGTCGGGAATATATACTGTGAATCGAAATTGTATATATACGAGTAGGAGGAGGCATTGAATTGATTCGCATTGTTGTTGGCAATATTCTGTTGCTGCTGCTGCGGCTGTTGTGGTTGGTAATGTTGCTGCTGCTGCTGCTGTTGTTGCTGCTGGTGCGTGTGATGTTGCTGCTGCTGCTGTTGCTGCTGTTGGTGATGATTGCTCAGCTGCAGCGTGTATGCACTGTAATCGTTATCGGAATTGCTCAATGCATTTGTATCGTTGTCATTGTTGTTGCCACTTCCAGCACTGTTGTTGTTGGTATTGTTATTGTTGTTGTTGCTGCTGCTGTGCGCCGGACTGGCTGGCTGCTGCTGCTCCAGCTGCATGCTAAACGGCGACAGATTGAGCGACGATATAAACTGTACAGTCGCCTGTTGTTGATCCATTTCTAATAACATTTCATGGACTGTTTGCAATTGAAGAATCTGGACGGTTTTCTTTTTATCTCGGGGGAAAGCAATAAGGGAATTTGCTTCTCTCTCTCTCTTCCTCTCTCTCTCTTTCTATTTAATATTTGCTTAACTTTTTGTAAATTTGTTTTGTTTATCAGTTTTTTTTCTGTTATTATTGTTTCTCTTTTGGCTGTGCCCTTTTTTTCTATTTAATTTATTTGTTTAGTTGCTTCTCCCTTTTGTTATACGGTGGTCTGGCTTTTGCACTCAATTGTTGTTGTTGCTGTTGTTGTATTCTTATCAGCAACATTTTCGGGTGCAGCAATTTAAAATTAACATTGAAATCGTGCAATTATTAAGCACATTTGTGTTTTTTGTCAAAATTTCTGCTGCTTTTGCAAACTATTAATAATAATTATTAAATAATTATTTTATAATTATATATACTTTAAATTTGTTATATATTTTTTGTTTTTATTTTATGTATTTAATGTTGATTTTTTATTATATTTTTTTAATGCTTTGCAAGCATTTGGCAAATAATTTGCGGTTGTCTTAGAAGGGTTTTTTGTTTTCTTTCTTGTGGGAATTTTTGGTTATAAATTTGAAATTTGAATTTTTCAGCACTTTAAAACAATTTTAGAAATTGCCTTTTTTTTAAATTTACTTATTATAAATTGAATTTGTTGTTCGTTTTTTATGCTTTAAACACTTATATTTTGTATATTTTATAGTTTTACGTTTGCAAATTGTATTTAGCAAACTTGTTAAACAGTTTTTTATAATTTGTTAGATTTTATTTGATTTTAGAAATTGTAGAAATTCGTTTTGTTTTGTTTAAACCTTTATTTTATGTAGATTTCCTTGTCAGATCAGATTTGTTGTTTGTGTATTTTCTGATGTGTTTGTATTTTTTGCAGGTACTTTGACGAGGTGAGTGGAGAAGAAGGTATATATCTTTATATAGATTTATATATATATATAAGTTACGATTGATCTGCTGATCTGTTGCCTGTTTAGGAGGTATTTATTTATTAAACTTGTAAATTTTATATAGAACTTGTTTTTTCAATTGATTTTCTTGGTATTTTCTGTGTGGTATTTGCGTAATTATTGAATTATTAATTTAAACAAACAAATTGGTGCATTGCTCCCCTTGTCGTCCCCCTTCTGTTGTCGCTGCTCTCTCTCTTAATTTACACGCCAAAGCAGAGAGAACATAATCCTGGGGCTGTTCCTGCAGTGGGCAATGCAAAGGAAGAAGAGAATGCAAGAATGCGAGTATGCAGCAAAACAGAACAGAAGAGAAGTAGAGAAGGAATATCGACAAATGAAGCGAATGCAATGTTTTGTTTTTATGTTGATTGATTGATTGATATACAGCTTGATGGATTGCCGATTGATTTATATATTGATGTATTGTAATCTTTTGTTGCTGTTACGTTTGTTGTTGCTGTTGTTGTTGTTGTTATTATTGTGCTATTTGGGCCAAAAGCGAGCGCGTTATTGCTTTTCTATACACACACACCCGCGCACGGTACACACACACACATGCACATTTGTTGTTGGTAATCACTTTGTTGTTGTTGCTGCTGCTGTTGTTGTTGTTGCTGTTGTTGCTGCTATGGTTGTTGTTGTTGTTTTGGCATATGTAACATATACTGTGTAGAATTATAAATTTTTATTTTTTATTTTTTGTACAGATTAATTTGCTATGCGAAAAACACGACCAACATCAACAACGTATCTCGATTGACTAAACCCAAGCAAACGGCGAGGATACCCGCCATACACTAAAGCGCTGCTGCTGTCGCTGCTGCTCTGCTGTTGCCGCGTCGCAGTCGACGTTGCCGTTGGCAGCAGCACACAGTATTACTCTCGCTCTCAGTAGCAGTCAAATGTTGCCATATTACGTATGCACTGGCTGTGTGTGTATGTGTGGGAGCCAGTTTCACTTTCAATGCGCGCACTCGTACTCTCGCGCTCTCGCTCTCGTTTGCTGTTGCTCTCTTTGCTGCTGTCGCCACTCTCTTTGCTTGACTTGACTCAGTGTGGCCCCCTTTTAGCAGCTGCGTCGACTGCTGCGTCGCGTCGTCGGCTGCTGCTGCATTGAATTTCAAACTGCGCTGAAAGCGAAAGTGAAACTTTTTGCCATAGCTTTTGAGCCACTCAGTTGACTCGAATCGAGTCATTCTTTTCGGATGTAGCACCGTTAACGCTGACGCTGACGTCGACGGCGACGTCGACAATATTATGAAAGCGTTAAGCTTCGCTTTAAAGCTGCTGCTTTGGACTATTTTGTAATTTGGTACTCGCTTCTTTTTTTTTCTTTTTCTTTCTTACTTCATTTGCCCAAGTGGGAATTTCTGTGAGTCTTTTTGGTTTTCTTGTTGCCAAGTTGGCGGCTGCGCTTGCTTCAGTTATTGTTATTGTTGCTCTTGCTGCGCTTGTTTGTTGCTGTTGCTGCTCTTGTTGTTGTTGTTGGTCGCGTCGTCTCTTTGGTCTCAATTAGTTGTGGGTTTTTGGCTGTTGCTGTTGTTGCATTTGTTCATGACACGGTTTTCATGTGGCGTGTTTTCGTTTCCTATTTCTCTTCTTCTTCATGTTTCTTTTTTTATTGTTTTCTGCCTGCCTCTGCTGTTTCGCCTCTGAATTTAAGCTTATTGTCTATTTAGTTTTTGTTTTTTATGTGTTTTTATTATTTAATGACATTTTGTCTTAGTTTTTTTCTATACAATTCAAGTCTGCTTTTATTTTGGGGGAATATATTTATGGAATATACATAAATTAACTGATGTATTTGCTTAATAGCCACAACTGTTCGTATGAACGCATAGATCTCTGCAACTATAACAGCTAGTGCTATCAAATTTGTTGACAATATGTCTTAGTATTGTGTGCAAGTAAAGTACTTTATAGCAATCGACCACGCCCTCTTATGCCCACGTTAATTGAAAAAAACTGAATAACAAGCTTATTATTAAAGCTAAAAAGTTCATTTTTGTTTTTTACAACATTTATCAACTTCCAAAGGCTTTCTGCAAATTTGCTTGTGATTCCATAATAAACAAAGAAGTTATTGAAGACACAATTGTAGTGGACAAACAGATTAATCCCTTGGGGTATGCCCTACTTTTTTACTTTTTACTTTCAGCCTATATTTTAATGTATTTGAATATTTTGAAATATGCTCTACCTCACTTAGTGGTTTATTGAAGTTTTTAACACATAAAATGCCGCTTTTTATTGTCTCTGCCACATTCTGACCCCATTAACTTGGCGTATACGTAACTTGCAACAGGCAGACACAGCAGAGAAGGATGTGCGCCCCAAAGCAATAACAACAACAAGAGAAATAACATATTATATAAGTTGAGTATGGATTGCGAAAGGAGTTCGCAGTAAAAACGAAGCAAAGCGAACTTTCACTCGACTCCCAACAAATTCCCAATTCCCAATTCCTTAGCCCAATCGAACGGAACTAAATGAAGAGGAGACGCACCCGACGAGGTTCGAACTGCGAACAGCCATTAAAATGCAGCGAGAGAGGAAGCAGCGGAAGCAAGGGGCAGCGAGAAACAACGAATACCCGAAAAAATAACAAAGACAGACCGCAAAATATTGCCACATATATTGTGTGGAGGGGGAAAAACCCGCGTCGCAACGGAACCAAATGCAGTTTCAATATATTGAAAAACCTACAAAGAGAGAAAAAAAAACTGGAAGCTGAGCACGTGAAAAAGTAACTCAAATGTAGTGTATCGCATTTTTGAAACACGTTTATGTAGCAGATTACAAAATATTTCAATCTGAGCTTACGAAACTGCAACGCACTGAAAAGATGCGAGACCAAAAAACATACAAAGGCAATTCTCATTTCCTTCCACAAATTTGTTCGTGACCGTAGCTGAAAGACAACAACAAAAAGAAGAAGAAGATGAGAAGAAACAGAAACAAGACTACGCTGTCTCTGTTTTTGGAGTCTCTCTCCTGCTCTTCTTCTCTGCATATGGCCACGGCAGGTAATGACAAAGCACAATGCGTTTGCTGTCTGTGTGTGTGTGTGGCAATCACCCAAGACACGCACACACGCACACTCAACACACACACACACACACATAGTTTTCACTCTCACTCTCCGTTTTTGAATCATGCCAAAACAGGTTTAACTGAGGGAGAGAGAGGGAGATACGCGAGACCTACTTCTGCGCCTGCTGCCGCAGCTTCAGCTTCAACTTCAGCTTCAACTTCGACTTGGAGTTGAGCTTCCACTTCTGCCCAAATACTCCAAGTCCATTTAACTGGCTGTGTAACTGTTGCCAGTGTGTTGCCTCTTTTACCTGTGCCAGCTACCCTATACCCTCCCCCTCACCCACCTGTCCCCTCACTCCTGTCCCCACCACAAAGAGATCTGTTAACTTTAGGTCCGTTGTCTGTTCTCGTTTTTATTTTATTTTCAGTTTTTTCAGTTTTTTTTGTTTTTTTTTTTGGCTTTTGCCTTTGACTTGTGCGCATGCGCAATGACTTTTTCGACAGTTGTTTGTCAATCGCGACGTTGGCAGCACCACGCGGCAACAGCAACAACTGACTGACTTTTGGTACAGGCGACAAAAATAATAAATTAACTAAAAAAAAATTAAAAAAAAACAAATAAAAATAGTATTGGAGTTTCAGTTAAAGAGTATAAATTGTACTTGAAATTCCTATTGAAATCTTGCAGAAAAACAAAATCAAACTGTGTTTCATATAAACAATTGATGAAATGATTAAATATTAAAAGCATTTAATTTACAAGTATTTAACAATTAATGTTGTATCCCAGATTAAATTAAATTCAATTAATTAATTTAAATTAAATTCAATAAATTAAATTAAATTAAATTAATTTTAAATTTAAGCAACTTAAAATTTTGTAAACTTAAACTTTACGTTTAATTTTTTAAAATTGACTTTTTAAATAATTCTTTGTATCAATATCTTTTCTAATTTAGTCGACTGTATTTCGTAGACTTTAAATTAAATTAAAATAATATGTTACGATAGTTAATTTGTTGCATTGCTATGATAAGTTTCTATATCCGACTAATATTTTTAAAACTACTAAACACATTTTCAAATATTCTTATTAATGTATCTTTTACGCTTTGTTTATTAGTTTATGCTTTTTGAGGTTGTTCTTTTTGTGATATATCACTCTAATTCTTGTATATGTTCATACAAACAAATATAACGATACAACGATAATTACAATGTTTCAAATATCCAAAGCTTATTGTTGTTATTGTTTTTAGTGTAAAAATTAAATGTTGTTTAATTTATTACTCAGATAAAGACCTAAGCATACATTTATTTTTTATCTCTTATTTTCATCTATCTTTAATTGGATTACATTTTTGTGTTCCACTTTTATAATCTTGTATATTATTAAAGTCCTTTTTAAAGTAAAAATAATAGTGTATTGCTATAATCGTTCTTTTTTGTCTATTTCATAGTTTTATCTATTTCTTGTATTTCTTAGACTAATTTCTAATCTGTAGAGTATCTGGAATATCCTTATATTTCCTTATATTATATTCTTGATTCGCTTTCATCTTTTCTATTTTCGTTCAATCCTACCTCAGAAATTACCTTTAATTCATTCAAATCCCTCATTGTGCTCCAACAAATTCAAAGCAATTAACCCAAAATCGCTTTCGACGCATTTGTTGGTTGACTGCCAAAATAACTAAATGAATGTGTGTGGAAGTAAGGGGGCGTGGCGAAGGCGGGGGGACTGGTTGCATGCGTTTTGTCGGCGCTGGTGGCACAAATGTTAATGTCGTGTGGTTCCAAGCGGACAGTCGACAATTATTTTTGGATTTTCTAGCTGTTTTTGTTGTTAATGTTGTTGTTTTTGTTGTTGTTACTGTTGTTGCTGTTGCCTCTTGCTTTGCTGCTGCCTTTTTGGGGTCTTTGCAGCGCGCGCGCGATGACGCGACCTGCGACTTCAACTTTAACTCGGACTTCGACTTGGAATTTTGGACTCTGGCGCCCGTTTGTCGACGGATCGGATTGGATTGGATCTCTCTGGCAACACAGGCAGGCAGGGAGGTAGGCAGGCAGGCAGGGAGGCAGGCAGGCAGGGAGGCAGGCAGGCAGGCAACACAGGCAGTTAGTCAGGCCAAGTCTGTGCCAGCTCTTTTTTAGTTTTTAGTTTTGTTTTCGCTTAATTTCATAATAAAACATTAAACGTATAAAATTTGCTTGGAACGTGCGCAGAATTCGAGTCGAGATCTCAATTGTTGTTGTTTTTGTTGTTGTTTGGCTGCATTTTTTCCTTTTCAGTTTTCAGTTTCGGTTTCGATTTCAATTTCGGTTTCTGTTTCGTTTTTGGGGACTCGAATTTCGAGGAAGGGGGGGCTGAGACTGTGTGGTCATTTTATTTATTTTTCTCTTCTGTTTTGTCTTTTTTTCTTGGTGCCTTCGAAGGTTTTGTTTATTTATTTCTGTTCACATTTTTCTTTCGCTGTCCGTTTTCTGTATTTTCTGTTGCCTTTTTTACGCAATCTACAGTTAATTTTGTTGTATTTTTTCGCCTTTTTTTTGGCGTTTTAATTCTGGAAACTTTTTGAATGCCCCTTTATGTGTGTGTGTGTGTGGGAGGGGGAGCGTGCTAAATTTACTTGATTTTAATTTATGTGCAGATTGTGTAAAATGTTACGGGACAAATTTCGTAAGCTGCGTTTTGTATTTATTTTTTTTGGGCATATGTTTTTACTTGTTTTGGTTTTGTTGTTGTTCTCTTTTTTGGGTCAATTAGTTAGGTTAGGTTTTTCTAGGGAACTAAACACGACATATGGCTTAGTGACTGTGTAGACTGTGTAAGCTGCATGTTGTTAACATGTTCTTAGAAGGCTTGGGAGATTTCAAAAACCGATTTTAGATTTACTTTTCTTATAAAGTAAAGTGGAAATTTAGGTAGAAAACTGAGCTAAATATAAAGAAGTCTAGTAAAATGTTTTCTTTGCTTAGATTTGTATTCAGAGTTATTTATTCACTGTTATATTTCAAGGATATCATTAATGTAATTCATCAATATTTAAAAATATATAAATTCAAATCAAATTAACTCTTTCTTAATTTATATTTATTTATATAATTTAATTTTAAGTCGACTAAATGCAGTCGACTGATTTAGAAATGAGATATTAATACAAATAATCATTAATAAAAATCAATTTAAGATAATTAAGCATAAAGTTGAAATTCAAGAAATTATTAAGTTTATTAAATTTCAATGTAATTTAATTTAATTTAATGAGTTAAGCTATTGTTAGTTACTCCCATATATTTTTGGATATCCTTCAAATAATACGCTAAATAATACAAATTAATACTGTAAAATTTATTAAAATTATTCCCAATTTAGATGCACAGTATAGTTTGTTAAAGCAATCATATGTACTTGTATATCATATCATACATATATCTTCAATAAAATCCCTAAATAATAGTAAATTCCAGTTAACTTTTTATATCCTTTGATCTTCAATTAAAAAAGGGTATACTAACTTTGCTCTTATTTTATTTTACAATTACATTTATTTAAGATCTAATAAACATTTCTCTAAGCTGTGCTTAGCCATTCTTATATCTTAAGATAACAGCATTATCCCAAATATAGTTTTAATTCGTATTCAACTGTAGATTTTCAAGTTTCCCTTTGCCCTTTAATAATCTCACTAAAAGCTTTCCACAGATGCTCATTACACTTATTACGTTGCTCATTCCACTGTGCACGCGTGCTCTTCCCACTGTCCGCATTCCACTCTGCACTATACACCCTTGCTCCTCACAATGTTCACCCTTTATCTTCCCTTTGTCCCCCTCTGTCTCTTCCCACCGCCTCCCCTTACTCACCCCACTCTGCACTCTTGCTCTCCACACTGTCCACCCTTTATCTTCACCACTGTCCACCTCAGCCTCTTGTTCACCACTCTCGTTCCCCACTGTCTCTCTCTCACTCGCCCACTCCATGGTTGCATCCCGTTCCGTTGTTGTCCGCAAACAATTTTCAAATGAGGCAGGTCACTTATTTGTCGACGACGGACGCACGTCATCGCCATCATCATCATCACGTTCATCATCATCATTGTCTCTTCATCATTATCAACATTGTTAAAGTAGCCGAAGCAAAACAGACACACACACACACACACACACACAAAGCAACAACAAGAAATACAAGCGGCAGCTAAATTTAGAAAACGAAAAATGTTTTCATACACACACATACACACTCGTACTGTGCTCAAAACTCAAACCACAAACACAACAACAACAACTGCAGCAGCAGCAGCAGCAACAAATGGCAACGAGAAACCCAAAAACACAAAAAATAAAAATATATACGAAACAAAACAACAAAACTAAAAACTCGTCTTAACCTGAAACGAAACCTTGTAACATTTTTCCCCAGCTTGGCGACGCCGCTACTGCGCTGCTTCTCAAGCTTAATTGACGTGCCGGTTTACACACGTTGCGTGGCAAAGAGAGGGCAGAGGCAACGGCAGCGCCAGCGGCAGAGAGCAGCGAATGCAAGGCAGCAGCAGCACTCACTCAAGAGAGCAACACAGCTCTCTCTCTCTCTCTGAACGCAACGTTGATCACTTTTGCTTTCAATATGAAATAATCGACAGCGCTGTCGACAGTGGCAGCAAAGAAACGAGAGCGCACGAACAAGTTTTGCGCCCACATACGACTTCGCCTCATTGTCGGAAATGGAGCGCGGCGAGAGAGAGAGAGCCACACGAAGTGAGCCACACGAAGTGACTCTCTCATTGCTGTTCTCTTGTGCTGCCGCAGTCGACGCTGTTGGGTGCACTTTTTGGGGCCTGCCTGGCATCATTGAATAATGTAATAAGTGAAAGTGTGTGGCGCTGTGTGTGTATCTCAGTCGCAGTCAGCGTCGCAGTTCGCTGCGCTGCCACAGCTGACCTACTTTTCTGTCGTACAGATTCAGGTCTATGTTAGAGAGATTAATTTCGATTTCGTTTTGTTACGTTTCGTTTTTATGCCTATGCGAGGCATAGGCACACACACAAAGGCATGTGCGTGTGTGTGTTGTATGTGCTAATAAAGTGGGGCAGGGCATGACAGCGCGCATGTAAAAGAGAGAAAGAGAGAGAGAGAAGGGGCTTATGCTGTGCGCATTGTAATGGAAAACTGTTGCCATGTTGATGTAGGCCTACAACAACAACAACAACAGCAGCAGCATAGAACTCCAACTGTGCGTGTGTGCAACAACTAAAGCCTTAGGATAGGTTCGAAGAGACTTTGACTCTATTTTTGTGGGTTTTTTTTCGCACCCCCCTCGTCCCACTGTGCTTCTGCTTGCGCTTTTAATGTTAATAGGTCAATGGGAACTTCAGTAGGGCGCGTGTGTCGCGACCACTGGAGTGCGGCAGGGGGGTGGAAGGTAACATATGTGCGTGTGCGTATCTGTTTCTAAGTGCGTGTGCTTCTTCATCAGCTTCTTCTTCTCTGTTCGATTTACTGGCTGATTTATTGTTGTTGTTTAATTTCTCAACTTACAAATACCCTGTAAAGTATGCTATAATTAACTCTAACAAATTCATAAACTGCAATTAGAAGAAGAGAGAAACACACTCTCCACACTCACTTGACTCCATTAACCTAACCTACCTCACTCACTCAATCAAAACTCCCCACTGTTGCTCCGCTGCCACTGCCTCTGCTGCTGCGCTGACTTTGCTCAATTGGCAACCCATTAACACAATTCTGCTTATCAGGCAGTGAAGCAGCTGACAACGTCTGATTGGCAAATGCAACTATACGCACACAAACACACACACATACATATACAAATAATAAACCCACTTAAAATTGAATTAAATTCATCGCAAGTCAACAATAAATAAATATTAAGCTTACAATGCACAATTAAATCAAAATAAAAACGAAACACACACACACATGCATACATACATATATTATATTATAAGTAAATAAAATAAAATAAATACAGCGATGAGACAACGCACAATGAGCAGCAGCGGCAGCGCAACGCGCTCAAACACAAACAGCCAGCGACAGCGACGTCGACAGTGGCAGCAACAGAGCGCAGTCCACAAAAGAGAGCGATGTCGATTACAACAGCAACAAACACACACAAATCAAAAGCTTTGAAATGTACTAAAAGGAGAGCTGGGAGGTAGGTGGCGCTGCTGCTACTGCTGACGTCGCTGCTGGCGTTGCTGCTTCTGTACGTAAACGTTAACGCTGCACAAAATATTATTCAAAAAACCTTGACACACTTTTGTGCGCTCGTCGCACACACACACACACAGACACACATACACAGCAAGCGCATATACAGTGAGAGATACTCGCCCAGGGACGGTTTCGACCGCAATTCGTCGTCGTCGTCGTCGTTGGCGTCGGCGTCGTCAATGTTTGTGAGGAGGTCAGTTTAACGTAGATTTCTATACTAGTATGTGTGCCTGCGTGTGTACATGTGTGTGTGCGTGTGTTTATATAGAGTGCAATTCTGAGCGATGCGCAATAAATTGCATTTTGACTCAACAAAAGCAACAACAACAACAACTACAACAAATAAATTAATTAACGCATATAATTTATACACAATATTTACATTTATTATACGCACACACACATATGTATATAATCCATATATAAAATGCATTTATAATTTTGCTACTTTATTTATTAGCACTCATTGCAATTGAGGTCAGCCACAATAACAACAACAATAAGAACAACAACAACAATAGCACTGTAAACGGGCACAGACCACACAAAAATTACTCAGTATTTTTTTTTTTTTTTGTAGATCGCGCAAAGCGTTGACGCTGACGTTTTCGATATGTCGATATGTCTGTCACACTGTCTGTCTCACTGTCTGCCTCTGTCTGACTATCATCTCTCTTTGTCTGTTTTTGTCTGTCTATCTGTTTGTCCCACTGTCTCTCCTACTGTCTGTCCCACTGTCTGTCTCACTGTATATCCCACAGTCTGACTTTATCTCTTTGTCTGTCCCACTGTCTGTCCTACTGTCTGCCTCTGTCTGTCCCACTGTCTGTCCCACTGTCTGTCTCACCGTCTGTCCCAGTGTCTGCCTCTGTCTGACTATCTATCTTTGTCTGTCTTATATCTGTCTGTCTGTCTTTCTGTATCACTGTCTTTCAGTCTGTCCCACTGACTGTCTGTCTATCTCTCTATGTCTGTCTGTCTGCCCTACTGTTTGCCCCACTGTCTGTCTGTATAGCTCTCTCTCTCCTTCTATCTCCGTCTGTCTATCTGTTTATCTGTCTCTCCGTACCACTGTCTATCTGTCTGTCCCACTGTCTGTCTATCTCTCTTATATTTTGTCTCTCTTATATCTGTATGTCTGTGTCTCTGTAACTCTGTCTGTCAGTCTGTTCCACTGTCTGTCTATCTCTCTCTGTCTGTCTGTCTAACTATCAGTCTGTCCTACTGTCTGTCTGTCTATCTTTCCATCCCTCTCTCTCTCGCTCTCTTCCTCTGTCTGTCAGAATCGAAATTGTAACAGGTGCGGCCTCCGTTTTGTATTGTATTTCTGCTGTTCTTGTTCTTTTTTTTCTTTTTTTTTTTTGATTTTTCTTACCGCGCTTGCAGTTTCAATTGTCGCGTGCTGCTTCTGCTTGTTCTTTTTATTCTTATTGTGCCTGTTCTTATTCTTGTCATTGCTCTTTTTTGTTCTTGTTCGTTAACACGCTTCTTCTATCGTGTGTGCCTTGTGGTTTGGTGTCATATGTGATAAGGTAAGGAATGCACTTTAAGTTGGCAAACTATCGATAATTAACAAATTATTACAATGATTATATTTCCATCTGATCTCAGACTGAGCAAAGGTTTCCTGCAGAGATAATCTAGGCGACATTTAACATATTTAATCATTGTAACTAAAACAAAATAAAAGCCTAATTGTTAGTTAAGAAATTTACAAACTGCTCAGAATTGTGCAGTATATTAATTAGCCAGTATAATAGAAGGAACTCTCAGACACCTAGTGCATATATTAAATATAAGTAAAATACTTAAACTTCATATATATATATATTATATTATATTATATTATATTATATATTAAATAGAAGTAAGATACTTAAACTTCATTAAATAATCGAGAATATTGTTTTAATTACGTTAAAGAATGTTTAATTTATCTTAGATTATTGAACTGTATTTAAGAATGTTACTACTATTCAGTATATATATATATTTCTAGGTGTAAATATATTTTTCTAGGTTTCAACTCAATCAAATTGTAATGTCCAGTAAACATTACTCACTCCATATGTTGTATGATCTCATTGTAACCACCTGCTATGAAAGTGCGATCATGTTTATTATCTTATAGTTCATATAGATGATTTACAGACACTTTTTATTAACTTTTTATTCCAAGCATGTATTATTTATAAGGTCTTACTTCAATGGCATAACATAATATGTTAATTAATCTTTTTATTCATATATAAAACTCTTCAATTTAATTTATTTTAATACACAAAATGGGAACACTTTGCAGTAATGTCATTTATGATCTTTCTTACTCATTCTTTTCCTGGTAATCTGCCTTTATTTCTTCTCATAACTTCCTGATATTCCTTTCCCGTTCTCTCTGTATATATACATATGTATATATATCTGTATCGGTCAACCTCTCTCTGTTTCTCTCTGCATATCATCACATTGCCAATTGTTGACTAATAATACAAATTCCATAATAATATCAGTCTCTTTCCTCCTCTTCCTTCTTCCCTCCCATCCCTTCCTTCATTGTTATTGTTGTTATATTCCTCGACTTTACACCATATTTTATTATTATGCCATTTTATTTAGCTCCTCTTGTTGTTGTTGTTTCCTTTTTTCGCAGCAATTCATTTAAACGTCTCAGGCGCGCGTCAGTGGAGACGATGCTGACGCCGCCGCTGTCGACTTCGCTGCTACTGCTGCGTCGCTGCGCCGCGCCGTCATCGACTTCGTCGTCGTTGCAGTTGACGAAGCTTGAAACTAGGTCACGAGGCCACAAAAACAATTGCAGCAGCAGCAGAAGCAGCAGCAATGGGGCGGGGGCCGTTGGGGGCGGTAGAAAGACTTGCTTAAAATGCAATGCGCGTTTTTTAGTTGGGCAAGTGGGCGTGGCAGGTGGAAGGGGCAAGGGGGAAGGGAATGGTGGTCCATTGCGTACAGACAAATGAGCTGCCAGAGGCGCAGGCATAAGGTGGCAGTGGCAGGGCTAGTAACTGGAACGATGGGGGAGTGGGCGGGGCAGGCTGGGTTTGTTTTGTGGATTTGATGCTAGACCAGGATTGGATGTGGGTCGCTATAAAGCGCGACTCGACTCTCGCGCCTTAATTAAAAATATTGTTTTGCTTTTCACGCGTTTTAATTAAGGAAGTTTACCCTTTGTATATTCCTATATAATACTAGAGATTCCTATGTAATGCTTTATATTGCTATATAAAAGTGTAAATTCCTATATACTATATTCCAATACAATGCTATATACTTTTATATAATACCATATATTCCTATAATATAATATATATTCCTAAACAATACTGTACATTTCTTTATAATACTATATATTCCTAAAGAATACTATTTACTCCTATACAATACTATAAATTTCTATATAACGTTACATTTCTTCTAAATTTATTTATATAACAGATACAAATATTATTTTATTATTATTATTTATATATGTTTAAAATCATAATAAAGTTGGAATAATATCTGGAACTAATAATGTCTAGATATTATTCCAAGCTTAATATACTTTCATTTCTAAATCTTAAATAACATTTTACACAAATTTGTCAATTCATAACTATTGAAAATGCATATTGTTTATATTTATTTGTTTATTGTTTACTTTTTGGTATTTCTTTTTTTATCGCTGACTTATCGCTGGAATTTTAACAATTTGCTGCTGTGCCAAAAACCTACAAAATGAACAACGTAAAGCGTAAAAAGCAAAACAAGAATGAATGCGAATGCGAATGCGAATGCTGACATAGCTGCAAGTCGACAATTGAATGCACTAACAACATTAAAATACTAGAATATACATAGTGTAATTAACTCATATTCCATTCGTATTTTATACTCAGATATATTTACTCATCAATGCATTCATTTTGATAGACAAAATGAGGAAACTTCGTCTATTTAGCGGTTTTTCTGTCTGTAAAAACAATTAGATCTCAGGAACTAGAAGAGTTTCCAAAATTGCTGACAATATATCTGTTAAATGCATGCAGATAAAGTAGTTTTTAGAGTTCAACCACACACCCTACCACCTTCGTTAATTGATTAAATCCAATTGCAAGCGTAATTTGAAAGCTAGAACATTCATTTTTGGTGTGTATCAATAATTATCACCATCCAATAAACATATGGAAGTCGACTGTAGCTTTCTTACTTGTTTTATACACAAGTATTATCAATATTTTTATCAATTTTTCCTTAAGTTGTCTTCAATTATATTCATCTTTCCATTCATTTAGTTAACAAGCCTTAAAAATTAAATTAAAAACCTTTTAAAAAATTGCCGTAGTGAATTTGTAGTCTGTAATACTCTGCCTTCAGTCTTCCCCCCCCCCCTCACTCTCTCTCTCTCTCTCTCTCTCTTTTCGAATGCGCCCAACAAGCAACATTGTAGATCTGCATAAAAACATAAAAATATTTGTTGTTTCTTTAATTATTGCTTGAGGCCCAAGGTGGCTGCAGTCCAAGAAACACCAACAACCAACTAATTAGACACATTTTCTTTTGATTTCTGTTGTTGATTTTCTTGTTGTGTTTCTTTTTGATAATTAGCATTAAGCATATAAATATAAATGTTAAATTTATTAACATTAATATAAAGATATCTTGCCCCCGAAAACAATGTACAATGGGCAGAGTGAGGAACAGCAGTGGAAAGACATTATAAAATGATAAAAAAAAAGATACAACCATACAGTTGCGGTTAAAATAATAGCACCATTAGCACGATTTTTGTTCGTCACAGTTTTTCTGTTTTATCTGACGCTTTTTGATTATTTTCTTTACCAAAATTTAATGATACAATGCTTTTCAATGAATTTATGAAAAAAGTAAGCAGGTATTATTGGTACTTTTTAAAATAACTACGAAAACAAAAGAAAACCTTCGAATTGCGGCGGTAACAAAAATAGCACTATTGTTCAAAATTGGTTAAAACTAAATAATAAAACAAAATATTTAATCAGGAAATTAATTATATCTATAGTAATATGTTTTAGTAATATTAATATTTAGTTGTGTGGCCTTTCTTGGTGATCACAGCTGCAGATCATCTAAGCATGGAGTCGACCAAGTCTTGGCACCGTTCTTTAGGAATTTTGTCCCATGAATCCTTCACAAGAGCCCAAAGGTCCTTATTATTTTTGGGTTTAGCATCAGAAAACTTTTTTTTAACGTCCGCCCAAAGGTTTTCAATAGAATTCAAATCCGGTGACTAAGCAGGCCATTCCATAGGGCGGATCAAGTTATCCTCAAACCATTTACGAGCTTTCTTGCTGGTATGTTTAGGATCAGTATCCTGCTGGAATACCCAGATCAAAGGCATTTCGTATTCGGCATATGACAACATAATATTTTTTTAATATGTCTGTATAAACATGTTGATCTATGATCGTTTTAATCCAGTGTATTGGACCTACTCCATGGTATGAAAAACAAGCCCACACCATGATATTTGAGCCTCCATGTTTTACCGACTTAAATGTTAAACGAGGATTATATTCAGCTTTTGCTGGACGCTGAACATAAGAACGAGGGCCTTTACCGCCAAACAAAACTATTTTGCTGTCATCTGACCACAATATGTTGCGCCATTTCTCTACGGGTCAATCCAGGTGTGACTTGGCGAACTGAATGCGTTTTGACACATGCTTCGCTGTCAAAAGCGGGACTTTTCTTGGGCTGCAGGCATTTAGGTTATTAAGTCTCAAATGTTTGCGGACTGTTTCCACGTTTGCAGCTATCTGAAGCTCCTCTTTTAGCTCCGTAGCCGGCTTTAACGGCTCCTTCTTGCATTGCCGAACTAAGCGATTGACCTCCAAGTTGGTCATTGCAGGCTTTCTTCCACGTGTTTCTTTCTTTTTTTCAAATAATATTGCATTGCGGATCATTTTATTTGAGCATCCGACAATGCGACCAATTTCAGCATATGTTTTAGCTTCAGATATCATGTTTTTGATCACGCTCATTTTTTCGTCGGTACAGTGCTTTCCGCGACCCATAATGAGAAAATTTATGTTTTTCTTTTCGAAAAAACTTAATCGAAATCTTTAGTACAACTCCCTTTTTAAAATTAGGGCGAAATAAACCGAAAGCAAGCACTTCTACCAATTTTATTCAGCAAAAACGTGATTAGTGCTATTTTTGTTACCGCCTGATTTCGCTCACTTTTGCACTGAGTAGTCAAAAACAAAAAGAACCGTTACATTGAGATGTTAAAAATAGATATCTCATAGAGACAACATATTGTACATATTCTTCGAGAAGTCGAACTTTAAAAAAAGTTGACAAAAAATACATTTTTTTAGGAAGACAAATTTTCACCCGCAGTAGTGCTATTATTTTAACCGCAGCTGTACATTATGAGCGTGCCAATCAGATAAGAAATGACTAAGTTTTTCCATGTATTCAATTTGCCATCCCAATCCGTACATTGTTTAATCGTGTTCGCGCATTCGCATTCAACATTCATTTAGTTTTGAATACCCGTTCATATTGAGCAATACCTGCTGTACAGGGGGACACAGTATAATCTTGATATAGTGAAAACTACATGAAATTCTTAGGATTTTACCACAGAATAATTTAATTTCCCTTTTATAGTTTGTATATTTACTCAATTTTTAAATATCTTTATTGTATATTTACTAAAAAAAAGGTCTTACAGTGAAAACTACTTCAAATTCTTATGATTTTCATATTTTCATTGGATGATACTATAGAATATTTCCATTTCTGTTTATAGTTTGTATATTTTCTCAATTTTTTAAAATTTTGTATTGTATATTTACTAAATTTCATTTTCCCCTTAAATACTAACCTCAAAAAAGGCCTTACACTCATTTTTTTTTTCATAAAATAAATGCAAAAAGGCGATAAATAAACAAAAATCTTTTTACATCTCATTAAAAAAAAAATATATTTATAAACAACGACAAATTTTGCACTAAAGCAAACAAAAGAAAGGCACACTAAAAAGAAGAAGAAGCGAACGAGAACACGAGAGAACGAGACAAAACATAAATCAAAATGGACTCGAAATCTTAAACAGAAATTATAAGAAATAAAAAACGTAGGAAAACCAAATAAAAATACACAGAGAGCAACAAAAAATAAAAAAACAACAACAAATTTGCTACGTCTGGCCAACTGACGCTGCTGGCGTCGCTGCCGCTGACGACGTCGCAGTTGTCGCTGTTAGATACGGTGACCCACTAACCTACTTTATTCAAAGCGTTCAAGCTTTTTACGTACACACACACACACACTGACTGAGGCACACACAGAGGCAGCTTTACTGCTTCTTTTTTGATTAAAATTATATAAACAAAGTGGAAATATTCAACAACGCAATCGACACAGAAACAAAAAAAAAAACCGAGACGAAAAAAACCAACACGAAATAATGAAAATGAAAACGAAACACAACAACAACAAAAGTCTGAAGAAGAGACAAATCTATCTATCTCGCTCTTCCTCCCACTTGCGCGCATTGCGTTAGTTGCGTAGCGCCCTGCGTAGCGAGAGAGACAGAGGAGAGAAGGGGGTGGTGGCGAGCGCCAGCACATGAAGCTTTTTCTTTGTTTTGCTGTTGTTGCTGTTGTTTTTGCCTTGAGCAATGAACAAACCGCAACGAGAGATTCCCACACGGCGACGCTTCAGCAAACACGCACACACACACACACACGCAGTAAGAAAAAAGAAACAAAGGCAACGCAACAAAAACAATTCACGCCTCGCACGCACCACACACACACACACACACACACAGAGCACTCTCCCAATATTGAACCTAACCCAACAAAAAATGCCGAAAATTGTTACACACGCACATTGCAGCGCGCTCTCTTTGAATTTTGTTCGCTCTCCCGCTCTCTCTCTCTCTCTTTTTCTGTGCGTGATATTTTTGGCAGCACAATTACAACAACAACTACAGCACACGTTCGACGTCGCGCACGCTGCTCACGATCGCAGTCGCCGCTTGCGCAATTCTGCCCATTCATCGCACGCACTTTCGTTTTGTTTCGTCTGTTTGGGCTGTGCAAATACCCTTTAAAATGAGTTGATTGTTTTAAAACTGTTTAAACGTGGATTATAAAGACAGATAGATAAACTATTTCTGTATTTCTTGTAAACATACATGTATAATAAAATATCTTCCTAATGTCAAGGTATTTTACTAAAAATGATATTATAATTTTGTAAAGATATTAATAAAGTTTTTTTATTACCAAATTAAACAGTAGAAGTTTTTTTTTCATAAATTTTTCATAAATAATTAAATTTCTTCTTAATCTCAAGGTATTTTACTAAAAAAGATATGATAATTTTTTATAAGAAATTAATAAAGATATATTAATAATTGGTCTTATACAATTTAAAAATTAGAAAATGTATAAAAATGTGTATAATTTCGTTGTATTTTAATGTAAAGATAATAAAAGTAAATTCACAATCTTCAGGAACTGTTTTTCTAAAAACATTAGTAAAGATTTTATGAGAATGGTTTGACTACTTTCAACAATTAAAGGATTAAATTATTTTTATATTATATCATTTCAAAGTTATAAGAAATTTTACAATTATTACGATTAATTTATGTATTTCCTTCTACTTTTAATGTATTGTTAATAAAATATCTTTAGTATCTCAACGTATTTAACCCAAATATATATAATGTACATATATGTACTTTTACTAATATTTCAACTAACTTAAATAATTAAAAGCTCAATTTTTTCTTAAATTTCCATTGATATCCATTTTGTTAAAAATGTTGCCGGATATAAATTCTTATTTATCAAAAAAGTGAATTTAAACTTCGTTGAAACTCCAGTTAATTTTACGTTTCGTATATCGTTTTGTTTTGAAATACATTTACCTTTTTTTCGAAGTTTGTATATTTTGCTTGCATTGTTGTTTTCTTTGCTGCCGTCTTTACTCATTGTCTTCATGCCTGCCCCATCTGTTTTTTACGTACGTTTTTCCAATCAATTTCATCAATTTACGTTAAATTTCAATTTTAACATCAATTTAATTTTTTTTTTGTTTCACTTTTATTTTTCTTTGGCGTTTTTTGGTCTTGTGGTCCCTTTTTCCTTTTAGGGACTGTACTGTATACATAATGGCTACCATATGGTCGATGCTTTCTTATGACGTGTTTTTACAAAGTTGACCTACTTTTTTCAGTTTTTTTTTTTGCAACTAGAACCGATTGAATTGATCGTTTACTACATAAAATGTATTTATATAATTTTATTTTAATTAATTTAATTTCTACAAATTAAAAGACTGTAAATCTTACAACGAAATTTTTCATAAACTTTAAAGCCTTTTTTGCTGTAATTAGATAAAAACTCCGTTAACCTTCTGTTGCATTAATTAGTTTGCATAATTGAAGAGCCAAAAGTTTAAGATTGTCCCCATGACATCGTCAACAATAACAACAACAGCAACAACAACAGCAACTCGAACTGCCTCAACACAAACAAACAACTTGAAGTGCATTTGTCATTGCAGCTTTTTAGCCGAAATTGTCCTTCACATAAAACATTCCACGTACCACAAAAATAAACAACAACAACAACAATTGTTTATTAAGCTGTTGTTTTTGTTGTTGGTTTAATGACTTGGCTCGTTTTAATATGAAAACTTTAAACGCAACGCCAAGCCATCAAATTAAACAGCTCTCTAGCAGTGCGTGCCGCTAATTTTGAATGTGGCTTAAATAAGTACGCCACATATACTTGCTGAACCCTCTCTAAATAGCCCCCATATATAGGATAGTTACCCCTCTCTATGTACCCCCATATACTATATACCCTCTAAATATTTAAATGTATTTTCGTATAATAGCAAAAGTTTCTATTGCGCATTTGATCTCAAAGGTCGCATTTCTCTTTCGTACAGGACCAAAAGGAGTCTACCATGGAGTGGGGGAGGGGGTGGGCTGAAGTCGAGTGTAGTGTAGTAGGGTGGCTGCCTTGTAAACTAGGTCAGTGCAATTTGGGTCACCTAGATTTGATTACCAAACACCAGTCGAGCTGAGTCGAGTCGGGTCGGTTGTCGCGTCACAGACGAGTCGAGTCAGCCCGAAAGCTGTGAGATGACAGAGAGCGAGAGAGAGAGAGAGAGAGAGAGACAGAGAAAAAGAGAGCGATACAATGTCAGATACTTGTATAAGAGATACTTGGCTTTGCTTTATAGTTGACAGATAAAGTAACAATTTATGTTAAGACACATATATGTATAACAAATACATAAGAAAATAATATTTTATAGTAGTAAAATAATATCCAAAGCTGTACATAATGTTTAACCTGTCCATCCCACTAAAATATTTTTTTTAATTAAATCTATTTTTAATATAAAATAGCAACCAAATGCTCATTTGGCTGGTGATAATAAAGGGTGATTTTTTAGCTATTATCTTTTTGGCAACACTGGTTTAAACAGCTGACGCATATTATGTGTTTTCTATCACTGTCAAACATCTTCAGTTTAGTCTATAATTTAACCATGAATCGTCTTACAAACAAACAACGCTAGCAAATTATTGAATTTTATAAACAAAATGCGTGCGCTCTGTAAAGAAAGTTCATCGCGCGCGTCTTGCATTTTATGATCAGCTTAATCGACTATTGTGACTAAATTTTGCACTAAATTTACATTGTTGGACATTAAACCAAACTTATTGTTTCCCAAAATGCAAAAGCTTGACTTGCATGACATGTGTGGTTTCAACAAGACGGTGCCACATGCCACACGTGTAACAATGGACTTATTGAGAGGCGAGTTCGGTGAACATTTTATCCGGTTAATTGATCGCCTAGATCGTGCGATTTAACGCCTTTACACTATTTTATGTGAGGCTATATTAAATCTTATGTCAATTGTTAAATCTATTATTCAATTGGCTCATTGGAGGATAACATTGAAACATTTATTTGTGAGATACCTCGGCCGAAATGTTGGAGAGAGTATTCCAAATAAGGATTTCATGCATTTCTCTGAATTTTATGTGTTTATTTTTTTTAAACTTATCTCATTGCTCTTGGAAAATCACCCTTTACTTGTATACATCAAAATTAAATGTATTAGTTTTCAAATAAAGCTTATAATTTTATTTTTTTCCGATTAACGGGGGCAGGGGGGTGGCCAAGTTTGAAAATAAAATTTACCTGCGAGCAATACTCAAAGATATTTGTGAGAAAATTTGATAGCCTTCATTCTATTAATTTATTTGGGGTAGCTTGCCACCGTTTTTCTCTGCCCAGCACCTTCTCCCCTCCCCTTCCCTTAAATCTAACATATAATTCACATACTATAAAATTTCGACAATCAATTAGCCACAAAATCTCAAGCCGACAAACGCATTTGCACAATAAACAAATCGAGTGCCAAATAGACCCAAAAAAAAAAAAAAAATAGAAACTAAAATTTTTTTTTTTGAGATTTCAAAATTGAACGCACAGCAACAGAAAGCCAAAAACGAAAAAATAATCATAAAAATTGAACAAAAATCTTTACGCAATTTTTGCGCAGTGTGTAAAAAATAATTATGTAAGTGTACGTGAAAAGCAACAACAACAATAACAAATGCAAATACATATATGGTATAAAATATGCATAAACAAATGCTAGAAGAGTTGTAACAGAAGCAGCGGGGAATGAGAAGGAAACAGGGGCAGAGAAGGAAACAGATGAAGAGGCTGGCAATAGGGAAAATTCAATTTCAGTTTCTGTTTTAATGTTTTTAGTTTTTCAATTTATATATGTATATTTTTTTTTTTTTTGTTTAGCTGTCGCTGATCTTTGTCGGTGTGTGTGCTTGCAATTATTATTACAACATTTAAATGGCTGCCATGATCTACATTTGCCAACTAATTACACATTGTGCAAAATATGATTCGTTTCAAATGGTATCACACAGCAGCAACTGCGACTACACTGCGTATGAGTAATTTATGTTTTCTTAACTTTTTTTTTGGGGTTTTTTATTTCGTATTTGACATTCGCTTATCAGCAAACAACGAAACGAAACAAAAAGAGCAAAGGAAACCAAACGAAACGCGACGAAACGTAACAAAAGGCGACGTCTTTAACAAAAAAACAAGAAAAGAAAAAAACATTTATTGTTAAAGAAATAAAAACTATTATTTGCGTCTCGCTCACTCGTTCGCTCGATCTCTTCATTTTGGGCACAGGTGTATGTGTGAGCGGGACAAAAACTTGGCCAAGTGCAGTAGGCCATGCAAATGGCAAAGTGGGTCAGCGCTATCAACTACGCACTCGTATTTTAATACTTTGCCGACGAAGACAGAGACGGAGACGACGATGATGACGACGACTATCAGCAGCAATGGCTGACAAGCACACACACACACACACATACACACACGCACACGCACGAACAACGCTCGACAGCAGCGGCAACAACACACAATTGTTGCCGTATCAGCAACAAACACTACAACAATAATAACAACAATAATGAACAACATTGTAAGCAAAAATTTTAAAAATAAATAACGACAAAAAAATCTACAAAAAATAATTTAAATATAAAGTCGAAAAAGCAACAGCAACAACAACAACAATGTATGACAAAGTTGCTGGAGAATTTAAACTAAAAGCAAGACGCACTTTTAAATACACTAACAGAACTAACTAGTGAGCCTGAGCAAGAATACACAGTGTGGGAAGAAAAAATAGAAACAGCTTTAATGCTTTAATGTTTAACGTAAATTTAAACTTTAATTTCATATATATTTTTTTGGCTTTTTTTAACTTTTAATTGAAATTTAATTTTAATATAAAATAATGTTATATTTTTTTTTTTATTTTTAATAATTTTTTTCCCAACAGTCGACTGTTCTTAGTTAACTTTAAATAAATAAATTTAAATATACAAAAAACTAAAAAAACTGTTCCTTATGTACAAACATGAAATTGGCATCACATTGGCATCACCTAGAAGGCTAATAACTGTACTTTAATATGCGACCAGTTTTGGGTCGATGTGACCTGTGAAACTTTGGGAATCGTGCTCTAAAAGGAATGAATGAATAATAGAAACAAGCCACAATTCTGCGAATATTTTGTATTTTTTTAGTAAATGCTAAAACAAAAGTATGCATTCAATACTTCCAGCTAAATTGAGCTAAAAATGATCGAATTTGTAGAAAAAATGCTGTTCAATTCAAGTGTAACATTAATAAAAGGGGTCACTGCCTACCTTTATAACGAAATATTGTCAAAGTTCTTCCTTATTTTTGGATTTAATCTCTGCAATTCCTTTTTTTTAATACTCCTCATAAGTACTTTATCAAATTTAAGTTCGGGAATGGATCAAACTGTTTCAATTTATTAAGTTTTTGATAGGCCACGCCTTTTTTCGCCAGTTACATGCATTTACAAAGAGTTAATATACCCTTTTTGACCTTTTTCAATGATGATAGGGTATAAAAACAGAACTGAAGATGTATAAATTGCCTCAGTTGAACAGTTTTACTGTACTTTATAGAACTCTATATATATAGACTCTATACTTTATAGAACTGTATATACCTATGCACTATAAATACCTATTATTTCTTCAGTAGAGCAGTTTCACTGTAATTTATAGAACTCTCTTACAGTTCCCCCTCACACTATACATACATATCTTATCATATTATACAATTAAATTGTTTCAAGTGCTCCCAACAACGTTTTATCTCTTTGTAGAGTAGCTATAGTTATGCAATTTGATAGTTAAACACTTGGAATACTGTACAAGTGATTCACTAATCATATGCCATAAAAACATGATCCTCAAGCAAACAAAATATGTTTACAAGATCGCATATAACAAATATAATTGCCTAGTTCTAAATACCCTAAAGTTAGGGCATACAGAAACACAGTTACATCATCAGCACAGACAGTTGGAGGCGCACACACACACACAGAGCTAATCAAACAGACTGACAGACAGAGGTGGCGACTCACCCAATGCACAGTGGGCTGCAGGGGGGAGGGGGCTGACATCGCACAGACAAATGGTGTAAATTTGTTTTTTATTTATTTATTTTTTTATTATTATTATTTGTCGTAATAATTTTGGTTTGTTAAGGTCTTTCAGTAGCTCTGTGTGTGTGTTTAATTATGAAATATGCACATGATTTTATTTAAATAAATGACACATAATATTTCACATTAGTTGGAAATACTGCTAACCTTGAAATAAAGAGATAAAACTCGAAATTTCTATTGTTGTTCAGTTTTAATCACGTGACTAATGTAAAATCAATAAAAATCAAAGATAGAAGTGGAAAAAGAAGCAGTTCCGGTTTTTATTTGGGTATTTTTATATAGAAAACAGCAAATATGGATTTTAATAGGGATACAATTTCAAAAATATATTTCTAGAATTATAAATGTTTCTATATAAAACGTATTACATACCATTGCAATATATTCAATCTATAAACTAAGCCAATAAATTCAAAAAAATTTCTAGAATAATAAAAGTCTCTATATAAAACGTATTCAATCTATAAACTAAGCCAATAAACAGGCGTAAACCAACTTACGCTTAGGTAACAAAGCACATACATTACTCACTCTTTATAGCACCTACCCCCCACACACCAATACCCTACACCCCCCTCTGCACCTCTTGCTGGCCAATTTGCAATGCCCATTGAACATTTTGCAGTTGAGCGACAGAAAAAAGCAACAACAACAAACAGAAACTTATTACGAAAGTTTTGAAAGGGTTTTTTTCAATTTACAACTACAAAAGGCATAAATAAACATAATTGCTGCATAAACAATATAAACACTGACAACAAACTGAGTAAAGAGGTATAGAAAGAGAGAGGTGGAGAGGGAGAGAGGGGGGAGGGAGAAAGGCAGCATTTACACAAAATTTAACAAGCAAAGTTGAAGTAAATAAATAAAAATCAAGACCTGCCGCAACAATTTAAATATGCCTACATTTTATTTCTGTTTGGGAGCGGAGAGAAAAGCTTTCACTTGAGCCATAACGAACTGCAGATACCCTAGAAAGGGAGGTAGAAGCAGAGGCATACATATTACATATTTACAGGGTATACTCCTTCTAAGGATTCCCTTTCTTATACTTCATTCCTTTCTTCATGCCTTTCATTAATGATTGTTGAGTGAAATTCAGTGCATATTGCCATGGAATCCCCCACCTTTTTCAGACGATGCGACTGCGCCGCTGCCTCTGCCACTGCTGCTGCTTATCAATGCGTCGCAGTTGCTGCTGCTGCTGCTGTCGACCCATTTTACCTAAAAAAAAAAATAAACTGCAAGTTTTCTGTCATTGCGAGCTTTTGCTCTCCGACAAAAGCTCCCACATGCGTTTCTCGTCTGTTCGCGTAGTTTGCACTCACAGCACATGCACATATGCTAGTTTCTACATCTGTGTGTGTGTGTATATACTGTATAAAGCTATACGTATGTTCTCTCTGCATGCGTGCGTGTGTGTGTGTGTGTTTCTTGCTATCTCTTCTCTGTCGATTTCGTTGTTCTTGTTCTGTTTGCCTGAGGATCGCTACAGTTTCTGTTTCTGTTTTGTGTTTCTTCTTCTTTGCTTATTCTTGTTGTTTCTTGTTGTTGTTGCTTTGCAGCGACGCCCAACTATGCACACACACACACACACACACGCTGAGTACGCATAGCCAACGCACACGCATGCAGCTGCAAAAGCTCTACGAAAGCTCTCTACTACGTTGCTATACGTAATCTTTGAGTGTGTGTGTGTGTGTGTGTGGCCCGCCTGCAAAGCATTTTAAACGTTTTTTTTTTATATTTTCTCATTTTCAGTAAAAACAAAAACAAAAACTTCAATGTAGGGTAGACTAGGGTGATTGCCAAATGCGCTACACACTGCAGAGAGAAGAATCTTTGCGATTTTAGAAATTGTAAAACGTATACATTAAATACAAAGTGGAAATATTAAAGTGGGAATTATTTATTAAGAATATATAATATATGAACATAATACTATAACATATATAATAAATATAATATAATATAATATAATATAATACTATATAAGTATTATAATAAGTATTATTATATAGTTTTATATTATATTATATATATATATTATACTATTATGTTCATATATTATATATTCATTATAAATAATACGCACTTCTTTAATACTTCCAATACTATGTATTTATTTTAACGAATTGTAAAAAATATTTCAATTTAAAATCAACAAATCTTTGCTATTAATATTGAAAACGAAGTTTCCCATTTCTGTTTTTTCGACATAGCCAATTTGTGTAATTGTCATTGCTTGTTTAACGTACGTTCGCGGGGAGTTATCAGTCATCTCTCTCTCTCTCTCTCTCTTTCACATGCCGTATACGTAATAAACGCTTCACAAATTGTGCATTACGTATACGCGGCGTGATAAGCAAAGATAAGACAAAAGTCAAAGCAAAAAAAGTCACAGCACAACAGAATATAAAAGAAACCGCATTGCATTAAAGTCAAGGCACTTATGTAATGCCAAATGCATGTGAATCTATATAATATCTATACTTCTATAGATATAGTATACATTATATTATATATATACTATAGATATTTATAAGATAATGACAGAGCCAGAATGCGGAAAGTTGCTCTGTCTCTCTCCCGGAAGGCGTCATTTCAATTTGAGAACAGGTCATTGGCTAGAAAAAAAAACCCGGGCTGCCTTTCCCTGCACACTGCACTGCAAATTGAACAATTACTGGAGAGCACAACAACAACAGCAACCAAGCAACTTGATGCATAGAAAAAAGTCTGCAAAGTATTTAATAAAATTGCTAGTAAAATGGGGGAAGTAAAATAAAATGTTATAAAGTAAAATAAAATCGTCTAAATTGTTTTAGTTAGGGAAAATATGTACAAATTAAAAAAAAAACAAGGAAGAAAGGCTACCTACGGCATGCCTAATGTTTTATACCCTTGCAGGTTCTTATCTCCGATCGTTTCAGGAAGAAAGGCTACCTTCGGCATCTAGAAAGTTTTATACGCTTGCAGATCCCTATCTCCGATCGTTCTAGTACTAGTTATATGTATATAAAGGTGCAGTAATTGAATGAAACAAATGTGTATATATATATGTATATATATATATATATATATATGTATATAATACTATGTCTCACTTTGATTGGCACTGATAAGTTAAGTTATTTTCTACAATCAGAACTGTTCTTCATACAAAAATCTGAATTTCATAGCGATTGTTCGTATGGCAACTATATGTTATAGTGTTCCGATTTAAATGAAATTATATATGCATATTATATATAACAAAAATCGACCGATAGTTTGTATAGCAGCTGTACGATATATTGGTGCAATCAGGTTCGCTTCGACTTATTTACAGCGTGCAGCAATAAGAGGCATGTGTGCCAAGTTTCAACAAGATAGCTCAGACAGACGAACGAATAAAGATAGATGGACTGCACTGGTGATGCTGAATCAGAATATATATACTTAATATGGTCGGATATATCGGCTAAGTATTGCCATATGTGTCACATACCCTCTGCAAGCATATAATAAATATATAAATATAATATTTGTATATAAAAATGTATTAATGCAGAAGAAACTTCTTTAAAGTAAGACAGCAAAATCATAAATAAAGTTTTTCAATTCTGCGTCTCTTCAGGTTCATGACAAATGGAATATTAATCATTAATTAGTATTTATTGTTATAAACAAAAAAAGCCAATTTGCTTTGGCAGTATTTATTAAGTATTTTTGTTGCACTTGTTTGTTGTTGTTGTTGCCTTTTGTAGAATGCGCAAATAATATTTGTGTAAAGAAGAAATATAATGCATGCGCCGCTTGTAACTAGGTCAGGGTGCAGCCCCCACAGACACACACACACACACACACAGAGCACGAGAGAGGGAGAGAGAGAGAGAGAGAGAGACACGTGCGCTGCACAAAATGAGGCGCGGCAGCGATAGCAACAACAACAAACAGAGGGAAAAATCAATGCAGTGCAAGCTCGCGTATTCTACGCTTCACTCTCTCGTGCTCTCTACCCCTTTCACCCCCTCTCTCTATCTCTTTCTGTACTGCTCTCTTGGCTGCATAAAAGCACAAACAGTTCCACCTCCCCTCCTTCGCCGCCTCGCACAGCTCGCCCACATTTGGAGAATTGCAATTTCCATGCAAAATTAGTGCATGCAGCGCAGCTGGCGTCAACGCCGACGTCGCTTGAGATATCTAGCACAGGGTCAACTGGCGACCCATTAGCACACTTTTCCACCAGAGACTCGAGACAGAAAACGCCCCCCGCCCACGCCCCCTCGACGAGACGAGACGCGACGCGACGCGGCAGAGGCAGCCCCACTCAGCCAAAACTCTCAATGGCAGTTTTTCATTTGCGAGTTAAGGTCAACAGCAAAATGCGAGAAAATCAACATAGACCCAGACACACATAGTATATACACAATAAAAGAGAGACAGGCAAAGAAAGAGCGAGAGAGAGATGCCAATAACAACAACAAAAATAAACACTGCAAAATCATTTGCACTTTAAATAATAATCAAAAGTGGCAAAAATACAGAAAATTAAAGCAATGAAAATATAGAAAATTCTTTTTGGAATTTTTGCATTCTGCAAACGGCATTAAAATGTGTAAATTGTTGAACAAAACATTTAATATTACAAAGTTAATTTCTGAATATTTATAGCAAGATTTTAACTAGTGTAAAATGATTTAATTTTATGAAGAATGAAGATAATTTTATGTAGCATAAATTATTAAAATGATTTAAAGTATTTATCATTCTACCCCTTTCTTTCTTGCAACGTAATTTATAATATTACGAAGTTAAATTGTATATTTCTAGAAAAACAGTCGACTGACCATAGTTTTATTATAATTTAATTAAAGAAATTAAAATTTAAAGATAATTTATAAAATTATCATTTTCTTTTTTAAAATTGTAATTTATAGCCCTAAACGAAATATATCGGAAGGAAATAACAAAAATTTAGTATTTTATTTTCTACTCTTGATAAAATTAATCATGATGACACAGATTTGAAAAGTACCATATCATTTTTGTTGGCCAAGTTTTCTTTCTTGTTATGCTTTTTGGTCTGGAGTCAGTATAAAATGTACGGCACCCATAGATAAAATAGTGTTTTCATATGCACAGCCTAGATGAGAATATAGCTTGTGTCGCTCAGTACTGAGCCTTGTGGCATCTGCTTTCTGAAAAGTCTTCACTTTCCTCTCTGCCAACACTATCTCAAGGATTTATTTTAATATTTTCATCTGTAACCACATCGAAGAACCTGCCGCTGCGGACTTCATCAATTGTAGAGTGTTTCAGACACCATGAAATTCTAAAAATCAATATTTGTGGTATAATCTGAATGAGCATTATTCCCATAATAATTGTTCAACTTTTCTTGGCTTTTCTTCAACTTTTTGTTTGATGAGAGCACGAAACTTGCTTCTTTTCCATAAACAAATTGATTAAAAACTCGTCGATAATATGGTATAAATTAACTGATCGAGATTAATAGTGCTTAAAGTTAACTTGTCTGCCTAAAAAACATATAAATATACTATACACTATCAACAACATTTTAATAAAATGCATCCATTTTGGCGGACAAGGTGAGTAGTTTTTAGACCACCTAGTAATAGTTTCTCCTTTCCTTTTAATTCCAAGACTCTTTTGAAATATTCTTTTGAAATATTATACGCCTTTGTTTCTTATAAAGCAGTTTGTAATTATTATTATTATTATTATTAAGTATCTTCTTGATAAATGTATAATGAAGTTTATTAAATTCAACAAATACCTATTGTTTTAAACCTTATGTTTCTATTATATTTCAATTTTTATTATGAAGAGTAGTCTTTCCTTGCTCATTACAGGCCTTAAAGTGAATTAACGTATTCCTTATCTTTCAACCTCTTTCTATGCTATAAAGAAAAGTAAGCAATTATTGGACAGACAAGAATCGACCTATTAATTCCTAATTAAGTGCATTAAATATTATAAATATTCATAATTCCCCTTTTAACAACGAATTTCAATTCATAAATTAGCAAATCAATTGTCAGAAGGTGCACTGTAATTACAATAAATCGAGTCGAGGGGTTTGTTGCCCATTTTCGAGGGCGTTAACGGCTTGAAACTCTATCTATGTATATAACTAAACTGAATAATGCATATCGAACAATAACAATACAATAACATTTAATATGTTATTGTTTACTTGATAGAGTTATAGTTATAGTTGATAGTTTCAATGTTGCATCCTTGGTTGCATTTACAAGATTTCTGATCGCTTGACTTAACGCCAATTTGTATTTCAATTACGATTTGCGGTCTGCTTCTGAGGTTTCTAGGTATTATAATAATATCACTAGACTTCGCTTGCGAGTTGTAAGCCCATATAAATGCAATGGCGGGTGTGAATGACCATTCTGGAGGATATTACCAGACATTAATAGTCGATTAATTGCTGTACAAATAGTTAAGGTGTAACAACCATGAGAACTGAACTCAATTCAACTAGCTATAGTACCGGTATTCTTCTTTTCAATTCCAATTGCATATAAGAAAGGTTTAAATTTGATACTGTTCTTTAACTTAAAGACGATCTATCAACTTATCGATTCTACCAACGATTTTATTAATCGTTCTAAGAATTTCTATGTTTATAGACATGCATACACATTAATATAGTACACATAAACTGGAATGTCTTGAGTAGAAACATATTACAATATTATCTTTTTTTATTCAATGTCTATCTGTGCATTTATCGATAGTCTTAAATTGTTAACGCAGCGTAATTTAACTTGTTTTAATCACAGTTCAATTTGCTTGTCTATAATCATCAAAATTTTAAGTGTTATCGATATGATTGAATCGATAATCGATATAAATAACTGAAAACAAAATGCGCTGAATAAAGATGGTGTGCATATACTACTTAAATCGATAAACGATAAGACTAACTGTGGAGTTATCGATAACATTTAATCGATAATTTATAAAAATACCACAATTAAGGCTATTTTCAATATTCAAAGAATATTCATTGCTTTATCGATAGACTTAAATCGATAATTGATCAAAAACATGAATAATATATATATTATTCTCTTTAATTCAATGTCTAGATGTGCAGTTATAGATAATATTAAATCGATAAATTATAAAAATACCACAATTAAAATCATATTCACAATTCAAAGTATATTCGTGCCTTTATCGATAGACTCGAATCGGTAATTGATCAAAAATCAGCATAATACAGATAATTCACTTCAATTCAACGTCTAGGTGTGCAGTTATCGATAACATTTAATCGATCAATTCATAAAAATATCACAATTAAAGTTATGTTCACAATTCAAAGAATATTCATGCCTTTATCGATATACTCAAATCAATAATTGATCAAAAACATGAATAATATATATATTATTCTCTTCAATTCAATGTCTAGATGTGCAGCTATCGATAATATTAAAACAATAATTCATAAAAATATCATAATTAAAGTATATTCATGCCTTTATCGATAGACTCAAATCGATAATTGAGCAAAAATCAGTACAATCGATATTATATTGACAATCAGATTGTAAAAAGCAGCTATGCTTCCATTTCTTCTTGCATTTCGTCTCTTTAAGCCCACACAAGTCTACCAAGGCTGCCACAAATCCTGTTGCAATGTCAAATCACCGCGATTCTTCTTGTGGCGCACGCGAATTTTAAAGGGCTAACGGTGGCGTCGCCGACCTTGCCACAACAAAAAAACGCAACACAAAACAGACCTGTGGCAAGTCGTGGTGGAGCCAACAAGGACATGCAACATTGTCCTTGTCCGCGAAACCTTCAGTAAAAATTAGAACCTTGTAATGCATTTTACATGTTGGAGAAACAACAACAACAACACAAACGGAGGCAGCGGCGGCAACAGCTATGCAATGTCATGCCCCAATTTGCGTCGTCGGCGACCTCGTTAGCTATTTCCAAACTGCAGCTGCGACGGCGGCAGCGCAACAAGCTGCTGACTTTGACCCATTTAAATCCTTAGAGGTAAGCGCAACAGAGAGAGCGAGAGAGAGAGAGAGAGACGCGTCGCTCCAGCGTCAGCGTCGACTGCGACGTCACAAACATTGCAATAATCTATGTCAATGTCAGCCGGCGTCAGCTGCAGTGGGCGGCGACGCGGCGTTAAATCAACTGAGGCAGAACATGTGTAAGCCAAAGCTCGACAGCGAGCGAGAGAGAGAGAGAAAGAGTGAGAGAGCGCATGCTATACACTGCACACACACATACACACAAGCATGCTCGTCTGCTGCACACACACACACACACACACACAGACAGACAGACAAACCACAACACAAAGTGACCCTCAAATTTCTATGCAATTTCTGTGCTGTCTGTGTGTTTGTGCATCCTTGTGCCCAATCTCCAATATTAGAAAAGGCAGCGAGTGCGCAAGCGAGATAGAGAGAGAGAGAGAGAGAGAGAGAACAAACGCAACGCGCGTTGCCCTTGACCCAAATTCTAATGCGCCGCGCCGCGCCGCACAGCGACCTTGCTTCATTTTCAACGCAAAGGATTGTAATGACGCCCCTGCACTTGTGGGTATTCAATACACACACACAGACAAACACACACACAGACAGTCATATCTATATATACGCATATCTATGTTTATATGCTGCATACATTTGATATGCTATAGTGCACATAGAGAGTGCGTTCGAAGGTCAACAAAGTGGGCGAAGCGTCTCGCCTGACATTGCTGAATGTCAAGCCAGCAACAACAACTGCAACAGCAGCAACTAGTTGCAACTGCGTGCGCTGCTTGCTGACGCAGCAACTACAACAACAACAACTGCAACAATTGCCTCAAGTTAGACGCGTCTCCGTCTACGTTCTCTACGCATTGTTCGCGCTCAATTGATGGAATGCAGCGCGTTTTATTTGCATGCTGAGCATACCCCTTGTTTATGAGGTGTATGTGTATGAGTAAGTGGGTATATAGAGATATGGAGAAACAGATAAAAGCTTATTACAATATATAATTATAATATAATAATAATTATTATTATTAATAGATTATATATATTAATATAATTTAATTATTATAATATACAGTTAATATAATTACTTTTGGTTTAAGCAACACTATTATTTAGTATTAATTTGCATAAAATATTATACGAAAATACTGAGCCATGTTTCACTGTCAGCTTATTTACAGACAGATCTATAATTTATATTATTTTTTTGCTCTAAAAGAATGTGCTATAATTTGTTCTTTCAATATATTAATAAACAAGCGACCTTTATTGCAGTGTAATCGTTATAATTATCATTCTGCCAGCTCTAAAAACTGTATAAAAATGGTAATCCCGGCCTTAGTTTACCGTTTAACAAGTTGCAAATGTGTTTAATAAGAGTAATATATATGCTAAAACTGTGATCTAAAACAAGAAATTGTTGCTGAATCGTGTCTAAAATTAACCTATTTTAACTAATCAAAAAATTAGTTTGAATAAAATTTAAACCTATTTTAAGAAGTAGATCAATCCAGGATATCCTTATATAGATCGTTCACCTCCTTTACGATATCTAAACCTTATTTTCCTGCTTACTTTACTGCATTTATTTGCATGTCCTACAGTATATACCACCTAGCCATAGGGTAGAAGTGTATAGTAATTTATTGCCAACTGAAAATGTATGTAGCAGGCAGCAGAAGGTGTGGCAGAACCCAAAAACTATATATATTCTGAATCAACATCAACAGCCCAGTCTATATAGCCATATTCGTCTGTCCATTTGCTTGTTTTTCTGTCTGTCTATCTGCCTGTCCGTCTGCTTGTGTCTGTCTGTCCTTCCGTATGAAAACCTATATCTCAAAGACTATATGAGCTAGGGCTATCAAATTCGGTTTCAATAAGTGTTATTATGGCACGCAGATCAAGTTTATTTTAGATTTTGTCCACGCCTCTTTCTATTAAATCGAATTTCAAGCGTAATTTTAATGCAGAACGTTTCATTTTTGGTAAACACAATAACTATGAAATGCCAAATGATTTCTTAAAATTTGGTTGCAATCGTATAATTAACATAGAAGTTATTTAAGTAATTTTAAATATGTGCTGATTTTGAAAGCCCTACCCTGAAAGTATGCAACACAAAATGTGCATAACATAGAAGTTATACATTGTACTTATATTGAACAAATCGAGCACACTCACTTATATTACGTGTTTGTTTTTTTTTACCATATTTAATCAGTGAATCTGCCGTTTATTATCTATTATCTATTATTATCTATTAAAGGAGTTTTAGATATTTAAATAATATAATATAATTGTTTTTCTTTTATATTTTAATAAATAGTTTTGCATTGTGGAAACTTTTTAGTTTAAGGAAATGGGAAAACTTATTTTCAAAATCACTAAAATTATATCAAGACTAAGTTAATTTTAGTGATTTTGGAAATAAGTTTCACCACTTTCTTAAACTAATAAGTTTCCCCATTTCAAAACTATTACCATTTCAAATTAGTAAAAGCATTTCTAAGTGAGATAAATCAATAAAAAGTTCCATATCAAAAATCCAAACAAAGAAAGATCATATTTTTCTAGCTCAGCTTACAGGGTATTTGCAAGTCTCTCACCAATAAATTAGTTTTTGGCATTATCAGCAGTTTTGTTGTTGTTGCTTTTCAGTTTTATTTGCATGCAGCTTGTGCCATAAAAGTGGGTTATACTCGCAGTTGCATTGCAATGGGCTTTTTATGGCTGCTACAGCTACTGCTGCTGCATGCGGCATGCAAGTGTTGTTATTGCAGCATGTGCTACGTTTTACGATCTCGCTCCATGTGGTACGAATATGGGGACTTGCATGTCTATGTGTGTGTGTGTGTGTGTGCTGTCAAATTTAACATTGCACTTGGCAAACAGTTGACGGCAATCAAGAAATTAAAAACTCAAAAGCAATAGCCAAAGCCAAGTGCCAAGTTCCAAGGGTACTCCAAACTCATCGGCAACTGCAACTGCAACTGCAACTCATCTTCATCAACGTGGGGCGAGAGAGCAAAGTAAACACTCAGTAGAGATTAATGTAGAGTTTGCAAATTGGAAAAGTATATTCGCCTGACAACCAAGGCAAATTGAACAATTAAATTGTTTTGTGGAGTTTTGAAATTGAATTTTAGTTGGGAAAAATATAAGAATAGAGGAAGAGCATTTGAAGTTCTTATTTTTTTGAGCTAATGGTTTTAAATAATTAATTTGGCATGTTTAAGTTAATATGCTGTTCAGTATATTATAAAAACTGTGCGCTCTTCTACACAGTTTTCATTATTTTGTCAAACATAATTCATTCCATCAAAACTTTGTTGTACTCTTATTCTATTTATATTATTTATATCAATTCGTAGTTTTTATTATTGACTTTGTCATTTTATTGAATCATTTACAACTTTCCCATATACATTTTTTTTGGTGCCTGTATCTTAAAAAACGTTGTTTTATCTAATGTATTATGTTTTTCATTCTAATCTCTTTTTATTGTATCATTCATTAAATTATTAATTATAATTCTAGCATTCATTATTTATCACTCATTATCGCTTATTAATATATCATTTTTTCTTTATCACTTATTAATATATCATTCATTATTTACTACATTAAATATTATTATGTCATTTATTATATCGTTTATTATTATATCATTATTATTATTTATTATTTATTCATTATTATTTTTATTATTTCTCTATTATTATTCATTAATTAATTGTATATCACTTATTAAAATATATCATTTATTTTTATCATTTATTTATTATTTTGTTAGTTATATTTTTATCCTTTATTTTAAATTAATTTTTTGTATATCACTTATTAATATACGATATCATTCATTATTTATTACTTATTTATTGTTCTGACATTGATTATTATATCGTTTATTATTTGATATCAATATATACATTTTTATTATTTTATTTATTAATTTATTTGTATATCTTTTATTTATTTACCATTTACTACAACAGTATTTATTTTGAGTAAACTTTTATTCACATTGCGTTGTATTTTCTTCCAGATGTTTTTATTCCTTGATTTATTTCTCCATCGTTTTATACATTTATTTTCCTTTTGTTTGTACAAATTTTCCAGCAGAAACCAGAATATTGCCAACACACACTTTTCGAATCAAACAATACATATAAAGAAGGAAATGAAAACTGCGACTTACCCCCTTGATCATCAATCTCCAGACCGAACTCATCCTCTGACATGGATTCATCCTCCGAACTGAGATTGGAACCACTAAGGTTGCCTGCTTGATGATGTTGCTGATGCTGCAGTTGCTGTTGTTGTTGTGTTGTACTTGTTGTATTGCTGTTGTTGCTTGTGGTTGCTTTGGTGGCACACGAACTTGCTGCAAGTTCCTCAATGCTATGCAACGATCGACGATTGTTGTTGTTGTTGCTGTTGTTGTTGTTGTGGTTGGCAGTGCTAGCAGCTGTTGTTGGTGTTGCTGATGTTGTTGTTGTTGTTGGTGAAGTGGTGATTGTTGTTGTATTGGTTGTGGTGTCAGCAGCTAAGCCACCAGCAGCAACTACATCCTTATTATTGACCTCAAAATCCAAAAGCTGTGCTGTGCTGGAGCTGAGGAAACTTGAGGAAACTCCACCACTTCCAGTGGTTCCTACAGTTCCATTTTCCAGTGGTTTCAACTGATGATACTCAACAATCGATTGTGATTTTTGCATTAACATTGCTGGATCAATGGAAGCTGTTGTTGTTGTTGTTATTGCTGGACCAGCGCTGTTGTTGTTGTGATTACGATTGTTGTTGAAGAGCAAATTGGCAAACGATGGCATTGTGACAGATTCTATAACCACAGCACCACCACCAGCACCACCGCCAGATGGCGCTTTGGCATCCACATTGTTGTTGTTGTTGTTATTGTTGTTGTGATTGCTGTTGCTGTGGGGATTGGGACTGGCAAAGATGCGTTCACAGAGTCCACTGAGGGAGACGCCTCCATCCAATTGACTTGCATCGATGGAACCAAAATTCTCTGGATTCGAATTGGAATTATGATTGTGTTGTTGTTGTTGCTGTTGCTGCTGCGTGTCCTTGGGCAGCTGTGAGGAGTGTGTGCTGTAATTGATGAAGGAGGGCATAAGGGGTGTGCTACCTGCGGCAAGCATTTGATCCTTGTGATGATGTTGTTGTGGCAACAATTGTTGCAACTGTTGTTGCTGGTGTTGGTGATGGTGATGTTGTTGATGTTGCAGTTGCTGTTGCTGCTGCTGTTGTTGGCTGCTGTTGCCGTAGCTGACAATGCTGCTGCTGCTGCTCTCGGCCAGCAAAGGAACATTAAATGTATCCATTGCTAATTTCTTTGTACGTTAACGTGATGTTCTTGTTGTTGTTTGTAACTGTTGTTGGTGATGTAATTGAGTTGTTGTTGTTGGCAGGTAACGATAGTAGTTGTTGTTGTTGTAGTTGTAGTTACTTAAGACTTTCAGCTGCAACTGCAAAGCAAAAGAAAATGCCATAAATTATGAACAGTAAACAAAAGTGCAAGAGAGAGAGAGAGAGAGAGAGAGAGAGAGTGGGATAGGCAAAGCTTTGCAGTAGCCCAAAGGGCACGCCGCAAGCTTGGTCAAAGCTTTTTTACATGAAAGTCATTGAGAGCAGGTGGTCGAATGTAGGTCAAGGTCAAATTGTCATTCATACAAACTTCACACAAAGCTTTCTGGCTGTCCGGGAGGAAGTGCATTAATTATTTAGAGTTTTAAAAAGCTTTGAAAGCTTGGCTTTAATTAATTCGAGAGGGGGTGGATAAAGTAGATGAAATTGAGGGAAATACTTTGTGAAAAAATCTAAATAAAACCTTTAATACACTCTTGAGAAACAAATAAAGGAAAGAGCTTTAATGTCTTGGTATTTATTATTTAATGTGGAGAAGGGAATCACTTATGATATTTATTTCTAAGTTTTTTTCTGAAGGGATTGTACTTATCTCCTTAATTTAGAGAAGTCTCATCCCTAGTATTGCATATCTTATACAGTCCTAGGCGACAGACATATTGAGATTCAACATATCGTATTGCTAATTATTCCTAGTTTGCTGTGGCATCTGAGAAGTCCCTTAAGAATAGTTCTTAGTAGTGTTGTGTCGTTCGTGAACGAACGAACTAAATTGAACTATTCACCAAACTGAACGAACGAACTAGGTCTGTCTTTATAGTTCAATATAGTTCACTTAGTTCAATATAATATGTAAACTCTTTATTATTTCTTATTATTATTATGTATAAGTGTTTTTGATATAAATTGAATAAATAATATTAATTTTCAATGACAGCATTGTATGAAATAAATTCATAAATTTTTTTTTTTTTTGAAGCACCTTTAAGCAAGTTTAAAAAATGAACGATTGAACTAAATGAACGACCTAGTTCATTGATTTTAAACGAACGAACGAATTTATTCCTCAAATTTAACTAGGATTACCCAACACTAGTTCTTAGCGCCTTAATAACTACAATAGCCCCAATAACTTCTTATCGTAATTGCAATCGAAGAAAGCATTAAGTTATAATAATTTTTTAAAATAAATAAAGTAAAAACACTAAGAAATAATACAATGAGCTTCAATAACTACGATTTCCTTTGTAAATCACTAATAATTTGGACTTTTAAAAGCTTTGTAAAGCTCGATTTAAAACAGAATAAAGTAAATAAAGTGAATACACTAAGCAACACAAAAAGTGAAACACTACGAATTCTTTTTTTCATAATAGCAATAAATGTTAGCTTAAATTTATGAAAGAAATAGTGCGAATACCTCAAGAAACAATAAAAGAAAGAGCTGCAATAACTAAGAAACCATTTCAACGTCCAATAAATGCAAAAACAACATCATATTATGATGATTTTCAAAAATAACAAAAGCTTTTAAACGTTATTTTACTATTTAGGCATATTTGCAGCTTTCTTATAAGCTCCAAATAAATCCAATTAGCTGTAGTTATAAGTTCTAGTTTTCATTTCAATTATCTTCTTCTTCTACTTCTTTCCACCAAAACACAATTAACTCCCCAACTTCTTCCAGTGCTTCCAATGATTGCCAAACCAACTGGAAAGCCCTCACTGAGGCATGTTCCAGAACTTAATTAACTTCATTCAACTTATGCCATTCTCCTTTTTCTCGTTTTGACAGTCGCTGTCTGCGTCGCAGTCATCGTCGCTGCCCAAAAAAAAGCTCACCCCAACTAGACAAAAGATCTCTATCTCTCTCTCTCTCTCTGCGGGGCAAAGAGGTGTGGAACGGGCGCAAGGGGCAGTAGGAAACATGAACTTACCTTATAACATGCAAAATATTTAAAAGCAACAGCAGCTGCTGCCGCCGGTGCTGCTGCTGCTGTGACGTCGACAGCGACGCTTTAGCGCATGCGCCGCTACCCCAACAGCGACGATCTTCACGAAAATGAAGAAGAGAAGCCGCTGCTGCTGCTGATGTTGTTGTTGTTGTTGCTTTTGGGGCGCTTCGTTTACTTTGCTTTTGCTCTTTTGTCGTTCTTTAAAACCAGTTGGGACCGAAAGCAAAAGTGCTATTATTATTGTTGTTGCTGTTGTTATTGTCGTGTTGCCGTTCGCCTTCTCTATTTGTTTGTGCACTTCACACGGCTATTCGCAGACACACACATACAAAGCAAAGCAAAGCCAAAGCAGAACTTGCGTGATTCATCTCGCCCCTTGCGGCCCCGACCCGGCAACGATCGGCACTGATGCAGTTTCCGCCTGCGCCAGCAGCAGCTGCGACGTCGTTGTCGTCGTCGTTTTTGTTGTTGTCGAAAGCTTTTTCAGCATATTTTTTTTGCGCTGCTCACACACATTTGTGTTGCCCTCTCTCTCGACAGCTCTCTCACTCTCTTGCTCACTCACTCACTCACTTGTACGTTTCGCACACTGTTATTGCTTTTGTTGTTGCTGTTGTTATTCTCACTAGTGTATGTTCTTATTATTTGCGCTGCGCCAATTCTCTTGCTATTTCGTTCGTTTTTGTTCGCTTATTCTTTGCTTTGCCTATTCGCTACTCGCTTTTAGTGTTGTCTTTCGCACATGGAATTTGTTTTTGCATGACGTTTGCGTCGGCGTTTGCTGCTTCCTTTTATGTATTAAAAAAAAAACAGCAAATTTATTGCAATTATGCCGAACCCGACGACGGCGACAGCGACGGCGACGACAACTTCTTGCACAACGGCGGCGGCGACAAGACGAGACGAGACGATGACGGAGACGGTGACCGAGACGAAGAGGAGGAAGAGGAAGACGAGCACGCGCAACAAGCGAAAAGCTCTTCCTCTACAAAAACAACAAATTGCAATTCCCTATTACACACACACACGCGCGTTCACACTATTATACGATGAGAACAGCGCGCATTTATTTTCACGCATACACATACACAATTTGCAAACATTTGTTGTTGTTTCTCACTGGCAGGGGGCGCTCTGCTAATTTCTGTTGCGCTGTAGTTGTTGTTGCTGCTCTGCTCCAATTCTATGACACAACAACAACATGCATTCAATACGACATACACACATGCACGCGCGCGATAATATGTGTGTACGTATGTGAATTTTATTCTATATTTTACACAATTTGCACTACCGTTATGGACGCACACACACAAACATATGCATACATATATGTATTTTCAGTGGCTTCTCTTATTGTTGTTGGTGTTGCTTCCACAGTTGATGTTGTTATTGCTGCCCCTGCTGCTGTTCTTGAAGTTGCATAGCGCGCTTCGCTGTTTGCTTTTTATGTGTAATTTCACTTTCCACGCCACGCTGTGTGTGTTTTTGTTGTTAGTTTTTACGCTTTTACTTTCGATTCCTCTTTTTGTTTATTGTGCCTGCCTTTTTTTCGGGAAAAACTATGCACGGCGCACGGGACAGACACACAACACACGCAAAAATTAGGTCTGTAGGCCAACACGAACGGGAACACAGTAAGAGTAGCAAAGTTGTTGGCGTAGGTAGAAGAAGAGGAAAGCACACACGCACACTCTCTCACACATACATACACACATGGGCACACTCTCTGCGTTCGTGTGTGTAGAGATAGACAGATCGAGTGCGGTGCGGGGCCAAGGACGTGTAAAGAGGCAGGCTGGCAGCGCTGCAGCAGCGACAGCGTCAAAATTATTCTTGGCCTTTAAACGCGCATTTGAAGAACAAGGACGGCAATCATATGGCGCTGGCAAGCAGAGCAACGAAAGCTTTCAGCTGAAAGCACGGCGAACACACCGAAGCAACTGTGTGTGTTCAAGCGAAAGCGCCATCTGACGGAAAATTAATGCAACTATCCCTGCTCGAGAGCTTTCGACAGTTTGCAATTCAAATTCAAAGAATTCGTTAAATTTTGTTGTTAAGAAAATAGTTTGCATTTCCGTTTATTGAATTATTACAAAGTACGTTTCTGTTTTTTCTGTTATAAATATACATATACAATCATTGAACATTGTTTCTCATGTACAATACAATACACCTATCATATATATCATATAAATTGCCAAAAATTAATTATCTTTTAGTTGCACAAATCCTTACAAATACCTAGAACATTACATCGAAAATTACAAATCCTACAAATCTAGATGCAAAATTGATTTACGATCATAATTATTCATATATAATATATGTATATATATTAAAAACGTTACTATTACTAAGCATATATATGCACTTGCTCTGCTTATCTCTTACATTGTATACATATATATATATATATATATATTCATAAAATTGTTTATGTGTAATAATTTCATTTAAAATACATAATACATAAATACGCCTTTGTTGCTTTGCTTAACAACTAACTCTATATGTTTTATATGTTTCAATTATATTTATATAGATTATTTTGCTAACACATTCCATTTTAAAAACCATAGATTACAATTACAATTATTCTTATTATTCTTATATAGCTGGTAGGGGGTGCTCGCTGGCTATCAAAACTAGTTCTTAACCGATTCACGTTGCTCGTTTCCCGTTTCATCATTTGTTAGTGTGTGTGTAGTGTTGTTTGTGTGTGTTTGGGTTGTGTGTTGTGTTTTTTGTTGTGTGTATAGCACCTTTGTATCACTTTGCACTTAGCTCTCTAATTGTTTTTGTTCACATAGATATAAAAGACTCTTCTCTTTTGTCTTCCAAAGACAACTAAAATATACATACAATGTGCTTACATTATAGATTTCTTCCTTATATATGTATATATTGTTATATTAAACTAAGTTTGACGTATTATTAAAATTTCATTAAAATGGTTTTCACGCCCAGCAAATTTCTGACGCTCTCGTTGTAACGGATGAGCACAACCTTCGAGGAGCTGAAGACATTTAACTTTTCACCGGCGCAGAGCAATTGCAGGCATGTGGCCTGTTTCAGGAACTCTTCGATCTTGAATTCCCGCAGCAATTGCTTCTGTGTATTCACCATTGTATTGTTGTTTGGACAGATCTGTAGAGAGAGTGGGAATACTCATTAATATTGTCATTATTATTATGTCTATAATATATTATTCTATATATTATTGCATTAATTGTATATTATATATTAATATATGTCGGAAAAGGAGATGTTGTTTTAAAAAGCGCGCCTTATTGAAGTTTATTTAATATTTATCGATAAGAGAAACAGGGTTGTATTTGATTGTGGAATCTTCATGCATATTAAGATCGAGTGTGGCTCTAGTAGAGTTGCCAGAGAGTTATTAGAACAAGAGTAACACGCGCCTAGAACAATAAGAAAAAGGCAATAAAAGGGACTCACTAAACAATTCAAAAAAGACGAATTAAATTATGAAAGAAAGATAACAATAAGTCTACGTCATATACATATTAAAGTACTCTATATTATTATATTTCCTTCTACTTTACCTTATTCAGCAGCGTATCCTTCGACTTGACCTTAAGTAAATTGCACAAATCATTTAGTAGTACCCATTTATCACTGCCCTCGTCTTTGAGCAAGTACAGTGGTGGCAGGGGCACATCGGCCTCTTCAAATTCAAAAATATCACCGTTCACATCGTCCGTCAACGTTCCTCTTTCTCCTACATCATCATCCACACTATCATCCGCACTATCATCATCATCATCATCATTGTCGTCATCGTCATCATTGTCTTCCACATCATCATTATCGTTGATTACTTCGTTATTATCGTGCATATCAATATCGTTGGCATTATCATTCGAATTTACAATTTGTTCATTCATATTCTCAATATTATCCTGATTCACATTCACAATTTCTTTCTTCTGCTCCTCCTTCACTTCTTCCTCCTCGTCACGTGGCTCCAGTTTAACCTCACTTTTGACATTCACAACACTTGTTACATTTTGTTGTTGTTGCTCATCGTTGCTGTTGTTGCTGTTCCTGTTGTTATTGCTATCCTCTGTACCAGGCTCTAGTTTAACCATTGTTAACATCGTTGTTGTTGTCGTTGCAGCTCCTCCAGTTCCAGTTCCAGTTCCTGTGGTTGTTGTTGCAGTCTTTGCACTTGTCTCCCCATTTTGTTTAATTGTCTCCTTGCTCTCCACCTTCAGCAACATTCCATTGCTGTTGCTGTTATTGTTGTTGTTGTGGTTCTTCGCTCTCTTTGCATTCTTCTTCTTTGTCATTCTTCGCCTTCGCCTTCTTTCTCTCCTTTCTCTACGTAGAGCTCGGCTCATATCACATGCTGTATTCGGTACATTATCGAATATATCAAAACCATTTTCCTTTTCATCTATTAAATAAAGTACAGTGGGGTTAGTAAGTCTCTCTCTTTTAGGGTTCTTTCTTATACTTACCAAATATCTGCCAGGGTCCCTGAAACCTTATCGGTTTTATGTCGGCGGCCGCACTTTGTGCATCGCTGAGATGAGACCGCAAAATACCGCACATCAATTTGCTTGAAGCTAACATAAGTGGGGTTTGACCTGCAAAAAAAAGGGGGAATATTAATACATGATAATACATTCCTCTAAAACTTTCCAATTGTAGCTCGAATTATGCCCTGCATGAGCCTTACAGGGTATTATGTTCGGACTATAATAAACTATATTAAAGTGTTGCTAACAACAACAATAATTCTGTATTTTGCTTAAAATCACAAATCCTTACCCACCTTTCCAGTAACTAGTTAAATACAAACTTATCTTCTTTCTAGTAACAGTAGTACTTTTTAACTAACTGCATGTTAGAACATTCTAATCGCCATTTTGATTAGGCTTTGCTTACTAACACTAACTCTCCTGATCTGATTGGGTTTTTCTGGGTTTTCCCCAATTCTCTGCAACAAATGTTGGATCGGCTCTTTCATTTTTTTATCCCAGTGTCGACTCAATTCAATTAATTTCTTCTTTCTTTCCTTTCTCACAGTTAAGATTTTACTTTTAACTTAAAATTATTAATTATAACTATTAATTGTTTTTTTTAGTTTTAAACAGTCGACAGACCTTAGTCCGACTATAAACTAATTAAATGATAATACTTTTTTGATTCTTAAATAACTGCTAGGTTTATCAACTGATCACAAACAAATTTGCACATAACAAAAATAAATGTTTTAGCATTAAAATGAAGACTGGAATTCATTATTTTTAACAATTCAAGTTGGTGAAAGGGGGTTCATTGGGGGCAAATTGTTCATCATCTACAGTAAGACCTGTCGTCAACAAATTTGGTAGCTCTAGCGCTCTCGGGAAGAAGATCATGGTGTTCATACAGACGGACGGACGATGAAGACAACGCTTAAAGAATATAATTATTTGAGATGCTCTGTCATTTATTTTCGGTTGACACAAAGTTGTAATACCCTTCTGCCCTATGGATAGCGCATATAATTAGCGGATTAACCAAGGCTCTGAAAAAGGCCAGATGGGCAAAAAAAAAGAGGACAAAGGACAAACATAAAAAAAAAACAACAAAAAAGGACAGACTATTTTTCGAGCATTTATACGTTCATTTTATATATTTTCGTTGCTCAACTGTCAAAATATAAGAGAAATAGCTCAAATATAAAAAAGAACGGTAAAGGTTAAATAGCTGCATGCGTCACCGATTTTGTTTAAATTTTTTTACTGATAGGGCTATAATTATCATGATTTTAGGTGAAAGAATTATTTGGCGGTCGCTTCTAGTTTTTTTTTAATTGAATTTAGAAAATAATTAAATTTACATGTATTTTGTTGTTGGCCAGTTCTGAGTAAAACGTCACAATGATGCGCACAGTGGCCTACAAGCGATTTAAACAAAATCGGTGACGCATGCAGCTATTTAACCTTTACCAAAAGAACAAAAATAAAACAAGACAACATTTAAATTTTAAGCAAATTTCATACAATTTGTTCAGGTACCCAACAGAATTTGTGGCAGCGTGCTGAGCAACAAATATTGCTTAAGTACATACTGCTTTTGCTAGTGTTGGCTTGAAGATTAGTTTAGTTTTTTGATCAAAAGACACCGTATTCTGCACATGTTTCTTAGTAACGCATGTGATCAATTTTTGGATAAATACTGCATTTGCAATATACCTTATCAATATCTTTCACATCGCAACAAATCCACTGCTTAAAATCCGGCTGATTTAGCCATGCATTGAAACTTTTGTTTGTACACATCTTTTGGTATTTTAACTTCACAATAATTTCACGTAAAGTAACGCGATATGCTTTTATATCGATTATACGCCATTACAACAGGGTTGCCTTTTTAGTAAATGCTTATATCGATCATAAATTGATACCAATTTGGATGATTTTGTAACAATTTAAACTGAATCAATAAAGGATAGAAAAAGGACAAATCAAAAAATAAAAGGGATAGTTTTTCGGATAGAGGCTGTTTTCAATTTTTTTCGTCTGACACTGTTGAAATCCGGACAGTTCTATGCGGAAAAAATGCTAAGTTGGCAACACTGATTACATGTTGTTGGTTGTTTAGATAAAGCATAAAATAGTTTAGAATGGACAGTTTAAAAGAAAAGAGACAGACCTCTGGGTTAATTACACTAAATAGTATTCGAAGAGAATTCGCAGAGGATTGTGCAAACTATAATCATGACAAAGTGAAACCCAGAGAAAGTGAGAAAGAAATATTTGTATGTGCAGAAGAAATACAGAAATTGATGTGTTTAAGTTTTGGATATACGATACTAGGTGGAGTGCAAAGTAAGCTCCTTGGGAATGAAAAAAACATTTGTTTTTAAATGTTTTTTTATTTTATTAAATTTAACCCCTTTTTAGCTCGATACACTTAATCCAGCGATTTTCAACCTTCTTGATCCCGTCCGAAAAGTAATTTTCCGGAAGGTCTGCAAAATACTCTTCCGCGGTGTCGATAATTTCGAAAAATTTGTTTTATTAATGAGCCATCTTTTGAGGTTTGAGAAGAGATTGTAATCTGATTGAACCAAATCGTATGAAAAAGGGGGATAGGGAAGTAATTGAAGCCCCAAATAATTTGTTAAAGCTTTCGTTTCTCGTGTTTTTGGTCTGGAGCCAGTTTGGCTGCACTTATCGGCAGGATAAATATTTTATATGAAAAATCTCGTTTAGAATATAGTTTGTGCGTTGAATACTTCTCCTTGTGGCATCTGCTAGCTCACGAAATTTTACTTTCCTGCCTGCGAACATCATCTCATGGATTTTTTCGACACTTTCCTCTGTGACCGCATGCGAGGGCCTGCCGATGCGGCCTTGATCGTTAGTGGAGTTGCGGCCACCACAAAACTCTCGAAACCAATATTTGACGGTGTAATCTGACGGAGCATTAGCCCCATAATATTTATCCAACTTTTCATTCATTTCTCTCGCCGTTTTGCCTCACAAAAAATAATGTTTTTTGAGAAAATTAAAATCGTACTGAACATGATGCTAAACAGGTGAACAACAATCAGCTGTCAAAAAAAAAAAACTAATGGCAGTGTCGGAAGGAAATTTGGTATGTTTGCCTAGATATGAATGGACTACAAGGCAATATAAATTTTTTTGCAGTAGCAGTGTATTTTGGCGGTCAAGGAGGTTACTTTTCACCCCATCTAGTATATATCACATTTAAATTATATGTTAATCAAGTGTTGATCTCATGAGAGATTCCTTTCTCACCTGAGTACGTTGCCAGCAACGGATCGGCACCGTAGGAGAGCAGCAGACGCACCACCTCCTCGTGATCATTCTCGATGGCACCGTGCAGTGGCCGTATACCCGATTGTGCTGCCTCCGAGTGATTGGCACCGAACTGCAAGAGGATTCTTGCTATCTCCAGCCAACCCTGTGTGCAGGCCTCATGCAGTGGCGTATAGCCAGCATTATCCTTCAGATCGGGATTCATGCCCATGCGATCCAGACAATAGACAATCACATCGATCAATCCCTGCCTGGCTGCCTTGTGCATTGTGCTCTGACCCACACCCTTGTTGAGCACCCACTTCTGTATCTCGCGGCACACATCGTGCTCCGTCTTCAGGTGGTGGTGCTGGCAGTTGGTGGTGCTGCCAGCAATGGTGCTGTCGGTGTCTTCTAGATGATCCAGATCCATGGCAGCATCTGCAGCATGCTCGCTGTGGTTGACATCAAGTGATGTATTAAGTTGGTGGTGCTGCTGCTGCTGCTGTTGCTGTGGTGTGGGTCGCTTCTTCTTGCGTATGTAGTCGAAACCAGAGCTACCCTTGCGACGCAAATACTTTCGTTTATGTATACAGTGTGGTGTGCTATTGGTGGTGCTGGCAGTGCTGTTGGCCAGTGCCACCACCTGCTGCTGCTCCTTCTGACTATGCCTGGCTAGCTTATTATTCTTGGCACTCACCATGCTATTCATTTGCTCAAGAAACTCCTCATATTGCTCATAACTCAAGCCATCCTGCTGCTGCTGCTGCAGCTGCTCCTCCTTGGCACACTCTGGTGGTGCGGAGGCTGGGCGCTCGCTGCCTACAAATATCTCACGTATAATCTCTCGACGTTGTTGCAACTTGGACTCGGTGCGTGTTTTACTTTGCAACACTTTTGTATCAAAGATGCTAAAGTGTCGCTTGCCCAGCGCATCCTCCTCTGTTGCCACCGTTTCCTGTGGTTGCTGTGGTTGCTCATACAGTGAATTCGATGCAGAGGTCTGTGAGGTTTCACTGTAGTTGTGCAAGAGATTTGCTGCCAAATTACTTGAGTTGCAGTGATTGTGTTGCTTGTTGCTGTTGTTGTTGCTGTTGCTGTTGTTGCTGTGGTGCTGCAGGCTGGTGGCACCATTGCTGGTCACACGCAGATGCAGCACATCTATAATGGACTTGGGTGTCTCCTGCTGTATAGTTTGCTGCTGCTGTCTTGGCTTGCGTCCACGTTGCTGCCGCACACGTGCACGCTCCAAGTCTGGCAGCGAGGCAGCCACTTGTGGCAACTTGTTCAGCTGCTTGTTCATGGAGATCAAACGTTGTGGTATTTTCAGCGCCAGCTTGTAGCGATATTCCTCAAGAAACAGTTGCTGCTGTGGCGTGGTCTTCTTGCTGTTGTTGTTGCTGTTGCTCTGGTTGTTGTTGCTGTTGGTGTTGTTGTTGCTTTTAGCCTTGACCCGCTTCAGCTCCACTGTGCGTTTGTTGCGCAGTCGCGTCACCATCATCTCCTTCTTGCTGCCACCATCGGGCACCAGTTTGCGCACATATTTCCTTTTGATCTTTGTCGTTGAGTTCCGTATGATCTTCTCGTTCCGGAGCACCTTGCTATTGGCCAATTGTAGTTCCAGTTCCTGCTTGCGCTTCGAGCGTGTCATCGTGTTGAGTGCAATGCAGGATTTGCTGGCGGCGGTGGCTTGCCGTGCACGTTGTTGCGCCTCCTCTACTTCATTCTCATCCTCTTCATTGTCAGTGTCATCTTCTTCCTCCTCCTCCTCTTCCTCCTCTTCTTCTTCTTCCTCTTCTTCTTGCTCCTCTTCCTCCTCTTCTTCTGCCTGCTCTTGTTCATCATCTACTTCAACATTGTCTGCTTTCAGCTTGCCTTGCTTTTGCTGCACTTCCTCCTCGCTGCTGCTGCTCTGTTGCTGCCCCTTTGCCTTTGCCTTCCCCTTTGCTTTATCCCCTGCTTTCTCTTGTGCTTTGCTCTTCACTTTCGCTTTACACTTTGCTTGACTCTTTGCTTTGCCACACGCTGTATGCTGGCTCTGCTCAGGCTGCTCCTCCTCCTCCTCCTCCTGCTCTTCTTCTTCGCTGCTCTGCAACTGTTTATCCTGCTCCTCCCGCTGCTGCTGCTGTTCCCCCCTGCGTGCCTTACTCTTGCGCATCATTAGCGGCTTCTTCTGCCTTGCCCTCTTGCGTTTATGCAACTCGGTGGTGTCACTCTCTGAGCTGCTACTCTGCCCCGCTGCCGGCGCCAGACGCGCTGCTATTCTTTGCTCCTGCACCAGACGCTTCTTCTCGCGCTCCATTTTGCTCAGCTTCTTCTGCGCACTGCCAGCACCACCACCATTTGTGGTTGTGGTGGTGGTTGCTGTATTGTTGGTGGCTGCCGACTCCATGCCAGCCACATCAGCCACTGTGGGTTGTCGCTTTAGTATGCGTGCCACAGGCAGATCATCTTCGCTTAGTTCCAGCTTGACAGGCGTGGTTGGTGTTTGCACCACCTTGTTTAACAGTTGCTCCACCAGATTATTGCAGGTGCTGCTCCAGTCCAACAGGCTGTGACTATTGAACTCAACCTCTAGAGCAAGTTCCGCTGCTGCTGGTGGTGCAGGTGGAGTTGCAGTTATTTGTGGTGCAGGCTCTAATTTAATTTGTATATGATTTGTCAGCAGCTGACAGGCAGGTACAGTTATTGTGGTTGGTGGTGCAGCTGCCACCATGCTGCTGGTGGTGGAGCTAGCTGGCGCCAGCACTGGTGGTGTGAAGGTAAAACCCTTCAGCTCCGCCTTGGTGCGTATGCGTGGCTCCACTTTGACGGGCGGACAGACTATAATGCCACTGCTGGTGGTGCTGCTGGTGGTGGTGCTGCTCTGCTTAGCCTGTGCATTGTAGGCTATGACAGGCACTGCTGCAGTAGGTGGTTGCACTGCAACTGCTGGTGGTGCTGCTGCCTCAACTCTCATTTGCTTTGCTGCTGCTGCAGCTGCCTCCGCTGCCGCAGCTTGATTGTATTCCTGCAAATGCCGCTTGCGTCCCAAATAATTTGGATTGCTGCTGTTGTGTAGGCTGCTGCTGGTGGTGCTGCTACTGCTGGTGGTGCTGGCTAATGCTCTGCAGCTAGTCTCTGCTGGCAGCTGTGCACGCTTGGCAAATGGATTTGTTTCCAAGACGCTGGCACGCAATTGTTGTGCAGCCTTAATGACAAGCGGCGAGGCAACCACAGCAGGCAAAGCTGCCGCTACTGCTGCTGCTGGTGGTGGTGCTGCTGCTGCTGTTGCTGGTGGTGGTGGTGGTGGTGCCTGGCGTATAACTGCAGCTGTACTAGATGCGCTGCTGCTGCTATTTCTGGCAAAATTCGGTGTAATATCAAAGCGTGGCAGGCCCAGCCCAGGCCCAGTGGCTGCGGCTGCCGCGGACTTTGGCTGATATTTATAGTCCGTAGAATCCGCTGTCTGCTTGACAGTGCGCATGGACAGATCCAGTGGCGAATGGGCGGCGGGTGGTGCAGGCAGTTGTTGTATAACTGCAGCAGGCAGCGAGGTGGTGGTGGAGGAGGAGGCAGCGGGCTGTATAAGTGGAGAAACTGTAAGCGAAGCAGGCGATTGTCGTTGGTGGTTGTGTGTGGGCAGCAGCATGGGTAAACGAGTGTGCAGTGGTGCAGGCAACACCACTTGAACTACGCCAGCTTGCGTCTCCATGTTCAATGTCTTCTTTATGATCTGCAGATTGAGTTCCTTTTCGCTCAGTGTATTCCTTTTGGCAATATGCTCGTCAATAAGGTCGCGATAGTTGGGTTTGGTGGTTGCCAGCGTCTTCTTGGGTGCTGCTGCTAGTGGTGGTGGTGGTGGTGCAGCCGCCTTGCCCAAACAAATGTCTGGACCATGTGCATAAACTTGCAAGGTGGAATAATTCGTTGCTGTGGTTGTACTTGCACCTCCTGCACCACCCAGCACAGTGGGTGGTGGTGTATGATTGTACAGCAACTGCTGGGCGGGTGTGGGTGATGCTACCTGTGCGGCAGCAGGCGATGGTGGTGCGCCATGTGTATGTGGATAATAACTTGAGGTGGTTGAGTTGCGTGACATGCTCTGCACCACTGTGGCTGCTGGTGGTGCTGGCACTGCTGCTGGCACTGTTGTGGCACTGGTGGTGCTGCCATGCTGTTGCAACAGCTTGCCATATTTGGTGGGATAACCATGTGGTGCAGCTGGCGAAGGATCTCGCGAGTTTGTAGCCACTTGTGGCTCCTTATCCAGCGTGGTGCTGCTGTTGCTTGCATTATAGGGATTGTGATAGAGCGAGGCACGATTCAGTAGAGGTGGTGGTTCTGGCTCCAGCTTGGCATATGCACCACCCATGGCTGCTTTGCCATAGTAGCTGCTATTGGCGCGTGCATAACTAGCTGAAGTATCTACAGCAACACCTGCACCACCAACAGCACCACCAGCACCACCACCTACACCACTGCCACGCCTATAATCAAAACTAGGCGCTGGCGCTGTTTCCCGCACATATTTCTCTATGGCCGAGTTCACAGTGCTCTGAAAGTTCAACGGCATATAGAGACTCTGATGCTGTTGCTGTTGCTGTGGTGGTGCTGGTGGTGGTGGTGGTGCTGCTGCTGCTGCACCGCGCTGCTCGGTGGGTGGTTCATAGTGTTGCGGACATTTGCGTGCATAATTGGGACTTGGCTGCTGTTCGCTGGTGGTGCCAAGCAGCGCGTTGCTGGGATTAACCACATGATCACGCAACTCATAGCCACCAACTGCACCACCAGCTGCTGCGTAGCTCAATGTCTTGTTGGAGTATTTTATGCTATCCTCGTAATAACGTTGACTGTTGCTGGCATTTCTAATTGCACCACTGATGGCACCACCAGCTGCACCACCAACTGCACCACTGCTGCCTGCACTTGACTTGTTGTTGTAGCCCACATAACGTGGCTGTTGTGGTTGCAGCAGCTGCGTTGCATGCTGTGGTGGTGGTGCTGCTGAGGGTGGTGCTGGTGGTTGCACCTCTGGCTGTGGTTGCCAGTAAGGCGTGCTATACATGGCGCTGCTGCTGCTCTGCTGACGCACCACTGTAGGTTGTGGTGCACCACCTGCTGTCTTATACTGCTGCCAGTTGGCTGGTGGTGGCTCCACCACCAACGTCTTCTTGCCCGCTGACAATTCACGATTCGAGGTATAGTATTGCATATGTGGATCGCCGCCAGCACTTGCACCACCACCAGCAGCAGCACCTGTTGGTGGCATTACAGTTGCTGCTGCACCACCCACAGAGCGACCACTCAATACATATGCAGCATGTGTATTGTGGTAACTGCTGGTGGTGCTGGCAGCGGTGCTGCTGCTGCTTAAAGGCTGGTGGTGCTGATGATGTGGCTGCTGCTGATGATGCGTGCTGTGGTGTGGATGTGGCAACGTTGGCAGATTGTGATGTTGTGGCGCTGCTGGTGGTGCTGTTCCTGCTGCTGTTGGTGGTGGTGGTGGTTGTTGCTGTTGTTGTTGCTGGTGGTGGTGGTGATGTTGCATGTGTTGATGTACGGCACGATGCGCATAAGCATGTTGTGGCAGCTGCAGCTGCTGTAGTTGGTGGTGCTGCTGGTGGTGGTTGCTCTGTTGATGATGCGTTTGATATTCGTGATGTTTGTTGGGTTCCATGATGCCTAAAATGAAGAAGAAGAAGACGAGAGAGTGACTTAATATTTCGACAGCTAAGAGAGATAAAATAAGAAAGTAATAAATATTATTATTGACTATGCAATATAGGTTCTGGAATACCCTCAATGTTTATTATATGAGAGCAACAACGTTTGCCAGAGATCATTAAGTAAGAAATAATTAACAAAAATAAACACTTTACTTCCAAATTGAGTTTGTAAGCTTGTTGAAAATACTCAAAAAAGAGTAAACTAACTCTGTGCAAATGTATTATATGTAACAGGCAGAAGAAGGCGTGGCACATTATATATATTCTTGCCATGTCTGTCTGTATTTCCGACTGCCCGTCTGACCAAATGAACACACAGATCTCAGCTATTATACAGCTTGATTTTTTAGCTATTATCTTTTTGGCAACACTGCTTAAAACAGCTGACGCACGTTTCGTGTTTTGCATCTCTGTCAAACATCTTCAGTTTGGTCTATAATTTAAGCATGAATCGTCTTACAAACAAACAACGCACTGCAAATTATTGAATTTTATAAACAAAATGCGTGCACTCTGTAAAGAAAGTTCATCGCGCGCTTCTTAAATTTTATGATAAGCTTAATCGACTATTGTGACTAAATTTCGCACCACATTTACATTGTTGGACATTAAAACAAACTTGTTCTTTCCCCAAATGCAAGAGCTTGATTTGCATGACATGTGTGGTTTCAACCAAACGGTGCCACATGCCACACAGCACGCGTAACAATGGACTTATTGAGAGGCGAGTTCGGTGAACATTTTATCTGGTTAATTGACCGCCTAGATCGTGCAATTTAATGCCTTTAGAATATTTTATGTGGGGCTATGTTAAATCTAATGTCTATATAGACAAGTCCGCTTCAATTGACGCATTGTAGGACAACATTCAAGAATTGAAGAAGTGACATACCGACCGAAATGTTGGAGAAAGTATGCCTAAATTGGACTAAGCACATGGAGCATTTGAGCTGAGTCACAGTCAACATTTGCATGAAATAATCTTCAAATATTCAATTATATGCAACGTACTATCGATTCAAATAAAGATTTCATGTATTTCTCTTAATTTTATGTATTTTTTTTTTTTGAAAAACTTTTCTATAGCTCTTAAAAATTCACACTATATATAAATTTAACAAATTAAATTAATAGGTCGAAGGGTATCTCACTGTCGTTTGTTGCTCTCGTTTGGGTTTATATATGAGCAAGTGGGCGTGGCCGCATTCTAAATAAAGATCGTTTTGCGTGCAACTGTTAGACATATTTTAAGCAATTTTGATAGCCCTGACTTATATAGTCTCTAAGATCTAGGTGTGCATAAAGACAAACACACCCGCCTGTTGATGATAATCAAGCGTACTGTGAACTTTCACAAATCCTTACACCATCTGACGACACGATGATGACATACATATACATAAAAAATAAAATAAAAACAAAAATCAAATTTCTCTCAAAAGTTCAATGTATTTCCAAAGAATTTATCTTGCCAAGAAGGTGAATCACATTGAGATTTTATATTTAACCTCAAGTCGGAGAGTTCATTTGACGGAAATGGAATTATTAATGTACGAATAATATGTAATTTCGATAAACCCCTATAAAATAAAAGTGAAATATTCTAGCGTTGTGATTAATGAGATTCCTTGAAACCTGCAGAAAATACACAAGTAAAGCATAAATAATTAATTTCATACTCTATGGAAATGCAATTGAAGCCTAGATAAGCGACTCTCTCGGGTTCTCGATGAGTTCGTTGGCCATTTTGATTTGAAACATGTGTGGAAGGTTAGTGGAGGAGAGATAACACACACACAGTGAATGCGATACACACACACACAGTGATTCTCAAATACGTTCTACAAACAACATTAAATAGTTGTTAAACAGGTGCAAAACGAAATGGGAACACAGTCTTCCCGCCTTTCATCCTCCAGAGCTGTTGAGCTCACGTGTCGCTGATAAAACTATCTTGAACAACAACTATATCAACAAAACTTGAAAAGAATATATACACAGAGATAGATACACACACACGCACACATAGACGGCGACCTCGCAATCATTTCTCAACATAAACAAAAATAAATAGAAGAGAGAAATAAAAAATAATGAGTAAAAGAGCAAAACTATTTCTGTTGAACGTTTTCAATTTTTCATATGTATATTGTTTATAAACTTTTAACGATTTGTTGTTCGCATGAAATTCTTTGCATTTGTTATTGTTGTTGTTATTTGTCATCTTATTTATGCCAACTATTTATAACAGTTGTTGGTGGGGGCGTGTTCGACACTGTTAATTGCCATTTTTTTATATACTATGCGATCAGAGAAGTTTGACGTCCAAGCAATGCAAGCAATCTATCAGAGTATTAGACAAAACAACAGAAATACACGAATATATGTACAATGCGAATATATCGTGTAGCTTTGTCGATAATGTCTACAATATATAGTATATAAAGCTGTCCGCTTTGGTTTTCACAGAGCTCTACAAATTGTTTGCCAGGTTAGATAATAGATTAACTTATTCTTTACCATAAGCAATTCTATTGTAGATGTTTTATGTAGATTAAGTGTTAAACAGAACGATGAGTTGCTAGAATTCTTTTCAATTACGTAATGTTTACAATTCTACAATTCCGGTTTCTCACAGTGTAGCATGTAAATTCGAAGTTCTTCAAAAGTTTTGAGTATTGAGAATGGAATAAAATTAACTTTGTTTGCTAAATACTATAAACAATATTTCCACTATGGGAAAAAAGTTAATTTTATTTTGACATTTTTACAAGTTGATTTTAATTTAAAAAATATATATAATTTTTTTTTTAAACACATTTCAAAATACATGAAAAATATTTTTGTTCTTTCTTACTGCCTTCGGCAACAATAAAGTAAACGAAATTGATGAATTTATTTGCTGTAAATTAATATTTAAAAACCTTCTATTACTTCAAAGGCAAATAAATTTAGAAAATGTAAATAATGGCATGTTCTATAAGTTCTTAATACAAAATTCGCAGTAAATGTGCGTTAATATCCATTTTCTGAAATATTTGTTAGACTTTAATTAAGTATTAAATTTGTAATTTGTGTGTTCTGTAACTTTAATTGAGTCGAGTTGAGACAAAAGTTAAAAATGAAAAGTTGTTAAGTTTTTTCCCATTTTTTGCCCCTTTTTCTAAAAAAACTACACTAAACTAAACAGCAACAATAATCGCCAAAAGAGTTTTATAGATATTTAATTGAAAAAATATTATTTAGCAGCATCTTTATAAGGAACAACATACATAGTTTAATAACACAAAATAGAGCAGCTTCGTATTTACACATTAAGTTAAAATAACCAAAATGGGATACATTTTTGGAGTGTTTCAAGAATAATAATTAACAATTACTGGCGTCTCATATATTGATATACTAAATGAACTAGAAATAAAATGCAAAAGAAAGGTTGGAATACGATTGAGTTACACCCAAGCAGGACCGCAACTCGACGAAAGAATATTAAAAAATTATTGTTTTGATATTTATCTCTGTAAGTAAACAAAACCGAAATTCAGTCATACCTTTAGTAATACACCACGAAAATTTCAAGTCTTTATCTTGGAGTTGATCCCACTGTGCAGTTTGGCATGTAAATTCGTAGTTCTTCAAAAGAACTTTATTGGAAATGGAATGAAGTTAACTTTGTTTGCTCAATATTATAAACAACATTCCTAACCTAGACAATGTATGTTACTAATATATTTTAAACTGGTTTGCGTTGATATTTAACTCAAGTTATGTAAAGTTTGTGTTAATTTGTTAATAATTTGACACACGAAGTTTCTGCCAAAGAGTTTTTAAAGCAATATTCTTTTTTTTTTATAAATGTTTCTTTATAAAGAACAGTTATAGTTAGTCTAGAAAGTCTATCAACTTTCTGCATTATTAATGATATGCACATATGTACATACATACATATTTGAATTCCTGCTTTTTAGACAGGTTTGTTTATATAATTCAATTTGCATTTATTTATAAACAATAAAAAGTCGGTATATTCAGAAATACTTGATAATTCACTCAACTCTAGATGTATTCTCATGCCGTTATTTCTTTACGTATTCACTTTTATTTCTAGACACTTTTATTGGAAACAACAAAAAACAAAAACAAAAAAAAATGTTGAATTTATAATGAAAATAAATAAAAACAAAAACAAATAGAGAAACACAAGCAGAGGCAGAGGAAGAAGAAGAAACCAACCACGAATGTGGCCGCTGTGGGGCTGTAGATTGTAGAGGTCAAGGCTAAACTCACACATACACATATGCATCCATATTTACACAAGTGTGTGTGTGCGTGTGTGTGTGATGCGAAATTGCTGCTAGCAAAAGTGCAAATAAATTGTGACGCATTTTTATTTTGTTATTGCAAATGATATAAACGCGTGCGTGTGTGTGTGTGTGTAGCCCACAATCATGCACACACACACGCACACGACGCACTTGCAAACACAGAGAATGTGCGAAAAGACGCGGAGACGTCGTGAAATGCAAACGAAATAACATGAAACGAGATGGAACGAAATGAAACGGAACGAAGCCGCACAACAACACGACAGCAACAACAACAAGCGACGTAAGAGCACAACGAACTTTTGCGAAATGTGAAATTATAAAACAAAAGCAGCGTCGAACACAAGCAACAGCAACGACTGCTAAATTAAAATGCTAAATAAACGCTATAAAATTATAAAATTTAACAAGCAGCAATCACACCAAACTATCTCTTGTTGTTGTTTGTATTTGTTATTTTTTTGCCATTCCGTTTTGTTTGTTTGCTTTCGATTCAACATTTGCGAGACTTCTCCAACTGGAAATTCCAATTGGGGACGCTCGAAGGCCATTTGGAAATTAATGCACATGTTTAATAAATGCAGAAAACCGTTTGTAAATCAATTAACAAACAACAATTCAATTACACAGAAATATTTAAAAAAGAAAAATGAAAGAAAGGTGGAACCTACCTAATGAAGATGTTGAAAGAAGAAAGATTAATTGAGCCACAATGACCTTGTCAAAAAAAGATTTCCCACGCTAAGATTGCGTAGAAAGTTTTCAAGTGGAAATGAGAGATATGACAGAAATAGATTCAAAGCACAATTTGATAATGAGGCTCTTTGTTAGTACTTAAGAGAGCTTAGAGATAATTATCATCACATGAGCAACACTTGCTTTCTTTATAACATTTTCTGTATTAAGATAAGCTTCTTTGGAAGTGAATGTTTAAAAAGGTTGATTTTTTAGCTATTATCTTTTTGGCAACACGGATTTAAACAGCTGACCAACGTTTCGTGTTTTGTATAACTGTCAAACATCTTCAGTTTGGTCTTTAATTTAACCATGAATCGTCTTACAAACAAACAACGCGCTGCAAATTATTGAATTTTATAAACAAAATGCGTGCACTCTGTGAAGAAAGTTCATTGCGCGCTTCTTTACTTTTATGGTCAGTTTAATCGACCTATTTGGGCGATTGTGACTAAAATTCGCACCAAATTTACACTGTTGGACATTAAACCAAACTTTTTCTTTCCCAAAATTCAAGAGCTTGACTTGCATGACATGTGGTTTCAACAAGACGGTTCCACATGCCACACATCACGCGTAACAATGGACTTATTGAGAGGCGAGTTCGGTGAACATTTTATCCTGTAAATTTTCCGCCTAGATCGTGCGATTTAACGCCTTTAGACTATTTTATGTAGGACTTTGTTAACTCGTCTATACAGACAAGTCCGCTTCAATTGACGAATTGCAGGACAACATTCATTGAAGAAATGACATACCGACCGAAATGTTGGAGAAAGATTAAAAACAGAAGATTAAAAATAATTTATTTACATACAGATTAATTAGTATTTAGATTTAGATTTTGTTTATTCTCTCCCCTCGTATCGTTATCGTATAATGAACACCTAAAATTTGCTTTGTTTTGTTTAGTTATTTCCTTTTAGAGTAGACGCAAATACTATACAAGACACTTGGCGCGATTAAAGACAGGAAAAACAGGAAATCAAAGTTTTCTCATTCTTAAAACTGTCTGGTGTAAAGTTGGACTCAAAAGAGGATTGTGAAAAGTGGCTGTCCGAGTTCTTCGCAAATAAGAAGGGTGGTTTCTACGAGGGGGGTATAATGAAGTTGCCGTCTAGATGGAAACAGATCATCGAACAAAACGGCGCATATTTTAACTAAATCCGATCACTGTAACACTTTTTATAAAGCATTGAATGAAGAGCAAAAAAGCGGAAGGGACAACCTAATATTACACTAAACGGATGGGTCATTTTAGGCTGAGTCACAGTCAACATTTGCATGAATTAATCTTCAAACATTCAATTATATGCAACGTACTATCGATTCAAATAAAGATTTCATTCATTTCCCTCAATATTATATGTTTCTTTTTTATAAATAAATATGTGTAATATATGTAAGGTATAAAATAAATCATTTATATTAAATTGTTCTTTATATTTTGGGCAACATGCGTAAAATTTCTCGATTTCAATCGAGAATATATAATTTTAAGCCACAAAACCCCTATTCAGTCAGTTTTCTATGCTTTTTCCATTCTCCACTCTTCATTTGTACTGTTTCTATGTATCCCAAAGTCTTATGATCCTCAGCATAATATAATATAAATTTTATTAAAAACAAACGTTTAACATATTATATTATTCACAATCAGGAAACAATCGGCTGTCCATATATCATTTAATAATTTAAAGACAAACGAAAGCAGATTGCATTCTCTTTGTTCAAAGATCTCGAACTCAAATGGCGAAGTTGAAAATAATGAACACATGTGGGCGTTACGTTGAGGTATTCCCAGAACCGATGATTACTGTAGAATGAGGGAGAACCAGAAAAAAAAGGTTAGCACATTTCAGATTCTGAAAATGCTATAAATAAAACGAGAGCAACAGTCGAGCGGCACGTGACAGTGAAATACCCTACGATCTATGTATGTTCTGGTGAAAACATTTATACATACTTTGAATTTATTGTCGACAGATGGCGCTGCGCTTCGAGCTCGCCTGTCTATCTTGCTAGCTGACACAAGCACTTGGAGTTATGCTCATACTTTCTCGAATAACTACTATGTTTATTGCTCGATAGAATTGAAATTTGAAGAAAAGATAGATATTATATTCAGCTAACTATATGTTGAAGTCAGAAAGTTGTATCTTTTATACATTACTTACAAATCAAGCTGAAAAACTTAATTATTAATTTGCGGAGGCGGTGGGCGTGGCATTCAATAATTGAAATAAACTTGATCTTCGCAGAGTATATAGTAAACTTCATTCAAAATTTGGTGTGTCTAGCACTTATAATAACTGAGATCTGTGTGTTCACAGACAGAAAGACATACACGGCTAAATCGACTCGTCTAGTGATACTGAGCAAGAATATATATACTTTATGGGGTCTGCCACGCCTTCTTCTGCCTGTTACATACATTTGCACAAAGTTAGTATAGCCCTTTATGCGCTACAGAGTTGCTCATTATAAATTATCGATTGACATTGTGAAAGTGAAAGCTAATAACAAATAGGCACCTCTAGCTTATCTTGATATGGTACCCCGTTTTTGTTAAACAAAATTAGGTATGGTTGGTTTTCGTTAACTGGCACAGCAGATTGTATAAAGTGGGCATGTTTGTGTGTATGTGTGTGAGTAATATGCGTGAGATTACGACAACTGTAGATGATAATAATATTTACTTACAATTGATAAAACAAATAAGAAACTCTCAAGGGTATTTGCTAATCATGATGTTGCTTAGAACGCTAAAGGCAACATGATAAAGTGTTGTTGCTGCAACAGAATGCGGTAGGTTGCAAGAACAAGCAGTTTCATTTGAATGAATCTTAATAAAACAACAAATATTTGAAATTTAAAAGAATATTGCATAAAGAAAAGATATACTGTAGAGTAAAGAGAATTTTAAATAAATGTTTTATTGCATTGCACTCTCAAGTTTCTCTATAAGTATTTGCTTTGCCAAGACCGTGACTAGGCTAAAATATGCAACTACGATTTAACCAATACATACATATGTATGTCTATATATGCATGTCTATGTTATGTGTTATTTCAATACATTCTCAGTCTGTATTTGCATGTGTAAACAAATTTCATTTATAAATAGATCTCCAAAAGAAAATGCGTGCAAATTGTTTGATAAAAACTTTAAAAGCCTCCACTAACTACAACAACAACCAGAGACAACCAACAACAACAACACATTGAACGAACTTTTGTAATGAAACCGAAACAGAGAAAAAACCGATGCCAAAAAAAGCCGAGCCAAGTAAACGACGTCGTTAACGATCAACGTAGCCGAACATTGTTTTTGTTATTGTTGCTTCGCCTTTGGGGGCCAACGGCACATGAACGGAACAAAACGAAACGCGGCGACGTCAACGTCGCAGTAGTAGCTGTAGAATTTATGTCGCCGCAGCCGCAGCCGCTGCCACCGTCGCAGTCACTGAGGCGAGCAAAATGTTGTAATATACAGTGTAGTTTGTCAAGGGAAGCTAAAGAGGTGCGGGAAAGGGAGACAGACGTACAGATGCCGTCTCTTTAATGTTTTTGCTTTGCTTTGTCACTGCGCTCTTCCTTCCTCTCTTTCTCTCTCTTTTTGGCTTGATACTTAGCACTGTCTGTTGTTTTGTTTTGAATACCCTAACTGAGATTATTTGCAGAAAGGTTTATCGACCAAAGATGTCAAGTTATGCATAACTAAAGTTAGTAAATCTACAAAAGAATTTAGCAAGATAAGCTCAAGAACACGATAAGCTGCAATCATTCTCTAAGCAGAAACTTTGGTAAGAGATTAATCAAAATAGGTTGATATTATAAGCAATATAAAGTGCACACAAAATGATAACTAACAGTGTTGTCTTCGAATTATCAGTGTCGCGAAACGGATAAGTTGGCTATCGATAGTTAGTTAAGTAATTTGTCACCGATAGAGGTCACTTAGATTTATTGTATGCGTTTTTATAGTTGTTGTAATTGGTCACACCGATTTAACTAAGAATTAAGCTATGCTTGGCGCGTCAGATCAGTTCGTCTGGAGATATCCAAGAGTGAGGGAGTGCGGTATGTAGACTCGGGACTAGTTTTAGGTTAAGGTCTTGCAATGCCTTGCAAACTGTATTATTTCCCTATAGAATAAAACATCAATTGTTTTAACAAATATTGAATCTTGCATCTACTGAAAGAGAAGAATTCTCCACAAACTTATGCCTACAAAGTTGAATTAAAATGCCATGTCTTTCAGTCGTTCAATATTATAATGTAATGTTTTAAATACCTTGTGAACTATTTGCCATTAATTATATTTTACTATCTACACTAGAATACTTTTATATTAATAAAACAATTGCCAAGGTACGAAAATCATTTCACTTTAAAACTGTATTTAATCTAATTGTATAATTTATTCTATATACTATATATATAGTAATATGATTAATCGCACACATTTCTAGCATTGCATAGGGTATTTAATCTTATTTTTGTTCATGTTAAACGTGCAAAGATGATGACTAAATCAAATGTCAAACAGAATGGGACAATTTAAGATAACAATGTCAACGACTGTTGTTGTGACGCACCCGTCCTCCCTCACCCTAACCCCTAAGACGCCGACAGCGACTGCGACGCATCGTGCATACACGTTTTGATTTCGTTCAATACGAGCAAGAACGATGACAGAGCGAGAGAGAGAAGCAGCAAATTTGTCGTTTGTTGTTGTTAATTTTATTTCAATTTATTACCATTTTCTTCTTCTTGTCTTCTTTTCTATTTGCTTTTATTGGATTTTCATTGCCGCCTCATGCACTACGTTTTTCAGACATTCTGCTTTGAAGTAATTTGTCATAAAATGATTTAATTGCTGAAATTATTAGTTGTGAAATGTTGCTGTGTGTGCGTGCGTGTGTGTGTTGAGCAAGCGAACGATGTGAGAATGTCAGACAAGTGAAAGAATACAACATAGGGAAGCTGCAAATGAGAGAGAGACGTAAAGGAGACAACATAAAATTGGAAGAACAACGAACAATTTATAAAACGATGTCATCAAAGAAAAAGAGAGTAAAATAATCAATGGCAAAAGATTTGAAAATAAACTATAGTGAAAAGTTAAAGCAGAGAAGTGGTAAAGAAAGGTAAAGAAGAGAAGAAAAGCAGAGAAAGTAAGAAACAGTTTTTTATTTGGCTTGTCAAATCTTGATTTATGTTGGAAGTAAAAGGAAACTGACAGAAAGGCAAATAAAACATGATTAAGTTAATGAAGATAGAAAAAGTCAAAAGATTGCTTATATTGTATACCCATAACGGTTATTTACGGTCTCTGATATTAATCTTATAGATTACTAGTATAAAACTTATATATTCTTTATTTCCATTCTTTCACATCCATTCGTCTGACGTTTTCTCGAGAGAGTGATCGCACTTTCATCATCATGCACGGTCGATTACATTTTATCGAGTCCCCGTTTCTTATCGATAGTTACAGTGTTACCTTATCTAATATTTAAACTATTTACACAAGAATGACGGCGTCAAATTGAGTTTAAGCTAAGGTAAAAAATGCAGATTGTTTGTTATAGATTATATCTAATAAATAGATCAAAGATTAACGAGAACATGGCAAATATACACAGTTCATTTCCATATTACAACCGTAACAAAATGTACATTTAATTAACCATCATATATGAAATAATTCTCTTGTAAACAAAACATTTTTGAGCTTTGTTTCGCTTGATTTTGTACACTTGAAAATTGTTATAGTATAATTAAGCTTGAGCTTGTTACAACATTCGAATGTGACACAAAATCCATTTACATTTGCCAACATTTTCATTCAGCGCATTTTTTCTTCTCTCTTTTCCACAATTTCCCGTGTTCTGCTTTGCATTATTATATTATGATTATGTTTTTTATTACTCTCTGTGCCTCATTTTCCATTCGCTAATGATGGAAAATTGTAAAATTGTTGGTATTCTATAGAAATCAAGAAACTAATGCAAAACTTGTTGTTGTGGAACGACAATTGGAGAAGAAAATAAAGAGGACAGGGGTGTACATATATTAATCATTTGTGGGCGTTGTTTCGAGACAAATTACTCGTGAAATAGAACTCTGTCTGAGATTGCATGTCAGTGAGATTGAGTATAAGACAACGTAATTAGAAAAGAACGTTGAGAAGAGAGAGGCAGAGAAGGGATAGGAATTAATGTATAAATATTCTACTTTAATTCCTATCCTCATATTTCATATGAATAAATTAATCACGTATAACTGGAATATTATTGATGGCAACTCAATATAAATCCAAGTATATTTGAATCTTTGCTTTTATCTTTGATTAAATATCATACAACTTTAGTTTATTTTGTATTTCTCAGAACATAAAAATCTGTTGAAAACGACAAGAAAAATTCATGTTGAAGGTTCATTGCCATTTCGGCTCCAATTTCACAAGTCTACCTCTTCCCTTCCTCACCCTCTTCTGACTACTTGTTCATTAACAGGTGTTACGAATAGCCTTAAAAAGTGTAAAACGTGAACAACATTTTTACTCTGCAATTTGAACAACAACAGCACGTAAATGTTTCTTCGGTTACTCGAGCTTTAGTATCAAATTTCATTAGGATACTTTAAGCATGATTCATTTTATTAAAATAATACTAAATGCATAGCAAATTTAACATGAGAAGCAGTAAAAATAAAAGAGGAACATAGAGAAATGCCAGGCAACTTTTTAACATACTTTGTTTTCAGTTGTAGCTTCTGTCTAGTCAGAAAAACCAATGTGTAATAAACGTAGGTAAAAAAATATTGCAAAAGGTAAACAAATCTAAGCAAATTACTTGAGAAAGTTGTTTTAATGAATAAAGCATAAATACTAGAAAGTATAATGATAAGACTGTAAAATTAACATAAAACAATAAAGGTTTTATGATATTTTAACAAATTTAGTTGAAGTATCATGTAGTTGTATTTTATTTTAAGGGATTTATAAGGTGATAATATTGCTTTTCATATATAACATATAATCTCACTTATAAGAAAACCATTTCCAAAAAGTCAATGTACATGTCCATCAAGCTTTTCTAGCATTCTGAACTTAAAGTCAGATTAAATCGACTTGTAAAACATAAAGCTAAACTAAAATGCTGACAAACTAATTGACAATTTCTTATCTTCCAACTTGATAAGCAAGTAAAACTTTTATTGTTATTGTGATTACCTAATTACAAAATACATTATACATTCAGATAAGTAGGTATGTAATCTAAGGAGAGTAGCACAAAATGTAATCAATATTATTGTGTATTCATTATAATAAAAGCGAAAGGTTCAGCATACAAACTGTATGTAAATCCACAATAAACCAAACTGAGTCTCTCTCTAAAGTTTATTTGCCATAACAACACAAACCCTGCGGTGTTTAATATAAAAGACTCTCTCAACAGGTATTTTCAACCCCAACTATAAACGAACGAACTTAACCTGCATACACGTATATACACACACACATACATGCATGTGTTGGAGTGGTAAAGTTTGTTGCCAACTCATGATATACCCAAACAGTTCTTCAGTTCTATTTTGTTTCGAAACAAACCGGTTGAACGCTGCTTTTTGAGCTTTAACAAGCCAACAGCAACAACAACAACAGCAACAGAAACCGTTTAAGCGCACACAATAGGAATACTTAGCTATGGCAATATACATAGCTTTAGATACAGATACGGGGATACAGATACATTTGTATAAGTATAACTACAACAAGTAGGGAAAGAAGAAGTAGAAGTAGAAGTAGAAGAAGGAGGAAAGACTCACTAATTATCAACCGCAACGAATCGCGCACAGCTGTACAACAAAAAGAACGAAAATAATTTTCCATTCTGAGTTCACATTTCTCACTTTTCAAACAGGGAAAGGCAAGAGGGAAAGAGAAAGAACGAGACTGGCCCGTTTGGCAGACATTGTCAGCAGTTTTTTACAGTTTGTTATCAGCACAGAAAGTGTTGGTGGATTTGAAAATAACAGATTTAAAGCGAAGAGAAAAAAAGCTAACATTTTGTTAGCTTATTTAGCTTTAGCTACTATTTACAAATTAGTTTTGCTTTCTGCCTTTTTGTTTTCTTCTCGTTCTATTTGTGTGTTTACATTGAGTAATTTATGAATCGAGTGGAAGAATAAATACAGCGTAAAACAAACTGAAACTGATAAGTAATGGGAAGCAAAACGTGACATTGATGCCTCGCGACTAAGTGAATAGATATCGAGGTGAAATTCTTGCTTAATTAGGCATGAAGTTCTCATCAGTGCAGTATCGACATAAACAATGGGCACGACACAACGCCTCAATCTCGAGCATGGAATGGGGTTATATCAATAATAATATATGATATTACTCGTATATCAGTTAAGCTACTCATGTGTGTTGTATGACAACCTTTGGGGAAGTTTGTAAAACAACAGAAAATTGTTTATGCATTCTTTATAGAGTATATTCGAGTAGTTTGTTAAGCTTATATGAGATTTACCTTAAAAATAGCTGTGTATATATTTTATAATTGCATTATATTTATAGATATCTAGAGATATAAAGACATAATCTACTTGAAATATGCATAAGGAGTTTTATCAAAATTAAAATATATGATATCTGCCAGTCGTTCTGTGTGTATATTTTTAAATTGCATTATATTTACAGAGATTTATATGACAACACAATCAACTTGAATTATGTTTAAGGAGTTATATCAATAATAATATATTATATCTGCCAAACTATGCATGTATTGTGTATACTTTAAGTAAATTTATTAAACAATCTATTGTCTATTGAACCTTTTATGCAAAACATTTACTAAATTTACATTTATCTGAGCTTTATAATCTTCTTAAGTAATTACAATGCCTGCATAGGTTACGCTGTAAATTGTACACACTTGTCAGTTTAATAGTGATTTACTTTATTGATCTTTGCTTGATTTAAGAGTTCAGCCATTAAAACGAGTGTTAATTTAAAATAAAAACAAGCGTAAAGGTGTTTATGCTGTTATACACACTAAACTTTGAAGAAATTTGACTTGAAAACCCGAAATAAATACAATTTTATTGTGCACGATGAGTCTTAAGGTGAATCATTGAAAAGTTATAAGTTGCAAAGTGAAAAGATAAGCTAAATAAGCAATATACATATGCATTCATATTGATTTGTAATACTTATTAAACATTGAAATATTTACTGTAAATATGACAATTTTTAATGAAGTTCTATAAGGGGTTACTTATACAAAATAAACTCTTTTGCGCTTATCTGAAACATTCTTCAAAATATACAGAAATATGTATGGGAAAACAGTTCTAGATAAAAGAATCTATAAGATATTCATTAATATGTATTGTACAACAGTTTTAAGTAGAAGATTCTTCAGTATATTCAATAATATGTTTGATATAACAGCTTTATCTGGAAGATCCTTCTATGTATGGTACAAGTTTTAAGTATAAATACCCTAACAAACTTTATAAATTATGTACCTTCTATTTTGTATGGTTATCTTTCTATTATTCTATTTAGTTATTATGACTAACATTGAGCATTCAAATAACTTAAAGATAACCACACTTAAATCTTTCTCATTTGATTATATTATTATTCTTATTATTAAATTTATATTTTATTATTAAATTTATATTTTTGTATTATTATTATTATTAAATTTATAATTTATTACTATATTAATATGACGAAAACTAGCAACAGTTTCTTGTATAATAACTTAAACTTTGCCCTCAAATACAATCCTAAAAATGTTTAGCAACATGTGGTCAAGGTATTTTTTACAGTTTCCTCTTCTTCTTTTTCTTTAAATTCTTCTTTGCTGTTTCTTTTCTTAGTCTGATTTAAAGCGCCGAAAAATATTAAGCTCAACTAACGGTACATAATGCCACCTGTAGCCATATAGTACAGACACACAGGCAGACACACACACACACACACAGACAGTTGACCACACCATTCGCTTCTCTCACTATATCTCTCTCTCTTGCTCGCCCTTCCTTCCCTCTACAACTGTGTGAAACAGCTTTAATTAAAGCGCCCTCATTAGATTTGCACAACAACAAGAATTGAATGAAAAAACATTTTGCATATTTTAAAGTGAAACGTGTTCAAAATTCATTTAAAAGCAAATTAAAACAGAAAGAAACAATAATAATAATAGCAACAACAACAACAACTTACCTCCAATAATTTAAATAAAAAACGCAGCGTGCGCGCTTGGGGAGAGCCCTTGAAAAATATGTTCAATTGCCGCCGGACGCTGCTGCTGCGGCGCAGCTGCCCCCCTTTTTGCTGCTGCTGCTGCGCTGCCTTGTTACTGCTGCTGTTGTCGCGTGTGTGCGTGCGACACCTACGCGTCGTTGTTGTTGCCTTTTGTTGCTTTTTACTTTGCAGCACTTTTTGTATTTCACTCAGACAAGACTTTTACTGTTATTTCACGCGTTGCTTTTACATTCACGTTTACGTTTTGTGTAACTGTTGCCGGGCACTGCCGCCGTCGCTGCTGGCGTCGCTAATGCTGCTGCTGCTATGGTTGTAATTCCTTTTAGCATTGCTTTTCACTTTACGTTACTTTACTTTTTTCTCACACACACACCATTTGCAGAGACGACCACCAATACATGCATAGGCAAACAGACACACACACACACACTCACGCACACAGACACAATGATGATACACGTAAAAATTTCTCGCGCAGCAACTTTTTAGTTGTTGTTTCTTTCTACATTGAGTATATGCATGTAGTACGTATATATATATTCGTTTGTATGTTGTATGTGTATATGAAAACCAGTATTTGCCTTCTTCTTTCACTTATTTCAAGAAATTGTTGAATAACGGTTTCGAATTGGTATTGCGTGCCTTTCTTCTTGTTGCCGTTGTTGTTGTTTCAATAAATTTCACTTTGCTTTCTCGTGCGCTTGTTGTTGTTGTTAATGTTGTCGCACACATTGTTGTTGTTACACTCTCTCACACACCAACGCACACACACGGACACGCACTGTGCGAAATACAGGGTGTATCTTTTCTTTCATTTCATTAAATTTCTTAGCCCTGATAAACCTGTCCTGTAGCGTCGACGTCGACGTCGCTGCCATGCGGCGTCTGCAGCAGCACGAACTGCTTCTTCTTGCACATTTGTTTCACTTTATGCTAGAGAGAAAAACAATACACTTTTTATATATATACAATATATATTTATTGCAAATTCATTATTCGTTTCGCACAAAAATTCAGTTTGCATTTTTATTTATAAACAGCAACAGCAGCGACGGCGGCAGCAATAACAATAACAACGACAACATTGCGCCGTAATCATCATCTGCTGCTGCTGCAGGCATGTGTGTGTGTGTGTGTAGTATAATTAACGACGACGCAAATATTCCAAAAAGTATGTAGTTTTGCTGTTGTTGTTTTAAGCAACGTTCATTGCCACTCACTCATACACACGCACAAACCAGACGCACACACACACAATGAGACAGCAAACACAAACACACACAAAGATACTGTGGCAACGCTGCTGCTGCTGCCGTTATTTAGGGACTTCGACGTCGGAGTCGCAGTCAAGGGGGGCGACAGCACTCGCGACGTTTTGTTTCAAGGGAACTTCATTTTCCATACTTTAAGCGCCCCCGCAGCAGCAGCAGAGTCGAAACAAAGAAAATTTCACTTGTCTCGCACTACACAAAAACAATTTATAATGTACACTCACACAAACAAACACATTCACATACACACATAAGCTAAAACATGCACAGACATGCTGCGCTTTTGAATGTCAAAATTCAAATTTTTTTAAGACATTTGATTTGAATCATTTACTCGCACATACACACACACATAGAAACATACATATAACTCATGCATAAATAGGCTGACACAATTACAAAATTGTCGGCCGCCGAGTTTTCTACTTTTTGAGACTTCTTTTTATGTATTTTACACACAGGCACACATACAAACACACACACGCGCGCACACATAAACGTTTATTATTATAATACACTTCACTACACACACCATCTAGTTGTTGTTGTTGCTGCTGCTGTTGCTTGCTTTGCTGTTTCTTGTTGTTGTTGGCCTACTTTGTGTGTGGGGAATTTTGTTGTTGTTGTTGCTCAGCTTCTCCTTTTGCAGCAAAGAGACGTAGAGAAGAGACACAGAGACTGCTTCTGCTGCTTCTGGCGCTGCTGCTACGTCGTTGTTGAAAATTTCACACGCGCCGTTTTTTGTGTCTTTTTACGTAAAAAAGAAACTTTTACGAAATTGCCATTGAATTTCGGATTGCACTTGCACTTATATTTGTTACGATTTGTATTATGTATATATTTGTTGCATTCTTATTATACGTGTGTGTATATATAATCGTTTTTATTTTTTTCCCTATATATATTATGTATATATTTGATTTTGTTATAAAAAGAAATCACTACTACTTCAAAAACGAGAGAGACGAAGACGAACGAACGTATGAAGAATGAATGACTGAGAAAGTGACTACAAAATACGCGGAACTGCCAACTAAAGCGTTCAATATGTGCTGCTAGCGCAAGCAAATACAATGAACTAAAAATGACCTGCAAAATGTGTTATCGCACACCTAACATTTCATATCGATTATGTTGTACAGCTATCGATTATCCGCCACAAGCTATCGCATCGGCTGTTAATCACTTCCACTGCGTGATTGTGCGCTGCACCAGTGATTTTTTCGGCGATATAAATTAAGTGAATTATATTGGTGTAATTCTTGCAATAAGACAACTGCGACGAGTGAGTTAAATTTAAATTCAGGTGACTTCCATTCATCGGGAAAACCCCAGTTAACTTTTTTGGTATTTTCGTAACTGTTCTAAACGGTCACACCGAAAAGTATATAAGACTGAACCGCCTATAAAAGCAATGAACACTACGTTGTACGTGTTTTAGTTAACAAAATTAGCCGCAAAACAGCGTCGATAGCGCAAGCAACGTTCAAGTGACTTAGCATTCTTTTAAATTCTGGTTATCAACAAATAAAGGCATTTCGCAATGGCTGCACGCGATGCCGCATCGAATCAAATGCTCGACTATAAAAATCAGCAAAAGGTGAGTTGCCAAAAAAACAAATTATTATGAAGCGGGGTCCAGAGGCGCTAAAAGTCAACAAAAGAGATAAAATTCAAATTCAATGTATTCAATTTATGCATACATTTAAAAACAATACACATACATTAACAGATATGTACTTTATTTGTGGCTGCAGCTGCTGCGCCGGCAGGGCCAAAGTTCAAGTTATTGAAATTGTTGATTCTTTGCTCTGAGTGCACTCTCTTTTTGTCTCTCTCTCTCTCTCTCTCTCTCTCTCTCTCTCTCTCTCTCTCTCTCTCTCTCTCCTACAGGTTCTCTCGGCCCTGTTTAACTTTCATTTGTCGCTCCTTCTTTATAACACTGTACTTTTATAATCCATTCTTAATCTTATCACGCCCGCTGATAAGGCTTGACAAATTTATACGAAAATGGAAAATGGAATTAAAAACTTAATTCCAAGGGGCAATTTCTGCAAGTTTTGACCTCCCCTAACCTTGTCTAACTCACTATTTTGATATTTCTTGTATTTCTTTTCCTATTGACACCTGTCTGTTAATACATATTGCATTGCACATTCGCTGCAGCAATACATGTATTAGTATGTGTGTGAGTGTGTGTCTGTGTTAATTGCTCGCTTTCGGCTTTTGTTTTGAGTGCCTTTTGTTATTGTACAGTTGTAATACTATAAACAGAGTATATAGTATTCAATTTAGTATTTAATTATTGTACATACATTTCATATAGAGGAAACTTTATTGCATTTATATTTCTACGTGAAACGTGTTTTGCGTTTTATTCATAAAGTTGTCAAATAAACGTTTAATTAGATATTTATAAATATCAATAATTTATGAACGAATCCTTTATTTGAACAGCTTACAGTTTTTATAAAAATAATAAGAGTGCACAGTAATAATGCCTAAAAAAATTAAATTCGACGGAATTTAATTATTTTAAATAAATAAATAAATAAATGCATATTTCACGAATATAATCAATAACGATAAAATTAAAAACACTAAGGAAATAATGATTTAATAATGGGAAACATGACTTGAGCTTAATAATAGTGTACATGGAATTTGATTATTTGAAATAAATAACAACATATTTTATACATTCATTAATCAGTAAGGACAATTTAAAACACTCAGAAAATAATGATAAAATAAAATTAAAATAATTGAACATAATAATAGAAGTGCCTTTAATAACTCACTTAAAACTGCAGATAAGCCAATTTAAATAATAAAGTTAGAAATATTAAATAGTGGAAGAAGTAACTAAGGTATGCCGAAGCACTCCTATTATTTTGGCCGGTACTGTATGTGTAGTCTTTATCCATTTTATGGCCCCTGCTAACTCATTTCCCTATTTCCCATTACGCCATTTAATCAAACAGATAACGTGAATTTCATTTTATCTAGTGCACTTTGACAAATTAAGCCTGGCAAACAAAGAGTCCAGTTTAGATTAACGAAGGGGAATTATCAAGTATTCAGATCTAGTATTGGTATATTGGAAAACCTTTCAGCTTATTAAATAACCTTGAAATTGGTGGTGCTAATTGGGATAATGCAATTTCCACATGAACGATTTGCCACAATTACTCAGCACATAACAATTATTATTGTTTTTGTTTACTTATGAAACAATGAACAACATTAAAGTGACGTGACGAAGCGGGGCCTGCGTGAAGGCGAGGTCTGAACTATGTAACCCCCTCCCCCCTTTCACCCCTTGTCAAGTCAATGCACTTTCTTCAAGTTGCATAAACTGGTTGCAAGTTGCAATGGCGCGGTACAAGCAGCGCGATTTGCTTCGATTTGAAGTCATTGAACTCGCCACGCATGCGCCCAAAACTTGTTCAAGGGGGTGGGCGTGGCATGGCCCATTGTGTATGCGTGGCACAACCAAATGATGCACAAATCCAACACAACAATTAAATGCGCCTGCATTTGGTTATGCAATGCAGTTTGCCACTTGCCTTCTGACTAAATACATATGCACATACGTAATACGTATGTGGTATCCGTCCCCCTCCCCTGGTTGTGCATATGTATCTGTATGTGAGAATATGTTTGGAAATCGCCCGTTGCTCGTTGTATTTGTGCAACTGACCCACAAAATTGGCTCGTGTTCGTTCTACAGAGAAACTAAAACTTAAGTCGAAACTGCATTTTGTCAGGCATCAGTTTTATTTGCTTTTGGATTTGCCTTTGTTTTTGCATACAATTCGAGTTCATTTCGATAGCTCTTTGTGCACAGGAATGCCCAAATTGAGATTGTAATTAAAATGCTTGCCTCAGTTGTTCTGAAATCTTGTATAATACACTTAAAGTATATATACTTTATACATTATAATAGGTAAATGTGCAACTTAACTTGGAGAAGAGTTAATATTCTATCCAGTATAATGCCTAAAAGTCAATTTCAGATTCAGTATCTCAAAATTTGTATCAATTGTATATATAATATACAGATATATAGTATTAATACTATATAATTCTATTGATCATTCTATATTCTTGACATTATAATAGGTAAATGAACATCTTACCTAGGAGCAGAGTTGATATTCTATACAGTATTATAGCTAAAAGTCAATTGCAGATTGTAATGTATTAAAGTGTCTTAAATTTCGTATCAATTGTATATATGGTATTATTACTATATAATTCTATTGCTGATTCTACATTCATTTACAAACCTTTAAAAATTGCATATATCTTTACTATTAACTCACATTTCATTCAAGATGATATTCTATACAATATCATAAGTTAATTGTGCATCTTAACTGGTATTCTATATAATACAATATTAATCTTAACTTCAAATAAAATTGATAATTTTATCATATAAAAGGTGCATAATTAACTTATCTTAACTTACACTAGAACACTCAGTAATTGCTATCAATTGCATACTTCAAATACATACACATAGTCTATATACTATATAAATCTGTTGCTCATTGCACTTCAAATATGTATATATTTTCATTTAAAAAACAATAAAATTGGCGTAAAGTGTTTTTACTTTTGTCTCAGATTTCATTACACGCTCCATTTGCCGTAAATTTGCTGTTTCCTTTAACGGTTTCTTACTTTCATTTATTGCGGTTTTACTTTGAAGTAACATTTTAATTTTCCTGCAATATTTTCATATTTATCGCTTCACAAAGATCTTCGGCCCGGAAGCGCTCTATTGACTTGTTGTGCAGCACCCCCCTGAACAACTTGCAATTAAAACTTTCCAATGGTTTTTTGTACTATCGATTATTCTAGGGGTCTTATCATAATGTTCAGGGGCATATACCATATATATAGAGCGTATACATATATATGGTATATGCCGTGCTACTGTTTGCTTCTTATTATCTATCCAGCTGCGCCCTCTGAAGTGGCCCCACATTCAAAGTGTCTCAAAGTGCAAACAAATTGCGATTGCAAATCAGAGAAGAATGAATAAAGAACATGGTGCACAAATGAAGCAGAGACATATCTATATAGGAGATATATAGTAGAGCGCCCTTAGAGTAGTTAAAATAATAGTAGAGAGTTAAGTGTGAGATAGTCTAAAGTTGTTCAAATAATGTCATATATATACAAAGAATATATACTGTGTGTAGAGAAATGATGAATAATAAAAATAAAGACTCCCAGGTTGAGCTAAAGTCAACTTGAGATTGTGAAATACAGTTTTCTCGCTTAATTTGTATGCCAGAATCATCAGCCTGATAAACAGACATCTAAATATATATATATATTTGGTGTATATATATAATTATATGCTAGTAGACAAGCCTGTGCTGTGGGATTGTGCATTGTTTAGCTGTATCTTTGAGATACTTGAGCTTGCATATAGAATAATTGATAAGCTGCACCTACAGTTCAAAATCATAAACATGAATTCCTGCTGCCAGATTAGAATCAGGAATCAGGAAGATATGCATACATGCTATACAAGTATTTTCATGACTATTTGCAACTATTTTTGAGGTTTTTTCACATTCATATATATAATATATGCAAAGGTGCCCCCTGCGTAGCGTGATAAGCTATTAGCTAATGCCAATCTTTATGTTGATGTTATTCTTGCACTATAAACAAAAACTGCTTTGCCAACGATTAGATAAGATAATGTACAGCTAAAACTTTGAACTGGATTATATAAGGGAACAAACTGCATGGGATATATATATGTATATGTGGGCTATATAATATTGTATGGAATAAATGTAGCAGTATATGAGATACATAGTGGAGAGTATACAATATTTAGTAATGGATTTAACGTTTAGTATATAGGATATATAGTAGTTTAGGATTTATGTAGAGGTATATAGAATCAATAGTAGTATAGATTACATAAGACATCCTTCTTATGGCAGTAGACTTCTGTTAGTTAATTTATCTTCTCTAGCTAATCGTAGAACAATGCTGGGTGTGGTATTTATTAAAAACCTCATCCAAGGTTAACAGTGTTGACCTGGTAAGCCGGCTTCACTTCTCTGTCCCTTGTAGAATAACACCTAATTACTTAACACAAACTCTTCCTTCTTGTAGATCGAATTATGCCCTTCACGATCCGTTTAGGGTATTATGCTCGGACTACAATAATCTATACTTTCTTATTTCTAACGCTTCCTCTGTTGCATGCCTAAAATTTGAAATTCTGTCCAATCTTTCTAGAAATGAAGTAATCATTCCTCGCAAATCTGTGCAATCCTTAATTTTAATTGCATGCCCGCATTCTATATTCGCTTTTCGAGTCATACGTTCAGCGACTGTGCCCCTCGGTCGGTTGGGTGGGAGGTGAACATTCGTTGTGTCTGGGGTCCGCGCGAACAAGCATCGGATTGGTTTTACATGGACCACTTGATTCCTATTCCAATTGATTGTATCAAGTTTGAAGTATATAGAAGTATAGCACAAATAACAATAGTGTAGAATTCATATGTACAATATATATATATATATATATTCATGGATATTATTCACATGTAGAGGATATTTGATTGATTTCTGATTTCTTTCTTTTCTTTTTTTTTATTTTCAGGAAAGTCCCGGCGTTGTCACCACTGGCTCCGGCGCCCCCATTGGCATCAAGGATGCCACAATGACGGTGGGTCCTCGTGGCCCAGTGCTGCTGCAGGATGTGAATTTCCTGGATGAGATGGCTCACTTTGATCGTGAGCGCATTCCCGAGCGTGTAGTGCATGCCAAGGGAGGCGGTGCCTTTGGTTACTTTGAGGTGACGCACGATATTACCAAGTATTGTGCTGCCAAGATATTCGAGAAGGTCAAGAAGCGCACCCCATTGGCTGTACGCTTCTCCACGGTGGGTGGCGAGAGTGGTTCGGCAGATACAGCACGTGATCCTCGTGGATTTGCCGTCAAATTCTATACGGACGATGGTATTTGGGATCTGGTTGGCAATAACACCCCGATTTTTTTTATTCGGGATCCCATACTGTTCCCGAGCTTCATCCACACCCAGAAGCGTAATCCGCAAACGCATTTGAAGGATGCCGATATGTTCTGGGACTTCCTCACTCTGCGTCCTGAGTCCACGCATCAGGTGTCCTTCCTGTTCGGCGATCGTGGCACTCCCGATGGTTTCTGTCACATGAACGGCTATGGTTCGCATACCTTCAAGCTGGTCAACGGTCAGGGCGAGCCAGTGTATGCCAAGTTCCACTACAAGACAGATCAAGGCATTAAGAACTTGGATGTGAAGACAGCTGCCGATCTGGCTTCATCGGATCCGGATTATAGCATTCGTGACTTGTACAATCGCATCAAGAACTGCAAGTTCCCCAGCTGGACGCTGTACATTCAAGTGATGACCTACGAGGAGGCCAAGAAGTACAAGTTCAATCCATTTGATGTCACCAAGGTTTGGTCGCACAAGGAATACCCATTGATACCTGTGGGCAAGATGGTGCTCGATCGCAATCCAAAGAACTACTTTGCCGAAGTGGAGCAGATCGCCTTCAGTCCGGCGCACATGGTGCCCGGCATTGAGCCATCGCCAGATAAGATGTTGCAGGGACGTCTCTTCTCCTACTCGGACACGCACCGTCATCGTTTGGGACCCAATTACTTGCAGATTCCCGTGAATTGCCCGTACCGCGTCAAGGTGAATAACTATCAGCGTGATGGGTTCATGAATGTTACGGACAATCAGGATGGTGCCCCCAACTATTTCCCCAACTCGTTCAACGGGCCCCTCGAGGATCCACGTGCTCGTGCCTTGTCCACCTGTTGCCCCGTCACCGGGGATGTTTATCGCTACAGCAGCGGCGACACCGAGGACAACTATGCCCAGGTCACTGACTTCTGGGTTCATGTGCTGGACAACTGTGCCAAGAAGCGACTGGTGCAGAATATCGCGGACAATTTGAGCAATGCCAGCCAGTTCTTGCAGGAGCGTGCCGTGAAGAACTTCACCTTGGTCCATGCTGATTTCGGTCGCATGCTCACCGAAGCCCTCAACCTGATCAAGTCGTCCAAGTTCTAAGTGATTGATTGTGTGCCTAATTGACAGAACAGTAAATAGGAAGAGCGTTCAACTTATTGCACCTGTATTTGCACCTTAAATAATCCTACTATATTCCACTGAACAAAGCGTTAGCGCTCTTTGGTTGCGGGCAATTTATTTGTGGTACTTTAATGCTCTTTTTATTCCCTTCACTTCCCTTCCCCTATGAGCGTGCCTTATGTTAAAATGCTAAATTGTTGTAAATGGAAGCATATATATATGTAAACGATTATTTTTAATAAATCTACAATCTTTTGATACAAAACAATGTTTTAATGCTCAATTTAAATGCAGTGAAAAGTTATCGGTATATTGCAGTTAAATTGTATCAGTATTTTAATAGCCAGCTGGAGTTATCGATAACGCTTGTTTACTTTTCTTTTTGTCAATCGAAATGCATGCTAGCGTTGCCAGATCAAGTCACTGCTTAGTGCTTGTACTCAGAGCGAAAAACAAATTTCAAGGGAAGAGTGTTGAATATTATTGGTGTGCACGAATTTAAGAGAGTTCAACTGAAATGCACATGGTCACACTGTCAATCAGCTGTGTTTGTGTATGAAAAACAATTGCAATCACATCAAATACAGAATGTTGAGATCAAAAGAATCAAAAATTAAATTGGCTGTGGCCATGGCAGCTTGTGCTGTACTAATAGAGGAGGAGGAGAAGAACGCACAAAAGAAACAAAAGCGCCGTAAATATTGGGTGAATCCATATCTAAAGGAAAGGGATCTCAATAGCAGATTTTCGGAAGTACGTTTAAAGGTTTAGATTGTTAAGATATATAGTTATACAATTATTGTATATTTTAGTTGCAGAACCTGTTGCAAACTCCTTCAATGTTCTATGAAAGCTTTCATATGCCGGAGAAGACGTTCAACAGGCTTTTTGGATTGGTAGAGCAGTATATTACTCCGAAACGGAACACACGTCCGGATGCTATACCCATAAAAGCCAAATTGGTTATGGTATTAGAGTAAGTGGATTTCATATGTATAAATTGATTATTTTATGAACCTTTTCATCATTAGATTTCTTGCCTCGGGAGAGCAACAACACCACGTTGGATCAACCTATCGCATTAGCAAGCAACATTTTGGGGTCATCGTTGAGATAGTTTGCGATGGAATTTGTACTGCCCTTCAGGGAGAATTCGCCAAGTGGACAACACAGAATATGTTGAAGTGGGCCAGGGGCTTTCAGGATAAGTGCGATTTTCCAAACTGTGTTGGAGCCGTTAGCGGGAAACATGTCGCCATGAAGGCGCCTCCGAATAGCGAAGGTCAATTTAAAAATTACAAGGTACGTTTATTTATAATTCGAAATATAATTTAATACAAATAGCTTATTTAAATTAAAGGGATTTCCCTCGATTGTACTGTTGGCCATCTGTGACTCATCGTATCGTTTCACTTACATTGATGTGGGTACATATGGTAGCGAGGAAGATACAAATGCCTTTTCCCAATGTAATTTAGGAAAGGCTTTGTTATCGAATGAACTGGAGTTTCCGGAAGACAACACATTAAATGGCAAACGTATTCCATACTTCATAGTCGGGAATGATGCATTCCCTCTGCATGAACGCATAATGAAGCCATATAGTGGCAAAAAACTAGAGACAAGACAGCAGATTTTTAATGATAGTTTCGGTCGTGCTCTGCTCTGCATTGAGAATGCAATCCGTATTTTATGCGTGAAGTGGATGGCTGTGGAGAATACTTTGCTAACTAAACCGTGTAAAGTACAAAAAATGATCTCCACTTGTTGCACTCTTCATAATTTTGTATTGCGCGAAAGTCCCGAAACTTACCGTATGCAGGATCCAGAAATTCTATCTGTGTCTAGTTTGATCAACTTACAAGCTTGTCAAAAAGATTACGCTAACGAACGCAGCGAGGAAATTCGAAATAACTTGAAAGATTATATTAACAGTCTTGCTGTATATTCACACGAATCTTGGCAGGAAGAGTATGTGAACAGCATTTTGGGATGTTCTCAAGCATCATTTTGCAAAGACGACTCTGACATTGACGAAAGTATTTAATACTGTTTTATTTTATCTTTTGCAAGTAAAGCAGCTTTCTCGGCCCACAGAAACTTGGTCATCTTCTGCTCCACTTCTTCTGCATCTTCTGGGGACATCATATTTAGCTCCGATTCCCAGTAGGCCAACAGGGGCCTAGGGGGAGTAGTCTGTTGCTGGAGGAAATTGCTCACCATGGCAACAATTTGTTGTGATGAAGAAGGTTCTTCCAAATTTTGTTTCTTGACGGCATTTTTATCGGCTTCCTATAAAAATGTATTAAATTACTTTGTTCAACTCATGAGAATCATGTGACTTACGTATATAAACGAGGAGTTGTCTAAATCTTTGCTGTCCTTCTTTGATTCCACTGTGCAGGATTCGTCCTCATATAATAAATCTGGATCTTGTAAGTCCGCCAAATAGATTGGAGTAAAGGTTCTATAAAAATAGTAAAGCTCAAATAAATATAACGTCTCAGAACTGTTGATATCAACCTACTGTGTGTTGGGGGTTAAGGCCGTATAAAAAGCCATATATGGTGCAAATTCCCAATCGATCACTTCGATTCCCTTCACCTTTTTAGTTTTGCAAATATATTTATAGCTGTCCCTCAGCGAATTCCAAGCAAGTCTACAACTGTCGGCTGCACAACGTTGAATAATTTATAAATTAAGTTATATTTTTGTAATAGTTTAATACTACAATAACTTACGCTCTTTATTTAAATTCTCAGCTACTTGTTCCCAAGCTGTCTTTACATACATTGCATCGTAGTGTTTTTTGTCACGCGTATCCCAAATTACTGGTTTTGATTCCACCAATTGTAGTAGAAGAATTTTATGTTCTTTTGTGAACTCCTGTAGTCGATTTTTCCGCTTTAATTGTAGATTTTTTGCGTCGATCTTTTAAGTTAAACAACAAGTAAATAAATTAGATTTGTACAGCCTAGTAATTTCATCGATGTAAAATTTGAAAAAAACTGTGAGAGATAGAGGTGCAGAAACATCGATGTTTGCAAACATCCCGCGCAATCATTATTATAATAACTCAGTCAATTTTTTCTTTCTTTGCCGAATCTGACGGTTACTTTGTATTTATATTGAGGTATTCAGTCAACCCCGTAGATTCTCGTTTCTCACCGTTTCATCTGTATTTACATGTGGGTGAATCCTTTTAAGGTGGTCTGCCAAATTAGTTGTGTTTCCCGCCGTTTTTATAATTTTTCCACAGTGCGAACATATTGCCTTGGTCCTCTCTGCCGTTTTTTGAAAGTGCTGCCAAACACTAGATCCCTCTCGTTTCCTCTTTGGAGGAATCGGACTCTCGCCGTTTTCCTTTGTTTTAACTAAAACATATAAAATATAAAACATCTCATGTCACATACACAAATGCCACGCATGTGTATGTAAAAATACATATGCACAAGCAACTGACTGCATTTGCTGTTAAAAATTACTTACATTTTAAAAAATTCTCCATCGATTTGCGTCGCTTTTACCACCAATCAAAAATGCAAATATATGAATATATGACTGAAAACTGAAAATAATTGAAATTGAATTAATTTAAATAGTTGAACAAATTCTCGTAAATTGCAAACCTTTAGGGTTGTAGCTCTTCTGGGAACAGTGATGAACCTAAAAACATCAATAGTCGAAAAAATCCATCGATGTTTCGGAAAATTTAAAAAAATCGACATATCGATGTTAGCATCGATGTTTCTGCAACTCTAGTGGGGAAACAAGAGGCAAAAATCGAGAATTACTTTCTGTTGTGTGTTGGCAATGTCAATAAATCGCGTCACCAACGCGCAACAAGTGTTTTCCTTGAGTAATTAAGCAAAACTGTCTTCTTTTTATATGTTTCCTATGATTTAAGTCTAGTACTTACTTTGAGAAAGTGAGTGAGAGCGAGAGAATCTGGTATTTAGATAAGAAAAAAAAAATACTGAAATGTTATTTGGCGTTGCCACCCCGCACGCTTTACAACGAAAACTAGTAAACAGACTGCCTTACTGCCGGTAAACGGCTCATGCTATTCCTTGCTTTTGCCTTCCTTCCTTCGCCTTCTCTTTTGTTATCCATCGTTTTTTTTTAGTTGTTTCTGTGTCTTCTTTTTATAATTAAAATTAAATAGTAAATAAGAGTTCTAAATAAGAGTTATGTTCCGTTATTCTGTCTTACATGTTGAGCTTTTTTATTTTATTTGATTTTTACAACTATATAAAACATAAATTTGTTTGAAAATTTACACATTATCTTTTAGGCTTAGAACTAATTTTATTTGTGTGCTCATTTCGGTACGCGCATTCAAATATTGAGTACTTGTTAGTTTCTCAGGTTCCTTCCGCTTTCGATATTTTCCTTACAAGTTTCCAAAAACATTTAACAAATTGCAAATAAAAAAACACGTTCTGTCAGTCTAGTTAATTGTATAAAAATTAGTATATAGAAAATACATTTCAATGCCTTTTTTCATTAAAAAATATATGTATATGTATGTGTATAACTTTTAATAATTATGCTAAATGCAACAATTAAGTAACATTCTTATTATTATTAGCTGAGTTTGCAAATTTTCTTTTAAAGGCTGTTAGTAAATGCGTTTAGGCTGCTGAACAGACGCACCACTTCCTATATATAGTATTTACTTTGACATTAACTATACACAAATAGTCACAGAAATGCAGTCATCGTTCGAGGGGGGTTTAGGTTTGAGTTCGTCATAACTTTTTCAACTTACACCCCATAAAGTATAGACCGTATAAACATTTCAGCAAAGGCACGTTTGTTTCATGATTTGTTGGTGTTTTTGTTTTTGATTAGTGTTCTGATATTATTTTCTTTGTACAATTCCCCCTATGTGTGTTGCAGTTCTTTTCTCTGTTAGACTAGACAACTCACTAAAACAGGCTGGGCACAATTTTGGACAAGACGCTGGTGCCATTGACAGCTAACTCGGTCAATGGCTCTGAGCTGTTCGCGAGCAGGGTACCCACTAAATTCGTGCTGTTGTTAACTAAATCAGTCAACACTTCAGGGTTGTTGGTCAGCACCCGTGTCGCATTGGCAGCCAACTCGAGCATGTGCGTCTTATTGGCAGCAATCTCGGCCAGCAGACGTGTCTTGTTGGCAGCCTCCGCGGCGGCAATTTGCGCCCACTCGGGGAACGTGTCCAAATTGGGATAGATGACCATGGCCCAGGTATTACAGAATATGAACAACACAATAATGGTAATAATAGTAGGTCCAATGCCCGCGATGGCCATGTCCTTGCTGCGAATGTGCGCATAGCCGGCAACCAACGCGTTTGGCGGCGTGCTCACTGGCAAATGGAAGGCCATGCTGCAGGCCAAACCAGCTGGGAATACCAAGTACAAGGGATGGATGCGCAACGCCAGAGACTACAGAGGAGAACAAGACAATTAGTTGTACAGTTACTAAATTAAATTGTGATTGTTTTTACCATTTCATTGAGCACAGGTATCAGAATATTGGCAACAGCCACATTCGAGCTGAAAGCGGTAAGGAATACGGCAAAGAGAATGACGACAAGCAGCAAGGCTGAGTGGGGCAACACTCCAAGGCCGGTCAGAGAGCTGCCAATCAAGGTGGCCATGCCACTCTGCTTGCTGCCCGCCGCCAGAGCAAAGCCACCGCCCAGCAGGAAGATCAGACCCCAGGGAACACGTCCCTGTATGAATTTCCAGGTGATCAGAGAGGGTGTCGGCGTAGTCGGCACTGGACCACGACGTGTGCAATAGCGCAGGAATGCATAATTCGCAGGCAGCATGAAGCACATAATGACCACAAATATTGTCGGCATGGAGTTCTTGATGACCCTAAAGAAGAAGTGTAAATTAGATAACATAATCTTGAATTTTCCTTGGTTAACAACTCACTTGGCAGGCAGAAGATCCGCCCAACCAGTAAAGATGCCTGGCTTGCGTGTGAAGTACATGAGGACCATGATGATGAACAGTATCATCACTTGAATTTCATGCATATTCATGGGACCCAGTTCCTTGTAGCGCTGATCGATGACCTTCTTGGCCACGTGCGCATTATCCTTGCCCACCTGCACCTCCTGAGCCTCCTTGCTCTTGGGACGCCACAGACCCATGAAATGCCATTGCAGGAATACATATGTGAGCAGTGTGTAGACCAACATCGATGGCACCGAATAGAACATGAATGTAGGGAAATCCATTTTCTCTGTTGCATTAGGGAATGCGGTGTCGTAGATACCCTTGAATGTTAGATTTGTCGCAGTGCCGATGATGGTGCCACAGCCTCCAAGAGATGAGGCATACGCAATACCGAGATAATAACACTGTGTGACCTTTGTGGGATAGGGCAGCCTATAAAAAAGATACAAGATCAAATGAGTTACGTAGTCCGCTTAATTGGTTTCGTTTATTTCCATTGACTTACTCATCCTCATTCTTCTTTTTGTTCTTGCCGCCAACCACTTGATACTCGGGCTCGTGATAGATCTTGCAGACTCCTTGCTATAGAATAGAAATGTATAAGGAATTAGCTAGAGATTACTTTGTATTGATGTAGTTTATTTACCGCTTGCAGCTCCTCGAGCACAGCCTGTATAATGGGGCACATCATGGCGGTGCAGGCAGCATTAGAGATCCACATGGAAATGAACATGGTCACCATAATAAGACCGAAGTGCAATCTACAGTTAAATGAATCATATTAGATATTCCCTTAAGCATGTTCATAGTGTCTCTCTCTCTCTACGCACCTTCGGGGACTGGTGCCCACCATCTGAATGACACGCAATGCTAAACGCTTGTGTAGCCCACTGTACTCCACCGCAAGCGCAACCATAATGCCGCCCATAAACATGACCAGCGTATCCTTAAAATATGTCATACAAGTCTCCTCGGAGCCCTATAGAAATAAAGATGAAATACATATAATATAATATATAATAAAATATATAATAATATATATATATTTATAACAATAAATTTGATTATAAACTCACCATTATGCCCATTGTGGGGAATGCTACAATGGGTATCATTGAGGTAACATACAGTGGCAATGCCTCAGTCACCCAAAAGACAGCCATGATCAATAGAATATACATGCATCGGTAGGCCTGCAAGAGAATATATATATTATAGTTAAGATCTCTGCAAATTATAGCATTCTTTTTGCACTAACCGGTGAATTATTCATCAATATTATTGGCAGGCAAATGATGGGCATCAGAAAGACAACCAACCCCTTCCAATGATTCGAAAAGAAATTGCTGCATTTCGGTCGAGGTTCGACGGGTTCGCCAGCTTCGCTATAAGACACAAATAAAATGTAGTTAGTATTTATTCTGTATATAAAATATATGCAACACTTACAGCTCCATTTTGAAGTCCGGATATATCTGCAGGAATCAAAAAGAAAAGACGAGAAAAATATGTTAATAAAATATTTGCCAGACCAAACGAGCCCCCAAGAACTTTGCCACTTGTTGCCATGCCCCATTTCGAAAACGAAACACGACACTTTTTTATTATCATCGTTTATAGTTCGTTAAAAAGTCATTCATCAATATACATACATACAAAGAGGAAAAAGAGGCTCAAACCAATTGAAAAGCAAACGAATTGACACCTAAATTGGTTTATGCACGTAAACACAAAATAAACAATATTATTAAAGAAGTGAGGGCAATATGAGACGGACAAATATCCTATAATATCTATGCATATAACATAAGTATACTCAAAGAAACTGTAGAAATAATATATGTACGCTCAAAGAAAGTAAAGAACCTAATAAATTTATGAATATTAAACTGTGGAAATAGCTTTAGGTGCAGTTGACTTTGCTACACTTCATATGTTATCTTAATTTATTACAGGGTATACCATAAGACAGTTCAGTGAACAGACAGTATATATAATTTTACAGCCGATTGGAATTGGAATTCTCTCTGTCTCTCTGTCTGTCTGTCTGTGTGCTAGAAAACTGTCAACGTCGACTGTTGTCTGTGTGTTCAGTTTTCAGTTCTATATGTGGATATATACATACATATGTATGTATGTATGTATTTCATAAGCGCATATTCTCATGACGATGGTGTTGGCCTCCGCGCCAGACGTACGTCATTGGCCCGCATTCTCTGTGTTAGTGTTAGGTAATCACTGTGCGAATTCTCCATAAGCACACACCATGCTTGCCCACAGTACACAGTATCTATATATAGTGCAGGGGAAATGGTAAACACACTATAACCTGACGGAGGCACGTCCCTGCCGTCGTAACCAAAGTTTTGTTATCGCAGACAATCAATCAATGGGGAAGTTAAGTCCACCTGCTCGTCCACCGTCCCCTTTCCCTGTACCGTTCATAAATTGCTAAGCTCACACGTGCTTGAACTCAACCATAACAAAGTATCTGTTAGATACATTTTGTACAATTTAGTTTCGGCCTCTAATGAAAGCCAAGAACGACAACGACTAATTATAACCCCAACGGCGCCATCAATGTCAATGTCAATACAACAGAGACCAAGAATATATATGCGTTTGCTATATATCTATGTGTGTATTAGGCATGCCAAGCCAAAAGGGAGAGTGAAAAGGCGTTGAAAATAAAAACTGTGGCGTGCCACATGCAACGCGTCGTACGTTGACTGTAATGAGAGTACAATGTTTCAGTAAAATACCAACAGATTGTTTAGTTCTGATACGAACAAAACTGTTCAATGAGTCACAATTGTTCAGAAACCAAAGAATCAGAGAGAAGGAATGAGAATGGTGAATGAAAGAGTGTTTGAATAATTTATATAGAAGACGTTTCTCAAAGGAAATACAAGTTTTTATACGATGTTGCTAGAATTGAAACTAATTTTCATTTGTTATTCATTGTTAAACCGCAAAACTTCCTGTACAACTGCAAAACTTCAATGTTCCTTTATAAATCAAACATTAATTAACATAACAAATATATTTCAACAATTACTTTTTGTGGCTTTTGTTATTTGCTTTAATGAACTCTTTATGGGATTTATAATGCTTCGCTTGCCACAATTGTTTAGTTTGTTTTGTTGCATTTTTCTCTCTTTTTGTTTTACAATGTAATTGCGAAAATTGCGATTGCATTTATTTGTGTGCTTACAAAGCCGTAAATTGGCAATCTATAGGCGACAACATTTGCATTTCATTTTCACACCACGATCTCTGGCATGCAATTTAAGCCTAGACACGAGATCAGCAAGCGAGAGAGAGAGAGAGAGAGAGAGAACATGCCCAGAGTTGTGATATCATTATTACATGCAATTTATAAACAATATATGTAAGTATAGTAGTGTTAGTCATAAGCTATAAATGCTATTTAGATACGAGCTACTCTCAGCGCGTGCAAATTGTTGAAAACCCCGTCTTATGTCAAAAGTCATTTGTGGAAATTAAAAATAGTTCCACAAGGCATTAAGCACGCGCCAAAGTCAAAAAGGGTCACACTTGTAGAAAAGTATGACCGCATTTTGAAGAGCTACAAGTGAAATTACAAAATATCACTTTGATTATGCACTGCGTTGAAACTGAGAGCGAGAGAACATATTGATCAAGTCTAGAAGTCTAGCAAATATAAAAATGTATATACACACTATATACTATATACTATATGTAGAGTATAGATTCGTATGCTATGCTACAGTTGGCATGCTAGTAATTGATAGAATTGATAGCATGCCAACTGTAGCATAGCATAGGAATCTATACTCTATATATTATTATATATATTATTACTGCCTACGTCAAATTGCTGCCTGGGTATCAATCAAAAATTCAATAAGTACAAAAGTACAATGATTGTGCGACACACAGAGATATCATCTATCTGTGTTTCATTGTATAAAAAGAATAACGTAATAACGTAAATTTATAAATAAGTATTTACAATCAAGGTAAGAACAAAAACATGTAGAAGGCACCAAGAGTTCAAGAGAATGTTGAGACCTAAATATTGTAAATGAGTTTGATTTGGGAATTTCGAAATTGATAACGCTAGAATGCCTACAAAGAGAGAAAGAGAGGGAGAGAGCGAAACTAAACAACATTAAGAGTGCAGCTAAAACTGAGAAAAAGAGAGACATACAGTACATAAGAGAGAGAGATCAATAGATAGTAAGTCCAAGTAAGCGGCAGAGACAGACACTCATTATCTAATTTCGCGTTGACAACTCGTTCTCTGGGATTAACAGAATTATATTGTAAATACCCCGTAAATGGAACTAAACAATAATAGAGACTGATTGGCTAATTACAAGATTGATTCCCTCTCAATTTATTTGCTGTAAATAAGACAAAACTAAGCACGTATCACAAGATCTAATGATAATGTCAGAGACGTCAATTACAAGTGGCAACCAATAATAATAGTACAATAGTAATAGTAAATAAAAAACAATAGACAACTCCATTTGCTGTCTTAAGTATATGGGGTTCTTTCCCATTGAGTTATAATTGAAGTGAGTAACAACAATCGAGTTCCATACTGATATTTACTGCTAATAAATTAGTGTAATTGATGTTGCAGTCGACGAGTTATACATAGTTTCTTCACTCGAAAAGTTGCTACTATCTTCTGGGTTTCGATAAGTAAAGTGTTTACAAGTTAATTGATATAATAGTCCTCTCCACACACACATGGGGCGTCACAACATTCTCGAGCAACATTTTGGAGCAAGGCTTTTGTATGACCCTCGATTGATCGAGTCTAGCAATTGGATTATTATTTTAGTATGGGTGTAGTATATTGAAAGCTCGACTTTTATGCGTTTTCTTAGGGGAACTTATTACATTTATTTCATAGTTGTTTTTGGGGGCACAGTAAACCCGCTTTGAACAGGTGAAAACTGGTTGCAACTGACCGAAAGTTGAATTCACAAGAGCTGTAATTAGTTATACGATTTAACTGTACCATAAATAACATTAATGTGTGTGTGTAAAGCAAGATTTTGCAGCAAATAACGAAAGGTATTCGAAGAAAAGACACCAAGTTACAAAAACACCAAAAATATCGTATTATAATGCAGCTATATAGTATATGGCTGACAAAGCAAACGAATCTTCAGCAGAGAATTACACAAAGAAGTTGAGATCTGACAAATAACGCAATTTCAAGGGAAATTTACATAAAACAGATATAAACAACAAGCAGACTTTAAAAACAAATTATATATTCTTGAAATGTTTTTAAATCATACATTTTGAATGCATTCTTCGACCTTGACCAGCCTTCTTGTTAATTATTAAATGTACATATATATATATCTTATATTTGCATTAATAATACTGCCTTAATATTCGTATTTACGAGTTGGTAATTGTTTGGTTTCGAAATATATACAAATGTTATATTCCAGTAATTCCAGATAAACAAGCCCCAGCCCCAAAACCTTTTTTCATAAACAATAAGCAAATAATCGCAATTTTTAATCGTACTAGATGAGTAAACAAGCTTAAATGCCGAAATCCAGTTAGTAATTGGAGTGTCATAAACTTAAATAAGAAAAGTGATAAACAATTGCGACAAAAAACAAGAACAAAATTTGCAAAATAAAGCGAGTCAGACTTATAGATCGGATCGGAAAGGGATAAGGAAGGGGGAGTGCCGTTTGTGACGTTGAGGTCGTGTTTGGTTTGTTTAATTAGAATTTCAAATATTGTTTTTTTAGAAAGGGATCAAATGAGTGTATAATATAAAACTGGCTTAGTTTTTGTTTGTTTTTTCTTGTTTTCAGTTTACAGGGTATATAGAACAACCTACTAATCCAGTAGCCCACTCTGATAAGCATTTTTAGAAATTGATTTCAAGTGTTTCGTATAAACGCGCCTCTCCATGTGGAAATAGCTAAGCAAACGCGCACTTTAGACCCTTAAAGCGCATTTAATCTGCCCACAGAGCCTGATTAATATAGTTTCAAAGTCTGAGCTAATTTTAAACCCAACGAGAGTAGTCAAAAAGCAGTCAGTGTAGACTGTAGACTGGGTAGAGCTCAGGTGTGCCTACAGCTAGAAATGCAAGTAACCTTTGCTGACACCTTGCATAAATTTCATATGGAAATTGCAACTGTGTGTGAATGACCAGACACAGCACTTGGCAACAAAGCGAGGGCAGACTGTAAATGAAAACGAAACTTAAATGTCAACTGAACAAATACAAGCCAAATCCGATGTGTTCAATTCCCTTAGGAATCTTAAACTGTTACGCTTTTTGTATAAAATATACATTTGAAAGTATTCATAATTTTACATGAAACATACAGCGTTGTTTTTGAGTAAATACTTTCTGTTAAATTTATCATTCAACGTAAACAACACTCCTTAGCAATAATATATTTACAATCTTACTTAAAGCTCATTACTTTTTTTTAATAACCCAAGCTGAGTAACGTCCAATAAATACTTTATAGTTAATTATAGCTACTGAAATATTTTGTAGTTAATAAGTTAACAATTTATGCCATACATAACTTACTTCATTCAATCGTTCAATAATTTAGTTATTCATTATTTGCCGACATTTTCTATTTACTCGGCACATGACTTCCCCCCGATAAAATCGTTTGATGTATGTGCCTTATGAATTCTGTTGTTCCGTTGATATCAGAACCATGAAAAGTTTACCTTCAATGAACGTTCCCTCCATACGAAATTGAAATTAACCCTGTCACAGAGTCAGAAGTCGTACAGTTGTTCACTTTCCATATTTGGCAGATCATTTGTTACAGAACAAAAACTGTAATAATTGCGACAATTAACTTGTCGTGTGAATGAACTTGAAATTAGCATTCTAGAACTATAGAAATATTGGTAGAACAGGTGTAACCCAGCTGCAAAGAGAAGTACTAAATGCACCATATTAATACAGTATACAGTCTATATTTGGATATCTATATGTCACATATCTTTATATCACGCCCCATATCACGATTGAGACTGTATTATTACTATATCTCTCTCGTTGCATTCAATGACCACACACAACATTTGGTATCGGGCAAATCGTATTTATGATACATATTTCCATGACAACAACCTAACTGAGGTGTGAGGCGGTTGAGTCGCGTATTTAATTAGCGGTCTCATTAGCTGCGAATCAGCAGCAAACAAAATCACGTTATCTCTGAGAAGACGCTAATTCAATTTTTCATGTTTGAGCTGCATTCGTGTCAAAATATTTGAGTTAAAAATGATTTTTAATATGTCTCATTTAGTTAAGGAGCGAGAAGAACTTCAACTGATAGAAAAGGCAGAAGAACTTTATCATAACAAGATTAAACTGAACAATACCATCAAGTAAAAACTTGTGTTTTAACAACTGTATTTAATCGAGAATATAAAAGAATTTCCTGCATCGCTTGAACTCTTGCATAAAGGTGAGACACAGAAAGTAAACTAGGAAAATATACATACAAAGTGAACTTGTTTTTATTTATAGTGTAAAGATTATAGGAATGCTGACTAAATAACTGAGGCGTCATAGTCATATATAATGAATGGAGCAATTCATGCAACTGTAGAATGTTGTTCTCAGTCTAGTTTGCCTGGAAATAATTCTATCTCTTCAGTCTACTAGGTATACCAGTACAGTACAGTTGAGTCGTATTTATTTATTAAACATAAAGTTTATTTATAGTTTTAACATTTGCAGGAAATTTCATACAAAAAAAAAATTCTACAAATTTTGTCTCAATTCTTATCATTATTTAGCCTTGAAATGCACTTGACAACGCCTGTGCTGGGCAACCTTTCCACGCACTTCTCAGCCCTGATAACACACTGTCTAGAATATAGAAAATATGAAAAGAGACGAGACTGTGCACAGCTGGAAATCTTTTGGAAAATGCCGAGACAAATCGAAGAAACACGTTGAAAGTGAACCACAGAAACCTGTTAAAAAGACCCTCCTCCCTCTGTTGTAGAGTTCATTGACACGCCTTTCAAAGTTTGAACTCGAAATACAACTTGACAATACGTACTTAATATTGCTAATTGATGTTTTAGATGCAGTGCACATACACACACATGACACGAAGTGCAAATGACGGAGGAAAGGCAAGAGATGTGCGAAGTGTGTTTGTTTTGTTTTGTGCAAAAAACATCGCCTGATCATGCGAACTACAATATTTATGCTACAATCGGCACAGACCTTGTCTATGGTTCGACTCGCAGATAGCTGATATAGTCACAGATACTGCTACTGATTATTTGGACTGTGCCACGATTAGACAATGCCAGATACAGCTTGGCTGTCTACAGAATTTTGTGAGAGTTGTATAACAGATCGATGAAAACAATTGAAATATATAATTCCATTATTAAACATTCGTATTGTACAGTGATCTCAATTGTTTAACATGCGTATTCACTGATAAAATTATATATAGAGCCCATTAACCTATATGTTTTATCGATTTCCAACTAATTCTGTAGAGTTTTATTAAATAAACAACACTTTTTGTTATTACCGGCAACATTGAAAATCTTTTGTTTGATCTTTTCAAGGGTTTGGCTTTGTTATATATCAACAAGAAATGTGTTCCCTTATTTAATAACTAAGTAAACTCATGCTCAACAAATTATTTGGCAGAAAAGCATTCCGTTACTTTAGTTTTGTTGGGTTTTATATACATATGTAACTGTTCTGTTAATTTAGAAATATGTTATGAAGAAGTCCAAATATGTTGATCTTATCTTTAAATTTAGAATGTCGGAAATTTACAGAACTTTAGAGGAAATCTCAACCTACCACAGAGCTGTTAAATTTCACACCTAGCAGGGATGTAGATATTTGTGCAGTAAGAACGTTTGAGATTAAGCTTAATTACTCTACTCCCACACACATACACATTCACATACACAAATCTATGTATATCACAATCCGGGGAACAAATGGTCGCGGTCAAGTCAACAAAAGTGCCTTGGAGGGGCAGCTGCTTTCTGGTTCGGCTTCGGTTCCGTATGAGTAGAATCGGGTGGAGGAATTGTTAAAAGAAAAAGAACAACAACAAATATGCCGTGGAAAGAAACGGGCAAAGAACGCGAGAAACGCAGAAAAATAAACAGCTGGGGGAAATGCATGGCACGAGGAAGAAAAAAAGAGTAAAGAACAGAAGAATTTCAATAAACTGTCCATACAGCAACAAGCACAGACATGCATAGACAAAGAAGAAAGCATGGCTGAAAAGTCAAAGAAGTGGGTGCAAAGAGGAATCCCTAGTGCACTTTCATATACGGGTTTATTCCTTTTTCTTAAACTTGCGCGCGTCACTTTTTCTAACCAAAAATTGAAAATAAACACAGCGCGGTATTTTTATCACGATTCACAGTGGTACACATACGTACAAACATGCATGTACCTGTGTATGTGTGTGTGGGTATATGAGTACTAGGCATTAAATTTCTTATAATTACTTTATATATATTTAATTCTTTTCTTTTCACATGTGCGTTCTGTGCTTCTATTATCTTGCTTTGTCCATTCTTTGCGGTATTTATATTTAGTTTTATTTACTTTTTTGGTAAACGGTCAGTTTCTTGGTTTCCACAGAGAGACGACGTTGAATATTGTACGGTAAACGAAGACGACAAATGTCCGATGACCAGAACACACACGCCCGCTTCCTCAACGTTACAATACGCGACTGAACTCACTCGAGAAATCGCTCGACGGAACTGAACTGACTCTCGAGACTGTGCGCTGCCCGAGAGTCTCCCTCTCCCACCCCGCAACAGAGAGGCCGGCACAACACGAGGCGTGTTGGTGTGTGCGTGCGTGCGCACAGTGGTGGCAAGAGCCTGCTTGCACTATTCAAGTGAGTATCAATTGGATAATTAACGAATTTTATTACATGTGCATAATTAAATAAATGCGTGCGATCAAAACTTGTTAGTTATTGGCAACTCATAAATCATATTCATCATTTTTATATCTCTCTCTTTACATTAGTATCATAAAACTATAACCAATAATAATATTTTCATCCTTTTCATCCACTGTACAACGCAACAAGTTGAGAGTAGTGGGGAAAACGAATGCAAAAATGTTTGCCATGTGCGCGTGGAGAGCCTGAACGAGAGATTTGATGGCTAATTAGCGATGGCAGCGTGAGTGTCGATTAGAACATTAGACGAGCTAGTAGAGGATAACTTCGGTTATTGAAGCGTGTGTGGAATTTTTAACTACGTATAAATGTATGTATTTAATGTATTATAATAAATATTTGTGTTCTAAAGAGTTAATTAGAGTTTTTGTTTAATTTAATACACAAATTAAATCGTTAAATATTCCAGATCAAATGATTTATAGGGACTGTCATAAATAATAATAATAAAAGGAAATAATAATAATATAATTGTACACTATATTTCGTAAAATAAAAAATACTTCTACTTAACATTTTAGCCGACTGCTGTTATTTGACATTTAATAAATATTTGAAGAAATGGCACCACGGAACTTGCCAATCGGGACTTCATTCATTTACATACATAGTTATAAACCCAACAGGTATTATCGATATCCTGTAAGAATTCATATCGATTACCAGAGCCGATTATGCAGTTTACTCACGTTGCAACAATCACGCACTCATCGCGAGCATGCGAAAGAGTCCAAGAGGCAAACTAAACACAAACATAAGACGCGAACGCGAGAGCGGGATAGAAGAAGAGAGCAACGTGAGAGCATGCACGCCAGCCGCAGGAGACAGAGAAGCCGACGCACAGTAATAGAGAGAGGGGGAAGACGAAAGAAACACCAAAGGAGAAAGGTTGGCAAGAGCGTTAGATCTGACGGCGCGCGTAAACAAATGGAACATGTTACCAGAAAATACCAGTAAGAAACGATTAGACGACAAGACAAGACAAGTGTGGAATGGGAAGGAGGAGGGAGGAGAAAAGAAGCTGAGAAAAATGTTGACAAACTGCATTTGGCGACTGTTAATTTACCAGACTCGACACTTGTTGCATGCAGGAAATGTTGCTGCTGCAGCTGTTAACATTCCCGTTCAATTGCAGTGTGTTTTACCTATGCAAGAATGCCAAGAAGAAGAAAGGAAGAGAGAGAAAGAGAGGAGAGTTTGCATGAAGATTATAGCAACAAGAGCTTATCAGCAATCAACAGGCGACGGTAGCTGTAAACATGTGTAACGACTTCAGCAATCTATGTGCATGTAATCTATATACACATAAATTCATGTAGTATGTGTAGCGAAAGACCCAATTACAGTGAAAGTACAACAGGTTGCTGCGCTTCAACAAGTTTGCAACCAATGCAGCTGCGAATTGAACATGACATGACTGTTAATAACAGTGGAATTACAGTAAGGTTTACCTTCTGTTTGTCTGATTAAATCATCTCTGATAATGGGTCATGTTCCAATACAATGATATATATCAGAAGGGCTCTTCAAGGCACGCATTAGTTAAATGTTTTTTGCATGCCACAGATACTTATGCACCTCGTGATAATAACCAAAAAATATATATATGTACTACTCTGTGTTATAGTTGATTTATCACGCAAGACCTCAAGTCGCAAGTCCAGGTACTTAGTTCAACTGATAACTAATTATATATTTAAAGAATCCAAAGCAGAAGTGGCATGTGACTCAAGTAAAGTATGCGGAACTTGGGGTAAAACCTGACAAATTTAGAACTCTTCAAAATGTAAATCAAATAAGATTTTGCAACTCTTCAGTTAACATCAATAAGAAATGTAAAGAAATTGTTATTATATAGTACTCGTATATATAGTAAAGAAAACCATCTCTCAGTTCCCTTGGCACATACGCACTTTAAATCGATAGTCGGTTTAAATAATTCAATATTTCATTGAGTATCCCAATGAATATTTCAATAGAATAGGCATTCAAGCAATTACGAACAAGGACACAAATATCAAATATTTATCGTGCACAAACGATGCTATCTATAAGAAAGTAATTGTATATGAGAACAGACATATTGTATATGTTTACACGGGATATAGTATAACACCTCAGAGAGTCTGATAGAACGAGACAAATTCACATTCATGTGTGTATATTAAATATCATAAGTAAATAAATTGTTAATTGAATCAAGCAGCAAACCGCAAGGCAAGAGAATTTTTTGGAGAATTTGGCAAGAATTTCAGTTATAAGAAAATGTTTTTGCTTTTTTGTCATCTTAGATAATAATACAGATAATACAAAGTTCAGGCAAAACGGAATCTGCGTATTTGAAATGCGATTTTCATTTTGTCAGATAGATATATCTGGCTGGTCTATATATTTGGAATCTTCGTGTTCGTCAATTGTTTTTTGGTCGCGCAACAAATGCGTCATTGCGTCGAGATCTCGTGAGCGCACGGGGTTGAGGTTGCTAAATGATGTTATGGAGAATTTTAGGTAAGCAAAGTGTACAAATGGATAGCGAATGTTTCTTATTATTTCAAAAATAGCACCGCTTGTACTTTGTACTTATAATGCAGAACTAATGTAGTAAGTTCTGTATACTTTGAGTTGGTAAACAAAATATAGTATCAAGTGCACAGTATAGTACATATCTAGATACATAATTGATGTTGAAGGTAATATTTGGAATATATCATCAATTTTCCACTCAGTAAATCAATTGATATAGTATTAAATTGCATTAGTCATGTTATCAGTGTTTTGTGCAGAAATTCATGTATATCAATTAGTGGTAAAATAAACCCTATAGCCTTCAGGCAGGCACATTATATTTTCGTATTGTTTGGGGTCCCACAATTCATTTCAGTTGCGCCAGACTAGACTGATAAAATGAATGGGCGGTCGTATATTCAGTTCGTGACGGGGCTACGCTGTGATTAGAGGCAGTACGAGGGGGGGTGGTAAGTAAAATTACAGAGCAATAACTAGAATCTAGTCAGCAATATTTACACTAAGCGAGAATGCAGTAAATCCAGCCCAGTTATAATACGGAACCTTAACTTATCACACGAGAATTTTTATTACATTTTCCGCAAAAAGGCAACGGCTTTGAAGTCATTTTATCAACTACCGAACACGGGCATGCTAATTACTTTTTCTAGAAATGGGGAAATTCTGTTTTCTCAGAGCTTATCGTGTGGTTCATTCGGCAGTCAGGTGGTGGTGCTCAGCAGGTGCCTGGCAGAGATAATGGAGCGGCGCTAAGATTTGCACGATAAGAATCGGTTGTGTGGACTTCGGCAGAAACGACGTCATCAAAACTGGGCTAACGCAGCACAATTCCTTTCATTTAATTTATTAGATAATAAAATAAAACTGTGTAAATAGTCATGGGATTCTCTCTTTTGAGATTCTTTGCAAAAGTCTTTCGAGCTGATAACGCCAAAGCGATGAAATCATCCAAGTGCTTGGGAAACTTAGAGCGTGTGCTACGCCTGCCCAGTCGAGATAATAATTACGTATTCCCCGTTTCGATAAAGAGTGTGTTCTTTCGCAACAACGGATGTTACAGTTAATATAACAAAAATATACGAGTGGAGCATATATTATTATTTAAATATGTAAAAAATAGAGAAAAACATATAAAACTAGCAGCAACCGGAAAGACACTAAAAATCAAAACATTTTTAAACCAGAAAACAGAACATTTTTCATAAACGTATATAGAAATCAGGCCACAACAATATAGACAGTTCTATATAGTATGTATGTCTTTTACTGCCCTTTTCAAGCAATTTCTCTTGGCCGTAACTTAGCTCACCCCCAGGTAATTTAACCACATTATTTTAGCCATAAAACCAGATTGGCTTGAGGGGCTTGTCATTGCCCAATGACCCAACACGACTGGCCCCGCACAGTCACACACACACACACACGCACACGCAGCACACTTTCAAGGTTGCAGGAACGAATTTGTCGTAATTATCGATAACTTGGAGAGTATTTAAACTTACCATTTTGGTAGTTTCCTTAGCCATGGCTATAAATATTGCCGTATACTAAAGTATTTAGTAGTATTATGTATTTGGTATAAGATATATATATTATATTTTCTCTTTCTTCTCTTTCACAACTTATATCATAATTTCCACTTTCTATATGCGCCACCACAACGCGACACCAGACGGTTTTTACTTTATGTTCTGCGGCGCTCGATGACAAATTTGCGAATGTGGGACCGCGAATCGCATTTTCTTTCACATTCTCCAACTTATACTTAGGCGTAAAAAGGCAAATCTCCGATAAACGCGTTGCCTGAGAGTGCACACAGAAAAAGTTACGAGTGCAAACGAGCGAGTGTGAGAGAGAGAGAGAGTGCGACAGTTTAAGTGGGTGGCTGTCGTTGTGTGTGTGAGTGTAAGGGATTGTTGTGGTATGAGTGATTTTTTTTGAAGTGCTGTTCAGCCAATGACCTTAGGGAACACCGAACACGAACTGACATTGACCTCAAATTATCCCTTTGGCCTTTAGCGACTCATTCAGCAGAACTTGTGACGTCAGAGCTGAGTATCTTGTTTACTGGGCGTCATGTGAATTGTTAAGGTGTAAAACAGTTGAGCACACAAAGCCTCAAACGTGGGCAAATTCCGTTTGACCTTAGTCTAAGGTGGGTGGAAGTATGAACAACTTTTTAGTAAAATAGAGACGATATAATGCTTTATTATATTATTTAAATGACATATTATTTTAATATTTTTCAAGCAATTGGGTATACATACACAAAGTATTGCAGTCTGTGTCTGTTGGGTAATATTTTCGTTCAGTTTCATTTCATAAAAGCGCCATCTATGTGTCACTTAGCAAACCAAACAGCCAAACAATTGAAAGCGTTAGACAATAGATGGCGATTTAGCACATTTTGATTACTGAACGAAAGACCCGCCCCACAGACGTCCTTTGGGTTGTTTTTAAACGTTTTTCGCCTTGAAATTGTGAGAAAAACTAAGATAAACATACTAAACCAGAAACTTGTAAACTTTTCGCTGTCTCCTCAGTTTTGACCGCAATTTCCATTTGAAAATGTAAAACTGCTTGTTTAGTTTCTTCACAGCGCTCTGTTCAGTAAGCAGTTAACTGCTTAATTTGCTTGCCATTTCAGTGCACACCCAAGACACGATCCCATTTCAGTCAAGACACGATCCCATTTGTCTCGCGGATGACTCGCCTTTTATTTAATGTTTTATTTATATAATTAATATTATATAATTAATTATTATAAATAAATTAAATTATTCATAAATAAGTTTGTAGTTTAATTTATTCTACTCACTGAAGGGCAGACAGAATAATTACCACGCACCTAAAGCAGCTGAAGGAAAGAAACAGTCCGTAACATACATATATGTATGCCTGTACATGTACATATGTACGCGTTTACATTTTTATGCATTCAAATATTATTTTACAGGCGATAAATCGATATAGCATCGGAAATTATCGCAACGTTCGATGGTTTTACAGCTCTATTGAACACTGAACGAATGACTTAAATTTGACGATTCAAAGAAAATAAATAAAAATAATAATAATAGAAATTGAAAAATTTAAACTTATAGCTAACATAAATATAATATAATAAATAGAAAATAATTGAAATAATGTTGTAAATAAATCAATTAAATAAACAAACTGTTTCCAATCAAGATAAATATGCAAATGTTTTTAAAAAATAAATGTTAAACAAATAATAAAGAAAATTGAGTATAAGAAATTTTACTAGTTTTTTTTATATTTAAAATTATAACTTTATTTTTTTAATTTGGAATTAATCGAAATTTAATTTTAATATAAATGTAATTATCATAAATATGTAAAGAAAATGTAAAAAACATGACAGCTTTGTCAAATCGAAATATTTTATGTTTATCTGAGAATATCAGCCTTTTAAAATCGATATCATTTACAATATCCAAACCTAAAACTGGTTTAGACTTTCCAAATACAAAATGCTGTATTTAATTTTCAGAGGCGCCGAGCGGAAGTTTAATTTGTACTGCAGAGTCATCGTCATTATCATCATCATTATCAGCAGGATCGGGATCAGCGCGACAGCAGCCGCGTTAACACCCAGTGCAGAGGAAAGAGGAACCTCAACACACAACCCTATGACTAGAAGGGAAAATGAAATGAGAAAAAACACAAAAAACCGCGCTGCAGTTGCGCCGTCATGATGCTGCAGCGGGCAGAGCAGCAGGCTGAGCAGCAGGCAGAGCAGCCTGCGCGGCTAGCTCATTGTTTTTTCGGTCTGTAACAACAACAATAACTCGAGTCGATTGGGCAAGAAGGATAACGAACTCTGGCCGTCACTCAGTCAGCCCATTCTTGTTTTCTCATTCTCATTCTCCTTCCCCCCACCCCTTTGCCATTCCCATTCACATTCTGATTCCCCTTTGCCATTCAATCGGCCCCTGCAATCAGTCGCAAGCGGGTTAGGTCCCTCGCCCATCTCCCTCCCTCGGCCACAGCCTCTCTCTCACTCTCTCACTCTATCTCCCTCTGTCTCGTCTACCCTTTTCACGGCATTGAATTTCCCCCTTTTTTTTAGCGCGCTGCGCTTTGTTTTTGTTTTGTGCGTGGATTTTGCAGCGTCCTGCAGTTTTGCGTGTACCCTGTAGAGCAGGCAGTGCGGGGTATATGCGTTCATAAGTATATATTATCTTAGTAAAACTGAATGGGATGGTGTCTATGAAGTGTTTTAACTTGAATATAGTAAATTAATATTTTACAGGGTATATTCTAGTCGATCATTGCCAAGTGTTTTACATTTTTTAGCGCAGCTGCTTCGGTTTTACGCTTTGACGTCATATTATGTTGTGCGTGCAGTAAGCTGATCACTACTTGATGCTGCAGATCCTTGAGAGATCTCTAGAGATACTGAAGAGATCCTTCACCTCGCACCGAGAGAGAGAGAGAGAGAGAGTGAGACAAGTACCATGCGTTGGTGTTGATTGGTTCTTCTGCGGGCAAGTCAAGAAACTAGCCAAGTAGCCTACTACAGTTACCACCCCTTCCCGTTCTGTCTTGCTCTCCCTCTCTCCCTCTTTCTCTTTCTACTCCCCAGGACCCTTTTCCGAGAGGGAAAAGTGTGCACAATACCGTAAGTAATTGCTGGGATATGCGTGCAAATATTTTCCGTTTTTGCCCAAAAAAACCCAACCTATTTTTTTTATCCCTTGGTTTTTGTAATTACAAAATGTTTCAGGTTCAGTGTGCAAAGGGCTAGATGAGGAGCGTGATTCTGCAAATGAATGGGAAACTGTGCCTGGACGCCAGATGAACTTTCCAAGAGTTGCCGATAGTGTGTTTCGTTTTTTACTGTCGCTCTCTTATAGGGCGATTGTTTGATTGATCGTGTGTAAAAACTATAGCATTGTACATTTCTTTAGTATACTATAGATCCTCCAGTCTTCAAAACTGCGATTTATTATATTTTGTATGCTTCTTAGGGGTTGTATCTTTTAATTAGTTGCGCCTCCTTGTCTGCTTGGCATTTCTTGCGTCTTCTGTGTCTCAGTTGACATTAGGGGAGAAATGGAATTATTTTCTTTCTTTTACCTGACTGTGAGAGAGTCTCATCTTGCTCAGAGTTCGTTCACCTTAGCCAAGAAGTTTGTCAATAGACTGAGCATAGTTTATTTATGAGGTTCATTAAGAAGAAGATTAAAAACCCTACATCCCAAAACAAGTTGAAGAATTTAAAGAATTTATGAATTAAATATTGATATTAATAGTATAATTATATTTTACTGGTATATATTATTAATCTTTAATTATTATATAATATATTATTATATATAACATTATTATGTAGTATTGTTTTAATTATGTATTATTTTACTTAATTATTTATATAAATTTCATCAATTTCTCATCTAGTTTTCATTATTTTAAGCATTTCAGCTATAGAGATTTTTAAATCGTTGCGAAATTCCCAAAAGAAATACCTTATTGGAATTTTCAAAATTAATATATGCAAATAGGTTCTGTTCTACTTGAAGTAGGGGAATTCAAGTTGTTCGCTTGTTATTATTAAAATAATTACATTTTACTTATTTTATAATTATTTATTTATATTTCAGTTCAAATATTCCTATTTTGAATAATCGCAAATATGTTTGCTATAGAGATTTAAAAACCTATAGAAATGCCTAAAATTATGCAAATTCTAATTATTTTTTTTTTGTGTTATTTTATTATTTATTTATTATTTATTTATCATATTTCAGTTCAAATATTCATAGATTTCTCATTTATTTTGATTATCACACAGATTTCTGCTATAGAGATTTAAAAAACCAACCGAAATTATGCAAATTAGTTCTCAAATTGAGCGACATTATAAAGGCATTAAAACAGAATACCTAAAATCCATTCTCTTAGGGAAAAACAGGAATCTGTACGAAAAAGCGCGCCAAATAAAAAACTCAGCAGGCCAAAAAAGAAGCAAAAAAAAAGGAAACTGGGAACCGCGAGCCGATCAATCTGCAAGAATACTTAAAAACAGAAAGAAAGAAAGAGAGACAGACAAGGTACATATGTTTCTGAGTGTGTGTGTGTGTCAGTGTGTGTGTAGATATGCTTGCAAAAGGTGTGTCAACAAAGAGCGACGCGAAAGAATCTCAGCCGCAGTCTGGCACAGCTCAGGCCGCGTCCGGGCAGGATTATTGTGCAAGGACAACGTCATGATCCTCTGCCTAATAATGAAGCCCAAGTCTGATTGTGTGTGCACACACACGCACACACATAGAGAGACAACAATAGGGAGAGAGGCTGGCGAAATCGAAAACCTCGTCGTTGGCAACCCGTTTTTTAGGGTTGCCCAAGGGGATGATGCTGTTGTCCGCTGTTTCATGAATTACATAGCACGTTTCACCCCTTTGTGGATAAAAAAAAGGCGAGAGCGATCTCGCCTCAAACTTTTCTCATTTCATTTTTAATTCGGTTTTGCGCGCTGAATTTTCAAAAAATTTCAAACGCATTCGCCGGTTTTAGTCGTCGAAAGTGCGTGGCAGAAGGCGCAACGGGCTCCATAAAAAAACTCTCTAGAAACGACAAGAGAAATACAAATATGCATAAAAAACATAAATCCTTTTGAGATTATTAAACAAGTATTTAAAAGTGCCATATATAACAAATTAAAATTAAAAAAACTAAATTAAAATATATTGTTTATATAAATGTCAAAAAAGTGCGGCAAATTTCCAAGCACGTGTTTTCTTTCTCGTGCGCAATTTTTGGATTTTGCGCATTTGAAACTTTAAAGTGTAAACTGCGAGAGAGAGAGAGAGAGAGCGAATGAATGACAGCGTTCGTCGTGCACAGCGTGAGCGTAAAATGTGAAAAACGCCGACAAAAAAGCAAAATAACCACATAAAAAACGCAAAGCACTAAACTAAAAAAACAAAACACAGAAAAACAAAAGTAAAAACAAATTTCAAAAATTAAATTTAATTTCTAACAACTGCACAAATTATTTAGAAAACTGTACAAAAGTTTACCAAGAAAGCGTAAAAAATACACGAGACGCAAAAAAAAGAATTGGCAAAGCAAAAGAAATAAGCAACAAAAATGCAAAAGAAAAACTAAATTGTGACAAATTTTTGGTAAGCTTTCAGTAAGTTGAAATTCCCGGAATTTTACAAATTATTGGCAAAACAACAAAATCACAACAATCATTGGAGACATTTTGTTTAAACATAAAAAAATGCACAACATTTCCATGTGCGTGCATGTATGTTTGTGTGTGTGTGTATGTGTGTGTGTGCCTTTGCATTTGCCTGTGCTTGATTTTTATGCCATTCTAAAATGGCCGCTGTACGAGCGAGTGCGATAGCAATAGTCATGCCCCGTGTCCTTCTCTCTGGCTGTTGCTTGATTGTTGCTAAGGCGGAAGCACAGGGCAAAGCACATTAAATAAATAGTTCATGAAATATTTTACTATACTAGTACTAGTACTTTACTTTTTTGCTTTTTTTATTTAAATTAATTTTATTTATGTTTTTTTTATAATTTCAAATTCTGTTAGTCAGTTTGGCACACGTGGTGGCCATATTATATAACTGCTTTACTTAAGTTTGCTTATCAAACAATAAATTAAATAAAATCAGGGACCGAAAATAATGATTATTGTTAAAAATGATTATTGAAAAAATCATCCACTTAGAAAGGTTGGTTTAGAAAAAAATGCAAATCCAAGATGATCCCAAATTTCATGATTTTTATTTTTTTGCTCAAAAAATGATTATTATTTTTTAAACGAAAAAAATAAAACTCAGCTCATAATCATTATTTTCTGAGTTTTAATTTTTAATTTTTTATGCGTGATTTTTATGGTCCCCGAATAAAATATATTTCATACTTTATATAAATAAAATGCAAACAGCCTAGCAAGTATGATAAGTATAATTTAATACATATACATATAATTACTTTGCTATAAATTAATAAAGGCAATCATTAAAGGATAAAGGATTAAAGGCAGATCAAATTGGCATCTTGTTGTTTTGCACATAATATATAGTTAACTATATTTCTACAATGCATAGCTGATACGAGGGTCGTTTGATAAGTCCGTGACTTTTTGAATAAAATATATTTTTTTCGTCAAAGAAGCGTTTTATTTCTCAACATAATCTCCTTTTAGCTCTATACATTTAGTCCAGCGTTTTTCCAATTTTTTTATTCCTTCCAAATAATAGGTTTTCTCAAGGCCCTCAAAATAGTCGTTTGTTTCTGTGATGACCTCTTCATTTGACCCGAATCTCTTACCGCCGAGCCATTTCTTCATGTTTGGAAACAAAAAATAGTCACAGGGGGCTAAATCTGGAGAATATGCTGGATGGGGTAGCAGTTCGTAGCCCAATTTATGAAATTTTGCCATGCTGACTACACACGTGTGCACCCGTGCATTGTCCTGATGGAACAGCACTTTTTTTTCGCCAAATGCGGTCGTTTCTGCTTCAAATCAATATCGAATCTGTCCAAAAGCTCTGAATAATATTCGCCGGTGATCGTTTTACCCTTTTCAAGGTAATCGATGTGAATGATACCTTGTGCATACCAAAAAACTGTGGCCATGACCTTGTTGGCCGACAGACCCACCTTGGCCTTCTTTGGTGCACGTTCACCCGGAGAAACCCACTGTCTTGATTGTTCTTTGGTCTCTGGTGTGGTGTGGTGGATCCATGTTTCGTCTACGGTAACGAAACGGCGCAAAAATTCGTTTGGATTGCGGTTGAACATCGCCAAACACTCCTTTGAAATGGTCACACGGTTGCGCTTATGGTCGTGTGTGAGCAATCGCGGCACCCATCGCGCGGAAAGCTTTTTCATGTCCAAATATTCATGTAAAATGTGATGTACCCGTTCAGTTGAGATGCCTACAGCCTCAGCTACCTCACGCACTTTCATTCTCCGATCATCCAATATCATTCCATGGATTTTGTCGACGATTTCTGTCATGACGACCTCTTTTGGGCGACCTGAACGTTCGGCATCACTTGTACTGGTACGACCACAACGGAACTCAGTAAACCATTTCTTAACCATTGAAATTGATGGTGCAGAGTCCCCATAATATTTATCAAGTCTTTCCTTGGTTTCGGTGATGGATTTTTTACGCAAAAAATAATGCTTAATTAGCACACGAAATTCACTTTTTTCCATTTTCGTTAAAATTCACGAGATCGTCTGCTTTCAATGCCTATAAAACGCAAACTAAGAAACGCAGCTTTCTCAAAATTTTACAGTCAGCTGTTAATCGATAACTGCTGACAGGAGCAGTGTTGTATTTAGAGCAGGTGCGCGGCAAATACAAAAAGTCACGGACTTATCAAACGACCCTCGTATTAACTATATTTCTACAATGTTAATATCAGCTATAATATAATCTTTTTACAATATATAGTTAATATCAGCCATAATATAATCTTCTTGTGTGCAAAACTAAATCTGTTTTGTTACATTATTAACAGAATTTATAGTTGCAATGCAAAATCAAATATACCAATTTTTGACTAGCGCCATTATAAAAATAAAGTTGATGGGATAATTTATAAATAAATAATAATATAACTAGTAAAAGAAAGATATTAAATACTTGCTGTTATTACAAGGCTATAATTGCAAGCCAGACTCCCTTCACTTCAGAACAACTTCACCGTCTAAAAAATGAATTAATTAGGAACCCTATGCACTAAATATTTAATTGGTTAAAATACTAAAGAAATCAGTATTATACAGCGCCATAAATTTCCACTTGTTTAACAGTATTATTAACTTTTCTTTTTAAAATAATTGAACATACAACAACTATTAGAATAATAGTAGTTATTATTACTTTATTATTCTAAATTAATTATACCAACATTTATACTAACTGAAGAAATGCGCAATTCGTTTCATAATCTACACTTTATGATATAAAAAAATAAGGGAAAATAAAGAAAAATTGCAGAAAACTATTGTATTAATTAATGGAAAAGATAATCTGAAATTTCACTTCTATTAATTAAATAATAGTTGTATAAAAAGATAATCTTAAAACTCACTGCCATTAATTAAATAGTAGTTGTATATTAGATCAAATAAATCAGTATTGTACCACCCTGTTTTTTTGCCATACAACAATTTCATTATTTATACTATGCGTAACACATTTATATCATCACTTTACGAACGCCATTTTATGACACAACTCGTGCAGAAATTTAGAACAACCCTCGCTTGCAACTCGATCGCAACAAAAGGCCGACAGGCGGACAGACTGTCAGACAGACAGGCCGAATACTGACCAAGCAAAGTAAGTAGACTGGCAGAGAGAGAGAGAGGGGGGAGAACAGTGCAACCCCCAGTACGATGCTTACAAGGCACTTGAGCAGGGGCACCACCACGAAAATGGTCAAGCAGAGAGCAGAAGTGAAACAATAACAATGCGAGGGCAGTGTGAGGGCAGAGTGTGAGTGAGTAAGAGAGTGGGAGAGAGATAGAGAGAGAGAGCAGAGTCACAGGGCGAGCAGGCAAAGCAGCCCGTGGCGAGGGCAGGCCTTCTGCCTTGTGCTGGTCAGTAAAAGTGACCAATGGTCGCGGGGCTCAAATGTGTCAAGTTGCCGTACACGATGTGGAATGTGCATCTTGTTTCTGCACTTCTTCTAAGTGCAAACTAATGCTCGCAGCAATCGAAAATGCAAAAATGTCACTGGGAATGGTTCTAAAAATATAGCTAAATTCCCTATATAATTCGTAGTGTTATTTTAAATTGACAGCTGTGCTTGGTTTACAATTGAAAAAAAAATAAGAAGAGGAAAACTAAAGGCAAACAAATTAACACTACAATATTAACAAGATGCCTTTTATACCCTTTCAGGAGACAACTCTGACACCATAAAGTGTATACTCTGATTTACCAGGGCAGTCTATCTAGCCATATACAGCTGTGTTCACAAAAATAGCAGCGCGATAAATGCAATCAAGTAATGTTATTTTTTTTCAAGTTCCGTTACGATTATTTCAACGTCGCATTGTTTCCACTGTTTTCATTACTCACTGCTATTTTTATGAACATATTTAAACAGCACTTTTTTGTTTAAATTAATAATATAAAACTAAAAACCCTTGAACAAAGTTGATATACCCTCTGCAAGGGTATTAAGAGTAAAGTCGTTTTCTCTATAAATAATTATCTTTGAAAGATATGTTTATTCACTAACAATTCCTATAATGATACTCACAATCCCACAATACCTTAACTGCAAATAGCAAAGTGTTCGCTTATTTCCAGCAATTAAAAGCAGTGTCTTTAGCCTTCAATCATCTTGGTATGCAAAGCAAGGTTATGGGGGGTGGCTGATTGAGGGGGGTGGGGGGTGTGGCACATGTGAACTTTTTGATGTGCCGCCTGACAACCCCGAGCCGCAACGCTGGCGAAAACGTGAAAATGCATTTTCCATGTTAGCTGCTATTCAAATTGCTTAATTGCGTATTAAATATGCACAAAAGTAGGCAAAAAGAGCAAAATATATGCGACACACACAGACACACACACACAAGAGCACTCGCTGGCAAGGATAACCAATGGTTGACCAAATTGTATCAACAAACATTATCTCGCTTGACAGTTTGCTGGCAGACCCCTCCCCCTCTCCACCTGTAAAGTGACACCTGCTTTGCCACACACACACACACACATACATATACACACGTGTAGCCTGGCCTTACGTAACCAATCGAAAAAGGTTAAAAGTCAGCAGCAGCAGCCTCTGCAGCCTGCCGGATGTTTTTTTAATTGACGAGAACTCTCGACGATTGTCAACTGCGGTTCGGCTCGGTCGGCTCAAGTAAAGTCTATCTATGTAACGCGGGGCTTAATAGAATTTCCATTTGCGTCCATTAGCCGAAGCTGAATACACGTTAAGACAATATATGAACTGAATTGCAGACTCGCAGACCTCGCTAAGAGCACGCGCATATTCATAAATGGAAATTGACAAGTGAAAAATGATAAATAATATATGATAGGGCGGGGGTAAGGGCTTGAGATGGCGACACCAGAGTTACCTGGAATTTATATTTGATTTAATTAAATTATAAGTAATTCGCAGAATTGCAATAGCGAATCAGTAATTGAAGATATACACATCCTAGAAGGAATACCAATTGCCTGAGAGCTAATTAAAAGTCTTCGCTAAAAAGTATGCTATAGATTATGCGGAAACATAAAGAAATTATTTTTAAATATATTTTTCTTTTATCTTTATTTTTATTAAGTCATACGGGGAAAATCGAATATCCCCTTTGTGCCCTTTTTATCTATTAATTCTGTCTAACTATGCAACGTCTATTTTGTTTTTTTTTTAATGTAAAATCTGTATTTTTAAAAACCATGCCTTTCCCTCCTTCAAACGCCTCAGACGACTCATCTACAGGGGTCGACAACAAATGATTAAAGGAGGCGAGTTAGGTCTTCGCTAAAAAGTATGCTATAGATTATGTTGTAATATAAATACATACATTATTATAAAAGAAGGCGAGGTAGATACAGTTACGTATATTATATATAAAGTATAAGCTAAATGATACATGACTGTTCCCGTTCGCAGGCAGAGTTCATTTAGCAATTTCTGTCTTTTTGTCTGTCTGTGTAAACGCAGAGATCTTAACTATTCTTAAAGATAGATATATTAAATTTGGTTGGATGATTTCTGTCTAACATACACAGCTAAAGTTTATTTCGCATGTTGAATGTCTCGCTCAGAGGATCACTTTTGGATTGTTAGCAAAATATTTAAGTCTTTACTTGCTGTTAGGGTTTTCAAAAAAGAATATCTTACAGTGGACTCGGCTATAATTTCATTACTTTTTTTTTACAAAGTGTTGTTTCAAAGCTAAGCTTAGGCTACTTTAAGTTCTACTTTTAGAAATAACTTGGGGATTTATCAAGCATCATCTCGATCTCTTAAGTTATTCTCCAAAGCAATGCCAATTGTTAAATCTTTCTTTAAACATAATACTACTTCCGTGCTATTATTCAAAGATTTATATCTGCCAACTTAAGCATATTAATCAAGCCTCATCTTCTCTGAAGTTATTATCCACAGCAAATTAAAATTGTTAGAGCTTCCTTTGAATCATTCAAAGATTTATATATTCCAACTTAAGCGTATTAAATTCTCGTTTATTTTACGTACTCTATTAAAATCAGAGCAACTGATTAAATAAGCTGCACATTGCCCTTGATCAACTTTCAACGCGCTGTCTGTCTGCACGCTGCGGCACTCGAATCGTGGCAACAACTCAATTAGCAACAGCTACCTATACCTGTCGCAGGTAAACAGCAGAAAAAAAAGCGAGTCAACAATTTTCCCCTTAGCAAATCAATTAGAAAATTCGCGAAAGTTTTTGGAAAAGTAACGAAAAATATCAGCAAGGAAACAGGGAAACTAATGGTTGCGAATTGTAAGAGAGAGAGGGAGAGGGAAGGTAGACCCGATAGACATTGCTGTTAGATGGTAAAGGAAGGGAGGGGGGAGGTACAGGTAACTGAGGTAACTCTGACTGACTGCGACTGGCTGTCAGTTGTTCTATTGTGCTGTGACTTTTCAACCTAATGAATAATAAATTGGGCCGATTGTCACGCAAAAACAACGTTCAAGTCGAAGCAAAAAGGCTGCAAAGTGATGGCAGGGAAGGGATGAAGCTGTAGGGGAAAGGGGAAGGGAGAGAGAACATGGAACTGTGTTTCAGCGGTGGCAGCATATCCAAATTGTAGACACATTTTCCGAGCATTTGCCAAACATTTTCCGTGCATTTCCTTGGCGGGTTTTCTTTATCCAAATGTCGCCTTCGATAGATTTTGGCATTTGTTAAGTCGACTCGAGCAACTCGCTAGGGAAATTGCAACCAAATGCGGCAAGAACAACATCATTAGCTCTAGGTGGCAGCTTGCATTTGTTTTACTGTCCATCAACCATCCCCCTCCCCCCCCAAACAACAAACAAAAGTAATTAGCATATTGAAATGTGGCGGCTCGACTTGCACTGACTTTTACAGTCTCGTCAATAATTCAGCTGCCACGTTGCACGTTGCAGCTTGTATAGTTTTTGCAGCATGTTCTTGTATAGCGTGTACAGCTAAATATTTAATTGCAAAAATCTTTAGCACAAGAAGGGTTGAAGAGGGGCTAAACCAAGGGGGGGAGGGGCAGGAAGGGAGGCGACCTCTTAAAAGCGTGTCAGCAACTTGTCAATCACAATTTGGCAAATAAAATGTAAACGTCATTCAAATATTTAGTGTGCAAATGTGTTGAAGTGCGTGTAGTGTGTATGTGTGTGTGTGAGAGAGTGTTTGTGTGTGTGTATAGTTTGACTGATGCTCAGGGACTGCCACGGAAAAAGCTGAGTGTGGGAGAGCCGTTCAAATCTAAAACTAAACATTTATTTCAGCTGCTGAAGTCTTGAAAATAATATATAAATTTAGTTTACCATTTTTAGACCATTTCAATGGTCGCAGGCTAAAATAAATACAGCATATAAATACCTTAATTAAAAGTTTAAAAGTACTGTATTGATTCTATATTATTAAATCTATGAGAAACAATGTTGCTCAACACTAATGGGAGCTGACAAATTAAAATTTAAAGTTTATAAACTTAGCTTTAGATTGGTGTAACTAGCTTAGAGTTTTATCAGTTGTTTAAGTTGATTTAATTTAAAATTAATTTAATTTAATTGAATTTAATTTAATTTAATTGAATTTAATTAAATTTAATCTTAGTTTGATACTTTTTCTAATACCTTCATTTTGGTGTAATTTTCCAAACAAGTGCACTTCTATTCATAAGTCACTTCTCAACCTGACACAGATATGGTACAACTATTCAAACAATTTCGGATGTCTCGAGTGTCTTGAATGGAAGTAAATATTTAAAATGTAGACTGTCATGCATTCAACCAATAAATTTCAAGTAAAACCTCACTTCGACGGGCGCTGAACTCTTTTTAGTTAACGTACAAAATATAAAAATAATTATAAATATATAAATATAATTATATTGTACAATCATCATGATAAAAATATCTAATACTCCCCATGACTGAAAAGCAGTAGACTGATGAAAGTGTCTAGCCCTACGGTGCTTATAACTGTTGAACTCTTTTACTTTCTTTGTCTGATTGTTTTTTTTTTCAAACTTCTTGAATCCTTTTTTTTAATTGACTTCTCATAGATGTACACTTCCTTTGGCTGGACAGTGTCCGGACTAGAAAGTTTGTACTGTTTTTGAACAATTTTATTTTCTTAGACTGACTGTTTCTATTCTCAATTCTGCAATACTTCTTTTTTTTATATTATATTATGTTCCTGTTATTTCATTCTTTTTCTCTTTCTCATACTTTCTGATTTGATCTATGTATGCTTTATTGTAAGCTTTAAACCTCTATATTCATTATTGACTCATCATCATATCTATTTAAAAATAATCTACTAGCATCAATAAATACTCAATAATAATAAATAATTGACAGCACTCTTTACAGGGTTCTCCGCAGTGTGGGTTACTGTGGTACTGAAGCTAATGTTTGTAGTGTGTACTCTAGTGTGTGTACCTGCTCATATGTCGGTCAGAATTGCACGTAAAGGTATTTTTAGGCCCATTAGACACGGAGCCGGCGAAGGCATTTAAACAATTAGGGAAACACACAGTTGCCTGAGTTGTGGATAAACTATATGAATATATAGTGACATTTTTGGGGGCGTTGCGGAGTACAAATCGAGTAGAGCTTGTATAGTGCCGGCACAGCGACATAATTTACGCCTGCGCTGTTGACCAGCGGCAGCAGCAACAACAAATACTCAACGCTGATTGGTCCAACGAAGCGAGAAGCCGACGTTGCGTATACGACGCGTGTTCACAGGAAACGGGGCTCGGCTCGGTCCGCTGCCGACAGACGAGGCGACGGCAATGGAGCTCGTGGCTGCTCAGGATCATAGGAACAGGATACAACGTTGCGGCACAAGCAACGCAATTGCAGTTCGAGTGCAGCACTCACACCGTGCAGACGTGTTTGCTCCGACCAAATAATTCAATTGGGCCACCAAACAATTGTATCAATAATAATCTCAAGTGAAGGCAACATCTTGCAAGAAGTTCATTTCATTCCACTCGTGGGGCAAAGCCAATACGGACGCCTATATCATTTTGATTGTTGCTCAGAAAGCCGTTCAATTTGAGTCTTGGCTTTCGAGTAATAATCGAAACCAAATAGGCGATCCTAACAACGTTCTTTAAATCAAGTGGCCCCTCTCTGCTTGCTGGGGTAAGTAATTTAATTACAATTTGTTGTTCATCTATGTATTTCTTTATTTCCTATGCACTATTGGAAAAATATTGTTGGCATTTTTACAATTTTAAAGTTGTTCTAAATTATAAAAAAACTTTTTTTTTAAATTGAACGACATTTCGAGCTACTCAAAAATTTTTTTTTATATTTTTACCGCCTTCAGCAACAGAATTATTTTTGATTAAAATTGACGAAATCGATGTAGGTTTTCTCTGTAAATTAGTGTTTGAAAATCTCCATTTATTTTGAAAGCGATTTTCTGATAAGCGGTACCAAAAAAATGTAATACAAAACGAAAAATAAAAACTCATGCTGAATAACTTATATATAACTAAAGTTTTTATTTTTATTTTCGTAATTATAAGGGAGACATAGATAAAAAAAAAAACGAAATTCAACCTTATTGTTAGTAATACACCGAATTCCGTAAAAAACCTTTTTTTCCCATAGTGCTATGGCATTATTGTCAATTTTTCCAATATTTCTACTATAAACAACATTATTTATTTTTACTTAAATATCAAGCTGACTTATAGTCAGTTATCAAATAACAAATATAAAATAAAAGTGATAATTCTAATTTTGTAAGCTTCTCCATCATTCCTCTTACTTTATTATTTATTAACACTTTAAATTCGCTATTTATTCACTTTAAAAGTCGTTCTATAATATCTACATTGTTAGTTCTTTGATTCAACAAGCATAAACTTCATAAAGATTGTCTAATTCAATTTGTAATAAAGAATTTCTTATACTCCACATGATATTGTAATTGTAATTCCCACGTTGTGCCCGCATCGGAAGTTCAAAGCTGCAAAGACTTCCTAGACTGCAATTAGTCACCAACAATAATAAAAATACAAAACTGTCGTTGAACCTTTTGGTCAAAAACAATAACAAATGCGACAAAGGCACGAGGCGACCTTCACATTGAATGCGCCCACAAAACAACAACAACCACAAAAAACAATCGGCAAAGCAACAGCCGAATAACGTATAAAAAAACAAAACGTAGAAACTTTGGAGGCGGGTGTCAATGCACCTAACCCGTTTTTGAGGCAACTATATCATAGTACTCTCTGTCTCTCTTTGCACCATTATGTTCTATTTAATTTTGGTTAAGTTGTCAACAGACGCCAAAGTGTTCATAGACAATTTACGGGGAATTAGCATTTGGTGCGATATGGCGATCAATGAACCTGCTCTTAAGTATATCTTTATGGATGGGCGAGACATTTCTGGTTTCGTTTTGCGTAGCTTTTCGACTTTCGGTTTCATTTGAACTATTTCTCATCTTGTCGAACCAGTTAATACACAAAGTGATCAATTAATATATTCAATCTTGTGATCCGATTCTCATAATTCTGTTAGATTTCCGAATTTAATTCCTGTACAATAATTTCATAAAGATTCCTTGGGATTATCATTGCACACGCTTCCACCTGCATTTCTGTTCGCTCCGACATTGAAGCCCCGAGGTATATATGTATGTTGTTTTTAAGGGCAATGTTAATGTCAAAGCAATAATTAACATTTCTCGTATTACATGCACAGCCGTACGTATTGAAAGTCAATCGGGCCCAATTAATATGCGAAACTGCACTGTCCCATTTGCATATGACGATTAGGCCAAGTCCATTTTTTTATGGAAATATGATGCGTAAGGTCGTTTACACGGCAGTGAAGCAGGGAGGAAGGTGTTTTAACTGATTAGCATAAGCCTAACAGGGAAATCAGAAAGATAGAATAGAAATTGAAAATATATTTTACCATTTACCTTAGTTAATAATTAACCTACGTCAAATACCGTTGAAATATTTAGTGTTTTGTTGTAGACAGAGTCTTATAAGAAACCAATAATATAGAATAAACTAGTATGTATGTAAATTTTGAAACAAAATTTAGTAATCAAAATTAAGTAAAGTCATCATTAATATTGATCAAATTGGAATATTTGCCACAAGACAAAATAGTATTAAAATAAATAAATGAAACAGTATACAAATCTTTTTATTTAAAATATTTAAATATATTAATTATTCTTTGCGATTTTCGAATTATCAATTAAAAATAAACTATTACAAGCTAGTCATATTCAAATACTATATGTTCGTTTATATTTTAATACTTTTATGTATATTTATTTTAATTATTATAAAAGGAAGAAACTTATTTTAATAACACTAGTCACTATGATTTTATTGAAATACTAAAAGTAATATGTTAATTTGGCAACAATCATATTCTGTAATTGGGCCACACTGATCTGAATCTTTCTTGTTTTCTTGTACTGTTCTTTTTCTTACGTTTATTTTCGAATGACACAGAACTCCGTCGCGCTTACTGCATCATTTCCCAATAGATTTAATAAAATTCGAAGTTTTAGTTTTAACTTCTCAATAGCTTATTACATTATATACATTTGTATTTTAATTTGGAAAACATATAATGAAAAGAAAAACATTAAATCAGCAATAATTCGAATTATATTTATTATTGTACTTTCTTTTATTTCGTATGTATATCTAAAGTTTAAAACCCTGCACTGCAGTTGCATCTAAAAGACCTTCCATTAACAAGGAAAATAAGATTCCCAAACATTTACAACACATATTACATCATAAAACGTATCCAACAACAATAAAGCAACGTAAATACCTGCTATAAATAAACGATTCAATTCAGGATATTGAGGCGAAAACAAACCTGTTGCAACTACACTGTAAACAATTGCTGGCGAGTTCCGGGGGTGAAGCGAAGCAGGCGTCGTCGTCGTTAACTCGTCTATTTGTCACCCACTTTCAATGTCATGAACTTCACGTTGGGTCATAAAACGCAAAACAAAAACAACAAAAAGTTTCGTTTGCTTTTCGGCATCTCCTTTGCTGCGGAAGTGGGGGAGTGGGACAGTGGGACAGAGAGAGAAAGAGAGAAAGAGAGAGGGAGAATGATAGACGGAGGGGAGCCAATTGAAATGCCGAAACGTGTGTGTGCTGCACATGGGCGACACGGAGGTGCAGTCGTCGTCGGCATAATCGTCGTCGTTATTATCGTCGTCATCAGCCGAAGCTCAAAAGCTTCAACAGGTGTTGCGAGACTTCCGTTAATTATCAAAAGCTTTGCTCGGCGTTTGCTAATCCGCATAGAACACAACGCACACAGCCGCAATTAAGTCAGTGGAACACTCTGGTCGACCCATATATAAATTAATTGGCGCACAGAATGTTTGTGACAGTTCGTCGCACGCTTTCGCAACAGAGCAACGGCAACCGCTTAACGGTTAATTCTAAGAAAAAACAAAAATGTTTGCGTGCACGGCGAAAATATTTGTTGTTGTTTTATGCTTCATTCTAATTGAATGTGCGCGGGCGCAAATTGCTTGTGAGTACAACGATGAATTTCAATTGTAATCGATTAATATGTTAAGTGTGCAATCGATAGTTACATCGCTTCCCTGCACTGTCCGAAATCCCAAAATTGTGGGCGGCAACGAGGCGGAGCGCAATGAAATGCCCTTTATGGTGAGCTTGATGCGACGTGGTGGACACTTTTGTGGCGGCACCATAATACACGAACGCTGGATACTGACGGCGGGCCACTGCATCTGCAACGGGCTGCAGCAGTTTATGAAGCCCGCCCAAATACAGGGCGTGGTCGGGCTGCATAGCATACGGGAGTACTTGAATGGCATTGGTAATGGACCGGATGCGCAGCGTGTTAACTTCAAGAGCATTGTGCCGCATCCGCAGTACGAATGCAAGAACGTTAAGCACGATATCGGTATACTATATAAGATAAAAATGTATACCCCAGATAGACGATTGATGTCTGTTCTTTTAGCATTGCTGGAATTGGTGCAGCCCATTAGCTTTACGGCACACATACAGCCGAGCTGTGTCAGTGCGGAGAAGGAGCAACGCAGTCTGGAACAGGAATATGCCACCGTCTCCGGCTGGGGCTGGACACACGAGAACCAGGCCGAAGGCGATCGTGCAGATGTGCTGCGTAAAGCTATAGTCAAAATCTGGAGTAACGAAGCCTGTGAAAGCTCCTATCGCGCCTTGGGCAAGTCCAACAGCATTGAGGAAACACAATTGTGCGCTGGCTACGAGAATGGACAGATCGACTCGTGTTGGGTGAGTATACAACATTATAGCAGAGCACAAATGTTATTGGGCAAATCTGCTTTCATTGTTTATTCCAGGCCGACTCCGGTGGCCCACTGATGTCCAGGGAGCATCATCTAATGGGCGTCGTATCTACTGGAATTGGATGTGCACGTCCTGGGTTGCCGGGCATCTACACACGTGTAAGCAAATATGTGCCGTGGATACAAAATGTGTTGAACAGCAGGCGATAAAAAGTCGCTTGAACTGCTTAACAGAATGTGATTCAACTGTGATATATACTGTTTTAAGACAATTAAATGCTAAAAATAAGTTAACGATTGTTTCATTAGCAAAACATAAATTAAAACCACGCGCCCATATTAACAGACCTTCCAATCTGTTTAAATGTTGACCGGAGCAACAATTATGCAACTGATATGGCAACTCCAAGCCAACAGCTGCCCGTAAACAAGAGAAAATGGTCGACAAGAACATATGACAGCACTTTCTTTGTGGACCTGCCAATCTAATTATATTTTCGCCAAAGATACCAATACAGAACTGATAGGGCAATGCCAAGTGAACAGCTGCACGTAAACAATAGAAAATGGAGGACTCAGCACTTACTAGGTATAAACAGAAATAATAAATAAAAAGAAAGAAAATAGGTGAACTATGGTAGATAATAATACTACTTTTAACAATTGACAGCAAGGCAATTGCCGAACTCATGCGCGAGTTGCCAGATGCAAACTTTACATCTTTTGGACCACAGGAGCGCAAAATAAATCCGCTAGGTAGACCAAACAAACGATTCCTAGGGCGCACTTTACACACTGCACTACGCTACAATAAACGAGAAATCGAGAGAACTCAAGCGAGTTGTCGGCAAAAGCTACAGGAATTAAATAATAGTCACGAGCAACGCCTCAGGAGGGAATTGCTCAGGGAGAGATCGAGCGAAAGACATGAACGTAGAAGTCGCTCAAGGAAGAGACATACAAGAAGACGCAGACATAGTCCCAGCACGAGTAGAAGCAGTCGCAGTAGGCGCAGCACTTCCAGCTCCAGCAGAGAAAGTCGTAAGCAAAAAAAAAAGCACAGAAAGAAAAGAAAGAAACGGAAACAAAGACATCGTAGCAGGAGCAGCAGCAGCGTCAATGAAGTCGACCAACGTAAACCTGCGATCAACCATGAAGTTCCCACCGCCGATTACTATGCGCCTTCGCATAGCATAGCCCTAGCTGTAGCTATGGCCTGCAGCCAAGCTCTGGCCGCCCAACAAACGTCCATACGATCCAAAGAAACGACCCCGCCTGCCCCCGAAATGAGTGATATTATCAACGAGCTGATGTCGGATGAGGGATCTCCTCGTGTACAACAAAAAGGAGAGTCAGTCACACTGTCCATTGAATCATCCAGTGATGAAGTACAAGAGGTACAAACTATTGATCTAAGCTCCTATGCCGAAGACTCACCGGGCACAACAGCAAGTGAGTCGGATGACGAGAGAAGTAACTCGGCCAGCTGCATAGCACTGGATGATGATAGTGCGGCCAGTAGTAGCTGCAGTGATATAGAAATAATTGAAACTGAGCATCAACCTGATCTTAAACCAGAACAATCTAAAGAATATAAGAATCGGCAGCCAGAAGAGTCAACCACCGTAGATTTAACTGAAGATTAGTATAGTTCTTTAGACAAATTGAATTCAATTGTTATGTTGTTGTGATCTGAATAACTTATAATAAATGTGCAATTTCAAATTGTCAAAAATCAAAAATAAATTATGATTCATATGTAAATCAACAAATATTATATTATTTTCTATTTGTTTTAGTATTTAGAGATTGTATTCTGATTGGGTTTTTCTACGCTTCCCCCAATCCTCTGCCAAGGTTGGATCGGCTGGTTCTTGATTGGTTCTTGGTTCCAGATTGAATTTAACCTTTTCTTTTAAGTTTTTATACATCTTTAAAATTATTTGTTTTATTCAATCTATTTAAATTCTTTTAATTGTCATTAGTCGACATTAAATACGTAAATTTACAAACGGCTCAAAATAGTGAAGGTATCTACGGAGAGTATGTCAAATTTGACAACAGGTTTGTCTCAGTCTCTCCCTTTCTCACTCTCTCTGTCGCTCTCACGAACGATCTGTCAAACCTCATATCTTGTCAGTTGGCAGGCCAGCTGATTTTATATTTATTACAACAACACGTTCAATTAGTACCACATTAGTTGCATTTAAAACCTTTTAAAAACTGTAAATCGCAGTTTATATAATGTTTGGAAATCTGAAGAAGAAGCTTAGCAATGCCATACAGGAGGGCATTGTAATTTCGGAGAGTCTGCAGCAACAGTACCGTCAACGCCGCAGCAGCAACAGCGGCGGCACCAGTCAGGCGAGTTCAGCGACAACAACACCAACAACTCCGCTAAGTTCCTCTAGGTTGGGCTTGAATGACGGCTTCTCCTCCAGTCGGAGCAGTTCACACTCTCTAACAGCAGCAGACGGTGTTCCAACACATCTCAATGTGGCTGCCGGGTGTAATTTGTTGGCCAAATACGAGGATGACTGGCAACAAATTCATGCCGCGAACGAGGACAATGCCGGACGTGCTGCTGCGGTGGCCACACAAATCTCAAACATACAACAGCGCGCAACCAAGCAGCAGGCGAACATGGCTGAACTAAATCATTCCATGGCGGAGTTACCCGCTTTGATTGGTAAACTGCAGGCAAGCGTTCGCACTCTTGAGGCGCTGGAACAGATAGGCGGACAGCTGGAAATTGATCTGGAACAGTTGGAGAATCTGTGCGAGGAGTGTGATCTGCAGGAATTCATGCTGGAACAGCAGTTTGCGCTGTCCAAGCACAAGCAGAAGAAACTCAACGAGTTGGAACAGTATAGACAGAAGATTGCAGCTCAACATCAGCAGAAGATTCGTGCCCACGAACAGCAACTGCTGCAGCTTCAGAAAGAGCGTCAGGCTGTGTTTGACGATGCATTTCGTGAGGACTTGGCCGAGTACAAGCAGCGCGGACAACTCACAAGTATGTGAATACGTTTTAAATATTATTTATTGTAAATATTAAAGTAATATAATTCCCTTCCTTTGCAGAAATACCCACAAAAACGAACACACAAACAGTTTTAGAGGATGTTGTTCTGGAACAAAACGATGTGGAGGCCAAGGATGCCCTAGAGGAGTTTCTCAATGGTTAATTATTCACGCAGCACTTCAACCATTTGTGCCTTTTATACAGTAAGCAACCTAAATTGTCTTAGAACTACTATTTTATTTATAAGTAAAATAAAGTATACATATTATATACAAATTTAAATATTTTTTTTTGCAAAAGGCGAAAGTTAACATAAGGCTTGATGTTAAACCAAGTTTGCGGCGACAAAAACTTAACATCTGTTAAAGCGATTTCAGCATTACAGAAAATATCGATAAGGTCATTTAATTTCCACAAGCCGAATTGGAATTTTTTCTTTTAAGTATTTTATTTTATCTATTTTAGATAAAACTGTGTAAAGCTTAACACAACAGTAAACATAATAAATATAATTTTTGTTTCAAAAACAGTCAATTGTTTCGATAAGCATCATGAAGAATTCGCAATAGGGCTACCACAAAACCAATGTCAAGTCGATAACAATGCAAATAACATAGAAAACATCGCCGCATCGGCATCAAAATATCGATATCATTAATGCCAAGACCTGTCCTGTGAATTTATAAATTGTATTAATAACATAAATGGTAAATATGAATTTGCAAAGCATAAATTCTTTGTGGAAATTATGAAACAAGTTGAGCAAACGCGATTTGAAGCAAGAAAACTTTGAGAAACGGTGGAGAGCAGTAAGCAACGTTTTGCATTTGGCGACGTAAAAAACGAGCACGCGCAGGCTGCTGTTGGTGCTGGTGTCATATCAGCTGCTGCTGCTCGTTGTGGTTGCTTGTGTGACGAGGGAAGAAGGCTACAAACGATACCGATACCAGATCCAAGCCCAGTTCTTGCCCAATCCGGAGCCGGTGTTTTCCATAGTAGTAAAAACATAGAACGTACAAAATTATGTGCAGTGTTGAAATACAGACACAAACACACGCACACAAACACATATGCACGTATGTTATAGAATATAATTAATATGCACACATCTGCATTAAATTTGCGACAGTGTGCGGCTAAGTGCTTGTGTGTATGTATGGAAATATACGTGAGTGTATGTGTGTTGGGGTCCTGTGTCCTGTGCATCCCGTGTAATTCTTAGTTGTTGAAAAATCATTTTATAGGAATCAAGGGGAGGGGCATGGAGTCTCCTGTCTTCTGAAGCTTGATACTATTTGAATAGTAATTGTGAACTATTTTGAAATATCACTTAAATTTTAAATAACTTATACCATCGCATTAACACATTTTGAACTTAAATTATATTTTTGCAGCTTCATGTATGTATGTATGTATATATAAGTGAATGTTCTCGTGATATGATGTTTCAATAACTGCCCTGCGCTGAAATACAGTGGTAAGTGTGTGTGTTTGTGTGTGTTCCTGCCTACATTTTAACAATTTACAAATTTATTTACCTGTATTAACTGTATTTTACTCTAATCAACAGCTGCAAATCTGTGTAATACTTACACTTTCTAGAAAATAAGCGGAAAACAACAATATTTTTTTTTGCGGGAGGCCAACAAGCAATTCTTGTCGCAATCAGATCACACAAGTCATGCCACGGGGTAAACGTCGAGCTCCAGAAATCGGTGACAATATGGATGGCCATTCGAAGAGAGCACGGACCAGCTACACAAGCATTGCGACACAACAAAGCAGCAGGTGAGTTACCTCAGGTTTATGCCATGAACAGTTCATGAGATCAATAGATTTTTTTGTTCAATAACAGAATTGTTTATTGTACAAACAGTGCCAAAAAACTGCTTTTTAACTTTCTTGCATAAGAACTCGCGTAATGAAGAGGTTTATACGATGATGTATACATGACAATAGGTATTTTGTACTTGGTACAAGTAGCGTATATGTCGTTGTAGTTTTTGGTTTGCAAATTTGACTATACGACTCTATTAACTCTGTCTAATTATACCATAACAGTTGGCTTTATAAGCTTAACTGGAAATTAAACTTTTTAACTCAGATAATAACTACAAATTCCAAATGTATTTATAATTAGTTACAAAAGGAATCTATCGAAGAAAAGGTTTTTTTATAATGAATGTAGATTCTTCCAGAACATATAACTATATATAATTCAAATTAATTATAATAAGTTACAAAAGGAATCTATTGATGAAAAGGTATATTTTAATAAATGTAGATTCTTCCAGAAAACATAAATTTTAGTTGAGATCTTCGAATGAAATATTGAATATATTTTCCAAAAGGGCCCAATCAATTGAAAAATCAATGTAAATTTTACTGTTAGTGTATTTATTAACTTGGCTTCAATGTTTTAGTGTTTTTAGTCATAAATTAAAAGGAGGTGCTTTTAAATTGGCATGATTATGTATAGTATGCGCTTGATTAGTTTTAGTTCGAGTAGATTCATTTGAAAAACTTAAACTAACAATTTTTGGAACGATATAAAAGTTGCAGGATTTCAATAGATAGATATGGGTGCTCTTTATATTTATTAAGGAAACAATAAATTTTCTTTCTCTGCTGTTCACAATAATAGAATCTCATTGGCTACTTTTGTAAATATATAATCCTTTATATATATATTTATATACATATTAATGTATATTAGTTAATATTTTAATAATATTAACTGTATGGAAGACATTTGCAATTTCTCATATGGTATGAACCTCTTGCAATGGGGTTTGCTTTAGTTTTCTCATTCATTTCTCTTTATAACATTGATATTTTGTTTTGACTATAGTTTGCTTTTCTATATTGGAAACATGATTACAATATTTGTTTTAATACGCGGAAATACTGATATGCAACAAATAACGGTACAAAGATATGGCTTGATTAGCTTAACAGAAAAACACGCAGACATCTTTCGATTTACTCCATTGATCCGTACTGCACCTTCTTGACTTTAAAATATCTAAAGAAAAGGGAAGAGTTAGAAAGAAACATAGTATTGAGGTGCGTTGTGTCTTACCGCCAACCACCGTAGCCGGAAATAGTTAGTAGCACTGCAATGGCCAGCGCTGTGCCGACAGCTAACGGAGCAGTCTCGTCGCGATAGGATCCGGTGGCACTACAATGGAACGAGGGACCCCATTTGCCACTGTCCTTGAACATGAAGCTTTGCATGTGCAGATCCCGCAGGTAGAGTCGAGCAATGTGGCCGGAAAGATCTCCCGAATCGTGGGGAGCATACAATATGACAGTCTGCTCCTTGTCACATAGATAGGACTTGCCCACGGGCGTTGGAAAATACATGGGCGTGTGGGCCGGTGAGGTAAGCTTAACATTCAAGTTGGGACGGTCGGGATGCTCGAACAGTGGATTCGATGACGAGTAGCTCAGCTCAAAGAGATTGATGTACCAGCCCTCGCCACCCGATGACTAGATGTAGATGTAGTGTAGGTGTGTGTGTGTGTGTTTTTGTGGGGGTACAAATGAAATTTAGTTACGTTCCGCGACCTTCGACCTTAATGATTGTCCGCCCACATACCTTTTTGAATGTCATGGTCAGCGTAAAGCCCTTGAACTCCATTGTCATAATCTCCAAATTGGACTCGACGCATTCGCCACTCAGCTTCGGGTAATCGGGCAGATAAAGATCGGCTTCCACATCCTCGTTGAGCTTATTGCGATACCTGATGCCAATCAGTCCGTCCACCTGCATAAGGATGCAAGTGATGCCGTTGGTGGCATTGAACCGATACAGCGATGTGCTTGCATCGTGATGCGATGAGGCCTGAAAAAGTTTGAACTGTACAAAATGGAAATCTAGGCAGGCACAGGGGGAACACTTACAGATGGCGACTTGGTCGTATGCTTGGCAACTCTTGGTGTTTTCGTCGTAAACGCACTCAACTGCAGTCCTTGACTCGGAGCCACTGTGCAAAGATAGCAGAAACGAAAAAAAAAAAATACTCACATCATTTCGCTTTTACGAGTCAGTGTGTCAGGACTATTGATTTTTGAACCTCCCCCGCCCTTCTCCACTTTCCTGTAAGCCCCAGTATTGTTCTCTTGGGGGTTCATTTTCCTTTTTTTTTTATTAATTACTGCTGTACTTACCAAGTAGTCCGAGGAGCATAAAGACAATTAGATTGCATAGAAATCTGCTGACATACGAATTACCCAACAATTTGAACATTTTTTCTCAAGTTTATTGAAACAAAATTAGTTCTTATTGCGTTTCTGTTCAATGACGGCGACCACGACGTGTGTCTCGCTTCAGCTCCTGCGCACAACTGTGCCCACAATTCACAATTGCCACAACGTCACAGTCGCCTCGTCCTCGTCCTGCTTTCGGGAGTGTCGTCGTGTCTCCCTGCTCCACTCGGCTCCACTCGACTCTCGCTTTCAGTTGACATTCCTGTGCGCAGGCGTCTGCACTTTGTTCACTAGACGACACAGTCAGTGCTATAATTATGCACATTTCATATAGAAGAAATACATGTGCAGGGTCTGTAAATTATGCGAATGTTATATACATATTTATAAACTCCAAAATCGATTTTATTTTCCATTACATTTTTATTTATCGTTAATTTCTTGATATTCGCCTTCACACAGATTCTGAGCAGTGCTGGACATTATTAATTTCCCTTAAATACCATTCACACGTTTGTGTAGGGAATATTTCTTATTGTCCTCGCGTGCTGTATGAGTTCCACAGCATCCACAACATATGGCAGCCTATAGTCGGTATCTTAGTTTCCACAAAAATTACACAACACTCTCTCACCAACAGCTGTTAACAATGGGTTAGCAGATCGCGGTCGAGCCAAAGAGAAAAAACACTCAAAACAAAATATACTCTTCTCAACCTGTTTGGGCAATTTCTCAATCTCCTCTCGTGCTGCATAAGTGTACAGCATCCACAACATTTGTCAGCCTATGATCGCTCTCTTAGTTTCCACAAAAATGACAGCAACACACTCGCTCTCTCAGCAACAGCTGTCAACAACAATAGATCAGCCGATCTCACTCCCGAAAACACTCAAAAAAAAAGGAAGGCAACATTTATATTTGCAGTGTTTTCATTAACATTAAGTGATTTGTTCTGGCACTCAAATTTCAATTTTAACAGTTTTGCATAGTCTTTTATTTATACTAAAATTTAAATATGTTTTGTTCGTAGTTTCAAATGCAATTCATTCTTCAGTTCTGTTGGATTTAGCTTGTGCTCTTGGCATTGGCCTTCCCCATCAGTTTACTATCTATTGCTATTTTTAGTTGGCAAACAAAAGTAGAGAACAGAAAACAAAAACATTGAATAATACGTCAACAAGGGGCGTATGCTTAGGCAGCTTCTTAATTAGTTTAAATTAAACATACATAGACAATTTAATAATAGTATGATGTCTAAGTATGTTTTTTATAATTATTATTGATTATTATATTTATATATACTTAACTAATTTCTCTGATTTTTACAGACGCCATATCAGAGCAGAAGATGGCTTCAGCCAGAAGCGTTGCCTTGCCTGGTTCCATGAATACACCACACCAGACGAACCGGATACGCTGGGTATATGACCTTTCATAACCTTTTATCATATAGTATTTTATGTAATCTGTAACATTGATTTGTATCTATAGGTCCAGATGGAATGGAGAAATTCTGCGAAGATATTGGCGTTGAGCCCGAGAATATTGTGATGCTGGTTCTCGCCTATAAAATGGGCGCTACACAAATGGGCTTCTTTAGTCAACAAGAATGGGTAAAGGGTCTCACAGACCTGGAGTGCGATTCCACAGCGAAAATGGTTGTGAAACTGGACTATCTGCGCAGCATACTCAACGATCCCAATTCATTTAAGAGTATATATCGATATGCTTATGATTTTGCCAAGGTAAGAGAACTTTCTGATGATAATGATGATGTTATATGTGATATACTTACATCTTAATCTCTTCCAGGATTCGGATCAGCGTAGCATGGATATTGTGACGGCCAAGGCGATGCTGCAGTTGCTGCTTGGCAAGCATTGGCCTCTGTATCCACAGTTTGCGCAATTCCTAGAGCAGTCCAAGTACAAGGTTATCAATAAGGATCAATGGTGCAACATACTCGAGTTCTCGCGCACCATCTGCATGGATCTATCCAACTACGATATCGATGGTGCATGTAAGTGAAATTATCCTTGATCTCTCTGCATCTGTATCTGTAATAACATATTCCCAATTGCTTTAAGGGCCCGTTATGCTGGATGAGTTTGTCGAGTGGCTGCGTTTACAGCGCGGCTTAGTCATTGTCAGTTCGGGATCCAGCTGAGAGTTCCTGGACCGCGTACTTCTAGTTAAACTTTAGAAATTGAATAGTGTCCCATGATGAGAGACCAGCGGAAGTAAGACGACACACACACACAAACAGATACACACACACCATACACAAAACCCGAACACACATTACATACTCCTCCCGAACTCAGAGCCCCCTCATTACATATACACTAACAACACCTACACGATACATCCTCACACAGAGAACACACACATACACACAGAGACACACAAGGCACTTGAGACTGCGTAAAACTGGCAAAGCAAACCAACTATAAAACTACACTATTGATATATATATATATATTTAATGTAATAATTTAATTGTAAACAACATTTAAAAAAACAAAAAAAACTACATAAAGTGTTACTTTTAAGGCATCACTGAAAGAAACAACTTTAACAGCAACAAATGAGAGCAAAACAAATCGTAAGAGAAAGGCAAAGAGCACTAAGTATATGGCAGAGAGAACAGCAATAACCGAAAATGAGTAAACAAATACAAGAAATGATACGAAACAAACAAAACTAAACAATAACAAATACTTATATTAAACATACTGAAAATACGAGTATATCAATCGCATAGTCAAAATTAGTAAAAGATAATTAAATGAACTAATTGACTTCTGTTTAAGTTTCAATAAGCAAAAGAGCAAGGGAATAAGCTAAAGATGGATGGATGGCAAACCATAAAGTCTAAAGACTTATCTAATAAACGTATTAAGTGAGATTTGCTCTTTGTTCTTGTTTAAGCAGCATTAAATTTACCTTTGGGATTTATATCTTGCGTTTTTTTATTTGTATCCCGCTTTTGTAGTTAAAATACCTGTTGCATTTCGATTACATTGTTGCAATTCAATTAAAATGAACTAGTTCCACTCACCGATATCAGTTCCGTTTCGTTTTTTGCTTGGAGTTGCCGGACAAATGTATCGAAAGTGGTTAGTAGTTTAACTGTTCAAAGTTTCTTCACTTGTTGGATTAAGTTCTGTAGTATTACAATGAAAGTGTTTAAAGATTTAACAAGTATATTTTTTCAAAACGTAATTGACCGTATTGATGATAAATGAAAATAAATTCGAATTTCCAACGAACGTTTCTTGCATTATTTTATTACTTTCGAACACTGTATCGAGCAGGGTTGCTCCAATTGTATCATCGGCTGTCATCTAGTGACGCTGATGAACTACTCAAACTGGCATTCAAATAAAATAAACTGTTTCGGCGCGTTCTCCGCTTTGTGCCCACAATTCGTGCAGTGCTTGGTGTCTTTTGTGCGTTTTGATCAACGTTAGTGGCTTTTCTATTAATAGTGTATTGTTATAAACTAAGTATTGCACTGTGCAAGTAATTTGTGTGTGTTAATTAAAAGAAAGCGACGAGAAGCAATTAGCCGCAAAAGATATTTGTTCTGCACGAGCCGCAACTAAAGTAAAGTCGAGAAAAATGGCCGCAAAACCCGAGGACAAGAGCACGGATATACCGGATCGCCTTTTTGACTCCAATACTCGTAAAACTTACAAGCGGATGCGGTTCTTTGGCAAGGTAAGTTTTAACCAGGTGGCATAATGTAGAGTGATCCAGCATGTGTTCTCAGTTTGCTTGCGAGAATATCTAGCGCCGCCTGCGCAGATTTCTGCCGCAGCTGCCTTCTTATTTCCTTGCGCACCTAATTCCTGTTGTTGTTTTTGCTCTTGTATGCAGCTGTATGCGTGTAAGTGTGCGTATGCATGCACATATGTATACGACCGCACGCACTGACAGTGTTGCAAGCCACGCAAATAGAGTCAGTAGGTTCTTTTGGCGCGAACTGAACACAATTTTGATGTATGTAGGAATTGAATAAATGCTAATTTACATATTTATGTAGGTGTGCCCATGTGCATAGGTATATGTATTAATTGTTTTCAAAATATAAAAATTCCTTTTCTTTAGGGCGGCTTTGCAAAATGCTACGAGATCATCGACGTGGAGACGGACGATGTTTTCGCTGGAAAAATCATCTCCAAAAAGTTGATGATAAAGCACAACCAAAAAGAGAAGACAGCACAGGAAATAACTATACACCGTAGCCTGAACCATGCAAACATTGTTAAATTCCACAGCTATTTTGAGGATGTGCAGAACATCTACATTGTGCTGGAGCTGTGCAAGAAACGCGTAAGTATAACTAACTAAAAAATACCCTGTTATATGTTTTGTTCTTTGATTTATTCTAAATGGAATTTTTGATTTTATTATTCTCAACTAGTCGATGATGGAATTACACAAGCGTCGTAAGAGCATTACTGAGTTCGAGACACGCTATTACATATTCCAGATAATACAGGGTGTCAAGTATCTGCACGATAATCGAATCATACATCGTGATCTGAAGCTAGGAAATCTCTTCTTGAACGATATGCTGCACGTGAAGATCGGTGATTTTGGTCTGGCAACACGCATTGAGTACGAGGGTGAACGCAAGAAGACACTTTGTGGCACCCCCAACTATATTGCCCCAGAGATATTGACCAAGAAGGGTCACTCATTTGAGGTGGATATCTGGTCGATTGGTTGTGTCATGTACACGCTGCTGGTTGGTCAGCCTCCATTCGAAACGAAAACACTGAAGGATACGTATTCGAAAATCAAAAAATGTGAATATCGCGTACCAAGCTATCTGAGGAAGCCGGCTGCGGATATGGTGATCTCCATGCTACAACCGAACCCGGAGAACAGACCAACAATTGGTCAGCTGTTGAATTTTGAGTTCCTTAAGGCCTCTCAAGTGCCCATGTTCTTGCCCAGCTCATGTCTCACCATGGCGCCTCGTATTGGAATCAATGATACCATCGAGGATGCCGTGTCGCGCAAGCCTCTGCAGGAGAAGAATGGCCTGAGGGACGACACGCGGTTCGAGTCGACATTTCTCAAGAACAATCTTCACGATGCCATTACTGCCTCGGCGCAGATGTGTGGCCACAACGAAGACTATCGCAGCGACATTGAGAGTTTGCATCAGCAACTGACTGCTCTCATTAATGATAAGGTAAGGTAGATTTATTTATTAATTGACATAATACTAACATATATTCCACAATTCTATAGCCACGTTTATTGCAAGGTAATCTGGGCGATGAGAACACCGATCCTGCTGCCCAGCCGCTGTTCTGGATATCAAAGTGGGTCGACTACAGCGATAAATATGGATTTGGGTATCAGCTGTGCGATGAGGGCATCGGCGTTATGTTCAATGATACCACAAAGCTCATACTACTTCCCAATCAAATCAATGTGCATTTCATTGATAAGGAAGGCAAAGAGACTTATATGACCACGACTGACTATTGCAAGACGTTGGATAAGAAGATGAAATTGTTGTCATACTTCAAGCGTTACATGACGGAACATCTCGTCAAGGCAGGTGCTAACAATGTTACCGTTGAAAGTGATCAGATATCGCGTATGCCTCATTTGCATTCGTGGTTCCGAACAACGTGTGCGGTCGTGATGCACCTCACAAATGGTTCAGTTCAGGTATTTTCATATAAAACATCATATAAGTAAACCCCTATCATATCTACTTTATTAAATTGCAGCTTAACTTCTCGGACCATATGAAGATCATTCTCTGTCCACGCATGAGTGCCATTACATATATGGATCACGAGAAGAATTTCCGCACATATCGATTCTCAACCATTGCAAAGTGCGGAGTTTCTAAGGATCTATATCAGAAGTTGCGTTACGCTCATGAAAAACTTAGAAAAATGCTGGAGAAGATGTTTGTTTGAGCAACTATATCCGAAAGTGCACAGCAGCCGGCTGACTTTATTATTTAAATTAATTTTATTATAATGCCGTAGTTTAAGCGAATCATCATCAAAACATCCCCCACTTCAGCACCCAAAAAAACTGCATGCAGATGACAATTTTCTTTGTAAAATTCCAGTTGCTCTTCAAATCTCTTTCCCGGTCTCGTTTTAAAGTTAAGTTAAAGTTTCTTATTTTTTGTTTTCGTTTAGTACTTATTCCATTTAATTTTGGGCAAATTTCGCATACTCAATATCTGTTTCAATGTTTATAAAATAAAAAAATATAATTTTTGCAGTAATAATTTAACTACGACCATTGTATCTTTTTGTTGAAAATAAAATTTGAAAATCAACGGGTAATATTGGTTGCCGATAACTGTTATCGTTTCCTTTTCAAATTCACTTTTTATCGAAAAGTGCTGCAGTGTCGAACAGCTGACGTAGATAAATAATTTAAGGGTTGATAACTATAATTGAATTGTACAAATATTAACTTCACATACCATTGATTGCCATGTCAACAAATAAACATTGTGTATGTGTATAAAATAATTCGGTGAAAATTAATACGTTTAGTTAAAATACTGTTGATAGATTCGGTCACACTGTTATGCATCTTCTTATTGATTTTATTTGCTGAAAAGTCTAAGACAATAGTTCAGGAATTCATTTGCAAATAGCCACTGAATTGTCAAAATAGTTTGCATCTAAATGCAATTTACTGTATCAAAGGGCCACACTTGCAATCATGGGCGACAATGAGCAGAAAGCCCTTCAGCTTATGGCTGAGGCGGAGAAGAAGCTGACACAACAAAAGGGTTTTCTCGGCTCACTTTTTGGGTGAGTAATAAATAATTTGTGTGTGCTTGTTGTACATACAATGATTTCTATAGCAATGGTTAAAGTTAAGTATTGATCCGTTTATGAATAATACCATTGTTTCTTGATGCACATATTGCTCAGATAATACACTTATACATATGTGTATATATATATATATATGCAAGTGTATATGTATATTCACAGTTTTATTTATTTGGTCTGTTTGGAGAAAGCTTTACTTTAATCCACATCATGAATATTTACTAAATATTTAATTTTTAAGTAGTTCCTGATGTGTCACCTTTGATTTTGCTTACATATATACAAATATATTTACATATTTACAAACCCCTAGACAACAACACACAATTAGGGTACACGCCTGTAATACAGCTAAAATATATCGATACCCCTGATAATGATTAGACTCAATACAACAGATACATATGTATGTATTGATAAGTAGTAAAGGAATACAACAAACAAATTCGATAATATACTTGCAAATAAGCGAGCTGCAATATTGTAGAAGGGCGTGTGTTATACTATTTATCATTTGGTTGAACTCTTTCTTTGGTTCATTATTGACACACATATTCAAGACATTATTAATAATACCCCTCGACCATAAAAAATGGGAAATAGGATTAATTAACTTTGTGCAAATGTATATAACAGGCATAAAGAGGCGTGGCAGACCCCACAAAGTAAATATATATTCTTGATCAGCATCTCTAGCCGAGTCGATTGAGCCATTGCCAGCTGTGTCTGGTTGCAATTGTTGGAATAAATGTGTATGTCTTGATCTGTAATGTTAATTATCATAAGAGTAAAGCATAATATAATGTTAAATAACATTAATAAAGGTTATTCTCCACCTGCTCATAAAATGTAAAAAGAAAGGAAAATCACGAAGCACAAGTTCATTAAATAAAAATATATATTATATATAATATAATAAACAAATCCAGTTTATAATCAACAGGAATTGTTCAGTTTATCTTATATCTGTTACTATTTAGACCATTCTTCAATTTTAATTGTATTGCAGTTAAATATAATAGTCTCCACTAATTGTCTTTGCAGTCTATCAATTATGCCTTTGTGTTTACACATGAATAAAAATTAAATAATAATTCAAATGATTCTCTTCAATCCACAGTGGTGGATCTACCAAGATCGAAGATGCCATCGAGTGCTACCAACGTGCTGGCAATATGTTCAAAATGTCAAAGAACTGGACAAAGGCCGGCGAATGCTTCTGTGAGGCAGCAACGTTGCATGCACGCGCCGGCAGTCGCCACGATGCTGGCACTTGCTACGTAGATGCATCCAACTGCTACAAGAAGGTGGACATCGATAGCGCCGTTAATTGCCTGATGAAGTCCATTGACATCTACACCGACATGGGACGCTTCACAATGGCAGCCAAGCATCATCAGAGCATTGCCGAGATGTACGAGGGAGAGCCGAGCACGCTGGTAATCAAACGGGAGACACATGACAAATATATTACAATACATTACATATATTTACTAATATATTACTATAAAATGCAGGCCATATCTATTCAACATTATGAGCAGGCAGCTGACTATTTTAAGGGTGAGGAATCGGTTAGCTCGGCCAACAAGTGCATGCTCAAGGTGGCTCAATATGCTGCACAGCTGGAGGACTATGAGAAAGCAATATCTATATACGAGCAGGTGGCGGCCTCCTCGCTGGAGAGCTCTCTGCTTAAGTACAGCGCCAAGGAGTATTTCTTCCGCGCAGCCCTATGTCATCTGAGCGTCGATTTGTTGAATGCCCAGCACGCGATTGAGAAGTATGCACAGCAGTATCCAGCATTCCAGGACTCCCGCGAGTTCAAGCTCATCAAGGTAATGCTTAGCCAAAGAACTCTCTAAAAAACAGTTATATAATACATGTATGCTCTATTTGCAGGTCTTGTGCGAGCACCTGGAGGAGCAGAACATTGAGGGATTCACAGAGGCGGTTAAGGATTACGATAGCATCTCGCGATTGGATCAGTGGTATACCACAATACTGCTAAGAATTAAAAAGGCCGCCGACGAAGATCCAGACTTGCGATAAAGAAATCTATCTAACTAACGCATATAAATACATAACTACCGTATAATGAAAAATTCAATGCTTTTCTTCAGTTCCAAATCAAGTAATAAAACATATATAAATATATACAAATTAAAAATACCAACATATATGAGAAAAAACAAAGTGAAAAGCACTAAGAAGTCTCCACATACTAAACTGTTTGAAACTACGTAATTGAGCATTCATTAGGCTCAGCACTATTTTAACCTTTACCCTATTTTCAAACTGTAACTAAAATAAAAATGCTCACTCCGTTAATTTCCTCCCAACTGCAATATATACTATTATTGGAATTGTTATAAAAGTGTTAAAAAAAAGGTGATGTGATTTTGTTTAAAAACTAATGTCCAGATAAATAATTTATAAAGCAAACATGGTCTTATTTTTGTTTGTTAACACAATTTTGTAGTACATTTCTATTGAGATTTACTTTGTAGCGAATTTGTTGTTTAGTTTTATTCTTTATTCTTTATTAAAATTATTAATTAATTAGCCAAATTGTCAATTGACAGCGAGTAGGGCTCAAAAAATGCCAGGTATTTTTATTCTGAAACATAAATTAATCTCGCAAATTGTATGCACCTAATCAAGGATAACATTATGTAAATCGTCAAAAGCAAAAGAAACATTTGAAAACATTTAAATCGTATGTGTAGTTTTTGAATTCAAATTCAATCAAAGTGAACAAAACGAATTACAAGAATTGTTAGTAGACAGAGAAATATATATATGCATATTACTAAAGAATATGAATACTTAATCAAATAATCGAATACTTTATTCCTTAGCATTATTATGAGGGTCGCAGTTAAAAGCAGTTTGAAGAAAATTCCATCTCAGAAGAAGACGAATATATTTATTATAAAATAAAAGTTAAATAAAAACATTTTATGATGTTTCGGTGTGTAGAGAATTGAAAGATCGTTCACAGATCATTTTGAGAATTAATAAATAGTTCGCATTAAAAACGTTTAACATTTAAAATATATACGAAAGATAACTCAGTAGCTCTAAGAAAGCAAACGCAAGATAAATAAATATATAAAGCCGATTACAAAATGTTAAAATTACATAAACAAACAAAACAAAATATTAAAGATGATTGGAAAGTAAAAGTGCAGAAGAAATTCTTTTCATTATCACTATATATACAGTATGTCAAGAAACACTTTACATACATATATGTACATAACATTAACATGTGTCAAATGTGCATGTTAATGTAATGTACATATGTGTAAAGAGTAACTCTTTACTCAAATGCACATGTTAATGCAATGTACATATGTGTAAAAAGTTACTTGACAGACTTTATATGTATGGCTGCTGCTGGGTTTCGAATGCCATCAGATCCTGCCAGTCCACAGCGTTCAATACTATGAAATATAATAAACTCTTTGACGAAAATACGTGAAGCTTGACAAAAAAAATCATGTACGCAAACGAATACATACATACTTGTTTAAATAAGAAGCACTCCAATAAATATTACAAAATATAAAAATATATCTTCGCCTTCAAAAGCGAAATCAAAAAAAAAAAAAAAAAGATCAACATTTATTTATTGATTGCGGCAAGCGTGTTAACTGCTGGAATTCCCCCACAGTGAATACAGTGCTGGCTCGCTAATTAGAAACAGTACTGTTTGTTTGCGGAAAATGCATAAATTGTTAGTCACTAATTATAATTAGCTCATTATATTTTTAGGCACACTTTACTTCCGACAACTGTGACTAAGGATATGCAGCTGTAGTCTCCCCCCTCCCTCAAGAACGGGTTTTTAATGTCGTTCAATTCGCATCGCATGAACTTGTTATAAACCAAAACGAAGCTAAGCTCACGGTCTTCTTTAATGCCTAGTTAGTCCGACTTTGAACTTTGTAGTATTTTCAACTAATCTAGGTTCACATCGTACACAAACAAAGCTCTTCTCACGCAATTTCTCTCGCTCCCATGCTCTCTCTCTCTCTTCCGCTCTCTGCCTGTCTCTCCCTTCCGTTTACTATCACACAGCCGCTCTCTTTGTCTATAAGCGGACATACGAGCTTATTTATCAGCTGAATGTCGTCGCCCGCTTGGCATAAGGCCATTGTCAGTTGCGCTTCGGTTCTCCGAGAGTAAGGTACGACTCCGATTCCAGACTCCGTTTCTGAGGCGGACCACGTCTCAGGCTCCCAGCATATTTTGCGAGAGACATATATAACTATATATATATGTATAGATAATACATGTGTATACATTTAATGTTAATATTTATATAGTATTTAGTATATTGTGTGTGTGTGTGTTTGTGTGTGCGTATATGGAGTGAGTCTCAGTGCATTCCGGTTTTGGATTAATCAACAAATCGACAATCGACCATCGACAACAGCAACAAAAACAACAAGTGTCGCTACGTCAGTCTCTCTCTCTCTCTCTCTCTCTCTCTACTTAACATTCAAAACAACACAAATCTTCTCATCAAAGGAAATATTTCAATTCAATTAAAACGTTCTTTTTTCTTTGAAAAAATACACAATATATACATAAAATATATACAATATACATATATATACACATTATAAAGACAATCAATCTATATTAATATGAAAGTTGATTCAAAATTTTAAACAACGAATCTTTTCTTTAGTTCGATTTGAAGCGGGAATTCGCAATTGACGGGAAAAGAAAACCGCAACATGTTTATAAAAGGTAAATCCCACTTTTTTGCAGATTCTAAGAATTCTATATAGAATTTACCAACAGTCACTGCATTAATTGTAAACCGGAAATTATGGAAAAGCTTCTTAAAGATGAGAGTACATTAAAATTGCTCTTAAGTTCGAACGTTATCTTGGAGTGATTCATTGGAATGTATAGAATATATGGAACATCGACTCATCTTATCGCCGCAGCGCCTCTTACAGAAATATTAATTCCTTTCTGTTCAATTCCCATTTTTATTTTCAGTTTCTTTGATGCGACTCTTTTGTGGATGGCTCCTGCTACCCCTTGTTTGTTCCTTGGCTCAGGGTCAAGCTCCCCCGTTATCTGTGGGCCAGACATTGGAGCCGCTAACCAATGAAGCCGCCTTCCAAGTTAGTAGCGGCCCCCTAGACGCTTTGCGGTCTAACTTTCAAGAAGATACATTACGTAAAATTGCCAAGGGAGCACAGGAATTTGGGCTTGATCTATTGACGCGTATTTCTACTTCGTTGGAGAAGGGTAACAAGGACTTCATGATATCGCCGTTCTCGGTATGGTCACTACTCGTGCTGCTCTACGAGGGTGCTGCTGGCCAAACCTATGAGCAACTTTGTCAGACCCTGCGTGTCAATGTGCCCGATGAGGACTTGCGCGGCGTTTATCGTGTGTGGAGCTCGTATCTCAAGTAAGGAACTATTGAGAATATATGTACATAATAATATAATATATTCACTCATACATCTACCTTTTCTTTAGCGTAAACACAAGCACCATTGAGGTGGCTTCTCTACAAGCACTCTACACGGATGTGACATCGCCGGTTAGGCAAAGTTATAGGACTTCCGTACAATCATACGGCGTGCAGCCAGTCGAGGTGGACTTCTATGCACCGGAGACAGTTGCCCTGATCAACGAGGCCTCTAATAAGTCTACCCGTGGCCTTATTCCCTACACAGTGTTGCCGCAGCAGATTATTGGCTCTAAGATGTTCATTATGTCCACGCTATTCTTCAAGGGACAGTGGAAGGTGAGCAGATAATAAATGTTCATAAAGCAATGTTTATAATGTTTCTTTGATTCGGTAGTATCCCTTCAATCAGTCTGCCACACACACGGAACCGTTCTACGACGAGGAGGGAAATGTTATCACCCAAATAGAGATGATGGCGCAGGAGGGTAACTTTGCTTATGTCACCAACCTGGAGGGATTGGATGGTTACATATTGGAATTGCCATATGGCAAACAGGATCGTCTCTCCATGATTATTGTTCTTCCCAAGCGAGGCTTCACCCTTGCGAATGTGGCGAAAAATATTCAGACCCTGGGGCTGGCCCCGATTCTACAGCGCATTCAGAAGTTCAGACAGGAGAGTTACGATGACAATGAAGTGGAAGTTGTTATGCCCAAGTTTTCCACAACGACAGACTTTAACCTGAAGAATTTACTCATACAAGTAAGTGGATTCTGTGCACAATATGGATGAGTTAGCTGAGATGGGTTTCTCCTCTTACAGATGGGAGTACGGGACATTTTCGATCAAAGCAATTCGAACCTCAGTCGTCTGGCCGATGGTTTGTATACCAAACTTTGTGTACACTCGACCAAAATCATTGTGGACGAACAAGGAACCACTGTCGCCGCTGCCACCTCAGCCACGTTGAGCAACAAGTCAACGCCGCCAAAGTTCCACCTGAACAGACCCTTCCAATACATGATTGTGGAGAAGTCGACCAATCTGTTACTCTTCGCCGGCCAAGTAAGGAAGCCAGCGGCCAAGGGATGAGTTGAGTTTCTTTCTTTAATGTTGTAACTTAAAAATAAAGGTATAATATAAAAAGCAGAAGGTCCGCGGCTCATTTCTTGGCGCGGCCTGCAGCTTTTTTGCCACCAATCGGTTGTTGTTTGTCCTTGCTGGCTTTGCTGGATATGAGCGGATGAGTTTCTACAGGGATAAACGGAAGATTAGTAACTTCTTCAGGCAGTTTTGGGGCTAACTAACTTACCATCGGTGGGTGCATCAGGCAGACTGACGTCGTAGTGTTGCATTCGTCGGCGTTTGGAAGTCAAAATATCTTCTTCGTAGTCGCGGGAGTCGTTGCCCATTTGATTGGAGCTGGGATCCAGACTATCCTGTGCTGTCCAGCCATCTTCAGGGTCTTCCACTTCTGGTGCCATTGGCAGAAACTGCAGAGCATTCTCATCCTCGCCGTCTTCATCGGATGAGCAAAACGCCGCAACTGGCTCGACCTTTTGAACATCCACTTCAATTTCCTCATCCTGTTGGGCATCGGCATTTAGGTCCACTGACTTATCCTCATCGGCAATATCGAATTCTGACTCGCGCTCCTCGTACTCCACATTCTCATCCAGCTCTTTAAAATCAGGAGCGAAAGCGGACCAGTTCTCTACTTGATTCTGCGCCCAAATTGAAACCAAACCGGAACTTATACTAGCTATAATTGGACGCACCGGATGCCAGACAACGTCCAGCAGTAGTTCACCCTTTGTACCATGGAGTATCTTTACAAGATTGCCGATTGATTTCTCCCAAATGTAAAGAGCATGTTGACGTGCGCTGCCTGCACATATATATTCACCATCCCCAGAGAAGCAGCATTTCTTCCACGTGGTTCTAGGCAAAAGAAGATAACATGAGTATATAATATAGGCAAATGAAAGAGTTGCGCTAACTTGTTAACCAGGTCTTGAAGCTTTTGTATTGGTTCAGGCTCGCCGTCTTTGCCCAAGGCTATGATTTCCTTGGAGTCGTAAACACGTATTACTCGATCGGATGTGTTAATGAGGAAGGCGCTGAAAGAAAAGATAGATATAGGGTCTAACTTAACTGCTTCTATTCTACATACTCTCCGCGGCGTGCGAACTCTATACTCTTCACGGCCGTCCCACTAGATGTACCCACTATGATGCGAAAGCTGGCGACAACCTCGAACGTCTCTACATCCAGCACCAAGATCTTTCCTTTAGCATTGCCCGTGTAAATGTGTTTGCCTCGTCGATCGAATGAGGCAACTATATTCAGATCACCCTGCAAGATTTGAGAAGTATTTTAATATGATTGTCAGTTAATAATGCACTCTGTAATCTCTTACATCCGAATCAAGCGGCAAACAACGATGTGAGCCAGCAATTTTAACCAACACCGCCGCATATCGCATTGGACACACTAATAAACGTGTATCGTTGCGTGGATCAAACTGAACTTTCAGAACCGGCGAGGGGAAACGATATTTGTGCTCTAGTTCTCCGGTTAAAACGTCCCAGATACAAACATTGTTGTCCGTCGAGGCGGAGAGAAGCTAAATGACCATTACACGTTTATAAGGAATTCAAATACTCAAAGCTGCTTTAGTTAGCTACCTTGTGGCCATTTCTGGTCCAGCTAAGACTGCAGACGGGGTGTACATGAGCTGATATTATTTTGGCTATACCGCGGGTCAAGAAATCCCAAATAACAATACGACCGTCATTACAGCCGACTGCCAACAGTGTGCCGTATTTGTTGAAGGCGCATGTAACTGCCAGAGATATACAATCTAACGAGCCATCAAACTCCTCGGGATAGTTTTGTCCAAAGGATTCTATGGAAATAATATATATATATTCATTTAAGTTAGTTTCAAATAGAAAAAGCGCAAAACATACCCAACAGTTCCAAATTCATGTTGTGCTACTTCTTTCAACTTCTTTATTGCCATTCACACAAAATGAAATTGATAGAAATAAATCGAAACTTATCGATTTCAGTTTTGGGATGCTTCAAGCTGTAAAAGTCATGAAATTTTTTTCTCATTATTGGTACGAAAATAAAATATTTAAATATAATTTATGGTGTTTTAATTTGTCTTTTATTCAGTTTCTACGTCCACACATACAAGAACTGAAATTAATCATTCTTGAAATGCATTCTTCCTTTGCAGTATAAGTTTCTTTTCAACATTCGGTCACACTAGATCCGAGTGGGTTTTGTGCGCACGTTGTACGTAAAAATTTTATAAATCGATAAAAAACCGTATATTATTGCATATAAGATAGCAATTTAGTGCATTTATTAGTTCTAAGGCATTTATTTAATCGAATAATAAAACATTCATGTTGATTTTTCAACATTTATGTGCTTGTGAAATGCTTTTTGTGTCGACGTCACCTTTGGAGCCCTGCTCGCGCTATCTTTCTCTCTCGCGTTCATTCTTTGGTTTCGTTTCATTCTCTCTCCCTCCCAAGTGAAGTGAAATAATAAATTTGATTTTCAACTCAAGTTTGAAATATTTATAATCTTTCGAATAGAGCATATTTAATGTAGTTGTCTCCATTGATGTGCTTTTGAAAAAATTGTATTCAAAATTCGTAATAGAACTGACACCACATCTTCGACTTTCTTTTAGCTGCTGTTTCGTTTTCGTCACAGCTTTCTTTATTTTACTTTACATATGTATGTACTCAACACACAGCACACACACACTCATCTACAAATACGTATTTATGTTTTGTATGTAATTATATTTTCTAGTGTATTCATCGCCAACCACGTTAAAAGGAAGAACGTGAATGTGAATACAACAAGGCAAACCACAAAACTAACACAACTAAGCCAGAAAAATAACAACAACAAATCAACGTTACATTTCCATTTCCCCCAAGGCAGTGAATGTGTAAAAAGTCTACAAAGGCGGATTAAATCGCACTCTCCCGTATAAGTTTATTTTCCCAATTTGCACAAAGGACCATAAATAAAAGCAATAATGTCTGGAGAAGAAACGTCTGCCGATCGCAATGTCGAAATATGGAAAATAAAGAAGCTAATCAAAAGCCTGGAAATGGCACGTGGGTGAGTAAACCTAAAAAATATTTACACACATACATACATTGCTTATGTATATGTATGTATATTACACTTTTGTTAATGCAACGAAAATTGTATTGTTTTGTGTCCCCCTTACGACAATTTTTCGTTTGTGGGGGTACATACGAAACGAAATCGTGCAATAGGAGAAGGGAGGCAGATTGGCAGCGCGCCGTCGCCGTTGCCAGAGGGAGTGAGAGTGTTTTTCCTCACGACCCTTCTGTTGCTATTGTTGTTGTTGGTATTACCCATCAATTAGCATTCGTAAAGTGGATATCGAAAGGCCACATAATGTCGCATTAATTGCATTACTTTTAGCATTACATTACAGATGTTTACATGCTAATGTTTAACCTGACATATCTTGTTTGAGTCGGTTAGAAATGGCAACGATTTGGTTTAAACCACTTCGTTTCATGTGCGTGGCTGGCGTTGGTAACAAACAAAAAAAAGTCCCATGGTATCTGTGTGGCGTTGCTCCACACACACACATACTCGCACACAGAGACGCACTCACTCACACACCTAGCTCCTCACTCTCGCAACCGTGTTAGCAATGCTCTCTCGCGCTCTTTTTATTTTTTTGCACAAATACTTTGAGAGCAACACGTTTTTGTCAGGTTTTTATCAGTTCAAACCAGACTGAGGCTGAAGGCAATCCGACGAAGAGTGAGTAATGCGTGAAGCTAATGCTCAATGCTTTGTTGGCAACAACATCGTTGTTGTTTTTGTCTGCAGCTGATTATCAACGAACTCCTTTCCAGCAATAATTACAGTTACATTTGCATACGCACATATGCAACATACCCACACTGATAGTGTATACCATTATACCATTGTATACTAGTACAACTATACTATTGCTGTCTTACTTGCATTGCCATTCTTCTTTTGCGCTCACTGTGTAAAAGGTAAAATTTATATGCTAGGTAGCATAACAGCTGCGACTTACTGTGCTGCAATTTGACATTCACAACGATGCAGAGCCACCTGAGGCTGATCTACCAACAAGCTTGTATTTTTTAATCGAAAGTAGATTAATCGATTCTTGATCGTCGTTTCAACTTTACATTTATTATATTATATTTGAAAATTTATCATATTTTAATATTTAATATTTCTTTTTTTGCAGAAATGGCACCAGCATGATTTCATTGATTATTCCGCCTAAAGATCAAATCTCTCGTGTCAGCAAAATGTTGGCCGATGAATTTGGTACGGCCTCCAATATCAAGTCGCGTGTGAACCGCCTTTCCGTCCTGGGCGCAATCACGTCGGTGCAGCACAGACTTAAATTATACACTAAAGGTGAGTAATGTTAACAATATTACATAACAGCATTAATAACAACTTTCTTTTAATTGTAGTGCCTCCCAACGGTTTGGTGATTTATTGCGGCACAATAGTCACAGAGGAGGGTAAAGAAAAGAAAGTTAACATTGATTTTGAGCCATTCAAGCCCATAAATACCTCATTGTATCTGTGCGATAATAAGTTCCATACGGAGGCCCTCACTGCCCTGCTTGCCGATGATAACAAGTTTGGCTTCATTGTGATGGATGGTAACGGCGCTCTCTTCGGTACCCTGCAGGGTAATACGCGCGAGGTACTGCATAAATTCACAGTCGATCTGCCGAAGAAGCACGGCCGTGGTGGTCAATCAGCGCTTCGTTTTGCTCGTCTGCGTATGGAGAAGCGTCACAATTATGTCCGCAAAGTGGCCGAGGTAGCCACACAGCTGTTCATCACAAATGATAAGCCAAACATAGCTGGTCTCATCTTGGCCGGTAGTGCGGACTTTAAGACCGAGCTTAGTCAGTCGGATATGTTTGACCCAGTAAGTAATGACCATAAGCTAAATTTGAATATTTTATACTCAATTTCAACTTGAATCTTTCAGCGTTTGCAAACGAAAGTGATTAAACTGGTGGATGTGTCCTATGGCGGAGAAAACGGTTTTAATCAAGCCATTGAATTAGCCGCTGAATCGTTGCAGAATGTCAAGTTTATACAGGAAAAGAAACTCATTGGCCGTTACTTTGATGAAATTTCTCAGGTACGTTCCAAGTCTTAAACAAATTGAAATTGAAAACAAAACAAGCAAATTAATTATGTTATATGATAATTAAGGATACTGGCAAATACTGTTTTGGCGTTGAGGACACTCTGAGAGCATTGGAACTGGGCTCCGTGGAAACATTGATTTGCTGGGAAAATCTTGACATACAACGCTACGTACTGAAGAATCATGCCAACTCGACGTCAACGACAGTATTACATTTGACGCCCGAGCAGGAAAAAGATAAGTCTCACTTCACGGACAAGGAGGTATATAAACAGATTATAAACATTATATTACAACCATCTAATAATGTTAATACTTGCAGAGCGGGGTAGAAATGGAGTTAATCGAGTCTCAACCGCTTTTGGAATGGCTAGCGAACAATTACAAAATGTTTGGTGCCACCCTCGAGATCATTACGGACAAATCTCAAGAAGGGAGTCAGTTTGTGCGAGGTTTCGGTGGCATTGGCGGTAAGTCTATGTTTCCCTATATGTGTATAACATAACATAACATATTTGTACATAATATGCGCGATTGTAAGCTAAAAACAATTAATACTATATACATTATGTACTGTTTCCACTCCTCTTCCTTCTTCATGCTGCTTTTAATCGTAACTCTAAATGTAACTTGGTCCACTTGACGTCGTTCCTTGTGCATAACCATCAACTCTACTATATATATTTATTATATATTTAATTATAATCAATGTGTATATAGGCATATTGCGCTATAAAGTAGACTTTCAATCGCTACAAGCCGATGAACCGCTGGAGGACGTTGATCTCGATGATTATTAAGCGGATAATAAAACGAACGACAGAAGACGAAAAAAAAAAAAAAAAATTAAGAAAAGCATTCGCACTGCATAGATTTTCGGATCTCAATACACAAAGAATAATTACATTTTGATTTCATTTTTTTTCGTTAGTTTTTTAATTGTAAAACGCCATAAACTGTTCAAACAAAATAATTGATAGGAACCAATTTACTTGCCGCATAGTTTTAAACAAATATATTTGAACGTGTAGCAGTTTATTAACAAATTATATTCTGAAATAGGTATCGCCCGGTTAGTCAGCCCTCAAACCCCGTCGCGCCGTTCCCCTTTTAACAATTGCACTCAACTTTGGCATATTTCATACTTCCAAAACAGAGAATATATATTTATATACTTCTGAAATCTTAATCTCAATTATTATATCATCTTTCGTTGAATACCTTGCTTCAAATTGAAGCTTTTAATTTATATTCAGATATAAAACATCTTATATACTCTATCCTTAAACTACAAGCCCTAATAAGTCGTGTAAGCTAAGTCAATGCCATGTGTTTATATACACTTATGTATATAACAGTACAGCAGAAATGTTTTAAGATACATCTATATTAAATATATTTATATTAAAAGAAGAGTTCACGCAACCCAAAATTGAATAAACAAAGGTATTTACAAGAACGGCATGACTTCAACAACAAATAAATGACCTGCTCTCTGCTCTGACCTTTCTGATAATCGTTAACAAAATAGATCATGCGAATCTGTGGCACTAAAAAGTTAAACATACAGCTATACATCATGTATACTCGTATCTGACAAGCATTTAAAATATTTACATAGGCAATTTCTTAATTTACACTTCACACAAATTACAAGGCGACAAAAGAAATCTCTAAAGTACACCAATAATTTAAACAAAGAAATGCGTAAATAATAGATTAATAAAGAAAACCTGAATAAAATGAATTAACAATATACACACATCCCGAAAATGTAAACAAAAACAAGAAGAAACTGTTCCGTTAATTAGTTAGGGTAGTTTAATTCACAGATTGAAGAAAACCTGTTCCACAATAAGTAAAAGATACAGAGAGTATCCAGTAATATAATATTGCAATATTATCAACATTGTTTATATGTACATTTATCATTTATCTAATGTACATTCATCTTTATTTTCCTTTAGTTCTATTGACCACTTCGTAATGCATTTTCGCTTTATATATTTACAATTGTTTCCATTCATTTATTCAATTATTTTATAATAATTGTTCTTCAATTACTAATTCTTTTTAAATACTCTTCGCAGGTATCTTGCGTTACAAAGTGGATTTCCAGAGTATGCAGCTTGATGAATTGGACAACGACTGCTTCGATTTAGACGACTACTAGATAATTTTCACTGTTGTAATCAGTTTTTTAAATCAACCACATCATCGAAAAACAAATTGAAAACTGTTGATCATAAAAGGAAAGAGACTCGAAGAGAGCAAATAGAATATTTTAATATTAATAACAAGATAAAGAAAAAGAGGAAAACAACCGAAACCGCGAACACACACACACACAATCCTTCTTCCATTTTAACGTTGTTGGCGTGAGAATACAAATAAAATTGCAGATAATACGTATATTACCATAAACACAAAGATAAAAGATATAATGTTAAATCAAGAAAGAAAGCAAAATATAAAAAGGAAGCCGTTTTACGTGAATCAAAAAACCAACCCCGTTTATTCATTCATTAATAATATAATCATATAATCTTTATCATTTATCGCTTTAATATATACAAAGCTCGCCCAGACGTTCAATTTCATCAAGTATAAAGTCCAATTCACTGGCCTCCAGGACGGGAAAGCAAGTGATGACCATGCGGAAGAAGTTGCCCAATTTGCGACTACTCAGTGGGGTATAACCGACCATCAGGGTGCCACTGTACGCCATTTGTTCCTTGATTTTCGGTGCAACCTGCGAGATGATCATAGAATATAATTAAAAAATTGAGAACGAATGAATTTGTAGTTGGTACTTACGGTATACAATCGCTCCCACCACTCTGGCGTCTCCTCGGATATCGAGACTCGCATTACCTTTGGTATGTACCAGAAGCAGACGTTGGAGTACTCGTGTTTGTCCAGTACAAGTCTGAAGCGATCCGCGCGCTGACCCAACTTCTGTTCCAGCAGGCGTGACAACTCGATGGCGTGATCCACTAAATGACCATAGTCCCCATAGCCCCGGGCCTTGAGCATGAGCCAGAACTTGAATGCATCAATTTTACGGCCACACTGGACGCTCTTGTTGCCAGTGTCGTAGGAGATGTCATAGAACTTGTCCTGCTGAAACAGATAGTTGACCTCAATGCTGTTGCAACGTGCCAGCAGGTTGGATTCACGAGTAAGAAACAGAGAGCACTGCAGTGGAACACCCAGTGTCTTGTGTGGATTCCAGGCAAAGGAGTTGGCGCGTTGCAGACCATTCAACAGAATTCGGTGCTTAAAGGCCAACAGTGCCGATCCACCGAGACAGGCGTCCACATGCAACCAGAGTCCATGACGTTCTGCAACATTGGCGATGCCATCAATATCGTCGAATGCTCCCAGTACTGTTGTTCCTGCCGTGGCATTAATGAAGAAGGGATCACAGCCACGCGCCTTAGCTGCTTCAATCTTTGCCTTTAAGTCGTCCAGTGACATTTGACCTCTATCGTTCGTAGAGACGGCAATACAGTTATCACTTCCAATGCCCAACCAATGTGCTGCCTTTTTGAGACTGTAGTGCGCATCCTCGGAGGTGAATATAACCAGGGGTCGTATGCCAAACATGCCAGTCGTCTTCACCGTCGGAATGCGTTTATAGCGTGCCAATACCAAGCCGTACATATTCGAGCTGGAGCCACCAGGCGCAAAAATGCCATCACCATTGGTATATCCAGCCAATTTGCAGACCGTTGATATAATCTCTGTTTCCATAAGGCTGAACACGGGAGCCACCTCGAAGGTGTAACTAAGGGGTTAGATGTGGGATTTGGTTGAGCTAATATTAAAAACCTGTATCTGTATTAAAAGTATGTATATTACGAGCTGGTGTTTAACGCTTCGGTCAACCAAGCGCCAGCCAATCCAAAGGGATCCAACTGCCCGAAAAGCTGATTGTGGAAACGGCCATGCGAAGTCTTTACGGAATATTGTATAACCTGCTGGCATATCTGCTCGATCTGCACCAGCGTGTTGGTTTCCTTTTCTTTAATTGACAGCTCTATGTGTTTCTGATAATAGGTGGAAAGGGGGATAATTAGAATACTTTGTATTATAATCGAGTATTCAATAATTTATGCTTGAATTCATTTTACAACCGGTCTAGAGATAACGACGACGATCGGTACAGAACAGCTGCATAATGAACTCTTTCCGTGATTGATGAGATCCGCTTATCGGGATCTGTCAGAGATACTTTGACGTACAGTGTCTACTTGATTCGAACACCCACCTTCAGTTCGTTGGGCTGCATGAAATCGACAATTTTCTGTTCGTTCCATTGCTTTGGATTGACACAAAAAGTCTCCTTTTGTTGTACCAGCTTGAAGACATTCTCTAGTATCTTCCAATCGTTCATTAGCCTGTCGCGAACTCCATCAACGGCTGAGTTTGTATCACTTTTACTGTCCATTTTTTTAGATTGTATTTTTCACTGCACCTCCGCGTTGGTCAGCTGTTCGACTGGGAATGGCGAGTGGATCCGAATCCAAACGGTTATGTGATAGGGTTTTGAATGATCGTTAAGAGTTGTAAATTAATTAAACAGCGCTCGTCTGTATACATATTTGTGTGTATACTGTGTGCAGGGCAATTGCTTGTGTGGCTATGCCAGACTCTTAGGGTGAACCTTATCAACAGTACTCGAGACTTATACTGTTTATTATCAAAGTAGAATTTATTCGACGATTCCTTTAATTGATAATGACATTGGTTAGATATGTTAGAGAGGCTTTGGTACTTTTGCTTAGAATTTGTAATTATCTTCATTGTTGGTTAAGTATGGCTCAGCCGAAAACGGCGCCATGGCAATCGTCACAAATCTTGAAACGTTTTATTGCTGTGCCACTTTTACTTTGAAGGGCGGGTTAACTTGGAAAGTAAATACCTGAATAAGTCCGGAATTTTAATTAGTTGCAATATACCAGTATATTTACCGGTTCGGATAATAGCTATTATTTTATGCTGTAATAGATATATTAATATAATTATTAAATATACAAACAAAAATCCAAACATTACATTACTTTGAATCAAGACGTGATAGTTCCCGCAAAAGATTCGATTATTACAAAATTTCGATAACACGAAATGTATATTGTGAATACCGATATTATTGCGTCGATATGTTATTGAATCGATACGTTTTGTTGCATTATCGGAATTGTACTCCACAAGTTACGCATCCCTAATCCAAACAAGTTGGGAAATTTATTATTTTAGAAGAAGTATACAAATTGAATCATGGGTAAAGCCGAAGTTGGTACTCCCAAGTACCTGGCCAACAAAATGAAGGCGAAGGGCTTGCAGAAGCTGCGATGGTATTGTCAGATGTGTGAGAAGCAATGCCGCGACGAGAACGGCTTCAAGTGCCACACGATGAGCGAGTCGCACCAGCGGCAGCTGTTGTTGTTTGCGGACGCGCCAGGCAAATTCCTTCATAATTTCTCCAAAGAGTTCTCGGATGGATATATGGAACTGCTTCGCCGTCGCTTTGGCACCAAACGGACAAATGCAAATAAGATATATCAAGAGTATATTGCACATAAGGAGCACATTCACATGAATGCCACAAGGTGGCTCACTCTATCCGACTATGTAAAGTGGCTGGGACGGACGGGTCAAGTGATCGCTGATGAGACGGAGAAGGGATGGTTTGTGACATACATCGATCGCAGCCCCGAGGCTATGGAGCGTCAGGCGAAGGCAGAGCGTAAAGAGAAAATGGAGAAAGACGACGAGGAGCGCATGACGGAGTTCATTGAGAAGCAAATCAAGAAGGCAAAAGCCAAAGAAGGAGGAGATGATGATGAGGATGAGCAGGAGAAATACACGGAGCTAATACGGGAGCAAGAACAACCTCTAAAGCTTGACATACGTTTGGAGAAGAAATTCCAGCCAGAATCGATACTGGGTAAATCGGCACTACTGACAGCAAAACGCACAAGCTCAGACGTGGATGAGAAAGTGTTCAAGAAGCCAAAGTCCCTGCCCGCGGATAGTAGCAGATCTGCACTTGACGAGATCATCAAAATCGAGGAAAAGAAGAAGGAACGAGCGAATCGCAAAGACTACTGGCTTCATCCGAATATAGTTGTGAAATTCATATCTAATTCCATGGGCGAAAGGTTCTACAAACAGAAAGCGGTGGTCCAGGAAGTAATTGATAAATATCGAGCCAAAATCAAGTTTCTGGATTCCGGGGAGAAGCTAAAAGTTGATCAGGTAAGAAATGATCTTTTGACATATTCTATCTTAAAGTATCTTAATAATACTTACCATGAAATCTTACAGGCGCATCTGGAAACCGTAATACCCGCATTGGATAAAGAAGTTTTGATTGTCAATGGCGCCTATCGCGGCTCGGAAGCTCTACTCAAGAAACTGGATGAACGGAAATATTGTGTGAGCGTAGAAATATTACACGGTCCGCTGAAAGGCCGCATTGTGGACAACGTGCAATACGAAGATATTTCCAAAATATACAACACGTAGTACACTATTTTAAGAAATTAGATTTACGTTTATAAATGTGTTTAGGTGTATTATAATAGTTAACTAAAAAAGTTTGTATACCATTGTTTAAATACATGAAACCTTTAGACTCAAGCGGAACTTCACGCCGTTTAAAGTATGACAACATCTGTTGGCATTGACATTCGCTAGATTTGGGTAAAATAAACTGAGGAAACATATGTTTTGCAACGGGGTTTTGTTGAATATTGTTCGACCTATTTGCAAAAAGCCGATTCTGAACAGCATGCGGCCCCAGTTCAACGTTGACTACTGGAGGAATAGTTTACGTGATACTTATTAAAATGAGATTAGTACTATATGGCATTATTCCCGTACTATTCATACCAGTACTATCCATACCGGCAGAGAAAACTACAACGTTGAGTTGGTGGCAGGAAATTCCACAAAAATTAACGGATCTTCTGACGATGAAACTGAACCTATTTACAGCATTGCCACTTGAGATGGCCGCAACTGCTATAGATACCCTGTGTGAGTGCACAAACTAGCAGACCAAATCAGTTTAGTGGTTAAACCAATACAATATTATTTCTTTAGGCTCCTCAACATTATTTATGGGCGTGCCGCCTCAAATAACTCCGGATATAACAAAAATGCACTTTCAGTACATGACGCCATGTCTGAACTACAGTGTTCCCTTGTTGGAAGCAGAAAAGCTTTGGATACATCCGAAATTTCGAGAAAATAAGAAACTTGTAATCCTTGCTACAGGTTGGACGAACACAGTGAATGTTTCAACGACCATTTCAATGATATCGAAAGGCTTTATGTGCCGACCTGGTGTCAATTTTGTGGTATACATTTCAGAGTTCCGATAATGTTCTAGTAGTAACATCGTACCGTTTACAGATCGTGGATGCAGCCTACTATGTGGACACACTATACAAATGGTCGGCTTTCAACACAGATCTCATTGGAGAGTACTTGGGCGTCGCCTTACAAAATCTACATAAAGTAATGCCTTGGATGGATATTCATTTGATCGGTGCGTTAGATATGATATACTCAAGCAGACATATATATATATAATTTGATGCCTTACAGGGCATTCATTGGGCGCACACATCATGGGAAATGCTGGACGCACATATCAACGGCTTACGGGTGAGCTAGTGCCTCGCATAACGGGATTGGATCCCGCCAAACCTTGTTTTCGTTCTGAAAAAACTTTGCCCGGACTGATGCGAGGGGATGCGCAACTAGTTGATGTTATACACACAAATATCGGCATACTGGCCAAACGTGATCCATTGGGGGATGTGGACTTTTATCCCAGCGGCGCGAATCCCATAATGCCAGGCTGCCTCACCATTAGCTGCTCTCACACGCGAGCTGTGGAATATTTCGCAGAGAGCGTCTATCCAGGAGAGGGAAAGAGTTTTGTAGGCCACAAATGTGCCGACTGGCAGGAGCTGAAGAGGCGCAAATGTAACCTGAAGCCAACGTCTACCATGGGATATATAATTAATAAAAAGGCAAAGGGCATCTACTATGTCGCAGTGAACAGCAGAAGTCCTTTTGGCAAGAGCTCGACGGCAGCTAGCGTCGATTGCGTTAAGCCAAGGTGCTTAGATCATTAGTTCAACTAAGTTGTTAGTTAATATAATCATAGAAAACTATACATTTCTTAAATATTGTCTCTATTTTATTAACCCATTACAATCTACACTTATTCTTAGTCTGCTATTTCTGTAAGATCCAAATCGTCATCGAAAGCCTCCGCAATGCCCTTCTGGCTGAGATAGGCCTTCTCCTGTGACTCGGCAATCTTCCAGAGCTCATCGTCATCGTCGCCCGTGAGCATCGATCTGTTTGCTCCACCCTTGATAGCTGATCGCAGCTTGTTGCTATTCGGCTGAGCAGGACCTGCTGTGCGTTTCTGACGATTGCCCATTAGGATCTGGCTCTCTTCGAAATAGTGGTTGGGATGATTGATGGTCGGCTCTGCCGTTGAGTTGTGTGTGATCATAAAGTATTTTCCACAAGCGAATTGATAATGTCCACGCGATACGAAGAACACCACTTCCTCAATGGCACTCGGGGAGAGACCGTACGAGGAGAGTTTCGCTTTGAGCGACGGTGGATCGAGCGATTTGTATGGACAGCCATGACAATCTCCCGGTGGTATCATGTCCTTAATTATCTTTATGCACGAGTAGGGCGTGTAATTAACCATGGATCCCTTCTTTCCGTAATTATGATGAATGTTGTACTCGTAGCTTCGCGTAAACTTATCCACGTCCATCTTCTTTGTGAACTCCTCACGCCAAAACCGTATTGAGTCCTCAAGAGAGACGCCTATGCCTTTCAAGAATAGTCCATACTGCATACGTCCGCCGTGTTTGATATGATGCTGGCTGCGAATGTGATCATGGCACATACGCATGCAAAGTGGCATCGATGTCTTTGAGAGCTGATCCAGAGACTCTATGGGCACGGATGCATCCTTGCAGACTGTGTAATCCTTGCCTGTGTAGGAATTGTGCAAGGACTTGATCATCCGTGAGATGCGCTCATCCGCTTCCACGTCGTTTATGAAGGCCCTTGCTGCCTGCAAGCCACGCTCCATCTCGTCCACCTGTCGTGCACCCACAATCGACACCAGGTCATGGGTATTTACATAAGCGAAGCCTCCTTTCAGGTAGCAACGTCGGGTTCGCACCAGGTCCAGGACTTGCGTAAATGGTACCTTGTAGAAGTCAAGCAGTTCGATCTTGGCCACACTTTGACCCACAGTACTCTCATACAAACCGTCCTTCACCTCATCCTTCTGATCCTCTGTCAGTGGCTGTATATGAAAATCGTTAGCTTCGAGAAAGTGTTTAATTTCAGCTGTACTCAGTGCGGCGAATTTATATTTGAAGAACTCCATTTCACGTGCCACAAACCAGCGTAGCAAGTCATCCGAGCGACAGTAGGCCAAACGCAATATGAAGTGCGACAAATAATCTCGGCGGCGCATTTGCATATCCGATTCCTGTTTGCTGCCACCAGTGCACATGCGCAAGTAGCCACGCAGTCCATCTCTTGTCATCTCTGCATTCACATATTCTTTCCAGTCGTCAGAGAGAAGGCGCAGACCCTTTGTTGTCGCCCGATCAAAGACGCGCAGCAAGCGCAGTCGCTCCAATGCGAGATCTTCAAACTCATCAATATGAACATCCTCCGTGGGCGGGTAGTGATAAAGCACTACATTGTGGGGATATTTGGTTTCCAGGCTAACAACTTCCACCTTAACATCTTGTCGTGCTCGTTTCTTTAAATTAAAATCCATGCTTTCAATTTAACTCGATTGAATTTGTTTTGTTGTGATACTTGTGAAGATTGGCGCCAAAAATTGGACGTAACAGCTGATTCGTCTATCGAAATTCCGATTATTCAAAATAACTTCCAACACTGGTAGCACAAAACGATTCAACAGCTGCGTTAAGTAGATCGATACACAGTGTAATCGGTAATAATAACAACAATATATCGAATACAGTCGGTAGTTTTCGTTTATTTATATATGTATATTTGAAAATAAAAATAGACAGACAACTAAGCATGTATAGTAAAAGAATATACAGTGCACTTAACTTTTCGTGTTTTATTTATAATTATTAAGTAATCATATATATCAGGTACTATATAATCTGACTAGGATATTTAAAAAATTCAAGAGGCTTTTATCCTCCCTATGCCTTGGAATCTTCTGTTCCAATTCCAATATGCTCCAGAGACTTTCTAAGGCGCTTCCAAAACAATTTACGTTCATCTGCAGAGGGTTTGTTTTTTCCTTTACTTGGCCATTTAATGTAAGTCTTTATGTCCATTAGATATTGCAACGTTTTTGGTCGTTTACTACGTGGTATATCCTCTAGGAAAACGAGAATCAAATGCTCCTTGCTGACCTCAAAAATTCTGGCGAAAATTTCTGATTATTAGTGTTCTTAAAATATTTGAATATGCGATATTTACCGATGTTGAGCCAGATACATTTCAAATTGACACCAATGACTGAGTAGAAACTTAGATGATATTAGCAGCATTAGAGAACGCGAACGATCCATGCATGATATAATATTATCCAATATAGTGACACCGATCTACGAAAAGAATACTCATTGACAATGTTTTCTTACATTTTGAATATTTCATAGCAAACCTGAAAGTCTCTTTCGTGTAGACAGATTGATATGTCCCCTGATTTCTCGACATTCGGTAGAAGTTCATCAAGCACCCATTGGCGATCGTTCTGACAGTAGCTTATGAAAATATCATATATCATGTTTGGATCATTCTCGTTAAGGTAATGAAATTTGTTGATAGACTCCTTGGATGCCCTAGACAAGAGTGCTGCCGATTTTAGCGATGCATAATAATAATGTATGTGCCATCGCTTTAAATATATGATAAATCCTAAGATCAAAGCGCCCAGAATGCTACCAATGACAGCAGTCACAATCATTACTGTATTATGCAGTTCTGATTCTAGTTCAATCCATATGCGATTTTGGCAAATTAGTTCATCCACCTGTAATTTATCCGTTTCATTGAAGCACCAATATTGCTCGGCATTATAGTCCAATAACTGGAATTTTAGAGAAGTATTGTTTACTGTTTTCGTAGTTGATGCTGGGCACGTTTTGGCAAACAGACTATTACTTGGAAAACGCATCTGTATTATATTGTACAAGTGCTTGAAATCATGAATATTCTTATAGCTTTCCACCAACATCGGGATATACTGTTTTTTCCAAAGTTTGCGTTCCATAAACACTTTGTACAAATCTCCCAACTGATCCAGACTGTGATTGGAAGAGACTGAGTATAGAAGCTCTTCGGCTACATGTTGCAGACGCTCGTAGGAGCATTCAGCTCTCTTGTTATTATTTGCAGCTACCTCGACCACTTCTCGCAGCGCACAGTTGCATATAAAATTATTGTTACCTAATCCGAGATACTCGAGCACTTCAAAGTCCCTCAACATTTCAGTTGTTAGCATGTTTATATTATTATTCCTTAAGCTGAGCACGCGCAAGGCGGAATTGTTTTGAAATACACTTCTATACCAATTGGCTATGTGATTGGAGCTCAGATCAAGCACTTGTAAGCTTTCCAATGTTCCAAAAATGTCCGAAGTCAGGGCGTTAATATTGTTACCTGCCAGAGATAACAGCTGAAGCTTTCGCAAAGGCTTGGCCCAACCTAAATCCTTTAGATTCGAGTGCTCAAAGTACAGACATTTCAGAGTATCTCCAATTCCATCAAAAGCATCGTCAACAATATTATAGGACACCATGGAATTACCAGACAGATCGAGGCCTTCTAGAATTGTGTTCTTAAAGAGACCATTGCTGATCATCGGAAACGATGTGTAGCACAAGCTGAGGTACTTTAGTTTGTTTCCCAGATGAGTGAAGGCCATGGCACTACTGCGTGTTATTTTTGAGTGCGATAGATCCAGGTAGACGAGTTCTGGTAACATTTTGAATGCTGTTTGGTATATTTTGAGTCCATAAACCAGATTCAATATAACCTCGAGTGTGGGCATCGAGAGTTGGTAGTTATATTTCAAGACATTGGTGAACGACAAGTCGAGGTATTGCAGGCCGTGTACATGGTAAAAGGTGTCAGGTTCAATATTCATAATCTTGTTGTTCGACATAAAGAGTTTCCTTAGGTTTTTTGTATTTTCAAAAGCCTCTTTCTTCAAATACTCGATGCTGCAGTTGCTGATATCAAGTTCCAATAGGTATGGCAGTACCGGAAAGGTGGCCCAGGCAATGCTTTCCTCTAAATAGAAAAATAGAAAATAAGATTCAGTTAGTTGTGCAAAATTTTTAATATGTTTATTATTAACTCTGTGTTGATAGTGTTAAGCCTTACTTGACGTGCCAAACAACTTGTGTAATGTTTGTAGTTTTTTTATATAATCCTCATAGATCATTTCGGGTTCGTGTTTGATTGGGTTTTCAGTGTGTGGCTGTGAGAACGGCAAACAATGTCGATCGAATAGATCGAAGGCACCGCTTGCAAGATACTCATCGCATTTGTTGTGTTGTGTGGAATTTGGTGTATATTGACTCTCTTGTAACAACTTCTCTAAAGCTGAAATTTCGCAAAGAGCCTGTAAATCAGTCTGGAAAATGTGCAAACTCTAAACTGTGTGCAGTCAATATAATTCTAGTTCTCACCTTCTGGATCGTGTGTAATGGCAGCAAAGTTGTTCCCTTGCAGTGACAAATACTTCAGAGATCCACTCATCGAAGCCAAAGTAAGGAATGGCGCCGTGGTAAGTTGATTGTAGGCAGCCGAAAAAGTATGCACTCCTGGATAAAATAATGCTCGAGCATATTTTGCTTTGTAAAATAAATCCAGATCATCTGATACATTTCCATACGAAAGATCCAAGATTCTATTTGTTGCTGTACGAATTAAGTATTTTATTAATAACAGTGAGAAGCAATTTAAAATCGATTATCGAAACAATGAAAAAATGGCATTCGATTTTTATTCTTAACGGAGCTACGTAATTTATAACAGCTGTAAACAGTAGCCAGAGTTCAAAAGCTGATAACGTGATTAAGGAGTTATTGCTGGTATAAATTGTCTTAATATTTACAGTATTTAAAGGGGTGGATAATAAAGAATAAATAAAAATGAAAGTAACAACAAAATTTCTCTTAAAGGAATTAAAGTTGTTGATAATAAACTAGATTTGTTTATTATATTATATTATTAGTATTTCATTAATGAACTTGTGCTTCGTGCACTTCCTTTCTTTTTTACATTTTATGAGCAAGTGGACAATTAACTTCATTAAGTTATTTAACATTACATTTTGCTTTACCAGAACAGCTAATTTACTCTTATGCTAATTAACACTACTGTTACTGTGTTATTGATATAGTCGACACCTAATAAAACAATAGAAATTTTAATTGTTTGACTTAAGGCTTACAGTATAAGCATGTACCTATGTAATCGATTTAAAGTATGGCAAAATATAAAAACGATCTTAAGCAACATTTAGAAAAGTATGTAGTTGGATTATTTGAAACGTGATATATTCTAGTGATCAATTATTGGCCAGAACTGGGCAACCAATATGAATCGACACCAATCAAATTATAGAAGCACTTCGGCTGAATTGGGTCCAAATCAAACTCTCTCATCCATCAAAAACCATATCAGTTTCCAACTTGTGATAAGAGTTTTGCGAGAATACAATGGGTGGGTCTGGCCAACTCGTATTTAATTCGACAGTAGCACGAACAGGTGTTAGACGAAGATTAGACGTTAGTCTGCATGTATGAACATATGTTTGGTCTGCTTAATCATATTGAAACCGTAAATAAATAGGGATTCAGGAATGAAGTAGAAATTGGTTTTTTCAAGCAGTTTAGTGGAAAATCCTATACAATAGTTCACTCACAGAATCTGGCCATTGAGGTTTGAAGTGTTCCATTGCTGTATGTCCACCACAGAATTTCCTGCTTGAGAGTATCCAAAAGACATTTGTTTCCTTCATCCGTATCGTATTTCTCAAAAAGGGAATTTAGATCGGTCTCCCGTCTGTTATCACTATTATTCGTGTCTTGCGATATACTCGGAATTGCCCCATTTATGTTGTCTCCCAAATCAAAATCTCTCCCCGCGATGGTTTCCTCCGTTGCCGTTATACGATTATCTATTGTTTCAGGCTCTTCTGTTATGCTTATGTTGGTGATATTTTGTGGATTCCCTAACGCTTTGAAATTAATTTTAGGGATATTCATTTTCAAAATGAATATACAAATAAGTATTTTTAATATAACATACATTTTAACTACGTATTTAATAAAGAAAAACTTATTATGAACTTTTATTTTTGTGATTTAGTTTGACTTTGCGTTTCACCAATATGTTATATTTTATTTAGTGATTATGTGTTGTTCCCAAATAGTTTTTATTCCTTTTCTGTTTAGTTGTTTGTTATATATTTTCGTTTTGTTTATTTACAGTCCAAAGTTCATATATCATTTTTCCGCACTTCTTTTCTATACAGTTTTTCATTTATATTTTTTGCAATAAATTATCGTAGATTATAGAATCTTTTAAACCGATCACTGCGCGATATACATATGTTTGTTACCACACCGTCGAGAGCAGAAGCGAGACTAATGGTCAATCGAGTGCCACTTGCCCTGTTAATGAGTACGAATAATTTTATTATACCACGATAGGGCTTATCAATTTTGGCAATATTTTCTTTCGCTTTGCAATAGGTTTGAGTTATCAGGTTGGCGGCTTTATGGTGCTACCACACTTCGCTCCCGTTCTCTTTTCTCTTTATCTCCTCTATTCTCTCTTTACACCCACGCTGTCTATTATAATCTGTTTTAGAAACATCTCGATATGGTAGTTTCTTCTATTGCGCTTTGTTCAGTCAAATTAAACTCTGATCCCATAAGCTTTTTGGAGAAAGGATTAAGACACAAGTTTTACCAAAATGTTGCCTATAAATTAAGTCTAGTCTAAAAATGAAGTAAATCAACCGAATAATTTAGATTATTTATTGTGAGCCTGATACGACTATTGATAGATATGGTCGCAATGATAAGGTTGTGCTATTTGCTATTTACAACTGAATCCAATATTTATTTTAGCAATGTTTGGAAATTACTTGCAATTCACCACCGTAAAAGCTTTTGTTTGCTTTGGAATTAATTAATTAATATTAACAAGAAAGATATTTAGGCATTTTATTTTCTGTTTTATTATATTATATGAATTTCTGCATATGAATTCTACATTACTAATTTACCATTTTAATTTAAAAAATAAATTTCAAACTTCCCGCCAACATTTGATTTTTTTATCTATGAAAAGGTAAGCAAACCACTAAACATATGTCAGTCTGATATCGATAAGATATCATTTTTAATCGATAGCTGCAGATAAATATCGAATGTAGAAAATAACGTTTTTTTTATCATTGAACACATTTGCAAAAATTCAAAAGTCTTAAATAACGTAAACATTGTTTTTGATTTATTATTGATATGATTAGGATTAATTAAACTTTGTGCGATAATATAAAATTATTTATTGCACGAGGTTCTGGAAAACACGAAGAACAACTTGGTGGCACGAGTTGCGTGCACCTTTAGTGTATGCAAACGTTAGGCCACCCGCCACCCACCCTCCCTGATCAGTATTTCTGAATTACAACTCACAACATTTGAATTGTGAACATATACTCGGGCACGAGTAGTGCAAGCACAACACCCAAACCACCCCCTTTTGGGTGTAATGCCCCGTGCCACCGACGCCGTGCCTGGTTAAACAACCACCTTCTGTTTTCACTCTCTCTCTCTCTCTTTGTCTTGCTGTTTCTCTCTTTCCCTCACACCACCATTGACCGGCGTGGAGGATATGCAGCAGGGAATCCTGCTCGGCTTGGCCAGCACTCGGCTCTCTGCGTGCTCGTGTCGTGTCTTGTGGCAAGATTCTAGTCGCGTGCCCGCCAGTCAGTCAGTTTGCCTGCGTTGCTGAACGTGGGTGAAAGTCCATTGCGAGTCGCAGCGATTTATTCCCAAATCCCAAATACGCGTCAACGGCGGCGGCAACGTGTTTGATTCGCGCTGCCCGACGGCCTTCTTTGTGAGTCACTGTAAAAAGCCGGGAAATATATTGTTTATGTGTATGCAACTCGTTGTCGTGCTACTGCTGTCTCCGGTGAATTGTGAACAGGCGCCACTTGAAAAATCCAGTGGAAAAAAAATTGAGTTTTGTGTTGTTTAAATCACTGCAAAATGCCAAGTGCAAACAAAGGTCCAGCGAGTCCGCCATGACGTCTTTTTTAGCGTCCTACAGTGTAGACTAAACAATATGTGTCCTTATCTGAGTGGCACTTTCGACATGAACTAACTTGCAGTAGTACTATCTGACTAAGGATAATGGCCCAAGCCAGGTAATTGATCTATTTAAATGGTATCCAAGGAACTTCATTCCAAAGAGAGAGTGAGAGCGAAGGTGTCCACATCCGTGTAACAACTGTCGCGCCTTTGCCCGATGTTGTTGTTGTTGTTCTCCTTGTTTATTGGTGGTGTCTTTAAAATCGCATGCAATTTGGGGTGTTTTTGTGCCCGAGGAACAGGTATGAGATAATCAATTTGAAATGTACCAAAAAAAGAGCTCACTTTAAAAACATTTCGAAAACACTGAGACAGAGAAAGAGAGAGTTGAGCTTTATTTCACTAGCATTGTTGAGTTCTAATCTTATGTGCCCTAATGATAGTTAACACTAGCATGACACAGCAATAATATGTCATATATCAGCTCGCGAGGCTAGACAGAGCCCAGACAGCCGTATAGACCGGAAGGTTTCTTCCTTTGTTTGACCAAACTTTTCAAACTGACCTTAGTTGGGGGTTGGGCAAAAGTAATAAAAGGCACAGAATGCACAGCTCCCTATGTGCGTGTGTGTGTGTGTGGGAGTTGGAGAAAATAATGAACAGCTGACATGCGATAGACCGCAGAAAGATCAAAAAGAAATGGACACATTATGCTTGCTTGTCTATACATGGAACAGAAATATATAAAATTACAAGGGAATCATGAGGAAAATGAATAATTACGCAGATCCTGGAAATTGCGCATAAACTGCTACAACAATGTTCTTAACCCCTCCTCCCCCTACCCCTATTGTATGGAAACCCAACGAGCGGGAAAAGTATTTAAAAAAGCAACAGACGAAAACTTTTTAGTGGTTTGTAAATGAAAAACTATTAAAAAGTGCAGAAAATTCATTCGTCAGGTTGCTCAACGAGCTGTACGAGGGCAACCTGAGTGTAGAGGGGAAGGGAACTGGGAATATGATGGTAAAAAATGTGTAATTTACCACACTGTCAGAGAGGATGTACTATATAAAGTTCAACCTTGCGCTGTCATCGTAGCACAGTTCGCGTAGCACTAAGTAAACTTTGCCATACTTTAATTAAATTTGCAAATAGTTTTGTCTTGTTCAGGCTAAACTAAAAAAATGGTCTTCAGATTGAAGAGTAAGATTTACAAATGTTGTCTATTGCAAGCTGCTATTGAATTTGTATAGTGCACAGGCCCATAGCTAGGCTTGGGCAGGGTGTGCAGCGCACAAGGGCCCCCAACTGCACCTACGCTGGTACGACTAGCTATTATAATAGCTGAGATCTCTATGTTCAAATCGAACGGTAGTGTTACAGAAGAATATATACATATGGATGTGACTATATAGTACTGTAACATACATTTACGACTGAAATATTATAATATCCCCTTGTCCTTTGGGTAATGTGTATAATAATAGCAAACTGCAATGGGGTAAGAATGAATGATATTGATAACAGGACTTGTAATATAGATTTGGTAAATGTTAAATATGTGCCCACATATCCGATTTTTTTAAAAAATTTTTTTACAGGTAGGGCTTTATTTATGATGAATTTAGGTGAAAGAACTATGTCTCGGAAGCGAAGTCGGAGATGTGGGCACAACCAAAGATTTCTCAATCAGTATTGATGATTTTACCAATATAAAATGAAGAGAAATCTAGTAAGATGTAATTAGTATTGGGTTTTTTAATTTTTGTATTTATTTAATTTAATTTATGCTCTAACTATAGTCAGTCGACTGATTAAAAGTAAAAAACAATTAATCATAATTGGTTGTACATTTTAAATTGAAATATAAAACTAAGAATCGTTTTAAATTAAAGGTAAAACCTTAAATTAGTAAAATAGAAAATAATTGAATATACGTATCTTGTAAAATGTTTTATGAACTAAATATATATTTTAGAGCAAGGTAATTTTAGTACAACAGGGCCCCGGAGGAGTTTTGCACTAGAGCCTCCAACCGTCGCTACGGCCCTGGTTGCGTAGTTGGAGCTTCTATTAAATTTGTATAGTGAACGAAATCTTGTGTCTACAGTATCTGCTATAATAAGTGCTACTTCCCTGCATTGTTTACTTGCATACTCCACATTCTGTGGCTTATTGAGTATCCTCGGATTAGTAATTTGTTAAGCCAACAATTTACATTGGCTCGCAGGGCTTTTGTAAGTTTTCTTCCCACTCCCCTTTCCCTCTCTTACTCTCTCTCTCTTACTCTCCCTATCTTGCTCTGTCCACCTTTTGGCATAATAGCTGGAAATGCTTTCAGTTTGCCAAGCGTATCGTGTAACGGTGTCCAAAGAACCCGCAGTCAGGGACTCTGACGCTGTTTTAGAAGGCTTCGCTGCGCATTTCGTTTAATTGTAATTTAAACCTGAACTTTAACTTTAACTTTAACTAACTAATGACTAAATTTACGCACTGTCGACGTCTAAGTTTGCTGTTCTTGTATTTTCTTTCTGGTACATAATAATTTCTCATTTTAAGTTTGCGCATTTTGTGTTCACTTTCCCTGAGAGTCGTCGTCGCTTCAAGGCGATTTGCGTTTCCACTTGAAAAAATTTCTAGTGTACTTAATTGCATAAGTTTTAAGTTTATTTGCCGACGCAAAAGCAAGCTAAACTTTGCACATTTCGCTCAAAGCATTTGACATTTATTTGTATTTTGTAAACACAACTCTGCCAAAAGTATATTTTCCCTCAATGGAAAGATCTTTCAGCGAACTTTCCCAAAATAAAAAGTTCTTCTACCTGTGCGTGTACTCAATTGAGACACTGTAAATTACAGACCTAGTGAAAATCAAGGAAATTTAATTTGAAAGTCAGAAAAACTCAACACTTATGCGGGTGCGTGTGCAAGTGCTGGAATTCAGAGGACAATGGGCCATCAGATTACGCTGAGGTACCTCAAAAGCAGAAACAGCAATGGAGACGAAACTCAAAATCCAATTTGCATGTGTGCCATAAATTCGACAGCAATAAAATTCAATAAAATATTTCATTACAAAAGATACAAAAATTTAATTTACCTCTCGACTGGCACACACATAAATCGCAGTCACTGTACACGTTCCTGCTTGGCATCTGCTCCGCCTCCTGCCAGTTACAGACGACACTGTTTGCTGTTTGCTCTTCCTGCTTCCTGGTTCACCTTAGTCGCTCTCCCACTTGCCACTCTCTTTCCCCTTCCACCCTCTTATTTATGAGGGCTGCCAGCAATGAAGTGAGCCTGGGGTAGGGGTAGCTACAGTGCCTGTGTTGTTGATAAGGAGGTGCCGCGTCTATGATGTGTCGGCGGCTGTCGGCAGCTTCGGAAAGTGAAGGCCCACACATTTCTCCGCGTATTCAAATTAGATTTATCCGCCAACAAAGTTTACCCCAGCTGGACAACACGAACCTCATCGGACACTGGACCACGTAGTGTACCCAATGCGTAGATAAACTTAATGATCCCTTTGCTGATTACAAACATTTTTTGTATAATTTTATTCATGAGTTTTGCGCAAATTATGAAAAAAAGAAAGGGAATACACGATGCTCAAACTCATTTACTTGTTAAATTAAATTAAGTGGCTGCTTTAGAGTGTTTACATTGTTTTTAGTAGGCACTGTGTTCCTTCGTAATCTCGAAATTACCAAATTAAAAAATTTCTTCTCTTTTTAATCAAAGGTTTTTCAAGATAAAAGACTTAACTGCGTTTATCGTTCATATCAATTGGTTCGTATATAAGATGGTGATGAAAAAATTCATTGTGTGAAGAACTTTTCTTATTTAGTGTTGGCTCAATCCAAAAATATATACGATATAATCTAATACAATTAGACTTGGATAAGCAACTATATAAGATTCATAAGGTAATAAAAATTTATTTCTGATCCCTAATGAAAAACAAAATAAAAATAATAACGAAAGCTACAGTGTATAGCTTTTATATTTTGCGTACTTTGTGTTGCATACTTTGCAGTGCTTTGAAAGCAGTACCTCTTTAAGGTTATTTCTTAAATAACTTCTTTATTTAGTATCCGATAGCAACCAAATTTTCTGAAATAATTTCGGCATTGATAGTGTTGTATTGTGTTTACCAAAAATAACATGTCCTGCAATTAAATTACGCTTGAAATTCTGTCGATTTATTAGTTTGGAAAGGGGTGTTGTTAAATTCCAATAAAAACTTATTTTGCGTGCAATTAGAATACATATTGATAGCAAATTTGGTAGCGCTAGATATTATAGTCTCTGAAATCTAGGCTTTTATACGGACGAACAAGAAGTTGTCACAAAATTAAAATAGCCTTCTACCCTATGGGTAGCGGGTATACAAATTTAATAGTAATAATTAGGAATCCATGAGGAACACACGTATTATTCAGATTATACTACAAGTGTAAAAAATTCTTCTAATTAAACTAGTATTAACTAAGTGAAAAAATAATATTTATAAAACAATTTAATACACATAATTGAGAAATCTTAAGGTACACACCTGTTATTCTGATTATAATAATAATTAATAAGTGTACAAAGTTCTCTTCAGGGTTTCCACTTTGCATAAATTACATTCAATCTTCGCATATTAAAAAAAATAATTCAAGCAATAATTTAAAATAAAATACGCCCATGTGAGGGTTGCGCAAAAAAACATTTGTTAATGGAATTTTTTGCTAGGGAGCGTTGATATTTCATACAGCTGTCAATAAAGCGAGGCACAGTTACAGCTGACTTCGATATGCCATAAAGCTGTCACAGCTTTCATCGACTTAAAATTGCATTTAAAACGAAATTCGTCATTTAAGAAGTATTAAGGTATTAGCATATACCATATACGATTGAGCTTAAGTCTGGATAATGCTTAATTGAAATACAGCATTATTATAATTTTTTATTTTTCACTTTCGTCGCGTTGTCTGCGGATCAATGGAAATCAGTTTTGTGGCGCCGCAAAGTCGGCTTTAAAAACTGTCAACTCAGCAAGTGGCGACCAAAAAAAAAGAAGATATTGATGGAGAATTTTGCCAGACCGGGTTGAGGGACGTCGCGACGTCAATGACATCTAATGAAGCTGCGCATAAATCGCAATAGATATTTATGTGTATGCGTGTGCGTGTGTGTGTGTGGGTGAGTGAGTGTGCGGGTTTATGTATACGAAATCCAGCATAACAATCACTAAATGAAATGTTGCCCTGCCCCGCCATGGGGGGCACTTCGCGGGATTCAAGACAAATATGAATTCCAGATTGTGTTGTTGTTATTCTTGTAGTTTGACTTGTTTCCCTTTTTCCCTTGGCTCTGGCTCCCTTGTCGTGATTTCCCCGTTTGGCCTACTTTACTAATATCTCCGCGTAGTTTCATCCCCCTTGGCTACACAGCATTCAACATTATTCCTGGGCCAGTTTTTTATTTGTGGTTTTTTTAAAAATCGATTGCAATTGACTTTGTGTGGATTTTGGGAATGTGTGTGTGTGTGATGAGTGTGTATTAATGCGTGTGCGGTGTGTGTGTTTGTGTGCACTCGCACTTTACAGTATTAAATTAATATGCGTTGTCGTTGTCAAAGCATTGTTTCGACTGCGTAATTATGGACAGGCCACTGAGTCTCGTGCCTTGTTTGCGTCTCGGGGCAAATTAATTGCACAGAAGGAATCCGTATCCTTCGTATGCCTTCTCCAGGATTGATCACGGGCAGGGCAGGCCAGTGGGGGAGGTGCGCTGCAGGCTTCGGTTTAATATCAATTGACAGTGTGTTCGAAGAACTTGAGTGTGTTACACGCAGAAGAAGAAAGAGAGAGAGAGAGAGACACAACAGCAACAATAATACGCCTATGGTTGAATGATGCATGATACACATACATACATACATACACGCCATGTTTCTGTGTGTACTTGTCTATGTGTGGGCGACGTGAGAATCTGCTGCTGCTGTTGTTGCATTGTCGTTGTCTTTGGGTTTGCGATGTCTTAGTTTATGCTCCTGTTCAGCTTCATTGCACAACAGAGGCGGCGTGTCAGTTGCAAAAGAGGGGTGTAGCTAAGATTGAATAATAGCTGAGTTGCCATAAACAAAGGCTGCACTTTTTAATATTTCTAGAAAAGCGATGTTGGGGCAATAACCTAATGTGAAATAATAATATAATACTAAATATATAATATAACATAAGTTTTGAAACCCCTCTAATTGATATAGAAGGCTACACCAAAGAAATAACTATAGTTAAATCTGATGTTTGTATATTTTTTTTGTAGTTTGTATTGGTATTAAGTCAAGTTTGGTTATTCAAATTACCATAAACTAAAACATTTCAAACCTAAGAGAATTGTGATTTCTTTAAAATTTCTCTATAGAAAACAATAATCCTTAACTTATAATATGACAAATGAGTATAAGAGCGTTCTTATAAGACTCTTGACAGTAAAGATCCAGTTACTTCCTTTTTTGAATTAATATGTGACAACAATTTTCTTTTCTTATTTTTATTAAACAAAGAGTGTCACCAACTCAAGTGCGACAAAAAGACATCAAGTTTATATCCAAACATTTTAATAAAGATGTAGCTGAAATGCCAGAAGACCTACTCACAGCAACACTAGGAATGCATATTTTCCAAATTAAAGAGATGAATGCCTATCTCTCCCATGCCTATCTCTCCATTCGTCTATTTGTTGCAAAGCAAAGAGTTTCTCAGTTTTAGAGCTATCTTGATGGAACTTCGCACACATGTATGGAGATCTGGCAGCCCTCTCAATTTGCCAATCACACATATTTGAATATTCATTTAAATAGATATAAATCTGTTTAATTTATCGATATCCCTTTAATCATCGTTAAATCGTTTCCTTTCGATCGCTAACTGTCAAGCACACAACACGTGCCGCTTTGTTACTTTTTAAACCTTATACATTTAATTAGAATAAATCTTCAGTAGCAAACTTTATACATCTAAGCAGAATAAACCTTAATTGATTGATTCCATTTGATTCCATAAAGCGTCTACCAAAACTCTTGTTCACTTCTTCTTGCTTCTTAAAGCACGCTGCAACGACAAATCATATCCTTCAAGGGAAAAAGGTTTTTAAAGAAAAGTTGTATATACATATGTACATATGCAGCAATTGGAGTTGTTATAGCTGTCAATGAAAACATGATAAAAACATATTCACTCTGTTCCATTTGTATAACTAGTATTAAACTTTGGCTTGCCTTTCTTTCTGGTTCTGATGCATTTCGGACCAAGCGTAATTAAACTTCACATTTCTTTACGCTAGCTTAAGCCTGGCAAAATTAACCTTGCAAAGAGTTTTAAAGCAAATCCCTCTCAGTCTGCGCTCCTACTTGACTACACCTCTGTGTGCGAGAACACACCGCATTGTTGAATATTCCCACACAGCTTGCTGATATGGCCATTGCTGGTAGCTACTCAAATATTGAGTAGTTGAGCGGCAAAACTCGTAAAGCTTGAGCCAGAGGTAGCCCAGAAGCTTACTCAACCCTTTCACACTCCTACCTCCCCCTCTTCTCTATACCTTCTGTCGGAGCGAGTCCACAGCGAGAGTCCTTTCAGGGTCCACTTGCATGCAAGCAAAGCATTTGCCTGCGGCCAAGTCTGGCCATATGTGCATGGAGCATGGAGCATTTTCCATTATGCGACTACCTTCTGTGTGTCTGTGTGCAAATGTTACTTTTTTATACATTATTATATATATATATGTATGTGTGTGTGTGTGTTTCGGTACATATGTCAGCCACCCCTTTGACTCTGTCTGAGTTGTTTTAAATGTTCACACATGGACCTCAGCTCAGGTAACTCAACTGGCGCCGTGATATGACGACAGTAGAGGGGATGGGGATGGAAAAAAGCGAGTTGCCTAGGGGGATAAGCTAAAGTCAGGTTGTCAGGGGCTGTGTGGGCGTTCGTGGGTGTGGCAGCTGCATTACCGCAGCTATTTTAATATTCCTACTGTAGACTTACTTAGTTTTGATAAGGGAGTTACGTCTGATGTTGCTCTAACTAAGCAGCGGAAGTGCTTCGGCGACACAGACTAAAGCTGCAACTGCTTCCCCTCCCCCCTTCCCTGCCCCTCTGCCCCTCTCTCTGGCTGCTCCACTTGAGTTCCTCTTGATGTTCGCGCGCGACAAGTTTCGCTGCTGTTGTGGAAAATCCGGGAAACTCAGCGCGTCTGCCACATAATTTGCCGATAATTTGTGTAGCACTCGCATGTCGCATCACGAGTGGATGCACGTCAGTTCTGTACTTGCCACTTGCCACACGTCCCTCGTTGCCGCAGCTTTAAAACTGCAAACTGTTATTTTAATTAATTGGTCTGGCGTAGGACGGGTCATTGTCATGCTAATAGTCCACGCAACAGTTGATCCATTCCGTATCGAGTTTATTATCGCCAAGCAGGAAATCTGTTGGCGACAAACAGTGCGTATGCGTAATGCGCCTGTATTGCTTGCGAATATTTACGGACTTGGGTCAAGTACAATTTCCTTTTGCCCCAGCACAGCCAAGACACTTAAGCAGCTGTCAGTTTACTGTAGTTCTACTTTCCGCTCAGTTATAAATGTAGTTTAAGGTAACACTCAGAACAAGCACAAATAGAAATAGAAATGGAAATGGAAGCGAAAACATAAAGCGAACACAAAGCATAAAAGCTTAACGATGCAACGCCAAGTGGAACAGAAGTTTCCAACAACTTGTCATAAAAACTGTGCGACTAACAGTTTAAACCTCAAAGAATAAGAAGAACTTAACAAATTTTAAAATAAGAATGCGCCAAAGGTCTTAAACCTTTGCAGCTCGTGGCATAAGTTTTGACTGTTCGTTGTTATGGCAATCACTTAGATTGGTTGGTATATAGACAGAACATGTTACGAATTATATATACATACATACATACATATTTAAAATTTAATTTAACTTTAATGATTTATTATATTTTAATTTCATATATTTTAAATAATCGCTAATAATAATTTTGCCATAATATCCGCTATACGGTACAAAGTGTTAGAAACATGCACAAAGCCACGTGACAGACCACACAAAGTATACGCATATATTATTGATCCGCACCAACAGGCAACTCAATATAACCATGTCCGTATGTCCAACAGTATAAAAAGCTAGATCACAGAGCTATTTTTCTAATGATCTCATTTAATTTAACAGATAAACAACAAAGAAGTTATTTAAGAAATCATTTTTAGGCGGATAGCAGGTATGCTCCACTGTAGCTTTTGTGCTTGTTTTATTACATATTAATTTAATATATTTCCAACAATCCCCTATTGCCGATAACAATTGTGTAATTTTTATGCAAACTCATTTTAATTATTTCCTGTATGAACTTCTTAAATTAACACCAAATAATCTTTAACATAATTAATCGATAAGACTTATGCAAATGCATTATAAATGCAACAATACTTATTGCAGTTACGATAGTTATCGATAAGTTCATAAATGTAACGCGTACAAGAATGAAAGAACGTATGAACAATTTCACCATCTATAATTTGAAAATATAATAAATCAAATAACATACTATAAGTAAATATAGTTTTTTTTATTATATAAAAGTGTAATGTTATGTAAACATAAGTTACAATCTCTTGATAAATAAACAAACCGACGCTCTAGAGTCTTCTTGCATTAGTTTAATGTCCAGTTAGTGAGTATCTCACATTGCCAGAATAATATGCCGAAGATTCTTTCATCATGAAGTCTTCTGCAAGTTTAAGCAAGCAACAAATCATTATAAGCTTCTTTAAACTGTTTCACTTTTCGGGTTTATAATCGCAATGGGAACGCATAAATTCACTTCATAATAAGCACACACAAACCCCATTGATGACATAATAACGCTCTAAAGTCCATTAAGGGCTGTAAGCGATTTGAAAAATATTTACATTCCGTCGGACGGGGGCGGGGGCGGGAGATGCAACAGTAAGGGGACACCGCCATGTGGGCTAGGAGCAAAAAGGACGTTCGCTTTTACATTTTTACAGCCCGTACTCATTCTTATCTACTGATTAGAGGTAAACAGAGCGTGTAAATGTTTGAATACGTTTCACAGTATACGAAACAGGCATTTCCCTTATACTCCCATTTCGTTTGCGGTTCCCGCCGTGGAAATTCCACCCCCCTCACACATACTCACACACACACACACACACACACTGGCGCAAAGCAGAAGTCTGCAGAATGTGCATAGCATGGAAAAACCTCGAGGCACACAAGGCACAAAGTATAATCAAGTAAGGACAAGGGCGGAAAAGTGCCACACGCCAGTCCAGCAGGCCGGGCTGGTCATGCAGGGCATTGACACTTTGCCTGCTGCCTATCAAACTGCCCTCGCGAACAAGTCGAGCCCAATACGAGTGTGCCTGTCCTGGTCTGGCCCAGCCTGACTGCCATTTTCACAGTTTGCAATCGCATTTGCTTTGATTTTCCACGCTGCGACTGTTGTGGCCCCGTCCATGCTGGCATAAGGATGCAGATACAGGCCTCAGCCCCTGACCCGTAGCCAGAACCAGAGCCAGAGCCAGACCCAGTGCAGTTAATAGTTTTTCGGCGACCCCCCATGTGGCACATTAAGGGCAGATTTACGCACTGTCCACGGTACTATCTGTCCTCGCATATTTATGATGATGCTGCAGCAGGGCGTGGGTGCCAAAGGGGGAAGAAGTGCAGATTGCTAAATTGGTAGTGTAAAATGTGCAATTGATTGTAAATTTACTAATTCCAGTGGATCGTTTCCCTCCACTTCATTCTCCCCCTCTTATCGACAGTGTGACCAAACACATTTGCAGTGCAATCCCGTATCAGTGACTTTTAATTGGCCCCAAATCGAACCAAAAGGATTAGCATCGCAGGGTGTTAGGGGTAGCTTTAATTGGGTTTGATTGCGACTAAACTGTTAACGCTTAGGAGAAGTAGAAGATATAACACAGTGCAGTACATTTTTGACAACTTAATGACATTCTTAGGTAATTTGATGCCTTGGGCTGTGCCTGAATTTCATGGGCTTCTTTTTTGGGGCTTCTGAGTGCTTAAAATACAATTAGAACAACTTGGGTTTCAAAAACAAAAGCATATGTAGTTTGCAGGTTGATACCTTTAATTTTTTATATATTTAAAATTTGTTTAAGAAAGAATAAAGAATACCAAGTTAAGTAAGCTTATATTACTTTAAATTTTGTCCATTTTCATTGTATTTCAAGAGTTAACTTTTGTTTTCAACCCCCAACGAGTGAAATATATATATCACCCTGTGGCACGTGTGGTCTAATGGACCAATTCACATTAGGTGGTCGGCAAGCCCAAATTAGAGCCACTGAAAGATGACGGGTGCCAAAACAGAGTTACCAAACAAGCCAGAACAGCTGCGAAAATGAAAATGAACCGACGCACGCGATGGTAATTAATGACCGGACCTACAACTGAATGACAGTCGATTACAGTAATAACATATTAACCATTATGAAATTGAACAGTATGGAGGGTTTTGCTTAACTGCTGATGAGCAGAGTCAAAGTTAAGATTACGTTTTATATGCAGACCATACTCTATTCTTTAATAATTGAAAGGCAGCTTAAATTCCCCTTTAAATTCCGACATCAACTGAATATTTGGGATACTGCTGTGCAGTATTTTAATACATTTTAATGAATACATAAAAACGAACCCCTCTGAAATGCACACTGTGTACAGAATGATTAATTTAAGTCCGAAAGAAGTAGAATGTGTAAAGAAACGCACATTATTCGCATTTTGAAGCTTAACCACGTCGTAAAAGGAACCATAAATAAACTAGAGGAAAAGAACAAAAGCTAAATGTGTTGAAAAGGAAGAATATATAGCAAGATAATCTATATGTATCTTATGCGTGAGTGATGTCTGAAGTTACCAAATATTGTATCAAAGTCTACATTCATTGTTTTGTACTTGTATTTAATCATTTTTCGACGTATGAAATTAATAAAACAGCCATTTATAACGCTTGCTCTACTCATAACTTACTGAAGGATCTCTCGAATTTCGGGGAATCTATTGTGCAATTTGTTTTAACGATGCTTTTATTTTATATTTATTTTCAGAGATGCTCAGGCAAATGCCATTGACATTAATTTCTAATGGACCAACCACGAACACAATACTGCAAATAAATAACAGAACGCTATTCGCTTGAGTTGAGTTTTACCCCTGCCTGTCTGAGTTACGCCCACCGCCCCCCGACACCCGCATGGCTGGCGGTGTACGGTGCGGCGCACAACTTGCCGCAACCATAACGTCTCAATTCGTCTTGCCCCAGACGAGACAGCAACAACAGCCTCCACAAATGGCCAGAAAGAAGCGCACAAGAAGGAAAATGGCTACAAATCGCAAGCGGAAGAAGACAGTTGGCACGTCAGCGACAGCATCAGCGTCAGGCCCGAAATCAGTAGTCAAGTGGAAGATTATGATATCATCAATAATGTTCCTGCTATTCTGCTGCCCAAGTGAGTGACAGTCCCTGCGGTGCGACGACCTAAAAGGACTAAGTACAATCCGAAGTCACAGACAAATCAGCAAATGCGCTTTTGTACTGTTCCTCTACTTCTTCTTCTTTCTCTTTGTCTCGCTAGCCCATTGTTCTGCCTTTAGTTTATGGCTTGACTTATCCACTTAGTTGGCAATTCCATGTACTTTTATTCTACTTAACTAAGTTATGAGCTTCTTGCTGATTTATCAAGCAAAACTCTTAGGTTATTGTTTTTCAGTGTACAGTGGAAACATATACACATCTGTGCACTGACCCTCAGTCATGGTAATGATTATAATTAAACTTGGTCACATTGGTAAACCGTAAGGGGGTAAAGCAACCCCTCTGAAGTTGCGAATTCCAAGTCCTCTCTACATTCTTTTTTTGTTGTCAATCACAAGTTAATTCAATCAATTAACCTGCTTAGTGTGATTTTATCTTGATTCTCAACTACTTTTCTGTATTGCAAGTACTTTGAAAAGAATATAAAATTAGAAAACGATTGAAAACATGCATTTGAAAACTGTTTTAAGCATATTTTAATACGTTTTGATAAGAGTGAATAGTACTGCGTCCTCATATGTCTAATAAACCCATTGCTGAGCTTATGAATTAAAAGAAAAGGGGTTCAGTTAAGTTTTCCCTGGACTCAACGACCTTTTCTTCAGCTCCTAGAAGGTATTTTTCTAGAGATGCAAATTACTTTACTAGATTCTTTCCAAGATTCTTTCTTTAAAAAACAAATGAATAATATTGAATTTATACCTTTTTTCGAGCCAAACAAATCTCATGTGTATAAGGACATTCAGCAAATGCAAATATGTTTGTAGGGAGCATATGTCATCCATCATTCGTCGTTTTCCGCCTTTGCACACGGTGGCCACTTTAGCACAACAGAGAGGCGTTAAAAGTGGTGGGCGTGACGATGTAACTCCCCACTGTAGCCCGCTGTCAGACAATAAGAAATAAATTACAAAGGCTTGTGCATAATTCTTATCTCTCTTCTTTGCATGTGGTGATTAATTTGTTCGTTTTGTTGTTGTGCCTCTGCCTCGGCTCGATTTCTACAAAAGGTCACGTGCTGGCAGTACGAAGGGGTCGCCTGATGTCCCCGAGCACATTCACTGCACTCAGCGGCGACCTGCATGTGCAGATACAATTCACAGCCGACGAGGACGATGACGATGAACAGCTTCATCTGAAGGGAAGTGCAAATGGAGCAGCGACTGGGACTGTGAATGGAACAGGAGCTGGCAGTGGAATGGGAACTACAACAGAGCTTTGGCCTGAAAATCAAAATCTCAGCAACGCCCACTTGAGCACTGACGACGATGCAGGGAGGGCAGTGGCGAATGGCAGCATAATGAGCACTTTAGTCATTAGCAAAATCATTAATGATGAGCCGGGCAACAACAGGAGCGTTGGTCCGGACCAGGTGCTGCAGCGCCGACGCAAGGAGATTGTGCAGAATATTCCACTCTTTCCCGATCCGCGACAGAACGTCACCCAAGTCACAGTGCCCTGTCAGACCTTTGTGCGAGGTGGTCTCTACGAAATGCAAGTGATCCGCAATCTGAGAACGACAACTCTCAATCGAAGTGAAGCTGTGCCGGGATCGAGTACGGCAATCACAACCACAACGTTGATGCCAGCGCAGGATGAGCGACTGCTGCAAACCTTGGACGTGCGATGGCCAAGTGCCGAGATGATTGTGAGTCCTGTGACTCTGCGTACATATCCAAATAGTCCGGTGAATGTTACGCTTCGCTTTCCGGAGGTCAACTGTGAGGGGGCGCAACACGGCGAGCTGCCTGCCTTGCCGGAGTTCTGGCTGGAGCTGGTCTACTGCGGAAAGGATCGCACTTGCGCCCACAGCCTGCGGAATGTGTCGAAATCTAGTGTGCTCTTCGCGGAGCAAGTGCGTGGTTTTCCCAAGCTCAAGACTCTTCAACTGGGCTGTGAGCTCTTCGGCTTGGCCGGCCACTACGCCGTCCAATTGCGTCCCATGACGCCGGCTCTGAATGTGCCCACCACACGGCGCCTGCTTAGCGTCGACTGGAGCGATGAGTTTGTCTTCAATGTGTACGCACGCAGCATCTTTCCCTGTGATCCCCACACCGGTGTAGGTGTGCTCTACGAATATCCTGGCTGCATACTGGAGCAGGGCGATCGTGTGCGTCTCTATGCCAAGTTGCGCGCTGATGTTGCCTCCCTCAAGCCACCCACCTCCCTGCACTATATCGCGGAGCAGCGAGTCGTCAAGCAGCAGCATTCACTGTACTTCAACTGCGAACTGTTCTCCGAGAAATACGTGGAGTACTGCTTCGTCTACGTCAGCCAAGCCATTTCCGGTGCCGTTGCGGACGTGCGCATGGACTGTGTGCCCACGTTGCCGGTCAGCGGTAAGTCAGTCGACCGACTCGTCTGAATCGTCGTCGCCACACTTGAGACCTAAGCGGCTTACTAACCCCACTATCCTAATCTGCTTAACTTCTTTTGCACAGATTCCGACACCGGTGGCTGGGGTGCCTGGAGTGAGTGGACGCCGTGCTCGACCAATTGCCTGGGAGGAACTCGCAATCGTTATCGATTCTGTGACTCGCCGCCGCCTCGTTATGGTGCCAAGTTCTGCGAGGTGCGTAATTTCTTGTTTATCTGCATGAGGAAGTTAATGTGATGTTTGAGTGTATTACAGCACAGCAGGGTTACCAGGCTTGCCTTATTTTGTTTTTATTAGATATGATTCTCAATAAATTGTTCTAACAATCGACCCACCACCACATTATTTGCATGTCAATCGTTATCTCGGTTGATCGAGTTGTCTATCGAGCTTTAATTAATTCGATTAAATTGCCCAATTTCAATTAATTATGTTATCGAGCATTGGAAATTTAATACGCTAAATATACATATTGCATATTGTTCAAATTGAATAATTAATAATTTAATTAATTAAAAATTAAATACGTTAAATATATAAATAGTTCAAATTTCATCATTTTTTAGAACTAAATAATTTTGGTCCTCTTTTTGAGTAACTTGTACTTGTTTTTCTATTTCTTCAGTGTTCATCTATCCTGTTATTGTGCAGGGTTGCTAGGATTACTGCACTATGTGTTCCAGTTCGGCATATTAGCATAAGTAGGGTATTTCACATTCGCCTCGCCAACTAAAAGTGTCGTTTCTAGTTTCCTATCAATTGCTCCAAAGTTTTTGTCAGCTTCTACATATTTTTAGTGCACTAGCCTAATTTGGCTACGTGCAGAACTTTCGCTAGCAACTTTTACTTTTGATTCTCTCTCTTTCTCTCTATAAATTGTGCAGACACAACTTATTCAGCACAAACACACACACACGCAGGCCTGCACGCACGCAGACACGTACAGTTAGTCAGTTAAGCATTTGGGTTCATATGTTTCACTTGTTTTTTGCCCCTTTATATGCGCCACACTATTCGTATCTTCAACTTGGAGAGCACAAAGTACATGCTACGAATCGCCCATATCTCGCATTGTTGTGCCGACAATAAAAAAAAAATGGCATTGGGGACAGGCAGGAGGGTAGAGTGGCTTGGGGTGGGGCTGGCTTGGGTTGAGGTCTATTGCTGTCGGCCATGTTTTGTTGTCCTGGGCGTCTGACAGTTTGTTACAACAATGCGACACTTGCTTCAGATTGCGTGGCAAATTTACAATGTTGCCAACAGGCGGGAAACACCCTGTGCGAGGTTCTCATGTTTTGCGTCATGGAACTATGCAAGGAAACGAGTTAACGATTCAGTAAATTTAAATCATAAATCCAACACAACAAGAAAAAGGGATGTCGTTTAGTTATACAGATTCTTTTTTACAAGCTGAGTGACTGAGTGAAGTTCATTTTAATGCAAATTTCTTCTCACTCGGTAAAATAGAAGCACGAAAGAACTGTCAACTACCGGAGGGGAAGTTAATTTAACTCTCGCCTGACGCTATCAAAGCAACTCTGTGACGATATGAAGTACTTGAATGAGTGTGTAAATATGCGTGTTACATATGTATGTACCTGTGTAATATCTGCAATTACAGCAGGAAGTGTTTCACAATGAAAGAGCTCCATTCTCTGCTTCCATTCCATTGTGCTATTGTTGTTGGAAGCTCCACTTCATTATCCAAAAACTTCCGACGGCAGAATTAAGCGATTGCAGTACTTTTGTTTTCCACTTTGTTTTTGTTGTTGTTCCAAGAACAATTGTCGAATGGCTTTGTTTTGTGAGCTGAGAAAATACTTAAATATTAGTTTAAGCAATTACAAGTCGGTTTATCAAGAAGATAAAGGAACAACTCAAAGTTTGTGACTTTACTGAAGCTTTTGACCCGAGCTTTCTAATGTTTATTTAAGCTCAATGAAGTTTTCGAGGTAACCGTAGAAACAGTTTACTGCTTACTGTTTGTTTACTACTGACTAAAGGAATTTACAAACTCAAACAGAGTCCGTAGACGGGTCTGTCTACAGCTGAAATACGAAATTAATCGAAATTTATTTGAAAACCAAAATTAACAACAAAATATTGCAACACAATCGCATTGAAGAACAATAACTAAGTCTTCAAAATGCCTCCCAAGCGAAAGTCGAAGGAGGCTCAGTCCATAAACAAAGCCAGTGCGGTGGATAAGACCTTCTATGAACTGCAAATTACGGACTTGAACCACAAGTTGGCCCGCTTGCGGTCCCACATGGCCAGCTTAGATGAGGCAAATGCAACAATGACGGCCAAGTTGCAGGATGTTGATCACGATCGCACCGACGTGGCGGCCCATCTGGAGCGCACTCTGTCGGAACGAAACAATACCATAACAGATCTGGAGGAACGCTTGGTGGAGATATCTAAGGTTCGTACCGAGGAGAATCGGGTGGCGCAAGAGAAAATTTTCGATCTGGAGGGGAAATATAAGTCAATGCACGATCAATTGACATCGGAGATAAAGCTGCTCAATGGTAAACTGAACTCTTTGGATGAGTTTCGCATTCAGCGAGATATGCTGCTGGCAAAGTTCGACGATCAGGAAGCCGAGATGAAGGAGAAGGAGAAGTGGCACAAGGAAGCTCTTTACAATATGGAGCAGGCTGCGGTGGTCGAGAAGGATGCCCTAAAAAAGGAGGTGGAGGCAAAACTTCTACAGGTCTCCGAGGACTTTACACGCTCCAGCGAGATTCGTAACGCCGGCTACACCCGGCGCCTCATTCGTGAGAACATTGCCCTGCAGAAGGAAATCGATTTACTGGTTATGACTAATGTCAAGCTCCAGACGAACTATAACGCGCAAAAGGAGAAGCACAAGGAGATGATTGAGCAGTATAATGCCCTTGATCAGATCAAGAACGAGTTGGTGCGCAATGCGATCAATAAAATCAAGATAATCGAGGGTCTCACACACAACTACGAGACTCTGAAAAATAAGTATATCGAGGCGCTACAATACCGCCGGGCCTACGAGGAACAACTGGCAGCGGATATGCTTATAGATGAGCGTAATAAGGATGCAGTTGGAAAGGTAAAGGCTCTATGCCGTCGCATTGAGAACATGACACTCGAGAAGAAAAACTTGGAGGCAATTCATGAGCAGCATGAGCAGGAGATTGTACGCCTACGAGGCCTCATCCAACAGATCAAGGTTACTGTGCGGGATGCGATTTTATCCCAAGACGGTCTGACGCTATACCCCGAGAGACTGGAGCAGTTCAACGTGGATCCACCAAACGTTATCGAGGATGTCAAGGAGGAAGCCAAGCAAATGAATAAATTAGCACGACTCGATTTACTGAATCAGCTCATGACCATCGTTAGCTCTCATTCAGCTGAACTGCCCAAGACTCCGTCTTGCGAGACTCTCTCGACTGTCACTTCAGATCTTTACACGCCCGGTAAAATGGGCTTCATGCCACACAAGGCTCGACCCGCTGTATGTGATCTATTGGAGTCTGAGGTTCTCCAGAACTTGCCCCAGCTGCAGGTGGAGTTGCCCGACTGTCTGATTAAGGGGCAGGTCAAGGCTGGTGAGCTTGAGAAACTGATTGAAAAGGACAACATATTTGATGTTGAATTCGGCACCACCTTGTATGTGTCCTCATCGCGCGAAGATGACCAATTGGAGATCGAGGAAGAGCCACTTGAGGAGCCGGAGGGATCAAGCAGCGAAGTGTCCGTGAAGAAGGTCAGCAGCGAGCCTTCCGCTCCGCCACCAGCTCAAATGCCATTGGCAATAGAGCCTGAAATAAAAGAGGCATCCAAGTCCATTACAACACTTGAAACCGATGGCATAGGCGAGGATGAAGGCGAAGAAGAGGATTTCGAAATAAATCTATTTTATTAGGAATACAACTATATATGTATATCACATTAGTTTAGTTCGTCAATTTAAAGTTATAAAAAAATAAAGATAAAGAGGGATGATATTTAATGTATAGTTCTTACTTTTGCGGATTGTTAAATTGCGGTTATTTGTGTATGTCGCAGCTAGGCTAGATAGAAAATACGAAATTCAACTGTAACAGAATTATGTTAGAGTTTGAACTCAACTGAAAAATAGTACAATGTTAGACGAATGAATTCTGTTATATAAAGAGAGCAAATAAGAGAGATAAAATAAGTTGCTGAATGAACGTGTTGAAATTAGTTGCTATATGAACCCGATGAAATACTTGGTAGAGGAACAAAAGAAAAAAGAAACAACGCCACGAGAACCGTTAAGTTTGAGTTCGGTAGAAGAGAGAGACTAGAAAACATCTTGCAAGGGACTTTAAAGAGAAAACGTAAAAGTAATGAAAGGAAATTAGCCAAGACCTCTTTTCGCGACATGTACATACATATTTGTATCTATTTAAACTGAAGTGATAAAGTTTTACTCAAGTTTACTTCCCAGCTAGATTCATTCAACTTCATATATTTCTTCTTTTCAGGGTCCTTCAGTGCAAACGGAGAAATGTAACAAGAGTATCGCGGATACGTGGGACTGCATCTATGAGACGAGTGGCAATATTTTGACCGAGTCGAATGTGACTGAGGTTAAACAAGAGATTGGACCAGGCTGTCGCTGTGGTTGCATAGTGCATCTGGGATCATCTAAACCCAAGCGTATTATAGCTGGGGCTACCCAGAGTTGTCCTGGTCGTTCCTTTTGGCTTGTGCAGGTAGAGCAAGGAGAGGACTTTCTTCAATTTCAATATTCTTAACCCTTGTTTTTTTATATGCTCAGGTTGACGGCGAGGAAACCATCTCATTGCAATTAAGCTTCCTCCGGCTACCATGTGGGAGTCAGTATATAAAAGTGCGAGACGGACCGTCGCTCTCCTCTACTTTGCTGGTGGAACTGAATGGCGATGGTTTACCAGTGGCCAGCGGCACCAGGCGACCCACCGGAGAAGGTGCCAGTCATATCGCGCTTCCGTTGGCTGTCGAGTCCAGTGGAGCACAACTTTTGGTTGAATTTTTTTCTGGCGAAGTCATTTCAAATGTCACAGCAACCTCAGGCAACGATGCAGCATCCTGCACCGGAGGCTTCATGGCCAACGTCAAGCAATTGGGTGAGTCTCTCGTGTGCAATAAGAATTTAAGGATTCAATTTAACTTTTCATATTCTTGCGTTTCGTTTATGCTTCACAGTTTCCACGAGTTCCAGCCAGAACAACACAATTCTGGCCGCCACTCGTCTTTCAGTCAGAAGTCGCACGGTTCTGCAAAAGAAGCCTCATTCCCGCATGAAGTTTACTCTGGTGCACCTTAGTGCCATGGTATTTGCCACTATTATTATTCTAATTAGTGCGTTGCTGGGTAAGTTCATTTTTTTGAACCAAAATGGCAACGTTGTTGTTGAACTTTAAAGATGGCGCCCAATTTAGACGTAACACTTGACAGGGCTACATAAATGTTCATAACATAAGCAGAACCAGTCCATTTAACAGTCAGGCTTAACTTAACACCGTACATGAGGTCTCGCCTCTTCTTGATTCGTATATATACAGTAAGTCAAGAAACACTTTACACATATTTACATAACATTAACATGTACATTCACACGTGTAAAGAAATACTTGACTAACTGTAGATTGCCCTGCCGCTTCTGCATTCCTCGTGATATACACAAACAGCCGCAGTCTTGTTTTCTCTTTCCTTCTGCTTTTTCCCTGAACTTAGCATTGTCTCATCTGTTAACAGGTCTGTAATTAGCAGAATTTTAGTTTATGAGTGTCATAACAGTCGGCTTTATGTCAGCTATTTGTATGTAACAGACCTGCGTATTGAGTATATCGATAACTTGTTGCTTATTCAAAATATATTTCAACAACCTGTTACTCTCTTACATTCAACAGGTGCTCAGTACGTGGTACGATATCGCAAGTATCATTTGGCAGTGGCACGTCGCCAGGATGAGGGCTCAAACTTGCACACGCCACGGGCATCACTCAGCTCTTTGCATGGTCCGCCGTCACGTGCCATTTCAACAACCACTCTGCTCTCTGAGGTGATTTATCTGGTGAAGATGCGCCCAAAGCATCAACTGCGCCATTCCATATTAAGGGAAAGCGCCGACGTCGAAAATGTGACCTTAGAGACAGAGTTTAAGGATGCAGGTTCACGCGAGAAAATGGTCAAAGGGTGAGTGTCATCATACTGGATGCTATTTCGATAGTCCTTCTTTACTTTCCTCACTCTCTAGCAGCGAGGACAAACCTGAATTTGGTAGCACTGGCTCCGTTATGACTCTGCGCAATGAGCACGCTTCGCTGACATCGCTGTCGCCCATCACAGACAGCCTCAGTCCAGCAGACGTTGGTTCACCTCTGTCCGATGCAGAGCTGGAGCTGCAGCACATTGATGCAACGGAGCAGTCGACAGCGCCAGCGGATCCACTTAGCTGCAAGGACAGTGCAAAGGATTCCGAGTCCATCATATCCTCAGGCATGAGTTCATTATGCAATAGTCCACCCTTGAACAGTAAACGGATGAGCAAGTACTCGGATCGCTACGACGCGGTGACGCTGAAGCTACTCAGCTCCCGCCTGGACGAGAGTCTGCGGGATGCCAAATCAATGAATTCTGGCTCAGGCTCACTCTGCTTGGGTAGAATGGGATCACGCAGTGTAAGCGCATCGCTGACCAATGTGAGTGGGATTTGGACTTACCAAAATCAAAAACAGATCTTAATATTGTTAATATTTCAGGGCTGCTACTCGCCGGCAACAAGTGTGGTCAGCACTGCCACAATAAGGACAACCAGCAATCCGAAGGAGTCGAAGGAACAGCAAAATCGTAAGAAGCTATTGGCGCGACCCGGTTCCGAGTTCTCGTTGGGCAATCAGGAGGAACTCGAACTGGACTATTATGATTACAATGTAATCAATGCGGGCGCAGCGCCTGGCTCCTATCTGGGCATGGATCCAGCTTATTGCATATGGATACCACCATTCGAAGAGACCCCTGAAAGAGAGGATGAAGATAAGACACCCGAGCCGACATCAGTGCCTGAGGAAGTCGCTCCGCAGTATGAGGAAATACAGATGCCTAAATATGGACATTATCTATGTCCGGGCAGCAAGGGCACAACAGCTGACAACACGCCCAGCTCCGAGGAGCGCTCCTTGCCCAACAGCCAACAACAGTCCAAGGCCACCTCCCCCTGCGAAACGCAAATAAAAACTGCTCCTATCAAGCAGCCTACTCCCTACATGTCCCGCAAGCAGCGCCGTCAGGCGAGGCAGCAGTTCAAACTAAGCTCCGCAAGTTCCGCAAGCGAAGCGGGGTCAGGCACATTGCGCCCCAAGCAAACCACCGAATTAGCGGCAGTGCATCAAAGTCTTTTAAGCAAAGCGACTGACAGCATGGACTCCAGTCAATCAATGACGGGATCATATGTGGAAAAGGAAACTGTAGTGGAGAAGGGCTCAAGTGATCTGCAGGAGTATCTTGCTTTGGATGATCTCCAGTTCGCCGATGAAAGTGGAAGCGATTACGAAGCAGTCACCCTCAAACAGCAGGCAATAGAAGAGCCAAGAAGGACGCAAGCTAAAGAGGCTGCCGTGTAGATCGTTACTACTATCGTAGGCCTATACACACATTAATCTTAGCTATGCCACGATAGTAGCATCTATAGTTAAACTTGTAAATAGAACAGCACATATAACAGTATTTATACAGTCCAATTAAGATAGTATGTGTTACGGGTAGTTACATATATCAACAGTTCACGTTAAAGACCACCAAAATATATAGGTTAGAATTAGACGATTTGAGCCTTGATTGCAGTAATAACTATTTAATCATGATTCGAATATGTAAATAATTTATAAAAGCAAACTAGTCATTAAATAAGAATTATGCTTTCTCCTTTTCGAATTAGAAACTCTTAATTGCGGCCTTTTTGTGATTATTTATCAAAATCTAGTCAAAATTATTAATGCTCTCGTTTAGGTATTCACGAAAGAGTATTTAAAGTTGCTAAGTTATTTTAACGGTAGTTTATAGACAACAAAAATGTATGTATTAACAAATACCCTGTACTTACATAGCTCTGATCAGTTTGATAAGAGCTCCCTATGTTATAAGGAAAACGTATAAATTAATAAATTATATCGCAATTAAAAAATCAAAAAGCAAACACTTTTATCTTGGATAAATTGTCATAATTCCGTAAAAATATTGCTTGAGCAATGCTGCCAATCAAGATTTTTACAGAACTCATACATTTGATCACATATAGTACGAGGATTTACACAAGGAATGTTAACACAATTAGGTTTAGGATTGTCCAATTGGGATGGATGGATATTCTGCCTTTGTATCATGTATGCCTTTAGTTCTATGCGATTCCAATCAAGTTTCATTCGTCTTATCCATGGCTCTTCCGTCTTACTTCTGTTTTCATGGAACTTTCTGCAAATACAACAACACGGATTCTCTACAGATTCTATAGCTTTAATATTAGTATTTTTCTTGGATGTCTTCTTTTTCTTTCGAATTTTTGACTTCAATTTAACAGGTTTAGATGTCTGCTCGACATCAGGAAATATAGTTTTATATGGATAATTCAGCATTTCATTCACATCAATATCGGAAACGCTTATATTATCCAAATCAGTCAGACTTAAGTTGTCATCAAATATATACTGCCTGACCATTCTGACTCGTGAAACGTAACTTCCATGAGATCCAATGCTACCTCCAAAGGCAGACTTAAATATATTTCTTAGCGAAGAATTCACGCCAGGGAAAAGTTTCTTAAACTCCGAAGAACTCGCTGGCATTACCGTTTTATAAAATAGTCGGGGATCGTTTTCCTTTAATTTTGTAACAGCCGCTGTCCATAATTTTCTATATCTTACATCTCTGAATTCTGAAAGCTCAGTACTGATTTTCTGTTCTGGAATTTTGATTTTATAAGGAAACCGTGAGTCTGTCGATAATACAGATTTACTACTCTCTTTCGATGTACTATCTTCATTGGGTACTTTGAATAAGCTTTCATATGTTTGCGTTTCCGTATTACAGAGACGTATTGTTCTGATTTCTGTTCCGTTCCATTTCCTTGGCACATTCACTTTCAATTTGTCATTTCCAACTTTATTTTTTATGGGTTTTAGACTCAGTGCATTTGATTGTGAAATTTTAGAAGATGAGTCTTTAGGGAAGCATTTATGGTACTCTTTAAAGTCACTCGCTAAATCATCAAAATCAATATTTGCTTGCGTGTTTCCAAACTGCAATGTTCGAGCTTTTCTAACCAGTCGACCTCTGGCTGCCATTACCTCAAAATCTCTGGCTTTGGGATGATTTACATTGAGATTTTCTAATACTTTGTTTGATCCCGATATTAAAGTGTCCAAAAATGTTTCCAATAGAAATGATGAATTCGTTTGAACTGCAGCTTCACCTAATGATTTTGTCTCGCCATCAATTATTTCCTTCGTCCAATAATCTTTTTTATTCCGATCTGAATGAAATTTGGAAACTTTGTTCGACAGATGCAATTCTTTCTTGATTCTTTTGTCAATATCGTGTTTTCGTTTTTTGTTTTTGGAACCGAATTTCCGTTGTCGTTGTTTTTTATTGGTTTGCTGTTTGTTATCTATAGGCACAGTACTTTTCTTATCAGTGAGGTTTTTGTAACGGGGTTTCTTAGTAAACTCCCTTATTGGTAACATCATTTTTTCCTGAAGAATTATCTGCATGTTTTGGCCTTGGATATTTGTGTTATTCTTTTGAACTTCTACTAATTGTTTTTTCATCATGTCTGGCCTTGATTCATGTATAATTATCTTTTGCGGTTTCTTTGAAATCTCTCCAAGCATTTTAAATATAACACTTTCAACGTCAGCTATACTCACACGAGGTTGTATCTCGGGTTTTAATTTTAAATATGACGGAACTGTGTAGACTCTTTCGATAATAAGATCATTAGTTGAATGTTCCTTTGGTTCCGGAGGCTTTATCTTCAACAAATTGTCGTTTACTTTAATGCCTTTCTTTTTAACTCCACGTGGTTGGTTCTTCTTCATCATCGGACTTGATTCATCAGCATTTGGTACTTTTTTTCTTACCAATTTCTGATTAGGCATATTCAAAATGGTATTTCTAACCTCTGTGCTGTGCATTGAACGAGGTTCTGTCTCGGTCTTTGGGTTTTTCGCACGTGACGGAACTTTGTAGATTTTTTTGATAAAAATCATTTTTCGATTAGAAGTTGTATTATTTTTTGTATTTATAAAGTGCTCGTACCACTTCTGCTTATCATGTTTAAGCAATTCTGATTGAGTTTTAGATGACAAATCATGATGTTTGTAGTCCGGCAACTTAGTATCGTTCTTCGTTTGTACCAATGCCATATCGTAAGGGCTTCTATGTTCATTCAACTGCATCGTAGATAAAACTTTTGATGTCCTGGAGTTGGTTGTAGTTGGATACTTGATTGATACTTTTGATGTATTGAAGTTGACTTCACTTGGTTGATTAGGTTGGTAGGTCTTTAAAAGTTCTGAAACAATAGTTGAGTTTGAGTTCCTATTTTCATTTTTACGTATCGTATCAGCAATGCTTTCCTCGTTTTTCAGAAATGTAAAGAACTTGGTTTTATTAATCACATTGTTTTCATTGTTCTTACTAGTTCTCTTCTTTTTTCGGGGTATATTGCATACTGGCTTCGTAAATGGAATCAATGGCGGTAACATGGAGTCATATTTAGTATGGATCGATTGGTTGCTCCTCTTCGAGGTGGGCCAGGCAAGGGCCTTGCTGTCAACCCTTTGCAGACTGAACAATATATGTGAAACTGCATTGACGGCATGTTTTATCTGTGGATTCGATGTCGAAACTTTATTGGCTATCTTACTCATAGTGTACCGCAATTTCGAATTTAGTTTTTGACAATGTATTTGAATTTTTTGCGTTTTTTTTTTGCTTTACATACATGTATATATCTAATGCTAAATAAAGAAGTAAAATAACAATTCAAAATGCTGTCATTATATGCTTCCATGATTGTTTTCCCCCAAGCCAGTTACCTGTTGATCGACGCAAATTAAACGAGTTGAATTTTCCAAGTTTCTTTTTTTTTGTATTCATATATGGCAAATTTAACAAATTTATTATTTTTAAAAAATACATACATACATAGATACAGCTAAAAAGAGTTCACACTGCGCTCTGCAATCTCTGCTCACATTCCTTTCATTTATGTTCATCATCATTCATAATAGCTAATAAAATTTATTGATATACATACATACAAACATACACATACACGTACATATAGTAGTATATATGCATATATTTAATTTAGCCTTAAAAACTATGTACAATAATCACACGCACTTAAAACAAATCGATTTTATTTGATATTTATTTTACTTTTCACTTTTTCATTTCTCGTGCAAATATAAATTTGATTTCCCATTTTTTTTGTATATATGTATATATTTGATTACAAATTTCCTTTAGCTGCGCATTTTGGAAAGCAAGTGTTTTTTTCTCTTCTCTACATACTGTTTTAGTGTGTGTGTGTGTGTGTGTTAATTTAATCGCATATAAAACAATAACTAGTCTGAAGACCTTGTGACTAGACGGTTCGTTTTCTCTTTTTATATTTTGTTTTTCTTTTCTTGTATAACTTCTATTCTAATATGTATGGTATATGCAATAGTTATTGTTTACGATGATACATAATAGTATATATATGTATATGTATAGTAATTTATGTAGCATATACGTATCTATATGGTATATAGAGAGTTGCAACACAGACACACAAATCGACACGAAACGACAATTAAACATACAACAATGAAATAGGACAAAAATTCTATATATGATCATTAGACGTTCGTTCATTCCCTCCTCCTCCTCCTCCTCCTTCTGCTGTTCCTTCTTTTCTTCTTTCTTGTTCCTGAGTAAAACTTTCATTCCATCTACACACAATTGCAAATCCATATCGAAGCAGAAGAACAACAACTAGACAATACTCTCCCGATCCCGCACCGCTGCCGCCGTTGCAGTCACGCCCTGCACACTACTGGGCAGCAGTCCGACACGTCGCACTGTTGACTCTGCGCCACCACTGCCGCTCCGTATGCCGTTGCCCTTGAAGAAATTGGACACCCAATTACCTAGTTTGCCACCTGTGCCAGCTCCGCCTCCGCTGCGTGTGGCACGTGGATGGAGGCCCGAGTGCAGATGCATAATGCCAACTCCACCAACTCCACCACCACCACCTCCGACATCTGTCGACTGTTCATGTCTACCGTCAATGTCCGCAGCGTAGCTAACACTATTGCCATGTCCCGTCACACCCGGCTCCATGTGCTCCAAGGAGTGCCAACGCTTCGAGTGCGCCATCAGCTCTTCAGGCGGCGTGGTGAGAGATGCCTGGCGCTGCAGCAGCGGCGACTGTATGTCATCATCGATGCTCATGCCCCCGTTGCAATTGTTGTTCAGATGTTTGGCACAGCTTCCGGCAGAGACATTGCTGGTGCGTCGCCTGCTGCTCGCCTGGTTCTGTTGCTGTGCTGCATTGGCAAAGCTGCCCAAGTAGCGCAGCACTGGAAGCTGCCCGTTGTCGTGACGCATGAGCAGACCGAGCTCATCGTCATAGCTATCATTGGCATCCACCGGATTGGCACCAGCCAACAACTCATCCGTATCGTCCTCATCTCCCGCGGGACTTGCTTCGCCATTGGGATTGCCGCTTATCAATGAGACGCCCGTGTCCAGTGAGCGTGAATTGTTCTTCGACAGCTTCGATGGCGGCAACTTGCCGCGCTCGTGACGCTTGCGCACCTGTTGCAACGGCATCGGATCCAGCGAGCGTGACTCGCGCAACAACAACTCAGCCACATGATGCGCTGTCGCAGCGGATCCGACGACTTCGCCACGATGCATTTGCTGCTGATCCACAGGCAGCAGCTGTGCCGCACTGATAATGCGATGCGGCCGCACCATGGCCAGTGGCTTGTGCAGCGCATTTGGCTGACGCACCAGTTGCCCGCCAATCAGGATGCCGCCACCATTTAGATCCACCAGTTCGCCGTCGACGGCGACGGCTTCGTTAGTATCACAGTTCGTTTCATTTGTATCGGAATGATTCAGCGTGCTGAGCGATGCCTGCGCCGACTCCAGCAAAGCGCCGCCCACAAAATGCCCGCCGCCTGCCAGTCCATTTAGCGAGGGTCGCTCTCGCTCTCGCTCCCTTTCCCGATCACGCTCCCGTTCCCGTTCGCGTTCGCGTTCGCGTTCCTTTTCCCTCTCCCGTTTGGTTGGCAGACGCGGTGATTCGCGTGCCATTTGATAAATCGATCCCTGCAGACTGTATGTGGATTCCACATCCGTTGGACGTGGCACGCTGCTCTGTCGTCGCGATCCGGTGCCGCAATTGTGCATGGCCAGCAAACTGGGCTGCCTGGAATCGGGATTCATTTTGGGACTCTTGCGCGGCCGACTGAACAAAGGTGGCGGCATGTCCGTCATGTCCACATACTTCTTCTGTATGGCCTTGTCATTGGCTCCGGTTAGCCACCAGGTGACGACCTCGCCCTTGCCCTTCATGCTGACCAGGCCACGCTTCTCGGTGATGTAGCCCTCCAGCTTGTCCAGTGCCAGCTTACACTTGTTCGATATATGTATCTTGAGCGCCTCCCCATTGCTCTCCATGCGCGATGCGGTGTTCACAGTGTCGCCAAAGAGACAATATCTTGGCATAGTGAGACCCACAACGCCAGCCACAACGGGACCCGTGTGCATCCCTATGCGCAGCTTGAGCGTCTCATTGGGTCGATGTGCTATGCGATGCTGTTTCACGGCATGCAGCAAATCTAGCGCCATCGATGCTATTTCACCTGCATGACGATCCCCATTCTTGATGGGCAAACCAGAGACCTGTAAGGGATTTCTATTAGGCACTTCCATTTAAGATAGTCGCTCTGCCTTTACTTACCACCATGTAGGCATCCCCAATGGTCTCCACTTTGTAGACATCATAGCCACGTATGATGCGATCGAACACCGTGTAGAGATCATTTAAAAAGTTCACCACCTGCAGCGGTGTGCTCTCTGCCGACATTGCCGTGAAGCCAACAATGTCGCTGAAGTAGATCGTGACCTAAAACAGAGTTAAGAGAGAAATAGTTAATCTCTTGTTTATAAAATACTTTACCTTGCTTACCAAATCATAGGAAACTGGTTCAACACCCTGTCCCATGGTCAATTTCTCTGCCACAGATTGCGGCAACATGCGATGCAGCAAATCTTCTGTTTTCATTTTTTCCTCGCACAATAGACGCGTGCGCTCTGTAACAATATCCTCCAAATTGTTGGCATATTTCTCCATCATTTCCATCATTTGATCCATGATGTTTTTGGTCTTGCCGCCTCGCATCTTCTTCAGGCGAGTGCTGCACGTATATAAATATGTTTGTAGAATTCTTTCTCACATCTTCTGCTGCTTTTTACTTACCGTATGGCACCGAACTCGGGTCGATCTTCTGGGTTCTCGGCCCAGCAGTCCTTAATGCAGGCCAACACATAATCGGGACAGGATTCGGCCTCGATTATTGACTCAACCTCCGGACGAAACGGCTCATCGCCCTTCATTGGCAGCTGCTTAACTAAGTCCACAATTTGCTTTGGTTCAAAGTTGGTTTGTCCAAATGGACCCTTACGACTAAATATCTCGTACATGATAATGGCAAACGCATATATATCTCCCTTCTGACTGCCAAGCATGTTATGATTACGCAGCAATTCCGGTGCGCGCCAAAATTGATCTAGAAAAGTATAAGGAATGTGTTTAATACTCTCTCTTCATCGACTATATATTATATATAGCTGTCTCTTCATACTTCTATAATGTTGATGCTCGCCAATTGATTCGCTTTCGGCGCATTGGCGCAGCTCGTGCAGCCCGAAATCGGTGACCTGCAGCATCCAGCGGGAGGTGACCACGCAATTCGAGGATTTGAGATTGCCGTGATAGATCAGCTGTGAACTGTGTATGTACATCATGCCCTGAACAAAGACAGAGAAAGAGGGAGTACATTAGAAGCATGTCACACTTGCATCAATATAGAATCTATACCTTGATGAGGTCATTGATGAGCGAGGCTATAAACAGATCGTCCAGCTTGATATCCTCGTTCTCAATGATATCGTAGAGGCTGCCTTTGGCGCAGTAATCCGTGACTAGCAAAATGCGTGTGGGCTCCACACAGGCGCCAATGAAACTATTAATGTTGTCGTGACGCAACTCCCTCAGCAGACGCATCTCCTTCATGATCTCACGCGAGATGTCCCGTTTGCGTGGAAACTTCAACTCCTTAATGCGCACCACAGCGCCCCGCAAACGCGCTGTCGATGTGACAAACTGATGGGACCAGCGCGAGCCATAGCTCTGTGCGCTCATCAAGCTGACCTGAATAAGTAAAAGAACATATATAATATAGTATATGGAGTATAGGAATATTTAATTTGCTTACTTTACTGGGTGACGAGACAATTTCATTGCCCGAATAACCCTTTATCTCCACTATATCTATCTTCCACAGCAGACCCTCGATCTCCAGCTCGATTTTCCACTTGCGATAAATGGACATGGTCACCACGCCCGAGCAGAAGAGCAACACCCCTAGCACCACCGCCGCCACAGTGGATGTGTAGTGTGTGTCATCCTTCTTACACAGTTCATTATTAAATCCACACATGGGCTCATCTGTGGGCTTATCCCCTCCCGATGGCCAGTCAATGGAGCCATTTATCAGTTTATATTCCTGTAGGGGGGAGAAAAAGTCAAAACAGATTTAGTTTGTCATACGGCAATTTAGTTAACTTATTATTTTGTGGTTCGAAACTCAAAAGTAAATAATAAAAAAAGAGAAGACGACTCACTCACTGGAAGTTCTTCGCCTTGATGGAAATACGCCACGGGCACCATGTGGTAATTACAACGTATATTCTCCGATATATACCACTTGTGCGGCTTGTATGCCAGCACTGAGAAGTTGCCCTCCGAGTCGCCATATTGATCGATCTTTATGGTGGAACCGGTGACACCTGATGAAGACCAAAGGAAAGCAATAATAAACTCTTTATGGGGCATATCTCTCTTCTCTTTACTCACTCATATAAGTACGATTTTTGATAATGGTATCGATGACACGCGTTCCATTGCTGGCTACCTCCAAGATGACCTCGTCGGTGAGCAGACGTTCCTCCATGCGCAGCATCTTGTCTAGCGCCCACGCATATAGCTTCACAGAGTCATACAGATACGCGGCATAGATCGATATGAACTGTAAATTGAATTGAATATTAAATTGAGTTTAAATTTATAAATATTATCAGAGATTTTTCTGCTCACCTTGCTGTAGTTTCCCACTGAGAAAAGCTCTGGCACCTTGAAATTAAACGGCGGCATTGAACTATGGTTTCGCACCTGCGACGTGAACTTCTCGTAGCCAATGGTGGGTGGCGTGGAGGCCACCACAAGCAGACTGCGGGCCAACTGATTGAAGTTCTCGGTACTTTTGCAGTTTGTCATGCGATTGATTTGATCCACTTTACGCAAATACTTTTGTGCCTCACTGCGAACAAGAAAAAAACGAAAGCGAAAAAGAAAACGAAAACGAATTAAATGAAAACTTGCATATTAAAGTCGAAGAGATAGAGAGAGAGAGAGAGATATCAAGCTGTGCTACGTACCGCTCTGAATAGACCATCATGTCAACGTAGATAACCATGTATTCGCCCCGTGCAAATAAACCTGCTGTCTCCATTGAACTCATAAAGTCCGTTAAACTGTTTGCCGAGCCAAGGAAGACGTAGATGCGAGTGCGATTCATTGTGTTCTGCACTACCTAAAGATGAGAAAACAAACAGTTCCAGCAATTAGTAGCATAATTAACAGTAACAAGTAAGAAAGCAAAGCTCTAGATTTTTCTTTATAACGTCATAGATGTTCAGCGTATTTTGTATTGCATACTTTAAGATGCAGATAGTAAAAACTGTTTGCCTTGTAAATAAAATACTTCTTAACTTTCTATGTTAACCCCCTCAAGTATGAGACAAAGTTGTAAGTCCTGACATGCTTGGTGCGAGGTTTGGTGTTACTATTTATCTGTTAATTGCGCTGTTATGTTACTATTACTGCATTGTATAAAAATAAATAAAAATAAAAATAAATAAAAATAAAAAAATAAAAATAAATAAAAACAAATAACTTTCTATGTTAACTATACAATAGCAAATAAATATAACATAATTAACAGTAACAAACTACAAAGGTATGGCTTTTACTGTATAATGTCAGCGTATTTTGTATTGCCTATTTTTAGGTGCAGATAGTAAAAACTTTTTGCCCAGTAAGTGAAATACTTCTTGACTTTGTATGTTTATTATCCCATAGCAAATACATCATTTGGATGATAATAAGTATTCTATACAATAGAAACTATAGTTCTTGCTTGACAGATTGGTTTTTATCAATTTACGTAGGCAGAAGAGGTTGTGGCATACAACTTAGAAGTAATAATCAGTAATAAGACCAATTGTGACAAAATTTGGTAGAGCTATTCTCCGAAATCTAGGTGTTCATACGAACATAACACAATCAACAGACCATATCGAGTCGCCTGTAGAAGCTAATGAATATATATGTATTTACTTTGTGGAGTATAAACTTATAGTATATAGTTGATGGTCTCTCTGAGTATATAAATATATTTATTATATTTTTTTTATATATTTATTATATATATTTATTTATTCATGACTTCTCACCTGATACCAATATCCTGAACGACAACAGGGCATCATAAGCTCACAGCACTTGCCATAGTCGTCCATAAACGGATGCTTATGATTGATGGTCATGTTCTTCTTGACTGCCTGATCCTTGAGCAGATCGGCAACTGGAGCCCAGATCTCCTCGTACAGTATAGAGAACTTGTTCCATGCATAATACCTAAGCAATGCAATCAACGATTTGACAACCTGCAACGAACAACATAAATGAATCAAATTCCAAAGCACAGCAAACATATGTATAAAGTGAAATGACATGTCTATCTCTGTAGCTGTATCTATATCTCTCTGTATATAGTGTAGTAGTTTGATTTACGAGCTGACAATGTCAATGCTTGTTGCACTTGTTGCTGTTGCTGTTGTTGCTATTGTTGTTGTCACACCCACACTTACTCACCTGTTTATCTGGTGGCTCGGTGCGTGCAAACGTTGGTATCGAGGATGCACGGTTCTCTGCGCATTTCTATTTGCCAAGAGCGAAAGATGGGAAAAAGAACAAGAAATGAATTTACTGCAGGAATGTTTTCTCTGTCAAGCCACCAAGAGAGGGGGGAGGGAACTCACATAGGATATCATTGGAATGTTGCGACTCTGCGAGACTATGGCTTCCACATAGCAGGGTCCTTCGGGCCCGAATATGGTTGCAATGCCATCGCATATCATCTCAGTGATGGCCTTGGTGGCCAGCACCGTATCACCCTTGGTATCATTCCAGCGCAGCGCTAACGTTACATTTGGCAGCAAATTAGGATCTTTGTTGATCTAGTAAGTAGAACAAAAAGAATTGTAAAGTTATGACAAGTTGGACAACTAAATTGATGATGAGTTTTGTAAGCAGAGTTGACTTTGTTTTCTTTATAATTTATGTTAGTAAACTGTGCTCACAATTCTAGTTCCCACACTTACCTCATTCAATGCCATTGTCAGCGCACCGGATATGGCCAGTCCCTGGCGGTCCTTGAGATCGCCAGTGAGGGCCGTCAGGTAGCCGACAGTGAGTATGGTATGATTGCTACAGTCGCGTACTGCCACCGAGAGCAATAGTAGTAAATTAAAGGGCCAACGCGTCATGGCCCCTTAGGCCGGGGCCGTTCAGCGCGACGCCTATGGGTGCTAACAGATTTACACGCTGAAATAGAGAGAAAGAAATAGAGAAAGAGAGAGAGAGAATGAGTTAAAGGGGGGCGTAAGAATAGAACATGTAAAGCATAAAAGCACTTTCGTGCATACTTAATGCATGTTTACGAAACTGCATATTTGACAAAGTTAAACACACACACACTGCCACACACACACACTGGCATACACACAGACACACACTCACTCACATGCAAACACTCCCACTGGTATACCCCAGCAAAGGGAGAACTGCAAATTCATTTGGAGTACAAAAAAGAAATGAATTTCTATTGGACTCTGCTTGATAGTCTCTCTGAGAGCTTGTTGCAATCTGCTTTCGGTTTGTTCTGCCAGCTGACTGGCAAATGTCAAAAGTAGCACACACACACACACATACAGAGCTGACACACACATACATACACAGCGAACTGTACGCATTCTTACACATTGCGTGTGAATGTTAAGTTGAATTCCTTCCTTGCGTTTGGCAGACTTGTCTCGTCTCGTTCATTTCCATCTTTCTTATCGAGCAAACATGTTTGCACAGCTGTCCGTGCGTGTATGTGTGTGGGAGAGGCTGCAGGTGTGGCATGGGGGCGAAGCATATCCTTGCGGTCATCAAGCGTTGCCTTGCATATCGCTTAAGCTTTAATTCGCGCTGCAGTCGCGCCTTTTTTCTATACACGCGACTGCAAACTCAGACACACACACCTGTAGAGTATCTCCCACACACTGCACTCCCCTTCAGTGCATTAATTATGCATGTGTTCAGTTTGTGATTATATAATATCGTTTGTGGCATTATCCTGTTAGTCTACCCAGTCCCCTTGTTATTGTTGTTCTTGTTCTATCTGCTGTTGCAGCTATGTTTGGCTTCTGTTAATTGGCTTACGTGAACACTTAATACGGCAAAGAGTGCAAAGCGAGAACAAGAAGAAGCGGAAGCAGAAAGGGAGCAAGCAAAACGTAGGCAGACACAACTTTTATTAGCACAGGATGCTGCAAACTGAATAAATATGGCAAACATAAACAAAACTGATTCAGAACAATATAAACAAACAGATTGAAGTAATTAAAATAACACAGCAAGGACTAAGAATAGAATCTGCAAATAGGCTTAACTCAAAAATAAAATTAATCCGCAGTAAAATAATAATTGTTATTTCTAAGACAAGTAGGGAAGACACTCGACTGTACCCTAACAGTAAAATAATTATTTAAATAAGATAATAATAAACATAAATATTGTCTGATCGATTTGTAATTATTTTGCAAACATTATTTAGATGTTGATAAAGTCAACACACAAAACTAATAAAGCACACCGATTTTTACCAATTTGTATTGTCACAAGGGGGCGTGGCAAACCTTTAAACCAAACTTTATCTGCCTGCATTCATAAAACACATTTTCAACAAATTTAATAGTCCTAGCACTCGATCTAGGTGTACATACGCACAGACAACGCAGTATCTACTCCATTATTAATGATAATTATAAAGAATTTATGTATTTTGTAGGTTCGAAGTTGCCTTCTTCTCCGGTTAGTACAAAGATCAAAATACCTTGATGCCTTGTGATACAATAATAATTTATCATAAATGATAATTATAAAGAATTTATGTATTTTATAGATTCAAAGCTGCCTTCTTCTGCTTGTCACAGGCATTATCGGTTAGTACACACATCAAAATACCTTGCTGCCCTGTGATACAATAATAATAGATCATAAGCTGATTCCGCTTAGGTGCAGCACTTGATTTCCACGAAATCAAGTCACTACACGAGTTAAGAAGTCTAAAATAGAACTGAGCAACAGCAAGTTAATTATAGATCATAAGATACTTAGGCAGAGCTCAAGAGTTCCAAGAAAATAAAACCAATAGACTAATTTATTGCCTTTCCGTCGCCATCAAGCATCGCTTGGTCTGTCGCTCTCTCGCTCTTTCACCGTATCTGGCATCTCGTTCTAAGCACCACATGCAAATACAATGGAAATTAGCATTTCCGACACACTTCGCGTTTCGCAAGCGTTTGTTATTGTGATATTTGTTCTGTCAATGTTGCAATTTAAAATTAGAACCAGTTCCCCCTCCCCACAGAGAGTAGAAGGAATGAAGTGAGAGAGAGAAAGAGAGATCGAGGAAAGGGGGTTGGGGTCTACTTTGGGGCGCCATTTCGTTTGCCAAACTGTAATAAATATTTGCTCAGCTTTTTGACACTCTTGCCGCGAATGCCAAATGTGAAATGCGAAAATGTTTCGCGACGCCATTTCAAGCTACAAGTTGCGCATACGCCGCATGTTCATCAGGAATTCTACAATTGTATTGACTCCAAATGATGATGGGATGAAATGAATGATTAAATTGTGTAGCAACATTTTGATAGAATAGGACTTAGTTATTTTTGAAATAAACTCCAAAACAATTTTAACACCAAAAATAACAGAAAAAAAAAAAAAATTTCAGTCAGAAAAAATTTGAAACGAAATTTTTTTGGTATCATTTATGAATTTGGATATTTTGATATAAGTCTTCTTTCGGTTCAGTCATTCATTCAGTTTACTGTCTAGTCCTACACATCATGTTTGTTGTTTTTTAGGAATTTCTTTTAGTTTTGTTGTTTCTTATCAAAATTTTCCGTTTCCGTTTTGAACCATCCTCCACTGCCTAAGTAGGGCCTATCTAAATTCAATGTGTAGCTAAACCAAATAAAAAAAACACAAACAAACAAACTAGGAAACTCGCTCTTGCAGTGCAGTGTTACGAAGGTGATTTCGGTGAATTATGTGACTGCAGCAGAACGGCATACGCCAGGGACAGCGCACGGTAAATGAGCCAACATGAAGAAGCCCCTCTCTCTATCACTTTCCCGCCAATGATCTCCACCTCATCTTCTTTAGACTTTCGCAATCTCTTCGAGCGCCGTACCCAATCACACACGCACACACACACGTCAGCACCTCCAACTAGACACCACCACCAACACCACCACCCGAACACACACACACATATACACACACACACACCATCGCCAGCCCGGACATCTTGAACATCTGGAACATCCAGGATGGCAATACATGAGCAGATCGACAATTTGAACATCTGGTGGTTCCCACGTGACTTTTGCCAGTCACGTTTTGGGGAATTCCAGCAAAGCGGCACCAACTCCTGCACCCTGATCTCACTGATACTCGCCGATAAGGTGGCCAAGGCAGAAAGGTTCTATCATCGCGTTGGCGAGCTGCCCCCACGTGGCTGGGAACTCTTCGGTAATGCCATGAACGATGGCAACAGTGTCTACCACAATGTGATTACGGCCCATACACAAATGGCTAGGAATCTTAATTTAAATATACCCGATGCCATATCGGCGATACGATCACAGCACAAGATCAATTTTCGGCTGGAGGAGTGGTTCTACACGCACATGGAGGCAGATTCAACAAATCCCATGTACAATCGCAATGTTGCGATGCAATTGTCACGAATCTTTCAGATCACATTGCAGGTATTCCAACAGGCCAATGGCAATGCCGGACGAGATGCAACATCGCATCTATTTGCCGCCATCATTGCCGACAGTCGCACTGTGATGATGACCTTTGATTTTCGTGCCGGCATTGTTGCCCTATTCGATTCGCATCAGCATGGACGCGATGCTGGCGCCGTTTTTGCCCAGTGCACCATAAACAATATGGATGATTTGCTCTTCTGGTTCATTAGTATGCTTCACAATGTCTACTCTAGCCGGCCCGCACTCTTTGAGATATCGTTCCTCAGTTCACAGCCGGGCGTAGCCAAGCGCATTCCACCGGCCATCAAGAAGGTTGCCAACGATATCAAGAAATCGGCAAAGTTGCATTAGAATGAGAGGGATAAAGAGAGAGACAAATATACATACATATACATGGACTATTATACAATAGACTACCATTAAAAGAGTCGTTTATACTGATGGACCATCATTCCTTATATCCACAACATACAATACCATACAAGATTACGGCACGCGCAGTTCAAGATGAGTTTGCAAAGTTTTTTAAATTTTGGGTACCAAATTTGAAGATTATTATCAAGACGAAATTCCAAAAGTACATATCAAATAAGCTCATTGCATAGTTCAAACCAATAAATCTTAGCAGTAAACTGAAGAAATTTGAATTTATATTATTTACGGACAGCAAAGAATGTTGTATGTTTAGGGTGACCATATATTATCCAGTTCTAGGGATGGTACATATATTATATTTACACTAGGGATTTCCCAGAGAACATTCAAAGCGTTTTGACTGTATGAATAAGTCGTTGCCTAAATATCCTGAATTTCAACATACCCATATTAAGAGTGACCATATTCGCGATTTGGTAGTCAAAAAACATTTATATATTTCCAGAATCCTAAAGAAAACATTGTTAGATGATCTAACATAACTATAAATACTAAAAAAACAAAAAGTAACTTTAGGGTGACCATAGTTTCAACAATTTAAGACCTTTTTTATGTTAATAGAGCTAAGGAAACAGTTGTTGGACTTTGATCTAATTTTTTTGTATGTTTAGGGTGACCATAACAGTTTTAGTTGTATTATATTTACACTCGACATTTCCCAGAGAACATTAAAAGCTTTTTGAATGTATCAATAAGTTATTGTCTAAATAGATATCCTGAATTTCAACATAATCATGTTTAGAGTGACCATATTAGCGATTTCATAGGTGAGAAACATGTATATATTTCCAGATTGTTAAAGAAAACATTGTTTGACGACCTAATAACGATTATACTAAAAAAATAAAAGGTAACTTTAGGGTGACCATATCTTGCACAATTTAAGAGCCTTAATAGAGCTAGGGAAACAGTTGTTGAACTTTGATCTCACTTTTTTGGGTTTGACGCCAACATTCATCAATAGATACACAAATAACAGATGTTCATTCTCGAAGCATTCTTCAAAACCATAAGCTTTGATGTCTGCACATATTTGTTTTATCGTGGGATTAATAGTTGTGCTGCCACTTGGGTAAACAGATGGGGCAGAAGAAGAAGAAGTAGTAAGAGATGAGTTGTCCCTCTTAGTTTTCTACTCGCAGCTCGTAACGGAGCTTTCTATATGAACCACAACAGGAAAAATAACAAGAACAACAATAGGGAGCAGAGCATATCGTAAGCGTGTCTTTTGTTGTGCTTTTGCGCTCGTCGTCGTCAGCTAATCAAAATGAGTTAAATAAACACATAACGTAACCTATTAAGAACTTGGTACGTGACAACAATTTAAATATTTTTAATGTAAACAGAGAGCGAGAGACGACGGACACGGCTGGCTAAAAATAGAATTCAAATTTAGAGGAAAATATAACAGAGAGAGAGAGAGAGAGGGCGGAAGAGAGAGATAAAAGCAAAGACAACAAATCGAACAAAACAAGAAAAACAGCAGAAGAAGCAACAGAGCAGCAACTACAACTAAATACAAACAACAAAGCAAACTTTAAAGTTTAAACTCAGCACAGTGGGGCGATTTAGGGGAATTTTAATAATAACTTCCGTTATAGTGAATATATTTGAATGAAACATAAGTGTTTGCCTGGTAAAACTTGTGTTATTTATATTTAATTTATTTATTTAATTTTAATTTGATTTATTTTAATTCATTTAATTTAATTAATTTAATCGAACTATGACCAGTCGACTGTTTAAAAGTAAAAACAATTCATAAATCCAATAGTACATTTTTAATGAAGGATATAAAAATGTGAATAATTTTAAATTAAAAGTAAAACCTTAAATGAGAAGAAAGAATTTAATTAAAATGTATTATATACAAAGCTACAATATATAGCTATAGCTATAGCTCGAAAAAATAAAACCTATTCATAAGGCTTCTGAGTCACATATACATAAGTTCTATTCCATGAAAGTCATCAAATTTGAATTTCCATTTGTGCTCGAGGTTTTAGCAGAACTGAAGTTTTACATAACTAAAAGTCGAAAATTGTAAAATAAAAATAATTATAACATTCAATTTAGTTACGCCAGATCTGTCTGTTTTGCCCACTGTGCATTGACTGCGACGTTGACGGCGACAGCGACAGCGACAGCAAAACTACGTGATAAAACGTTTAACGAAATCAAACACACAAATACAAATGCAAAGTCAAAGGCAAATACAAAGACTGCAATTGCCAGCGTTGCCAGACGGCGCGGGGGGAGCCTGGCAACGCGTGCGAAAGACCGCAGCAGAGCGGGAGAGTAGAATAGAGAGAAAGAGAAAGAGAGAGAGAGACGGATAAAGACTGGAAGTTGTGTAACTTAACCAACAAAAACATCACGTAGCTACAACGTGCTCTGCTGCTCTCTGCTGCTCTCTCCCTCTCTCTCTCTCTCTCTCTCTCTCTCTCGCTCTTACTCTCTTTGACTCAAAGCGCAACAAGTTGCAAATGCGTTTTGCTTTTTGCTTTTGTTTCACTGCAGTTAAAGTTGAAGTTGTTGTTGCTGCTGCTGTTGCTGGCAGAGAGTCTAAAAATAAAGCTGTTGCACTAAAAATAGACGCGACGCGGCTCACGCCATTGGATAAACTAACACGGCATTACACATTTCTACAACAAACATGACAAAATACACGAACAGAGGCAACAGCAGCAGACACACTCGCTTGTGGGCTGAGTGTGTGTGTGCTGTGGGCGTGGCAGGGGCAGCGCAACAACTGCAAATAAATGACCAGACGATAGCAGTGTCGAGCATACCCCACAGTAAGATACCTTTCATTTAGTGTTGAAAAACTATTACAAATACATTAAGAATTGTCAAATAGAGACAGACATAGACATACAGAGACAGACACAGACCTACAAGACAGACATAGACATACAGAGACAGACACAGTCTTCTTTCCCCTCTATTGCTTTCTCTTTGAAAAGTTTGGACTTGAATATCATGTGTGTTCATTATGCGATTATAATGAAGAAGAATAAGGAGAATAAGAACAAGAAGAAGAGGTAGATACTGTAGAAGAAAAAGAAGAGGTAGATACTGTAGAAGAAGAAGAAGAAGTAGATACTATAGTCCACTTATTATATGTTGACCTTATCTCTTGTATCTTTTATATGCGACTTATACAATTAAAACAATAAATAATCGATTTTCGTTTTCATTGAGCGTGGCAATTAACATTTAATATAAACTTGATCTGTGTATGGTATACATGAACCCTCATATCAAATTTGGTGTCTCTAGCTTTTATATTAGAAGAGATTTCGACATGCAAACAGACAGACAGACAGACAGATAGACATGGACATTAACCTTAATCCTAAACATATACTTATATTACTTCCTATTCTCTACACATTGTCAGGTCTGCCACGCCTACTTCTATCTGCTATATACATTTGCACACAGTTTATATACCCAGTTTTCAACATTACAATGATCGCAGGGTATAAAACGCAGCGCGCGAGATGAGGCAACATATTCATATCGACTGCCGGATTGTGTTTGTCCGTCTCTTCGATCTTTGTCTACGTCTGTGGGTCCATTAAAATGCACACATATCATACACGTGTATGCCAGTCTCTGTGTGTGTATGTGTGTGTTGTGTGTGTGTGTTATGTCTGTGTGTGCGCGCGTGTGTTAGCTTAAAAGCCCTACAAAATAGCTAAAGCTTAGCGAAACTAAACAACTTCCGGCTTTGAACTTGACACAATTAGACAAACTACGTCTGTATATGATTATTTATTATTTATAGAGGAAATGTATGAATAGATTGTTAGTTAACTTGCATAAAATATTAATTTCAATTAGTAAATAATATTTATTTATGCAGTTTATTTTAGTTACTTGAGTAGTTATTTAAACTGTGCACGTTTTACATGTTAACAAAGCTAAAACAACTAAGAAAGCTACTGTAGGGTTTCTTGATTTATCTACCATGTAGATTCCTAAATAACTTCTATATATATTATCTGATAGTAACAACGTTTTCAGAAATCATTTGCATGGATCATTATTATAAACACTAAATTATAAAATAAATAAAACATTTGCAATACGTTGTTTATTTCGATTCTTGCAGGCTTAAGAAAGTCTTGCCAAATTATTAAATAAACATTTTCTGCGTAGAATTATAAGATATATATTGTCAACAAATTTGATAGCTTTAACTCTTAAAGTCTTTGAGATCTAGTTGTTCATAGGGACAGAGAGACATAGATGCCTGTATCGACACCAATATAGTTGCTGATCAAGAATATATACACTTAGCCGGTTTGGAAATGCTTTCCTCCTCATGTTATATACATTTTTATATACATGAAAAACGGGTATTAAAGTTGTGTTATTCAGTCTTTTTCTGGTATAAAATATCAAGCACCTTGTAACCAGCAAAACTGTTAAAATATTCCCTTTCTAAATTCTCAAAATTTAACTAATTTAGTTGCATAGCATAGCATAAATAAGGTAGATAGCAAAGTTATTCAGAGCAGAGTAGCCACTCAAAGTGCTCAATTCTCAAGTGGACAGATTAATTTTCACTGTGCAGAATTTCTCAGAAATTAAGGTTAAAACGCAGTGAACCCAATATTTCATGCCACCCCTCTCCCCTACCTTCTGTTCCCCACGCCTGACCACACATCTTAACTGATTGAAAAGTTTTCATACAGTTTGATGCGGTTAAAACGCCAACGCCAACGCACTATAGCCAAGCACCAGGAGAGCACACAACCATCTGATGCCATCAATCATCAACAAGTTTATGTCCCATGACAGCAACACGCCCATGCCCCTGCCACGCCTATAATGTCAGCAAAGTTTACCCGCTTTTGTCACCATATAAAAGGGTTCGATAGGCCGTTTCAGTTTTAAAGCATGGTTGGGATTATTGGACCTTAGAGAGAGATTTGCAAGTGATTGCAGTTAGAGGCTTTGCTTTAATTAATAAACAGAACATTATGCTTAATGAAAAGTGCCCAGAGAGAGAGAGAGAGAGAAAGTGAGAGAGCGAGCAGGCAAGTGCTCAGAGTTGTTCATACTGTAGATGGTGTCGCATGGCAATGATAAATGAGGCTCCTGCCCCACAAAAACACGATACGCAAGGATATTGGCAAAGAAAATAGAACTAGAAAAGGCGCAAGGGAGGAAGCACAAAGAGGAGGCCGAAAGGGGAGGGGCATGGGGCAACTGAGAGACTGGGGAAAAGTGTCAATGCTTGCCACGCTTGTCCGAACGAGTTGATTGCTTGCCCAACGTTGGACACAGGTCGATGGACAGAGACACAAGCAAAGAAACGCAACTGACAGACAGAAAGTCAGTGAGAAAGAGACAGAGAGAGTGTGAGAGAGAGTGAGTGGGAAATACGACTCCTAATACATTTAGCATAATGTCTCAACACGCTTGGCAGGACTCAGGAACTCGAGACAACATTCAAATCAAATTACAAGGCAAACGAACTGTTCAACTGTTGCAAATGTGTCGTCACCCAAGTGCCCTTGATAGTGCCATCCCCCCCCTCCTTGTCAGCCTCCTCTTGACAATCACTGGCTCGACAAATGTGACCCCATTTGCCATTTGCCAAATCTCTGTGCTCCATCTGTTGATTAGAGTGAAGAAGAACGAGAAAAAGGCGCGAAGTCGTCCACAATGAGATTTCGATTTTATTCGAGAAATCCTCAACTAAATAAAGCTCGCCTTAAGTGGAATATTGAATTCTTAACTTAATATATTTATTTTCTTTTTTTCGCAATTTGTGCTCCTCTCTTTCTTGCACACTGCGCTCTTAATTGCTGTTCTTGTTAAAAAAAAGCCGGGCAGAGTGCAGAGAAAAAAGTCTGTGGACAGCACATTGTCAAGGCTGTTAGCCTAGCGAAGGGGGAGGGAAGGATAGTGAGGCAGGTGGCAGGTGGCAGCACATGTGCTACACCACGTAGCAAAATTTCACTTTCAAACGAGGCACAATAACAACAATAACAACAACAACAACAATGGCGCGATGCTGCAACTCTTGTTGCAACTTCAACTTCAGGCAGCGGCGGTGGCGCCCGCTCGATGTGTCGCGCGCTCGATTGGGTGCCGTAAAAGGAGGCAAACATGTCGACGATGCAACGTTTTGGCATTTCAAGAGAGACAGCAGAGGCAGCAGCAAGTAATGGGGCAAGGAGGAGGCAGGAGGGAGGCAGTTCAATCAGAAAGTCATTCAGCTTGGTCTCGCTGTATAAAGTGAAGGGCTGGGAACTCAGCAGCCTGGGCTGCTTGATTGACTGATTGATTGATTGACTGACTGACTGACTGACTGCAGGAGTGAATGAAGAAACGCATGAATGACAAAAAGGCGGCGGCGCCGCTCTTCAATTTGTTGCACGCTGTTTAAAAAAGAAATAAAAGAGAAAAAGAGGAGCTTGGTAAGAGAGAGGCTGCAACACTGAAACTGAAACATGCAAAACACTTGCAACGCGCACTGTTGTTGCACCTCTTGTTGTTGTTGTTGCTGGTGCTGTTGCTGGTGCCGAAAACTGGATTTTTCTAAAAATAGATCTGTTGGGGAAATACTTGAATACGCGCGCCACATGTGCAACGGCCGCCAAAAAGGCAGCAGCAACAGCAACAGAAAGAAGTTGCCCCTGGCATACCCTACCTCTCCCCTATATCCACACCTCCCCTCATGCTGTAAACCCTTTTGACTGGCTATATCATGCTCCCCACCCCAAAAAGGCATAAGGTTCGATTCTCTAGCGCAGCACAACAAACAGGAAATACAATTTCCGCCTTTGGCCAGACAGAGCAAGAGACAGAGAGAGGGAGGGAGAGAGGGATAGGGCAAAAAATGGCGAGCAAAGCTGAAAGAAATGCTTCCAATGGATTGGAATGGAAGTCTTCCATCAAGTATATCTCTCGCTGCACAGCATAATAAAGTGTTTGCAATTTGCAGCAAAAAAAAAGGCGAACAAAGATGGCAGCGCAATTCAAAGATTGTCAATGTGATAAACGTTTGAGAATTGTGCTTAAGTTTTTTAAAATCGTTTAAAGTTATTATATAAACTTGAAACGATTTTAAACTCAAATTGTATTTCGCTTATACTATTTCTGATTACTTTTTTCCTTTGATCTGCAGTTATTTAACATCAGTCGAAGCTTTATTTCTGATGGAAAAGAATGTCAAGGGAATAAACCATTGAGTAGTTCTTGAATATTTTTATAAGTTTTAGGATATAACAATTTAGATTATACTTATTAATATATTTCAGATTGTAACGTAGGTATGGTAGGATACATTTTGTGCATGTCACTTAAGTTCTTAAAAATCTTTTCGAGTCTATATAAATTTCCTTATCAATTTCCCAATTCCCCTATTCTTCTGTTTGTTTTATGTCTTTTCATTAATGTTATTTAATGTTCCTTTTCAATTTCCTATTTCACTTATTCTTCTGCTTGCTTTATGCCTTTTCTCTAGTCTTATTCAACTTCAGTTCTAGCTTCATCTCATTTCTTATATTTCCTACTTCATCTTGCTCATTTTTCATGCCACTTCGCATTGTTTGAGCTCTATGCCACGTGTGGAGGAGGAGGAGGAGGGGAAGTATACAAGAACTGTCACTTTACATAATCATTTAACGGTAAACATAGTAATAATGATATTTAGCACACACTCTCTCACAAACACACACACACAGACAGACTGATAATAATAGCCACTCCCCTCACACGAACACGCAACAAAACTTATTTATTACGTATACGCCGCATTGGGCTAGAGAGTTTTGAAATTAGCTGGTGTGCTTCAGTTTGGAATGCCGTTGGCAGGTCAGCTACAGAATAAACTTGACTTAAAGCCATGCGCCAAGCCAAGACACCGAGAGCACACTATATTAAAATGTGTATATCCAGCGAGATACATATATGCATGTATATATAGCTGCCATATCGACGCATATATAGAGTACGTGTGTGCATAGCTAGACACTCTAGTTGGCATTACTAATATTAATAATAATAAGACCAGTTAAACCACTTTGCGTGCAACGGCAGACAACGAGGCAGCAGCAGCAACCAGGGAACCTGCCTGGGAACTTGTTAAGCCCATCCACAGCAAACAGTCGCAGCCACAGCCGCAGCCACAGCCGCAGCAAGAGGCAGCCACCTAGTCACCCAAGTGGCACCACCAGCTTCAGCTCCACCTGCTGCTGCAGCAGTTGGCACATTGCGCGACGCTTTGGCTGCCTAGGCAACCTCCCCCCACAGCCTACACCCTCGGTCCCCTTTGTCCCCTCTTTCTGCCTGTCTGCTGGGTTGACTGCCTGACGTGGAATGAAAGAGAAAACATTTCTAATGGCTTGTGATTCTCAACCGCAGCCACATCGGCAGCGCAGTTTGATGTTTGAACGTCAGTTGAGCTTGTCGTTAAAATCATTGTTTAAAGCCTAAACAGCTTGAGAATTATAAGCCCAATTTATGTATTTGCAGCTGTTGCAACTCAGACAAAACGTAAACAAGCCACAGATACACTACCTTCTAAAGCAAACTACAAAAAAATGCAGAAAACATTGAGAAAAAAACTTATGGAAAGTATTTCTGATTCAAATGAACTAAGACTCTCTTAATAAAAGCCATTTTTGCTCGAACTGCTAACTGCCTCTAAAAGTCAGCTCTATAGGCTTATTCTAACAATCTGGGCTACCCTGGTATTTGACCAATCGAATTATTAAAAGGGACTTAAAGTTGTCTCCCTGAATCTGACCTGTTGGAAGATCAAATCATTTTCCACAGCAGCCGATATGCTGACAGGCTTATCGCAAACCCGAACACGTTAGCGAATTATCTCGTCGAACCCATTTCCCTCCGATGTCTGAAGAGAATCCATCCCAATGAACTCCTTCCCCGTAAGATATCATAATCCCTTAATTTGTACATTTGTATATACTATTATTAAGGCATATTATCTATATTTTTAAGCTACTCATTAGGTTAAGTTCAGAAGGAACTGAACGATTCCTGATGATTATAATAATAAATAATAATAAATTCAAAGAAAATACTAAACTCAATTGAAAATTAACATACTTATCAAACATAATACTTATTAATATTCAATTATAAAAACTTTTACAAATGTTCTATACATTTACACTTAATTTAATAAGTAATTTAATTATTGATCTACCAAAAGAAAAACATGACAGACAGTTGAATTAGGATTAAACAAAATGTTGCTCAAAAAACTCATAAGTTTATTGTCGCTACTAAATGTTGAGAAATCATTGTAATGAATAAAATTGTAGTATATACCAATAATATATGTTCTAGCTTGAAATCAATTTTTTTGATTATGGGGAGAGCAAGAGGGCGTAGCGAAATACTAAAACAAGCTGCAATATGCAATATATATATATTGCTAACAAATTTGGTAGTCATAGCTCTTATAGTCTTCGAGATCTAGTCCATCTCGACTCTATAAATCCTAAATGCTAAACTCAATTTATTCTCTTGTCAAATGCTAAACACTATATCTAAATATTTAGTATTAATATCGTATATATATTACCACTATAACAGTTATAGCTTTCAATTTATTTCGAGAGTAAATCAAGAATAGATCTCCCACAAACCAAAAAGAAGATCTACAACCTGAAAACACTTTATATATGATAAAAAAAAACTAGTTCAAGCCGACTGACTTTTTGAGAAAACATGTCGCAGCTTGTTTTATTTTACTTGTTTTATTTTTCAGTTCCGAAGATCTTCTCCAGAGAAGCAACACGCTGCGCTTTGCTCTACTCGGCTGTGCTGTGGTCCAAGGCCATTTAAAAATACACACAGCTAAAAATAACTTTTGTGTGGAATTAAACATACAAACATACACACGTAGATATGTTTATAAACCTATATACAATAAAAATATAAAAGAGCCACAATGTGCTGGGTGATATGCAAACAACAACAACAACAACTTGTTCTCGATCGTAAGCTAATAAAGCCGAAAAATAATCTGAAACTTGAACTACATTATTGAAAACGAAACCGAAAGCTGAAACCAAAAACTGAAACTCATTTTATAATCGCAATCGCAACATGGTATTTTATTATTAATGATCATGTGCCCCTCCCCGCACAGTCCCACACATTCCCGCACACTCAGCTTTATAAATAGAAATTCCATTTGTCCAAAGAAACACACAAAAATCGCCTCGTTTTAGGTGTCGGCTTTATCAATAACAGTGCGCCAGCCTCAGCGACCTCTGCACTCCCTCCATTCCATACAATTCTAACGCGTGGAATATTTTTGCACATACAAAATTTGTATATTAATAGTTCACACACACACAGGACACACTCACACAACATTGTTGGGCGATAAAAAGACGTCGCTGATTGCAATTTCACCCAATAAACATAATCATGATGCAGTTCGTAGGTACCCCTCTCTCCCCCTCTTATGCTCTCTCTGTCTGTGTCTCTTTCTCGGAAATCGATTCGTGGGCGCCACACACACCAAAAAAATAACAAAATATTAGAAAAAACTCGTGTGTAATAAATAAAAATTTATGGTTTAATGGCAGCAGCGCCAGAGCAGCACTTGGCATTAAATAAAACCCAAATTTCGCACACAAAACAGAGTACAGTGCTGGGAGTATACTGTATGGTATACAGTACTGTAGTATAAAGTCTGATAAATGATATGACAGAACGAGAACGTAGCAATCTACGTCAGTGGATGTGCCCCTTTTAAAATTGTATGCGCTGCATTTGTGTTCTTGTGTCAGCGTGACAATTTCAAATTTTCCCTTTTTAATTTCTTTCTCATGATTGCGAATTTACTTTTTTTATTGCAACATCAATTAGTCATATGTGTGATGATAGTAAATAATTCTACCTAAAAATATGTATTTATTAACAGCTGTCAACTAATTCTTTGCAAAGTAGTTTTTTACGAACATAATTAGGGTTTTCATAGTTTGTTTACTATATTATCAGTTCGAGAATTTTTAACTAATTAGCATCAACAAAAATATAACATTTTTTTTTTATTTAAATATAGCGAAATCAGACAAAAACAACTCCACATCAACTGTAACTCCAATTCCTGGAAATATCACAGTTTTTTATATTTATTTAAATTTAATATTTCTAACTAACTGACTGATTGTTCCTATGAAAGCAATAATATAAATGTAGTTGTCCAACTTTAAAGAAGTGGAAAAAGTATTCATCAATTACTGTCTAACTTTTATTTGGCATTGATAAATTATGTTATGTCGAAAATCAATTCTACATAGAAAACATCTTAATTCGCACGATTTCTATGGCAGCTGTATGTGTTGCAAATGCAGTAGGCAGCCCTACTTATTCGTGTCCCCTGGTCACACTAGTTCACTAGTTACAATCGCCCGAAAGCCTTGCCGGTCTGTGTAGAACGGCAAGAGCGCACGCCGTCAATAAATACAACACTAACTACACTCATTACATCCACATTAAATAAACCTTAAAATACCAACAATGATATTTTAAATGCATATTATTATTTTAGAAAAAAGGCATATGTATTGCGACCTTTAGCATCTGTTGTACCTCTGCTGACCTAATAGCGCCATTATCGGATCAGTGTTTCTTAGGAATCAAAGATTTTTCATGGACTAATTGTCCTCATCTCTTGAATTTCAAGAAGGTGCCTTCCTAGTCTTCATATTACTTACATAGAACGAGAGCAACAGTCGAGTAGGATACCCTTCATCCTGGTTCAATATGTTAAATTTATTCACATGCTTGTCGACAGATAGAGCTTAAGCCTCCCTTGTTAAACCTTTTTTAAAAAATTATGATCCTAAAATTATTATCATAAATTAACATGTCATGACATGTCATTTCTAGTTCTCGAAGATTTAAACCAGAGACCGTAAATAACCGTTATGGGTATAGAAAATATCCCTATGAAGGGATAATCCTAAAAATTTTTCGATGACGCCAAAAATCTTATAAAAATCACATTATATCAATAATATAATAAACATATATTTTGCAACTGTTATTGAATACGTCTTGTAATAACCGTTATTTGTGATTTTTATTTAAAGTTTTTTATGATAAAAATCAAAAAATAATTGTTAAAAATGTTTTTATGCATAAACCTCATAACCGTTACGGTCCCTGATTTAAACCATTACAAACACAAATTCAAGTAAAGGCAGTGAGAAAAGTAAAAATAAAAAAGTGTTATCCGGCTTCCTTCAGTAGCTTTTTCACTCGTATTCAGGCGTATTCGGGGGTAATTCTTGTAGTGTTCTTTCTTAATTCTATAAGGATTTGTCGATATTTCCTGTTTGCTCTCTTCTCTCTACGTAACACTAACAACAAACACACTAGGGAAGGAGACACAGTTTCGAAATCCTGTTGTGTTCGGGGGGACTCGAGTTGTCAAATCCCAAATAGAGTTGTAAGGAACTCTGTTGTTCCAATTTTTCGACATAGTTCTCCTAGCGAAAACTGTCAAGTCTAGCCCGAAATAGGCTTACAAGGAACTGTGTGAATGTTAGTTTATCGGTTCGAAACCCAGTGGGATCCATGTTACATAATATTGTTATTTTTGTTTATGCTGTAACCATACCTATTTTTTTAATATTGTTATTTTTTGTTTATGCTGTAACCATACCTATTTTTTATTTATTTAGATAACTTGAGTTGCACACTCCTGATCAAAATTAATAAACCCTCTGACAGATACAAAAGAATAATTAGTATCTCATTCTTATTTTGTGCCCCACGTGGTTCATCCACTTTCAAACTTTAAACATTCTTTCACACAAGAGATGCTAATCAATTCTAGGAATATAAATCTTTTCAGCAGAAATCGATTAAGTTCTTTCTAAATTAACGTATTAATTTCATTCACAGTTTAGAAATCTTTGCTTACGATTCTTGTGTTAAAGCTTTAATACTTTCAACCATTCCATTACAGAATCCTGCATCCAATTAATACTTATCATAACCCGAACTTATCAACAAGCAGCCAGGCACAGTACACACACACAGTTCAGTTCATTAAACAATTGTGGGTTGAAAGCACTTGTGCGATCTTAAGCTGAAAATCCCTCGACGACAATTGGAACGAAAGTGAAAATGCATTCAAGCAATAAAAATTGTTTATTGATTTATGCGAAATAGTTTGTCAAAAAAACAGGAAAAATATTGATGAACTGAAAGATTTTTCCCCATTCTCTTGCTTCCTCTTCTCCTTCTCTCCTAGATTCTCTCTGGCAGAGGTCAAGGTGTGGCATGTGACTGAAAGTGACAGACGCACCCAGTCAGCGTCGTCTTGCTGCGACATTGATTGTTACTAATTGGCAAAGGATATATAGGGCTATATAGAGTCGCGAGCAGGGAGCGTAACGTTGCCCATAAAATAATTGCGCACAAAGCGCCGACAAGTGTTGAATAAAACGGGTTAATTGCAGCACACAAACACACACACACAGAGAGACAAGTGTCGGCTTCAGTCTATTTATTTTGTTATTAAATAATAAGACACAAATTAGTGCAATTTGTTTACTCAGCGCTCAGTGTGGGGGGGGCTCACGCATAAACTTGATTAACCCCCCACGTAGAAAAGTGCGACAACAACAATAGCGACAACAATAGCAACAAAAAATACCCGTATTAGTCATTGTCTGGCCACGCGACTTCTTTTCTTTGCTTCTCTTCTTCTGCTGTTCGCTCTTCTTTGGGAAAGCTAAAAGGCATTAATTAAAAGGCCTCACCGATTACCATAGCCCCCTTACTCTACTGGGTTCGCCCATTAGATTTAGAGAAAGAAACAAAACCGAAAGATGCGTTCAAAACGTGCCTCGTGCCTCGAGCAGCATCGACGAAAGCCGCAAACAAATTCAAATAACAATCCCAAAGTCAGCTTAAAATAAAAACCACAAAAACCACAAAAAAAAAGAAAAGAAAAAAGGCGAAAAAACGTTGACGTTGTATGATAAATTGTTTTATTTTGCTGCTCTGTTGTTAGTTTTATTGATAGCCCCCACTTGAGCTTGCGTTCCACCTGCCAAAAGCTGATTTGAGTGTTTGTTTTTGGCTTTTTTTCGGATTCCCCCATCAATTAATTGGAAACTATTCGCTTAAGAGATCGGCGTAAAACTAAACGGCTTTAATTGGTTTGATTTCTATACAGACTTGCAGACAATGATGATGCGAATCTAAGCCAATTAGACAAGGTTATTGATAGGCATTTTGTTGTGACGTGGCTTAAATTGAGTGGAATTTTGACAGATCATTCTCTTGAATAACTAACTCATTAACTAACTACCTCTCTTGGTGACCGGTTGTGTTTTGGCTTTTGCTCTATTTATTTTATCCATTCCGTTCTTCATTTAATCTAATCTTACACTCTGAACTAATATTTCTGTGACGCGTAAGTTGAGCTTTTGCTGTCTGGTGTTTTTGATCATCGCATTGCTTTATTAGTGTCTACTTTTTACTTTTTATTTTGTGCATTTTAATTTTCGTGCTTCTTTTCATTTCACCTTGTGTGTATTAGTTGTGAGAGAGTAGTTTTCTCTTATACCTTTCATACTCTCCCGCTCTCACGCTCTTGCTCCATTAGTGCGCTTTGGTTTGTGTTTTTGTGTGGCTTAATACACACACATAAAGTCTCGCTCTCGCGCTCTAACGCAAGCAAGCATTTTGTTATTTATTTTTTCTATCTTTCTTTACTGTTTTGCTCGCTGCATTTCTAAAACTGTATTATTTCTTTCTCTCACGCATTTTTGCTCTTTCTATTTTGCTTTACTCTCATCTAATCCCCTACATTTTCTAAGGCTTATCGAAAATGATCTCTTGTTCGGCAAAGATTTGTAAATGCTCATCTGATCCCAATGCAGATTTTATTGGTTGCTGGCTGTGTGACAACTTTTGTCACCTAAAATGCGCCGGTCTTACTATCCGAATTAAGGATGCAATCAATAACAAGTCTGGTTTAAAGTGGTCTTGTGAACAGTGTCGAATGAGCGAATCTGACTTGCGAAAAGTTGTGCAAAAAACCAAATTGGGTTTCTACAATTTGCGTACCGCTTTTAGCAATTTATATTCGCAGTTCTTAGAAATGGAGACTCAATTTAACTCTCTTAAACCTATTAACGATCCCTTAATAATTCCGGTATCATCACCGATAGTACCTTCCCCAAATCCTGTAGTGAAAACTAATATCTTCCAACCCCCTTCTCCTGTCATTTCGGATCTTATCTTAAATTTAAATTCCCCTACCCCTTCATGTTCGAAAACCGTTCATGCTAGGAAAACTTCCGCTCCACGTAATGCCTCCGTCCCTAATCCTTCTACCTCTTCCAATTCGTCTTGCTCTACTCTGAGTGTAGACAATCTATTAACTTTACCCGTGATTTCCCCCCCCATTTCGGTACAGAGTGTAAAACCTCTAGTTGCCGTTAAACCTAAGAAGTTGGTCTTCGTTTCTCGTCTGGCACCTGACACTTCGAAAGATGATGTAAAAACATACATCCTTTCTAAAATTCAGTCTGAAAATCTAGTCGTTGAAAAATTTAACTTTAAATTTCCCAGAGAAATATCTTCATTTAAAATTAGTATTTCGGCTGAGCATTTCCCAATTGTGTGCAATGGATCTTTTTGGCCGCCTGACTTAATTGTTAAGGAGTTTACTCCTAAACAAAAGACTAATACTCCTGTTACCCTTCCTTCGCTGACCGTTGAATCTCCGAACGGAACAGCAAAAAACTTAAAAACTATAAAAAACTAAATTCTAACCTCTTTGTTGCCTATCAAAATGTTCGAGGCCTAAATACTAAACTTTCTAAACTTTTTACTAATAGTATATCTTTTGTCTATCATATTTTAATATTTACTGAGACTTGGTTAAAACCGGATATCGAAAATAGTGAAATCTTTTCTAATAAGTATACTTCTTTCAGATGTGACCGTTTGTCGCGATCTGGAGGAGGGGTTCTTATTGCCGTTGATTCAAATCTGTCTTCTGATATTGTTTCAATAGACTGTCTGCCCAATTTAGAATTCGTGTGCGTTAAAATAACTTTAAATCATATTTCAGTTTATGTTACTTGCTCTTACATTCCTCCGTCCTCAGAAACTTCTTTGTATCTAGAACACCTGTCTTGCATTAAATCTATAGAATCAAAACTTTCGGATAGAGATTACCTATTGGTTTTTGGTGATTTCAATTTACCTCAAATAAATTGGTCCTCTCATTCAAATGTTTTGATTCCCTCCATCTTTAACCCATTTATCAATGGTCTCTCTGAACTATCCTTGTTTCAAATTAATACTTTTCATAACCATAAAGGCAAAATCCTTGATTTAATTTTCACTCCTGATACTCACATTAATAACATTTCAAGAACTAATCCCTTAGTCCTTCCTGAAGATCCTTATCATCCTACTTTAGAACTTGTTTTAGAACTGCCGTCCCCCGTGCAAACTGAAATTGTTAAGTGTATTTCGAAGTCACGATGCTTCCGCAAAACTGACTTTGTGAGGCTTAATAATCTAATTCTAGAACACGATTGGTCTTGTTTTTATGCATGCTCGAACTTAGTTACTTGTACTTCATATTTTTATAATACCTTGAATAAATTTTTCGACGAGTGTGTTCCACGTGTATTTCCAGCCAAGACTAAAAGTCTTCCATGGTTTACACGTGGGTTACTCAGGGTGAAAAACTTAAAATCTCGGTATTATAAAAATTTAAAAAAACGGGAAATCCTTCCGATTTTTCTCGTTATACTGTTGCAAAGGCTAACTTTATTGATCTTAATAATAAATGTTATAATGACTATATACATCGCTGTCGGCTTCAATTTGCACGTGATCCTAGGCAGTTTTATAACTTTGTTAACTTGAAACGTAGATCTAATGAATTCCCATCCCGTATCTCTTATGAAAATAATGAAGGAACTAATGATCAGGCCGCTGCTGATCTTTTTGCGAATTTTTTTCAATCAACCTATTCATCTAATACTTATGATTCTAATCTTTCTTATCCTTATCCTATTCATAACTCTAATTCAATTTCTTGCCCTAGTATTGATGAAGATTCTCTTCTTACTAACCTTCACTTGGTTAAACCCCTTAACTCACCTGGCCCTGACGGAGTACCTGGATGCGTTCTTAGATACTGTGCTTTCTCCTTATATAGACCCATTTTTAGGTTATTCAAATTATCCTTAGCTACTAGTAATTTTCCTTCAGTCTGGAAAGAATCATATTCCATCCCTCTTCACAAAAATGGGTCTAAATCAGAAGTGAAGAATTACAGGTGTATTTCTAAATTATCCTCTATACCTAAATTATTTGAAAAACTTGTTACGGCCCAGCTAACCCACATGTGTAGGTCCGTTATTTCACCATGTCAACATGGTTTCATGAAATCCAGATCCTCAACAACTAATCTTCTGGAATTCTCATCTCTTGTTATAAAAGGGTTTCAGAAGAAGATGCAAACTGATGTCATTTACACTGATTTTAGTAAGGCTTTTGATTCTGTAAACCACTCACTTCTGATTCATAAGTTGGATCTTATTGGGTTTCCTTACAAATTACTGCTTTGGATTTCAAGTTATTTAAAAAATAGGTCCCAAAGAGTTCTTTACAAACATTCTGTATCTAAGCCAATCTTTGTTACTTCAGGTGTTCCGCAGGGAAGTCATTTGGGTCCTTTACTCTTTAACCTCTTTATTAACGATCTTCCCTCTATTTTAAAATTCTCTAACATTTATATGTATGCTGACGATGTGAAACTTTGCTTTACATACAAGGAGCCGACTTGGAGTTCGCTACAGGTTGATATTGACTCCTTTTGTGATTGGTGCAGCTTTAATCTTTTAAGTTTAAATTGTTCTAAATGTAAAGTAATGACATTTTACAGAAGTAATTTCCATGTCGTCAACTATACACTTTATCTATCCCCTCTTCTAAGAATATCAAATGTCAATGACCTTGGTATTCTGTTTGACCATAAACTGAAATTTGATTCCCATATTACGCAAATTGTAAATAAGGCCTCTCGAACCCTTGGTTTCATTAAAAGGTGGGCCAAGGAATTCAATGACCCTTATACAACAAAGTTGCTTTATACCTCCCTTGTTCGCCCGATTCTTGAATATGGTTCTTGCATTTGGTCACCGCAATATCAGGTTCACCAAGACAGAATTGAGTCTGTGCAAAAACAATTTTTACTTTTTGCTCTTCGTGGTTTTAACTGGGTCTCTGGAGTTGATTTACCCTCTTATTCTAGTAGACTACTTCTAATAAATTTAACTTCTCTTACTAACCGCCGCTTAATGTTAGGTGTCATGTTCCTTGTTAAGTTGATTAAGTATGATATCGATTCCCCGATCTTGCTTAATCAAATTAACTTCTCTATCCCATCTAGATTAACCAGAAATTTTGCACCTCTTTTGCTTGATTTCTGTAATAACAATTATAGTCTGCATGAGCCTTTCCGAATTCTCTGCTCTGATTACAACAAACTTTTTGGAGTAATTAGCTCGGAGTGTTCCCTAATAGCTATTAAGACTGCTATCATTAACTCAGTAACATTTAACCCTAACAACTAACCTAACTAACCACTACCGATCTGATTGGGTTTTTCTCTGGGTTTCCCCAATCCTCTGCAACAAATGTTGGTTCGGTTAATTTGTTAGTCCCAGTTTCAAAATTCAAAATTTAAAATTTAATTTCTTTTTAAACTTTTACTGTTTAACGTAAATTTTAACTTTAATTTTACATATAAATATTGTGTTTTTAACTTTTAATTCATATTTAATTTTAATATACACAAATAGAATATTAATTTTTATATCAAAATTTTTTATATTTGTCTTACCTACAGTCGACTGCTCTTAGTTGACTTTAAATAAATAAATAAATAAATAAATAGACTAAAATAAAGGTGTGTGTGTACATATTAAAAGGGTATTAGACTTGGTAAAACTGAATGTGTGTTAAGAAGGCATCTCAGAGCATATATAGTCATTTTACTGTCTGTATGAACGCCTATATCTGAGGAACTATAAAAACTAGAGTTTTAAAACTTGATAGTAATATGTTTTAGTATTGCAGGCAGGTAATAATTTGACTAGATGTGTGCCACGCCCGTTTTGGCCTTGTTAAATTGCAAATAAATGAGCTGCAAGAGTTACTTTGAAACTAGAATGTTTTCTTATAGGGTATACTTAAAAAGCTAGAATGTTGAATAGGGTATACATTAGTTTATAGCATCCACATGCTTTCATTTTCAATTCACTTTCAAGATCCGCTCAAAGCGCTACCAAAAAACAACTTGAATAACAATTCAGAGAATCATTGAGCTCAAGACTGGAATCCCCCCAGTCATTAGAAATCTTCACCAGAATCATTTCTTCAGCGTCATACAGAAGGCAGCCCTACTTATTCGTGTCCTCTGGTCACACTAGTTCACTAGTTATAATCGCCCGCAAGCCTTGCCGGTCTGTGTAGAACGGCAAGAGCGCACGCCGTCAATAAATACAACACTAACAACACTCATTACATCCACATTAAATAAACCTTAAAATACCAACAATGATATTTTAAATGCATATGATTATTTTAGAAAAAAGGCATATGTATTGCGACCTTTAGCATCTGTTGTACCTCTGCTGACCTAATAGCGCCATTATCAGATCAGTGTTTCTTAGGAATCAAAGATTTTCATGGACTAATTGTCCTCATCTCTTGAATTTCAAGAAGGTGCCTTCCTAGTCTTCATATTACTTACATAGAACGAGAGCAACACTCGAGTGCACTCGACAGTAGAATACCCTTCGGCCTGGTTTAATATGTTACATTTATTTACATGCTTGTCGACAGATAGAGCTTAAGCCTCCCTTGTTAAACCTTTTTAAAAAATTATGATCCTAAAATTATCAAATTATTATCATAAATTAACATGTCATGACATGTCATTTCTAGTTCTCGAAGATTTAAAGCATTACAAACACAAATTCAAGTGAAGGCAGCGAGAAAAGTAAAAATAAAAAAGTGTTATCCGGCTTCCTTCAGTAGCTTTTTCACTCGTATTCAGGCGTATTCGGGGGTAATTCTTGTAGTGTTCTTAATTCTATAAGGATTTGTCGATATTTCCTGTTTTCTCTCTTCTCTCTACGTAACACTAACACACTAACAAACAAAACACACTAGGGAAGGAGACACAGTTTCGAAATCCTGTTGTGTTCGGGGGGACTCGAACTTCTTCACAACGGGTCGGGGTCGTACACAAGGCAACTGCGTCTCATCGTTCTGAGCCATCCCGTCCCCCTTTGGAAGAGTTGTCAAATCCCAAATAGAGTTGTAAGGAACTCTGTTGTTCTAATTTTTCGACATAGTTCTCCTAGCGAAAACTGTCGAGTCTAGCCCGAAATAGGCTTACAAGGAACTGTGTGAATGTTAGTTTATCGGTTCGAAACCCAGTGGGATCCATGTTACATAATATTGTTATTTTTTTGTTTATGCTGTAACCATACCTACTTTTTATTTATTTAAAAACGGGTACATCTATAAGAACCGTATGCGGCCAGTTCCAAGAACATATTTCTTAAACTCGCAGACTAGTTTAGATCACTTGAGTTGCACACTCCTGATCAAAATTAATAAACCCTCTGACAGATACAAAAGAATAATTAGTACCTCATTCTTATTTTGTGCCCCTCGTGGTTCATCCACTTTCAAAGTTTAAACATTCTTTCGCACAAGAGATGCTAATCAATTCTAAGAATAAATTGGCAAATGAATGTATTAATTTCATGCACAGTTTAGAAATCTTTGCCCACGATTCTTGTGTTAAAGCTTTAATACGAGTACTTTCAATCATTCCATTACAGAATCCTGCATCCAATTAATACTTATCATAACCCGAACTTATCAACAAGCAGCCAGGCACAGTACACACACACAGTTCAGTTCATTAAACAATTGTGGGTTGGAAGCACTTGTGCGATCTTAAGCTGAAAATTCCTCGACGACAATTGGAACGAAAGTGAAAATGCATTCAAGCAATAAAAATTGTTTATTGATTTATGCGAAATAGTTTGTCAAAAAAAATAGTTTATAGCATCCACATGCTTTCATTTTCAATTCACTTTCAAGATCCGCTCAAAGCACTACCAAAAAACAACTTGAATAACAATTCAGAGAATCATTGAGCTCAAGACTGGAATCCCCCCAGTCATTAGAAATCTTCACCAGACAGAATCATTTCTTCAGCGTCATACAGAAGCCCACTACCCCGCGGGGATGCCAGATAGAAACAGACAGCCACCGAGCTAGCCAGATCGAGGGGCATTAACCGCACGAGTTGAATCACTCTAAAAGAAACACTTGGTCTCCTTTTGTTGTTTCGACTCTTTTTGAGAAAGACCGTTTACAGTGCATAAGTACGGGCATTAGCTGTCATTATTCAATTGTTAACAAAAAAAACCACTGAAAACAGGTAGGAATGGTCAGCTGAAAAGCCAACTCAACTTTGGATATACCCTATAAACAATATTGACAGCAAAAAAGTGCGCAATAACTGTATAGAAATTATAATTCAACAAACTTTAAATCAACTCATTTATATGTCATGCACGATTGAATATAGCAATAAATACCCTAGGAAGATATGCGCGCGCATACAGGGTAGAAAGATTCAAACGAAAATAAATGTGTTAAAGAGCAATTAAACGTCAAATGGTGGCGGCACTCGAAGAGCTTTGTGAACGTTGCCAGTTCCAGTTCTTATAACTGGCATTCTCAAGTGATTATATTGTTAAATGTTATACAAGTGTGCTGTTGTTGTTCTCTTTGTTGTTATTGTGCATTGTTTGTCGACACGAATCGATTTGGTTATCTTGAGTCAGTTATCAAGTGCTGTTCTTGTTGGAGTTATTGTTGATATCGATAGCCCCTGAATTGAATTGTGTGTGTGTGTTTAGAAGGCGTTGAGGCGCGCGTTAATTAGCTTAGAGCTCATATGGTTATGTGTGTGAGTGTGTTGGGAGACTCAACGATGATGAACTACTTGGCGCCAGCTCATCAATCATAGGCGACTGTGTGGCTGCTCCAAAACTCGGCAGTTATTCGCAAGATTTTAATGCGCTAATGAGAATTCTGTGGCCATTAATCAGACAACAATAGATTTAAGACGGAGTACAATTGCGAGACAACATTATTATAATATATATTTCTGAATATCTATGCCTGAATCACCAATAAGCCTGAAGAATAGAAGCTCATTCAAACTATATTCATTCACAGTCTTAAGCCGTTTAACCAAATTACCCATGATTCATAAGGCAGACTCGCCTTAGTTCTGTTCTTTACTCTTTGTAATACATTGATCTATTTTTAAACAAACGACAAGCAGAGGGCGCGCACCAAATTTATTGTTTAAACAAATGTTATCTACAAATTAACATTCATTTATCATGCACAGTGTAATAATAATCAAGAAAAAAGCCACACTGCGGTTTTCTAACTGTCGTGACGTTATACACACACACATTCATACATTCATAAATATGTGATACTATGTGTGAACTATCTGTGTGTGTAGCCACAGCAGCTCTCTCAGCAGTTCTCAGCGTAATTGCAAGATTCTCTTTTTGTGGGCAGATCTGATCTTGATCTTTCATTAACACCAAGATCAAAAGTGTGAGAGAGTAAGCTCAAACTGAGAGACATACTATATATAAAACCATGTGAGTCGCATTATCAACTTCCTGCATCTAAATTTTTTAATTTCCTCAAACTATTAAGCTGCATACGGCTCCCCTTTTTCAATTTCTGTCAAACGCCGCGTATACTTAATATTGCCTTCGTCTCAAAACAGTTGGCAATTTTCCCAAACTTGATTGTGCAAAATTTGCAAAAGCAACTTGGCCAAATGCCACCAAGATTCATCATCGATATGTAATTTGCAAGTGTATTTCTATATGTATATATGTATGTGTGGGTGTACGTATGTGTGATTTGAAGCCCACATTTATTAACTTGCGAGGCAGGCAAGTACGTTGCGCATTTTGCACGTGTCGTTCATTATACGATGCGATTGAGTACTTAAGCAATTAGCACAATGCGAAGGGATGAACTGAATCAACTACAACAGCAACTACAGTTTCAGCTGACTTTTGTGCATGATTATGCAAGTCTTTAGCTTTATATAAAAAGAGAGACTATTTTTTAGCTGTCTTGCTATAATTAATTAATGTAATTCAGCACAAATTTTAAACACATTTTATACATTCTTATTTTAATTAACAGCTTTTTTGTTGCCTGCTCAAAGTTATTTTTATACCCTTGCAGAGGGTATATTAATATTAGCCAGGAGTTTGCAACGCACCTTGGAAGACATCTACCGACCCCATAAATTATATATATTATGAATCAGCATCACCAGGGAAGTGGATCTAGCTTTAGTCTGTCTGTCTGTCTCTCTGTCTGTCTGTCCCTCTTTCTTCCGTCCGTTTGTCTGTCTTTTGTCATGCAAACTACTCTCCCAGTTTTAGAGTTATGTTGTTGAAATGTAGCCCACACGCTTTTTATTGCTGTACGCTGTCAACAAGTCGGAACGAGCCGGCTCGGATCGATATATCGTATCATATGTCATACAAACTATCGGTCGATTTGCAACCACATTAACTACATCAGACTTTCTATAGATACATATAATATGCATTCTACCCGTGCTCTTATACGGAGCTGAAGCATGGGTACGGTCACACACGAATGCAGCAGCGCTTGGAGTTTTCGAGAGGAAAAAACCACGCAAGATCTTTGGTTCTGATCGTACTGGGGACGACTTTCGCATTCGAATGAACCACGAACTGTATGAGCTCTACGACGACATTTACGTAGTCCGGCGCATTACAATACAACGTTCGGACGTGTAGTACGTATGGACCAAGAAGCTCCAGTGAAGAAGGTGTTTGAGAAGAGAGCTGATGTTGGACCACGAAGGGGACGACCGCGGCTCCGATGGATGAGTGGAGAAGAACCTGGCTGTGCTTGGTGTAACAAACTGGAGGAGGCGCGCATGAAGCAGAGGCTCCTGGCGCGAGTTGTTGAGGTCGGCCGTAAGAAGAACAAGAATATGCAGATAAAACTTCATCAAATCGGACCTCTATTAAGCTTCCATAGAAACAATCGGCTGAAGTGAGGGTTTTCATATGATATATATATTAAAAATATCGAAATAACTGTTCAGTGTTAATCAAAACGCGAACATACACAATACTATTCAATTCGGTATCATTATATATAACGAGTATTGAAACGATATAGAGATAAGAACTTGCAAGGGTATAAAACTATCGGCATTCCGTTTTTACGCTTCCTTCCCCACTTCATATGCTTTTACCATATAGCTTTACAGAGAATAAATTTCTGAAATAAATAAATATGAAAATATTGACAATTTGCTGAAGTTGAAAGCTTTTTCGTCAACCCTTTAGTTTCTTTTTTTTTCTTGTCTTTTTCCTTGAAATAATATTGTTAATGATTATAAAATTAAACAAACTGTCGCAGTCACAAACACACACACACTTTAAACTGAAAAATTAAAAAATGTTTGTACTCACGCGATTTTTTGTATCTCTTGTTGTTGTAGTTGCTGTTGCTGTTGTTATTGTGGCTCTGTGTGTTGTTTTTTTATTATTCTTCTCGCTTCTCTTATTAAAAATTCTCTCAGTTATCGCTTCTGTTGCACAGCTCGACGTTGTGATTGCTGTTGCGTTTAAGCTTGTATAACAGTTTATGTTGTTGTTGTTATTGTTGTTGTTGTTGCTGTCGTTGTTCTGGTTGTTCTGCTTGGTGCCGCCGATGATGAAGCTTTCTGGCAGTATTTCGATTTCTGTTTACCCTTATCCATAGCTGCAAAGGTAAAAATGCAATTGAATTACACACGGATTGGAATAAAAACCAGTTTTACATATGTATTTTAAATACAAAATATAATTGACGAAACCGTATATTGAAATGTTTGCCGCAAATCAGCTTTTGGGGGCACTTAAAAAACAACAAAAAATAGGCTACACATAGACAAAAAGTAATACCCTGTAGTTTCCAAAGAGAAGCCTACAGATACTCCAAAGACAATAAATATATATTATATTATAGTTGCGTTATATTTATTAATTCATCCTATCCTTTTAATTTAAACTGTACAGGGTATACAGAAGTTTTAAAGAAGAAAAAATAGAAAAAACATTTTGCCAACGATGAATTAACGCTTGAGAGAAATAGCAACAGATCAATCTATGCATAAATCCAATTTAAGCAGAGCAAAAACAACACAAATATTTTTTTTTTTTTTTGCAGCTGCATAAAATTAACATTTAAATGAACGTTAACAATATTATGTTCATAAATAAATAGCCAAAGCACAAGTGCAGCAAAAAGTCATCAAGATTGTTTTTATACCTCTCTGCTTTTTATTCAATCTGTTACGCATCTCAATTGCTTTTCCAGTTCTACTATCATTCATTTCGCGGAGAGAAATGGGAAATGCATTTACATAATTTTTTAAAGAGCTTAAAAGAACTTGAACAAACAGCCTTAAGGCATTTCTTAGAACTCTCCTCGCTTTCCTCGCTTTTTTCTGTAGACAAATGTCAACAAGCAGTAGAAAGTCAGAGAGAGAGATTAATTGTCATACCAAGTACTGCCATAAGGAGTATTTTAGGTTTCAACTTTCCTGTGTGTGTCTCTCTCTCTCTCTCCCGTGTTTCTTTTACATGGGCCAATTACGAAGAAGAAACTTATGCTGAAGCTGCAAACAGGAGGAAGAATAAAGTTTAAGCGAAAAGCAGCTGGTTGGAAAACTTCTTTATAAGTTACACATGGCAAGAGTTGCTGTGTTGATGGAGACTCATGGAAAGGATAATCAGAAGTTGCACAATTAAGTGCAGAGTAAAAGGGAAAGCAATAACAACGGCAAACAGAAGAATTCACCATAAAAAGGAAATCGAATTATAATTCAGGTAAAACATCCTCAGAAATATACAACAATAAAAGTACGATGGGAAAAGGAAACTGTGCGATAAGCAAATAAAAACAATATATCCCAAAGGTTTAATTAAAAAAGAAATCCATGAAAACTCGCAGTCTGCGCATTCACTTGGCAAATAATAATATACAATAACAATAAATTATGAAAGTGTACTGTTGGGTTAAAATTCTGTGCAATTCCTTTTTATCCCTACTTAAACTACGTAGTGCAGTTTGCACATTTACTTTGCCTTGCGGTACTTCAAGCATTTGAGCTCTTCACAGACTGCTCATCGAGCAGAAGCCACAGGTAACAATCCGCCCACACACCTGTCACTTGTACACTGAATCAAAGTGTCCGAGCAAAAAAGACAGATAGAAAAAAAAGAAGTAAAGAAACCTTGAATCGTATGGACACAAGCTCATAGTGTGCGGGTGTGTGTGTGCAACATATGGTGACATATTCCGACACTAAATCAACTGGAATGAAGAGATATAAGCAAGGCAGAACAACGACATGGTAATAAAGCAGCGCCAACTTGTCAATCGAAATGAAATACCTGTACTATTCATATAATACCTGATGTCCTTCATTAAACACATACACACACACACAAATACACATGCATATGCATATTTATATTATGTGTATTCACATACATTCCAAAGAAATGTTTATAGTTTTCAAGCAAGATACAATTGCATACTGACATGTGTTGTGAATTTTCCGGCATTTTCATTTGCGCAATACAGTCAAAAGTTGCAGAGAAAAGATGAGAAGTTGGGGAAAAGCTTCTGCTGAGGCTGGTGGAACTCACATTTCTAATTTGTTTGCACTCTCCACGCGACACATGTAAATTGACTGCAGAAGCGTGAGTTTAATTGGCCTGTGCTCAGTTGGCGCTGAAAAGTATGCTATGGCAAATGAGGGAAATGCCCACGGCACACACACACAACCCCACAGACACCCACACAAGCAAAACCAACAGCAGCAGCTTATTGAAAGGAAGACGCATCCAATGTTGCCAACGGCAACAGCAACCGTGTAAGGATATTAAAAAAGTTGCACTTTTTCACACCTTTCTTCTGTTAAATTGAGTTTAATACACTTGCATGAATTATTATGATATAATAATAAATGGTTGCATTGTCAGGAAATATTTATTATACCCTGCAACCATGGAAAATTATTAAATAAGGGTGTGCTTACTATAGGATATACTATAATATTATAATAAATGGTGGCACAGTCCAAAAGTATTTTTTATACACTTCTACAATAGAAGGTAACCATATAAGGTTGTAATATCAGTTGAGAATCAGTATAAAAAGCTGGCATCTAGTGTAGCTCGTCTGTCTATATGTCAGTCTGTCTATCAATTTATCTATCCTTCTGTTATATTGCCTGCGTTTCCATCAATCTCCTGTCTGTATGAAGACGTCGATCTCGGCAACTATAAGAGCTAGAGACATCTAATTTGGCATGTAGAGTCCTTTATTTCATACAAAAGTTAAGTTTATTTTAAAACTTATCTAACTAACATAACTATCTAAATTTTGACGTTAAATCCGAATATGAGATGAAGTATTATTGATACAACATTTTATAATAATATAAATAATATAACATAATATGAGCCTATCTTACACAGCAGGCATTTTCTAGAGTTCCAAGAGTATTCAATTTACACCAACTTGTACTTTCAGCCTTATTTCTTTTCTTTCAGCCTTCTTTCTTTAGCTTTTTTTCCATTTGCCACTCTTATTGCCCACCCACTTAAATGCTTAGCAAACCAAGCATAAATAAGCGTTTAATATATTCAGCGTTAACGAAATTGCAAAACAAACAGTTGTTAAATGCGATACAAAGTCGTAAATTCGTTGTACCAAAGGTATATACAATGCACACACACACACATATACTCAGCACACACAAATTCACAAATACCTCAACACTTTGGCCCACGTTAAGGACGATTAATGCTAATAGGACCCACCCAAAGATGGCGTCGTTTGGTGAAACCCTTTTGAGAGCTGAGCGACGCGGCGACTTTGTGGCGTCGCTGTTAGCCAATCTACTTATTTGTTTATTAAACAAAAACACTTAAATTGTTTGCAACACGAGGCAAAACTGCCCAAAGAAGATGCCGCCGGTTGGATTAGACTATGATGATTATGATGATTGCGATGATAATGATAAGGATTCACCTGAATGGAAAATTTCTTTGAAGACAGACGCCAAGGGCGTCTCTCTCTTTTTTAAGACAAATTTGGAAAGCTGCAGAAAATACAGCACGAGTCACGTTTAAAGAACACTAGATTATTAATAAATATTAGAGCTGAGAGAAACTAAATTAAACATGAATACATTATTATTAGTATGTTATTCTTATTAGTTATAATTCAGTTCGAAAAACAAACTTTCTTCATGATCTTCATCTTGATCTTTATAAAAAAAATAAAATCTCAAAGACCAACACATTTTCTAACAGTGTATACTGATTCCTATAGTTTTGGCATGTGAAAAACACCTGCTCGGATTTGGCAAATATTATTTCAACAAGTTTTCAAGCTGCTCTGCCTATGATTGCGTGGGAGTGTGGCAACCTAATTTATGCGTATGCAACACTCGCTCGTTCGGGTGTTGACAGTGGCAACACTGCCTGCCGCAATAAAAGAGGAGAAGGGGAAGGGAGAGGTGGCCAGAACTGGGATCGGCACTGTGACTAGGGAAACACCGCTTCCGGTCATATCGACAGGGGCAGGCACAAGGCACGAGGCAGGAGGCAGGCGGACGAGTCGGAAAGAGTCATTAATGCCAGGCTAAAACAACATAATTTAGTGTCGGGCCTGTGGCCTAAACATAAACAATGCCCATGATAGCAGCACCAGCAAAAGCAACAACAGCAACAACAGCAACAACAACATACAACAAGAGTAACGATAAAACAAACGAGCCAAAGCGTTGAAAGCTCTTTAAAAGGGGATTTACAATCGTCGAAATGAACTTTCAGCAACATAGCGAGCAGAACAGAATGAAGGAGGAGGAGTAAGAATAAAGGGGAAACTACTTTTGGCAACAAAGTTGACTAAGAAACTTCTACCAGATTAATCATTATTCTACCTATGCTTTCTACTAAAAGTTTTCAACGATTTATAGCGAATTATGTAAACGAAGTTGGCGTATTATATACATCATTCTGTAGAAGTAGTAGAACTGTACGTATAGCAAATAAAGTATTAAGTCAGATGAAATTTAAGACAATACAGTTAACAAATACAGTGAGAAAATGTATAGATTTCTAGAGAAAAGCAACTAGAAAATTTCTACTATTTTTTAATTCATTGCAGAAAAAAACCTACAAGCTATAAATAGTACACATCTGTTGTTCGGAACTACTTCCCACAAGTGCAAAAATAAACATAACAGACATTGGAAATTTACTACGTACTACACATTAAACAACTTAAATAACTTGTATGTTTACTATTCAACTGTAATTTATTTTTAAAAACTGTTTTAAATGGTAATAATTTTGGTACATACCAAAAATACACGTTCTAAAACTACGTTCTTTAAACTACGCTTGCAAAACGTTTTTTATTCGATGTGCAGAAGAAACCGTGGTTAAATTGTTAAATTATAATTAAAAAGTAAATATCAACTCTGCGTTTGATGTTGATCAAGAATATACATATATATGTATATTGTGTGTATTTCTGCCTATATAATACTCTGTAATACTCTGCGCTTCTATAAGTGATTGAAAAGCATAAAATTCGTATACAATAAGAAGTTGTTGCACAACAAAATAAATATATTTTCGTAGACGACACTTAAAGTTTAAATATTTCCAGAATCAGCAGAAAAGGGCAACTGATAGAGATAGAGTGAGAGAGACAAAGTTGTGTAGGCAAAAAAAGAGCGATGGGATAACACTTGTTACTTGAGCAATGAACTGTATAATGGCCTTGATTATGTCTTCATTTTTTCTGTTTTGCTTATGTTTTGTTGTTCTTTGCCTCTGCTGCTACTGCTTCCTCTTCTTCACAGTCAGCTGCTGCAGTTGCAGTTTAAAGCAAAAGTTGAATAAACTGCGACTAGCGTGAAAACACACTGAGAACTTTTCGTACACTCTTTCCATTTTATTCCAAATTTTGGCAGCATCATCAAAAAACTAAAAATAAATTAAAAGCCTTAATCAGCAGCAGACTGCAGCCATTAAAATTCCCTATAAAACATAGAGATAACAAGAGAGCAAAGCTAAAAAAAATCTATGGAAGAAGAGTTCAAAAAAGCTTTGCAATGTGATGGATGACAGAAAACGTGAAGAGTTTGTTCCATGTGGCTGGCAATGGGGCGATTCCAATTTTGATCTTATCTCTTAGCCTGCCTGCAGCATTTTCTGATAAGACGACAGAGAGAAAGAGAGAGCGAGAGAGAGAGGGGGAGAGGAACAAAGAAGAGAGAACAAGCAAAGCGCAGGCGAGCGTCATAATGAGATAAGGTTTAACAACAAGTCAGACATTCTATTCAAGCGAAAGCAACTTTTTAGCCAGAAAAGTTTGCAGCAACAAAAAACTTATTGTTTATTTAGCAGGAGGGGAAATAATATACAGTTTATAATCGTGTTTATGAACATTTTGCATATAGAACATTTATGCAGACTTTTCAATTGAATTCGAACTGAAAAGTTTGTCATTAAATTTTCCAGCATCCATTCAACAAATCCTTCATTATTATTATTTACCACATTTCCAGATAGGAATCTGTCATTTCATTAGTAGTGCAAACTAGCGAAAAATGACGATCCAAAGGCAATTGTTCTGAGGATCAGTTCATGTCCTTCAGCCTTCACTTTTGGTAAAGATTCCGTCTCATGCCTGACTTCATTTCAATGCAGACCCCAAAAGTTGCACACACACAAAGAGGACCCACCACAATTATATATAATTCAATTGCTAGTCCTACGTCTACTACAACTAACTGCTAACCAGCACAGACCAACAGGAGGATGCGAACAATTTGTCTGAACTTTGTTCGTTGGCATTTGTCACCAGAAACATAACCAACTCTGCCCTACATAGAGACCTAAGCCAAGTGAGCTTTGTTTTGTTTTTGGACTAGAGTGGGAGTGGGATAGACAGAAAGAGAAAAAGAGAGAGAGTGAGTAAGGCTGCTTCTGTCGCTTGGCTGCCAATGATATTAAAACATAAGAGGAACCACAGCCGAGTTTTGGAAAACAAAAGCGCAGCCATTTTACGGACAATACTAAAAGCTCGTAGAATATCATAGAATAGCATATTTAATTAAATTAAGATCTATATTCAAATTTAATAAATAATAAAGAAATTATATATTATAATTATCTCATAATAGTAAATTAGCACGTAATGAAAAGATAAGTTGCAAAGTCAGCAGCATTTTAATATAATTTCTATTTGGAAAGACAGTTTAAGCTTGGGGGAAGACTGTTTTGCCTTTGTTTTAAGCATAAACTTTTTCCCTTTTCACGTACTACATTCCTCTTTCTCTGTCTCTCTCAGTCTCTTTTGAACTGACGGCAAGTGGCTGCGTAAGTTCCATCCTGTCCAGACTCATTTGCGAGATAATTTCTGCTGAGAGTTGCATTCACGCTCCGTTAAGCGGCAATTGAAATTTCCACTAGCTAATTTGGTTGGCTTAGAGCTTCAGCAGTTGCGCGTAGGAAAATCATAATAAGTATAGTAAATATGATTATGCAGTTGAGAATTATAAAACAGGGATTAAGTTAGAGTTGTATATAGCATAGTTTCATATGTTTTAGATGTGATGGACTTTCATATTAAAAACTAATGCTGTCAAGTCTTGTTAATGGAGCCGGCTGCCAACTCTTTTGATGCCAACTACATGATGAGTTGAAGATCTAAAACACTTTTAACTTACTTAAAAATCAAGCCATATTCATGTAGTAAAATATTACAAAATAGAATAATATTAAGTCTGCATATGTTTTTCATATTTTGATTAAAATCGAATAATCAAAATGGGTATAAATTTTATATTTTAAATAATTTTTGAGTAGTTGCAATTAACTAAAGAAATATTCCCTGTTTACAGGGTGGCCTAAACTCTTGTAATTCCTTTAAAAATCAACAGATTTACATGTGCTAAAACATTAAGTTTCTAGTTGTGATGTCTAAATTGATACAACATTTAAATTTATTGAATGTATGTATGAATTTAATCTGCAGAATTCGCAGCTAAAAGTTAAATAATATTTTGTAAAAAGAACACGCGATTTCAAATATTTCTTATAAGCTTTAACATATTATCGGGTCATCTAGAAACATATTGTCGTATATGACTTATATGTTCACACACACACACACTCAGGCAGCCAGAGCAGCAATCAAAGTTTCAATTGAATCAAGCAATCAAACGATTTGCGTTGTTTAACCCGCGTTCAATTTTCGATCGTCTTAATTTAATTTGTTCAACAACTTAATTGAATGTGGTATGGAAAATGTCGCCATAAATTATTAACGCATGTGAGGGGAGACAGCAGAGCCTCTTATATACATATCTTCTATCTCTCTTTTTCAACTGAAAGTCTGCTAAATTGGCGCGTATCGAAATGAAGTTGGGAAAATGAAGCAAACTTGCCACGCTGCAAATGGAAATTAATGGGGGAATATGCAATGAGAATCGCATAACGTTTGCCAAAATCTTTTCCTATATAAGCAAAGTGTTGCTTTTCCTTCCCCCCTCCCCTCCTCCACTGTATTTTACAAAATTCTTTGACTGTGCCTTTCAGAGTGTGTGTGTGTGTTGGTGTGCGTGTCTCTGTTTGCGCCTTGGCATTGCCATTGATAGCAAACGGAAGCTCCTTCATTCCACCTCCGACTTTGCTCCGCCCACGCAACTTTTGCGCTTGGTTTGTATTTTGTACATTCATTTTGCAAATGCCATGAGTATTTCATTTTCTACTTTTGCCACAAATCAAATTTTCCAAACTGTTTGCAGCCAAATTGTCAACGCATCATTCACAGTCGGCTAATTGGCAACGCACAGAGAGACCGAGAGAGAGACATGAGACAGTACAAAAAGTAGCGGAAACGAATGATAACGTTGATGTAGAAAAAGAGAGAGTACTACAATGTTTGCTCAACCTGCAGATACCCTGTTAATAGGCTAATAATGAATAAATTATACTTATAATCTAAACAAATGCAACTTAATTATATAAATTAATCTAGAACAAACATTTAAATTGATGTCTTTCAACCCCATTACAGTACAACAATTTCCCTTTCTTAATTATCGCATATTTCGCATATTCTACTGCATTTGCCTCGTCAATCAAATGACAAATTGCCATTACCGCAAAATTACAGAACAATTTCAAACATGCCCAAAACGATAGAAATCTGAATTGAAATTCACACTGATTTGGTTAGAAGGCCGTAACTACGTACCACAAATACCAACAGCAACAACAACTATACGCACACACATAAAGCGACACCTGAAATTAGTAAATACAAAATGCTGCAATCTACCGTACTACCTTTCCCTGATCCCACATCCCTTCTCATCCGTCTGACAGGGATTACCATCAATAACAATATATGACTGGGGCTGGGAGAGAGTATGTTAAATTGGCAGCTGTTAGCTGCATATGCGGTCGACTGACGTTACCACACCCAGAGGGATACGCTAGAAATACCACAAAAACCATCATGATAGTGGGGACAGTGTGTAGTAGAGAAAAGGTCCTTGTTCATTGGATTTACCGCGGGGTGCCACATGTAGAGGAACAGAGAGAGAATTTCGCAAAATAAATTGTTTTCTTTTTTTTTTGGGACCAACACTAAAATCTCTGCTGACATTTAAATGTTAAAAAATATATGAATAATGAAAGCATGTTACGTGAGAGTATTAAAGACTTGTTTTGTCAAGGAATTAATAATCCAAATTGTAAAAAAATATTTGTTTTCCTATATTTAGCACTTGTTTAAAATTGGATTAGACTTTCTCTTTGAGATGATGCAATTTTATATGCGGTTTACAATAGAATTTTGCTAAAAATAAATATGTTTGCTCATTATAATCTAAATTATCTGTTTAAACTTGAATCCAAATATTTGTGCAGCTTGCTCTGGATTATACTTGGAAAGGTTTCATAAGCATTTCGTCTCACCTCATATTAAATGCACTTTGACTCGAGGAAAAAAGTACCTTATCTATTGTTAAACTAGAGTTAATTTGAGTTGAGTGTGCACACAAGATGCACAAGTTGTTCTCATTCTCTATTGTGTGGGTGGGTCAGGGAAACAAAGGAATTAGGAAATTAGGGAAAGAAGGAAACTAGACAAAAAGAGTCTGGTTTTGTATGTTAGATAGTCTGTCACAGTCTGTCTAATTTATGCTACAAGAGCTCAAAGTGTGAAATTATTAATGATGGAATTTTTGCTACACATCACATAAGTCAAAGATTTCTAGATGTTTCACTGGACAATATGAATATGACAGGGTGTACAACACTTAAGTTACGCAGTATTCATATATAAAATATATAAATATAAATTAAATGTAACAAATCAGACTTGCAACATACAATTTAAAAACTCATCAAGTTCAGATTATATATAAACTTGCACAGCGCATTGTATGAATCCAGTGGGTCAAAAAAACTGATCATAAACTGGAAGAATCGCGCTATGAACTTTCTTAACAGAACACGCAGTTTAATAATAAAATTTAACTCATGAAATTAAAATTAAAAATTCAAGAATTTCCAGCGCCTTGTTCGTATTTAAGACGATACATGATTGAATTATATACCAAACTGAAGATGTTTGATAGGGAAACAAAACACTTGCATATATACGCTTATACAATGTTGCTACATACTCTATATTAGACAGGGTATATGCATTTGTGTATCTTACTACACGTGCATCAGCTGTTTTAACCAGTGTTGTCAAAAAGATAATAGCTAAAAAATCACCCTTTACTTTACAATATATGCCAATTTCCAGGGTATCGTTAATTGCAAACAATTTACTCTGCGGCCCAGAAGACATCGTTAAGTTATTAAAAATCCACAGATCTGTGTTAACTGTTTAAGTACACACAACGAGAAAAAAAGAAAGAAAGCCAAATCATCAGTGATGCAAAAAAATCATATTTGAATTGTGCTATAGTATTTCTTCCCCCTTGTTGTGGTTGTCTCTGTTGCTACTGCTGCCTATTTTATACCCTTGCAGCAGGTATATTAATTGTGGGCAAGCGTTGACCATATTATTAAATAATTATATATTATAAGTAAAAATTAAAAATAAAACCTTTAACCGTATTTAACTAGTAATGCTTTTTCTATTTTCTCAAAATCTGTTAACTAAATCCTGAAGTTTTTATGGAAACAACCAGTGTAGAGATCATGCAAGATGTTAAGGAATACATGAACGATGTTATAATATTCTAAACAGTGGGTATAAAAGGGTATAAGATCTTCGATATATCGAAGGTAACTTTTCTTTCTGCCTATTTATTATTATTATTATTTATTGTGTATACAAGACACATGCACATTAAAAGGCCGAAACAACAAGAACAACAACAACAACTGAAAAGTCAAACAAACACAGCGGATCAGTGGAAATTTTTACACACAGTTGTTCAGTTGTTGCATTTTTTGTATACATATTTTATTATACATATATTTTATTTATTTATTTCATTGATAATTTTCTTTTCTTTTCTTTTCTTGGTGCCAAAATCTTGCCAAGCCTTGCATGGAAATTTTGATAACAAAAATTTGAATTATTTTATCATATGAGAGGAGATTCTTCCACGTATTCGGAATTATTTAAAATTAATTAACATAAATATTTGAAAACAATTTAATAAATTCTTCGAAAAACAGTTGTTTACATGCACAAAATTATTCCTAATATGAAAAACTAAAATCAGACATGGCTTCATCTAAAGATACACTTCGTCTTTCACTTAGATCTCAAAGTTGGCAATTTTTTATTAGTTTCATTTAGTACAAGGTTTCTAATTCAATTAGAGGCGTGAAATTTGATGCATGTCAAACGAAATAAAAAAAATGACAATCTGCGACAGTTTCTGGTAGATTTTATTTGTATCAGAGTGTAGTTAAAGCATAAGGAAAGCCGCATTCGATAATGTACGAAAAACAATAGCGATCTATGCAGCTAAGAACTGAGCTTGATTAAAAAGAACCATATCTAGAAATGTACAAAGTATTTGAATTACTTTATACATAGATACATATATAGCAAAGGGTTTCTATATAATTTTGAAATAACTTGCGTCGATATTGCAACGCCTGATATGCTGTCAAGCAGACACAAGCTTCGTATACTGGGGGCCACACTCAAGCACACTCAGACAAATTGAATTAGCACAGCGCTAAATGATCACACGGTCTCTCTAAAAAAAAAAATAAAAAAAACGGAAAAACAAAAACAAAAAAAACCATTGGTTAGCGAAAATTTTGGGGCGAAATGAAAAAAAAAAGAAGAAGATAGACGTCAAGTACGAGAAGCAAAGATACAGCTACAGATATGGGATAGCGAGATAGAGATATATATGTAGATATAGACAAGAGCAAAAAAAAAGGTTGGGCGCGCGAAGTTTTAGAGACACATGCGATGGACGGACAGACAGAGACACAAAAACACACACACACTGGAAACACTCAGGGGCGGCCGATTCTATTTTTAGCACATTAGATGATAAGATTGTCGCCGCGAACGCACAGAATTGCGGTTTCAGCGCAAAAAAAAAAAATCAAATAACACAACAACAAAAAAACGGACTAAAAATTATACATATATTTATTTTTATATATGCATACACGAGCCACACAAAAAACAAGTTTTTTTTCGACAATATTTAGAGTTTACAACCTGAAAAAAAAAGAAAACCAAAACTGTTTCAAAATCCACACCAATTTGTATCTGTAGCCCCGCTTCTTCCTTTCTCCTCTCTCTCTATCTCTCTTTCGTTATTTCTTGACTGAAACGCGTTTTTGATTTACAGCTTCGATGCACAAAGAGTTGTCAACTTGTTTTTGCCAGTTGCCACTGGATTTTCATTTTCTTTGCCTGCATAAATATAAAATAACTTGGAGAATGTTCAAACTCAACTAAAATGTGAGTTTGGCTGGCTATAATTAAGAGGCAAACATACGCTTTTTGCTGAGGTTTTTCAACTAAATAAACTCAAACTAATTACAAACAAAATTTCCTATTTTTAGAGCAGAAATGTTTCAGGAATGTTCTTGTAAACAAGCAAATATATATTTAGAAATTTCGCCAAAATAGAAATAATATAGGAGATATTATATTATTTGAGAAATATCTAGGAAATGAAGGATGCAATGTTTTGCTTGATTGCGTTCGCTATTCTTGGTTATTACTGTGCCAGCTACTCTCAAACAAAACACCTGTTCAACTCTGGATTAAACACAGGTACAACAACGACATTTATTACTTAATATTTAATAAGCAAACAAGCAGAGAAGATAAAAGAGCCAAGCAAAATAAGGCCAACATGTTATTTTATTGAATGCAAATTCGATTCCAAATATGAAAAACATTTAAGAAAAATTTCCGCTGCCTGTGGCCAAAAATAACATCTGCACCATTATATTTATACAATGAAAGAGCAAGAGAGGAGAGTGACGAGTGAAGAGAGAGTGCATGACATTAGGCGAGAGAAGGAGAAGGAGGAAGAAAAACTCTTTTCAATTTGCATTTGATTTGTAAACAGAAATTTCGCACATGCAAATATAGCAAATGAAGTGAAAATCTTAACTAAATGTTGGTTTTCAGTTCGAAGAGGTATCACTGTAGGACAGTAGTTGGAAGAGGGGAGAGCAGTTGCAGCAATTAGAGCGAATCCAGCTACAATACAGACCAGGGGATTATCAAGGCTTCTACACACACTGAAATGCAACGCCAGAAATTCCCCCGCAACCCACTATGACTCCCCCAATAGTTGGCCAGCTGTGTGGGGCTTTGGGTTTTGGGATTCCCAACTAGTTGCGGTTGTTGTTTGCTGCTGCTGCTGTCACTCCACACGCGGGGGCAGCCAAACTCTTATTGAATTTTCAACTTTTTCTAATGAATTTTAATTGATGGTTATTTTAATAGGTAAAGTGGGTTATATATAAAACTTCCTATATTTTTTTAAAATAATAAGATAACTGATCTGCCTATTTGACTTTAGCTAACTTGTTAGAAAATTTTGAAAATTCAATGATTTTTATAGGAAAGAAACAAAGGCGGATGAGTTTACTCACATTATGCGATGGCCTTGTGTTCTTGTTGTTGCTTTGGCACGATCTCGGAAATTTCTACAGAGCGCTCTCTCTCTCTCCTTCTCTCTTTTTGCTCTATTCTCTTTTTCTGTGATGCCTCCCACGTTGTTATTTTACAGTTAGATAAACCTTTTGTTTTTCTTGAGAACACACACACACGCACACACACGTGTATGTATGTGTGAGTGTTGTATGTATTTTTCTCAGAGTGAATTTACATTCGTATTTTTCGCACTGTTGTTGTATATTCTTCTTTAAATTGGTTTTGCCTTTTTTTCGTTATTGTTCTTGTTGTTGTAGTTTAACACTTGTTCACTTGATTTTGTTGTTGTGGTTTTTGTTATTATCGCGCGCCCGCAGTTGTTGTTATTGTTGTTGTGTCGTACATATTTGATTGGGTTTTTACACATACATACATATATTATTTTCGCTATTGAATGAAAAATATTATGGTTAATGATATGTATTTTATTCAACACACACATTCGCGCCCTAACCACAACGATACATGCTAAGCCAGAGCGAGACAGCGCTAACGATGCATTTAGCGGTAAATTGCAGAAAAGTGGCAATGGGAAAGAATCAAAGAAGAAGGCGAAAAAAATACTATGGAACAGCAGAAAGGATTGTCTATGAACATTTATTACGATAATTTTGTAGTTTTTTTGTACTCTCCCATATTTATAATTTTAACTCTTCCTTTGATAAGGGTTCTGTTTACTTATTTTTGACCCACCCTAATGTACATTAATATCACTTTCAAGGGCTTACCTAATTTAAGTGCATATTATATTATTATATGAAGCTGGCCTTGTAAAGATGTACCATAATTTACGCTACATAATTCTATGGCAATATATTTACGTTTTTGTACCCCAAGATAACGAGATGCGTCCCTGATTATATTTCAAATTCCGTTTTAAGTTTGCATTATTTTTCTTGTAGCTATTCTTCTTATCAAAAACCTTCGTTGGTTTTGCATTTTCTTCTCTTTTCTTCTCACATTCGCGCTATACATTTTAATATATTTTTCTCCAAACGTTTTTCCGCATGCTTTGTGATTACACACACGCATACACACACAGGCACTTGTACAGAGAGACACGCTCGCAAGCACACAAAGATCGCAAGGGAAGAATGATGAAGGCATAGGAATGAGGAGAGAGAAAGACTAAATAATAATTATCGCAAATTTGTGGATTTTTTGTTAACACATTTTTTCTTGGTTCCATTTTATTTTTTATTAAGAATTTGTCACACACACACACACACGCACAAACATGTCGAATATTTGAAAATTGTTGCATATATACATATTTCGAATGTGGGTTGTTTTTTTTTGCTCTGTTGTTTTCAATGTTGTTCCAGAAACAAGAAACACACCGTACGATGGCGCACTCTTTTGCCCCAATCAAATCAAAACAACAAAAATATACATATAATAAACATGCATGCACATACACACGTATGTGTGTATGCATATACATACGTGTATGTATATGTATATATCTCGTTTTCTCTATGTATGCGTGCTTTCGTAGGCGCTGCACTCCGTGGAAGACCAACTTAATACGCAGGCGAATAGAATAATACTGAATAGCGTGGAGCAAACCGAACGCTGAGCTGGCCCCAACCTCACTATTGCTCTCAGTGACTAACTCTCTCACTCTCTCTCTCTACCGCTCTCTTGCTCTCTGTGAGAGCAAACGAACGAGAGCGCGCAATCACAGACAGTCAGGCAGATCAAGCAGAGCTGTTGCTTTAGTATGCGTGAGCAACTTTTTGCCTGCTGCTCAGTTCTCACACACACACAAGCATGCATAGATACGAAAAAGAAGTATGTATGTATGTATGTACAGACAACAGGCATCTGCAGCACAATTCTATTTTTAAACTTAAATTAATATTGTTCTTTATTTTATCAGCAGCAGCGCGAAAATAAAGCGCCGACTGCGGCTGCTGCGACAGCCTCTCTGCCTCTCTCAATTACTAATGTAGTTTCGTTTTCATGTGTATATGCTGTGTGTGTGAGTGTGTCGGTGTGTATGTGCATTTGTGGGTGTGCAGCAGAAAAACCAGAAAACAAATAAATAGTACAACGAAACTAGACGCGATTGGTGTTGTTGTTGTTGTCGCTGATGTTGTTGTTGCTGTGGCTTAGTTAATGCTAATCAGCGAAGTCAACGACAACGCGTGAGATATCAGTGCCTACTACGTGAGTGAGTGTCTGTATGTATGTATGTATGTACAAGTGTGTGTGTGTGTGTGCCTTTGAGCGAAGCTCAAATGCTCGCTCTGCTCTTTGACTGTACTGTTGTTGTTGTTGGTGGTGGTGCTCTGTGGATCTCGTCTGCGCTGCTATCAACGCATGATAAGAAATGCGTTAATCTTTATTATGCGCGACGTAAGCAGCGCAGTTAAGCTGCATATATACAGACACACACACAGAGTGACATACATACATACACTACATGTGTACAAACATACAAATGTTCTAGGTTTTTCATTTGTTGACATTTCCGCTAAGAATTTGCAATAGGTGAACAAATCAAAAGCAAAAGCAAATGTGATTTATGCGCATAAAACAAAACATAAACAACAATAGCAAGAAGAAGAAGCAATTGAAGCAGCAGCAACACAGAAACAACAACAGTAACTTGTTGGATGATTCAACACCAGCAAACTTTGTCACAGTGGGGCAAAAACAGTCGATCAACTCACTAACTATTCATGCAAAACAACAACAATATCCACAACAACAACAAGAACAACGACTGCAACGCCAGCAAATTCCTGGGCAGAGGACAGAGCAGCCCAGCTGTTTCCAATGCAACAAATAAAATGCCGCAACTATTACTCAGAGAGAGAGAGAGATCGCAGAGAGGGAAAGAGAGAGCAAAGAAAGAGCGCCCAGAGCGCAGACTTAGAGAGAGCGCGTGAGAGGCATACACTCTCTCTCACCGATAGTGAGAGTGATCTGTTGCCTTTATCAGTGGCTGTCGGCTATTTTTAGAGCACAAGCAGCAGAGCACCAAAAATACAAAATACATTTTTAAATGTGTCAAAACCTATTGTAAACTTTGGCTTTGGCTTTGGCTTTGCCAAACAATTTAAACAAATTAGCTTCAAATGCATTTGAAATTCAAATGCAACTGTTTTCAGTGTGGCAACACTGGCCGAAGAGTAAAAGAGTAGAGAGAGAGAGAAGGAGGGAGAACTGTTATTGCTAGTGTTCTCAATGATTATGCCGCAGGTTTCATGTGCCTGCAAGCCTGTGTGCGTTTGTGTGTCTGTGTGAGTGTGTGTGTGTGGGAGTGATAATGCACAATGCAACTGGCAGCAATCAACGAGATAAAACTGAGCTAAGCTGAGGAGTGTATGTATGTACATATGTCTGTGTAAGCGAATGTAGATGAAGGTACAATATTAACAATAAGAAGCACAAATCATACAGTTATCAAAAATGATGGCAATGACAGAATGCAAAACGCAAAAGCAAAAAGGCACAAAGCACACAGAACAAAATACATTTGTTGAAAGGCACACAAAATTTCATGATATATTATAACTTGAACATACGAATATTTTTGATATGTTTTCTTTTTCATTATTGCACTATATCGCGATTAATGAATTGAGTTAAGGCTTTTATTTCCATTTATTACTAGCCGGTGGGTAATGATTTTAATTTCGTTGAATACAAGTTGAAAAAGTTCTTGTTAAAAAACTGGTATTTCCGAATATAATTTGCACTTTTGAAAAATAAACTGAAACGATTAACTATCCGCGCGCAGAAAACAGCCCACGCGACGACGACAGAAAGAAGTAAACTAAACTGGCGGTTACAATTTTTTGTACCGCAAAATTCATTGACGCCACTATCGATATCGGATTGACTATCGATTGCATCGCACGCATACTCGATAGTGGGCGCCAAAGTGAGTGAGGCTGTCTGCAAAATATACTAAAATCAAAAATATCTATCGATTACAAATTGTAAAATATTTCTGTATTTTTGATTTAAGACTACAAATTTTGTTTTGTTTCTTCTTATAATAACAAATTGTTAAAGCCCGTCAACATGGGCCTTTCGTTACTATCTTTAATGTATTTGCTCCAGACCTGCAAAAATTCGCTTCCTCTGGGTACACGTGCAGAGTGAAGCATATCAGTATTTATGTTAGGATGCGATAGAGTAACAGGTGCGTTAAAATTGATATGGATATGACTGTGGGTGACATAAACAATTTGTCGCATTGAAGGTGAATCGATCCCTGAAGCACACTGCTGCGTCGCTGAGACCCTACTGGCATTTGAATTGCATACTATATTCATTTCTTTATCATAGGTATTCAAATTGTCGCACGACGAGTCGCTGAGGCTGCTGTTCGATGAATGGCTGGGAAGTTCTTCGTTGTAGCTAAAGTCTTCGTCGCCAGAACTCAGTGCGTCGAGAAGTTCTTGACAACGGATCTGCAAATCGTTCAACTGCTCCTTGAGCAATTTATTGTCCTGAACCGATGAATCCAGTTGGTTGTCCCTCATTATCCCGGCGTATAGCGGTTGTTCCAATTTCCTTTCGCCAATTCTTTGCAGATAAGTTATTGTCTCAACCTCGATAATTTGCAAAACCTTGGATAACGCCACCGTGGTCGCAAGGACAACGCCATAGCTGATGAGTAATTCATAGGCGCGAGTCAGAAATTTTGGAGGCTTTACTACGTGTTGATAATACCGTGGTAGATGGGTGGGATGAGAATTTTCTGAAACGGATATTAAATTGGTTTATTTTGAATAACTTTAACCACTAAGCAATGAACACAGAGACCTCAAACATCGTTAAAGTTGTTTTTTTCGCTGGTTTTTCGATCCAGCCGCCCGCCCCAGAGCCCGAAGAATTGAGAATAGAGAGTTCGGCTGCACGCTCGGCTGGGCCGGCTGCATGTTCGGCTGGGGCGGCTGCACGCTCGGCTGGGGCGGCTGCACGCTCAGCTGGGGCGGCTGCACGCTCGGCTGGGGCGGCTGCATGTTCGGCTCCCAGTACAAACAGCGCTTAGCATCAAAACTGCTTCAGTCACGAAACGATAAGCATGCGTGTACTTCTTTGCGCTGTGCGATTGTTTCAATGTGTGCGTGTATGTATGCACAAGCTCGCATATGAATGGATGCGTTCTTATGAATGTGTTCATTGATTAGTGCTTTTACGTTCTCATTCATCATTACCTGTATAGATTTCCACAATGTAATCTTCGTGTTTTTTGTGCTCTTCAATGAAATGCAAATAGCATAAAACCGACCATGATATAAACGCTAAAGCGCCCAAAAAAGAAAAACTAATGTTCTGAAACATATTTTTGTTTTTCAAGCAAATAGAAGTTTCTAAAAGTAGTTAATATGTGTTTCAACTAAACTATATCAGAATATAAAGCCATGACGTTCTGTTTAGTATTTTTTTTATTTGAAATTTCTTCAACGATATTTATCGATAGCATGTGTCGGCGCATATTGTGAATGCTGCCGCAGAAACGTGCTGAAGCTAAAGAATTTTTAATAAACACACTTTAAAATGGAAATGATGGTAAAGTTGTCAAAAGAAAGTAACACTTAATTAATTAATAATTCATGAAATATTTTTATTAACAGCATGGTGCTTCAATGCTCTCCAGGCCGGCGGAGGAGTTCGGCAACGACTCGCTCGTGGAGGAAATGTGGGCGGCCAAGGCACTGGAACATGCCGAGGTGCACTTCAATGTAAGTTAAATGAAATAATTAATAATAACAATCGTAACATCTGCAACCTTTCAACAGTTGCTGACCAGCGTGTCACCATCGCAGCTGCGTTTGACGCCCTACGATGATCAGATATACGAGACATTCCGTCAAGACTTTCCCAGCCTGCAGGTGAATCGACTGAGCGACGATATACTCAAATCAGCCACGGAGAAGCTTAAGTGGCGGCAATTTGCCGAGAAATTCAACAAAATGGAAGACTATTCCTACGGCACACTAATGCGAGCAGATGCCAGCCAGGAATTCTCCCCAGAAAATGCAATTTTTGTGTTTCGCGTACAGTTCTTGGCCATTGAAATCGCGCGCAACCGTGAAGGATTCAACGACGAGGTGCACAACAGGCACAGGCCACAAGCCAAAAAGGAGCAGAACAACAGCAGTAACCCAGAGTCAGAGCCGGCAGAGTGAGGTGATTCAATTAGTTTTAGTGTTAAGTAAATAAAGAGTAACATTTACGGCTGCAAGCAACGTCAGTGCTAGCACTTTATTAAAAAACATTCGTTTTTCCTTTCTCGATATTTAACGAACCGAACGAGAGTTCTCTTAATTGGCGTTGCCAGATTAAGTTTTAAAAATGGGGTAATTAAGATATATTATAGATATAATTAAACATAAAGTAAGTTTCATTTACAGCTAAGTATTGTCCGCTCTGGGCACAGTTTCGGCCCCTTTCTGTCTCATCCACACACGCTAGCATTCATCAGTCTTGCGTTTTCTCCTCTCTGTCCCGTCTACAGTCCGCTGCTATTGCACATCATCAGTATGAAGGGTATCATCGAATCGATTTGCATTTGTCCCACCAGATTGGCGAAGAAGAGCTCCTCGGTTAGCTCCGACTCCAATCCGCTGAGGGGCAGCAAACTAGCAAAGAGTCCATTGGCGCGCTCCTCCCCGCCAGACTGGCGACGCAGCGTGGACAACGCATAGAGCTGAACACGCTTCACATAGGCGCGCAAGGAGCGCTCACGTCGATTCTGCTGCAGCAGCAGCGGATTAAAGAGCAGCACAAGGCGCAGCAGTCCGTACTCCAAGTCGGTCACCTCCTGCGCCTGCAGCTCCTGCACAAAGTCGTGTATGGTGCGTGTGATTTGTGCCAGCTTCGTTATTTTCTGTGGTTCAATCTTATCAATGTCCGCCAACTGACGGACGCACTGTACCAGTTGGCCAATGATTGTGGGCACAGCCAATTGACGTTGACACTGCGCCAGGGCAATGGCCAAAAGAGCGGGCCACGAGCCACGCAGCAACTTCATCTGTGTGTGCGCGTCGAGCAGCTCAAATGCGGGTACCTTGCGCAGCGTGTGCACGGTCAGGAAGATGATCCTCGCTCCCGTTTCACACACATAATGCATATTCAGATACGAATGCACCAGAGCTGGAGGCTGTACAAGGAATGCGCACTGCGCCTCCGAGGCAAAAAGATCCTGGGCAAAGATTGCCTCATTGGCCACAAAATCAGCCCGATTGCAATAGTCAAAATCGAGATCCATGTGCTCCACCAAATCTGCATCAATATCCTCTGTGCCGCTGTCCTCTGCATCCGAGTCACACTCTGGTTTGATGTTGATGCCGCCACCAGCTGCACTGCTCTGTGCGCTGTTCTGACTCCTCTCCAGCTGCTGCTGTATGGGCTGCAGCAACTGCAGCGCCTTATCGATTGCCCTCTTGTCCAGCGAACTCTGGATTAGACCCACTGTCGCTGGTGTGGGCAGTGCACTGCTGGCATCTGCTGCCACATTGCTTGGTGCATTGAAATTCAAGTGCTGCGAGTTGTTGTTGCTGGCACTGTTGGCCAGCAGTTGGAGGCACAAGTTGCTGCTATTGTCCATCGAATCGTCGTCATCCTCATCCAGTTCTGGCTTGGCCAGTTCCGGGGAGTAACAATGACTGGGTGCATTGCTGCCTGCGGCGGCAGCTGCTTGCTGTTGTTGTTGCTGCTGCTGCTGTTGTGCAAGCACTGGAAGGGGGGAGGAGAAGGAATGGGAGGTTAAGCTGGTAGGGATTGGATGATGGCTGCACTTACTCAACGTTTGCGTTAGCTCAGCAAAGTTCAAGCTCATGGGGAACAGATTCTCACTAATGCCAAAGGGCGTTGTTGCTGCACTTGCCACACTTGGGGGCGTGGCAGCATGTTGAAACAACGCCGCACTAGCCGCAGAAGCAGCGGCTGCTGCTGCCACTGAGGTTGCATGTTGTTGTTGCTGTTGTTGATGCTGCTGCTTGACACGCACCTGTTGCTGATAACTTGACTTGGAAGTCGATGAGCTGCTCAGTCCACTCGCTGAATTTGATGATCCGGCAACGCTGCCAGCTGCACCAGAGATTATTCCATCTTTTCTATCCACAATCGGTTTGCGTTCGTGCTGCACGGCTGCAGATTGTATGTATGGAATGTGGAAGTTATTAGCCCAGAAAAAATAGACCGAACAAGAGAGAGAGAGAGAGAAAGCAATTAGCGAACGTTGCAATAAATAGCGGTATTTGTAGTTGTATGTGTGTGAGTGCATGAAAGCGTGTGTTAAATTTGCATGTGTTAACTAGTAATGGGGTAATGACTCTGCTGAATGTAATTTAAATAACTCTTTTTACTTGAAATACTTATTACAACCTAGTCACGATCCAATTAAATTGTTATCGATTGCACTTAAGAAAAATACCTGAGTGGCAACACTCACTTTTCTATTACTTCTTTCTACGCACTTCTTCGCAATTGGACTAGTTCTACTCAATGACCTGTTCGTCTGTCTCTTTCTCACAAGTGTCATTACCCCATAAACCAATTAGAGTATGCGTCAGTGTGCGTGCATTTCGGGTGAATGAATTTGTGTGTGTGTGTGTGTGTGCTTGTAGATGTGGGTGGTGGACAGGGAGGAGGAGGGGATGCGTGCAGTGTTTCTTTTGTTTGTTTTTGAGACGACGACTTAAACGAAAATTACAATCACTTCGCATGCCGCTGGCCAAACACTTTTGAAGCCGACAGAATTGACACCTGTTGCGATGGTGTTTGGTCACCTCGCAGTTCATTGCCCCACGACATTGATAGCCCAGTTGCTTGCGTATCGATCGCTTGAAGAAGCCTTTGCAGCCCTCGCAGCTGATGGCGCCGTAGTGACGTCCGGAGGCACGATCGCCGCACACCAGGCACAGTTCGACGGAAGATAGGGAGGCGGCGGCAGCAGCGGAACTTGCTGCATTTCCTGCTGCAACAGCGGCGGCAACGGCCGCTGCATTGCTGCTGCTACTATTGCTGCCACCGCTTGAGTGATTCAGGCCTGCAACTAAAGAACAACAACAACGTTAGCCAGAGTTGAATGTACAAGTATATTTTATGTTGTTGCTGCCTCACCTTCGGACTTAATGCCGCTACTTGTGCCCATCATGAAGCCCAATTGGAAACTGCAGGCTGTTGCTTCTCTTTGTGTTGTTGCTTCTCTTTTCTTGTTAGAACTTGTTTTCTGTTGCGTGTGCGTGTGTGTGTGCGCCTTTGCCTTTGTGTGTGCGTGCGTACGTGCGCTGCTTACTTAACTGGAAGCAAACACTCTAAGAATGTTTCGAAAACATTGTCTTTCCCACTGTATTCACAACTTGTTAACTAAACTTTACACTTTAACATTTAATGTATATTTATTTAAATTATAAGAAGCCATTTAAAATGAGCTTTTACAGCAGCAGAAAAAATTTACTGCTTTGCGATAAATATCTTTCAACTAAGTGGCAACAGTGCTAGTGAATTACATAGTGGTCGTACTTGCAGTTACTTAAATATCGATATTTACTTGAGTATCGATATTTTAGAATTACACAATGGGCCATCACCAGAGCGCGAATTATAAAAATAGAGTTGCCAATCAATTGTTTTCTCTTTTTTTCATATATAAAAATACAATTTATTTTACAGTTGAAATCATTACACAAAAAACATTAAAACATACAAATTACTTAATTATTTGTGTTCTGTGAAATTCATTACACTTTGTTTTGTTTGGTTTTGGTCTTACAATCGATTAAGCCACAAATTGATTGCAGTGAAAAGGGGAATCCAAAAATGGAATAAACATCAAGCACTCACTAAAAAAACGAGGGAAGCGCAAACATTCAACTACTACCGATCGATCCATCATCATCATTACTTAATATCAACTACAGTCTGACTTGTATTATTATTTATTCTTTAGGCCCATTGCACGTTTCGTAGCGCGTCCCAGGAAGATGCCGGTCAGAAAGACCAGTCCCGTGGCGCTCATTAATATCACAAGGAAGAACTTTCGTGCCGGCGATGTGACCACCTGTTGCACCAACTGCTGCATATCCTCCGGCGGCGCTGCCAGCGCATCGTCTGCATTGCGGAACATTTCGATGCGACGCTCAAGTTTCTCGCGGCAATCGGACTCCAAGGAGTTGGGTGTCTCCCGCAGCAGAGTACGCAGGCAACCAAGTTCTACAAGCAGTCAAAAGATTATTAATCAATTTAAATGCTCTACACCCTGCTCCCTACTTACTTCGGCCATCCCCGCTGGTGATCTTGGCGCAATAGCGCAACAAATCCACTGTACACGCAGACTCCAGTATGGGATCCACGTGTATGTCCGCCTTGGTCTCTGCTATCAACGTGGCCACCTCCAATTGGCACTCGCGATTGATAAGTTGTTTCTTTAGGAAGGCCGCCTTCAAGCATTCCTCTACCTCGCCTCGTTCGTCCGCATCCATGTGCTTCTTGCAGAGCTCCTGAATTTCGGATTTGCAGAAATGCTGCAGCACTGGATTCAGTTTGTAGTTCAGCGCCTGCTCCTGCAGTATCTTAATCATCTCCTTGGCACATTTCTCATCCAGTTTCGATTGTCGGAATTGCGTTTTAAGGCATTTAATGACCTGATGTAAGTAAAATAAACAAATCTCTATTTAATCAATGAATGGAATAATCAATTAAGATGATCGACTCAATTGATTCCAGTTTGATGTGAATCAGCGCCAATCTACTTGGAGAGTGGGCTGCTAAATCTTGTCGTGAATTTTTTCCGTCGATTAGCTTTGCTTCTCTAAAAAGGCACGTTTGCCGCGATAAGAAAAGTAATAAACATTCGCCGTTTGACGGCCGGTGTAGTCAGTCCCATTTTGTAATGCGTAGATGGTACGTATACGTGATGTTAACTGTGTGCGGATTATTGTGCGCAGCTTTGGCCGGCTGGCTGCTGGTGGCCGAAGCAGCCGGCACAGACCAAACTGTGCCCATGAGTGCAACAGTGACAAGACAATTGGCAGGAGAGCATGGTGCAGTGCGAGGCAATTACGGCCAGACAGCGTGGACGGGTCAAAGTTTTATGCAATTCCGTGGAATACCCTATGCCGAAGCACCAGTTGGGGAGCTGCGCTTTCAAGTGTGTATACCATTCGAGTCAACTTGATAACTTGATAACTAACAAATATTTATGACATTTACGTGTCTTTTCACTCTGCACAGCAACCTGTTGCCCGTTTGCCCTGGACGGGTCTCACACATGACGCTTTGGACTTTGGCCAACGCTGTCCGGTGCTAACCAACTTGGATGCACAATTATCAGATGATCAGCTAGAGGATTGCCTTAATCTCTGTGTCTACACAAAGAACGTGAGTATGCAAATCTCAGTGTCGTCAAAATTAATAATGATATGCACAATTTAATTTGTTTTAAATGAATTCAGCTTATCTCTGATTCGACTGCTTATCTGGGCAGTTTATAATCGCTCAATTAGGCAAAATAAGTTATAAACATTAACATACGAAACAAAGGGTAAACAAGCTAAACCAGTTGGTTGTACAGCTGTTTTTGCCACACTGTGCAGAGCTTCGTCTCATTTCTGTGCTATGTTTACTGCATAAAGTATTTGCAATCTTTGAAAAAGGGGCAACTGTACTGCTGTTGGTTTGATGCAACCTAGCTAAGGTTAGAGCTGCTTTTAAAATTCCAAGATATCTGCGGAACTAATCGAACTTGGCTCCAAAACTCTGAGCATCTGTTTGTAAAACTCGCACAGCCCAATTTCCCGTATACTGTAAGTTAGCTTTGTCATAAGTTTCCTAACTCTCAGAAGGTTTATCAAGATTGCTGTACATATACGTGGTTTCTATTCCATTTCATGAATCATCGAATATAGTCAAAAAAGATATACTAACTTTGTCTGCCTGTACGTATAGAAACCTATGTACATCTAATCTGTACAGGAATACTTTCAACTTTTTGCCCTACGTGGCCTAAACTGATATGAAAATTTAAGACTGCCTTTCTATAATAATAGACTTCTGTTATTAAATATGCCTTCCCTTACTAATCGCAGAACCATGGGTCTTATTTATTAACAACCTTATGCAAGCTGACATTGACAGTGAGGCAGCTACACTTGTCTGTCCCTTGCAGAAGTACTCGTAATTACCTTCCAGTGATTCTTCCTTATTGTAGATCGAACTGTGCACTGCACGATCCGTTCAGGGTATTATGTTCGTACTACAATAAACTTCAACACGTCATAGCTAGCACTAACTCTATCGCTGCTGTGAAGTCTTTAATTCTTGTCTATCTAGCACGTAATTAGTATTATTATCTTCTTCCATATTCCATCCTTTTTTCTTATCTTTCATTTCAATTTGCATGGCGCGTTCTATTTGATTTTTCTATCCCTATCGCGTTAACTTCTCCCCGCGTTTCTATTCGCACTTTTAACGCATTTCCGTATCGTACGTTATGCGACGGTGCCTGTCGGTCGGTTAGGCGGGAGGTGGACTTCGTCTGGGTTCCACGCGCAACCAGCATCGGCTTGGTGTCGTTGGACTACTTGTTAATACATTCTTTGTATTCAACGTCCAACAAAAAAAAAGAAAATCTCTAAGATTATAAGGGCTACCAAATTTGCTGTCAATATGTGTTATTCTTGCATGCAGATCAAGCATATTTCCCCTTTAGAGGGCAGGTTCTTTCTTAGGTTCTTCTGCAGTTCTTTTAAGGGTATTTCAAAGTGTAACTAAATTTCCTGTCTCTCTTTTATTATTACATGCAGATCAAGCTTATTTCCCGTTTAGAGTGCAGGTTTTTGTGCTTTCTTAGCTTCTTCTGAAGTTCTTTTAAGGGTATCTCAAAGTGTAACTAAACCTTCTGCCTTTCTCATTGCAGCTCACGGCACGTCAGCCTGTCATGTTCTATGTCTACGGGGGTGGCTATTACAATGGCTCATCGCAGGATCATCCTCCCAACTATTTGCTGGAACGTGACATTGTGCTGGTGGTGCCGCATTATCGCATTGGCGCACTGGGCTGGCTGTCCACGCTGAGCGAAGAGTTGCCCGGCAATGTGCCCATTGCTGATATACAGTTGGCACTGGACTGGGTGCAGCGGCATATCGAACGCTTTGGCGGTGATCCCTCGCAAGTGACCATATTTGGTCAGAGTGCTGGGGCGGGTGTAACCAGCGCTCTGCTGCTCAGTCCAACGCGTTCGCAGCTGCATTTTAAGCGTGCAATTGTGCAGTCTGGTTCCATATTTGCCAATTGGGCAATCACAAAGGATCCCCAGGCACAGGCACATAGGATTTGCAAGCAATTGGGCTGCCAACTGTGCGAACAGCAGCTGCACCTGGTGCGCTGTGTGCGAGAGGCCACGGTGCTGCAACTGCTGCAGGCCACACAAGCGGAAACATTCTCCCCGCTTGTGGGGGATCTGCTGGGCATATTGCCAGAGGAGCCACAAAAATTGCTGACCAATTACACCAATCCAGTGCCACTGATGACGGGCTTTACCCAACACGATGGTTCCTTTGTACTAGCCAGTAAGTACAGAAGAAACCCCCGCTTTGGATCGTTAAGCCCTTGCTGAGGGTACATTCATTTGATGTCATTAAACCTGCAAGGGTTACATCTACTCCTTTACCTACTAATAACTTCTGTCAATTCCTCTCCAGCTTATTATGACACTCTATCCGGGATGGTCGGAAATCTAAGCTCATTATCAGTGCGTCAGTTGTCGCAGGGCATAGTGGACATGGCACATGATAGTACAGGATTAACAGATCATCTGCTGTATCGCCTGCTCTTTACACCAAAGCTATTGAATAGCCACGCCCACAAGCAAGCGCTGCCCGCCTACTTTGATGTGAGTAGAAGGTCAATGTTAACTGCAATCCATATTCACATTTGCACACTCTCTCCTTTTGCAGCTCTCTTCGGCAATCTTCATGAAATCTCCCGTGCTGAGCCTGGCCAGCAAATTGCAGACACGCCAACCCACAACGCCCGTCTATGTGTACAGCTTTGAGTACGATGGCGAGCACACACGTTTCGGCTATGAGTTTGGCAACAATCATTATCCTTTCAACGGGGGAGTGCATCATTCAAATGATAATATCTATCTGTTTGCCACTCATCAGTTGCAACTCGAGGCGCAGTTGATGGCACAGCATATGGTCGAGTTGTGGACCTCCTTCGCCATCAACGGTGTGCCCACTGGACTGCAACCCTTAAGCAATCCCAGCGGACCCTACAATCGTTTGGCATTGAATGTAACTATAGCAGAAGATCTGCTGGAGACGCTCACGGCTACAATCGATGATCCACACAACGATCGCTTGCAGCGTCACAATGTGGAATTTTAAAGCGAGAGTGCTGTATTCATATTTTAATATTATATATATATATATATAAATGGGAGGGGATAACCATAAGTAGTTCGCTTCTATGATTAATATATATATAGTTAAAGTGCGTCTGTTCTTTGAGGCTGATGACATACTATATTTGTTACGATTAAGTTCTTGTGAGTTACAGCAGATTGCAGTTTTTAAATCAGATTACGCTATACAGTACGTATGTTATATTTAGTATGGTCTATTTGATAAGCGCCAAGACAGACAGATAGATAGCACAATCAATTCGCAAGTTGCTTTCAAGAACATACTTGCCTTACTTGATTGAAAATATATGTAACATACATATATATAACTATGTAACATATATACATATAAATCTATATACTTAATATCCTCTGCAAGGGTATAATGCTGTACTCTATTGTCTATTGTTGTCTTGAATACAAGCAAGAGTGACGTTAAAGTTAGTTTAAAGGCTAGTTAAATCTTCTAGGTATCTGTTCCACAAAAAGATCTAGGTCCGAGCTACCTAGTAGATTACCCTGCTCTCTCTAGCTCATTACCTATCTCATTGTCTTGTATAAAAAGAGTCTGGAAGGCCGTTAAAACACTTTGCCTACATATGTTGACATGAGCTTCTCACATCCTCTTCTACATCTATTACTTCTACTCACCTTCCCAAATCCTCTTCTATTTCTACTACTTCTACTCACCTTGCCATTAAGCTCCTCATTGGGTTTCGCAGTGGCCACTACATTGGAGCAGTAGCGATCGATGTTCTTGCCACAGGCACTTTGTAGGGACGGATTGAAGCGATAGTCGGTGTTCTGTTCAATCATGCGATTGACCACCACCAAATGACAACGTTGATCGAAGTTCTCATCGTCCTTGTAGGCCTTGAGACAGTCGAGCAACTTAAGCGACTCCACATTGTGACAGAACTTGTACATCATATCCTTGCAGGTATTGAGCAGCGTATAGTCTGTGCCGCTGTCGCCCAGCTCTGATTTTTTGATCATAAAGATGGCGTGATGACAGTCCTTCCCCAAGCGCGCTGTTTTCTGTATGAGACACTCCAAGGCCTGCAAGGAATAACAAATTAATGAACGATTCAAAATATGTACGAGGGTGTTATGTATAGCAAGATAACTTGAAGACACTGTATACTCTACAAGTATATCTTGTGGTTAATAGATGGGTGTGTGTGTGTGTAATGCGTGTGTTATTTGGGTATTAGAATGAGCTTAATTGACTTGCATTTTTATTCACCTGACCGGGACCCTTTTGGTCGGCACAGAACTGTTCGAGCTCATTTTTGCAAGCATTTCCCAGCTTGGGATCCAACAGAATAGTTTCTCGCTGCTGATAAAGCTGCGCTTTAACCTGTTGCCGGCACTCCTTGGGTATCTGATGTCGTTGAGCGCGTATCGTATCGTTGCGCATCACTTCGCTGAGGCAGGCAACCACCTCGTTCTTTGTGCCACTGGCAGCACAATGGCGCGAGACATACGGACGACAAGCCTCCTTAAATTTGGTGGTGAAATGATAGCTCTTCAGCGAAATGATCTGGAAGTGTTCAATGGCCGCACGACAGCGCAAATCTTTGCGCAGATCAGCATCGTTTTTGTGCGAGATTAGGCAGTCCATCATGTTGCCTGAAAAGGGAAGGGAAGTTGGTAAGTTTCCTTAGTGTTTTATACCCTCAAGACCTTGACTTACCATTGTCCGTGCCCGCTTTGAGTATGTGGGAGCAATGCTGTTGCATGGCTTCGGAACAGACAGCCATAATGACAGGATTTAGTTCCACATTGGCTGCTTCCTCTTCGGTGTACTTGGTGACTACCTTTCTGCATTCGGGCTGCAGCTTCTCCAGCCTGTTTTGCAGGCATTCCATTTCGGTTCCCTTCTCGGTAAGCTCGCCGCAGAACTGCGACAAATCGGACAGACAATAGTCCTCCACCTCAGGCATAAGATCCACCGAGATGGCCCGCTGACGCATCACACGCTTCACCTCACGGAAACAGTCCTTGCGCAGCGTCTGATGCTCATCCTCGCTGTAGGCCATGCGATGCAAACAGGGCAGGATTAGTGGACCACGTTCGGGATCCATTTGCACATCCTGCACATCGTCCCATTGCTTCTTAGCGCGGCAGTATTGAATGGCATCGTCGCGACAATGCTTGTACAGTTGAGGATCCAGTTTAAAGTCACGTGCCACAAAGTATTCGATAATAAGCAACGCCTGCTCACATTCGGGACGCATTGAGGGTGTCCCAATGTGCTCCATTAGGCAACTCATGACACGCGCCTCACCGCCCTCGACATCTTTGCAGGCCACGTCCACAACGGGTTTGCAGGCACGTCTCAGTACTGGATCTACACGCCAATCCTCGCCAGCATCGCTTACTTTGATCAGCGTTTCCAGGCCACGTTGACATTGTGAGGTAACCCGATGCTGCGGCCTCCGTACCCTCACATGTTCGAGCAAGCAATGTATGATCTCTCCGCCCGTGCCAGAGAAGCCATTCACCAGTTGTGCCTTGTGCTGTTCCGGACAGAACTTGGGTATATCGTCGGCACAATCGCTAAGCAGCTCCGGCGACAGTTGATAGTCAGTCATGAGCATGCGACGATGATCGCTCAACTCCACGAGGCACTCAGGTGCCAATTTGGTGCCATTCTTCGAGACCGACTCGAGGCAGAGCAGAATTTGAGCCAGACGGACTTGCTTGTCCTCGGAGACGCCGCGTCGACAGTGATGCTGTTTAATGTCATCCTTGCAGGCCTTAGCCAGGCCATGTGACACCCGATAGTCTCGTCCCATTTGCTGATCCCGCAGTGTTATCTGCGTGGCGCACTGGCTGCTCAGGGAGGGATCGTTCTTGTGCCGCACCAGACACTTGTAGGCGGGTGCTGTGCCTGCGTGCTCCTGTTAGCAAGGTAGAGCAGGAGAGTTACTATATAAACAGGGTAGATTCATTAATGTAGCTTACCTGTGGGCATAGCGCCGCCAGATCCTCAGTGCAGACTCGGAACAGTTCCAACATGCCACGTTGCAGCTCGATGGCATTGACAGCCACCTTGCAGTTGGGTTCCATGGGTGTACTAGAACTGACGTGCGCCATGAGGCACTGAACTGTGCCCAGCTGGGAGAGCAGGGCAGGCAAATGCTCAACGTTCATGCGACCGCATTTCTGCTGCTCCACCAGGGAACCGCAGGCGACGTAGAAGTCTCCCATGTTGGCATAATCTGGACCCAGAGCTGCGTGTGCACGTCGCAGCTGCTGCTGGCAATTGTTGCTCTGCGGCAACTGTTGCCGACGATCCTCGAGGCAACTCCAGACGTCGACAGAGTTCAGGCAACTCAGCAACTTGCTTTGATCCTCCCCACAATAGTTGGGCAGGAATGTTTGCTCCAGCCAGGAGTTGAGCTGCAGCTGGCGCTGTTGCAGCCACAGTGCATGTTGACAGGCATCGGGTAGCGCCTCCAACTGGCTGGAACTGAAGCTTAGAGCGCACTCCAACATGGCCAGATTGTCGCTCGTCTTCTGGTGCGTGCAGTATTTGCGTAAATCCTGACATTCTGCCAGATCAATGATGCTGTGCATCTCTTGGGCTGGTGTAGCTCCCTCCTTGGGGTTTAGGTCAATGCTTGCGCGCCGCAAACGAACATTGCCCACGTCGCCGGCTGCCACCCAAAGCAGCCACGACAACAACAACAAACACTCGCATTTCATTTCTTATTCCTTTTTTTCAGTTTTTCTAGCAGCGTGTTAACTGGACATTTACAACACTCTTCACGATTTACAATAAACAAATATTTAATTATTTAAAATTCAATTTGTAACACGTTCACCGTCCATAGAATAGAATATTCGAAATGCAACAAGAACGACAGACAAAAAAGGCCGGTAGAAAATGCAATGTTTTATAATTATGTTTTCATTCTTTTATTTTCCATTACACTCTTTCTTCTTTGATGCACTTTTGGGCGACTGCTTAACCTATATTCCGTTGATCATGTGTATATATTTTGCTTACATCAACAATTTTTGTGCAGTTAGAATTAAAACATTATCTTCGTTTTATATCATCACTAAAGTTCCACACAGCTGCATATTGTCTCTGCAATATATATCGATAACACGATAACAGTTAAGAAGATGTACGATTAGTTTGACGTCACAAATGTTTACAATATATCGATGTATATTTAGAATACACGACTTATATTGGACAGCTATTGTTTCATTGGAAAATCAATTGCAACAGGTACACATCGATAAGTTGGGCATAAATCAATTTCAATTCAGCTTGTAGCCTGATTTTAATACCGAGCTTAAAATACCGTTTTAATTCACCGTTATATCGGACATCTCTAATATCCACAGCACATCTCTAAGAACCTATGAGTCGTTCGCGAACCGCAAAACAAAAGAAAGCTCCAATTTTTCGCCTGCAATCAACAATTGCCAATTATTATTTATTTTCTGTAATTGTATGTAGTGCACATTTTCGAATCATTTCAATTCATTCCATCAATCAATCAACAATTAAGTCATCATACTGACGTCAACACATTGCGAACTTTTTAAGTAACTTACCCACAACAACTACGGCATCGAAGTGGGCGTCATTTAACGCTGAGGAGGCGGCGGCAAACGAGCGCACACCGCTCATGGACGCACACGTCAATGTCTCGTCATCGCCATCAGTGTCGGGAGCAACGGCGGCGGCGGCATCAGGTGACGATGGAAGCCAGAGCGGCACAACAGAGCGTTTGGAACATCCTCCAAGGCGGCAAAAGCAACAACAACGAAGTAGTTATGGTTCAAATGGACAGGTTGATACAAGTGGCAGCAGCACCGATCAAGCGGATGGGGTTAGTTGAGAGTACCTAGATCCGTAGCATACAAATAATAACTTTCTTCCTCTTCAGGCTGTGCTCGCCGTGCCCAGCGTCGTTGTACGCGAGTCAAGCTCTCGTCCTGCCAGACTAACTGCTGGGGGCGAAGATCCTGGTGGTGCTGGTGCCGGCGGTCCAGGCCCCTCACAGCGCGAAATCGAAGAGGAACAGGGCCTGAAATATGGTGCCCAACATGTCATTAAATTATTTGTACCCGTTTCACTTTGCATGCTGGTCGTTGTGGCCACCATTAACTCGATTAGCTTCTACAACAGCACGGATGTCTATCTGTGAGTGAATAACCCTGCATACCTAAGCCCGCACGTATAACCACAGTCACTTATAAATTTTCAATTATTTGAGGTGCATTTTTTATATATATTCTTTATTTCTCTACAGCCTCTATACACCTTTCCATGAGCTCTCGCCGGAGCCAAGCGTCAAGTTCTGGAATGCCTTGGCTAACTCGTTGATATTAATGAGCGTAGTCGTCTGTATGACCATTCTACTGATTGTGTTGTACAAGAAACGTTGCTATCGCATTATACATGGCTGGCTGATACTCTCCTCCTTCATGCTGTTGTTCATCTTTACGTACTTATACATGGAGGAGCTTCTGCGCGCCTATAACATTCCTTTTGATTATCCCACTGCTGTGTTAATCATGTGGAACTTTGGTGTGGCTGGCATGATGGCCATACACTGGCAGGGCCCTTTGCGATTGCAGCAGGGCTACCTCATCTTCGTTGCTGCCCTGATGGCACTGGTCTTTATCAAATATCTACCCGAATGGACCGCCTGGGCTGTGCTGGCAGCCATTTCCATATGGGGTAGGTTCTGTTGAAGGCATAATACCCTGGGAAATACTTAACCACTATGTCTTTTTACAGATCTCATTGCAGTGTTGTCGCCACGAGGTCCACTGCGTATATTGGTGGAAACTGCACAGGAACGCAATGAGCAAATCTTTCCGGCGTTGATTTATTCCTGTAAGTTGGTCAGCTAAAGAATCTACCGACTTGTCTATATAATTTGTCTTGCAGCCACTGTTATTTACACATACATGGGCACTCACTATACACCACAGCAGCCAGGCCAGCAGGCAGGAGGAGCAACATCCGCGACAGACACATCCAGTAACTCACCATCGTCCAGTAACTCGACAACGACAACGCGCGTTACACAAACCTCGGCGGCTTCACCAACAGATGCAACGCAGTCAGGTTCAAGTGGCAGCGGTGGCTCACGCACAGGTAATATGCGCAACATAAATCAGCAACGTCAGCAGGACAATCAGGAGGCTGCTGAAGGTATGCCACTTGTGACATTTACTAGAGATAACCAAGGAAACGGTACATATATGCATTTAATTTTATTATGATTTCATCTGAACACTCCTTACGCTTTTCTATGATTGTGATCTCGTTTGATATTGTTTTCCTTGTTGTTTCAATGGTGTAAGATGCTGCTAGTGCTGTAGAGAGCTATCGTCAGTAGTTTCGTGCAAACTTTATAAATGTTAATTGGCGATAGTCTTTAGCTTTTATATGTGCACTAAATGATATAAACAGTTGGTATAACAAATTCTTGCCTGCCTTATTACAGCTGAGGCTGCTGGTTTCACACAGGAATGGTCCGCCAATCTAAGCGACAGAGTGGCGCGTCGTCAAATTGAGGTACAGAGCACACAAGCTGGCAGTGGACGTCGTTCCCAGGAATATCGTACAGTACCAGCGCCTAACCAGCCCCAAATGGAGGCACAAGAGGAGCGTAAGTGAAAGATACAATAAGGAAGAACCTTGAGAAGACATATTCATAACATATTCAATCAATCCTATTTAGGCGGCATCAAACTGGGCCTGGGCGACTTTATATTCTACTCTGTGTTGGTGGGCAAAGCCTCCAGCTATGGTGACTGGACCACAACAATTGCTTGTTTTGTCGCCATCCTCATTGGCCTCTGTCTGACTCTGTTGCTGTTGGCCATTTGGCGCAAGGCTTTGCCAGCTCTGCCAATTTCAATTACCTTCGGGCTGATATTCTGCTTTGCCACCAGCGCTGTGGTCAAGCCCTTTATGGACACCTTGTCTGCCAAGCAGGTTTTCATATAATATAAAAGACAAGATAAGGAATTTAACAGACAAATAATCCGCGTCCTAGTATTCTCTGTAATTGTAGTCAAAAAAAAAATAATTGTCTTTTTACAATACATTTTCTTTATTTAACAAAGTGAATTAACAGAAAATAGAAAAGAAAAAAAGTCACTTATGTTTTCTTCAGCTTAACTATTGTTTTATCCACCAGGTTAACAAGCCAGCCCGGCTCAAGGCCATGGAACAGCTGGCGTGCATCCTTGGCAGCTGTGAGCATCTCATAATCGGAGTCGTCTTCGATTCTTGGCAGTTCGTAACCATATTTCTGTGCAAGCACCAGACGCTCCTTGCTGATCTCTTCCGGATTAGCCAAATAGCCGCGATTCTTGGCATCTGAATAGTAATCCACGGCATCCTGTGGCGGCAGCATGCGTTGTGGTATGGGAACGCCCTTCTCGAACCATTTCTTGGGATTGATCAGTATATGTAGGCTACGCGGATCATAGTACGCGGTGCGAATGACGCCGCCATTGCGTTCCACAGCGGCAATAACAGACTCACTGGCGTGCTGCACTTCAATGTTAATCTTCGCCTTGAAATTATCCAAACCCTCGTCGGTCAACTGGAAACCGAACTGCAGTTCTGCCGGCTTGAGGGTCAACAGTCCCGAGTTGCACAGCGTCGTGATGTCGATGGGTTGACGAGTGTCAATGCGATTCGTGTCGATCAGCACCTGCAGTTGTAGCATACTAATCTGTGGGTATTCGCGTCGCATGTGGTGTCCTTTGTAATAGGGTTCGTAGGGAAACCGCAAGTAGAAAGGCTGATTGCCCGTTTCGTAACCCAAACGCATAAAGTTCTGGCGCTGGCCAGAACCCTTGTTGCCAGCACCATGTTTATCACCACGATGTTGTCCTCGACCACGCTTGTCCTGCAATAGAGTTCGATTTTAAATTGTTTAATAGATCTCACAGTGGGGTGTGTTGTTATTTAACCGGCCCGTTTGGAGTCTTACATTTTGCTTTGAATTCGGATTTGGACGCAGGTTTCCGATTTGCACACGTGGCAAGGTGCGCAATAACTTTAAAGCCTTATCCGTGCTCTCGCGGAAATGTGCCATTTAAAGTTTTATTAATTAAAATACAGTTTCCTAAATTAAAATATTTAACACGAGCAAGAATAAGTTTCGCACTGTCGCTTATGAACACTAATTACAATCGATATACATTAATCGATTACTATTAAAAACTAGCGTTGCCACCTGATGAAGTTAAAAGGCGCTAAACTAACTTATCATCCCTTTAGTCTCCAGCCCTGTTTTGTCTGATTGAAAATAAATAAACAAGAATAGAAAAAAAGATTTTTTAACATATTATATGCGCTAAAGCCACCATGACTTGTCCAACGTGTCGAGATGATGCCGAGCAAACATCGAAATGCGTTTTAAATGCGCTGGACACCCTGAAACAGCACTTTCTGAGTAAGCCTGAAGTGCACATTGCAAAACAAAATACAGACTTAAATTAATATTTGTCTTTTAGTGATGCAGATCAAGTGTGCCGAAAATGCTAGTGACATTAATATACTAAAGAAGCGCAACGAGAAACTGAACACCACCATCGAGCTGCTGCACAAACAACAACAAGAGCAGCGCATCAAGTGCAGTCCGAAGCGTCGTAAAATATCACCACGAAAGATGCATGAGCAGAGGCGGCAAAGGAGTTCACAACCCACAGATGTGTCGTCGCCTCAGGTGCCCGAAAGCCAGAACTCATTGAATATGAATATAGCATTGCAACTGGATGATGATGAGGAAGAAACAATCACGGAAACAGAACCAGCAATCAGCCCCTACAAACCTTGGAGCACACGGCGCAAGATGCACAAACGGAATTGTGAAAACGAGCGACCCGATAGCACAATGTCTACAGTAGCTGCTGCTGCTGATAATCAATGGTTAGGCAAAACACCCAAAGACAAATTGCCGCTGGGCAAGACTAAAATGTCCCTAACACTACGTAGCAATTCTCCCAAACTGAAACAGACGCGTCTTCATTTCGATAAAGACAAAGATAAAGATATCATCGAGTCCAGTCCCAATTTGTATACCGCAATAAGAAAGGCAAAGAATTCCCAATCGCTTTTACAAAGGTAGGTTCACCAAGAATCGTTAATATTTAATATATTTAAATATTACATGACAAGTTTGCAGAAGCGACAGCTGCAGCGGATCAGAAGGCGGCATCAACTGCAAACCCACCACCAGCTCCAAAGCTTTGTCGGGGAATAATCAACCTGCTTTCGATATGGACGATGATGATTCATTCCTTGAACTGTGTCCGGATCCAACTGCGCCAACACAGTCTAAGGCGGCGACTGTGGCTACCTTGCCCTCTCTGAGTGGCACGTCAGACACATCAAGTGTGGTGATGCTTACACCTGCCACGCAGGATATTGTGTTTATTGATGACAGCATTGACGATACCACCAATCGTCCTCTGAACACCATGGACTTTATGCAGGAGGCCATCAAGGGAGATGACAAAGTTTCACTAACAAGATTGCAGCAATTCGAAGCGAAGCTTATAAGAGATCAGCAGAAGGCAGCTAACAGGGAGAAGCCATTTTCATCTGCTGCCCCAGTCCAAGTGCAACTTCCATCTACCTCTGCTCGCGTAAAGGAGGAACCGCTTTCGGAAAAACCAAGTGAACTTGGTAATGAGTCAACCAAATTGCCAGCAGATTTCGAATTGGACGATGACATGGATGAAGAAGAGGAGGAGGAAGTCTTTCCACGTCCCATTGTGGTAGTTAAAACGGAGCCCAAACAGAGCGTGAAGGAACGCTATAAAATTAGTTGCGCGCAATGCGAAAAGGTAAGAATCCTATTGGCAATTCCTTATTCCTTAGTTATGGAAAACCTTAACTCTTTCTACAGTTTATTGACTTTATGGGCTCCAATCTGAACGACGAGAAGATACGCATTTATCTGGATAATTGCAGGCATCGCGACGATCGCGAGTTGGATAATAATACGCCCGATGGATTCTGGAATCCGCATATGGTTTCTTTTGACGAGGCAGATCCACGCAATAAAGTTATTGTGGATCGTCGTTTTGTGGATCAACGCAAGAAATGAAGAACATAAGACTTAAGATTAATGCTCAAAATAGACTGATATAACTTTATTCAAGTTCATTTACAAATTGCCGCGTCTTGCCTGCTCAATCTCGATGGCCGTAAAGAGCGACTTGAAGTTGCCAGCGCCAAATCCCTGCAATGAAGAAAAGGAAAATAATTAAGCTAAGATTATAAAAAGAACTGAAACTGTTTAATATTTACATTGTGATTGTAACGCTGAATGACTTCGAGGAAGAGCGTGGGTCTGTCTTGGCAGTTCTTCGTAAAGATCTGCAGCAGATAACCGTTCTCATCGAAATCCACAAGAATGTTCAGCTTCTGCAAGATTTCCATATCTTCCTTGATCTTGGTGCGACTGTGTGACAGCTGCTCCTGCAATATTTCATAGTACGATGACGGGATGGTCAGGAACTCTGTGCCACGAGCGCGCAAATTGCTAACAGCTCCGATAATATCATCGGTATTGAGTGCAATGTGCTGCACACCAGCTCCGCCATAGTAATCCACATATTCCTGAATTTGCGACTTCTTCTTGCCATTTGCCGGCTCATTGATGGGCATCTTGACCGTCTCCTCGTAGTTGGCCATCACAATGGAACGCAACGCCGAGTATTCCGTGTGGATTTGCGAATCATCCACAGACCAGAAACGATGGAATTGCAAAATGCGTTCGTACCACGCCGCGACGCTCTCCATTTGCAAATCCGGCTGGTTACCCACCACATGATCGATAAAGTTCAGCTTTGCCGCTGGCAAATTCTTCAGCAGCACATCCTCTGCACTACGCTGATAGCCGGGCAAGAAATCACCCGCATAACCGTTACGCTCCACAAAGGTGTGCGTAGTGTCGCCGTACTGAGATCAGAGAAAATATATTTTATTATTTATTAGGTTAATTTACTGTGTGGAATTTAAGTTATTATTCGTTTAATAATCTGATAATGGTTATAATTAAACATATCGCAGTAAATCTTGGTGAATTATGATATATCATGATAGTTATATGGTTTATAATATCACAGTTTTTTATGGGATATCTTGGTATATTATAGTATATGTCAACGTATATTTTAGTATATCATGAAATACTATATATTATATATTATGGTTTTTGTATTATATAATATCTTGGTATATTGTGTTAAATAGTCGTTCTTGTTTAAATCAATAGTAAATCATGGTGTATTTTCATACATATGTATATGTATATCAAGGTAGACCGATCTGTAAATCTCTCTCTCTTTAAACTCACCGTCTTAATGGTGGCAAATCTCACAAAGCCATGCGCATCATTCTCTTCCCAAATGTCGCGCACAACTTCGGCACCACGCGATACCGCCAGGTTAAAGATTGCATTCAAATCCTCCACTTCGAAGGCTACATCCTTGACACCATCGCCATGCTGCATCAGATGCAGGCCGTGCTCCTTGTCATCGGGCGTGTAAGCCGACACAAACACAAAGACAATTTTATTCTGGCGCACCGCATGCTTTGCATACCGTCTCTCCGCGGTCTCCAGTCCCTGATAGCCAAGTGGTTCGAAGCCCAAACGGGTTGTATAATAACTGGCCGCCTGCTTGGCGTTGCCAACGTAAAACGTTAGATGATCAAAGCTTAAGAATTTGCCGGCTTCTGGCTGAAGAATTAAATAATAGTTTGGTTTATTTGTAGTCCAGAAGATTATTTGTTGATGCACTTACTTTAGTTCCTTTGTCAATATAGCTTGTCTATAAGAAAGTTTAAGAAGGAGATTGATTTATTAGTTTTGTATTAAATTAAAAAAATGTGATATGTAAATCTGTCCAAAAACATAAACTCATTTTTGTCACTTTAAAGATTAAACTTATTAGGAAATTAAATTAATTAAATAATTGCAAATAAAGTTTTGGTGTGAATTCATAACTCGAAGATAAACCGAAAAACGTGTGTAAAAACAAGTGTAGAATTGATTTAAATGCAAAAATAAAATTTGCCTTCATTTAATTTTTAATTATTAAAGTTTTAATTTTAATTGTAATTGATAAACAGTCGACTGCTATAGCCGATTTTAAATAAATAAAAAAATATATATTTTATGTAAAGTAAATATAACGTCGCAATTTTACGAACATAACCTCACAAATAGGACAAATCTTATTTTTATTTTATTTTATTAGTCCAAATATTTTCAAGTTAACTTTGTCACTTAATATATCTATATATGATATATGTATAGAATATATGATCACTCCTCATTATTGTAAATATTCAAAATCTTTTCTAACACTTTGTAGAGTTAGTTTTTTATCACTTTACTTGAATTATGTAATTCTTTACCATTATCACTCAGACTCAATTTGTGCAAAACTCTTCCTCACACGCGTTATAGACTCGGTTGATCTTTTGACTATGGGCTAAGCCATGCTGGAACTTGGTCTTATATAGTCGCACGGCGGTCATTCGATCAGATGTTGATCAGGTGAAAATCCTGCTCCTCATTTGAATATATGTCAAACTAGTATTCTGTTTACGAGTTTATTTCAAGAGCGGGTTGTCGATCCTACTGTTGTTCTCGTTGTTGTTTCGAAATTCGCATAATTAAATAGAAATTGCAAACAGTTTAACAATTTGTTTACTGCAACAGGTGTTTACTATACAAACATGATATGGCATTTTTATTACAGACAAAGTTTTACAGACTATTTGCTCCACTTAATTCGCTTACAATGCCTAACTAGGTTCATTATGCATAACAAACTGAATGCTTATGATATGATATTGTTGCTTTTTATTTTTACCGGCTCCCGTTTTAATATTCATGAATTCTACAGTTTCTATTTCAGTTTATCTCTCTCGGGTTCCGCGCCACGCGCTCTGTTGTTAGGTCACATTAAACTGGATTCAACGTTGCGAGCCCCCAAAAATTCCAAATTCTGTATGCATATATAGCATATCTCTTACTAACTTGATCAAGTAGCGTTTTGAGTATGAGATTATTGTAGCTGTTATTATATTATTATCAGCTCTACACGAGTATTCAATTGAAAAACAATATTGCAAACTGGTTTTATAGCTTGTGGTATTTTTGTTCAGCATTTTTTTGAAGATATTGCCATGATATGATATTGTATAATAACCGTTATCTGCATTATCGATTGCAGCTCTTATGAATGCATATTTATTGTTATAAACACATACATGAATATACAATATGAATTGTAAGAATAAATATAATCATATATATACATATGTATATGTATCCAGAAATAATAATCAAATAATGTACTTTTATAGTTTGTCTATTTATTCTCTTTCCAATGTGCACGCACTCGTCGTCTAGAAGCAATTAACCTCCACCACAGCGTTGCAAAGCGAACGCAGGCAGAAAAGACAAATTCCTCAATTTTGGAATTGTCCCGTTATCCTTATTGTATGCTATAGCCATCTCATTCTAGCATTAGCATATCAATGCATACTTTAATGCATACTTATGCATGTATACAATTATGTTCATTAATATATGGACATTTACAACAATATTATGTTCTTCTAGTTAAGGTTTATTTAAGAAGAGTCCTTAAGTTATCTACTATTACATATAAACTTGTTTACATTTATTGTAATATGGAATTATATTGTAATATGGAGAATTTGTACACACATTCTTTCTTTCTTGTAGTACTTTTCCTACTCAACTTTTGAGTGCTGAAACTTATAATATATCGCGTAACATATGTATATGAACTTAGCTATAACTATCGTAACTACGATACCACATCTACTCTTAAAACATATTCACAAAATGTTTAAATAATTAATGTATTTTCTTTCAGAACTTATTCGTAGTAAGTGTTTTATAATTGATGCATTTCCTTCTTGGATAGGACAGGTTCCTGCCTTGGACACTTGACAAATTCGGCTTCGCATTGTGTCAGGTGTTTGGCAACCTCGTGAAGAATCTTTTTCTGTGCCCGCAGTCATAAATTAAAGCGTTCGCCTCGCGTCGTACTAAATCGATTTATGCGTATGCTAAAAATACTAGACTGAAATTATAAACAAAAATACAAACGCTACAGTCAGGTGCTGACTGTATAAGGCCATGGATTATCTTAGTATACCGTTAACAAGTTTGTAAATAACAGAATAGAATCGCCGCTCAAATTTTCCACGGATTATCAAAAATAATCAGTACCTAGGGAACACCAAGGGGAAGTTACAGCACATGTAATGGATTTAGTTGTTCTTAAAAAGTTAAATTTTGGTGACCTACGAGTCTGAGCGAGAGGGCAATAGGTATATGTATGCATTTCTAGCGCATACCAAAATTTATTTCATGTGCTTCTTGTTGATTTTTTGGCACTAGCCAGAGTTATTCGGTGGCTGAGTGGATTATGTCTCGGACTGTAAGGCCAACAATGTTGAGTTCGATTGCTACCGCGATCGGCATGTGAAAGTTTTTGTTTTTCATTATTTTTCATTACAATATTTTAAAAACTCAAAACATTGAAAAGGGGCGGCGGCAGTAGCCAGTTTTTTTAAGTTTTTGGTACGCAATATATGTAGTTAGAACTTAGTTTTCTTTCGTTGGTACTCCAAATCTAATTGTATTGTACATATGTATGTACATACATGCGTGCAATAATGTGTGTTGAAGTGGGATGCCAATACATACATGTGGATATGCAGACATGTATGTATGGGCGTCTCACTCGCACATTCACAACTGCATTGAAGAACGCATTGTTTACTTTTGGCTCGCATCTTTTTGATGCGTGCTAAATATAATAAAAATAGTAAACTTTATTCATAAATAATTAATATTATTTGTAACTATTATAATTTTATAATTATTTATAATTTATAATTTATAATTTTATTGCATAATATAGTATGAAAACAAACTCAGGAAAAACAATTTTTCATTGCAATTTAATTAAATAATTTAATTTGTTTGTAGCTGCTATATTACAGCCTGCTTGACTATAACTTTTCTTTTAGTTTATTAGAATAAAAAAATAAATCACCGGGAGTTGAACACACGCACTATCTCACAGTTTTTTAATTTGCCGTCCGCCACTCTAACCACTCGGCCATTGCCTCACCTATTAGCCTATCGGCAAAGCTGCATTGTGAACCAATTCTGTTACCATGCAATGCAAATAAAAAGTTTAAAATGCTGTGTGTCTGACGCCAGATTCGAACCTCGGTATGCTTGTGTAAATTAGGTCTGCTTAAGTATATATGTTCAAAGTGAGTTTAATTAGTATCATATCTCACTTATTTATAGTCCGATTTAAATGAAATTTTCACATAACGCCCGTGGCAAGGTATTTGTCACATAAGATATACAACTTTGGTTATTTAGCTAATATTGTAGTTGTTAAATAGTTATTACTGATTTACAGAGGCGGGAAGGGGCGTGTCAAAATTTTACAAAAACTTTGAGACACTGCAATATATATTTATGTTGTCGCAAAATTTGATGACTGTAGCTCTTATAGTTTCTGAGATCCAGGTGTTCATACAGACAGACAGACGGACAGACGGACAGACGGACAGACGGACAGACGGACAGACAGACATGGCTCAATCGACTCGGCTAGTGATACTGATTCAGAATATATATAGTTTATGGGGTCGGAGATGCCTCCTTCTGCCTGTTACGCACATTTCCGTTCCGACAAACACAATAGTCCATGAATTTTTTTAAAATCCATGGCCTAAAAATACCAAAAGACAGACACACATGGCGTATACGCGACGCATGAACTGAAGCGGTTAAGCATTCATGATTAGCCCCAGACAAAGTCCCCCACAGTTAATGATGAACTGACAAGCTGTGGATAAGACCGAGAGGGATGTGGGGGTGTGGAGGAAACAGTTTGCTTGGGGATGAGAATGGGCAATCGGGCGCAGAAGTGGCCATTGGCACGAAGCCAAGGCGCTGCTTGACATTTATTATGATTGGCTTATTAGGGCGCCTCGAGGGGCCGAGAAGACCCGAGACTATAGTTGAGGGAGGAGGAAAGAGTAGCCATTGTCGTCGCATTGATGGGACACGCCAAAAGGGCCATTAAAAATCAGTTTGTCTATAAAAGAAAACTACAGAACTATATGAACTACTTTTGTGAATGTGCTTGGGCAATGTCTTTATCAGAAGCGAGAGGAATAGCATGATGACGCTTAACTACTCTAGCTCATTCGTAGGTTATGATTTTTCTCTTTAATTATGTTTAAATATTGACATAGTTTTCTTAGACTTTTGCTTCTGTGTTTAGATTTATAGCGAATTTAGAATGCAATTAAGTAAACTATTAAAATAACTTTGAATCATTGTTCAATAAATGTGTATAAAATGGGAATGAAATTGTAATCAAATAAATGCTAGAAAATCACAACTCAACAGGAAATGATTATGAAATTTATGTAATAAAACATACATATGTCGATAAGACAAGTTGAGAGAAAATTGCCTTGAATTCAAACCAATCAAAGATTTTCCAAATTTTCTTAAGTTTTAAATATTATTATGAATTAAATTAAAATCGATTTGTTTGTTCACATTAGTGAGTATATACATATATATTTAAATGGTTTCTCGGAATTATCTATAGTTGAATGTAGTTTTATTTTGTAGTTTACATTTATAAATAAACATTTAAGTTAGTTTAATATGTATTTTATTTTTTATTTAACTTAATTTATTATGTTTTATTTAATTTAGTTTAATATGTATTTATTTTTTTAGTAAGATTTTTGATTTATTATTAAATATCCTAAGTTGACCTCTTGACACAGCGTCTAGTTTTCTAGCCACTGCTGTAGTTGTAAACTTGTTGTTGATTGCACTTTTCTTTCCCAAAACGTGAATTTTTATAAATATTAATGAACTTTTAGCATATGCAATTGCATATTTAATGTGAGCTTATTCGATTTGAGTGTGCAGGATAAAACAAAATTTGCTTCGCCTTCATTTATCAACACATTCTTGGCTGCTCCCTTTCTGTTATTGTTTGCCTGCACACACCTGCCGTTAATCAAATGTCTTTCACTGTCTGACCCTGGCCTAACTCAAGAATATGAACTCCCTAAAATGCACACCAGACTTGCCCATGCTCAAAACTACCTCAGGCCCGTAGCTGGGCGTGTGCAGGATGTCCGTGCACACGGGCCGACGGATACAAAAAAAAAAGTTACGACGCACCCGACAGTAAGATACCACACCCGCTATTTTGAAGACTGAATAAAATAAAAAATTGATTGGTAATATTATCAATCGCGAATGAGAGGTAGAAATATAGATTTCTTATAAACTATTGATAATTTAGGCAATATTAAATTGAGACATAAGTTGATTTAAGTTTCTTCATTTTGTTGAAAGATTTATAAATACATACTATATTTAAATGCTTCAGACTTTTATTTACACTAAGAAATGTTGCGCAGGGCCCCCGAGATTGTTGTTGCGCCCCTGCCTGTCGTTATACTTGCACTAAGGTCCCAGCTTCATTCCATTAGCCTAAGCAAATGTTTTTTGCGTGTTACCTTCTGCTCTGCCTTTCTCTCTCTCTCTATGGGTGTCCTTGGCAACGCTGCTGCGCAGGTTTATTTGATTTTATTTGGGTTTGATGTGGGTAGCCTGTTGCTGCTGCTCTGATAGAGCTATTGAATTACTCTCTCTCTCACACAAACAGGACACACACAAGTAAACAAAAGCCATTAACTCTCTTTAACTCCCCCTCTCTCACACACACACTCACAAACACACGCAAGTAAACAAATGCCGTTAACTCTCTCAACTCTCTCGCTGTCTGTCTTTTTGGCGTTGCCAGCTGTGTGCAAAGTTGCTCTCACCGGGGGTTGCTTTCTCAACTTGCAGGGTGCAAAAGGACAAAGAAAAGGAAAAATGACAAAATCCTGTTTTTGTTGTTGTTGCCACATCCATCGCAAGCTGTCGGCGCCGCAATATCGTCGCCGCAATTCAGTCGCCGTCTGAGTCCCGTCAATTGCGCTTCGAGCATAACAACAACAACAACAGCAAAAACAAATTGGAAAAGCAACTGCAAAAAATAGAAAATTGTTTATTTTACATTTTGAAAGCGAGGTAACAAGCAGCAACAACAACAAGAACAATAACAACAACAAGAATAGCAACAACAATCCCTCTGAAAGCCAAACGAACTTGAACTGTCGCTAGTTTTGTAACTCTCGACAGTCTGGGAATCATTTGTCGCCATCTATTTAGCCCAAGGGGTGCTCTATTATGTTGTTGTTTTTTTTTATATTTTTTTTAATATATTGACAAATTTGTGCACAATGCGACGAGGCGAGTGCGATTAAAATCTCTAAAAAATATTTAAAAAATTCGTTCACTAAGTGTTTTTCAGTGTAATTTGTGTTGCTGCTGCTGCGTCGCTGCCTCTGCTGCTGCGGCGTCGGTGCGATTAAAAATAGTTTTCGTTATGATATAGTTTTTATAATCAGGCCGATTTGCTGATTGATTGTTCAGTGTGAAAACGATCATAAATATTACTTGTCATGTCTCTGTGTGTGTCTCAGTGTGTGTGTGTGAAGTTGCCATGGCGCCATGAAGCGCTTTGCCAGCTGCTCAGGGTGCGGCAATGCTGCTTAAACTGTACGCAATAGTAACTGCAGCGGCGCTGTAATAATCGCGCGACTCGTTGCGACGCTGCTATAGTCGTGCGCGTTTCCTGTGCGACTTTGCTGTAAACGCGCGCGTTTCGCGTTGGATTCAATTAGAAAACGCACTGAAATATAATTCAGTGTTAATAATATTAATTAATACTTGCGTGAAAGCATATACAACCAAAGTTTGCTCGAATTCGGGCCGGAAGTGCTTGTCAAAGTGTTTACAACAAAGGGGCGCTGTTATAAACGCGCGCGTTTTAGTAACATAACACTCAAGGAAGAATACAAAACTGTAGTAATTATTTTGTAGTGCTCTTCGTGGTTTTGTCTTACAGTGCTTGTCAAAATGTGAACGGCAAAAACTGCACAGATCTGTAGAAGTCGCGCGCGTCTTAGCTGCGCTTCATCTGGCAGCGAGCTGATAAAGTCGCTCGCGTTTTGCCTGACAGTGCCTTTCAAAGTGTACGCTGTAAAAATCGCGCGCACTTTGTGTGCGATTCAGCTCTCAAATTAGAACGCAAAACTTTAATGTTTATGTCTTCATCAGGGTTACTCGTATAGTTTAAGATATTCTACAGAACATTTGCAAATATAATATTCGTATAACATAATAATATAACAGTAATTGAGGCTTGCGTGAGTTAGAACCATTTCAAGGCTGTGTTAAACCGCGTCTAAGAGTACCGCAAGCAACGGTATTTGCACCCTTCCCCCTTTGCTCTGTACCACCCCATTGAGGCAGCTTAACAACGTTTCGACATACCAAGGGACAGATTTGATGGTGACTCGCCCCGCTCTTTCCCGTCCCCCTCCCAATCCCCTTCCCACAACCCAACCTTGACACAATTTCCAACCCGAGAATATCCTTAATGTAAAGTTCTTTTATTTTCGATGTCGTCATAGCAAAGATATATATTTTATACAGATGTATGTATGTATTTATGTATGTGCATATGTATGTATAGTACACACAACATCATATATTGTCACATTTACAATATTTCTCGATGCTAAGCTAGCGAACCACAGTGGGGCAAACACAATAACCGCCCACAGATTGTGGGCCAGCGCACACATTAAATAGTCTTTGTGTAATACTAGATGGCGTAGAGCTCATAAAATTCGCTTTTCCAAAACAACAAGAATACTGCAGAGGCCTGTCAACATTTACGAGGGGGGGCGGCACAGTGGGGGGAGTCGCAACAGGTTGCAGTGGCATTACAAATAAACAAAAGAGGCCGCCAGCACATGGAGCCATCAGAAAAGAACTTCCTCAACACGTCGTTATGATATTCTTAGCACACACACACACATACATGCACTCAAGTTATGAGTAACCAGGAGCGAAGTCAAGATCTCGGGGGCCTTTGTGCAAAAAGTCTCTTTGCCTTGTTTTAATATAAAATATGTATTGTTAATTTAACATTTCGCAAAATGAACAAACCTAATACTAATTACATCGACTTATTTTTCGTTATTGGAAAAATCAACAGTAGTTTTTGAGAAACTTATATTTTTTTTGGTAAAGGTTAAATAGCTGCCTACATCAGCGATATTGTTTAAATTTTTATCAAGAGTTTATGTGGGTCAAAGTATTATTTGGCGGTCGTTTTTATTTTTTTTTAAATTGAATTTTGAAAATAATAAAATTTCAAACGATATTTTTTGCAATCCATTAAATCAATCTTCTTCTTTCTCCATTTTGTTTCACAGTTATTAAACCTTAGGATAATCTAAAGTAGAATGATATATAACAGCTATAAATTTCTTATCTTGGTTTGAGTGTACCCCTGGCAGGCGGGGGCACCGCACCGCACACCCTGCAAACGTTTCGCTACGGGCCTGTGCGTACCCCTAGTAGTTCGCTATTTTTAAAGGGATTCTTCGCCTAGGTAGGCATAAATTATAAAAATATTTCAATGTGTGTCAAAGAATTCCAAGTGGGAATGTTGTTCGGGACTGTTCTGCATGATTTTCAACAAATTACCAGAGTCCATTAAAAGTGTCGTCTTATTAATGGAGCATGCCTCAGATTTTCCACTCAATTTGTACGGATAGCCCGAGCTTATGAGGGGAAATAAAATGAAATAAATAAATGCATTTTAAAAGCTGATAAACTGTGTGAAATATCAGTCAATTCTTGGAAGAAGTGAATAAGAGTAGGGTCTGTTTAATCTTTTAACTGTGTTAACTGCTCTGCAAATATCACTGCTTATCACAATTACATATTGATAGATTGATAAGCATATAGTACGTATATCTTCATATATGTATATCTTCAAAAGCCCAAACCCTTTAAAAGCAGCCATGACGGCGACAGTTGGGAACTATTGGCGAGAGCGTCGCCGAAGCAGCAGCAGCAACGCTAGCGTCTACGCTAACGTCGCAGTCGACGTCGCCGCCGCGGGTCATTTGTTTGTGCTTTGCCTGCGTTCGCTGCGCATCGCGTTCAGTGGGAATTTGCATAGGGAGCGAAACGCACGTCTCTTTAAGCAGTTTTTCTTTATGCGAATCAACGCGCGCGTCGCATTCTTCAGTGAAAAATGATTTTCATAGTTTTCCCCGTGTATTTTTGTTGTAACTTTAATTTATGAATGAAGAACAGCGCCGTTGAGTGAGAAGCTTCTATATATTCTGAATAATAAATTACACTCCAAATGCCGAAAATATTTCTGTTTGAAATGAAAATTCCATGTAATTTATCAGAAACTAAATGGATGAAAGATGCAGATCTGAAATGAGATGTTGAAATTAATAAATTATTGTGAAAACAAGTGGAAATTATTTAAATTTTTGGAAAATAATGATACCAAATATTAACACCAATTGAAAATTTTAATTTTGAGCGAGATAACAAATTTGTTTTCGAGATAACACTTATTCAAAGTGTAAATTAACTAATGTGCAAAATACTGAAGAATGTAAATGATCTATTGAAAGTTTAAATGTGAAACCCAAATAAAACAAATTTTATTAACTTATGCACAATATAAGTAACCGATTGTGTAAAATGCTGAAGAATGTAAATAATTTATTGAAATATAAATTTGAAAGGATAAAGAAAATAAATTTTCCCTATTTTATTTATTGTGAAAACTAATGCATAATTCTATTGAAAAACTATTTATTTTTCAATGTTCAAATGTCAAATGCATTTTCCAACTAGACCCACAAATAACACAAGTCCAATCAGCTGTAAAGCAGTGTAATATGAGTGTGCAGTTAATAAAGAATGAGTGCGACCACTTAGAATAGTATGAGTACTCGAATATTTCTAATGCATTGACAATTCTTTCTCTCTATAGATGGTATTGAATTTCAAAAAACAATAACGAGCAACAAGTAATGCTGTAATAAGTAAACTGATTAATGTGACAGAAGAGAGAGATCAGTGAAAAAAGTAACAACTATGCGTAATACACAAGATCCACATGATCCACTTGAGTGCGACAACAGTGCGAGTGATGACTGTTGTGCCTGTTCCTGCCAAAGATTACACTTAAGAAATGTAAAACACACCCATAGTGCGAGTGCTTTCAACTGCTCTGCTCTCTCTACACTCTCGCTCTGCCTCTGTCTCTGCCTCTGCTTCAGTCTCTCAATGGCTGCGCCGCAAACGTCCTGCATACTGTGTAACAAGGAAGACCTGCGAGCGAGAGAGCCGACAATAAGTGGAAGTTATGAGGAGTTCACATTTGACCACCAGGTGTCGCGCGAGGAGGCTATTCAAGCGCTGCGCAAATACAATGAGAGTAAGGCTCACTCGCAGGCACTCCTTAAAGCGCTCTCTCTCTCTTACTCTCACTCTCTTTGCAGCACACGACAGGCACAACAGTTGTGGATCGGTGGAGTGTACAGCCACATTGGTGAAATACTGTTTGGGGCCGAAGTTTGTGAACGATCATTGTTGGTGTGAAAATCAGCATCAGGAAGGTGAGTAACGAATGCCGACGTGATGATGATGAGGAGGACTGGGCAACAGCACAGATTATAATGATATTATAATGTTTATGAGCTGCCTACACACACACACATGCACATGTGCATATGGCGCTTAACAATAACAAACAAACAGCAGAATTATTCTCAGACGTAAACAAAAGAGTGGAAAAACGATGGAAAAACGTTGGAAGCGAGTGCCACTAACCCACTTGGTTGCTGCTAGCTACTGGCTTAAGTAAAGCTTCATTAACCCATTACATCCAACAAAGACAACAACTAGCTTGATTGGCTAATGAGGGAGGCAGGGAAGCGCGTTGCGTGCTGGAAGACGTTGCAAGGCCGAGCGAGCCACTAAACTGTCCCATAATTGGGTGCGTCACTGGGCTCCCCCTCATCTTGCTCTATCTATCATTCTCCTCTTTCTCTCTCTCGCTCTCCTTTCTTGCTCATTAGCACGTGGCCATTGCGGAAGCAGTTAAATGTTGTGGTCCACATGAATAGACCGCAGACACGCTTCATTGCATTGACTGGCTATGCTTGCAGCACAGTGGAAAAATGCACACAAATAGCATATAGAATCAGTAGGAAAAGCAACAGTCGCGCAGCAGTGGGACAGTGGGATACCCTTCGATTTATGTTCCTATGTATGTACACACATACATATGCACATATTTTGAAATTATTCTCGACAGATGGCGCTAGCCCGCCTCCCTTCATAGCTGACACAAGCACTCGATTTTATGCTCATACTTTCTTAAATAACTTCTGTGTTTATTGTCCGATCGGCAATTTGAAGAATACGTAGATATTTTATTCAGCTTAGTATATGTTAAAGCCAGAAAGTTGTATCTTTTATACAGCGTTTACAAATTGAGTTCAAAAATTAAATTATTGATTTGCGGTGGTGGTGATAAACGTGATTAGCGAATAGTATCCAGGAATCTTCCAGTTAAATTTCGTAACTCTAGCTTTTATAATAGCTGAGATTTGTGTGTTCACACAGACAGACAGGCAGACAGACAGACGGACAGACAGACAGACGGACAGACAGACAGACAGACAGACAGACAGACAGACAGACAGACAGACGGACAGACATGGCTCAATCGACTCTAGTAGTGATGCTGAGCAAGAATATATACACTTTAGGGTGTCTGCCACGCCTCCTTCTGCCTGTTACATATATTTGCACAAAGTTAGTATACCCTTTTTTGACCATTTTCAATGGTCGAGGATCATACAAAACCCCTAATTTCGGTCGATTTTTCCTATGACAGTGGTTCGATTTTAATGAAATTTTATTAAACAATAACAGACAGACTTGTCCACTTCGACTCCTCAGTTAATGTTGATTCATAGTACTATATATGTATACATAATACTAAATAGTATCAAAGCTGTCTTTTAAGTTGCGTTACAAACTCCTGACCAGAATACCCTTTGCAAGGTTATAGCAACCCATTGCTAATCAAAAGTTCTTCTTCTTATTCTAATAATTCCTCTCCCAACTGTAAGCCAGTCATCCAAATACAGGCACTACATAAATTTCCTTACACAGTTCGGGATCATGAGTTTGTTTTCAGTTTGGTTTGGTTGGGTTATTTTATTACTGTGTGTATAGTCTGGCGGGTTGTTTTGTTTTGTGGGTTCGGCACTTGGGCACTTGGTATTTTCTACACTTGAATGATTTTCCTCAAGGCGTGCACAATTTTCCGTTTGGCAGTTTTCATAGTTTCGATGCACAAATGCACTCGGTGCGTTGTTGTTCTACTAAATGAGCTCATTAAATTTAATTTTCTATAGTCGCTGGCGTTTCTTTTTTCTGTGTCGATTTTATTTTATGGACTTCACAATTGTAGTTTTATTTACAACCAAATAGACGGGGGTAATCCACTTACTGAAGGTTCTCTAACAAAGAAAGCATTCATATAGAGTTTACAATCTAAAATTTGTAACCATAATTTCAAATAAATAATAAAGAACTCTTTGATGTAGCCTACCTCCAATTCTAATGATCAATAATATCGTATAGTATAGTCTGTTGCATATAGGGTATCTGTTGTTCCTCGTAGATACTTCTACCCTTGCCATAATTGCTTGAACTATAACCCCAGTAGTGCCTTATCAGACATCTGTAATATTTTCGTCCCTCTATCTATGAATCTCACTTGCTATTTGCCTAACAAGCGAATCGACTGTTTCTATCACTCAAATATACATATATTATATTTAGAAATGAGTTTCTACTACACAATCGCTAAAGCCATTATTCCTATCGGCTTTGTTAGCAATTTTCTTGGTATGCAGTGTCTGCCAACAATAACAACAACATTCATTGAGATACGTGAGTGAAATATAAATGGCATAACACCTGGGACGATCCTCCGGCAAATCTGTTCTGTCTATGAATGAAAAATTATCGTCACACACTCTCTGGGTGGTTAAGGGCCTCTGGAACACCCTTTTACCCGGTTTTGGCAGACTGTTTGTAACGCCATCATATTTTAGGCCACTTTGCCTGCGATAATTTGCATAAATTTCATATCAAAAATTGAAAAAATTAAATATTATTAAGGGGCGTCATCTCATGTTTGTTGTCTGCCGTCATACGATGAATCACAGTAATGTGCAATCAAGTTGAGGAAGTTAATTTGCTTCAGAGATCTCAGAGATATATTAAACTACTTAAAACAACGGTATAAATAAACTGTGTATATTGGCAAAACACTTTTAGAATACATAAATACAATAGGACTTATTATAAGAGATTAATCCTATTCGTGAGTATATTACTTCTTATACTTATTCTATACAAACTTATTCATACTATATTCCTATTTCCCTTTTTGTCAACAATCAATTCAATATGAAAATATCTTTATTTAATTTATTTTTTATTGCTTTTTTCTTTGTACGATCTGTCGCTTTAAATATATATACGCGAGTATTTTCGACATGTTCCCTGCCTGTTTCTCTGTCAGCTGTCCGAAAAGATTAATAACGACACAATCGTTGTTGCGCTCTGTAAATTGATCCAACATTGTTATCTGTCGATTTGCATTAAATTTAAAATAATTACATAATTGGATAAATATCTGCGACACGCAAAACAATGAATTCTATTTTCGAAAATGGAACTTTATAGAAATCAACGAGTTCACGTTGATTATAAACAAATATGTAGTATGTGTAAACAACAATTCCATAGTTCTCGTTCGACACGACCGTCAATGGGAAAACAATATTAAGTCAAACTATACAATACATTCCAGTTCTTATATTGTTTGGCTAAATAATTTTGTTGATTTTGGCAATGTTCGCAATAAACATATAATCTTTTATTGGTTTCCGTATCTACTTAAATAATGTACTGAACTGATTAGCAGTATAATTATTTAAAGTGATCTCGTGCCTTATATTTCAGTGTACGAATAAAAGAATTGTGTAAAGAAGGAGAGTGAGACCTTCTATTGACTTTAAGAGACTGTTTACAACGCATATTTTTATGACTGACAGCGACAGCTGACCATATCATGTCAGTGTCTGTTTTGGAATCCCTGGATTTGGTACGAATATACAAATTCAGAAACCGAGAAATTCTTAATTTACAATATTAATATTACTCATTTAAAATGTTCTATCTATATTTATACAAATTAAATGCCTTCCTTCTTCTCTTGCAGAGGGCGTGCCTTATGTTCCGCATATATGTTATGTGGGCGAAAAGGTTTACTCATCCTCCCTGGGTTCCTGTTTCACTTTCGAGCGGATCAAGAATTGCTGCTGTGCGCCTGTTTTGGTCAAAGAATGTAAGTGCGATCTGGTCTGGCAATATGTTGTCTATATGGTATCAATGATGAGTTGTTTTTATGGGGTAGCATGGATGAGTTTCAACAAGATATTTTCGTGTGGGTTGTGTACAGAAATCAATGCTAAATACACTCACACACCCGAGATTAACAATGCGATGCTAATTTAATAATGTAAATACTCACGGTCACTTTAGTTTCGTATAGTACATATAAGAATGGATAGCAAGATCACGTTGGTGATGATGATGATGATACGCAGTCGAATATGGTAGATGAAATCGTGTTAATTTAGTTTATACTGTTAATTGAAATTGCTCACAAGGCATCAGCCAGCCAGCTAGCTTCGCTTTGTGCCATAAAACTTATCTGGCATTTTCGGCTATAAATTTTAAGGATAATTAACAGCATTTTCTGCGATCTGTGTGTATTATTCTTTCTTTATTCTATGGGCAAATAATAAACATACCACTTGGTCCAGATTTTTGCTCATAAATAAATATGAGTAAAGGCTGTAAACTAAATTGGAATTTAGCTCAGAAATTTTCGATACAGCTGCCCATAAACTTGTTTGTTTTGGAAATGGACTGGAAATCTTAAATCAGCTGGAATATATAGAGCTGTGTATATAGTAGATTTGATACACTGACTAAATCATGCTGAAAGAATCAAAGCAATTTCATAATTCTTTCTATTCTCTCTTTACTGGAAATATGTTGAGCTGTATACCATATAAATAATGATACTCTGAATTAATCTATATAGGAACCATGTTAAAAGAACTAAAGCAATTTCGTATTATTTTTCTTTGACTAGACTTTATCTCAATAACGCATCTCTTCGTTCAATTTAAACCCAATCAATATTAGAATCATAAGAATAGAACTTTCTCTATCTAGAATTTCTCTAAATAAAAAATGTCTTCCAATTTCAGGGCGACACATTTCTGGCGCTTCAATTAGCACATCAAAAATCACACTGGGCACCCTGCTGGCTGCACTGAGTCTACTGCACTGGAGTACCAGCTAAGGTTGTGCATTGAAGAGTTGGGAATGGGTTCCGGAACGTGGACTACCTAGTGTCATACAGTCTAGTGAAGCACAGAGTCATATAGTCATGTAGCTGTTTCGAAATCGGTGCAATACGGCGCTTAATTTAGGAGCCATTTGCTAAGTGTACTTAGATAGAACTTACTTGGTAAGGCATTACTCGTATGTAGATATTATAGATATAGATATATATGTATATGTATTTGTATTTAAGCGTTAATAAATAGAAATTTGTAAAACCAAATGTGGGAGACTGTTGATCTCTTGTGTATGCATCTAGTATACATAGTAAGGTAGTTGCGAATTACATTTATTTATATAGGATGTGTGTATGTGTGTGTATAATTAAACTTAAATAGTTGCTGTGTTGTGCGTTAACACAATCAAATAATCTAAGGTGGCGTGCAAACACAATACACAAACACAGATAAACAACACAACACAATGTAAACAATATTTAAAAGAAACTCCGCAGGGAGTATGGCAAAGATTTGTTTGCTTAGTTTCTAGTTAGGTTGGGTGATTGGGATGAGCATTGCTTAGATCTAGAACGGTCCACTAAACCTCGAGTTCAGCAAGTCGAATAGAGCTGCAACAAGTATCGACATTTCTCGTGGATAGACAATATAAATTTAAAGGAGTATCGATAGTTGTGCAGCTCTAGAAGTCGGCCTTATGTCTATACGTAGTCTAGTATTCTCTTGAAATTGGCTTTATAAGCTGGTACGACTGTTGAGCGTACGCTGCAGTGCATTCACACAGGAAAGTACATCCTCGTAGTCCTTGGACCATTCTCGCAAATTGCGCTCCAGTGTCTCCAGTCGCTGCTGGCCCAGCCGCATGCCGCCATGCTTGATGGCTGCGTAGCAGGAGCAGGCGAGCAGTTTGAAGCATTGTCTACGCACAGTATTGTGTGAATTGCTCTCCCAATTCGGTGTGCTGGCTACACATTGCCAGGCCATTGTGACATAGTCGACCAGTGCATCCCAGTGCGCGGAGTCGTGCAATCGTTTCGCCTGCGTTTGGAGCACACGTTTGAACTCATTCAGATGTATGGCCGCCTTGGAGTAGGCGGCGGCATCTGTTTTCTTGCACAGCCGTGATGTGGGCAGAGATTTAAAGATGAGCCGCTTGGCATAGTGCAGCTCCTGCTCCAACAAACTGTAATGAATAATGAAATGAATGTTAAAATATCTTTGGGTTGGTTTCTTTAACTTCTGTTCGCACCTGATGTCTGGTGTGGGCAGCTGCGCTCGTATCTGCTCCTCGGCACTCTGTGTCGCTGTCGGCGTCTCCTGCTTTATATTGCACATTATTAAGTCGATCAGCTGCTGCTGTGAGAGTCCCTGCAACAGTTGTGGCAGCGGCACATCGCTGTTCGTTTGTGCTACGGGGCGGTTGTCCATTTTCAGTTTCTTCACAATGGGCGTGCCGGGCCAGAGCTGTTGCTTTGTGCAGCTCAGTTTCATGGGCGAATATGTATCCATGGGCGTAGGGTCGGGTGGTGTACTGCCCATGGTTAATCGCTTGCGTGGAGAGCTTCGCAGTATCATGCCGCTGGTGAGTTGCAAATTCTTTGTCGGCGTACGCTGAAAGGGACTGCGTATTGGGTTGCCACTGACGCCGCCATTGACTTTGTCCGGTGAGAAGGTTGTTGTGAAGCGCCGTCGTCCCCGTTGCCGTATGATTAGTTCGTCTGGCGAGGGCAGGGGAGAGAAACTAAAGTCCTGTGCCTGCGCCATATTCAGGTCGTTGTCCACCCGCAGCCCGAGACCTCCGCCATTATTGGGCGTATTAGCTGTGGCCGCCGGCGTGGGCTCATCGGGTGTGCGACGATTGGCATTTGTCGGTGTGTTCGCCACACGGAGCGCCTCCAGGCGATCCGGAATCTCAGCCAGCGCCATGCGCGTCTGCATTGTAGGTGTCGTTGTCGACATTCTTCTTGCCTGATTAGTTGAGAAATACGCAATGCGCAATTGAGCTGGCGTTGTTATGCAGCGCGCAAATTAATTATTGTTGTATTTACTTTGACTGTGCTCTTGACTCCGACCGTTTAGCTTGCTCGTCGCACGACTATTTTTATTTTGTTTAGTTTTGTTTGCCAAAATTGCGCCAATTCATATGGCAATCGCATGCAGGGCTACCGAAAATTCGCAGAGTTGCCGACGCACAGACAATTGTCTGGCAAGTCTGGCAAGGCAATGCCGGCTAAAGATGGCGAAAATCTGGCAAGACTATGCCGGCAACCGATGGTGAAAATCTGGCAAGGCTATGCCGACAAACCATGACGCACATCTGGCAACGTTGTTCTTTTCCCTCTTTGCTTGCTTTCGTTAACATCGGAAGTGCGCTGGAATTTTTAAATAAATATATAATCACCTTAAAGCATATGAAATATTTAAAAAAACAATGTACAGAATAGAAAGAGTTCTCATTTTTAATTGGATTTGCAAACATAATCCGGAGTATGTGCCCTTTGGAGATTAGACTGAAGTTGAACACCACCACGTGGTTTCTCATGGCACTTCTTGAAAAATTGTTGATCTTTTCAAAATGAAAATCAATGAAATGAAAATAAAACCTGCAGGTGAGTTCTCTTCTTTGCACGTTGCTGCACTACTCCAACTCAAATGATGATAAATTCATACCCAAATCAGAAGAACTTTGTTGAAATCTATTTTAACATGCATCACCATCTGACAACGAGTTGTTCATTAGTTTAGTCTATTTGAATAATATCAAATTATATTTTAAAACTAATAAAACATTGTTATATTTATTAACTAGATCTGGCAGAGTCAAGACTGGGAAGCAGCTGCATTCATGAAACTTCGGATTACTCCTTAATCAAGTAATACTTTGAAGTAAGTTCTGTTTGATTTCTCAAGATAGAAATTTCTTATAAAGTGATGATAATTTCATACCCAACTCTGAAGAATTCTGTTGAAATCTTTTAAACATGCATCACCATCTGATTTTTATCATAAACTTCATATAGTTATAAAGTTATCAAAGCATTACTAACGGACCATTTATTTATTTTGCAGGTATACAATTGGAGATGAGAGTTACAACTTGGGAAAACATGATACTTGGAAGTAAGTTCTATTTGGATCTCTTAAGATATAAATTTCTTATAAAGTGATGATAATTTCATACCCAACTCAGAAGAATCCTGTTGAAATCTATTAAACATGCATCACCATCTGATTTTTATCAGAAACTTCATAGTTATTAAGTTATCGAAGCATTGCTAACAATCCCTTTGTTTCTTTTGCAGCTTTACATTTGGAGTTGAGAGTGACAACATGGGAAAAAATATGATACCTGAAAGTAAGTCCTGTGCAGATCTCTTTAATTAGAAATTGTTTATAAACTGATGATAATTTCATACCGAATTCAGAAGAACCCTGTTGAAATCTATTTAACATGCATCACCATCTGATTTTTATCAAAAACTTCATATAGTTATAAGTTCATTGCAACATTACTAACAATCAATTTCTTTGTTTTGCAGTTTTACAATTGGAGATGAGAGTTACAACTTTGGGAAAATATGATAATTGGAAGTAAGTTCTGTTCAAATCTCTTTAATTAGAAATTTCTTATAAAGTGATGATAATTTCATACCCAACTCTGAAGAATCCTGTTGAAATCTTTTAAACATGCATCACCATCTGATAATTGTCATACAATCTTTTTAAAATATCTTAAAAGAGAAACTTCTAATTCAGTATCATTTACTTTCAGGTTTCATATGGAATATATACATTTATTATATGAAAAATGTAACGTCAATTTGTTTAAATAAAAAAGTATATAAAACAACTGATAAACTTACAATGGGACATAATGGGTAATGAAGAAGCATTTTTATATACGCACACATAATCAGTAATGGCTGATGAGAATTCGCGTTGAATTCAGCACGACATATAATGGCAAGTCTGAACTTTAAGTGGAAACGATAAGATAGAATTTATTATTATCGACTAAAACCCAATAAATTCGGACATTGTGTTCTTCACAGAATATCAATGGGAGAACAGGTGCTACTTTATTTTAGTAAATTTCTGTATTCTAATTTTATATTTGCTGTTTTAATATACATACTAAATACTGTTATTTCTTATGACAGCACATTATAAACAAATTCTGGATAAAGCCAAAGCCATAGATCAATTAAAATTGTTTATAAATTGTTCAAAAATAATCAGAATCAATGAAAGTATTTTTCTTGAGCCACCGAAGAATGAATACTCTGACGTATATACTATAATGACCGTATTAAAGTATATTCCACCGTATGATAGTTATTATGATTGAAATACAACATTGATACAGAACTTAGACAACCTTTATGAAAATAGATAAGAGTTGACCAGACCAGACCCCCCCGTAAGTCCTATTTCCATTTCGCCAAGTACCCCCGCAGTAAATAAACCCTATCATAATCAATTCCTATCTATCATACAAATAAATAAATCAAGTACTTAGCTTAGACCAAAAGAATGACAGAGAGAATGGTATAAAAGACACCTGTACGGCTGGGATTTCTTCAGACCCACGGGTTCTTCTGAGTGTGTACAATGCGTGTCTTTCTACTTCTTTCTTTGGCCTTGGGCCTAGCTGCGGCTGATTCTCAGTATTGTCTACGTGAGATGATAAAATCGGATGAGCGTATTGCCTCCCATGGCTACCCTTCGGAGAGTCATGAGGTAGTAACCGAGGATGGTTATGTGCTAACCCTGTTCCGGATTCCTTACTCCCCCAAACTGAGAAACGAGAACGACTACCGTCCTGCCGTGCTGCTCCAGCACGGTCTCTTTAGTAACTCTGACTGTTGGCTGAGCTCTGGACCGGACAACTCGCTGGCTTATCTGCTGGCAGATGCCGGCTACGATGTCTGGCTAGGAAATGCCCGTGGAAACATTTACTCAAGAGCCAACAACCTCATCTCTTTGAACAGTTACAAGTTCTGGCACTTTGACTGGCATGAGATTGGTACCATCGACATTGCAACTATGGTCGACTATATAATAGATATAACGCAGCAGCCCGCGATCCACTATGCCGGCCATTCTCAGGGCACAACGGTGTATTTAGTGCTTTTGTCCGAGCGTCCCGATTACAATAAGAAGATCAAGTCGGGCCATTTACTGGCTCCATGTGCGTTCTTTGAGCACGGCAAGTCGCCAATCTTCAGATGGCTAGGTCCATTGGTGGGTACTCCTGGTGGTGTCTGGAATCAGATAATGGTCGATGCCGAGCTCATCCCACACAATAATCTGATCAATCGGTTTGTCGACAACGCGTGTGGCTCTGGAACCGCCTTCGATTCCATCTGCAAAAATGGATTCCTTATGTTTGCCAATGGAGGCTACCAGAATACCAACATCGTAAGTAAAAAGAGATCCAAAGATTATACTTCCAGGACTAAGCTAACATCACTTTCGGTACTCTCTAGAGCTCCATGCAAAATCTGATTGAAACCCATCCGGGAGGCTCCTCCAGCAATCAGGGGATTCATTACCTGCAGTTGTGGGCCTCGCACGAGTTCCGTCAGTATGACTGGGGCACCAAAAAGAACCGAGAACTCTATGGCCAGGACTTGCCACCAGATTACGATCTAAGCAAAATTACTGCCAAAACACACTCTTACTCCAGCCAAAATGATGCTCTGTGTGACCCAAAGGATGTCGATACTCTAGTTTCCAAGCTTATCAATCTGGAGGAGGATCATCGCGTACCTTGGGAAAGTTTCAATCACTTGGACTTCATCGTCGCCAATAATATGAAGGAACTCGTTAACGACTTGGTTGTCGAGAGAATCAATAAATATGAAGGTCGCTAATTCAGACAGTACCCAGACCCTATTGAAATAAAACGATTGCAAGACATTTTAATTATGCGTTATCTGCCATGTAAAGTTAGAAAATCAGAGTTTAATTTATTTTGATTTATTACAGCTCAGATTTTGATTAGATTGCCGTCAAATAATTGCTTATATTTGGTGTATTTGATTTTAAATCAAAGCATTTCAACACATACATATACTATAATTATACTATATACTATACTATATAATTCATAAATTGTCTGGAACTTATCGTGCTGTTGTAAAGATTGCAGTACAAGACAATATTGTGTACCACGTTGTGTGCTTGTTTTAAGTGCATTGTTGTAGCTTCTGTACCACGAAAAGTTATTTTCCAACCATTGAACAAATTTGAAAAATATTTGATTTCCTTGAATCGAAAATATTTTGATGCATACTCAATATATGTAGATAGAAAACTGTCAACAAATTGAAAAACTATACAAAAACCTCACGAATCTATATGTGTAAACATATTTAAATTATGTATGTTTTCATATCTTCCACAATTTGGGTCAACATTATTTTGAAAACGGTTATTATACTCATTTTGAGTTTATTTACATTTATTGAACGCAAAAAAAACAATCTTACAAAATTTGCAAAAATATTAAAAATGTTCTGTCTATTGAATAAAAAAATATATATAATTGATACTCAAGTTTATTGGTAACATATACATATACAAAAATATATTTAGATACCACTTCATGGACCATTGTCTTCGATTTTTTGTACCTTAGAGCGAATGTCTCGATTATGTTTCTGGACGGTGTTTATATCGAATTCTTTCAACTTTCGCTGGTTCAATTTATCAATTGTTGCTCGTCTTATACTTCCCAGCCCGTTTCATACTTTTGAGAAGTGCCCAGAAATTTTCGAGTTGATGTGCCTGTGGCACATGTTTGGGGTGTTGTCCTTACGGCACAGATGGTAGACGGTTCAGCCAATCCAATGTTCACGACCAACTGCACGGCAGCACTTTGGTATTTTTTCGAATTGTTGTTCTATATATTTTGATGCTCGCTTACATTAACGATATCTTACGTCGTTTTTCTTCATAATATTGTGAACGACAGACTTTGAAACTCAAAATTTGCGTGCTAATTTACGGGTTGATTGACCAACTTTGATTTTCGCACTTGACAGCAGTTTTTGTTTTTTTTTTAACTTTGTTTTGAAATTCGATCAGGTATAATTTTATTTTTGGATTCTTTTCAATGCAATGCTTTAAACCCAGATTAAAAGTCGCATGAGAGATTGGCTTATCTTTAAAATAAATCAATAATTTCACTGGTACTGAGAAGTCCAAACAAATTGGCAACAGAATGATGTAAATTCAACCTTTCGAATTAAGAAGTGAGTTGAGCGCCATCTGTGTGTTAGTTTATGCACTAAAATTAAAATGAGTATGACATTTCGGTAGAAATACTGTTGGACTTAAGAAGTGAGTTGAGCGCCATCTGTGTGTTAATTTATGCACTAAAATTAACGTCTGAACTAAGTCTCAATGTTTAGTGGATATATGTTAGACATGCTTTAAAATTATTCCCGACAGAAGGCGCTAGCGCTTCGCGCTCGTCCACCTTTGTTAGCCGACACAAGCACTTGGTTTTATGCTCATACTTTCTTAAATAACTTCTGTATTTATTGTCCGATCGGATTGCAATTTGAGAATAAGTAGATATAACTATCAGCTTAGTATATGTTACAGTCAGAAAGTTTTATCTTTTATGCAGTGCTTACAAATTGATCTATTAATTTTCGGGGGCGGTAGGCGTGGCACCCAACATTTGAAATAAACTTGATCTACGCTTGGTACCAAATTTGGTGTCTCTAGCTCTTATAATAGCTGTGTGTCATCCATACATCCGGACATCCGGACAGACAGACAGACATGGCTTAATCGATTCGGCTTGTGGGGTCTCCCACGCCTCCTTCTGCCTGTTAGATACATTTGCACAAAGTTAGTATACCCTTTTTGGAATATATTCAATGGTCGAAGGATATAAAAAGTTATTAATGTTTGGAATATTAAAGCCTCACGATTTTTAACAAAGTTGTATGGGTTGGAAATCTAGATGTGTACAAATATTTAAATGTAAAGTATTTTTCATATCTTCGTCAAAAATTCTTTGGAATACGGTTTTTATACTCGTTGTGAGTATCTACTTTTTATTGAACGTAAAAAAAACAATGTTACAAAATTTGGAAAATTTGTATATGGGAAAAGTATTGGAGCTCCTTGAATTGAAAATATTTTGATTTAATCCAGCTAATAAATAAAGTAATTAAAATGAAACAAAGTAATAAAAATGTGTACAAATATTTTAATTTAGAATATTTTTCATAACAGAAATAATTTTGAATAAAGTTTTTATACTCGGTTTGAGTACTTACATTTATTGAACGGAAAAAAACAAAGTTTAAAAGTTTTATGGAAATTTTAAAAAATATTTGAGCCTCTTGAATCTAAAACACTTTTGTGCAGATTTAATTTAAATAGGAAATTTTGAACTAAATAAAAGACCAAAATAAAAATAAAATAATTTAAATATTGTATTTATAAATTTTGAAAAATATTTAAGCCCTTTTGAATTGAAATTATTTTTTATTCATTTTCAATTTAGATTGAAAACTATAAACAAAATAAAAAAATATTAAACACAAATCGCAGGATTTTTAGAAATGTTATAAATATTTGGAGTATTGGAAATTTTGAAAAATATTTTAGATGACTAACTTAAGTTAAATTTAGTATATTTTTAATATCTTTCACAATATGGCTCAAAAATGCGTTTGAATATGGTTTTGAATTCCCAAAATATTTAAATAAACATCGGTTTTTTTAAACACAAATGCTATTCTTTACCCATATTTCTTAATATTGATACATAAGGTATATTCTACATTATATTAGTTTTAAAAACATTGCAATAATGCTTCACAAAAATTAAATAGAATAAATGCCGAAAGTCAAAGCATCAGGTTTAAAAAGGGGAAAATGTTAATGTTGTATAACAGAAAACATTTGGCTCAAACGAAACTGTCGAATTTCAAGCAACAGGTCTACCTGATTCTATGTTAAACATCGTCTGTTAAAGAACAGCAACGGGGAAAGCTAACCCCTGAGAGTTGGGGAACTATTTGAGCTGCAGTTGGCGCATGCGCCTTGGGAACTCACTCAACTGTTGATGGAAGGACAATTGAAGGGGAAAGAGTGTTTTTCCTACTACTCGTTTCCTTCTTATACTAGTATAATGCAAACGACTTGAAATGAACAAAAGACAAAGAAGGGGCGTGATTTTTGATAGCTGAAACAACGACCGGCAGACCAGTGTTTTTTTGAAAGCCATAATACTACACACATGCAATTGCACACCATGTATGTATGTTATATGTATGTGTTTTTTCCGGCCCATTAGAAGACAAACTGAAACCATAAGTTGACCCCAAAGTGCAGTCGTTCGTTCGGCTGGCAAAGGATAACCAAATGTTTTGCTCCCTTGTGTGCTCTCTTTGAAGACAAGAGTATCTTTTGATTTTCGTAACAAATTAAATTAAATGTTCCTTGTAATATGATTGCAATTGCGGCATGAAAGCAACAACAACAAACATAGCGATAAAAGCAAGAGCAACACAAACAATGGCACACCGGAAGCAGCCGCCAAGTGGACAGCAAACTGCAGGAAGCGGACAATAAAAAAGGGCATACCAGCGCAGACGTAGCCGCAGCTAAAATGCTCGAATAGCACAGGAAGCATTAGCCAACGCACCAGCTCTGTTCCTGCAGCCCCCTTTTGCAGCACCAAGCAAGCTGGACGATCCGTTAAGTGCGTCCATGTGTGGAGCCCTATGACGCGCACGGTCGCCACTTTTTATTGTAAGTGCTTTTGCTCTGCTTTAACATTTCATTGAATGTGCCTGTTCTTCTGCTTCTGCAGCTCCTTTTCTCTTTGCTTTTCGTCTTCGTTTGCTGTTGTTGTGTGCATTGTTTTCTTGTTGTGTTGTTTGCTTTCAACTTGTCGCTTTTGTCACCAGTGTTGCTTATCGTACAGAGCTGCGTATGCGTCTCAAGTGGCAGCAGTGCTAATACGAAAGGTGAGTGTCAAAGAGGGCGATGGGAAGTCAGGGGAGGGGGGCATGAATTGGTGAATTTTTGTTGTTGTATATTTCGTGGTTGCCTCAGAGAAGAGCGCTTGTAGAGAGCCCTTTAAGGATATATATGTATGTATGTAAGATTTAAAATGTATTTTAAATCATATAAGTTTTATTTCAATAATAAGATAATTATATATTTTAGTAAAGTGTTTGATTAGATAATTTGACAACTTAATATTTGTGCTGCTGTGTTTGGCTTCAGCTTTCGACTTTCTTGACAATTTTTTCACTACTTGACGATTTCGCGCATTGAGGGCTGTCCACTCGATCGGTACCAACAGGGTTGCCAGATTACATATATGCATGGTCTGTCTATCTGTCCGTATGAACGCAGAGATCTAGGAAACTATAACAGCAACAGACATATATCGAATTTAAAATGAAAGTTTATTATGGTATTCCACGTCTAACAAATAGACGATTACACCAATTGGAAATATTTTATATTATATATAATGATGTTCTGTAAAATAGATACTATATTTTATGTATTGTAGATAGTCGTGTATTTGTAAATTAAAAATTAATCTCACGACTTGAAACTCCTTTGGTACACGTGTCACGCGACTCTCCCTAAAATGTGGGAAGTTTGCTTTGTGGCACACTCGGAATGGAACGGAAATCTTAAGCAAGGCCACCCACAGAGACATATGTGTGTGTGTAAATCTGTATATGTGTACGCATGTTGTGCAGATACATATGTACATAGGTCTCTCCCTCAATTGTTTCCTTCCTCACATGCACTAATTGCCGCACAAATTACTTTTAACCAAGTGGCTTCTGCTCGTTGTGTGTGTCGAAATTGCTTTTATTGTTGCCCTACAAGAATAAGAATATAATGAGAGCAACAGATTTTAAATGACGATATCCGTTTAAAGCAGAACTTAATGTTCTGCAGAATTAAATCTCCAAATTGTGAACAAGTTTGCAGTTGAGGAAAATCTTGTCGCAGTTGCCTGCATACAAATTGAGGCATTAGAAGCGACGACTGCACTCACCTGGTTGCACCTGGCACACGTTTATGCAATTAATTCATTGCATCACGTGCAATTGTAAAGCTCTAGCACAGAGCAACTAAAGCGCAGCCAAGTGAAAGTTATGCATACTTAACCCCAACACATTTCTTTGAAGTACTCGAACGGAATAACAAAGATGAAATTGAAATTTTTAAATAATAAACGTGCTTGCACATAAAATTATTAAAAAGGACCAACAACAAAGGGAGAGGAAGTGAAAGGGCAATATCAAAAAGTTTATCCTGCCCTGTTAAGAACCATAAAAAATGCTGTGCATAAAATTCACATTAAATTCATTGGGTCAAAAGGCAACGCGATTGCGAATTGCCATTTCAAGCAGAGCAGCAGCAAGAGGCGATATACCAAGAGCAAAAGCAAAAGCAATAACCTCAATTGTCCAGAGAGCCAACCCAGGCAGCCAACCCACAAGAACAGCAACAACAACAGCAACAGAAACAAGAGCAGATACAACAAAAACAGCAACAACAGTCTCCGTCAATATTGTTGCACTCTGGCTCGAAATGACCATCAATGAGTTCAATATAATGCGAGGCGTATATGCGTAAAATCAGAGCAGAGAAAAGCTACCACAAGTATGCAGGGCAACGTTGGAGTGTACATGACTATAAGATACCATGTAAATGGCAAAAACATCTGTATAACTAATATACATACATATGTACATTACAGTACACTTACTTGACCTTTAGGCATGAGCTTAATCCATTATAAACTATACTCCTTTAAATCTACTTGTCTTTGCAAATGATCGATGAAATTGGGTAAATTTCATAGACACAAGTTCGCAAATCCGAAATAGACTGAAAACAAGCACGAAAGCTAAATAGAGTGTGCTCCGACTGTGATATTCCCGCCTTACTTGATCAAAACGTTTTCTTAAATATAATACAATATCTAACTTATATTTTGCATGTTTCGTGTTGTATACCTTGGGGAGCTGATTCGGGAACGGCTGTGAATTGACGATTTCTTAAAGAACTTATATGTTAATAATCCGATCGCTACCAATATTCAGAAACCATCATGTATTTACCAAAAATGAACTGTGCTGCATTAAAATAACGCTTGGAACTCGGTTTTTGTAGATTTTCAGGGGCGGAAAAATACTTGGTCAAAGTCTAAAAAAAACTTGATGTGTGTAAAATTATAACACATCTTGAAACCAAATTTGGTAGCTATTTTCATACGGACGGATGGACAGCCGATTCGGTTATTGATGCTGATATAGAATATATTGCATATTGTTTGTGGGGTCTGCCACGCCTCCTTCTACCTTTTCGTTGGCACAAATATATATATAGTATGTTTGTAAAACCCCCTTTACCCTGTGGGTAGCGGGTATAAAAAACCTAATTACTTAATTTCTACAAATTTCAGAACTCCCGGTTCCAGCAATGCCTTAATATTTTCGCAGCTGCCCATAAAAAAAAGGCCAAACGGGAAAAAAGATATCTGCAGCAGATGCAGATAGTTGTTATATTTATATATATATAGTTGTTCAGGGAGAGAGAGTATTTAATTTATATGTTATAAGTACCTAGTTGTATAAAAAGGGAAAACAGCATCGCAAGTGCTTTTATATGTAACTATTTTATTCAATGAATAAATCCTTTAATACAAATACTTTTAATTGAATTCAGTCTGTCTGCAAATGGCGCATGAATTGAAAAACCTTTTTGCAGTTTAAAAAGGTTGTGTTGTTATTTGTTGAACTTCCTTTTGTAAGGTCGCATTGCTGCCAGTCCATCAGTGTTCTCCAATACGGATGATGATTGTCGTTGCTGCTGTTGTTGTTGGCATTGTTGTTGCTGCTGTCAGTCAAGAGCGATCAAACACCGCCGTAGCGTGCACCAAATTCCAGCTGCAGCAGACGGAAATTGCATTTACACGCTTGCCTGGCGCCTGGGGCAGGGCAGGGAATGGCAGGACATGCCCCACAACTATGACTGCCCAGCCGAGGGTGCTTCATTTTTGCTGTTGTTCCTCCTTTGTTGATTACTACGCCAAAGGCGTAAACAACAGTTATGTATGCCCACGCACGTGCATGAACATACACGCACATACTCGCACATACACACACACACACTTTGTGCTTAATCCTTGCCATATTGAAGTTTCCAACATGGCCACCAGCGTTGATGGCACTAATCACCTGGTGAGCAAACGTCTTCAGTCTCCAGTCTCGACTCATAACTGTGCCCTGTGTGTCAACAACAAGAACGTGGTCAAAGCTGATTGGAATTCCTTCAAGGTGTTCCCCCTTCTGCAAGTGCCACGCCCTCAACTTGGCCTGAATGTTAAAGCAAACAAAAAACTCCCACATCGAAGAAGAAGACAAACTGTAGAAGCTTTGAAAATGCAAGATATCTATTTCCCGTCCAGAGAGTGAGACAATTCTCTGGCAAACCACATATGCACAAGATTAATCGACAAGGGATTGGGATTGGGATTGGGACCAGCCTCGGCCACATGCAAATAATTTGCGGGCAACTGAACCAACAAACAAAACTCTGAACTCAGCGTGGACCTGCGTGTGAGCCAAGAGCTTGGCGATAGAAAGAAAGTTTACTTTCAAAGTTTTCCAACAGATCTCACTCCCATGCGAAGATTCAATAAAAACCTAATCCCGGGCATACATCAAAGTGCCAATAAGCGGAGCTCAGTCAGTTGAAGACAGAGCAGGGCGGCAAAGAGAGTGGGGAAGCAGACGAAAGTTGGCAAAGTTGTGTGGGGAACAACTCCAATTACTTTTCACCTGACAACAACAATCAATTGTGAAAATTGTGCGGAAAAATAAACACGGAATCGATAGCGGAAGAATGTAAACTGATAAAAAGTGACCATAAATCGTGCAGAATGCTACAAATGAGACTCAATTGAGAATTTAAACGTACCATTTTGTCCAGCTAAAAATTGGCAGTAGGTTATTATTATAAATGTTCATATATTAATGAACATAATTGTATACATAGGTATGCATTAAACATGACTAAATGGACATGTGCAAAAGCATCATTGATTAGATAATGCTAGAACGAGATGGCTATAGCATACAATAAGGATAACGGGACAATTCCAGAATTGAGAAATTTGTATTTTCTGCTTTAGTTGCTATTTAGTTGCTTCTAGACGACGAGTGCGTGCACATTGGAGAGAGAATAAATAGATAAACTATAAAAGTAAATTATTTGATTACTATTTCTGGCTAGATAAACATACATACATATATGTATATATGATTATATTGCTTCTAACTATTCATATTGTATATACATGTATGTGTATATAACAATAGGTATACCAGTGCAGACATCAAATAACTTGTAGTTGCACTGGCACAGTAAGCTGAGATACCCGAGCAACACACGCTCTTCTTTAAGTTTCTCTCTTAATCCACTTTTCTGGGAAAACATTGGAACATTGTAGCTCAATGTAAGCTTCACTTAACATAATGTTAATTGCGTGACAGCACAGACAAGGACAGCAGCATGCAACATTTGCATGCACAGCAACAGCAAGTGCGACTGCAACTGTTGCTGTCGACAATTGCCATGGGGTTTCCCTAGACGATGAGGTCCTGGTCGTGACACCAGCAAATTAACCGGATGGCAAATTGCAGCGACAGCTGGTTGGACCGCGAGGTACATAGTTCGCTGTTCGAAGAAGAACTGTTCTCTGAATTAAGGCTAACAATCAATAACCAAACTACCCTGGCGACGTGCTATTCTTGGCAGGAGCAGACAACAGACAAGCAAGGACGTGGCGAGGACTGGAAAGGAAATTGAATTGCATTCGAAATGCATTTGGCACATGCCTCGCCTTGCCTCGCTTTAAGGTGATGCACAGCGTGCTCGGGCTCCATGTTCATGGATTTATCACGGCTTAAAGGGAATTTGTAAGCGAGCAGCTTAAGGCGCTCAGACCCTTTAGCTAGGGTATTAGCTTTGACTGCGACAGTCAACGACAAATGCTGTCGAGGGGGTAGAATGAGAGAATTCGGAAATTTAAGCAAAATGAAGGAGGAGAAGAAGATAACTTTGGCCAACATTGTATAAACTGGTAATACCTTTTAACTAACAAAAACTCTGAAAAAGGAGAGTTTGTCAGACAAGACAAGAGTTACTGTGAGACCTAGAGACACCGAATTTATCATGAAGGTTGGCGTATACAATACATTTCAATTAATTTCTTTCTTTGTCATTTAAGGTTTTACCTTTAATTTAAAATGATTCTTAGTTTTATATTTTAATTTAAAATTTAATTCTATGGTGTATACATCTGTATATATTTATTCGTTTTTTTTTCTTAACTATTAATTAAAATGTAATATTAATATAAAATAATTTAATAATTATTTTTATATCTAATTTTTATATTTAAAATAAATTTTTCCCCAACAGGCGACTGTTCTTAGTTGACTTTAAATAAATGAACAAATAAAATAATTATTAAATATTTTTACATTTAAACAGTCGACTGACAATATAACTATAACCACTATAAATTAAATAAAAATTAAAATACCAAAGGCTGATCATGTTTATTGTATTTACTTTTGTTTGGTATAACACAAAAACTTAGGTTCATCTAGTCTTAATAGTAGCTCTGTGTATAAACAGACATATAGACAGGTATATATACATAAGTATATATTTACATATTAAGTAAATTTTTAATTGATTTACTTCCAGATAAACTATTTCTTACTACACAGCATAAATAGCGCTCTAAAATTAGTTCCAACTTACGTATTATAACCTCCTAAAAAACACCTTAAAACACCTTCTTGGCCAAAAATAAATCACAGTACCCTAAAATGAACCAAATTTGCGAAACCATTTGCATTGAGAATGCTTGACTTCAGTGCAAAGAATAATCAACTTGAAGTTTATTGCATTGCAAGACGTTTATGAGACTAGACCCGGAGCCATAGCCAAGTTAACGGCAACGGGCCAATAATCAGGGCCAGGAGGCAACAGTCAACGGGGAACAGCTGAAACATGAGACTCCGTGGAGTGCGCACATTGTAAGCCACCACCAAGTAGAGGGCCAAAGTTGCAGCATCGGCATCGTCAATATTATGCAAGTGTTGTGCACACAATTTTTTCTCTGCTTGTATAAGTTGGTCAGAGAGGGGTGGCAAGGAGGGAAAGGGTTTAGTGTAGACAAGCGACTGCATCCGCATAGTAAATGCGGGCACTATGTTGTTGTTGTTATTGTTGTATATTAAAAGCGCTGCAGGCGCACTTTGTGGCAAGCATAAGGCGATTCAATGCGATAATCGCCCAGCTATTCTATGTAAATTGGATTTTGTTTTGTTGCCACAACACAAAATATCAGAGCAGTGGGCGTGGTTCTCTTCTCTAATATGAAACCGATATGGCTGCGACTTTAAGACATTATCCAAGGCCAGAGCAACAAAATTCAATCAGAGCCAAGCTCCCGCCTGGCCAAATTATGCACATGGTTAAGTTAATCAACTTAAATTAGGCGCTGTCAATGGGGGAGCCTTTCATTTTCGACACTGTCCTTGGATCGATACCTTACTTTATCACCCATTTTGTTGGCATTAAGTGAAGAATATGATGTGCAGATCTGTGTATGCTCTATCTATTCAAAGGAAAGTAGAGCTTACCAAGTAATTGTTCATTTAAAATGTGAATTTTTATTTCAATATAAACATTTCTAAAATAAGAAATGAACATCGACTTCTTGCCACGGCACATCAAATATTTCGTGTCATTGATTGACTAGTCAAGTGGCAACAAGCTCCATGGGGCGCTCATTAAATTGTTAATGTGGTTGGCTTTTGCGCTTTGTGGGCGGCAAATGTTTCTATGAATCCTTGCAGAGTCTGTCTGCCTGTCTGACAGTCGCGCAACTGAGCCTGAAAAGTGAAATGGAAAATGCAATAAAAAGAAATCTAAGAAATCAGACAAAATGAACTGAACATATGTATGTACATATGTGGATATATGTATGCATGTGTGTATACATGTATATCATACACATGCACAAATTCATGTACATATATATGAGTACTATATGTGCAAGGAGAAATGACAGCGCTTTGGGAATTTGGTGAACCGTCTCGCAATTGAGTTATGTATCCGCGAAGCTGCTTGTTGTGGCAGTTATGATATTTGGCGCAGCTTCCGGTAACCAAGCGGAAGCACAAGACAGCGGGGCAGGTGGGAAGACTGGCAGGTAACTCCTTTTAAAACCTAATCAAGTTAACTGTGCTGCTTGAGTTGTGCGTGTGTGTGTGAATGCGTGAGTGTATGTGTAGTCGTGTGCAGAGTTAAAAGAATTAAAGGATGACATATGATTGGCTTAAAATCACCCGAAATTTAATTGTTTCCTTCAAATTGTATGAAAACAATTTTATAATGTCAGTACCTCTATTACATTTCCAAGAATAATTTAGATATGTTTCAATATATTGTTCAATGTTAATAAGGGTATAAATAATAGATTATATGCCCTAAAATATAACCCTACAGCACTTTATATTCAAAATCAACGCTCTAAATAATAAATCGAAAATCGACTAGCAAGAAATGTATCGACCACGAACCGATATCCGTGCTCATATAGTTCAGTTCATGCGAACTAGCCATTGTGAATGGCCCTTTTAGCTGCATAGCGTTGGTTTTCTTGAAGAAGAAGTATAATAAATCTGTAAAAATGTGTTAAATGCTACTTTTGAATTATAATTATATTTAATACACTTACAAAAGCTCAAAAGTATAATATACAATCAACATCGGCCATAAAATGAGTGGATCACACAGCAAAACTGGTGCAGGTAAGTTTTGAATAGCCACCCATGAAAAGAATTTTCATTTAGTATCTACATGTACATATACGCACAGGTGGGTCTGGCAGCCACGGTTCCGGAGGAATTCCCATACCTAGCATTGAGGAGAAAAACAAAAAAATACAGCAAGAGACGCTGATGGAGAAACTGCGTGCCAAGTACCGCGCCAAGCCGAAGTCATATGAAGATATCAAGAAGTCCGTGAGAATGTACTTCATAGAGAAGCATTATCCAATGGATCCAGTCCACAAGGCAACACTGCAGACGGCACTGGACAAATTACAGAACTACATAAAGGTGACCTCGCGACACGGTCTGGTTGAGCGTTTGGAGAGCCTGTCCCGTCAACTTGGTCTGAAGTTCATGGAAGATCAGCAGACGCTGTTCATTTCGACGGACATGTTCTATGTGGAGATACTGCTTGACACCAGCGGCAAGCTCAATGACGTTAAGGTCCACCACGAATGCAAAATTGAGCAGCAGGCCTCAACCAGCTCCAGTAGCAGTTCCAGTTCCCCAGAACTACTTAACTGCCTCAAGGCGGGAGACTTTGCCGACTTCACAGTCCAACTTGAGGGATTGTCATCCATTTACCAGCTCAACGCGGAGCCCAAAGTCAAGAAGAAGGCTTTTGTTGCCCTCCAGGCCATGGAGACAGACATTTATAATCTCTACCAACATCAACTGCAGCTGCAGCCACGCACTAATGGATCTAGCAATAGTTACCAGATTATGAACAACTCCTCGGTAGGATTGGTACTTCCTCGCCGTGGTGGGCATCCCATGAAGCTCACCTACTTCTGTCCTCCCCTTCACCTTCTCGACGCGAGTATCAAAGGTGAGCAGGGTGCTGGGGGATCATCTGGGGCAGAGAGCAGGGACTTCAACATTGATCAAGTGATAAAGAGTCCACAAGGATTGAGTGCCACGCTCAACCTGGAGGGCTCCTCTGCGAATAAGCTCCAAATTCTGCCAATCGTAAGTTTTACGAGTGAGGATGGATCCCCGCTGGAGAATCCCACCTATCTGCCCCTCACTCAAAACAACTCGATGCTAATGCCGGCTACCTACGTTCTGCGACTGAACAAACCCATGCCCGTCTGTATTGAGTCTTTGCGAGCACTGGGGCTACCTGGACTGCCAGCGAATGAGCCAGGGGAAGCAGGAATGAGAACTGTCATGAATCTGATTGTGGAAACAGCCTCAAGGCAGGCCATAAGGAACACCCAGAAAGGTCTATATGTGAATCTACTAAAGGAGACCCACTGTTACTTCATGACGGACAACCGTCGGCTGCAGGGCACCATGATATCTTCGCTTCCATTCACGGAGCCTGCTCAGGTGCCGAAGATCATAGCGTTCCTCAAGAAGCAGGCACTGTTCTGCACGCTTCTCTCCAGCTGTGTCAGGGAGCAGCAGAAACATTATAACGGTGAGTCAATCCCCAATTTGTTGTGTATGATCTAATGTCCATTCCATTGCTTACAGACATGGAAAGCACTGTCATCCTAGAGGTGACTGCCGTCTCGTTAAACCAGATCACGGTTGAGCTGCAACATCCGTACGAGGAGTCGCTGGCAACTGTCGACTTCCTACTGGAAGGGGATGGAGACGGCCAGCCAAGCTGCATCATCTACTGCCTCAACTACGACTACGAAGCGCTGTCGCAGAAGCTCACCAGAACAGTGCGGCAGGTGTTCTCGATTCCCATGGTTATCTACAAGTTGCTCAGGTGCTGGGATGAGGAGCATCAACAGAAGATGCATGGCGTAATGCCTTCTCCCAGTTCAGGCTCCAGTGGCGGAAACACTGGTGGCTTCGGGAGCTCAAGAGGAGCAGGAGCAGGAGGAGGAGGAGGAGGAGGTTCCTCAGCAGTTGGAGGAATACATGGACCAAGCAACTTTGGACAATTTGCATTGGATGCTGGAGCTGGAGACGGAACGAGTGGAGTGGGAGGTGGAGGTGGCTTCACCAGTGTCAGCAATATAAAAATGGATAACAAAGTGCGTGCCCTGGCAGATGCCTTTGCTGCCTCCACTTCGGCGGCTGCTGCGATTGCTGGGTTGATGAATTTGAAAAGAGAAACGGATCCACAAGCATCCTCGAGCAGCAGTCCAAACCCCATACCCACCAGTAGTTCGCCAGCTTCGTCGGTCAAGGACCAGGAAATCGCCGACAAGTACAAGAACATTTGGAAGGATAAGACTCCCAACTTGAAGCACAGCGTGAGCATCACTCCAATTGCGGGAGATGGAAAGTCTCCTCTGCAGCAGCAACAGCAGCAGGTGGATGTGCAGCGCACGGGAGGCATTGAGATCATTCCACTCAATGCTCCGACTGCTGTAGCAAGTGGAGCCACACCCGGTGCAGCATCTCCAGCCACAACAATCACGATAACACCGATCACCGGGTCAGGAAAGGAAGCAGCAAAGGAGTCAAAGAAGTCGACGAGTAGTGGAAGTGGAAGTAAGCGACCCCATGACAGCAGCACCTTATCATCCTCCTCCTCTTCGAACTCAAGCAACAGTTCTTCAGGCAGCAACTCGTCCAATGAAACACAGAAGGAGAAGAAGCGCAAGAAGAAGCGAGACGACTCGCCCATGGGTCCGCCTGAAAAGATATATTCTCGCCAGAACTCTCCCGGCATGACGGCGGATGGGGCATCTGGCAGTGGCGTTGTACGCAAGTTCCCAACGCCGGCTGCTTCGTCCTCGCCCAAAGCTGGAGGAAGTGGTGCTGGCGCTTCTCTGGGTCTGGGTCTAGCTGGCCAGTCTTCAGCGCGTCCGAGTCCCAAGCACTCGCCCGTCTACAGCAGTCCGAAGCACAGCAGCAACAGCAACACTGCATCCAACAGTCCTAAGTCGCCCTTCGGTACACACTCGCCCAAGCACGGATCCTCAGGGAAGCCGAGCATGTCCACATTGAAGAGCGCCACTGCGGCCACAAGCCTCAGTCTAAGTCCAAAGGCCGAGAAGTCCTCAGCAGGAGGCAGTGGATCAGGCTCACTGCCATTGCCTCTTGGAGGCCTTCCTCTGGGTCTCACATCAAGTGGTTCCGGTTCTGTTTCCAGTTCTGTTTCCACCTCAGGCAGTAATCCGCCGATGCTGCGACCCGTGCCTCCTCTTGCCAGCAGCAGTCAGCTGCCCCTTTCCATAAAGAAGGACAAGTCAAGCAGCTCCTCTAATGCCACAGCCACAGCAACCCATCCACCTGGAGTCGTGGCTGCTGCAGTGGCCGCACTGAAGAGTTCCCAACAGCAGCAGCAGCAGCAGCAGCAACAACAGCAGCAGCAGCAGCAAATGAAGTCCACTGTGGCCAGCTTGTCACACCTGGCAGCGGGCGGCAGCCTGGGCAGTTATGCAGCTCCAGCGGTGTCAGCTCTGGAGCTGAATGCGCTGCGCAAGGGCCTGGCGGGAACGGGATCGGGAGTGGGACCGGGACCGGGACCGGGAATGGGCGTAGGAGCGGCAGCGGGAGCGGTAGGTGCGGTAAGTCCGTTTTCATTTTATGAGTAGCTCTCGTTGTCTGCCCAACCCAACCCACCCCGCCTCAACCTCCACTTCCACATCCACTTCCACCACCAACTGCACCTCCTAATCCTTAGTTATCCCAGACTCCCTCTTTCTTATATTTGTTCTACACTAAAAACAACTAAATTGTGACTCGACTCAATTGAATACTTGTAATTTACTATTAATACGATTACTATTACTATTACTCTTACTATTATTACTATTCCCCGTACATAAGCTGTAGTTTTTGTTTATTATTATTAATTGGTTGATATCTTGTTCTGTTTGTAAATACATTATAACTCCTGTTCCCTAATCGCATCCGTTTTATTTGCTGCTTAACTCCTGTGATGGGTCCTTCTGCTAACCCGGCCCCAAGAACCCCTACACCCGTAACACATCCCAATGCGAAGCTATAGTATGTCGTAGTTGTTCCTGTTCCCTGTTCCCTGTTCCCTTGCACGTTCAGGCTGTGTAGAGTATTAAGAAAGACCTTAAAGACCTTTTGCAACTGTTCTAAGTGCTTGAGCAACTCTTGAGATGATCAATTACTAACGGGTGATTTTCTTCTTCTGCTCTCCCTCTCTGCATGAATCGGGAATTGTTTAACTTGCAATCGACACTTTTCCATTTTCTGTTCCTTGTTTCTCGTTTCTCGTTGCTCGTTCTTCGTTTGATTGTTTTAATTTGCTTTTTCGGTTCGTTTGTCTTCACACACACAATCAAACACACGCACACAACCACGCGCTTCCTTTGTCAGGTTAGTTTGATGATGTCGACGCCAGCTTCGACAACCACAGCATCGGCAGCAGCAGCAACAACAACAGTGCCAGCATCGGTGGGTTCATCAACCACAACAGTAACAACAACATCAGTAGCGGAAACGGGAGCAACAGTGGGAACAACTCAGCAACAGCAGCAGCAGCAGGCAGCGGCGCCGCTTAGTATCTACAGCTCAGTTTCTAGCTGCAGTTCAAGTTCCAGCGGGATTGGTGGCCCTAGCACTGTTGGAGGCTCATCTGGTCCATCCACGGAGTACATGGTGAAGCCGAGCAGTCAGGAGGGCCTCAAGTTGACCATCAACAAGACGGGCAACAACAGCAGCAAGAGAGAGTCCAAAGGTGGGCAGACTAGCTCCTCTGCATCCTCAAGTTCATCGTCCAGCAAGAAACAGCACACAGGACTCAAGCCAGGAGTCAACAGCGGACCTGCATGTAAAAAGGCAGGCTCTGGAGGGAGTTCCGGGTCTAGCAAGCATCTCTTCCAAAAGGCTAATTCCTCTGGCAACCTGAGCAGCAAACTGAGTGGTTCCTCTGGTAGTGGATTAACACTGACCAAAAGCAACAGTACCAATACCTTTCAGGAACAACAAGGTGTACCCAAGCGACGGCCCAGTCTTACCAACACTGGAGGGCAACGGAAGACACCATCAACAAGTCACGGATCAGCATCTGGATCCGGTGGGGGCACGGGAAGAATGTCGCCAGCAGCACTCAGTGGATCCATGTCACAGCCTACACCACGCTTCGATCACCACACAGACATGATGACCATTCTGCAGTACGCTTCACCCAGCATGGCCGCCAACATGGAGGGCTTCATCAAGGGACTGCACAACAAGTTCCAGATACCCAAGTTGTCGCAGCGTCCGAGTGCAAGTAGTGGAAGCGGAGGCCGCACTACGCCAAACCCAGATCAACAGACAACGATCGCTACAGCAACGTCATCTTTGTCGCAAGAGCAGGAGCAAGTAAATACTGATCCTGGTGCCTTGGCACCCACGCTCTCAGTGACACCCAGTGGCAGCAGTGGCTCACAGCGATCAACATCCGGGGCAGTTCCCACAGCCCAAAATACTGGTGAGGACGCTGCAGGTGGAGATGGCGTAGACGAGGATCTCTTGGCTAGCTTGGCTGGCGAATGACACGTTGCAAAAGCGCTGCCCCTTGCTTGGCTGATTACTTAGTTTCAGCTGTTAGCTGTGTTCTGTTATGTTATGAACATGAAAAATATTAGGGTATTCACATAACTGCATTTACTCAATTGTAATTTTAAAAGTATCGCGCCTTCAATAAATATCGATATAAAATGTCGGCGCCTTGCAGTATTTCTCATTAAATGAATGAAAACATTGCGGTATTTAATTCTGTACCATTGTTTGGCCACACTTAAAAATAAGTGTGCAACATGTGTTATTTTTCCAATTAGACAGTCTTGAAAATTTAACTGGAAAGAGCGGTTTGTTTATTCTTCGCAGAAAGTGATAAAAGAAGAAAATGTCTGATACTTATGAAGGTTATAAGTCGCCTCTGAGCACCCGCTATGCCAGCAATGAGATGCAGTTCTTGTTTAGCGATCAAAATAAGTTTTCCACCTGGCGCCAGTTATGGCTCTGGTTGGCCAAGGCGGAGCGAGAGCTTGGCCTGGACATAACCGAAGCACAAATTACAGAAATGCAGCAGCACCTAAAGGACATTGACTTCCAGGCGGCAGCAGCCGAGGAGCGATTGACGAGGCATGACGTTATGGCGCATGTGCATGTCTTTGCCAAGCAGTGTCCGGCAGCGGCACCGGTTATACACCTGGGTGCCACTTCGTGCTATGTGGGCGACAATACAGATCTGATTGTACTTCGCGATGCTTTGCAGTTGCTACTGCCCCGTGTGGCGACCGTCGTGGGGCGTCTCAAGGAGTTTGCGGAAACTTATAAGGCATTGCCAACCTTAGGATTCACCCACCTGCAGCCGGCTCAGCTGACTACAGTGGGCAAGCGAGCCTGTCTCTGGATACAGGATCTGCTGATGGACGAGCGCGCTCTGCGTCGATGCCTTGAGGATCTACGCTTCCGTGGCGTTAAAGGCACCACGGGTACTCAAGCTTCATTCATGCAATTGTTCAATGGCGACGGCCAGAAGGTGAAGCAACTGGACAAGCTTGTCACTCAGCTGGCAGGCTTCAGCAAGCCCTATGCCGTTACGGGGCAGACATACAGCCGCAAGGTGGACGTAGAAGTTGTGGGTGCACTGTCCAGCCTGGGCAGCACCATTCACAAAATGTGCTCTGACCTGCGCATTCTCGCATCGCGCAAGGAGATGGAGGAACCCTTCGAAACAACTCAGATTGGCTCCTCAGCTATGGCCTACAAACGCAACCCGATGCGTTCGGAGCGCTGCTGTGCTCTGGCACGCCACCTCATCACACTCTTCAGCAATGTTGCAAACACCCACGCGACGCAGTGGCTTGAGCGTACACTGGATGACTCCGCCAACAGGAGGCTGACTTTGTCCGAGGCATTCCTGGCAGCTGATGCGGCCCTGCTTACGCTCCTAAACATCTCACAGGGCATGGTGGTCTATCCCAAGGTTATTGAACGCCACATTGCACAGGAGCTGCCGTTCATGTCCACCGAGAACATCATCATGGCCATGGTAAAGGCTGGCGGCGATCGTCAGGTGTGCCACGAGAAGATTCGTGTGCTTTCCCAAGAGGCTGGCGCACAGGTGAAGCTGCATGGCAAAGACAACGATCTGGTGGATCGTGTTCGCAATGATGCCTACTTTGCCCCAATTCTGGGTCAACTAGACGATATCCTGGACGCACGCACCTTCACTGGCCGAGCCAGCGATCAAGTGGACGAGTTCATTGCCGAAGAAGTGCAGCCTGTGCTGGCACGCTACAGCGACGCCCTGCAGAATGTTCAGGATGTGCAGCTTAAGATCTAATCTTCAACTGTTTCCACATATTATTGTTACAATCTAAGCTTAAAGTTGTTTAATACAAGCACAAATTGCCTTTTAAATCGTAACTGATTGTGTTTCTTTATAAATATTATGTTTCCATTCACACAGCGACCCCCCAGTATTTTCCATAAATTGCATTGGGCTTATCAACGTAAAAAACCGCTCTAGTTCTGTGACCCCCACCAGGAATTGAGTTTGTTTGTTTACGTAGACGTCGTAAAAACCGCAGGCCCCTCACCGCAGTGATTAGACTTGTTTGTGATCCATAAGCAGATAAGACAATCGGTCTGACAGACGGATTAACACTCAAGGAAAAGCGAAATGGAAACCGTTTCTTTTTCCTGTTTGTATATTTAAATCCATTTTTCAATGGGCTTGTGGTTTATAAAAGGTATATGTACTCTACAATCTATGCCAATCTTGTTTAACAAGTAACCAACAGTGTACCGTAATCGAATAGCCAAGTAATCATCGTAGCATGCGGCAACCGCTCTTCGAGATGTCATTCGCCAGCCAAGCTAGCCAAGAGATCCTCGTCTACGCCATCTCCTCCTGCAGCGTCCTCACTAGTATTCTGGGTAAGCAGCAAATCGTCCGCTGAGGGAGCTGCAACAGATGTAAGTCTCTGTGATCCACTACTGCCACTGGGTGTCGCTGCGAGGATGGGTGGCAAGGCACCAGTATCAGTATTGACCTGCTCCTGCGATAAAGATGACGTTGCTGAAGCTGAAGCTGTCGTTGTCGGTTGATCTGTGGTTGGCGTAGAGAGGCCTCCGCTTCCACTACTTGCACTCGGACGCTGCGACAACTTGGGTATCTGGAACTTGTTGTGCAGTCCCTTGATGAAGCCCTCCATGTTGGCGGCCATGCTGGGTGAAGCGTACTGCAGAATGGTCATCATGTCTGTGTGGTGATCGAAGCGTGGTGTAGGCTGTGACATGGATCCACTGAGTGCTGCTGGCGACATTCTTCCCGTGCCCCCACCGGATCCAGATGCTGATCCGTGACTTGTTGATGGTGTCTTCCGTTGCCCTCCAGTGTTGGTAAGACTGGGCCGTCGCTTGGGTACACCTTGTTGTTCCTGAAAGGTATTGGTACTGTTGCTTTTGGTCAGTGTTAATCCACTACCAGAGGAACCACTCAGTTTGCTGCTCAGGTTGCCAGAGGAATTAGCCTTTTGGAAGAGATGCTTGCTAGACCCGGAACTCCCTCCAGAGCCTGCCTTTTTACATGCAGGTCCGCTGTTGACTCCTGGCTTGAGTCCTGTGTGCTGTTTCTTGCTGGACGATGAACTTGAGGATGCAGAGGAGCTAGTCTGCCCACCTTTGGACTCTCTCTTGCTGCTGTTGTTGCCCGTCTTGTTGATGGTCAACTTGAGGCCCTCCTGACTGCTCGGCTTCACCATGTACTCCGTGGATGGACCAGATGAGCCTCCAACATTGCTAGGGCCACCAATCCCGCTGGAACTTGAACTGCAGCTAGAAACTGAGCTGTAGATACTAAGCGGCGCCGCTGCCTGCTGCTGCTGCTGTTGCTGAGTTGTTCCCACTGTTGCTCCCGTTTCCGCTACTGATGTTGTTGTTACTGTTGTGGTTGATGAACCCACCGATGCTGGCACTGTTGTTGTTGCTGCTGCTGCCGATGCTGTGGTTGTCGAAGCTGGCGTCGACATCATCAAACTAACCTGACAAAGGAAGCGCGTGGTTGTGTGCGTGTGTTTGATTGTGTGTGTGAAGACAAACGAACCGAAAAAGCAAATTAAAACAATCAAACGAAGAACGAGCAACGAGAAACGAGAAACAAGGAACAGAAAATGGAAAAGTGTCGATTGCAAGTTAAACAATTCCCGATTCATGCAGAGAGGGAGAGCAGAAGAAGAAAATCACCCGTTAGTAATTGATCATCTCAAGAGTTGCTCAAGCACTTAGAACAGTTGCAAAAGGTCTTTAAGGTCTTTCTTAATACTCTACACAGCCTGAACGTGCAAGGGAACAGGGAACAGGGAACAGGAACAACTACGACATACTATAGCTTCGCATTGGGATGTGTTACGGGTGTAGGGGTTCTTGGGGCCGGGTTAGCAGAAGGACCCATCACAGGAGTTAAGCAGCAAATAAAACGGATGCGATTAGGGAACAGGAGTTATAATGTATTTACAAACAGAACAAGATATCAACCAATTAATAATAATAAACAAAAACTACAGCTTATGTACGGGGAATAGTAATAATAGTAAGAGTAATAGTAATAGTAATCGTATTAATAGTAAATTACAAGTATTCAATTGAGTCGAGTCACAATTTAGTTGTTTTTAGTGTAGAACAAATATAAGAAAGAGGGAGTCTGGGATAACTAAGGATTAGGGGGTGCAGTTGGTGGTGGAAGTGGATGTGGAAGTGGAGGTTGAGGCGGGGGGGGGTTGGGTTGGGCAGACAACGAGAGCTACTCATAAAATGAAAACGGACTTACCGCACCTACCGCTCCCGCTGCCGCTCCTACGCCCATTCCCGGTCCCGGTCCCGGTCCCACTCCCGATCCCGTTCCCGCCAGGCCCTTGCGCAGCGCATTCAGCTCCAGAGCTGACACCGCTGGAGCTGCATAACTGCCCAGGCTGCCGCCCGCTGCCAGGTGTGACAAGCTGGCCACAGTGGACTTCATTTGCTGCTGCTGCTGCTGTTGTTGCTGCTGCTGCTGCTGCTGTTGTTGCTGCTGCTGCTGCTGCTGCTGTTGGGAACTCTTCAGTGCGGCCACTGCAGCAGCCACGACTCCAGGTGGATGGGTTGCTGTGGCTGTGGCATTAGAGGAGCTGCTTGACTTGTCCTTCTTTATGGAAAGGGGCAGCTGACTGCTGCTGGCAAGAGGAGGCACGGGTCGCAGCATCGGCGGATTACTGCCTGAGGTGGAAACAGAACTGGAAACAGAACCGGAACCACTTGATGTGAGACCCAGAGGAAGGCCTCCAAGAGGCAATGGCAGTGAGCCTGATCCACTGCCTCCTGCTGAGGACTTCTCGGCCTTTGGACTTAGACTGAGGCTTGTGGCCGCAGTGGCGCTCTTCAATGTGGACATGCTCGGCTTCCCTGAGGATCCGTGCTTGGGCGAGTGTGTACCGAAGGGCGACTTAGGACTGTTGGATGCAGTGTTGCTGTTGCTGCTGTGCTTCGGACTGCTGTAGACGGGCGAGTGCTTGGGACTCGGACGCGCTGAAGACTGGCCAGCTAGACCCAGACCCAGAGAAGCGCCAGCACCACTTCCTCCAGCTTTGGGCGAGGACGAAGCAGCCGGCGTTGGGAACTTGCGTACAACGCCACTGCCAGATGCCCCATCCGCCGTCATGCCGGGAGAGTTCTGGCGAGAATATATCTTTTCAGGCGGACCCATGGGCGAGTCGTCTCGCTTCTTCTTGCGCTTCTTCTCCTTCTGTGTTTCATTGGACGAGTTGCTGCCTGAAGAACTGTTGCTTGAGTTCGAAGAGGAGGAGGATGATAAGGTGCTGCTGTCATGGGGTCGCTTACTTCCACTTCCACTACTCGTCGACTTCTTTGACTCCTTTGCTGCTTCCTTTCCTGACCCGGTGATCGGTGTTATCGTGATTGTTGTGGCTGGAGATGCTGCACCGGGTGTGGCTCCACTTGCTACAGCAGTCGGAGCATTGAGTGGAATGATCTCAATGCCTCCCGTGCGCTGCACATCCACCTGCTGCTGTTGCTGCTGCAGAGGAGACTTTCCATCTCCCGCAATTGGAGTGATGCTCACGCTGTGCTTCAAGTTGGGAGTCTTATCCTTCCAAATGTTCTTGTACTTGTCGGCGATTTCCTGGTCCTTGGACGATGAAGCTGGCGAACTACTGGTGGGTATGGGGTTTGGACTGCTGCTCGAGGATGCTTGTGGATCCGTTTCTCTTTTCAAATTCATCAACCCAGCAATCGCAGCAGCCGCCGAAGTGGAGGCAGCAAAGGCATCTGCCAGGGCACGCACTTTGTTATCCATTTTTATATTGCTGACACTGGTGAAGCCACCTCCACCTCCCACTCCACTCGTTCCGTCTCCAGCTCCAGCATCCAATGCAAATTGTCCAAAGTTGCTTGGTCCATGTATTCCTCCAACTGCTGAAGAACCTCCTCCTCCTCCTCCTGCTCCTCTTGAGCTCCCGAAGCCACCAGTGTTTCCGCCACTCGACCCTGAACTGGGAGAAGGCATAACTCCATGCATCTTCTGTTGATGCTCCTCATCCCAGCACCTGAGCAACTTGTAGATAACCATGGGAATCGAGAACACCTGCCGCACTGTTCTGGTGAGCTTCTGCGACAGCGCTTCGTAGTCGTAGTTGAGGCAGTAGATGATGCAGCTTGGCTGGCCGTCTCCATCCCCTTCCAGTAGGAAGTCGACAGTTGCCAGCGACTCCTCGTACGGATGTTGCAGCTCAACCGTGATCTGGTTTAACGAGACGGCAGTCACCTCTAGGATGACAGTGCTTTCCATGTCTGTAAGCAATGGAATGGACATTAGATCATACACAACAAATTGGGGATTGACTCACCGTTATAATGTTTCTGCTGCTCCCTGACACAGCTGGAGAGAAGCGTGCAGAACAGTGCCTGCTTCTTGAGGAACGCTATGATCTTCGGCACCTGAGCAGGCTCCGTGAATGGAAGCGAAGATATCATGGTGCCCTGCAGCCGACGGTTGTCCGTCATGAAGTAACAGTGGGTCTCCTTTAGTAGATTCACATATAGACCTTTCTGGGTGTTCCTTATGGCCTGCCTTGAGGCTGTTTCCACAATCAGATTCATGACAGTTCTCATTCCTGCTTCCCCTGGCTCATTCGCTGGCAGTCCAGGTAGCCCCAGTGCTCGCAAAGACTCAATACAGACGGGCATGGGTTTGTTCAGTCGCAGAACGTAGGTAGCCGGCATTAGCATCGAGTTGTTTTGAGTGAGGGGCAGATAGGTGGGCATCTCCAGCGGGGATCCATCCTCACTCGTAAAACTTACGATTGGCAGAATTTGGAGCTTATTCGCAGAGGAGCCCTCCAGGTTGAGCGTGGCACTCAATCCTTGTGGACTCTTTATCACTTGATCAATGTTGAAGTCCCTGCTCTCTGCCCCAGATGATCCCCCAGCACCCTGCTCACCTTTGATACTCGCGTCGAGAAGGTGAAGGGGAGGACAGAAGTAGGTGAGCTTCATGGGATGTCCACCACGGCGAGGAAGTACCAATCCTACAGATGAGTTGTTCATAATCTGGTAACTATTGCTAGATCCATTAGTGCGTTGCTGCAGCTGCAGTTGATGTTGGTAGAGATTATAAATGTCTGTCTCCATGGCCTGGAGGGCAACAAAAGCCTTCTTCTTGACTTTGGGCTCCGCGTTGAGCTGGTAAATGGATGACAATCCCTCAAGTTGGACTGTGAAGTCGGCAAAGTCTCCCGCCTTGAGGCAGTTAAGTAGTTCTGGGGAACTGGAACTGCTACTGGAGCTGGTTGAGGCCTGCTGCTCAATTTTGCATTCGTGGTGGACCTTAACGTCATTGAGCTTGCCGCTGGTGTCAAGCAGTATCTCCACATAGAACATGTCCGTCGAAATGAACAGCGTCTGCTGATCTTCCATGAACTTCAGACCAAGTTGACGGGACAGGCTCTCCAAACGCTCAACCAGACCGTGTCGCGAGGTCACCTTTATGTAGTTCTGTAATTTGTCCAGTGCCGTCTGCAGTGTTGCCTTGTGGACTGGATCCATTGGATAATGCTTCTCTATGAAGTACATTCTCACGGACTTCTTGATATCTTCATATGACTTCGGCTTGGCACGGTACTTGGCACGCAGTTTCTCCATCAGCGTCTCTTGCTGTATTTTTTTGTTTTTCTCCTCAATGCTAGGTATGGGAATTCCTCCGGAACCGTGGCTGCCAGATCCGCCTGTATATATGATTAACATATTTTAAATTTATTTTTATACTGATTTCACTGAAATAATTACCTGCACCCGAACCGGGTTTCTGGTTAGATCCGCTCATTTTGCTGTGTGTTTACTTTAATTTATCAATGCAGAGCTTGCATGAGCGGCTCTGAAGATAATTAAATTAGAATACTTACACCAAAAACATTAATACAAGAAATTAACAAATTGTTCGACTCGAAAACTTTTCTCGTTCAATGAAAAGCAACGCCATTAGCGCAGTGTGACCACATATTTAACGGAAGAATGAAGCGGTATTCAAACAAATACCGCTATCAGCTGTTGGCATGAACTAGTTCATTTTGTATTAATCATTTTGGCGCTGGGATTCTATATAAATCATGTACATATCTATCGCATATTCTGCAAAAGTATATGACATTTTTCTCACTATAAATAAGTTAAAATTCATTTTATATAATTTGCAACTAGAGGTTTATCAGGATGTAGGGTATCAAAAGTGTATGTTTAACATATTTTTATTTCAACAAAAATGACACAATCGCTTTAATTTTAAAATATGGGCAATTCTAAAAACAGATATTTTAAATTTTAATATGTGCACATCTTAAATATCAATCGATATTTTTGTATCGAAATCTTGAAATTCCGCGCTTATCGATATAATATCAACAAATTCCAGATCAATGTGTGTGTGTCTATTTGTGTGCCTGCTGCATTCGATGTGCATTTTTTAATTAAAACTTCAGCCAACTGAGAAACTTAAAGTTGAGGGGCGTTGGCTCTCCTTGTATCGACGGTGACGGCACCAAAAAAGGAGCACGAGTGAAAGCTTGCTTAAAACCTTTTGGTCTTCGATTTCTCGCTTTACACCGCTTTGTTCAAGGTCGTTGGCAGTCATTGCCGACGGTTAGAGACGGTGACACACACACATTCACCCAATTTGCATTAACATTGAAAGACAATGGCCATAAGCTTTGAGAAACATCGGTCTCAGATTGTGGACGCTTGGAAAGATGTACTAGATGTCAAGAGCAGTACCAACTGGTCTTTGTTTGGCTATGAGGGCCAGACGAACGAGTTGAAACTGGTGGGAAAAGGGGATGGAGGCGTCGAGGAGCTGAGTGAGGATCTAAATAGTGGAAAGATTATGTATGCGTTTCTCCAAATTGAAGACCCAAAAACTGGACTGAACAAATACCTGCTCGTCAACTGGCAGGTGAGTCAGCTTCAACAGTTTTCTTTTCGTTCTTATCTTATCGGACTTATGTATGGATATCTGTAATCTGTATAGGGCGAGGGCGCACCTGTGCTACGCAAAGGCACCTGCGCGAATCACATCCATGACGTCAGTAAACTTCTATCCGGTGCGCATTTGACAATCAATGCACGTAACGAAGATGATATTGACCTGGAGCGCCTGCTTAAGAAGTTAAGTACGGTGAGCTCGGCATACAGCTTCAAGGAACCGCGCGGAGCCATGCCAGAGCAGAAGGTGGCCGTCGGCACAAACTATACACGTGTCATTCCCACGAAGGAGCTCAATGCCAGCGTAATGCAGGATTTTTGGAAAAAGGAGGAAGCAGAAGAGAAGCGTCGCCAGTCATCTGAAAAGGAAGCTAAGCGCTTGGAGCTCGAGAAGATCGAAAAGGAGCAACGTGCTCGTGAGGAAAAGGAACACAAGGAACGGGAGAAACTCGTGATTAGCACTACAAAGCTGCAAACAGCTCATGTGCCCATCAAAACGTAAGTTATATATATATAGATTCTTTTTTCTAATATCGGTTTAATGTATATTCTTTGTATGCAGTTCGCCTCAGCCATTGAGTCCAGAGAAGACGGCTGCTTCTGTTGGCAATAGCTTAACTGACGCGGAACGCATGCGACAGGCGCGAAATCAGGAGGCACGGGAGCTGATAGGCTCTCGGGTAGGTGCTGCCAAGGCCATGTTCACCAAGCACACGAGTGAGGGACAACTGCAATCCAAGTACGTATCCATTTAAATCGGCACTTGCCCCTTTATTAACAGACAATCATCTTTCAGACTGAACACACAACCGCCGGCGAAGCCAGCCCGGAATTCCATTGCGCAGCGTATTAATGTGTTCAATCAAAACCAGACCCAGGACACAGGCATCTCTTTGCCAGCCAAGTCTGCGTCACCTGTTCAGGAAGAAGAAACGCTTAAGCAGCCAGCCGTAGTAATGCCGGTTGTGGCTGCGGAGACGCCAGTCGCTGCTGAAATAGTTTCCGCTGAGGTCGTGAATGAGGAGGAAGTGCAACCAGCTGAGGACTTGCCCCTGGCTCATGAAAGTGAACAATTCTCTACGATCAAAAGGTCGCCACACAGTAAAACAAACTCGTTGCAATCCCAGTCGCCAGATGAGACGAATTCGTCGAATGAAACGGACACTGCTGTCTGCAAGGAGGAGGAAGAGGTGCGCACCAAAGTGTCGGTTACCGTGCAGCAGTCCCAGTCGACAAAGACTTCTGGACTGAGCACACTGGAGCGCAATGCATGTAAGCCTTAGGTGCTCGACATGTTAAGGTTCTTGAAATTAACTTGTATTTCTTTCTTTAGTAACGGATCTGGTTAACGAGGATGACTTTATATGCCAGGAAAGTCTAGGTGACTTGGGACTGCGGGCACGCGCCTTGTACGACTATCAGGCAGCTGATGAATCCGAGATTACTTTCGATCCCGGGGATGTTATAACGCACATCGACCAAATCGACGAGGGTTGGTGGCAGGGACTGGGCCCCGATGGAACCTATGGACTGTTTCCGGCAAACTATGTCGAGATCATTAACTGAGCAACTAACAATGCAAATTCGTATTTAATATGGCAACTGCAAAGCAGCTACTTCAATTTTTGCTAGATATCTACACACATTCATACGCAGCCATAGCTGCAATTTATGGAGCATACTCTCGTATATATCGGAACTACTTAAATACATTTATATACAATAATATCTTGAACAATAACGCAATCCGTAATATATAAAATACGACTCAGTATTGCCTATAAGCGACTATAACAAGCACCCTGCCCTCTTCTTGTCCTTGTCATGGGTGCCTTCCATTTAAGTATACACTCAATATACACACACATATATAAACCATATATCTGATTGTTACTGTAAGATTTGAGATTTGAAACAATGTGACGTCCTTTTGTTTTTAAAAGTTTCTGCACAAAAAGTATTTGTATTTTCATCACATTTCGAAGTCGTGTCATTTCAATCGATCCTCCACAAAATATAATCTAATGTACTGCGGCGGTTTTTTTGTACATGTATTATATTGTGAACAATATCTACAATTGATTTCATTAATTAGTAACATAAATATTTATTTATGAGTTTTTCTTTTCTTTTCTTAAACAATTCTACAAAGCGCCAAATGTCCAAGAATATAATTTATGACGAGCCCCTTTCTTGATGAGATCATTATCTCCGGCTATAGCTCTTAACAAACTGACCGATCTCTATCGGATTGGAAAACAATTGCAGTTATCTCTAGCTGTAACATTCTTCTCATTAATTAGCAATATCATGCAGGCACTTTGTTATTTTCAACATCTTTACTTAGCCTAATTTATGCATATATCGTACGCATCGCGAGTTTCTTCATGTATGTGCGTGTGTTCTCTATAGGAGAGAGAGAGAGTACACCGACAGTATAAGACATTGATAGTAAGTAAAGTAAAGTATATGATATGATATATGAAATTAACAAATCTCTAGAGGCTTCATAGGTTCGCAAACCTTTAATTATAAAGAAATACATTGCCTATTCATGCTGATGGTTATTTAGCACACTGTCGGTAGTTGTGGCACACACATACATATGTACATACATATATGGTATATGTATTGTCAATGAGTTCGATGCTTCATCACTTCTTCATCTTTAACTAAAATTTTGTTGTTGTCCGAGACTTCGATGCTCTTCTACTTAAATTTGGTAAATTGACGAAACGCAAAGAAACTGTCGCCTTATACAGGCGCTGCGATCATCATTCGGACGACTCTGTCAGAGTTGTTGTCGCCTCAATCTTGCTGCCCTCCTCGGCTGCTGCGGGTGTCGGTTCGCTTGATGCAGCTGGCTTCGCAGCTTCTTCAGCGGCACTGGGCGGCGCTGGCAGGGGTATGGCCTCCTGTATCTTGGTAGCATCCACCGGTTGAGGCGCAACTGTCTCTTCAGCAGCAGGTTTAGCCTCCTCCGACGCGGATGCAGTCTCAGTGGTCTCTGCTGCAACTGCTTCGGGCTGTGCACCAGATGCAATTCTGGCGTTCTCTTCGGCCTTGGCGTCAAGCACATTCACGGACGCCTGTATGCATCTGGAAGGAATAGGAATGGTAAGTCAAATGATTAATTGGAATAACCTCAGGTTGACTTACTTAATGGCTTCCTTGCGGGCCAGTCGGATGCTATCCTTGCCGTTTGTGTCAATGGTGTCCAGTTTGAGAAGGTTTCGAGTGAGCATCTCGTCCAGATAAATGTATTCCTTGTCCTGGCGTGTGCCCTTGAACTGCTCCACCTTGGACATCAGCTCGAGCACGTCGCGTTGTATGTCTTGGATCTTCTTGATCGAGTCCACCGTGTGTGGTGTCTGTGGCGGCAATCCGACGCCAGCGTCCGCCTGTGGCAGTTGCTCACCTTGCGGCTGTTGAGTATTCAGTGGAGCAGGACGGTGTTGCTGCTGTTGCTGCTGCTGCTGTGCTGGAGGCACATGGGCGTAGGCCTGAGCTTGGGCGTGGGCCGAAGCTTGTGGCTGGCTGCCAGCAGATGCAGGTGCAGCATGCTGATTGGGTATCTCCTTGTGTGCATTAATGATGGGCTCACTGCGTCCCTCGACAAAGATGGGTATGGTGCGCACATAACTGCCGCCGGGCGTCTGAGGAGGCGGCGGAGTCTGTTGCTTCTGCTGGGGATGTGCCTGCTGCTGTGGCGCGTAGTAAGTCTTATGGAATTGCGGCGCCCCTCCCTGCTGCACTGGTGGACTAGTCTGCGTGCCGAACTGCGGAGGCGGTGTTGGACGTTGTTGTTGCTGGTACTGCTGCTGCTGCTGCTGCTGGTACTGCTGGTTAAGCTGCTGCTGCTCTGGCGGAGGCGCAGAGTGTGAGCGCGGTCCCTGCTCCTGCTCGGCGCTGCTCTTGACGCCCATGTCCATGGTGTTGCGCAATCCGTGCTGATTAAGATTCACACTTGGTGCACAGTCCACCTCCGAGCGTCCAGCTGGATCCTCCGTTTGTATAGCGGCATCGCAGAGACGCTTCGACGGCGACTGCGGCACTTGCTGAGTCTGTGGCGCTGCAGGCTGCTGCTGCTGCTGCTGCTGCTGTTGGGGATGCTGCTGTTGGGTATACTGCTGCTGCTGTGGCGTGCCGTAGTCTTGCTGGTAGCTCGACTGAGGATACGCCTGCTGCTGCTGCGGCACCGGGCCAGCTGTGCCGGCAGTGCGACGTGCGCCAAAGCCCTCTGGTATGTACTGTCGGAACTCGGATGGCAGTCTGTTGAAGAAGTCATCGTCGTGCTCCATCGTTGCGTGATTGTTGCCGCCGGCACGGGCGCGGCGTCCCATTGTAGAGAGTTGGGGGAATCCAAAGTCTGCAGCAGCGTCGCCAAAATAATGAGAAAAGTCTTCGTCAGGATGCATTAAGTGCGCCTGGGGATGGGTATGGGTGAGGGGATCGTGCAAACTATTCCGCTTACGTGTGCCGCCAAATCCTGCGAAGGGATCGTGATGCAGTCGCCCCAGTCGCGAGCGTGGGAACATGTTATCCATGTCCATGTCCATGTCCGGTTCAAATCCAAAAGTCGGCTGTAAGTATACACATATATACATATATATTATATATCAATGTCAATATTAGATTAGCTCTACTCTACACAACGGGTGCGATGTGCCAGGCCAGGCCGGGCCGTGCCGGGCACAGTGGGCGAATTGTTTATAAATAAGCGCATGATTCACACTTCGCTGACAGTGTGTGCAGGTGTGCGTGCGCCCATATATGTGTGTGTGTGTGTGTGTATGACAAACAATAACAAGTTGCAACCTCAGCAATAACAAGTGACGTCAACGTATAAATAGACGCTCGACTCTGCTCAACCCACCACGAACATTACTTACTACGTACATCTGTATGTATGCATGCAAATACACACACACGCACGAACAGCTGTTTATAGCAAGTTTACTATAAAAGTGCCTGAATTGAGCTACCTTTGTGTGTTGTTGTTCCTCTTGTTGTTCTTGTATTAATTCAATTATTTGCTTTATCACTAAACACTGTTTTACAATTCTCCTTTATTTATTTATTCTTCTTGTTGTTGTGCTCGTCTATTCGCGTTACGTGCTCTCCTCGTCTGTTCGACTGTTTTTTGTGAATGAGCTCGCAGTCGGGCGACGACAGGCCTTTTATACCATTATCGGACTCTATGGCGAGCAAATGAGTTCGTCCGCCCACAATGAAGTCGTTGCTCGATTGTTCTCGGAACTTCTCAAAGCTACGATTGAACTAACTTGCATGTGTGTGTGGGTGTAAAGACAGAAAGGTACACATGAATATGTAAATATTTAGATTACATACATATAGTGTTGCTATAAGTCAGTAAGTGATAATTGGGATGGAGCTTTATAGCGTAATTTTCACGTTTTCCAGAAGATCAAAAGATCAATCTTTGCATTTCTACAGTTAGTAATGATATTGTACCTATAACATTTCCAGATAATCCTATTCTAAATGGTGTATTTATGTTTTTGAATAAGCCTAACCTTACTAATACATTATAACATATAAAGATTGCTATCATAAGTTAAAAGAGAAAAACACAAAATATTGAACTAATTTATTCTTACGGATACTATCTATGTATATATATATATATATATATATATATATATATATATATATATATGTGGCAGTCACGATACATCGCGAACAAGTTCCGCAAATCGATAACTAAGTCGATGACAGACCAGCTGCAATCGAGCTAGAGCACACACCACTAAGCAAGCGACGCGCCACAAGAAGCGTCTTACAATTACTCAAATTAAATGTACAACTGTAGAATTAAGTGAAATATATAAATAAAATATCATTCACTTAATTCTACATACATGTATGTATTCAGGTACATATGTGTGTGGCTCCACAGTTTTTGTTATCAAAGTTTATGTAATGTATGATCTTTATCAGATTAACTAAGTCTGTTTCTATATGTCTCTGTCTCTTTCGTCGCAAACAAATCTTTCTTTTAGTATCCACTTTATTAGCTGGATATCCTCATTTTATTGGCCAATTCATTATAGATGCATTATCTACGGCTTTTCACACTTAAGTGTAAATTGCTTGCACAAGGAAGAACACAAGCATATAGTATATTAACTGTGCTGAGTGTCATTATAATTATTCTGTAATTTCGCACAGAGTTTTATTAATAATCTTTCTGTTTGAGCTTTTAACAATCCTGGCAAAGTGAAATCTTTAAATATCTTATTCACTATACATTAAGAAAGCTTTTACAAAGTGTACAATTTTTTAAAGTTTAAAATGAACTTTTAATTAACAAAAAAGGCTCATCCAACCTTACAGAGAACGTGGAAATAATTGCGAAAGCAATTCTCAATATTTGTATATATAAAACCTATCAAGATTCCGAATGAAATCTGCAATCGATGAGTTTTTCAATTTTGGATACAATATAAGAGGACAAAAGTCATAGAAAGTAATGTTTATTATAAAATATTTTTCAATATGTCTTTCTTTTCTATAAATTCCAAATGTTCAATTATAATTGGCAGAAACCAATGTTTTCTAACAAACAAATTTAAAAACGGGTCTAACTTTTATCTTTAGTGTAACTTGACAACTTTAAAACAATTAAATAAACTATTCAAGTCACAACTATTTATAAGTCACAAGAAGTTGTTTAAAGATAGGATACTTATAACTTGCCAAAGATTTTATACTCTTGAGACCTTAAACACAACCTAGAATCGTTTTAAGAGTACACTACAAAAGGAAATCTGTGGCAACACATTATTTAAGAGTACTCTGAATACTCTTAAGCATTTGAAAGGATTCACTTAGAGTGTCGAGATAATTCTTAGCAAAATAAACCAAAGCGCGCTAATCTCTTTGGCTTATTAGCCGTGCATGAGTGCATGAATAGGTGTGTGTGTGTGTGTGAATACAGTGTGAGTAACTGAATCAACTAACTATGGCGATGCGTCGATTGTGACGATTGGCAGACAACGTCACGACCGATTCGCGTTGGCCAACAAGTTGAGCAACAAATGCTGTTATTTCTTCTTTGGCTGTCGCCGCCCACATATTACAGACATATAATCATACACACACACGCACACACACACGCACACTCATGCATATTAATATGTATGAGCATTCGCCCACCCACATGTGTCCGTATAGAGCACCTACATGTACCGTCGCCAAAGCACGGCAGAATCTAAGTGGGATTGAGAGTATGCTGAGAAAATATTTGCTCTGCTCTCTTCACTCTGCGCTCTCTCTCGTTCTCCCTCTCTCTTTTTGTATCTATCGCTCTCTGTCTTCCGCTACCACTCAGCACATTTGCGTTTGTCTATCATTGAGTTCTTTCTAGAAACCGTCGAATATTCTTTTTAGCGATCACAAAGCAAATCGAGCGCCAATTTTGCTTGTTAATAAAACACTTGATACTTTTGCCTGAGTGAGATTAGGTAGTCCACCCCCTTCCCCCTCCTCCATACTCTTTTTGAACTGAATTGCTCTTGTTGTGCTTGTTCTTGTTCTTGTTATTGGTAGTGGGGGTAAATTTCCGCATGTGGCGCCACATTAATCATCCGCAACGTACAACATACAAGACACACTTGTGCACATTGTGCTACTTGGCCAAGCCGAGTAGGTCAATACGGTGCGCATACACACTTGACTCACTGTGCAGCTGCTGCTGCTCTAGGGGTTGCAAGTGCAAACACATACACACGACACATATAAGGCATATTCATGTGTGTGTGTTGCAGCTCCAGGGGGTCCATGACGATTCGCTTTACGCAACGCATTGTATTTGGCGCCGTATTGTATTTGGAAACACTCGAGACTATGGGAAAAACCAGCTTTTTGAAGGATTCGTTTCGTTGGCCCCGAAAGTTGTTCGCTTTTTTTTCGCTTTTTTTCGACCAAATTTAATTTCCATTGTACACAAAAAACAACAATGCAATGCGACCTTGTTGGGCGCCTATTTACAAATACCAGTGCCAGTGCGCGTGTTTGTGTGTGTGTGCGTGTGTGTGTGTGAACATATAAGCAGGCGCGACCTTGGAACTGATTTCAGCCAGTCACCTACCTGAAAATGTTGCTGCTGCTGGTTGGGGGGAACCTGCTGCTGATGGTGCTGCTGCTGCTGTCGGGGCGATCCGTAGGCTGGCTGCTGGCTGTTGTAGAACTGATGAGGTTGCTGCTGCTGCTGGGGTGCATAATGCTGCTGGTGCTGCTGTGGCGAACCGGCTGCCACATAATCCCGGTTAATGGGTATGTTGATGCCGGCACCTGCCGGCGAACCGTTACCAGTGTTGCCGCCGTTGCCGGCCTGGTTAGCTGCTATCACAGTTGGCTTCATCTTGTCTGCCACAAGCGAATCCTGTCACTTTCCGTTTTTGGCTAATTTCGATACGAGTTGCTCTGAGTTGTGCTGCTGCTGTTGCTACTATGTTCAGCTGGCAAGTTCACCTTGAGAGAGGCGGGCGCGATTCGATTTTTGATGAGTATGTGCGATATATATCGCTTTGGTGTCACGCACGCAATGTGTCTCAACTGCAATGCTTCTGCTCCACGCGCCGAGACTTTTCCACAACAATAACAAATATATATTGTCTGCTAATTGCTCAGTATTGCTGTTGTTGTTGTTGCTGGCGTGATGTCACTCTTTGGCCACACTTTCTACACAGCCACGGCAGCTGCTCAGCTCACGCACACGAACGCACTCTCGACACTATTTCCGCTTGATGTTCGCTCTCTCCCTCTCTCTCTCTCTCTCTATTTCTCTTCGTTTATGCGTGTGTGTGCGATATGTTGCTTTGTATTTATATATACATTTACATATATATATATTTAATTTAAATATACAACACCTATAGATTATTTATTTTTGCACATTGCTACTGCACACACACAAACGTAAACGCAAACACACACACACACGACCACGTAGATTCCGTTAGTCCACTGTTCGCTGCCGAAGTTGCTCGTCGACTGAGCAAAAACTTTTTTGTTCGTACAGCTGCTGCTGCCACCTTTGTCGACGTCGCAGTCGACGCAGCGCTCTCTTGCTCTCTTAAAGAACACACTCTCTTGCTCTTGCTCTCGCGATGTCTCAGCTCAGCTGCTTGTTAACTTTGGCAATGTCAGTTAAGGCCTAAAATGGTAAACATTGTGACTGCTTTCGCTTTTACTCTCTTTCTATCCCTTCTCTCTCGCATCATATCTCCCTCCTTCTCTGTGTCTAAGCTCTCTTTGTCGATCGTGGGCACTTGAAAGCGGCAAGATTCACACACATCAGATTTATAAATAGCCAATGGCGGCAATAATAGCAACAAAAACAGCAACTCTCGTCAGCTGAGTATCCGAGAGAGAGTGAGAGAAGGCGAGCAAGAGAGTAAGCCAAATTCCACAGGCTGAAGCTGAGCAGCGACAGCGCTGCTTTTGTGTTAGCGACATTCGCATGGCTTCAGGCACGAGCTCAACGATAGATAACAATGTGTGTATGTATGTATGTGTGTGTGTGCAAGTACTTTGCGGTTACCAACAAAGCTTGCAGCGACGCCTACTCGTCTTGGCCAGCAGCAGCAGCAGCGTGTCAACTGCGTCACACGAAAGGGAAGTGACTGCGCTAGTAATCGATCAACGGGCTTATCGATAGCGATAACTACATTGCGCACTGTGCAGCTATGCGATATGCGCGCGTGAATTGGACTTTGAAGTTGAAGCACAATTTGGAGAAGGAGGAGGAGGCGGCAGCGGGTTTTGTGGGCCAACTAAGCGACAGTGCGTCAGCGCTTTTCGCAATTCGTAGAACGGCGAATATTGTAGATACATATACACCAAAGAATTTGTACAAAAGCATATTCGTATATATTGTATACACATACACACATATATCGCCGCTTGGTCACCGAGACGCCTACGCTGCCGCAATTTGCGTTCGATGTATTTTCCAAATCATTTCTCGGGCGTGGGCAACAACAACAGTAGCAACAACAACAACAACAATACGATCAACACACAACGGAGGCAGCTGAGCATATAAAACTGAAATAATTCATATTTAAATAATGCAACGTGGGGATATGTATGTGTATATGTACACTATATACATATGTATATATGTATGTACATATATGAGAATGTATGTATGTATGTATATGAATATATATGTACTGTCTGTGTTTGTCTACTATAGATGCCATAGATACGTTTCCAAATTGAATTCAAATTGCAACAATCACGAAATTGTGCCTGAAAAGACACACACTTCAGCACAGATGTATGTCTGTATGTATGTATGTATGCATGTGCATGTGTATGTGTCGTATGTGTACAATAGCCTCGCGTGCCTTTTGAGGCTTTTGGGTCGTCCAAACAAAGCCCAAAACGGGAGCCTCGCGCTCGATGAGTCGTCGCCAGCAGCTAAACTAAAATTATGGATCACATTCAGCTGCGGATGTGCGGCTGAATGAGCGTCCAATGATTTCCCAATTTACGTGAGTGTGTCGTGCAGCGTGCAGTGTGCGTCGCCGGTCAGGTGCATGCCCCACCCACCTCCGGTGATTATATAACCACACAAGAGCCTGCCATTTGAGAGAGAGAGAAAGAGAGTCGAGTCAAGAAGTCGTCGCAAGAATCGTGGCAAGTCGAGTCGAGTCCAGTTGAATTGAGTCACCTTTCACCTGGCGCTTTGAGTGCTTCCATTTGGCGCGCTTCTGCCATGGAGAGGCACTGCGCATGCCGAGGAGCTCGTCAGCTTCATTCATGGCCCTCGGCTCGCACATTTCACTCAATTGCGAGGCGCCTCTGCCAAGGCTCTTGGTCGTGGCAACCTTTCAGTCTGTGACCAGCGTGCGAGGCGTTCTGGCGCTGCTAGCGCATCGGGGACTCGGCTGCTACTACTATTACTACTACTACTACAGCTACTACTACTTTCATTTTCCATTATCGCGCGCGCTGTTGTTGCGGTTGGACTTTGTTGTTGTTCTTTACCGTTGCTGCTGGCACTCCGTTTTCTTCGTTGCTGCCTCGTTTTTTATTTTTCAGCCAGCTGCATAACACACAAGGCTCGAAATCAGTCGAATTCCCTCAAAGAAATTAACTGTCACACATACACACACACACACACACAGACTAAGTCAGAGTAACACACTCAGATTCAGAGACAGTTAAATTGTTGAAGTGGCAGCACAAAAAAAATAACAAAAACAATAGTTAGTTCCATAAAAAATTTGTTCGTTGCGGTCGCGGCGTGAGCAACTTGAAGACGCTGGTGCTGGCGCTGGCGTCCCTGCCTACGACCGTCGTACGGTGTGTGATATAACAAGAGAGAGAGCAAGAGCCGTGAAGAAGGAGTCACTGACTCGACGCTCCCCCTGCCCTCCCTTCTGACTGCTTCCATCCCACTCTCACTCCCACTACTTCGTGAAGTCACATGCAGACCCATTGACGACAACGAAGAGGACGAGGACTACGTTTCGGTAGAGCCGGAGTCAACGTAAGTATATAGCTTTAATTTCGAGTATATATATTCGCCTGATTCCCGGGAAATTACGCTTCAGGATGGCGTAATTTGCAGTCGCTTTCCCTTTCCCCTTTTCACTTTCCTTTCTTTTGCGTTTACTACACAAATTACTGCACGCAAACTGAATATTAGCGCGGCCTTTCCCAGTTGCCAGTACCTACATGGGGGCACACAGGTCGTATGAGTAATGTGCAAAGGCGGTGCTCATGTGCTTTGTTTCCCTCTCTGGCTCCTCCCTTTCCTCTGCCTGTCTGCTTGACTCTAAATTGGTGTGAAAATGCCTGTAAACGTGCCATCCATTTCACTTATTCCATCCAAGCAACAACAACAACAATAGCAACGATGACAACGACAATTGCAGACGTCGCAGCGCTCTGCCGTGTGCACAGCAGAGAAGAGCAGAGTTGAGTCGAGCCGAGTCGAGGCATTCATTTTAGATGAGTATGATTGGCCGATTGCCTATTGCCGATTAATGATGTGGAGTGCCCTGGCAGGGCTGCAGAGTGGCTGAGGTGGCAACGCCTGACAATGAACTGCGGCGGCGACGTTGACGTTTCTCGTCTCTGGCAGCCTCGACTTGAATAATTAAATACGCTTAATTTCCCAGGCTGCTCACAAAATTTGAGTAGCATGTGAAAAGTTTTTGCGGCGCATTTCGCATGCAGGACCACATTAGTATGCAGGATCGCACATTCATCCTTTCTATCCTTGCTCTTTGCCTCCCCCCTCTCCTTGTCTGCGTTGCGAGACAGTTTTTGCCGGGCAGAATTATTTATTTAGTGCGGCATCCAAATGCTCATTAACCGCACTTGCAAACCGCAAACAGTTCGCTGGTTTGCCACCTCCCTCCACCAACTCCTCCTCCTCTTCCACACTCCTTCTCCTCCTCATGCATTGCCAGCTTGCTTTGCGTGTAGAAGAATGCAGTCAATTAAGCTGGCGAGATTTGTGTGTAGAGAGAGACCCACTGGTTATCGCCTTGACCCCGGGATTGTCTGCAGCTCAGTGGGGCACTTTGTCTCTGTCAGCTCGGAGTAGCTGCTGGTCAGCAGTTTCAACGTTTCTATGATTCGTCTTTGACTGTTGCAGCTCTCTCCAACACACACGCGTTTGTTTAGGAACTGCAAATATTTAACTTGGACCTGCTCTGTCCCATGACAAGGACATCTGATACAGCAGCAATCAGCACTTTTTCGTGCGTGCTCCTCCTGCTCCTTCTCCTCCCACTCCCACTCCTCCTGCTCTTTGTTTGTTTGCTGTACATGCTAATAAAACATTTGATGGCAGCACGTGGAGACAGCCGGCTGTCGTTGTCGGCATCGGCCACGGCGTCTTGCCGGCTACGCATTCACTTCTCACTTACGCAGCTGCCTCGATATCGTCTACAGTCCACTGACTTTGTCTGACATTTGCCTCTGTGCCCAGACAAAACGGCGCTTGTCCCGTTCCGCCAAGGCAGCAGGCTCAGCTCTAAAACTAACATATATTCTTTCGCCTGGGGGCTTCCGGTTATGTTATTCATATTATTATATTCTGTACACATTAAAAAAGCACAGAAAAAGGGCATATTAGACTCTTGGTATCAGCCTTGCCTGGTCAGCCATTTTCCCAACAGACATACATACATATTTTTGTGTGCAAGTTGTTACTCTGGCTTATCGTTTCGCCTATCGATATCGAACTTTAAACCGTTTAGTATTTATTATATATTTATAGTATTTATCTGGCATCTGGTATCACACTTATATTGCCAATCGTAATTTATTTCAAATTTTAATCGATATCCTTTAAATCATCGTTAAGTCATTCTCGTTCGATCGCTAACCATCAGTCACATTACATACATGTGCAGCGACATAACTTGTATGTATTTGGATACATTTGGTATTAATAATCCATGCATACTATGCGTATTGCATATCTATGAATGTAGCCAAGCAGCCCTTCATAATATATAGCGATGTTATAGGTCAGTAGAATTTTCATTTCTAGATAAGTTACAAATTTCAAAGAATGTATTGGAATCTTTAAAGAAATGGGTACAATGTTGACGGGAGCAATGAAAGCTTGTCCACCTCTACTTTTATCGTTCCCATAATACAGGGTATCTAACAGTCGAGCATGCGTAACGTTAACAATATATTGTTCTTGCTGTGTGTTCTCATGTGTTGTCGAGCCTTTGAATTTGTTTAAAACTGCCCATCAGGGTGAAAGGAATGTGTGCGAGACAGGGATAGATACAGCGAGTTAATCGGCTGCGTGCGAGTCCCGATTGAGAGAGTCCTTTTCATGGTTGACGGGGCGCAAACGGGCGCAGACATTTATTACACGCGCTCGCACACTTTGCTGAGCTTCGGGCAAACAATTGGAACCCCCCGTTGGCGGAGGCACCCTGTGCCAGTCGCAGTCCCAGTCCCTGTATGGGTTTTTCTAGGGATTGGCTAAACGACTGGCTGGAAATGGAGCCATAAAGCGTTGGCCCATTAAGCTGCACCACTGTCAGTCTCGTGTTGTCCACGAGTGTGCCTGTATGTGTGTAGTAGGTGTGTCTCTTTGTGCCTGTGTGGATGTGTTCATGTATGTGCATATTTTATTGCCAATGTAAAATGTGTAAGCGATATAATTGACCCCCCATTGCGCTCCAACAGCGGCGGACCATGGCCTCTGGCTCGGCTCGGGGCACGCCATAGGCGACATGTTTGGCTCATGTTTTTCACAATTATTGGACAGGCTGCAAGGCCAGCGAGACTGGCTAATTTATGCAGAACGGGTGCCCCCAATTGAAATAGATTTCATGCCATAGCGAAACTTACGAAAAGTGAAATCAGCACGGCAAAAAATTGATAAGAAATGAGACAAGTCTGTCTGAGGCGACGTGACGAAAACAGACTAAAAATATTTGGCAATGAATACGAAAAGGTTGAGAAACAGAAACTTGTATACCCTGCTGAAATTGTAGTGTAGGAAATAGATGTGAATTCAAGTATGCTAGTAAAACAGATTGTTTATTCGATATCTATAAAAAGAAAGAAAGAAGGGAATGTTTTTATTAAGTAGAGCTGGAGAAACATCGATGTTACAAGATAAACATCGATGTTTCATATGAAAAAGCGCAGCAAACAGCGATGTTTCTCTAGCTCTAGTTGTAGCATTCATATATTAATATATGATATATTTATTATATATACAGCTGCGGTCAAGTTAATAGTTTAATGTGTAAGCGATATTGTGATAGGCAAATTTTTCGAATTTATATTTTCACGATCCTTTTTCGAATTCAGATTCCTTTATATTTGAATCGGCCACGAGCTGTAGTTTTAGAATGTACAGTTTTATTTATTTATCCTATCCTATTCTATTATTTTTGCGCCTCCTTCCGCCTTCCGCCAAGCACAATTTTAATCCAGTCAAAATAATAGTATTGCCAAAGAAAACGTGTAAATATGATTCAATTATTACATTATTGGCAAGATTTATGATTTTAAATAACATTTAAGGATATAACCTCGTAGTTTTTAGCATCATTTTTATGTATTTATGACATATGTATATTAGAAAATATAATATGATTCTTTTTAAATTGAAATACCTAATTTTTAGCAAGGGAATTTAAATATTTCCTTTGCCATTGGGCTGCCCATTCAGGTGCAGCAGGGCCTTGTTTGGAGGTCGTCAGACCGCAGTGCCTTCCTCTTCCCACTTTCCTCCTCCCACTCTCCTCGTTAATAGTGCAAACATGTTGCCAAAGTGTTTAATTTCATTAGGGCTGGCCATCAATTTGACTGCCATTTCCGCTGCGCCTGCAGGCATGCAACACTTTTTTGCACTCGCCACTTGCCTTCGTTTTTGGCAGCCAAACTTGCAACCATTTGCAGCCTTTTTGTTACATTGTATGTAGTGTAGTGGCAAAAGAGGCGTACAAAACGTTGGCTAAATAAAAAATTGGCTAAATACACAAAGTAAGTGAAAATCATTTGATAATACCCTGTACTTAGTGGGAATTTAATGTTGGACAACGTTAGTATTATGAATTCAACAAAGTTTAAAAGAAAACTGTTATTTTCTACCATACCGTACTTTTTATTCAGTTTCTTACTTATCGCATTAAATCTCGAAAATACTTAACCGATATACATACATTGAATTTTTATCGATATTTAAAGCTTGTGATGTTGCTCATCTTTACATTTCTCACAAAATCTTTTAAATATAAATATATTTAGATAATAATATAAAAGAGTGAACTGTTCTGGCCAGAACAGTTAGTTTATAAACCTCCTTTTCTATAATAAAAAGACGCAAATACATATTTATATTCCAAAAATAAACATGCTTAAGATAGAATCTTAATACGATTTCGTTGATAAGCTAGAACTGAAATGCGATGGTAAAGTGGCAGCCCTGCCTGACCTGCCTAAGTACTAGGTATTTGCCCAGAGGCTGAGCACACACACACACACACACATACGCACAGAGACTGCTTGATGCCAGCGACATACTCGTGGCAAGTGTCAGAGCTAGTAGCAGGCACTGTACGCTCTGTCAGGTGCGCCGCACTGGCGCATTATCGCAATCCGCAAAGGGGCTAAGCTGCCGCTTGTCAGATCAATTGGCTGCAATGCCTTAGCTCAAGAGAGTGAGTGATTGCACAGCGAAGGACGTTCTGCCTGCACCCCTGCCCCCACCTTGCCTGCAACAATCCATCCATTCATTCCGCCCACCTGCCACTCGCCTGCGAAGCTTAATGACAGCTACACGAGTGTGTGCGTGTGCTGGGGTATTTAACGCGAGTAACGTGACATACGTGCCCTATCTTGGGGCCATCTTAAGGCCAAGCCACATTAATGCCGCCAGGCGGCAATTGTCAGTTGCAGGAATTAACAAACACCCACACTCGGCCTCATTCCTCCATTGCTGAAGACTTATGCAAATGTGGCAGGTAAGCAGAGGTAGGGGCAGGGGAAGGGGAAGGAGGAGGCACAACTGCTCAAGCAGCCTCCGGCGACTCATTGTTGAGTTACATAAGTCAAGGCTGCCTCAAGCCAAGCGGTGTTTTGACTTTATGATCAGCAAGGCCAAGGCAGACGAAGCAGAGGGTGGAGGGTCGACCAACTGTTGCCTACTTTCGGGGGCCAAACAAATGTACCATGCTGGGAGGAAGGTGCTGGGAACGATACTAAGCTCTAAAAGAGCCCACAACCACAACCTTTGGCATTCCAATCGCAATCGAGTTGTGTGTGTGTGTGTGTGTGTGTGTGTGTGGATAGAAGAAACTCATCGCCTTGCATGCCCGTCCATCTGACTGTCTGTCTGTCTGTTTGTTTGTTTGTTTCGCTGTCTGTCAGCGTGTCTAACCCACTAATGAGATGCAAGGTGGAGAACGTCGACGTCAAGGTTTGTTTACTTCCGCGACGGATGCGCCGCTTCCATTGTGTCTCTGTCTAGGCCACCATTGTCTGTATACAGGCAAGGTTGCCATTCCCCATTTCCCATTCCCATTCCTGTTGGCAACAGCTTGCCACTGCAGCCTCTGTCACTTGCACCACCTTGCACTACCTTCGGCAGGGGCAACCACAACAATGGCTCGCGCCGACAAACAGCGCCACAGGCCGGTGAAAGCGACCCTCGACCCTGGTCGCCCTCGCATTAGCCTTGGCAAGGAGCACCCACCCTGAACTTGCGGCATAAAGCAATCTCTATCTCTATCTATCTCTCTCTGTCTCCCTGTCTCACTCCCACTCTCACTTTCGTTTCTTTGACGTTCTTTCAGCACTTCTGGTCAATTCGTTTGAAGGCTGCAGGAGCGTGTCCGCAACATTTAAATGAAGAAACATGGGAAATGGCATGAACAAGGTAAGAGAGATATGTTTGTTAGATAACTAGAGAATAACAATTATAATAAATGTGATTGGTTTGATAAGTTCTCCAGAGGTGAAAGCATAAGAATTAATCATAACAAAGATAATTGAGGATATTGATAATTTAGAAGTTCTTTAAATTGCAATTGTTGCTATATATTCAATGATTGTTTTAATTATTTTATAGATTAAATGTTATTTATCAAAAGTTATATTTTTTGAGATGCTTTATCATGTCTACTTTACTTAAAAAAAAACTGAAAAAAACCTTTAAATATCCCTTAATAGATATAGAATCCTGCTTTGGCGGGATTAATGCAGATAATAGGTGATGAATAAATATTTATTATGTTTAGTTTAGTTTAGTTTTCAAAGAACATGACAAATACTTTTGTAAACAAAGCATTCGATATCATATTGAACTTAAACTTTAAAAGTATTTTGAAGGCAACCCTGTGTTGGTTTTTATGAAGACATTATTCCATAAGGGAAAGAATACATTAGGGATATCAAATAATCAAATTTGAAATACTATATCAATATATTGATATATTATAAACTATTTAGCATAGATTCAGCATAGAGATTTTGATTATTTTTTGTTTATCGATAACTTTTGTGAGGAGTTTAGCGTTAGTTATAAAAAGTTCTCCTTTTGGGATCTCTTGCAAGTTTGATTGTCAAAGAACAAATACCATTATTAATAAACTATATGGTTTCATTTTGAACTTGAACTTTAGAAAACTTTTCAAGGCAACCCTGTGTTAAGGTTTTCAAGGACAGTTACCCAAGGAGGAATAACTTCCTTAGGACAAAGCATTGGGGAAATCAAATCATAACCAATTTAATAGTTGATATTTATACTTTAAAACTCTGTAGACTAAATAAAATATTGATTTTGATTGCGTTTTGTTTAGTGATAAATTCTTTGATGAGTTTTCCGTTAGTTATTAAAAGTTTATGGAATGTTTTGGGAACTTTTTCATGTTTAACTTTAAAAGAACATGACAAATACCATTTAAAAAGAACCATACGATATCATATTGAACTTGAACTTTCGGAATCTTTTGAAGGCAACCCTGGGCACTAGTTGTCAAGGCCAGTGGCAACCCGTGGCAACTGTCAACAAAGCAATTCAGGTGCCTCAGTTAGCCCTTCGAAACAAACAAATTACTAAGTACTTAACAATCTGATATACATATTTTAATATATTGAAAGAGTATTGGAAAAATGGACTGGCATATGGGAAATGTAACTCATTCATCAGTTGCCAACTATCTTTTCTCCTCTTATTTAATTTCTCCTCCATTAGGTCTTGCCGGGACTGTATGTGGGCAACTACCGCGACTCCAAGGATCATACGCAGCTGGAGAAGTTCAAAATCTCGCACATCATTGCCATACATGACAGTCCAAGGCGTCTGCTGCCGGTGGGTGTGCCTGACCTGACCTAACCTGCCTTGTCCATGTCACTAATGCTACTCTCCTCCTTCTCCTTCTCCTGCAGGACAAACACTATCTGTGCGTGATGGCCTCGGATACGCCAGACCAGAATCTGTCGCAATACTTTTCCGTGTGCAATGATTTCATTCATGCGGCGCGATTGCGCGAGGGCAACGTGCTGATCCACTGCCTGGCTGGGATGTCTCGCTCGGTGACCGTCGCCGTGGCGTACATCATGACAGCAACGCATCTGAACTGGAAGGAGGCCTTAAAGGTTGTGCGCGCTGGTCGCGCTGTGGCCAATCCGAATACGGGCTTTCAGAATCAGCTGCAGGAGTTCGAGCAGTTCAAATTGTCCGAGGAGCGTCGGCGACTGAGGGAACGCTTTCCGTCGTCGGCGCTCGAGCAATTGGATCAAGTGAAGTGCGGTCTGGCGTTGGATAACTATCAGGAGCTGTTGCAGAACAAGGACATATGCGAGGGCAACTGCTCGCGCGGCGAGAAATGTCCAACAGGTGCGAACTTCGTTCCCTTTACGCTTGATGGCATGTGTGTGGTGCCCAACAATGGCAATGGCTCAAAAGATTTGCCAGTTAGCCAGAGCATGGCGTACACCATACGTTTCATTGTGGACAAGTGGAGGAACAGGGTCAATCCGTCGGCTAGTGAGGAGTTTTCGGGCTCCGATGATAATATCAATGATGAGGGCGATGAGGACGACAGCAAAAGCAACTGGGATGATTCTTCGAGCACCAGTTCAGGGGAGAGCCTCATGCCCAACGTGGTTTATTATAATCCAGGAACAAGCAGCGGCCGCTTTGTTCGGAATCTGGACGGCGAAGAGGGGGAAGCGGTGCCTGAGGAGAACCGTGCGAAGCCCCTGCCTCTGCAGAAAGAGAGAGTGAAGGCCTTCTCAAAGAAGCCCAAGACATCGCCAAAGCCGAAAGCTCCGACCAAGCGAAACTCCAAGACCTCCAAGGCCTCCAAGACCTCCAAGACCTCCAAGAAATCCAAGACCAAAAATTAACTTGACTTTTCGACCTTTTAATTACCCCCAATAAATAAACTCTGCACTCGTATCTGTCGGTAAAAAACACAGTTCTCTATCGTTCTTTTTCTATCGCCTTCTCTTTCCATTAGGCGTTTGCAACATGGATCCCACGAAAGGACTGTTCCGGCGTCGTCCTTCCAGTGCCTCCACCACACACTCAAGACTGCGCGCCCAGTCGTCCAATGCCTCCAACCCGAGCCCGTCTCCGAGCATGCTGAGTGTGAGCAGCGCTGCTGCTGGTGCCGTCTTGGCGGCACAGTCGTGCCCCACATCGCCCAAGCACTCGCCGTTGCCACGTCGCTCTGTGGGCAACGAGCGCATTCCCGAGGACGAGGTGGCCTATCAGCAGCCGACGACAACTCCAAGTCCCACTACCTCCACAGAGGCGGCCGAGTATGCGGCTGCCATTGAAGATGCACGCAGGGAACAGCGTCAGCAAAATCAAAACCAACAACAGCAAAGACAACAAAAACAGCAACATCAACATCAACAACATCAACAACAACAGCAGCAACAACAACAACAGCAGCAGCAAAAGCAACAACAGCAGCAGCAGCAACTGCAGCGTTCGCCGTCGCGCCAAAACCTCAAAGCTGCCGGCAGAGGCAGCTCTGTGGGCAGCACGGTTACGGCGCGTGTTAGCAGCGCTGGAGCACGCAGAGAATCGCCCACCACCGAGGACAATGGCGGTGCTCAGTTACAGCGCAGCGCTAGCACTGTCAGCGGGTTCGGAGTGCGTCCACGCAGTAGCTCAGCGGGGCTGCACGCCTACACAGGTTGGTAGCTGTACCTTCTATATATGCTGCATAAGTATCATTCAATCTATCTGCAGGTTCGGTGCCGTCCTCGGTGCATGGCTCACGCGTGGATCTGCGTGAACTGAACAAAGGATCTGCAATTTATCTAGGCTGCTCGGCTCCACGTGCCTCCACCTTATCGATTGCCTCGTCGCGTGGCTCATCCGGCGGCTCTGCGCCGCCCTCGCCTTGCCATACTCCTCCTTCCAGTCCACGGCATGGTATCAGAAGGTGAGCAGTGTACCCTATATGTTTACCTTTACTATATCATACTCTCCCATTCACACAGATCAACCAGCCTGGCGAAAAAACCCAGATGAAGCTTTAGGCCAACAGTAGCCTGATTAAGACTATGCTTAACCGCGTGAAGAGCCCATGAAGAATCATTTCATATCCATAATGAACGACAGTTCCATCTGCCACTTGAGTTCAGGATCCTCAGCCACTTCTTTAGCCTTGACTAGAGATTTTCTTTTGGAAGAGTGCGAGCAAGTTTCACAGCACGCAGTGCGTGCATCCTATTGTCCATGAGGCATCAACAGTTACCTGCTTAACTGGCCTCCACCTACCTTGGCTGCTTCGGCATTTGTTGAGCACCATGTCGAATAAACTAATCAAAATCATAAAAACAAAAAGCAAAAGCGAAAGCGAATGAAATGTTAAATTAGAAAATCAATTGTTGACACACTATTTTTCAGAGACGCATTTAAGAAGTAGCGACAGATACATATACACTCATATATTTATATATATTTAGCTACGTATGAGTATGAAACAGATTTACATTGTACGATACATGATGATGGAATTTGTAATCAGATATATTTGTTATCAGTGCCCGCGTAAGGACAGCAACTGCTGCTCCTCGTTAGTTTGTTAGTTTTGTACCGCAACGGCAGTTGAACAATAATAGAAGATTTTTTAAACGACGCGACGCGACGACCACAGACACATACTATATAGTACAATATATGGAGTGTACATATATATGTATACACGGTCTACGTATACATACATTTATTGTTCTTTAAATGCATATTTTATGTAGATGAATTGTTGTTGCAATCGTTTAAGCGAGGCATTATTATAAAGTAAACTCATTCCTAGAGTTTTACAAGATTGTTATCTAGTAACTTGTTGAATTGTGTAGTATTATAATAGAGAAACAAAGTTTATTATTCGAACATACCAAGGACACAAACACGCACACTCCACTACACTTGAATTATTTTAAAATTCGAAATACAAAATTACATTTTATGCATTGAAGTGCGCTTTAAAGCTTGTGGCTTATCAAAAGAAAACCAAAATTAAAAACATAAAACAAAAAACAAAAACAAATGAGGAGGAGAACACAACATATACATATAAATACATATATATCTAGCAAATCTAAGTTCAAAGAAAAGCAATCAAATTGAATTCCCCATTAGAAACTATGTAAAACATACTTGATACTATATACAACAAAAACAATTAAAAGAAATTTGAAATTTTTGCAAGCTGGCTTTCGCAAGAGTTCAGATCAGGGTGGCATTCACACCCGGTTAAAAAACACCCAAGAAAATGCACAAATTGGTTTTAAACTCGATTATATAATAGAAGCGTTAAGTTTGAAAATTCATACAAATTGCAATACAATTAATAAAACGCAAAAATGTCTTCAAGACAAAAGAAAACAGACATCAATTATTAAAGAAAAGTCTACTTGGCTATTTGGATTTATTTATTTTGCTAATATTAAGAGCTAAGTAATCATTATTAACTCTACAACGACTAGATTTATAATCACTCTCACAATATGCTGATACTATAAATTCTACTTGACATCGGGCATGCATTTGTACAACAGAAATTCAGAGTGTCTTCTGATAAGCTTAAGTTTCTATGTCTGACTGCTGAAGAAGATAGAACAGCTATCGGATATCTCTGCAGATCTGTTCATAACATTCGAATATAGTATACAAGGTTTACAATAGACTGAGGGAATTAGAATAGAACAGTATTCTGAACCATCTGCAGGGATGTACAAATGAACAACATCTAAAGCAACCGACAAGAGCTGAACACCACGATAATACTTGGCCAACGATACTGATACTGATGATAACTTCTAAAGCTTATGTATATGTAATTCCTGTAATTGGATGTATTGTACTTCGCAACATGTGCTTAGACCTCAACGTGATTCATTAGCAACGGCGTGTTGGCAGTGGGATACGATGAAGGTCGTCGCTTGGGTTGCAATGTTTCTAAGTTCTCGATGCATTGGCAGGAAAGTGTTGACTCCTCGTAGCGCGAGTGCGTGGAGCCACCTGAGGAACGACGCAAACCGGTGTAGCTGTCCACCTCCAGCAGTGCCTCGTCACTAAAAGATAAGGAAGACTATTAGAGAATAGTTCTTGTGAATTCAGATGAAGTGAATGTCAAACCTGTGGTATCGATGATGCTCCAACATACTTCCAGCTGCAAATCGCAGTTTTTTGGGCGACTCCAGGCTGGAGGATCGAGTCAACGAGTTGCGTGGCAGGTTCTTCTGCTTCAGAGAGGAGCGTATACCTCCACAATCGTTGGCCTGTTCTTGGGCTTGCTTAATGGTGCCCTGTATGAATTTATTTAGAGCACGTGAGCCTCGTCGCTGAGAACGCTCGTAGGTGCGTCGCACTCGTGCTTCCTCTTCCTCGCCCATTAGCCAGTAGGTACGTTGCTCCCCCTTTCCCTTCATCGAGATGACTCCGCGTTCTTGACACTGATAGCCACCGAGTCGCTCAAGCAGTTGCCGACACTGCCAGCTGCAGTGAATCTTCAGGGGCACGCCACTAGACTCCATGCGTGAGGCAGTGTTGACAGTATCGCCAAAGAGACAGTAACGCGGCATCTTCAGACCAACTACGCCAGCACAAACGGGTCCCGAGTGGATGCCGATGCGAAGCAGAAGACGATTAGTTGGTCTGTGCCGTATCTTAAACTCAGACACGGCGCCGAGCAGGTGCAAGGACATGGTGGCAATCTCGGCAGCATGAAGATCGCCATTGCGCAGAGGAAGACCCGAAACAACCATGTAGGCATCACCAATGGTTTCCACCTGTGATTGGAAATGAGAAAGAGAGTTTTATCAGTTATTCAAATTAGTTTCTATTCCTCCTCACCTTGTAGACATCGTAGTGACCAATGATGGAGTCAAAGCAGGTATAGAGATCGTTGAGGAAGTCGACCACTTGCAGGGGCGTACTCTCCGCCGACATGGCCGTGAAGCCGACAATGTCGCTAAAATAAATGGTCACCTGTTCATAGTGTTCTGGGTCTACTTTGTGACCCTTCTTCAGCTGATCGGCCACACAGCGAGGCAACATCTCGTGCAGCAATGCATCAGTCTTCTTTTTTTCCTCCTGCAGCTGATCGGTGCGATCGTCTACCAGTGCCTCCAGATTGTTGGCATACTTCTCCATCATGGCCATCATGTTGTCAAAGATATTGGGCCTCATGCCCTTGCGGAGCGGCCTCAGTTTGGTACGTATTGTCTTGAATTCCGGACGATCCTCTGGCCGTTCGGCCCAGCATTCACGCAGGCACTCACTGACGCAATCGAAGGCCGTCTCCAGTGGCTGCAGCGAGGGTCGATAGGGATGCACCTGATCCTGTGGCTGCATTACCTTCTGCAGGCACTGCATAGGTGTCAGGCCAGTTTCGCCAAAAGGTCCACGTCGTACGTGCATCTCATATAGTATTATGGCAAAGGAATAGGCATCTCCCCGCTGCGTGCCCATGACTAACGAGGAGGGACCTTGCCTTAAGAGCTCCGGTGCGCGATACAATAGTTCTGCAAGATAGAAAGAGAAAGAAACTGTAGAATTCGTGCCGGGAGAGACGCAGACTCAGACCTACTTAGACATTTGGCTGTCATATGCTGCATGTCGGTGGAGCTCTCCTCGATGCCTTGCTTGAAGGCAAACAAACCGAAGTCCGTCAGTTTGACCACCCAACGTGAGTCCACCAGGCAGTTGGATGTGCACAGCGAGCCGTGAAAGCGAATGGGCGATTCGTGCAAGTAGATGACGCCCTGCGGAAGCCACAATGTAAATGTTATAGCCGGGGGGTAACCCAAGAAGGGAGAAGGAGTCAGCCAGTCACCCAGTCAGTCAGTCTGTCAGTGAGTCAGGAAAGAGCAGGGAAGGGGAAGGGGATGCCATTAGTATAGGGTTACAGCAGCAGCACTCACGCGTATAATGTCGGCCACCATGGAGGCAATGAACATGTTGTCCAGCTTGACGTCCTCGTTCTCCAATATGTCCTGCAAGAATGCCAGAATAGGAGTAGTTAGTCATGGGGCTACACTGAGGCTGAGGGTTAGGACTGACCTTAAGGCTGCCTCGAGTGCAGTACTCGCTGATGATACATATGTTTGGCGGCTCCGTGCAGGCGCCAATGAAGGCGCACACATTGTCATGACGGGCATCCCGTAGCTGAATGAGTAAAGAGATGTATTTTAGACAGTGAAGAACAAAAGTTGCAGTTACTTGCTCACCAGCTTCAACTCCTTCTTCATCTCGCGCGTTATATCGACGCTCTTCTTGCGCACCTTCTTGATGGCATACAACTGCCCCTTGTACAGTCCGATTGGCGTGAAGATGGTCGTGTAGCGAAAGTCCGCATCGGGATTGGAGCTCAGACTGACTTGGCTGGTGCGTATCAGCGGATGTGTTGACTGTGTAGGAAATAGACGTGGCAATTAATTTACAAAACACACTCGGACATGCGAATGCAGGAAGACTTCTAGACAGAACTTTCCTTGCACTTAAGCTTAAATAGACAAGGCAGAAAAATGCTTTAATAGATAAAAGACACTAGAGAAAAAAAGACACACTGAAATATCTATAATATATGTATACGAGTCAAATCAGTAAGTAACATATGTACATGTATATGCAGTATACAGATGATAAACTCAACATAATAAGTGAGGTATATATAAGAAAAGTTTACCATCATCTGTGCTTAATGATGAGAATACTTCAGGGCACAGTTTTAGACATATTACTTGACTTTATCCTGAAGGTAAAACTTTCTCAAGTTGACTTACTCGTGTTTGCTTTTGGCTCTGCTGTTCACGTTCGTTTTCGTGCACCTGAATCTCACGAAAGTCAATTTTCCACAGCAGACTGTCCAACTCCTGCTCGTAGCGCCAGTTGCGATAGAGCACCAGAGAGACCAGGCCAAGTAGCAGCAGCGCCCCGCCGGCAATGCCTGCTGAGATTTCGCCAGTGTAATCTGCAAGGGGCAGAAGGGAATTGTGAAGGAGCTGTTGTCGCATGTGAGACTCTGCTGCTGCTGGCAACTTACTGACGCACTTCTCGCCCACAAAACCACAGCGTGGAGCAGCTGCAGGTCGCTGAGTTCCAACCCAATCGATGCGTCTATACAGATTCAGGTCCTGAAACAAAGAGATTTATGAGGCACAAACGCACTGACATGACAAGTGGTTATGTATGTGTGTGTGTGTGTGTGTGGCCTGGGCTTACCTGCTTCTACGCGGGGTTGCGGGTATAAGCAAGCATATGAGTGCAGGAATAATTGTATCAGAGAGAGAGAGAGCGAGAGAGCGAGAGAGAGAGGGAGAGCAGTGACATACTCGGAGATTACTTACCGGCAGGGCGTCGCTATTGCTATAGCTGCTGCTGCGCTTGTGACTGAAGGTGCCTGCGGGCAACAGACCGAACACAGTCTGGTTGCGATTGTTTCGGACTGTTCCCCTCGATAGAACCGTGTAGTTGCCAGCAGCATCGCCATTCTCATCGATGTACACATGGTAACTGGCAGAAGGAGGATTGTTTGTTGAGACTCTCGGCCAATGTGCTGCAATGTGCTGCACGCGTCTACTCACCCCATGGCGCTGCGATAGCGCGAGCCCTTGATGGCTGCCACAATGGCAGTGCCGTTTCTGGGTCTGCCCCCCGCATCCAGCACCGACAGCAAAGCATTTGCGTAGAGATGAACGGCATCGTAGAGATAAGCCGCCTCGGCCCTTATCTGGGGATGAATTGAAATTACAGTATTGAAGAATTGAAAGCAATGGAAGCAGCACCAACCTGCTTTGTTCCACCAAACAGGCCCAACGGATTGGGGAAATTGAATGGCGGTCGTTCCATGTATTTGTTAACCTAAAGGGGTTAAGGGGGGGGGTAACATATTGTTAGCATACTCATGGCACATTCAGTTGCTGCTTACCTCGTGGGCGAATGTATCGAAGGAAATGGGCGCAGTGGGCACAATGCCAAGATACGATTGAAACGCTTGCACGGCCAGTGGCTCCACCTTCTCCAACAGCATGCCACGAAGATACTTCTCCGGTTTGGCTGCATCATACTGTTCAATATCTATGCCCACCACGAAGTACTCGCCACGGGACAACAGACCACGCTGCTGCAGACTGACCATGAGACCGACGTGCTCATAGTAGTGGCCCAGGACTAGATAGACTAAGGAGTATGATTAGCAGAGATCAGACCCAGTTCTCCCTCTCTCTCTCTCTACTCACTGCGTGTGTTTGCGTGTGTCTGCTCCACGAGCGCATCAAAGGGATTGGCCATGAATCCATGGTGATAGATGGTGTTCCACGTGCGTATGTCCCGCACATTGACACCCGCCGTATTCAAAGTGTTTAGTATGGTCTCTGCAACGGGCTGGTACTGGCTGCTAACATCGTCCAGGTAGAGGAAGCTCACCTGCGTCCAGTTGAAGGCCAGCAGCAATGCAACCACTGACTTTGAGATCTGCGTATCTGGAGGACGCGTTCTGGCGAATGTGGGAAAGTCTTGTTTGTTGGAGGGATCTCGGTGTGTGCAGTACTAAAGAGAGGAGAGAAGAATAGCTGAACTAGGTAGTCATGGGTTAAAGAGGACATCCACTTACATAGGATATCATTGGAAGATTAAAGGCTGCCGCCATGCGCCCCTCGTGCACGCAAGTCTCCTGTGGACCAATGTAGGCAGCCACTTGCTGTGTCCAGAGTGCCGCCGTCTGTCGTATACTGGCAACTTCATCGCCATAGGTCTCGGCCACCACAAACTCCAGCGAATGGCCCAATCTACCCAATCTGCCCGCATTGACCTGCTCCACGGCCAGTGAAATGGCACCCGATATGGTGATGCCAGGTCGCTGATAGTCCAGATTGCCGGGACGACGTTGCGAGCCAGTAAGGTAGCCCAGCGTGAAGACCTCCGCATGGCCAACTCTGGCCTGGCCAAGACACAGCAGTAGCAGCAACAGCGGCAGCAAGACTCCTCGGTGTGTGACGCAGCAGTGCAGGTTGAACTCGGTGCGGGTTCTACTCATTACGTGTGCCACGAGGATGAAGGACAGAGGCGTGGGGTGAGGTTGGATGGACTTGTCTTTCTTGCTCTGTGTTTAATTTAGCTGGAAGTGGGATTGGATGGTGGCAGTAGCAGTTACTTCGGCTTCCTTGCAAGCTGCTCCGTTGGTTGCTCCGTGTTGCAACATTTTGTTTACTTTACGGCTGTGGCAACACAGCTCCGTCTTTCCTTCTTGTTAATTATATTCACTCGATGGCCGTCGTCCTCCTCTCTATCTTTCTCTGCCCTCTGCTCTCTCCGTCTTCCTCTGCTTCCGCACGTCTTTAATTAGGGCATTTCCTGTTGGCACCTTAAGTTACTTTTGGCCGCACCCCTTCAACACAAGCACTACACACATACAAAGATAAACAGAGATATACATATATATACTTATACATGCGCATATAGGTTTATATTAGCTGTCAGCAGACTCATTAAAAGTGAATCTTCTGAGAATGAGTGCAATTTGTTCGAATTGACCTTATCAACAGAGTTGAAACTGTTCTTCTTTCCTGTCAAAAAGGTCTTACCTTTCCCCACTTGCAAAAGGTTCCCCCTTTTTTGTGATAAATTGTTGCAAATCACAAACGATTTGTTATTTAAATAGTGAATAATAAACAAGCAATGTGAAAAGGTGTTAACAGGAAAGATTCACACTGTCAGAACTGGAAATTAATAGATATTTATAGTAGGGAATATAAACAGATCTTTATATAACTTATAATATATAAACGGATTGTCGAATCATTCAGCTCATGTTTTATTGATATCTTGTGCCAATCACTATAATAACGAATATCTTCGACTCATAAACAGTATCTATCTACACAGATATCTACACACGGTATACCATAACTATTAAGAAAGCTACAGTCGAGTGTGCCCGACTGTGAAATACCTGCTACCTACTTGACTAGACAATTTCATAAATGCATATACACACGTCGGCAAAAGTATTTTGTCATGGTAATGTTTTTCTTCTACGTTCCTACTTCACTCATTTTAACATAGTGTTTGGTAATTCTTAAAAATATTTCTCCATCCTGTGATGTTAAGATATAATATTATGATATACGGATTCTTCACTTAATAAATATAATACAAAAAAAAAAATAAAAATAAAATATAACTTCAATGTTTAAAGTATTTTATGTTGCATACTTTCAGAGAGCGGTTTTTTTTGATGATCAAGGTTATTTATTATTATTATAGTCAGTAGGAATCGATCAGTATCATATGAACTTAACCTAATGTTTGGCTTAAGAAATAATATGGATAAAGTGTGCCTTAAATAGAGAGCGGCTTCTAAAATAATTTCTTAAGAACCGTCTATCTTAATTAACCGATCGCAGCCTATTTTTCAGAAATTGTAAGGCATTGATAGTTATTCTGATTACCAAAAATACACTTACCTGCATTAAAATTACACTTGGACAAACACACATGGCTATATTGACTCGTCTGTTGATGCTGATTAAGAATATATATAGTTAGTGGAGTCTGCCAAGCCTCCTTCTGCCTGTTACATATATTTTTGGTTGGCACAAGATTATAATACCCTTCTTAAGAGTAGGGGGTATAGAAAGGATACATGGGAGTCAGTGATAACACAGCCGAGCTCATACCGCCTACACCCTCTTGCCAGACAATGTCTTTGTTTGGCCTTCGCCTGAGTCAGAGACTTTGGTGATTGCTCCTTTCACACGCTCCTTGCTACTTTCACACAGTTGCTGTGCCTGAACTTGCACAGTAATTTATTATATTGAATCGCTTCGAACCACACTTCAAAGTTTGCACACGCGGCATATTGACTTTCCCCTTCGGCTTGTCCCTCGCCCCTTGTTGCTTCGATTGCAACTGCCGCCTGTGGGATATGCTACAATTCTTACGCTTGGCTTATCATGTCTCCCTCTCTCTCACACTCGATTCTCTTCTTTCCCACACTGATACCAGGCAGACTGACCTCCTTTTGGACCCTTAACCCGCTTAGTCCGCCCCTACCCAGCGTGCTCCTTTCTCCTGCGCCTGGTTATAAATGAGCCGCCTCTGGCAGCATTTAATAACGCGCCTTTGTCCATAAATCTAGCCGGAGCCTGCTCTGACGCTGGCCTGGCGTATCCATGTTCCGTGCTTGTTTAATTGTTGCCCATTGTTGGCATCGCAGCGTGCACTTGACAGAAAATTTCGCAAGCAATTTATCTGTAGCGTTAATTTGCGTTAACTTCTTTCAAAAAGCTGTCGCTGTCGCTGTCTCTCTCCCTCTCTCTTCCTCTACCTATCTCTTTCTCTTGGAACTGTGGGAACTGCCACAGTATGCCTCCTTTATGTGACGTATTTGGAGCTTAAATTTATGCGTTGCGCTAAGCTCGCACATCATCATTATGAGCTGTCCTAGACTGGCTAATAAAGACCCTTGACCAGCTAGTGGGGGTCAATTTGCCATCTCCACACAAGTGTGTGTGTGTGTAGAGGGGATTGTGTGTGTGCATAGCGTGTGGGAGTGCCGACAAACCAATTGAAACTTCAGCTTGTCTACAGGAACGTAGCTCCAACTGAGGCAGCTGCAATTGCAAGTGCAGGTGAACAAAGGAGTGGGTGGTCAGGGGAAAGCGTGGGAGAAGGGGCAGAGGGGAGTACATGTTAAGCCATGGACTGCCTAATACAAACAGTCAGAGTAGTAAATTACATTAAATCGAAGCTTGCAAGTGACTTCAAGTTCAGCTCTCAAGCAATTAACTGCAATTTGTCCAATGCAAATGCAGCCGCACCTGCTTAAAGGAGGAGGCAGGGGGGGGGGGCGAGAAGTGCAGTGGAGAGCGGACACTGGATAGTCTCACTTGGCATGCAACGCTTCACTGGCGATTAATTTCGCAAACGAACATACAACAAGAGCAATAAATAACAATTTGTGTCGCAATTTTGGCACGAGAGAGAAATACAACGCAAAACAATAAGCAAAGAGAGAGGATTGGGCGACTAAGAGATACTCTGCAAACCACGTAAAGCACTTACTGACTATGATAATGCAGAGGGATTTGAAATAGAATGAGGCAGGCCCATTAAATCTTTTAGTTTTAGATGAGTTTTTTTGGCTACAATGTGCCTGCCTCAAGTGATTCTTCTGGTCAAGGTGGATTCCTAGTTACGTTACCTCTTCTGCTCTTGGAAGTGCTATGTTGTTCAACGAAAGTGGTGGGTAATCTTGAATGTTTAGCCTAAATGTTACGTGCTTGCATATTTGTTCGTTTACTTTTATTCGCCAGTCAGAGAGCCACTTCTCAATGTCTATGAGCTGCAATGCTAGTTGTGCTGTAGCTTGGATTGGAGACCTTGAGCAGTTAAGGATAGCTGTATCATCGGCAAATGTATATACTGTTAGGCGTCTATTTGTTGGCTGTATAAAGGAGGTATAGAGTTGGTCCAAGAACGCTGCATAAAAAGTACTTTGAAGATTTCAAATTCCTGTTCTTTAAATCTAGCAAATATACTGTATCCTATAAAGAACGTACTTCATTTGAGTATGGATAATGATAAACAAGCTATACAAGCCTACTATAGCCTCATTTGCAAGTTTTTAGCAATTAAAGGGTATTTAAAGTGCGCGCCACCGTTAAGCAATGTCAACGTCTTCGGCAGGTATCGTTAGCCACTGCGAACTGTGATCAATGGATCTGATTCTCATTCTTGTGAGTTCATACTTTGATAAGGCACTCGCCCTTATCGAAGGTCCATAAACGAGCTTAATAATCTAATCAATCAGCGTCGTAGTGCGAGCTGTAATCCATGGAATGCCAGAGCCAATTGCTTTTAGTTTACTTTGAAATGCGCTTCTCGAAGGTCTTGTCAAACTGCTTGTTGCTGCTGCTCTCTGTCGCTGCAGGTAAGTCGCTTATACCCAATCAGATATATCTTGGGATATACCCTAGTCTTTGTAGTTCATGCATCGGATGCTGGTCCTGGATACCTGCTCTACACACGTCGCAATCAGGATGCGGCGCAACACATTGAGCCCTCAGTGGAGTCGCTGCTACGCACCTCCTTCTATGCGCTGGAGCCAGTTGTGTGAGTCATCCTAATCACTTGTAATCACGTAACTCTTGTAACTCATCAAACCCTTCCACTGCAGACTGTCCATACCACACTGGCAAAGCAACAGTTCCAGAGCAGAGCAGGAGATCTTGGTGCCGGCGCTACTAGAACGCCAAGCCTGCAATGTCTTCACTGTGGAGCTGACAGCAGCGCAGAGCGAAGCAGAAATTGTTGCCAGTGTGCGGGATCTGTTAGTCTTGCTGCACAAGGATTTGGGCGTGCCACTGCAACAGCAACAGTTGGTGGCCTTTGCCGATGGTGCGCACTTGGCAGGTGCTGCCGCCAAGCAGCTGCAACAGTTGCTGGGCGAGCAAGTAGGACAAATCACAGCATTGGATCCAAGTGATGCATCCCATATCGAACATCGCTTGTCTGCCCAAGATGCGCGTTTCGTGGAGGTCATTCACACCAATGGCAATGGGCTGGGCACTCTCAGCCAACTAGGAGACGTCGATTACTATCCCAATGGAGGAGGACAGCAGCCTGGCTGTGATACGGATGCCTGTTCGCATGAACGCGCTCTGGATCTTGCCACGGAAATGTGGTCAACAACGAATGAGTTTGTCAGTGCGCGTTGCAACTCCGTGGAGGAGATGAGTGCAGAGAACTGTCGCTGGTCTTCGCTGCGTATGGGAGAGAGTGGAACGGGTATTTACTTCCTAGAGACCCGAAGCACGGCGCCCTATGCCCGGGGCGCATATCACATATCATTCTTATAGGCAGCAAGGCGCAATAAAGGCGACTCTATATTGTATGGGAAAGTGTCATTAGTCACGAATGGAGGAGGGGGGAGGAGGAGAAGGAGGAGGCAGAGCAGAGGCGTCAACAACTGGCAGTATTGATGGCTGTCAGGCGTTCGGCTCATTCATTACTTCAAAATCAATTTAAAGGCATCGGCTCAAAGTTTGACGCACGTGCACACACTCACATTACGTATACGACACGTTGTCTCTCTCTCCCTCTCTCTCTATCTCTTCCCTGCTTGTCTTTGCGGCTTCTTTCAGTGTTTTTTGTTCGGCTGCTCATCAAAAAAGCCACCAACTTTGCCTATGTTGGCCGTAAGTATTAGATAAGCACTTTGCCCTCAGCTTGCCGAAATGACTTGTCCCAAAGTTTGCTGGCATCTGCATCTACTTTAAGTTCCTTTCTTTAAGCTCGTTCGAAATTCATAAGCTGCATGCAACACACACTGCCAAATCGCGTCGTCGTCGTTGTTGTTCTTCTTGTTGTTGCGCATTTTTCTGTGATATTATAGAGAAATTCCTTTGTGCGTTGCACAGCGACTTCTTCTCGCAGCGGGTCGACAGCGGCATCTGCGGAATGGGCGAATGACAAAGTGGAACGCATAGTTGGAACTTGCTGCCACTGCCACGCCCTCTGCTGCTGCCACTGCGTGCGTGTCACTTGAAAGTCAGCCCAGAGAGCGAGAAACTGTCGCAAATTGCATTTAAATTCGCTGCACTTGAGTGCGTCCCTCACGTTCCCTTGTAAGGCCGATTGGCTCTATGAGATTAAGATATTTTATTTATGATTTCGAAACTATAAAAGATGTCTTTCCCAGCAGAAAGTTGCTGCCTTCTGTTGTTCAATCTGCATTGATAAGATAAAGCTTTCAAAGAACTCTAGAAGTGAGGAAAAGGGGAATATGAGCAATCAATGAGTGACTCTCCAGAGTCACGGTCAAAGTTTGCGTGTTTCTGGATCGTTCGCTTCCCTTCGAAGCTTGAAACCTTCAGGCACTTCCTGCATAGCGAGCTAATCGCCCCTCCTGGAAGCATGTCTCAGCCGTTAGCCGACTTAAGTTGTTAATTTGGTATGGGGGCACCTACTCCAAGCAGGAACCCACCTAGACGTTACGCCAGACTCAATCTCAGTTTCCGCCTCTCCTCCTCACGTTGTACAGGCATCAAATGGCGTCCCATAAAATACAAGTACCCCAAGAACAGCACGACAAGCCAATCGGGCCTTGTGCCCTCTGTGGGTGGTCCATTAGAAGCCGTAACCTCATCCTCCACGTCTTCCGACACCCTCCCAAGGGCGGCAGCAACTGCTGATAATTTTTGCTTTGCTCATTGTTTTTCTGTGGCTTTTCGGGGCGGCCATTAGGCGACTTTGCCATAAAATATTGCAATTACACACACTCGCACACACATACACTAGCACAATACGCACACACACACACATGTACTCGCAATCGCACTCTGAAGTAAACAAGAAATGAAATCGAAACAATTTCCCTCAACTTCCTTTTTATTCTTTTCTTATTTTTTCTTTTCTTCTCTTCTCTTTTCTTTTTTTGTTATGTTAATGAGAAAAGCGCGTTGATTTCAAATTAAAAGCAATGTCTTAAGATTGCCTAAGAAATACTCAGGTTGTTGCCCACCCAAGACCACAAACACCCTTCCCTTCCAACGTCTCCCACTGCTGCCAAAAATGTGTAAGAGGATATACTCAGTTTTGAGTCGGAAGTGGGAAGAGCAACGGGGCACAGTGGAGCATTCTTACGGATTTGCATGCAATCAGTTAGCTCGTAGAGTCATTATTGCTTGCACAGTGTGACAGAAGTGACGGTTCTTTGTAGGGTACTTTAATACCTATGCTTGAAGTCCGATTTGTAAGGTACCATTCTTGCTATCAATAGGTAATTAAGTTATTATAACTCTGCCAAACGCAGATGCATGCAACAAAGTATATATATTCTAGCATCAACAGCCGAGTTGCTATATCCATGTCTGGCCGTCTGTCTATATATATATATCTATTTATATATCATTCTTTGAATGCGTCGAAAGATTGTGAGCTATTTGTACTTCCGTTTTGTTTAAGTATTCAGATTTGATCAGTCGTTACGATAAATCGGATATGCATGTCACCGACCTATAAATTTTCATTTGTTTTTCTGTTATTTTTCTTGTTCTTGTGGGTAATTAGTAATTAATTGTTTTATTAACTTTGCCTGACCCTAGTAGTTTATATCCTGTTGTGATCCTCAATTCGATAAAGAATTTCTGAATGATATCAACAGTTTTATATCAGAATTTATACTATATAACATAAATATCTGAAGTTACTTATAAATTCTTTTACTGTGGGCAACTTCCAAATTTACCTCTTATTTCTTCAAAACGTGCAACTGTGCAACAGAGCGTACATTTACACAAACAACAACAACATGAGCAACAACATAAAGCAGCTATGAATTTCACTATTTTCCCATTTAAAATAGAGTTAAAGGGGTTTAAGCTTTAAGTGTTTGCAATGCTTTGAGATGCAGAATTAAATATTAATCTCTACAAGCCAACTTCCAATTATTGCTTTCATTTGACGAATTAAAATCGGCATTTAATAAGATTAAAGTAAAGTTAGTTGTTCCTTTGTTTATAATAAGATTAGAACTAATTGCATGGAATTTAAATCTATCCCAAAACTAACTAACTTTAACTTAATGCAAAGAGCATTTACTCATCGGTTTGTCGTCTGTTTTCAATGGTTTATCGTTCGCTTTGAGTATTTACTTTTTATGACTATGTTAATTATTTCGTCAACGTTTTTATGGGATGAGCTGTGGGAGCAGTCTGGCTCTGACCGAGAACCCCGCGTACTCGTAACTTTCCACCTGCCTTGCAACCAAGCCTCAAATCGAATCCGAATTGTGCCATTGGGTGAGGCACTTCCATTGTAGCTGTCATTTTTGTTGTTGTTCCTGTTGTTGTTGGCGAGTGTTTTGAACGCAACGTTGTGATAAGAGCGGCAAAGCAGCAAGCGAGCGCAGCGTAACATATGTCATTCTCTGGGCTCTGCTACCATTCCAAGTTCCCCTCGAGACCCTCAACGAGTAGACACTGCCACCCACCTACCTCCCTTCCCCCATCTCTCTCCCTCTCTACGTATGTTTTGCATTTTGCCAGTGATAAGCCAAGCTAGGTTGGGTTGCCCTGGCTGGGTTAGGTTAAGTTAGCTGGGTAGCTTCATCAACTGGTCGCCCAATTGAAAAGCCATTCACATGGAAATTTAATTAAAATCGCCATGTCAATGTGGCAGCTGCAGGTGCAAGCTGCGGGCCACCTTTGTTGCCCTGTGCGCTTTCCCATGATTTGCGGGTAATTTGCAGGCGATTCTTATGCTGTGCACACATCACCATCATCAGCACATTGCCACATGGCCGTAGCAGCGTCTGCATGCCACTTAATCTGCATAATCTCTTGGCCCACATTCGCTAATCAGCGTTAATAGTGCTTTGTCTTTGTGTGTGTGTGAGTGTGTCTCTCTGTGTGTGTGCGTGTGTTGCGTGTGTGAGTGTACACATATTTGTGTGCGAGTGTGTAGATAATTATTTAAATTTTAAGCTGAAGAAGCGATAAGCATAGCCTTATCATTTATAGCGACTTAGTTAAATCATTTATATACCCTGTAATAATGTTAGCAGAAAGCGAATAACACAATGTTTAACTAACACTATGTTTAAAGAAATTAGATACGATATACTAGTTTGTAAAATAAATTTAAAAGTTGGTTTTAGCACAAAATGCATAACTTTCGCATTTATTGTTCGTTTTTAAAGTGAGATGGCCTAATTATGTTAATTAAATGGTCCTTAAAAAACTCATTTTCTGAGATTGTATATTGATTTAATTTGTTGTCAAATATTACGTAAAAATTCAAAACAAATAAAAGGTTTCAGACTGAAGCTGAACAATTTAATAAGATCGATATGGAAAGAACAATCATGCATAGCGTCGTTTTGTAGGGTATGTCAAGACCTTTCAAATTATGAGTAGTATTGTCCGATAAAAACTCTGTAGGGCATTGTACATAGCCTCGAATTTCAAAAGACAACAAGGCGGATATTTTACAACCTAATATGTACATATGTATGTATGTTAAAAGAACTGATATTTCACTTTACAATCCATTTTATACATGTACATATGTGAAAAACGTTCAAATGTAAATAACTCTGGAATTTTTGAATGATTTAAAACATACGAAATTGGTTTTTGGCACATAACCTCACATTTGAAGTGTTCTCGAATTTATTTTCGTGTACTCAGTACTTATCTGGACCTTCAACGTCTACTATATTATTTCAGGAGTTCGTTTTTTCCTGTTCTTCCTACCTACAGGGTATTTCATAGTCATGCAACCCTTGCTAATGCACTGTAACTTGTTATCCATGAGAATTCAACTTGATCTGTTTCGGTTTTTTGTAGTTTCTTGCAGCTCGTGCGCTTTGGCCAATTGCCATTTCTATTTTTCATATTTGCAAAGCTCAAAAGCAACAGCAACAACAGCAGCAGCAACAACAGCAGCAGCAATAACAACAGCAACAATAACAACAACGAAACTGCAGCTGCTGTCAATATGCTGTTGAGTGTGGTCAGTGACAGAAGCAGCGACGCGACAGCGACGCAAGCGATTGCATGTCGCAGAAACAACAACAAAAGCTGGCAGCATGAGCGAACAAGTCGATGACGCCCTCCCACTCCCTCTCTGTCTCTCTCACTCTGCTGCTGATCACGTTTAGAGAACCCCGCAAAATGATCGCGATGCTGCAGCTCTGCCTCTGCCCCTACCTCTGCCGCTGCCTCTGCCGCTGTCACTGCCGGCATAATACGCGCAGGCATGCGACGCCACGCGCCTCTGCTGACACTGGACTGACTCATTTTGGGGTTTTGGGGCTCGCATAAAAATTTATTTAAATTGTGGAAAAAAAATTGCATTACATTTTCATTGTTTGCAGCGGCAGCGACGTCAGCATTGTTGGTTTTTTACTTTCAGTTTTTGTAGGCTGCGCGGCAGCTGCTGTTGTAATCGTTGTTGTTGTTGTTGCTGTTGTTGTCTTTGTTGTTGTTAATTTTTTATGGCGCTTATCAATTATTTTCTCGTTGCATTCGAAATTTATTTAAATTACTCTAGAGTGGGACATTGTTGTTGCTGCAATTGCATAAGTATTGTCAATACGCATATTTTGCCCCACTGTGTGGGTGGTCGCGTGCGTGGGAGTAAAAGGGAAGGAAGGTGTCACATATGTGTAACGGTAAAAAGCTAGTTCGACGTAGCGAACCCGGCCGACGCCGACGCGTCGCTTGATTTGCGTCGAATTGCTAATTGGAATTTACAATATGGATAAAAAAAACGGTTCATAAACAAATTTATGCATTTTGTCAATTTACTAATTGTGCTATAAATACTACACGTGTGTGTGTGCGCCACCATATTGTGTACCAAAGCATTTATGGTAACTTGGATAAGTCACACGTCTGTGCGTGTCGAGGAGGAGGGGAAGGAGGAAGAGTAGTAAGAGGAGCAGAAGGAAGAAGAGGAGAAGGAGAAGCAGCACGCGGAACTCTCATCTGAAGTATCTTAATGGGGGCTCAGATAACGGAACTCTCACGAGTAATTCGTCAACTTTTTCTATTAATTTTATGCGCAGACAATCACACACACACACATGTATGTAAATACTTACAAATCGCGTATGCCTGCACTTGTTGTTGTTCTCTGTGTAATGTTGCTTACAAAAATTTGTCACGTTCTTCGTGCGGAAAAAAGCTAAGCGATTTTAACAAAAATTGCACGCAGTCAAACGCACACACACACAATTGAAAACGGTACAAATGAGAGAGAGAGAGAGAGAGAGGCAAATATAAAAACCAGATATTCTTTTTTGTTTCATTTGCAATTTTGCATTAATGAAAACACACACTAAATTTCAAAGAGCGCGAGTGCGCTGCGAATGTGCGATAATTTATTAGTGCCAGATTTTTGACACAGATCTTCCCCTCCCCCTGCACAGCTTTTGCTCTCTGAAAAATGTTCTTTGTGGGGTCAACTTTAAAATGTTAAAAACTATTTTCAAAACAGGCGATCGTTCAGAGAAAGAGAAACATAAACATAGTTTGCCTGCCTACCTGGCTGACACCTGTTGCGAATAACGGGGCGCCAACATTTGCAGATGTGTTAAAGAGCTAATGGTGATGAAATTTGTTTCAAATAAATTATATAGGCACAGCACGCACGATCTTATTTCCTTTGGCGAAATTCAAATGTGTAACTGAGGCAACTGTGTTGTTGTTTTGTTTGTTGTTGCTTTACAACTTCATTGGCACTTACACACACACTTCGTTCGCACAACCGACAATTTCAACCGCCAAATCAAGACTGAACGATGAGCGGCATATTCTAATTGGGCTTTATGGCGACACTGGTCACACTTTTGCTATAAAATTATCGATTATTGATAACAATTTAACGAAATGCAATCCTCAAACTCTGTGCAGTTGGCGCGCATTTAAAACAAACATGCATTGCAATATCGATATACCGATTTTTATTCCCTACTCTTAATTTTATTGTTGGCAACTCTACTTCGACATGCATATCGATAAAAAAAAACGAATACCTTTGTGAAAAAAACAAACTATTCAAAGTATTCAGGCCTAATCTGTCAGTGAATAAAATTAATAAATATTTTTTAAAAATACTCAGTGCTTATCATTTACGATATATCGAAAAAGATTTATCGATGCGGTGGTGCATTGATGCTTGCCGTGAGTCGAACACGACACGAACTCGCCTCTAGTTAGAACAATCGATAACCATATAGTAGCCGTAGTCATTTACAATTTCGTGACAAATATAACAAATGTGTTGTTTCCCGACGAGTGTGTGAGTGCGTGCATTGAGTTAGTGGTAATTATTTATTGGTAATAATAATTGGCCAATCGTATCAAAGAGACACGCGGCGACAGTAAGAAAATCAGCAACAGACACAACATGAGCGGCGGTGGCATGGATAAAAGAAAACTGTCGTAAGTAGAAAATTTGCAAATGCTTTTCTTCAATTGCTTTTTTTTCTTCTGCGCACACATACATACAACGCCACACACACACACTCATACTCATTGTGCAGATGGCAGATGCGCATTGCCAACAACAGCGGCAGCGCTGTCGACGTACAATTGATTTTCCACACGCCAGCAACAACACCAAGCAACGCCAGCACAGGCGGCGGCAGAAACAGAACCAGCAGCAGCAGCTGAAACGTGCAGGCGACGCAGGCTTCTGCTGCCGCGTGTTGGGTTCCTTGCGATAGGCATTAGGATAAACAAGGGCCTCCAGCTTCAGAAACAAGAACAGGGAGAGAGGGTAGCTGTCGCAACTCTGTATGTGTGTGTGTGTATGTATGTCTGTTGCGTGTTCTTTTGGCTAATTTTTCTGTAAATCAACTGACGGTTCCGTGAGATACTGACGGATTTCCATAAAATATATAAATAACAATAGAAGTGCGCTAACCAACAATATTACACAAGCTTTTCGCTCTTGATCTGTGATAACAAGTGCGCTCTCTAGCGAACACACACGCACACACACACACACACCAGTTCACCTGCAATCAGCAATATACACATGTAGATTCGTGTTATCTTTAACTGGCTATTCTAGTGTTAGCGTTATTGGTAGCTTTACCAACAAAATATTTGGCAGCTTGTGCCCCCATTAACCGTCACATTCATTTACTCATTGACACACACACACAAACATGTCTGTGTTAGCTGATAATACACATGTGTGTATGTGTGTGTGTGCATTACAATTCAGTGTATGAGTAATACTCGAGCGGCTTTTCTCTGCCCCAATTATGTGCAATTTTCCCAAGCCTTGCAACTGACGCGTGTCCTTGGCCTTGTGCCCACAGTGGCTCCCCTCACTCTGTGCACACCCAGTGTGTCAATGATCTTCCGTTCCCCTTATCAACACGTAGATTTTCACATAAGCATCTTCAAGCCACTCCGACCAATCTGCTGTTCTCGGAAAGGGGGCGTGGCTTCTTGAGCAGAATCCCCATAAAGTGACCTTGGGTTAGTGTGTACGATACGAGTATCGCTGGAATGAGAAAATTACTTGGAAAATAGTAGTTGTCACAATGAGAAACTCATTTATATTTACATATGTATGTACTATATTATTATTGAGTTTCTATATTTAGTATTAGCAGCTTTTCCATGTACCCCTCTAGCAGCAGTATTTGCTTAGGTGATAAAGCTCTATATGGTTCTCTTCCACTCTTTTTAAGACCTTAATTTAACAGCCCTGGCAATTGTTTGTGAACTCTCAACTCAAACATTGAAAGATAGAAATTAATATTTATAAATTAAATATTTTTCTTTAAAATATGCTCTACATATACTCCAATTTATATATATTTATATTTATTCTGTCTTTTACTTTACATTTACTCTACTTGTTCTCAGAATGTGAATGGTTTAAACGCCTTATTATTATTTCTGCTATTCCTAAAATTGTTCTTTGTTGTAAGTTGGGCGAAAACGCATGCCAAGTGGTCGTTATTTTTAGCGTCCTTCGTTGAAAATCCTTGACATCAGGGCATTTGCCCTTTATAAGATTTGTCGCTTGAGCATTCACTGTACCACAGTGACTGGGAAAATCCATACGAGGTGCACGACAGTTTCAGAGGCGCAGCAAAAATTGCAATGTACCCACATGAACAATTATAGCTACTTGGGGTTGAGTCGCACTATCTGCATTCGCGGGATGTGTCATCAGTGCCAAGTTGTTGTCTCTGTGGCTGTGTGTACGCATCCGAGAGTCACCGAACCGCACCCTGCCGTTGTCCAACGTTGTTCAATGTCGTCTGTTCCTCCCCGAGGAGAGAGCCTGAAGTGCGTTTGTGTCGTGTTCAGTCGCGTGTTGCATTACCTTTAACTGTTTGCGTTTGATGTTTATGTTGCTGTTAATGCCTAACAAAATCCCCGACGCGTCGAGTGGCGGCTTAGTCATCACGGCCAAGGGGCAGTGTGAGAAGACGCCGAGTTAGTCGGGCAGCAACGTGCGCAGAAAATAAATATTGAATACGCAAAGTGTCAGCTGCAAATTCGTTTATTGAGCTTACAGAATTCCAGAATCATCTCTGAATTTAAATGTTCACAGATACAGATTTATATAATATTTGTACATAATAGAGAACTGCAATCAGTGCCTTTCCATCTACCCGTAGATTGTGTTGCAGTATGCAAACACTGCATATGAATGTGAAGCGTAATTCTCTGCCGATTGTGTTTATTTATACAAGAGTTCCTCCTATTCATATTCAGTAATATAAATTCATTCAGTAACATGAATTCATTCAGTGCAATGCGTCTGCCAAATATAGTAATTTATTCAATTTGAATACACATGTATTCTCAAGTATTTGTTTATTAATATCTATAATTTGATTATCTCTCCTTAGCACATCGGGCGATTCGCTGTACGAAATCTTGGGACTTCCTAAAACAGCCACAGCTGATGACATTAAGAAGACTTATAGAAAACTGGCACTCAAATACCATCCAGATAAGAATCCCGACAATGCTGATGCTGCCGATAAGGTGAGTGTCTCTTCTAGTTCAACCCACAAATCTTACTAATTTTTCCTCGCATTCGTTCACAGTTCAAGGAGGTGAATCGAGCACACTCGATACTGAGCGATCAAACCAAACGCAATATTTATGACAATTACGGTTCACTGGGTCTTTATATTGCCGAGCAGTTCGGGGAGGAGAATGTGAATGCATACTTTGTGGTCACATCGCCTGCGGTGAAGGTGAGTCGTGTGTGCAATTTCGTTGGTGTCTTGTTACTTTATATTAATTCTAATCTCTTTATTATGTTTATCTTCTCAAACAGGCCTTGGTCATTTGCTGCACATTGTTGACGGGCTGCTGTTGCTGTTGTTGCTGCTGCTGCTGTTGCAACTTCTGCTGCGGCAAATTCAAGCCGCCGGTGAACGAATCGCACGATCAGTATTCACACCTGAATGTGAGTGATGTTTGAATTGGTTCCGACGTTGAGCCCTTGTCCAACTACTAACCTATATCTATATATATATATATATATTAAATGCATAAAAGACAACAAAAAACAAGAAAAACAATAGATTTCAATTATCCACACGACAGCAATACGTGTTTAAATCCCCCACAATACGCAAATCAATACAATACTCACACAGACATATATTAATATATATGATATATAACACACACTCACATCTAATTCCCCCCGCTTGTATATACTGCCCCTCAACTAACTAACACTGGACTCATTTTGATGATTTTTGTGAAGCAATTGTTTAGTCAAGAGTAGTTTTCTAGCTAATCATATGCATATAAATTAAGGTGGCATTTTGCATACCGCTTAATTGGCTCACAATCAAAATAATAAATGCTTTATTTTCTTAAGTATTCTTAATGTATTTCTACTTTGTGTTTTGTGTTGCCAACTGCTTGAATTGTAATCAGTTAATCAAGTATTCTTTTCTCATTTGATACTGATATTGCTTACTTACCTCCTTCTCCTCCTCACCTACTACTACTACTCGTTTTCTCTGTCTCCTTTGACTCTGCACATTTATTCGTTTGCTAGTTTGGGGTAAGTATGTAGCTTGAGTTTTATTTTCTTATCAAATGAGCGAAAAGATGTTGATTGTATGGCAAAGGTAAACAGCAAACTAACCCAAACCCACCAATGTTTTGATCATTTTCTCTTCATTCATTTATTTTAATTTTCAATTGTAATTTGACTTTTGAATTCGGACACCACGAAAATCATCAAATGCTTCAAAGTCTCGTTACTATTTCAACATAAATAATCACTTAACTTTCGAAGACAAACAATCTCTCTTCATAAATTGTATATACGTATCGCGTATAATAAAGCTCGATATTCTGAACTGTTCTGTAAATATGCGAGTACAGTTGTTACGGATTTGCCGAGGATATTCACATTGGTTATGATTTAACAATCCTAGATTGCTTTTCTTGTTTTTTACGTCTCACATTTTTCACACAATCAACTTAGATTGCTTGCCCAGTTTTGCGTTCTCCTTTTCAATTAATTTTGTATTATATTGTACGTATGTGACGGAGTGAAGAACTTAAAACCAATTTACTTTTCTATTTTTGTTTATTTTATCTCAAACTACCTTTCGATCGACTCATCATCCACCTACCTTATACACAATTGCGCCTGCGCGCGGCTCATACTAAAAACAATATCGCATTAATACACATATTGAATATACATTATCATATGTGGCCGGCCCGATCCGATACGCACCAATCCGATTGGATCCACATATGTGTGTATCTTATGTGAATGCGCAGCGGCCCGATGGCAATCGAGAGGCCAACGATATGCCACCGCATCTGGGACAGACTCCACGTCTTGTAAGTATAGAAATCGAGAACGTCACCGGCACGAGTAGTGCATGAGCTCGGCGCAGATGCAGATACAGATGCAAATGCACAATAAAAAATAACTGTACCATACCCGCGTATGTACTAACTAACCCAGACACCACCTCCAATACCCTTCAACACCACAACCACCACCACCACCACCACTACTACTTCAACAAAATTAGAAGTACCTTTAAGAGAATACAGTATTCAAAATTGAATCAAGAAGCGGATGGTGATCGCAATCCCACATATAGAAAAGCATGCAAAAGCGACAAGAGCTCTCTCATCTTCGTACTTGGGTGAACTAAAGTGGTCTGCTGGGTAAATGAATCTCACCTCCTATATAATACGTATCTCACCTAGCTGAATTGTGATGTACACACTGTAGTTGTAGATTGTTTACTATATGATTTCCAATATGCAATATACAGTTTGCTGCAGCTAAAGCTTTATGTTAATACGATGCTTTGTAAACGGCTTTCTACACTCTTGCACTGTAAGAAAACTCATTGACTAAACAATGCTGAGGGAGCACTCGGATTTCTCTCCAGAACAGAACCTACTCACAATATATAATCAAAAGAATTAAACAACATTGCATTAACTATCTTCTTTTTACACACAGGAGGACGTTGATCTCGACGATGTGAACCTGAGTGCAGGTGGCGCACCTGTCACTACACAGCCGCGCGAGCAACCAGGTGGCCAGTCTGCATTCGCCATGCCGCCACCCAGTTACGCTGCAGCTTCGGCTTCGGTCGGCGTGAATCCATTCACTGGAGCTCCGGTTGCTGCCAACGAAAATACGTCTTTGAACACAACAGAGCAGACCACATACACACCAGGTATATAAACACAGTTGGCCACAGTTAACCACAGAATATAAAGCCGACTTCCAATCGGTTCAGTTCTCGACAAGATCTACAACAAACACACTTAGAAGCAGTACAATAACAAGCTTAACTTTAACAAAGCGTCTACGACCATCGAACTTGTTGTTATTATATTGCAAAGACAGTGGGAAAGCAAGCAAACATCAATAACATAAAGCAAATGGAAATTATTGTAAAACACAGTAAATCAATTTCGAATGTATTGCAGTATAGTTTGATACTGAAACCACTCTATTATACATTTATATATATACAATATATATATATATATTAACTTTTTTGCGTTCCCCCATGGCAGGGAGAAAAGAGAATCACATAACAAAATGAAAGATCAAACAATGAATACACCTTTCTAGCAGTAAGATCTCATAACATACATACGAGTACATAGCACATTTATAGGACCCAAAAGTATATTTTTAGACACTCATTTTCACAGCGAGAATCGGACAAATTCTAAATAAATACAGCTAAAAATCAATAATAATAAATAATAGAATAACTTAAATGCAGTGTTGCTTTTCGAAGCCTTCATTTCTCAGAGTATATTGAATGCTGGCACTAAAACAGCATCCTTGATTCGATATCCGAAACGTCCATTCAATCGATCTCAGCAATAAAATTGAAGGGGCACTATCAAACACTGCCTTGCAACTATATAAAATCACCCATCAGATGTGTGGCACTTGCACTATTCGAAGTCTCTCCCTCTTCTCTTTCCCTTTTCCTAACTGAATTGTAAATATAAATCTGTTTTCCTTTTGTTAATCTTTATTGTTATCTGTGCAACTTATCACACTGCCATTAGACAACAGCTTGCTGACAGTTTTAATTTCGCCTGGGCCATAGGTGTTTTACAATATTATTTTTAATATGATTTCTAATTTATACACTATACTTTTATCTCTCTCTCTTTCTTCCATTCACTTCTAGATATGGTTAAGCAAAAATATTAGGTTCATGCTTGAAGCGAGACAAACCCAATTCATGCGAGCGTTTTGAACAGCCACACACACACACACACACACATTTTTAATTACTTTTTTGTTAATGATCTGGTATGTTAAATGAATCGAAAAAAATATACACATACCTTTATATTTATTGTAAGCTAACAACCTTAAATGTAATTTATAATACGATTGTAAAGCAAAAGCTTCAGCTAGCAAGTTTCAACTGGATCCGTTGTGCATTAATGGATCGATAGATTAAAGTTAAAATTAAATAGCTTCGGTGACTCCCGACTCACTTCATGAGAAATGCAAACCGAATTGAAAATGGGTCATGTTAAAGGCAACAACAACTTTTATAATTTCATTATAATATGTATTCATAAATTAAATTTTGGTAGCTATTTAATCTGAGAATGCATATAACCAACGTACTATGGTAATTGATACACCTACCTAAAGTATCTTTATTTATAAAAATATTACTTTAACTAATTGAGATTGAACAAAGGGTTACACTCCACAAATGTAAGGGCTCCAGCCCGTAAAACCAAATTGTAAAAACCATGGCCCATTCCAGGCCTTTTGTTTGATTTGCAACGGATTGTACGTAATTTGTAAGATGTACTTTTATCTGAAAATGCAAACCCCCCATACATATTATACTATACACATATACTATACTTAACTTTGGTTTGCAATTGTGTGTGTGCTCATAGTGATTCGCCTTTTAGTCTGAAAATAAATTGTTTATTGTTAAAACTGATCTTTGGTGTGGCGAATAAAACCTGTGACCATTTGTCTGTCTAATTTTCAAAATAGGTTTACAATAAATTGTTAAAAAATATAAGTAATAAATCCAATAAACTGTTGCTCTAATTAAACTATGGGTCATCGATGACTATAGAGGACCCAGCAGTATCACAGTGTGACCCTCTGTAATTAACTGCAAATGTAAATACATAAGTCAAGTTATAAACAGCTTTGAAAACGATTAAATTAAGTGCACTTGCTATTTGCGAGCATGTACAACTAAATATTTAATATAATCCCCAACACTTAATGTATTCTGAAACAAATGTTATGCAAAATTATAAGATATTTTTCATCACGTATGGCACATAAACGATAATTTCATAATTCATAATTTTATATATTATTTTCAAATATTTGTTATTGGATTTTAGTTACCATGTTTTCTTTGACATAACAGACGTAACTCTTTTTTCGATTGTATCTGTAAATTAACGCAATTAGTCAAAAATGTTTATATTATCGCGCATGTTATATCATTGGTATCAATTATATAAAGAACCAGCAAATAATGTATAATGTATGAATCTACTACAATACAAAACAAATATATAACTTATACTTACATATATATATAAAATTCAATTAATAATAATTACATTTTAAATTTTTCGTGTGTATTTAATGTTCGTACAAGAGGAAAAACCAATCACAAAACACAATACAAAATAACACAAAAAAAAAACAAAAACAATTTCAAAATTTACATTTAAAATTACCAATTGTTTTCAAATTTAAATTTATCAGAAGCAGAATAAATCCGAAATCAATAAAACTACTATATAAACTAAAGGGTTTGTTTGCATTACACTAAAAAATTTGTTTGCATTTTTTAGGTTGGGACAAAATATAATATATTAAAAATGTTTCGAGTTTTTTATGGTTATGTGGAAACTTCGACGTGCAGAGTATATTCTGACTTAGGAATCGGGCTTAGAATGTCAAAATACATGTTGATATATGTATATATCGCCTAAACGGATCAGGTTTCTCCATCTATTAAGGGATTTTCAAAGCTTTGTTTTAGTTTTTTTTTGAGGTTGGAGCGGAATCCAGACAGGATGGCGAACATAAGGATTCGGATTCAGCGAAACAAAATACATATTGCATATGTTGCATATGCAGATCATGAAATGCTTTTATTTTTGTGGAGTTATCCTATCATTCAGAGAGGGTATCTTAGCATTGACTACCTGATGCGGTGTTTTTTTTGCAGTGTATAGTTTTGATGTGTAGAACTATGAATCGTCATATTGCCACTTGGACAGTTGTTGTAATAAACTAAATCGTTTGTTTGCCAAATTATTTAGAGATTTTATGTTAGCATCGACTCTGATGCGGTGCTTATTTGTAGTGCATAGTTTTGATGTGTAGAACCATGAAGCGTTTCATTGCCACCTGGTTTCTTGTTGAAATTTTTTAATTTAGTCACATAAAGTGCTCATTGGGACCATGGTGCCTTGCCCCCCTTTTGTTGTATTCAATTTACAAAACGCCGCTTAAAGCTTGTTTCGCCTTCATTCCCTGCGCCTTAATTTCTTTCATTCTTCCGGGCCGCAGTAAACAAAACACGGCAGTGTCCAGTTTGTTGTTCCCGATGCGGCTGAACTTTTGACAGCTGACGGCGACGGCGAGGACCGACGACGGCGAGCTTTTTCTCGGCTCTGCTTGGCTCGGCTCTCTCTTTGTTGGCTGAGTTTGTTTTGTTTTGGTGCTGCCTGCTCCGAACGCCTTGACAGTCAGTGTAAGTAATGACAGAGCCAGCACATGCGCAAGGCAGAGCGAGAGCCAGAGAGAGAGAGAGAGAGAGCGCGGACTTAGGCTGGGCAGTCAATGGAGGCGACTCGGTGAAACTTCGCTGCAGAGTTTCATGGGTCAGAAACCGATAGGCTGTCGAGGAGTTCGTGCGCGGCGCAGTGCAAAGTTGTGACTGTGAAAATCCGGAAAAAGGTGGAACCGAAATTTCTATTTTATTTTTCCCAGCGCTGCGGACAAGTGAAAAATGTAAAGTGCAATTGAAATAAGCAACATTTGTGCGAAGTGATTAATTTTTGTTGCCCCAGGCCGGAGACGGACACGGACTTGACGCGGTCGGAACGCAGGAAAGAATCGAAAACCAAACCCTGCAAATAGTTGGGGGAAATTTTCCAATTTGTCTGTGAGTGTGTGTGTGTGTGCCGTGCCGTGTGTGATTACGCGAGTGTGTGTGTGTAGTGGGTATGTATGGAGTGTGTGTGCGTGTGTGCATGTGTTGTTTTTCATGCGCAATTTGGGTTACAAAGCAAAGCGAATAGAAGCGAGGCAGCGAAAAACGAAAAACGCTGCTTAAAATGCATTAAAATGTTTTAGGCAGGGGCTTCATTGATTTTCCTACGCACATAAGTATGCTACATATAACTAAAGTCGAGTACTTGCCATGCCGTGCTCCGTTGGAATGATGGAAATGAGGCTGGCTGGCAGCTTGTCGCTCGTCGCGTAATCCAACCCCGCAAGAAAGCACAAACAAGAAGCAAGCGAACAACGGAACAAGGATGTGGACGAAGCTAAAGCCATGTAGTCGCTAGTCGCCTGTCGAGACGAGGACGAAGAGGACGAAGAGGACGACACTCCCAAATCAACCGAAAGCGAACAAAGAAGTGCAACCACAGCAGCAGCAGCAGTAGAGAGAGAGGGAACGAGAGGGCTAAAGAAGGAATACCAGGCAGGCAGGCACGTTGCCAAGCTGGCTCCAGTACTGCCCAGCAGCGGCATGGCCGGCCTAGTTAGCGCTGCCAATGGTGGGAGTGGAGCGGCAAGCAACGGCGGCGCAGGCAGCGGCTATAAGCATCAGCACCAGCATCAGCATCATCTCATCTCTCCCACCCACACACCGTTGTCGCACGGTCACACACACACCTTGCCGGCCGGCATATGCAGCAGCGACAGCGGCATCTCCACACTGAGCGCCATCTCGCCGCCCCTCTCGGCAGGCAACTCGGTGTGCAGTGCCACGGCAGCCACCACGGCCAGTGGGAGTCCTCAGCTGCGCACCTCGCCGGCGCTGAGCATGCTCGGCAGTGCCACAGCCACCGCCAGTGGCAAGACGACGCAAACGCAGACGCTGAGTCCCGCGGGCAGCGGATCGCCCAACTATCTGAGCACCATGAAGCTGCTTGGGCCGGCGGCAAGCATTGATCTGGGCAGTTCGCCGCTGTCGCATCGTAACTACAGCAACTCGCTGAAGGGATTCAGTTTTCGACGCAGTTTCGATGACAAGATCATTACGCCACCCTATTTGTCGCACGCCCACGGGCTGGGCGGCTATGGTGTTGGCGGTGTGGGCGGGACTGCCTCCACGCCGGCGCCGGCGCCTATACCTTATCCGCACTTCCATCCAGCGGCGCATCATCATGTCAATGTCGCAGCGCCGACGGTAACATCCACGCACCATCTGCACTTGCATCATCATGGAACGGGCGCCAGCGGGCATCAGCCGCTCTCGCTGGGCACCCTCACATCTTCGCAGTCGACCACGAAGCTATCATACCGCGACGACTTTCTGCAGCAGATTGGCTACCTGCCAACCACACGCATCTACAGCACCCCGACGAGCATCGTTGACGAGGACAAGGCGCAGCAGGACTTCCTCTCGCTGTCCCTCTCGCCCCCGCTCAATAGGCGCCGCGACATGCCGGCCCTGCGAGGACCCTTCGTCAGTCTGTAAGTAGTTCAAGTCCCCCACCCCAACCTAGTCTCCCACAGCCACTTTGACGCACACAGTCCAAGTCCAAGTCGTAGATTTAACTCATTTTTATACACATTTTTATCGCACACGCCACGTGGGCTCAATTAAATTCATCGAGCCCACGAGCACCTCTCGATTTCTGTGTTGACAGGTCAGCCAAGTGCTTTCGTTCCCAGCCTGTGCACAGTGCACAGTGGGCCGCAAGCTGTGAGTGTCAAGTCAAATAGATACATGCATACATAAATATGTACATGTGTAAGCCTAATGAATCGCTTTGAGTTGCATATGGCTGGCCAAAAATAGAGAAACAAATGTATGTATGTGATATATATATACTTACATATGTATAACAATATATAGGGCTGCCATATCTACTGATTTATCAGTAATCTTAATGATTTTGTGCCTGTTTACTGTTTACTGGTTTAATGATTTTTCTGAAAATGAGACAAACAGCTGATTTTACAGGAGACACACCCTACATATGTATATGTGTGTAACTCAGGCCCGTAGCTAGGCGCAGAGTGTGCGCTGTCAAAGGCCCCCGACTGCCAGGGGCTCCTTTGTAGGGTCTGCAACGCCTGCCGGGTAATGGAAATATTAATTGCAAAGCACAATGGGACTAGATTGCTTGAATGGATTGCAAATGTTATCAGTCGAAAATGAGAGGAATTCTAATATTGATTTCACAAAAACTATTGATGATTTTACCAATATAAAATCGACAAATAAGTAAGATTTAATTAGCGTTAGTGTTCTTAATTTTGTCAAATGTTTTTTGATCTATTGGGTGGTAAAAAGTTCGTTCGGATATTTTTTTTCAAAATGCCACAGAGGCTCTGCATTTTTCGATAAATTAAATGAAATAAAGATGTTTGAGGGCCTTTTAATGATCATTCTCATTTTTTGGCTAATTTACGACTTATTTGGTAAACTAGCGTCCATCAAAAAGTGTGGATACTCCTTATCAAATTAAAACATATGTACTTCATTTAATAGCAAAGTAATTACACGAGAAATCCCGAGAAGAGTTGCACAAAGGCCTGCGGTACCTTCGCTACGGCCCTGGTGTAACTTATGTACAATATATTGTATATACAAATGTAAGTTCAAAGGTCATAAACTTTTACTTACCACCGCAATCAACATGTTTATTCTTGAGCTGTTTAACGTAGATTGTCAAAGTTTTATTCTTGGCAATGTGGTAATATCCTTGTAAACGTTGTTAAGAATTTAGCGTGGGGTATAATTATTAGTTATTAGTTTTCGATTAAGGGAATCGCATCAAAAAATGGTAGAAAGTACATATATTTACAGTATACATACGTTTTAATTTGGCTTTTAGAACAGTATTTTCGTTTTAGTTGTTATTCTATTCGCATCTAGATAGAATACAAGTATATTTTCTATATTCTGAATTAATGTTGTCGTGTATATGTGTGTGTGTTTATTAATATCCATTGACATTATCCATTGTTATCTATGTACAATAATTCATAGAGAGCCGACGCAACGAGCAGCTCAACGTTTGCTTCGGTTTGTTTACGTTTTTCATTCGCTTTAACCACAAATTCAGCACGTGACGTGAAGCGGGCGTCGTGCCCCTTTGCAGCAAAACAAACGCGACGCCCACACACACGAACACACACACGCACACATTGCACTTGGGCATGTTATGACGTTCTTCGCTCTCGCACGCACACTCACACACACAGACATACATATAATAATAAGCAGCATGTGCATTTTGCACTTATTTTAACAACGAGTTATTGTTTTTATATGCCACGTCTAAAAATATTCATATTGGGAAACCACAAGAGGCTGAGAGTTGCAACCAGCTTAGAGAGGTGCAGAGAGATGGAGGGATAACAAGAGGTGGGGAAACAAAGCATAAGATACAAGGTGCGTGTTTCTCTTTGTACATTAGGGTGAGTCATGCTCGGAGCAACTGTTTTATTTGAGGCAGCCACACACTCCACTTGCAACAGCACAAAGGCAGGCGAGTAATACTCGAGGAGCGGGAAAATCAATAGCCGGAGACTGCTTAGTCACTTATAAACTTTAAATTAACCTCGCGTGGTCTGGTTCTAAGGTGAAACAGGACGTTTACTTCAAGAAAACAAGTAACAATGCGCATGAAAAACTGTGAAACTTTTTAAAAATAGAATAATTAAATGAGCCAATATACAATATAGTCTATATATGGTATATCCACTACTATACCCACCTGTTCGCCCATTAAACTTATTTATATTTTTAGACCTTTTTATTTAAGGCATATTGTTACCGAATTCGATAGCCTTAGCGCTTTTAAATACTCTCTAAGATCTATCTTAATATAGAGGGAATGGAATAAATTGGAATTAAAACAAATGAATTGCCTAATAAAAAGGATTACCTTGATAGGGTAAATCATTTGGAATCCCACATTAATTATTTATATTTAATAGAATTAAACTATTACTAAAAATATCAAAAACTATATTGGCTAAATTGACTCTGTTGTTGTCGTTGATAATGAATATATACACACCTTGTGGTCAGGGCCGTAGCGACGGACCCTTGAGAAAAACTTCTCAGGAGTACCTTTCAGCAATTACTCTGTCATATGCCTTTAGAAGCCTTATACTTGATAACAGGGTTGTCATACATACTACTGATTTTACAAGAGACCTATTTGGCAACTCAAACTAATTGCAGCTTACTTTTTAATTGACTTTTTTTGTCAAAATCATCAATAGTTTTAGAGAAATGGGCCCTCTTGTTCTCGATTGATAATATTGTTCTACATAATACCCATACGCTAGAAAATATTAAGTCGTGGCAGGCCTCAACCTAGATATTATTAAAATTAAAGACACCAAATTTGTCGTGTTGCTTTTCCTATACCATAGCTTTGGCAACTTGTTATAGTCTATATATGGTATATCCACTACTATACCCACCTGTTCGCCCATTAAACTTATTTATATTTTTAGACCTTTTTATTTAAGGCATATTGTTACCGAATTCGATAGCCTTAGCGCTTTTAAATACTCTCTAAGATCTATCTTAATATAGAGGGAATGGAATAAATTGGAATTAAAACAAATGAATTGCCTAATAAAAAGGATTACCTTGATAGGGTAAATCATTTGGAATCCCACATTAATTATTTATATTTAATAGAATTAAACTATTACTAAAAATATCAAAAACTATATTGGCTAAATTGACTCTGTTGTTGTCGTTGATAATGAATATATACACACCTTGTGGTCAGGGCCGTAGCGACGGACCCTTGAGAAAAACTTCTCAGGAGTACCTTTCAGCAATTACTCTGTCATATGCCTTTAGAAGCCTTATACTTGATAACAGGGTTGTCATACATACTACTGATTTTACAAGAGACCTATTTGGCAACTCAAACTAATTGCAGCTTACTTTTTAATTGACTTTTTTTGTCAAAATCATCAATAGTTTTAGAGAAATGGGCCCTCTTGTTCTCGATTGATAATATTGTTCTACATAATACCCATACGCTAGAAAATATTAAGTCGTGGCAGGCCTCAACCTAGATATTATTAAAATTAAAGACACCAAATTTGTCGTGTTGCTTTTCCTATACCATAGCTTTGGCAACTTGTTATATTTTCTTTTTTTTTAAAACTATCCCCTTGTGTATCGGGGGCCCTTGTGCACCGCACACGCCTCGCTACGGGCCTGCATCGGATATACCAACTTTTGTCAGTTGCATACATATACAATAGTATATCTTCCGTTGACACAATGTTATCATACCATGCTACCCTATGAACAGCGGGTATAAAAATATTTGTAAAGCATTTAAACAGTTGCGTTTTGCTTCGATTAAAGTAATCTATTGTTAACTCAAACATTTCTTGCAAGCTGTTTTGTTGATTATTTTCGTCTACGGATAGGGAATTTATCTTGAGAACTGCAATTGTTTTGTTTGATTTTCATGAAGTTGAATCGAATCTATTTTTAATCGATTGTCAATGGCATAGTTAAAATTAAAGTTTGTTTTCAAATAGGAAGAAAGGGGTACCTTAGGCATGGCGAAGGTATTTATTTTATTTTGATTTTTTTGTGTACTTAAGCTGGTACCATGAATGTATAGTCAAGTGCTTCATGCAATACCTAGCCGATCCCAGACAACACGCAGTCCATCTTCTTTATGCCTTATGCCTTTGCAGTTTATTAAAACTTCCTATATATTGATACAAGTTTTGAAACAATCTAAATGTGGGAATGTTATAATTGTTTAGTAGATTATTATAATAATTCTTATTTATGTAGTATTTCAAATATCGAAATTAAGTAAATTCACAAAGTTGCAAAGTATTCTTAAAGCGATTACTAATTTTCACGCACATTTTGCGTTTTGTAGGGCGTGTTAGTAGGGCGTTCACAGTTAAGTGAGTAAAATTGAAGTCCTTCACGTTGAACACCCCTCACTGGCAGCACCCTAGACCCATTTTGGCACAGTGCCTAACAAATCGCAATGATAATGATCTTCGAGACGATAATGACGATAGCTGTGCTAGGCGCTCACTGCTCTCTTCTGGTGCTGGTGCTGTGTCTGTGTATTTGTGTGTTGTGTGTGTGTGTATTTGTGTGTGTTGTGTGTGTATTCCATGACCGGCACTTGCCGCCTTGGCAGCCGCGTGCTACGACATGCTGACGACGACGACGACGACGACGAATTGATGAAGCACATTGGATAATGACGCCAAAATATAGATACACCCAGATACACACATGCATGCATACATTCATACCATCTATGCATGTGTATATGTATGTGCCCGTGTATGTCTGTGTATTTTGGACGCTGAGAGGCCCCATGCATATGCGCTATGTGAGTATTTGCCTGTGTGGGTCTCTTACTAGCAGCAGGGGGAGAGTCTTCTCGCCGTATGCCTCACAACGGCACGAATCGAATCGAATTCTTTGACTCTGGGTCCGCTCATTTCTCGGGTAAAATAGGAAAACACTGGCGATTCAACATTCTCGCCAATGCTACGGAACGAAACGGTTGTCGGAGTGAAAGCAAAAGCAGAAAAGCACAAGCTGAAGAGACGTTTTTTTTCATAATTAAAATTTTTGCGTTGCGCGATTTATTTATTATTTACCTCCATCTCTCCGTCCGCTGCCTTGACCGAGCGCCCGAGTGCGTTATGTAAGGCGTCTTCGAAAACAATGCGAAAACTAACGCAGTCCGCCGACGCATAGGATTAGGAAACGCAATTGCAATCGAAATTGTTATAGGAATCGGAATAGGAATAGGAAAGGGAAAGTCAAGGTCGTCGCCCCTCTCTATTGCTTGCGGGGAACGGGGGCCCAACGTGTTGTTACTGCAATGCAGGCGCAGAAAAGTGAATCGAGTGAAGCAGTTGAACTATCGTGAATCGTTATCCCGGTTGCCATGGAGACTTGGTGGATGCACAGCTCCGAGCTGGGTGCCACCTGCCCCAGGGAGTCGAATGCCAGCATGCACAATGAGTGGCGACTACAGGAGTATTGGCAGCACAATTGGCCAATGATCCGGCAAGCCTATTTTCACTACTATCACCTGATTGCAATCTTTGCCAGCTCCATTGGCCAGGAGGGCAGTGCAATCATTGGAGCACTCACGCAGGATGAAGTCTTTGTTTATGGATTACAGTTCTGTCTGCTGCTGCTCTTCCTCTACTTGATGCACTTGCTCCGCCTGTGGAGTAGCACAAATGTGGTCAATGAACCGCCTGCGAATATACCCGAGGTCACCAAGGAGCTTGTCTGCGAGTTTAACTTCGTGTCGGAGCAGGAGAAGCGAGCAACTCAAGAGGCAGCCGCCGAGGCGATGCTGGAGTTGGAGGAGAAGCGACGTCGCAAACGGTTCACCAAGAAGCGCAAATGCTGCTCGGCTGGACCAGTGCTCATTGCGTCAATGCGTCGCCAATCGCAGCGGCCCAAGCGTAACACAATGGACTTTGAGCCGTTGTCGCCTAGGGATATGATAGTGGAGCAGCACCACTTGCCGCCCAGGGAGAAGCCCCTGATGGTTAATTTACCAACGCCAGTGGTGGTGCAGCAAGTGGAGACAAATGCCAAGGCTGCTTCTGTGGAGCACGATGACTTGGACTTGGCGACGTTTGTGTGCGTTGATAGAGAAGAGATAGATATACATATATACTCATACTTGTCCTGCTCTATTGATCTATTGCATCACATTGATTCTGATACTGTTTGTGATCTACTTTCAGCTCCGAGCCACGCGGCACTTTGAGTACCACGGATGAAATCTACCCAGACTCGCCGGACAGCAGCCTCTATGCCTCCGACGAGGAGCAGGAGGATGCCTCGCAGTATTGTCGTGGTGGCTACCATCCGGTGGTCATCGGGGACATATTCGACAAACGGTTTCGCGTCGTGCGCAAGCTCGGCTGGGGTCACTTCTCCACCGTCTGGCTGTGCCGGGACTTTAAGTGAGTAGATACCCTTTAAAATCTTCTCTGTTTTCACTTCCCTCTTCTTCACACAGGGATGAGAAGTACGTGGCGCTGAAGGTGGTGAAGAGCGCCCCGCACTACATTGAGACTGCTGCGGATGAGATACGCCTGCTGGAGGCCATACGCGACGCAGATCCGCTTGACGTGAAGCGGGAGCGGATAGTGCGACTGATGAACCACTTCACAGTGCGTGGCGTGAACGGAGTGCACACCTGCCTGGTGTTCGAGGCACTGGGCTGCAGCCTGTACAAGTTGATTGTGAAGAACAACTACCAGGGACTTGCCATTGCCCAGGTGCGGAACATCATCAAGCAGGTGCTGGAGGGACTCGACTATCTGCACAGCAAGTGCAGCATTATCCACACCGACATCAAGCCGGAGAACATTCTGCTGGTTATCGATAATGCGGCTGCGATGAATCAGCAGATCGACGATGAGATCAACAAGCTGCGTGTCAAGGGCGCCGACTTTCCCGATTCGTATAGTATGAGCCTGATCTGAATATAGATTAGATTAGACTGTATGTAATGCAACTCTCTCTGTCTCTCCTTCTCGCCGCAGTCAGCTCGATAGAGAAGCAGACGAAGACTCGGGCCAAGTGGCCGCTCATCGAACCGAATGGGTCAACGAACACGAGCAACAGCACAGCAAACAACTCGACATCGTCGACTCCACTGGCTGCCGTGGTCATGTCCTCGCTGGACAAGGACGACACCACCACCACCTCGTCCACGCACAACTCCAACACCACCTCCTCGCTGGCCTCCAAGTACTCGAGCCTACTGGGCGACAACGAGTCCAACGGCATCGGGCTGCTTGGCGTGAGTGGGTTGGAGAGTCCCGTCATCGGAGGCTCTACGAATTTAAGTAATCGCTATCGAGCCGAGAAGAAAATCACTGCCAAGGTGAGTGACCCAGCCAGGACAGAAGTCCATGTCCCCCCTCTTGCACTTCTCATACATACATTGCCATCGGTGTGCGTCGTGTCCGTTAGATCTGTATATGGTTGCACTTAACTCAACACTCAAAACTGCAATTGCGAATGCCTTGGAATAGTATCGAATAAGTGCCACACTCACAGACCACAGACCACAGACCCAAATACAAAACAGGCCGGCAACAAAATGTATTCACTTTTTGATTTGATTTATTTGTGTTTTCTTTTGACCCTCCCACTCCGTCATTCGTATCCGCGCAGTCTTCCACCGACTGCGACGAGGACACCGACACCGACACCCTCGGTGACAATAGCACCATTGCCAGCGACACGCCTACCGATAACGATAACCACAACGCGCATGAGATCGCGACCGATAACGCGAATGTGATCGCGAGTGAGAACCTTAACGCGAATGCGAATGCGAACGGGCCAGACTTAAGTCTAGGCTCAAAAACGGATAAGGTAATTTGGATTTTGGATAAGTTCCCCCTCTCACAACTCCCCTTGGGAGGAGGTTGCTACTGATGCTCGCTCGTTCGTCCGTTCATTCTGTAGTTCTGTTTTGATGCTTTGCTAGAGAGAGTTCGAAGGAAGTAGACTCCTTCTTCTTGCCATAGAGTCTTTCTTCTCCCATTGTTGCGTTTAACCTTTTTAACTGCTTATCGAACAGATACTATACTAATCGAAAGGGGACTCCAAGTTGTTTCAATTTAAGTGTTAGTCCCCACAACTGAATGTCTTTGTTTCATCTGCTTATTGCTCATACTACGTGTTAATCAGATTAGAGTCTTTCAATTAATCTCTGTCTGTTTATTTTATTAATATTAGTTTTTTCTTAGTTTAAATTGAAAGTGTTGCTATTTGCAATTCCCCCCCCTGAGTTACTTTATTTACATATATCGATTACATTTTCTCATATGTATATTTTTATAATTAATAGAGTTGCATTTTCTTAGTTTACATTTTATTTTTTGTTTAACAAATTTCACACACCTGCCGAATTATACATACACTCCCAAGATACCAATGAATGTATTCGTTATGTGTGTTTAGCTGAGCTGCAATTGGCTTTGGTTTTAGATGTTAAAGTTAATCACCCACCCGCTTTTGCGATAAACGCTTTATAAGTAATATACCATATAAACAAACGCTTTGTTCTACTGCCTCATTTCGTTCTAAATGTTGTAAGCTTTTATCCCTTATCCCGGTAGGGATATCAACTAAGGATGTTGAGTATTACATATAAATAAAATTATTAATACACTTTATTGGGGCGTGCGCTTAGAAATTGAAGCTTATCCAATAAGAATTGTAGGACAATATTGAAATTAATTAACAAAAAATTAATTAAATAAAATTAATTATTGAAGAAATAATGAAGAACAAAGAAAAGTAGAAAATATTTTGAAAATTACTTTAAATAAATTATTACATTTACTTAAAATAATGATAAATAATTACAAATTAATTTGAATACTACCTAAATAATGTTTTGAAAAACTTAAACTAACATAAACAATATTATATTCAAGCGTGTACATATATTGCATATAATAATTATAATTAATTAACGTTCCTTTTGCGATCTTTATTGACCTCAATCTAGCTGCAATCATTTTAATTATTTAAAAAAAAACGTAGCTAAAAGATTGTTAAATTACTACTTAAAACAGTTTTTGTGCAATTGATTACCTAAAGAAAGTTTCAATTTCTGAGTCACCCTAACTAGGTATTCGCAGATGGGCTCTAATCTGCTGTGCCCAACTGTGAATGCCTTCCATGAATGTTCTTCTGCATTGCACCAAAACCAAACTGTGTGTTTTTTCTTCTTTTCTTTCCTTGTGTGATCAAACTATAAACAAACACACACAACAACACCTACACACACACACACACATACACACACATATACACAAAGCAGCTGCCGAGTGTTACAGTCAGCAATAACTCGAATACGAACAATTTCTGCTCCACCTACCCCACTGTGAACTCGAATACTCCAAGCACGTGCACGTCCACGCCTCAACAGAACAACACCAACAACATGTCCACGATCGATAGGAACAATAGCCCCACCTTGCTCACAGCCACAGCCACCACCACAACCACAACCACAAGCACAACCACATCCACCCCTGCCATTGCCAGTGCCTCTGCTTCTGCCTCTGCCTCTGCCACTGCATCTGCATCCGCCAATGCACCAAATTCAGCCAGCACGTATCCGTTTGCGACAACTGCAACTGCAACTGCAACAGCCACAACAGCAACAGCAACTATCACAGACCTGTACAACAACAGCAACATTGGTGGCTGTGATAGCAAGACAACAAACACAGAGTGCATCGCAGCAACAACAGCAGCAACAACAGCAGCAACAACAACTGCAGCCGCCGCAATAACCATAACAACAACAACAACAACAACAACAACAAACAACGCTAAAGCTAATGTCAATGCCAATGCCATTCCTTCGCAGAATCAGAGCCAGAGCCAGAGTCAATCCTACATGCACACGATACAATCGTTGATAAACAACAGCAACGTGCGGGTGAAGATCGCCGATTTGGGCAATGCCTGTTACGATGTGAGTAGCCAAGTCATGTTATATACATATAACTTGATCTGACATAGCTAATCCCTTCTCCATCCCCTTGACAGTACCATCACTTCACAGAGGACATACAGACGCGGCAATATCGCTCTATTGAGGTGCTGCTGGGCGCGCCGTATAACTATACCGCCGACATATGGAGCACGGCGTGTCTGGCCTTCGAGCTGGCCACAGGAGACTATCTGTTCGATCCGCATGCGGGAGAGTCCTACAGCCGCGACGAGGATCATCTGGCGCACATTGTGGAGCTACTGGGATCAATACCGCAATCGGTGATATTACGGGGCAAGCACGGTCTAAAGTACTTTACAAGCTATGGTAAGTATTGGATCTGTAGCTGAAGTTGGACTCCAATTTGAATCCCCTTTTCCACTGCAGGCAGCCTGCGGAATATTACCAAACTGAAGCCGTGGAGTCTGCTCAATGTGCTGGTGGAGAAGTACGACTGGGATCCTGTGGAGGCCAAGAAGTTCTCCGACTTTCTGCTGCCAATGCTCGAGTACAACCCTGTTATAAGGGCATCTGCGGCGGAGTGCCTGCAGCATCCCTGGCTGGAGCAGGAAGAGTTTGTCTAGCACATTCTGCGATCACCAACGTAGACAGGGAGTGACACATACTTAATCGTACTCATTAAATGTAGGCTTTTATATGCGAGACAGTTGTCATAGAGGAACTAATATTACGAAAAACCTACGCTAAATTAGCCTGTAAGCCAAGAGAGCAAAACGTAAATTGTACACAGGAAATTTCAGAGATTTCTGATCGTTACGTATGTAGATGATGAGGGAGTGGAGTTTTCGAAGCTTTTTTAATTTAACACGATTTTTATACTCGAGAGCTTTAAGCAAAATGCGATTTTATTTTAAAACGAAAACGAAATCAAGCAAAATACTGCAAGAATAGGTTTTCCTTAAGTTCTCATTTGAATTCGTATGTATCTCGTATTTGTATTGAGAAACCCAGACAATGACGACAATTCGTAAGTCAACAGATGCCTAAACTGACTGACTGAGAAACATTTTGAAAAATTATAACAAAATCCAAAACAAAAAGAAACTCAAGCGAAACAAATTATAAGAATTCGAAGCGGAATTAGTCAAATATTTAGAGGCGCATTGATAATAAGGTATGTGTATAATTCGATGACATTTAAATGTAGATAAACTAAAGATATTGTTAACATACGATAAAATACAGCCAGCTTTCTAGCAGCAAGTAGTGATTGTGGTATATTTAACCAAAAATACTTATTGTAGGACCTCAGCAGCGTACGACATTTGGTTTATATCGGTTTAACTTAGAATTGAGACTCCTTCTGGAATACCTAATTAAGTTATATTCTTTAAGCAGACGACACCACTTTTCTGTTGTTGTTTTCTAGGGTTCAATTTGTTTCTTTTGTATGCAATAAATTCTTTTATTTTTGTTTATCAACAATTTTCTGTTTCTTCCAATTAAATAGACAGCTGCGGGCTTTAAACAGATAATCCAAAATACTTAAGGCACCAATTAGTGCGTATTATTAACATTTAAAGTTCCGCAACATCAACAAGGTATTAAATGCAAACGATAACCAAAACAACAAACGAGTAATATTATAGTGGAATTGATAATTCTTTACTGAAATTTACACGAAATACTTTCGTAAAGATAATTATTAATAATTTGCTACGAAAATCGAAATCGAATTCGCATTGAAGAACTAAACATATTTTATTACTTACCTACAAGAAGTATTTGTACACAAAACAAACAAAAAGTAAACAGTAACATTAAACGTGACCAAATAATTTAATATTGCGGAAGATTTTTCCCAAAACACGTAAAGGAATAAAAAATAAAAATACATATTTAATATACACACAAGTAATTAAATAAATGCAAATACCAATACGTATATACCGTGAAATTCTTTATAAGGACTCCCAGAAGACTTCTGGTTTTGGTTTACATATGCACTTTATTAATATGTATAAAAATTCAGAATACTTATGCCTTATATGTATGTAGTAGTAGGTATGATTGTGTATGTGTAGACATGGTTAAGTTTGGGTATTAGTTCAGGGCCACTATATAATTGCAACAATAGAATAATATACTCGTAATGCCAATAATCGATTATCAGAAACTATGTATGTAGTAAATACTCGGATTATGTTATAATATGCGTTTGGAGGTGCTGTCACCTGGCTTCTATAGACCCATGCCAAGGATTTGCTCTTGCTTGTAGACACCGTGATAGGCATTGCGAATAAGCACGTAGGGGAAACAGGACTCTAGCAGATCCATAGTGAGGAAGGGCGACTGTTTGACAATCTCATCCAGCAGCAAATAGATTGACTCCCGATTGCGTGTTGCTTCCTTATCAGACTCCTGACCCAACCGCAGCAGTGATGAGCTTGCCAAGGCCAAGAACTCTTTCATGCGATCCTCCATATCGTTCTGTCCACAAATTGTGAACAGGGCGCCGAAAATATTGTTTATTGCTGCCGCCATGCAGTGCGTGTTATTCGAGTGTCCATCGATTGTGGCTCTGTAGAAGGAATGTTCATTGCGTGCCAGCTTTGGTATGGATACGGCCACAAAGACCATCAGTAGACATGCGGTTAAATGCTCGCCCTCGTCGAACTCAGGCTTCTTTGATTTTAAAGTGGTCGCCAGAGTGGGATCCACCTTGCACAGCAGACCAGCCGCCGATGCCATTTCAGAGGCGACACGTATTTGATCGCCGCCCGGTAAATGTTCCTGGAAGTCCTTAACCGAACTGAGCAGGAATGGAATCCGTTTGTCGAGCACGTCCACAAGTGCCTCGTGGACGAGATTGCGGAAACAAATAATCACTCCAATAATTGTCATGCGCTGCAATACCCGATCTACGTCTTGTAGTCGCTTGAACTGCTCCTTCATCACCTCCGGTTTGTCAAAGCTTGTGCGCAGTGTGATAAGCACCTCCTTGTTGGTGCCCACCAGTGACTTGAGTTCCTGCACCTGATTGGCAATGTGCCACATCAGAGTCTCGTTCAGTGTCTTGATGCCGTATGGGCCCACGAGTTCGGCAAGTGCGCGTAGTTCATTCAGATCAGAGAACTCCTGGGGATTGAATGGCACCCAGCCTTCCGGAGAGATGGGAACAAATGCTTTCTGGTTAATAGAGAATACAATGTTGCCAGCAGAGACCCGACGCAACAGCACCTCACTGTACCAAGTGTTGTACAGGGCCGCAATTGTTTTCTCTCCATGCGAGTCCAGTGCTTGGGTCTGCTGCAGCAGACAGTTGTTGAAGACTCTGGTGATGTCGATGTGCACATAGTTCTCTACTGTCTGCAGCACGTTCATGTAGGCGCGCACACTTGCCAGCAGCTCCGAGGGCTTGGCAATTTCCATAGTCTCTTGGTTGAACATTACCATGCCAACCAAGTCGCGTGAAAAACGATGCTCCAAATTCTGACACAGATACTCGCGTGGAGCAAAAGCAAACTCCCAAACGTTGACAGTGGGACAGTAATTGATAGCATAACATAGCTCTGTCAGTGCCATATGCAGCTTGTCCATTGTAGTAAGATCTTCTCGTGTCTTCCGATACGATTCATCGCCCGGCTTTCGTATATCATCGAAATGCTTCGACTTGGATTTGTCCTTCTTCTTGCGAGCCGATTGCACTGACAGTATCTTGGCGCAGTGCTTTGGCAACAAGGCGTCTGCCATAGTGCATTGTTCATCGCATATGGTGGTGATAATATTCTTGGCCTCCTTGGCCATCTCTTCTAAGAATATGTTGACAACGCTCAAAGAGCGCTCACGTATATGATGACGCTCTTCGGGACACATCTCGTGCGTGCAGTTCTGGAAGTGGCTGCAGATCAACGGGAACGCTATAATATAACGATTCTGTGCTGGAAACTCGAGGCACATATGGAACTGGTCATCGAACATTTTGCTATAGAAGCAAAAGATGCTCAAGTCCGACGTTTCCACAAGAATCTCGTCCAGGTTGTCTACCACACGAGTGTGAAACACCATAGAGTCGAGAAGACGAGCAAGTTCCACGTGCTCAGTAATGCGAAGGGCTGCCTTACCCACGCTCATGTACGTCTGCAAGCGGAACCAGTCTAGCCGGAAGGGTCTAAAGTAGAATAGCTCGTTGTCCTCCACCTGCTTGACAGTCAAGCTAGCTGCTGTGTTGTACAATGAACTGAATATAATGCTTTCGTCCTCCGGGCACATCTGCAGACTCTGCATGCGTATGTTCAAGTCCGTGGCGTCGAAGCCAGACAAGTATTGAACGTAGTAACGCTGCATTACCTGGCTGTACTTGCGCACCAGGGCACGTAGCTCCTCCATGTGAAACAGTAGCTCGGGTAGCTGGCGATCCACAAGATCCTCATTGCTCTTGCCTGTAAAAAGTTAGTTTAAATTAATGCTCTAGGGATCGTAGAATGTTAACTACTTTACCTTTATTCTTCAGCAGTGGCGGGTTATCGTTGTGGCGAAGAAGCCAGAGAATCTCGTCTCGTGCAAGACAAAGCCCAATGAATATGAAGATCGCTTTAGGTCCCAACAAACCAGGCTGATCGGTCATAATAAGTGCCAACTCCTTCAGGGCAGTGCGTAGAAACTTGCGCCTCTCACGATGCATTAGCGCAGCCTTCTGGACTGCAGTGTTGTAAGCCTCCTTCACTTCTCCGATTCGCTTGCTATAGCCCTTGATTCCGTCAAAGGTGGACTGAATGTACTGGTGAATTTGCAGTACTTCATCCCTAAACAGTGCCACCACCCAACTGCTCTCTAGAGCAGAGAGCCAGATTTTGTTCACCTCCGGGTACTGGCCCAACATTTGGTGGTTCAAAAGGAGTCCGAATATGATCCAGCGATCCATGGCCTCCAATGATATATATTCGCATGACATCGTATCGGTTCGAACAGCCTTCAAAAGTATTGCAGGATTTCCCACTAGGCTAAGCTTCTGCATTTCACGCCACTTGTCTGCTGGAAGATTCCGCAGAGCATAGATTGAGGTAAGAGACCGGAGGGCATTACCAAGCAGCCGCTGATGCGGTATAAATTCTTCCGAGAGCTTTTTTAGCGGTGTCTCGTAGTCTAATATCATCTGGCCCAAACGAGGAAATCCTGTGTCCGCTTGGTTGTTCTGCAGCTCATAGGCAGCATTATAAAGACCCAATACAGCTTTACGATCCTCCACACGCGATAGTACGATCATCAAGGAAACATATGTAACCACCAGATCCAAATAGTTCTTGGTGAGCTCAAAGTTAAGTGTTATATCCAGATGGATCTGACAGGCATCCATGGTGGTAAGCAATTCACACACATTGTCCTTGAAATCGAGCAGATCGACAAATGTATGATAATAGAGAGATAGAGACTTTATTATCTCCGCCTTTATGTTCACTATGGCGTTGAGCCCCTTCACGTCGATGTTCGGGAACCGCTTCACGATAAACTTGATGGAGGACTCCAGGGACTTCTCGGATAGAAAGCCCGGCTTGGATTTGGTGTCGCCACATGCTTTTTTAATATTGTAAATGCGCGTAAGTATTCCAAGTCCACGATCATTTAAAATGATTAACTTCTCAGCAATTTTTTGCTGATTAGGAAAAATTGGGCGTGCCATTATTTCCGATTGTACAAACGCAGCCGGAAGCGATGTCGTGGGAGTTTTTAGCAGGAAGTATTAAATAGCGTTATCACGCCAAATACAACCTTTACACGATTTTAACAACGGTCTGTTTTGTTTATTTCTTCACTTTACGGATTAATTGCTATTTATTGAGCTAAAAAAAACACGGCTACGCTAAATGTACACATTCTAGTGATGTAATGCAGAAAGATTATCGATAAGAGTATTTATAAAAGTATCAGTCACAGTTATTTAACGATTACATAATACTCGTTACTTTCACAGAATATATTTTAACACGAATTGATGAAAAGAGATACTGAACATGAACTGAATATTAATATTATAATATTTAATATTACTATAATTGTTATTTATGTATATCGAAAATGTTTAATAAGTAAAACAGTGAATGCAGTATATACAAATATACGAAGGGAGTGCCCTTATTTTCTTCAGTTGCACTTATCGGTCTATCGGAAATTTCGATACTTTCGCAATATTAGTTGAGAGCGGGGCACATGTTGTTTGCCATCACATCACTTTTTGCATTTCGAACTAAAGGGTAAGAATTACTGCATTTAATTTAAAGTGAAGAGTGCAATTCATTTCTCCAGATAGTAATGGGTGCAACTAAAAAACTGGAACGCAACGACGTCTGTCGTGTGCCGGAAACCTTCAACTTTCCGGCCGAGGAAGAAAATGTGCTGAAGCAATGGCGTGAAGAAAATATCTTTGAAAAGTGCAGCCAACTATCTAAGGGGAAGCCGAAGTAAGTATTTCTGTATGTTACATCAGCCAATTTCTACAAGTTCTGACTCACATAGATACACCTTTTACGATGGACCGCCATTCGCTACCGGTCTGCCGCATTACGGTCATATCTTGGCCGGCACTATCAAGGATATTGTGACTCGCTATGCCTATCAGCAGGGTTACCATGTGGATCGTCGCTTTGGCTGGGATTGTCACGGATTGCCGGTGGAGTTCGAGATTGATAAGCTATTGAATATCAAGGGACCTGAGGATGTGGCGAAGATGGGTATCAAGGCATACAACGCGGAGTGCCGAAAGATTGTCATGCGCTATGCGGATGAATGGGAGGCAATTGTAACGCGTGTGGGACGTTGGATTGATTTCAAAAACGACTACAAGACACTGTACCCGTGGTACATGGAGTCCATTTGGTGGATTTTTAAGCAGCTGTTCGACAAGGGATTGGTCTACCAGGGTGTGAAGGTTATGCCCTACTCAACAGCCTGTACAACATCCCTATCGAACTTCGAGGCTAATCAGAACTACAAAGAGGTCGTTGATCCGTGCGTTGTCGTTGCGCTCGAAGCAGTCACTCTACCTAATACCTTCTTCCTGGTGTGGACCACCACACCCTGGACGTTGCCGTCGAACTTTGCCTGCTGTGTGAACTCCAAAATGGCGTATGTAAAGGTAAGTTATAATCTTCACGGTATATTATTGACACCATAATGATTCATGGTTTTGTCTGTATAGGTGCGTGACGTCAAAAGCGATCGACTGTTTATACTAGCCGAGTCTCGCCTGTCGTATGTCTTCAAGACAGAGGCAGATTACGAGATAAAAGAAAAGTTTGCTGGAGAAACTCTTAAGGGACTGCACTACAAGCCGTTGTTCCCCTACTTTGCCCAACGAGGTGCTGAAGTTAAAGCGTTCCGTGTGCTAGTGGACGACTATGTTACTGAGGATTCTGGTACTGGAATTGTCCACAATGCGCCCTACTTTGGCGAGGACGATTACCGCGTGTGCCTTGCGGGAGGTTTGATTACCAAGTCAAGCGACGTCGTTTGCCCCCTGGACGAGTCCGGGCGGTTTACGTCAGAAGTGCCTGACTTTGAAGGTCAATACGTTAAGGATGCCGATAAAAACATAATGGCCAATCTAAAGGCGAGGGGCAACTTAGTATCTAGTGGACAGGTGAAGCATAGCTACCCCTTCTGTTGGCGCTCAGATACGCCCCTCATATACAAAGCGGTTCCTTCATGGTTTGTGCGTGTCGAGCACATGTCGAAGAACCTGCTGGCTTCTAGCTCGCAAACCTACTGGGTGCCGGACTTTGTCAAAGAGAAACGTTTCGGCAACTGGCTGAGGGACGCAAGAGATTGGGCTGTAAGTTGAATAATTTGATGACATATATCCATATTTAATGATTCTTTTTATTTAGATTTCTCGTAATCGTTACTGGGGTACTCCAATTCCCATTTGGCGTTCACCGAACGGTGATGAAACTGTGGTAATCGGCAGTATTAAACAACTGGCTGAGCTCTCGGGTGTTCAGGTGGATGATTTACATCGTGAGACCATCGATGACATAGAAATTCCTTCGGCGATACCCGGCAATCCCCCACTGCGTCGTATCTTGCCCGTTTTTGATTGCTGGTTTGAGTCCGGTTCCATGCCTTTTGCGCAACAACATTTCCCATTCGAGAATGAGAAAGACTTTATGAACAACTTCCCAGCGGACTTTATTGCCGAGGGCATTGACCAGACACGTGGCTGGTTCTACACGCTCTTAGTCATCTCGACGGCATTGTTTAACAAGGCGCCGTTCAAGAACCTAATTGCGAGTGGTTTGGTTTTGGCCTCGGATGGGCAAAAGATGTCCAAGCGTAAGAAGAACTACCCAGATCCCATGGAGGTGGTACACAAGTATGGCGCTGATGCTCTCCGTCTGTATCTAATTAACTCGCCGGTGGTTCGTGCTGAGAGTCTACGCTTCAAAGAGGAAGGTGTGCGGGACATAATCAAGGATGTGTTCCTGCCCTGGTACAACGCCTATCGGTTCCTGCTACAAAATATTGTGCGCTACGAGAAGGAAGATCTGGGTGGCAAGGCACTCTACACTTATGATCGTGCGCGGCATTTGCAGAACATGGAGCAGGCCTCTGTTATTGATGTGTGGATCCTGTCGTTCAAGGAATCTCTATTGGAGTTCTTTGCTACAGAAATGAAGATGTACCGTCTCTACACGGTGGTGCCCAGATTAACCAAGTTTATTGATCAGCTGACCAACTGGTGAGACATATTGAATGCTTATCTTGTGCTTCATGCTAATCCTTTTAATTTTATAAGGTACGTGCGTTTAAATCGTCGCCGCATTAAGGGAGAATTGGGCCCCCAACAGTGCATTCAGTCTCTGGATACACTCTATGATGTGCTTTACACAATGGTCAAGATGATGGCACCTTTTACGCCGTACTTAACAGAGTATATCTTCCAGCGTCTTGTGCTGTTCCAACCTGCTGGGTCTTTAGAGCACACAGAATCCGTGCATTACCAAATGATGCCTGTCAGCCAGCGCAAATTCATACGCAGTGATATCGAGAGATCTGTGGGGCTAATGCAGTCCGTGGTAGAGTTGGGTCGCATCATGCGCGATCGTCGCACATTGCCCGTTAAGTATCCCGTCTCAGAGATCATTGTAATTCATAAGGATGAACAAACTCTGGAGGAGATTAAGAGTCTGCAGGACTTTATACTAAGCGAATTGAATGTGCGTAAACTGACGTTGAGTACCGAGAAGGAAAAGTATGGAGTTACACTGCGTGCGGAACCAGACCATAAGGTAAGCATATGAAACTGATAGTAAGAGTGGAAATGTTTTCTAATGATGGTTTTTTTCTCTGTAGTCGCTTGGTCAGCGCTTGAAGGGTAATTTCAAGGCTGTAATGGCTGCCATTAAGGCCCTCAACGATGACGAAATTCAGAAGCAGGTTGCTCAGGGTTACTTCAACATACTGGACCAACGCATCGAATTGGATGAGGTGCGTGTCATTTACTGTACCTCTGAGAAGGTTGGTGGAAACTTTGAGGCACACAGCGACAACGAGGTGCTCGTCTTAATGGACATGACGCCCAATGAGGAACTGCTTGAAGAGGGATTGGCCCGTGAGATTATTAATCGCGTACAGAAGCTCAAGAAGAAGGCACAGCTCATACCAACAGATCCCGTTATCATTTACTATGCGCTAAGCACAAAGGCTGCCGCTAAAAAGGAAGTTAAGGAAACCGAAGCTCAACTGCATAAGGTTCTAGTCAATTATGCCTCCATGATAAAGACTGCCGTGAAGTCAGAGTTCATACCGTTTAACGAGAAACAAGCGGCCTCGAAACGTCTAATCATCACGGAGCAGGTTGATCTTAAGGGAGTTGATCTAATCTTGACCATTTCATCCACGGAGGAGTTGCAACTGCCAAGTTTGGCGTGGCTAAATGTAACCCTTAGTGGAGAGCTTGAACCTCGTTTTGTAAGCGGAAACCAGGGTTCCCTTCTGCTGCAACACAGTGTTAACAAACAGTACATCGACCTGGCCACGCTACGTCGCGAATTGGAAGTGCTATTTGGACTCTATGGCGTTAGCTTTGACATTTATGTGTTGGATCAGCAGAAGAATGTCAGCGAGCTTCAAGTTATCGATAAAAACCTCAACGGAAAACTACTTATATTAACACGCACTCCAGATGCACAAAAACTGGCGAAAGAGTTCGTTGTAGCTTCGGCTCCATACTCGAATTTCGTTAATCAATCTGGCAGTACAGTCTTTACTGAAAATCCCAAGGGTCACAGCCTGCTGCCTAAGAACTAAGAAATTACGAACAGTTCCCAACCTATTTATCTTGTAAACTTCCTTATCGAGAGACAACAAATAAAACGAAAATTTTAAAAATGTTTCAAACAAAACTTGATTTTGTTTTACTATAAAACACGAAGAAACAAGAAAATACAGAAAAAATTCCCAATAATCCATTGAATTTAAAAATACCAGAGTTGTTTTTTTTTAATTTTTATTTTATTGAAATCGCTTTTTATTCGTTATAGTATTAGATATTATATATGGTTTTATCATATATATCGGCTTGCCATAAATGTGTGTATTATGTGTTTTTTCTTCGCTTTGTGTACGAGTATGAATGTTTGTTTTCAATTTTCATTATTTCTAGATTAGCTTTTCTCTCTTTCTCTATAACCTACGCTGAGAGGCTGAAGACAATTTCGTACATTTAATACAAGTATTGTTCGTAATTTATAGACTTTCAAAGTTTTCGAATTTCGGTCTGCTGAAAGTGCGTCAATATCATCATCAGTACATTATCTAACGAACTGTTTATTGCTGCCTCGGCATTTACTGTTAAATTTACACTTCGCTGTGAAGAACAAAATATACTGAGTAGATTTAAGCACAATTGAGTAGACGTACATATGTTAAATACATATTTCAATCCTTTCTTCGTTCAGTCGATAATCTTTTCCATTCCTTTAAGCTGATTTCAATAATTTAATTTATGTTTTTTTTTTTTGGTTAATATAATGCTGCTTAATTTAACTACATATACATTTATATACGCTTGCTGCAGTTTTTACAATTCATTCTTGTGTGTAAAATAGTATGTTATATCATTTTGGAAAACGTAAAATTTGGTTTTCTTGATGCCTTCTCTTTACACAACATTTCTCTCCTTTTTTCTGCCACTATCGATGCATACATATTATTATATTTGAGTTTCGTTTCGATTTCATTTCCATTTTGATACTCTTACACCTACGGGGTTTAATGTTTATCATATTTTGCTTTTCTCGTTTATTTATAATTTTATTTAATAAAATTACTAACACTTTAGCTATCTCCTACGTTTTATTTTAACTCAATGTCGCTCAGTTTCACGCTCTTTATGTGCTACTTTCGTTTTTTTGAGTTTCATCTTTAGCCTAATTCTTAGCGACGACTTGTGTGTGTGTGTGTAGTTGAGAGTGTTTATATTACAAGGTGTGTGTGTGGGGTGGTGTGTGTATAGCATATGGGGGATCTGTGTCATATCTATATTATACTCAAGACTTAAACACGCGTACTTAATTTAAATGCTAGTTTTATATCTCAATAGTCAATAGTTTAGTGTTAATTATAAATAGTATAATAATATGAATAATTAAAAACAAAAACTGTATCCAGCAAAGGGCTGGAGTCCAAGATAAAAGATGTTGAGGTTGGCTATAAATGTCTATAGAAAATCAGGATATCGCTTATAAAAAATAAAAAAGGGCATGGGATAACTTAAGCTAGCATTGGATAAAAGGCATTGAAACTGCATTTCGATTTTACAAATTAACATGGCAAAGTGTAAACTAAATATTGCATTGTACATAACTAAAACCTTAAGAGACTAACCGTTTAAAAAGTGTAATGAGTAAAGTACTGTGCTGTTTTAAACGTTCGGTTCGAGTTTCTTCACTTCGATCATCTTTATTTGTTTTTGCAACATTTCAAGTCGTGAAATGAAATGTTTAGAAATATATCACAATTTGTAAAAAGTATTCATGCATTTTGCCTTCGAAATAAGTCAACAATTTGATGGTTACACAAATCAATGAAGAACGTTGCGAAATAAGGAGTTTGATAGATATAGATATACATAAACATGTACATAGATAGATAGATAAGTGAGTAAGATAAGTATACTGTTTGCCAAGGGGTAGCCGACAGCAAACTTAATTTTGATTTTTGGCTGTCGAACTTAAGTAGACGCGATTGAGTAAATTCGAGCATTCGTTTCAAAATAGTATGAGTAATAATATATGAAATCAAGGTTTCAACGCGTGAGTGTTAAAGCATAGTTAAGTAATTGTTTATATATTTGTTTTGTTTTGTATTGTATTGTATATACAAAGAACTTTTGAAAATGAAGCTGCTTATAAGGAGCTATAGAGGAGTAAGGGGGACTGGGGCTACGGGATTCTATACTGCGTATGATGTTCTCATGATCAGCCGCGTCTGTTGCTGATGGGGGAATCCTTCAACTTTTTACATTAATTTATGATTTTTAATAATATTTTAATCGTTTGCTTACTTGAATATGCATATTTTTTCCTTTCGTTATCATGTTTTCTTTGTTTTTTGTTTTTACTTTCTTTGTGTAATACTTGTTTGACATCGAATGCAACGGGCTAATTAGACTTCTGTAGACTAAACACAAAAGACGCTTTAACTTGGGACATCGACAACCTGTTCTCTTCGTTCATATCTAGATGTACCTTGGTAATCTCTGGCAGTCGTTACCCGTTAAGCATATGATTTTGAAATCTGAAGAAATTACAATAATGTTACACGTGGACTAAATATATGCCTATTGTTAGCTTAAACTCAACATCAACATTCATATTTATGTTCTGTGTACATATACATATATAGAAATTTACGTGGTTTACTGGTTTTTTTCTGGTTTGCATCGGTTCTGCCTCCTTTGATACTCCGAGGGTCGCCTTGTGACTAATACTAAACTTTAAGTCCTATTAAAGTTTATATTAATTAGTTAAGTTGAAGTGTGTTCTGTTGTGTTGTTGTTGTTCTTCTTCTTGTTGTTTGTAGTTTTAATGTTGTGTTTTTGCTGTGAGTTGTGCTTATCGCTTATCGCTTATCGCTGTTGTATTTCACCTAAGTAATTACAAAAACTGTTCCTCGCTCTTCTTTGAGATAGCTTTGCCCACTGCTATCAAATAGTCCTCTGGCCCGTACTCATACTCCTCGGCTGCCTCGTCGCCAGCTTCATTATCCAGTTCCTCCTCCTCCACTCACGCACTCACATCTCCATATTTCTGTTGTCGCCGATTGGAGCTTGTTCTATGGCTGTTTCCTGATTTGCGCCTCTTGCGCTTGGCATCGCGTTGAAAGGCCACATTGCCGGGATCATCAGCCAGTTGGGGATACTTGTGTATGCTGTGGATGTCAATGCCAATCCAGCCATCTACGTCGCCATGCTGGATGAGCTCCTCTTTCTCCTCCTCAGTCCAGTCACCGCGGCCTTGGAATCCGGCTGCCACAAGCTGTTTCTCCAGCTCCCAGGCACGTTCCACAGCGCGTTTGTGTGCATGCTTGAGTATGCGATGGCGTTCCTGCTCAGGATCCACGCCATACTTGATGATTACTACTGCCTCGGGGCCATGGAGTCGCAACTCCTTGGCTGCGCTGCCACCATGATCGCTGATCTCATGCGTTGATATGTTGAACATGCCACCAAGACGACGCAGCTCCTCGTTGTCGTCGCGCAGCTTCAGCACGTTGTCCTTGACAAAGTAGAAGACATCCTGATCGTGAATGCTAAAGTGCAGATCCAAGAAGAACGAGTTGTTGAACACTGAGCTAACCACATCTTGCACCACGCTATTGGAGCCATCAACTACACTGACTAAAGCGCGTCCGCCAATCCTGGACAGCAGCACACCCTCGCCAAAGACAGCTCGACGGTAACTGACACGCGGCAATAGGTTGCGCATTTTAGGTTCCATTTTCAGAAGAGGTTTAGGAGCAAAGTCAAAGTCACTGAACTTCTCGTTGGTCTTCTCGACAATGCACTCCAGACCCGAAATGACACCGAAGTCTGGGGCGAGGGTGTTCGACTTGATGGTGGCCTGTGGCGTGTACTGTGTCAGTTTGGTATAACGATTGCTCTGCATGTTGTTCAGCTCGTAGCCGAAGAGCTGCAGCCAGGCATCCAGATCGATCATATAGTTCTGCGGTTTGTTGCGATTGATCGGATCATTGTTGTGGTAGCGATAGATGAATACATCGGTGGGATTTGACATTTCGGTGGCAAGCGTTTCCCACAGTGGCGTCATCCATTGACCAACAGTTGAATCGTATTGTCGCATCTCAGTGTAGATCAGTTTGGTGTGCGGATCGATCAGTCCACCGTGGAAGTCGATGGGCACAAAGAAGTCTGGTTTCGTGTCCTTGATGGTCCGTCCGAAGGGAGTGCGCTTCACCTCCTTCACAATGGCTCCGTTCATGTCGAAGAAGGCAAGTGGAGAGCCATTCTGATCTGTGGCCACATAGTATCGCTGATCGGCATTTTCCAAAGCAATTAGCATATCGCGATCGTCGTAGAAGAACTTCATGGTCTTGCCCAGCTTGGGGAAATGGGCGTGTGTGACTAGCATCGGAGTCTTGGGATTGGCATAGTAGTACTGGGTAACATTACCCTTGCTGTCGTGCCAGGCAACCAGTCGGCTACGATCATCGTAGTAGTACCAGCTCTGGAAGCGATCTCGCTCGAAGGCATGGATCAGTTGACCACGATTGTTATACCGATACTTCTGTTCACCCCGACGAACCACAAATCCGCGAGCATCATAGCTGTTAAACTCATTGTCATCTGACTTGATCACACGATCGCCAATGTCATAACCCAAATTGTTCTTTACGCCTTGATCGACAATGCCGACAGTGTTGCCGTTCTCATCATACAGATACTTCCAGTTGTTTGTGCCCAACACTTCAATGACATGTCCATCTGCATTGTAGTTGATCTTGTCAAATGCCGTCGATCTGCCGAATGTGGTTTTCTGCGACTTAATGCGATTGCGTAGATCGTAGTCAAGTTCTAGGCGGAAGACATCGAAGCTCTTGATGTTCATCAGGACACTCTTCACGCGTCCATGCTGATCGTAGTCGACAATGGTGAAGAACTGCTTAGCCGAGTCCTGAATCACAGTCCGATTGAATGCATTGCGTGTGATCTTCAGATCCTGCACAACCTCCAGTTGTCCCAGATTCTGGCTGTACTTGTAGCGGGTGGTGGGCAGTTCCTTGTCATCGATTGCCATCTCAATTCCACTCAAGCGCGCATTGCCATCGTATGCATATTTGTAGTGAGCAGAAGCCAGAGAGTTCTTTGAGCCAAATCTCAGTTTCTCATCCTTCAGGATGCCAGCGTGATACTTGAACTCACGACGCAGCTCGAAGCCAGGCTCCTGCACTTCGATGGACTTGACCAGACTGGTAGTTTCCTGATAGGTGTAGTGGGTGCTTGAGAGTCCAGCGAGTATGGTTTCCAGACGTCCAGCAGCGTCGTGCACAAACGCAACCTTGCCGGACTGGTGTGGATGAATCTTGGCTAGTATCTGGCCTTCGTCATTGTAGAGTATCTCGAAGGGGTGTCGGTTAATGGGCGAGTAGTACTGGTACTTAAAGAAGCCCAGTGATGTCTGCAGCGAGAACGAATGGATGTGACCACGGGGAGTTGTCAAGCTTTGCAGAGCACCAGCATCGTCGTACTGCAAGAGATAGTCCGATCGCCTTGGTGTGGTCACTTTAATGGGTAGCGAACCAAACATGTCCTTGAAGTTGTAGACCATCGAGGAGCCATCGCCGTACTTGATCTCATTCAAGCGTCCATTGCGATCGAAGGTATAGGCCTCCTGTAGGACGCCCCACTTCCAGCTGACCAATCGTCCGAAGCGATCGTATTCCAGATCAACATCTGCATAGTCACCAGACTGTGGTCGGAAGCTGACTGGACGTGAGGTGCGATCGTAGGTGACATTAAGCAGCTCCTGCTTATCGTCGACCATCACAACCACCGATTGTGTCTCTCGATCGTACTCTAAGGTCAGTACATTGTCGCCATTGACTCGTAGTTTGCGGCCAACTTCCGTGACTGGTCGTGGGGTTCCCTTGTTCTGTTTGCCCTGCTGAGGAGGTTGTTGACGTCGCACGAAGTAACGCCATTCAAATCGATTGGCCAGATCGCCGGCAATCTCTGTTCGTTGCTTGGCGGGCACGGGATAGCTCTCACCCAGAAGAGGGCTCTGCTCGGCCAAGATCGTGTACGGCACCACTTCCATTTGCAAATTGTGTCCCCAGGGTGTTATGCTAGTCGTAGAACCGTCCATATCAACGGTCGTACGTGATTCGGCAGCTCCATTCTTGACAACAACAGTTGAGCCTTGTATGAGCATTGAGATCTCCTTCTGTGCATTCTCCGACACCTTCACCTGAGCACCCTTCACACTCAAGTCGAATGTAAGCTCGATAACTCTACCCGTGGGTGTGACAGCTGAGGTGAGACGGCCGAACTCATCATAGTTGTAGACATACGAGCGACCCGTTGAGTCCAGTTTCGTCTTGAGCAGACCCGTCGGTCCGTGGTACTCGTAGGTGACATTGTAGTTCTCTGGAGTGCTTAGTTCGTGCAGCATCTTCATGCGAGTCATACGCAGGCGGCACTTCTGGCCCTTGGTGTTCTCAATGGAGTTCACCTGCGAGGTATAGTCACGCAGCAGGAAGACCTTGTTGCCCGCTGCATCTGTCACAGTGCTCAGCTTGCCATTGGAGGTGTTCACGTTGTATGTGAAGACATATGTCGTCTCGCCCGTCAGAATGTTGCGCGTGGACACATGCTGGCCAAACCGATTGAAGATATAAATCTCTTGCATGTCCGGAGCATAAATCTCGTACTCCCTCGATGGACTTGCCTCCGGAATGCTCGACATGACCGAACGTATGCGGTAGTTGGCCTGGTCGGCAATGTGTACATGGCCATCGGGTGTAACCGACAGCGCGGCAATCGTGTTGAACTTCGCACTGGTGGCCAAGTAGTGATCGGCCTCAAAGCAGTCACAGCCACGTTCCAGACAGTTGCACTTGGACTCAGCACCGGCAAAGGAGGCAATGCGTCCGTCTGTGCCAATCACACGCACTCGATTAATGCGCTGCGAATCACTCTCGGCTACAAAGAGCTCACCAAGAGGACCGAAGGCAATGGATTGCGGCATTACAAGTGTGGCATGTGTGGCAAGATCAGTGTCGTAGACAGTCGATGCAGTGGCACAGTGCAGTGGACGACCAGATATGACGCGCACACGGCCGTCGGGTGTCATGCGAAGTATCATGTGATCATCGATGATGTGCAGAGTGTTGTCCATTGGCGATACAGCCAGCTCTGTAGGCCAGCGTAGGTGCATTTCTTCCAACTTGAGGGTACCCTCGCATGGAATTGGTTTCCAATGGGACTTGTGCATGTGGTTGCCAATTAGGGTGCTCACAATACCATCGCGATCGACCATACGAATGTTGGTACCGTCGGCAAAGTACAGTATGTTGTCACTAGAGATGGCAATGCCCTTGGGGTAGGCCAGCTTGGCGTCCTTGGCGAGGGCACCGTCACCGCAATGTGCCTCGTCGCCGGGCAAGCAACGTTCTCCAGAGCCCACAACTGCTTCCCAGTTCTGTTCCGGCTGAGAGTAGTCACTGATATCGCGTACACGGATGATCTGATGGGACTCCGGATCGGAGACATACAGTGTACCGTCGAGCGGGCTCAATGCCATGTGGTAGCGGTAGGAGACGCGTGTGGCATTCAACTTGACAACTGTGCGAATACTTCCGTCGGTCATTATGCGGCGAATATAGTTGAAATCACCCACGAAGAGACTGCCATCGGGAGCAGCAGCCAGGGCAACGGGTGCGAGTAGTCGTTGCTTCATGGCAAGACCATCGCAGTCGGGACACTCGAGAGGTCGCTGGTGACCATCACCCATGGTTGTCAGTATGATGCGGGGCTTGTTGCGTAGGTAGATATTCGAGCCGTCGCCCTTCTGTAGAATTCCCTCATGGAAGTTGTAACGATGATGGATATCCAAGTTCCAGCCTCCCACCTCCGAGATGGACATGTCGTGTCCACTCAGCTTGGTCGTCTGTATGTCCCAGACAATGTCCTTGCAGTCCGTGTACTGGTAGCCCACTTTAACAACAGCTGTTGTCACACCATAGACACGCTGTCTATAGATGTTCAGGCGGTTCCAGGCGTACGTAAACTTAATACCAGGATCGGCTTCGAAGACCCTCTCGAATAGAATGCCCTCGATGGTTATGCGCAGATGAATGAGGTGCAGCGAAGCGGGTATTGTGTCTGGCGTCAATTGCAGTTTGATGGTGGACAAGTAACCAGCAGCTCTCGAAGAATGATACACCAGATTGAGCCCAGTGCCTGGTATCTGCAGTGACTCCTGAATGACCTGAGACTCAGCCAAGATGGCGCTGCGATCGGGACAGGCACCTTGGAAGCCGTGTTTCCATGAGGCCAGCACTACCGGCTTCATTTGATCGTAGTCGTGGGAGAAGCAAGTGTGTGTGCTTGTCGTCGACAGGCTCTTCTCATCGGACATGCTCATGACCATGACGTCTATGATGACCACCTCGTTCCAGGGTACCTGAACAATGCGCGATTGCGGGCGGAAGGGTGCTCGTCCAAACTGTAGGGTAACAGCTCCTCCGCCATTGACCATCAAATCGAACCAACCGTCGTCGCGTGTGAGTGTGAAGCCCTCGAGTAGAGTCGTCGTGGATACGCGCACGCCCACCAGCCCCATACCAAGGGAGGTGACGACACGTCCACGGATAACTGCCGACCGGCTGTGGGGACGAAGCGACAAAAGAAGACACATTTAGTAAGGTCTCATAGGGATGGTGCTAAGGAGATTAACTACAATATATATTGTACATTTGGCTAGCAAGCATATCGAACTGAAAAGGTCGCAACTACTTTGGATAACAAACGATGCGATAAGTACAAATGATAAGAGAATTCACACGCACATAACATAAGACTCGTATCACACAAAGGTTTACAATTTGAACAATATGGTATACGTATGTATATATTTGTATATATATATTTGGTATATAGCTTTGTCTTCGACCTAGCATTGACCTAAGTAGTACAGCATGTTGATAGCTTATACATATGTATGAATGTTTGAAATGAAAACCCAAATTGATTGACTGGTTGTCTGGCGAATAGGAAACGAGTAAATCATATCAAATAACTAGATGTAGCATATATATATATAGTATATATGCTATATCTTTAAATATCTTTAAAGTAAAATCAGCTACGATCTTTCGAAAATATGTATGTATTAGTCTACGCTATAAGAACTTAAAAACTCTTTAAAGTAAAGTAAATGAAATGAAACGAGTGTACCAAACAACCATTGAGAATCAGTAGTAGTAGTAGTAGTAGTATTAGTAGTATTTTAGTAGTTTAGTATTATTTTAGTACCGGCATTTCGCTTGCTTACCTTGCATTGAAATAATTCCAAAAAATGCTGTTAGTATTTCAATTTGATTTACAGCGAGACAAAGTAGCGAATAGAATTCGTTAGTTCATACAAAGCATTTGGAATTCGTTCGATTTGTTGTGATTGTGTTTGTTTTTGTTTTTGTTTTTGTATTGATGGGAAATTAGTAGTAGAGTGATAGAAGTAGGAGCGAGTAGTAGTAGTAGTAGTAGTAGTAGAGTAGTAATTGAGTGTTTTTATTTAATATTTTCGGATTAAGGGCGCGCGTGTTGAGAAGAAAAGAGAGCAGAGAGAAAATAATTGAATTAGCATTGGTTGTCGATCTTTTTACCGTATAGTAGAATCTTGTGCTATGAAACCCGTCTCATATTTTACTGTTTCCTATACTCTATCGTTTCGATAGTACCGAAATTCCGAGGTACCCTTCACAAGATTCCTTTATGGCTTGAGTCCGTTGGAAATGCGGAAAATTTCTTAATTTATCTTTGATCTTTGTAAGGATCTCTCTTCAAAGATCCAGTGCTTGTGAAAGGTGTACTTAATATACTAATCTTAGTTCGATACGTAATGAATATGATAGATAGCCTTAGTTGTAATCAATACTTAATATAAAGTTCTTATTCGTGAGCATGTTTGAGGTGCTTAGATTCGGTTTGGTTTGTTAGTTTTATGGGTAAGTTTTAAACAAAGGACATATAGGGATTTATATTTACAAGGTTTATCATGGGATATTGGTATGTTTGTATGTGTTTGGATATGTTATTTTCAGGATTTGTTTTAGACGAGGGCACGAAAACGAAAAACGTAAATATATTTAAACATATAAAAATATTAATTATGCAAACTATTTTGATTATTATTGATTGGTAGTATATATATATATTGATATATAGAAAAACCAGCTAGATATTTATGGTAATTTACAGGAAGTATGATTTTGAGATTGGGGGTGCCTCACACGGGCACCTATGCCAATTATGGAAACTATACACAGCCTTCTTTGGCTTGCCACTGCATTATTCTTTTTTTCTTTTTGAGGACAACTAAAAATCGGCTACAAGGAAGCACCTACCTCTCGTTAAAGGTCTCCAGCTTGGCGTAGTTCTGCAGGCTGCTCTCGTCGATGAGGAACTTCATGCGTTCGAAGAACGAGGCGGTTATTGCCGGCGGTTGCTTCCGGAGAAGCACATCGATCGGTTTGGGAGCCGAAACACAAAGTTGAGAGGTCTTGCACACATGGCTGGCACAGCACTCTGGATCCTCGCAGTCAACCAGGCCATCTAAGGAGAGTGGAATGTGAGGTTAAGGTTGAGAGAAGGTCCTACAAGTGACAATTGTCCACTACCCACCCTTGTCATTGTCCTTGCTGTCGCCACAGTTCAGTTCCAAGGCTATGCCACAATCAGGTCCGTCCCAGCCCTCGTAGCAACGGCATTCCCACTGACCCTCGCCGCTCACTCGGCACTGGCCGTGTGTTGCACAACTGTTGGGGCAACCCTCGATGGTGCAGTGCTTGCCATTCCAACCGGTGACACACAGACACGTTCCGTTCTTGCACTGACCGTGCTCGTTGCAACGACTGTCGCAGAGTTTCGTGTTGCAGTACTGGCCACCCCACTCAGGATCACAGGCGCAGGCATCGCCCTCACAGCGACCATGCTGACCACAATCGAGGTCGCACAGCTCCTTGGAGCAGTCATCGCCACTCCACTTGGACTCGCACGTGCAGGTCTGGGTGTCCAGGTCGAAGGTACCGTGTCCCGAGCAGTCGGGCAGGCATTGCAAGGCATCCTGATCCATGGTGGCACAGTCTGTTCCCTTCCAACCCTTCTTGCAGATGCAGGTGCCGTCGGCGCAGAAGCCATGCCCGGAGCAATTCGGATGGGGACAGTCGACTGTGAAGAGAAGAGAGGGAACAGTTTAGTAAAGTTTTCTTTGATGACTGATGAAAGGAAAACTGTTGAAATCTTGGAGATCTGCTGATCCGATCTAGGTTCTACCTTCTTCACAGAATTTCCCCTTGTAGCCGCGCATACACTGGCACTTGCCACTGACGCAGTGCCCATGGCCATTGCAGTCGGCCACCTCGCACTCATCATGGCGCAGCGAGCACTCCTTGCCCTTCCAGCCGGGATTGCAGATGCACTCGCCATTGATGTACTCGCCGTGCTGGGAACAGAGCACAGGACAGACGCTTTCGCTGCAATCATCTCCACCGAATCCGGGATTGCACTGGCAATGACCCAGCAGGCACTGTCCATTGCCAGAGCAGCCGTTCGGGCAGTTCTGCGTCATGTCCTCTGCAATGGCCGCATAAAAGGTCAACTCCTGCACGTCCCCGTCGTCGTTGTATAGCGAGACGAACCAATGACCCGGCTCCATGTAGCGGGTTACCTCGCGCGTTATGGAAAGCTGCAGTCGGCAAGCGAGCGAGTGAGCGAGTGATCCCAGTGATCGTAATGGATGTGTGCATGTGATGTGGATGAATGGAAACATAAAAGTGAGAACAGTTAGTTAGTTGTGGCATTAGTAGACATCGATGTTGCTGCTGCTGGTGCATGCTACTTACGTGTGCAGCTCGGGCCGTGCGTGTGCTGGCACTAAAGCCACTTAGCACCTCCTTGAAGTGGTACTGGGTGTGGGTGGGCAGCGCGTTGCGACGTCCGTAGACTCCAATGGAAGCACCTCGCGGTATGGTGTAGTCAAACTTGACATAGGCCGGCTCCGACTGATAGAATTGCATGTTCCAATAGCTATAGGGTTGTATCTCCTTGGTCAGTTTCTGACCCAACGTGATCTGGCCAAAGGTGGTGCCGTCTGGTGGAAAACTGCGCGCCGGGAATGTGCGAGCTCCTATATTGGGGATGCCGAGCGAAAGCGCATAAGCGAGCAAGTATTGGGTGAGGGACAAAACATAGACAAAGATGGGTTAGTTGTGATCTCACATTAGCATCGTTTAAGGATCTTAAAGTTAATATATATATATGTATATCTGTACTACAGGGTGATTGTGTGGAGTTGGAGGGTTCGTTTCATAAATACCATATACAAGATATGTTTTCAAGATATACGACTTCTAAACAGAGATGTTGATGTTGATGCCGTATATTCATGCTGAAGAGTGTTTTGTACAAATGTTGAGGTTATGTTGAGGAATTATGAAGTGGAATAAATGATATAAGAATCTAAATGAGCTCTGAGGATGCACATTAAAGTAGAGTTATTCAGCTGTACAGCGAGTTAGGTCATCAGTTAGTCAGAAGCAGTTGAAGTGGGGTTAGCGGGAGCAGAGACAGTACAATCACCTTCCAGTATGAGTATAGGCATAACATCGGGACATGCAGCTCTATCAGTAATTGTATCGATAACATTATCGTTATCGGATGCTGACACAGTGATAGTGTCAGTGGTAGTGACAATGTTGTTGTTGTTGTTGTTATCAAACACAGTGCTAGGCAGGTTAGTAGTGCTGCTCTGTGGTCCATCCTTCTCAACAGCTTCTTGAGGCGTCATGGACATGGCAGCATGGGGCAGGTCGTCGAATATGATCGGTGGCGGCGGAGGTAGACAGCTACAGGGGCAATCTGGCATACGTGGCGGTGGTTCAGGCACACAGGCACCCAAGCTATCAATGTTATTGTCTTCATCCGGCAACTGCTTTGTCCCCTTCTTCTCATGCGTCAGCATCTGTTCCACATCGTGTGAGCCTCCCCCCGTTGGTACTGCCACATGCAATGTGTAGACGGAGTCACTATCATCATCGGTGGCAATGGTCACATTGACCAGTATCCGTTTACTGGGTCGATCGTAGCGTTCACTGACATAAGGTTTCAATGGTGTCAAGTGCGCAACCTTATCGAGCTGCTCCTGCCCCTCCTCCTTCAACACCTCATTCTCGCTTGCTGGTGGCGGCAGCTTGGTTGCCTTGGGCTCTGCCTGCTTCGCTGCCGCTGTCTTGTACAGATCCACTTCATTCGATTGGTTGTTCGCCCCAGCTCCGCCCAGCTTAACTATATCTATGTCGTCGTTATCGTCGAAATGCGCCGCATCGCTCAGCATCAGCTCGGCGACTGTTTGATTTATTCTCTGCGGGGGTGGCTCAGACTGTCCCTCGTTACTGTCGTTGTTGTTGTTGTTGTTGTTGTTGTTCCCCTCATAGTTGTCGGCTAAATCACGCTCATTATTGTTATCATCAACGACAGGTTTCTGCTCGAGCTCCGTTTGGAGTTGCTGCTGCTGCTGTTTTTTCTTTTGCTTCTTTTTGATTTCAAAATCATTTTCAATAACGTCGATGGTTGAGGACATCGCCCGCTCGGTGCTGGGTGTGCTGCTGGTGTCGATTTCAACAATGTCATCGTTGTCACTTCCCGACAACGTTGTCAGCGTCGTCGAGTCCTCCTTCCCATCCACCTGCCTGGTGCTGGTGGTGCTGCTGTCAGTTTGATTATAGTCATCAATAACGGGAGTAATGCTGCTCGCTTCGGTATCCGATGTGAGCTCGATGCTATCGCTGCTCTCTTTGAATTCCAACTCCAGCTCAGACATCCGGCTGGGGCTGAAGCTGGGGCGGACAACAGTTTTACCTGCTCTGCGTAAATTGCCGTTTAATGATTTGCCAAATTGTAGCCTACTACTACTGGCAGTCGCTTTCGCTTTCACTTTCATCACTGTCTGCGCCTCCACCTCCTCCGGCACATCCTCATACTCATAGTCACTGATGTCGTCCACAAAGGTATCATCGTTGTGCTGTTTCTGACTCAAGATTCCATCGATTTTGTGCAAAGTTTTAGCATAATTGCTTCGCTGAGTTGTCGCCGTTGACTCCCCGGATAGCTTCAACTTGGGAATGGCTTTGCCGCCCGTGGATACTTTAATGCTCTGGACTCCACTTGAGCTTGTAATTAAGTTGCCAAAAGTTTCCGCCGCCACATCATCCTTCTTCATCTCGGTATCCTGCCCACGCTGCCAGTCCATTAAGCTGCGTCTATAACGTTGTTGTCCCTTGTTGCCAGCCAGGTTGACATGCTGTACCCCCCGCCAGTTGTCTATGAAGATCGGGATTACTTTGTACCTTGTACCTCTGTGTGTCTGTGTGGGTGTGTTAGCCTAACAAACGAGCACGACACGCGCACATGCAACGCGTAATCCACGACTACCCTCGATTTCCAAATACCCAAATTAAGCATATAATGTATTTTTAATTCAATCTCCAATCTCCAATTCATGCAGACTGTCAGAATGCGTTTTGATGGGCGCGTGTGGTGTGTGTGTCTGGAACGGGGCTGACAGGTTGCTTAGCCCGATACGGGCAAAGCTTCAGGGGTCGAGTGTGATGTAGAGAGTTGCAGAGTAAGAGAGTGGGAGAGTGTCAGGATATGTCAACATTTGACAGCTTAATTGCCAAATGTTAAGTGTCATGTGTGGCAGCTGACCCAAAAAGGATGCTAAGCTTCGATATAAACCACAAGTTAGTTATTTATTCCACAGAAGGAAAGTTAAAAAGGGATTTGGAAACATATAAAATTACAGTTTAGCTCTTATAATTGATATAGATTTCTGTGAAATGTCTAAGATCTATTTAAATCTCTTTTCTTCTATCTTATTCCAAAGAAGGCAAGTTAAAAAGGGTTTGAAATCAAATGAAATTACAGTTTAGCTCATATAATTGATATAGACTTCTGTCAAATGTCTAAGATCTATTTAAATCTCTTTTCTTCTAGCTTATTCCTGCTTATATAACTCTGATTGCGTAATACATTTCGAATGCAAAGGGAAATGGAATGTGTTGCAGCCTTGGCAAGTGTCAAACACAAAGAAGAAGGAAAACTTTTAGCTAAATACCTAAAAATATAAAGTTTTAGTTCGTTCCCTGAAGGCGCTCGATATGTCTGCATCACTCTCTATCTCTGTCTCACTGCATTCCCCTCTCTGTCTCTCTGTCTCTCTCTCCGTCTCTGTCTATCGTACTTGCGATAAACTTGCAAAAACTCATTTAAAAATAATTAAAACTTGTGCATAATTACCTCCATTATTGGCATTCGCCAGGGATGAGGAGAGCGACGTCGATGGAGCCAGCGAGGATTGCGACGAGGAGGTGGCAGTGGCAGCTGCTGCCGCCGAGGTGGCCTCCGCCGAGGCGGATGTCGACTGTAATCCTTGTGCAGTCCCACTATTCGATGTGGCCGTAGTGACAGTCGCTGTGGAGCTGCCTGCGCCGCCTGGTTGTCCTTGTACGATTCCAATGCCTTGTCCATTTTTCGCGCGTACCGATGCATTGTGTAGCTTCGATAGATCCGTATTGGTGCTCTTCGCAGCCGTCACCTCGGCTGCCTCGTTGCCGACTAGAACTGTGCAGGGTGCCGATGGTGACCAGTGTAGGATGCCGGTGCCGGTCAGCAGAATCAGCAGTACAATGATGGTACCGATCACTGAGAATGCCACAATGCTCACCCAATTGGCAGAGCAACGTGCGGCCAGATCCTTGCGGAAGTTCATCGGCGCCGAGTAATGATGCGTTGGCATTCCGTTCATGCTCCTCGGCGGCAGCACCGGACCACCCATGCAGCCTTGCGTGCTGCGCTCGTAGCCGCCCTTCAGTGTGTCTTTTGTGGGTGTGGAACAGGCCGATCCGCTCTTATAGTCAATCGGGGACCCCTTATTAATGTCTGTGGAAGAGAGAGAGGGAGAGTACACGGTTAGTTTCCAATTGGGTGCAGCGAATCAATTACAGCAAAAGTCAAAAAGAGTGAGTGAAAATCACACCTCATTTCCGCGTTTAGCACTGCTCAACCCCCTCTAGCGAGCAAGTCTCTGCCTGTCTGCACATGCACGTATTTGCATGGTCAGGGCGCAGTCAGTCGACGAGTCGACACTATTGTATTTTGCTTATCACCATTTGGCGCAAATTTCATTTGTATAAAAGGATTTTCACAAGGATAACAAGCTGACATTCAACATAACCTCAAACAAATGAAAACAGAAAAAAGGCGAGAAAGAGGGAATGAACGAATGAACGTGGAACGCAGTAAGCAGGGAAAATGACCAGCGACAATGACGACGCTGGCACAACGACACAAAAAGAGGAAAAAAGAAGATGGCGGAAAGGTTTCACTGCGCGATGCGACAACGACGACGGGCAGTCAAGTGATGTGAAAAAAGGGACCGATGACAGTAGGGAAAGGGATGATGAAAGGGGAACGAGGGAGAAGTGAAAGGAGGGGACCAACAGCAGCATAAGTTGAAATCATTTGTTGACGCCATGATGATAATTCGATTATGGGTTGGGGGGATGAAGTGCAGCTCAAGCTGAATGGGGGTCGAGGGGAAGGAGGTTTAAATGGAGCCCAGGGCCTAGTCAGACTGTACAGTGTTGTGGGTAAATCAAGTTCATGTGTGTGTGTGTGAGTGTGAGTGTGTGATGTAAAAGCAAACTGAAATTGAAATGGATAAGGTAGAAAGAGTTGAAGATTCCAATTTAAATGGGGTTTCGGGATCAATTCATCTCGTTTTTAAATGGGTTTATTGTAGCAGTTAGTGTATGTCTGGCTGCATGTGAGTTTCGCAGCTGGCAGCTTTCGAGTTGCGTGCATCAGTGGAGACAATTGCGCTGCTTTGATTACTCAAGTGAATGTATAATTTCAGCGTCATATGAATGAATTCAAATAGAATATATACGAGGAAGTAAAGATACAGACAGACAGACAGTAGTAGAGACAGACATACAAACAGAACATTGTATGGAGAGACAGATAGACAGACAAGCAGACAGATAGACAGATAGTAGGAGAGACAGACAGACATAAAGTTGTATGGAAAGATAGACAAAGAATCAGATAGACAGACAGACAGACAGTCAGAAATCGTTGGAGAGGCAGACATACAGACAGAAAGAAAAACATAAAGTCGTATGGAGAGACAGACAGAGAATCAGATTGGCGGACAGACAGACAGTAGGAGAGACAGACAGTCACACAATAGGAGAGACAGCCAGATAAACAGAAAGTCGTATATAGAGACAGACATAAGAAGAGACAGACAGACAGTAGGGGAGACAGACAGATAGCCAGACAAACAGAAAGTTGTATGGAGAGACAGACAGACAGAAGGAGAGACATACAGACAGAAGGAGAGACAGACAGACAGATAGAGAGATAGATATTATATATAGACAGACATATAGACATACACATATATGTATGTCAGACAGATAGACAGACAAACAGACAGAAAGACAGAAATACAGACAGGCAGATAAAAACATAGACAGACAGACAGACAGAGAGATAAACAATAAAGAGGCCCAGCAGCAGCAACATGTGTAGCATGTGCTTTAAATGTGTGTGCACACACTCAAACACACACACACACACACATACGCTTGTACCCAGCCATACGCAATGAATGCGCATAAGTATTTTCTATATATATATTCGCTCGTCTCTCGTGTGACAAAAAATTGTTGTAATTTCTGGCTAACGACTCCCGTCGCCACAGAAAAGCAGCTGAAATATTCTTTACCCCCGTGTCCCTCTCTCTCTCCTGTCCTGGCCAGGATGAATCCGTATGCCAATGAATCCGAGAATCCAACATTCTGGGGAGCATAGTTCACCACGCCAGCTGTGGGGTGTAACTTCAAATGGATATGGTCAGAGAGTGTGTGTGTGTTTGGGTTCTGGCTGCATCCCTTGGCTTCTCTGGTTAGTTGGTGGTGTCTGTCTGTCTGTCTGTCTGTCTGTCTCTCTGTCTGTCTTTATGTCTTTCGGTCGCTTCGTTTGTGCGCAATGATAGCGTGAATAATGTCTGCGTAATTTTTTACACATATGTGTGTGTGTGTGTGAGAGAGAGAGAGAGTGTGAGTGTGTATTAAAGATACCCATTAAGCTTATACGAGATGTTAGATTTATTTAACGTCAAGATCCCCAACATATGAATATATGCGATGGGGTTCGGCTGTGGACAGTATGTGTGTGTCAGTGTGTGAGTGTGTGTTGGCGCGTGTGTGTGTGTGTGGATGAAGGAATGCATAAATGTCCATACATAGAGATGCGCAGAGACATTTGTATTAGGGTCCGCAGGTTAAGCGTTTTGTCTCGTTTCCAAGCTAGTTGACTCCATTCGGGGGCGTGGCACTTTTGTAGGGGGCGATTTTTATGACCAAAACGTGTTGCGATTCAGGGTAGTGAGTGGGGTTGTCTACACACTGTGTGTATATGTGTGTGTGTGTGTGTGTGTGTGAATAATTAACGAACGCATAAAAGCGAAGCAAAGTCGATGCTGGCAATCGCTGATATAAATTCACACAAGTTAATGGGTTTTGGGTGCTTTTAAAAAACAGCACGAAGAATGGAAGGGGAAGGGAGGGTAGCAGAACTTACAGATAGCTGTCGAGATGAAAGTACTCGGCACTCAGTACCCGCAACTGGCTCATTAAGGAAATGGCAAAGCAGCAAAGTGTGCACTAAGCGAATGAGAAAAGCGCTTTATGGATCAACTGTGGGTTAAAATCCATCACTTATTCGATACTTTATACAGACAAGAAAGATAAGAAATATGTTGAGTAGAGTTCTTGTGTTAAATAAGATAGAGAGAGAGAGTTCAATAAGATAGAGAGAGAGTTCAATAAGAGAGACAAACAAAGTTTGTTTATACTTAATTTTGAATTCAATTCTTGTCTTAAATCTCTGTTAGTCAGTCTCTTTACTAGATCAACTGTGGATCAAAATCGCTCACTTATTCCATACTTTATAGACACAAGGTAGATAAGAAATATGTTGAACAGGAGTCTTGTTCTGAATAGTTCAATAAGAGAGACAAACAAAGTTTGTTTTTAGTTAAATCTCTCTCTTTAATATCAGTCAGTCAGTCTCTTTGGGAGAACAGCGCTTTATGAATAGATTGTGGCTCAAATTCTGCCAATTCTTCGATACTTTATAGACGCAAGAAAGATAAGTAGTGTACTGAACAGGAAAAGTAGTAAACAGTTCAATAAGAAACAGAAACAAAGTTTGTTTAGACTTAAATCTTAATTCAATTCTTGTCTTTTATCTCTTTTAGTCAGTTTCTTGGAAAGAACACCTCCTTATGGATCAACTGTGGGTCAAATTGTTCCACCTCTTCTCTAGTTTATAAACTTAATGAAGATTTAAAATATATTGAGCAAGAATCTTGTTTTAAACAGTTCAATAAGTCCCGCTTATTTCATCTCTCTCTTCATCAAAGTAAGTTTATATTTAAATCTTCATTCAATTTCTGTCTTTAATCCCTTTCATTCATTCGCTTTATTACATTGCATTGACATTGAAAGGATATCCTTAAATGGAAACGAGAGGAGAGAGCTTGGCTGGCTGACTGACTGGCTGGCTCGTTAGGCCTGTGGCTGTTTTATGAACCCAAAGCAAATCGCTTAAATTAAAACAACACACACACACTGACAGGGGGGCGTGACAACAAAAACAATAAAAATAGTGTGGCAAGCGCAGCTGCCAGTAATGGTTATTGTATAATGTGCACAAGTGTGTGTGTGTGTGTGTGTGTGTGCCTCGCAACCCCAGGACAACAAGCTGACGCAGCTCGACTACCCTCTCTTGCTGCCTGCTCTGTTTCCAAATGAGATTTATGCTGCGTGCAATTTAACATTTTTAATAATATTAAAATTACAAATTTATATTTTATGCGTGTGTGTGTGTGTGTGTGTGCAAGGTGTTGCTGTAGTCTAATAAACACCAAGGTAAACAGACATGACATGGCGGCAAATATATTGCCGTAAAGCAGCTGGCTATGGATTTCATTTTAATTCCCTAGTTTGGTTTAAGTTGCTGCAGAGGAAACTCCTTTTGGGAAGAGGTTTCCTATGGATTTCTATGAATTCCTCTGGAATATCCTAAGACTAAAACCTCTCTGCCTTTCGTCAATTGTGTGCTAAGCACTTTTGAGTAATTGCCGGACTCGCAATGTACTAAGTGAGCCTGACTAACGACAATTTGCATAGTCGTTAATGAACATTTGCTAATATTTTAAGCACTAAAACAGAGCTATAAATTCCGAGGGCGGCCTTCCCTTTTGCTTTGCTCCTGGCAGGCGCCGAAGCGTGCGACAATCAAATAAAAGTACATGAAAAACACATAAAGGGGTACCTCGGCTTGGGTTCTCTTTTTTTTCCACTCTCTGGTTTTTAATGGTAAAGCGCGACGATTTCTCGAAACAAACAGGTAACTGCGGGGTGTAGAGGAGGGAGAGGGAGACAGGCAGTGCTGTTGGGGCCGAAGGAAGCTCCCGCCATGTTGGTAATGGAGTTTGCAAACAAACATGGCCGCCGGGGAAAAATCACATAATTTACACGTTTGCATTTAAGTATTAAGTGGGCAGAGAGCATGACAGGGAGAGGGGTAGGAGAGAGGAGGGCAAGGCCCGCGCATGGTAAAGTGTTTCGTTTACTTTTGCTGCGCAAAGCTCAGCAATTGTGTGTGCGAGTGAGTGTGTGTGTGCTAGTGAGTGTAACTGTGTAAGGGAATTTAGGCGTGTAGAACGATTTCGGGGCTGGCCATGTTGTTGGATTTTATGTGCAGAGGAAGCAATTTCTGGGTCGACTTTATTGCCGGCGTCGAGGTGGAGCTGATGTTGATTTTAAAGCGTTTAATGGTCGCGTTTTTGGGTTTGTGGAAATTGAAAAGCCAGCAGGAGCAGCAAGTGAGACACACTCACACACACACGCAAGTTTATTGTGTGTACAAAGTGTTTGGATTTAAGAGATTTGCCCCAGAGTCGAGCAGCAAGACAGCAAGAGAAGAAACGGCAAAAAAAGAAAAGCCTGAAGGGTTGCGGGTAGCAAAGCCTTGTCATAAAAGGGATGACAAGGAATGAGAGCAAAGCATTGCCAGGCAGGGGCTCTTGATGGATTGATAAAATGGCACTTGCAACTCCTACGCCAGTTGGCAAACTAAGCAAAGCAACGGAAGCGTCAAGTCCAATCTACATCAGACGCAACGGGGCAACCCATGTGGGTAATAAAAGCCGCCATTAGTCGCTGACTAAGACTCTCACAAATGGTATTTCATTTAGACTCCCCACTAAGCCAGCTAATCAGATACTTGCAAGTAGGCGTGGCAACTTCTCTACTACGCCTTCTTTTGTTGCCTCGACCCACGCATAATCAAAAATTCCATTTAAAACTTTAAACTCATTACTAAATGTTTAATGTGCGCTCATTTTGCGTGAGTTGCTGTTGTTGTTGTACAATAAATCAAGCACCGAAACGAAAAAAACACTGCAATTTGTTAGGCTGGCAGAGACAACAACAGAGGTAACAAGAGGACAAGAGGACAAGAGGAACAGCAGCAGGCAGAAGCAAAAAAGCGGACAATAAAGAACTTGGGTCCTCTAACGATGCAGCAACCTGTCGACGTGGCGCCGCACGTGAGTCGCGATACCCAAAAGGGTCGTAGTACTCCACGGCTCGACTGGCATATTGTTCCGAGCAGGCGGCGCACCACGGGTGGCCTGCCTAGAAGGGGGAGTGGAGGGGGCTGTTCGGGTTAGCCTTAAAGTATGCTACGCTTTAAGGCTCTTCCCCAAAGAAACTTTCGGCACGATTTGCATGTAAATTAATTGCCATAGCCTCGAACTGTCGCAGGTTCATGCCGTGTGCGCACGTCTTCAGCTTCAGCTAAGCAACCCCTGCAGACAAAGCAGAAGACAAAGACTGAGCAGAAGACTTTCCTTCTTTCCACCAACCAAGCCCACGCCCACGAGATAAGTCGTATAAATTATAGCAATTTAATAAGTTTTAAATATACGCATCCGCTTGGCTGCTCGACTGCTTGCCTGCTCGCTTGGCATGTCTGTATGTTTCTTCCCCCCCCCACATACACCTCCCCACCCCATGAAGAACTTGAAAATCTTTGCAGCAAAGTTTTCGCGACCTCATCGGGTTGTTTTGGAGGGGGAGAAGGGAGTGCTGTCTTGCCTGCGGGACTATAACTCAAGACAAAAATTGTTGCCGATTAAAATTGTCGGTTGGGCATTAATTTTATGTCACGATGCGCTTGGCTCGGCTCACTCCCCACACTTCCTCCCCTCAACGTGTCCAACGTGCCGTGTGATAAGGTGGCGAGTTCTGCGCTCTCTTCAGGAAGGGGGGGAGGGCAGAGGCAGCCTTTTGTACAGACAATTTTCAGTTAGCTCTCGCACTAAATGAGTTTATGCAAGTGTGAAAATAAGTCTTTTAATGGCCAGTGCAGAAGGGAAAGAGGCCAGGGCAGTGCCTCCTCTCTCTCCTCTGCACAGTTAATGAGTTAAAAGTGGAAGGCACGTGGATTACCTGCTGCCTGCCTTTTGTATTGCTGCAGGGGGTGCAGAGAGGGGGTAACAAACTTAATTTGTTGTTGCAGGTGAGACGCATAAATTATATGATAACAGTTTCAGTCGCACTCCAGTGCGAGGAAGCGAGGAAGGGAGAAAGGGAGAAAGGGAGCTGGCAACACAAAGGACCAACGCCTGAATAAGTTTTCGCTGCTGCTTTGTTTGCCAAGTTGAGAGTTCAGCTAAGGTTTGTTTACCGTTAGCTAGACCAGCGTCTAATGCGTGGCTTATCAGTGTCCGACTTGGGCTTAGTTTATGTCTATTTCGATTGTTGGACGTGGCCAAATATTGTGCTGCGGCTGTGCTTTTAATTAGAATTTTAACCACGTTGACAGTTGACACTGTCACATGGCATGGAAGGCCTGCAGTGACAGAGGGGGAGGGCAGGCAAGAGGAGGGAAGTGCCCCTTTGGACTGTTCGTTAAGGTTGCCAATTTTCGTGTCGTATTTCTCTCTAGTTTGTAGTCTCGCTGCCGTTTGTGGCTGTTGCATGTAATTACAAAGCAAAACTTTGCCCAATAATTTTTACAAAACGCAAAACTTTTTCAATAACAAAATTCACAAAAAAAAAGAAAGAGCAGAAAGAGAAGGAAAGAGAGAGAGAGACAGAGAGAGAGAGAGGAAGAGAGAAAAAAGCAATGCCAGCAAAGCAACTGTAAAAAGTTTGCAATAAAAAACGCCAATGGCTAAAACGGTGACCAGAGGACACACTCACAAACACACTCACACACACACACACACAGTTGTGCGCAGGCAGTCACATACGAATAGTCATGAACAAGTCAGCAGGCAGGCAGGGGCGTGAAGGTGAGGGGGGCGTGGCTGTTACGTGCGCAGCCTGGACAACGCAAATGTTTAATAAACTTTTTCAAATAAAAATTTATCTACGTTGACGTGCAATTTTTAGACCAATTAAACCATGGCAAGGCAACAAAGGAGAGGGGAAGAGAGAGGGGAAGAGAGAGAGGTGGTGATTTTTGGCTCGTGTCTTGAACGTGTCTGTTGCACGTGTTAAATGTTGCAGCAGTTGCTGTGCGCTGCTTTAATTGCTGCTGTTCCCACTGTTCCCACTGTATTGGGAACAGTTAAGCGTATCTGTTCTTAATATTTAATTAGCACGCTGTGCGCTCGACTAATGACAATAATTGCGATAAGGCCTGCATAAATCTGTCCTGTCATATATATTTATATACCATATATGCCATATTTATCTGTGCATTATACTATAAATAGTATACACTATATATGCTGGTATTTTAATAACGAACTTAAATAAAGTGTTTGCCTTGTTTGTTTGCCATTTGTCCGTCTCCTTCTCCTACTCTTGCCGTTTCTCTCTTTGTTTTTTGCTGTTGAACAGGTAAAATAAATCCAGGCAACGAGTGCAGGCCGATTGCGCCTTTTGTTTTCGATTTAATGAACTGTAAAGCGCTGCCATATTTATTGCATTTGTGTGTTTTTGCCTCACTAGCATTAATGCAACAACTTTTCCTTTTTTATTATTATTATTATTGTTTATTTGCTGCAGGTTCTCTCTCTCTCTCTTGCCTTTTGTTGCGTTTTTATTATAATTTTAATGCATTTCATTTAAATTACTGCAACGTCGATTTTGATCATCAATTTCATAATTTTTTGCCATTTACATTGCGGTTGTTGCCATAACGTTCCCATCCCCCTTCCGCACTGCCTGCCAACATACTTTGCCTACCTATTTTATAGTCAATAAACATTGTCAGCGTTATCGCAATTAATTGAAATTAATGTACACTCTTTGTAATAGGCCATTTGCGGTTTCACCCGCTCTGCACTTGGCACTGCCTCGAGAGCCAGTGACGGGCACAGCGCCAGAGCGACAGAGCGACAGAGAGTTACTCAAACATAAACTATTAATTGAACGTGTAATTAAAAAACTGTTAAGTGTAGCTTGTTCTACAGTTTGTAAAATTGAATTAATTGCCAACTGACCAGAAGCATTCGGCAAACAAATAACGAGCGAGCTCAGAGAATGGAAATGAAATTCCAAACAAGCAGCAGCAAATCACGTTGAGAACTACGCGCATTATCATAATGATTAAAACGAGGATGAAAGAAAGACACACCGAAGCTTCTATACCCTTGCAGATTCTTATCTGCTCCGATTGTTTCTATACTTGTGATATATGTACATATATTGGTGCAGGGTAGAATTGTATTGAGTATATTCAATATTCTATCTCAAAGGTTAGATTAGATTCCTCTGTTGATGCTGACTCAGAATATATACACTTTGTTTTCTAAGGTGCGTGTGCAAACTTCTGCACAAAATTAATATACCCTCTGCAAGGGTATAAATACATCTACATACATATATTCTTTATATAGCATGGGGCACAGGCATCAAATGGGAGTGTCTGTCAGTCTGGTGGCCATTTCAAGGCGTTGGGAATGGATCATTAAATGGCAGACGGGCCACCAATTATTGTCTCATAAAAACTGATTTATATTAAAATCGAAGCACTTGTAATTTTATTACGCCCCCTCAAATGGGGTCAGGCAGGGGGGAGGAGGGGGCGTGATTTCATTGCCGAAATGTGTTGCCATTTAACTTGGGCAGCAGTTTGCCATTTTGTAATAAAGTTTGTCTTAATTAACGCAAACGACCACGAAAACATACTGCACACACACACACTAGCATACACAGGTTTGTGTGTGGCGTCACATGCAATATTTAAATTCAATTGCATACTTTCGAGCGCTCGTCTGCTCTCCGCGGCCACACGGCGCATACTTAATGAAGCATTCACTCGTTCCGCTGCATATTTTATTCGGCACTTGCAGCACACTGCTGGCAGGCACTGTCCGCGTGGGTACTTCTTGGTAATAGAATTACTTTAAGAAATGAATCTCTGCATCGATTCAACTTTGAACGGCAATAAACATTGCGGACAACACGAAAAAACAACCCCATTTTGTGACTTTATGCTGTCAATTGATATATCCTTAATAACTTTTGCAATATTTGTCATATTTAATCTGACAAAATCGCAGGCTGGCTGCCTGTGCCCTAAACAGTGGCATTATTTATGTCTCATTATGCACGCTGCTATTTTTATGACATTTAATTGTTTTAATTATGTGCAACTGGGGCCATTAAATATGCACAACAACAACAACAGCAGCAGCAACAACAAATTGACATTGTGAAATTTATGAAATTAATATTTTTAATGCAATTACCCGTTGTTAGTGTGCATTTCCCAATAGCAAAACAATGAAAATTGAATTAAATCCGAATTCGAAAAGACTTTTTTTTTCTTCATTTCATTTTGTTTTGTTTTGTTTTTTTATCATTAAATTATGTTGCACTGACATAGCTTGAAATTAATAACATTTAATATGCGGTTTTCATGCGCTAAATAAATTAATGTAAAATTATTAACTGACAAAACGGTTAAATTATGGCCGTTTATTTGCTCGTAAAACAACAACTAAAGCTAAACAGGTCGAAGTTTACGACAATTGGGAATCGTTAAATGCGACAGCGAAAGGGGTTGCGGTTTAAGGGAAAGAGGAGTACAGTACAGTGGGTAAGAAGGCACATTTTGGGTGGCAAATGTAATGGGGAAGAAAACACATAATAATTATTTATATATTTTAAAGAAAGACGAGATATTAATGAGATACAAGAAAGTCAATTCTCTCCATCAATGAAATTAGAGTTTGCTAAACAGTGAGGTACAGTGGGTCATTAGGCACATTTTGCAATAAAAATAAGGTAAGGAAAGAAAATAGAAAATTATACAAATATTTCATAGAAAATTGTCACATTAATGACATTTCGTTAGACAGTAGAATGAATTGAGAAGTCATTAAATTAAATTAGACTCTGTTGATCACACTTCACCCACTGTAAGCTGCTTTGCGATATATATGTACTATAAAGTGTTGGAATATATAATTAATTATAGGATATAGCTTGGGGTGCATTTCATTAGCGTTGCGTAGTTTTGTAGATGACTTTAATATACTTCGCTGGCAGTTAATGGATTAAAATTGTTGTTGTTTTTGTTATTTACATTTATGTAACGTATGCAGATATATATAGTTGCACCCCTTATGCTGTCTCTCTCTCTCTCTGTCTCTCTCCCTCTTCACCTTCCCCACTTTGCGTTGCACTTTAAAAGCCATTAAAATGGCAAATAGGCTGTGCTGCGATAGCTGCCCACCCCTCCGCAGCCGCACCCTGGCCCTGGTTGGCAAGGGAGTCTGTTAATTTCATCAGTGCTACTGGTAATTGCGTGTATGGAGTTCGCTCTGAACCAGGCCCAGAGCAGCGCACAGTGGCGCATCGTTGCCCAGAGCACGGTCAAGCCAAACCGAAGCGAAGTCAGACTGAACCCCAATGCATGCCCTGCTTTCTGTTTTTGCGGCTGTTGAAAATATGCACAGAACGTAGGTGGGGAGGGAAGAGAGTGAGGGAGGAAGAATGGATACTGGGCACATCAGGGAGGGTCCAATGGAGTCCATGCGACTCTGCTGGATGCCATTGCCGACTGGCTACAATTTATTATATTAAGTATTAATGTGGGCTATGCCGCCGCGCAACGCAGTATGCAAGTGCCTTCGTGCCTGAACCCCCCTCTCTCCTCTCTCTTTCTCTCTTTGTGTGTGTGTGTAAAAGGATGTTGTTGTGTGTGTGTGTATGTCTGCATAATCCGAAAGCCAAAAGTAATTATATTAAGTAATTGATGAATTTGCCTTTTTCCGCGGCAGTCGTCAGACTATAGCCAACGTGCCACGCCCCCACACAGCCCCCGCAGGCGCAGTTGTAGTTATCACGCATGCAGAGACAGTAAAAGAAAGCCAAGGAGTGGTGGGAGGGGGGGAGGGAATGTGTTATATGGCCAATGCCAGCCAGACAAATGGCAGACGCTTCGTTTGTGGATCTCTCTGGATAGTAGATGATAGTCCTCCATATATTACCCCACTTCCCCTACCCCCTCTTATCCATGGCATACGATAGTCTGGCGTCCGTAAAATTTAATAAAGCAACAAATAAAAATTTATTGTGTGTCATTTTAGGCGGCGCTGGCGCTGCGACGATGACCGACAATTTTGATTTGCGCCTTTGATAGGCGTCAATTTCCGGCAGCAGTTCGGGTTAAGCTTCAAGCAGCCCCCAAAACACTGACTCGTATATGTACTCGCACACACTCGCACGCACACATACACTCTAGATATTTGAAGGATTTATTTTGGGTTCTTAATTTAATTGAAATAAATTGCTCTGCTTATGGTGCAATGCAAGAGGAGGCAAGCAGAAGGCAGCTTTGCCTTTCTTGGCTGCCCAAGTTGACTGATGGAACGTTAAGTTTAAAACGGGGGGTGGCTTGTGCTGTGCTGTGTGCACTGTGATAAATGGGCTGTCTGCAAAGTTCTACGAAAGTTCCCACTCAACTGTGCAACTGTGCCTGCCAGGCCTGGGCACACTATTCCGATTGGACTCATTAAAAAGCCACAGGAGTTGTAAATTTTTGATAATGCTGCCGAGTTCAGCATTAGACTTGCTCTCTCTTCCTCTCTCTGTCTCTCTCTCTCTCTCTTTCTTTCTTTCTCTTCTTACTGCCTCTCTCTCCCTACTTATCTGGGTAATTGCCTTGGTCTCATTATTGCCTAAAACCGCACAGAAACTTTTCAATTTATTATGTGCCGTTCGATTCGTTTCGATTCGATCGATCCATGTGAATTGTGGCGAACTTTGGCCAAGAGACGTTGCCAGCAAAGTTTATTACTCAATTACAAAACCATCAAAATAAAAGCGAAATGCAAGAAACGAAATCCGTTAGATAAATGAAATTGATAAGCGCGTAATTTATGTTTGGATTTCGTTTTATTCTGTCATTAACGCACAGTTGCCAACTCCCCAAATTCCTACGCCCCCCAAACAACTTGTATTTGTTGTGCCACGCAAGAAGAGGTTGGTCAAGGCGGCGCTCGCTCGATAGATTGCCATGAATGGGATTAATATAATGGCCAAAGAGGGAGGCAGGCAGGCAGAGAGAGAAAGAACGAGAAGAGGTAGAAGAAGAGGCACACACAGACTGTATCGGGTTGACACTTCCTCGGCAATTGGCCCGAGGTAGATGATGAAAACCAAAGTTGTCATTGAGTTGGGTTGCGATAAAGCAAATGATGTGGGTGTGTTGTTGTTGTTGCTGTATGCACGTGTATTCTTAACGCTGCACGACATAGAAAACTACCTCCTCTACCTCCTCCCCCTGCTCCTCTTACTATATAATCGATCAAAGCGAACAACTCGCCGTAGCGTAAATGACATTGCCAAACCAAAGAGCACATGGCAGCACACAGTATAGGCTCTGTTCGGGTTGGGCGAGCGCATTAAAGAGTATTACCCCCCCCCCAGACCTGCCCCTTTACTAGTGCCACGCCCACTTTGCCAGCATTATGCATAAATAATTTTGCAGCAGCACCAACGAGCGGCAACAAAGGATTCTCTTGCTGCATATAATGAAATATTGAAATGAAAATTGTCAAAAACAGCGAAGGAAAGAGAGAGAGAGAGCGAGGAAGAGGGGAATGAGGGGTAACAGAAACATGCACATTACCTGTCAGGCCTCTGCGGAAATGAAATTTTGCAATGATATCAAAAGCTGTTGGCGGGGAGTAGAAGGGGAGGGGCAACAATGGAGGGGGATCACTGCATGAGCGATGTATGCGATGTATATTTCCGCCTGATTGACAATTTTGACAATTTTTGTTATGCAATAAAACATCGATGGCAACGTTGCTGCTGTTATACACAAAACTGGCATACTGCGGCTTTGCTAATTGTTGAATGCATTTCAATGCATTCGTTCACAATTTTCGTCTGCTCGTTCCCTTAATGGTCGATTAATTAATTTTGATAATCGGATGCCAGAGGCTTGGTGGGGAGAGAAGGGAAATGAAAACGTTGGCGCTGATTGAACATCGAGTAAAATGCATGTAAATGTAATTGCTTTTGGCTTTTGCATGAGCATTTGTTGCAGGTTGATGGGAAATTCGACTTGTACAAAGCTGGGAGGGTCAGTTCAACAGCTGCCCCGTCAGCCTTACTTGCCACACTTGCCTCACCTGCTTGCCACATGCCAAAAAAACCAATAAATCAATTCAATTCAATTAGAAAACGCCAAGTTCCTCCCACTCACGCTGCCTAAGCTGAAACGCATTTTTTGTAGCATACTTTTGCGCGAAGTAAAAAAATTGGCCTTTAATCAACGCCAAGTTTGTGAGCCGACTTACGACTTAGCGGTTGATTGGATTGCGGCTGCCGCAGCGCAGGGGTAGAGGGAGGTTTGTTGAAGGAGCGCGGCAGCTACATAAAAAAGTTACCCAATGTGAATTGCGTTTTTATAATTAAACGCGGCCAAGGCAACAACAACAAATCAAATCAATGACAGGGGGCTCTGGATAAGAAGCCCTCGAAATTAGCCGAGTACACTAAAAATCTCCGTCATTTATGGCAATAAATCGTCGGGTATTTGTTCACTTCCCCTCTTTTCCCCTCTGCACAGCTTAGGTTCAGTTTCTCTGCTCATCTTTTTCCTTACTTCGGCTTAGGTAATTTCATTCAAATTTCATTCCTCACACATACACACACATTACCAGAGGCTGTTGCGTTCCACGTGTTGGATTTTCTGAATTAATTAAAATCATTTTTATTTTCGTTTCCTTTTTTTTGGGGCAGGGGTTTTGCTTATTTTTTGCCGAGCTCTGCCTGACAACGGGGCGTTGGGGCCTTCCTCAAAGTGTTGTGGTAATTAAAACAACATTATTCAAAGTAACAAATGTCTTTGCGCCAAGAAAAAAGGGTCGCCTGGTTGGGTCAAAGGTCGTTTGCGTTGCTTACTGCTTGTTTCTTGGCCAACGCGCCAGATAGGCGTTTATTACTCATTGCGCCAAAGCCGACTATCTAGATGGCACCCAGCAATGGATACCGGGACTGAGAAAAAGGCCCAAGAAGGGACCGGGAAGAGACCAGGAAGGGAACAAGAAGGGACCTGTGTGAACCCTTTTCTTGCGCACGTTTCCTTTACCGAGACAAGGTGCCTTTGTGGTTAGGTAAGAAATCAAAAAACGATTAGTCTAAAATTTTTGCAGGGCGTGCCACAGCACAAGGGCAACCCTGGCAGGGGTTTCCTCAGGCTTATAACAGGTTTTTTTCTTCAACGACTCTTCTGCCAAATGAAGACAAATTTAATCATACTATCCTAAAAGCTTTTCATGTGCGAACTGCGCTTGTTGTTGTTTTTGTTGTTTTTCCACTGCAGTTCAATAAACTCTTGTCTAGCCCAGAGAGAGAGAGATAGATAGAGAGGGAGAGAGGCAGTGGGAGAGAGATAGGAAGAAATCCATTAACGCCCCATCGACTTGATCGATTTTCAATTGGTTTTTTTTGTCTAACCACGACGAATAGTCAGAAAAAGTGCACAAAGTACGCAACGCAACAAAAAGTGCATGCCGCATGTCAGTGGCGTGAGGCAGATGAGGAAGCAAAGGGGGAGGGGGAGCGGTGTGGCAGTCAGCGTCTATTTTTAATCACTTCAACAGTTTTATTGTCTGCCGCCTGCGAGTAAACGCACTGACAACATTTAATAGATTGCCAGACCCGGACACGGACACGGACACGGACCCCGAGCCAGGCCCGCATGTCTGGCATAGAAATAGGCTAGCAAAACAAACAAAAAAGCGTAGCGAGCACACTAGGCTGCAGCATAAACAAACAACAAGGCAAAAAAAAAACTCGTAATCGTAGACAAAAGCTTCGCTTTGCTGTGCCGGATTTTAATGCCGGCAACAAGGGGTTAACAGTGGGTGTGCATCTGTATGTATGTGTGTGTGTGTGTGCCTGTGTGTGACTCAGTCGACGTTGAATGACTCGTCGTCAGTCTGCAGTGCAGGGTGGGTTGAGGTTGACAGGGGGAGGGGGTGATGTATTTATAAAGATATTTCCAGTGTGCCTGCTGATTTCATCGATAAGCATGAAAGGCGACAAGCGAGTAAATCTGCCACTAGACCCGCTATAAAGACCTCTTCCCCCTACCCTCTCCCCTAAACCCTTGCCATGCTGCATATCAATGAAGTCTGCAGCAGGGAGGCCTTTATAAAATACTCTTGCATGCTTTTAGGCGACTGACGTTTTTTTATTATACAATGCGCCATGCGGCGTGCGTCATCGTCATCCTTTTCTACGTCTTCGTGCCTCGTGCTACCTGTTCGTGTTGCCTCTGCGAGCTACCTGTGCGTGCCTCCAAGTGTTACACATTTGCATTTAGCCAACACACACACACACACACACACACACACACACATACACACACAGAGCTGTCAGTAGTGTGTGCAAAAATAGTTTGCCCTTTCGTTATGAATATTTCGAGTTACCTTTTAGCGTTTTTTTTTAGCCTTTGCTCTTATTTTGCGCGGCATTTTTAGCCACTTATAATTGCTCCATTAAAATTTGTTTATGGCCAAAGTTTCTACTTGACAAGCAGCTCGTGTTAAGCCCCTTGGTAATTAGAACGTCAAAACTTCGCTAGTTCCGTCACTGGGTGCAGAACTTCGACTCTGACTCCGCCTTAACCAGCTGCTGTTGCTATTCTTGGACTTGACTTGAGTGGATTACGCGCTCGCCTGCATGTATGCAATGAAAATAAGCGTAACTTTGCCAAAGGATTTGCTGCATGTGAATAATGTAAAGAAAGCCTCAGTAGAACTCTTTCTCTCCCTCTCTCTGGTTTTCTTGCTTATTGAATTCTCCTGGCAATCACTACGTGCCACACTGCATCATTTGTCAGATGACACATGCAAAAAGAGCTTAGCACCTAGCCATCAATTACCAAAGGTCGGCGCAAGGTCAGTCGACCTAATGGGTTTTCAGTAATTTTAATCTATTCCTGGGCTTGGTTGTGTCCCTTTTTTGACTCCGATCCGGTTACCGTTGCTCCTTTTTACTTGTGGTAGGAAATTTAATATCATCACTGAGAGACTTGCACTAAAAGGCTTTTCACGGCGCTTTTAATTACACTTTAAACAATACACAGCACACACACACACAGCACATACATACAGCACGCGCCACGCCTACTTTGCTGGCTCTGCAAATTGCGCTGCGTTTGCGATTTGCGCTTGATTAAATTCTAATTATAAAGCATGCGTATTTTCGTTGGCTCTTCCCTCCTTTTTCTGCCTTTGCTTTAGCTTTTTCTTCTTTGCTTTGCCTTCTTTCCGTGCCATACCTTTCTTCCTTCCTTCCGTTTTGGCCTCCTCTCTTTTTGTTGTTTACCATTTTCCTTGATTTTTACGACTTTTTAATGATTTTGACTGCCAGTCACTCATTTCGCCACGTTTGTTGTTGCCACGGACACGCCCTCTTCCCCCGCCTTGCCCACCATTGCCATTGTGCGTGCTCCCTCTCCCACTCTCTCTCTCTTTCTGGCCTTCGCTTTCGTGCTGGCAACAATTTTTCCAATTTTCTTCGACTTTTCGTTTACGTTTCGACAGTTTTTGGGTTCTCATTGGGTTCGGTTCAGCTTAGTTTGGCCTTAGCTCTGAGGTGAGTGAGAAGTAAGGTTGGCTTTGCGTGCAATTCTCACTGTCCCCGCCCATCACTTTGTTTACTGCTAATGCGACTTTTAACGCTGATTAATGTATTTTCCTACTACCTTTGCCTTTTGCCTTACTGGATTTGGGTTTCGGTTGCCATTTGAAATTCCTTTTACTGCTCGCATGTCAAATGGGAAGGGGCATTACGAGTATTACGCGTATTGTTCCAGGAGCTGCGTTTATTAAATTCATTAAAAATATCCATTTCGACCGCAGCGCGACCCCAGCAATAACAATAACGTTAACAATAAAAACAGAAACAGGCAGCAGCAGCAGCTGAGGGGGCAACAAAAATAACGACAGCAACATTTAAATATTTGCCTACAGGCAAATTGTTTGCTGGCTGTCACATGTCAATAAAATTAACACTTGAATGGCAAAGCAAACGGAAAGACAGACTGACGGACAGGGGGAGGACGGAAAGACAAACGGGCTGAAGGACAGAGGGGCAAATAGACAGACGCAGCAGCAACAAGGCAGCAGCAGCAGCAACTGCAGCAATAATATATTTTTTAATTAAAACAACAACACAGCCAGCAACAGCAACACAAACAACAAGAGCAGCAGCAGCAGTCAGAAAGGACAACGGACAACCGGCTTAGCTGCCTGCAATAATTTGCTTGACAGTTGCAAATGCAAATTTGCAGCACGAGGCTAAATTGAAATTTATACAGAAGCAATGTCCGACAATGTGGTAGAGCAAGGGGCAACGGGGCGTATGCGTTATTGGCTTTCGTGCAAACTTGCACTCAAACACGCACGCCCACACAAACACACACATACTGACAGTTGTGGACAGCAGCGAAATGCAAATTGCATCAAGTGTGTTTGGTGCAGCGCAGTCTGTCTTCAAGTAAGTCCCAAAATGTTGCATACTTTCCTGCGCCGTTTTAAATAATTTGCCACATTTGCGAGAGTTTTATGTGAATTATTAATTTATTTGTGCATTGCCTATGACCAATTTATGTCCCAAATCGTTCTGTACACTCTCGAGAATAGTCTTTACATTTATCTGCAGTTAAAGCAGAGGCAGCGCAGTGCAGTGGCAGCACAGGTAGCGCAGTTAACGCAGTCTGCCTTCAAGAAAGTCCCCAAAATGTTGCCTTCTTTCGTGCCTTGTTTTAAATAATTTGCCACAATTGCCAGTGTTTTATTTGTATTATTAATTTATTTGTGCATTGCCGATTGCTAATTTATGTCCCCAATCATGCTGGACACTCTCGGGGGTAGTCATTACATTTATCTGCAGCTGCATTTGAATTTTAATTAGTACAAATTGCATTCGCCGCCATATCGGCGCAGGTCTCTCCCAGGAGACAGAGAGAGAGAGAGAGCAAGAGAAGGATTTAAATAGGTGAAATTAACTCATATAAAGCAGAATTTATTTATGTTTTTGTTAGTTGTGTCAGCCAGATGTTAATCAATTTTAAATGATTGTTGTTTATTGGCTGGAGAATTGAAGCTGACTTTAGAGCGCGTTTAGCCAGAGACGCATCAACTGAAACAACAGCATTATCTATGTTGGCAGATTGAGAGTTTATACTTGTATATATACATATACATACATACATATATGCATGTATTAATGCTTGTATTTCTATCTGCTGCGTGTGGCACTTTGGCCAGACACCTGCAAGTATGCAATATCATAATGGACATAATGCTAAAAGTCCACTGTCAACATGCAAGCACAAGTAAAGTCACATGAACACGCACACTCTTAAACGCACACCTCCACACACTCATACACACACTCTCACACTCACATACACGCACATGCAGTCTGGCATTTTCTAGTTGACATAATTGTTTGTGCAAGTTGGACTAAAATTGAGTCAGACTCGATTGCAGTCGCCTTGCCTTGCCTTGGCTTGTTTCGGGCCAATAAAATATGAATTTATGGCCTATTTGCATGGCTTTTTGCAAAACAGAGAGACAATGCAACAATTTAGAGAGAGAGAGACCTCGTTCGAGCTGCGAGCAAAGCAACTGGCAGCTAAGTCCTATGCAAAGCTATTTTAAGGCCAAAAACTTGGCTAGCTTAATGAGCTTATGCACTCACACACATAACCCGAGAGTGGAGCAACCCAATATATACATATACATATTGTATATTGTATTCCTTTTCTGTATCGTTTGCAGGCTCAGCAATTTTGCTGATTCATTGAAAGCGTCGCGTCGACTCTATAATGCGACTTCCAACTTTTGTTATGCTTATGTGTTTAGGATGTGGTTTCCAACCCCAAAACATTTTGTATTTCGGGTCATGCCAGCGACTGCTGACAAGCTGAAAAACCGCCAGTATTTGCATTGATGCGATACCAAAGACGCCTCGAGTTGAATCTCCAACAAGACGCAAGATTTCTAATTGACTAACTCGATTTGATGGCGACGACTCACTCGATGATGACGCTGCTCAAACAAACATTCAACTACTTCAACCTACTCCAGTACTCCAGTCCACCCTTGCTGCCTCTCCAGAATTCCCATAGAGCCCTCGCTGCGAGAAAACCTTGTGCCCGTTTTCGAAAGTTTAGTGTCAAATGGGCAAATTTAATTATAATTCTTAGTTGGGTTATGATAATCGAGTTGGAAATACTTCAAAGTTTCCCTCGAGGCACCCCCTTTCAACCCCTCTCACTCACGGCGAACCATCTTAAAGTCTCTGTAACAATTTTACGCAATCAAAAAGCTTTTAGTTTTGCCAAGAAATTTGGGCAAATTAACTGGCACAAACGGCGAAAATGGCCAGCAGGAGGCAAAGGACTGAGAAAAGCCTTTTAATATCGCTCTAAAATATACCCATGAAATATGCATGAAATCGTTGCAAGTCGAGTGGATTGACGGCTAGGGGGGAGAGGGTTGTGGAGGAAGGCCATTGCAATTGCCAGTTATCGTTTCGTTTTGGCGGCTGCCAAGCGAGCTGCCAAATCAAAAATGCTTGGCGTGCTCAAGTGGAGTGGCAGCTGGCAGTGCAGTGTGCAGTGCACAGTGGAGTGTCGGAAGGAAGTACAGTGGGTAGGCAGAGATTTTGACTTGCATAAAAATGTGAAGTGTGAGATGTGTGAATGTGACTGGGGGCTGGAGGTGAGCTTTATTTGATGTGCCATAGATTTTGCAATTAGGTCTGCAAACAGTTCAATCAATTAGTTTTGCGACCAACAAAGTATAACAAATTATGGGGAATATCTATTGAATGCACACACACAAAATCGACCGCAAAACAGCCGAAATAATTTTCTAATAATTTGTACAAATTTTTGCATTTGATTGTGGAAAATGCGCTGCATTATTTATGCAAAAATGCAATCTAAATTAAATATTGAATGCAATAGAAGGGACAGAGACAGCAGCGAGCTAATGAAGCGGGCAATGCACACACACACACACACACACACCTGCAATTAGCTACCCATGCCAAAGGGGGGCGTGGCAACTGTCAACTCAACCAGTTGCAGTGTTGCCACACAGTGTTGCAGATGTCCAAAATGTAATATTTAACGCCACTTTATGCAAATTGAAATTATGTTAATGGGCAACCAACAACAACGTGCAACAACAACAATGAAGCATGCAACAGCAATGACAAATATTATGGGAAAAGTCAAACAACGGGAGTATGCAAAATGCTGACAAACAATGCGCTATGTTGAATGTTGCCACTGATGAGGTGAATGGTTGTGTGCGTGTGTGCAGAGAAGGAGGAGGAGGAGTTAGTGGTGGTAAGGATGTGGTGGTCTGGGAGGGAGAAAAATGGGTTGTCACGCGTCGTGTGCACATCTTCAGTCGACAATTGCATTCATTCATTCACCCTTATACACTCTCTCTCTCTCTCTCTCTCTCTCTCTCTCTCTCTCTCATCCAATATAGAGTCAGTCATTCGTCCGTTGATTCATTTCGCATTCAGTTGGCAATTCGCTTAAAGCATTTTGCATGTTTAACTCAGCTCAGTTCACTGTTCTCAGCCATATTAATAATAATGAATGCCTGCAACTGCATTTGCAACTGTAGTGCCTCCCCTCTCACCTAGTCTGCCCTCTTTGCTGGCAACTGGCAACTCGCAACTTTGCCTCATTTGCATTTTCATAATAATCATAATAATGTGCACCATTAACAACAACAACAACAACAGCAACAACAACAGCAACAACAACAGCAAATCGCAGCAGACACAACAGGCAGTTGTCAGTAATGATAATAAGCACATGAAATCGTTGCATGCCACTGCGTGTGGCATTCATAGTGACGAATGTACGAAAGGATTCGAGTGCCAAGGGCCAATGAGCTGAGAACTGATGAACTCAATGTGCTCCAGTCTGTCTCCTCTCTCTCTCTCTCTCTCTATGTTCTCTCTCCCTTTCACACTTCTGCCTATGCCTCGCCTGTTGCTTGTTGCAACAGTTCATAATCGCGCCGCACAACGCCTAAGCGTATGCCTCAAGTTCAGGCTGTCGAGCACGTCTTGTTGCCAATGAAGTGAAGACATCAGACACACCGAGAGGGAAACTTTGCTATGCTTCTTTCTCTCTTTATCCTCCACTTTACGCCCTTTATCAACTTCTTTGCATACTCCTAATTATCATGCTTGTGTGTATAGCTGTCACGGTGTTCCTTTACTACTTACTCACTCGCTTGCATACTATAAAGAGTTCATAAATAACGTATACGTACCTAAAACGAAAAAAAGAAGAGAAGCAAATTAGTAAAAATTAATCACACTAGATAAATTTGCTTAAATATATATGATATATACACTTTATATAAGGATATACAAAAATTGCGAGTTGCCAGAGCACCGAAAAATATGCAATAAAAATCGTTCAACATTCAGTGTAAGCAGCTTGCAACCTGAACACCACAAAGTCTGTGCCCATTGCTTTGAGGCGTCCTTAAAGTGCTGTCAATTTACACACACACAACGCAAGCATAGACCCACACATACACACACACACGGGCCAATACATATGAAGTTGTTGAGGACTTTGGGGAAAAAGAACTAGAGCCATTTCAAATTGAAAACTGCTGCAAATTAATCAAACGACTGAAGTCGAGTTGGAGCGACTATTAGAACGAGTGAAAGAGAGGCGAGCATAAAGGCAAAGGGCCAAAGGGGACGCTGGCAAACAAAATACGAGAATGTCAGTCAGTTACAAAGACGAAAGAGAGACACAGACAGAGGCAGAGACACAGAGACAGAGAGACGCAGCCAGCGATAAACCAAAGCCAAAAGGCAACAGCGACGAAACTAAAACGCAATCGAAATCGAGAAAGGAGCCAACCCTTCCGGCCATGCTGTCGATACTTCGAGCAAGCCAACACATACACACATACACACATACAAACACACACGCACTTAGTCAGCGCAACGGATTAAATCGATAACATGATTTTTCAGCACGCACACACAACAACTGTGAGTTAAATTGTCAGTTTCATTACGTGGCAGCCTTTTTTTTGAGTTCAGCTATTTTTTTAAAGCCAAATCAGTACGTCTGCGCGTGAGGCACACGTCTCCCCACCTCCCCCTTCTCCTTCTTTTCGCTTCTTCGTTTCCATTTCTCAGATTGCGACAAACGATTTTTCAACTTGGCGCTTCGTGTTTGCCGCATTTGATTTTGTTGCTGCTCCTCGCACAGTTTTTCTGTGGTTTTTCGCCAAAAAGGAAACTCGATTCGACTGGCAAGAAAGGAATTCAACTCGCAGGGTACTCGAGAGACTCGAGTCTCGACTCCCGCGTTTGCTGGCGAGTTCAACAAACATTTAACTGATTGGCTGGGCGTGCGTGCGTCTCGCCCTGCCTTGCCCTGCCCTGCCTTGCCTCGTCTTGACTGATTTTTTGATTTGCAATACACCTGGGAGATGTCTCTCGTTTGGGGGGCGGAACGCGACCCAACTCGACCCGATTCGACTCGAGAATGTTTCGCTTATTTGTTAGCGCGGGTAAATAAATTGTCTGTGCGTGCGGTAATTGTAAATTACATTTTTGGTGGGAGGGCCAAGTTATGCTAGCAAGTCAGTAAACTGGGCGAGTTATTGACACCCCTCTCCCTCTATGAATTTTTGATCAACACTAAAAGCAAGGGAAACTAGTATCGCAAGTGGCATCTCATCATATCATGCACGAGGGTTGTGCCTGTTTCTGTTACCTCACTCTCTGCTATACGCTGGGGAATAAAAATCGCAAGTTTTCTGAGACTGCAGCGCCCTAAAGTATGCAACAATTTGGGACCCGCATACTGATACAAGTCACTGCCAATAGCCATAACTCAAAGTAGAAAACCCAAAACTATACCCTTGCCTGTTGGCAAACACTCGGCAAAATCAATAACCATAAACCCAGATTCTTATACTCACAACGAAATCATGCAAAAGTATGCCACCTGCTTGGGGAAATCACTAAATTCAGCCTAGCTCAGGCAGAGGAAACAAGTCGAAACAGGCGCAAGCACATCATTTATGGAATGCGACAGGCACATACACCACAGACACATACACCACAGACACACACACCACACACACACACACACACCACATACACACACTCACACACAGTCACATTGAGGCACGTATGAGACGTATGAGCTTATAGCTATGCACAGGCATTTCACCTAGCACGTTGATAACTCAGACTGCTTATCACGCCGACTCGTCCTCCCTCTACCCTCTCCCTGTCCTGAGCTTGTCGTGCCGACTGCAAGTGACATTTGCATGCTTACTTAAACAGCAAAAAGCAGCAGCAGCAGCAGTGGCAGCAGCAGCAGTGGCACGTTTAAGCCGTCAACTATGCCATACATTTTGCAGGCAGGCAGCAGTCTAGGATAGAAAGAGAGAGAGAGGGAACAGGCCTGCTCTCGCTCTCTCTTTGTGTGTTAGTTATGCTGCTGTCAGTAGGCAGTCGGGTGGACCCCGTTGACGTCACATCACACACGTCTGTAGTAAAAATCAGACGTGTATCTCGTTGCCTGCCGTGACTTGGCAGACGACGACTTCGACTCTGACTCCAACTTCGACTCCGTTGCTGAGTGCGACTTCGGCTTCATATGCTTTGATTGCCTGCACGTTACCGTACAATTTTCGGTATGATGGCGGCAACATTTCATGATTTCCACTACGTGTTTCTGGCCAAGAGCACGCACACTCAACGGCATCGACACAGCAGTAGCGGCGCTTGGTCTTGGTCTCCTGCTACGTCTTGGTCTCTTGTCTCAGGCTCCTTCCCTGCTTTGGTCTTCGTCTCGGTCTCTGTCTTTCTCTGTCTAGGTTTTTGTCTCCAGCTCGCTCTCTCTCTCCAGTGCGGTCTCTGTCTCCCTCTCTGTACTTCCTACAAGTTGCTCGCGTAATGCTCGCCCTGCCTAGATGACGTCGCGAGCATAATCGCTCCGTGTTTGTTTGCCATAGTGACTGATGATGGTTTGGTTTTGCTTTTGGTTTCCCAAGTTTCCCCTAAATAAATCAATTTGATCCAGTAGTAGGTCATGACTTATACTGCACTTGTGCTAGGGGATTTCGGATTCAGGTGGGAAATATCTTTTGAATTGGGTCATATATTTTTTATGAAATTTTAAATACAAATTTCGTATTTTATATAATAAATTTTACTGTACTTTTTAAGTTAAAATTTTACGTAGCCAATCATGTAAGTTATCAGGTACTGCATGCAGAAGACGTTTCATAGAAAATGGAGTTTAGCAAAAAGCTAAGAATGTTGAATGTTGTAGATATAATGTTGAAGCCCCCGGATACAACAGTTTTTCGCAAACTGGCATTTTATGTTTGTCGCTTTTTCTGGCCACCATATGGGAAGCAAGCTTTTGAGGTAATCCAGAAGCCGTGTGAACTGGAGGTCAGCAGCTACACCCAGTTGGCAACTCATGCCGGACTTTTGTCCAGCATTATGATATTGTTTTTCTTCTGGTACCACTTGAGGAAGATGTACAAAAGGGTGAGCGAACATTGTACAAAGTATGAATCAATGTGTATCAGTAAAAATCTTTTGACAGCGAAAAGTTGCTAGACGACAAGAGAACTTGTGCATTGTGACCCCGAATGAATCGAATGACTCTATTGAGCAGACATTCGATGTTGCAAACAAGCGGACATGGATATCAGATATGTCAACACAGACCATTGGCGGATTAGAACAGCTGCCGACCCTAGACCGAAGTGACAAAGAGACTAGTACGACTAGTTACATTAGGCCACAGAGACCAAGCCAAAAAGAGACACTCAAGCCAAAACCGGCCAGTGAACGAAAGTGGAAACTTTGAGAATGTTCATCGTTACTGGTTTAAGGGGACTGTCAATATCCCTAATATTAGTTTCTTTTTTCTATAAACAAATATATATATATCTGTTTATATAAAAAAGGAACTAATACTATGAACTTGTAGTTTTATAAATTTTTAAATATTTTATAAACTGTTTTCGTGCATATATCATTGTTAACTTCTCGTTCGATTACAAAAGAGAGTTTTATTCAAGTGGAAGGATTCCACAAGCAAGATTCGGCTTTGTCAGAGCACGAAGTGTACCACGGTTTTATGCATGACAATCACATGGAATGAAGACTCTGCACATGGGATTAGCTGAAGCTGGCAGCGCAGCTTGGCATCAAGTGCTGGTGGCTTTGTGTAGATGGAGAACGCATTCACAGCGTTAGCATTAAGGCAATCATTTGCCAGCGCATGTGTCGGATTACTTTGGTCTCGTTTTATTTAAATTCCGTTTGAGGCTGCTTTGGGGGTCGCCAAAAAGCTGACAGCAGTGCTGAAGCAAGCTATGTTAAGCTTGAGATTTTGATTTTATTTTTTTTTTTGGCTTTTTAAGAGAAAACAAATTAATGTTTATTTTCAAAAGAAGACAATAAATATATTATATGTAGGTAGTAGTTCTGGTTTAAAATCGTTTTTTTCCTACAAAAAGCCAAACAAATCAAAAGTTGCAGGCATCGCTCTGTCTGTGACTCGAGCTGGGCGCCTATGGGATAGGCTATAGTTTTTGTTTTTTTATTTGCTGCCATTCCGAAAGCCTTTTTCCAGTCAACTAAACGCTCTTGCATGCATTGATGATATATGTTCTCTTTGCATACAAGCCTTACTTAAACACACACGATATATAGGTATATAGTCTATATAAATATATGGGCAGATACTATGTGTGTGTGTGTATGTGTGTGGGGGGGGTTGCCACTTGGCAGCAACCGCCGCCATTGACACAACATAAATAACCGTGCGAGCCTGTTATAATTTATAATCCTTGTGCCGGCAACAACAACAGCAACAACAACAACAGCACAGCGAATGCCGCTGAGAGCGCAAATATTTTGCTAGCTTTTCTTTCTTTGTTGTTATTGTTCTTGTTGTTGGTGCTGCCCAGTCAAAAGTGTCGTGTGCAGAGGATCTTTTGCCCCATAGCGAAGAGATGCCTGCACAAATATTTTGTTAGTTGTTCTCATGTCTCTCTGCAGCCCGTCGGAACTGCCCTTCTCACAGTCCCCGTGCGTTGGTGCATTTAGTTTTTGTCTGCTTTTAGTTTTTGACAAAATGAGGTCAAAAGTTTATTGGCTAACGTTTTCCCATGTGTGTGTGTGTGCGTGGGTGTGTGTTTGCCAACTGGCGAGTTTTCTACTGCTGCTGCCGCTGCTGCTTGTGTTGCTGTATTGATTTTAAAGCATAAATAAATATCTCAGAGGCGATGCTGGCGTTTCTCGTTGCGTAAACTAGGTTAATATGATATTTAAATTGTTTATATACCCTGTTAGAGGCAGTGAGCTAAAAGAGGATTTAAAATGCCAAAGTTATAAAGTTATTAATGCTTTGTATGTGCATCAAAATGCTTATTAAAGTTTGTAAATCGGTCTGTGAATCGCCGGTAATAACTGGGCTAATTGCGTATTGCCTTGTGGCTAACTAAACCTTAAATCTATTATTTAAAACACGCGGCGCGACTGTACCAAACTGTACAAAACAACATCGTTACAACAACAATTATGCAGCACAATGTGCTTATGTTATGGCTGTAATTAAGCGACAACAAAAAACGCTAAACTGAATAATGCAGACACACACACACACACACATACAGTGACAGAACCAACTGTCAAATGCGCTAAATTTTAAGCTATTTAAATTATGGCAGAGAGCGAAAAAACTAGCAGAAAATTTAAATAAGTTTAAACAGCATATCTACTTTGTGATATCCTAGGATAGCTGGAGTGTATTTCTAATTTACTAAATAATTGTGCAGGGCAATATATCATTCAAATACTTCTGGTAGTAGAATACCTCGTAGAGTACTCTTTCTAAATTCTGTGTTTGTTGCCCGATCGGATAGACATTTGGAGAAGAGATAGATATTTAAATCAGTTAAGTATATGCCAAAGTCAGAAAGTTGTATATTTTATACTTCGTTAACAAATCGACGTGCAAGTTAAACTTCTTGATGTAAGGGGGCGGTGGGCATGGCATCCAAAATTTGTAATCAACTTTATCTGCGCATAGTATACAGAAACCTTTATGCAAAATTTGGTGTCTTTAGCGTTCATACAGACAGACATCCGGACAGACAGAGAGACATCCACTTAATCGACTGAGCAATGCACCTTCTTCTATGTGTTACATACATCTGCACAAGACTGGTATACCCTCTTTGACCACTTGCAATGTTTAAAGGGTATAGAAAACATTACTTTCTATTGGCAAACCAAGTGAAAATTATACGGTTCACCTAAAACAAGCTATCTACATTAAAACGCTGTTGCAGACGTGCTGTAAACTATTTTAATTATTTAAAATAAATCGTTAGAATCTGTTTTTCAGCGCCTGCATATGATTATTACAGCATGCCGCACTTTTGCTCAGTTTTTAGGATGGTTTTCATTTGCATTTGCCTTTATTCACATACTATACATTATTCGATTATTACATGTAAAGAGTGATGTGAAAGAGATACGAGAGTGCTATTCCACTAAAAACATGCTTTAAGTAACAAGTAAAACAGATACTCAAGTTATACCAAATTAAAGTTAAAGTTCTCATCAACTTCAACTTATCTGCATTATTTTCTGGTTGCCTAATTTTCTTCGTTTTCACTCTAATCGCGCAATGACTTAAAGTTTAATGAGGGTGGATTGCATGACAGTCTAAGCTCACCTAGAGCCTGGGGGGAAACAAAGCAGCATCCATCACAACCCTTAAAGTAGATTTCCTATAACTGGCCTTCGTTTATGACAGCTTCTTCTCTGGCTGTCACTTTCCATTGTCTTCCATCTCTCCCTCTATATCTCTTCTACTCAAAGTTAATGAACTGCGCTTGGACTTTTTAATTAAGCGACAATGCTCGCCATCTCTTTCTGTCTTTCTGCGTTGTCTGCTTAATCAGTTGGCGATGATTGCTGAATCCAGGATTAGGGCAGGAAACAAACGGGACATTTGAATAATGAATGTCAAGTCCTGCGCAAAAATATAAGCCTGGCCGTAGGCCGACTTGAGCGGCTTTTATATAGTCAAAGCCGACAGTAAGGCGACATCCATCTGCGAGTCCATCTCCACCTCCATCTCCATCTCCAGTGTCCACGTCCACATTCACGTCAGTCAGTTATCAATGGGAGCTGTGCCTCGGGGGCCTGTGCTGCCTTATCCCATGTGGCTTACATAATTGAGGCAGGCTGGTCCAGCACATTGCTGGTCATCTAAGTAGAACTGCTTGACTAATTGGCGCCATTGCTGTTGCCGCTTGACTTTAAACTAATGCGGATAATTGCTGTCATTATGTCATTTGTCATTATCACAGGGTCAGCTCGGAATGCCAAATTGCAGTGTACCTGTGTGTGTGTGTGTGTGTGTTGTACGTGCGCACCTTAGTTTCTGTTGCATACAATTAGGCGCTCTGAAAGGTAAATCTCATTTATCAATCACGTTCTCTCTGCTCCGCCTACGATAATTGGCGAATTCACCAGAGCCAAACTGGATAATTGCGTTTGCCCGGCCTCCTGTGACTGACTGGTTTAATAGCCTTGACTTGTGACTGCTCTTTGACCTCTAAAAACTGGACCACACTCATGCATATACGCACATGCATACACGCACACACAGAACAGTTGAGAAATCTTACTTTCTTCAACGAAAGCGCAAAAGTTTCTTCCCAAGGCAACATATTGTCGCACTCTGTAAATTATGTGCATAAACGAGAACTGAGAACCCAGAATGGAGACCGAGAAAGCAGAGAGCAAAGAGCAGAAAGCATGTAAAACAACACATACACACACACACACAGACGTACACACTGTCAAGCAATTGGGTGTGCGGTTTCGGGGGCAGGCAAAGAAAGAAAGCAACCAAGCAGAACTATTACAATGGCAAAAAGTTTAACGAGTCATGTGAAAGTCCATGCAAGGGATTCTCTTTCTCCTTCTACTTGCTTCACTGCGTCCGAGGGTTTCTTGCTGAATTTACTATTATAGCCCAGTCGAGTCTGTGTGCGGTCTACATGTGTAATGTGTCTAGGCTCAACCACAGCATTACGCATAGTTCCCCATGACAAGGATTCGAACAGAACTCCAGCAAGGTGTTCTGCTGCTTTGCCGGTTAGTTATGGGCCTTAAAACTTGTCACACTTGTCAAGCAAAGTTGCAAAGCAGTAGCGGAAATTAGTAGAGAGAAAGATATAAAGTGAGGGAGGGAGAGAGAGAGAGAGCACTACACAACAAAGGCAAGATTAAAAGAACAAGATATCTTTTAGCTTTTAGAAGGGCCTTTTAAAAAAGCGCTGTATAAATCACGAGAAACGAGGCGAAACTGTCACATGTTAATGAGTAGCCGGCATCACACATGTAAATGTAGTACACCCCATTTTTTTAGTACACCCCTTATGCCCACATAAGCCAAATCCTTTCAAAGGCAGACCACCATAACGAACGCCTCCATGTCAGGACTACACGGGCTGCCCTGGCTACCCTTGCCTTATCGCTGGCTGGGAATTTTGAAACAGTTTTTTGTTTGTATTCAGATTGCGATGTTGGTAAAAAGTAGCAAAGAAAACTTCCCACAGGACGCGTACGCAAATAGACAGAAGGGAGAGTGGCAGGGAGGAGAGAGAGAAAGAAGACGAGAGTAAAAAACTGTGCCATACTTTTGCATGTTGCCAACTTTTTACCCACAGCAAGTGCTGCTCTGGCTCCGCACTTCCCTCGCTTGCAGCGATAAAAATGCTGAAGAGTCTAGCGACAACAACAAACAACAACAAGAAGAACAACAACAAAGAATAAACATTTTGTTAGTTGCATAAATTTTGTTGGTCTCGTTAATGTTGTTGCTGTTGTTGCAGCCGCTTGATTTGCCGAGTCGCTGATAAAAGAGCGTCAGAAAAGTGTCGCCAAGGGAGCAACTCGAGCGAAACAGCGCCGTTTAGATAAATATGTACACTACTTATGAAAGTCCAGATAGTACGTACATATATCCAGAGAAAGACATTTTGTTGGCCTAGCGAATATCTTTAGCAGCTGAAGCCACATTTGCGCTGCCACTTTAAGTCGCTCTCAGTACAGTTCAATGTACTCTCACGTATCAACCAATCTCATTTCTTACGAGGCTCCCCAAGACGTCCCCAAGGCACATTGCACACACACACACACACCCCTTTTATATCTCTATTTACAATTTATGCAGCACGTAAAGGTGGCTGCAACAAGCGTTGCACACGCGATACTGACTTCGCTATGCCATACAAATCCCAAAACCATTTCTCTAATTGAAATGTATTTTCATATGCGACGAAGACGCGACGAGCTAACGTTGACAGTGTGAGTGTGTGTACGGGTGTGTGTGTGGAGTGTGTATGTGCAAGAGACTTTCATCTGACAGCACAAAATTGTAAAAGACCTGGGGCAATGGCAGAAATGTTGTGCCCAAGACGAAAGAACTCTTTAACTCGCATTTGTCTCTCTCCCTCTATACTTTAATCACAAATCATATATATCTTTTATTTCGATTCCTATACTTGCATATGTTTTTATAATTAAAGATGTCGCAAGAGCTGCTTAGCCAACTTCCTCAACTAACCCACTCGACATGTCTCAAGATGGTGAAAGTTCTCGCAAGGGGGAAGAACAACGACGACAACGACGTTTTGTTTAAATAATTATACAATCTGCTTGGTTAGGAACTACCGCAGCTTAGAGAGAGAGCCCCCAAGTGGTGGCTTCCTCCCCTTAGCAATTTTTCAAGATCATAATTATGTGGTGGCGGCTTGATGCGAAGGGGCTCAAGTCGAAGAACCTAAGCCAAATGCATTTTTCGTTTTCATTTTTGCAGTCTATTTTCAATGCAAAAGTCGAGGGGAGCAGGAGAAGAAGGGGGAGAGGGAGGACGGAGCTGCCTGTCGGCATTTCCCACAACGGAAGTCATCATACTTGCGCTTGTTTACATTCAGCTCGGGCTTGCTGCTCTCTTGTTCTGGCTCTCTGCCTTGGCTGTACGCTGCGTATACGTAACGTCGTGTAATGAGGCTGGTCGGGGAATGTTGCCTTTTGAAAGGCGTCGAGCGTGGCGTGTAAATGCAAAATGGCGACAAAGCTCGCCTTCAGGGAACCATGTTGCGTGGGAGTGTGTGTGCCCGTGCCTGTGTGTGTGCCTGTGTGCGTGTGAAGCTATTCTAAGGCCTTTGCTTGGCTTTTTTCTTTGTCGCCCAACGCTGGCGTAACATTATTTTAATTAACATATTTATATGTGGCAGGGGTTGAAAGGGGAAAGGGAAAAGGAGCTTACAGTCGGCTCAGTGCAACAAAAGCAACAGCCACATCACTCCCCGTCTGTCTCTCTGTCTCTCTGTCTGCCTGTCTGCAGTCTCTAGTCTCCAGTGTGTGTGCATTGCAATTTTAATTACATAGACGCAGCAAAAGCAACAACACAAATACAAACACAAGCAACAACAACAACAACAAGACCTTATAGAATGCATTATGCTGTCATATGAAATCATTAAAAATTGTTTGCGAAACCAAAACGAAATCATTAAAAGCATATAAATTATGCAGCCTGCCACGCCCACACCCACACACACACACACACACTCCCCCATACGCCCACTATGCCACGCAAAGGCAAACACAAATGCCAGTCCGCATAATTATGAAGCGGAAAAATGCCGCAACTGACGACGCTGACAAAAATTGTTGTGCTAATGTTTCGCATGCCTTTGCTACCTCGTCTACCTTCTACTACCTTCTTCTCTTCTTCCTCTGCTGTTGCATTCTTTTGGGGTTGCTTTCGCATTGAAAAAGGGTTAAGTAGAAGCAGAAGAAGACGCAGCCAAAGACTGAAATATTTTCAGTATATGCGGCACCTGCGCGAATGCTTTAAGAAATTGCGAAAAACTTGGCCCGCCTTCGACTTTATCTAATGAAGAGACTCAATTTTAAGGGGCATATTTTGACTATAAATATGTGTGGCATGTGGTGGAATGTAGGGATAAGTTGGAGCAGCGTAGGCTATGATGGTTGAACAACAAATAGACAGAGTACCGCAGAGTATATTTGTTGATAATGGTAAGCACATTGCAGGAGATGGGTAAATTATAAAAGAGATCTTGTAAAAAGAGTCAGTGTGTGTCTTTCTGAAACTCTTAAATGTGTTCTTCTTGGCAACCCTCTTCCTAGCATTCTAAGTCGTAGAATGTGTTGTAGGGGATGCGCATTTAGAGCTTAACCAAGTTTGGCGATGTTCAGTTCCCTTTCGATGTCTCTATTGAGCATATATCTACCATGGGGCATTGCAGATCCTTTACAGTATGTTGTCCTAAGCAACTCTGATTACATTTATGTTAGGCTAAACATAAATTTGCAATGCATATTGCCAGATCGAGCTTTAAAACAGTGTGTACATGGATATATTTATATTTCATGAAGTTGTACACTGGGTGCCAAGAGAAAACACTTTGTTTTACTGTGGCTAGCAATGCCATAGTCCGTTCATAGCCCTTGTTTAGTTCAATACCATATTCATATCAATACCATATCCCTACTCTCTCTCTCTCTCTTTCTACCTTTCTCTCTCTGCTGCACCACCACCGCACTCAATATCAATAAATCCTTAGCAATCTGCACTCAAAAATCAAAAGATACACAGCGGATAGGTAGACAGGCGAACATAAAATGCCAATTTCAGAGTTGCCAAATGGTTATTGCCTCCCGCCAGCAATAGCAACAGCAGCAACCTCGACAAGCTGCAACAAATTTGCCACATACGGAACACATGCACAAAATGGCTAAAGCTTTTGCCTCGCACACACACACATATACACACACGTGTGTAGTGTAGTTGGCTAAGTGCAATTTGTTGCGCCCGGACAGGTATGAAAAAAGCAGCGCCGGATGTGGAAGCCGGAAGCTGGTGGCTCTGCTCCAGCCTGCCTGGTTTCTTCATAGTTAATCCAAAGGCGAAATGAGATTAAGAATTGTGCGTTGTCTACAAAAAATAGTTAGATTTGACCAGAACTGCTGTCTGCTAAGGGAGGGAGAGCGCAAGGCAGGGAGGGGTTGCATTGCCAGTAGTACTTAGCAGGCATAAAATTTATAAATTACTACGCTGCGCCATAATAAATTTCAGTTTGCGTAAAAACGCAAAATTTATATACACTATATAGCCAGCAAATGGGCGGGGCAGGAGGGGGAAGGGGTGCTGCAGCAAAGGCTGGAGTGCAGTGAAAAACCCATTATGAATGAATTTAGTAGCAACAGCAGAGGCAGCAGCAAAGAGCACAAAAAGCAAAACGTGCTGGCTCCATTCGTCGTATTTATACAAATTTAAAGTGGGTGGCTAAGTGGGTGGCGGGGGGAGAGTGGTCACAGAGAGGGAGGGGAGTACTCGAAATTTACGAGTATTTCCATGGCTGCCAGCGACGATAAACCAAACCAAACCAAACCAGTCGAAAGCAATAACGACGGGGCCCAATGCCAATAGACGACACTGGACAGCCGGCACCGCAACAGACTAGACTCGCCTCGGACTCGACTCGCCTCGGCCAGACTAGACTCCTTGTGCAAGTACACTACACTACAACACTGCACTATACACACACACAAGCACACACACACTCTGGCAAGCAGCATAGACTGACTGGAAGTTAGTTGAAGGACACACACACAGCCGACGACTGCTTGGCCAGCCTGGTTGTCCTGTTGCCTCTACTTGTAGACAAGGCAAAAGAGAAAAGGGGGAGAGCAGAAGGGGTTAGTCGTAGGCAGACCGACTAGTCAGTCGACCCGGTCCGGTCTCTGTTGGCCTTTTTGGTCGGTCTCCTCTTGGCCGCTCCTCGGCTCCGGTCAATGACAGCTAAAGTTTTGCAAACTAACCTCGAAACGATAAAAAATTAAAGCAACAGTAAATGAGAGACACAAACCGAGACAGACTGAAAGAGACAGAGAAAGAGAGAAAGAGGGAGCATAGCGAGGCGTCTGGCTCTCGCTTGTGGGCGGGGCACAGAGTAGCCGCATCAAAATGCCGCAACGGACTGTTATTATAATGAAAACGAAGCATTCAACTTGGCGCAGTAAAAACGGCAATAAGTAGACGGACGTTTTATAGGGAGAATTCAAAAGGAGACTCGGCAATATTTGCATAGTCCATGTCCAGTTACGCCGGTTGAGTTTCAAGTGCAATAAAGAAGGAAGAAGAGGTGGAGAAGAGACGTAGAGGGGATTGTATTTCGACTAATGATGCTAAGAAATGCACAAAATTTATCTTTGCTCATATTTAAATAAATTAAATTATTAGTATAATGATACTATTGAAATTAGTATGCTTTATGCGATTATCATTGACAGATATATTATTGTTTATTAGTTGAAAATAAGCATTAAATTTAATTATTTATTATTATGTTTATACCAGCATTATAAGTGAGAAGGGTAGTATAAGTTTATGCCAACCAGAAATGAATGTAACAAGCAAAAGGAGGCGTGATGGACCACACAAACTATATATATTCTTATTTAGCATCAAAATACGAGTCTATAAGAGACTTGAAGAGCTAAGATCACCAATAAAATTGAAAAAAATTTCCCAATATAGCACGCAGATAAAGTTTATTTTCAATTTTTCCACATTAGCCTCCGTAAATAAATAAAAACCTAATTGCAAGCGGAATTTTAATGCAGGAAAGTTCGTTTTTTGTAAACATAATGACTACCAAGTGACTTCTGAAAATTTGATTGCGATTGGATAATTAACATTCAAGTTAATTAAGAAATAATTTCAAAAGGATACTAATTTCCGCCCACTACAAAGTATTCAATACAAAATACACTAAACACAGAAGTAATATACATTTAAGCTTGTTTTTAGTCAGTTGGGTACCGAGTATATCACAGTCAAACACACCTGACTGCGGCGTTTCTCCTTATTTTTATTATGGTTCTTTTTAATTGCTTCTAAAATAAATTTTTATTATTATATTTTTTATAGTTTTACTGGATAAATCAGTATATAGGCAAATATAAGTATTTTTCAACGACTTTCTAGTCTTTTATTTATAAAAATCTTGCAATAATTCCACATGTTATTTTACTTTAAAAGCTTTAAAGTATGAAATATTTTTGGCAAGCGCGTTGTGAATCACAAAAATGCTTGTGGAATATGCGTGGTGTATGCATGGAGAGAGGGGAGGATGGGGGTATTGGGTTGGTTTGCCAGGGAGACAGCAGCGGGCCATCAATATGTCGACTTTTGTTTGAGCTGAGTTTTCCTTGCTTTTGCCCAAAACGGGCGCGTGAGTTGCTGCAGTTTATGCAGTTTTTTCCATACACACACACACACACACACATACATACATATAAATATATATATATATGTATATGTACATGAGTTTGTTTACAAATGTGTGTGTGTGTATATATACTATATGGCTATACGTTGGGGGAATATTTTTTTAAACTCTTGGCCAAACTTTTGTTTCACTTTATGATATGTAACTCCCTGTGAGTGTGTGAGTGTGCGTGTGTGTGTGTTTGCGCGTGGGAGTGCATGTGGTATCCAATCGTGCAGAATGCCCATTTTTATTTGCATTTGCATATGGCGCATAAGCATTTTTTCATGCTCCCTCCCCTCGCTCCAAAAAAAAGAAAAAGAAAATGCAAAAAACGTATCTGAAACCCGGCACAAAATTTTAAACTATAGCATAATATGGGCAAACTTTTTCCAAGTTTTTTGCTTTATTTACACACACAGACGCCCTCACACAGACATGCATGCATGCGCGTGTGTACACATGAAAAATGGGGTAAAAATATTGTAGGCCCACTACGGATATGGTTTCGGCAGGGCTTGGGTTGCTGTCTCTGTCTCTTCCAATGGGTGCCAAAAGTCAACAAATAATATTTTTGAATAAAAATCGGCGCTGCAAAAATGAAATGAAAATATGCAAGAAAGAGAGCGAGGGAAAGGGGAGGGGGGAGAGACAGGCAATGCTGGAAGGACTGCCGAAGTTGAGTAGGCTTAAAAGGCCGCCAGAGCAAACAAACTATCGTATGTGTATGTGAAATCTCAATTTACTTTAATCAACATGTGTGTGTGGGACATTTTCGTTGCCTACTTTGCAGCGCAGTTGATCGTACAACGAACTGTGCAGCTGTCGCTGTTACAATTGCCGCTTTTGGCTGCTCATCAATTTATGCATAAATGCAAATAGAATTTCATAAATTGTCATTTAATTGCACTTTAGACGGCACCAGCCACCAGTCGACTACACTTGACTGCAGTGCCCCAAAAATGATATGCAAAATGCAAATGGCCGGCGAGGCGAGTCCATTCAATATTAATGCAATGCATGCTCAGCCCAGCCCAGCAGCCTTAAGCCTTGTGAGCTTGCCTAGCACAATGCAAACTACACTGACAGCTTAAAGCCTTAACTTCCCACTCGTGTCTTTGCTTAATCCATGCATATCCATGCTTCGGATCAGGGCTCAGCTTAGGTTCAACACTGCAATTATGCTTGGGCCAGCCAAAGGTCTTGGTCAGTTGAGCGAAACTGATACAGAACTAATTCAACTTAGAGAGAGAGAGAATGAAAGAGAGAAAAATGAAACAAAGAAGGCGAAATAAGCGAAAGGAAATTTCATGGCATGCAGCACAATCTACACAAAGCTTGGCACACATACGATATGCGGAAAACAACAACAACATCAGCAGCAGCAACATCATAAACAACAACAAGAAAAGTAGCAACAGCAACATTTCGTGTGTATTTGCACAATGCAAAAAAGTAAACAAAAGACGGCATAGAACAAATATACAAATACAGGAACATACACACACACACAAATACGCACGCGTAAGCAAACTGCACAACAGCACGAAAGTATGCTATACAAATGTGTAACGCACACACCCGCACACTCGCAAACACCCGCACGCAGAAGAAAGTAGACAGCTGAGTGCATGTATGGCAACGTTTGTGAAGGCAGAGGGGAAAGGCGGGTAGAGCGTTTCATTGTTTTGTTATGCCTTTCTCTCTCGCTCTCTCTTTCTGTTTCTTTCTATTTGCTTTGCGCCCGCTTTGTTACTTTTGCTCGCATTTGTTGATATTTCAAGGCACGCGCGCGCAAAAGAATGCAACGAAAAATGCGACTGTTTTTTTGCATTTCAGCTGCTGCAAAATTTGGTGCAATTCGTCAAAGGAATGCGTCGCAGATATTGCTGCCTCTGTAGTGCGACTTGCTCTCTTTTAACTCTTGTTACCTCTTTCTTTCAGTATCTAGTTCTCCTCTCTGTCTCCCTTTCCTTTTTGTAGAGATTTCTTAGCGAAACTTCAAGAGCATTTCATTTAGGCAATCTTCTCAGTTACTTCTCAGTTGCCTTTAATCGCTGCTCAATATCTACACAGTCTCTTAACAGTGTTGTCTCAGAATATTCTCAATAGCTTTACAGTATCCTCTCAGTCTCTACTCAGTTTCTTCTCTATAACCTCTTAATCTCTTCTCATTTTCCTCTCAGTCTCTTCCCACTCTCTTTTCAGTCTGTACTCACTCTCTTCTCAGCAACTTTTCAGTCTCTTCTCAGTCTGTACTCAGTCTCTGCTCTGTCTCTTCTCAGTCTCTTGTCACTACTTAGTCTCTTCTCACTTCTCTACTCTACTATTCTCTCTAGAAATATTTAACTTTATATCATTATCTCTTTATATCTTCCCCTTTCTATTAATCATCATTTTCTCTCTCATACTGTTTCCTTAGCCGGCGCGCCCAAATGGGCTGAACTAATAGATAAAAAGGACACAAAGGGGATACTGGATTTTCCCCGTATAACTTAATACAAATATTATAAAAAAAAAAAAAAAAAAAACTGTTTCCATCTACCTTGCAATCCTTTCAACTGCATTTGGCTATTACCAAAAAAAAAAAGAAAACTTCTAAGCAAACACACTCTGTTTCTTCCGGCAGTGGCTGCATCTCTTTCTCTGTCTCCTCTCTCTCTATCTCTATTTCTCTTTATATTCGCCATCAAATCGTTTATTATCAAAACTCTTAGTTGCTGCTGTTGCTGCCACTGCGCCAACAGTTAAATGCAGCACAGTTATAGCCACTTTATAAAGCTGCCATTGGCCCGCCCACTCTTCCTCTATCCCTCTCTCTCTCACTCCTTCGTTGGGCAATTCATATGTGCGCCAAAAAGGCTGCTGCGTTTGTTTGCCAGTTTTTGGTTTTGTATTTTTTCTCTCCTTTTTTCCCATAGGCCCTGTGGCAGTTAGGCGCGTTCTTCTTTTTGTTGTGTTGCTCTGCTTAGTTGTTGTTGCTGTTGTCGATTATTTTCACTCCACTTTCGCATGTTTTTATCCCTAAAGCCTGCTTGCGGATATGCGCGAGAGGCGCACAGGCAAACAAGCAAACATACAAACAACAAGAAAACAAACAAAGCGAGAGCCAAATGAAAATTGCGAGAAAAAATATTGTTGGAAAAACAATAAATGGCAAATGTATTGCGGCATTTTAGGCTGCAAAAAAACAAAAACCCCAAACCAAAACTGAGCTGCAAATTTGCCAAATGCGACGCAGTCGCTTTACTCTTCTTCCCTCTCTTGTTCTGAATTTTTATGGCATTGTGGCAATATGGAAAGTGCTACGTTTAAATGAGTCAAGTGGGGCCTAGCTGATTTGCATGTGCTGTTGATGGGGGAGGGGGGAAAGGGGTAGGTGAACGGAATAGTTTACTCACTTAGATTTCCACTAGGAATGTACACGTTACCCGACGGCGTCCGCACCAAACACGATGGCTCAAAGTCAACGCCCAAATCATTCGGGTTGTTAGCAACAGCGCCGGCAATTAAACGGGCATTATTCATGCGACTCATTGTCGGATTACGCGGCGGAACATCCGGTGGTGCCGTTGGCGTGACTCCCTCCAGGAGAAAGCCTGCAAAAAGAGAATACGCAAAAATAGGGGATTGAACTATGCACAAAAATAAAATGTATAAAATATATAAAATTACTTTTTGATATGCAGTATACGCCTTGCCTCTGCCTCTGTCCCCCAATATTTAAATATTCATTGCAATAAAATCGAAAACGAGTTTTAGCTAAACAATTTACGGCGCAGAGCTTCACATTGCACTAAGCGAATGTTTTGAATATTTCAACAAACAACAAGAAGAGCAACAACAACAAGGACAACATATGTCAATTCTGCTGGAGGCCTGTGCGCAGTGCAATCAGTGTGCATTGAAAACGAGAGCGAAATAAAAATCAGAAAAATCAAATGAAATTTGAATTTTGAATTCACACACACACACACACACGCGCGAAAATTGTCACTACAAATATAGGAAAATTACCAAGCAAAAGGGCAATTTCAAGCAAATCACAGTCGTCTTCATGCCACACGCCCTCATCCCTCCTCTCTCCTCCTCTACTTCAGTTAAGCCCAAAAGAAATCGAAATAAAATTCAATTTGCTAACAAATTTGAATGCCGTCGAGGAGGACGAAGACAAGCCCAAAAAGTCGGCGCGAAATGCCTTTGATAAGTATACGCAACGTGTGTGTGTATGTTTCTCCTTCTCTTTGTATGTGTGTGTCTTTTTGTGTGTGTGTCTGTCTTTGCGTCTGCCTTTCTGGCCAAGGCGCGAGCTGCCTTCACTGTACGCAGATAATAAATTTCAAAAGCATTCGCATTCATTCGCATAGAAAATTTTAAGCTCATTTATGGGCTTAAAAGGCGGCAGCACAAGAAGGAGAAGTGTCAAGAGGGGGGGAAGGGCGAACAGGATGCTCGACAAATTCAAAATGCCAAAAGCAAAAGCGACAAAATAATAAAAAGCGCAAACGACAAACGGAAACGCCTTCGGCCAACGACGAGAGAGAGGGAGAGAGAGAAATTCGAAATTGTTGAGATTCGTTTGGCGCGAAAATTATATCCTGCCAGCTAGAACTTCCCACCGCCTCCCTACCCCTAGCCTGCTTCCCTTCCCTCATCCCCCTGCCTGCCTAGCCTCCCCTATTCCCCCTTGCCTGCCCTGCCTAGCTAGAACTCTTGCGTCCAATCGCATCGCGTTAGGCTCACACGATTTGAGCAGAGCCCAAAGTGGCCAGTGGAAAATTTAAGCTGCGGAAAATGTGACACCAGCCTTGCCATGTGCGCCTGCAGGGCCTGCTCTGCGCATTATCATCATAATGAAACGAGAGGGGAGAGAGTGCAGAGGGGGAGAGGTAGGGGCACTGCCTCGCAGCAGAGATTATTTCACGCGGTTAAACACAGTTTCCAAGTTGCCAATTTTGAATTTAGGCTGCCTACGCTCGCTGTGATTAAAAACTAGAGAAAGGTCGCAGAGGGAGGGAGGAATGAGGGCGGGGAATAGCAGGGGAACTGGCTTAAATATTTGTGGACTTTTGTCTTTGGCTTGCGTGTAATTAGATTGAAGATTTAATGCGCTTAGCGCGTCCAGAAAATTGTGATTGTGATGCTCCCTCCTCCATCACACAGTTGACAGTGACACACGCAAGTTAGCGCACAGTGGTAGCAAACTTTAAGCTTAACTGCTGCTGCTGCTGCGTCATTATGCCAAATGGCACGAGCACATTCTGCTGCAGCTGGACGCATTAGGATTGCATTTTGAGCAAATTATTTTGCCATCAAGCTGCAAAAGTTAAGCCACTTGCGACATTTGCATGCGGAGACGATAACGTTATTTAAATATGGCAAGAGGGGGGTGGGGGTAGAAGAAAGGGGGGTAGGTAGGGTGTAGGGTGCAGACTACAGAGGGTGCTGAGTAGCTGCTTAGTTGCTTGTGGCTTTCACACGCGCATTAGTTTCATATTATACAAAGAGAGTGGCGCAAATGTCAATTCTGTCAGTCTTCCTGCGCCACTCCCTCCTCCCTCAACCTACTTCCCTGCAATTCGCACTCATCTAAACCCCAACTGCAGCCCCTCTCTTGTTTGCTTTGCATGTTCCTCCTTCCATCTCCCACTCATTCTCTCCCTCCGCAGCAGCTTAGCAAAATGACAGTGGAAAATAAAAGTAGACAGCAACGACAAGCAATGACAATGTCGGCGACAATGGCAACCCTGTCGGCCAAACAAAAGTTGCTGCAGTGGACGCCGCCGTCGCCGTCGCCGTCGCCGTCGCCGCCATCGCCCATTCACATTCGCATCTGCAGCCACATGCAGACAAGCAGCCAGGAGCAGCAGCTAGCTAGCAGCAACGCGCAGCCAGCAGCCAAAAGCAGTCAATGTGTATGCCAAACGCTCACTTAAAGCGCAGCCAACAACAGCAGCAACAAGAGGAGCAACAACAACAGCAACAACAACAGCAACAACAACAGCAACAAAGAGTAGCAACAACAACATGCACAGGCACACAGTCACACAGGCAATGGCGCTGATAAGCAGCTTATCTTCATTTCTACAACCTCCAGCGTTTATTTTTGTATGTGTGTGTGTGGGTGTTGTTTGTTTGTTTTTTTGTTCACGTTGTTGTTGTTGTTGCTGTGTTGTTGCTGTGTTGCCATTGTCGTTGTCATTTTGAATGCGAATTGTGCTTGTTGTTGTCGTTGTTGTTGCTGTTTTCTGGCTACGCAAAATGTGTAATGGCATTTCATCAGGCGGAGCATGAAAGAGCGACAACACACACAGACAGAGAGACACACACACACACAGACAGACAGACACTATATATACGAGTGTAAATGTTACGCTGTAAATGCGTGTGTGTGTGTGTGTGTATTTGCCTGCATCTATGTGTGTATAACAAAGCACATTTGCCCCCCACGAGTTTTTCTTTCTCATTTTTTTTTGGCACTGCGCGTTTTGGCATTTGTTCTCTTGCTATACACCCCTTACATCCCTTATTTCCCTGCTTCTCCTCTTCTCCTTCCCCTTCTTACGCTACACACCCCTTGCTCCCTTTCTTCCTCTCTCCACTGATGGCCTTCTTGGTTTGCAGTTTAATGCTTTTATAATGCACTCGACAACAAATACGCGCGCATAGCCAAATGGCAAATGTATTTAAAGTGCGCACCCTGCCACGCCCACACCTACCCTACACGCCTTAACTGTAGTTAAAGATTATATAAGGCATTCAAATGCAAGAAAATGCTGCATTTCATTTAAACGAAATTAACAACAAGCTGAGAGAGAAAGAGGGGGGCAAGTTGGTAATGAAAAGCGACACGAGCTGCTTGTGGCATGCTAGGAATGAGCAGCAGCAGCAGGAAGAAGAGAAGAAGAGGTAAAGAAGAGCTGAAGAGGTAAGGGGGAGGAGCTGTTAAAATGGGCATGCCAACGCCTCAGCCAAGGTGCCGACAGGAATAAAAATAACAACATCATCAACATTTCCTTTATCTGCGCTGCCATCTTCATCTGCGCTGACGTGAAGAGAGGGAGAGAAAGAGAGAGAGAGAGAGAAGCATAAAAGAAGCTGTGCGAGAGGGTAATGAGAAGGGTGAGCGAGGGGGGGGGTAGAGAAATGTAAAGCACTTTTGGTATGACAGGTGAAATGTCAGTTAAGCATGAATTGCGTCTGTTCCCAGTTCGCCTGTTGCCCGCACTCTCTCTCTCTCTCTCCTGCTGGAAAAACAATGGAAAATGAGTCTGTGCTGATGTGTGTACTGTGCCAATTGTGCGAACTGACTTCAATGGCCAGCACAAAAAGGGTATCAAACCACTCTTAGGTATCAACGTGTAACAATTTTGCCTTTGGCCTCCGCACTTGACGGCAAATCAAGTGGGAACAGTTCAGGGTTCAGTTTATTACTGGCTGCTGCTATAAACATTTATGGCAACAATATTTGTTATATCATGTTTTTGGTGGCCGCAATCTTTTGCAGTCTGGCCTGGCATTGTTGTGCAGTTTATATGCAGCAAATCGCATCGATTTATGCAGCGACAAGCGGCCAGTTTGGCACAATGTGAAATATTGCGTATACGCAGATGTTGCCTATGCAAGTTTGCCTTTATTTTGTTAGTTCCCCGTTGCTGCTGCTGTTGCTGCCATTTGTTGATAAGCAGATGCCGCAGACATATGCACAAATATGCACACACACACACACACACAGGCACACACACACCTGCGCACACATGCCGCATACCCAGACAAACAAAAGGCGCCTCCAACTGACAATTGTTTAGCTGCGTGTGCATCTATGCTTGTCAATTTGCAATGTGTATGTGTGTGTGTGTGTTTGTTTATGTGCCATCAGTTGACTGCACCTAGTTAGAGACCCCTTCTCCCCCCTCCACCCACAACATCTTGCTCTTTAACACACAACGCAGCATAATGCGGGCCATCTATATGCGTGTAAACGTTTTGCTCTGCAACTAACTTCCTCTGCCTGCCTCTCTCTCTCTCTTTCTTTCTCTCCCTATGTCTCTCTACTCTTTCACTACACCTCTCTCTCCCCTTGCCCTTCCCTTCACTGTTTGCACTTGCTGTATTTGACCGCCTGTGCTTGACATACATAACTACGAGTATAAATATTATACGTAAACTTGTTAAATTTCTGCCACAGTTGAATGCCCCCTTCTACCTCTGTGTGAGCGTGTGCGTGTGTGTGTCATTGTTTAGCGTGGTTTATTAAATTTAGCAAAGTCGCCTTCCAACTATTTATGTCGCTTGTCATGTAGCAGCTCCTTCAGCTCACGCTGGCACCTTTCCCAAGGCCTGTCCCTGCCCTGCCTGCTCCTACTGTGCCTGGTTTCATCTCCATTAATGCGGCTGTTGTTTGTCAAACTTTTGCACTAGCCTGTCGCACTCTCTCTCTTCCTCCTTCTCTCTCTCTCTCTTTGTCTCCCTCTCTCCCTCTTTTCCCCTGTACCCTGCTCTCTCTCATAGATTTATTTAGTCCGAGTTTGCGGCCACAAAACTTGGATTTACTTCGACACAATTGTCAGCTTAGTCACGTTTCGTCTCTGCGTGTGTGCGTGTGCCCGTGTATGTGTGTGTATTACTGGGATTTGCACAAACACCAGCAGCAGCAGCAGCAACACGCATGTATGTATGTATGTGTGTGTGTGCACGTTAATACTAAACATAACATGGTATAAAGGTAAAAAGCCAAAGGCACGCGATGCGCATATTTTAGCCAAAAACTTGGCTCCTTTTTGTTTGCTTTAGTCGCTCGCTTTTTGTGTATGCTAGTTAGTTACTAAGGCTCATTCCCCACAGTCCCCAGAACTCTGCTACTGCTGCTGCTGGCGAGGATCAAACTTTGATTTAAACCTGTTTACACGTTGATATGTTGATGCCGCCCCTAAGCCAAGACGAGTCCCAAGTGCTAAAGCAGTTTTAGCTATTTCAGTGCCCCCATACACTGTTTTCCCTCTCTCTGTCTTTCATCCCTCTCCCTCTCTCTCTGTCTTGCTCTCATTCTCCCTCCTGCCTTGCTGAGTACTGATTACTTTTCTTTAAATATTCTACATTTAATCAAATTCAAGCAGTGACCCAGTTCAGTTGGCGTAGACCAAAAGCAACTTTGACAGCTTTAGATAGTTTTTGAGAGGCAGACAGGGGGAGAAAGGGAGGCAGAAAGAGAACATTAAGTGAGGCAGAGCGGGGTAGAAAGTAGTGAAGACACGCTTGCCACTGCTTTAATTGATTTTGTGGCATGCAACGAGGCAGACGACAGCCAAACCGCAGGGTAGCTGCCGTTTGCAACGATTTAAGTTCATCATTTTTTGCACGGTTGCCTGCCCACCTTCTCCCCCTTCCGCGCATTCTTAGTGGCAAGTGCAGTACTCTTGCTGGTAATCCTATTAGACACAGTCTCTGCCTCCCTTTTTCTTCCCTCTTCCTTTGCCACTTTCCCCTCATCAGTCTGTGGAATTCTTTGCGGTTTCACTTTAGCGTGTTGGGGCAAAGTGCTGCAAAAGTATAGACAGAGGCGCGACTTAGGCAACCCCTTTGCCCCTCTTCCACTTCCCCCCTTAGGGGTTTAAAGCAGCGTCTAATTGTAATCTGAAGGGGGAGAAAAAGGGGAGTTGTAATAAACGTCAAGTGACAATTTCTCAAGATTTATTTCACAGGCACTTGCAAAAGTTTCTCGTGCAGATTTTCGAGGCTCTTCAATAAAAGAAAACTAATTTAGCGCTTTATTTGACACATTTCGAGTGTGCAGCAACTTGCAACTGGGTCGCACTGCCACGCCCAGTTGCCAGTCGAATCACAAATGAAATGAAATGCTGCAACTGCTTTGGCCAATGGCGCTGCAAAGTAGGCAATGGAAAAGTTTTTACCATCAGCAAGTTTGAGCCGAATTTGAAGGCCAGAGATAGTATTTGTTGTTGTTGTTGTTGTTGTAGTAGTAACTGGCACTTGGCTGCCGCTCATTAGCATTTGAGAGTGGCATGTGGCATGTGGCAAGTCGAGGCAAATCGCGTTGCCTCAATCCATTTGCGCCGCATTCCATAGGCAGCGCCTGTGTCAGCTGTGAATAACTGTGCAACGGTATGTGTGTGTGTGTGTGTGTGTGTGTGTGTGTGTGTGTGCTGTGCTTAACCCTCTTTGGCGTCTCTTGGTTGTTGTTGCTGTAGAACGTGCGTCGCAATGTGTCGAGGTGCTTGACATTTTGCCAACGCCTCGCGCTATGCAACACAATTGCCCAACATGCCAGCCGCAAGTGCTGCTAGAGCTGGCATTGTCTGCCTACACACAGACACACACAGACACTGGCACAAGGCCTACGACTTACTGCGCCTGACAAGCAAATTAAGCGCACAAAAGCAGAAAATAAAAAGCAACTCTGGTTGCCACACTCTCGCTGTGTGTGTGTGTGTGTGCAAGCCGTAAAAAATAGTCATAGTTTGTGTGTAGTAAAAGTGCAGCAGTTAAGCACTTTTGTCTCGATGAGTGTCAACAAGCGCCCCCGAGAAGCTGCCGGCACAACAGACACACACACACACACGCACACACATATACAGAGGCACTTGCAACACTCACAAGTGCCACAACTTGTGTGCAAGAGACAGAGAGCAAAAAAATAATCGCTCTATTAATGAGCCGCGGGCCAAGTGCAACAAGCTGACAGACAACATGACCTGACCCCAAGCGAACTAAAGCAGAGCAAGCCAAGGCGAACTCAAGCTATTTAACACATATGTGTGTGTGTGTGTGTGACTGTGTGGTCTGTGTGCAAGAGTGTGTATTAGCTACTTGTCGCGAGAGAGACAAAGAAATGTGACTAGCTCTGCTCTTGCGTTTTATCGAACTCGCCCGCAAAAGAAGAAAATTAAACAGAAAGAAAGGCTACCCTCGGCATGCCGAAGGTTCTGTACCCTTCCAGATTCGTATATACTCCTTACGTTCCTATATTAGTGATATATAATTGTGCAGAATTAATTGGTATTGTGTATATTCAATATTATATCTGACTTTGATTGGCTTTAAGTTACATCTAAAATAAAATCAAAAACCTTTATTTCGGTCGATTGTTCCTATGGCAGCTAGTAATAGTAGTCTGATTATATTGAAATTTTATATGTATATTATATATATAAAGTGCGATGTAGTAAATTTAGTTGCAATATCTAGACGAATAACAAAAATCGACCGATAGTTTGTATGGCAGCTATACGATATATCGGTTCAAACGGGCTCGTTTACACTTATATACAGCGTGCAGCAATAAGAAGCATGTGTGCCAAGGTTCATGTAGATAGATTTACAACTGAGAGACTAGTTTGCGTCGGAGATATCTCCAAAGATTCTTTGCCAACACCTGGCCAAAACGAATATACCCCTTTTGAAGGGTATAAAAAGATGAACTCAATTCGAAGAAGAACTCAATTCGAATTCTTCTTCTTCTTCTTCTTGTTCATCTTTTTCTAGGGTAGTCAAGACTAATTGGATTTCATATTTCGCCGCATTCCTGCAAATATTGCCAAGCGCCCAATTTGACAAAAGTTGCCATGCAAACGAGCGAGCAACAACAAAGAACAGAACATAATGGAACATATAAACATTCATCATTATATTTGGCTAGTGAAACAGAAAGAGAGAGAGAGAGAGCGTGAGGGAGAAAAGAACTGGCAACCACGTGGGTAAATACGCGTAATACATAAACAAAACAAAAACAGTTTGCAGTACAATGAAAGTTTCGTCAATGCGCGCACAGCAACGCTGCGTATGCGTTACGCGTTTCATATTACAACATTAAATGCTGATTGGGGAAATAGAGAAAGAGAGAGGAGCAGAAGGAAGAGGGGAAGAAGGGAAGCTAGGTAGCACTCAGAACTTTAATTGATAGAAAGGACGAGGCGAGGCAGACTTGAAAGCGAACTTAGGCAGCCTGAAGAGTCTTCTTAGAAGTCGTTCAACGTCGGGTCAGCTTTGAGGTTGCTGCTCTTCAATCTTGTCTTTTTGTTGCTGTGGTAGTTTGTTTATTTATTATTCGGTTTCACAAGCTCACTCCACTCCCCCTCTCTTTCTCTCTGCAGTTGCCCCGCAATTTGTGTTAATATAATTTTAAAAAATTTCCCATTGCTGCTTTTCTTTTTGCACTTTTAGTGCTCGCTGGAGACTCGTTAAAGCGTATTCTCAGTCTTCTAAGCTTGCTCCATTTCGAGGGTTGCACAGCGCACAGTCTTGACCATGCCCCATTGCCCCCATCCCCTGCCCTCAGTTGAGTACTTTGCTGAGCACTTTTCTTGGTTTTCTTCTTCTTTTCTTTTTTTGGGGCTGCTCATCTCGTTTTTGAAGTTCACACAAAATTGAAAAGTAGCGAAAGTTCTGAGGGTTAGTTGGAGTATATGTGAAGAAGAGGAGGCAGGACGAGGAGGAGAAGGAGAGGAAGCAGTGAAGAAGGTTTAAGTAGGGAGTGAGCCAAGGGGGGAAGAGGGGGAGCTGGTACTACTTGCGGCTTTTTATTTAGGTTTCTTTGCAGCTGCCTAAAGTGAACTTTGCTGCAAAAATTGTATGCCTTGTTTGCTGCTTTGTGTGTGTTTGTGCTGGTGTGTGTGTGTGTGTTGATGTATGTGTGTTTGTATGCATACAGTTTCTCAAGTCTTGTTGCTGCTCTGGAGCAGCTTGCTGCTTGGTAATTATGCGTCGCCGCATGCAGCATTAAAGTTTTCATCTGCTGCTTTTTGGGGTGCAAAGAGGCATGCGAATTATGATGATGATGCTGAGAAGCACAGAAAGAGAGAAAGAGAGGAGAAGAGAGTGAGGCAGGCAGCGCGCGACATCTTACAACAACTTTCAGGGCTACGCAGCTTAGAACTTTGCTCTCTTTCCCTCTCTCTTGCTCTCTCTCTCTCAACTCTTACACAATTTCTGCACTCAATTAAAAAGTTTAGCCGGCTTTGATTTCTATTTTGCATTTGGCGCTTCGGTGCAAAGTTAATTTTGCAATTAAAGTCGGTTAATTGCAGTGCGCAATGCGAAGGTTTTGGTTTAAGCTGTCTCTGTGTGTGTGAGTGTTCCCTCTCTATGCCTACGCAGAGGCAACAATTAAAAATAATGGAAAAACATTGCGGCAGTTGCCACAGCTACAGCTACATCTGCAGCAGCAGCAGCAACAGCAGCACAAACTACAGCAGCAACATCTACAAACAACCACAGCAACTAGAACAACAGCCAGCACAACAACTACAACTTGAGCTAGCTGGCATTACAGGCAAATGCTCTGGCATTATGTTAAGCAATTAAAATGTAACAGCAGCAACAGCAGCAAAAAACTCATAGCATAACTTGAGGCGCACACACAGCACACACACACACAGAGAGAAAGCACAACAAACAAACCGCTGACTTTTAATGGCATGCAAAATGTGTGCCAAGCGCGTCAGACTGAGACAGAGAGAGGGAGAGAGAGAGAGAGAGCGAGGCAGCACTTTCGCAGCTGGAAAGTATGCTAAAAAAAGTTGCTTCTCTGCTGCAGCTCAGCCTTTGCTCTGCCGCTGCTCTGCCGCTGCTCTGCCCCTGCTCTGCTGCTCCTCTGCTGCTGTTGTTGTTGTTGCAACTTGCAGCTAACCCGTGATTAAATAAATTGTTGAAAAATGTTAAACAAGCCAGCGACACACGCCACACACAGCCCACACACCCCTCACATACCACACACACCGCACAACGTACCTGCTGCCCCACTCTATCCCCACTCTGCTCTCTCTCTCTGCATCTCTCTCATTCTCTTCCCTTCCGTTGACCTGCTAAAAATCTATAAAAATGCAGCGCGGCTGTTAGGCAACATATTGCAGTCAAGGCCTCGCTGCGTGTAGCCATTTTTCGCGTTCTTTTTTTTGCAGCCATTTTTAATGCTCGCCGCTTCCTTTTCGTGTTTTTGCTGCTCGTTGCCTCGTTGCCGCATGTGGCACAAGCGGAAGCTGCTGTTTGGCTCACATAAATAATAACAATAGTGGCATCTGCAATGTGCGAATGGCAATGCAGCACGAGACTGGGCCGTGGGCCGTGGGCGGTGGGCGATGGGTTGGCTGTGTGTGGGCGTGGCCTAGTCAGCAACACGTGTAACAATTGTTGTAACTACTCGCCCCATTCAATGTTGTTGTTGTTGTCTCTTATTGAAACTATTTACGCTGTGTTTACAAGCCTCCGTCTCTCTGTGTGTGTGTGTGTGTGTGTGTGTGTGTGTATCTATTGTGTTTGCCTGCTATACATGTGTAGTGGAGGCACCTTTGTTGTTGCACTGTATCGTGCTGTACCTGCTTGTTCCCGGCTGTTGCTCAGCTTGTTTGAAAAAAATGTTGCCACCATTTGGCCTGGTCTGGTCTGGTCTGGTCGAGCAGCAGCACAGGAAACACAGCAACATGTGTTGCCCCCGTGCGCTTGCATTGGCTTATTGGCTTTAAAACGGCAAGTGAGCCAGACTAACTAACTAGATAAAAGGACGAACAGCGCGGGACATAGTTGAAGGAAGGAAGGGGAAGAAAAAGAGATGTAATGCAGGAGGGATAGTAGGAGAGAGGGCTTGTTTGCTACAACCGTTAATTAAATGCATAAATATTTACTTTGAGTTAGTTCTAATTATAATAGCAGCACATTCTTTGGGAGTGCTTTCTTCGCATATTTCCTGCTTTGAAAATGATCAGCAATATGTCAAGTTACTCTACTCTATTCAGAGTTTATATATATAGCAATGGAATCCAGATTTGCCAGAAACAACTCGACTATATTGGTGATAAGCCAATATTTAACCTATTTCTACATACTGTTTAGTTGGTTTTAATATATTGACTATTATTATTTGTTATGGGGAAGATGTACTGCGAGCTTGTAGATCTAGAAGGTGCTTGCCTAGAGATACACTTCGTTTGAGAGCCAATGCCGGACATGCTGTCTAATCACAGAATCAACAGAGCGCCTTACACTTTATTCTTGTACAACTTAGTAGTACAAATTAAAATTGTAGTTACTACTATAACATACCTGTATGTATGTAAGCGTGTTCATATGTGTAATTAAATACTTGTATTTTTTAATATATTTTTGCTATGTTACACTACAGAAATTGTGATATTAGCATGTAGTGCCTGTAAGTAGCCTTGTGAGAATCCTTATTGGATTCTTACTAATCTCTATTATCTGCTTAAACCTCTTGAGGTTATAGTAGCCTAAGAGGGACTTCGATTGTCGCAGGCCTGGTGTTCTTTCACAGTATGTACTCATATATTAATAACCAACTCAGAGCCCACTTTGGCTGCTCTAAAAACCACTTAAGAATCTATTTACATTCATAACAATACATTAGTATGAAAAAGCCAAACATATTAAAATTTGATGAAGTCAAAACATATATTCCACTTCTGTTCCTTCATTTATTTTCGAGCAATGTTTACCAGCTTAGAAACGTCATATTCCTTCTTTAAACTGCTAAACCATTAAAGACTTACGCGAACCTGGTACAAAGCTTAAACAAGTTAATTTTCCTTTATGCATACCTGCAATAAGAAGAGAGAAACATATTCATTAGTTATCTGCTGGTTATTATACCATATACTCTACTATTTATATTAAAAAATATACTGCATAGTAAATTTAAATGCAAAAAAAGAAATATTCTAGGCATTTCTTTAATGTTATTTACAACGAGAGAATTTTTTGCAATTATTTAATTTGCTGCATATTGTGGGCAACCGCATTTTATTTTGTTTCTGTTGCAGATCTTGTTGCTGTTGCTGTTGCTGTTCTTATTGTTGTTATTATTATTATTATTGTTATTTATTTTGCAATGGCGATGGCTGTGTTTGTGTCAATGTCAAACGCAGCAATAACCCAAACTGCGATTTACTTTGACAATTTTACATAATTTGCGACACTTTTTCCATGAAGTGCGAGGCGTGCGTGTTTCTGCATGTTTCTGACAGCTTCGAATAGCTTCCCCACACCCCCCGCACGAACCCCTCACTCGTAATCTCATTAAAAAAATCATAGTAAATTGATGTGCCGTGCACACAAAAGAAAACCCATCATCAAAAAGTGACTTTCGAACATGCAATCTACATGAAAAATAGAAAATATACAAATAAAAATTTGAGGAAATTTGGAAAATTAATTTAAATGTCTTGCTAATGAATGTTTACAGCGCTCATATTTTGTACACACAGATAAATATATATCTCCCTGGCTTTGTCATGTAAATGCAAATGGGAAATCGAATCGCTTGCATAAGTGACAAAAAATTAGTCACAGTAACCGAAGATCGACTGAGATAGGGGATTTCTTGGGCTCGTCTAACCTATGTCTGCATATTAATGGCATCAAAATGTCAACTGTCATGTCGGGCAACACTTTTCCTATAGTTCAGTTAGCTGTGTGCTTTATCATTCGTATCTCTGGCGTGAAACTGTGAACTGATCCGAAAGTGATATGCAAATTTTCCCATGCTGGTTTGTAATTGAGAGAAATTTGTGCAGCTAACCAAAATGGACTTTTCATAAATATATAGAGAGGGGAAAGAGGAAGGTGCACGCCACAGGGGTTCCACATTGCATAAGCACAAGCTAATCAGTGAGTCGAGATTGTAGACTGTATGCATCGCAGGCAAGGCATATCAAGCCTCGTTAGCAGCGAACAAGAGGCAAATTTCGAAACAGAAACAATTCTGCGTAGGCAGCACACAGGTTGAACTTGTCCGCAGAGCTGCCATGAACCGAAACTGGAGATGAAACAGCAAACGAAAAACGAAGCAAAGCAACAGTTGTTTTTTTTGCCTGTTCTCCTGTTCTGAGTTCTCGCTGTTGTGTTGTTGTCTGTTTCTACCAGTTACAGTAGCCGCCAGCACATGTCCAAACATTCAACTTGCAACAGGCAACAACAGTGAACTGAACAGGGGCAGGAGAAGCGAACTTAATGACTCGCGGTAACAATGTAAGGCGAATTACCTTTTTTGTGCTTATGCAATGATACTAAAACGCAGACTGTGTGAGGCACAAAGAGCAAGAAGGCGAAGGATAGAAAGAGAGAGAGCAAAATGAATCCAAATGAAATAAATTACTGCGCAGGCGCAACGTCGTCTTCAGCGAACGAACAATGCCAAACAATTTGAATGGACGTGGCTCCTGGCTGGACTGCATCTACATCGAGATGTCGAGGCGGGTCTGCTCTGCTTGGTATCTGTTGTTCCTTTGCTTCATTGTGTGTGTGTGTGTGTGTGTGTGTGTGGGACTTCATTTGAATGCGCAACATGTTGCGGGTAGCTCCTCAGCTGCAGCACTCTTTGCAGCAACTCCTACGGCTTCATTTGCCATTATTCTGCAGTTGGGTTAGTTAGTGTGCCTTAATTTATCGTCTGGATGATCATAATACACCTACACATAAGTGGCAAGTCGACTGGAGTCGAGTCGTTGCAATGCCACGAGGCAAGTCAATTGTATATTTCATTTGCCGTCATAAATTTAAAATACTGCTTCGCTACACCAGATGCAAATATTACGCTGCACTCCTTGACTCCCTCTCTCTCTCTCTCTCTCTCTGCTACTTATACTCTTATTGACTATATCATTGTTGTCTCTCTTATTGCTGCTGCTGGTTATCATTATGTTTATTATGGCACTCCTCCTCATTCTCCTCGGGGCTGCATTAATATGCGCATCTTTTGCGCTAACTTCAACTCGTGTCTGCGATTTATGCACAGCTTCAATTGATCTTTACGGCAGTTTAATAAGCTGCGTGTGCGTCTATAAAGTGACGGGGATTATACCAGACTGTACCATCTCGTGCCCAAACTGGCTACTTAATCAGAGCGTGCCAGTTGCAGCTGCAGTGCCTTCTCTGCACATGTTTCTTTGTCAATTCGATGGGTCATTTATAAAGTCGACGAATCCGACAAATACAAATGCAACGCGGCAGCTTTATCAGCACAGTGCAGCTACTGCTAGCTGGACAGGACTCTGAGGCAAAGCGGTTCATCAAGCAGCAGGCGCATGTGGCACAGGAGGCAGTAGTAGGAGCTGAGGCAAGTTGCAAGTACATGGAACAGCTGTCCATTGTTGCTGCCTATTTACCATTTACCATTTTCAAGCTTTTTCACTTCCGGCCAATGTACTAAACCGCTTCCTGGCTATGTAGCTGCCCTGGCCAAGGATTTATGCCATATACTCGTACTTGAAAGAGGCTCGAGTTCATAATCTTGCCACTCAAATCGCTAAGCAGCAGAGTCCAGCACAGGCAAAGCACAGACCAGGCAGTCTGCCTCAGCTGGCTGCCTTCTTCTGCACTTAATTTACCCTTAATTAATTGACCTGCAGTCGAGTCGAGTCGAGTTGAGTCCTCCTACACTTCCTCACTGCCTGCTCCGTCTCCATCTACTCCTCCTCTGTGTGCTCTACTTAGCTGCGGTGTTTGCCATTTTTGCAAATGTTTTGTGTGCATGCAAATCGTTCGTTCACTCGTTCACTCACTCATTCATTCACTCATTCATTCACTCATTCAGTCAGTCAGTCAGTCATTCAGTCATTCAATGCTTTAGTCATGCAGTCGCTCAGTCAGTCCGTGGTCAGTTTCATTCATTTCCCCGGCTCGCTCAAGTGGCGCTGTGGCCACTCGAGTGGCTGTGCCCACTTGAGCGGCGGCCCCACGAAGCATGGAGCACCACTGGCGGCAACTCTGGCTGCGACCTGAACTGGCCCCAAGCTCATTTCATTTGAATTTGAATTCGAGTTTGAATTTCATTTTTATTTATTCGTGCACAAGTTGCCTCGCATTGTTCGCATCGGATTTGCCCGGTGAATACATGTACTATGCCCTGGAATGCTGAGGCAGGTTGCAGGTTGCAAGTAAGGCTAAAGAGGAGAGCTCTTATATACCCTACATTCTTATAGAAATATAACTTTATACAGTAAAACTGTAGAAACATCGATATTTCATATGATAAACCTCAGCAAGTACGATGTTTCTAAAGTTTTTTTTGTTGTATAAGGATCCATTTGAGAGAGTCGATCGATGACTTAGCTTGCTGTTTTTGAGTGTGTAACCTTTGCATGTCTGTATTGTTCCAATAGGCGTATTCTAACTTGACTATATGCTATAAACTTTAAGGTTTTATAGTCAATTTTCGCAGCGCATTGCCTGCTTTATTGCAAGCCAAACATAATTAAACCTTAATAAGCTGCAAACTGTTCATTCGCAGCTTAGTTAACGATTCGATACGATGTGATGCGATTCGTTGTTGTTGTTGTTGTTCATCGCTTGTGTTTGCCACTCAATTAATTATTTTACTGCACTCGCAAAAGTTTTTAAGCCTGCGGTCAATTTGAATATTGTTTAATTAACAGTCGAGTTGAGTTCGAGTCGAGTCGAGTGAGGTCAGGGGAGGGGCGTGGTGTGGAGTGTGTGTGCAAATTATATAAAATTGGGTCATGCAGTGAACAACGACGTTCCGGATCTGGATCTGCTTATGTGAATGAGACTGTGCCCGCCTTATTATGGCAACTAATTAAGGCAAGCCAAGGCTGGTCGGGGCTAGGTCGAAGCTAGACTGGCCTGGCCTGGCCTGGGCTGTGGCTAGAAACTGGCACACAATTTCTCCCAGCATCCCATTGTCCATGTCGACTGGCAGTACGATAGTTAAACTCATTCGCAGCACACACTTAATGCGCACTAATGAAATGTCAGCTTAAGTCATAACTCAACTGCAGCAGCCGTTGGAGCAGCAGCGGCAGCAACAACAAAGGCCGAGCCCGACAGCCTGACCAGCAATATAACAACAAATGAGATTGGTGGCCAAAAGTGGCAAGAGCTCTGTAAGCCCCAAGCTGCTTCCCTACCTCTCTAGTATGATGCCTAGTCCAACTGAACCACTTCTTATAACGAGAATCTATGACAAAGCCAAGGGCGCAACTTTTGTTCGCTGAGAAGAAGGGGATTTTCGCTTGGCTTTTAAATATGACATGCATTTATGAGATTTATTGTGGCTAACAAACACTCACACACATGTGTGTGTATATTTGTTGCTCAACAAAATGGCGGCCATGGTAATTGATAAGTTTCACTCTCTCGGCTCTGTTCTTTGTACAGTTCTGTTCTCTGTTATTGTCCTGCCAATGGACGCCATTTTGCTTACACGCTAAAAGAGATTGATGATGCTTTGAAGGACTTGAACTTGGAAGAGTGGGAGACACTCTCAGTCCCAGTCTGACTAGCGACTCTACGCGCAAAGAAGTTTGGGTAATTGTAGCGGCAAAATTAAATGATGAAAAGTTTTCTTTGGCTGAGCTTCAACCTCACTCCCAACTCTCCCTCGACTCTCTCTCTGACTCAACCCACTGTGAGTGTCGTCCATTTGATTGATGAAATGATAAATATCTGAAGCTGTCTGCCACTGTCTGCTGCCAGCGGCCACAAAAATTGTAACAAGCTACTGCTGCGAGAACTGAGGGCATTATTATTGCGTTATTATTAAAGCGTTTTTAATGCTAAATGTCAAATGCAGGACAGATAAGCAGCCCCAGCTGTCAATGCAAGAGGGAGAAGGATGCCAGGATGCCAGGATGAATGGACATGCGGATGTGGCACGCTCAAGTGACTGCCAAAAGAAGAAGTAGAAGCAGCTGAAGAGGAATCATTACTAAATGAGCATGTTATGGGCTCCAATAGATAACCAAACTGAACAGAACTGTCTGTCTCTCTGTGCTGGCTGACTGACTGTGCTGGCAGTGAGCTGCAAATCCCACTTAAAATCCGTTTCGCTTACGAAAATCTAATGATGATTAATTACCACACAAAGAGAGGGAGTGGAAAGAGAGGAAGAGTGTGTGTGGCAGTAGCAGAGCTTTGCTGCGCTGAGGTTTTTCGGGCTGTTCTTGTTCTCGTTTCTGTGTTTTTTTTTTGTTTTCTTCTTCCGGAAAAGTGCTAAGTACATGGGATATTTGGCGCTGCGTAGCCGCCTTTCACTCCCGCTGGGTCATTATCATGACGGGGGCAGCAGCTTTTCTAATAGTTCTACTAAGATAGCCCGCCCTCATCTCCTTGCAAAAGTAATTAATATGCCAAACTTGGCGTCGCTGTTGTTGTCAGCTTTCTCTCTCTATCTCTCTCTCTCTCTTCATTAAAACAAAGGTTAAATCAATGTTAAACAGCTGCATGCTGGCCAAATTTTGATAAATCTGTTATAGCAATGCAAATCGATGCTAACCACAAATATACAAATCAAATAACTGTAGAGCATCATTGGAAATTCGAGAGTATAGGCAGCCATATGGTCAGGGTCGTCAGCTCTTTGACTGACTGCATCAGGAATAGAGAGAGAGAGAGAGAGAGAGAAGGAGCAACCACGGCGCTAACTAACCGCCTCTCTCTGGGGTCCAGTCGACCGCATTATGGGTCAATTAAAAACCATTTTCAAGCTAATTGCAGTGCAGCTCGCGAGTTGCAAAATTTATCGAATTTATTATAATCTGAAACTGAAAATAATGCACTAATTTGATACGCCCTACTCGACTTTACAAATGCTAATGCACTTAAAAACACATTTAGAGAAGAGGTTACCCTCAACCCGTGTGCCCTCTCTCAATCTCTCTGTCTCCCTCTCTCTCTCTCTCTCTCTTTTTCTCTCCACTTCCCTTGACCATTCTCAGCCATACAAAACGCTAATTTGTTTTTAATATGCCGCATAGACATGGATATAGCCAGATATAGCCTATAGACAGACAGGCAGAGCCAGACCGACACTCGAGCGGCTTGATTATCTGCTCAAAAATTCATAAACCGAAAAGTGTTTCATCGTTAACACCCTGTCGGACTGGCTGAGTATCTCGCACCCTCTCCCTCTCTGTCTGTCTGCCTCACTAACTTCGACGCTTCGACTCTTTGGGCCTTAACTCTTCGGCCCCGCGAATCCTAGGCACGTTGTGGCTTAACAATGTTATTAAAATTAATATAAATGACTTCGAGAGCCGCTTGGGCATTGCCACTCCCCCCCACCATCCTCTTTGCTCTGCCACTATTGCTGACGGGCGGTCCCCAAGCAACAGCAGTTACCTATAGAGACCGACTAAAAGTTCAGGCTGAGACTGAGGCTGAGGCTTTCATTGGCTTTGTCTGTTGCTGCTGATGTTGTTTTTATTGTAATTAGCATTTTCGAAAAAGCCAAAAAACCATTCAATATTTAACATATCCCTCTCTTTCTCTATCTCTTTCCCAATCTCTTTTTTACTACTTTTCTACACAATTTGTACGCTTCTTCAGTTGCTGCTCCACTGGAAGTTTGTAACGCCTGCTGCCCATAGTATAATTAATAGTGTTCATCATATGGTGTATATAGGAAAGAATGTAGTTCTATATATGTATCTATACCAGTTGCTTGGCTTTTTCACGGCTCTTCAGATATTGCTCTTGACTGTTTTGTTCTCTAATGAATACTGATGGCTGTGAAGCGTGGCCAAGTTGTTGGTAACGAGTTTTATTAATTAAAATATCTGAAGAATATCTGTAGAGTAGCTGAAGAATCTCTTTCTCTCTCTCTTTCTTGCCCTTTCTCTCTTCTTTACTGCTAGTTTACTCAAATTGAGTGTACTAGAGTCTTTACAGTTGTCCCTTCTAAGGTGTTTAAACAACACAGTTTTGTCTGCTTGTTCCCAAAATTGTATTATCATCTATTTCGCATTTATTTGTACCCCATCCTTATTTGGTTAAGTGCCTCTGCTAGTTTGGCACCCATTCAGCAAGCCATAAAAGTTTTCGTGCAATTGATTTACCTTTACATTGACTTTTCTCTCACTCTCCCTCTTCCTTTCCCTATCGAGTTTAATTAGCTTATGTGGCTGGCAGAGATATTCTGTACTTGCCACAGGAGACAGCACGATGTGTGGTAAATATTCGATTGAAATGCCCGATAAAAAGCATAGAAAATGCATGAGAAACATGGTCTATTAATAGAAATAAATTGAATATGACTCGTGAGTCAGTGTGGGGGAAGTGTGTGTGTGTGCAGAGTTGTCAACTTGCTTACATATTCATGTGCGATCAAATAATGCCAAGGCAGACAGACAGACAGACACATACAGCGGCCGCAGAGTGGAACTTCTTATGCAAAGCCACTTAACAAAAAGCAATTTATTTGCACATAATTTGTGAGCGCCGCAGGATATTTGCTGAAAGCGAATCCTCGACAAGTAAGGATGGAGTCTCAGGCTTAGCTTCAGTCTCCGTCTCACTAAAATTACAAATTAATTTTCCGAAAATTTGCGCACACAAACTAAATAAACGTGGCCAAAACATGTGCTATGCCAATGGAAGAAGATGGTAGAACATATTCCCCCAGCACAGCCCCTCTTCCTCCCCTTCCCCTATACTCTTCCACAGATTGTCGAGTAAATGAAATGTATTGAATTGACATAAAAGTCGCTCAAGTTAATTCCCCGGCAATGTAATTGGTGGGTTCAGCCTCGGCCCCAGTTTCTCTCCTTTCTCCTCCTCCATGTGAAAGACTCATATGCTTACAGGGTTGTTTGCCAACACAGGAAAAAAGGGAAGAAAAGAAACGAAAATCTATACAACATTTTGGACAATGTCAATTTGTTAGCATTTATTGAATTGTGAATTATTAAAGCGCACAAATTGAAAACGCAAGTGCGACAAGCAGAAGGCCGACGCCAAGAGGGAATGTATGATTGCGCTTTGATACGCGTGTGTGCGTGTGTGTATCTGTAGCTTATAGAAATACCATATTGTATATAGAGAGGGGGCACAATACAAGAGCACACACAAAGCCAAAGTCGATTTAGTTGGCCAAATAAGAAAAGAAGCCAAGAAAATTGAATGGCGAAGAAAAGCAACAAGGACCGAGGGGAGCGAATGAAGTTGAGTAAGTTGGCATTTCATATGTGAATATGTACATAGCTGTTATATAAGTATTATTCCTACGCAGAGACACATACATGAGGAATACATATGCATATATATGTGTCTCTCATACTCATTTGATTTCATTATAATGAAGGCGATAGATAGTTGACCGTCTGCAACTAGATGAGCTTGTGGAGGTTTATGAAATACTTAGGACATGTTTAATACTGTAGATAGTATGAGTATATATAGTATATAAATGCAGCATATATAGTTAGTTTAGTAGTAAGTTTATATAGTACTTTTTTAAAGTCTTATTCCAGATAGAAATTTGAAAGTTCTGATTTTCATTGATTTCATTTCAAGTTTCATACCTTTCTAACTTTCATCTCTATCTTTTTTAATATACCCCATGCCAGTTTTCTGTTGTTAGCTTTATAAAAGCCAAATCAAGGAATACAGAACAACAGCCCTAACTACGTCCCCTCCCTCCTTATTCTCATTCCCTGAGTACCCAAAATAAATGTCAATGAAAGCGAGTAATAAATGCAAACATACAAAGCGACGCACCTCCCACTCTCCTCCACACCACACACCACACTACACACATACCCTCCTTCCTTTCCACACACTCACACACTCACACTAACACCCACACATTCATATATCGAAAGTGTGTTGCTTATGAAAGGCGCGAGAGAGTACGTGGGGTGCTGCCAGCACTTTAAGTTGCCACTGAAGTTGTTGTCCTTGCTGTAGTTTGTGTTGTTGTTGTTGTTCTTGCTAGTTGCACGCAACGAATTTAATAAATAAATAGAGAGTCTGAGGCGGAACAAGCAGAGGACAGCGAAGCGCAATTGTTGATTACAGCGTATTATTTTTCTGGTATTCTTTTTTTCACAGTTTCTCTTTAGCTGCTGCTGATAGGCATGGCAAATCGATAGCACGCGTCGACAGTCACTCAAGTGGGGTCCAAAGTACTCAAGAGACGGCAGTTTATGCTACCATATACTACCATATATATATGGTATGTACATAGTGCTTGGTCCAGGGCAACCCCTGACATTGGCAGCTTCCATTTCTGGCGCAATTTTTCAAATATTTGTCTTGCCCGCTTCTTTAGCTGGTTTCAAGCAACCAAAACAAATGGCAAGTAATGTCGGCAAAAGGGGATTGGGATTGGCAGTGGGATTGGGATTGTGATTGGAACTCATGCTAGTTATACGTCACGCTTGCTTTGGAAATCCACTCCCCCTTCCCCCATCCGTCTGACATCGTTCCATTATCAAATCGTTGACATTTATGCCGCAGGCTCCATTGGCCATTGGCAGCACTTGATTATGATGAAACACGCGACGTGACCCGCAGAATGGTTAGGAGTTGCACAAGGGGATAAGGCAGACAAGGACTCTGTGAGGATTCCCAGCTTCCTTCCCTGCTCTCTGCGCTGCCCTGCTCTGCCCCCTGCCCTGCTCTGTGGTACGTGTTAAATTATCACTAGTAGAAGAGTCCTGCTCATCCGCTCGCTTGCTTGCATTACATTTGCCCGCGGCTTTGTTTAGTTTATAAGTTCGTTAGTTAGTTAGTCGGTTAGTTAGTTAGTTGTAGCTTGCTCGCTGCTTATTGTTCAGGCGTGCGTGCGTGTGTCAATGTGTGCGTCTGTGTGGGCAGTCAGCGGAGTCGAAGGCAGCCGATAACCACAGCCTCTAATTGCAAAAGCAGCTTAAGACAATTGAAGTTATTTGCCTTGAGCCAAGTACATGTTCATTCTCTCCAAGACACAGCAACAACAACAGCAAGACAGCAACAACAACAACAACAGCAACTGACCAACAACAGGACTACAACAACAATGGCGTTCTGTGTGTGGCCGGTCAAGGGGCGCACTTGAGCGCATTTAGCGATAAGCCGCATCCGCGTAGCCATGCCCATCCCTGCCTGCTCTGCCTGCTCTGCTCCTCATCCTCATTCCCTCTCTCTCTCTCTCTATCTCTCGTCCTAACTTAAAATCCATACTCGTTGGCAATTAGCTTATCTGCAAGTAGCGGCACAAATTGGAATGCGATTAGTCAAGCATGGCCAGGCGCCACTTGAGGTTCGCCATCATCTTTGGTTTTAAAGATGAACTCCAACTAGGTCTGACTGTTTCCCTGTCTGCCTGTCTTCATATCATCCTACGTACGTCTCTCTCTCTCTCTCTCTCTCTCCTTATCCTCTCCTTGGCATTGTCCTTTATCAACTTTCATTTTGACATTACGCCAAATGTGCCAAGCCAATGCGACAAAAGCAAGTCATCTTTATGATGTTTCCGCATTCGAAATGCCGAAACAAGCGCCAGACCCATAAAACAGGCAGGCGTATAAAATGTATTGCCGCATTTTAGGCGCAGTTGCTTGCTCAACCAGGCAGGCAGTCAGGTTTGCTGCCAAGTGCCAAAATCGCCAGCCAAAACAAACTGAAAATTGCATAAATTATCACTAAAAGTGTCAGCTCAAAACATTTTGCACACTTTTCCGCCAAGTTTTCCACTGCATTTGGCATGCATCGAAATCACATCATATATATAGAGTATATATACTGACTATATAGTGTATCTCGCTTAAGTTATGTAAATTTCTAGTAGATTTGGGTAGCATATAAATTCAAAAAACGGAAGCCAAAGTCATGTCACAACTAACTGCTTGGCCAGTTCGCTGACCCTTCAAGTGGAAGTGGATGCTTTAAGGATTTGTCTGTCAGTCAGCATAGAACAAAATGAAAAAGTAAGAAGACGAGGAGGAGAAGTAGAAGAGGAGCAGAATACGCTGCAGTTGAGCTCTCTGAAGTGCTCTTCTGTTCGCATTCGCCAAAGTATGACAAAGGAAAACGATAACACTTGCTCGACTTGCTTCCTTTTTTGCTGATTTTTCTTGCAATCATATTTCTCATCTCTGGCAAACTGTCCTTGTCATTCTGACAAGTGAAGTAGGCAGTCATCCCTCCCCCCTCTCTCCACATGACTTCTTCTACAGGTCGAGCAAATAAAAAGAATGCAATCGTCATTTTCTTGGCAATGCTTTCTTACACACAGTTCAAGAGGTCGCCGAGGGGACTAAACGCTGTCCAAATATTTTTTATACATTTCCGTAATGGTTGAGGGAGGGCAGCGGAGAGAGAGATGGTGGCATGGTGGAGGGGGAAAATAGTTCTCATTTTTGACAATCGACAGTTTCCGTTTTTAATCAACGACAGAGAATCGAAATAGTTTCGATTGCTCCATAAATACTTGTCATGTCTCAATGGCAAATTTATGGCCAGAGAGAGAGAGAGAAAAAGGGAGGGAGAAGGAAACAAAAGCAAATGTTTATTATTTCAAATTCCGTGTCGATCAATTCTATTGTACTAGAAACTGGGCCAAAGTTTGCACCTACCGGCCGAGAGGGGGAATGGGGCGTGTCCGCCGTTTTTTGCCGTGGTCCACATGGAGCATCCATCAATTTTTATGACGCCCCAGCGAATGTCGCCGCGGCAAAAAAATATAAAAACGTATGCGATGCATGCAACATGCACGTAGCAAATTTCGGATGCAGTTCCCCCTCTCCCCCCCTCTACACAAATTGCAATATGCTCTCGCACTGAGCGAAAACAATAACCAGAACTCTCTGGTGAAGCTGGCCCTGGGGAGATCGAGCTGGGTGAGATTGCGGCATCCAGTTAGCACCAATTTGATGGCTTTTGCATTGTTATTGCTGCTCCAGTTAATTTGTATTGCAGTTGTCTGGCTATACGAGATTGTTGTTGTTGTTGTTGCATGGATGGATGACTGCATGATGGCTCCGCCTTCAGCCATTAGGCAACACTTAAAGATGTTGTGAAGCAAACCAAGTGCCGCCAAATTGATGCCCTTGTCAGAGAAATTGCAAGTGCTTATCTCCCTTACTGCCTCCCTCCCCTCCTCTACCTCCTGCACCACCATCAGTCTGCACCTCCCACACATTTGTTTGTAATGAAATTATTTAACTTGAACGCAACTTGGCGCAAAAGGCTCTGGAAACGCAGCTGCCAACGATGCCAAACTCAATTAAAACGTCAGCACCGCCGACGCTGCTGCTGCTGTTACTGTTGCCACTGATGCTGCCTGTTAGTTATTTGCAACAGCAGCAACAACTTGACGCACATGCCAGCAGATAATTAACTTGAAAATCTACTTTCAGCAGTTAGCTCAACGTCTCGCCATACGCGTTTGCGCAGCCAAAGAGCTTTAAGATCGTTTCCAAGTGCTTAGGAAGGTGAAAACAACTAAATTCGGAAGTCATTTGCTAAGTGATTCGTTACCTCTCTTTTAGTGTATATATTTTAATTTTAAACGACGGTTCTACTACCTATAATGGCAGCTTTATCAGGAGTATGTTCATCATCTTTGCTTTTCTACAAATTGTCTTTTAGAGTGATATAATATTGCATTTCATTTTAAATAATCTCAGTAACTGACTGCGAAATTGATATTCATATAAAAAATCAGCACTGTAAAATGAAGAGAAATAAAAATCAATAAAGTGCACTCAGTTTTAGTTTACATATATAATACATTTAATAGTAAGGAAAAAATTTGAAAAAGACTTTAGGCTTCAATTAAGTATTTTTGTAAGTAATGTTTTCACAGCATTTATAATAATAACATATGTTGTATCTTCTATCTTATGTCTATCTATCTTTGCATTTTAATTCTTTCGCTCTTGTTTTTTACTATGTAAAACTATGTTATGTCTTTCTTTCATGTGTAACTGCTCGTTCACATCTAAATTCATTCTCTCACATTAAAAGAGCATAATAATTGAAATTATTAGTGTTTTTACTAAAGATAATTCGTTATTGTCTTAGCAGCATAATATTTACTGTATAGTTTTATTTTAATATCACATTTAATTATCATCAGGCTTTATTATGCTGTACATACAACCATATCCATCTATCTTAATTCTTTCTTATTCCAAATTTTAAATATTTCTAGACTTTTTCAACTTTTTGTTGGATTGCTGAAACGCAAAAAAGATGGAGAATATTTATAGTACATACGTACATATCAAAGACCTGCATGCGGTGGTTCAGTGCACCGCAAACACCGCAACCATGATGTAATGAATAAGCTGGTCTCGTCGCTATATACAAGGTTCCAAAAAGTAAATGTACAATAAACTATAGACTTCAAATACAAATACTTCTTTGTCTGAGTAATGACTGTCAGTATACAATATAACATTTTATTACTAGATTTAGCATTTATATAACTGTCATTATACTTATACACACAATCATTTTCATCTATTTTAGTTCTTTCTCATTCAAAATTGTTATCTGTTGTCTTGAGTTTTTCAAATATTTGTTGGCTTGCTTAAGCTGAGTTTGACCAAAAACTAATGGAGCGGTAATTTGTTGTTCTGTCTATCTTTTTTGTTTCTTTGCACCTCTCTTTTTGTGCTGTTGCTTTGACTTTTTTTCTCACCAAATTCAATTTGCGTTTTAGCTATTTTTTATATATATCTATTTTTTTATACCTGCCTATATGCGAGTGTGTGTGTCTGTGTGTCTTGGCACGCCCAGTTCTTTGGTTCATTGTGTAACGCTTCAGTTGACCGCGTAACTCAGCGTTTTATAACCCGTTTTATTGTTCGCTTTATGCTCTTTTCCCCTCTCTGTCATTTGCTTTTTGGTTGTCTTTTACGTTTGTGATGGGTATACATTAGGTCGAGCAATTAATTGTCATTTGTCAGGCTGATGATGGTTCAAGAGAATCGTGTGAGATGCGCAAATGAAGATAGTCGAGACAATTTATGAATGAAGCCATGGAGCAGAGTTCAAAATTCAAAATCAAATTTTGGAATATTTTGCCTTTGGGCTTCCATTAACGTGATTGAAAAACAGGTTGGAAAAGTGTTGGCAGAAATGTGCTAGAAATTATAGAGAGAGAGATAGGGAGAGAGAAATAGAGCTGGAAAAAGTCAAAATGAAGCGAAAGTCAAGTCAGAGACAGAGGAGGATGTTGGCAACGTTTAAGGAATTTATGCCAAGAACTTTTGCCAGCAAATGAAACGAAAATCGAACTAATGTAAAATTTAGAACTCACACACACACACACACACACACACATATAGCTGGGGTGGGGGATAGTATATTTGAATGTGCTGCACAGCTGCACAAATTCGTTTTGGTTCGTTTTGTTGCCGCACTGCTGCAACAGCTGCTGGCAATGGCAACCAAAAATGTTGCATAAAACTTGGCGCTTCACAATTACGCCCCATCTAGTGCGTGTGTGTGTGTATGCGTTTGTGTGGCACACTCCCTCGGGCTGCCAGCATGCTGTGCTCGCTTTTGTTGGCATAAAATTTTGCGAATAATTAGAAAATTGTGGCAGCTTCTTCGCTCAAGTGCTGGAATCATCCTGCTGCAACATCTTCGCTGCAGCTGCTGCTGCTGCTCTGGTGTGGAAATCTATGTCAGTTGCAGCAGGCAGCAGAAGCGAGACAGTCACAGCCATAGACATATAGACAGCAGCAGTCAGTCGAGGAGGGGCGTGGCGTGGCGAGGCGGGCTTGGCTGGCACATCAATTAGTGTGGCACAAAGCCACAGCCAAGGCAGTGTGAGGCTGCTGTTGCCTCTCATTTTTGGGCTCCCCAAATTTGGCATTGCCACGCCCCCACCTCCGCCTTGCGCTCTTTGCATGTCATTTCAAGTGTAAACTGTGTGAGGTGTCGTCGTCGTCGTCGTCGTTGTACTCCTTCTCCCCCTCCCTGTCTCTTGCTGTGTCGTTATCCTTGTCGTTGTATTCCCTTTGTGCCGCCTGATGACTTGCAGCGTTTGTAATTGCTTGAGGTTTAATTAAAAAATGTTTGTCGGTCTGTGTGCCTGTACATGGGGAATACTAGCCCAAAACTTTGCGCACACAGAGAACCACAAAAATATCTCTGTAAAATGCCCAATTTGCTTTTTAATTTATCGACTAATTCAAACTGTCTGATGCAACGCTAATCAATTCATTAAAACACTACGAAAAAACAAGTAAACTTTTGCCTGGACACAACAATGAAATGTACGTATTAAAAAAATACAAAACAAGGGAAGCAAAGTGAGAGAGAGGGACAAAGAGAGAGAGAGGCAGACAGTGCAAACTTGAGTAGCAAGAAGAACTTTATCTATGGTCCAGCTGAGGTCCCGTGGCATCTCTCAGAGTTGTACGAAAAATGCGGTGCAAATTTATGCAACAAAACTTTAAATTGATTTTGCCGTTTTTTACACAGAGTGAAAGAGATAGAGGCAGAGAAAGAGTGAGAGTGAGAGCGAGAGTTAGTACTAAAGTATTTTTGTTTTTTAATCCAATGTGACTTTCGATGGGAAACAGCAGAAAAGGGATTTGCCAAACTGCTGTTGTGTGGGTGTGTGTGTGTGTGTGTGTGTGGCAGCAGCAGCAAAATGATAACGTAACTTTTTGTACGATATGCAAATGAAGGGAAAACTTTGATATCGGCAGGCAAAGTCACAGCTAACGCCAAAGCTGAAGCCGAAAGCCAAAAGCCAAAGCCAAAGCCAATGCCAGACCAAATTCCAATTGCAATTCAAAAAGTGCAGCAGGCATCCCATGATTAATGTTTGCTCTCTCTCGTTCCATCTCTCCCTGCCCACTGACCTGGGCCGAACTTTGGTCATAGTCAACACAGTTCCACACACAGTAGAGCCCCCTCTGCCGCCGCCCCTAAGTCCCGCCCACTGGCCAACTAATCGTGCAAAGTTTTGGCTGATTTTTAAGCTGCTGCTGCACTGGAAAAGTACGTGAAAATTGAAAAACTCGCATTCCAACTAAGTATCTGTCTCTGTCTATGCACTCTCTCTCTCGCTCTTTGCATGTGTGCGTGCAACTTTTTAATGCCCTTAATTTGCTGGATGGCTTAAAAAGTTGCCCTGCCTCGCTACGTGAGCCAAAGTCAATCTCCATGCCCCGAAATTCGACAGCAACTGTAAAAACAATCCACACAAAATGATGAGATGGCACTGATGAGAATTGTCCCCAAAAACCCAAAGCCAAACAAAACGAACAAGCAACCCCAACACAAACACAAGCTGTGAAAACAATAATTCTCCAAATGCATTTTCGACAATTCCCAAGATCGATAGAGGGAGGGAGAGAGGAGGAGAGAGGGAGAATGAGAAGGGAAACTGCTGTTCCTGATGTGATCTATACACATTCTCAAGATGCTTTCGTACACTCCATCAATGTATAAGCTCTGCATTCATGCCCAGTGCGTGTTAATGGTGTGTTCCCTGCACCCTCTTCTACTCCATGTCTGCGTCTGTTTCTGTTTTGTTTCTTGTGTTTTATGTGCGTTTGCTGTGTTTTAACAATTGTTTTCTCGTTCTTCATTAAGTGTCATTAATGCAAATAAATTGTACAATTTGTAAGAGAAGTTCTGTTAGTTCTGTTGGGATAGCTGTATGAAATGTTAGAAAGTGAGAAGAACTTCGAAGTGAAACGTGGGAAGTCGCTGGAGGAGATTAAAAGCGCATTACCTGATGCTACTTATGAATTCTCTCTTTGTACAGCTCAAATTCTCAAGTACTAAATCTACCTTTCTCTATATGTCACGTCTCTTCTTGTATACTTCCCTCGACAACCCTTTAACCAATTACACAACTGACAACATCGCTAATAAATGACACGCCAGCCAGCAACAACTTACGTTGTTGTCATTGCTAATTATACTAAACACACACACAGGCACAGACACAGACACACACGCAACAATTTGTTAACAACAATTGTGCCACCCCTGTTAGTTATTATTGGTATACTGTAGATAACACGCCCCCACTTACAGTTGCGAGGCATAAAAAATGCATGAACGGAAATTCAAAACTCAAACACCCACACACACACACGTACACACGCACACACACGCACACGTTTGCTTGGACGCATCGCTTGCCTTGTGATTGACAGCTTGACCGAGTTCGAGTTCGATTTCGACTTCTACATCGATTCCAAGTAAGAGTCGCCGTTCCGCGGCACCGCGCGTATGCTCCTGCATGAAGGCTCAATGATGTGTGCAACCGACAACAACAACAACAACAACGATGCCAACGGCAATGGCAACGGCAACGGCAACAGCGGACAAGGTATTCAATTACCACAGGCAGCCGCCACACACGCAGCCCGTCACTGTCTCTCTTTCTCTCCCTCTCTCTCTCTCTCTCTCTGTGTCTCTTGTATCTTCTGACCAGTAACTCACTGTGCGGTGCCATAACTACGACTAATTTGCGGCCTCTACAGTCTGCATGGCACTCTGCTGCCACCTCCCACCCCCCCTCCTTTCTCTTGCCACAACTGAAGTTTGCTTAGGTATAAATAATTTCGTCAGTGCCGACGACATGTATTGCCGATAGCCATCGCTGGGCATATCATATTACTGCTTTATTAATATACCATTAAGTGAGGAGTATGGGGGCCAGTAAGAGGGGGTAGTCGGAGGGGTACCAGGGGCTGTACTGCTGCCACTCTTTGCCGCAATTCACGTGCGCATTGATAATTGCGTTGACAGGCGAAGACTCGCGACATTTAACGCCGATCAGGCAGCGGGATTTGTGTGCGGAAAAAAAGCCAGTTTCCTTTTTTTCTATTTGTTATGCCTTTACCTCCCCCTCCTCTTCCCAAACTCTACTTATTTGCTTTTGTTAGGTAAAAATAATAATAAATGACTTGGGCAAAGCAAATTGAGCCGCAGGACACGTGTGTGTGTACGTGGGTGGACGAATGCTTCGCTAGATTTACCAACTGGTAAATAATATACTAACACACACACACACTGCCACTTATACACACAGCATTCCATTTCAATTGCAATATTTCCAATCGGAAGATTTATACAAAATTCCCCGAGGTACCGCAGTCTGCGGCTGACCGCGTGCAGCTACAACAGCTCGATAGTATTTTTTTGCCAGCTTTGATTATAAACAAGGTAGTAAAACACTGTTTAAAATAAAATATATAGACATTTTTTACCAAAAAAATAAAAATAAATCGAAAATGAAAGCTACCTTCGGGTTGCCGAAGGTTCTATATCCTTGCAGGTTCTTATATCTTCCGATCGTTCCTATACTAGTGATATATAATAGTGCAGAAATAAATAGTATTGTGTATATTCAATATTCTGTCTGACTTTGATTGACTCTGATAAGTTATTTCTAAAATTAGAACTGATCTTCATAAATAAACCAACATTTTGGCCGATTGTTTCTATGGCAGCTATATGATAAAATAAGCAGATTTTGATGAAATTTTATATGCACTTTATATATATAATAAGTCCGATGTGGTAAATTTGGATGAAATATCTGAACAAATAACAAAAATCGGCCGATAGTTTATACGGCAGCTATACGATATATCAGTCGAATCCGGCTCGTTCCGATTTATTTATAGCGTGCAGCAATAAGAAGTATGTGTACCAAGTTTCATCTGGATACCTTTTAAACTGAGAGACTAGTTTGCATTGCAACAGAAGGTCACACGGACAGACGGACAGGGCTAGTTCGATTTCTGTGTTGATGCTGATTCAGAATATACATATATATTTTATGTAATTGGAAATGTTTCCTAAAGTGTGTTGCAAACTCTGCAAAGGGTATACAAATTATAAACAATGAATATTGTGTTTTGAGACCTGTCATTAAATTTAAATAATTTAAAAATAATACATTGTTTTTTCTTTGTATGGTAAAAATTGTCTAATTATTTTGATTTTAAAACAGTTCTACTACTACCACCCGTTTTATCAGATTAAATATGGAAATAATATATAATATAAAAATGAAAATAAGTTACTTCCTTCAACTATCAAGGACTTTAAGTTCTGTTAATTACATTGATATCGTGGGAAGGCATGTGTAGCGCTGGTGCGGGAGTCTTATCAATGATTCATATCGCGCAGCGCAAGCATGCCTCATTTTAACCTCACTCTTTTATTAGGCTTGTCGTTTTTACATGTTTTCTTTTTTTTTTTGTTTCTTTTGTCACGCCTCCCAAACCGTAAGCACACGCCCACGGATCGCTTGATGGGTTGCATGTGATAAAATTAGAGCACAACACGGTCGGGTCTATATATAAACCGCAACAACGGTGCGACAACTAGGCTAAGTGTGGGCACTTCCAGTGTATTCCCTTCAACGTATGTGGTGTGCAGAGAGGAGAGAGTCTTTAATTTGTATACGAAACATATTCCTATTTCTATTCCCTCATTCCCACTCGTATTCCTCATTTGTATTTCCCATTTGACTAGCACGCTTCGTTGAGTTTCGTTTAACTCTTGACCCCACGCAACAGTTCAGACTGCTTTACTGCTTTACGGCTAATAAACTAAGCTCGACACTGGAGCAAAGTAGTTGTACTGCGAGTAAACCAATAAATAAATAAGCTTTGCATACTTGACGAACTGACAACTGTCCACATGTCCAATTGACCGAATGTCTTTCGGTCTTCAGGGGTTCCCTTACTCCTATTTAGGGTCTTCCTTCTCTCCCTCTTCATGGCTTCTTCTTATGTAACCTATTATTTTCGTAACTAACCGGAAAAACGTTTTGCGTTCGTCATTCAGGCTATGGCTTCCGTTGAGACAGGGACTACCCTTCCACGAACCGAACTGACCTACCTAGTTAGTACCGGAGAAGGGTCTCTTCTTCTCTTGCTTTGTCTTCTTCCCTTTTAAGTGCATTTTTATTGCATCGTCTCGCTGTCGTCAACTGCAACAGCGACTTGTTCAGCCGTGACACATTACTCAGATCGGAAATATACCTAAGGTTTATTTAGTGGCATTCTTAAGATCAATTCGAGTTCACCTGCATCTGGTTCGCCCACATTTTAGAGTTCTTAATTGACGCTTGGCATAAGCAATTATTGGATACAAAGAGGGACCCCAAGAAATGCCCATTTATCGTACTTCCAAGCTGAAGTCGCCTCAGTTTCTGCCTTGTCACGCTTTGCGAGAGGGGGGTTCCAGCTCTTTGTGGCTATTTAATATTTAACATAGAGTGTGTTTATCTCTCTCTCCACCACTTTCTGCCTTTCTCCCTCTGTCTCTCTCTATGTCTTTGTGTTGGCGTGTGTAAATCTTGTAAATCTTTTGCTTTCAACGGCGAAGTTCACCTTTTCGCCTGGTCATCGCTTTTAAAAGTGCTCTCTGCCACTGCCACTGCCTCTACCCGCCTTTAAACGACCCCAAATGCGATTCATGTCCGACCTCCGTTCCTGCATGCGTCTACCTCTCTTCCCCTTTGGCATCTCTAGGTTGAAAATTGCATGTTTCAGTTGTCGGTTTTGTATTCATTTGTCGATTTCATTCTTCGTTACGTTACGTCGTCTGTGTTTCTTCTTCGTCTTCTTGCTCTTCTTCTTCAGTGCTGCTCCTTATTAAGTAGCCTTTTTACTCGTCGTCATCGGGCACGCCCACGCCACGGCCCGCCTCTCGTTAGTTGCGCCTTTATTAGCCGTCATTAGTCGGCTTTTGTTTATGTTCCACGCTAAGCTTCGCCCAGAGTTGTTATTAATTGAACGCTAGTCTACATAAATTATTGAAATTTCTATTACATATGGCAAATAGTAGAGAAGAAAAGTATCTTATGGTATATTACGAATTGCCTTAGTCTTGTTTGTGTTTTCTAGAGCGCTTTAATAATTGGTATAATGTGGTTTAATCGAGGGCAAATGCAGCGACAAGGAATTATTTATTATTCACTTGATACGAGGAAAGTTGAAATCAGAACGAGCTGCGGCAATGATTTGTATTCTTTGTGCTCCAGATTACGAATCTAGGCGACATTGATCTCTGGCCAATATCAAAGAAGCCGCCTGGCAAATAAATTAAATAAGAAATCTCTCGACGGAGACTCTTCAATGATTTCAATTCTATAAAATGCTAGACTGAGTAAAGCTTGATAGGGCGCGACTTCTAATTGGTACAGTTAATTGTTGTTGTTGTAGATGTTCTTGTTGTTGTAGCTGTTGTTTTTGTTATTCTAGCTGCTATTTCATCATCTAAGATGATAAGCCTGTGTCGCGTCACCCACACACAAATTGGAACGACAAAATTAATGAATATTCTTGTACTTTTTGTTATTGTATATACTAAATACTTCTATACTTTTGTGCAGGCGGAACGGAAGTGAGTCAGTTTGAAAATAATACTAAAAAAGTACTAAAAATACTAATTTGACTGCTGCTGTTCGTTGTTGAGGCAACTAACTAATTAAACCGCAAATAAAAATGTGTTGGCCAAGTGATTTGTAAAGTACTTTCGGCAAACAGCTGTTCACACACACACACATCAGAAGCTGGAAAACTTGTGTGTGTGTATGGTGTGTGTGCATTTTTGGCATTTGTGAAAATCAATTTGAAAATGCTCACGTTTTTCCGCCCTTTGTTTTACAACCAAATGCTTCCATTCATCACATGCACTCACACACTCCCTCTCTCTCTCTCTCTATCCCACTCCCATTCTTGCTCTCTTTCTAACCTGCATGCTAAATAAATTCTGCTGCCACAAATATAAATGCCACACGTTTATTTGCTACCACCTTGCCCCAGGAAGGGGCAGCCCTGAAGGTGTGAAGCGCTGCGTCTTGTTATTGTTTTCGCTCCTTCAATCGACCTTCAGCGCGTGTCCTTTTCGTACATTGGCCCTAAAGACTTTGCAGTGTTTACTTTCAATGCATATTAAAGTTATGCTGGACTGCTTATTGAAACTCCAATACAATTAGCTGTCGTTCTTCTTATAGAGTGAGCTGAATTGAAAGTACATACCTGCAAGGAAAGAGAGAAAAAAAAACTCGTTAGTACATTTATTTATAGAGAGAATTTCATTCAAAATGTAAAGAATACTTGAAGATTTTAGAATTTATTTAGTGTATTTTAGAATATGTATACCAGGGTACACTTAATGTTAAGTATTATAATTAGATTGCATGAAACTATACTTCATCAGTTATATTTATGTTATTATCACACATCAGCAAGTAATCGCAGAGTACCCCTCGATTACTCCTCTTGAAATCAATACTCCTTGCCAGTGGGTGACAAGTGAATGCCTTTGCTGCATAGATAAAAAACGAAAAAGAAGCAGAAAAAAAACCATAGTTGAGCACGCCCGATCTTAAGATACTCTTCTCTCAATTTTGGAAGAACTTTGTAATTGCGAATTGTAATAACTTCTGTGTTTATCATCCAATCAGAATAAGATTTGGGAAATATGTGGACAAAGTATTACTCTATGTATATGTCAAAGCAGACAGTTATGACTTTAATGCTTTGCAGAAAAGTCGCTAATTACCAGTTTACGTAGATGTTTGAAGTATACTTTGAAGTAAACTTTATGCACGTATTGTAAAGACTTTAATGACAAATTTGGTGTTTCTTGCTTTTATAATAGCTGAGATTTGAGTGTTCATACAGACAGAGGGAGGAATAGACAGACAGACAGATATATATATGGAAAGGGACATGGCTCATACGACTCAGCACTGAGCAAAGCAAGAATTTACATACTATACATGGTGGGGTATGCCAAGCCTTCTTCTGCCTGTTACATACATTTGAACAAAGTGAGTATACTCTTTATTGACCATTTTCAATGGTGGAAGAGTATAAAAACAACAAGACTGGCATATGTAGGTGAAGCTTGTCTGTCTTTGGTTTCAAGTCGGGGTACAGTAAAACAGGAAGTTACATTTGTGTGTGTTTTGTAATTAAATATGTTTTATTTTTATAGAGCAACTGCCGCTCTCTTGGGGCATTCCCATTCTACACACACACACTTGCAGCTTCCGTTTGTTGATAATAAAACTGTGATGTGACCACTGTGCTACCTCCCTCCCCCGCTGTCTCTTTCTTTCTCTCTGTCTCTCCCACTCTATTCACTGTGCATTTGATATGCAAATTGTGACTGCGACTTGGCTTCCTCAAATTGGCAAAGTTCATTTCAATTTATGCCAAAAACGCCCATGCACCATGGACCACATGGCGGAGCGATCTGACCCCACGAATTTAGCATAGCATGACTGCGTTTGCAGCCCACTGTGCAGGCGCGTTCTTGTCTTGTCGCTAAACCAGATGTAGATTACGCAGAATTTTTATGCTTCTATAAGAAGTTTTACTTTCCCCCCCACCCCCTTCTCCGGCTTTACTTTTCTCTTATTTCTTTTGTAGTTGTTGTTGAGTTTTTTAATACGCAAATACGTTGAGGGCACTCAAAGTCAACTGCTGAAGTCGCGCACTGTCCGCTGTCTCCTTCACTCAGATTGTCTGATTGTCTTCTCGGTTCTCTCGGTCGAGTTCTGTTCTTTTCTTAGTTTCCAGTTCTCTTTTCTCTGCCTCCTTTTCATTTCTCTTCTTTTGCGATTGTGCTGATTATTTTTGCATTTGTGATGCGTTTCTTCAGAAATTTCTACTCAAACCAATAGTAAGGCACACTCAAATATTTTATTTATAGACCTCAGTTTACGATTTGTCCATGTCGCACAAGTATCTCAAACTTCCAAGACATTTTATTTTATAGCAACTCTCCAGTGTTCTTCTTCTTGCAGGCTTGCCTGGAGGTCTCTCCGTTAATGTGCGTAGTATTGAAATTAATATCAATTTTTATAGCGTTATTTAAGTGTGAAAATGCACTAAAAACAATGCCAGCTGCTCTCGGATGCTGAAATTTGGACAAGATGCTGCGAGCTTCTCTCTCTCTCCATCTTCCATTTGGGTCACAGCATAAAGTGCCCATAAACGGGAAAGAGACCAGTCAGGCGACCGCCCCAATAACGCACTAATTGATATTTGATGTAATTCCGCGTGGGGGTACAAAGAGAAAAAATAAGAACAAGAACTCCACTTGCCGATGGAAATGAAAAACGTCTTCAATTAGTGCGATGCGTTAAAAATAAATGAAATAAATATGCATAATAAACAGGCAGCACTCCCGCTTTATCTCTCTCTCTCTGGAGATGCAGACTGACATAGGTGAGTGAGAGAGAGTGAGCAAGAGAGAGAGAGAGAAGCTGATTTACGATGCAAGTTCTCATTCTTCTGTTCTAAAATATTTTTCAGGTTTTATGTCAGTTTCTATTAGAAATGAAACACAAGTTATTAATGATATTTACAAGGAAATATGTTTATAGTGGGCAGGGGGAAGGAAGCAAGGCAAGTAGTAACCCACTGAATTGATGGCACTTTGCTGTTTGCTCTTCGCTGTTCTGAACTAATTTAGTTTTTATGTTCCGTCAATAAAAATGATATTTTGCAGTGCGATGTCATCATGCAAATGATGGAACACACTAACTGGGTCAACTATCATAACATACATATATTATATACACATCTCTCCCTCTGTCTACGCTGATTGGTAGTAGAGTGGAGAGCTGCAAAGTTTCGGGCATTAATTAGACGCATTAACGAGTCTGAACAAACTAATTCATCTAAACTGTCATCATCATTTCGAGCAACTGTCAAGCCATTAGAGGAGGCCCAATGTCGACATTGACGAAAAACTTAACGCATTACCCAACCTTGCTAGGTGTCGGGTTAGACCAGGGTGGAGGGATTGAGGAAGGGAGGGAGCAGCTGGGGGTTGTCCATTGGTTGGTTGCCTGAAAAAGTCACTTTTAATTATGCCACAGAAGCTGGCGCTAGGTCCCGGCCCCGGCTAAATATTAATGAGCCATGGCACGCACTCGGTCGGTCGACCCATCGAGCAACCCTTATGAATATTACATGATCAGAATCCGCACTCAGCTCTCGCTCACTCCCATTCTCCACCTCGCTCTTTCTGGCTGTGCTAATCAATCAATTGCCATGGCTGGAGTTGGACACTGGCAATTGGCTTAGCATTTTGGCAAAACTAACATAGGCAACAACTATGTATGTCAGATTCATCATACAACAACATCTTCATCATCTTCATTATACTCATAATCATCATAGTTGGCGGCAACATGTTGCAATTGTTTTAAAGCTATTCTCGACATTGCTCTGATTGAGTGGCATATGACCCCACTGCCATCTCTCTGTCTCTCTCTTTCTTTGTCTGCATCCCCCTCTGATGCTGTCCGGGCGGGCCCTGTCACTGTGATGTATGACAAAGATTTGACAGCACTAATTCAAATCTTGTGTACGATTCATATGCAAAAAGAATAACAGAAAGAACACACAGACAGACACGGCTAGGCCACTAATGAACTACATATGTCAGCAGATGGAAAATTACAATATCTTGTCGCTCTTTAAAGTGCAGCCCAGTCGAGGGCAGAGTTGCCACCCCCACTTGAAGCAGAACTCGAGCGACTTCAATAAACAAAACATGCAAGAGAGTGACTGCAAGGGGAAGAGGTACTAGGGACAGGGCATGGGTACTGGGGTAGGTATAGGGATAGCAACAGGGATTGGAATGGGGATTGGCACTGGGGCACAAGTGCAAGTCGTGAGTTGCACAGCACGCGGAAGTGTCTGCTGCATGTAGAAGAAAGAGAAGGAAGGCGACAGAGAAAGGGAGAGAGAGAGAGAACTCAGCTGCCTTTAGCTCAGATGCGGAAGTGGCTGGCGTTGTTTTAGTCGTTGTTGCTGTTGCATGCATTGTTTGCCACAAAATGAAATATTTATAAACAAAATGCATGTGGCATACATATCATATATGTATATGATATGTATACATATGTATGTATTTATATAGAAAGATAACAATAACTGTGGGTAAGCGTAGCTAAAACAAAGGGACAGCACAGCTCATATTGTTATCGTTCAACTTCACTCTCCTCCTCTCTCTCTCCCTCTCTGTCTATGTTGCAAGTTGTGCTGCAAGTTATGCCATCTCTAAGGCACTACATAATTAAGGCAATCAAATGCTAATTACCGCCGATTTGTCAGTTCATTGTCAGGTGGCAGATTATAAATGCAAATCACACAAATTCAACGTCATAAATAACCAAAACGGTCTCGAATTTGATGGGTTCGCCTCAGGCAGCAGATCGAAGATCAGCAATCGACGATCGACGATCCCCGATTGACGTTCGCATATTGAATATCTAATGATTTGTTTGTAGTGCCATATAACATACATATATCATTGTGAATGATATTCATTCACATTATGATCTTCGTTCTTTATGATATTCATTCATTATGATCTTCATTCATTATAATCTTCATTCTTTCTGATCTCCCATACATATACCATTCTCAATGAAGGCTCGCTAGCTTAAATTTGCGAACAGTGCGTGATAAAAGTCAACGCCCGCGCTGAAAAGTAGCAGCGAATAATGGAAAATGGCGCAGCTGGTGGAGAACAAAACTAAAAAATAAAAAAAAGAAATACAAAAAAAACGCATTCAATGTTCCTGCCTCCTGCCGCGTGGTGCATTCACCTACATTTTCCGCACCCGCGCACCGCAAGATGGCGTCGCAACGCGAATTTGTGCAGCTTGTTGGAAACTAGAAAAAGGCAGCAGGAGGAGGTAGAAGGCGTGGCAACTGACGACAAAAGTCGACTGGCTGGCGAAACACTTAAAACTACACCAAGTGTGTCCAGCAGCTTGGAAAAAGTGTGGCAGAGCAGAAGGGTGAGGAGGAGGATGGAAGAGGGGGGCTTGGGAAGGCGGGTGCAGACGAGTTGAGCTCGACTTTTGTTGGCTTATTTAAATTTGCACGGCACACGGCGCGAAGAGGTTATTAAAATAAACATTTGATGGCAGTTGCTGCTGCAAGGGTGCAGATCGCACTCGCTGCTGTTTACCGTTACACTTGCCACACCCACAACCCCCTCTCCACTCCCTGCACAAAATACTATTTGCAGTAAGTGGCAAAAAGAAAATACCGCAATGGCGACAGTTTCAGGGGTTTATGCCTCGATGAAGAGTTCCTTTTTCATTTACTAGAGAAGATTACAGAGCAAACTATGAGTTGCCATGAAGAAGTAAACTTATAAGGAAGTAAGAAGAGGAAAATACTTTATTTGCTGCAGTGTCTTTCTTATACTATTTATACCCTTCGACCATTAAAAATGGTCAAAAAGGGTATACTAACTTTGTGCAAATGTATGTTACAGGCAGAAGGAGGCGTCGGAGACCCCATAAAGTATATATATTCTTGATCAGGATCACTAGCCGAGTCGATTGAGCCATGTCCGTCTGTCTGTCTGTCTCTCTGTCTGTCTGTGTGAACGCACAGATCTCAGCTATTATAAAAGCTAGAGTTACCAAATTTGGCAGGAAGACTCCTGTGTACTATAAGCTGATCAAGTTTATTTCAAATGTTAGGTGCCACGCCCACCGCCTCCGGAAATCAATAATTTAATTTTTGAACTTAATTTGTAAGCGCTTCTGACTTTAACATATACTAAGCTCATTAAAATATCTACGTATTCTTGAAGTTGCAATCCGATCGGACAATAAAAACAGAAGTTATTTAAGAAAGTATGTGCATAAAACCAAGTGCTTGTATCAGCTAACAAGGGAGGCGGGGGAGCGCAAAACGCGATTTAAAAGCATGCTCATTTGTATATGTGTATGAATTTAACAAATTAAACTACTCCGGAACATAGGTCGAAGGGTATCCCACTGCGTGCAGCGACTGTGGTTTTTTTCTATTTTTTATACTATTATTTCTTATCTTATTATTCTCTAATATATTTTAGTTATTTATATTAATCATTGATATCTTTCTTTTTTGCGCAAGTATTTATTATAGCCTTATAGTCTTTTATATATGGACCGTGTATTGAAGATGTATGTTGCACTTCTTTTTGTTGCTGCACATTGTAAATAAGTCGGAATGAGACGGATACAAACTAGCCTGTCGTTCTGGGTTTCTTCTGTCTCATATATTGTATTTCATTCTCTAATATCATAAACTCTCCAATGAAGCATGTGTAGTACTATAGTATATAGAAGATATATGCTGTACTCACATATGTTGTAATCTAGACAAATCAGTTTTCCTTTATCACTTATCTTTTCTATTAATATTGAACAATTTGTTAATCAAAAAAACTCTTGATGATCGTAGAGCTTCTACTACTTCTGCTTGCCCAATTCGACTCCTACACATTGGACTTGCAGCCTGCTGGCAACCCCTTTGCCTTTAGCCACTTTTTCTGTCCGAGTAACATGCACAAACATGCACAAACAGGCACAGACCCGAACGAGCAGTAGCAACAGCAGCCGAAACTCTTTAGCAATTTTGTAATTTAATTAAAAAATATTTTTTCAAGTGGTTTACGCTGTAAATACAACAAACTATCTGACGCCACTATCCAACTATGTACCCCTCTCTCCCTTCTTCCCACTCCCCCCCTGCCCATTGCTAGATCTACTTTGCGTTACTTTTCATGCAGTTTCCTGCACTTCCACAGTCCTCTCTCCCACTTCTCCCTCTTGCTTTCCACTGTGTCTGTGTGCATGTGAAAGAATTTTAAAACTCCATTTTGGCAGCTGCTGCTGCTGTTGCTGTTAGTGGCGCTGCCTCAGTCTTTGCCTGCCCCTTGCCCCTTTTGGTTGCCACACACTTGCTGCAAGTTTCGAGTGCTGCGCGCGTGTGTGTAAATATTTTTTGCAATTAATTTTGAGCGGCTTATAATTTACTAATTTAGTTTTTTGTGTGTTGCTGCTGCAACGAAAAGTTGATGCCACAAAAATTTTACGGCTTGGCAAAGAACACAGACTGAAGCTGAGAGAGCTTAGAAGGAGGAGAAAGAAGGGGGAGATAGTGTGGAAGAGAGAGAGAGAGGGGAAGGGGAGTGTGGTAACTTTTTATGTAACTCAAGTTAAAGTTTCCGTGGAAATGTGTAAAAAGTTCTTGACGTGATTTGCTCACGCCTTGGATAACACAAGTATAAATGGAATACCCTATATACTATGTATATGATATGATATGCTACCTTCTATCATGAAATTTAATTAAATTAATCAAAATAAATTTGCATATTACAGAACTAACAAACCGACTGAAGCTTGTCCACAAAATGGAAATAAAAGTGAGTGAGAATGGCAAAAAAGCCAACCGCAGACACAAACACAAGCACACACAGGCAACACACACATGTCTACATACACACACATATATATATATTTACACACAGCATATACACTCACAAACACATTCCCATCAGCAAGCACAACAAAGGAGCGTAAATTCTAATTTGGCAAATGTGGTAAAAGAATTTCAAGTCGACTGCGGCTGCGGCTGCTTTGCCATTTAAATGACGCACACACACACACACACTCGCACACACATACAGACACGCATTTGTATATTGCGTATGCGTATATATTACAATTTTCATATTTCTTTTGCTTGTGGCCCAAAAAAACTAAAACTAATTTGGAAAAACTAGAACGCATATGTGTTTTCTCTTTCTCTGTATAATTTTTGCTCATTTTTAGCGGTAGAACCTTTTTCTGTCCCTTTATGTGTGTGTAAGGGTGTGTGTGTGTGTGTTTAACAGGCATGCAAACATACAAGAGCACCCACCAACACACACACACACACACAGGCACTTCAACGTGTGTTTCATGCGTTGGTTTTGGTTTGCGAGCTTGACAGCATTTCAATAGAATCAACACACACAAGCAAGCTGAGTGTGTCGAGGGGAGGGGAGGGAAGGCAAGAAAATTAAATAAAATTATAAAAAATATACAGAGAGAGAGAGGGAGCGAGCACAGCGGGAAAATGTGCATAAATAGTGTGCCAGTTGCACGCGGCGTATACGCAATATGCGAGCTAGCTTCAAGTGGAGCTCTGTGTGTGTGCCAGTCTGCGCTTGTTTGTATTAAATATTTTCAAAAGGATGTGTGTGTGTGTGTGTTTGTTGGCACTTGACAAATTCTTGCAGCATTGCAGGCTGCTCTGCTTACGCTGCTCTGATTTCAGCCACACAAGAGACTCTTCTCTTCACTTGGCTGCAATCCTAATTAAACTGCTCATCGGCTCCCACGCAGCCAGCGAAAAGTGATCGTGCAGCTTATCACGAAGTCACCTTATCAGTTGCATTGCCCAAACTTGTTGATCCCCATAGAGATGAACATTTTAATAAGGCATTAGAAAGAAGAGCAGGAGATAAGGAGACTGCAACCCAAAGCGAACTATGGTCAATATCATAGAAGGCTTTCAATAAATTGCTGCCACAGACGGCGGTCCTTTTTAGCGGCTGCTCTTCTCTCGACCCGAGCCAATGACTGACTGACAATCACTTAAGTAGAAACCGATAAAAATCTTGAAGACGAAAACGGCAACTGAAGCTCGACAGCTGGAAAACTGGACAACGAGGCAAACAAACGAGAAAACACTGAGGGAAAAAACACACGGACGAATGGCAGAGACAGCTAGACAGTAAGAAAGATTGCAGAGAAGTAGAAGAAGCAGAAGCAGAAAAAGAAGCTGTAGTGGAAGAAGTAATGCCAAGCAAGCTGGCCAAAGTCATGGGCATTGGACATTTATGGATATTGAAGCTTATAGACAGACGAGTGGAAAAGCAGATGAGAGATGGGAGAGAGAGGAAGATGAGAGACAGAGGAAGATGAGAGACGGAGGGAGTTGTAAGAGTAGAGCCAGTTGAGAGAGTCCTAACAGTCTCTGCTACAGACCAAACTGGTTTGCGTTAGCAACTTGGACTCCACATGGAAAATACTACGTCTATGCTATGGAAAGGCTGCGGTTAACGCGGGTTGCTGCTGCTGGTCAAGAGGTCAGCTGTGGAGCTCGGCAACTCTGCACTGGGTCTCGGGGTCAGTTAGAAGTTTTTGCATTTATTTACGACTAGAAATTTAATTAAAATTGCTTTATTTGATGGAGCTCCTCCCTTCACGTAGATTATATGAAGGGAAGAGAAGGAGCAGAAGGTGCAGCAGTCAAGTTGGTCGACATAAATATGAGCAGCAAATGGCAACCAATTTTGTTGCATCAAATGGGCAGCAATTGTTGCTGCTGCCAACTATGCAACGTGGCAGCAAACAGAGAGAGAAGGAGAGATAGAGATAGAGTGAGAGAGGGGGAGAAAGAAAAGAGAAAGGCAGTTTGTACGCCACTTGCCACATACTCTGCCGCTAGTTGCACATAAAGCAGTCACAAAGGTACTTATGGCATTCCTTTGCCTGCACCCACACCTTGCCCCATCTCACCTACGTCTCTCATGTGAGAAATTGTATTGTTGTGTGCTGAAAAATGTCTATATATATGTGCCCACGACTGTAGGGTTTATATTTATGCCAGGTACTATATAAGTTCCTTTTCCCCTCTCTCTCTCTTTCTCTTCGTGCTGCTGCAATTGCGTGCTTTATCGTCTTTGACTTTCCAAGCCATTGTAGGGCTGCAGGTTAAGGTAGCACAGAGTCTGCCTCTGCGCCATAAATAACGCATAAAAAGCCCTCAACAACAACAAGAACTATTCTGCTTTAAGCTTGTGCGAAATGACTGCAAAAATACCAAACGGAATTTGCCAATAGAACCGATTACCGATTACAAATTGAGCCCAACCAGCTGCAAACTGCACTGGCCTGTTCCCCTACTCCCCCTGGTCTCTCTCTCCCTGGAGAGTTGATGTCATGTTGCCATGTTGAATTCCTGCTAGAACATGTGTCCAGGCGCTGTACGTGCCGCTTGGCAATCAGGCGGACAAATAAAAACTAAATAAATTATTGACATAATATTGAGAAGAGTGCGAGAGAGAGAGGGAGAGAGAGAAGGAGCAGCTTGCATTGCAGATGTGGAGACCAAGTCTCGCGATGCTGACCGCAGTCGTAATTGATTTTCAAAGGGCTACTTGAGGTGGGGCGCAGGGAATCGTGTCTCTTGTGTCAACTCGGGCAAATAAAATATAATTGTAATTGCAAAAGACAAAAGATCAAAAGGATAGACAGACCGAAACAGAGACAGAGAGGAAGAGAGAGGGAGACAGACAGGCAGTCTCTGTTGCTGTCTGCGCCCATTCCCAGTTGCAGCAACGAATCTAAAACAATAATCATAATATTGATGATGATAATGATGACAATGCTCCACTGCAGATACAATTGTATCTTCTCCCTTCTCTCTCCCTGCTCTGCTGCCTCTCAAGTGCGCGCAAAACACTCGTTAAATGTGCCAAAGTAAGCAACGTTCTCGCAGCTCGTATTGATTTCAGACTCCTCTCCGAAGGGTTTTGTCTTTATGTCGCGTCTGCCTGTGCCTGTCAAGATGCTGCGGCACCAGCACCAGGTTCTCTTGCCAGGCTCCTCTGCTCGTTGTCAAGTATTTATGCTAAGAGCTGTCAAACAACTTGTAGTTACATTGATTACATGAACGAGTCCGGCCCCAACTCAGGCAGTCTCTTCTCTATATATGAGAATCAGTTTTAATGTGATTGCATTACATAGTTAGAGAGAGACTCAGTCCCAACTGGGAATCAAGCTGGAGACTCGCGTCGAGTGCCAGAGATTATCAGTTTACATACCTGAAAGTAAAGAGAGAGACGAGAGAAAGCTCAGTTAGTTGCCAGTTCAGCTCAAGCTCAGTGCTTAACAAGTTACCCAATATCCCCAGTAACCAATCACCAAACTAGAGAAGGAGTTCAGTGGAAGACGAGTGTGGGTGGAGGAGGAGTAGGAGCAGGAGAAAGAGAAGTAGAAGAGTCGCCCAATTTGGTGTAGAAATTATTTCAGCATAGTAAACTGCTTTGTGCAACTATGCGAAGCAATTTTCAGACAAGCAGCGACTGCAACATGCATCAAACGGGGCAGCACACACACACACAGTTACACACACATACACACTCACAATGACACACGCACATTAAAACACCATTAGTCAAAGTTTACCAACACTACGCCCACGCGACGCCTCAGACTGTGCCGGCCCGTGAAGTCAACTTCATTACACGAAATGTGCCCACGCCTTCAAGAGAAGGAAGCAGGCAGATAATGCCAGCCGATATGACTGTATAGAGCATGATATTAAAGGTAGCTATGCGAACACTTTTAGAGGCATTTTTTCCAGGCCAGTTTTCAGCCATTTTCCAATAGGTAGACACGCAATTTTGCCCATCGCCCATCGCAACGCACGAAAGCAGCTTCGGTAATAAGACGACTCCACTTAGCTGAGTGGAAGGGGGGGTGGCATGAGTAGTAGTAGGGAGAGGGGGAACAGTAAGAGTAAGGGGAGTGGAGCGCGTTGTAGGTGCATGGTACGCGTTGTCCCCACGTCGAACCCACCTAAGGCTATTATGGGTTTTCATTTTCATAGTTTTTCCTTGTCGTTTTTTTTCGTTGTGTTTTGGCGGCTTTGTTCCCCTTCCCCTTACCCACCTTCCCACACTTTTCCAGGTCGACAGCACAATGCGAATATGTTGGCACACACACAGAGCAATTTGGGTATCGACAACAACAGCAGCAGCAGCAGCAGCAGCAGACAACGCTTGCAGCTTGGCGGCCACAAAATCCTTTGCACAAAACACGCACATCACTGATGGCCGCCCCGTTCCCAGCCACGACCCAACCTCCTTCTCCCTTTCCCCCTCCCCTTGCACACCACCTCATCTATCCAACGAATCGAAGCGACGCAGTCCCGGGGCCTAGCAACACCCACATGGCTCGTTTATCTATCTGGCAGCCCATAATGGGCACGCATATAAGAATGTAGGATATGTGCACGAAGCGAAAAAGGGGTAGGGGTAGACAGGGGGTGGAGTTGGGAAGGCAAAGAAGGTGGGTGAGGGAAAGGGCAGGGGGAGGGTGCTAGCAATAGACGATGGGTTGGTAAGGCAACTTCTTGCTGGTAACAAAATATAGTCAATAAATTGTGCCGAGGGCATTATGGAAAAATGTCTTCTTCTGATAAGGAGAGAGAGAGGAAGAGAGAGGGGGGAGAGAGAGAGAGGGAGAAAGAAAGAACGAGAGAGAGACGCAGAGGGAGAGAAATACTGAGAGAGAGTGGGGAAGAGAGAGGGAAAGAGAGTGAGAGATAGAGGGAGATAGCCTAAGAGACAGAAGGATACAGAAGAAGAAAGTTACCTAAAGTTAGAGACGAAATGAGTGCAAGAAAGAAAAATAAGGGAGTAGAGAGAAAGCTATACTAAACAGGGCAGTAGCAGAAAGAAAGAAAGAGAGATTCACCAAGTTTGCTGTAGAAGAATGAGAGAGAGAGGCTCACTAAATTTGAGTTCAAAATGAGTTTCTATTATGAAAATCTTTATTTTAAACTGATTGTTCCTTTTAAAACATAAGAATGTAGTTGCCCGACTTAAATTAAACGGAAACAGTAAATGTCGATAGCTGTCTAACTTTGTTTAGTACTGATAAGTTAAGTTATTTCGAATAAACAATGTAGGTCTTCATACAAAAACCTTTATTTTGGCTCATTGTTCCTATGGCAGCTATATGTAATAAGGCTCCGATTTTCATGAAATTTTATATACATATTATATACAAAAAGTCCGATGAAGTAAATTTGGTTGCAATATCTTGACAAGTAATCAAAATCAACCGATAGTTTGTATGACAGCCATACGAAATATCGGTCCAAAGTTTGCAGCAATGAGAAGCACGTGTGCCAAGTTTCATTAAGATACCACTAAAACTAAGAGACTACGACAGACAAACATGACTAGATCGACTCCCCAGTTGCTACTGATCAAGAATATATATTCTTTATAGGGTGAGAGACGTATCCTAAGTAGCGTTTAAAGCTCCTGCTCAAAACTTATGTACCCTCTGCAAGGTTGGAACAAACTCAGACCACACTCTCTTGCGATATGGAATAGAACAAGAAGTGAACTACATTACATTACACCATATACAGTTTCTACTTCACTCTCTCTCCCCCACCATATTCGCAGGTCAATTAGAGCTAATGTCGGGGTTTACCTTCACGCTACAAGCGTGTAAGTGACTTGTCATTAAAATTGAAACTTCAGGTCACTTTATGGGTCTGTCGACAAGCTTCTTGGGCACAAATAAAGTCAAGTCAAGTTGAGTCGGCGCATAGATAAGCACGAATGAAGCTGGCGACTTGCCGGCCTTATGAGCCCTCAACCTTTTCAGGCACGTACCAACAACAACAACAACAACAACCATAACAAGTACAACAAAACAAAATGACTTCAACTCAAAGCAAAGTTGAACGACATTAAAAAGCGGCGCAGGAAAAATTTAATTTTCTGTTTTTGTTTTTTGTTTTTTTTGTGGTAGCCGACGCACATAAAAATTAAAATAAATACAGCACTTACTGCAAAGACTGTAAAAGGCATGGAGGGGGGAGGGCAAAGAGGAGGTTAAACTTAAAAAGCCATAAAAAAAAGTTCAAAACGCGGAAGAGGAGCGCAATGGAATGTTTTGTGAGCCGCCTTTTTAACGGCTCCTTCAAGGCGTCACGTAGGTGGAAAAGCGCCAAGAGGAAACTGAACACTGAACGGGCCTGTAATAATAATAATAATATGGCCAAGAATTATGAGACACGCCGCCAACAGGCAAAATGGCAGACAAAGAAGAAAGAGCAACAAGGAGAAAACCAAGCGAGAGAGAGAAAAAAGTATTCGCGAAAATTGCTTTGGTTCGTTGTTGTTGTTTTTGTTGTTAATAAATTAAACGAAATCTATTACAATTTTCGCTAATATGTGAAGCGCGTGGGCCGCCTAACGGTTAACCCCCAGCAGCAACAACAATAACAACTACAACTACAACTACAACTACAACAATCGATTACAATCTGTTTGCTTGTTAAGTTACAAGACAGGCCAAAGCAGAGACGCATCAAGTAGGGTGGGGGCGGGGGGGCTCAGCCCGTTCGAACGTCTTTGCCAATTTTCCATTTGGCATTTGCTGTTGTATGCCCCAAAAAGTGGCAAGGCCTTGTTTGGCTAAGCCCCAGTCGGAGTCGCAGTTGCACAGCCTCAACTCCGTACCCGGTCTGACCAAGGCAACAACAACAGAACGACGACGACGAACCAATCGAGCGTTGGGGCCAATAAGCCGCGACGAAAAAAAATTGTTCGCTGGCTTTTCTTGGCTTTGCTTTTGCGGAAAATTGCGTTCGCCTTTGCCTGCTGCCTCTCTCTCTGCTCCTACTTCTCCTACTCCTGTTCCTGCTGCCTTCTTGCAGCACGTTTGTGTAGTTGCCTCAAGCTGCACAGTGCTTTTTGATTACGGCCCGCTTGGCTTACTCCTTCTCCTTCTCCTTCCCTCCACACACAGAAGGGTCACACATGAGTTTGTGGTATCTACATGAGCCTCTCTCTGTGTGTGTGTGTCTGTGTGGGTTGCATTGTGCGAGTTACGACTTGGGCAAATGACTTTTTGGGCTGGCAAATTTCGTTGTGCCGCCCATAAAGCCTAATGAAATGCGGCAACCCTTTTTAGTGTTTACCTCGATCGATTTCAATTGCGTCGTCATAAACTCAAGAATGATCATATAGTAAACGATCTGAGGAGCCTATCTCAATCATCTCTTGCAGTCCATTAAACGTGTGGCATGTCAGGGAGATGGCAGGGAGCATCTCTCACACCATCTCTCCTTCTCTCTCTCTCATTCTGTGTCTCATTAAAAGTCTGTAAGTTTTTTCGCCAGTTTCGATAAAAAACGCAACCCACGTCCGCTGTTGCATGCTGCCTTACCTCTCTGCCTCCCTCGCTCCCTCCCTTCCCCTTTGCTAATGAAGTGTTATTTCATTTTTCTGATATTATTTCTACTTCTTTTTTTCTGCTGTCTTTGCCGTCCTCGACCATCCTCTTTGCTATATAAATTGCTCAATCCAATGCAAACACACCGCACCTCAAATACCAAGATGAAGCGACTGTGGCTGCGACTACGGCTGCTGCCTTGGCCTGTGCCTCGGCCTGTGTCTGACTTGTTTTTTTTTTTTTTGTAGTTGTTGTTGTTGGGTGCAGCACACGCAAACGATTGTTGAACGCGGCGACACCTACGCAGTCGGCGTAAATTACAACAACAGCGAACTTCAGCCCTTCTTCTACAGCCTTCTGCTTTCACTAGCTTGAGTAGCGTCTCTCCCTCTTCCCCCTCTAGCATGTGTACCAGTTGCAATTAAGGCAAATAAGCTAAAAAAGTCTCCCTTTCCCCCCTTGGCCAACGCCCACGCAGAGCAGCTGCGCGAGGCTTGTGCAAAAATGGCTAAGAAAAAATGGCCAACATGACATGCGACATTAAATGCCAAGACAGGGCAAAGATGATGTTAGTATAGCCTTGCCTGCCTTTAGTCTGGCTCTGCCTCTGACTCTGGTCTCACTGGAACATTGCGTGCCTATCGCGCTGGCCGCGATTCTCCCGAGAGAGCGAGAGAAATGTTCGCAACGCACGCAAAAAATCGCAGCGCATTAAAATCACTGCGTGTGCGTGCAGCAAACTGTGTCCAGCAGCAGGAGGGGTGAGTAGGAGGAGAGAGGGGAGCGCTGGCAGTGTTATCAAATAATGCCACAAATTGCCAGGCGGCTGCGGCAATGAAAGTCGCGTCGGGCCATTTAAATAAATAATTAATTCGCCTTAATTAAACAGAGGCAGCAGCTAGCAAGGGCAGCCCAAGTCGTCTGGCCCAGTTTGATGAGGGAACTTTCAAACTGAGACTGAGATTGAGGTTGGAGCTGACCAAGGCTTGGCGAAATGAGGTAGCAGTCTAGGTACAAGAGATGCAGATAGATAGATTCATACATAGATAGGTAAAAGATACGCTACTTGAGTGGATAATAGATCAACTGATGAACTAGCAAACTGGTTGAGATAAAACTATTTGTAGGCTGATAGATATGTATGGTAGATAGATGGACATCTGTTAGATACATACTGATAATGGTTAATGGCTTGACAAATAGGTGGAGGAACTACTGTTCTTTATGCTAGGTTCGCTTTTTCTAGTTCGACTTAGCTCTAGTTCAAGTTAACTTCAACTCAGTTGCAGTAGTTCACTGGTTCAGCTCTATTTTATTCCCTTGTTTACATACTCATAATTTAGTATGAATAAACTTAGTGTAGTAGGCTGGTAGAGGGTTACACTGATATATCGATACTTATATAACACGATGACTATGTTAAGCCTATGTTAAACAAATGTAAAACTAACTTTAAGACTGAGAGAAGCATTCTGTGTTAACGTGTCGAATAAAGAGGAAGTTCTGCAACGTCGTGTGTAAACCAATTTGCCTTCCACATTAGTGAAAATTGAGGGAACTCACTAGTTCACTTCGTTTCAGGCACTAGTTCCCTTCGTTCACTTCATCAGCTCAGTTTGGTTCCAGTTGCAATTCCAGTAATTCACAAGATTAATTCAGTTTCATTTGCAGTAGTTGAACTCATTCGAATTGTAGTTTATTAGCTAAGATTGTTTGAAGTTCACTTCTTCTTCGAGCTCAGCTTGCTTGCATTTGCACTCAGTTTGGTTCCTCTTGCTCATCCAGCAGTTCATTAGATTAGTTCAGTTTGCAGTTCCAGCAATTAACCAGTTTAGTTCGTATGCAAAGCGCAATGTTGTTCGCTCAGATTGCGCTTGTTTTTTGAGGCTGAGACAGATTTCTTTGCTTGCCTCAGGCTCACCTCAGCTGCGCAGCTTACTCTGTTTCTTCTTGTGCCGCTTCCTGTGACTCCAGTTCGGCTCCTACTGCAACTTCTCCTGCCCCTCATGCCTGGTTGCCCACCTAATTTAAAATTCAATGCACGCAACAGTCGCCGCTGCCGTCGCCGTTTAGTTTAGATACTTTTTCCATTTGGCTGTCTTTAGTTTTTTTGTTTCTTCTTTCTTACTGTGTCTTCTTACTTCTACTGTCCCTTGTTCCTTCTTCTTTTTTGCTGCTGCCGTTCATTCTTCTCCTTATTTTTTCTGGCTCCATAAATTCTCCAAAAACTATTTATGCTGCGCATAGTTTTTGCATGGCTCGCACTAATTATGCAGCTGGATTACAGCTCGAACCTCCTCCTTCTCTCCTGCACAATTTCGATGGCAATCTCGGCGCAGTACGACCCACTTTTTCTTCGAGCAGCTAATGTATGCGTGGGCGAGAGAGAGAGAGGACAGAGGATTGCATGGAAAGGGGAGGGGGTAGGAGTTTAAGGCAGGCTCATAACCGGCGGCTATAATTCATGGCGGGTGCTCGACGGCGATGGCAATGGGAACGGCGTCTGTTTTGAAATTGAAAGAAAATAATTATGAGGCAGCGGAAATTGAATTTCTTATTACAGCCGGCCGAGCAGGAGCAGGAGCAAGACATGGCCAAAACAGCAGGACAAGCAGATGGAGGAGAAGGAGGAAAGGGAAGCTCGTCCTAACATGGAAGTGCTTGCAAATTAATTAAAATCCATAAAGTCGCTGGCAACCCTGGGCAGCCCTTGGGCCAATTTCACAGCCATTTGCCAAGCAGCGATTGCCAATTCCAATTCCAATCTCTGCAACTCTTGCTCCCTCAACTTCGTCTCCATTGCCAACTCCTGCCATAGGTCAAGGTTGCAAGACATTTCTCCTTCTTCGTCAAGTCTCCGTTTAGTTTCGCTTTTGGCCACTTGTAGTTCGTATTGTATTCTGATTTATTGAGGGGCGTGCCACATTTGGGCTCTATGCATATTTCATTGGCCTCCTGCTTGAGATATTCATGCAATGCACAGGTTGAGATATTCAGTTCTCCTTCTAAATACCCTTTAAAGTTGAGTTGCTGCGATTACTTAGGTCTGTTGTTGCTTTCTGCTAGAGCTGGAATACTATCGATAGTTGAGATATTCAATTGTTTCGATAATTCGAGCAAAATATGCAATCCTATAGCAATAGTACTTAAAGTATTGCAACTCAAATTCAAATTTGTGGAATACCGAATCTTCTTTTATAGAAATCTATTGAAATCAAATCAGTCCAGCCTGGTTTGGCTTGTTTTCCTTTCTTAGATTAATCGAATTAGCCCAAAACCTGTGATTCCATAAATGTATCCATATTTAAAGCCGCCAACATAACGTTTATTTATAAAACGTGATCACCGCATAAAAAATGACATATGTATAACTAGAGATGGACACTATTGTTCACTATCGAAGCCAAATATCGATAATGGTCAGTCAAATTGTCGATATATTTAAACTATCGTTTATAGTCGTATCTATCGTACCTTAACTTGAAATTCTTTGCTGCACTTTACTCTCTCAAACATTGATCTACAATCTATAGGAATTTCGTCTGAGCGCTTCTCTTCGGCTCTTTGACTCTGACCTGACTCATTAGTATCTCCAACTATATTTCATTGGTTCCTGCCTGGATCCTCTTCTTCTCTCCCTTTCTACCTCTCACTCTATCTCCCTTTTGGTCTGCCTCGCTTGAGGCACAAGACAAACGCGACCACAAATTACAAATTGAAAGTAGTTTGTATCTGTATCTGCTGCCGTTGGCTGTAAAAAATTTAAGTGCATAAGCAAAGTAGCAACAGCAGCGACGAAGGCTTCGCTGGCTTCTCTCTATCTCCCTGGCCTCGGGATAGGGCGCAATTTCGGGCCACGTTCGGGGGCACAAGTGTTGCAGTGGAGGGGCGGTGTGCGGGGCAAATATGTGTGTGCAGAGCATGTTATGCACTTTTCCTGCGGCTACCGAAAAGTGTACTCGCACACACACACAGAGGCAGACACACAAACACTCTCATAACAATAACAGAAAAACTTGCAAGTGGCCGAGCGTGTCCATAAGGAGCCCAACTGGGCACTCGAAGTGCTCTCGTCCCTACTCTGTTGCTGTTGTCCCGTTCACTCCCTTCCCCGTCTCTGTCTGCGCATCACATTGTCTTCTTCTTGGTCTGGGCTTTTGTTTCATTCATGAAGCTGCCCTTCGCTTTGGTCGCTTGTTCTTTTGGCTGCCTGCCCGAAAGAGTTCGTGTCTCTGCCCAGCTCTGCAGTGCCTCGAGCAAGGGCCGCACGGCAAGTGGCAAGTTGCAAGTGGTAAGTGGCAAGAGCACAGAAGGGTCTCTAACGTTAACCCATAATTTGTGTTGTACTCCAGAGGGAAGAGGGGACACACTGCTGGCAGCAACAACAACGCGTGATTATCATCATCGTTTAATGTGGAAAACATGAAAATCAGCTTGAAGGAAAGTGCCGTCATGTTTTGAGCCGGAAGATTCGACTAGTCTTCTCGAAACTAATGCGACTATTTTGGCTTTCCTAATTGCCGAATGAGCAAAACATTTTTTGTATAATTTCGGAACATTTATCTGGCAACCCTGCGCGGCATACTCATCAATTTGCCCCAAAGAAGCATTTGCTGCTGCTCTGCTAATCCTTTTGGTCTAAATATGGCATTAGCAGGCACACACACACACATAGCAAGACAAATAGAGTTGTAGCCAGTGCTCATATATCAAGGGGGCAAACCTCAAGCAGCTGCGATGACAACGACAACGAGGAGCGGACTCTACTCTCTCCTCCCTCCAACCTCCCATTCAATACTCCATTCTCGTGCAGGAGGATTAGTGGCCACTGGCTGGCGGCTTTGGCAGCTTTGGCAGCATTCCCAGCTGACTGACGGCAGCAAAAGTTGGCGCTGCTGCTACTGCTGCTGTTGTGGCTGCATCTCTAAATGATTATTAATTACAGCGCTTAAATTTATGCTCATAAGCAGCCCCTTTCCCTGTCACCTTCCCCCTTTTAGCGTCTAACGGTTCACTCGACAGACCCCACGCATATCCCCGACTACGTGCTATAAATGACTAATTCATCGCGTCTCTATTGTGTAGGTCTCTCTCCAGGCCCGTCACCCTGCACTCTGCACCCTGCACGACTCTCGATGCCTTTGTCTATTTTTAGTAGCCGCCACTTTTGTCTCTTCTCTGTCTCCTCTTCTATTCGTTTTGTTATTTCATTCACTTCAATCATTACAATCAATCGCAAGGGCCCACAATATTATGATGTCTGGCGATAACCATCGCCATTCGATCCCTGCCCCCTGCCCCGGTACCTGCCCTGTACGAGTGCCTGCCAGCGTGTGATTGTCTGCATATACATACATATATATTTCACAATTTATTACCAATTGTTTTTAGAAAAGTCACAAGTTTTAGGCATATCAAATAGGGAATCTCTATATCTTTAATATGTGCGGAATGTTTTCTTTGGCTTAGAGAAAGAATTTACTAATTTATTTCCCCCATTAATAATACTCACGCAATAATATCGGATACATTGAATATTTGAAGAGTTTTACATACCTGCAAGTAGAAAAAGATAGAAAGTATAATTAGTTAAAGTGAGGTTAAGTTTATAGCAAAGTGAGGTTAAGTTTATATAGAAGTAAGGTGCTGTTTATAGCAAAATGAGGTTATGTTTATATGAAAGTGGGGTTAGCTTCGCATAAAAGTGAGGTTATGTTTAAAGCAAAGTGAGTTTATGTATGCAGCAATATGAGGTTATGTTTATATGAAAGTGTGGTTAAGTTTGCATTGCTTATAGCAAACTGAGGTTATGTTTATATGGTACTGAGGTTAGGTTTGTATTAAAAGTGAGGTTTAGTGAGTTCTTATTGTATTTTCAAGTATTTTCTTCGGAATAAAGCTGAAAAAAATACAAGGAAACCCGGCACAGTTCAGTTTATAGCAAAGTAAGGTTGTTGTTTATATAAAAGTGTGGTTAGCTTTGCATATAAGTGAAGTTAAGTTTTTGTTTTTCAAGTATTTTTCACGTATTAAAGCTGCACAAAACACAAGGAAGCTCGACACAGTTTTCGGAATCTAGAACCCCGAAGAAGAAGAAACAAACTGACAAACATAATAACAAAATGTAATGGGAAGAGGCGGATTCAACCACCAAACTAACAATAGAAAAAAGAAAACGACGTTTTTGTTAAATTAAAAGTTTATGAGGCATTAAATGGTCAACAACAAAGCAAAATTGCCAAAAAAAAGTACAAATAAAATAATAATAAAGAAGGGAGGAGCACCAGGGAGGAGAGAGACTAGAGCTAGAGAAGCTGTGTGCGTTCAATAGCAGCAAGTAAAAAGTCATTAAGCCCTCCAGCAGCAGCAACAACCAGAAGAACAACGACTGCAATAGCAACAACAATACCAAAGTGTCTGTCTACACAGTCCCCTCTCTAAAAACTCAGACTCGGGCACAGGTCATTAGACCCACGAAGTCTAAATTGCATTATCAACGCCAATAACGGGATACAGCCAGCACTGCGAGAGTTGCCACTGCTATTGTTGTTGCCTGCCTCTGCCTCCCCTCCCTCTAGGCGGCCTCGCGACAGCATCATAAAAATGTCATTATTTGTCAACGCCATAGACAGATATCGTGTTTAGTATCTCGTGCCACTACTAGTATTGTCTAGTAGGGTGGCAACTCTAGCACCACCTCCTCCCCCCTGCAGGGTGTGAACATATGTGACCAGCTGCAGCTACTGGCCAACACTCCCTCTGCCTCTCTCTCCCTTTCATGGAAATCTTTGTGCCAAAAAGTGCAATTAATTATTTTTTATTGACTGTTCACTAGGCAGACACCGTGCAAGGGGGATGGGTCGGAGTTGTCGGGGGTTGCTCATAATCGCTAAATTTGTAAAGTATTATCGACTGCAGCCCGATGGCACATTTAATTATGAAGACATGTGGCACGACAAACGAATGCTGCTGACAGTTGTGGCTAATGACATTAGCTCTGGCCAGATAGATCCGAGACCAGACCGAGTGAACGAGTAATGAAACCACAGATCCAGCCAGAAGGAAGCCCAACATAATCCATTGCCGAGTGTTGAGCATTAGCTAGACTCTATTCATTTACAGCACTGTCTACCACTCTCTCACTTGCACACACTCTCTGTCTCTCTTCCTTGTTTTCCTCTCACCTCACAGCAAGGGGTTGTGGTTTTTGCTGCCCAGCAAGGCAAATATGCAAAATATTTCAGCTACTGAAAAAATTGAGGCGTGTAGGGATGACGCAGAGGGGTGAGGGGGTAACTTTAAAGGCGAACCGCATGTGTGCGGACATTTTTGTATTAATTTGATGGCTGCAGGGAGAGGACTGCAGGGTGGCAGCACTGAAGTTGGGTGTGGCTTGCAGCACACGTCGCGTCGTCGAATGACGTTGACATTTTCCATTGTGTCAGTTGTTGACTTGCAGCAGCAACAACAATACATACAACAACAATCGAAACATTGTTTGTGTGTTTGCTTGTTTATTTGGCTTTTGCATGTTTTCCAACACTCTCAAACAACGCTTGACAGCACAGCTGCCAGTGCAGGAAAATGAATGAAAGGACGCTGAAATAGTTTCGACTTCATGCTCGCGCCTCATTTACGCAATGCGAATTGCATCAATTGTACCCCTCTAACCCCTGTACCCCCTACACACCAAAGCAGCTGCTAATGTATGGGAAATATATACAAGTATATATACTATATGTATACAATAAGTCGAACTGCAGAGAGACCTCCCCAAATGTGTCTCGCTATCAAAATGGTGTTTTGGCACATGACCCAGTTCGATTAGGGGACGGTTGCCAGCGTTGCCAGCTGGGGCCAAATGGTTTAGCTTTGTGTCACGCATATGCACACACAAGCACGCTATACATATGTACATATATATTCATGTTCCGTTTGCACTGACAAGTGAGAAGGAACTGCAAATGTGACTGACAATCAAAAATTGCTTTTCACTTTCGGCGTTGAAATTGAGAGGAAGAAAAAAGAAATAAGAAGAGAAGAGGATGAAGGAGAAGGGAGAGGAATAGGGAGAGACAGAAGGCGTACAGGGTTACCTGCTGCTTGCTTCCAAGAACTCTGACAAGCCGTGGCCAATTGCATTCGGCAACGCAGCCCATCAACAGAAAGGGAAACAGAAACAACGCAACAGAATTCAGAAAATGAATATGAATATGACTGATTAACCAATACGAATCGATTGTGAACACTCCAGCCTGCACTCATCCTTCACCTCTGAGCGGGGGCAGCTTTAAGTCATCTGCCTGCTAGCTTCCCTCTCCCCTCTCTTGCCAACCCCTACCCTGCCAGCTCTTTTGTAACGTAAATTCCTGCGTTTTTCTTTCGTTTTCGTTTTCCTTTTTCCTTTTTTTTTGTATTTTGTTGCTGTCAGAACTGACAAACGCAAATGATTTATGTGTGTGTGTTTGCATGCGTGTAAATGTCATTAGAGGCCGCGACGCGCAAGAAGGTAGGGACGAGGGGAGGCAGCATTGTTAGTTGCCCCTCTTGCTCCGATTTGCCTCTGTCTCGCAACTTTCCCCATTGCAAAAACTGTTGACATTTGCAGAAGTTTCCCTCCTTACCTCTGCCGCCTTCCCTTGCCCCTAGCACGATCCTCCTGCAGCACGCACGACATGAAACAACTACAACAACAGCGATCGCCCAGATTTGACATTAAATAATGAGCGATGTTGCTGACGGCTGAGAATTCGCAACATGCCACGAAGTGGGGGGGGGACAACACTGACGTCTTCCGTGTGGGCGTTGTGCGTGCTGCGAGTCCGGATTGGGGTACGGCGCCAGTTCTGGGAATTAGTCATCGCTTCTGCTGCTTCTACCGCTGCTGCTACTTCTATTAATATATAGTTTGTTATGCCTCTCCCCCCACTTCATTTTTGCATGCCAATTCATCATCTGCGCTCTGACTTTGCATCTGTTTCCTTTTTCCACATGGCTGGACTCGTATGTGACCCGAAACTCTCTGCCAGATTACCCAGTTTTGTTTTTTTTTGCACTTTCGTCGCCACTTGATGCGATGAGAGAAGACGATAGGCACGGCCCGCCACGGCTGCACCCCGGCATTGGCGGCATCTTCATCAACAACTGTCAGTCCTCTCTCCATCCGTCTGTCCGTCAGTCAGTTAAACATGTTGCAAAAACAAATTAACATTTCGCTTGGTCACTTGAGTGGCGCCTGCGCAACGCCAAACGACAAACAGACGAACAACTGGACAAATGGGCAGACGACAGCAGCAACAACAGCAGCAACAACGTGCTGCCTCCATTGAATGCCTAATTAAGTTGCCGCTTGCCTCTGCTGTTGTTGCAGTTGCACTGTCGGCATGTCTGCCTCTCTGAGCTGCTGCGCAGTCGCACTAGCCGCATAATATTTGCTTTCATTATACGCCTTTGATACACCTGACAACCCTGCCCCTTTTCCCCTTCTTCCTCGCCCTACCTAGCTTCTGTTTTTCTTGCCACTTTTGCTGTTTGTTGGCTAATGGCAACAGTTGTTGCTGCTGCTACTGCTGCTGCTGCTGCTGTCTGGGGTCGGGCTCGTGTTGACAGCTTGGCATATATATTTTTCAGCGCCTTTTTGGTATTTTTTTTGGCATTTTTTTCACGCTGCGCTTTGCAAAAGTTTAGTTGATTTTGCCTTAAACGTTCATATAAGGAGAATGCAACATCCAAAAGGCAGCTGCGTGTAAATGCCTCTAGTTAGTTGTTGTTGCTGTTTGTTGTTAACAAGCATTTCTAGCATTTTGGCAAAAGAAACAAGCCTAGGGTTGTGCAATTGTCAGTGTTGTATAAGATACCTTAATTGCTGCATGTATTTGAAGAATTGAAAATAATTTAACAATATAAAGAGATAATTTAATTAATTTCATATTAATAAGTTGGGAAAACTAAGGTGCTTTGAGCATAGTTGCGATATCTTGAATATAAATATCAAATATTAATCGATAGTTTCTTTGCAACCTTAATATCTATCGATATATGCAGCGCAACCCTTTTTAATTTTTGCAAAACAAAGTTCACATTGATTTTCCAATATTTCCAAGACCAAACTCGTTTAATTCTCATGTACCAGTACGACCTTCAACCTTTCTCTCATGAGTGCCGTACCCGATGGAAATATTGAAAACGGCAAAAAGCTGTTCATACAACGCTGCGCCATGTGCCACACCATTGAGGCTGGTGGCAAGCACAAAATGGGACCCAATCTGCATGGACTGATGGGTCGCAAGACTGGACAATCTGTGGGATATGCGTATACAACAGCGAACAGGGCGAAAGATATTGTGTGGACTGAGGATACACTCTACGAGTTCTTGGAGAATCCCAAGCGATATATACCTGGCACCAAGATGATCTTTGCTGGCCTCAAGAAGCCCGAGTATCGCAGCGATCTAATTGCATTTCTCAAGACGGCGACAAAGTGAAGCCTCGCGAATCTCGGCCAGGAAGTCAAGTGTGGCAGCAGGTGGCCTACTTATTTGGCCATCAGTGTACATCATCTGCTCATTTGCATTGCCAAAGGAAATTAACATGCAATTTGCTCTTGTGTTCCACCCCGCTTCTCAGTTACATTGCGGCAATTACACGATAATTTACGGCACAAATGTATTTCATATTAGTCGGGTCCGGAGTGAGAGGGAGTTGGGAATGGAGTTGCTCTCTCTCTCTCTCTCTGTCGTTCTTGCTCCTTCTCTCCCTTGGTTGTCAACTTAATGTCCTTCGCATAAGCGCACGCACCTCTCCGTCTCCATCCTCTTCTTGCTTGTGCTTTCATATCCTTTTTATGTGCTTTAACACATTTAATTAACAAAGCAATTAAGCAGAGAGAAATGTCAAACCGAGAGAGAAGGCAGTCGAGAACCAATGTGGAAAGCAATGCGAAAGCAGCCGAGAAGAAAAGCATTTTAATTTAATTTATTTCCCGCTGTATGTGTGTGTCTCCTTTTCCTATGACTGTGTGTGGTGGCTGTGTGTTTGTGTGTTGGGAAACGCTTTTGTCATTCGCCTTGGCGGTTCCGTTTCACTCGCTTCCGTTGTTATTGTAGAATAATGCGTTGAAAATAGTATGAAATAAGTAATTTCTCTCTGTGTGTTAGAGTGTGTGTGTGTTGGACTGTGTGTGTGTGTGTTTGCAAATGAATGCAAAATGGACGCAGAGCTGAGCAACAACGCGCATTGCCGTGATGACATTTTTATTGCTCTTGCAACAAACAATAACAGCATCTATCTTGCGTCCCTCTCGCACCATACAAACATACATGCAACTCTCTCTCCCTCTCTCTTTCTGTGCTCTGTCCATCTCTCCTCCTGTTTTCATCATTCTCTCGAAACAAAAGGCAAATTTATGCATAGCAAAATATTTTTTAATTAAATTTCACACACAAACGCACACAAAGCTGTCCGTGTCCGGGAGTGGGAAGTAGGCAGGGGAGGGGGGAGAGTTGCCAACTTATTTTATTTTTTGGGGGGCCACCGTATTTAAAAACTTTTTGGGCAAAGCAATCAAGAAGGAACTCAGAAGAAGCTGTCAGTCGAGTCGCCTCAAGTCGAGGCGTCGGCAATTCTGAACACTTCATCGGATTACAATTCGCCGCGGCGGCCTTCTTCTTTGACTCACGGCCCGCTGTACAAAGCGATCTGTCATCTCTGACAGCTTACAACGCGTACCCAACACGATCATCATCGCTGTCGCCGTCGCCGTTGCCATCTCATTCTCATTCGTCTCTGGTCTCTTTCGATGGGGTGTTAATTAACTTCACTCTCGTGGAGCATAAATCAAAAATTATGCAGAATATATTTTCCACTTTCCACTCGATCGCAAGTCAAGCGAAAAAATGCATTCAGTGTTGTGTAATGTCAAGCTTAATGGCATATAAAAAGTAGCAGCATCATGCTGTAAAGCACCATCGATCACATACACACAAACACACATGTGTTACGGCCTGTCACTTTTATAGCAATTATAATGCCAACTTCTCATATGTACGATATATGAGGGAAGCCCAACCCTGAATTAATAATAATTCTCTTTGACATTGCACTACCCTATCCAGCATTACCAAGCCGTACCGACTGCTGCCAGCTGAGGCCCATGTGGAACTGTTTAACCCTTCTCTCCTGCTTAAGTTGCTCTTTAAGCAACGATCAATCATATGGCAAAAAAGGAGGAAATAATAACACAAACATGATGTACCATGTTCTTTATTCTTTTCTGCTTTTGGTATTTGCTTCGTCGTGTGGGAGCACTTTTGACATTTTCAACACGCCAATGATGGTTCCAGTCATTGTTTTGCTGAGGGTTTTATTCAATTGGATTCATAAATCAACGACATGTATTAGAAGTGTGCGAATTGCAAATATCAAGCACAAACTAAGTCATTAATTATCATAAGCAAATAGTAATTAATGGTGCTGAAAACCCGCAGTGATCTCTGCCCAAATGGGGGTCTTTTATGCTAGACAAGATCAGGTTCAAAACTGCTGAATGGAAGTGGAATATTTCCCACATCATAGAAGAGAAACACACACATACACATTCGTGTTCCCGGCAAGGAGGGAAGGTGCTGCAACAGAGCCTCCGCCTGCAGGCTAGTCCGGTAAATCGTGGCTGACTCTGCAATCAAGTGAAATGCGAGTCGAGTAATGCGTAAAAGAGGTCGTGGTGGGAGGAGGCGGAGTGCAGCGTGTAGAGGCTGAGCAGCAACAGAAATTATAAGTGAATTAAAGCGCGGCATAGGTACGAGTAGCAGCAAGAGAGGTAGACATCTCTGCCCCTCTCCATCTCTCTCTCTCTCTCTCTCTGTATGACTCTGCGCTGACACGCTGCCAATGGCAGTCAAGTGTAGCTTGTGCTACGGGTACAGTTACTCGGTCGTGTGGAGTCGTCGGTTCAAGCTTTAAGGTCAATCAACAGTCGTAGTCTCGAGAGAGAGCAGGAGACGGCGATTGAGGTAGGGAGGGAGATAGGAAGTGGGTAGCAAAGCGAGAGGCAAGTTTAAAATTCTATTTGCCGCACAGCGGTAATTTACCAGCTTATGGCGAAGCACACGCAAGGAGAGAGAGAGAGAGAGAGAGAGAGAGAGGGAGAGGATGAGGAGGGAATGCACGTGAAGCTGGAGAGATATGGCTGAGGCAACAGCTTGGCATGCTGATGTTGATGCACTGGCACCACTGATGCTGCTGCTGCTTCTTCTGCTCCTCCTCTCCCTCCTTCTTATCCTGCTGCAAGACTAACTGCTGGGTAATCACATGCGGTGCAGCTTAAGCGTTGCCAAGGCAGCCGCAAAACCAAGCTCAGATGCATCTGCAGCTGCCACCGCGCCGCGCTGTGCGCCATCAATGAGGACGACTCTGCCAGGGTGAACTGCACCGAGGCAACCTCCCTCAGTCTCCCACTCGACTCCCACTCGTTGCCAGCAACAGCATCTGCAGTGTCGACCGAAAAGTCTGATGTATGACTTGAGATAAACTACCCAAGTTCTTTCTAGCGTTGCCAAGCACCCTACATTGTACACTACATTTGCCAGCAAGTGCTTTAAGGCAGTACCTGTAGGGAAACCCTAGAAGTAAAGTGCTAAGGACTAAACCAAACCCTAGAAGTAAAGTGCTTAGGACTAACCCAAACCCCAGAAGGAAAGTGCTTAGAACCAACACAAATCCAAGAAGGAAAGTGCTTTAGGCTAACCAAAACCCTAAAAGGATAGTATTTAGGACCAACCACATGAAGCATACTCAATTAACCTCCTTAGTCTCTCTCCCTACATATTCAATTATTCTGCTTAGTCTCTCTATTAATTAGCATGCATCCACTGGCTTATCGCAACCATTGCAGCCAGTACCTAGTGTAGCGCAACGTTACCAACTTCGCATAATGCCAACATATGCGTTTGTGCCACTTTTTTGTTCTTTTGGCCACGAAAAAAGTGCAGCTAGAACGAGCTCCCTCGTCGACCGCTATTCCCCACACTATTTGTAACTTTTTGTTGCACAGTCCCCCCCCTTCCCCCTGCAGCACCCTCTCTGCAGTTGGCGGCGTGCGTCGCATATTTCACAAAACTGCAGCCAGCAGTGGAGCAAGCACTGCCTGAGCTTGCGGTTTTTCGTGAGCTGCATGAGGATGAACATGATGGAGATGGAGAAGAAGATGATGATGATGAGGACGAGCATCATGATGATGATGATAACGATGATAATGGCCTCTCTCAGTCTTCATCTCTCATGGTGTCTCTGCTGCTGTCTCCTTCTCCTTTTTTGTGCCCAAGGCCCATGACTGTGTCGCTGTTTTGGCCGTTGATGATGATCCCCGATGTGCGCGTCAAGCGCAACTGGCAACAACATCCAAGGTTAATAGCTGGAAGAGTGCAGCTTTTTAGCTGCTGAGCCCCGGGAGCTCTCTGCCTCTGCTCCTGCTAGGAAATGTACACCGCTTTACCGTTTTGCTAAACATTTAAGCAGCTCATTTCCTAGGAAATCAACGAAATGGGCACACAGAGACGGCCCCAACGACGACGACGTTGTCTATTTTTGGGCTAATGATGCGCTTTGGCTGGGCACCAGCAGCAGAAGAACAGCAGCACCGGCAGCAGCTTAGTGAGGGGTCTGCGGGCTGCTGCAGTTGCCGGCAATGGCAACGCCGGCACCAAAAGCTACTCGATGTCCATCATTCATTTGTGGCCCCATGTACCGAGCCATGTTTATGTTTATTGACTGTTATGGACATGAGTCACAGTTAGACGACAATGACAACGACGACGATGATGACGACGACGACGACGACGACGCGATTTTAACGGAAGTGTTACAATGAGACATTACGGTAGAGAGGCCCTCGACGGCTACTTCGACTGTCCCTCTGCCTGTGCCACTGTCCCTCTGCCTTTCGCCTGAGCAATGTCCAGAGCCCATTACCAGTGCCTGTCAGTGTCAGTCGAGTGCGTCGTCTGGGGTTCGGTTCGGTCTCTGGTTATTTGCTTAAGTGCAAATATGAGCAACTATTTGCTAAATGACAGTTATTGCTGATTAGCTGTCAGGCATTTTGACAGCATGAAGAATGATTCGCAATTTTCGCCAAAGGAACCTGGCGACGCAAGCATGGCTTCAGCTTCGGTTTGGGTTTGGGTTGGGCTTGGGTTGGTTCTGTTCGAATTGGAATTGAAGTGGAAGTTGTTGCCGTTGTTGGTACAGTGGCGAGTGCGGGTGCGGGTGCTCTCGTCTCGTTCCGGGCTGCAGTTAATGATGTAGCATATGGTTAATTAGAACATTAGTCTACCAGACAGTTGGTAAAAGCAGCTTTAAATCATTAGTGCAGGCTAAGATGAAGCTGGCCATGAGTGATGTATAGCTCAGGCGGTGGGTTAATGAGTAGTGCGAGTACCCAGTGAGTGGTTGCAACTGCGCTGATGATGATTTGGAAAGTTGCTAACAAGATGAGCAACAACAGAAGTGCAGTTGAGTTGAGGAGAAAGTATTAGACCCGCTTTGATATTCTTCTCACTCTCTTTCTAACACGATCTGGCAATAAGCAGCGACCCAATAAGGTGCAGGCCATGACAATGTAACGAGAAGTTTGGCCAAAAGTAGAGTCGAAAATTACGCATGCCTAAACGGCAACACACAAATTATGACTGCAACTGCAGACAGCGACAACAAGAGTAGAAGAACAACAACAACAACATGTAGAGAAAGAAGCAGGAACAACAAGCAATAAAAAGCAATCACTTTGTAACCAAAAACGTTTGGCCCAAAGGCGCAAAGAAGCGTTCGTCGTGGTACCTGTTTGTGCCGCAGCCACAGCCGCAGCCACATCCACAACCGATCCCCGATCCCAGAGTGGGTTCCACTAAAAATTGAATATGGCCAAAAGCGGCAGTGCAGTTGGCTCGCTGGGGCTGCTGCTCCTTGGCTATTTCGCCTTATAAGGTCGCGCACATAAATAAGCACAGCAAATATATATGGCAAGTAGGTTGGAAAACTTCAGAGCTCCGTCTCTAGCTCCAGACTTCGAGTTGGGCATCGGCATGCGGCATCTTGCAAAGCAGCTGCTGCTGCCGTTGCTGCTCCTGCCGCTGCTGCTGTGGGCAATCGTCGTCGTGCAGCGGCAGCGAGGAGCATCAACAATTTTAACAATCAACTGATGAGAAAAGGAAATGAAAAGTCAACATAGGCCACAATGCGAGTACATGAACAAAGCAACAGAACCGACCAGCGAAGACACAGACAAAAGCCATGGAAAAGTGCGCATCGTTGTGGGGCTGGGGAAGATTGAGGAGGGTTGGGTAGAGAGGATAAAGAAGGGGGCTGGAGGGTAGCTGACATTAGCTGACCGCAAGAGGCCTTTGGCTTCGACATTGTCTACGGCTTTGCTTGCTTAAGAATGGGCAGCGCGGAGCAACCCTACGCCACCTTACTCCTACTCTCTACTCATCTCCCTCTTCCTCCCCCCTTGACAATTGAGCCTCATCGAGCTTCAGTTGAAATTAAAATTACTTGAGCCAAAAGATTAGAAACCTCGCAATGCACTTTGAGCTCATCTCTTTGGGTAAATTTAAGACCTAAACGGCGCAAGATAAACAACACGTTTTATACCATCGCTCGTTATACCATTCTCGATCAGTTGATAATTAGCTCCAATAGCTCTTCAATTGATGCCCCCAAAAGCAACGACGTCGTTGCCAACATTGTGTGACTTTTTCTGTTGCATCTATCAGAGACACCTCGCGACGCTGGACGGGTTCCATTTCGACCTGTGTGCGCACATTATCACAGATCTCTGTCTGTGTCTGCCTCTTCACATCTCTCTGCATCTCTTTCCCCCTCTCTCTTCCCCTCTCTCTTCCCCTCTCTCTCTCTCTTGCTGTCTCATGCAATCTCCAATCTTCGATCGTTGCTTCGATTTTGTGGCGCGCTATTAAATTGTAAATTGGTTGAGCAGCGCTGCCGCTGCAGCAAACGTGTCTGAATGCCACATTGTAGGGGCCCTCTGTCGGTGTGTTCTCCCCCCTCCACTTCCCTCCAACTACCCTAGCCCCCCTTGCTCTCCTACTTTAGTCCATGCCGACAGCCTGTTTTTTATATGCCTGCAACGCATCGTGAATCGTGTGCAATTTGCTGGCCCTGCCTCCCTGCCCTCCTTCCACCGTTCGATCGTCTGCTGATGCTGCCTCCTCCATCCAGCCCCAGTCCGGACTGACCACTTTTGCTATGCGTTGCGCGCCTCTGATCGTGGTTCAGTTTGGGTTTCGTGGTTTTCACTGATTGTCGTCCACTGTCCACGCTATCTCTGCCTCTGCACTGTCCTGAGTCTTGTTCTGTTTCACTGGCTAATCAATTTTTCCTCTTTCATTGTTCCATTTGTCTCCCTCTCTCTCGCCCTCTTTCTGTCTCTCTTTCTCGCAGTTCCAACTTGGTCCATTCCTCGATTGTTTCTCTGCGGTTTATCAACGCTTTATTACACTGACGTTTTGTCAATTTGATTGCTTTTGATTTGACTCTTTTGCTCTCCCCCTCCTTCTTCTCTCTCTCTCTCTCTGTCTCTTTCTGTCTGATAGCTCGTTGTATTGCTGGTGTTTAATGCATTTCCATTGGACTAAGAAGACCTTGAATTGTCGCCCCTTCATTGTCTACACTGTCCACTGTCCACTGTCATTTGGCGACTGTCGCCTCTGTCCGTTTCGGGAATGTTTACTGTAGTTAATGGTTTGGCTTTTAATTGCTTCACTGCTCGATTTGGTGCCTCACCTTAAATGGCAGCGGGCGGCACTTTCGGTTTTTCAATTATTTTCATACCCTGCAGACATTGTGAGGGGGTATTTTAAACTATTTGTATTTACTACACAGTACTGTAAATATTTGTATTTACTACACAGGTGAGAGACAATATATATAAGCTATTGCTGAGATAAACCTTGACTATCAATCTGTCTGTAGCATCATACAACTATCTGTTGATATCAAAGATAGAAACATTAAATTCGGCACTGAATAATCTATATAACGTACGCTTATCTCTGGGGAATACATATGGAACAAAGTAGACCTATTTACCTACTAATATCATCCAACTATGTCCGAAGTTTTCTTATGATCAAGCAGCAAATAAAGCAGATGTTCAAGAATCTATTACAAAATAACTATCAATTTGACCTTAGAGTCATACAATCATCTGTCATTATATGCGCTAAAAACTACAATTTCAACAGGAAAATATCGATTTATCTCATGCTCATAACCCTTTTTTCAAATATCTCTTATCAAGCTTATACGTTCTTCGCTTTGAAATACATTCAATATGGAAACAATTAAGATAGAACGACGTAGCTATATCTACCTATTAACATCATCTAAATACGCTCCAAGTTTTCTTATTTTATAGTAGATATAGTAAACCAAAAGTATGCGTAATAAGAGCTGTAAATAGTTGGTATACAGTATACACATGGAACAAATGTAAGCAGAAACAATTAATGCCTACAGAAGATATGCAAGAAAGTACCTTATTATACGTAGGTAAAGAGTATCTAACAATCAGTCTTACATGCCTAACTTTGTCTTTCTTTACTTGTTATTACTTCACTTTCTGGCGCCTTCACTTTGTTGCTTTATATTTCTCTGGTCTGCACTTGATTTTTATGCAATCAACCCGTTGGTCATTGTTGTTGTTTCTTTAGCTTTGATTTCCTTTCTCATTTTCGGCACTGCAGGTGATTGTAATAGGCCACAATTGTAGGATCTTTCGATATGCAAATTATTTAGTAAATTGATTTGAATTTAGTGTTGGATAACAATGGGCGTGTCTCTAACTTTGGGTTTCCTTGTCTCTGACTGAAGTTCAGTCATCTTTCACACGCCATAAAGTTGTTCTCTTTTGTCAAATGGGTTCATCTTGAAGACCATCCATCTGATAGCGCAAAACAAAGACTTCTTTGAGAGTTCCTCAAATAAAGGCATATATCATTCATTCTCATCTCACATTACATGAGCAATTCACAGTCGTTTCTCAACTTTAAGTCGTCGTTCTGGTTCTGATTCTCATAAAATCGCTGTCCCCCATCAAAACCGTGTCAACTACCTGCCCAATGGTTGTTGCCTTTCACTGTCACGCAAATTGACGACTTTATTGCCTCTAAATATGGTTAATGACCGAGAGAAGAGTCGAATGTTTGTCTATGCGAGACCATTAACAAAATAATGTCAAATATCTTTAATTGTTTCCAAGTGGAGAACTCCATTCTCCTATTCTCCCATTTCTCATTCTCCATTTCCAAATCCAATTTCAATTCCGAAGACAATCGCCAGATTTGCGTGGGCCTCTTGTAGACGCCTCTGCTGATTTACTTGGACAGCGTACGAGGCACATAAACAAATGCCAGGCCACATACATACATTTTGTATGTATGTCCCAAGAGAGAGAGAGGTACCCCCGCAGGGGGAGGTAGTCATGTAGCATTGCGGGTGTAAGGTCTGTTTGCTTAGCGCTTTGAAATGCGCCGCCAACAAAAATTGACTTTGGCACGGCCAACAAAGTCGACAGTTTCCACATGTGTGTGTACTGAATCCCCCACCCCCTCCCTCTAGCACTGCTCCCTCTTCCCCTCCTGCTCCTCCTCCTGACGAGCACTGATTAATATCTCACAAATTTGGCTCTTTGATGAATTATTTCTCAACTCGCACTTCTCGGTCGGCAAAAATAAATAAATAACATACAAATTTAGCGCAATTTCTCGTTTTGTTTTTTAGCTTCTTTTTGTTTATTTTTTACGTTTGCGGTTGCCCGATTTTTATGGCTTGTTTAAATGCTTCAGTTTCGGTTCTGTTTTTGTTGTTGTTGTTGTGCTCGTTTGCTGCTGCTGCTGTTGCTCGTTGTGGCACTCAAAATTTATAAGCAAACTGATTGATTGAGTTATTCGCAGGCGCTTGTTTAAACATGTTCAAGAAGGTCTGCAGAGATGCGATATTTCTTTCCAGGAAACCAAATGTGCGCACTTGCTACAATTTATGCAGCTGCAACACAAAGTTGCCACAACAGTTGATGCGTCATTGGGTCAGTTGCTAATCGAGTTATCTGCGTCTTTAGCTCGTTTTCATTAACTTAGATTCGATTCAATTCATTTCGATTAGAGGCCTTACGCATGACCCAAAGAAAAAAGGAGCCTCCCCTCTCTCTCTCTCCCTCTTTGTCATTTTCCACTTGATTTAGTTATGAGAATTAATGACTCAAGTGGAGACCGAAGACGCGCTCTCCCTGCACAATTTAATTTCCATTTGAGGGCAGCCCTTTCCCCAACCAGAAACCTTAACCCATTCGCGTCTATTTGGCAAGAGACTTTGCCAAATGATTAATTAGTCTTTGTCTGGGGCCAGGCAACCGCCTTGTGTGGCTTATGTTGCTGATCCCTCTGATGGTTCCTGTAATCCAACAAAATTGTCTATTGTGCTGTTGGACCAGAAAGTTTGCCGCCAAATGGGTTCAAAAGGCAAATGCTAAATCATTTTTTTCCGGCTAGATGAAGAAGAAGAATGAAAAAATCGCTAATTGTTTGTAGATTGTTCGCTTGTTTGGCTCTGTCTTCTTCTCTCTGTCTTCCTTCTCGTTTGTGCTTTCTACAATTAAACTTATAAGCAGCTCATCTTCATGGGTTGCCCCCACGATTTCGTTTCGTTTTGTCTGTTGGCAACTCTAATTGAAGTTGCCTCAATACGAGATTACTTTGAGAAAGTGAAAGTCTTGATCTCTTGTTAGATAATTGTGACTGTGTTGTGTCTTTATAACTTACGTGAATAGACATGATCTACGACATGACCTGAAGTGGGAGTAAAGAGTAAGTGTACGTACCTGCAAGTAAAGAAAAGAAAGAGAGGGAAGTTTGAATTAAAACTTGAACTGAAACTGCTACACGACCCTAAGTGACCCAGTAAACCCCCGCTTTTCTTCCAGTACCTCCTCCTCTGCCAATGCTCGCTTCATTTAGCCTGCCCCAATTTGAGTGTCAAAGCCCTCTCGGCTTAGTTAGGGTTGCCAATATTATTTAATTTCCAGCAAACCCTCACCCCCCACAGTTCCCACTTCTTCTGTCCTTCATTGCAGAAAATTGTCACAAGGCAAATATTGACATTGCGTTGTAATAACGCTGCATTAACGGTGGAACCCGAACCCAAAAACTGCCAAAGACGGAAATGAAATGGGGCTACCACTCAGAGAGAGAGAGAGTGAGAGAGAGAGAGAGAGTCCAATTCGCGGACCCGCTGCCAGCTTAATAATGTAAATTTCGCTCTAAGCTATTTCCAAAGACTAATGGTGCGTTTAGTAGTCACCCTGCCCCGAATATAAAATAAAAAGGCAGCATTGCGAGGGGAACACGGCAAATAAAAAACAAACTTTGCCGCGTCGCACACGTCACAAGGTACACGGGGAAGAAACGCGAGAAGGGGGTGGGGGGAAGGAAATTCTGTGTAAGGGAAGGAGAGCCAGCAGACATCATTGCCAGGCCGCAAGTTTGCGTGTCCCGTTTGTCGTTTTGGCGAAACATTATTAAGCGCCAAAGATTATGCAAAGAAAAACAAATGGGGGAAGCGGAAGAAAAACCAATATGGCCGCCAAGCGAAAGAGAGAATTGATGCTCCCTCTCTCTCTCTCTCTTGCTCCTTATTATGGACTTGAGTAAACAACTTGAACAGTTTGTATAGCATATTTTTGGGCGCATACCAAGTGTGGGGGGTGAGAAAATATCCTGGAAAACGAAATGCGAGACAACATACGTGCGCCACAGTGGGTTCTTTTTATTGTGTGCACACATACACATGCATATGTATGGCTGCTATATAGATATACCTCTTCTGGAGCTGCAGATGTCAACTTGAATATTGTTTGGGGTTGTTGTTCAACAGAGAATTGATCGCAGTCGAGTGATAAGTGTGCAGGAAATGAATGGGAGGAGCAGGAGAGAAAGATATGGAGATATAAACACAGAAAGTTTGATTAAGAAAGAAAGAGAAAGAGGCAGAGAGATGGGGAAAGAGAGTGAGATGAAGAGAATGGGAGAGTAGCTACAATAAGTACTAACAATAAAGACGGAGACAGAGAGAAAGATATGGAATGAAAATCTTATAGAGAAAGCAAAGAGAAAGAAAAGAGAAAGAAAGTAAAAGAAACAGACAAATGAAAAGAGAATGAAGATGATCAAGAAAAATAGAGAGAGAGAGAGAGAGTACAACAATTACTTACAATAAAGAGTACAATAAATAGGGAGAGAGATATGGAAAGACAGTCATACAGAAAAGACTTGGAGAGACATAGACAGAATCTGAGAATGTAAATGAGTGAGAGTAAGCTACAGATATAACAAATAAAAGAAATAGATTGATAATATAGATAGAGAGAGAGAAAGAGAGACATGGGAAGACAGCAGAGAAGAGACATAGGTAGAGTCCAAGAATGCGAGTGAAAAAGCAAAAGAGATGGATAGAAGGACAGAAAAATATACAGACATAGGAAGACAGTCTTGGAGAAGTTACTTGGAGAGAGAACAGAGTCGCAGAATGAAAGTGAGGGAAGAGAAAGAGATAGACAGAGTCTTCTAAAGCAAAAGAGATAGATAAATAGACAGAAATAGAGAGAAATATGGGAAAACATAGATATACAAAACAATAGAGATTTCTACAGAAAAGAGAAAGAAAGATTGACAGCTCAGAGTTAGTCAGACAAGAAGAAAGAGTCTCCCAGCTTGTCTTCCTCTTCTCAGCTTCAGCTTCAGCTCACTCAATCGCTTTCTTCCATTTCTCCCATTCTCCCATTTCTACCCACTCCTCCCCCTTTGTGCTGGACTCCTGCAGCGCAACTCTGGGAACCACGCCCCCATCTCTGGGGACAAATCCAGGGTGTATCCTGCACAGTGTGTCAACAGTTGTTGTACGTTGGCACTTCCTGCTTCTGCTACTCCCCTCCCCTCTCACCAGTCTCTGCATCCCTCTGGCCTTGGCTAAGTGGCTTGGCCCATGCACAGCCGTCTTTGGCTTTTTTATTAAAAATAAAAACAATAACGACAGTCACACGCCCCCATGAGTAACAGTCTGTCTCTCTGTCTGTGTGTCTGTGTGTCTGTCTCTCTCCCTCTCTCTATCTCTCTTTGTCTGTGTGTGCAGCCCTTTTGCAAGCTTTCATCTTTATGTCACCGCATCGATTTTTGTTTTATTTTTTGTTGCCACCTCCCTCTACCTCATCCCTCTGCGCCACTTGCTGCTACCGTCTCCATCATCACCAAGCGGGCTGCCACTTAAGAGATCTCGCATCGTCTTCCCTTTTTTTTTGTACCCTTGGCTAAAATTGTTTGCTTGGGGATTTGCATGTTTTTGCACACGCTTCGCTCTGCATACACTTTACCCCTCTCCTCACCCTCCTCACCCCTCTGCAACCCTCTTCCCTGTCTGTCTCCCCTTGTTCCTTGCACTGTCTCTATTAGAAGTTAACGCATATTTATCGTCGGTTTTTGCACCTTGAGCCCTCGTTTTCATCTGTTCCCAGTTCTCACTTGCCTTTTCTCTGTCTCTGTTTCCTCCTGCCCTACTCTCTTTCACTTCCCCATGCCCCTACCCTGCCGTCACGCTTGGCTTTTCTGCTCCAATGGAAATGTTAATAAGCGACGCTCTGTTTTCGCTTTCTTTACTCTGTTTGTTTGTTTGTTTGTTGTTCTTACTCCTCTTCAGTCCATGCCCACCTCCCCCCTTCCACCATTTTCACTGGCAGAAAGCCTTTAGCGCCCAAAATTAGACTTCCATTTGGCCTAGCGGATTGTGTGTATGTGTGTGTGTGTGTGTGCGGCGCTTCGCTCGACAAGGACAACTCAATCAGCTTGATTAACATTTTACTTTCAGGCTCAGACTGCGTCTTCCTTCTCCTCCTTTGTTTTCTTCCTCTGGAGCCACCACTTGCTAGCATTAACTGCCGTCGACGTCTCAAGTGCTGCAAGAAGACGTGGGTCTCGCACAGGGGTAGGAGAAGGGAGGGGGGCAGTTGGAGATGGCGATGAAGTGGCTTTTGAGCCTGAGCTGAGCCTGATTTCACTTTGGCCACAATGGATTTATTGTTTGCACTCGCACAGCGGAGCAGCGTGCTAAAAGCCTCTCCTCCAGCTCTTGAGGGGATCCTGCAGTGGCAGAAGTTGCTGATATAGGGAAGGGGGGCAGAAGAGGAGTGGTAAAAGGGAATTGCCTTGTTACTAGTGTAAGCGGACCAGGCTCAGACTCAATTGGCAATGCTACCAAATATAAATACGAACGTGATCTGTATAATAAATCACATAATTCCCTCTCTCTCTTGTCCCTCTCCCCGCTCTCTCTCTCTCATTATTCTCACTCTCTCACATGATTCCCTATTTCCAGAATCTTCTTGAAATTCGAAGACGAAAACAAATCATAAAATTCGCACAACAACAAGTGCAAGGTCCATTCTTGACATGATGTCATAACTTACCCAAGAAAGTCAGACCCAAGATAGATCTAAGTCAGACCAAAGTTAACATTCAGTTAGATTCTAGTTAGATTAACTATACAGTTCTCTGATAATAAAGCAGTTTTCTCCATAAATATATTAAATGCAGCACAATCGAATATATTTCATTTTGAATAAAGACATTTTCACTACACATTGTCCAGAAAGTTCTTTTAAATATCGTTCTTTGAATATTGTCAAATATTTTATGAACTTCTCACAACCTTCACTCACAAATGTGAAACACTAACTGAAATTTTGAACTTGAATCTTAAACGATATTCGAGTCCGTATTGCGATCCTCACAACTTAAGATCCACACACATTTCGTGTGGATTGCAAGCTTGGCAAACAGCTGAAATGGAAAGTAGAATGGAAACTGGAAGGAGAACTAGAAGGTGAACTGGAAGAAGAACTGAGAGGGGAACTGAACAGGGCCGTAGTGACTGTCTCTTGTGCAAAACTTTTCGGGGCACCTATATTATTATTTAAATATAAAACTTATGAGTATAGTTTAAAACATTTAACAAAATGAAGCTATTTAATATTTGTTACTTAGACTCTTTTCTTGAAATCATGTTGGCAAATTGATCAAAAGCTTTTGAGAGATATATATATTCTTGTTCAGTAATAATAGCGGTCAATTTAATTTAATTTAATTTAATTTAACCATGTCGGTCCGTTTAAACATCAAGAACTCAGCTATTATAGAAACTAAAGATATCAAATTTGACATGAAGTTTGCTGTATACAAAAATACAACAACTTCGGCTGCTTGTTCCATTAAAAAGGAGCCCCCTAACAGGCTGGGGGACCTTGTACACCGCACACCTCGCACACGTCTTGCTAGGGGTCTGGATCTGTACCCAGGAACTGGTACAGTGGGCTACAACGGCCACAGTGAGCTGCACCTGGCACAGTGGTGTGCTTCAACTGTCGCAGAATAAACGCAATTAGAATTTCAATTACGTTTCGCTTCCTTCCACAAAAAAATAAACTGTAAAATAATTGTATTTTGTTTGCAAATCGATTTGGCAAACTTCACAAGCAATTTACGTTAATATTATGAAAAGCCTTTTGGCCATTGCCGACGATACACGCTCATATTTAAATTTCAATCCCAATACCAGACAACAACAACAAGAATTACAATAATAAATATGCAGGGAAGTTTGCTGCTTTTACCGTTAAGCAAGAGGACAAAGAACCAGCCAGAAATAACAACAACAACAACAACAACAACAACAGAAGAAGCAGCAGAAAAATGTGTGTTTCCCCCGAAAGCAAAGAAAAATACCAACTCACGCGTCTTACGGACACCCAGTCTGCCTCACCACCCTCTTCCCAGTCCCCCTCTCTCCATAACTCCCTCTCCCTTCTCTCCCCTACTCCCGCTTGGCTCCTCTCACGTGCACTGAAATTTTAAGTGAGTTTTTCTTCAAGTCGTCGTCGTCGTCGTCGCCGCCTTTTGGCTTTTAATGACGACGACTCTGGGGCATTCTTATGCACCAACACACACATACACAGCAGTACTCCTGTGTGTGCGTGTGTGTATGTTTGGCAGGGTGTGCGTGAACATATTTATACAGAAATTTAAATTTTAAAATAACAACCAACGTACGTCGTCGTCATCGTCATCGTCTTCTGCTTCTTCTTCTCCGCTTTCTTCTCTCAATTCCATTTCGGAAACTTCTCCTGCAGTTCCTTCATTACCTAAGCCCGCGGCTGAACCCAAGCTCAACCCAAATCGAGGCTGTATTGGCTCTGAACCTGAACCTGGCCAAGCAAGCGGAGCAAGTCAGTCAGCCAAGCCAAGCCAAGCCCGAGGCGGGACTCCGAGACAGCAGCAGCAGCAGTCGAGTGGGCGGTGAGAGCAGGTGGGCGTGCGGGCTGGCAGCATGTCAGTTGTTGCTCCTCCCTCTACCCCCCCCTACCATGCCCGTTCTTAGCTGGTAGCAAAATGTCATTTTGTCACGCAGCGGCAGCAACTTCATCATCGTCTGGCGCTGGCACTCTGATCATTATGCTTATTAAATTGCCACACGCACACACACACACATATATACAGTGCGTTTCATAGCTATAAGACACTTTGCAAATAGATTTTTGTTTTGGAGTAAAAACACAGAGAAGCTTTTTAAAACAGTTATTTTTGCATTTCTGGTGCTTGCACATATTTCTGCCTTTGGTGTACCGTTATAGGCGCCAGAGCTCGCGCCTCGCCATAGAACCATTATCTTTTGCTTGGTGAGTGCTGTTTTGCTGCAATTTTCGTTGTTTCATAATTATAAGACACTAGTCGAAAATTGATTTTCAATGACAATTGACGTGTCAATTTCTATTGTTTTTGGGTTTATTTGAATTAATAATAAATTTTAAATAAAATGCCGCGAGGTTCGACATTATCGAATGAAGAACGTGGAAAAATATTGGCATATAAGGAGTCAGGGATGTCAATATCGTTAATTTCGAAAAAACTACACAGGAGTCGATGTGTAATTCGAAATTTCATTCAAAATCCAAGCAGTTACCATATTATTAAACGAACTGGAAGGAAACATAAACTTTCTGATCGAGATCAGCGACTTCTGCTCAATAAAAGTTCGAATTCATCGCTCAGTTGCGCTAAGCTGGCGTCCATAATGGCCAATAAAGTGTCCAAGACCACAATTTGGCGCACTCTAAACCGCTGCGAGCATTTAAAATCGTCAAAACTAATAAAAGCTCCTTGTCTTTTGCCTCGACATAAGATTGCTCGTCTTCAATTTGCAGAAGAACATCTGTCAGTTGATTGGGATTCAGTAAGTAAAATCTGTAGATTCGGGACATTATTTGTTTCAAAATTTTGTTTGCAAAGGTAATTTTTTCTGATGAGAAAAAGTGGAATTTAGATGGCCCCGATGATTACCGGCACTACTGGAGAGACCTACGAAAAGATCCTCAATACTACTCAAGGCGCAATTTCGGAGGTGGATCCTTAATGGTGTGGGGAGCTTTTACATCAAAATCCACTCTTGAATTGCAAGTTACCTCTACTCGGATGAACAGTGCTGAGTATATTCAAGTGTTGGAAAACAGTCTGCTACCTTTTCTTGAAGGAAATAGGGAGATTCCTTTCGTTTTTCAACAGGATAATGCTCGCATCCATGTCAGCCAAGAAACAAAACGGTTCTTGGATGCGTGCTCTATCCAAATTATGAACTGGCCGGCCTGTTCCCCGGACTTAAACCCAATCGAAAATGTGTGGGGATTATTAGTACGCCGCGTCTATGTAAATAATCGGCAATATAATGACATTAATGAGCTGAAAGCCTCAATAATGAATGAATGGGCTAAGCTTGACATTAGTTATTTAAAAAAATTGCGTGATTCAATGAAAAAACGACTTTTCTGCATTGGAAAAGCCAATGGAGCATCCATTAATTATTAAAAATTTAATTATAAACTAAAAGTTACCAAATATTATCATTAAGTTAATAAATTAAATCAGTTTCCAAAAGTGTCTTATAATTATGAAACAGCCGAAAATACGAATTTATTAAAATAAATTTTCTTTACAGGACTTTTTAAGGATATTATTTTCTGGAAAATTTTATATTGTTATAATAAATATTAAAACCAAATCTGGTTTTAATCCGTTTCCTTTAAACAAAAATATTCAAAAAAAAGTAGGTGTCTTATAGCTATGAAACGCACTGTATATATAGTACACATATACACTAACATATACTCACATACTCGCACACACAATACAAACACACACACGCACACACCAAACATTGAGATTTTCATTTTCGTGCAAAACTTTTCATTTTCTTTTTGCTCTTTTTACTCTCTCTCTTTCGTTTTGTTATGCCAAAGAAAACGGCATAGTTACTTGCCTCACTTCTCATTTCAATAAGACTCTAAGGGCCACCCCCCATTCCCCTCTGGCTCCCCAAACGCCAACTCCGCAGGCACTTCCCATGCACTTGTTACAAATGCCTTGCAAAGGCAACTTGCCTTGCTGCCCTCTCTCTCTCTGTCTCTGCACCTCTCTCTCTCTCTCTCTGTCTGTCTATCTCTCTTTGTGTAACACACACACACACATACCTGCAGCTGCCTCAGGTGTATAATCCAAGTCGTAACAGCTGAATTTCTTCCGATTTCCATTTCGATATCATTGACAGAATTATGATGTCTTTCGCAACTAATTTCTTTCATCACAATCTTTCCCTGGGGGGAGGCCTTGCTGCTATGATTTACCAATCGCTTGCGCCACACACTCCCCACCTGCTACACTCCCCTTCCCTGCGCCACACTCTTCTTCCTTTCTCTCTGATTGAGTAAAAATAAATAAATAGAATTTATTTCTTCACGCCTCATAAAATGTAGAGTCAAAACGAGCAATACCGTCGCCCCCCCCCCTCTCTGTATCTTTCAGCAAGTGTCTCATATTTTTATGGCACTGGCGCCTCAATCCCCAATCCCCTCCCCTTGTCACTTTCTTCTCTATAACAGTCTCTGGCAAGCAAATAATTTGACAAAACATCTCGTCTTGTCTTCATTTCATTCCCTTTTTATTCTATTTGTTTATGTGTGAATGTGTGTGTGTGCGTGGGCTGCCCCGCCACTCCCCCTGGCTCTTCCCTCCTCCCCTTTCTCTCTCTCCTACACCTACCAGCCTAGGCCAACAATGTTGTCTATGTTAATTTTTATTTATTTTATTTATGCTTCGCCCTCAACAAAAACTTGAGCCTGTGTATGTCTGTCTGTCTCTCTCTCTCTGTCTGTCTGTCTGTCTGTGTTAGTCTGTGTGTGTGTTTTAAGAAAAGGGGGTGTTGAGGGGCAGTCCTGCTAGGAGAATTTTCATAAATTTGGCAAGATTTTTGCAGCTTTGTTTGACAATAAAAATATTTGTTTACGGCGCAAAAGGATAAAGCGTTGACGACTTTATGGAAGGCAACAAACATGCAAACAAATAGACACACACATGGACACACACACACACATAGACACATACATGCATACACTATATATATATATATATACATTCAGCCCGCACTGCAGCCACAAACTGCCACACGGCGGGGCATGCAGCAGAACGGCCGCCGACGAGGCAACCGCAAATTTCAATTAGCATTAGATCAGGCAGTGCGACGCGGCTGTTGCTTAATTTTAAGCATATTAATTGACGTGTCAATATTTGCATAAATCAATGGTGATAGCGTTGAGGGGAAGGGGAGGTAGTCATGAAGGGGGGCATGGCAAAAAAGCGTGCACACAACGATTATTCGCTTGACCAACAACAACTAAGGGAGATTGCCAGACTGCCAGACTTTTTTTTACCCTTTCCCCCTCTCCCTCTTTCTCTCTCTGTCCCTGTCCCTCTCCCACACACTCTCCCCCTCCCTCTTACTCTATACCTTTCCCTCACTATCTACTCCCTGCCTTTACCCCCTCAACATCTGCACTCTTCTATTCAATTAACACTCGCAAAGCAGCGCGACATTAATTACACAGCACACACACTCAGCAGGGGCGTAGGGGCAAAGGGGTAGAGAGGCGGGGCCTGTTCAGTTTCGTTTCATTTGTTCGCGTAAATTGTATAATTAAGTTGAAGTTGTTTAACAAATTTGTACGACAATAAATTTATTAGCATCAGTCGCGCAAATGTTGCAAAGTTGCATGTCAAACTTAATTGTTGACTTGGGTCGTCGCAGGTGGCAAACTGTCAACTAGTGACCCCGTGACCCTTCCTCACGCTTTGGCCCATGACCCATTGCCGGACATACGTGGCACGTGTCTGTTTAAATGGGTGGGGCAGAAGGGGCTAGAGAGGAAAAGAGGCAACAGTGGAAAGGATTAGATGAGGGGTTTATGTAGTTGAAGGATTGTCGCGTGTCTAAATATCATTCCTGGTTTTGTTTACCCTCTGACCAACTGCTTTATCTATTAGCAGAGTCTTTAATTAGTTGTCTCTCGCAGAGGATTGTAGGAGAAACTATAATATATGTAAATAGGGAGTCTTTCTCTGCTTCTGAGAAGAAATGACTTATCACAGAGGGTGGGAAAGACTGTGCCACGCAGGCATATCGCATTTAGGCGCAGTTTGGTCATTCGCACGTGTTCATTCATGTTCTAACATGTTCCCTACTGTTTGCTGCTGTTGAGCTTTGTCCGCTTGCCTCAACTTTATGGCAGCACGTCGAGAAATTGTCGCAGGACGCGCAATGCACGGATACACTGAGGCAGGCTGAGGCAGTCTGTGCTGCTTCTATCTTTGTTTCCCCTGCTGCATGGCCCCTCTCCTGCTCCCACTCCTTCACCATGTTCTGTTCACTCTTCTGCATCCTCTCCTGCCCACTCATCTTCCTCTCCTGCTGCCTCTACTACCTTCTCTCCTGCCCTCTCTGCTGCCTTTTCTCCTGCTCCTTCTCCATCTCCTGCCTCTTCTATCTTTCCTCTTTCATCTCCTGCTCCTGTTCACTCTCTTTGCAGCTCTCCATCTTCTTCTCCTGCTTCTTCTTCTACATTCTTCTCTTCCCTCCTCTCCCCTTCCTTCTCCTCTCTCTCTCTCTATCTTTTTATTCTCTCCTACTTGTCGCCTTTTCACACGTAATAAACGAAGCCGTAAAGCGTCGTGGACGACGCAAAATCGCCACAGCCACCCGCCTCCACCTCCCTCACTCAATCTCCCCTGCCTTCCTCCCTCTGACCAAGTGTAAAAGTTGTGCTCACTTTTTATGCCTCCTTCCCCCCCCCCTCACCATCCTGCCTTCCCCCCTTGCTGACTCCGATTTGTCTTGGCTTCCTTCTTCTGCTGTACGCACGATTTGTAGTCGTTCGTGCTGCGCCAAAGTTTTCTTTTCGCCATCGCATGAAATATAAATAACATTTTCAAGCGTTGAAAAATTTATGAAATACACCGCCGCAGCACATCCCCTCTCTGCCCTCTCTGCCATTGCCACCTACTCCTCCTCCCCATCCCCCCTGCACAGATATAGTCCGGCAATCTGCTCGAGGCAATCTCACGTATCGATTTTAAGGTGAAAAACTTAAGAGCAAACTTGGCCTCGTCTTCGCCGCTCGTCTAGGGGGATTCTCTGACATTCTTCTTTCCCTTCTTCCACTGCTTCCCCTTCTTCCCCTGATCCCTACTCCGTTTCAGGTTCAAGTTCTGCCTCTGCCTCTGCTTGTGGCTAAGCTTCTCTTGCACATTTTCACACTTTATTAAAGCGTCCAAAGTCGAAAGTCGAGAAAGTTAGTTATACTTGTTGTTGTAGTTGTTGCTGTGCAGTTGGGATAGTTCAGCACGAAGGAGCACAGCAAGTTTTCGGTTTATGAAAATGCATGACAACAGTTACTGCCCCCCTCTCCACCTTCCCTATGCACCCCCTAACTGGCAATGGAATCGGCATAATGAAAACGTAGGCGTGCGTATTATTCACCATTAGATTGCTTTCTTTTGGCAGTGGTGGAAGGAGGGGGAGAGGGTGTGTTGTTTACTCTCCGTTTACTCTCTTCACTGATTTATGATCATCATTAAAACTTTTACACCGTGATAAACTTTTCTGCCCAAGGCCGTTCACGGGGCAGTTTCGGTGTGACAGTTTTCCAAGTACGAAAATGTGAAAATATATGACGGAAAAGTATAAGAGAAATGAGCTCGACTGTAAGATACCCTTCGCACTGTTATAAATACACTACGAATACCTCTAGACAAAGCCTTCTATCGCAGGCACACGAATAAAAAAACTATAGCATACCACCAGAGGCAGCTACGCAGTGCTATGGCGACTTAAATAACTTCTCTGTTTATGTTCCGATGGGATTGAAATTTGAAGGAGAGGCAGATATTATAGTCAGCTAACCATATGAGTGAGTCAGTAAGTTGTACCTTTAATACGTCACTTACAAATTGGTCTGATAAATTGAATTATTCGTTTGTGGGGGCAGTGGGCGTGGCAAACAAAATTTGAATTATACTTTGTCTGCTCAGGTTGAACAGGAATCATCATACAAAATTTGGTGTCTCTTGGTTTTAAAATAGCTCAGTTATGTGTGTTTATAGAGACAGACATGGCTCTATCGACTAGGATAGGGATGCTTAGCAAGCATATATATAATTTAGGGGGTCTGCCACGCCTCCTTCTGCCTGTTACATTCAGTTGCACAAAAGAATATATTCTTCTTGATAATTTTCACTGGTCGAAAAGTACAAAAATGTGTGTAACTTTGCTTTAATTCTCGCACTTTCCTCTGTTTTCTTCGCTCTCCCCATTCTCCATCTCTCTCCTCTCTCTGCCTTCCTCTCCCGTCTTTCTGCATCCCTCTTCCCACTCTCCCCTTCTTCTTTCTCATTCCATTGTTCTTTCTCGAATGCAATTTGTTTAGTTCGCTGCGTTTTTTCTTCTGTTTTTCATTCAATTGTAAAGCTGCCGTGGAGATTTTTCTGTACTTTGCTGCCCACAAAATGAAATTGGGGAATTTACTTTAATTTGTTTTTCGTGCCGCCGCAGTAGCAGTCAACCTCCTCAGGGCAGCTCCACCCTCCCTCAAGGGTTGCAGCTCACCCCACTATACTATAAGCTTGTTCCTCTTCAGCTTTTTAAAATCAATTTCGTCTACTTTTGTGGCTTGGCACCCAGTGTAACCTCAAGCAGCCACTCCCTGTACCCTTCTGCACTGCCCTAGTACCCCTCTGCAGCCTTCTGCAACCCCCTACACTCCCTAAACCCTCTTATAACCTCTTTCCTACCTCCCTTCCTGCCTGCTTTCTTTTGTTTTGTAGTTTCGGGCAAATTGAATTTGGCACAGAGAACTTTGTTGTTGTAAGAAGCAGAAGAAGAAAGTACAAAAGAGAGGGTTGTGTAGGGACTGAGGGAGGGTGTACTATATGGAGGGGGTGTATGAGGTTATGTAGTTCGTATGTTTCTTCAATTGCAATTCGTGTTCTTTTTGCGCTTAACCACAAATTGTTGCATTGTTTGCTTGTCAGAGCATTCACTTTCAGCTGCCCCCACTGCTTCCTCCCCCTGTCCCACTTACCCCTCTCCACACTTGCACTGCTTCTTTGCAATTGCAAAATTCTATTAAGTTGCATTATTGCCAAGGCACATGTGGAGCAGCTGGAGAAATTCCAGAAGGCATTCCAATCGAGGCGTAGCTCTTTCATTGCAGTTGTTACTCATTTGCCTCGTTAGAATTGTCCAACATCAGCAGCAACTACACTGCCTCTCCCTCTCTACATCTCTTTCTCCCTCTTTTCTACCTCCCTCCTTCCCTCTCTAGTCATCTCTAGCTGGCGCCAGTTGACGTTTACCTGCCAACAACGTCGCGCCAAGGTGCGAAAATGTGGCCACGACAAGGCAGCCTCGACTGACTCCCTCGATGAGTGTCCGTCTCCATGTCGCAGCTTTGCCGGAAGTGGCGTCTGACTACGTCTGTCTCTAGCTACAGTCTATCTCTGTCTCTATACCTAACTCTGTCTCTGTCTCTGCCTCCATCTCTGTCTCCCAGTCGTGCCTCGTCCGGTGCGTGCTTTGTTAACAAAAAAATTGCTCTCAAGGCGCCACTAGAGCTAAAGGAACTTTCAATGTGCGTAGGAGCAAATCAAGTGGGGATGTGGGGGCACGTGGGCGTAAGGGAGGTGAGAGGCGTGGCTACACACGAGAGGTGTTTGGAATTTCATTAATATTTTATTACTTTCTGTTGCCGCTGCTTGGGACTTGCGTCTGTTTTGTTGAATTTATTAAAAGTGCCGACTACCTCGGCATATTTGAACTTCAATTTATCAGTCTGTGCAGATAGGAGAAGACTGGAGAGTGGAGAGTGGAGACTGCAGAGTGCCTGCTAAGTGTTGAAATATGTGCAGCTAGTGAGCCCAGCTTCCTGCTCTACTGATCAGTCTGGCACAGACACCCCTTCTCATGCCTCTAGCCGGCGCCTAATGAAGTCTTTGTGCTATTAACCATTCACATGCCATAAACAAGTTCCGAGTACCGTATACGCCACTCAGAAAGAGAGAGGGAGAGACGGAGAGAGAGGGACAGATAAGGAGCCTGCTCCATTGTCGATGGCTCAAGTTTTATGCCAACAAAACATGATTGAACATGATTACTGTCACACATGTCAAGCAAAAACGGACAGCAAAATGTCAGACAGGTCCAGTCTACAGTTCTCTACCCCCTCTCTCTCCACCCTCTCTCCCTTCGACAAACAGAGCTAGCCAGCGCACAAAAGCAAACAAACCCTGGACTCTCTTTGCTCTGCACAGTTATTATATTTCCACTTATTGATGGCCAAAAATGAAATGAAAACAATCAGATGACAACTGTCAGCAAGGAAAAGTGCTTGATTTTCTATTTTCCACAGACGAAAATATTGGGCATCAAAAACTGGCAGCTTTATTGTGAAACAGAGAAATGTGCCCCAAAAAATAGTTTGACTTGCAACGGAAACTTTGCAATGAAATCAACAGAAGGAGGGAACAAGCAAGAAAGCTACAGTGTAGTGTGCTTGATTGTGATATACCCGCTTACTTCTGTGCTAAGAAAATTTTGTGTTGCATGCTTTGCGGGGAGAAGAAAAGAGGTACCCTTTCAAATGATTTCCTAAATAACTTCTATGTTAATTATCCAAATGCAATCAAATTTTCAGATATCATTGAGGAATTGATGGTTGTCATGTTTAACGAAACTGAAATGTCTTGCACTAAAATTAAGCTTCGAAATAGCTTTTTATGAATGCAGGGAATGAAGTGTGGCCAAAATCTAAAATAAACTTGATTTGCGTTCAATATTTAGACCTTTTTTATATTTGTTTGTTAGTTTTAGCGTTTATAGTCTCTGAATTATAGATTTTCATACGGACGTGCTCTGCTGTTGATGCTGAGTACGAATATATATAGTTTGTGGGGTCTGTCATACATACTTCTGCCTAATTCAAACAGTTTTGGTTGCCACAATCGTATAATACCCTTCTACCCTATGAGTAGTGTGTATAAAAAGAGAGAAAGAGAGAAAGGCAGAGAACTGCCAGTCGAAGAGTTTAAGTAAATTATTTTGTCGGAATGGAGCAAAAAGTGCAAACCGAGAATGAAGAAAAGAAATCTCCACATGCAGCACAGCAGCCTCAAGTTTTATTTGCTTACTCTTATTATCCTCATTGTGCCTTGCCACAAGGCAGAAAGGACGTGGCCTCGACACGGCACAGCTCCTTTCTGCAGCCTCTTTCTTCCACTTCTTTCTCCTTTTCTGCTGCCCTTCTTGCCTGCCAGTCGTTGTTACCTTAAGAGTTTTCTCGGCTTTTGTCTGCCATTGTGTGCGCTCACACACGACGACGACGACGTCGTACAATCTGAGCCGACAACGTGGCGTATGCGTAATTTGTGAGGCAGCACATCAAATAAATTGCACAGCAATAAAGCAGAGAAGGTGCAGAAGGCAGTTCAAGAGTAGCCTGAATAAAAGGCAAGAGAATTTTCATAGCTAGAGAGCGATAAGTGCAAAAATTTCACTTTCCCATTGCCAGCCCTTTTTCCCCTCCAGGCTGACACAATTAAAGGCAATGTGGGCGTGGCACATGCAAAAAGAGAGAGAGAGTCTTTTCACTTTCAGCTTGGCAGGCGCTGAAGCTGCACAAATCCCACACAAAATTAAAACTCACCCATCAAACCCAAAGTCAGCTCAATATTTACATACCTGCAACGAGAGAGAGAGAGAAGGAGAGAGAAAAGTGATTAAAAATCGTGTAGAAAGAAGAAAAAACACTTGAAAGTTGGTCAAGCTAAAAGAAATTGAAGGCAAATCACAAACAAATTAACCAACACTGGCCCAGCTCAGCTCTAGAAATGAAATTCCTGCGCTTCAATGAAATTTCCACGAAATTAAAGAATTTACGCGCACACAATTAATCTTCAGAAGGAGGAACAAATGAGAGCAGACAGAAGAAAATATTCTAGGAAAATGCACAAGATTTTCTTTTATTTTACACTGTCTTTCTCTCTCTCACTCTCTCTCTGTGTCTCTCTCACTCCTCTGTCTGTCTCTGGGCACGTAGCAAACGCTAATCAAATAAAAACATTAGGTAACATTTACACTTTGATAGACACAGAGAAGGGAGGGAAAAAGAGGCAGGAAAAGAGGAAAAGAGAGGGAGAGAGAGAGTAGTAGAGACAGAGAGAGACAGCGAGAGGCCTGAGAAACCGGTGTGGCTCAATTTAAGAACCTGTTTCCACGTCTTTTCTTTATTTTTTCGGGGCACTATTATTATTTTACGACTCTCGAATGTTGTTTGCTCCCGCATTTTTCAGCCGGACGCAGGACACTAACGGCCTTTCATTAGGCAGCGGACAGCGGCATCGGACAGCGGCAGAGGCAGCGGACAGCGGCAGCGCACTGCGTCGAGGGTGGGCAATGTCTGAAGGCAGGCAGCGATATACGATATGCATAAAATGCGAGAGAGCAGGCAGAGGGGACGCCACCAGCCGCTGCCTGTAACCTGATGCGTCGTCCTGCTGCGCCCTGCTTCCCCTGCCCCTGCCCCTGCCCCTATCCCTCCCACTGCGCATTGTAAGTTGATATGCTGAAAATGTGCTAAAAATGTGGCTGTTGTTGTTTTTCAACACTCTCCGCTAGCCAAATATGTGCGTGTGTGCGTGTGTGTGCGACAGATACTTCTGCTGTTTGCCACCAAAACATGCATAAAAATTGATGCGGCTATTGTCGCCTTGTTCCCCTCTCCCCCTGCCCAGGCTGCCACATAATGTGTAACTATCGTAAAACTTCCATTAGCGCATCAGTCTCTCTCTCTCTCTCTCCCTCTTTCCCGGTCTATCTCTCTTTGTATTGCCTGCCATTTGCCAATGTATCCTTAAGATACTGCCGCGGTAATCACTGACAAGGCAGACTCTCCTCTCTCTCTCTCTCCTCTGCCATATCCGCTCTTATCACTTGATCACTACCGAATTCAGCTCAAGAAAATTTCAAGTACCCATTGCAGGCATTTTCCCCCTATAATTTTCGCATGTAACTCAACATGAAAACTACTTTAAGTGTCGTCGGCCATAAAAGAGTCGCACACAAGTAGGGGCAGGCAAGGCAGGGCAGAGCAGGGCAGGCAGGACAGGCAGAGCAAGGCTGGGCAGACAAGGCTTTGCAGGCAGGATAGGCAGAATAGGCAGGCAGGCCAGGCAGGCAAGGCAGGCAGAGCAGACACGCATCCTACGCTTCTCATATTTGATATTTGTCTGTCTCACCAGCTGCGCTCTCCCTCTCTCTCACTCCCTGCCTCTCTCTTCCACTCTCATAGTTCTTACAGCTGCGACATTGTTTCCACTCGGCGCACACAATTTTAATGTCTCGACAACGACAAACAACAGCAACAACAACAGCTACAAACAAGCCAAAAACATTTTCCATTTTCCTGCCTGTGTGTGCGTTCTTCTTCTCTACTTCTATGCCTCTTCTCTTTCGTAGTGTGTGCGCCTATTTCGCTGCCTATTTGTTTTGGTCTCAAATGTATCTTAAATTTTATTTTATTGTTTTCTTTCGTCTGCGCTGCTCTCGCTATCTGTCTGTCTCTGTCTCTTCTGCTTCCTCCAGCATCCTCCTCCTTCTCTTCTGCTGTGTATGTGTTTTCTCATAAAAATGAAAATGATTTTCACTGATTTTCTTTTCCTACTTGTTCCACACTTTGCGCAGTTGTCAACGTGGCTTGCGTTGGATTTCCTTTCTGATAAGCCTACGGAATGTCGTTGTTGTGATTGCTGTTGTTGTTGTTGCTGTTACTGTTGTTGCTGTTGTTGTTGCTGCTGTCCCTCTTTGCTATTTTTATCGCCTGCCTCTAATGATGAAATGTCCAGGCCGCAGTTGTTGCTGCCTCTGCTCTTATCCAGCGCCAAATTTTATTAGTGACCGCATTTTGTTTGCCTTTTTAGTGGACCAACAGCTGCCGACCGCTCTTCCACTCCCCCTCCCCCCTCTCCCTCTCTCTCTTTGTCTCTTTCTGTCTCTTTTGCTGCCTCTTATCTGTTGCCTAATTTGGTTCTCTAAGCCGGTTTAAGGTGCCCAGATTTCAGCGCATTAAAAGCGTCTTTTTTTTTGGTTTTTTGTTCTTCCTTCTGTCGCCGCTTTTATTATTTGCCGGGTTTATTAGCCCGCCGGCTGACTGCCCCCAGCACACACACACACATATACAGTTGTGGCATATAGCTGTCTTTATACTATGTGCACTTGTGTGCTTTATATCGGTCAAAAGTTTGCCCAAGTCTCCCGCACTGCGTTGCCATTGAGCGCTTCCGTTGCTGATAAACGAAATCTTTGAGAGGCTGCAATATGCTTGCCTTCCATTCAAGTGGCATATATAATGGGGTTTTGTCGAGTATTTATAGCGACGCTGATATTTTATTAGCGATAGCGACAGCTGCCAGTGGAGAGAAGAGAAAAAGGAGGAGAAGAAGCAGGAGAAGACAGCAAACTGGACGCCCACAAATGCAATGGGCGTTGTCGGACAAGTGCAGCAGATGCAGAGACAGAGACATAGAAGAAGAGACTGGGGCAGGGAGAGAGAGGAAGACAGAGAGAGAGAGACAAGAAGAAGCAGTAAGAAACCATTTGAGCTTCATTTTGACCCCCCTCGTAGATCTTCGCGACACTCAACGCATCTGTCAACACACGATTCTCAATTCAAGTCAACTCAACTCATTTCATCTCATCACATCACAGATCAGTTCACAGCAGCAGCCCCACAAAGGCACAGCCCCTTCTTGGCATAGTAAAGCCATAGAATAGTTCGAGAAAAGTGCCATAAAACCAAACCCACAGTCGTAGTGCTGCTGCGGGAAGTTTGTCATTGCGTTTAGTTTTTACTACTTCTGGAAAACCCCAGAACGTGCATTACTTTTATGGCCCCGTTTTTGGCTAGGGCCATTTTCAGTTATGGTTTCCAGTTCGAGTTCTGCTTCCAGTTGAAGTTGAAGTTACAGTTTCTGTGCCATTCCCTGTTGCAGCTTTAGGAATCGTCGCTTAATGCAATTAAAATAAGAAATTCTCGAGGCTCGTAAAACCAAAGAAATAACTCAAATATGGCAGAGGCAGAGTGGGCGGTTCCTGCGGGAATGTTGAAACAAATTTGCATTCAGTTGCTGAAACATTCTATAAAAAATAATAAATTTAATGTTCGACAATAAAAAACGGCAAAGCATTCGCATATTTTTATGTGTTTTGCGTGCTCCTTCTCCTTGTCGAGACAGGGGAATTCTTGCCAATTGCTGCTCCAGCTGCAATTACTGTAAACAATCATCAGTCAGAAGGAACTTCAGACAATGTGTACAAGTCATAAACCGCCACACTTTGTCAGCATCCCCCCTCTCTCTCTCTCTCTCTCTCTTTCTCTCTGGTGACTAATGCCACTGAGATTGTATCCCTATCAGCCGAAAAATATGCACACAGATACTCCACACATACTTAGTAACCGTGCCACAACATCCGCTGACAGCAAGACACAAAAACAAGCAACTCAAGCATGTGAATAACCCATGTAACTCGGCACTGTCCCAAAGCTAGCCAAAGATATTCAATTTTAGAATATCAAACACTAAGTCAGCATTAATTTTAAATTTAATATGGACAGAACGCAGACACACAAACGAAACGAGCTCCATTTCTGTGTCTGAACTAATAAAATTAAAGGGGAAGCAGCCTAAGCGGCTTTGCCCAACAACAGAAATCAAATTATAATATGAATCGAGAAGGTAGAACCTGTAGAGACTGTGGAGACTGTAGAGAAGAGTCTGCTTATCCTTTTTCTAAAATGAAATGAGGCGTGGCACACAAAACGCAGCGATATGAAACGAGGCACAACTGGAAAAATGTGCTTGGCTAATCCCAAAATGACAAAACGACATGAGAGAAGGGGAGAGAGAAGAAGAAGGGAGATAGAGAGTGAGTGAGATAGAGCCATCTCAGCTGTGGCAATGCAGCTGAATAGCAGATGAAGTTGGAGTGTCGCACACGTAGCGACACCTCGTCGTGGCAGGCCGCGACAGGTCAGTTGAGTGCAGTGCAGGTCAGCAAAGGTTAGCACAGTCTAGTTGAGTCTATTCCGTGTTCAGTTTCGGGCTCTAACAAATTTTCGGTGCTAATTTATCTCTGTTGAGGCTGCTCGAGTGTTGCTCATTTGCGGTTGTCCTGCGCATCATTATCGCAGAAGGCTGTGCCCTCTAACCTCACTACCCTCTCTATCCTCTCCCTCTGCCGTGTGCCAGGTTGAGTGTGTGGGCTTAGCAGGCTTTGTCGGACTGTGTCCCTTATCCCTTCGTCCTTTTGTGTTGCAAAAATTACTATGGAGAGTGGAAAAAGGGACGACGCGTCGATTTGGGCCTCCTGCTGTTTACGTGTAATTTTCCCAGCATTTTTCAGCATCTACCTCCCTTTTTTTTCTTTCATTCTTTTTTTGCCTTCTCTTTTTTTGTCTCTCTTTATGTGTGTGTGTCTGACATTTTGAATATATCCCACGTCTATGGGGCGCTGTCAAATTTGTTTGCTGTTACCTTTTTCTACTCCTTTTTGGCCTGCTACAAATCGCTTTGATTTACATAATTCTGCGCACAATTCGACGCATAGTTTTTTCTTATTTTCCCTTAGTCTCCTTGTTGTTGTTGCTGTTGTTGTTGTTGTTGGGTGTTTGCATATTTTTTGACAGCTGTCAGGAAGTAATAAGTTGGAATTTCACTCGCCGGCGCCTAGTCAGCTTCTGTCATTGACAGTTTCCGCAACGAGCAACAAAAAAAAAAGAAGAAAATTCCAAACGAAAAAAATGAGATGCGAAAATCGTTGCAGACATTTTACAAATGTCGATGGTGCCCCTAGAAGATAAGGGGTGGCATGGGGGAGTTATGTAAAACCAGCAATTGTTAAATATTTTACTGCCCTCTAACGGTTTCTCTCTCTCTAATATGACAGCTGTGCTTATGGCATCATTACAGGTCCGCACACACACACACACACACAGAGAGAGGCCAACACTGAGGTTGATTTTAAGGATTAGTCGATGAGCAGCTTAGCGGCAAGTGAGGATTAGACGGCGCCCTGGCAGCGGTACCAGCACCAGGGACAGAGAGTAAGCTGCTCACTTAGCATCAGGAACCTTGATAAGTTGTTCTGCAGGGGAATCTTTGTAGAGGAAGTTAGAGTAAGAAAGGTCTTTGGTATGGCTAAGTAAACATTCAGATGAAGCACCTACGGTCTGTTCATAGTGATTATAATAGATATACATATATCTATATAGTATTGGGAAAGTTTCATTATTACAAACTGCACATATCATGGCAATTGAAACAGCTTATTAAATGATAAATTTCCATTAAAAGAAAACCATTTTTAAATGTTTCTCTTTCATTTGTTTCATTCAGTTTCATGACGCACCAAAAGTGCGAACACCTCTTCAAAAATAAAGATTATTGCGTTAACCAACACTATCACAAGCGCAAAATTATTACTGAATCACTGCAGAAGCGTCAGCTACTAAACCAATTCCCCATAAAGCAAATCAAAATACGAACCAAACAACAATTAAAACCACACGAATCCAAAGAATAACACAAAATTGTTTAGACAAAAAACATAGCTACAAAAGTGGCATGAAATTAGAAGTATGGCCTACCAGATACCACGTAAAATTCAGCTTTTAAGAACATAAAGTCGAGTGTAAATATTTTTATAAAAATCAAATCAATTTACTTAGTTTGCACAAGTAATGAATAAAGCTAGAGTTGAAATACAGCTTAAATATCTAGAACTATTTATTGCTAATGTAATATAAAATTGAATTGAAATATCCTATGCCAAATACAATTGAAATACCAAACACAGCAAGTGTTGTAGAAGCATAAAAAAAAGAATTCGCAAGGTAACCGAATGAACCAAAAATAAACAAAAGAGAGCAGGCAGAAGTGGCCACTCAAGAACCCGCAGCAGAGGCTGAGGTGGCCACCAAACTATGCACACACACACACATACACACAGAGATGGTGGGGGAGCGGCCTCATTAGCCGCAGTGGGGCAACAGCTGCGTGGGGTGGAGGAAGGGAGGGGAGCTATAAAGCAGTCGGGCGCGGCATAAACAAATAAATTTTTGCGCTGCTGGAAAAATCAGTGTGAGAAAAGTCGAGGCAAATATATAAGGTAAATGCTATATATATATTTACATATATAGGGTTATGTATGGTATATGTAACTGTGTATATTGGATAGGCAATTCCAATTTCGATTTGAGGTTTGGATCGACCTTGTTGCCAGTCAATTTCCAAAAAACATTGCGTGTCGCGCTTTTTTTCACCTTCTGTTTTGTTGTGATTTCTGTTGTTGTTTCTGTTGTTGTTTCTGTTGTTGTGTGATTGACATTGGGGGCCATCTGGCCGCGTGGGGTTATTCTTGTGTTTAATAAGACAAAGTGGCCAAAATTGGCTGGCTAATTTGGCTAATTGAAGTCGCCGTGTTGGCCAAAAAATGTTGCACGCGCAGCGCTAGTGATGCAAATCAGAAGCCATTATTAAAATACACAAAAATACACAATAACACACAAATATTCTAATATTCCCCACTGTTGATGTTTTTGTTGTTGCTGCCTTGCTAAATTTTCACACATCAACAGCTGCCGTAGAGAATTTTCTCATTTTCCATTCTCTGTGGATTTTTATGCCAAGCATAAAAAAAGAAAACACACACACAGCAAAAGAAGCCAAGCAAAGGCGCAAAATTTTCGCTCAGAATTTTTATGACGCGTCGAGAGGGAGATGCGAGAGAAGGAGAGTGGGAGTAAGGGAGGGAGGGCCAGAGTGGGTGAGCTGGGCAGGCGTTTGTAGGAGCTCAGTCTGTGCTGTTGTTGCCTTTTGGCAGCTGCCCACTGAAGTGGTGCAAAATTTACGAGCCGCGCCCCCCTTTCTGCGCCCATTTTATTGAATTTTATTTCCTTCGCCAAAAGTGAAGTGCCGAAAGTCGTCATTGTTGTTGCTCTTGTTGTTGTTATTGTGAATGGTGTTGTTGTTATTGTGCATGGTGTTGTTATTGTTGCTTGTATTGTTGTTGTTGTAGCAGTAGCTGTTTTGTAATTTATTGTTTGCAGTTACCAAATTTATTTCTGTGTTTTTGTTGCAAATTTACAATTTTATTTTGCGGGCTCTTCGACGCTGCAGGTATCCCCTTCCCCCCTTTCTTCCATACTCCTGCACCTTCCCCCACTCCATCGATTTCTTCTTTCTTTCTTTCTTACTTAGCGTTTCGTTTCTTTCTGTTCGGTTTTATGTGTGCTTCGTTTCGGGCTTCAATTGTTCAGCAATTGTTTTTACAACACCAAAAAAGCACAAGAGGAAATGCCAGAAATAAAGTTATGTAAATTCCATATGTGTGTGTGTGTGTGTGTGGTTGAAAGTTCGAATGCCAAAAGTCGGAAATAATAAAATTGAAGCAAAAAGTTGTACCCGTTTATTCAGGATAGAAGCATTGAAAGGGCTGTAGAAAAGGATTTCAGTTTCGCAGAGGGAAAAACAATTTAAGACATTTTAAAAATGAGAATTGCAGAAGGGAATGAAGAACTATAATTAATTGGTATGAATATAATGTTTTACTAGATATTTCTTGATGAATATGCAATGTATTTATTTACTTAACATTGCTATCTTGATGAATAAACAACGTATTTCATTTATCATTCCCTATCTGAGATTTGAAATAGAGAAATTCTATAATTGAAATGAACAACTGCAAATAATTAGTATTTATACATTGCTTCTTAAAGATTTTACAATGAATTAACTCACTGACAATTCTCTTTTGCTAGAATATTTTTTTAAGTTAATCTGATGTTAGAAAAAGAGAATTTTAATTGAAGTTAAATATTTTTTCAACAATTAGTATAAATATAATACATAATAATATAATGTATTAACTCACTTAGAATTCCTCATCCGTTTTCTAGAATATTCTTCTTTACTTTGAACTTAATCTGATATTAGAAACAGGGAATTTTAAACCAAATTAAATACTTAATTTAATTAATTCATATAATTGAAATACTTCACTAAATCCCTTAAAGCATAAGTACCCTAGAAGAAATGTCTTAAAGATTTTATGGTGAATTGATTAACACTGCATCCACTAACATTTTCAGGAATATATTTTATTTATGACGCATTTATTCTGATATTACCTAATGCAAATAATATTCTACATTTAAATACTGCAACTAATTTGTACCTATAATTAAAATACTCCACTCCCTTTAAGAATAAATACAGAATTTACCTATGAATTATTCTCTATACATTCCTATTATATCTTTGATTTCTATGTAAATAGATCTTAACTTAACTACTTAACTTCCTGTATACAAACTCTAAGTTAAAGACTTTTCTAGCCTTTATCTATAACTTCTCTAGTAGTTTAAAGAGTTAGAACCTTCGCATTGCCTTGTTTACTTGGTTAGGGATAAGCAGAGGTATTTGCCAGGGTTTATGAGACTGCTTAAATTTAATTTTCCGCTGCGACAAAGTGGAAAAAAATACACTGCAAAGGGGATAAGGGAAATGGAAGGCAGGGCAGGCAAGGAGGACTGAGAGACAGACAGATTGTTGGGAAGAGAGTCGGTATAAATACTTTGAAATGCAGGCAGGCAGAGCGCAAACAAAACCCAAAGGACAACGGACAGTGGGACAGACAGAGGTTGGTGAATTGTAACCAAACTCCACTCGAGAGTTTTTCGAGGTTTTCCTCATGTATCTATCCACTCTGTCGCCGCCACAGCCGCAGGTATCGCATTCGGAATTCCTTAATATAAGTGCGGGAAGGGGAAGGGAGAGAGAGAGAGAGATTGCCAGGGTCGGATCGGGTTGAGGCTTCTCATAATTTGCAGGCTCTATCTCCCTTGGTTTTTCCTATTGTTGCTCTGCTGCAGACGCTTTTATATTTTATTAATAAGGCAAATAATGAAAAACCCGCTCGCCCGGAAAAATCATGCTGAACAATTCCATTGTTCCTTCCCCTCCCCACCAGCTTATTCGCGATCTCAATGTCAAGCAGCCCATTCCCCTTTTCCCCCATCAACTGTCGAATTCACTTTCCTCAACGTGGCTTTTCTCTAATTTGTTTAATTTATGCAAAATGACGATAAGCGCCGCTAATTTGTTCAAAGTTGTCGCAAGTTCTGTTCCGTTATTTTCTATTCTCTTTGGATCTGTTCAGTTTCGGTTCCTTTCTGTTCTGAGTCTGTGCTGCACTCGCGGGTCGTGAAAATTAAAACAAGCTACGGAATTTTCATTTGCCAGCTCGGTGGCTTCGAAAGTTTTCCATGCCAGCAGCGTGAAAGAGAGAGACAGAGAGACATAGAGCTGGAGCGAGACAGCGCTCAACTGGCTTAAAGGATATATAGCTTTTATATTGAATTTTAATCGCAATGAAAACTAAGAATTCCATTATGAGTTATCCAAGCGTTTAATTCTCACAATAACGGCAAACTAATCTGCGTTTGCTCTGTGCTTTAAATTAGTATTGAATTCTATTTTAAATTCTGTATTAAATACTGTTTTAAATACTGTATTAAATACTTTAGTGGTAAACTTCCTTATAATACTAAATTTAAGCATTAAGAAGGTACTCTCACAATGGAATAAACAATAATAAGGGGAAAATACTAGAACCAATATTCTTTCCATATGCAGCATATTATCTTATATTTATATAGATATGTGAGCATTTTCACAAATTCGGTTAGATTTTGCATTAAAACTGTTCTTCCAGCCGACAAAAATTGGTCGTTTAGGCATTTACCATAATTTATATGGAATATATTATAATTTTATTTTTTTTTATCAGTTTTCTTTATTTTTAAATTAAGTTTTTTAAGTTTATTTAATTCTTTTTAGTTTTTAATTTTTATTGATTTTTCTGATTTACTTTTCAATTTATTTCGTTGCATTTTTCATTTTTCATTGATTCCACTACTATCCATATTAATTCATTTAGTTTTATATTTTTTCTCACTTTCTCTAAACCCTCTTAGAACTCTCATCAATTTAAACCTTACACATCCTCATGCACCAACAAAATTAAACTCAGGGAAATTCCCGCAAAATTATTACATCTTTTCTTTGTTATACCAAAAATGAAAAATTTTTTTAGCTTAAAATACTCCTATCACACAAATACTATAGGTTGTTTAGCCATTTATATTAAGCTTTCTGTATATAAAAAGGAACCGTTTTTTCTTTGTATCTCTTATCTTTCCTACCAATCTATACAAATTCACTTAAGGAATACAAAATACTAGTTCCAAGCACATTCAAGGGAAATTCCGGAAAAAATTCTGAAACTTTTGAAAGAACTTCCGATTAGAGCTAAAGAAATATCAAAATTACATCGATAAGATGCCATCTGTTATATGAAGATGTTCAGTAAACGTCGATGTTTCCTTCAGCTCTACTTCCGACTCTTTTATAACTCCGTGGAGGTATAGATATACTTAATCAATATGATTTCTCAACTAGATGAACGACCTTTGCACTTCAAATTAGTCTGTGCCTTATCCCGATTTCACACACACTTTTCACAAATCGCGACAGAACTAATCAAGTGCAGACAGGTCAGTGCATGCACAGACTCGGTACTCAGTACTCGGTACTCACCTTGTCTGCCGTGTGTGCGTTGCGCCGTAGAGTTGGCTGTGGTATCCGGTGGACGATGGGGCAAATGCTGATACTCATAGTCGTAGTGCGACGACTGTTGAGCAGCGGCAGCGGCTGCAGCGGCGGCAGCAGCGGCGGCTTGTAAATTCTGTTGGTTTTGGTGCTGCAACGTTTGGCTGTGCGTGGCATGGGATGAGGCACTGGCGCCGGGCACAACAACTCCAGTGACTGCCATGTGGCGTCCTGTCATGGGCAGTGTGCCGCCGGAGGGGCAGGTCGAGAGGGGGCCGCCGCCGCCCGCGTCGCGGCAATCGAGCGTCGACTCATACTCGTAGGGATTCATTGTGGTCGACTCCAAGGGACATTCGTCGTCGTCGGTGTCGGTGCCACCGTCGTAGAGATTGTCCGTGTGACGGTATGCGTGATGCTGATTCTGCTTTGAGAACTTAATTTTGGCGGCTGTTTGCGGGCCCAGAAAGCCGACACTCGCTACAGACAGATATAGAATAGATATAGACGACGAAGACGAGGAGAGAGAGAGAAGCGCAAAGGGGCAAGGAAAGTGCTGAAAGTGAAGTGCACTCCTTATCCTCTTCCTTTGCTCTTGCTTGTTCCGTTTTTGCCTTTGCCTTTCCTTCGCTTGCTTATCTTTCCTTTCTTATTTCTATTCCTTCTTCTTCTTCACACAGTCTCTCAACACTTGAACACTTCACTTGGACACTGAGTGGGCGCCAATGGGAGCGACACCAACAACATTTCAAGCAATTTTCAATTTTTAATTTGTTGTTATAAATTTTTTAACATTTATTTTGCACACATTTTTATATGTCTCAGGGGGAGTGTGGAGGGGGTGTGGAGGAGGCAATAAAATACATAAAATGTGCCGCGATTTCACAAATATTTCAAATTGATTTTGGTTTTCAATTTTTGCGGCCAATTTCGCACAAAAACAATTGTCGGACACACGCGAAAAGGAGACGCGAAGGAAACGAAAAACGTAAACGAGAAGACGCGAAACAGCGTGAGATAGGGAGAGAAGAACACACCGCGAGACAGGACAAGCAACTAAAAACACGCACACACACGCACACTTTGAGACAGAGACACACACACAGGTGTGCGGGACAAGCGGTAAATTTTCTTTCCCTTCTTGTGTAATTTGCGTTTGCGTTTGCTTTGCTCTGCTGCTGCTCTGCGACTTCAACTTAAGCGTCGACTGCGGCTTCGACTTCGACGGTCGTTAGTCGTTTGTTGTTTGGTTGCGCGACGGCCGCGTGTCGTGCGGGTCGGCTCAGATGCGAAGTGAATTCAGCGAGCGACGATTTCAAACTAAATTGCTCGGAGCAAATTTTTGTGTATGCAGCCAGGCAATGCGAGAGAGAGCGCCGCTCAGCCTTCGTTCAGTTTCGTTGCCGAGAGAAAACGCAGCGGCGGCAGTGTAAGAGAACAAACGAGAGAGTAAGCGCCAGAGAGAGCGCACGCGAGTGCGTGTGCAGAGCGCAAGTGTCGTGGGAGTGCACGAGATGCTGTGTGCATTGTTGTTGATTTACTCGTTTGACCACTCGGCTGCCGCTGCCTTGCGTTCGTTCTGCGCATGACGTCGCTGCTGCGCTGCTGGCAGCGCTGTCGCCGCCGACGAACCCGTGTGCTGCGCTGCGCTCTCGCTCTCTCGGTCTCTGCAGCATACTCAACGAAACTCTGCCGAAGTGTTTTGAAGGTTAAAAAGTGCGTTGAAGTTTTGGCAAAACTTGTGCAGCCCGACGAGGACGAAGGGGAAATGTAATCTATGCATGCGGGTGGAGGGTTGCTTTATCTATCTATCTCACTTTGCAGCTGTGTTACACGTCGAGTTTCGTTCAAATTTATCTGCTGCGCTGCGCGCTGTAAGCGTTAACAGAGTGCTGCGCACTAACAGCGCAATGCTCGCGGGCATTTACATTGACACTGTTACACCAGCCAGTTACACTGTTATGCTGTAACACTGTTAACCCTGCCATAATGTTAGAGCGCTGTTACGGAAATTGAAGTGAAATAAACTGATAAATACAGGCATAAATTAATTATTATGAATGAAACTGTATCTGAAATTTAATTATAATTTAAAAATGTCTTTGATGTATCTGCAAAACTGCCAAACTATGTCGGAACTGCAGTTTTCATTACTTAATTACAGCACCGGAGATGAAACAAAGCGAGTGTGGCATACAAAAACATCGCCCCTACACCCAGAGGAGGGTCTGCACCCAGAGCAGAGCCCAAAAAGCGAATTAGAAACAAAAAATCCTTCAACTTCATTAACGTTGCAGCAAAGTTTGCTGGTCCTGTACACAATGCAGCGGGTGGAACAGCCGAAAAACTTTGCTTAGCATCCGAAAAATGGACAGCACACTGTGCGAGAGGGAGGGCAGAAGAGTAAGAGGGAGGGAGAGGGGGCGAAAAGTTTAAAATGCTGACAGTGAGGTTGTCATTTAGCGCCGGCCCTGGACCTGTGCCTGGGCCTGGTTCTGGTAGGAAGAACTGAGGCACAGTGTGTCCAAAACTCTCTCTCTCCCCCTCTCCCTCTCTCTCTTTCTCTATGGCTAACGAAGCAACAGACAATGGAGACAGGCGCAAAGGAAAGCAGCAGAAAATTGCGTTATAAGCAAAGTAAAGGACATTTCGCTAATGGCTTAACTTTTCAGCAGGTTTGGGGGCCAATCCGCAATCCGCATCCGCAATCCGCAGCCACCACACACCGTGCCGTGCCGTGCCGTGTTTCGTGTAGCGGAAGTTGTTGCTGAAGCTTTTTTGACAGCTTTGAAGCACAAGCTGTAGCTGAAGCTGTAGAAGAAGCGTCAGATGAAGAAGAAGAAGCAGCGCCCAAGACGTTCTTGCAACGGAATGTGGCAACGCCGCATGACGCGCAACACGCCTGAAATTGAAATTATTTGCATAGGACTCGACTCTTTCTTGACTGTCTTCCCTCTCGCTTCCTCTATCTATCTCTCTTACTCTCCCTTTCTCACTCTCTCTGTCTCTTACTCTTTCTCGTGCTGTCCCTTTCTGCTGCTGCTGTCGATGAAAAGTCAATTTCCTGTTGTGTGTAAAAATGTTGAGTATTTAGAAGAGACTAGACGAAAGGCAGTAAGGAGCAGCGGCAGAGGGGCGGGTGGAGGGAAGGGGGAAAGGGGAACGGGGCAGAGTCCGTAACGGAACTAAGCGCAACGCAACGAGCGAATCGCTTGCAACTGACACATTGCAAATTATGCCACAAAAACTTGAGGATGAAGCAAGCAGCGACATTCGATTTTCCAAATCGAATTCGAGAAGCTCCCACACACAAATACACACATACACACGCACAGGGTGAACAAGAAGTGAGTAATTTGGGTTACAATACCATGAATACGATACATTTATAAAACATAAGAAGCTACTTTGACAACGAGAGATATAAGATACTTTAGAAGACATTACAAGCAGGCTAAGATCTTCAGTCTTTATCCACACTGTTCTTTAATTTTTTCAATAACTTCATTTCATTATTTCGCCACGCCCCCTACACCATGTGAAAATCAATAAGAATAAGGTGTTCATTTTTATTGAAAACAATAAATATTACCTGCCAAATGAGTTCAGAAAATTTGATTGCAATCAGATGATAAACATAGAAGTTATTTAAGAAGTCATTTTAAAGGGGTATTAGTTTTCAAGGCTACCCCTGCAGAGTATGCAACACAAAATGAAATTAAATATACAAGGCTGTAGCGACGTGCAATAACTTTGCTCTAAAATAAAGAATGTATGCAGTTCATTAAGCATTTTACAAAATAAAGTTACATAATGCCAATTATAGGGTTGCCATTTTTACTACTGTTTTCACACGACAACTAGCTGGCAACTCTAACGAATTGCATCTCAATTTATGCTCAATATTCAAATGACAAAATCATTGATAGTTTTTGCTAAATCTAAATTTCTGACTTTCTTATTTTCAGCAGGGGCCCCTTGGCAGATGGGGGCCCTTGTACACGGCAAACTCTACGGGCCTGTAAATACAATTATATGTATACAAGAAATCTATTGGGTATATCACAGTGTGACTGTACTTTTTGGTGATTGGTATTTCATGTCCATTTTTTAATAAAACGTTCAATTTTTCTATAGAAAATTTAAGATTTAAAGAACTCAGCATAACTATACAGCAAATTAATCAAATGACAGTTATTATCAGTACTAATTGCAAGTATTATACACTCCATATGATCAATATCACATCCCTTTGACTGTTACCTATTCATGCTTTGTATTGTAATACATAATAATAATATTATTATGCACCTTTTCAAATGTTTTCAATGAAAAGCCTTTACCAGTTTCCGTTTATGGTAATTTATTAATTTCCTAATGCCAATTTAAATTTTGTTGTTGTTTTTTTAGCATTCTGTACAATTAATTTCCCAAATGAAATCCCCAATTGACAGCACATTGGGCGACTTTATGTCGATTTAATATTCCAATTTAACGCTTTATTAAACATTTTTTGGCAATTATCTATTGTTTTTTTAATAATCATTAGTTTGTTAGTATTTTGTGTGACAAAGATATAATTTGTTTATTTCGATATAGAATTAACTATATAATTTATAATCTGGTTAATTAGTTGCTATTATGACTATTTTGCAATAATCTGAAAATGAATGGAGAAGAATAAGGAAAAGAATACACTTTTGAAGTGATTAAGCTGAGTTAATGAGTGAAGATTATGAAATGTATGCATTTTTTAAAGATAAGCGACCAGTTAAGGCAAAGTTATGGATTATCGTGGAGTAACTGCACTGAATAGGGTGCTCTAAGCCCAGCAGGCGGTACAATATATCTAAAAGATGGTAGTACATCTGTCCCCATCAAATAATAATAAAGATTATAAGGAATATACAGAATATAAGGTAGTGTTGTAGTATATACACAAGGAAGGTATATAAGGCAGTGATGTAGGGAAATTTATAAGGTATAACATATAAGGCAGTGTCGTAGTGGATATATAAGGTATAATAGAGGGTATGAAAGGTAGTGTTGAAGTTGATATAGAAGGTATATAAGGTGGTGTTGTAGAGGATACAGAAGGTATTAAAGGTAGTGTTGAAGTGGATAAAGAAAGTATGTAAGGTAGTATTGTAGTGTATATAGAAGGTACCAAAGGTAGGGTCGTAGTATATATAGAAGGTATATAAGGCAGTGTTTTAATGGATATAGAAGGTTTCATAACTAGAGAACATTAAAAGTAGTGTTGAAGTGGATATAGAAGATATAATAGAGGATGTTAAAGGTAGTGTTAAAGTGGATATAGAAAGTATATAAGGAAGTATAATATATAAGGTAGTGTTGTAGTAAATATAGAAGGTATAATATATAAGGTAATGTTGTAGAGGATGTAAAAGGTATATAAGGTAGTCTTGCAGTGGATACAGAAGTTGTTTAAGGAAGTGTCTTAGTGTATATGGAAGGTACGTAAGGTAGGGTTGTAGTGTGCATAAGGTTGTGTTATAGTGCATATATAAGCTATATAAAGTAGTGTTTTAATGGATACAGAAGGTATGTAAGGTAGTGTTGTATTGGATATAGAAGGTAACAAGGTACTATATAAGGTAGTTTTGCAGTGGGTATAGAAGGTATATAAGGTAGTGTTGTAGTGGGTATAGAAAGTATAACATTAAAGGTAGTTGTGAGGTAGATAAGGAAGGATAAGGTAGTGTTGGATATAGAGAGCATATAAGGTAGTGCTGTTTTCTTTACTTCTTCAACATTTTAGTTCATATATTTAAAAAACTGCCTTATATTTTGGACTATCTCACTTTTGCTACCAAGACGAATATCAAATATCATAATAAATTGGGGGAACCTCTTCGCAGGACTTCAGTGACGGCATTCTCAGGCATTAACTGCTGTTGCTGCTGTTGTTTTTTGCTACCCGTTGTTAATTTACAGTTGACTCTGTTGCAGTTGCAATGAAACCCAATAAAAAAACTTGTCCAAATTGACTTCCCTCTCTCTCTCTCTCAGTTTTTTTCTCAATTTTTATTTTCCATCTCGAATTTCTATTAAAAAATGCTTCCTTCCTCTGTGGAGCTCATCCTGTTGCAGTTCAACGAGGCACCCCTTGCACATTTGTTGCATTTCAGCTTCATTTTGCAATTACTTAGACCCCTCTCTCTCTCTCTCTCTGCCTCTCTCTTTCTCTTTCTCTCTCTCTCTCTCTATGCGTTGTCCTGCTCGCTTGACTTTTTGGCCTGCACTTAAAGCTTCAATCACGAAATTTGATCAGCACTTAAAAGTGAGAGCAAGCGAGAGGGGCAGACAAAGAGAGAGGGAGGGAGAGAGAGAGAGGTACAATGGCTTTAAAGCAGCAAGTGTCCTACGTTGTTCTTGTTGTTGCTGTTAATGTTGTGTGCTGTTTGTTGTTGTTGCTCTCATGACTCTTGACCTGAAATCATCAACGGCTCATGCAGCTTCGCCAAACGCTCGAGTGGCAGCGACAACAACAACAGCAACTGCGGCATTTCCTGCGTCAATTTTCACAAAAAAAAAAAACAAACAACAACAATGGCAAGAAAAGCGACAGCCCTGAAAATGCCCCGAGTGGCAGAGGCGGTGGCAGAGAGGAGGCAGGACGAGAGTCCATTGGAATGCAGGTCATTTTGACTGCCCCCGCAGTCCATCCCACTGGGCAGCCATTTGTGCAGCAAGCGTGTCATTTTGCAACCCACACACTTCCACACACACACACACACTTCCACACACACACAGACAGGCAATTGGCAATCGATCGAAACGCACGCAAAAATGTTCGCGCGGCCGGCATAAAAATTAAACAGGACGCACCGTGGCAGCACTGAGAGAGAGAGGGAGAGTGCAAGAGTGAGAGGGAGCAAGACAGAGACAGAGAGCTGACAATGACTGGCAGGCACTTTGTGCGTCCAACTGACCTCGCTTCTCCCCCTCCCTCCCCTTTTTCTCACCCACTGTAAGTGAAATAAAATTACGCGCAATATTGAATTACGCGTTTTTTCGCGATTGCATTAAACGAAAGGCGAACTAATTAAAGAGGAAACTTCACCCCCCTTCTCCTCTCCCCCCCTCTGCTGTTGCACTGCACTGCACTCTGAAGCTGCTGTAGGTCATGACCTGCTGGCAAACACGTGTTCACTTCCGACTATGCAGATCCGCATCGCACATCGCACTTAGCCAAAGGACGAGGGGCGTTTGAAAGAATTACGAGCAGCCCAAGTGCGCGCTCAAGTGTGCTGCAGTTGCATGTACCTCTCCCCCCCCTCCCACCTTCCTTGTTGCACCCAGCTGCAGCTGCTGCTGTTGCTGCTGCTCTCCAGGGAGCTCAGGAAACTGCGGGCGGGCGTCGTTGTCTACAAGCCAAACAAACAATGCATCAATCAATAAAGATTTCCGCACCTAATAAGCCGCAGACAAGCAAAGAGTGAGGGAGAGAGGGGTGGCAGAGCTGCAACGGGGCAAGGGGAAAGGAGGGCAGAGGAGATTGCTCCGTGTGGTGGGGGCCATCAGTCGACGCTGGCAACCAATTAAACGCCAATAGTCGCCAGCCTGGCCGCCAATGCAGTCGAGCAAGGTGTTAATCGAATTACGACCCACAGCGGCAACAGCGCAGTCAACGTCGACGTCCATGTCGACAGCAGCTGCTCAGCCACGACTTCATTTTCACAGTTGTTGCCTGCTGCATTTCCATATTTTCAAATTTGAATTTTCTATTGCAAACTTGAAGTTGGAGGCGCCTCCATCTCGTCGCCGTTTATCAGACGACACTTTGGAGCTGCCTCTGCCTCTGCCTCTGCCAGTGCCACTGCCGGTGGCCAGCGACGGTGTCTCCTCTGCTCGTAAAGAAAATTACACACATGTGTGGCTTTTCCACTCACTGCCAGCGCACAGAGGCAGACCCAGCTGCAGTTGGAGCAGAAGAGGAAGCTGGAGAAGCAATTGGAGCTGGAGAAGCAATTGGAGTAGGAAAAGGAGTTGCAGGAGCAGCAGGAACTGGAGCAGGGCCAGCAACAGTGGTAGGAGTGAAAGGTACTGGAGAAGGTGCTGGAACAGGAGCAGGCGAAGAGCAGGAGGAGGATCAGGAGCTGTAGCTGTAACTGCCTCGCTTCGTTTGGCTGCGTGCGTAACATTTGAGACACGTTAATGTCTGGCTGCGTTGCAGCAATTTTGTGGCAGACAAATTCACAAAGTGATGCAGCAAACTTGCCAGATGCAAGTCGAGGAGATGGGGCAGGTTGTGGGTGCTAGCGTTGCGGGTGACACAGGAAGAGGAAGGTGGGGGTAGATGGCAGACGAGTGCAGCGCGACGTTGGCAGCACTCGGCAGCATTGCAAAGCCCAAGTGCAGATCTCTCTGCCAAGTACAATACATAAACTGAAGCCAAGCAAAACTATATCCATATATTTTCCAATTTCGTAATGACTACAGGGAATGCAACAAAGGAGCACAAGTTGCAATTATCCACATAAAACATCTACAAATTCATTTACCAACACTTAATGGATTCTGATTAACCAAATTGTGTCTCTTTCCGGATTTATCGGACTCATTTATTAATATATCACCGATTATCATTTTAAACCACTTTCAACCTTGGCTAAACATCTTAAACCTTCCAGTTCATTTCCTAAAAAAAAAATATAGCTGCATCTTTCCAACACTGCTCAGTATCCATTAAAAATAACTAATATATATTATCATTTAAATCCATTCATTTGAAATAAATCATATAAATTACAGAAGCCCTAAAAACCCTACAAATTCTGTAAATTGTATACAATTTTCTTTAGGTTATGTCGTAATCAGAAGTGATAGGCAAGTTTTGATTTGGATTTGGATGATCTAAAAAAATATACAAACATATATTGCATGACCAGAAAATAAGTAACTGTTTTGTCGAATTTTTTGAGGTTAAGTCAAAACTCTTAAGTGTCAGACATATCTGGACTATAGAGTCGGGCTTAGCAGGTCAACATACATGTTAATACATATATGGCATGGCCAGATCTGCAATATCTATATATCTTTTGTAGGATATTTTAAAAGTTTTTGAGTTTTTTAAGGTTAAGTAGAAATCTAGACTGCATATTTTGCACTTTATATCACACATACTTATGATTAGTTATTGTTTTTCTTTGTTTCTATCCAATGTCTCTAAGTTATGTTCCATAATATACTCTAAACTCATTAGAACTCGTATATTGAATAGTTTAAAATTTGTCTTAAGTTATTTAAGATTCTTTCCCATGAAAATAAGTAAACTTTATCATATAAATATTCAAAAATATCGTATAGTTTCTACTGATCATCAAAAATTCGAAATAAGTGCTTGACAAATGTAATGTGTTAAACATTTTACGAGTTGACTTGAGTTATATAAGTTTCCTTCTTAAGAAAATATAATACATAATATATGTATATATATATATAAATAAAGAATATATATATAATATATATTTATATAATATAATTATAAATATATCGATATTTTGTCGTATTAAAACATTAAAGTATCCTTTACCCAGAAAATTCTGCCCAAATATCGATAAATTGTGAATACATTAAAATGAACTGTTCAAATGTGTTTTACGTTCTATATACAACTCTGAATGTGTGTTATATATTCTTTATAGAACTGTGAATATATTATTCCACAACTAACTAAAGACACCTTAAGTTTTCATGTAACTTTGAACTATTCTTAGCTATAAGGATAGTAAATTGGTAAATTTACTCTCCTTATTTCCCTCACTCAATTTGAATACATTCATCAGATGCAATTCCACAATCAGCTCATAATCTTTTACAACACTGGCAAAGTGTGAAAAGGCAAATTGAGTGACACGGAAAACCTGCACTACCTTTCGTCTGGCAAGGACCTTAACAGAGTGACAGTGGCAGGGGGAAGGCGGAGAAAGGCAGGGGATGTGGAGACTCACCACGTGGGCGCTGTCAACATTGCAATTACGAAACAATTTCGACAGCATGTCGAACGAATTGGAGAGCTGCTTGACACACACACAGACACACACACAGACACACAAACAGACACACACACAGACACCCCCATTGATCGTCATCGAGTAGAAGGCTGTCAACAAAAGATGAAAAAGCAGCGGAATAAAAGCTGAAATGGTTGGCATCAAATTATGCAGATGGAGATGCAGATGCAGCTGGCGGAGGAGGAGGAGGGAAAGAAGGAGACGTAGGCGAAGGCGACTTTGCCGAATTCAATGCCAGAGCGCAGGCTCCGCCCCTGCATGCTGCATGCTCCATTGTGGCTCTTGCTGTTGTTGTTGTTGTTGCCACATACATTTGGCAGCCGCTTTCAACACCTTTCGGGAACTCACGCTTCATTTGCATGTAACCATGACACGACAACACATGGCGCAAAGACCGCACGACGACGACGACGACGACGAAGCTGGCGACGGCGACGCAGACCACCGACGTCGCAGTCAACGTCGCTGTCGCCGTCGCATCCTCGGGGCTCTGCTGCCCGTGGGGCCCGTGCTACGTCGCGGTGACAGCGCAACCGAGTGACAACCGCAAAGTAAGACCGCATATATCAGAAATAATAATAACCCGAATGGAACGCGACGCGGGGTAGAGCAAGGAGCGGGCCGGCGGGGTAGCCTGACAATCGAATCGTTGCAAATATTTTAGTTGAGAAGGCAGGGGGAGTGTGGATTCCTAACGACGCAGCTGCATATTTTGTCAGCTATATAGTGTATGTATGAATGTATATGGCGAAAGGATTCATGAGATTCTGTGGAGACACCTAAGAACTTCAGCGTGTCAGCTTCGCCCCTTGTCGCCTCTTTCTCGCCACTGCCAACGTACATTGCCGTCTGTCAGGCCAAAAAGGTGATAAGCAATTCGATTTTACAATCTCATCCTGTACGCCCTCAACGAACCTCCCCCGCTCGCAGGATGCGCTTTGCACTTGACTTTGATAATTTACGGAACGCCCAGGAGAGACAGACATATCCCATTTATATAGGGATACTTGCAGGATCTACGAAGGTTGATAAAGTAATAAATTTGTATATTTAAGATTGTTTTGTAACCTTTAGATACCTTTGTATCTGCAGAACATGTGTCAAATGTAACGAAGGCTATTTAATGATGTATAGTAAGTATTTGTAATTTGAGATTCTTTAGTTACAAGAGACGGTGATTTTGTAATGAATTTGTAGCTTCAAAATACTTCTGATAATATTACTATAATTAACTTATATATCTATAGACTAGGTGTCGAATTAAGTGATTTAATAATATATTTCAGCCGCCAAGATACTTTTGTTTCCGTCAGATTCATTTGCTTCTACGACTTACTTTCCCATCTGCCGTCTTGGTCTGCATCCCGATGTTTTCGTACCTTTGAGATAAGATACTTTTCTATTCATAAGTTACTCTTGTGTCTCCTTAAAAGATCCTTGACTCTTGTATCACTAATATACTTCTGTTTCTACCGACTAGGTCTCGAATGCAGTGAAGCAATGATATATTTGTGCCTTCAAGACACTTATATATTCGTATGATACTTTTGTTTTCATAATATACTTGCATATTTGAGAAAACTATACCCGCTATCCATAGAGTAGAAGGATATTATTTTGTTAACAATGAATATCAATGTAGAAATGTGTAAATATATATATATTTTAAATTCTAGCTACTTTAATCGATCATAACCTAGAATAAACCAGCGACCTATAAACTCATCAATTGAAGATAATGTTGTATATCTGATATAGTCTTGTATATAGTATGTACTTTTTTATATGTGAACTAGTCTCTTCAGTAGAGTGTATTGTATCTCTAGGCAAGTTCTTGACAGCAGTAAGTTTATGATACATTTGTATCTATCTATATATCTATAAAAACATTAATCTAACATTGTTATATTAATTAAAGAATATATCGTTAATTTGATTTATATTCATTCCTGTGATTCCTAATTAATATGCTGCAAGTTCATTCTAAAGTTTTCCCATTTCACTTCTGTTGTTTTTGCATTTTCCACTCTCTCTCTCTCTCCCTCTCTTTTTCTCTGTTCTGTCTTCCTGTTCATTCGCTTTTTTATTTACTAATTATAATTTAATTTGTTTATTCCGCGCTTTGGCAAATTGAATTTTCACTTTTCGCTTACGAGCAGCAGAAGGAGGAGTTCTAGATGAGGTGCTGTGGGAGGAGAGGAGGAACAGAGGGAAGTTGTTTACGTACTTCAACATGTCGGAGATGGAAGAGAAGAAGTATAGGTGGCAGGGAGAGGGGGAGAACAGTGTTGAATACAACGGAATATTTATGGAAATCCATGCAAATGGACATATAATGCGTCCTCTTCAAAGGACGTTGCAAGCTGATTAGAGTTGCTACCCCAAAAACGAAAGCAGAAGAAAGATTCGCGCTTAGCTCCCGTTCCCATTCCTTCTCTCTACCTTTCCCACCCTACACGACTGTGTTCTTGTGCTGTCAGCACGCAATTTTCACTATTTTTTCTTTGCTTTCCACGATGCTGTCCATCAAAAAGCCCTCAAAACGCAACGCGGACCGCAGCGACAAATGACCAACGGCAGCGCCAACTCCCCCACTCGAGGCAGATGATCATCAACAAGTTCATCAGGCGAAGCGGAAGCAGCACGAGTTGTGGCATCCATAAACGCTTGTTGATTACCCGCAGCCTTGCCACAGTTTCGCAGGGCATAAGAGTGCAGTGCAGAGAGAGAGAGAGAAAGAGAAGGAGTGGGAGAGAGAGAGAGAGAGAGAGAGAGGGAGAAACTGTGGCAAGTTATTTGCATTTGCTGCTGGATCTGTTACACTGCCACGTCGTTTTTTGCTGCTGCTCTCTGCTCTGCCTTGGCTTGTGGTGAAAGCGCAAAGTGTTTGCGCTGCGCGAGAAGCAACCAAATGGCATGCTGCAACTATCCCCCTGCCACCTGACCCCCCTCCCCCTCTCCACCTTGCAACGCCAACTGGTGTGCATTAAATCCACACCTGGCCAGCTCCTGCTTCCTCCTTCTGCCTGCGCTGTCATCTTTTGCAGAGCGAAGCAGAGAGAACAGAGAGGAATAAAGCGGAATAGAATTGCAGATTCATTTCACTCAGCATGGAAGAAGGATAAGGCAGAGAAGGAGAAAAAAGAGAGGGAAGAGGGGGTGCAGAAGGAGAAGGAGTAGAAGGAGCAGGAGCTAAAGTAAGAGCAGCAGAAGAAGACGTAACCAATGTCCTGCAGCACAGCTCTGCCGTGCAATCTTTTAGCCAGTTTCCAGCTCTTTTTCAGCTGAACCCGAAAATGTGGAAACCGGAGATTTAAAAGGCAGCTCGATTAATCGAATATTCGTAATCGAATTAATGAGCTATAACGATTGCTCGGCCAATTAACAACGCGAGCGACACATAACACTTTAAGGTAATTAAGCGAATTACCTCAGTCTGTCTCTCTCTCTCTCTCTCTCTCTCTCTCTCTCTCTCTCTCTCTCTCTCTTTCTGCCCCATTCCCCCGTCTGGCAACCCTTGGGCTGAAAAATGGCCTTAAATCAATAAAGCTGCAGTTGTTTATCTGAAAACTTGATTTAAGCATTTATGATATTGCAATTATTAATTGCAATTGCAAAATGCAAAAACCGAAAACGTTTGCAAAATAAATAAAAACATTGCAACATTCGCCAAAGAAGAAACAACACAAAAACACAGCACATTGAACAAATAAATAAACAGGGTTGCCACATTAATTCATAATTATTAAATTTTTAATTTTTAACTGTTCGTGGTTCACTGGAAACTGCTAAATTATGTGCGCGAATGACAAATAAATATACCAGATAAACAAAGCGGCAAATTCATGTGGATAATTTCAGTTGAATCGTATATTTATAATACTCTCTGAGGTTTGAGATAGTTCTTTTAGGTTAAACTAAAAATGGTATATGTATTATATGTATTTTGATAATTCGAGAGAAAAGAAATGTCGAGAAAAGAATAGTACAAGTTGCAGAGTAAACCTAAAACTTAAATAACTACTGTGTTTGTTGCTCGATTGTATTAAAACTTCAAGGAGAGGTAGATATTTTTGCCAGCTAAATATAGGTTGGAGCACAAAGCTCTAGCATTTATACGTCAGTTTCAAATCGATTTGAAAATTTAAATTATTAATTTGCGGAGACTGTGGGTGTGGCAACCAACATTTGACATCAACTTTATCTGCGCATAGTATACAAAAATCCCAAATTTGGTGTCTCTAGCTTTTATAATAGCTGAGATATGTGTGGTCATACAGACAGATGAACAGACTGATAGACAGACAGTCAACTATACATGGCTTAGTCAACTAAATTAGTCATACCGATTAATATTATCTATACTGTGTGCTCTGCCACGCCTTCTTCTGCCTGTAATATACATTTGTATAAAGTAGATATCCACTTTAGAACATTTTAAATGGTCGAAGGGTATTACAATATACCAATCCGAAATACGATTAATAATATATCAACTTTAAGTTAATTAGTTTTAATTCGTTAATGATTTTTTAATTGATTAATTTATTTGTCTTTTCTACAAATGAATGAACAAATTCGGAAAAAAATCCAAATATTTAATATAATTATAAATATAATTCTATATAACAATATATAATATAATACTATATAACAAAAAACAATATAATGTATTAGCTTATATATATTATAGGTAAATGGTGAAACGACCTATTTGTATGTATGTATGATTTTAGCATTCGATTACCAAGTGAGTTAGCAATAATACTGATGACCAAAGTTGGCTACTTCGTGAATCTACAGTGCTTGACTGTTATAAATGTGAAGGGATTAAGTGAATTCTTCAAGCGATAGGGAAAATATAGATGAAATTTGAAATTCCTGTCGAGCACAACTATTTTTTGTCTTTTGAGAGGTTTGCTTGTTGTTTTGGCAGAAAATAAGATAAGCTTTAATGATATGTATTAAACTTGAGGTATGAATATAATATAATATAATATATATTTTATATAATTATAATACAATATTTATTAGAATTATACTGCATAAAGTATTTAAAAAGTACTTTATTCTTCGAATAAATTAAGCAAAGTCCAAGTTGAAGAAAGACCATTTGCATGTGCTCTATGTTTCGGGAAAAACTTGCACGAGACATGAAGAAAATGAGATTTGCGCAAAACTTCGTTCGGGGCTGATAAGTAATTCCTTGAACAGCAGGAGAAATAATCCAGTTTCCGAAATATTAAGTGAATCCATTGTTTCTTATGGCAGCAGCAGCAGCAGCAGAAAAAAAGTCTCTTTGGCTGGCAAAGAAGAAATTCGATTTGTCTCGAGATTTTCCGCATTTGTGCCATGCCACAGCTCCTACCCCTCCACCGCCCACCGCCCACTCACTGCTCGGTGCTCATCTGATTGGCCCCCGGCAAACTACTTTATCAGCTTCGGCTTTGCTTCTTCCACTTTTTCTTTTACCGTATTTTGTTCACGCTGCCTTGCGGCAAAGTTTGTCGCGTCACTTGGCGGCAACGGCGACGGCGACGACGACGACGACGCCATTCCTGCGTCCTGCAGCAGTGGCAGCAGCCTGCTGCAGTTAGCATGGCTAGGATCGGGACTGGGCGAGTCCTCGGCGAGTCCTGCTACTGGTTGACAACAAACCACTTTAGTTCTCTCGTTCTCCCTCATTCTCTCTGGCAAAATTGAATTAAAATTTACATTTTTAATCATTTGTGTAGCATGCGACGCTGCTTTAATTTGTCTCCCTCTCCCTTTCCCTCCATCTCTTGCCGTCTCTTTTACTGCATCTCAGATTCATTTGCCCGTTGTCAGCTCATTCGCTGCGCATTCGCATTTAATTAGTGTGAAAAGCGCAAATTATTCGCCTCTTTTATACGACGGCGCCTCTGCGCCGACTTGTCGCCCTAATTGGCTTAAAATTAATAACAATTATTATGCTATACATATATATATGTATCTGTGTGTGTGTGTGTATTGTAGTTGTACATAGGCATTATCATCATGGCTCTGTCGGGTTATTCTCTTGCCCCCCTGCATGATGAAATCGAATTGCCATTTGCATTATTATCTATCTTGTGCTATCGCCAGCTTGACACCTCTCTGACACAGTCAGTTTCTCAGCTGCGTTGCAGTCGTGCAGTTTTACAGTGTTGTGACAGGTAAATCGACAGGTGAGTGAATGTTTATTACAATTTTTGATTTGTTTTTTTCGTATGAAAGAGAACAATCAGCAAGTGATTTCTATGGCAAATACTGCAGATATAAATAATAAAAATAAAAGAATGTATATGTGATGTAGAAATATTAAATACAGATAATAATAAATAAATAAATAGTAAATATTAATTATTCAATTTGAAAATCATAACAGTTTATGATAACTTAACAGCTAATTGAAATGATGTTTATCTTTAATTGTTTGAATATATATACTTTAATTGTATTTATATTGTTTACTATTCACTCAACTGATCACATGGTATTTAATTAAAAGCGGCTATAATATCTTTAGATACTTTAAAGAGTTTTAGAGAATTAATATTTTAATACTATACATTTTTGTATATTCAGCAATTGGAATCTATTCATGACTCCATTGCATATCCAATTAAAAGTTGTCGCTGTTTTGAGCCTTCTAAAAATTAAGCTTCAAGGGCACGGCAATCTTATCAAAGGTATTCCTGGCTTAAAGTTCTTCACCGGAACAGATTCTATGAGCATCGAAATTTTTTTGGTTAGTGGCAAATTTAAAAATATTAAGAACGACTGGGATAATGGAACGCCATTAGTGATTCGCACAGTATTCATTGGTTTACCCATGGGTCAAAGACTGAAAAAGGGGCTGGGGAATCTACAGTCAGTCAAGTAACTTTTTACAATGTACATTATGTACATTATATATATACTATATATATCCTATCCGGCCATATAAACTCTTTCCTCCAAAAGAATTATCTCGTATTTGGTGGTGGATTGCTGGTACTGTCTTCAGACTCTTTCTACACGGAACAAAGTTACCTGGTTACCAATTCACTCTGGTATCGAAGACAAGGAATTGGCGGACAAGTTAGCCAGTTGCTTCATTGTCTGGACCTGAACCCTTCTGTGTTGTAGGATGACCGAACGTAACTAGGGAACGTAACCAGGGATGGGGCAGGCTAAGGAGCTTACCAATCCCCTGGCTTAACGAAAAACCAGTTTGCTCTTCAGTAGGGATCACCATTTCCGTGTTGGCTACCTCAGTGACCACCACACAGTGAACTATCACCTAGTCAAAATGTGTCTACGAAACTAACAAGCACAATCTCGGCTACTGCCCTTGGTTTGAATGAAGAGAAAATATTTGCACATGGATACTGCAATTCATGCGCAGATTGCAAACTCCTTGATGAAAGATCTGCTCTGTTTTATAAGGAAAGCAGAAAGAAGCAGCTTATGTCAGGCCAAGGATAGACTTTTAAGTACAAAAGATCGACTAACCTTTTTTACTTCTGTAAGACTTCTTTTCATTAATAATGATAATCAACAATCCTTTTATTTGGCTCTCTACCTCAATTGAAAGTATTCTTTGAACTTTCTCTCAGTTTAAGGACTTTAAAGCATGCAACATTTTGTCAGTTATCAACAATATTTACAGTTCTTGTTCCCATAACTGGCATATTTCAGCTGATGCTGCTGTTGTGCCACATAAGGAAAACTAATGAATCCAGCGGGGGGTGTGGACAACCAAGGCGTCTCAAATTGGCAATCAATTGGGCGACCTTTGGGTGACGGAGCAGGGCCGGAAGGCACAAAGTGGGCCAGCCTAACTGAATGCTTAACTGCCCAACTGCCTAACTGTCTGGCTGACAGATTGACGCATTGACGGACACACTAGCCTGATGTTGTTGTTGTTGTTGCTACTGCTACTGCTGCTGCTGCGTCTCTCGTGAGCGCAAATTAAATGCAAATTCAATTAATTTGAAGCAAACAATTTGCTTAAATTAATTAATTGAATGTGAATCTAAAGTGCTTCCAATTTAGCACTGAAGAGGCAACGGGGACCAGCGTCGCCCTCTCCCCACTCTTCTTCTCGCCCCAGTGCGTGTGCGTGGGCGTGGCATTTATCGAAAATTATTGGCATGAAATGTTTTTGGGCCAACACACGAGGCGTGTTAAGTGAGGCGAGAAGAGACAAGGGGAGAGGTGCTGAGACTGGGGGGCTGGTGTTGCAGGCTTGTTGCTCGGCAAACCGCAAGCTCTGGCAACTCTGGCGTATGCGTAATTTGCGCGCTGCGTGCGCTGCGTGCATTAAGTAAACTGTTCACTTGAAAATCAACTCCAAAATAAACAGCAGCAGCCACCAAAATGCACACAAATGCAAATACGCGCTGCATGTATTTATCTGCATACGCGTACGTGCACGCACATGTGTCTCTGTATGTATGTATATGTCAGTGTGTCTGTGTGTGCGTGTGTTAGCCGCAGCGTAAATTTTCGGGCGCTTTGAAAATGGCTCTTCAATGGTTAACCAACAATAAGGCAACTACGCGCTGCGAATTCAATGGCTGACGGCCATTACAGTTACCCTGTAACCGCAGTGGGCCACCCCCAACCCCCCTGTCATAACCCATGCCACTCGCCTGGCACTACAAACTACGCTGCAGTGCCCTGGCAAATTTCTACACCCAATTTTGTTTGCATTTTATATTTGCCAAGTTTTTATCGCTCGTTATTCACGTTCGCTGGCAAGAGAAAGAGAGAGGGGAAGGGAGGGGAGAGAGAAAGATAGGAGAGAGAGGGAGAGAGAGTGAGAAAGAGAGCGCTGTAGGGGCAGAGTGAGAGAGCAGCAAATTATGCGCTTGATTAATATGCGTTCAATGCGAAGTTATAAACCTCCTCCCTGGCACGCCCCCGATCAGCCCTGATTGCCGTCCATTTACTGCATTTGCTGTTTATTTTGATAGTTTAAAGTGTGTATGAGTACATGTGTGTGTGTGTGTGCGTGTGTGTGTACACTTGTTTATTTGCCTGTTTTGCTGCTGCCTTCGCCCGAAATGGCAAACTGCAAATTTGCGCACGGCAAACCCAGCGAATTGTAAATTATTGTAACTTTTATGAATTTACGCAAATTTAAGCAGCTAGCAACAAGAACAAAAACAACAACAACAACAACACACACACACACACTCGCCCTTTGCATGCATAAATTCATGCATTAAACAGGCAACAACAAGAACAACAACTCAAATTCAATAAATGCTCTTGAAGTGCAATGAAAATGGGAGAGTTTTCAAATCTCCTTCACAATTTCCGATGATTAATCATGGCAACTAAACCGAAACATGTCACAGCAGTCGGAACAACATTTTCACTTTCGCCCATGCCAAACTGGAACTAAGTAAAGCTGAAAAGAAATGACAGACACACATACAAGAAACTGACAAGTGTCAGGCAGACTGACTAACAAATACCCTGCGCACAGGTTGTAAGCAAGCTCGTCTTGTTGTTTTACTTTGTTTAGCTGATTATTTATGCAATCAACACAAGTGATTAAATCTTTAAAAATAGAGAATGAACTGGACTGAAGATCTTTTTTTAATTTAAACTAATTTTTAACTAAGTCAGAAATGTATTTCGATATTTTCATCTGTTCTATTTCAATGCCTTTTTGTGTTAACATTTTTTTAATTGATTAATGATGCAAAGAAGAAGAAAACTGTAGTAATAATTACAGATTTTTGATCATTTCAAATATCACTTCATATTGCTAAGTATACAAATGTATATAGATATTTTCTTATACAAACAAACAGATCTTTATTGTTTTAAATATGTGTACACAGCACCAACTTAATGTTTTATCGACTACATTGTTTATACTGTCAAGGCTGCCAGCCACCCCTCACAAAAATAGGAAAGATTATGATGAAAAATATAAGAAAAAATGGTTAGACTAGAGGAAAAAAGATACAAAAAAAAACAGTACAAAGGTTTTTGAATAAAAACCGGTAAAATATTAAATATTTATATATTCAAGTTATTTCTTATACACTATCAATAATGGTCCAATGATTGTTTATTTGTTGAAAATGCTTCTAATCAAAATGTGAAAACACTGACTAACATTTCTAAAATAATTTTTTCTTGAATCTTTTCTTTTGGATGAATCGAATCGAATAACCGGGATTAAAATTTGTATATAAATCATGTGGTTAAACGCCGATTTTAATAACAATTTCATTCAAAATATATCAAAAATTAATTTTATTTGAGCAAAAAAAAAACAAAAAATAAATTTTCAGACAGTAAGATCTTGAAATTCTATACCCGAAAAATGCAGAAGGAGACTTAGATACTTTAATACTGTTAGTAGTAAATAATATCGTCATATTTTGCTAAACAGTGAGAAACCCAATGCTTCATCGCCTACACTATTAATATTAATATTGCTCAAAAATAAGTAAACCTTATCATCAGTTTCAGTACTCCACTTAGTAATTTACAGGGTATACACCTTCATGCATTTCTTTCTGTTTTGTGTTGGCAACAAAGCGACCTGGCTGCGATAATAAATTTTAAATCATTTGTCATTTGACGTATTTCGGTAACGAGCCAAGTCGGCGGCACCTTCGGCAGCAGCAGCAAATCGACAGAGAGTACTCTCAGATGAAGCTTAGATCCGAAAAAGACCCGATAGAGACTCTCGCAGAGTCTCAGACTCAGCCACAAGGCACACGGCGAAGACAATGCTCTGGCTGATAAACATCATTTGTGCTGGGCTGCGACTTTTTGGGGCCACAGCCGGAGGGGAGCACTGGGAACGGGAACAGAGTTTGGCTCGTTTGGAGTTTGTGGGGTCAGCATTTACGGTACGGGGGCCCGATCTATTGACAAATGTCTCTGGCTGCGCTTTAATTGCCAACACACACACACACACATAGAGAAGGCCAACGATTTCCCAGTTTCCTTGGCTGATTATATCGCGTCTTATTGAATATACATGCATATTTATTGTTCATAGCACTTTTCGAGTTCGAAAACAAAGTTCGACTGATAAAATCGTTTAGCTCTGAGGCGACCCAAAAACGGACTACGAAAATGCGTTGGTTGAGCGAAAGAGAGATAGAGAGGAAAGAGAATAAGAGAAGACTACGAGTAAGAACAATCAAACTGTAGATTACCAGTACTTGATATACTCTATAACTTAGATGAAGCGGGTATATTTTATGCACAAGACAGGAAAGACAAACGAGTTGATTTCCATTACATTTTCCATTCAACAGGGTAACCTTTAGTCAATCACATTTGGCCTTAACTGCACCATACATTGCCCGTTGATTGCCCGTTGCTTTGCGATTGTTTTACGATTTATTTTACTACTCATTGTACATTATTCACGTACCCAATACTGATAGTGGCAGATGGAAAAGAAAAGCCATAAAAAATTTGTTGCCTTATTTGGTCTTTGAAGCTGCGTACCTTATCCAAGGCCCCGCCGCCCCCGCTCTCCGTTCCCATCACTCTTCAGCTCGTAAATGATTTTCCTCTGCACTCGCAATGAAGTGAAAATTGACATTTACATAAGTCGGGTACTACGATGGGGCGCCACAGTCGCAGTTTTAAGTATTTAAGTACTTGCTTCGAGTTCCGATGATGATATCGTTATCGCCCCCGCGGACACTTGTGCTATGTACAATGGGTAATGTGTAATTCCCCATTGGGGAACAGGAAGTTCGGTTAGTTTTATGTTAGTAACCATTTGTTATATGTCTGTAAATATTTTCTCTCAAAGTTCTCGCTTCATTAGATTCCGTACCAGGCAAGTGATATATAATGTCATGATACATACATATACAAAGCCCTCTTATGAACAAATACATATCATAATAGAAATTCCATATTAGTCTGTTCTTTCCCCTTCGAATCAAATAAGAATCTTACCCATTAATGAATCGCAATTTAATTGCACATAGAGAGAGGGATAAACAATGAACTCACCTAAAATTAGAAGAGAAAAACAATTGTGGAATTCTTTGTTAGTTAAATTATAGTATTATAATTAAAGTTTAAGTATAAATTCAAATACATATACCATATATACATTCATAGAGTCATATTGTAAAATAGATAGATACGCTTTAAGGGTGTGAAGTGTTTCGAACACAGTAAAGAACTTGTCGATAAAAGTCTGTGAAATACAGTTTAAGAAATGTAATGAATCTCATAAAGAGAAGCAATGAAATGTTAAAAGATTTAGTCCACCCTTGACTCTTCGAGTTTACACCTTATTAAGATTACTGTTAGTTTTCCAAGTCTCCAAATCTTAAATTTATATAAACTGTATAGTATACATATATACATTTATAAAGCTTCATAAGAGACGCCAAAACTTCAAGGGTCTAAAGCCTTTCGAACACAGTAAAGAACAATATTAAAAGACTCAATATATGCACTATCTCCTGTACATTTATTATTATTGCATTATTTTGGTTGGGGAGAGATGTATAAACGTAGCAAATCTATTGTACCCCTTGCTGAGCTTAGAGCTTCCTTTAAAGTTTAGTTAACCTAAGAGAATCCAACATATCGCTGTGACTGGTCGACCTTATCTCGTTTACCTCGAGAAGGTCCTTGCCTAGCGACTCACTTCTTCCAAGTTATGGTCTTAGGGTTTGGGATCTAACTCGCAGAATCTGCATAGCACTTAACGTCCTATTCCTAGTTTGCCTAGCAGACAATAAGTATCCCTATAAGTATCCCTGCAAGGATTCTCATTGGTTTCCTACACAGTTCCATTACCTGCTTGAACCTTTTGTGATTGTAGCAGTCTCAAAGGACTTCCATTTAAATAGGCCTGTTCGTTCCCTGCACATTTAGTTACAATAAACACCCTTGACTCTTCTTGTTGTACACACATCGATCGTACTGTGTACACCTTATTGAGATTACTGTCAATCTGGTCAAGTCTCCAAAGTGTCTTGCGCAAGCGACAACAAGTGGGCAACTGCACAAGCTCTGTCCATAAACTGTGATTGAAGCCAAGTCTTCCTCTGCCTCGTCTGCGTCTCCTTGCCACACTTGTGCTGCCAATTAATGTCCACATCACGCACCAATCTGGCAGAGCAGGGAGAGGAGAACGGGGTGACTTGGTGCGTTCGTAACCCGAGCTAAGTTTGGCAGCTTGAATGAATGTCGCACAGGCGACAAATATGGCCGAAATGCCAACGGCGTCGGCAGCTGTCGGCCCCAAGCAAGAAGCTATGGTATAATGGCTCATTACGAGAACGCGATGATGAGACCGGATCCGAATGGAAGTCGGACTCAGACACAGAAACAGACACAGACGGCAACTGCGACTGACCATTATTAAAAGCGGGTAATGTGCGAGATCGAGATATGGCCACGATGACTGTCTGACTGCCCGACTGCCTGGCTGGCTAAATGGCAATTGCTGGGTAAATAATATTTTGCTGTTTTGGGGCGCGTTGCAATTATCGAGAGACAACAGCAACAACAACAACAACCTCACACTCCTCGAACTGACCCTTGCGAGGCGAGTGGCTCGATCCGCGAGATTCGATACTGTGGATCGTTTGGGGCTAGACGGGTAAGGCTGCAGCTATGCGACCGGTCGCTATAAGCACCTTCTAATGCTGCTAATTTCCAAACTGAGATTCGAGCCACGCGATTGCGTCGTCCACAGCTTCCCCTTCCCCCCAATATCTCTCTCTCTCTGTAGACCCGCACAGCTGCGTGTGTTGGCGTTGGGATTCGGTTGCAGTTGCAGTTGCAGCATTTGCAGTTGCAGCTAGACGCGGCCTCGGCCAGCAGTTGGGCAGCAGTTGGGTAATTGGTATATCAATTGTGGGCCGCATTGTACTCGCGCTGCCTGCGCGCTGAATTTATGTCCATTTGCAAATTTACCTTATATGTCGCTGGTCGATTTGCACAAGAAATTTGCCTTGTTGCAGTAGTTGTTGTAGTTGTTATACCCTGTAGCTTTGGTGGGTAAGGTTGGGTGTATAGATAGAGTGCATGAATATGTTTTTAAAAAATGGAATAATACTGGGCAACTCAATAGGGCAGCCGAAATACTCTGGTAAAGGCAGTAATGTCTTTATAGCATCTCTTTTATCTACATTAATGTGCAGATCTCTGTTATTAGAAGAGTGAGGATGATGAAATTTTTCATACTATTTGCTATAGACTTTAGAAAGGCCTAGCATATTTGATTTAGCTGCCACGCCCCATTTCAACGCTGTTAATTGATAAAAGTTAAAGTCTACTAGTAAATTTGGAGCAACAATTATGAAGTTTGTTTTACGTATTGGAAATTGATCCGAAATTGTGATATTTGCATTCTGTAATCGTTTCTATCTACTTTAATGTGGAGATCTCTGTTATTAGAAGAGCGAGGATAGTGAAATTTGGCATGGTTCTTTTTTAAGACCTTACAAAGGTCTATAATTTTAAATTTAGGTGCTACGCCCTATACCACTCCTATAAATCGATAAAAATTGAATTATACTCGTCAGTTTAGAGCTATAAAAGTTTAGTCTGTACAATATTTAGCTTCAGTCAATTGTTTTCTATAAGTTTGATTGCAATCGGACATTAAACAAATAAATTATTTAAGAATCAAAAATCTTTTGATTTGTTTTAAATTAAACAGGATAACTGTCAGTTCTGTATACCCACTCTGAGCTGTTCCTACTTGCAGCTATTGTTGTTGCTGCTGCTGGAAACAAATTGAATTTGCAATGCAAATAAATTGTGTGGCAAACGCCCATTTGCCTGAGATCGGCAAACAATGTCGATTTATATGGGCAGGAAATGCAGCCTGATCTAGATTCGAGTGCGACGACTTTCTTGCAGGGCACACAGGCAAAGGCATCGAATGAATACGAATAAAACCGATACGAATGAACGACTAAGCGATTCAAATCAAATCGAATCGAATGTGCATTGAGAGAGAGAGCGCAGGCCATAAATGACGCCACCTTCAGTTCCAGTTCCAGTTCCAGCTGCAGCTTCAGCTCCAGAGAGAGAAAGAGAGTGGGAGAGGGAGAGGGAGAGCACATAACAATTTGTGAGGCACATCAAAAATTCATTGCACGTTCTACAAATTTGAATATGAACGCAACATGTTGTTGTTGTTGTTATTGTTGCTGCTATTGTTGTTGTTGTTGCCTCAATTGAACAGCAGCTGCGAGTGCTGTGCAATGAGTCAGTTGCCAGGCGTTGAAAGATTTAATCGTGCCGCAGAGGCCGTGCCCTGAAACTCTAGGTAAAGGCAGCCAAGGCGGTACGGGGCAGCGCAGAGATGGCCAGGGGGGAGAGAGCGGGGAGTCTCTGCTGCTGCTGCTGCTGCAAGTCCAGTTGTGATCAGCGTGGCATGCCCGGCATATTTCGGACTCGTGTGGCCCGCTCCCACTTGCAACTCTCTCAATGGTATCTCGCATTCTCAAGACTTGTAAACAATCTCATTGCCCTCGATTGACGTAGGCGCAGAGGCTTTTGTTTATAACAATAAATCGAGATACTTTTCTTTTCAAGTATTACGTGCGGTTTTCCGGGAAATCGCATTAGATTCGCTATTAAATATAGAACAAGATCTAGACCCTATGCCAGAGTCAGTCTGATTAAGATGCTGCCTGAGGTGATGCGATGAGTTCATCAGCCAGAGTTCGTTCCCTGCATTCCCTAAGCACACAAATAAAAATGTGAAATATGAAAAACTAAATAATGAAAAGTGTTTGCACCAAAGATGATAGAGGGGGTGGGGGGAGGTGGCAAGTGAAATGAAAATATTATGGCTGGCAAAGAAAAGCAGCTACAAGAAGCTGAGGTGACACAGAAGCAGAGCTGCTGCTGCTCCTTGGCTTCTACTGGGGCTGGCTTACTCCTGTCTGCCTGCCACATGCCACATGCCACATGCGCTGCGCTGCTGCTGGGAGAGAGTTGCAAGCAGCCGCTTGCAGCAGGAGTCAAGCTGGCAAATGTCAACACAAACAAAAGCAGATAGTGGCCAGGATGCGGATAGGGATGTGGTTAGAGCTCGATTACACCTGAACTTGGGCGCTGCAAGGGGTGTGTGTGTGTGTCTTAAGTGTGTGTGTGTGGCTGTTGAGTGTGTGTATCTGTTGTGTGTGTGCTTGTGTGTTGTGTTAACCCTTTGGCTCGTCCGGCGCTTAGTTAACCTCGCTGATGCAACGGCTCAGCCGCAATTGCAGCCAAAGCCAAGATGCGCCTGCTTGGCCGCTGCCGCCTGCCTGCTGCCTCTTGCCTTCTGCTTCCCCTCTCTTACATCCTGCTCTCTCCATTCTTGTCCCTTTGTCGCCACCGCGTGTCGCCGCATGGAATTTTGCAATTTCTTTGGGATTTTGAAATTGCTTTTTCTACTTTTGCAGCTCTCTCGCGAACGTCGCGCCAACTTTTCATCTGTCTTCCCTTCCCACCTGCCTCTGCCGCCATTCAACTTTAGCGCCGTTTCACCTAGATGCTGTAGTATATCCTGCCATCGACTGCTTTACTTATCCATCCATGCCACATCCATCCCCGCCTCGCATTGTTGGCCTGAGTTTCCTTTTGAGGCCAGCAACGAAGGCGAAGCTGAAGCTGAACGAGAAAAAAAAATCGATCAAGAAAAATGACTTTTGTGGGTTTTCGTAATTTTCATTGCACGCGTAATTGAAATTTTCAAATTCCTGCTTGCATTTTTCTTTCCCTCCCCCCCTCTCTCTCGCTCTCTCTCTCTCTCGCCTGTCCTGTTCAGTCCTGGACTTGCCTGCTCCTTTCAGCCCACCCATTTTTATCAGTGTGCAAAAGCGGAATTTATATGATGATAAAGGAAAATATCGCCGTCTCCACTGTGAGTGTCTGTGTTGAGTGTGTGTGTTTGTGTGTGTGTGTGTTGCTACTCCTGCTGTGGCTGCGTTTCATTATGCTTCCATTATTTGTCGAAATTGTGTTAATCTTTGAACTTTTGAGTTGGCAAATAATGCGCAGAGCGCTCGATGGCGATGGCGATGTCGGCGCTGATAAATTGATGGCAATTGAAACGACTGCAGGAAAGGTGCCCCTGCAAGTGCGGGAGGAGAAGCAGCAGCAGGAATAGGGGCAGGATCTGGAGTGCTTTTTCAATTATCGAATTCGGGAATAAATTCAGGCGAGTGCATCGCAGCGAACAGATCAAATATGCAACTGGTTATGAGCTCTAATGGTGAATCGACTGCGGGTGTCGTGCAACGAGCAGCGACGCCACAATGGGTATTAGCCGCATACAGACACACAGAAAGATACGGGGGGAGACAGAGAGAGAGAGAGAGACAGGGACACAGACGACAGAGCACTAAAACGGGAGCATTGTAAATCCCAACTAATAATTTTGTAACCTTATCTCGACTGTCGCTGTCAGGCGACAAGCTCGGCAAGCAAGCTCAAGAAGGAAGCCCAGTGAGCACAGGAGTACATAAATAGAAGCAGAGAGAGAGAGAGAGAGAGAGAGGAAAGGAGAGTGGGAGGGGTCAGAGAAAAGCGCATATCCCACAACGATAATGAAAATGTCACACGAGCCTCGCATTTTCTCATCAGCATGACGCTGATGTCTCCACCTTTACAGCCAACAGAACAGAGCAAAGAGCAAGGGAGACAGACAGAGAGAAAGTGAGAGAGAGAGAGAGAGAGGGAGAGAGGAGCAGGCACAGCTTGAGCCTCGTCCTTGTAGCCAACTGATGTGCGAGTGCAGTCAGCCAAAGGAGGCGGAAGCAACAACAACAACAATAAGCGCACAGCGAACGACAACGTTGACAACAACATAAAGGTAAATCCTAAATAATGCGCTGCGCCCGCTTCACAACACTGTCCGCTGTCCGTTGTAGAGGAGGTGGGAGCAGCAGCAGGTGGTGGAGGAGGAGTAGGAGAAGGTAAAGTCTTCGCTGCGCTGTGGGAATATCCCCATAAGAGAAGCAGCCAACGGGAAAGGGGAGAAAGAGGCACAGAGTGAGAGCAAAAGCAACAGGGAAGAATGGATCTTGATATCGACATGCCGTACTCTGAATACGCTAATAGATAATATATAATAGATAATAGAGAATAGAGAATAGAGAATAGATAATAGATAATAGATAATAGATAAAAGATAATAGATAATAGATAATAGATAAAAGATAATAGATAATAGATAATAGATAATAGATAATAGATAATAGATAATAGATAATAGATAATAGATAATAGATAATAGATAATAGATAATAGATAATAGATAATAGATAATAGATAATAGATAATAGATAATAGATAATAGATAATAGATAATAGATAATAGATAATAGATAATAGATAATAGATAATAGATAATAGATAATAGATAATAGATAATAGATAATAGATAATAGATAATAGATAATAGATAATAGATAATAGATAATAGATAATAGATAATAGATAATAGATAGTAGATAGATAAATATATGATATAAATATTTAGATAAAATATTGATAAATATACGAAGTTAGTCTGGATCAGAAATATAGGAGAAGTAAGCCTAGCCGAAGAAAGCATATTCAGTTCCCAAGTTTGAAGAAGGAACAGCTGGATTAATGTACTGCGATCGGGTCTTTGGCAAACGGTAGACAAGTTCGAAATTGGCCAAAAGTTGCACGCATGTTTTGGCCAGAGCAATTGCAAAAGGGTTGGCAATCCACTGTCAGCGCGCCTCCTGCAGCGCAGGAGAGACAACAAAATCCGCATGGCGATTGGCTCATTGTCATTGCCGGCAGAGCCTGCACCTGGCTAGAGGTGCTAAGACAGCAGAAGTTTGCTCCCCTTCCTTCTCCACTCCCGACTCCCTTTTGCCAGTTCTCTCTTGTCTCTCTTTCTCAGCTCGGCTTGCCAGGACATTCTGCGGTTGGCTTTAAGTTCTTCCACTCGTACAAGACGATTATAGTAGTTCCTGCTGCCGCTGCTGCTGCTGTGGACAGACTTAGTGGCTGCCGTAAGTTCTAATTTCTTATTATTAGGCGTGGCAGCAGTGCAACAGCGGGAGGAGGAGTGGGGTAGAGCAGGGGCTCTCGCAAACCGCAGAAGTTTGCTGCTGTGGCACAAAATTATGGCGCAAGTTGCGCCGCTGCATATGAAAATGGCGGCTGGCAAATAGTTTGGACAAACTATTTCTTTGCCTTGATGCAGACTTTCTTGCTGCTGTTGTTGCTGCTCTTATTGTTGCTGTTGCTGTTTATGTTGTTGTTGTTACTGCTGCTGTTGTTGTTGTCGCTGTGGTTGGCTTTGTTATGGAGCGTCGGTTTTGCTTTTATGTCTTATGGTTTTGCCGGTTTGCAGTGCAGATTGCAATTGCAGAGCCTACATTTAAGGGCCCCTTTCCCACTGAGGGGAAAAGTTAACTTGGGATTTAATTAAAGCGCAGCATGGACATCGAGTGAGCTCGAAGTGTAGAGACAGATTAAAGGTACCTCTCTATCTCTCTTTCTCTCTCTCAGCGCTCGGACAATGAAAGCCAATTCATCTGTCAAATTAAACAATTGCGCTCCAAACTCTGAGCTCAAATGAAGCGGCAGAAAAACGAGCTGAACTAAGCGCCAAACAATGACACATTGGCAGCAGCAACAGCAGCAGTAGCAGCAGCAGGAGCGGAGCAAAGTGAAAAGTGAAAAGTGCAAGGCAATAAACCAACAAACTCGCCAAGGAAAAAATGCCAAAGAAAAGCGCAGAAAATTCACAAAAAAAAAAACTATTAAGCAAGCTACAGTTGAGTGTGCCCGACAAGAAGACACCCTTCGCACAATTTTGAACTGTTAGAAATAGTCGAAGAATACCAAAGACAAAGTCTTTTTTCTCCTGTTGCTTTCTTGCTATCACACAGATGTGAAGACACGCGTACAGCAGCAAGGTGCCCCTAAGGTAAGGGCACTAAGCTGACTTGAATAAATTCTGTGTTTATTGTCCGATTGGACTGAAATTTGGAGTAAAGATAGATATTATACTCAACTAAGTATATTTCAAAGCCAGAAAGTTATTTATTTTATACATCAGATAAAAATCGAGTTGAAAATGTAAATTATCGATTAACGGGGGCGGTGGGCATGGCAAACCACATTTTAAATAAACATATGCTGGGCATAGTATACAGAAACCTTCATGGCAAATTTCGTATCTCTAGTTTTTATAATAGCTGAGATCGAAGTGTTCATACAGACAAAAAGATAGACAGACGTGCGGGCATGGCTTAATCGACTCGTCTAGTAATCCTGTGCAAGAATATAAATACTTTGTGTGGTCTGCCAAGCCTGCTTCTGCGTAAAACACATATTTGCACAAAGTTAGATACCCAGTGTCAACCATTTCCAATGGTCGAAGGGTATAAAACTAACAAACACAGCTGAAGCTGAAGCCATGAGCAGAGCGCACGACGTGTGGAAGAGGCAGGGGGAAGGAATGTCCAAGTGGGGTAGTGCAGAGTCGCAGCATCCCAAGCTAGTGCTCAAGCTGAAGCTCTGTGGCCGTAGCCCATTATTGTTTCCATTTAACTTACAACATTTTGCACTTTGGGCAGCCATTGAAAATCAGCGCCAGGAAGAGAGAGACAGAGAGAGAGACGTACGAGAGAGCCGAAATAGATCAAGAGACAAACCAAAGCCAACAAAAAGTGGCTAAGAAAATTGTGTGTGAAAATGAAACTGATTGGAAAACGAACGAGTGAAAAGCGGCTATGACAAATTGAGGCAAGCGAAGCAAACAGGGAAAGCGATGAAAGCGAAGAGAAAATGCAAGTTGAAGGGGAAAAGGAAGAGGTAGGGGTATGGGAATCTTCTACTATAATATACTATATTTAGCAATCGCGTTGAATTACTTAAATTGCATAGACTGTTTTAAATACTTTCTTTTTTCCTGCGCCTTTCCCCATTTCCCCTCCGCCTTGTCTAGCTGGAATACTGTCAGAACTTTTTCTGCCCGAACATTATTATCAGCAGCAGCTGTCTCTGTCTCTGTCTCGCCGTCTTTGTCTGATGTCGCGTCGCGTCGCCTAAGGGGCAACCCTTCCCCCCCAGCTTGCACCGTTCGCAACAGACTGTGGCAACATAACAAAAAGTTGCACCGCTTTCATGACAATGATGACGGCGTCTGTTTCCGCTTTTGACGATGTCGCCGCCATTGCCGCCATTTTAGGCTCTCTCTCTCTCTCTCTTTGTCTCACTCTCTCCTCCTCTCACTCTCTCTTCTACTTTACGCTCTGCTGGCCTGCAGCATTTGTCTTGGGCCTACATTTTTACTCCTTTGCGCAAACTATGCTAAATTCTCTGTTTGCTGTTGCAACAACTACAGCAGCAGCAGCAGCAACAACAGCAACATCTCCAGCAATGTTTGTCAGAGACAAACGTCGCCAACATCGTCGGCAGCGTCGTCGACGTCGACGTCGGCGCACACGTTGTGCAAACTTTTCCACTTCATTGCATGATTGCAATTTTACGCAAAACAATTTTATTTGTTTTGTTTTGTTTCGTTTTGTTCCGTTCGCAGGGAAATGTTTCACTCGAGAGAAGAGTTGATTGTCGCAAAGGTTGCACAGTTGGGGGTATTTAACTATCCCATCGAACGGAAAACAGAGAGAGAGACAGAGAGAAGAATAAGAGTGAATGGGTGTAAAGTACCTATAAATTAATAGGCTCTTAAAGCAGAGCATGGAAAGTATTTTAAACAGAATTAAACAGACTTAAATTAAAAGAACTTTTATTTGTGGATACATAATCCAAGCAAATCGATTAATTGTGCCCTTCAAACACTGAAAACAACTAAAAAAGGGTTTACTGACTTTGTGCAAAGGTATGTAACAGGCAGAAGGAGGCGTGGCAAACACCACACTGTATAAATATGCCTTTTTAGAATCATTTGATCATATGACGGTCCACCTGTCTGTATGAAGAGATCTTAGCCAAAATAAAAGCTAGACACACCGCATTTTGCATGTAGGTTTCTATATATTATACATCAGCTGAATAATTATATTTTACTTTTGTCTGCCATGCCCACCGATATTGGTATTTTTCGATTATTAAAGAAACTTGTTAAGCTTCTGCTTCATAATGTATTTAGATGAATATTACATACACTCATTAAAAGGTCTTTCAAAATTAGGCGAAGGGTTTTGTTTAAAGTGAGGTTAGGTAAGGTTCCTCTGGTTCTGTTTAAAGTGAGGTTAGGTAAAGTGAGGTTAGGGTTTTATTGTCCTTCACTTTTTTGAGCCTAATTGCTCTTGCTTAAATGTTTAAATTAAAACAAAGAAAGACCTATTTTGTAACTACTTAAATATAAATATAATATCTAGAAAATGTCTCTTCTTTTTTCTTACATACTCAACTTCTGTTCTATATACTTAAAGGGTATGCTGAAATCATAAGTGACATGCATTTTTTCAACGGCGAATGTAAATTTAAATTTTCATCATTTTTTTAACGCATTTTCAGGGTATTTTCCCCCATGCTCTTTGTTCTCACCCAAGTTTTGTACCCCCTTTAATTCTTTATTCATTACGACGCTTTTATGTTCTCCAATGATTTTGTACGGCTTTACACTTTCATTTTGTATAGGAAAGAGTTGAGATTTTCCCTTGGTTTTTTTCCTACTCGGGTTATTTTTTTCAATTTGCATTTTCTCATTTTCATTTAGACCTTTTATTCATTGTTTATTTAATTATCTTTTGTATTGTCAAGTGGCTGAGTTTGCTCGGTTTCCTGCTTAAGGTCTGCTCTGGTCTGGTCTGGACTGGGTCGGGTATAGTATGTCTGGGTCTGCCTGCGTCTGTCCTGAGTGTGGTGTGGTGTGGTCTGATTTGAGTTGGCTTTTAAGCCAGTACGAAAACGGGGTTTCATCCCGAGAATTTCCATAGAATTTTATAGAGCTTTGCATCTTAAGGGGCCGGGCACGTGCACGAGTAGAAGGGCCCGTAATGGATTACGATGAGTAAGAAGAAGAAAAAACTCTTTGATACTTAATTGATAAATCCTTGAAAATGTTCTCTCTCTTGGCTGGCCTCTATTGACCTCTGGTTAACCCTTGGAATTTGAGCCGAGCTGAACTGAATTGAGCTGAGCTCGAGTAGAAATCTCTGGAACTCTCTATCTCTCTCTCTCTCCATCTCTGTCTCTCTCTTGCTTTAATTCATTTCAAATTCCCTCTCAAACTATTTCTGCAAACTGAGCAAATAAAACATCAACAAAAACTCAACGAGAAACTAGAAAGTAAATAAAATTCTATAAAATGGAAAACAAGAGAAGCAGCAACAGGAGAAGGAGGAGGCAGCGGGCAATGTAAAGCGAAAACATAAAAGCAATTTAAAGCAGGAAAATTACATACACAAAAAATTCTCACTCGGAAAATCATTAAAATGTCTGAAGGACGATGACGACAATGAAGACGTTGTGGACGCCAGCTCCGACAGGGCGGGGAAGGGTAGGGGCACAACGGGAAGGGACTGTGCCAAAAGATGCCCGGAAATGTGGCAACAATTGCGAATGGGACTGTGAAATAACAACAAGCGGCAGAAAGGATGCAATTTAGACTGAAAGAGCATTAAAGTGAATGGCGGAAAACTAGTGAGAACGAGGAAATTAAAACAAGCCCAGCTACAGCTACAGTGCTGGCCGGGAATCTAGGTCAATAGGCGACGACGACGACTGCGACGTTGGCAGGTGGGCGCAGGTTAGCGCCAATGCCTATGCCAAAAAGTTCACTCAAGTTTTCTGGGGGAGGGAGGCGGGCTTTGTTTTCCGGCGTTGCGCGAGCCAAATTAAATTTTCACCAACCCTTTTTGTGAGTGTTGGAAAGGGGGGGAAGGACGAACTCGGACTCGGACTCGGTTCGCTGGCATTGCCTTTTTACGCCTCAAAACTTTTTTAACAAACATATTCGATTAACTGGCCAGGGGTCTCTTCTAAGGCGAGTGGGGGCGTGGCAACAGGCTGCCCATTTCACTGCTGCTTTTCTCTATTTATCGAAAACCACTTGATTATGCAGGCTTATCCCATCGCATCCTTTTGCTCGATATTTTCCTTTCGCCTCGATTCATTTTTTGCCTCTTTCTGTTGTTTTGTTTTCTATATGTTCTTTTTACCTCCCTCTTTGTGTTTTAGTTTTTACTGAAGCATGAAAATTTGTTTGCAAATCCTTTCGCTTTTCGGCTCGTGCAATATTTATGGATATCCTGTCGATATTTTAGCCGGGCTTTGCTTTTGATCCCTCCTCCCTTCCACTTTCTTGCGATTTCTCTTTGATTCGCAGCTGGCTAATTTACAAATTGCATTTTCTTGTAAATTTTAAACTTAATTTCGGACTCTCTCTCTCTCTCTTTCTCTCTATGCACAATGGAATATGATTTTGTTGCCTTCAATCGATTTATTCAATTATGCTAATTTGTTGATTAAGTGGATGAGTGTTTCTTACAGTCTACGGTTTTATAAATTTGTTCGGGTGTTAAAGCAATTTTCATATTAGAACACACTGATTTGTTTTGGCGTAATTATTGGCGCAAAATGTCGATTAATTTGCTCGATAAGAGTTTACCAACTTTCTAGAGTGCTCCTCTCTACTCTCTTTCCCTACTCAGTTCCCTTTCGGTATTGCTGACATGAAATAAACTTGTTAAAATGCAAACATAATGCAATAAATTTTATTTTCTTTGTCAGCAGTTTGCACAATTTATTTGTGCATTGTTGTTGTGCCCTCTGCTGTTGTTGTTTTTATGTGTGCCAACAAAGTAAGCTCGGCTTGTAAATTAAATTAAATTTATTATAGTCGCTCTCTCTTTCTCTCTCTCTGTATGTGTGTGTGTGTGTGTTTGTATGAATACTCCTGCATGTCGGGTGTACTTTTAAAAGGGCTTAAAGTGCATTAAAAAATCATTTTTTATATAGTGGCAATTAACAAAAAACTGACTGGGCCACACACCAGAGCACCGGGGCACAAAAACGCTTTTAAACTTGTGTAATACAATTAAATTCCCAATATACATATGTAGTTTCTATATGCTATGTACACATACAGATTCAGATACTCATGTACTATTTGCAGCAAATTGCCTGTGGTCGCTAGAAAGTGAGTCAATAAATTTGCTGAACATCGAGTGAATCATTTCCCATCGCACACATATCGATATTGTCGAAATGGCTATCGTAAATATGTTTTTCATTCCAAGTGGCTATCGTTAAACCGAAAAAGAAACTAGAGGAAGCTTAAATAGAGTGTACTTGCTCTTCAATACCCTGCAACAACCCGAAATTAACTCATTAGCTAACAATTCAAAATATATACCATTGAAATTTTCGTATAACCACAAAATAATATAATTGATTTGTTTACTTTATGATTCAACGAGGTGTGCAAATAAAAAAAAAACCTATTCCAGACTTTATTTGAAATATTCTATCATTAAGCTGACGAACAGCACTCATGGCACAAGCTTAGTATCTCTAGATCTTATGGAGTTATATTTGCTATGTCTACAGTCTAATATACCTGTTTCTATGCAATAAAACTGGGTACAGTTTATTATAACGTCAATCGCTATGCAAAATAGTTTTTACAATCCATTCAAATTGATAATGACTAATTCGTCGGCCACATTTCAAAGCATCTCGTGGTCGTTGTCGTTGTCATTGTCGTAAAAAGAACTGTAAATGTACTCGGGGTAAAAGAAAGAACGCACTGGAAATTGTAAATGCGAACGACGCGTGACTAAGCCATAAAAAATTACACAAAGCACAGTTTTCAATTCAATTAAAAGAAAATACCAAATCCGAGGAAAAGAAAGACGCACGCGTTCAAAATGTTAATGCGATTCTAATAAATTGTCAAAGAGTTACACAAAATACACATAAAGAACCGAGAACAAGAGAGAGGAGCGCCACAAAAACCCTAAAAAGAAAACTGAAAACTGACAAGAAATGAATTAGAATTTCAGACAAAGAACTGTCATAAACGAGGGAGCCCAAAAATTCCAATTCGAAATTGAAAATGCATGCGACGCACGATTGACAGCCGAAGAACGACAAAGAGACAACGACAAAGACAACGACGACGACAACGAGGCTGACGGGTAATGCAATTAGACACGCCTTAGGGCAGATAGAGAGAGGGAGAGGTAGGAGTAGGGAACAGCGGAATGGGGTAGGTACATCAGGGGCAGTGTCAGGCATGCAGTACCGCCCTCTGTTCTCACCAAACTCGCGCTTATCTCTCGGTTTTTATCGCCTGCGTAAGTGAATGCATTAGCCACAACTGTAAATTCGATTTCGGGGGTCGCCACCCCATGCAACATCTTCCAACCGCACATAACCGTTATGTGCACTACTTTAATGGTCAAATTACTTGCAAGAGAACCTCCTTCCAGCTCCTTTGCTGCAGCTGCTCCCTCCCCAATGCCTGCAATGCGGTTCTTATCTCACTTGTGTTTTAGCTTTTGTCGTACTACTTTGGCTTTATATTGTTGTCATACACTTTTTTTGAGGTACTTTGGGTATGCAAAGAGAATGACGGGTAAGTTCTTATTGAAGCACCTTTGAGTAGTGTGAATGACGAACCCTATTGTTTGCAGTCCTAAGTATTGTACACAATTGATTGTTTCTCCATACAATCTAATGGGATTCCTCGTTTAACTTAATTTTCCATTCAATTCATTTAATGTTAACTCATGGAATTGAACTTAGTTTCTATATTCTAAATTCACAATGTTTTCCTTTTTGTTGTGTAGTTAGAATCTCTTTACCTAAACAAAGTACGATTAACGATACGAACTTCAATGTTTGCATTTCTCTTTAATGTTACTGCACATTACTAGGTAAGCACATATTCGGGGTAAAATATGGTATATAAGGTCGACCAGTGCAGGCAAAATTATGGATTGCCTTAGAACAACTTAATTAGACAAGCAGCTATAATCCCACAAGAGGGTCTACAGAAGATCTACAAGGTTGCAGTACATCTTCCCCACAACAAATAATAATAATAATATTGCACACTCTTCTTTACATTGAATACCATCGAATGTTTTTAACTGCAATAAGTTAGAGTATTCCACATTCAGTATAGCTTACTTATGACTGTCCCTTCATCAATTAAATTGCTTCTTATCGCTGCACATAAATATTCTCTTAATTAATAGAATTATAATCGAATCGACTTAAAGCATGGTTCACCATGTTTGACTTTAAAGTCATTCTGAGCAAGTAAAGGAAAATAAACAATGCAAGTTTTCGATTTCAGCTCAGATTTCTAGATAGATGAAAATGGAAATGCAGAAACAGTCTGACATATGTACATACAGACAGACAGACAGACTAACAGACAGACAGTGAGACAATGAGGCAAACCCAGAAAACAACAGCATCTGCATGATTTATTTCAACGAAATGTTCTCTCTCAGCATCCTAACCCCATAAAAAGCAACCCATACCAAAGACTCAGCTAATTTTGGTACACTTCAAGTGTCAGCCCGGGGAAATCAATCAACAAATGACAACAGTTGATGAGGCAGAGCAGCAGCAGCAGCAGCAACACCAACCACAACAGCTACAACAACTGAATGCGGGGGTCGCTACAATGTGCATTAGCATTTAGGAAAACCGGGGTATAACCCAAGCAGAAAAAAACTATTCCCCAAGATAATGTTAATGTACAAAAATGTTGGGAAGATGACGCGGCGACAAACACAAGCTAATTTTGGAAGCGCCCTGCGCCCTGATAACCCACTAGAGAGAGTGAGAGAGTCATACAGGATCGTTAATCATAATTGAGGGGCTGAAAGGGTTTAACGATAAGAACAATTGAAAAAGGAAATGCAGCAAGCAAAACAAAATTCGGGGACGACTGGCTAAACCATTATTGATGGAGCATTTGAGAGTGCTTCGAGATGTTGTAGAGACTCTCGAAGTCGTCGACATGGCACGACAAAGGAGAGCAACGAACGAAATGAGTCGAAATGCATTCGGAAATATCCATTGATAAGCAGCAGCAAATGGGGCAGCTGGGCAGGCAGTGGTTTTTAGTGGGCGGAGCACCTCGAACCATGCCATGATTTTCCGATTTTCAATTTTCCACACTGCTTGAAGTGCATTCGCTATGCCAGCGTAGACAAGGCGGTAAACAGAGTAAAGCGGGGGAAGTGACTTAATTTCGTTTATTGCCGCCACTTAAATTGTTAATTGCAGCCGTGTTGCAGGGAAGGAGAGAGAGAGAGAGAGAGAGAGAGAGAAGGAGAAAGAGAGAGACTTTAAGACACACGTATTGACTTTCTTATATGTAAATTAGTTTTGATTGTGGGAGCAGTAAAATAAACAAATCGATTTTGATGTGAAACAGCCTGGCTAAATGTATTTACAGATGGCAGGAGACTGTATGTGTGAGTGTGTGAGCAGTACATGTGTGTGTGTGTGCATGTGCATGTGTGTGTTTGCTTTGCGTGACTCATGTGTGTAGCGACCCGCATCTCGGTTTAATTTTACAGGGGAACAACTCAAGGACTCGCAGCAGGACAATTGTTATAGTAAATTCTGTTCGGCTGTTCTTGAGTACAGTGGGAAGAAATCAGAGAACTACTCATACAATTTTTGGATGCGGATTTTAATCATTTATTTTATGATACCATTGCAGAGGGTTAATTAACTTTCACCAGGAGTTTTAACGTAACTTAGGAGACATCCCCGACGCCATAAGGTATATATGTATATTCTAAATTCGCACCAACAGAGGAATCGAACTGTCTGTCTGTCCGCGTGTCCGTAATTGCGAGTGTCCGTATGTTGCAATGCAAACAAGTCGCTTAGTTTTAAAGCTATCTTGATGAAACACACATGGTTTTTATTGCTGCACACTGTATATAAGTCGGAATGATCCGGTTCGGACAGATATATCGTATAGCTGTCATAGAAACTATCGGACAATTTTTGTTATTTTACAAGATATTTTAACAAAATTTACTACATCGAACTTTCTAAATACACTAACAATGAATATAAAATTTCATTAAAATTGGACTATAATAACATATAGCTGTCAAAGGAACAATTTGTAGAAATTAAGGTTTTTGTTAGAAGACCAGAAATGATTTAAGAAATAACATTTCTTTTCAGTGACAATCAAATTTAGATACAATGTTGAATATACACAATACGGTTCAATTCTGCAACATTACATTGTATATAACTAGTTTACCAACGAACGTAGGAGATAAAACCCAGTAAAGGTATAAAACTTGCGACATGCTTTTCTTTCTATTGATTAGCAAATCTGATTTAAATTATTTAAAATGGAATCTTTATTTACAATGAATTTGGCATAAAGAGTTATATCTAATTACATCACTTTTCCATTAACAACGCCCATTGTACCTTATCCAACTGCTTGCAAGTTTCATGAAACTCAGCCAAAAAACGCAGCCTGCTGCCAGACGACAACCGCGGGAAGAAGCGGGGATTTGTTTGCAGTAAGAATAAAGCTGGAGGAGGTATTTTTTTATAATATCTTTCATTTCCTTGGCCCTGCAGCCTGTGCGGGGTTTCAAGTGTGGCGGACAAAACACACACACACGCAAAAACACACACAGGAAACTTGCATGCAAAAAAAGTGCACTTGAAAGGGGGCTTTGTCGAGTCCCGCTCGGGTCATGTTTATGCGGCATACAAACACAGGGCACATTCGGGAAAGAACTCGCACACACACACACACGCACACATTTACACACACATACACACATATATTTAGACAACTGCAATAGCAGAAAGACACTTGGGGAAGATTCACTTTAGTTTGTCACGTTGGTTGGGGAACCCTATTGAAATATTTATATGAGCTGCAAGTTTCATTTCATTTCCATCTACTTCTATTGCTTTCTTTTTCGCCGTCGCCGTCGCCTTCGCCTTCGCCGCAGCGAAAGTGATTTATGACTGCAAGAATTGTGGCGAGACTTAGTCTCAGTTGTCGTCTTTGGTTCGTTGTCCGTCCCCCACTTAGCGGGGACTTTTCCTGACTGCCAGTCCCAGTGGTGTCTTTGAGCTTTTGGCTCCTGATCCGTGTGTATGTGTGTGTGTGTGTTGTTTGTGCCAAATGTGCAATAAATTAGTGTTTTGATTTTCTGCATTGCCGGCAAAGTTGGCGCCGTCTCTCCACCCTCTCCTTTCTCTCACTCTCTCTTCTTGAGAATTCTTTATTCCTGCGAAAAGTTTTATCGTTTGTCGAGTTTTTAAGTTGCATTTCTTATTCATAGACAGAGCGACAAACTTTGCTTCATTTCAGAGAGGGAAAGAGTGACTGTGTGAAGGCATAAGGCGTCGCTTATTAAAGATCCTCGCTGCAGTAAACACTTGAGATTACGACTTCGGCTTCGTCTCGTCTCGCCTCGCTGTGCTATGCCTAATTTGAGGCACTTTTCAAACGGTCTGAGAATGCGGCAACTCTTAACAGGCGTGTCGATGCTGGGATCACACACGCTGCTAGTGCGGATCATTGAACTTACCTAAGTACACTCAGTGAAACTGTCATTTCTTTTGGGTACATACCTGAAACGAGAAGAAACAGGCAGATAATCGATGAGTAACATGAGCTCTTTCTCTCTAGCATGCATATATCAATTGGGAAACTTGGTCTAGGGCCACAGAGAGTGGGCTGCTAAGGCAAAGTTATTCGGGTCATGGAACGAATCGAAGAAGAAAGCCCCCACGACGGGTTAAGGCTGCCGCAAGAGATGCTGCTGCTGCTGCTGCTGCTGCTGCTGCTGCTGCTGCTGCTGCTGCTGCACAGTCACTCTCAGTGGCAACGTTCGTCTCCTACTCCTCAACGTTGTCGCCGGCACACACGACTGCGCATATTTAATTGCTCATTGCGCGTGATTCGCAGTTACAAGAGGAGAAGGAGAAGAGAGTGGAAGACTGTGAGAAAGGGTGAGAGGATGATGACGAGTGTGCATGGAAGATCGAGAGAAAGACAAAGAGGAAGTTGGAGATGCAGACTGGGAGGAAGACAACTCTGAGAGTGGGTATTGAGGCAGAGTTAGGCAGAGACTGGTAGAGATACTAGGAGGCAGGCTGAGAGATAGATTCGTGGGGATGACGAAGACAAAAAGAGGGAGATTGTAGGAGGGAGAGGCAGAAGAACTGGCAAAAGAAAAGGCTAGAGAGGAGAACTGAGAAGAGGACTGTGAGGAGGAGAACTTAGAGGAGGAGGCCTGGGAGGAATACAGGAAGGGAGACTGGTAAAAATACAAGAAGAAGTGCAGGGAGGTGTACAGAGAGAAATACAGGGAGGGAAACTAGAAGGAGTACAGGGAGGAGTACTGGGAAGAGTGCAGGAAGGTGTACAGAGAAGAGTACAAGGAGAAGTGCAAGGAGGAGTATACAGATAGGAATATAGAGAGGAGTAGCGAGAGGAAAATATGGAGAAGTACAGTGGGGAGTACAGGCAGAAGTACAGTGGGGAGTACAGGGAGGAGTACAGTGAGGATGACGCAGACTCAGGGTCCGCTTATGTTTGACTACATTATTTTGACAGTTGGCACAAATTACCAACTGCCGCCGCTTGGTAGGACGTGGCAACTTTCTTTCTTGGCATTGGAATTCGCGCTGTGCGCCTGCGCAACGTGCTGCATTGTGGCTGGCTGCCCCTTTTTGTCGGTGTCGCCTACGCGGAGCGCATGCCTCATTTGCATTTGCCTGGCGTCATGCAACATTTGTGTGTTGTTGCCTGTCGCCTGTCGTTGTCGTGTTGCTGTCGCTGTGCCTGTTGCTGCTGCTGTTGAAGTTGTTGTTGTCATAAGCTGCTGCAGCTGTCAATTGTCAACTGCCGTTTGTCGCTGGCTACTGTGCAGCAGTGGCAGCTTCTCGCCCTGCCACAGTCTTATTTACATATTTCGAGCAACTTTCTAGGCAAGTCAATCAAAGCATCTTAATGCACTCACAGTTCAGAGTTCAGCGAGTGAGAGAGAGAGAGAGGGAGCTACCTCGATAAAATCATTATTGTTGCGTAAATATTTGGTCAGCTATAATTGCTGCTGCCCACAAGAAATACAACTCGCATTGTGCTCGACAGTGTAAAACAATAATTTACATAATTTTCTTACAAATCACGCGAGAGATCAACGAGGGTTCCCAAGTCAGTTCACTTGGCTGCTTGACCAACAAAACAAAGGTGAATCCAGTTATTGATTTGAGCCACAACACAACTCCACACCACGCCACGCCACCACTTTTGTGCCACATCATTGTGCAACATTATTTCGAATCATCATCATCCGAAAAGGAGGAGAATATTTGTTTGGCCTGTGACTGTTTTCCATTCCGTTTTTCTCTCTCTCTCTGTCTGTCTCGATGATATTTTCATTTTGGCATATCATCGCTGGGCATCAGCTGAAAATGCATTCATAGCCGAAGCTATCAGCTGTGAGATGATCTCCGAAATGGGGCAACAGCATCATTAAAAACGAGTCTGCCCCTCCGGAGAAGAGTATGTAAATTAGGCTGCAAGATTAGATTGAAGCACTGCGGCCAGCCGCGATACTTGAGATGTCAATTGGAAGATAGTCGAGTCAGTATACCACATATACCCGATTGTATATGGAATATAGAGTTCCCATAGTTGGTCGCTGTCACCTTTGGGCGATTATGATAAACTCAGCAAATCCGAGGAAATGCAACAGCATTCAGCACATTAACGCAATCGCTTATGCAGCTTCCTCTGCATGCGTCTCTTTCTAATCTCAAGTATTAACTGTTATAGCCACGGCCCCCATTCACATTACCCTATCTAATACAAATCCCAACAGTCATTGCCCATTAACATAACTTCATACGGGGGACAACGATGGGACGACAACGGCGATGGCTTTGCCCACGTCCTCTCATCGTCGTCTACTCAAACGGCACTCAACAAGTTCTAATAGGCGCTCACACACACACTCATACACACACATACATGCATACATACACACACATATATATATAAATACATTCACACACTTTCCTGGCTTGCCTCCTACACGTTGTTAGCTGGACCTGGAGCCCAATACCAAAACCAGATCCTATCCAGTGAGCCCACGCACGTTCCCTTGCACTCAGCTTCCCCTGCCTGCCTTGCACACGCCCCCTGGTCCAGCTGTAAGTAGTGTGCATATTGCATTTATGCAATACGTGCCTTGTTATTGTTCTGTCTGGCTGCGTTCCGAGTCCAGGTCCAGGCAGGCAGGCCGGCAACATCTCCACTCCTACTCCCACAGCCGCGTCCGCTGGGCAGTGGAGCGCGCTTGCATATAATTTATATGCATTTGACAGTTTTGACTGATTTATCGATGCAGGAGCATGGCATACATAATGCGTGCAGCCGACTTTTCCAGGAAAATCAGGAATAGTCATGCACACACACACACACACACCTACACACACAAAAACATCGCGTTGATTTTGCATAATGCCGATGCAGATACTTTTTCGCAAGCTTCAATTGAAACGCAGCTTTTGGTCAGAGAGAGAGAGAGAGAGAGAGAGAGAGAGAGTGTGTGGGAGAGAGAGAGGTGAAGGGAAGTGCAACAGAAACATGCCAAAAAGCTATTGTGCTGTGTTGCTCTATATAAAGTCTAGAGCCGCAAACATATAGCCGACACTTCTGACGCGATAAATGACAGTTGACAGCTGACAACTGGGTAAAGCGGCACGGGCGGAACTCAATGCGTCATTCGCCAGCGAGAGACTCATTTAGCGCTCTCGAAAACTGAGCCACTTTCGTTGTCCGACCCACTGACAAACAGTTTAATCTTTGTTGAGTTTTAATCGTTCGAAATTGAGCTGAAATATTTCACACTGAACTTGACATTCATGAACACAGTTTTAGACCATAAAATCGAATAAAACGAATCATCAACATGTTGAGTTCTTAATAGATTAGTATACATAAGGTGCTTAAATATAATTCTGTTAAAGTGGAGTATTTAGTTACGTTACATCGAAAATAAAGAATATTCTTCATACACAAACCCTAATTTGGACCAATTATTTATATGGCAGCTATATGTTATAGTAGTTCGATTTTGATTAAATTTTATACGCATATTTTGTGTATGTAAAAAATCAGATTAATTAATTTGGTTGCAATATCTTGACAAATAACAAAAATCCACCGATAGTTTGTATGGGAACTATACGATATATCGGTCCAATCCGGCTCGTTCCGACTAATTAACAACGTGCAGCAATAATCAGCATGTGTGCCAAGTTTCATTAAGATAGCTTTAAAACTGAGCGACTAGTTTGCGTTGAAACATGCGGACACATGGAATAACGGACACACGGACAGACGGACACTGCTAGTTCGACTCCTATGTCGATCCTGATTCATAAAATATACACTTTCTAAGGTACGTTGCCGACTTCTGGCCAAAATGGATATACTCTATCTTATAATAATATTAAAATAAATAATTAAAAAGAAATACCTCATACTCATAGTTTCATTTCTAATAATTTCTAATAATAATTGTTTAATAAACTAATGCATAAAGTTTATCATAGCAATTCAACTTGTGATTCAGGAAAACTCTTCTTGATTTTGTTAGAGCAGGTTTTCTGAATATCATAACAAATGTTACGTAACCTCAGTCGAATCGTACAACATTCATAACCTCAAGCAATTCCAGAGCTAAGTTACTGCCTCCCAACAAGAAACCGAACTAATTACGTACCGAAACCAATGTAAAGTTCGCGTAGAGACAAATCGTATGATGTTGTTTGCTTTTGGTCACATAACGACAGAGACAGGAGACAAGATCTCAATCTGCAATCGTCTCGAATGTACAAGGTGCGTGTTAAATGTCAATCGGGGGAAACCAATCCAACTAACAGCCAAATGGAGTTCCACTGGACAGCGGACATCGCAGGCTAGTTTATGATGCAGTCCCTGGGTCTCAATCCTGTCAAATGGCGACCGACCATCGCACAAATCACACAAAAACGAAAAGAAAGTGAGTCGTGGATGTTGTAATACGAAGAACTGGAACTGGAAGAGGTACCGTGGAGGGGAGAGAGGGCATTTATGGGGGACCAGGGAACTAGGGACTTCGTATCGAAAAGCCAGACATGTCTTGGCCACTGGCCCACACGAAAGCGTGTTCAAACAAATTTGATTATAGCCGTGCGTCTGTGTGGAAGGTATCTACAATATAACAACCTTTTTGAAGGTATTTTAATTTTGTATTGTATTATGTAACTTAGTTAATTGTTTAATTGTTACAGTTACAGGTGTAAGAAGTTGTATATTTAGAAAATGAGAAATGAAGAGCCATTTTATAATATGGCATGTCTTTTATATATACATATGTAGTTCTCTATTAGTATGCATATATTAATTGAACTTAATCTTAAATTCTATAAAATGCAATTTATGTATCTGTAAATAACAGTTTTTGAACAATCGTTAATCTACATGATAATTCTAAAGATAATTATCGTCTTAAATAGTTTATATTGATCAATTTTAATCGAAAATGGTTTTCTTATAGGGATATCAAACATAATTGCAAAGTACAATCAGAATGAAGTTTTTCCAAAAATCATTTATATTTATTTATTTATTTATAATAATTTCCACAATAATAATCGTTTTGAATCGTTTATATTTAACGACTATATTCGAAAATTGTTTTCATTTAGGGGTATTCATTAAGTAACTCCAAAACTTAACTGCCTCTGTTTTGAAGAGTATTAAGTGATGGTTTTGACGCCCGCTAACATTTTCCATCTACTACTTCTCGTCGCGTCATTGTTTTTTCTATTTCTATTTCCATTCCCATTTTAATTTCAGTTGTCGAGGTTGCTTTGGCACTTTGTTTGTGTTATTGTTGCGGAGCGGTCGCTTTACCGCAGTAATAAACAATCAAAACAAACACAAAGGCGACGTTTTATTGGACACGCTTGGTTAGGCATCCTCCTCCTGATCCCTCCAAACCCTCCTCCACGACTCGACACTACTCTGCGTGGGTGCGTGCACCGGAGGCGACCGTGGCGAGTTGGCTATATTTATGGCGTCTACTGCTGCTGCTGCTGCCACTGCTACTGCTGCTGCAACTTAGCAGCCAAAAGCCAAAACAAATTTCGGGCGAATTGCCAAGATTTAAAAAAATCGCCAAGTCCAACGAAACTTTGCTTGCATTTTTATTATTGAATGTCGATAATGAGAAATGAATGCAAACTGGCGACGAACATCGACTCATAACTCACCACGGCAACAGCAAGTCCAACCAACGACAACATGGACAACAACAACAACAGGTGGAGCAAACTGGCATATTGCAAAAGTTTTTCAAGTTCATTTCTCGTTGCGGGTGCGTAAAATGATTTACCTGCCTCGGCTCGGCTGTCGAAACTTTTTGGCTTGCAAAGTTCAAGTTTTAATCTCATTATACGCTGACTTTTGTTTCTGGACGTGTTCTCAGCACACAGCTTTATAGCCCAGCCCCCTTCCCCGCTATAGTTCCCCGCTTGCTATGGCTGTAAGACTCGTAGAGAAGGTGTTGGAGGATTTGTCGCCCTGCTCAAAACTTCGCAGCATAAAGCTGTCTTGGCAGCCTGGCCACAATCCAATTGCCAAAGCCAGAAGGAGGGAAGAATGACAGGGGGATCTGTAGATAACTGTCTGCGGTATTCATTTGCCAAACTGGTGACTGCAGTGCGATATGAAATGTTATGGATAAGCAACATTTGACGCTGACAACCGATTTGGACAGGCTATAGAAGGTGGGTTGAGCTGTAACTGACTGCAGAATATATGTATGTGTGGGAATACAAATGTTGAATGTTCTTTGTTTCTTAACAATATGAGTAATTCATTACAGAAATATAAGAGTTATTTAAGCTCGGACAAAACAATAAATGCAGATATAGGGAGCAGTATTTAAATTTTTAGCTGAAATTTATTTGTACATGCGACCCTGTTTCTTTGAGTGCCTTTTAGTGAAACTAGCATTAATATCTGTATGTCTGTCACTGCTTCTGTCTATATGAACACCTTAACCACAATCTATGGGTCAAATATTCTATATACTATTTTATAATAATTTATTTGCGTCTATTATCAATAATCTCACTTCCTTAATATATAAAATACGAACCAATCTACATATCAGATATTAAAAGTTACTTTTTCGATGAATAAATCATTTGAAAAAAAAGTTAGAGCTTTATTAACCATATCTTACATAAAACTTGAATGCATATCTGCATCATTTATTATAATGTCGTCTTACTCCTTCATTCTTTTTGAAATCATACTAAAAACCATTAAAAGGGAACTATCAATTAATAAAACTATCGTTGGTTCTAACAATGTTGCATAGAGTAGGGTACTCTGTTCTACTGCTACTATCCCCTTCCTACATATGTTTTAAACTAAACTATAGACAGTAGTTAGTTGACAGTTTTCACACCTTTCCCATGCGTTGACAAATTCCCTCACTTTCGATTTCCATTTTCAATCATTCGATTCGATCATTTCCTGCGTGAGACGACTCAACTCTCTTTCTCCCTTTATAGGCCCTTTTCAGATTACACAACTTCGCGCCTTCATAATGCAGCTTTGCAGGCAATGATTGATTTTAAAAACCGTTATTTGGGTAACATTACCATACGCATCAGTGTCAAGCGCAGCTGCAACAACAAACTTTGGCCATGCAAATCCCCAAATTGACGCGCCAAAGCGTTAGGGATCGGTGGAGTCCCAACTCAATGCCAGCTCATTATAGACAGCTTGATGTCATTTATAGAGCTGCTCGATGGCTTTTCAAACTGTTACTCGAGCTGGAGATCATAAAAAACGATCATTTCGCTCGACTGCAGAGGCAATTTTACGATTGGAATTAAAAATACGTTGAACAAACCGAATGGAATTGCTATAAAAGCCGCTTTTGTTTGATTTGTCTACTTGTGGCGTCTAATAAGCCATCAAATTCTCAGGCTTTTGTCGTTGCATGTAAATATTTGGATGTAGTCTTTACTGAGACTCGACTCGAGTCGTAAATTGAAGCTCTTTTGATGTGGTTATGATTGCCGAGAAGACTTGTGAGTCATTCGATACTTAACTGGCAGCCACAAAGACTTGACGCCGAAAGAGAGTTGACTCTGCCTATGGTTAAGTCGATTAAATGCCAAGTTTTTGTTCTCAGTGTGCTTACTAATACATCTCCCTGTACCTCTTCATGCCTTCCCTCCTCTCAGGAGCATCATGTCTGTTTTTTTACCATATGCAAAACTACAACATGCAGTGGAGAGTGCAACACACTCGCCTGCTGGCCCCGCCCAACGCACATGTGCCACATGCCAATGCGCCCCACACAAGTGCTCTACAGAGACTGCAGCAACAACATGCACAGCAACTACAACAGCAACTGAAACTGCAATCTGTACCGCCTGCTGCTGTGTGCTGTGCTGCACTTCACTTTGATTTATCAATAAAAGGCAAAGTTTATTTATGAATTTCCGATTTCAATTCAACGGCACAGCCAGAGAGGCCACAAAGATACAGATACATCGAGCCGAGGAGTAACCACCACCACCCATACGGCTTAAATTGTATGAATTACTTCGACAAGATACAAAACACAACAGTGAAGGCAGCCCTGGCAGCCCAGCGGGAAACGAACAGTGGAAAAAGTCACGTGATGTGGAAGGAAGCAAGCATCTTTCTTCTACAGAATTATTCCCTCACTGAGTGCAACTGGGTCGAGTCTCCTTTCGCACACATTGCGCAATGGCAAGCAGAAGGAGAAGGAGGAGGAGAAGGAGGAAGAGGAAGAGGAAGGGTATCTGTAACAGGTAGTGCATAGGTAGCTTCACTCGAAAGATACTCGTGGCATGGCCACTCCACGGCCTGCACTTGCCAATCGTCGGGGGCATCTTCATCTCTTTTCCTTTTCTTTCCTTTCCACGACTTGTGCGGCGTCAATAATCATGATCAATAAATTCAGTCTGCCGATATTCGACTTCAATTTGCAGTGGGTTGCGCTCTTCACTCTCCCCTCTCTACCCACAGCAGACTGTCTTCTTGTTCCTCGTGATCGTTTTGACCGCCAGCCTCAATGCTATGGGAAGATTTCGAAGCTCATCAAAACAACTTTTTACTTTATTTCTTTTTGCTTTCGTTGTTGTTGTTGCTCTTGCTGTTGTTTCTTCAGTGGGTCTTCGTGTTGAGGCGACATTAGTTTTTATTTCTGTGCCACAACTCACAGAAGTTTATTTTCAATCGACTTTTCAGTTATTTTCGGCCTTTTTTCAATTTGTTTCCCTTTGCCAAGTTCATTGCAAGTTCGTGTTCGGCATTTCTCTGTGTTATCGGATGCAGTGTGAAGTGGGTCGAGGAAATCCCTGAGATATTAATACAATATTCACATTCGAACAAAAGGTAACTTTCCCAAACAACAACAACAACAACAAGTGCCGTTATAAAGTACAGGAAATTGTACATGAAATATGGAAGAGAATGCGCTGTGCTGCCAAGCTATTTATATACGCACAGCGATCGCTGGCCTGCCAGTCCAGCAAGTTCCCAGTTCCAGTACAGCACATGAGATGTGACTGAGATGGAGGCTAAGCGAGTCAACTCGTTGCCCACCTTGCCATAAAAACTACTGGAGGAGAGAAGGGGAGAGAGAGAGTGGCGGGCGGAGTGGGTAGACTTGAGGCACACGAGGCAGAGTAGGAGACAAGAAGATGAGGAGGAAGCTAAACTAGAGACTGAGATTGAGGTAGAAGAAGACACTGTGGTACTAGTAGGCAAGGTTAAGCTATAAAGAATTCATTGTCTGCAGTTCAAAGATCGCAAATTGAAAAATTTATATACAAAGTCAGAGAAGAAACCCGAGGGAGCGAACCAGGCAGCCCGAGTGGGAAGTGCATGAGAATATTAATAAATTAAAGGCCACAGATAGAGTCAAAGACCAGCCACAAGTTTACACAAATAATCCAAAAGATACGCAGGTACAAGAGAATGTGGAGTTGGAGGAGGCAGGCCCATGCTGCATGCTGCATGTTGCATGTTGCACTTGATGAGATCTTTATTGGCGGCGAATCTGGCGAGGCAGCATTGTGCACATAAACCACAAGCCTCAAATCAGCGTCTGCACTTGCCCTGGCAGAGTGTGGAGCGTGTGGGTTGCCTGCCTGCCCAGCTGCAGCTTGATTGCTTGCCTGCTTGCTGGACATGTGTGTCGGGGCTGCGATTAGACAGACAGACAGACAGACAGACACTGCAGGAAGTGCCTCATGGGTGAGGGTCTAATGGACTTTCTTACAGAAGAACCGTCGAGATAATACACTCTAAATATGATCGGTTAGCTCTGCAGCAGGCCATCAATCTCGTGGGCAGAAACTCCACCCGGAGCATTCTCGTGTCCTCAGTTGATTGCCAAATAACTGCACGAGTCGGGGCAGCGACTACTTCAATGGCTCCCAAATGCGCAGAAACAATAAAAATTACATTTTTGGGCAAACGAAATCCTTGACATGGTTGCCAAAAGTCTAGACAGTGCCCGGGCCCGACAGACGGACACAGACAAGAGCACAAACAATGCCAGGCGGCGGCTGCTGCTGCTGCTGCTGCTACTGCCGGGATGCACGCGCACAATGTGAGAGAGGGGGCAAGCGGAGGTTGCACGAAAACGGTTTAGGTGCCCGCAGAGACACCTTGGGGACCTGGCTAGCACCCAGCTCCAGTTCCAGTTCCAGTTCTGTATATGCAAAGCGCATTGCGAAACGTAGCTGGAATCACAACAAGGCGACGAAACATTCCGCGACATAATTCACCATAAATGAAGCGCGGACTCTGGGCAAAAGTTCAAGATCGCTGCGCATATCCTACGACCACATGAGGGGGGTGTGGCCAGCGGGCGGTAACTAAATGTTGTTTGTATTTTTCTGTTAACGAATGAACTCGTGTCGCAATAATTTATATGAAATCACAGAGAAAATAAGACAAAGGCAATTATCGAAAAATTGTTGCCCTTTATGGGCAATATAAAAAAGTTTCTATATGGATATTAGCATTGTTCAGATATTTATGAACGTTAAGCAATCATTTAGAAGAGATTGTGATGGTTTAGATAAAGGTTAAATAGAAGTAATGCATTGATTATATTTTTTGTAATATTTAACCAAAAAGAAAGGCTGCCTTCTACATGCCGAAGGTCTTCTACCCTTGCAGGTTCTTATCTAGTGTTATATTGTAAATATAATGCTGTAAAATTGATTAATAATACGTCGATTACTGTATAACATTTATCGGTACTGAAAAGTTAAGTAATTTCGTGGAGCTATACTGGTCTTTATACAAAAAGCTTAATTTCAACCAGATAGATCTATTTGTGAGAGACTAGTTTGCGTTGCAAGTGTTGGAAAGACTGATGGACGGACAGACAGTCAGACGGACGCTGGAACACACAGACAGACGGACATGGCTATTTTAACTTCTTTGTTGATCCTGATTCAGAATGTCTATACTATTTGAAGATGTATCCTGAGCTGCGTTAAATATACAATCAACAGATAGTTGTTTCAACTTGTTTACATTTTTATATAGAATACGTTAAAGCAACGCAATGTTTCATCAAGTTATCGGTGCAAATGAAGATCAAACAAGTTCTACTACGTTCAGATCCATGTTCCCTGTGTGGCTGTCTAAAACTAATATACCCTCTGTAAGGGTATTATAATACAAAGAGCGACGACAGAAATCGAAAACGAGCGAAAGGCTGGACAATGCCAGGCAACGCGTCCAGAGCAACTTTCCGCAGACTCCCGCGGATAGTTTCAGTTGCGTGCGAGTTGCGAGTGAGATGGAGGATGTGCTGGAAGAAGGGGGAGAGGGGGGACTAGGTCTGAGGGAACGATATATAACTGTTGGAGGCGTGTTGTCTTTCGATTTCGTTGATGCGCTGACTGCACAGTGCCTTTTGCTGTTGTTGTTGTTGTTGTTGACTTTAAATGGATTTTCGTTGTAGTCTTCGCAGTCTTGTCTACAAGTCGAGTTAATGTTAACAACGACAATCAATGGCTATTAAAAGCCGCGATATATGTTGTACATAACTCTGAATGGGGGTTATCGGGCCACAGATTTGTCTCCCTCCCTCTCTCCCCCTCACTCTCACAGTGTGTGTGGCAGCGGGAATTCTCGTTCACGCATACCAAATTGGTCAATTCTAGCGGCTTTATGGCTAAAGCCTGCACACTTGCGCGCATCTCCATGTAGAGTAAACAAACCAACAAACCGACAAATGATAATGAGACATTTTATACAAAGCACCGACAAGTTGGAGTGAGGCTGCGGTTTCCCCTCCAGCTACGCAGCTGCCCCCTCCAACCCTCCTGTTTTGGTATGAGTAATGAACCATCGCGAGCATTAAAAATAAAAATCAGAGCAAAAGCCTGTGCCACAGACAGACAGGGAAAGGGAAGGAATGGACAGACAGGGAGACAGACAGACTGACAGACAGATTGTGGTTTCAATATAACATAGCCAAGTACAAGTTAGGCATATAAATTTCCTCATTTTTATAACGTTGCCACGGCCTCGGCCATCTCGTTTGGCATTGTCGTGGCGAGACCGCCGTGATTTTGTGTTTTTTATTAACTCTTTATGGATTCGCAAGAGGAGGATCTCGCCGCCGTTGCCGACGCCGGCGATTAAAACGTTTTTACGACTTAATGAGCCACTCGCCGCATCGTTTGCCAGCGGGGCATGTGGGTGCCACATTGCCCACAGGCTGCCACAGCAAAGACACACAGTCCCAGTCCCCATTCCAGTTCCACTTCCAGTTTCAACTCCAACTCCAGCTCTATGTAGCTGCGAGCCTGAAACAATAAAACGATGATAATGATGATGTGCCGCATAGAGGTGACAAAATTGCTGTACTGGAGCACTCCAGCTCCAGCCACTTCCCCACACTCCTCGCCAGTGGAGAGTCGAGTCGCGCTCGAAGATAAACGACAGCATCTTAGTCTAAATAAAAATGTTTACGAGTGCCAGCAGCATTAGAGATAAGCGAGTGGAGAGCGCCTTAATGTCTTTCCCCAGGCAATTAGAAGAAAGCAACCTCGCACTGATTCCGGCCAAATGAAGACGCCAAGTGCTTATCGATATTGCGAATACGAAAGATAGACAGTTTTTAATGGAAGTGTTTTGAAAAAGAAAGCGGTATGAACAAAGTTAATTAAGTTGCCTGCATCAGTCAAAAGAATTCTTCTTAATTAAGCAAAGAATCAACTTTTAAGATGATATGATACATTTTATTTTGATTTGAATTCATCAACGGATTCTTAAGTATTATACTCATATAACTAGAAGTATACTTAGGTAATATTCCAAGAATTAATTACCAAGAAAATGAATAATATTTTAAATACAGAGTAAATAATATAACTCTCTCTCGTCGTACACCCCAAACCAGGGACGTAGCAACGGCCTCGCGAGCCCTTGTGCTTTGCTTTATAATACAGTCTATATGTTAGCTCGTGCAATATATTACAAAGTGAAGAAATTAATACTGATTAAAAGTTATACTAATTTATCAATTATATATTGGCATCTGTAGTTGTTGAAAAATCTATGTGCCGGGACCTACAATTCTTGATTGCAAATCTATTCAATAATTTTTGCAGTAATGTGCATGGTAATTATTATATATTATACCCATAGGGTAAAAGAATATTTTAACTTGCTTAAAGAACAGGCATAAGATGGTGTGGCAGACCCCACAAAGTATATACATTATATATATTCTAGATCAATATCAAAAGCAATCTAGAACTGTCCGTACGTTTGAACGTCAAGTTATCAACAAGTCACTAACTAGACACAACCTTTGATATTAACCTCTTTGTATATAATATTATATCTCTGGCAATTTGTTTGTTTGGGTATCAGGGGCCATTGGAAGGCGGGGGAACTTTCGCATCGCATACCCAGAAGACGACTCACTACGTGCCTGACATTGTCAATTTTCTTTAAAATTTTCATTTCAATCGAACAATAATGATTTTCATTATTTAAAAATCTATATCTTTATTAACTTTAAATTTGATATTAATTCAAGGAACGTCAATCTTTAGTGTGTTTATGATTACTAACACTATAAGAATATCTGCTATGATACGAAATATGGAATCATATGTAATCAACTTCAGGTCACTTTGGTTTACTTTAATAACAATAAAGAGGAATAAAAATATACAGCACATTGAGTTTATCAGTTCACGAGTACTTTAATGAGTTCCGAGAATATTATTGTTTTCAAAAAGCTTCCTGTAATTCTTTTCTGTACTAACTAAATATTTACAGCTGAAAATAATATTTACTTAAGAGTATTATGCACTAAAGAGCTCTCTAGATGTATGAAATATTTATGGAACTTAAGGCAAACAACTTCCGCTATTTCAGTAAGTCGCATTAAAGTTTGCTTGAATATTTTGTAAGCCTGAGCTGCATTTTGGACGTAAACCGCTAACACGCCCACAGTAAAGAGAAGCACCTCATACATACAAATACATACACATACACACGAGTAGCATTGTTGTTGTTGCTGTTGTAGCAGTAGCAGGGAGAAGTAGAAGTTGCTGTTGTAGTTGGGTTCGTGTGGTGCAAGTTTAGTTGCTTCAATCAAATCAACGAAAATTTTCACAAACTCAATTTAAATCAAATGCTTTTGCGTCGCAGGCACACACACCCATACACACCACACACACACGCACAGCACATGCACACATGGGAACGTAAAAAGCATTGGAAAAGATGCCATGTTGGCTGTTTTTGGCTCTTTTGGCTGTTTTGTTTCGCTTGTTTCACGGCTCTGCCGCCGCAGCAGTTTCCACTGTCTTTGAAGACTTTGATTGTCAATTTGCGATTGTCTCGAAATTGAAGCCAGCAACAGCAACAACAGCAACAACAACAAGGAGGAGAGCAGCAGGAGCCGACAATTCTCTGGTCTGGTTGAGGTTCAGCTTGTGGGTTCTGTCAGTTGCCTTGTCTATTTTTAAGTCGCTTTTATTTTGCCATTGAACGATTGTTGTGTGGTTTGGTAATTGCTGCAAAGGGCGCACGCCCCGAAATGCCCAACTTTAAAATTGGTAACGCACGTCAAGAGAGAGACAGAGACAGGAGAGAGATAGAGAGAGAGAGAGAGAGGGAGGTAGAAGTAGAGCAGGAGGTTGTCTCTGGCAGCAGCAAAAGCGGAAACAAATTTCCAAGAGTTACGATTTGAGAGTGCAGTAAAAACGGGTTACAGTTCCCCGGCTGATTGACAGTCAAGCATGGCAATTGGCACTTGCATTAACTTTGATTTGGCTAGAATTGTGTCTGCCTGGCAGCTGCAGAGCAAGGCAGAGAGAGAGGGAGAGGGAGACACAAAGAGAGTTACTCACTCAATGGGAACTCGTGTCCTGCAGCTACAGAGTTGTTTGCTATTTGGCCCTTTTTCTATTGATGCCAATTGACAAAATAATTTAACTAAATTGCGAATCGAGCATTAAGGCAATTAGAGGAGTCAAGCTGCTTGAGAAATGTGCAATATACCTTACTATACACTCAGATAGTGTATCTTCAACGGGGTCTTTGGCCTGTACCGAGAAGCAATAACACATCCGTTTGCCATAAAATTGATGGAGCAAAACCGAAACCGAAAAATGCATTTCAAATACAAATTCAGTGAAACAAGCGAGCTACTTCAAGGGTCATAAAAAGGCCGTGTAGTCAGCTACCGTTTGCCCCCCTCTACCTCTCCCTTTCTCCTGCCTCTTCCTGCCCCTTCTTTCCCCTGCCATTGAACCATCGAACTAACCGCATTTAATCACACATTTTCCAATGAAGCTGCAGCAAATTGTTTATTTAATTTTTAATGTGTGCTAGAGAGACAGCGCGACCGATGGCAACCAACCCCAATACGAATGGATGAGGAAGATGGAAAGAGAGAGAGAGAGAGAGGGAAGAGATACATTCATGAGGTATGCCAGGCAAGTTTCGCGTATCTTTGAGATGCGCGTTGCTGCGCACTTCGCTTTATGGCCATTAGCGTATGATTTGTCTTAACAATTAAGCGCAGGCCAGAAAGAGGCAGAGTATACACCCCTCTCTCTCTCTCTTCCTCTCCTTCTCACACTCTCTCTCCCGCTCTTACTCCGTCTGCATCTTTAAGATACACATGCTGCTTGTGTAGAAGAAATGTTGCTGTTGCAGTTGCAGTTGATGTTGCCACGCTTGCGGCATGCCAAGCAGGCACTTCAAAAGAAAAATGTGCATGTGCATCTTGTGCATCTTCTGCTTGCCCCATGTTTCTATGTTTTATTTCCACTCTCTAGCCCCACCATCGTTGTTGTTGTTGCTGTTCGGGTGTCTGGTGTTTTATGAGTACGCCTAACTGATTGATGCGCCTATTAAACGATTTCTCATTCGCTCAGGCTGTGCGAGAGAGTATCTGGCGTTATTTTGACGCTAATTGGATTGTTGGCTAGAGCTAGAGAGAGATAGAGAGAGCGTGTAAGAGGCAGAGAGAGATATTCGTTTTGGCCAAAAGAATGAATAATGCAACACAGCGAGTGTGTTGTGTGTGGAGTGTTGTGTCTTCTGGGCAGGAGATAATTGAATAATCATTTAATGATTGCTTTCAATGATTGTGGGAGTTGTAGACGATAGCTAGGCATTGGAAGAAAGAGAGGGAGAGTGTGAGAGAGAGGCAGATGAAATGATTAACAGACATAGTTGAGGCAAGCGAAAGCCAAGTCAAGTTGCCACTCGACTGCAGTCGACGTTGCTGTTGCCACAGCATCCATTAAATATTAAATAGAACCAGCCTCTTCCCTCTCCCTCTCTGTCTCCCCTCTCTCTCTCTTACGCTCCCTCTCTAATTGTGTTTGAGCTCATAATTTATTTACGCTTTTAATATTTCTGGCAAATAAAGCGACCTGCGCGCAACCTCAGAAAATTTCATTGACAAAAACAACGACGAGTCTAGTTTCAAGTGGAGTGTGTTTGTTGTTGTTGCTGTTGTTGTTGTTGCTTGTTGCCTGTCTTTGTCATTGTTGCTGCTGCTGTAGTTGTTGCCCTTTTTCATTAAAACACATTTCCATACAAAACCCAAATGACATCAAAGATTCATTTTTATCATGTCGAGAACGTCGGGCAGCCCAGGCATACCTAGCGCGGGTCTAGCCGAGTCTAGCTCGACCCTGGACCGGTGGATTGTTGACTCTCAGCACTCTCGGCAGTCGGACTGGTTCCTGGGCCAGCCGCCTACAGTGAAGACGCGTCGCGACGTGCAGCTGTCTCTGTATCTGTCTCTGTTTGCCCCTGCCTCCCGCTCCATCACGGCGTCTATCATAGCGCTTAAATATTTATAAATTTAAATTCATGTGAAAAACAAAAGCGCCTATCGCTCTGCCACAGATTGCTGGCTCGTCTCTCCAGTCTCTCCATTCTGTCTCTCTACTCGGCTGACTGGCGCTGCTGCATCCATGTCGCACAATTCAACAGAAATTGAGAAATGTCAAAGGAAATGGCGTAATTTTGTAATTTGCACTCGAGCAAAAAGCAAACGAATTAATCTCATAACTTGTTGTGGGGCACATGCGGCCGACTGACTGACTCCAGCCTGGCCCACGAACTGCGACTCCGATGGCGATGGCGACGGCGACGTCAGCCTCATCATCGAGCCGACTTTTGATTTACGTGAAAAATCGCTTATGTGGAAATGTTTATACCCGCCACCACTAACGTAGAAGGGTATTATAACTTTGTGGCAACTGAAACAAGTATTTTACAGGCAGCAGGAGGCGTGGCAGATCCCATAAAGTATATATCCTTAGTTAGCAGCAACAAACGAGTTGATATAGCCTTGTCTGTCTGTCTTTTTGTCTATCTGTTCGTATGAGAATCTTTATCTCAGAGAATATACGTAAATGTAAAATTTATTTTATTTATTTTTTTTTATCCACGCCCTTTTCGGCCTTCCTTAATCAATAAAAACCTAATTTCAAGCGTTGTTTTAATGCAGAACTGTTCTTTTTTGATAAGCAGAATAAATATCAACAACCAAATGATTTCTGAAAATTTTATTGCAATCGAATAATTAACAAAGAAGTTGTTTAAGAAATAATTTTAGAGGGGTGCCCATTTCTGCCCCGTGCAAAGTATGCAATATAAAATAAGCTAAACATAGAAATTATATAATCTTTTAAGTCATGCAGGTATCAGGTATATCATAGTTGAGCAGAATTTACTGTAGCTTTGGTGCTTGTTTTACATTAAAACAGTGCAGGAACCGCCCCAACCCCAACCCGGATTTGACTGCAGAATTTATTGAACGCATTTTATATTTGCGCTTTGTTCCTCGTCGTATAAATACATAACATATATATATATCATATATATATACATATATGTAAGTACCCATAGTATTTCCCTGTAATAAATGTGTATTGAAAATGAGAATTTATGGCGTCTTTAAGGCGACACATTCGCGTATGCATGTTAAATGGGGATTAGGCCCAGCGCGAGTGCGACGAGGGCGAACAGTGCCAAATGAAATGAATCAGAAATGCCCTTGGATGGAGGTGGGACTGGCGCTGGTGCTGGTGCTAATGCTGACGCTGGAACTGGAACTGGGGCTGGTCATAAGAAATGCCATAAAAATTAGCTGTCACATTTTGATTACCCCATGCGGGGTGCTATATTTTCTTTATGTAGTGCAGCGCATTAGGCTGAAAGTCTGTGCGTCTCTCTCGCTCTCTCTCCTTCCACTTCACACTGCCTAACTTGCTTATACAAGATCTTGCCAGGCTGCACCTGATGCTGACCAACTGGCAGTGGAAGTTCCTTTAATTCCTTTTAATATCCGCTGCTGGTTTGGTAAAAACACACACGCACAGTGGAGGCCACACCCAATTCCAGTTGACTTCTCCCATTCACAAAGGTTTCGCGCTGACTCAGCTTGCTCAATAATAATAAAACTCAACACACGCCTCCTTGATGGGTCAGCCGGACAGAAATTAATTGCTAATTTTGGGCCAACAACAACTTGAACGTGGGTAACCGATCGATGCGGCGTCATAAGCCAAGCTTAAGAGATCGTAAACAAACCGTCGTCGTCGTCGTCGTTGTCGGGCGGCTTCTTCTCTTATGTTTCTTACTTTTATTTGATATTAAAAATTTATAAAAATTCACAAATAATCCAGATACGACCGCTACGTGCTGAAGAATGTGTGGGATATTCTGGGAATTCTCCGCAGAGAGAGCAAGAGAGAGGGGGAGAGACAGCTCAACAGTTTGACAGTTTGTGCCGGGCCAAAATTAATTGGCATTTAAAGGCGTTCCACGGATTTTTGGCGCTGAGTTGTTGGCATTGTTCTTGTCCCTCTGTACAATTTATGAGTGGGTTCTGTGTTCGAAGATCATAAAAACACAAATAAAACTATGGAGGGAATAAATATTTTGCATAGAGGAAGTAAGAGAGAGAGACAACTTTAAAATGATGTTCAGCTAATGATGATAATCACCATAGATCGTTGATAACATATAGTATGCTGGGAATATTCAGCTAGCCAACCAGTTGGCTGTCTATTCTGTGTGTGTGTGTGTTTGTGTTGTGCTTCACTTTTAGCCAGTTTATGGCCAAAATGAATTATGTTGCCGTGCCACGCAAAATCTTAAAAAGGATCATTAATAAATATTTCACTTGGGTCTGCTGCGGTCCTGTCAAAAGGCCTAACACACACAGACACACACACAGACACCCAGACACACACGCAGACAAAGCAGAGAAAGAGCTTAACATCTCGTCTCGTTTGCCTCCCGGCCGCTCGCGCTGTCAGTCACCAAGCTGAGCCCCTCGACGCTGCTGAAGCCCAAGAAAATCCAAAGACTGCGCGAATAACATGCAAAAATCCACTTCTTCGTTTCGGGTAATCCGCATTTTAATGACTTATTTTCTCGGCTTGCCTTTTGGCGCTCGTCAGTTGGCAGTCTGCGGATCTGGCAGCACCACATGTGCTACAGTTCTCGGGCACTGTGTGGTGCTGGGGGAGTGTCTTAAGGCCTTCGTAGGGCCAGCAGACAAACACCTCGAGCGAAAGCAGCTTGCCAGACTTCATCCCACTCCATGAAATTGTCATTTATTATTTTTTTGAATTATATTCCAGGCTGCTTTTCAAGGAGTTCCCCAGGCGGGCAACAGAGAGTTAGGGAGATATTAAAGACTTGTCTGTAATTTAAATTTTATTACAAATACTCCACGAGCAACTGCTGTAACTTGTAGGTATTCTAAAGCAATGTCCATATTGACATTTCCCGTCTGTCCACCTTTTTGTGTGTCCGTATGAACGACTACATCTCAGAAACTGTAAGAGTTAGAGTTTTCAAATTCGGTGAGAAAATGTCTTATTATTAGCCGTTGATAAGGTTTTATGAACATATTGGCCATGCCCTCTTTTGTTCCCGTAAATCTAAAAGATATAAAAGCATGTTAACTTTCTATCATAAGCATTTGCGATTAGTGAACTGTCTATAACTTCATCTTTTAATATCGGCAGATTTGAGAGACAAAACTATGAAAAGTTTTATGATATAAGAAAAAGGAATTATAGATGATATAGATATATAGGGAAAGGTATAATTTAAATTATATTGCAAATACTCGACGAGGTACAGCTATAACTTATTGCTGTTCTAAAGCAGAGTCGATATAATGCAATCCGTCTATCCGCCCTCTTGGGTGTCCGTTTGAACGCTTTGATATTAGAAACTTAAAGGGTTAAGGATTACCAAATTTGGTGACAATATGTCTTATTATGACACGTTGATAAAGTATACTTAAGAATTCGGCCTGATTAGAAGGAGTTCTGGTTGCTAAAAACCGATTGTAAGATATTAAGACTCTGATTTCAGCAATGAATATGGGAAGATTTGAAAGACGACACTATGGAATGTTTTAAGATAAAAGAAAAATTCACTATCGTTGATATATAGATAAACACCTCTATATATGCATGTATAACCATACCCAGCAGGTAACTGCATAGCCATAATCAGTCACCCTTTAATATTGACTCAAATGCGCAAATTGTATTAAAAACTTGTGAAATGCTAAATAAATTAGCGACCCCTTGGCACAGGGCAAGGGTTGCTTCAGCAGATAAAATGTGGAGGGAGAGGGGGGCATAAATACCAAATGGAACCGCGCTGGGGCGACTATTAAAATATTTTACAAAATTAACCCTTTGCTGCCCCGACAGTCGACAGTCGCTAGTTAATTTATGTCTGACTGCAGCACGCCTGCAAATATGCAACAGCAACAGCAACGAAGGGAACTTGCAACTGCAACAGGAACAACTGTTTACCATGCTGTCTGTCTGTACTCCCCTCTTTCTCTCTTTTTCTGTCTGTCTGCAGGTGGCTGGAGCTGCCTTAATGCAGCGCACTGTTTGCCTGTTTGCTGATTAATTGCAAATTGCAGGGGTGTCTGCCTGGCAAACCACATTAAAAGGCACAAAGGTCACGAAAGGAGCTACAACGACGGCGACGGCGACGTTAGCTGACCGAGTCGGGTCTGGGTCTGAGTCTGGGGTTGAGTCTGGTTCGGGTTCTGTTTCTGGACTGGCCATCGATCCCTGTTGCAGTCCGTGCGTATTCCTAGTTTATTATTTTCGCTTCCCAGCCGTCATTTATGCAAAGTGGCGTGCCAGGGAGCTGCCCTGCCCTGCCACCCAATCCCAGTCCCTCCTCCTCCTTTAGCTCGCAGCCCTGCAGCGCAGCTCGCACCTTTGATGTGCGCGCAAGGACTTTGGCAACGGCAACAGCAGCAGCAGCAGCAGCAACAGCAGCAGTGGAAGCACTTTCATCATTTGGCTTTTGCCATTTGCACCCCGACGCCACTTTTGACCACTTTGGGGGCACACGGCGAAAGGGGTTGCCACTTGACCAGTTGCTGCATTTGCACTGCTAGCTCTCCCTGTCTCTCTCACTCTCCTTCTCCCTGTGTGTCTCTGTCTCTCTCTCTATCTCCCAGGTCACTCAGTCAGCGCTTTGGCAGCTGTTTGCTGTTTTGTTTTGGCTACTGGATACATAAGTCGACACAGCTACAGGACCGTAGCGAAGCGTGGGCAGGGTGTAAGGGGTATAAGGGCCCCCGCCTGCCTAGGGCCTCCTTCTACTCGGATAAAATGGAACAAGTAGCTAAATCTATTGTATACAGAATGCTTTATGTCAAATTTGGTGTCTTAAGTCTGAGGACAGACATGGCTAAATTGACTGCTATTAATACTGAACAAGAATATATATGTCTCAAAAACATTTGCTAATCTTGCTTATATGAAATCGAGAAGGAATCGATTTATTTAGTGCTCAATTTGTTCATATTGTTAAATGTTTTATATATTATATAAATATAAATTATATAAATATATAAATTATATTTTAAAGCAAGGGCGCCCAAGACCGTCACTACGGCCCTGCAACCACACCCATTCCTCTCCTCCCTTTCCTTATTTTCCCTTGTACTGTCTGCTGCACTGTCGTTGTCTTTGTTTTGGCCCTCTCTGTTCGCTTTTTGTTGTACTTGATTAGTTTTGCTTGCGCCTTGAAGAGTCGCATGAAAAATTTGTCTAGTCTGCTCTTAGGCGCCCCCACACGATCATTATCATTCGGAAATGAGAATTGCCACGGAAGTGGTCGAGGCATAGAGAAGTGGAGTGGTTTTTTTGGGAGCTGCCAAATGATAAGGCAGGCAGAGTAGACCGTTGGAAAACAATCAGGATACAATAATCGAATCGTGTGTATAAAGCAAAGCAAAGCAGACCGCTTCCCACAAATCCGCAAAACCGAGGCAAAGGTAAAGCGCAACACCAGCTAAAAGCAATCTCAGTCGGTCGTTGGGGGGGCGGGGGGAAGGGGTAGAGTGGAGAGGGAAAAACTGGTAGGCAAATGCATTCATTAATAAATTATCGAGGCATACAAAACCGCAAACTAAAACAGCAGCCACAGTCAGAAGTAGTAAAGAGAGAGAGGGAAAAGGGGGCGGGAACAACAATGTGTGCAAACCACCGCAGCCACCGACAACAAACAGTAGCAACAACAACAACAACAACAACAGCAGCAACGCTGAGACAAGAAAAACAGCAGCAGCAAAGGACGAGACTGTTCAGGCATGTCGAAAGGACGACGACGACGACGACGACGACGACGACGACCGACGAGGACGATATCATTACGTAAACGTAAAACTTCCGCCTTAGAAATTCAATTAAACTAATAAATTTTCCATTATCCTTATCGGTTGCAGCGCTGCCGTCGATGCTGCTGAGGTTGTGTGTGTTAGTGGGGGGGGGGTTTGTGGGCAGGTGGGCGTGGCAGTGGCAGTTGCAAGGGGGATAGAAATTTAAATGCGTCTAAAGCAAACAAACTCAGACACACACACACACAGAGATAAAACACACACCGAGAGAACGACCTGCACATGTGTAAAAATAACAATAACAACAAACATGCGAGCAGAAGCAAAAGAGAGAGAGAGAGAGAGAGAGTGGGAGAGAGACAACGACAAAAAGCAACAATTTGCATAAATTAAAACTTAAAATCAAGCGACGACACACAAAACAAGCCCCCGTTTCCCTTTTCACAGTGCACTCAAAGGGCTACTATGGTACAGTGGGATGAAATAGGTACAAAGAGTGGCCAAAAAAAGTATACATAGATATCTTTATAGATTTCATGATTTAATAGAATAGTAATATGGAATATTGGTTGCAATATCTTGCCGAATAACAAGAATCGACCCATAGTTTGTATGGCAGCTATACGATATATCAGTCCGATCCGGCTCGTTTCGATTTATAAACAGCGTGCAGTAATATGAAGCATGTGTACCAAGTTTCATCAAGATAGCTCCAAGACTGAGAGACTAGTTTGTATTGCAACAGACAGACGGAGAGACGGACGAACAGACAGACAGACATGGCTAAATTAACTCCAATGATAATTATTGTAGTGTCTTGCACGCTTGTTTATTTATGACTAATCTTAATTCGCTTTACATATTATTATTATGTTCATACATGTGAATCGTTCTTATGATCTAGTTCTGTATCTGCTCGTTTATCGATGATTGGTAACATCGATCAAACGATGTTGAACTATGTTTAAATAATTCTGATTCAAAATATGTATACATATGTAGGAGATGTAAATTAATATACTCTCTTCAAGGGTCTATCAATGATGTTTACTTCAAAAGTATGGTCAACAAAGAAATTAACTAATATAACAAGAATTTATTTAAAATAAATAGCTCTAAATACCGTGACATTTTATTACACATCATATTACAGCATATGCAGGATATATGATATATTATATGTAAGTTGTACATAACATATCTTGCCCACTGTAACCTGCTTGCCATTAATTCCAGAGTCCAACAAATTGAAAAATGCCAAATAACAAGACAGGGCACATTGGCACAGCCTGAGAAGAAGGCCGGGTGAGGGGAAATGAAGGTGGGGACACACGCGGGGGCAGGCGTGATTGCAAGGCGTCTGTGGGGCGTGGCGTAGGCTAAAAATTGCAGTGCAAAATTAAAGCCTGTTGCCGAGTGTGTCGCGTGTGTGTTTGTGTGCATGTGTGTGTGCGTGTAAGTGCGTTGTCCATTTAAATTTGAGCGCATTAAAGAGCCTCCCTTTGGCGTGGCCAGCGATGGTTTGCCGTAGGGACAGACTGGTGGAGGTAGAAGAGAGGGGGGGGTGTGGTCGAAATTTACATAGCCTCTGCTGAGGTCCCTGTCTGGCGAGGCGAGGCTAGTCCAAGTAAATACGACGGCGACATGCCTCAGCTCCGGTTTTTGCATGTGGAGCACCACAGCAGCTGATTTCTTTGTCAGGACGCCCAGCTAGAGTCCTGGGCACAGGACAGAGGACACACAGGGCTCTGGGTGCTGCTGCTGCTGCTGCTGTGGCGGCCGCACAAACACGTAAATTAATCTGACAAGTGATACTTCTGGCCTCGGGCGGTCTGGCTGCTGCTACTCCAGCTGCTCCTCCTCGCTGGTCTTCGGCACACTCTAGCCGCAGCGAGAGCTGGGGACGTCAAAATGTCGCTGTGCAGGACAGCAGCCATGTGGCAAGCATAAAAGTCCTTTGGACAGCACACATACAAACCACTTTCCCACACACACTGCCACACACTCGCACACACTCTCACACACTTCTCCCAGCACACAGGACAATGGGCTGACTGCACCCTCGACTGACTTTTTACTTGGCTGCCAGTTGATGAGACGCTGACGTCGCCGTCGCTACCGCCCCCAACGAGTACGACAACTAACCGCGCCATTTTCCCACCCGCTGCTCGGCTTCAAGCCCGAGGACTTGCCACTGAAGTTATCCACACTGGGAGTCCTCCACTTTTATTTACATGTATTGCAGTTATTTTGTATGTAATTTATTTCTCAACGGCCGGACGGGCGTACTTCAAGTGCGTGGGAGCATCCTAGCAGCTGTCCAGCGTACCCCCTTCGTCTCCCTCACTCCCTCTTTCAGCCTTCCCCTACCGCGCTTACCATCTCATTCGTCGACCCCTTCTGGGTTTTTGTTTATTGGTTTTTCCACTTGGGAGCTTTATGTGCTCTGCTGATGGTGTTGGTTTTTCGTCTGTCCATCGGTTTGCAGTCCACTGTCCGCAGTCCGCAGTCCACAGTACGCCTTCTGCAATGTGCACTGTGCAGTGCAGTGTGTACTCCCACCAACACCCGAGTTTCAGTTTTGGTTTTAATGGCCAGGACGGACACTAAAGTGGCCACCGGCCTTCGTTAAGACTGCGTTAAGTGCGGTGCGTGAGGGTCCAGGAATGACAGCGAACTATGCGTACAAGTATCTATTACTCGGTAATTGGACTTGGCTTATTGTAACTGAACTTCAACCCTACGTATTTGAGTTTATTTTCGAGTGGTATTTAAATTAGTTGCAAATTTATTTATGTCGGTAAAATGTGAATATTGAAAGAATCTATGCCACATGTTTATAACCTCTTCCCTAAGGTGGAGTATTATAACTTTGTGACAAGAGCAAATGTATGTAACAAGTAAAAGAAGGCGTGGCTGTCCCCACAAAGTAAACATAAACAGCCTAGTCTATATAGCGATATCCGTCTGTCTGTCTGTTCGGCCATACATTTTGAAATCAAGATTTTAGAGACTATTAGAGCTAGGACTGGAAAAAAAAAATATCTAAATATTTCAAGCACATCCATTTTTTTTTATATTTTGGTCACGCCCCCTTGGATAAAATCGATAAAAACAGAATTCCAAGCATTCTTTTAATGCAGAACTGTTCATTTTTGATAAAATAAAAAAAATAAAAAATACAAATTTGGTTGCATTCGGATAATAAATAATTTTAAAGGAGTACTAATTTCCACTCCCTGCAAAGTATACAAAACAAAATATGCTGAACATACCAGTTTAACATTAAACAAATTGTTTCAGTCAGGTGGAACAGGTGTGGGGAACAGCCTCCAAAACTCAGCTCAATAGGCTTAGAGTAGTACAATCACGGGCGGCACGACATGCATCTGGGCTACCTTGGTATGTGAGCAACCGAATCATTGAAAGGGAACTAGAAGTTGTCCCATTGGGGGACCAAATTAACTTCCACAGCAGCCGATACGCCGACAGACTTGCCGCCCATCCGAATACGTTGGCCAATGACCTCGTCGACCCCATTTCCCTCCGACGGCTGAAGAGAACACATCCTCATGACCTCCTTACTCGTAAGATAGTATAATCCTTCATAGTATTATCCTTCCTTTTGTACTTTGTATATATTATTTAAGGCACTTTATCCGTATTATTTCTTAAGCCAAACATTAGGTTAAGTTCAGAACGATTCCTACTGACTATAATAATAATAAAATAACTTATTCATATTTGAAAGTCAGGTGGAAAGCGGCTACTTGACTTTTGCTTTTGTACTCGTTTTTTATAAGATCATGTAATAAGACTGTTCCTTAAGTCTAGGAAACAACAGTTTAGCCAACGCAAGTAGTGAAGCATTAGTGAAAGAAACAACTAAATAAACAGCGTATCAATTCTTGATGTGCTTGTTTATGTAACATATTAAGTACAATATTTATTTGAGGCTAATCAAAATGCAGTGCAGCAGTAGTTAAATTGCTAAATTTTAACTGAATATATTGAAAACTTCAAGAACATTTTCCATTTGTAAATGTAAATGGATGTTTCAAGTGTACTCGTACTAAGGTTTTATCAGAGCTTTAAATTCTTTCACTTTTACTACCGAATGGTGTTTAATATCGATAGAGAGTTTATGGCAACGGGGCCTCCCTGCACAAAGTTGTCAACATCGATTATCACTTGCAATCGTTTAATTTTCCCTTGGGTAAGTAAATTTGCACGCCAGGAATGTTTGCTGTGTCCGGGCACTGGCGACAGCAACAATTGCTTTATTAAAGAGTATTAACAGTATTAACGATAACACGGACTCGACACACTTTGCCAGCTCGTTTGTCAATTAAAAACATTTTCGAATTTGCATAAACAATTCAGCCAGAGTTGCCATAATTCTTGCACTTGCTTTGTTTACTTCGATTTGCAGAAAATTGATTAAAACATCACGTAATCGCAATCGCAATCGTCGGCATCGCCATCGGCATCGCCATCGGCGTCGACAGCGGCGTTGGCGTCAGCGTCAAACGGCGCCAATGTCAGTGGCGTCGTCGGGAAAGAGACTGAAAGAGGTATAAGGAGACAGAGAGAGAGAGAGAGAGAGAGATTGATCGCCAGATTGCACGTACGCATGTGGTCACTAGAAAAGTCAGCGATCTACGCTGTGAATATATATGAATATGAATTGAATTCATACCAAGTGAGTTCTGCGAATCTGCTGCTGATTCAGCGAGGCGAAGCGCGTTGAATTTCAATTCAAATGGACTGCCCTCACCAGGGGGGTCACAAATTGTGCAGTTTCTATTTAAATACACACGAATGACAAATTGAAAACCGATGAAGAGCTCGATGATGATGAGCTCGATGATGATGATGAAGGGTGGAGAGCAAGTGACTCACAATGGGACAGCAATTGACCCACCTGAGCCAACATCTTATCAGCATCGCCATAAATAAGCCAAGGGGACAACTCTGGTGGATGCTCTCGCGAATTCCCCGCAACGAGAGACAGCCCAGAACCCAGAGAGACAGTGAGACAGTCGGACAGTTGTCGTAATTCTTTGCTGCAGTCTTCATAAATTTCATTCCGTACATGCAGAAAATGCCAGGCCAGGCTCCGGCGTTGCAGTCTGCAGTTCCGAATATGGTTAATGACTTGTTTGTGTGTTGGATTAAATATAAATTATATTTCTCGTGGCATGCTTGAGATTGCTGAGCCAGAGCGAGGGCACCAAACGTAAATAAGGTGAAAGAAAAACCTGTTTCGTATTGCAGCATGATTAAAATTTCATTCCAATGAAATTTGCCTGCATGCAAGAGCCGGAAAAAGGGTCAAAGAAATTAAAATGGGCTGCAATTGTGCAAAAGCAACGCGAGTAGAGGTAGAGGAGAGGAGGTGGAAGAGCTGGCACTTCTACTTGATGCCTCATTCTAACCCAGTTGATCTTTTCAAGTGGAACTCGCTCTCTCAATTGACTGTGGGTGGGAACCCTAGATAAATCTGAATAGATGCGAATTTGTGTCAGCTTGATTGATAACCAATTGAGGGCAGAGCTCGCATCAAAGATTTTCAGGGCAAAATAATCAGCTAGGCAAATAAGAAGAGCCTGCTAATGCTGCTACTATGCTGGGTCTCTCAATGAGGCCAATTAATCAAGGGATGCGGTGCACATTCATAGTCCATTACTGTTGCTAACATATGACCCCCAAATGAATCAAAAAGGCTAAGGAAAAAGGCTGCACATAAAAATGAGAATAAAATTAATTTACAATTTCAAAATACGAGTGTGTGTGTGTGTGTATAAATAAATTTATGTGCTGCGAGGGTGCGCAAAAGGAGGCAGATAAAAAATTGACCAAAACATAAGTTCAACGGTGCGTATGAGTGATGTGCGTGTGGAGAGATCTGGCCACGAAATATGTTGCAAAATAAATAAGAATGTGTGCGTGTGCGTGTGTATGCCAGGCAGAGCCAGCATATGAATGATGTGCTCTTAGTCCATGCGACGACAGGAAGCTGCATGAAATTGCTCAAGTTGCTCCCAAAGTCGTTGGCAGGCGAACTTGAAAGCTGCCGACGATCAATAATGCCCCCCTCCCTCCCTGCCTCCTGCTCCCCCACAAGCATATAGAAAGTTATGCAAAGTTGTCAGCCAGTAGAAGGAGCAAGGGCGGGGCTAAAATCCCAGCACATGTTTATGAAAATGTAAACGAACGAAACATCGAGAATCTGCAGCCGGAAATCGAATGTCTGTCAGTGGGAAATGTATATAAATAGCAGCAGAGAGTGTACAGCAAAGTAGCTTGGCGCCGGCTCCAGTACTGTCTCCGGCACCGACTCCGACTCCAGCTCCAACTGTAACTGCGACTTCAAATCCAATGGCAGCTCTAGTTCTCTCCATGGAAGCTCTGGCTCCCGTGCCTGGCATAATTTATGCAAATAACTCGTAAGGCGCACACGCATGTCTGGCACAAACACTCCCCCTGGCGGCTGGCCAATGAATCATCATATGGCAAAAGGCAGTTGACGGCTGCTTGCAGCAGTTGCCTTTTGTAATAGGCCCGCTGGGTGTTTGCCACTCAGTGTGTGTTACTTGGCGTATGCGTAATGCACTCAGACACTCAACACGAAGGAAGTCTGTCAATTTCAGGCGCGTAGTTCCATTCAGATCTTTGCTTACCTGCAAGTAGAGAAAGAGCAGAGAAAAGCGATATCATTAGCGCAAGTCGATAAACTGTCTCGGCTAATCGGCTCTTTAGACCTTAATCAACGCACATTTCCCACTTCCCAGCAGCCCCACTTCAATTAGCCAGCAGGAGCTGGCGCATAGATTAAGCCCTGAGCTGGGGATCGAGCCTGAGCCGTGCCTCTAATGATGCCCACAAGGTCTTGGTCAATGGCGCTTTGCATGTAATCAAGCAGTCCATGTGCGAAGCGACCATGCGTGACCACGCCCCCTTGCCCCTCGCCACTTGCCCTGCCTTGCCTTGCAGCGAATCCAACAACTTGACTGCCATTACACTTGCCAAAGGTCCTTGGAGGAAGCCGAGGCCGAGGCCGAGGCCCAAAAAGCGTTCATTTGCTCAATCGTGCACTCGAAAATGTCAATTTACATTTGCGGCAGGCAGCGGATGTGCTCCCAGCGGGAGCAGCCAGAGGACACAGTGTGGCACAGTCTCTGGTGGCATGCTAAATGGAGAGGCAGCTCGGGAGACGAGCTTAAGTTGACTTTAACGCCTCAATGCATCGAGAAAAGGACTCGCAATTCTTCTTCGCAGTGAAAGTTTTCACATGGCAAAGAAACTTTTTATTAAAGTCAGCACAAATCGTATTCTAGCTCGGGCAGTTTTAGATTTCTACATCCCACTCTCTCTCTCTCTCTCTGCCTGTCGCTGTGTGCTTGACAATGTGGGCGTGGCAGCTGGGGCTGCTGTCTGTTGCTCTGGTCAAGTTAATTTGTATGTGTTGGCCGTAAACTTTGCCAGCTTCGACTTGCAACACGCCCAGCTGGCCAACTGGGCAGGGACAGCTGGCTGCAGCTGTGTGTCTCCCACTCCCTCTCTCTCTCTCTGTTCTCGGACATCCTCTTGTGATATCTCAAATGTCCAGTTGCCAAATCCGACTGAGTTTTTGCCCACAATGTGTGAGTTCTGTTGGCTTATTGCTTTTGTATGCAGCATAATTGCCGACTTCTTTCACACATTCACACACATCATTGGGCAGCTGTGTGTGCGTGTGTGTGTGTGTGTTCGGGACGGGTGTGTTTCCTGTACGCTTTGTCCTTGAGCATGGCGCATAAATCATAAGACTGGACGCTACAAATTTATGCCTCGTTGCATTTTGTGTGTTGCTCACATCGAAGGACGGATTCAGTTCGGGGAAATGTTTGGTCAGTGGGTAAAATAGATAAGAACGAGCAGCAGTAGAGGATTGCGGGGGGTGGGGGGTGAGGGGTTGTGTTCAATGCCTCGAGGGGTTCTGATACTAGCTAAAAAATCAATTGCCCAGTGGTGCCCCTCCCCAGTGTCTCTACTCCTTCCTCTACTCCCACTCTATGGTTACAAAAGGTGTTGTCAAACAGTTTCGCGCCTGTCAGGGTTACCATGCTGCTGCCAAGGTGACCATCGCTTGTTGCATAAACAAACGCTGACTAACACATGGCAACTGAGTATGTTTCGACTCCAACAACGTTTACTCTGCAGCTAAACGTCGCACTGCAAACTCAGTGAATCAATTTGAAAAGTCTCTACTATATCCTCTACTATATCCAAACTGGAAGAATGCCTTGTCTATCGGCGTGCAATGTGCGCTTCGTCAGCGCCGAGGAGCAGATGCTCAATCAGAAATGCCAACAGCTCAGGGCACGTGCCCAGACCGCTGCATATCGTCCACCTGCAGGTGGCTGTCGCCCAATGACCTCCAATCACGGCTATGTGCCCTTTCGACGTCGTGACGAGCAGTTCGCCGCCTTCGACCAGAAGCAGCTGAAGCGCAATGAGCGGGAGAGACGACGCAATCAGGGTGCCAAGGAGCTGGTGCTGCGTCCCAGCGAAGTGAAGCGATTGAAGGAGAAGTGCAAGGTGGAGAGCATCCATGATAGAATCAAGGCCATGACTGAGGCTGAGGATGAGCATCGCAGGCAGCTGCAGTTGGTGGAGGAGACGAGGCAGCGCTTCAAGCAGATCGATGCAGCACGCAAGGCAGACAGCAAGGAGCAGGATCATCTGAAAGACGAGCTCGACGAGGCACTGCGTGAACAGAGCACTGTGCTCAGTCGGGCATTGCTGGCCCGGCACGAGCAGGAGCAGGAGGTGAAGCAGGTGAATCGCATGATACTGGATGCCAAGTGCAAGGCAGTGCGCGAGGCGCAGATACAGGAGAAGCAACAACTGGCCAAGGCACTGCGTGAGGATGACGAACGGCTGGCGAAAATGGTCAACGAGCGGGCCAAGGAGGCACTCAATGCTGAGGATGAGCGCGAGCGCTTGGAGCAGGAGAAGCGGGCCAAGTATGCGCAGGAGATCAGGCAACAGTTGAGTGATCGGGAGAATCAACGCTTCCTCGAGGCACAGCGCGTGGCCGAGGAGGCCAAGCACCTGCGCAAGGCAGGGGAGTTGGTGCGCGAGGCCGAGGAGCAGCAGCGGAACTTCGCACAGCTGCGCAAGGTGCGCTTCCGTGAGGAACTGCAGCGCATACGCGAAATGTCCAATGTGTTCAAGAACATGCTGCTGGAGCAGGAGCGTCTGGCGGAGCTGCGCATGGCTGCCTACATGCGCGAGAAGCAGGAGAAGGAGCGCCAGCTGAAGGACATTGAGAAGCAGGTGAAGAAGCAGTTCGAGCGACGCCAGCAGCGCATCTTCACTACAGCCGCCGAGGCGCGAGTGACACGTGAGACCAGCGAAGAGCTGAAGTATCTCAAGGAACGCAATCGCGTCGAGCGCGAGTACAGACAGCGGGAGAAGGCGGCCGCCATGGCCAAACGGGAGGCGGAACGGGATCTGCTCGAGTCAAGGGCGCGGCAGGCGCAGGAAATGAAGCAGCGCCTGGCGGAGGAGGTTGCCCACGCTGAGGATGAGTTCAACAAGGTGCTCGAACGCATGCGCGCCGAGGAGGAGAAGCAACGCAAGCTGGATCGGGAACGTGACCAGCGCAGCCAGAACTATCGACGGGATCTCAAGCAGCAGATGTGCGACAAGCAGGAGGAGCGACGACGTCGCGCCCACAGCGAGCACGATCGCATGCAGAAGTGGCTGGAGCAGGAGCGACAGCGCGATGCCAACATCAAGCAGGTGATCAGCTCCAAGATTGCCGCCATGCGCGAGAACTGTCTGCCGGAAAAGTATCTCAAGGAGGTGGAGAAGCAGCTCAAGCACATCGAGGCAAGTCGCAATCGCATGCGCTGAAGGAAAAGAAAAAAAATCTGCTGCTGCAGTTATTCTATTTTAAATGTATAATCACAAAACTCATAAATAAACAATTAAATATAATAAATAAATCGAAAATATGGCGCAGGTAGAGTCCGTTTAATTTTACGCAGGATTACAGTATGCCACACTCGATCAAATGCTTCCCGAATGCCCAGGAAAAGGACGTTGCAATATTCTTTATTCCTGCACGGAACCCGAACTTGGCGATCAGGGGTAATCCCCTGGTCTTCCATGATTGTGACCATCCGGACGGCAATCAGTCTCTCAAACACCTTTGAGAGCGAAGGGAGGAAACTGATCGGCCCGGCTTGCCAGGTTTGTGGATAATCCCGAGCTTCCACTGACGAGAAGAGGATTGCAAACTCACAAACTCTGATAGCGTTGAACACCCAACGTTATATAGAGGATCGCACTGGGTAGAGCCTTTAGAGTGGCATTGCAGATGACATCATAGCCTGGAGCTCTATAACTGTTTTGGCGTGCTCGCTAGGTCGAACGGCGTGATTATTGATTATTGAATCGCTTGGGTCAGCTGCTCCTGAGTCTCTGCACCACACTGATAAGCCTCAAATGGCTGAAAGCGCCCGGCGAGGTGTGCAGCGAATACTCTGCTTGCCTCAAGTCGGGTCCGACACCAAGCCCCCTGTTGGTGGGCGCCGTCCTGGTGCTCTGTAACTGTTTTGTTTTTATATATTGTATTGCATACCATGCAGCGCTTATTTTCTGTTAGCGTCAAAAAAAGCTGTCAATTTTTTCGAATAACGGCATTTTTTTTCTTTTTTCAATTCGAAATTGCAACGAAACTAGAGGAGGTAGCGACTTGCGGTTTTTTCCATTTCGTTCTTTTTTTCTTCACTTAGCAGTGCACACCGCTTCCAAGTTCGTAAGGTGTACAGCTCGCCCTGGAAAAGGCTCCAAAGTTGTAGCCTGATTTTTGAGTTTCTCTCGTTTTTTTTAAGTAAAAAACGTTTTAAAACCCGCCTTTTGGCGCCTGGGGGCGGCAGGGCGGGGAAATTTAAAAATTTAACATTTGACTGTAAATAGTAAATCATTTGAGCGCAAAAGTATGCAATGCGAAGCAATTAAATATGCAATGTCGTTAGCTTTAACCGATTCAAGATTTCAAGTGTCGCCTGAGAGTATGCTACAGTTTGTGCTGCATCAAACGGGTGAATCAAAGAAATTGACGATAATCATGACATTGTTGCGTGTACACACCCACACACATTCACATACACACCACAATTTCAGTCTCATTCCCTCACGCACACACACACACATACCCACATAGCGCTAATTTCTAACCATATGGGTGTTTAGTTTGCCATTCCCTATGACTTTCTCTGGCATTTGCTGCTGGCGCCCGAGGGCAAGAACACACGCGCATACCTACACTCACATACGCACAGCCACACACGCACACCACAAACAATTACGAGAGCTGCAGATGGCAAAAAACTACGCCTCACTACCGTGAAAAAGTGGTAGCAACTTTTGGCAACAATAAAATTTTATTATGCCACACACATACGCACACGCAGCACACACAGTCCTCCTCACAGAATCACAGCGAGGGGGGGCAAACAAAGCAAACCTGAAACTGGAGCTAAGGATGCCTTCGCTGACATCGACGTCAACAAAGACGACGAAGACGAAGACGACGACGACGACGACGACGACGACGACGACGAACTCTTGTGCATGGTTCAATTATCGTATTTCATGATTCGTTAAATTTTCGCATACGCCAAAAAAAATACTCAAGACATTGCTAGTTCCCCATACGTGTCCCCTCTCTCCCCCCGGGCCTTGCCGGCAATGCAAAGAAAAGCCAAAACTGAAAAACAGGTTTTCCCCTAGCAACCATTGTGATGTCTGCTGTACCTACAATGAAGCTGACTCGGGAGACTGGCAGACTGGCAAGCTGCCTGGGCTACTACCCCCCCCCCCGCATGTGCCAGTAATAATTCCAATGACAATAAACGTTGTCGTATTTACAAGCACACACATACACACACAACACACCCTTGCACATACTAACACACAGATGCCTGTACACTGACATGAATTGATGAGAAAAGTTTTTGAGGAAACGTCAATAGAGAGAAGTAGTAGATAGAGAAGAAAAAGTATGCGACGATGAAGGAGCCACAGTGGAAATTTGAGAAGAGATTGCGCATTATAATTGACACACATGGAGGCAATATTTAACGATTAGTACATCTATCGATAGGTACCTATAAACTGTCAAAGGTCTTTTCAAATGTCAGTTAGTACTGTAAATACAGATTTAATTTTTTATTGCCGTAATTCAGTTAAGGGGAAATCCCATTGAACAGATCAAATAGTTAGAAATGCTTTGATTATTCGTCTTGGATATCAATAAAAATATATAATTTAATTTACATTATCAATTTGTTTGAATATTTATCAGTATTTTAGCTTATTTCTTTACAATTACACAACATTCTAGATATCGACAAATAATAAAAGAAATTAAATATATTTATAAAAAGCGCATTATAAATGTATTTCAATATTAAACTAATTTATCATTTTCATTTCTTTACCATCACATTCCGAAACTCCATAGGAAACGAAGTGATAATCAAGAAACAATAGAAAATCGACTACAATTCATTATGTACATTTATCAATATGTGATTTTAAAAAGTACATAAAAAACTCGTATTAATGTAGAAATACTTTCAAATACAATAAATCGATCATCATCCATAGTGATAAGGTACTTGAAACATTCAAAAATTTAAGTTTTATAAACGATTTCATTCCTGAATTAATATCGAATCAATGTGTAGCATTCTTTGCTTCCTTCTGTTCGGAATCTTTGGCATTTATAAATATCGTGTGGCGAAAGGTAAAAAGGCAAGAAAACAGATATTGTAATTGGAAAAAGAGTAAAATGCAGCTGCTGCTGCTGCTGACTGCGCTGCATACTTAGGAGTGCCTGCTCCCCCTCCCACCCACAAAGGCACACCCACAGTCGAAATTTATCTGCAAGATTGCACACAATAGTTTTGTATTAGTATTGGATTTTTCGTAGTTGCGGTTGCTGTTTCTGTTGTTGTTGCTGTACCTATTGTTGTTTTGGAGGTATTCGAGTAGCTACGGGTAGCCACGATATGTGTGCTTAAAAATAAATTGCACGGCTTTAGTTTTGCGTTTTATTTCTATGGCTTTTCCTTTGCGTTTCCGTTGCGGTCTCCGCATGCTGTGCACTCCAGCTCGACCACAACAGTCTCTTTTCACTTCAAGGTAGTTCAAAGAGGCAGATATCTGTATCTGTATCTGACTGCAAATGTATCTGCGTATCTTGGGCTAAGTGTAGTCGCGTATCTAGGTGAGTGGGTAATGCGTCTCAATTGCACGAATTTAGACATCAATCGCGGATGGCAGGGCAAAAATCAATATAGATTGGCATTTCGCTTGATTATGCCGCATCAAGGTGAATTCCAAATGAGATTCGATCGAGGTCACAGTGGGGGCCTGCCAGGAAATTGCTTTTTAGCGACAGTTGCATAATTACCCAATGTAATTATCGCAATGAGTTCGCATTCAGTTCAATTAAAGAATTCAACATGATCTAATATGAAATATCTCCACTTCTTTAACTATGTTTACTCCTGGGCTAATCTTACTGGCGCCCAATTTGTTGGCTATGCGAGATGTTTGTTTTGATTTATCAGTTGTCAGAGTTGTGCGCCAATAAACTTTACATTTCTTTTGTTCCCTTTGGCACCCCTACTTTGCTACAACCTGTGATTAGGAAATAAGTAGGTGTTTACTTAGTATACACACACACACGATGGCTTTATCAGGTGATTAGATAGCGAAGCTAGCCCTCTTTAGTTCTTGCACTGCAAACTTTTACCAATGTTCCCACAGAGTATACAGAATATTATAGCAGCAATTACACACATATTTGTTTTATCGACAACAGCTATCAGGTTCCGCGTAGGTTCTTTGTCTTATCTGTCGCTGCTATATAACCGATCTTAGCTTGCCATGACATGACAGATAAGTTAGTGAAATTCTTGGAATTCGCAGCGGTACGACGCAAATATTTGAAATATTTTAAAGTGACTTGACTCGAACTAATTTAATAAAGTTGTAGATACTAGAATGAAAGGGCTCGAAATGCTGAAAGTTAAATACTCTTCCTATACAAGTTTACTACTAACTGTAACATCATAGAGTGTTGTTCGTATTTATTATTTGGTTATTATTTATTACAAATAAATAGGACATAGTTATCCGACTCTTTGGAAAAGTATACTCGCTTCAAAGGTATACAAATTATATAACATAAATGTATCATATCCTAACAAATTAAATTAAATTTGTAAAATAGAGACTGAGGTCGACATATAAAGGCAGTAAAAACACCTTGTATTATCCCGGTTTTTACAGGGTATTAAAGCTTCACTTATATAAAACACTCCCCACAAATGACGCGAGCAAGTTTTAAGTCAAAAAGTTCCATAAATCAATTGTATTTACAATAATGCTTTATTACTTAAACGAGCGAGCACTCGACGCCAAGCAAACAGAATCTCGACAAAAAGTAAACATAATTAACATAAAACAAATAATTATAAACGCTAATAAATAGTTTTGTTCATAAATCTTGAGGCCTGACCAATAACAGTAATAATAATAAATTGTTAATGTGCAACAACAACAACTTTGTTGTCGATATTTTACTTCTGTCTGTTCTCTTCTTACCCCTTCCCCTTCCCACTTATTGATATTTCTTTGTACATTATTTATACTGCCTTATCGACTGCATTGCTCGTCTATCGCCAGCGCATTGAAAAAACTATTCAACGCCGGCGGCAGCGACGCCTCAGTTTGCGCCAGCGCCGGCGCAGCCAGAAGATTGTAACAGCTGATTGGGGGAAGCGAAGCGCGCGCGCTCGTTGCACGTTGTCGGGTTGGCGGGTTGCCCACTTCAAAGCAGCGGCGACTGCGGCTTCGACTGCGCAGCGGCTGTGACGTGACTGCGACATTGTTTACAAACAAAACAAGCTGCAGCCGTAGAAAAGAGTAGCCACAGATACTGAGGCGGAGGCACCACAATATCTCTGGCCTGTGGCGGCACTTACAATGGTCGCGAAATCGTGATATTGCCGCCAAAATTGGAATTTCATTAATTATTGCAACACTTAAAATGTTCCTATTGAAAACGTATTTCTGCACACTTTATCTTTACTAGTCATAATTCTTTAGAAAAGTGGGTCGAATTTAATAGTGTGATAAACAGTGCTTATTATAGAACATACAGTGTGTCAAGCAACTCTTTGCACAACGACACATTAACATATTTATTATATTATACATAAAAAAATTAGAAATTAATTATATACTGTTTTCATAATTTACTTTACTGTATTGACATTTATAATATGAATTAGCCTTTACAAATATTATATATTAAGATTATATTTCAAGGTTTGCAGAGAGTTACTTGTCCCACTGTATCTCAATGGAACTAGTAAAAGACACTTAGGTGGTTCCCAAACAGTTGACATTGGGATTGGTTTGATTTTTACTGCACTATACTCAATACTTTTTTGATTACTACGTATTGTGTTAATGATCTTGCATACGAACTCTCTATAGAGCATTTTATTCGAATATTGTAGGATAATTGCTTTACAAATTTGTACTTAGAATTCTTTACCTTAACAACATTATTATTATTCTATTTACTTCGAATATATTTTTAGCATAGAAATAACTTAAAATTGCAGTTGACCAATTTTGATCACACTTGCCTTTCTAAAAGGAATCTATGAATTATTTTTGTACAATTTAATATTGCATGAAATATATTGTCTGCAGATTTTCAAAATATTCCCAATATTGAAGAGTATTTGATGCGGGCTAAATACACTAACTATTTTATTATTCGTTTTACTTTTAAGATATGTCTAGCTTAGAACTAACTTGAAATTGCTGTTCTTAAGGTATTTTGAAAGTGATCTTTATACAAGTTTGAGTTGCATAAAATATTAACAGCAGATTTTTAAACTATACCGAATATTGAAGGGTATTTTATGCTTCGTATATCTACTGCATGAAATTGCCTTTGTTACGTACAATTTTAACGACGCCTAACATGTGTTACGTCCATAGTGCGCCCGCAGCGTTGCCAGATTGACGAATCGCTGTTGCACAACGCGTCGCCGACGTCTCGCCACGGATTTCGTAAATCATTTAGACTAAAGCGGTGTGTGCTGCATACCAGGTAAGGAGTGCGCTGCGCGCTTATCACATATTTCTGTTTGCTTCGATTTCTAATGGAAAAATAGTCGAAATAGCCGACGCACAATGCCGCAGCTGGCGCGGGGCAGCTGGTGAGGGGCAGCGGACATCGGACTGTGCCCATGCCAAAGATAAGTCATCGCCGGCTGTTTGGCTTAGACGGCATTTGGCAAGCTCATCGGCGCAGCGGGTGGCGGCAGCGGGGGCAGAGGCAGTGGCGGCGTTGAGCCACGCGATGTGGGCGGCCTGAAGTCATCATCATCAGATTTGCGCCCCACATTGCTGTCGCCATCATCGTTGTTGTCATGCTCCTCTTCGAGTCCAAGTCCAAGTCCGCCAATGTTCTCCACATCCACATCGTGATGTCCACATGCATCGAGTTGAGTCGTCGAGGAGGCTGCAACTGCTGCTGCCGCCAGGAAATGCACCTTGGTGGAAGTAGTCGAGTTGTTGTTCTCACCCAGCAACTGGTGATGGAGATGGTGGCGATGGTGGTGCTGGTGGTGGTGGTAGCCACTGCAGCTGCTGGTGGGCGCGCACATGTAACCCAGTGCAACGGGACCGGACGCAGTCGGACGCATGTGCAACAGATCGCCCACATAAATGGCCGTGATGGTGGCATAGACAACGCCCAGCACGGCGCCGGCCAACACGTCCGACCAGTGGTGCCAGTAGTCGGCGACTCGGCTGAGCGAGACATACCAGGCAGCCATGAGCAGCAGGAACTGCAGTATGTGCCGCATGACGCGCACACTGCCACGCCCCTGCCAAACGTTGTGCACATAGAACGCCAGCAGGCACATCGAGTAGAAGCTGAGCGAGCTGTGCGCACTGGGAAAGCTCACGTGGAGTTCGCGAATCTGCAGCGACGACAGATTCGGATTGCTGCAGTAGAAGTGTTGCATGTAGACATCCGCATTGTGGGCATCCGAGCAGCTGGAACCGTCGTGCAAACGCGGCTGGCAGGCACTGTAGAAATGCGGACGCAGGCGACCCACCACGTGCTTGCCCAGCTCTGTGGTCAGGTAAGTTGCAATGAATCCGAAGCTGAAGGTGGCCTGGGAGCGCCACAGATTGCGCAGATATTGCCGCATGCGAAAGTGACGGCAAATGCGCATGATCTCCACCACGCTGATGAAGAGCATCGGCAGCAGCAGCATCATCACCAGCAGCATGGGCACTGTGATCGTGCACTCCTGGTAGGGGTAGCGCAGCGACAGGTCCGCGCAGAAGAAGCCACGTTTAAAGGTGCGCATAGTGAAGGTGCTGTCGTGTTTCTGAGTCCCAGTTTAATCTGATTTGAGTTTGAAGTTGCACTTGCAACTTTAGTATTGCAGTTTTAGGAAGGATTCGGATTCAGTAATGCAACTTTACGAGTTGATTCGGTATACTTGGTTTATATTTTGAAACAATATTCAATTTTAGGAGTAATAAAGTTTATTCCGAATAATTGGTTTAGAATTTTGAATAGTATTGCAGCTTTAGGAGTTGATTTGGTATAGTTGGTTTAGATTCTTGAACAGTATTGCAGTTGAACAGATGATTCGGAATAAAAGGTTTTGATTTTTTAACAGTGTTGCAATTTTCGAAGTTGGTGCGGTATAGTTTGTTTAGATGTTGTAACAGTAGTGTAGCTTTAGGAGCTGATTCGGAATAGAAGGTATCGATTTTTAAACAGTACTGCAATTTTATGAGTTGATTTGTTTTGATATTTCAAAAGTATTTTCTTCCGAGAATTGTTTAATATTTTTCTCACTGTAGTTTAGTTTAGTTTCCCAGTTTATTAATATGGGATTCACTATTTTTAGTTTTTAAGCAGTTTCTTAGAGTATTTCATTAATTGTCAATGCAATTTTCAATTATAATACACATTTTCGTAATTTTCCAGTGTTTTTTCTTAACTGTCAATGCAATTGTTAATAAGAGCACACATTTTGTTAATTTTTACACAGTATTTCGGAGTAAATTAACTTAAACACTTTTTGATTGTATTTCTTAAACACATTTCTTAGTTATGTAAATGTTTTACAGATTCTTTACACTCTTTAGAAAGTGGGAATATAATTTGTTTAGGTTTTAATTAATAACGATTAGAATAATCAATTAAATATTGTTGACGAATTGTTAGCTTATCATTTTGTATTTGCCAAGAGACTCGCTTTGTTTTGTTTTTGAATATTAATTTTTTGCGTCCTTATCGCTGCGGCGTGAACCGATCACGACACAAGCTAAATTTAACGATAGCTTGAGCACTGAAGAGAGTCTCTCAAACAGCTTGTTTCGATTCTGCGACAAGTCGCCAATTATTTTAATCAAACATTTTTCGGCAATCCGCGCGAGGTTTGACTGTTTGTCCCACTGTCCGACTGTCTTGCTTATTCACTTTTTCGGCACTAGGAAAATGCACAAATTGCGCGTTTAGTTATTTTCGTTCATTTATCAATGCGATTTGCTTTCTAAAATCGCATCCACGTTTCGGAGCGCGCACTTCAAAGGCAATTTCCCTTTGTCTATCTCTCCCTCTCTCTCTCTCTCTTTGTGTGTAAGGAGAGTAGAGAAACACGCACGAGAGCAGCAACCACGTGCAATGTTTCTTTTTTCGGAGTCACAAATTAAATAAATTAACTGTTATTGGGCAGAAAGAGACAGCTGTCAGTTGTACGTCTCCTTCTTAGTCTGCCTGGCAGGTCTGTGCCTGTGTCTGTGTGTGGACTCTGTGTGGACCGCAGTCTGCAACTGTGGGCTGTGGGTTTCCTGGGCACCAACCTCGCTGGCCGCGCGCTGTTCGTTGTCTATCCGCAGCCGCGCTGCGACGCTGTCGTTTTGTTTGGAAGCGTAGACCGAATCTGACTGCGCGACGGCGGCGACATCGACGACGACGATCGCTGCGCTGCCGTCGCTGCTGCTGCTGCTGCTGTCGCTGCTGCCGGTAGCGACGACGTCGAACGAGGCGCAGAACCCACAAAACCCACCACAGCGTGCTGTGGAGGAGGTTTTTCAATGCTTTATGTGTATTTCGCACTGATATTGAATTTCAATGCTATGTTTTTCTTATCAATTCAGCAGCGTCGGCGTCGCCGGAGTCGTCAGCGCTTTACAAAGCGTGGGGACGCTGGGAGGGGGAAGAGGGGGACTGCGACTGGGACAGCTGCACTCGTATTTCTTGGCTTGAGCGTTGACGCTAATGAGGAAACTGTTGAATTGTTTCAAGGTTTACTTTTGCCGAGTTTGTTTAGGCCTGTTTGCCAGAGACTTGGCATTTGCGCATAATGAAAGAGTTGCATTTACTCGACGAATGGCATGGAATGAAGGAGTGCCTGCCTCCTCTGCCGCAGCCTGGGCGCACCAGTCTCAGTCTCAGTCACACTCCCAGTGCCGCGTAGCCCGCGGATCCATTGGAGTAGGTCATAGCAACGTGACTAAACGCGGCTGCTGGGCTGCTGCTCTTCGCATCGGTTTGGTACGGTTCGGTTGGGATCGGTTGCTGCGTGCATTTATAGCATTTCTTGATGTAGGTCGTTGCCGCGGCCCCCATGAGCACAACCCAAGTGGAGCTCTGCGGCTTTGTGTGTGTGGTAATGGAGACGGCGATGGCAGCGAGACAGCGCGACAGCCCGACAGCCACTTAGGCCAGTACTCCGAATGACGGTGGGTCGTGACAGGTACAGTGGGACTGCAGTTCATAAAGTGCAGCAAGTTTATGGCCACTTTGTATTTACACATCGAATTGGGCTTCTTTATGTGAGTTTTCAACTGCTCAATTTACATAGAAACTGTCGTCCTAGTGTCACTATTCTGCGCTAATTTATGATAATTTCGGAGTAGTGCAGAAAGAGCAGATAGAATTGGGAGGGAGGACTACTAATGTCTTGGAATGCTATCGTGACAAATATGCATATTTGTAGTCTGCTTTCCGGTGAAATAGAATACACAAGCTTTACTCCGTTTCGGATTAAGGAAATAATTAATCGATAAGATTAGATCAAAATGAAAGATTAGTAAAGATTCCATGAAAGAACTGAGTACGGTGGGCATGAAACAATTTATATACAAATACCATCTTGTCTAATTAAATGTCTGTAGCTTTTATAATTGCTAAGAATTGACAAACGTTCGAAATTCGGAGTAGATTGGGAAAGTTTAACTCGAAAGTTAAGTTAAATAGACCTGTGTATGTTGCCTCCAGTCAGCGTGTCACTTACGAGTACACTGTAATTATATAACTTTCTAGATTTGATACTGAATGATATATCCATTAAAAGACAGTAGTTTATTACTAAGTGAACACGTTAAAAATATAATTTTATGTACCTGAATTAGCTAACTAACTATATTAAGGGGCAATTAATGCATGGCAACCGGCTGTATGTGAATAAACTACCCATTTTAATGTCCCTCATTGTAAGTCGATAGCATCGCAAATCTCCATAAGCACTGTCAACCACAACTGCATACGCCCCACTTGCTGACAGAGAGTATATCAGATACCAGAGCAGTATCAATAAAACCACAGCACGCGACACAAACTTGATCCACCAAGATCATGATTAACAGGGATTCACAGAGGAGTGGCGGGAGGTTGGAAGTCAAGTAAGTCAGTAATATAAATGATAAAAAATTCAAATAAATTATTGACATGATTATACTGAAATACGCTGACGAGTTACGAATCCGCGGATGGCAGCAGTCCGTGGGTTACACAAGACCTTGGAATCGGGTGCAAGTAAACAGAGCTGCTCCCCGACTGTCTGTCTGGCACAGCCCGGCTTGGTACGACACACGATCAAAATTACAACAAATAATGCAAAAATAAAAACACCATAACAATATCTGACTAAGCAAAATGAGGTTCGGGTTGAGCTTTTAATTTGTTCAGATTCGCTGAAAACCTTGTAAATAATTCTCTGGAATCCCAAATTAAGATCGCGATAGAAAAGTCGGAGACCTGTCGCATTACCTTCTCCCTCTGACTGATAAGCGAAAGGTGTAAAATAATGCGATTACGATGACGGCGATTACGATTACGAGAGTGCTGATAGTAGAAGCAGCTGCAATGCTCTCGTTACGACGCAGTTGCGACACTGAAGCTGCGGCTTCTACCCAATAAGAGTCGCAGTCTGTAGAAGTTTTGCAAGGTGTTCCGCTCTTTAACGACGCGAAGTTGATGGAAGTGGGCAGGGCCCCTAGTTGGCTTTACTGTTTACGCCGCGACAATATTTTGCTAATACTTTTTCAAGTTGTAATTGCAATTTTGCGGCATGTTTATTTGTGAGCACTTGTTGTTGGCATAGTTAATATTCCTCAGGTAGCAGGTGTACAGCACTAGCTAGACAAATATGTGGGAGGGGTACACTCAGCTGTGGGGAATGCGCTGCCGTGACCAATTCGCACAGGAAGTAACTGATAATATATGAAGCTTTCCGATAGGCGATTATAAAATGAATCAATAGATTAAAGTCATGCAGTCTATTTATTCTGAAATATTTTATGGAAACACATCTTTTCATTATTGATTGCTGGTTTGATTGCCCCTTGAAGCCCATTCCGGACCTACCCCATAAATTTAACGCCCTCCGATCGAGCAATAAAAACAGATGCAAAATCAATTGATTTCAATTTTTCTGCATGTGCAATGCACCCACTCAAACAATTTTAAAGACCGAAACGGGACGACGACCCAGTTTAATTAGCAATATCATCTGTCCAGCATGCAAATCCGTAATAAACATAAGGCAGTTGGTCATTAAGGCAGTGGAGCATAAAGAGAGGGAGAGAAATGAAAGAGAGAATACAAATCATGAATAATATCGAGGAAACCAAAACCAAGAAACGCTGATAGGTGCCTATGAATAGGAGCCGTGACGTGTTCAAAGTAAGTTTTTATGCACGTATATAATATGATTAATTTGTAATCAAATATGACAGTATACTGAGAAAAACAAAGTGTTATTTTTGTAGAAAGTTATATATAATTAAACAAATTTATAATAATAAATCTAATGTACGAGGGTCGTTTGATAAGTCCGTGACTTTTTGAATAAAATATATTTTTTTCGTCAAAGAAGCGTTTTATTTCTCAACATAATCTCCTTTTAGCTCTATACATTTAGTCCAGCGTTTTTCCAATTTTTTTATTCCTTCCAAATAATAGGTTTTCTCAAGGCCCTCAAAATAGTCGTTTGTTTCTGTGATGACCTCTTCATTTGACCCGAATCTCTTACCGCCGAGCCATTTCTTCATGTTTGGAAACAAAAAATAGTCACAGGGGGCTAAATCTGGAGAATATGCTGGATGGGGTAGCAGTTCGTAGCCCAATTTATGAAATTTTGCCATGCTGACTACACACGTGTGCACCCGTGCATTGTCCTGATGGAACAGCACTTTTTTTTCGCCAAATGCGGTCGTTTCTGCTTCAAATCAATATCGAATCTGTCCAAAAGCTCTGAATAATATTCGCCGGTGATCGTTTTACCCTTTTCAAGGTAATCGATGTGAATGATACCTTGTGCATCCCAAAAAACTGTGGCCATGACCTTGTTGGCCGACAGACCCACCTTGGCCTTCTTTGGTGCACGTTCACCCGGAGAAACCCACTGTCTTGATTGTTCTTTGGTCTCTGGTGTGGTGTGGTGGATCCATGTTTCGTCTACGGTAACGAAACGGCGCAAAAATTCGTTTGGATTGCGGTTGAACATCGCCAAACACTCCTTTGAAATGGTCACACGGTTGCGCTTATGGTCGTGTGTGAGCAATCGCGGCACCCATCGCGCGGAAAGCTTTTTCATGTCCAAATATTCATGTAAAATGTGATGTACCCGTTCAGTTGAGATGCCTACAGCCTCAGCTACCTCACGCACTTTCATTCTCCGATCATCCAATATCATTCCATGGATTTTGTCGACGATTTCTGGCATGACGACCTCTTTTGGGCGACCTGAACGTTCGGCATCACTTGTACTGGTACGACCACAACGGAACTCAGTAAACCATTTCTTAACCATTGAAATTGATGGTGCAGAGTCCCCATAATATTTATCAAGTCTTTCCTTGGTTTCGGTGATGGATTTTTTACGCAAAAAATAATGCTTAATTAGCACACGAAATTCACTTTTTTCCATTTTCGTTAAAATTCACGAGATCGTCTGCTTTCAATGCCTATAAAACGCAAACTAAGAAACGCAGCTTTCTCAAAATTTTACAGTCAGCTGTTAATCGATAACTGCTGACAGGAGCAGTGTTGTATTTAGAGCAGGTGTGCGGCAAATACAAAAAGTCACGGACTTATCAAACGACCCTCGTACTCTTGTTCCATTAGTTGAGCTTTTAAATATAAGATAATGCAAATAAATATATAATGTTTTCGTTTGTTAGCTGACTGTCTTTCATCCTATTCCTAAACCGACTCTACGATAATTATAATTCAAACAAGACCATCCACTCGCAAATCACATAATGATTAAATTAACACTCAAATATGAAAAAGATTAGAATACTCAAATGCAAATTATGGTTAAATAAAAAGAGTTAACGATGCAAATCGCCCGTTGTACGCGGATTCAGTTAGAAGTATTTAAATAAATTGGTAGTAAAATGGTTTATCGAAACCTGTTTCAGCTGTAAAAGCTGCAATCACATTTTTGCCAGAAGCTTTTCAAAGCTTTCGAGGGAGAGAGCGATGCAAGACGTCACAGCAATTCAACTGCATTGACGCCTGAGATTGAGGAATGCGACTGACGTCATAGGCCACCTGGCACAGGAGCGGATTCAGTTCAGGGAGTGAGCAAAGCAGATCATCATGTATTCTTTGTAGAAACCACAAGCTACCGTTCGCAGATGAGTCACAAGAAAGCATCACAAGGAGAAAATCCCATGAGCCGAAGCCGAAGTTGTGTTTGAATCACTTCGAAGAGCAACAATTAGCCCCGTCTTCGCTGAGTCGCCTTAACACTTCAGTGGCTTGCGGGTTTTTTGTTGCTATTTTGGTCGACTCAGCTCAGTTTGGTCCACTGCGATGCGGTTCCACATTGTGCCCACTCAAAAATTATGCACACGCATCAAAAGTGAAGTTGCATTTTGCCGAAGAAGACGGCAGGGAAAGACAGAAGAGAATTACGTTGAGGCAAGACCAATCCCCCGTCCGGTCCCCAAACTGCAAACAAGTTTTGGAGTTGAATACTTTTCAGCAGGTTGTAGTAGTAGTAGGTTCCCCACATATGATTCGGCTCTTGCAGTGCTTAATAATTTCTCTGGGTAAGTGAAACCAGTTTCTCTATATGGCGAGGAATGATCACTTGTTTTGGGATCTTGATAACTCACGATCGGCAAATAGATAACAACTTGAGAATACTATTTAGTGGGAATAAGCTCTATAGGTTGCCTAACACATTAATCAAATGTCGCTTCGTACTAAGTATTCCTGGATACGAGCTATACGCAGGTCTCTCTCCGCCCCTCCCGAGTCAGCACTTATATCCAATTATATTGTCCAAAGTACATAAATGTATTTGTAAAGTTTGTTCGAAATTGTGATAAAAAACAGTAAAATAAACAATAATTGTTTATGGCTTGTTGATGGGCGGCTCAGCTTGAACGGTTACCAGGCAACTGGGAGGGGGGAAGTGCGCTCCAGGTCTGTGGGTGCCAATGTAGCACGCGTGAGCAGTAGCAATGAGTATTCGCATTCGTATGTGACTGACAGACCGCAAAGAGCTGCCACAGCTGCTACTGAGAGCTGAGAGACAGTCACAGAGAAAGAGCGAGAGGCAGAGAGTCAAATCACGGCCAAATCGAGGCCCAGAGCCACACAAGATATTCGAGCTGCGTCGCTCGGTTAGTTGAGCGCGGTTTGGCATTCGGTAGAGACCTCGTCGTCATCGTATCGCATCGCTTCGAATCGAATCGGATCGGTTGATATTGTGCGTTCCTGAACAAGCTGAAGCTAGCCATGTCCAAGTACACCAAGTTGGCCCGTGGCATCTGTGATGTGCTACTGTGGGCAGCACTGACAGTGGCTACTTTGCTGCTGCCGAAGCTGGTGAAGCCCTTCAAGCGCGGCTTCTTCTGCGGCGATGAGTCACTGGGTTATCCACTCAGGGAAAGCACCATTGGCACGGCTGTGGTGATCGGTGTGGCGCTGGGCGTGCCAACATGCGTGATAATTGTGGTTGAGCTGTTCAAGCAGTTGCCTGCAGCTGGAGCTGGTGCTTCTGGTGCTCGGGATGCGGCGGCACGGGAGAAACGAGATGGTTGCCGACTGATCCATCGACTGGCTCAGCTGTACAAGCAGGCGGGCTTCTATCTCTTCGGGCTGGCCATGCTGACATTCACCACGTTACTCACGAAGCTCTGCATAGGACGACTCCGTCCACACTTCTACGCCGTCTGCCAGCCAATGCTGCCCGATGGCTCCACCTGCCAAGACGCACAGAACGAGGGACGTTACATCGCTAGCTACACTTGCAGCAACGCTAACATAACGGATTTCCAGTTCGAGCAGCTCAATCAATCATTTCCCAGTGGCCACGCCAGTCTCATGATGTACGCAATGCTCTACCTGGCCATTTATCTGCAGGCAGCACTAAGCACGCGTATTTCCAAGCTACTCAAGCATCTGCTGCAGTTCCTCTTCGTCATGTTTGGCTGGTACGTCTCTCTGACCAGGATCACCGACTACTGGCACCATTGGTCCGATGTGCTAGCAGGAGCATTGCTTGGCGTGCTCTTCGCTTGGTTGACTGCAGTCTATGTGGCTGATTTGTTTGCCTTCAAGCGCTGGAGTCGCACTGGCTACTCGGCTAATACTCTGAAGAAGGCGCAGGTCTCGCCCAAGAGCTCTACCAAGTCACAGCAGTCTAATGCGGCAGTTGGCATTGCAGCAAATGGTGTTCCTCCTGCACTGCCGGCCTACACCTTTGGCACGTTGCCATATCTGGCGGCGCATCCTGCACAGGCGCAATACGCTCAACCTTATCACAATTATGGATACGTGCCCTGAACTTGAGTTCGTTGATCCTATACCCGTTGTAGTTTAATCGTAAGGCAGGTGCTTCTAGAGTTTGTAGAGAAATCTCGCACTCATCTTCTGTTTTGTTGTTGTTTTAAGCATAATAAACCTTTGATATTTATGATAACCTAAGAGAATCTTTCACTCTATAGAAAGTTGATTAATAGCACGTAAATGAAACTGAATTTTGCTGATAGCTTCAAAATGAAATTGGGATCCCTCTATATAAGACATAAGTAGAAAGTGCCCAATCGATTGGGCTAATCGCGATGTATTCGCATGTCTGAAGATGAGAAAAGTGAATGGAGAAGATCGGTAGAAACATGCCAGAGATGATACCGAAAGTCAACAAAGTGGAACTGTTTCATATGTATCCAAGATAACTGAAGAAGATCATACAAAGATGAGGTTTCAATGCCGAACATAGCTTGAATAGTTTGAAGATCTTCTATAAACCTGAAATATCGATTAACTTAGAGATCTTAAGAATTATAGAAGTTATGTTAAGAATTTCAGTTCGTACACCAAAAATAATGAATTGATATATTCAGAAGAACTAAGAACAACTATTTGTCATGTTTTGTAGTATTGGAATTTCAGCACATTTCAAGTGTCCCATAAAACTTGATTGAGAATAATGCGAATGCGAATAGTTAATGATCGTATTCTATTCTAAAATTTGCCGCAGTCTTTTACAGTTACTTTTGCTTTTGTTTGGAAATGCAGAAGAGCCCCCAGAACTAAGCGAACTTTAGAGAATAGTTAGAAATCAACAACATGTCGAGGGGCAGGGCTAGACGGAGGCAGATTAGACCCTGGCCACTCCGAAATGTGCCGTGGCCAGTTAAGAAATTAGGAATAAATTAATGCGAATTTGCATACTTAGGCAATCGATAAACAACCTGGGAATGCGACGGCGAGTTCAGCTTGGGCCCGTGCATTGTTTCTAAGTTCCGCAGCTTGTCAGCTTCTCGGTTTCTCTGCTTGTCGGCTTCTCGGGCTGTCTAACTGAGTCTGTGTTTCCGAGTGAGTAGCACACAACACAACAAAGAGCCGGGCAAGTCGCGGGATTTTGAAACAAGTTTTCATAGTCTCTCGACCACTCGTAACTCCGATAGACATGTAAATTAGCCTCGGACACAGCTGCAAGAGACTTCAGCATCCGAATCTCGAGTCTCGAGCCACTCGAGCCAGTGTCAAAATGTGCGGCAATCCGAACACGCGACTTCTCTCGCGGCTCATCATCGACTTTCTGCTGTTGCTGATCGTCTACTGTGTCGCCCTGGTGGTGCTGCCCCAGCAGCTGGTGACCACCCAACGTGGATTCCATTGCAGCGATGCCAGTCTGCGCTATCCCTATCGCCAGCCCTGGCTGACCAAGGTCCACTTAACCATTGTGGTGATTGCGCTGCCAGCGGCCTTCATTCTAGTCGTGGAAATGCTGAGGGCCGCCTTTGTGCCCAGCTCGTCGGAGCTCAAGCAGAGATTCATCTTCGTGGGCGTGCGCATTCCCAGCTTCATCAGCGAGTGTTACAAGATCATTGGCGTCTACTTGTTTGGCCTGGGACTGGCTCTATTGGTGATCAGGGTAACCAAGTTCTCGACTGGACGCCTGCGTCCCTACTTCTTCGATGTTTGCCAGCCAACCTGGGGCGAGGATGAGGCCAGGGAGAGCTGCGCCCTGCAGTCGCCGGCGAATGCGACTCGCTACATTGATGACTACAGCTGCACCGAGTTTGCTGCCTCGCTGGAGCTGCTATCACTGGTGCGGCACTCGTTTCCCAGTGGCTTCGTGGCCACCACAAGCTACGCCATGTTCTTTCTCATCTACTACGCTCAGGCGCGCCTCTTTGCCTCCTGGTTGCGCGTGCTGCGCTCTACACTGCAGTTGGGTTGCGGCCTTGTGGCGCTACTTGTGTGCCTGGAGCGCGTATCCACGTATCAGAATCATATCACTGATACCGCTGTTGGTCTTGTACTAGGTGCTGCGTTGGCCACCTTTGTGACCATCTTCGTGGCTCACCTGTTTCGCGAGGTGAGGGTCAAGCGTCGTCAGTGGCCAAGGAACGAGCAGATCTACGGCTACGCAGGCTACTACAATCGCGCCACCTACGGTTACTAGAACTAAGTTGTACTCGTTAAAAAGTAGTGTGAAATTAGTACAAAAATCAGGATACCGATAAATAAACAAATAAATTAGTCAACTAAATATACTAACAATTCCAAAGACTAAGTCTTTGAACACTAAAATGCCTTGGAGGATGAATGGAGGATAAATAGACATACATATGTATAAGTCCGCCAAGTATGGCAAAGTCACAGAGTTGTATTATTTACAAATCGACTTGAAAAATAAACTTGTTGATTTGTGCGATGGGCGTGGCAACCAACATTTGAAATAAACTTAATCTGCGCATAGTATTCAGAAAACTTCATCCCAAATTTGGCGTCTCTAGCTTTTCTTATTCCTGAGATCTGTGTGTTCATACAGACAGAAAGCCAGACAGACACGTCTGAATCCTGAGCAAAAATGTATATATTTTGTAGGGTCTACAACGCCTACTTCTGCATGTAACATACATTTGCACAAAGTTAGTATAGCTTTTTGACCATTTTCAATATATCAATAAACCATTTAAATAAACATATTCTTCTTTTGTATACGACTAAGTTCCTCAACCAAACAATTCAGATGATCAGCCAAGTTTCAAACCATGCCCAAGCTTTCGATCCACAAAACAAGTGAATCGAAGCAACAACAACAACTGACCATAGTCCACAACAAACTTTGCCTCTCTCACGGTCACTCTCTCGCTCTTGCTCGCTCATTCGTTCATTGAAACGATCGCTACGCATTGATCGAGACAACAACAGCAACAACAAGAACACCAACAGCAACAACAGCACTAGCAGAAGCCAACAAGAGCGATTTGTTTACAAAGTCAACAACAAACGAGCTGCGCGGCATTTGTTTTCATTCAGTCGCGATCGGCAAGCGGCGCTTCGAAGTTTACATTCGGTTCGGAGATCGGTGATCGAGGCACAGTGGCACGAATCGTAATAAACTGATAAATGCTCGTAAAGTTCAAAATTGCCATCTGTATTTACAGTTAATGTTCAACTACCGCAAGGCAATAAATTAGATTTGAGGAATGAAAAGTCATAAAATGAGCGCACATAGTGCAATAAAAGTGAGTTGAATTCCCTTAACTGAGTAGAAAGAAACGTATCATTCTTCTCTTCATGGAATCTATAATATAATATCTTATAGTACTTCCATATGTGAACACTATTTAATCTGGTTCTTTTTATAGAATTAAAGCCTGTGCAACACTCTCAGTGCACTTTCACATTTCCACGCTTTCCCATGAAAAATGCAAATAACTCAGTGAATAAAGTTCAAAGTGCATTTTAAAATGCCACCGGTTAACCCGCACAACACAGCCGAGCCAAATAGAGACGAAATAAGCGCCAGCACTCTGCATATATCTGGTTCCCCCAATACATATGTATACATATGTACGTAGAAATGCTGAAAGAGCGAGCGAGACGCATTGTGAACAGAGCCTTAATTCAATCAAATGTCGCTTATTCATTCAATTAAAGGTCGCGCCATTTGACATCCCACTATGACTACGCCGAATACGAATGCGAGTGTAAGACGAGTATACTCACTCGGCCGAGCAAAATGAGTGCCCGTTAATACAATTGACTGTTCAAACTTTGTGCATATGTCGCATGCAGTTTTCGGTCTGCAGACGCCCCCTGCTTGGGGAGCAGAGATCAGCGAAAGATCAAAGCACACACAATGGGGGCCATTCTTGGGTAGGAACTGTGGCTGCAACAGATTAGCGTGCCGCATGTGGCATGCTCTCGATAGGGAGTTGTTGTTGCTCTGTCTGCATTGCAGTCCTCATCTCTTATAGACGATTATGCAAATCTCATTGCGTGCGTACAGATCGCGCCTATTTTATGCATCATCGACGGGGAACAATAGACGAGTACTCACACAGTGTCACACTCTCTCTCTCACTCAGTCTGGTGTGGGTGAATCGAGTGTGACTCACTCGCTCGACGCGCCTATTGACCTAAGATATTGGCTAGTTGACATAGCACCTTATCAGTGTTATCACACTTGTTGTGGCAGAAGAGAAAGTCAGTGACAACAAGTGACAATCGTTGCGGAATGACAACAGAGGAATGCCGCAGACCCCAAAGCAATTGCTCAAAATGAGCTGAACTGCAGTGAATTGGCACAAAAAGCTGTGTAGGTAGATGAGTGCTGTGTGTGCGTTGTTATCTGGAACACGGTCTGATTTATCTTATCAAAATGATCTTGAGCAGTTTATTGTGAAGGCACCTGCACTGCCCCAAATAGCACAGTGGGTTTCTTCTATATTGTTGACTCAATCAAAGCAATTTAACTAGTGAATGGACTGCATTCATCTTTAATCTTTTTACAAATTGTGCCTAATTTAGATTTATCTCTATAATATTTACTATATACCATATTTAATTAATATTTTATAGTCTCCTTTTATTAATTGCTGTACTTTTTCTTCCAGTGCTCCTCTACAGACCACACACACCAAGTCAATCGGTTGTTGTCTAATCTAGTCTAATGCAGAATTCTACTCAGCCTACGCGCGACTAAGCCCCGTAGTAAAATACTCTGACGTAGAGACACAGCAAAACATAGACAAAGAGATAGAGAGAGAGCGACAGAGAGAAGAGCGTGCAAGGGAGAGACTCTAAAACAATATGACAAGCAAAAGAGCTTCGTCGTGCATGAAATGATCGTTAAATTAAAAGAACGTTACCCAACGGAGGCCAGATCAGTCAGTCACTGACAACGAACCCGCAACGACGCCAATAACGAATCCGACGGGTATAAAAAACAAAACAAAACAACAACAGCAAAAAACAAACTAACGAACCCAAACTTAATTACAAAGCATAAAATTGGAATATTAACTAATTAAAAAAGCATCGAGACCGAGCGAGAAGCAGCCTACAAAATGCGCGACACTGTAGACAATGAAGACAGCCCCGTCCCCGCCAGCCGGGACGAAGACCGGGACCGAGAGGCCCAACGGCACTCGGTTGCCCAGAGACAACTAACACGTCGCCTGCTTATCGAGCTGCTCATCTTTGTCGTGCTGACGATACCCATCTGCATCTTCGAGTTCGCCATAGAACCGGCTCGGCGTGGCTTCTTCTGTGACGACGAGAGCATTCGTTACCCCTTCCGGGACAACACTGTGACGCCCGTGATGTTGGGTCTCCTCAGCGGGGCTCTGCCAGTGTTGATCTTCATTGTCGTCGAGTATATGTGCTACATGAGAGCCGGCGAGCTGGGCACGACGGTGGAACTGCTCGGCTGGCAGATATCCGCCTGGTTTGTGGAATTGGGGCGTCAGTTTACCTACTTCGGCTTCGGCATACTGCTCACCTTCGATGCCACCGAGGTGGGAAAGTATACAATTGGACGCCTACGGCCGCACTTCATGGCCGTTTGCCAGCCGCAACTGAGCGACGGCAGTACCTGCAACGATCCGGCAAATCTGCATCGCTACGTGGAGAACTACGAGTGTGCCGGCGAAGGATACACCATTGCGGACGTGCGGCAGACGCGTCTCAGCTTTCCCAGTGGCCACTCCAGCATCGCCTTCTATGCGCTCGTCTACATGGCGCTGTACCTGCAGCGCAAACTCTCCTGGAATAGCTCCAAGCTGGCTCGCCACTTTCTACAATTCATGCTGATCATGGCAGCGTGGTACACCGCGCTCAGTCGTGTCATGGACAGCTGGCATCACTGGTCCGACGTGCTGGCCGGCTCGCTGATAGGCGTCGTGGGAGCTCTAATCACCGCTGTATACATCACCAAGTTCTTCAAGACGACGCAGTACCACGATGTCTTGCTGGGCGGCGGCCTGAGGCGGGAGGATACCTCGGCTACGCTACAGGAAGAGGTCTGTCCCAGCACTCCGCCGCCATACTGTGTAAACGGCAGCTTCAACGACGATCAGTATTGCACCAAGGTTTAGGCTTGTTATCAACAGATCGCCGAGTACAAGAGAAAGTGCAAAACACCTTCAAAAACATTCCAAAGCAAATAAAAAGTATCTACAGTGTTCCAAATGCTAATTAATTGATTGGGAGATCTGTGCAGCAAGCAAATCGGTTAAATAAGGATCCTCAACAATCCATATGCCTTTCATAGTATTACTCTAGCTCATAGTTTTCATATCGCATTGTACCTAAGTCTAATGTCAAGTTCATCATATGCATTTGTATAGTTCTCATAATTTGTTATTCACCTACAAACATTTCCGATTCATTCCATGGTATTTGTGTTATACAATAAAGATCAAAAACCACCTTTTAAATAATGTTTAATGATGATGATGATGAGTAATATCCTATTCACGCTTCGTTAGGCTTATGCACTGGCAAAAACTTGGTCGTACTTGAAACTATACTCCACCTTTCCACTTTCTCTCTCCCTTTCTCTCTTTATTTATATTTACATTTTTTAAAAATGTTCCACTTTTTGTTGCTGTTTTATTATTATTTGTATCCATTTTCAGTAGTAAGTAATTGTGTTTATTGACTACATCTCATGTTGGCGTCAAAAGCATTAGGTAGCCCCCAATGGAACCATAGCAACAGATCGGTCTGTTGCCATAATGACTCACACTCAATACTTAAGCCAAATTGTGGTTATGTTTATAGGGTGCAACATACCCTTTACTTGAGAAATTATAAAGAGAAAATAATAATTATATTAAATTCAAAACCACTATTTAATGTATGCAGGAATCCGAGAATTACACCATTATCGAGCTTAAAAAAATAACTGGGTACTTTTATAACAGCTACCCATTGGGTAGAAGGGTATTTCTGAATCAGACTGCGGTTGAATTTCGCTCTTTGGTCATCGGTTTCTGCTACGTCATGCCCAAGTTGAGTGTGTTTTCAAGAAGAAAGGAGATTTGCTTTTCGAAGAAACCCTTTGAATGATCGTGGGAACTTGTAGGCTTCGGAAGATCAGTAAAAAGAACCTCACCTCGAATTGTAAATTACAATTACTATTAAGAGAGCCAACGAAGAGAACATGATTGAAATAAAATATGAGCGGCCTTACACTAATCTCTGAAGTTGTCATAAACTTTGTTAACATATAATTTTATTTCGATCCGCACGATTTAAACAATATTTGTCTTATCAGTTATTATTTGTGCTGTCGCAACCTAAACTCGCGTGTTATGCGAACTCTCAAGGCTAGAGAAATGACAACAATAATAAAACCCCAGTCGAGTAGAGTCCCCAGTACGCAACACGTGCGACATAGTGTAAGCCAGAGCTTATCAGTGTTCTGAGTTGTGCGGGAAACAACAAGTGCGAACATTGAGCTAGTGACGTGAGTTAATGGAAAGTTCTAAAATAGAAACGTTTCAAAATATTTGTATGTACGTTCCATACCCCTTAGTAGCCCATACCAAAGTGATAGTGTCAGATTTAATTGGGTAAGAGCTAAGGCTATGCTCGAACTACTAAGGGTATATGCATTTTGAGGGACAGGTTTCAAGCGAATCACGAATGATTTCTAGTTCCGGGTTACCTAAATAATTCTAAGCTGATTACTTGCAATTCTTTAATCTAATAAAGCTGCCGATATGGATAGTCGAACTCTGATTAAAAAATAAAACAAAATAAATAAATAAATAAATACATATACAAAAAACCAAAAACAAAAAAAAAACGTTTAATATTTTAGTTTTTGATACACCTTAAAAATGTTGATTCTAGTTACCCGTTAAATATTTTAAAAGTGTAGCAGTGTATCAGAGAGGACAATAAACCTTTTACATAATTGAATCATTTAGAGCCAATTAAATGCTACAGGGTATTCCGTATTTACAATGACGAAATATCCAAGAAATGTTGTTTATTATTATTATTATTAATACAAGTAAAACTCATGCGCGGAAAGTGCTGGAGCCGCTGTTTCGAGATCGCAATTAGACTTCGTTGGCGAGCTTGAGTTATGGGCACGCTCAGTGACGCGTGAATCGTCGAGACGAGCGGAACATGAGTGTGGATCTGAGGTTTAACTGGCTTCCTGCCAATCGACAACTTATACGAGTGTTGTTCGATGTGCTCTTTCTGGGCGGACTCTACATCCTGACTACAAAGTTCAAGGTACTCTGGGGACCCACCACGCAACGTGGATTCTTCTGTGACGATGAGACGTTGATGTATCCTTACAAGGGAGATACCGTTACTTCTAATATGCTACACTGGCTTACCTTGTATCTACCCTTTGTGGCTGTGATGATAGTAGAATTCTGGCGCCATGCAGGCCCGAATTGGTGGCATCATTTGTTAGGATTGAACACCATGCGCTGGTTTATATTTGGCCACATTGCAGAGCAACTGCTCAAGGACCTGGGCAAGCATACGATCGGAAGACTGCGTCCACATTTCTTTGACGTCTGCAGACCACTGCTGGAGGACGGCGGAATCTGCACAGACGATGCACATCGCCAGGGAGGCGTTTACCACACCGTATACACCTGTCAACAGGCAATCTCAGGTGCCACTGCGGACATGCTGCGCGACGTGCACGTCTCCTTCCCCAGCGGCCACTCGAGCATGGCTTTCTACGGTCTCGTCTTCCTGGCACTCCACTTGCAGCGCATCCGCTGGCCAGTAGCGGGTACTCTGCTGCGCCCCGTGTGCCAGCTGCTATGCGTGGGCCTCGCCTTATTTGTCGGCCTTAGCCGTGTCATGGATTACAAACACCATTGGTCGGATGTTGTGGCCGGTTCGCTGCTGGGTGCCAGCGTTGCCCTTGCGGTCGTTCGTGCGGCCGAGCAGGAGCAGAGATTGCAGCAAGCGAAACATGCAAATGTTGTAAAGGCTCCTCTTACAGGTCCTGCTGGTGCTGCCGTTGCGGGAACTGCTGATGAAGCTGCCTCGGAAGAGGGAAAGAAACAGCTGCCGCATGATTTGTGCGTCGTTACATGCCACAGTTCTAATTAGTTTCGCCTGCGCTCTAGCCTTAAGTTGTTAGCGATAGTTGGAGTAATAAGTAAAGATAGACAATTAAAAGCTTAATTGGTTGTTTTTGTTGCCAACTGCCGGGGCGTGCCAGCCCCTCATTTCCCTTTCTTTTCATGTTAGCAAGCAGCACGATATCCCATCGTTTGCTTAGACTGCTTAGGGTTGCTTTCTAGTTTGCTTTGAAAATATGATATCGATATAAAAAGTCCCCACGATTGCCTAGCAGCCTCAGAGATAACATATTAACTGTCTATCCAGTCAGTCTTCTTTCCTTTGTTTATTCCACTTGGGAACTTAGAGCCTATATTAGACCCTTCCATCGAACCCTGTTTTGTGCCGTCTGTTTAGCTGTGTCTCAGGTCGTGTTCATTTGCTGCAGTTTTTGAAGGATCGATCTTCTGCAGGTAACCTTGCATTCTCGTCTGCTTCCTTGGGGGTTCCACTCCAGTGCTATGCTGATACTGCTACTTGGGCTCTTTCTGAGAGTATATCCTATCCACTTCCCTTTTTGCCGGTATTTAGGGCCTCACTCCAAGCACGAAACAACTCTGCATTAGACATTCTGTTTGGGCAGAATACAGGATGCTCAGGCATTTAAGTGTTATAGTTGCTGTGGTCATCTTTGTCTCACTACCGTATAACAGTATCGATTTCACACACGCATTGTTATCCAGCCAGTTAGCCAGGCAATTCACTTCCTTATCACCTTACTTTTGAGATCTTAAGCGTGTGTAAACATGTATTAATTCGCATAGTCGTGTTGAGTTCAGCGGAAAATGTTTAAATATTTTGACAACAACTGTGTTCAGCTAGGTGCTCAACCAGGCAGCGAAACACAGCTGATTCAAATGAACACTCAAGAGAGCGCTGAGAGTAGAGCATAATTAGAAGAAATGTCGCTCAACGCATCTCGCCCTCTCAATTGTATAAATGTTGTTATGTTTTCAATAAGAGAGAAGATTTGCTTTTCGCGCGATACCCATAGAATGACCGTGGGAACTTGTAGGCTTCCTATTGTACATTATTATTGTATTCATGTATGTTAAAAGTACTATATTAAGAGCGCCAACAAAGAGAACAAGATTAAAATTAAAAAATTATGAGAAATATCATACTAAGCTCTAAAGCTTTTGTAATCTAACATATAACTTCATTGCGATCCACACGATTTTTTTTTTCTTATTGTGAGGCTAACAATAATTATTCAAATCTTATTATATAGTAGATTAATTACAATATGAAATAATTGTATTAGTTAGAGACGGCACTAAGATTGCTTTGCTGGGCTGAAGAATCTTTGTGCTTCTGTCGGCCCCGACTGCGGGAAAGATTTGCTTGATGCTTACTCTTTCTAAATTGAATTTCCTCGTTGACGAGACTAATGTGGAGGTCTCTATGAATGGTGCCCCAGTGATAGATGCGTTTTCCCATAGTTCATAACCGTATGTCCAGATGGGTCTCAGCACTGTATTGTAGAAGAGTAATTTGTACTCCGGTCCAAGGGGAGTTGCAATTAATAAGCCAGTGAAGATTGGTTGATTTAAGCTTCATCTGTGTCCTCTTTGATTCTACAATATACATATATCGCCGCCTGGTGAGATATATAACTAGGTCTGCTTGTGGGATGCATGTATTGTTCAGGGTACAGGGAGAGCAGATTTTTCAGTTCAGTGTGAAAGGTACATGCCAGCTTGGGTCTCACTTATCTTAATGCGACAGTCGCAAACCATCTTTCCACTATTTTAAGATGACAAGCAAGTTGTGCTGTTGCCTTTGCTGGGCATCTAGATCGGCTTAGTATTGCGGTTCGTCAACAAACGTAGATGTTGTGGCTGATAGATTGTAGGCAGGTATGCTATGTGTAGGGTGTAAGGAACGTGGCCCAGAACGCGGTCATGTGAAGTCGAATTATTTAAAGATTTTATTCCCGTTTTTAAGATACTAGCGCAGGACACGCTAGAAAGACGGGACTTGAAAGACGGGACTTGACGTATTCATTCTCCACACGATTAAAACAATATTTGTCTAATCGTATTACTTGCATCTCGTACACTAAACTCGCGTGTTATGCGAATTTTCAACGCTAGACAAATGACAACAGTCGGGTGGAATCCCCAGTTCCCAACACGTGCTACATAGTGCAAGCCACAGCTTATCAGCTCTCTGTGTAGTCCGGGTAACAACAAGTGCGAACATTGAGCTAGTGACGTGAGTTCATAGAACATCTTAAAGTATAAACTTTTCAAAATATATGTACATACGTTCGATACCTCGTTCCAAAGTGATAATGTTTAATTGGGTAAGAGCTAAGGCTATGCTGGAACTACTAGAATATATGGATTTTCAATGACAGGTTGTTAATTTTACAATAACACCTTAAATTACGGATTTTGTACTTTCCCATATAATTCTTAACTGAAAACTTGTAATTGTTAAGTCTGATAACGCTGTTTTTTAGATGGTAGAACACTTATTTAAAATGAAATTAAATACACATTAAAAAATACATTTTTAATACTTTAGAAATATTTTAAAAATGTTGAATGCAGAAACCCGTTAAATATAGTATTTTACAAGTATTGCAGTGCATCAGAGAAGACAATAAACCTTTTATATAATTGAATCATTCATCACCAATTTAATTCTACAGAGTATTCCGTATTTACAATGACGAAATATCAAAGAAATTTTGTTTGTCAATATTGCTGGAGCCTGTGTTTCTAGATCGCAAGTAGACTTCGTTGCCAAGCTCAACTTGTGAGCACAATCAGTGACGCGTGAATCGTCGAGACGAGCGAAACATTAGTATGGATCTAAAACTGAACTGCCTTCCTGCCAATCGGAGACTTTTACGAGTATTGTTCGATGTGCTCTTGCTGGGCGGGCTGTGCATCCTGAGCACCAAGTTCAAGGCACTCTGGGGACTCCCCACGCAACGTGGATTCTTCTGTGACGATAAGACATTGATGTATCCTTACAAGGAGAATACCGTTACACCCAGTATGCTGCACTGGCTAACCTTGTATCTACCCTTTGTGGCTCTGGTGTCCATAGAATTCTGGCGACATTTAGGCACGCATTGGCAGCACTATTTGCCAAGATTGAACACCATCCGCTGGTTTATATTTGGTCACTTTGCAGAGCGGCTGCTCAAAGACCTGGGCAAGCATACGATCGGAAGACTGCGTCCACATTTCTTTGACGTCTGCAGACCACTGCTGGAGGACGGCGGAATCTGCACAGACGATGCACATCGCCAGGGAGGCGTTTACCACACCGTATACACCTGTCAACAGGCAATCTCAGGTGCCACTGCGGACATGCTGCGCGACGTGCACGTCTCCTTCCCCAGCGGCCACTCGAGCATGGCTTTCTACGGTCTCGTCTTCCTGGCACTCCACTTGCAGCGCATCCGCTGGCCAGTAGCGGGTACTCTGCTGCGCCCCGTGTGCCAGCTGCTATGCGTGGGCCTCGCCTTATTTGTCGGCCTTAGCCGTGTCATGGATTACAAACACCATTGGTCGGATGTTGTGGCCGGTTCGCTGCTGGGTGCCAGCGTTGCCCTTGCGGTCGTTCGTGCGGCCGAGCAGGAGCAGAGATTGCAGCAAGCGAAACATGCAAATGTTGTAAAGGCTCCTCTTACAGGTCCTGCTGGTGCTGCCGTTGCGGGAACTGCTGATGAAGCTGCCTCGGAAGAGGGAAAGAAACAGCTGCCGCATGATTTGTGCGTCGTTACATGCCACAGTTGTAATTAGTTTCGCCTGCGCTGTAGCCTTAAGTTGTTAGCAATAGTTGGAGTAATAAGTAAAGATAGACAATTAAAAGCTTAATTGGTTGTTTTTGTCCCCAACTGGGGAGGCGTGGCAGCCCCTCATCTCCCATGCAACAAGATATCTCATCGTTTGTTTAGTTTGCTTGCGGTCGCTTTTACGTAACTTTGCAATAGATGGTATCGGAACAAAAAGTACCCACGATTACATAGCAGCCTCTGATATAGTAACTGTCTACCAAGCAAGATAGCCAGACAATTCGCCTTTTTATAACGCTTCATTTTGATATCTTTAGCTTGCATAAACATCTTTTAATTCGCGTAGTCGTGTTGAGTTCAGCTAAAACTGTGCAAATATTTTGACATCAATTGTTTACTTAGCAGCTGTAAGCTGCTTATCATTGAGTAAATTCAGGGGAGTCTCAAGTTCGGGTATTTTTCATATGAGCTTACCAACGGAAATGCCACAGAAATGTGAATATATTAATACGCACCTAAAAATAGAGAAAAACAGATTGTACGTCAGATAGAATGTCACCCAAAATAGCAAAAAAAATTAATAATAATAAGTTAAAGTTTGTAAAAAAAAAGGTAAAAAATGGATCTCAGCTATTATAAAATCTACAGACACCAAAGGCGAAGCGTATCTTACTGTCGAGCGTGCCTGATCTGTAGTTTTGAAATGCAAGTATTTTTATAGACGAGCTTATGGATCATTAGATTAGATCACAGTTGGATCGGCAGTTCATGCTTAGTCTGTGAACTGTTTAAAAGTGGGTTTGGCATCTGATTTGTGTTTTTCGTAGAGGTTAGCTACCTCTCTCTCTTCTCTTTCTGAACTTGTGAACTTGCTATCAGAAGTGTCGTCTGCTTCTATGATTTATTTGTACGTATACCTTCGATTGCTAGCCCACCCACTTAACGGACACGTGCTGACTTTTGAAAAACCCATGTATTTATATTTATTTATTTATATTTGGATTACTAAAAAGACTATAAGTAAATAATTTTACTATTTATAGTCATAATGACATTAATAAACACCTATACTGTAAATAAAATATGGTATACTCTAATATTTATATGCTGAAAAGGGCTTAATAGACTAGGCTGTAGAATATACAAATACATATAGAGTATCTGTATGTATACATTATATCTTATTTCATTGAGCTGACTCCATTTAACACGTTCTTCTCGCTTTCATTCATAAATGTTTCGGAAGTAGTTTTTTTCCGCCAACAAGACCTAACCTCAGATGCCACAGATCATTTAGTGGGGCCTAAAAAAAGACGCAATGCAAATTGATTTCAATTAGCAGCAAGTGAAAATTTCACGAGCGCTGAAAACTCCAACCAAAAGGCAGCAACAACGCGACGTTGAGAAAGGTAGGACGGAGGAACGGTGCAACAATTAGCGGGTCTTTTAGTTTCATTAGAGGCAAATTTTCAAACGACTTAACCTCAGTCAACGCCCTTCACGCCCGCCTTTGGAGCAGGGCACGCAGCAGACAGCTGAAGAGGAATATCAGACATAGAGAGAGAGAGAGAGAGAGAGAGATAGGGAGAGAAGGAGTGAGAGGGAAATAAATAAATTCCACCAGCAACCGCATAAATTGGCGCAGAGTCTGGAGAGCAGAGCGTCGTAGAGGTTCGCCTCAATTGCAGACGCTGCTGATGATGATGATGCGCAACACCTGAACCAGAGATACCTCAGCATTAGGTCTCGAGGACACGAGGACTTGTGTCTGGGACGATTTGGGGCTACCCTCATCAGGCGGCGGAAGCTTTTGGCGGCCATTTTCACTTGTGGCCCGCTTAATTGGCTCATTTATTTTGATGGCAAAGAAAATGCTAGAAAATTGTGGCCTTTTTTGTGCCGAGGACTCGCACTCACATTGCCATTTACCTGCTTCGCTGCTGTCTCTGGTTTTATTATGATTAATTATGGCACGGCACACAATTACACACACACACACATACAAAGTGCCCTAAGCTCCACTTTCCTGCCAAGTTTCGCAACTGTGTCAAGCTGTTGTTGTAGTTGTATTAGTTGTAGTTGTTGTTGTTGTTGTCTGCCCCGAGATTCGAATGATAAATTTCTATGCAATTTATTTTAATCTGCTGCGACTGAGAACCCGCTGCCCCCTGACGTTTCCCCCTTTCAAACAAACCTTCTTTGCAGCTAGTTTCCATGCGTTAATTAAATGGAAAATATTTGCACATAACAACAAAAGTAGTTGCCTGTGGAAAGGGGGGAGGGCAGGGTCTGCTTACAAAGTTGTGCTGCAATCCAACACAGTGACCTAAATTTGCATTAGCGAAAGTTTTGTTTTGCCTCAAATAGAAACAACAAACTGAAACTGAGAAGGGTTTTCAAAGTGCCAAGGATCTCCCTGTACTGTGCTGTGCTGTGGTCTAGCAGGGTGTAGGGAAGACTAGGATAGGGGAGAGAGCAGCAGCTGCAACTGTTGCGATTGAGTTTCCTGTGATACACTCCAGTTCTCAGTTCCAGTTGCATGCCACACAAGCTCATTAAAACAGAGCTTCGTTCTCTGGTCTAGGTCTAGTTGCAATTAATTAAAGCGCAACTTGGGCCAGTTTAACAATCGAAATCCTTTTGAATTGCCGGCCATAATCCCATTGAAATCACCATAGAACACACTGCTGCCAGCCATCAATCAGCAGGTTGCTTAACTCGCACTCTCAATCAATTGGCCAACCTCAAGTTCAGTCTCCTTCAACTCTTGCGGCCACCAGGGCAAACAGCAGACAGCACACGGTACAAATTTAAGAGCACCACCAGAGGAGGCAACTTCCTAATCGCCGTCAGGTGTGATAATGTGGCCTGCTGTATGCCTCCACTCCCCCCGTCTCTCTCTCTTTCTCTCTCTCTCTGTCTTCCACGCCTTTGGCCTGTCCAGAATCGAGTCAGTTTGTCACTCCACCATATCGGGCATCGTCCGCATGGCTGTCATCATCATCGTCTGCTGCTGCATTTTTGCATGCCTCTTTGGCTGTTTGCTCAACAAAATGTCCCAAAGCATTTCGGGGATTTTCCACTTTTCTATGGCCATAGAGACAACACCTTCGATGTTGTTCCTGCTGCCGCCATCGCCGTCGTCGTCGTTGTTGTTGTTGTCATTTTCGTTGTTGCTGCTGTCAACGTCGCACCGTGCGCTTTATATTTCTGCGGTTCCCTGTCCAAGTCCCTGGCTTCCCAACCCATGAACGGGCTTCCCTCTCGTTAACTTTTACATGGTATTTGCCATCAGCAGTCGCCAGTTGTCGGTGCTAGGTGACCAGCTCCTAGTCGCAGCCCCCAGCCAGGTGACTCGTGCTCGGCTCGTCATTGGCTTCATGTGTGTAAAGACAATTTGATAATCGCAAAATGCAGCATAGTTTGAGTTAATGAAGCTTGTGTGCCATGTATGGCAGAACTTCATCTCATCCTCCACTGTGCTGTGCATGTCAGCATGGTGCAGACCAGTGCAGAGCCAAGCTGTGGGCAGAGCATAGGTACCTAACCAGAGGAGACTTTGGTCGTTGCGTTGTTTGTTGGAAAACAAGCAGAGCGTTTTGCTTGCCAATTAGTAATTTGTTTGCCGCCTGGCTGACTTGAGGCTAGAGCAATGGAATGGCACACAGAGACAGAGAGAGAGAGAGAGGGAAAGAGGGAGAGAGAGGGAAAGAGGGAGCGAGATAGAAAGAGTAAGCTCAGTCGAGGTATTTTTAAAGCGCCGTTGAAGTGATTCCACTTTAAGTTTGTCAACAAGCTGGAAATATTTGCTGAAATCAGAGCACAGAAATCTCTGATTCAAAAGCATACGAGTTCAATATGGCAACATGACGATGCGTTCGTCTCTGTTTCTCTCTCTCCCTCCCTCTCTCTCTCCCTCTATCTATCTATGAAAGCAACAATAACATGGACTCCAACTGTGCAACATTCCGCGCTGTAGAGCAGATTTTCCATTCATTTTCAATTTATTTAAATTAATTTAAAAGCATTCTCCACACGACACATTACAATGCATTTATCAGATGATAACCCCCAGACTCTTCACCACCCTCTGCACCCCATACCCTCCTCCCCTTGCTTCCCCTTTAATACATCCCTTCCTGCTGCTTGCAGCTGTTCGTTCTTCCGTCGTGATGCGAACTTATTCAATTTTTATCGACTGACAAGACGAGCGAATTCAATGTGACAATGCGACAGCTCAACGGCAGTAACAACAAGAAGAACAACTGCAACATCAACAACAATGCAACTGCAACAACATCGATAACAATGGCAACTCTGGCGATAATAATGGACGATGCTGCTGACCCCGCGCCGACATCGTCAACCAAAAAGGCGGCGTCTGCTTGGCCACGTTGCACATCGAAGGCAACGGGGACAGCGACAGCAACTTGGTCTCGATCTCCCTCAGTAATAACGCCAGCCCGAGATGGCAGTCGATGGTGCAGTGCCTCGCAGTCCTTCCGTTCCTGTTCCTCCTTGCCATTGCGTGTTCGTTTTGCCTGCTGTCCTAGAAATCACACGCAGTCCCGACACGTGACGTCGCTGAGCAAAAACGGCGGCCATTTTGCGTTTTGTCCCGTTACCGTTGCCGCCATCATTATTAATATGGCCAGCAGGGCAATGGGCAATGGAGGAGCTTCAGACCGTACCAGGACGACATGAGGGCCATTTGCTTTCGTGCTAACTTCCGCTGCGTCGAGTTCGTGCTGTGATTTTTTTGCACCGCCTTCCCAACACTCCTCTTTTTTTCGACGAAGCTCAGACAATTTTGATTGCTGCCCGTTGGGCAGGAGGAGAATGAGAGAGAGAGAGAGAGAGGAAAGGATGGAGAACGATCTGCTCCTGCAGTTACAGTCACAGTGTCCTGCAGTAGAAACAGGTGTGGCCGTCAACTGGCAATCAACTTTCATTTAGCAGCATCATTTGTCACGCTTGTTTATTGCCCGGTTACGTGTTGGTCACACTAAATGGCTGTTATTGTCGACCAAAGAGGATAGAGAGGAGCAGAAGGAAGTCGCAGAGACAATCTGTAGAGCATTGCAATAGGTCGAAGGATTGATTGGAATGTGGCAAACTGCAGGAACAGAAAACGAATCATCATGCTGGGAAAAATATCAAATGTTGTTGCTAATGAAACATGTCAGTCTCTTTATAAACTCAACTGACATATCAGCAAACAGTTTGGAAATTCTTAAGGGACTTTAAACAAAGGATAGAAATTGTTGTAGAACAGCATAGATTAAAATTTGAAGTAGAATAGCAGTTTTGGTTAGAGTTAATAAGTAATCAAGACCTCTGTTGAGAGCATTGAACTGTTTAATACTCTGCACATCATTCTAAATCTTTTTACAATACTCAAAGCTACTGCTAGAACTTCTTTGCAGTAATAGGTGTATTAGGATCTGTTGGCTTTGCAATTTTGATACTGATCCATAGTAAGTATATATAGTATGTACACTTTGAACACTCTCCCACAACTTCCACTTCTGCTTTCCTTAGTTGTCCCATATATAATATATTCTTACCCACCAATCATTCAAAACACAAGTGTCTTCGGTAAGAACTAAGGCTACAATGGCCGATGAGAAGGAAAGTCAGAATACGAAGAGAATTCCTCTTTAGCTTGATTATCTGCTCATACCTTTAAACTTTGGCCCAGTCTATTTCACGTATCTTTGTCTACTAATCTCTTATGATAGTGTTTCTGACTAGGCAACAGAAAGGCGCCGTCGCTGTTATTTAGCATTTGACAACTACTTTTGCCAGGGCGGCTTTTTGTTTCCCGATATTCCCCTCAGAGTGAGGTAATTCTCCCACCCAAGTCTATCTAGTTTGGTTCCATCACTAGCTTGGATTTGATTCTGCAATTACTGAGTGCATCCTAATGATTAAGAAAATACATATTTTTAAACATACTAAAATACATGTCACCTCAAAGCTCCCGAAAGAACTGAACCACAGTAGGCTTATCCGAAATTCGCCGCGGGTGTCGCGGGATCCGACAAACCGAAACGAATGCGAACGCGGCGGATTGCTAATGCCGCGTTGATTATGAATATTTTAGCGCCCTGTGCTAAAAACCGAGCCTTGCTGGCGATAACCACCGATGCTGGTGATGACGATGGCACTACCAATGGCAATGGCAGTGGCGATGATGATGATGTTGTTGCTGTTACTGCTGCTGATGGCGTTGACCGCACACGCCGCGAATGAGCAATAAATTTGTATGCAAGGCCTCGAATTGGGGAGTCTCCCACGCAACGAGCATATGAAAATTTACATTTTGGCAATTTCCAGCTGTCGAAGAGTCGTCTCCCTTCCCCCTTCTCTCCCATCTATTCCCCAGGACCATTGAGTGCACCATGCAGCCCCATGACCCAGCCCCATGAATAGGTCGGGCGAGGTTGGCTGCATTTGCCTATCGCCAATTGCAAATCTTCGTCCAGTGCAACGCGTGGATTCCGTTACCACGTCGTATTACTCCGACTGTTTCTCTGTCCGTCTGTCTGTCTTTCCGTCTGGCTGTCTGTGTGTCCGCCTGCCCGTTGGTTCAGTTCGGTTTCGTTTCGCCAGCAAATGCAATTTCCTAATTTCTCATTGGGGAAATGCCGTTAAGAACCTAGTCCAACATGCAGACAAGCCCAGCCGATTGGGGCTAAGAGGGTCAAAAGTCGACGGGGCCCGCATCCAAATTAATGACCCGGCGCCGCAGACGACGAGCGCAAAAAACCGCAGACAAAGGCGCATAAATGCATAAAGTGGACAGCGGACCAGCTCGACAGAGCAGACGGTTTGAATGGCAAAAATTGCAGCAATCGCAGTTAGACGCTTCGACCAAGAGGCCTTCGCCTTCTCCTTCCCACCTCCCATCCCCACTCTTTCTCCAACTCTCGCGCCTGAGCTTATGCAATTTGCTATTGGTTTATGCATGAGGCCCCCAAACGAACAGACAAGCCCAGGAGTTGCTCGTGGAGATGCTATTGAATGCCTGCACGTAAGGAAATTCACACGGACCGAGCTCTTACATGATGAACGCCTCTGGATGATGCCGCTCCCTCCCAACAGGTCAGCAGCCGAGTGTGAGCGGGCTAAGTAAATTGTTGGCATAGCCCTTGATTAGCTTACCCCAGCTCCACTTGCACCAGTTGCCGAGTTGCGGCTCTCTGGGGGAGGGTGGTCGTAAAGCATTGCAAAAACCACACGAGCGGAATTCATATGCATCCGCTGGGCAGCTGGGGATCCGGAGAACTGGCAAAACTGACTTGGGGCTCGCAGCAGCTGAGTACGCCCATTAAAATTGCAGTTTGCCTGCTAAAAATATGAACTTTTGTTGATGTCGATTAAAGATTACTAAGGATTTAACTGCTAGCTTTATATATGTAACTGTTAAAGTTGAATTGATGAACTCTAGAGTTATTGAGAGATTGACCAAAATATGACTGCATTACCGTAACTACTTCACCTTAGTTATCATTGCTTAAAAATTATCAATTTGTGCGGGAGATGAGCGTATCATCCAAAATTTGACATAAAGTTTAACTGCATATGGAACCTTAATGACAAATGTGGTGTCTCTATCTCCTTGAGTTGTTGAGATCCGTACGTTTATGCAGACAGAAGGACAGACAAAAAGACAGATAAGCAGACAGACAGGGAATAAGGTAGACAGTTAATTAAACACAGTAATCACAGTTAGTCCATATGTTAACTGGAGTATTTGTTGCCTGCAGTGCCTATAATATTAAAATAAACTTTATTAAAAGTGGGTATTGTTTATTTCAAAAGATATTGTACATAAATTAAATGCGTATAAAAATAAAAATGTGTGCCTACACGAATTGATTTATTTTGCTCTACCTCAGGCACTTCTGCATCACTCTAAGTTTAAATTAAATTGCTGCTGCATAGCGTATTAAAGAGTTTGTGTAGAGGGTGGCAGATGACGGGCCAACTCGCCAGCCTGGTCAGGTCACCTGCCCCAGTGCAGTGCAGCAATAATACGAGGGTCGATTCAGTGGAGTGGAGCAGAGTGGAGACGAAAATCAATAAACGACTACAAAAATTTGCTCGGCTTAGCAGCTAAATTGGATTTGGCAAAATAGAAAAGGAGTGCGAGTGCCCCATTCAAATGTGTAGGAGAGGCAGGGACAGGACGGGGCTAAGTAAGCAGATAATATGACATAAATGATTGGTCCAGGGTGGAAAAAGTAAAAGCGCAGATTGTTTTGGGGCCCCAGTGGGGGATTAAGATTTGTGGAAACTGCTGTTGCAGCCAACGATGATGACGACATAAAAGCGATGCTGCTAAATGTTATGGAAGCCCGAAACGAAACTCAAGACAAGCACGCCCGATTCCTATTGCAATTCCAGCGAAAGCGAAAGAGTAAACGCATCATCATCAGTTTTAACGGCTCTCGAGAGCGAGGATGCCCGGAATGCGGTAGACCTGGTGTCGCGACCTGCCCTGGGTCTATGTCTGGTTCGGCTGGTTCCAAAAATCTCGCATATGACTTTTCAAATGAATGACAGCAATTAACGCAGTCAATGAAGCCGAGCCCATTGTTTGCCTCAGCTCAGCTCCGGCCCACCCTGCGCTTGTCCGGCTATTAAAAGCCTCCATCGCATGGCCAAACAAATGCAGTGTACGAGTCGCGGCATGGTGGCCACCATGGTTATGACACATAAAAAGAGGCGGCCAGTCGGGCATAGGCTGGGACTGGCCAGGCTAGCTGGTCCTGGCCTGGCTGCTCGACCGGCTTTCTGCCACGGAACAAAGCTGCCGTTATCTGGCCCTGCTGTCTACGACGCTGAAAGGCCCAAAATAAACAAAATGGCCACCAGGCCAAACCGGGACCACTAAATCTGTTATTTATATGACATCACATGGTTATCATCGCGAGCAGCACCAGCACGACGCATCTGAGGACGAATTCAAAGAGACTTACAGAGGGCAAGCGGGTTTAGTTCGCATATTAGAAAAGATGGGGGTACTTGAAAACATAATTGTTGAAAATATAAAGCGTCATGTTGCATATGCAACATAGTCTTACATATACTAGTGGATATATAGCATATGTTCATGTACATGAGATTAAAGGAATTGAAATAAAAAGCACTGAAAACTAATTTAATAATATTATTATTATTATTGTTATGATTATTGCAGAAGGTATATATATTTAGGAGACATATCCGACCCTATGCAGTCTATATATTCTGAATTAGGATCTACAGAGAAGTCGAACTAGCTCTGTTCGTCTGTCCGTTTGCTCATTTGTCCATTTGTCCGTCAGTTACAACGCTAACTAGTTTCTCTATTTAAAAACTATATTGATGAAACTTGGCAACTATGCTTCTTATTTTTTAAGGTTGTAAATAAGTCTGAACGAGTCGGATCGGAGCGATATATCGTCTAGTTGCCATACAAACTGTCGGCCGGTCTTAGTTATTTTTCAAGATATTGCAACCAAAGTAACAACATTATATATATATACAATTTAATCAAAATCGGTGAACCATAACATACATATATGCAGATATGCAGTTTCTTGTATGAAAACCAGTTTTGATTGTAGAAATAAAACATACACACTTCCATTCAATTCTGCACCTTTATTTGTATATAACATAACTAGTTTAGGAACGATCGGAGGAGATAAGAACCTGTAGGGTTATAAAACTTTGGGCATTCCAAGGGTAGCCTCGTTTCATTCATCATTTTTACTTCATATTATTATTGTATTAGTTGCATAATTATTTTTTCTATAACTGATTTTCTTTCTTCTTTTGTGTTATTAATTTCTAATAATATTTTTATTTTTTCTTCTTTTCTTTCCTTTTTCAATTCTTCTCAGTCGATACATTTCTCTATAAAAAGGTTGTTTTGACTTCTATTACCCATTCAGCTGTCGTCCAAAGTAGTTCCACAACTCGGGGATGTAACCTGCCTGCGGCCCCACAAAATGGCATTTCAAAGGCCAAACCGGAAAAACATTTCGCCTACAACATTTTCACGTATTTTAATGAGCATTTGCATCGGATTAGGGGGTGGTGGGCGAGGGTGGGTGCTCTATATGCAAGACTACGCCGGGCAAACACGTCGTATGCGTGATAAAAACCCGCAGAGAATTTCGAGTGAGGTTCGACTGCTGTATTTTTTGCTCCACCGTCGGCCACATTGACAATCGGAGCGAAAAGGAGGCATTTGCAGCGGCAGCCGGAGTGAATTTTGCCGTCGTACGTGTTGGACGCAAATTTCAAATCAGCCTCCCACACACAGATACACATATGTGGTGCACAGTTGGCCATCATTTAAATTCAAAAAAGCGATAACGACCGGGTAATGATGAAGTGCAGCCGGCAGCCGGTAGCAGCCAGCAGAGGACGGGGGGGACAGCAGGCAGGGGCAGTCCGCATCTACGTCAGCGCACAAGTGGCCGCTGGGCATTGTGACATTGCAGGCGCCCGCCAAAATTGGTTACGCGTTTGGGTCAACAGCTGCCGATGCTGTGTGGGAGGTGGGAACGCCGCTGGATGTTCACGGCGGGACAAGCGGCAGTTGCCCGTTCGGCCTGCGACAGCACAAACATATTGGCGCCGTGGTAACACAAGTTCAGGCGACGATGGTGGACGCGGGTGCCCCAGGAAGGAGAAACGGACCGTCCTGTAGACAGACTAGCGTGTGAAAATGAGCTGCCGCTGATGTGCGGCAAGCGAATGCGATTACTGTTGCAATTTCAGTTATGAAACAGGCGACTTTCAGTTGGCTGCCTAATCTAAGCTTCTCAAAATTATAAACAGACAACCAAAATGCACTTTAAGCTGTATTTAAGCTGTACTTATATGAATATAGTTAACATCTTCTTTCATTACTCAATATTTAACTTTTTCTAATAATAATAAATGTACATTCTATCACTAAGCAGTGAACATACATATGTATGTACTTGTATACATACCCACTTCTTAGTGCTTCTATCAACGATCAGCTGTTTAATGTTGATAAATGCCATCAAACGGATTATAAATTTGATAATTAATATATAATAATGTGGATATAATATTCTTTTAACTTTTTTGTTAAATCGTAAACTGCGTTGGCTTTCTTAAACGTTAGTGTCGCTGTGCTGCAATTTCCTTTTATCGATAGGAATATCGATAGGGCTATCGTTAACTAAATTCACTTACGATAGTGTATCGACTTAAATTATATAATACAAAGAATTAGAGTTGCTGATTTGGAGTCGTTTCTGGGATTTTGTACATAAGTTAATTTTTTGATGAACTATTGTTTGCTCAATACAGTCTATTAGCTCGTTCGAGTCTTTTGGCATGTTGTTCTTTTGGTCTTCGAATCTTTTGTTTCTTCAAATCTTTTGTTCGTTTGTCTAAATTTTGACCAAAAGACTCGAATGAACTAAAATTAGGGACTTAATTTATTAATACAGTCTACGAAAATAGACTAAACTAAACGGTACAATAATAATAAGAATTACAACTGGATAAGTATCGATGCTTCAAAGTTTTTCTTATTATTATGGGAAATTTGCAATTTCCGTGGCGTCAAGATCTGACAATTGGAACCACGTAAACAATTTAATATTTAAGCTTAGTTTAGAAGATATAGCCGCCGATAAGTCCTGATTTCCTATACAAATTCTCAGCAAAACCTCGAACATCGATGTACCATGTTTCAAAAACATGGAATACATCGATGTATCGATACATCGTGGATGTTCTTTTTAGTTCTAAAGAGAATAATATTAACAATAAATAACATTCAGAAATTGTGTGGAATCGTGAGTTCAACTGGAGTTCTGATCCTGATCTAAATCGGAGGTAAATTTGCTCTATTCGTATGTGCATTTATTTGACTGCGATGTTCACTTTTTAGCTATGCTTCCTTTGACATGTTAGCTTTTGTATACATGTATGTATGTATGCCAGGGAGTGTGCGATATATCACGCTGACTGCATCATTTTCTGGCGAAATTGCAATGTGCACGTGCCAAAGGAAATGAAGAAATATTGCACTTCGCTCTGCCCAGAAGCATTCATCTTTTTTTCCCGCTGCTGCTGCAGTAGCGGCATCAAAAACGGCCCGTCCGCTTTATAGCGTCATGTTCAAGATGCTAAACACACACACACACACACACATGCACACATGATATGCCCCACTGGCAGGATACTCAAAGCTGTTAGTGAAGTGGACGTTCGGGCAAAAACGCCGACGTCCAATCAACATCGTCAGCAGCCGCTGGAGCAGCACGCGCGCATGGCCCACATAAAACGTTGGCCAAGCCTTTGCCACTGCCACAGCCTCCAACGTCGTCCAGCTGCTGCCCATCATCTGCAACGGCAATAAAATCGCCAAGCCAAGCAGCCCTTCCCCTCCTTCCCTACATCCCCCCCTCAGGGCAAGGGCAACGGGCAAGTGCATTGCATATAAAATATTTTGCCGCAGCCCAAAAAAAGGGGAAAAAACAAACAAGAAGCTGAAGCCAAAGAGAAATGGGGAACAGTCGAATGTGTAGGCATGTGTGAGTGTTATGTATGTGTATGTGTGTGTGTGTGTGTGCCAGAAATTATGCTTGGAAAGTGAAAAACTGTCTGCCGTGCGAGAAGTGTGTGGAGCCAATTTCAGCCTGGTCGACTGCAGATAGAGGTTCAAGTTATTGAGGCATACATACATTACCAATTGAGAAGGGGCAGAGGGAACCCCGTGTCTGTGTGTGTGTATGTGTTTATGTGTGTGTAACACTTTCGGCTTTAGCCAAGTTGTGGTTTCGGATTGAAAAGACTCTTTGGCTCGTAAAAATGTTCTTGTCTCTCGTCTGCTCTCTCCCTCTCTCTCTCTTTGCCAGCATCGGCATAAGCTGCATATCAAAATCACATAAAATGAAGCACACACCCGACAGGGAGGGAAACGAATCTCTGACTCCTTTCTGTCTGCTCTCTTCGCCCATCCCTCCCTCCTCTTCTGGCGCCATCGTTTTGTTAATTGTGCAATTCTTTGCTTTGCTGCGCTTGCAGTTTGACTCTTTTGGCCATTCGTTTTTTATGGCAATTCTCATTTCAGCTCCCTTTCTCTCTCTCTCGCACACACATGATACACAGCCATGCATGAGTTTGTGTGTGTGTGTGTGTGTGTGTGTAATTGTTTGAGGATTTCGTGCGGATTTATTGTTGCATGCTTTGTGCTTTCGCTCTGTTGTTTTAGCCCTTGAAAAGTTGTGTACATACATTGATAGGAATTTGATTTGTCAGTTGGTTAATTTATGACAGGGATTTGCTTAGACTTATGCAGGATATATATGCGCCACTTGATTGGGGGCGCAGAGAGAGCAAAGGCAGCAGAATTGATAAAGCTAAAGTGGGGAATAAAATAAAGCCGATTGCAGAGTGAGCAACTGACATCCGACGAAACGTTGAGAGATGGATATAAAAATGAAAGAATTTGAATAGATTGAGGAATGGATGGTCAAAGGATAGATAGGCACAAGATGGGATGAATAGCTAAACTGATATGTATAACACCCTAACGAAAAGATAGATAGGTTCAAGACATGGCAGTAATAGATAGATCAGTGGAATGAAAAGATTAGCGGTTAAACTATGTATAAACAAATGAATAAATAATGAAGTACAAAAGGACAGACATCTCAAGGCACCGCAGTAATAGATATATCAGTGGAATAAATAGCTAAACTGATATGTATAACAGAGAATAGAGAGAGGTACCAAAGGATAAACAGCTATAAGGCATCTTATTGATAGATAGGACAGAGAGATAGGGAGAGTGTCAGGTAAATTCTCAGATACATTGACAAGGAATTATCTATCAATTTTAGATCATCGTTTGTCATAGAAAGAGTGAAATATAGATTAACCAATAGATTACTCGTATACCTCGTATTTCTGTAGCATATGTAGAGATGCCTCAATCAGCTATGCCAATAGTTGCCAACCAATAAACCAGAATTCAAATTCAATGCAACTCTGAATCTCCGTGGTCCCTCTCCCACTCTTCCTCCCTCTCTCTCTCTCTGTCCCTTCTATACAATTCTTCCTTTCTTTCCCCACCTCCACCTCTGTTGCGACCCTTTAGTCAGTATTCGCTGCTGGATAGTTTCTTGCCTTGGTCAAATAAACTGTTAAAAATGCTGAGTACGCGCGATGTGTTGAGTGTGGGAAAGGGAATGGTGAAAGGAGAGGAGAAGGGTGTCGGTAAAAAGTGGCAACTGCCATACGAATGCAACAACTGACGCCAAAACAATAAATGCCACTGAGCACTCTGTGTAGTGCAACAATCGGCAAAGGATACGAGGCAAGAAGGACAACAACAACAGCTGCAACAGCAGCAGCGGCAACGGAACAGAACAGACTACAGAAGCGCCAAATGGTTGTCCAAAAGAAAATAAGGACTGAAGAGGCGAATGGTGGGGGAGAGGCACGGGGTGAGAGCACATGTGGCAGCAAGAGAAGCACTCGAAAATCGACGAAAATCCTTTTGCATGTTGTTACAAGTGGCCTCGACGCAGCCCCGCCTCGTCCCTCTGTCTTCCAGTCCCTTAGCCACGTTGGTCCCAGTCCTCTCGCCCATGCCCGATGCTTCAATCCCAGCGACCAAAATCCAAATAGTGGCACTTTTGGCTGCCTCTTCATCCGTTTGCCACACGTAGCCATAGCCATCGCCATCGTCGCCTGCTGATTCAGCAAGCAGCACGAGGGGCTTCTCCGTGCGGCCGTCTTGCCCCCCCAACCTTCCCCTTTTTTTATTATTTCTGTTTTTGTTTTATTTTGGCGCATTCCTGCAGATATTTTCCCAGCACTCCATAAACCATAAAAGCGCAGCCCGCGAGCATGTGGTGTCAAGTGCAGCCGAATTTAATTTGAAGCCCATAATTCCTGTTTAACATCTGCAGCAATTGTTTTCCCTCATCCCCGTGCCCCGCAGCCGTTGCACAAAAGGAGAAAGCTTCCCAAATTGAACATGTAATTGCCTTAGAGGTTGTTCTTATTTATTCCAACTGAAGTCTAACCAACCCGGAAGAAAAGGTTACCTTCGGCATGCAGATGGTTTTATACCATTGCAGATTCTTATCTCTTCCGATCGTTTCTATACTATTTATATATAATGTAGTCAATTGAATAATACTAGATTGATTACAGAATAACTTTCATAAGCACTGAAGCATTGTTCCTATATAGAGTCGGAGATGTTTCCTAAGGTTTCCACCTCCTGGTCAAACTTCACATATCCTTGCAAAGATATGTACAATGAAATCTTTGCAAACACATGTATATGATTCCATTCAATAAATACTTTACATTTGTAACACACACGTGCCAAATGAGAAATACATATCGTAAAGGTTACATAGTTAAAGTTAAAGGGAAGTCTACAGATATTCTAGAAGACTCAGACAGTCTGAGTCAGGCAATTAGGGCTTGGGCCTGACACACAGTAGTAAAACAGCTGCCTTCTTAGCATTCTAAGATCATGACAAGACCTACGCACATAATTGTCAGCTGGGTTTGTAAATAGAGTGAAGAAGATTCAGTAGTAATTTACTTCTTTGTCAGTGCAGATCGCAGTTTACAGTATGCAGTATTATCGGTCGGCAGTTGCTCTCTCTCTACTTTTTACCTGTGTGTGCTGCGCTAAAAATACAAAGGTCACAAAACCAACTCTGAAGACTAGCCTGAAGACAACCCTGAAGCCGTCTCTTAATACAACTTTGAAGACGACTGTGAAGCCAACTCTCAATACAACTATGAAGACATCCTTGAAGCCAACTCTCAATGCAACTAGAAAAACAACCCTGACGCCAACTTTCAAAACAACTATGAAGACAACTCTAAAAACAACTATGAAGACAACTCTAAAAACAACCCTGAGGCCGTGGCCTAGGCCTAGTAATATGCCAGCCCCGGTTCGCACGATGTCGCCAATCCTGATGCGATTTATTCCCACTGTGAATAACGATACAGCCTTTATTAACATGGGTCGCGATGTGGAGTCACAGGAAGTACCGTATATTGTTGCACTGGAATTCACGGGGAACAGTTCTAATTGGTTCTGTGCAGGGACACTCTTGGATCACCGATGGATCGTCACAGTGGCCTCGTGCACGCATCACGCCGTGCGTGTAAAGATCAGTTACGGTGCGGCCCAGCGTAGTAGCCACGTGCGGGTGGTGTATGTGGGCAGGAGAAGCATGTTCCCCCATCCCAAATACGATAGAGACTATGCAAATGATATTGCGCTGATCCAGATGCCATTTGTGAAGTTCTCGAAGCACATTGGGCCCGTGGCCATAGGACATGGACTAACGTTCACCCTGAGGTGGATATACACAAGTGGCTGGGGACAGCACAGGGATACCATGAAGCACATGAACCAGTTGCACCTGATGCGCATCCAGTTCATGAAGCAGAGCTACTGCGTGAAGCAGGGATATGGCAAGAGGTTCCGCTCGAGCATGCTGTGCGCGAGGCTGCCCCACGTGGACACCAGCTGCGGCCTCGACTCGGGCAGTCCGCTGGTGATGCAATCGAAGTGCGGCCTCATTGGCATCGCCTCCTTTGGCAGCACAGAGAACTGTCGCAATAACACTGTCCTCAGCTACACCAGGCTCAATGCTTATAGAGAATGGATGGCCTCTGTGATGCATAAGAAATAAACACAGCGCAAATACTCTGGGAAATGGGTGGTGTGTCTTGGGGGGTAGCTCGATTTGGAGTTTCAATTAGTGTCGCTTCCCAATCCGAGAGTCGACCAGGTGAAATCTAATTAACACTAATCAAGGCGCCGCGCCGTGCTCTGACCGGAAGTGGACGTGGACTTGCCAGCTGAATGCGCTTCCGGACAGAGTCGAGGGCGGACCGGAGCTTCTGCCATGTCTGAGCGGATGCGCGAATGTCGCAAGTGTCTAGCAAACATTTCATTAGAGCCAAATTTTGTGTGTTTTCCTTTTTGGCAGCAGCTGCTAATGAGAAATTCTCTGTCCAGCGGCGAATCCTTTTCAAGGTGCCTGCCGACTGGCAATTTGAAACAGACAGACAGCAGAGCAGGAAATGGCGAGAAAATTAATTAAATTTACACAAGAAATTGCAGGGAAGAAAGAAGAAAGGAGAAAAGTAGCAAAGAGAAACGGCAAATCAGCGCCAAATCTGGCCAAATCTGACGAACAAACGCGCATCAAATTGCCGTTGATTTTGTTTGGCGTTGATTTTCGGGGCACATGAATGTGAAGTGAATAGATACAGCCCCCTAATACCTCCCCCCTGACTCTACTGTCTGTGAATGCGCCCATTTACAGGCTGTTGGTGTGTCTGACTGTCTGCGTTTGCCTGTCACATATTAAAATCTGTATAAATCATAAACAGATGACGCGTTTTTTTTTTTGTTATTTCTAGCGCTTTTTATGGCTTCTGCTGTTGCCTTTGCTACTTTGCGTATTATTTATTCATAATTTCTTTTTATTGTGTTTTATTGTCGGCCGAATAGCGGAGACAAGGCGAGCAATAGTAGATGCGCCCAGCTGTAGCTTGTTCGTCATTTGTCGCGCGTCACACGCACAACGAGGCGTATACGTCACGTGCAGGTTCGCAGGGTTCCTGCCTCCCCGCGTCCCCACGTCTGCCGTCTGCTGTCTCCTGTTCCGCCCCTCTACAGTTTTTTACGCCTGCCTAGCTCAGCGCAATCAGTTGACACTTCCCTGAGCATGTCGCCATTTATCCATCGCACACTGCGCCCTCTGCTTATTTTGCAAATTTGTATTTCTTGTACAACTGTCACTGGGACAGACAGACTGGGGGCAGCTGCGACAACAACAACAATAGCAACAACAAGAGTAGCATGAGTAGCAAGCGAAGCAGCAACACGAGTAATAACAATCTGGGGGCAGCGACAGTAAAAAGCAACATCTTTCTCCCCGACTCCGCCTTGCCCGGCCTGCTACTCCTGGTCATTGTCGTCGTCACACATGTTAAGCCCCGCCTCCTTCTCTGCTCTTCTCGCTTGGCTGACTCGCTCCAGCAAGGCAGTTGTCATCAGCATCATCAGCAAGAAGCAAGTTTTCGCCTTCGTCTCTGGCTTCGTCAGTAGTGCAATCATTGCCATTATCATATGCGTCATAATTATACCCTCTAACCGTAATGTAGAAGGGTATTATAACTTTGTGTAAACCAGAAATCTATTTAACAGGTATAATGAGGCGTGGCAGACCCCAAAAACTATATATATTGTTTATCAGCATTCACAGCCAAGTCGATATAGTCATGGCTGTATAATAATCTTGATCTCAGAAACTAAAAGAGCTAGGAATACCAAAAAACATGGAAGATTAAATGTAAATGTGCAATTACGTTATTTTTCGATCTTGGCCACGCCTTCCGCTCCCGTAAATTAATAAAAACCTAATTCGAAGCGTAATTTTAATGAAGGACAGTGATTTTTGATAATTCGGTGGCTATCGGATTATAAACATGGAAGTTATTAAAGAAATAATTTCAAGGGAGTACTGATTTCCGCCCCTGCAAAGTATGCAACACAAAATACGCTTAGCATAGTAGATAGGTAGCAGGTATATACGGGTCGGGCACACTCTATTGTAGCTTTTGTACTTGGTTTTTTGGTTCCGTTCGTCAGTAACAGAATCCGACAGCTTGTCTGGCTTGCAGCTGAGTCGGCATGGGCAAGAGACCTTCTCATATAGAGTACAAGGCAGCTCTTTTAAATTTCATATGATCTCTGCTAATGTTCGGTTAAGCTGCTTTAATTTGCAGCGACCCATCATCAGCCTAATGTACGCACCAAGTGCGAAGTTCCCATTGAAGCAGGAACAGGAAATTGAAGCGGGGCAGGGCTGGGCAGAAGCTGGAGAGGATGCTCAGGAAATGGCGAATCAAAGGCGCGCACACAAAACACTTCAGTGTACATTTTTCAATGGTGTTGCAGGAATGTCCTGGCTGGGGAGGCAGGACAGGAGGGGGGACACTTAATCCATATGTCGCAGGACTCTTTGGGCGCGGAGATGGTGAATGAATTATGGGCGACATGTACGAAAAATTACGCGCAAAAATTGCAATGATGAAAAATGAAATTTATCGCACGAGGAGGGGTGGGGCAAAGGGGAGGCGCAGTATGCCAGGCAGGACACCCCTTTGGGCCAGTTGGCCGGGGGAGTGGCGCATTTAACACGCCTTTTAAATTTATAATGACATTTTATTCGCTATGCAGAATGCAACATGCAGAGCAGGTAGTGGCATGGTATAAGAGGGGCGGTTGGAGAGGGGGAGGGGCCCGTTGAGCAGCCTAATTTCCAGCGAGAGCTGTTCAAAGTTTTTGCGCATTTCAGCGTAGAAAATGCAATAAATTAAGCAAAATACTTGAGTCACCTTGAGCCTTGATCCTTGAGCTGCGTGCAGGGTGTGCCAGGAGTAGGGGTGGGGAGAGGGACAGGGGAAGGGGGCTGTACAAAAGGGATGCCAGCGTGTTCAGTGCGACAGCAGCAGGCGTCGCTTCGAAAGTTTATTTCTGCCCTTTCGCTCTTCCTCTTTCCCTTCCCCTCTATCTTCCTCATCGCTTTTTGTTTGACTGAGCGCGTGATTAAATGTAAAATTGGATTTTTATTATTTGTTTGTGCGAAATATCCTTCCCCGTTGTCGTTGTTGCTGTTCCTTCTGTTGTTCTTGCTGTCCTTGTCTGCCGTTTTGGCAAGTTTTCAAATTGCGTAGCGGCCCGAGGGAAGCGACAAGCCGAGCGGACTCCGAGTGCGCATATTTTGCGCAATTTTTCAAGGGGTTCACCCCGTGGAAACCTTTATAATGCGATTTCGTTACCCACTTTTGGCCCGCCCTTCTACCCACCTCAGCCTAGGCCAGGCTCTGCTCTTGCTTCTGCTTCCTCTTCTACCCATTCCTGGGCATATTCTTTCGAAATGCGTCAGCTGTTTAGCATGCGCCTGGCATTTATAATGAGTGCATTTCCAGTGGAAGGGGCTTGAGGGTTAAGAGCTTCACTTAGCAAGTTGTTAGAGTGCTTGCATTGTGTTCTTTTAAAATACGGGTTTTTGAAGATGATCCTCAGAACAATCATCAGCTGAGTGATAAGAAATACAAGTTTACTTTATAACAAATCTATTGTTCATCTACAAATTGCAGATATCGCTGCAAACATCAACAGATGTCACGCATAATAGGTTGGTATAATCGGATCACTCTTATTTATAGCTATCGTATGAACGATGAGTCGAAACTGTATAGAACCCTATATCATGTGCTCAAGCAAGGCAAACTTGAGGTACATATATGTAACATATGTTATATCTATATCACAATAGTTTCAATATATCAACTATTTGTATGACAGACCACTACCGACTTTTTCTTTTCGATAGTGAATAATAGTGTATATCACTATTTATATTAGACTTTTTTGACAACGAGCAAGTTTTATATAGAAAAGTGATATTAGCGGCATTAAATATGGATACATTCTTTGTAATTATTTCGAGCAAAACAGGCTTGACTAATTTGATTTCGGAAACTAAAGAATCGTTCCTAATAAAGGAGAACAGGTGATTCCACAAATATATACTCTATTTCTACTTTATGAACTATCGTAATAGTATTGAATATTTTGCTTAAAGACATAGAAAACTATTCTTAGTAGCCCAGCTATATATACAATATATATTTATGCAAGAGCTATAAACTATTGTAAATATATTCATAAATGCTGCTATCTATAGTGGAATCTATTTGTTCATGCCTCTATAATGTATTGGATATAATGTTTAAATTAGAGATACTCTCTTAAGTTCTTTCTTTCACGGCTCAACTCATTCACATCAAAGTTGTAAGTATAAATCAATCGTTATAGCTGATCAAAACTTATCTACAGTTTGAAATTCAGGCAAACTTTCTTTTATAAATTTGAGCTTCTACTTGTTGCCACTTCCTATTGCCATGGCGAACAACAAGGCAAATAACCAAATATATTTTTAGTAGCTGTTGCTAATGCTTACCAACAATACGCATAGACATCTATTCACACACACACACACACTTACCCACAACTAGTGGAAAGCTGCAGCTAATTGACAATAATTGCAAATACTTTGGTTGGTTAGTGCAGGGCAGTGTGGGAGGGGGTTGACTAGTGCTGACTGTGCAAGAGTCTGTTGTTATTCCTCGGTTATGGCACTGCCTGATTATCGAGCCAACAACAATTACGAAAACCAAAACAACAGCAGCGGCAACAACAATTGAGTTAAGAGCAACGGCAACGAATGCGATGCAAACAACAAAATGAATGGTTGAAAAATATTTGGTGCGAGTAATTGCAATAAAGTCGTCAATAGAAATAGGACCTAGCCCAGTTGAGGCAGAGAGACAGATGAGCGAACAGGCAGGCAGGGAGGGAGAGAGGGAAGGAGGTGGGGAGGCAGTCAGGGGACTGATAATGCGGCAAATACATTCGCAATAGGCGCATCCGAAACGAAACCCAAATGTGTAAATGCTGAATGCCACAGAGAGAGAGAGAGAGAGAGAATGGGAGGGGAGGGGAGAGGAGGGGGCCAGTGAAGAATCGAGAGAATAGTGAATGGTTGCCACAGGAGCCGCAGACGAGCCGGGCCTGCCGCAGGACCCTCAAAAGTCGGGCAAAGGCCAGCACAGATGCAGCATCAGCAGCCCAGTCCAGTCCAGTCCAGGAATTGTCTATCAATTGCTTTGAGTTGCCAGTTATCATTGTTTATCACACACACTCCCATACCTGCATATGTATTTGTGTGTGTGGGGAATTATGCTTTCATCATGAAATATAGCGAGAGTTTTAAGAGAGAGACGAAGAGATAGGGAGAGAGAGAGAGTGAGAGAGAGGGAGCATGTTTAGGTTTTGCACGTTGATTTTGAATGGGCCAGGCTAATTTGCATTGCCCAAAATGGAGAAACAATTTCAGCTAACAATTTGGTAGCTTTCGTTTGGTCTGCCTGCGTTAATGTTTAGTGCGATGGATGAGCAAACCAAATAACATTAACTTAATTGAAATTGTTGCAGTCGCAGAGAAAATAACGAATATTAAACTATAAAGAGAAAATAACGAATATTAAACTATAAAGAGAAAAGAACGAGTATTAAACTATAAAGAGAAAATAAAGAGTATTAAACTATAAAGAGAAAAGAACAAGTACAGATAGCAGATAGCAGATTGTCGAAGTTCTCTACAAAGTTCGTCAGTCGCGATTAGTCAAGTCTTTGCTTAATTAAAGTTCTCATTTTAAAAATTTCCATCAGTAAAATGGGAAAAGGGTTAAAAACTACCGCTAACTTTATAAAAATGTAGCTAATAGGCAGTAGGAGGCGTGGCAAACCCCTCGAAGAGTTCTAATTCTCGATTAGTATCAGAATCAGTTGTCAATTGAGCAATGTACGTCTTTCTGTCTGTTTGAACACACAGATCTCTGCTATAATAAAAGCTAGAAACATCAAATTTGGCATAAAGAGATCTGTCCATCACACACAGGCACAGTTTATTTCAAATACTGGATGTCACGCCCACAGCCCCCGTAAAGCAACAAATAAAATTTTCACTTCGATTTGAAAGTGACGTATTAAAGATACTACTTTCTGCTTTGATATATACTTAGTTGACTATATTGTCTATGTTTTCTTCAAATTTCAACACAATCAGTTAAATAACAAAGACGAAATTGAAGTTAATATTAACATAGTGCCGAGCAGAAGCCCTCCTACTTATTCTTCCTCTAGGTCCATCCTCAGTGCTTCGTTTTCCCTTAAAGTTATAGCTACCTGCTTTCATACAGTTCCCCATGTATGGCAGTCTTTAACTTGAGGCTGCATTAAGCTGTCAGTCGTTTGCGAGTGAGTGAATGAGTGAGGCAGGGTCCCTAAACAATTGGCGTGGCAAAGCCATGTAAGCTCCATGCAACACGCTCGTAACGTTTCGCATGCGTCTCAGAGGCGCCTGGCAATCAAAATGCCATTGCCAGGTTCTGCTATGGCTTCTGCTGCTGCCTAGTCCTGGCTACTGCAGATAACCCTGGGATATTGGTGAGGCCATAATCAAATTTTGTCACATTTAAAGCACTTTTGACACATTTTAAAATCAAATTTTATGGCCAGAAAACGTTTGGCAATAAAGACGAGTCGAGCGCGCTGGAATGTCTGCATGATGATCATAATAGGCAAAAATTTTACCCAAATTTGCGTTAAGGGAACGATGAAGACAATCGCAGTGGTGGGCAAAAAAAAATAACAGAGGCAGAAACAGAAACAGGCAGGAGAAATGCTGAAAATGGAGCAGTGACACGCCTTCCCCTTTCACTTCTCTTGCTGTGCGGTTGTGCTGCTGTCGAGGGTACTTAAATCCAATTGACAATTCGAAATTAAAATGACGAAAAGTACAACACATGACCGCAAAAACAAAACGAGCAGAGGCAGCTGCAGATGGCGATGCCGTTGCAATTGCAGCGTCACAGATACAGCTGCAGATACAGATACATTTGCAGATACACGTATGTAGATACTCTCGGCAGCATCAATAGAATGCAACGCTGCGCATTGCGGACGCAGCACATTTCACTGGACAAGTGTGGGTCTGTCTGTGTGCGTGTGTGTGTGTCTGTGTGTCTCATGTGTGTGTGTGTGTGCATTGGACTGTGTGTGCCTGGAATAGAAATTGCAATGTCAGCAATTGGCAGCAAAGCAAAATCTAAATAAACATTGTCACAAAATGCAACAAACCTGCTACACTCCCCTTTTCCCTCCTCATCCTGCGCCCACTTCCCCGGCCCCGCCCCCTACAGCACACTGAAAAAGGGTTAGCAGCGACCATGCCCAGCAAGCTGAGGGAGCCGCCTCCACGAATGCTTGTCAATAAAATTGCCAAGAGGGAAGAAGGCGCGAGGGGCGTATCCACGTGTGGGCGTATGCATATCAGCTTCTCTGTGTGTGTGTGTGTACATGTGTGCATGTGTGAGTGTGTGACTTGCCAATAGGTAGTTAGACAGTCCGGACAGCGGACTGACAGCAGAGCTGAGCGAAGACAGCAGACACAAGTGCAGCTTTGCATTTCGCCTCATGCTTGCCATGTTGCGGCACGGATAAAGATACATTTACAGATAGGTACAGATACAGATACAGAAACTGCAGCAGATACACAGCTACAGCCACAGATACATCCTGTTGCACGACACACGCACTGGGGACTTCGTCGTTTGCTTTATAAATAAATGCATTTTTATTTGCATGCCACACCCACAAGTTGCTCAACGCCCCTTTTGCCACATACCCCCAGCTCAAGTGAAAATTATGTCCAACTCCAAATCGCCTTATCCCCCTACGCGCCGCACACTTATTCAAATTTCCATTAGAGCTTGCAGCTTGAGTAGAAGGAAGAGTTGTGCAAACTTTAGATGAGAACGACACCTTGCGCTGGGTAAGGGCGTGGGCTGAGGCTCTGGCTGGGAGTCGGGCCCGGAGTCGGAGTCGGAGTCTGCCTCTGTGCCCTGCCGGACATCATTTAAATATACTTGCTAACATGGCATCATAGTTGCAGCTGGTCTTCTCCTTCTCTGCTGCTGCTTTTCTTCCTCCTCCTCCTCATCTCTTTCTTCTCCTGCCCACTGCTTCTCCTGCTGTCACAACTCTTGCTGATCCTGCTCCTCCTGCTCCTGCAGCTCCTGATCCAGTTTAGACTCCCTCTACTTCTCCTCCTTCTCCTGTTGCTCATACTCTAGCTGCACCTACCCCTACTTCTCGTGCTTCTTCACTTGCTCTTACTCCAGGTGCTCCCCCCTGCTTTTGCTTTTTCTGTTCTGTTCTGTACTTCTGCTGCTCCACCTCCTGTTTCTACTCCTGCCCCCTCTCCTTGCTCCTACTCCTACTTCTGCAGGTCTTAATCTTGCTGTGCCAACTCTTCCTACCATTCCTTCTCCAACTGCTCCTACTCCTGCTGCTCCTACTCCTACTGCTCCCACTCCTACCCCTACTCCAGCTGTTCCACCTCCTGTTTCTACTAATGTCTCTTCTCCCTGCTTCTTCTCCTCCTTCTGCTTCTTCTGCTGATCCTACTCCTTCTGCTTCCTCCAATTGCTCCTACACCTGCTTCTTCTTCTGCTGCTGCTACTCTTCCTGTTGCTCCTGCTCCACTTTCTACTCCTGCCCCTACTCCCACTTGATTAGAAAAGTTGCCTTTTATATTGCTGAAACAATTGCCACAGCACACACTCCTCCTCCTACAAATGCCGTGGCAGGACAGACTCCTCCTGTTGCCTATGTCGTACCAGGACACACTCCTCTTCTTTTGATTGCTGGACACAGTCCTCCTCTTTCGATTGCTGGACACACTCGTTAAGCAGCGGGAATCACCTGCAGGATTAGCTGCACTTCTGACCTGCCTCGATGAGTTGCCATTATCACCAGCAAGGACAGTGCTGCCTGTAGGCAACGAGAAGTGAACTATGTGCCTTGTCCAGCTGAACACAGGTGCTGCTTCCTCTCTCTCTTTCCCACTCTCTCTCTGTAATTTTTTGTCGACTTTTTATGACAAGTTTTTCTTGCGTTTGAAATAATTTTCACAATTAAAGTGGGCAGAAAAAAAGAGAACAGTCATGACGACAGGCAAATGCAGCTGCAGTGGAGTGAGGCATGTACACGCCCCTTAACCCTTATTGCTGAGTGTGCGTGTGTGTGTCTGACAAACCAGCAACAATCACAACAGCAACGACAGCAGCAACAACAACGGCAACAGCAACACAAAAGGCATTAAAAAGTCACCTTTGCTGCCGAGAGACCTTCGCGTTTGCCCTTTCTTTACCTCCCTCTCCATCCTCTTTCCCCTTCTCTGTGCTGCTGCCCCTTTCAAATTGTCATTCGCATTGTTTTATGCCTGCAGTTCTTTCCTTGTTGTTGTTGTTGTTGTTGTAGCTGCCAAACTAATTGTACGCAACAAAAAGCACAACAACATGTTGTCGTCGCCGTGTGTAAAACATTTGAAAAATGCTCGTAAGGGGCAATTGCACTTGGTGACAACAACAACAGCAAGAACAACAACAACTCGACTGTGGCATGAAGCAGGACATGGCCTGCAGGACGAGGGGAAGAAGTGTCGCCCCCACCCCCCTGTTGTAGTTGTTTTCTAGTTGTTCTGCACGCTCTACAAATTAAGCAGCATAAATAAAAATATATATATAAATTGTGTTTGTATCTGTGTGCAAGTATTTTTTATTCAGTGTGTGTGTGTGTGTGTCTGTGTCTGCAGGCTATTCCTATTGCTATTCCCTCCCTTCTTCCTTCCCGTCTTGTGCCTTGCCGAATTTTATTATTGCCGCGGTGGAAAATTTAAATTAGAATTCACAAACGGCAACGGCAACGGCAACAAAAGCGACACCGAGAACCAAATGAAACGCTATAAATTATCGCATCCTTTTTGGTGGTGGTTGTGCTCGCACTCCTTGCCCCGCCCCGCCCTGTTCCGCCCTAACTGGCGCAGGTAAATTCAAATGCGATTTGCCACGGTTTTGGCTTTTGTCCCGGCGCAGCTTCGCGGTGGTTGCTGTGTTAGAGAGAATTATTGCGACAGGTTTTCTTAATTTGTATCTTATGGATGCGGCGTGCTCAGCTACACACAACTATCTGCTCTAATTCTAATTAGAAAACTCGACTATTTGCCAAGCGCTTAAATATTTATGGCATTTCTTAAAGCCTGCAAAATGTTTTCTAATTTCTTTCTTCGTACAAAGAAACAAAACAAAATTGAAGATAAGCAAAATTGCAGAACTGTGAGAGACAACCCTCGCTAATGACCCGACCCAACAATTTGCCTTTAATCGCTGACCAGGCAAAAACCGCACAGTGACCCCTCGCCCCCTATCACCCTCTCCCCGGGCCCCTTCCGGTTCCGTCGACTTGGCAAAAATCAACGCCTTGGCACAGCAAAAAAAGGTGATAAATTTGGCGCATAAATGACACAAAGTCAAAAATCCTCAACAAAACGTACTTTAATAAACTTCAGAACCGCCCCACCCCCCTACGGGGCCATTAGGCGGAGGCCGCGTCTCAAATTCGCCTGTCTATGCCGCAAAAAGATAATAAAAAAATAAAATTATCATAAGAAGAAAATGAAAAAATTAATTTACATGAAATTTGCTTTTTTGCCTCAAAATAAATTACACTCCAAGTGCGAAACGTGGGTGGGGCAGGGGAAACGGGGGGTCTGGCTGGTGCCATTAGGTGCTATTAGTGCTGGATTTCCTGCACGCGTTCAGTGTCAACAGCCACGCCCACTTGTAGGCCCCCTCGCGGCGATTTAGTTGCGCTGACTTTAAAATTTCTGACTCCCCAAAATTGCCATTTGGCACAATTCTGATTTTAATTTAATTGGATTGTTTGCGGGTGCAGCGAGCGGAAAACATGAAAATGCGACATCGTTTTCGGCAATTTAAATGATTCACTTACTGTTCCAATTGCAGGGTACAGTTGGAGTTGGGTTTTTTAAACATACCTGGAATTGAGAGAGAGAAATTATTCATGATTAGTCTCTTTTTGCTGTGTCTATAAATGAAATAATAAGTAAGTGTTTGTCTTTTTTATTGTGCTTTTCATCCGAAAAATAATGAGATACTTTAAATACATTTTCCATTGCATAATAACAGATTAAAGAATTATAAAATAACAAAAAAATAAAAACAAGTGTTCTCTGACTATGTTTGTGTTCAGTCTACTCTATTTTTTTGATAAAGAACATTTGTCAATTAAAGCAGGAAAATTCTTTATTACAATACAACACGAAATATAAAAGTTAATCTTCTATTAAAATTGCATGCATATAGTTTTAAATACAGTTTAGTTTCATGACTTATGTATGTTAGAACTCAATCAATATAATGAATATAATTAGTTTGATGAATTAATTTGATATCAACGTAACAAATACTCTTCTGTAATTACAGTTGTAGTAAGGGTAACTATTCTAAGATATTATAATTCGCTGGTAACCTTATTAGATTAAAATTAAACACAAATAAGTATGTGGCAACACTAATTGTAATCAATATTTATCATCGGAATTAAAGTCAGTCGCAATCATATCGCACTACAAAATTCACATTATTGGTTTTGTGCATTCAGGTTTGATTAAATTTAATAATAATTTGCGATCATTATTTTTGGCAAGAATTAGTTTTAATGAAAATTTTTTTAAGTTTGAAACACAAGTAACAAAGCACAGACAAACCGTTGAATATTAAAGGTAAGGTGGCCTATTTCTCTTCTACTATATTGTACTTACAATATGATGCACAAACTAATAATTTAAGGTATTATTTATTTACCAGTCAAAGCATGTAATAAACATGAATTTATTTATATTTATTCTTAATTTGAGCAGATCATTATTAAATAAAGAAATATTATATGACAAGCGAATATTATTCATACTCCAACAGGTACTTATTAAAAACAACTGTTATAGTTAACTTTAAACCCATCAAATTATTATAATGTTATTCTCTCATGCTCTTATCTATTTTCTTGTCCACTTTGTCATTTTTCACTCACTCACGACATACGTTAAACTCAGTATACATTGAATTTCGAGAAGAAACACACATATTTTTTTGTTTTGCAATTAAAACCTCTGCAATATTCAAAGAAAATATATCATTTGCAAATGCACCATCCAAGAAATATTAAACATCGCCAACGATTCCATTCTATTCTATTCCCTCTTGTACTTTTGAGTTTCTTTGTGTTCCCACAAAACAATATATTATCTAGACAACTTGGCTTATTTAAATTTGTAGCCATCCAATTTAATTTCAGGCAATTTTTAACTCAACTCCTGAAAGCCACAGGGGACTTCAGTTGGCCACCTCTGATTAGCTCTGTTAGCTAGTTGGGTTGATGTTTGACTGGGTTTTTATAAATCCCGTGGACCGTGAATCAGGCACAATTTAAAGCGAACTAGAGAGCCCTCGAAAGAGACGAGCAAGCCATGCATAGACAATAAGTCAACGATTACAAATTACTAGTCCCAGCTACATGGCTCTTCTCTTCCCTTTCCACTCACATCTCACTCTGGGTCCAGAGAGAGTTGTTGTTCCTGCTGCTGCTCCTGATGTTGTTGTTGCTGTTTCTATTGGTGGCGCTGCCAACTAATTAAAAGGCTACAAACGCGTCGGGCGCTCGGCTCGGCTCGCTTTGGTCTCGGTGTTTGGTTGACAACAACAGGAAGATGACAACAGCAACAACAACAACAAGAACAGTGGGCAAACCAAAGACAAAGACAACAAACAAACGACGAGGCGACTGCGGCGCAGTTTGCTGTGATTTAATTAATTTCAATGCATAACGTCAACTGTGAAACCGGAACCAGACCCCGAGCCCAGAACCAGACCCAACCCAGACCCAGACCAGGCCCAAGCTCGAGCCCAAGCACGAGCCAGAGCTGGAGCCGGAGCCCGGGTTTCAGTTCAAACCCAAAACTGGAGTCTAGTCAAACTTGACACCGAAAACCGAACCCGAGCGAGATGGATAGAGAAAGAGAGATAGAGATAGCAAGGGAGCGCCTCAACTGCCCTGGACAACGCCAGGTCGATTCGGCGAGTTGGCAGCGGGCAACTGGACTGGAAAATTAAATCGAGTATAATTTTTTGTGACTTTTTGGTTTAAATTTAACGCCATAAACAAGAACAACGCGTCGAGGGATGACACAAATTGTGAGCGTGCGAAAGGGACAACAGATGTGGCAGTGAGGGGGAAAATGCAAAACAGAAACAGAATAGACCTTAAAGTTTTCGATTTTCTCGCCTGCTGCCTGCTGTAAACATTTTTCCGCAACATTGCGCTTAGACTTTAATTAGCATTTCTCTCTCGGCTCAGTGGAAGGGTCCTTGGGGGTGCAGGGTGCAGGGGTTGGCATAGAGGCGAGGCAGGAAAGTTGACTTTTACCAGGCCGCTATTTCTAGTTGAAGTACTTTGTGGAACAATGGGTGCAATAGTTTAATAAAAAGAAGGAGAAATTGAATGAACAGAAACGATGGCATAATTTAGTTACTTGGCAGAAGGTGTAGCAGAAGAAGGTATCAACGTTACTATTAAATGTACATATATGTATATATTTATTCATTCAATAATTTTATTGAAATATTTGGTAATTGTTTATAAATATTATTTAATGAATATGGCTAGGGTTATAATAATAGTACAAATAAGTCAGCTTGACAACGTTCAATTTTACTTTAAGAAACTCAAATTGATTCGCGCAACACAATTTCTACTTTCGACGACAGTCCGACTTGATCGACTGACGTTTCCAAAAGACAAAAGACCGAAAGACTTTCCAACAACTTTTTTTATGACTTTCTTCAACGACTTCTCAATCCTCGACCTTTTGACACTCAACTTCGTCTCTCAAGTTCAACTCTTAACATTGATTCTAAACTTCAACAGACTGACTTCGCTGTTCGATTATTCTTGTCAACTGCAAACCTGATCCTATCGATAGTTGCCTGCAGCGTTGCCCCCTGTACTATCACGCAATCATTGTTAACATATATATTCGTGACACAACCAAGATTAATTACATTTCAAATACTCAAGAAGGAGTTGGACCGGACTGATAGAGACATTGAGTGATATATGGCAACAGTCGGTGGTTATTGGGAGGTTCATGTTAGGTCGAAGAACTCATCAGATTTCCTATCATCAATTCTCCCATTAGACACGTCGAAACTTTAATGAAATAGCATTATACAATAGATATGTATCATTGTATTGTATATATTGTTAAAAACATGTTCTTCTTTGAAAACCGAAGACAAATTTAAATCAAAGTCTCTTAAATTTAAATCATTGCATTGCAATGTTTACTATGCTACTATAACATAGTAGAGTATGTTTACTATAGAACAGTCCACAACCCTATTCCTAATATTTAAAGATCTTGCTGGGTTCACCTAAGCAAAGCTAAACTTTTTTTTCTGTCTCTGAACAAGCTCTAATTTATTCTGTGCTCCAATTGAAAGTGCAGTAAAATGTGCATTAACATTGCATTTCTCATTTTGCATTTTGGCATTTAAATTCCAAATGCGGAAACTATATTGAAATGTGTTGTGGCGTCCAAAGTGCTAAACAAAAAGCAGCACCCCCGACACTCTTTGCCTGCCCGCTTGCACCCTTTCTGTACTCGGTCGAGGTATCTATAGAAATTATGCAGGCAAATTTATCACAGAGCAGAATTTAAATGAGTTGAAATCGTTGTCATTGTTTTATTTATACAAAATGTGCACACTTTTGTTGTTGTTGTTGTTGCTGTCTTTGTTGTTGTTGTTATTTCTGTTGCTGCAATAATGAAAGTTACTCAATTGGAATATTTCAACTTATGTGCTTAACTCACACACAGAAGGAGCGAGCGAGAGAGCTGAACAATGAAAGTGAGCATTTGACAATGCATTTCACCCTTCCCCTCTCCACCCTTCACTCCTGGCAGAGCTCTTCTTGCTGTTGCTGTGTTGTTCTGTCATCTCCCATGGGAATCGCCAATTTATTTGCCACTCTCGTAGCTTGCCTCACGTCCTGTTGTCCTACGACAGTCTGTCTGTCTGTCTGTCCGTATTTCTGTCTGTTTGTCCGTCAGTCTGCTGCCCGAGTCCGTCTCAGTCCATTAGTCAGTTTGGGGCGTCCTTTGTCGACTTCATCCAGTTTTGCGGTACATTTGATTTGTATTTTTGCTTTGCATCCCATTCCTTTTGCCATTGTTTCCGCATCCCTTTCGTGTTCCATTGCCAATTGTCGTCATTATAATGTCGTTCGACAGAGGAACCCCCTAGGCGGGTGGGGGCAACTCCACATGCCAATTGGCAGTTGGTCAGGAATGTGTGCGCCTTTTAGCTCGGAGCTTGAGACGCGTTAGTCGACTGACAAATGAAGCGCTGCCCTTCGATGCCCTATTTGATTTTTGAAGACATTACGGGTTGAATTCGGGTGGGTTAGGTCAAGGAGAAGGTGAAAAGGATTTTGCTTCCTCACGGAAGTTCGCCATTAAGCTCACCGTTAAGTGTCTATCGTATTACCTAGGGGGAAGAGGAGGGGTCTTTAAGCCCGGCCTCAAAGCCGGCGACTTCACTTCAGGTTTAATTTTCGCCCAAGTTGCGCGCAAAGACAATCGAAAGTGTCGCCTAAGAACTCTATTAAAAATCTTTTAGAGCGCTAGAGTATAAAACAGATGATGAAGTAGACGGCAGCCCGGCAGCACTGGCAGACAATGGAACTTGGCCCCGGAGTTGTCGCCTTGGCTATAAAAACCTTGCGCCAGGAGCAACAACAATGACAACGGGTGCGTCGAATGCAGGCAGCAAGATGAAGACGGAGATGGAGTCGAGGACGAAGACGTTGGCGAAGACAGCGAGGATGCTGCTGCTGCTGTTGCTGCTGTGGATGAAGATATTTATTTTAGGGATAAAAGGAATTCAGTAGGGCTTAAAAGTGCGGATGAGTGCCACTTCACGAGCAGCGCAAGGAGCAAAGCGACGCTCACGAGACACACGCGAGAGTGACGAGGACGCTGAGGACGACGAGGTTGAGGCACAGACTAGCATGACAATAGATCTTGGAGGTGGCCCTGCACTGCCCTGTAAGACAAAGCGCGGGCGCGAAAAGCGCTCGAGAAAACACCGAAGAGTTGAAAATGACGTTAAAGTAAACAAGATGAAAATTAAAAGCAGAGCACGGGAGTGGAGAGAGGATGTAACACAAAAACACAAAAAAAGGAGGAACACAAAGAAAACAGAAAACAGCAAAAGAGCGAATACACAAAACACACTCTCGCAGGCTGCGCCGCGTCGGGATTTGATTTAAAAATGGAGTGGTATTTAAATAAAAATCTTGTTGCATATTTACAGGCGTGTGCGAAGGGACAGACCAGAGCCAGCAGCAATTTGAGTTGCAGCTTAATTGTCACTGAAGAGAGGAAGTGGGGAACAGAGAAGAGCAGTTGGTGCAGCCTCTCTCTCCCTCTCACCCTTTTCTCTGGGATTTTTTGCCCGCTTTTGGCTTTTGTGTGCGCTCCCTGAATAATTTAAAACTGCCAAAAAGAATGCAAATGTGGTGCGCGCTCCACAATGATCCACCTCCTGCCATTCCCTACCCGCCACATTCGTTAGAATCCTCTTTTTTTCAGCTTGCAGCTGAACCACCTGTGCGCAAGTATGCAGTGAAAATGCCATTACATATTTCCCCCTACTCCATTTTGTATCTCTTTTTTGGGTTGCCCAGCTAATAAGCGAGGATTTTAAGCATTGCCCGTGGCAACACTCTTAGTAGAGTTGCCCAGCACTGATAGGCGAACTAAGTAGTTGCCCCACATGACATGATATTTGAATACTTACATATGTGAATACATATCATAAAGGAAGCTCTCTGGACTCTGGACTCTTCAATCAAACATGAGAAAAGCAGAGCACGCCAGACTTGTTTGCCGTGACACATTCGAATGCAAATTTATGCAAAACGTGTCAATGTGCTAACAACAAAAACAAATAAACACGCCGAGCAGCGTGTGACTAAAACTAAAAAATAATCCCAATCCTCAAAACGAACCCAAAATAGCTAGGCAACAAACTGTGCCAGGGCAGGGTTGGATGGGAGAGCAGGCTACTGTTTGTTCTCCTTCCGTCTCTTACAGTTGCTTTCGCCGTCTCTCTCTAATCCGTTAATAGAAACATTAACGAGGCATTTTTCGAAAATTATTTCAAGCACGCGATACAGGCAACTCTGGCAAGTCAAGTCAGCTGCCTCTTCGGCACGTCAGTCAAGTTCAAAGTGCAAGCCGGCAGTCGGCACAGTGGGTGCTGTTAGTTGGCGCACACTAGAGCGAGAGTGAGAAAGAGAGACAGCGAGAGAGAGAAGAGACCAGTCACGTGATGGGCGACGCGGAAAGTATTCTCATTTCGCTTTAATTTCGCCGATCGTTAACCCCTTTGGCTGGCGACTCTTTTGGGGTGGCCTGGCTCTGCTACTGCTACTTCACTTGGCAATCAGAGCGCGTCAAGTTGTTGCTGTTGTTGCTGTTGTTGTTGCTGGTGCTGCCTGCAAAGTTCAAGCAGCCCGAAATAATTGCATTGTAATGTGAAATTGCCACCACCCAGAGCAATCCCTGAGCACGTCTCCCTGCTGCCTGCATTTGCCCCGTTCCTCATTGGTTTGCATGCTTGACTCTTGTTATTTTTGCACGTTCATATGCCGCACACACACACACTCACTCTGGCACTGTGCACTGTGCACTGTGTGTTTATGTGTCGGTAATTTCCAATCTCACTTTGCAATCGTTTTACAACATTTTGCTTTTATTTTATGCCAAAGCGTCGCTGGTAACTTTTTGATAGCCAACTCCTCGCCAGAACTGCAACTAGAACTGGAACTGGAGACTTGCGCGATTCGCGTACCTCGTATCTCGCCTCAGTGCCCGCTCTCCTCCTCCCTTCAGTGAAAGGTCCTTCTGCCATTCGCATCCCTTCTGTTGTTTTACGCTTATTGCAGCTTACTATTTATGTGTCTGCTGCAATTATAACGGAAACTAGTTGAGTGCCACAGTGGGACCATACAACGAAAACGACACAGGGAAGGGGTGTCGCCAAATACCTGTAGAAGTGGAACAGGGCAATAGTTGAACACACCCAAGGGGGTGAGTGCTGTAACTTGTAAAAGTCTTACTTGATATATAATTTAATAAATGATTTTATTATACAGAATATATATTTCTAGATCGTTTTATGATATGTAAAATTTAGAAATAAAACTCAATGATATTTTGTCTTCTTTTCCATGATTATTATGATATTTAACATAATATTCAAGATATAACACTAAGTATTGCTACTTATAATTACATTACATTAGGCTCAACTTTTTACTCTTTATTTAATTCAATCGCACTTGCACCACTGTACTAGGTAGGTGCAATGTCCGTAAGAATACAACTTATTGCTAATTAGTTTTAAATCGATGACCAGAAACGTGCAGATTGTCTGCTTTCAGTGGCAGCAGGGAAGCGAAGCAGGTAGTGCCCTTTTCAAGAACCTTTAAACAGGAATACTATACCAGTTTTGATCTGAGTTAGTTAGAGTTAGAGTTACCAATTAACAGTCACTGAGAGAACAGTCAGAGGATCTATTAGGCTTGTTTGCATATTCAAGAACCCCAATATAATGGGCTCTACTTATTCTATAGGTTCCTGAGCCGTTTCCACTTCGCTCCAATGCAGCTCAGTAAAATGTAATAAAATAAAGTGTTGGGGGATTTGGTTCACGTATTGTCGGATTGGGGGTAGACAGGAGGTGTGGCATGGTTGCGGGTAGGGGTAACGCTGTAAGGGGTATCAAGTTTCGGGATCGGGATCAGAGGGCTGCAGCACTCTGGCCGCGGGCGCGTCAATGGCGTGAAGTATGCAAAAGGGAGAGGGGGAAAGGAAAATAGCAGGAAACATGTGAAAATCGATTGAAAAACTTTTGTAAAATCAAGCGATTCGTTAGCTCTTTGCGTGCAGCTGAATAGGCGTGGCCCAGCGGGCTCCGTCGAAGGTCTGCGGCTCCACCCGCACGGCTTTTATAGATTTGCTTTTATTGTGCGGTATTTATTGTGGTATATGCGCTGTCGCCTCGTTGCCGTTTTTTCCCTCCTTCTCTCTCGCTTTTTTCCGTTTTTTTGTTGCTTTATTTTCGAATGTTTCCCAAATCGCAGCAAGTTTCGCCAAGTGGCAGTTTCGATGGCTGTTGCTCTGGCTTGTCAGATCCATGCCTGGCCAGTCATTCGATGGGGAACGGCAATGGGGGGAGGAGGGGGTAACAGGAGGAGGACGAGGTCATAAGCTGCTTAAATTGGTTCGCCTTTTTCTGCTTGGGCCATGTTTTGGATTTTGTTGGTTGTAAAACTTGACGTTGCTGGTTATAAAAATTGTTAATTAAGTTAAGTTTGAAATGTTGTTTTATAGCCTGCGGCCAGGGTGTGGTGGTGTCGGTCAAGCGTTAAACGAAACTGTTTTTAATTTAATGAAATTATATTATGAAAGTTTTGTAGATGCTTCAAGAGAACGTATCAAATCACGATTAGGCAGTACAAATGATTTCAAGAACTTGATCTCAATAGAAATATTCAGTTTGAAAACGAATATTAAATTTGAAGACAATATATCTTATTACAGATCGTGTTGGTTTACGAAAGTACAAAAAATAGTGTATACTCGTATAACAGAAAGAAACACTCGAAAATAGGTTGTAATTTAATTACTTTCACAATTCCCAAAGGAAGCAATGTATTTATTGTTTGATCTAATTGAAATTTGGAGGAGAGTTAGATATTTTAGTCAGCTAATATATGTGAAAATCGAAAAGATTTATCTTTTATACATCTCTTACAAATTGAAATATGTTATTCTTGATTTGCGGGTGGTGGGCGTAGAAGCGAACCTATTAAATAAACTTTACTTGCGCAAAGTACACATAAACTTGCATACCAAATTTTATTTCACTAGCTTTTATTATAGCTGAGATCGGTGTGTTCATACAGACAGATGGACACACATAGTTCAATCCACTCGGCAAGTGATTATGAGCAAGAATATGTATACTTTGTAGGGTCTGCCACGCGTCCTTTTACACACATTTGCACAAAGTTAGTATACCCTTTTTAACAATTTTCAATGGTCCCAGAGTATAATTATCTACCCGATGAAATTGATTTCACGCACTTCCATATTCAAGTAATTATTGTGGGTTTTGTTAATGTTAGATGGCTTTAAAATACTTTGTTATATACCCACAATATGTGTACCGACTTTTAATGCTTGAAAGCAGTACTCGAACATTTATTTAGCATATCCCTTGCAGTCGCATAATCCAGCACCGCATCCCCTCATCCCCCCATAGCAGGACAACATGATCATCGTTCCGCGTGTTGTGTTTGTGAGTGTGTTGTGTGTATTGTGTGCGGGCGGGCGTTGCTAACATCGTTAGGGGTAACCCCTTCATCCAAGTTGAGCACTCTGGGATTCTAGTATGCACTCGGCTCCACTGTGTTCCTTGGCTTAGCCCATCTCCCCCGCATCTCCCTCTCAGGATAGCTGCGCTTCGTTTTGTTTGCTTGTTTACCCGGGGCTCGAGGCGTTATTCTGGCGCAAATCCTCCATTGGCGCATTGTGTTGCTTATCTTTGTGGCGGGGCCGTGTTGCGACTCTGCGACTCTGGCAGAGCGAGTGCAAGTGCTTACATTTGTGCAAATGGCAAATGGCGAATGCGAGTGGCGAATGGAGAAGCAGCAAATGGGAACGGCGAGGGGAGAGAAGGGGGCAGGGTGAATGGCAAATGCGGCAGCGAAGAAAGACGTTGGCTCTGTTATTTAAATAAATCGTTGCATACTTTGCGGCTGGATGCGGCCATCAACGCGCTGCTTGCCTTCTGCCTACACACGGTAAGTGCTGCGGGGAAGGAGAAGTCTGAGGAGGAGGGGGCGTGGTCGGACTGAAGCCCGGTTTTAGCTCGACTTTAAATCTCATTTGAATTATGGCAAAATACGCGACAGTCGCGCTGTTGTCGCATTCTGCTGCATACTTTATGGCGTTTTAAGTGCTGCAAATGCTAAAAGTGTGTTGCAGCCTGTCAAGCGTTATTATTTTCCAGCTCGCCTCTCTCACTACAAATGCACTAGTATGTGTGTATGAATATATGCACTAGATTATATTTTTTGTCCACTGTTCATGACCCAGTTCTCTCTGCTGCCGCATGTAATTAGACATTCAACATGCGCTTTAGCCCGAATCTGTCAGATGACACTGCCGCAGTGCCTGTTTATGAGCAACGACTGTGTCAGCCAGCCAACTAACAGGTCCAAATTAAATAAAGAAAATACTCTTTGTCAATGAAATTATTATTAAATATTATTTGATTAATGTGAAAGGTTCTTTTAATTTATTAATAACAAAGGCCTTGATTATATTTTAATTCACATTTGGTTATGTAAGTGGGTTGGCAAAGGCAATAAGTGCTAAAGAATGACCAACACGCAGAACAATAAATAGATGCAGAGACAATATGGAGATAGACGGAGATATAAAGAAGACTAGATTCTGTGACAGACACATTTATTATAATTTATTATTATATTGACCAGGAATAATAATAATATATACAAATGTACCATTGATTATGCTATCTTACCCACCCGACCAAAACCATAGATCAAATATATATCTTCTATGTTTAATGTATTTTGTGTTGCATACTTTGTAGGGATGGAATTCAGTACCTTTTTAACAATATTTCTTATATAACTATTTTGTAAACTATCCGATCGCAACTGTCCTGCATTTAAATTACGCTTGGAATTAATATTTTACGAAGGTGAAACTGGGCGTGGACAAATATTTAAAGATATGCTTATAAGGAATATATAGACGTTAAGTGGTCTGCCACGCCTCCTTCTGCCTATTATGTTACATACAGTTTCGGTTGGCACAAAGTTAAAATACCCTACCTCCCTATAGGTAGCAAAAATAAAAACAATAAAGTTGAAAGGAACTACCGAAAAGTGCCCACTTTAGAAGTAAAGAGGAAAGGAAGGAGTACAAAAGATTCAGTTAATGGAAGGAAGATCCTTATAATATAATACAACTTCATATATTCCATCCATATATTCATATAAGCATATAGAGCTTTTCCATCTGTACTGCATTTGAAGAGAACTTTCGCTTAAGTTTATACAAAAAGAATTACCCAACATCTGTAATGTCATTAGTTGCTCAAATGGTCTTCAGTCTGTGCAGCAATGATGTTGAGAACACATTAACATGCTACTGCATGCATAACAGAACTTGGTTCAGTGCTTCTACAGCAGTCATCGAGGCACCCAATCAACCGTACCCAATGGTGGCTACCACACCCCCAACCAGCACTTTGGGGACTTGATCATTAACAGCGAACCGCGCGACGCCTGCAAAGATGGTGGTAGCATAGCTGGAAGAGAGTTGGTTGTGGTGGTGCAGTTTGGCGGAGCCAAGTGAGCTTCGCGCTATTTAACAGCTTCCAGCAATTGCAAACGTAAATCAAACGCCACATTCTGCACTGGCAGAGCCGGCAGCTCGTGCGATTTCTGCTCTTCGTTTATTTTATTTGCAATTTTTAACAATTTGAAGCAGGCGGGTGGAAGGAGGCAGGCAACGCAACGGTGCAACAACCGAGGCAGGGCTTGGCAAGCTGCACCAAGCAGCACCTACCGCTGGCTGCGATGCCTGCCAACTGTTGGCTGTGCCTGCTTCTCCTACTGCTGCAGCTGGAATATAAACAAGGGACCAGGAGGAACAATACGAGCAGCAGCAGCAGCAAGTGCGGCATCCACAATTTTGATTTATTATTTTGATTCCTGTTACTTTAGTACCCTACCCGGGTGTTGCCGCTTGTTTCACCCAGTGCGTCATTGTCCTTGTGCGCTCTCGTCCCCATCACACTCTCTTTCGCTCTCTACCTCTGGCTCTGTGTCGCCTGTTTTATTTTTATTCACACGCTCTTCTGGTTTTATTGCTCCAATTATTTCATGTTGTACTCGTCGTCGTGTGTGGCACTCGAGTAAATTTAATATTTCTCTTCCTGTTTTTCGATGCTTTGTACAATATTTGCCTTGCTCTTTTCCTTTTCTCCAATCTGTGTAGCTCGATAGTGCAAAAACATTGACAGCAAGTAAGTTATTTGATTTAATTCCTGTAGTATATATAATTGAACTGCTTAGCTTGTTTGCGAACACAATGAATGAAACGCAGCCACGGCACGCAACTCTGAAGTGCGCGTTCCGCTTGAAAATTTCCAGAGATTCAAGCAGCTTCTGCGTGCACCAATTAGGCACAGATAGAGAGTCAACCAAGTGCCATGTGACTCTTCTGACTCTGCTGGTAAAAAACATGTGAATATTCCATGCACATTTCTATGGCCAACCATCTCGACACCTGCTCCACAGATGGCAGAAAGCAGAAAGCAAACGCTTAACTGCACATAAAATATACAAAACTAACTTAGTTCGCGCATATCGCTGTGCATAACTCATGAGTGCCGCACACTGTACCCTCTATGTGTGTGTGTGTGTGTGACCCTTTTGCAGGCACACCATGGCCGCCTACCCTTCCTCCCTGTCGGCTGACTGCACAAAGACAACAGCCGCACGACAATAAAAACAGCAAAAAACAAACCAATTCCAACGAGCGTAGCCGAGCTGCTCCCCCTTGATTGCCCCTCCCCTCTTCCAACTCGAAGTGCACACTAGACGTTTTTCAGATATAACTAAACTGAAACATAGCAACAGCAGCATTCACATTCACATTCTCATTCACTTTTTACCTTTCCAACCACTGACTTTATTGCTATTAAATTTTACGAATCTGTGACAAATTGCCAATTGGGGGAGAACTCCTAATTTAGGTTAGGTTTAAGCAAGATTACAGAGTTGAAAAAACTAACTAGTATTCTAAATTAACTTGTTATTAGTTTGTAGATTTATTTAAATTATTCATAAGTTTCATATAAAGTAGATCACAGCGAATTAGTACTTGATTACATTCAAATAGAATAAAATTGATTGAATTCATTTTTATCTCTCAATGCTGTAGTGTATATCCGGTTCGGTGTCTCCCCTTAGAGAGGGGCATGCAGTTATTCCCCTTTACTAATGGCAAATGCTGAGTGGATGCAACAAAGCGTGCGCCAAGAGCTGCAAGGACATGGGAAATGGTGAGGGGGAGAAGGTGTCATCGCGGCTATGCAGGCACAAAAGTGCGAGTAAAAAGTGGGTACCTCGGTGGGCCATGTATAATTTTCATAAAGCGAACAGGCGACGGTGACTGCGGCAACATGTTGTAATTGCGTATTTTATAGATATGAAAGACACACATACATATGTGATGCACACATACCTACAGATACAGACGGGGAAGAAGACATGACCCGACTAGTTGCAGGGTTATATAGTATTGTATTTGTTGTTGTAGTCGTTGCTTCTGCCGTTGTCGCTGGCACTGTTTGCTTTTGTTTTGCCGCGGAAATGGCAACCGGTGTGCAGCAAAATATGCTAGCAACAGCAACAGCAACAGCAGTGTGAGCTGCAAGAGTAGTGGCAGTAACAACAGCAACAGCGCAGAAATACGCATACGCCATGTTGCGCCATTTGAAGTTGTTGGCGTATACGTAATTTTTATTTTATGGCCAAAAGCCAAAAGGACCCGTCGTCAGTCGCCGCGAAACGCATTCAGCGATGGTTGCAATAACAAAAAATGGCACAGAGCAGAGCAATTTTAATTGCTCAAAAGCGTCGCAAGAGCCAGAATGGAGTGCAGCAGAAAGAGGGGGGTTAACTAAATTTGCCTGTCCCCATGCGAGCAGCGCTTTATGACTTTTAATTCAATCAAAGTAAATTAAATCAAATAAAATATTCCGCGATGTGCTTTCATTGCATTTTTAGCTCTGATTTGAATTTTGCTTTGACAGTTTGCTAAATTAAAAACACAAATCGAACACAGACGTGGGCGAATCTGCGGAATTAGGGAATATGGACATAAAAGTGCTTAGAGCACCATGCAAATTTGACATTGCGAAACTGAAGAATACCTAAGTAGTCCCCTATATAGAATATAAACAGCATTCGACTTTTAAACTAAGGATAACTTTACATTGAGGGCACCTCAATTCAGTCGATTCACTCATCCAACAGGCGTCCTTGCCAGTCGTCCTTGTTGGCACATTTACCACGCATACTTGTTCGCCCTTTGGTATTTTTAGCAACGGTATTTATATTCGTTTGTGCGAAAAGCGAAAGGCTTCAAATAGAACTCATAATAAAATGCCCTACCAAACATGCACTTTTCTCTGCCGTCCTTTCTATGTCCTCTCATCATGCGTGCGAGTGTATGTGTGTGCATTATCACCCAAGCGTAAAAATCAGGACACGCGCGTAAGAGGCAAAGCCTTTGTTCGCCTCAAGTGTTTAGCACAGTATAAGCCGAACTAAAAATGATTATCTCCATGTCGTTTTCTACCTGCCTTTCTTTCTTAAGCAGCACAATGGTCGCTGCAATCGCCGTTAATGGGTAAAAAGAGACCGAAAATTCTATGCGCCGTCATTTGAGTGTGAATGCTGCGATAAGAAATGAATATTCCAAGAAACGGAATAAAGTCAAAGAAGATAACAGATCACATCGCTGGAAAATCCTATTTTTTAATGCTTAGAGACTATTTAATGGTCTATTGTGTTCATCGGATGAGGAGTGAGTGTAACAGACAGTAGAACGCATCTCCGAACATATAACGTATGTACATATTCAGCATGACCAGCGGAGTCGATTCAGTCTGTCTGTCCGTCTTTCTGTTTGAGCGCCTGTTTCTCAGAAACTATTTAATGTACAGCTACCAAATTTTGTAACAAGACTCGTATGCGTTGCAAGCAGTTAAATTGATTTTAAAATTATGCGTCGTTCTTTTCCGCCACTGCAATCAACAAATTCTACTTAAAAGCTGCATTTTGTGAATTTCCTTAGGATTCAAGATTTCACAAAATACTCTCAGCATCTACTACAACACATTGAAATCCAGTATCAGACACTTTTTGTTTTTATTTAATTTAATTTAGCTGGGGTAGGCAATAATATAACTTTTTAACACTTTAAACGTCCGTTGATTGAGTGTTTTTTTTTAACTTCTGTATAACACAAATATAGTAAAAATTCATGGCCTTATACATGCAGAGCGTGAATTTTTCTTATCACTAAATAAATACAATAAGTTTTCGAATAGTAATCTTATATGTTACAGTGGTTAACTGCAGTTTAAACTTTATTGTAAAACCAAGGAACTAATTATCGTTGGCGGATCGGTAGGTCGTTACGGCAAAGATGGGATCGGTTACATAAACACGTTAGTCCTCCCGCATGGTGGATAGATTGAGGGAATAATTTGCGTAGGTACTTGCATTTTTTTTGAGTTATCTAATCTCTAATCATCCCCAGTGATGGTTCTCAATATGTTTGTTGCCACTGCAGGCATATCCCCACAGTTCAAAATCATAGGTCAAGAAACGTTTTAGGTCGGAATTGTAGAGTATGACTTTCAAGTCGAGGTAGAAAAGACTATTTGACAGAGTTTTATCAGCTCTTAATAAGTATAACTATATCTTCACATATTTATTAATTTCCGATTGCCTACAAACTTATAAATTGAATTGACATATTAAAATCTAATTATGTAGAAACTAGTCAAGCAGCATTTGTCAGATTACATCCGTATCAAAATCAATACATGTTTAGAAAATGCACTTTCTTTGCGTATTTTCACTGCTCTACATTGTAAAGAACAAGCAGGGAATGACGGACACAAAATTGCTCGAGCCAATGGGATGGGGAAAGTACAATTGCAACGCCTGGAGCGCTCTTCTGGTATTGGGAAGACGTAGCCCGAGTCTAATATGTAATCGCATGATTCCAAAGCTTCTACACTACAAGAAATAGTATACAAAGTTTTATACATATTAAGTTATTAGTGATTGTGAATAAAATTAAAGATACTACGGATGATACACAGAATCAAACACGCTTTGATTGTTATGATTAAAGCCAAAAAGCGTTAAAGCCAGTTTGTCCATCACATGGCAGTGGAATCGCTTTACACGTTGTTCTGCCTGGTGCTGCTGCTGCTGTTAGTGTTGTTGTAGTTTTTGGTTGACCACCACAGGCCAATATGGCGGCAGTTCATATGAGCACATAAATTACGCCGACGCCAATGACAATGAAATGCGAGCTTCGTTGTCTGTGCCACTTGCTGTTATGCCCCTCCATGTATGTGTGTGTGTGTGTACATGTAAATGACAGCTGGACAGCTGCTTTGATTGTGTCTGTGTGCCCTACGATGTTCTGTCCATTGCATTTTGCTGCCATTGTCTACCATTCGACGTCTAAACTTTCAACTACGGCAACTAATTTGTGGCCCACTCTGTGTGTGTCTGTGTGTGTGTCTGAGTCTGTGTGTATGTACAATTATAGTACAGTCGAGATTCTCGATGAGCTGAGCAAGTTCTAAAATTTAACAACCGCGCAGGATGAATGATATGTATCTATTTATTTTTTACTAACTTACTAAATTTCTCCATGTTATTTCTTATTTTTCAAATGTAGTGACATCGTAAAAGCAGAATAAAAGTAAATATAAAAAGGAGATTCGAGCAATGCAGAGACTTGAATGATCTTGAGTCGTGCAACACATTCGAATCCATGTAGATGATGGCTGAATAAAATGTCGACGCTTCAGGTCGACTTGGCTTGAAACGCGTTCTACACCGTTTGTTCAACTCGTCAATATATGTAAATGGAAAGGGAACGCAATTTACTTCAGGTGAGCCTTTAACCTCCAAAGGAAAGTTGCGGCCGTCACAGTAAAACTTTGCATTATCCAAGATTAAATTATAGCAATGGCTTAACTGAGTCTCGTAGAAAATAATGAGCAGCATTAAGGAGCCATAGTGGTCCGCTCTCTGCCAGATGGCGTACGGTGTTTCGGGGGCGGGATGTCGATCCTTGTACCTCAGACGTAGGTGCCGATCGTACAACCCGTTACACAAATATTCCATTGTCTGACCTTCAATAAAGCTGCAATTTCTTAAATCGTCCGAGGTTATTACGGGGCAGAGCAGTAGCAGCAGCCAGCAACCAGTGAAATTGATATTGTAAGCTCCTGGGAAATGGGGGCTTACTGGCATGGCCTATAGTATTGCAGCAAATGATACTGAATTATCATTTTTGTCAATTTGTTCGACTAAGACACTAAAATCAATGTTGAAAAGTGGTGTTACAAATTTGAAATGAATCACAACATTATGAAATCTTGAGAACAGAGACATATTTATTTCGAGTTGTACACTAGTCCATTAAAATACTCTCGAATTAATCCTTAATTAAATATTTACCATTGTTTTTTTTTGTTTGCATTGTTATTTGTGCTGTCAATTACTCACTTCCTCAAATAGGTGTAGACAGACGTCCATTTCGCTTTATATTCACTGGAAGCGGTCAAGATCTGTATGCACATTGCTAATTGGAATCAAATTGAAGTCTCGATATATTATTTCAATACTCAGTTGACACCCTTATCGCTTTTCATGGGAATAGTCTCGGCCCCCTTCTGGTTGGTAATACCATATTAACATATTTGAACAACTGCCATACAATGAAACACTTCATCAGAATTCGAAATATTCGATGGTGGCACATTGAACGACTCGCAGATGACAGAAGATTGTTCTTATCGAGTGCATAGGCATAATGAAATGCAACGTAATCGGCCGATTCGTATATATTGGTGTTGCATGTCCGCTGAAGCTCCTTCACATATGCGAACGTCTGACGGAAGCAATGCACCTCCTCGGGTTGTAGGATTATGCCAAACATCTCCGAGTCCTCACAGTGCAACCAGTTTAGATGGCAGGTTATATTTGCACAGTTCGATATGGGCGACTCATAGAAGGATATGAAAATCTGGCGCCGAGAATTCGTTATCGATCGTGCCCATATTCGATAAGGAGCATTCGCCTTAACCCATTTATCTCGATATTTCAGTTGCAGTTCTAAGCTGTAGTTTGCCGCGCACATTAGCTCCAGTGGATGGTCGGCCTCGACAAGAAATTCACAGTTATAAAAAGCAGCTTCGATTCGTTTTCCCGAATGTTCTGTCCAAGCCAATATAAGCAGCAGCAGAAGATTCAATTTCATATTTTTTCAATTACATTGTGACAGCTATGTCTAACCTAATATTAAAATGTTCAATAAAACAACTTTAAAAACTATTCTCTAGACACAATGTGTTAATTACATTAATTTCAAGTTAACTCCTTAAAAGTACTCTTAGAATTCTCAACAGCAAATTCTGCACTTACTACCTATTGCTTTTCGCTCTCACACACACAGACAGTTATGTGATTCATCTATGTGTATATTGAAAAAGAAAGTTGTAACTTAAATCATATAGACTTTTATTTTAATGTCTAAAGTGGGAAGCATGTTTATTTATTAATTAAGTTTATTTCCAATTACATTGCAAAATAAAACAGAGTAAGTTTTGCATTCGAACCATGCTATATCCTGATTTGTGAATAAGATTAAGCAGGAAACTTGAGGTAGCTGAGAATACAATACACAGACTGAATAAAGCTTTGTTGTTTAGAATTACTTACTACATTCAATTATTTTATTAATGTTTCATAAATATAGAATATATGTAAGTAAACAGAAGATTAAGCGTCTTAGATATAGAGGTAACGAGGCTCAATTCCATCAGAAGGCTCGATTACTTTCGCTCTCTATATTGTATTGTATTTACACCTTTCCATTATAACTGTATCAACCGAAAATTTATATGACAGGCAGAATGAGGCGTCTCAGACCCCAGAAAGTGTATATGTTCTTAATCAGTATCAACAGCCGAGTCTGTCTGTCTGTCCTTCCGCCCGTATGAAAATCTCGATCTCAGAGACTATGGTAAAGTAAAGTATTGCACGCAAAGCAGAATTCTCATGCAGGATATTCATTTTTGGTAAACACAATTACTATGAATGCCAAAAGGTTTCTGAAAATTTTGTTGCGATTCAATAATTGATGTAGAAGTTATTTCCAGACTGGTCCCCAAAATATGCAACACAAAATACGCTTAAATAATAAATATGTATATATTTTATTAATATATATTGTATATATAATATATATATGTGTATAATATATTTGAGAATAGTTGCGTGGCGGGTATATCATAGTCAAGCACACTCGCCTGTTACTTTCGTGCTTGTTTTGCTAGAGTTTAATTTTTGACAAGTTTGCTTTCAGTTTTCTATCATATATTTATTACTTTTATCACATTTATCACAGCATGTCAACACATACCAAAAGTTTAATACTGATTTTTATACTAGCGGCATTTCATTATATCAGTTTGGAAGGTTTCCAAAGACCATTCTCAGCTTCCAGTAATGGCAATTGCTCCGATTTCTTCGGACATCGCCTGGTCCTACAATGCGAGGGAAAAATCACGAAGACGCTCCTTAGAGACTTTCCGGACAAACATGCTCTGGAAAATACACCATTTTCAATCTTTTCACCTGACATTCACATGCTCTCAGTTCTTGTCACAATGTTCAATTCGCCTCTGATGTACTGTAAGAACATAACAGTAGAAGCCACAAACAGCTTTGATTGCGACGATAATGCCAATATCGTACTTGGTTACTCGAAAATGTACTGCTTCCATTATCCTCTGCGCTACTTTGCGGCCCTTCGTGACACATGTAGAGGACTTGCCAATCCTGCGTTTAACGCCATTGCCAATTCGGCCCTCCACTACGCGGACTCGGGCTGTACTGGTACATTGTCTGCCGATGACAAGCTCATGCTCATCACCATCAGTATTATGCTTGTAACTATTGCATTGAACAGAGGAAAGTGGATGCAATATAAAACTAGGAACACTGCAGCAGGGGCTTCGTGCGATCTGAATGATTAAGAAAAGGGTCGAATTTCAGACGGGGCGATTGCAAGGAAATAGAACGGAACTGAAATGGAACTGTACAGTAAGTAGATTTACATACTCGTGCATGTCTGAGGAGAATTGTTGCAGGAATGTCGAGCCGAGACGTGAAAGGGAATGAAAGCGAATTTACTTTCAATTTTGCTTCAATGACAATTCCGTGATTTAACTCCTCTTTTATGAGAAGGACTTCAGCAACGGAATTCACTTTTATTATATTACGATACGAGCACAATAATAAATTGTATTAAGTGCATTTGCGCACAACTGAATGCCGGCACACAGGTTTATTGATTGACGAATGAAAGGCTAAATCAAATTAAGGAACAAAAATGCATGAACTGCCTGTAGCCAGTCAACTTTCTCGTCTCACGTCTGGCATTCTCTTTTGTGAGAACTGCTGTTCCTTTCACTCAAACAATCTCTATCATACAATATCAACTATGAACCAAGTAAAACAGGCTTCAGCCTGCCTGAGCCTGCCCAACAATAAATTACCCTTTGACTTACTTTGACAAACCTCTACCAGAACTTTGATTCATGTAAAACTCATAACAAGAAGTTCTTCACCTTCATAATGAATACCGCTGTTAAGCGGACACCTTCTTAGGACGTACATTTATTAATTCAAACACGTTTGCATCTTTCGCATAGCATGTAAAAGGTATTTTCGTTTTGTCGAAAAAGTCACTGTAACAAATTTAATACTAGAACCTAAACATTTTAGAGCAGAACTATGACTATTAAGCACAGTTAAATGAGCTGTAAACTGGCGTTCTTTATATGTCAATAACTTTTTTTTCAATAGTTAAACAGATGAGGAAGGGGAATGCCCGGCAGAAAGTTATAATGATATAGTACGTATATGCCAATTGTTTGATTTGTCATTTCGATGACACGACAACCAACGGAGGACGCACCTAGACCAGACTAGGAGTCGAACTGAAAGCGTCACCGGCAGTCAACGCTTCGGACTCACGTGCTGCCACAACAAAGGTGGACACAGTCTGTGCGGAACGTGGTTGGGAGTCAAAGAAAAAAGTGAAGCGGCAAGCAAGGAAAGATAGATATAAACGACAGCAAATTATTTGCTGTCAGCCGAGTTGGGGCGTGCCACGCGCGGACGCTTTCGGGGCAGTCGGTGAATCCGTGTGTGTGTGCAGAAAGGAGAAAGGCCAACTAAGAAGGGATAACGACAACCAACTGCATTGCGTGTCTCAGCAGCAAAGCCAGACCAAAAATCAAGGGAAAATTGATATTAAGAAATTGCATGAAATGAGTAAATGAAGCGTGGAAAACACGCCCGTCTAATGGACTGCCTGATTGCTGCCACGAGACTCCCGTTCCGCTCTATCCCCGCCATATCGAATCGCTTCTGCTACGTCGTCGAATGTATATTAAAAATTCTTGGAAAACTAATCAATGTCAAATGTCTTTTGATTGTGTCGAAACTCCCCGATGTCGCCATTGCCGCCAACGACAAGCGGCAAGCGACGACACAGATAGATAAAAGAGCCGTCCAGCCATAAGGTTTCTCCATAAGGTCGCCTGCATCGAACAGACTGCTGCGTGATTAGCAGAAATTAGAAAATAATTTGCTTTGTCGCTGGAAATTTATTAGCTGCCATAAATTTCCATCAACACATACAGGCGTGGAAGGCAGGGCGGAAAGCCTTTAGAGTTTGATATGAGTGCTTAGGTGAAATATCTCTGTGTATACATTCAATCAAACCCGTTGCTAATGATTATTCTTACTTACTACTTAATACACTCACTCATTCGTCTCGACTTGACTTTTGTAATTGCGAATTTTCCACTCAATAAACCAAATGAAACAAAGAGAATGCGATTGGCATGGATGGCACAAGCATCAGAATCGTAATTCTCAAAATACATAATCACTTGCATGACAATGGGCTCAATGGGTAAATGAGACTTGGTACAATGGGGATAACGAGTGACAGTCGGACATGAAAGACGTCAGCAATAAGTCAAGGGACTGAAGAGCATAATAGAATAATGTGACGGAGCGAAAGGAGTAATGTATCCGTAGTTGGATAATGACAGCGACAAGTTGACATTTAACCTAGCTTTCATATTTCTTTGTACCTGCTTTAATATTATATTCTGTAGGTAGTAGAACATTGTTTTCAATTCAAAATAAATACATAAATATTTCTCTCTAAACTTTGTATACAATTTATTTCTTGTGCCTAATTCAGTTATAATTCTGTTCTGTTAATTTCTATTGAATCACCCATTATACTCAAGAGGTTGCCGTCTTGCGACTTCTCACGTAGATTATGCTGCACAAAGCAAATAAACTTGATGAGTGTTTCATATGAATGAGAAATAAATGAGAATCCCTTGAACACACACTGAAATATGCCAACAATTTATTGAAGTTATCAGGAACTGACGCTTCATCCCTCTAGCATCTGTCAGATTGACATTTCTACTTAACATCCAGCGCAGAGCTGCTTAATTTTTAATCGGTTTTCGAGCCGCTTTTCGGCATCGGCAGCAGCATCGACATCGGCATCGGCAGCAGCAGCAACTCATTATTTTCATTAATATGATTTCCACTGCACTTGAGCGGGCTGCAATTTTGCATTTTGTAATTTAAATTTCCACATTACGCGCTCGCTGGGCCTCTGATAAAGATGATGGAGATGCCAGTGTCAATGCGTGTCATTGTTTTCTCCAATGAACAGTGCATTTATTTGCAATTATTTGTTTTAAGCATTAAAAATACAAAAGCTGCCAGTCGAACGTGCACACCTCGCTTCCCTCTACCCTCTCCCTGCACCACGCCCCTTTGCTGCATGGGCGGCTGCGCCCTTTCAATCCTTGGCTCTTCAACAGCGCTTCAGGCGCCTGGGAAAACGCTTCAGCTCAAATGAACAGCAGTCCATTGTCCTGGGACGAATATCGTATCGGCTGGAAATGCGCTTTTAATTGCTGTCAGAAAGGTTCTGGCCACTGCGCGTTGAATTATGTCAAACAAGTTGTCAACCCGTGGCCAAGGCGGCCCGGCCAGCTCGTTGCCATTGCCGTTGCCGTTGCCGTTACCGTTGCCATTGACGCTGACACACTTTCCGGGTTTTATTTTAACCACTTTTAATTTTCATTCGGTCTCGTGCTACATGAGGACTGTCATTGAGTGAGTTATATTAATGCGTTGCAAGCCCCTCTGGGGGACCAGTAAAAGTAATTACGATTCTTTTGATTGATCAGATTATGTTAGGATTATATATATACATTTTATTGTACATGTTTATGCCCTTGCAGAGGGTATATTCCTAAGAGGGTATATTCCTTTTAGGAGACCCTTTATAGTAAATATATGTTCTGTTGTGAATCAGAACACAAAAGAAATTCGCACTGCTTAGTGGCTAGGCTCACATTCAAATCCCCTCGCAAGAAAACTTCTTCGAGTATGCAGCCAAAGTCGACTGCACCGCAACGATCAACCAGCCCAGCGTTAAGTTTGTTAGGCCACATACCACAAATCAAAGCTTAGAATAAGATTTAAAAACTTATTGTTAGTCTCGTAAGTAAAAGGAAAGATTCAATAAATAAGAGACAAACTTGGAAAATAACAGCGGAATCGAAAAAGCTGTGTCCGTCCGTTCGTCTGTCCGTGTATCCGTCTGTAGGAACGCAAATTTGTCTCATTTTATGAGCTATCCTTATGAAACTTGACACACCTGCTAGAAATTTCAGCACGCTGTATATAAGTCGGAACGAGTCGGATCGGACCGATATATCGTATTGTTGTCATACAACCTATCAGACGATGTTTGTTATCTTTCAAGACATAGGGAAATTTACTACATCGAATTGAATTTTATGCATTTACAATTTCATAATAATCGGACTACTGTATCTCAGCTGTATTGCATCAATCGATCAAAATGTAGGTTTTTGTATTTGGACTAACTAACTAATTTGCTAATTAAAGTTAGACAGTAATCGACCAATACAATTCAGTAACGTCCGACAAATATACATAGTTTTTATAGGAATAATCAGTTAGAAATAAAGATTCTTAAAGCGAAGTCATTATAGCAGTCCAGGAATGAATGAAGGAATATACCAGTGTATAACTTGTGGAACGATTAGAGTAGATAAGTGCCTGCAAGGGTATGGAACCTTCAGCGTTCTGTAGGTTCTGACTATTCTCTGTAATTAATCTGTAATCTGTACCTAATTAAGTTGTAGCACTTCTGCTAGCACATATTTCCTTAAAATCGATAGTTATAGCTATAATTGTGATACTTATAATCTGAATTGGAAAATTCGTATAAAGTTCTTCAATATATTATTGTCGCATGGAGAAAATTCTGTTCGCAGTTCCCCCATGTCGCTCTGGCTGGATCAACGTTCATTAAATATGATTTTCACTTTGTCCCTGCACTCGTAACCAGTCCGGCATAACCCGCAGACCCATTCCATCCTTGCTGTCCAACCACTGCACACATGTCCTTCGGGACTTATTATTGCTTCGTTGCAAAAATGATAAGCGCTCGAGGTAGGTACGAAAGGAGTGGGTAAAAAGATGAGGATGGGGGGTAGGTAGCCTTCCCTTGCTCTCTGGGTGTGTTCGCATAATGCAACTTGAGAGGGTTCGGTTTGCTCTGATGCTTCCTGCTGTTGCTGCTGCTGCTGTTGCTGATGCTGCAATCACCACTGGCATCGCTGCTGGTGCTGCGGTTGCCCGCTTCACTTTGGACGTTGCACGTTGGTTGGCCAAAGCAGACAGTCCCTTCCTTCCCCTACCCTCCCTACACTCTATACCATTGTCCTGCTGCACGTTGATGTGTATGTGAAGCGCGGCTTATATGGATTTCATAAGAGTTAATTGCTTAGTTTCAATGTTTTGTTAACTACGCTCGCTCTGTCGCTGCTGCTGTTGCTGCTGCTGTCCTTAATCGCCTGCACTTGTTATGGTCACCAGGAGGAAGCAGAGCAGAAGAACACTTGGCCTCATTGCAGCAGCAGCATTTGCCATGTTCTTCCACTCTCAAAGCGGATTTCTCTACGACAGGCGAGTGCTCAGTGCGCATATCGAAGCAAAGCGATCTGTTGCTGTGGAGCAGGATTAGGGATTACCCTGCCACGATTGCAGGTCACAAGTTGAGCTGTCCAGCACTTAACCCGCCAAGCGGACTCCTTGCAGGCCACTACTAATGCAGTTTGCAGGCTCGCCTCAAGTTAATCAAATGTGGCTATATCCAAATATTTGAGGCCCACGCGGCACTCAAGTGCCACACACACGTAGATGGGGCAGCTTTGTGTGTTGCACGTACAAGTCCCCAGCCCGTTAATACAATTAAAAATCCACCAATTTACTCGAGGTTGCTCACGTTGATGTCACTTGGCGGTTGCCTCCAGCAGCCTCGACGGTCTTGTCGTTGTCCTTGTTGTTGTTGATGTTGTTGTTGCTGTTGTTGCTGTTGTTTGGGACTGCGGCTGTCAAGTGCAGAGCTGGCGAGCTGCTGTTCTCTGATGCCATTAGACGTAAGTGGCATTTTCCTTTTGATTTTGCTGGCATTTGACTTTATTAAACAGAACTACTACTACCTGTGCTCTCCTCCTGGACAACCTCATCGGAAGGGAGCAGCGGGTGGCTTGTCTTCTCTGTCTAGTCGTGCCTGCTTGGCTCCGAGTGTGTGTGGGTGTGTGCGTGTGTGTGTGCCTGCTTGGGGGATTGTTTGACGATGTCAAAATGGGTCAATATAGATGGCGCTGTGCCTATCGCTACTACCTGGCGATACGTGGGCGTCTCGTGGCCGCTTGGCTGCTCATGTAATATTCACAAGGACAGCAGCCAGTGACATCTTTTGAGACCTCACACGGACTGCATGTGTGTGTGCGTGTGTGTGTCTGTGTACGTCTGTGTGTGTGTGTGCCGGGCCTCCTGTGTTTGCATTTGGTTTATGCACGCAGGGACTGCCAACGCCGCCGGCCTCGAGTAACCTTTGTCACGTGTGTCGTGCTCTACTCATTTGGTGGGGATGCCTCCAATCTGCCCCCATTCCCTCCAATCACCCATCTCCTCCCTCCGTCGAGCTGCGCTTCGCCTGCTCGTGACAGGCAAGTTAAAGTCTCCTTCGAGCCATCGCTGTTTGGAGCTTCTCAATCATTCATTTCGCTTTTGTTTATTTATTTAACTAATGGAATTATTTGTTGCTCCCACCCCCCTTCTCCTTCCCCTCCCCATTCTCACCCCTGCTTCCAACCTGGGAATAGTTTGCCTTATTTCCAGTTTGAGCCCCGTGTGTGTTTGTCCACGTATGTCCCGAGATTTGATTCGCCCCTCAGTCGCAGGCCTCGCTTGTGTTGTCATCTTTTCATATTTATTCTACGTGTGTTGACTCTCACCTGCTCCCCCTCCCTATCTCCCCTATCTCACCACTCTCGTCTCCCTGTCACCCACTCTTCTGTTTATGGTACGTGCCTTTTGTTGGTAAAATGTTTTATTTGTCGCTTTTGTCTTCGAAATTCGCTCGTTTCTTTTTGCCTAATTGATTTCTTTGGTAATTGGTGTTTTTTGTTCGACGCTTTATTTACGCTCAACTTCTTTCACACACGTCCTGATTGGTCAACATACGAGTAGATACACACACGCACACGCACTGAGTGTGAGCTGTGCTCTCGAGTTGAGTTGCTTTTTGCCTAATTGCCAAGAATTGATTGAAAGCGCTGAGAATGAAACACTCTCGATTGATTGCAGATGCTGCGCATTCGAATAGATGCAGATGGGAAATAACTTGGGAATAACTGAAGTAACAGGTAAACTAATAGGTAAAGGTCTGACTGATTACTTAACTACTGTTTAAAGATCTTTACATATTTTATGTTTGTTAAATAAACTCAAATGTTTTCTATTTCAAGTGACTATTTTTACTTTCCTAATCCTCTTTTCCTTAAACTTGTCAACTCTATCAGAATTCAGTTACAACTCAGAATGAATTTATTTTGCTGTTGCAAAGGTATTTACAATATCTTAATCTGTGAGGGATTCGCAACATTTGATGAATTGTTAGAGAATTCCTCACAGTTTCCAGTTGCAGTTATAGAGTCACACTCCTCAGGCGCTTGAGAAGTTTTCACAGAGTGTTGAACGGCAAGAAAGAAATGCTCGTTCAGCTCTTCAGGCAGTCAAGCTGACACAAGGCAGGGCCAGGAGGGAGAGAGTGGCCCAGGATGCAGATGGTGCGCTGGTGCCGCAGTTTGACTTTCACCCAGAGTTGACAGGCCTGTCTTGCAGCTGTGCACAGTCCAACACCTCAGCTGGGAAAGAAAGCACCCACGGGGCAATGGAGCTAACTGTTAACTGTAGGTAACTGCTGGCTGCCAACTGCTCTCCCCCCCAACACTCTAAGTCCCGTTACTGGTAACTGGTAACTGGTAACTGGTAACTGTTAACTGCATAACCGACAGGCATTCAGGCAGTGCGAGTGACTGCGAAGAAGTGCAACAAAGGTGTCAGCAGCAGTTCTGGCAGCTCGGACAACTCCCCCCTCCCATCTTGTTGGATAGTTAAATATTTATTCCGACCAGTTTACCGACAAAGTGCTGTAAACTTAAAGGCAAATCAATTTCGGTAGCCCTGCACACTGACAGAGGCTGCCTGCTACATGCATAAGTGATGTGCACTCTCGCTGCAATGAATAATAATTTGATGCATGGCATCAAGCCCCTTCTCTTGGCAATTCCCTGGGCACTAATCCCCTGGCTCGAGCCAGCTTATTGAGCTGCAATCGAGACTAACTTATAAGCACAGAAATTGAATAAAAATGCTAAAAAGCCACTGGAAAGGCAACACAAAAATATGGCAGCAAAGGTTAATGCCGCCGTCTGGTCTGGTCTAGTCGGGGCCAGAGCAACGATGACGTCGTCGGCGAAGCAGGCAAGGAAGGCATGGTAAAAGTTTTCTTCAGCTTCCTTGGCCATGTCATTGGCCTGTCTTCGTGTCTCCATGTCCTGCCGGCTGTGGCTTCACGTAGAACGTAACGTAGAATATTGACTTGATAAAAAGTTTCCTTTTTTGACTTCATTTGCTGGACTCAGACTGCGTCCTTTGGGCCCTGCTTTTGTGTCTCATCCACACGCTTTATGAATTATAATATTATTATTATTACTATTACTTGTGCTGTGCTCTGCAAAATACACCTTTTGAGACGCTCTCTTTGCAGTCAGTACAAAGATAGCAGACTTTTGATTTGCCTTGTCCCCCTCCGTGCACAAGGAGAATATTTTAAACTTTCATCTTGAATCTCTTTTTTAAAGATTAAAGCCAAAGGCACAAAGATTACCAGCCCTGTGTTGTCCATTTGCCAGACACAATAAAAATAGCAAGAAAATCTCAGGCTCCATAAACGCATAAAGCTATGAAATGTCTGCCTGAAACATATAATAATATTTAAAATGGATTTTTACCGATTTATGGCCTTTTACTTGCTCTTTGTGAGCGAATCGCACAGTGTTTGTACGTTCGCTCGTTTACATTTTATTTTGGTACTCTTTATACCCTGCAGTCAGTTGAAATTGGCTGATAAAGGGTATGTCAAGTTCGTGGAGAGCACGTAGATATGCACGAAAGCAGTACCAATAACACATCGATTTTGTCTTGATCTGCATGAGGTTAAAGGAATATTCCTGTGTGATAAAATACAGATAGATAGACATTTGCTTGATCCGTAGAAGGTTAAAGTTAAATTAATTTAAAGATATATATGCCAAATATTACATAAAGAAAGCTCAGACAAATTATGTATCTTTCATTGAGTTTCTTATTGTTTTACAATTCAAATTATTTAAACATTCAATGAACTCGTGATGGTTTGATCCCGTAAAGAGCAGAGTATAAAACAGTCGAGTAAACGTGTCTCTAGCTATCCTTACAGCATTTTTTGGCAAACAGACGCGACCTGAAATGGTCCCTCGGACCATGTGCAGTTATTTATGTAATTTGCGTTTTACTTTTCATTTCGATTCTGCAGCTGCAGGTACAAATTGATATTTATTTCTTTTCGCTAGCGAGAATGGGCGCAAAGTGTGAGAGGCAGTGTGACACAAGTCAACTGCAGAAGGGCGAACAGGGCGCTGGATAATTCGGAAACGGGCTTTAAAGACAATCACCACATGTCGAAAGCTACAATTCGATGGGAAATTCAACAACCTCGGAGCTGAATGCATTTAATTGCGCACATCTTAAAGATTCAGTGAACCTAAAAAAACAATTTAAATTTTCAATATTGCCTTGAGCAGGACACAACCAGCACATTTCAACTTGAGAAAGACGACTCTGGAATAAATTGGCTTTTTTGTATTTGTCTTTACGCTTGGTCAATTATTTTTCCAAATCATTAGAGAGTCAGGTGCAAAGTCAAAGAGACTGCAGTCAGCTTGTGCTGCAGCTCGTACACTTGCTAACAATTAAAAGTTTTAAGGTCGTTTAGAGCTTAAGCTCTATAAAGATTCAATTGAAATGCAGTAAACAATAACTTGCCAGTTTCTTAAAATTGCATTTAAGCACTGAGTACAGTTATATATAGGTATATATGTATGTACCATATATTGCATTTGTATGTATATTTTATAGTATTATTTTAGTTAGATTTATCGATTTACAAGAGAACTGAGTTAATTGTGATTCCAATGGATCTAATGACTCTACGTAATTGTTGTTTCTGTTGGCTCCATTGTTAGTTGGAGCATTATAATGGCTTAGATGTGAATGGCAACGCTGCGAGGGTCGACTGACACTTTGAGTTGCCGCTGCCTGCTGTCAGGTTCTTTTCAGTAGGCGCCTCTGCAGGCATTTCTCTGGCTTTCCATGGGGCCAAAGTTGTTGTTACAGTTACCGCCTCACCTACGGTTGCACTTCATTTTGCAACTTGCAAGTTTCAAGTGCTGCATGAGTGTGTGTGTGCGGCATGTGCATGTGCATGTGCGTGTTTACAAAATAGTTTTGTACTTACTTCTACTTGAACTTTGTAGCCTGCTTTCTTTGCTTGGGGGTAAAAATGCTGCCGCAACTTTTTGCCTGCATTGTTTTTGACTGCAGTCGCCTGGCAGCCAACAAAGCCCCTTTCCCACCCCGCTCCTCCAGCTCCTTCAGCTCCGCCTACCTTGTCCTGTCTTGCTGTCTCTCTACTTCAGTTTACGCTGCCTTGCTGCTCTGCTCATGTCTACTGCTGCTGCTGCTGTTGCTCTCTGCTGCTGAAGCCTGTAATTTATTTCTTGTTTTGATTGAAATATTGCTTTACAAGCAAAAAGACACGCACACTCACACACACACACAGAGGCCGAAACCCGACAAGGCTTAGCAAATAGTACGAAGCGTAGGCTCTGCTCTGGAGTCGACTTCTGCGCCCGCCCTCTGCCGCCCTTTGCCAGAGTGACGGGCTGTCTGCCCTACGCACACACTTCATTACACCGAAGTGCACTGCGACAAATAGGCTTAAAAAAAGGTTTAAAAATAAATACAAAAATAAATTCAAAAATATATTTTAAAATAGGGCTAAAGTAGGTTCAATAATAGGTTTAAATAAAGGTTTAAAATGGGTTTAAAAATAGGTTTTTTAAGTAGGTTTAAAAAAGGATTAAAAATGTGTGAAAATAGGTTTTTAAATAGGTTTAAAAGTAATATTAATTTAGCTTTGGCTGCCTTAATCGCTCTGCATCTTAATCTTTATTAAAGACACTTTCATATGTATTATAAACATTAATTAAACTGTTTACTTAAACTAATCATATCAAAATCTTTATTAATTCTATATCAATTTTTTTAATGATTCTTGAAGTCAATATGTTAGTGAGTAACACTACACTACTACTACGACTGACACCACTATAATATGTATATCAACCTTTTTCTGAATGTACCTGAAAATCTAGGAACTGATCTATTTTTTCTGGCAGTGCGACACACAGAAATTGGGTAAAACTAAAAACTTATTCATTTCTAAGCACATGCACTTGTCTACTGTGTGTTTTATGTCCGTCTCTCTCTCTCTCTCTTTCTCTCACTGGCTGACAGTGTTTATGTTGTTCTTCCCGTGCACCGTAAACAGGCATATTTCAATCAAAATTACATATTGAATTCCGCACCGAAAAAACCAAATTGGGAGCCAGAGCAACATCAAAACAAAACTCTACTTTAAAGTTGCTCAACGTGAACCAATTTTGTTTTTGTTGTGGAGCTAGTAACTTTGCTGATGTTGTTTCAGTTGTTTTTGTTGTTGCCTTATGCCTGGAAAATGTTTAGAAATTTGCAATTAACTACAGGAAATAAGTGTTTACGGTTAAATTTTTGAGCATACTTCAGGCTTTCGACTCGATTCAGGAATTGCCTCCTTTGTTCGGGCTTTGAGCTCGGCTCTTATGGAAATTGCAGATGTTAGTTGAGTTTATAGCCTGCTGGTTTCGAGTTGTACAATGGCAAACGGTGAAATTGCATTTCGTCTGTGATTTATGCCCGACTCCATCAGAAATAATCATGTAAATGGGCTTCGCTTTGGATTCAATGCTGAATTAATTCGAAGAGCTTGTCAATTTAATAAATCTCGGATCTAAACGACTTTCCACGGCTTATGTACGATCACTTCAACGGCAAAAGTCAAATTGAATCAACAACATTAACAACAAAGCGTACAGGCTGTCTCCCCTCCTCCCTCCCATACCATTACCCCCATCTATATCCACATCCACAGGCACTCTGGCGCTGAACCCTTGCCGACAAGGCACAGCTTCATCATCATTATGATGCTCGATATCTGCTGCCATTGCGTCTCTCTCGTCTGCCATTTTACATTATAAATTGCATTATAATTCAAATTTTGCAATAAATCTCAATTTCAGCACAAAGACGAAAAGACGATGAACGCAGACGGTGGGTGGGAGGGGTAGGCGGGAAAACTTTATAGTCCTCGACGCACCTTGCAAAGAAGTGCCCGGCAAATCAATCGATTACGCGACTTAACTTTTCAATAGCCTAACGACAAGCAGCCAGCCGACAACCTGGCGGACAATCGAGCCGAGACGGCAAGGGAATGGGAGAAGGAGAGTCAAAGGGGAAGGTTTGTGAGCCGTAGCTGACAGTTGAACAGGTGTAGAGCACAGGAAAGGAACGTTAAGGGCGCTACGCCTTTATGTTTATGATAATAATGGGGCTCCGGCTGGGATTGATTGTCGGTTAGTTGTCTGGCAAATTCTGTTATATGTCCCTCTCCATCCTCTTCCATTCCTGTTGTTGAGAAGTTTCCGATTATGCTACAAATAGTGATTGCTTTGACTTTGAAAGCTTCAAGAGCTGCGAGTAAAAAGCTTTGATAAGCCAAATGAACAAGAATCAGAAGAATGAATTACAAAAAACTTTTAGATTGAGGATGCTTCAATTGTTTGTTCTTTGAATTTCCAATCTGTCTGGGATACAAGAGGGTGATAATTCATAATCCATTGGAATAAGCATTTAAATATTTACAATATGATTTTAAATTCATTTGTTTGCAATTTTGATAATGAAAATACTTTATTTCTTTTTAGACTACTGTATATGTACTAAATTTGTATATTATATGCAATATATTTACTGCATTTACATTCATATATATTTCCCTGGTCCACTTTATCTAAATCTACTGCACAGTAACCCAATTTGGTCTCTGCCTTTCTAATAAGCGATAAATCTGTGCCAAGGCAACATAACAAGAGAACGAAAAATGATCTAAGTCAGGGGCAGGCAGGAGCAATGCTTATAACCTGTGCGTCTTCGCCATAAAACATGCAACTGCCAAAGGCATCGATACATATTAAATACGAACACCCTGACTCACACACACACACACAGAGAGATGTGGGTGCCTGGCCAGGGTTGCCATTGTTGTTGTGTGTCGCATCAAATATAATAAGTTTTGTGTGCCGAAAAGGGTCAGCGAACAAAAGGAAATCCGCAAATGGGGTCAGGTCCTGGGGGCGGGGCAGAGAATTGAGTTAAAGTGCAAAAAATGTGATTCCTCTTTTGGCTTTTAGGCTCGCCCAACTTTGACCGCCTTGGCAATTTCTCAATCAATTTCCAGCTCCCCATGCGCAGGTGCACATACACACACACACACATACACTGTACTGAAGTGTGTGTGTGTGTGTATGCATAAAATATATTTATATGTAGGATGATAATGGCGGGACTCAGTAATGCCCTCATGCATAGCAAATGACGATGGCCGCAGACTGAGTGAAACAACAGTGTGCCCCACTGTACATGGCAATAAGTGATGCCGAGTTGCCAAGCAGCCAAGTTGCTCTGGCTATTTTTCAATATTCACACAAAAGATTAACATAATTTAGCCATTTTCATAACCTTAAACCGTGCTGAACCCTTTGAAAGGTAATGGGCATTTGGCAATTTAATTTCTTGCACGCACAATCGACGAGCTAAGCGCCACTGCCACGCCCTCCTCCGAGCATCTTCTACTTCTGCTTCAGCATCTTCTCCTTCTTCTTGTTCTTCTTGTGGCACAGCATGGCAATATTGCCAGTCATAAATCCTGCTTAAATTGTGCATGCAGAGGATTTTTGTTCCAGAACGCTGCCCCCAAACGCAACGCAACGAACGCAACGCAATCCTACTCATCCTGAAGCAATCCTACCCGTGCCACACTCACGCCACTTGCCTGCCAGCGAATTCCTTAGTACCCTCGGCCATCAAGTGCGCTCCATCTTCCTCCCTCTCTCTCCCTTTCTCTGTGGCACTCTCTCACACACACGTTGTTCGCCGCTCTTTGCCCGTGCATATGTTAATAACCGTTAGCTTTGGCATCAGTGCGTGTTTATGCACACGTGCTCTCTCGCTCCCGCACTGCTCCTTTGCTATCTCCCTCACTCACTGCTCTTCTGCTCTCTCTCTCTCTCTCTCTCCTCCTTCATGCACTGCGTTACGTTCGAATGCGCTCCTTTTTATTTGATATTATTACGATAATTTATTTGCCCAATAAATTTCGCAAGAGAGTGAGGCGAGCGAGAGAGAGAGAGAAAGACAGAGAGAGAGAAACAGAGAGCGAGATAGAGAGAGAAATGCATTACATTTTTTTGTACCCTCATGCCATAATTTCAATCTCTGGTTGTAGATGGCGATTGCGATATTTCTCTCTCTCCCCCTCCCTCTCTATTTCATGCCCTCTCTCTCTATCTCTCGAATGCAATTCGGTCGAGTTTTAAGTTTCGGTCACTACCACGACTCCATTGGAACTCGATGGAATCTCATTTGCGGAAGAAAAAACTTCAAATTGACATTTCCCTCATAAATAATCAATGAATTTCCAGGCGATTTAAGTTAAATGAGAATTGTCTCGTTGCAATTTCGAATGAAGATATAATGTCTTCATGCGAATATCATTATTACTCAGACTGAGTGAAGTCCCTTAACAGACAAGTCACTAATATGACGAAGTTCTTTTGTGAAAATATCGAAAATATAATATCGAAACAATTCACTTCTTATATGCGCGATATATTATTATAAAATACACAATATTATAAAAACAGTTAATATAATTAACAGTTAATAAAGTTATATATGGTTATAAAGTTCATAATCATGAAGAGATTACACTCCGAGTTAATTACTCCAAAAACAATTTTAAAATTTAACCCTTTTAAAATGTTAAATTTTATCGGAATATATATGTATATATATTCATTTAATAATTGACCAGATAGGAGTTGAAAACAAAACTGCCAAGCGCAGTACATGTTTGGTAAACAAAATAATTATCAATGACAAAATTGTTTCTGAAAGTTTGGTTACGATAGGATAATTAACCTACAAGTAATTTAAGAAATAATTTTAAAGGGGTACAGATTTCCACCTGCTGCAAAGTATGCAACACAAAATAAATAAAACATAGAATTTATATATAATATTTATAAAATTGGGATGTCACAGTCAAGCTCACGTTTTTTTATGTTATTGTTTGCAACATTGTTCGAAAATTATCGAAGTAATAGGTAACTGACTATTAAAATTCGAAATAATATAATAATAATTATAATAATAATATAATAATAATTATAATAATAATATACTAATAATTATAATATAGCGATCATCTAAATTCGTTTTGATTGAGCACATCGTACAATACAAATAATATAATAAACAGTAAACAAATGCAATCGATACCTTTCTAGTTAATTTGAACATACCCCATAGAAATATACAAAGTATATGATATATGTGCTTATATATATATATAAATATATATGTATATATATACCATAGTACAACTTGTATATATCATCAGGCTTATGGGCTAAAATCACATGCATTCGATTTGCATGTATTGCCAAGGGATATGGATACAATCGTATGTATGTGTATGCATGGCAGCACGTATTTCAGTGTTTTTATTAACACCAATGTGAGTACAAACAATACACACACAGACACAATCACATACTGAATATAGTAAACGAACACATGCAAAAACCTTTGAATCTGGCAAAAACATGCATATACAAATGTAACACCCTCACACACACAGACATACACTCACACACACATAGATACAGGCTTATGCATGTGTGCAACTACAACAAAATGCATAAAAATGAAAGTAAATAGCTTGCGAAAAGCATATATCATATTGTTAATGGCCTCGCCGCAGTCCTTGCTTATTTGTTTATGCGTATTTCTTTTAGACACTTCGTTGTGCACAACACACACACTACACACACACTAACACACTTACTAATTTATCACTCTGCACACACAGTACTCGAGGTACTTTTTGCTATCACTTCGGGTCGTTTTTTGCGCTGTTGACACGTTCATTTAAAGGCTGGTAAACAAAGTAAATGGCCTAAAGTTGAATTATTGTAATATCGCTGATAAATCATCTCGACCCGCACAGACAATTAAAAGGAAATAAAGAGAAATTATTCCACAATACAATGTATGTCTCTCTGTCTGTCTTCTCTATGCGTGTGTGTGTGTAAGAGAGCTCACAATTTGTTGCTCTTCTTGTTATTGTTGTTTGCAGTTTGTACAATTTGAAATTATAATTTTGTTGTTCGTTTTCATTTGTTTACTTGTTGTTGCTGGAAAAACAGTGTGCCAAGTGTGAAAATTGTTCAGAACGGAAAACAATGTTTAAAGTGTTTGAAATTAAATGAAAATCGGGTTTTGAGTTTGTGAAACGCGTTGCACGATTACTCATTGTTGCTTGTGCCTCACAATCGGCCTCAGTTTTGGACGGTTTCAATCGGAACAAAACTCCCAAACACACCAAAACACGTCTAAAACTAAGGTCTTTTGTGGGAAGAAGAGGGGAGAACATCATTTGATTTGCACATTCAGTGGGTATTATAGGACTCTTTCTTTCTCTCGGTCTCCTCGGGACTCATGAGTTGTGCTGCAATTCGAGACGTGCAAAGAAATGTGAGCCCATGCGAAGATGATTTGAAAGTTTCATGCTGTGCTTACCCATCCACTTCTTCTATATCATTCAATCTACAGTCGCATTCACTTACCTGAAAAGAGAAAGAGAGAGAGAGAGAAATGTAAGCTGGCATTAGTAATTGATATAACTGTTTGTTGGATTGAAGGAATTCCGAACTTAGCAAGAAAAACTCTGAAAGTTTCCCAGAGTTGTTCGAGCATAGCGAAAAATCCTTTACATAAACTGAAAAATTTGCAACATATTGCCGAGTGTATCAAAACTTTTTGCACGTTTTCCGCCATTTTGTGTGCTGCATTTTCGCCCGAAAAGTTTTCTCGCCTTGCCGGAAGTGCGCGATTTCTTTGTTGTTCCTTGGCTGACCGGCAAAAGGAAACTGGGCTTTTTTAATGTCACTTTGCCAGCAGCAGGTGCCACAGAGCATGTTGCAAGATCGCAAATAATGCGAGGCAATATTGGCGAGTACAGTGGGGTAACCCTCTCAAGGGGTTGCTCGATTCAGCGCACTTAAAAACCACAAAACACTTGAACTGGGACCGACTAAACGTACTAAATTAAAACATGAATTGAATCACACAAAGAGACACATGAAATATGCAAGGTGGTGGGGGAGGGGGGGGGGTGGTGGCAGGCAGAGGAAGAGAAGGAGACCAGGGCACAGCCACAGTGGAGAGCACTTGTCCGTCAAGTTGACCGTATTTAATGGGTAGCACGGGCGAACCACTTGACAGAGACACACGTGCAGCATGTGTGTGTAGACAAGTGTGTGCCAGGGTATGTGTGTGTGGGGGAGTGTGTGTATGAGCTGTGGCTCAACCAACTGGCTGGTCATATTTTCAATGGCTTAAAATAATCGCTGGTGGGGTTGGAGGCACGCACAACTTCTAATTAAACAAACATTTTGTAATTTTCGTTTAACGGCAAAGCGACGACACGTGGTAGCTGCTCTCTCTCTTTTCCCCTGTCTCTGTCTCTCTGGAGGCGTGGCACTGTAGGCGTGGGGCAAACCACTTAAGTGCCAAAGCAATTTAAAGCCAAAGCGAGTTTGCTGCATAAGAAATAGAAAGAGAGACAGTAAGAGGGGAAGAGGTAGGCAAAGAAAGGAGAAACCCACCCGTGGCTGTCTGTGTGTGTGTGTGTGTGTGTGTGTGTGCTGAAGAGTTTACATATGTATTTGTGTAAATATGTGCCCAACATATTTCGCAAAAGTAAACACAGCCTCGAGCTGTGTGTTACGTATAACCCCGTCCCGCCCCGTCCACCGATTCCTTTTCCCTGGCCCTTTTCTTTTTCGGGTCAAATACACATTTTGGTACTGCATTTGGCAAATGAGAAGGCAGCAGTGCCAGATCCCGTTTATACAATCCAAATTTGTTTGTTTATTTATTAACTGCATTACATTTATATTTTCATTGCGGCCTCAGGCTGTGGGTTGTTTCAACTTCTCGGAACTGTACCCAAAGGTAAACTAGTGAGCTGCGTCTTTAAACTGCCCAAGAATCTTGTTAAAGTCTCCACTTTGCAACGTATTGAAGATGCCCCATTACACTGTGCCGGGCAAGTTATTTATCAGACAATTAGCACTTTATATCTTTGCTGCAAAATATCTGAGCATCCGCAAAAATTATTTATAAAGCCATCCAAGTACAGTCGAAAAGTTTTCGCTTGCTCCGCAACTTAGTTCCCACATTTCGAAAACTTAACTCATAATTTGCTGTTATTTAAAACCATTCATTTCCGCTCATTTTACTACTTGTCTGCAACTGTACCCCTTGGCAGGCACCACCCTTCCCCTCTACCCCACTTCACACTCCCCTACCGAATTCAGTGTCTATTTTTGACGCGCTCTCTCTCGCCATCGCCTTCGCTATCGAACCGAGTCGCAGGTCCTGTGAATTCCATTAAAAGTTTTACACGAAAAATAGTTGCACACTAAAAAGCTATAACTGTTAAATTATAGTACGCACCAAAGTTTACCGAGGGAGGGGTGGAGGGTTAGAGGGTCCTGCAAATGGGGGAGACAACAACAGTAAATAGCAAACTGCAGTAAACTATAAAATGGAAGCGAGTCCGAGAGTTTTGTGCAGCCTTATTAATAATTTTTAATTTCCTTGATGACTTCCAAGTTATTAACAGCGCCACGAAGAAGCAGCGCAACTGCAGCTACTTTCTGTTGCACGCACACACACACCCACACACACACCCCTTACTCCCACACCCTGCCTCGTCAGCACTTTCGCTTGGCTTTGTGCTGGTCATGGCAAACTTTTTGACAACTTCAAGACGAGTTTTACGCGTATTTTGCTTATTTTTGTAATTATTGCATTGCTTTGGCACAACTGCAATGGGTTGCAGTAGCTGCTAGCATATACCCTGTCATCAGAATGTGATTGACAATTACATTTTCAGATATGAAATAAATTCAAGACATTCCCTGTCTCCCTGAACGTATCTAGTGCTGTTGTTTCTGCAATACAGGGTATACACAAGTGAATACTGATTTGTATGGGCCTCGGGCAACATTTTAATTGTCTGTTGCCTTGTTTGCTTTGCCATCTTCAATGACATCTGTCCGCATTTGTGTGTTGATATAGCCAGGCCATAGCTATGATTGATCGGTGCAACAATTAGCTATATGCAATTTAGTAGTTCTCACTCTGATCTCTCTCTCTTTCTCTATCTCTCGGGGAATTATTAATCACTACACGTGTCCGATGTCAGGGCAGGACAAATTACCAAGGCTAACATGAAGAAAAAAGCTGACTCTGAAGGCAACTGCAATAACTCTGAAAATAATTTAGATTTCCTTTAGAAATTGCACAGGGAAGGCAAACAATCCGCAAAAAGCAGACGAGCAGACAGACAGGCAGGCAGACAGACAAACAGTGAGAGCACATAGAAAAAAGCGACTGGGACTGTCGCTCTGGAGCGGCAAGTTGGCTGCGTTGCTGCCAGTTGCCAGTTGCACAATGCCAAAAATGTCATTTGTCAAATGCAAACAGCTAAGAATAAACATCAACGGAAGTAATGCAGCCACAAAATACATAAAACAAGCGACAACAACTGCAGCAGCAGCAGCAGCAGCAACGAGTTGAGACAGCAACTGCAAAGAGTGTTGGGGCAAAACCAACAGACAGAGCAGCTAATTATCAACAACAAGAACTGTGCAACTTCTCAGCGAAACAAGACAAATGCAACAAGGGGAAGGTAAGGGAAGGGGGCGTGGTACTAGCAAAAACTAAGAGTATTAATGAATAGCAAACGACTTTGACTTTGCCAGTGAGTGGGCAACCAAACAGTCCAGCAAAGATGCCACTAGCCCCCTCCAGTTCCAGTTACTGCCTCATCCCAATATTATCCTGTAATCCAGGGCAAGGTGGCACTTTTTGCTGCAAGCTGAGTAATTTTGGCCGAAACTGCTAACGGGTTAGAGGGAATGATAATCATAACAACGATCATGATTACACTGGCGATGATGAGGATGACGATGACGATGACGATGGTGGGGCTGGGGCCGGGGGCTGGGCTAATGATAATGATAATGGAAATGCATTGAGCTCGGCAGCCAGCGACATTGGCTATTAATCATCTTTAAACAAAAGACAGGCGGCAAGTAGCAGCAGCAACTACCACAAGACAACAACAGCAGTAGCAGCAGCAACATCAACAACAACTTCCACTACAACAATAACAACAGCAGCAGCGACAGCAACTGCAACTGCAGCAATAACAACAACTAAAACATAAACATCAGGTTGACCCCTTCCGACCCGGCGATGTCACCTTTGCATTTTCGTCAGCTTAAAGAGCTGAGACGGCCACAGTGGAAGCAAATGTTTATTTTATAAACTAAAAATAAAGATTATTTAATACAAATACTATTTAATAAAAAAATAAGGACTTTTTTATTTTATAGAATGTCAAATAGTAAAATAAATAATTAATTTAAAAATTGCATTACTTTTATATATAATTAAATAAAAATAACAAGTAATTGAGCAGTGTGCATTTAATAAATTATATAAAAAAGAAAAATGTTTATTTTTAAAAATATATTTAAAGTACAAATAACTAATATTTAATTTAATTTAATTTTGTTGCTGTCTTGTATATATTATATAAAACAAAACAGATGTTTGTTGGCGTAATGCATTTTAATTTAGTACTTATTTTAAGTGGACTATGATAACTATAAAATAAAAATTGAAATAAAAGACTTATGTTCAAAATATATTAATTTATTAATCTATTTTAATTTTAATTTATTTTAATTTATTCATTAATTTATTTATTACTGAAATCATTTTGTAATGTCTTCCAATATATTTACGGTTCTTATCATCTTTCGATTATAATTTGATTGTGCACCACTGTGCCATGTCTCCGCTCACATCGAGTGCAGTCAACAATGACAGACGAGCAAATGCTCTGATGTACCCTGGGCTGCTGGGAGGCTGTTGATATATGTCGCTTGGCTGCTTGTTTGCTTGCCTGTCTCTGCCCCTGACTGCTCCTCCCATACCCCCTCTGCCATTGGCCGAGACAGGTGCCGTGATCGGGGTTGGATTTGGGTTGCGTTCGGTTTGGGTATGGGGCATCGAGCCTGTGGCTGGGGCTGGGGCTGGGGCTGGGGGCCATGTTGCATGTCGTTGTCGTCGTCGTCATCGTTTGTCGCATTGTCAAGAAGATGCATGTTGCTTGTCTTGCCAACAGTGTAGGCCCACGGCCTGGGCGCCTAAGCAGCCCCTCCTTAGCCTCTGCCCCTTCCCCTGGTTGGCCTTGTGACGACCCTTAGCCGCCAAGTAGTTGGAGGGCCGCATTAAATCAGCAATTGAAACAACATCACTCATGACACGTTCTGGCCGGGCAGCGTCGTGAATGAGCCTGGCGTCCATTTTGTGTACTCGTCGTGCTTAATTTGCGTCGCACACACACTCGCACACACACATACACTGGCACACACAGCCGTCTACTTGGGTGCCCCCTAAAGTGCATTTAGTTGCAAGCATTTATTGTTTGCGGTCGAATGTGCCGGGCAGGACGTCAGCTCCGTCGACGGACCTGTCGGACGTCCATTGTCTTTGCTGCTGCAGTGGCCATTGTTGTAATGTTGCCCCACCGCAAATGTGTGCGTGCCTGCCTGTGTGTATGTGTTTGTGAGTGTGTGTGTGGACAACATATTGCAACGACATAAATGCATAATAAATTTGGCTTTCTGTGCGTGTACTTGTGCGAGAGTATTTGTGCGGGGCGCGCTGTTCTGTTTGTCCTTCACTCGATTCGACTCGCCTCGCCTTGCCTCGCCTTGCCACGCCTTGAATGCAAGTTGATTCTCACATTGAACTATTTGGCCTGCCCGATTGTTGCTCGCCAGTTCGACTGTTAATTAGCCCAGTCCAAGCATGCGTTATTCATAAGCAACAAAACTTTCCAGCATTTCGACACATTACATCACATACACCTGGCTACACTTCCTAATGTGGGTGCTTAAGAGAAAAGCTTATTGGGAAAGAATATTCTGAGTAGTTGTTCAATTGATCGATGAACTAATACTGAAACTACATACAAAACTAAATAGATTCAGATATCAACAACAAACTAGCTACATTTATCCTGATTGCGGAATCTGCTATGATAAAACTAGGTCAAACATAATTATAATCAGATCAAATCAACGTTGGTTTTCTGCATAAGAAACAAGAACTGTACATGTTGGTCTAAATATTAGTTACTAAGGTTAAGGTTATGTAACTTATAGTGAAAAATAGACACCAAGTTTCATCGATAATTATTGATTATAATATAATTAAATTCATCGATTCTATTGACAGCGATTTTGATCTTTATCATAGTAATTTATTTAAATTACACAAGTCAAAGCATAAGTTATTTATAGAAAAGGATACTTTTTGATTGTTGTAATAGATACCGGGTTTGATCAATCATATAAAGTATTTGAAATGCAGCAGTTCCATCGATAGTTACATTGATTGTAGTTACTTCATTACATAAGTCAAGCATATATTACTAATGGTGAAAGACACTTATCGATAGCTACAATAGAGACCATCGCTAATATTTACTTAATTTCAAAAAACTCATCGGTTCTATCGATGGTTCCATCTCATCTTATCTTTCTCCGATTACTTACTGACATAAGTCTTACTTTATGTTACTTATAGAAAAAGCTATTTATCGATAGTTGCACTATAAACCATCCATAATATTTAATATTTTAAATTAAACAGTTCTATCGATCTCCAGTTACTAACACCTCATCAGAAATCACTACTGATCTAAAAGATTAAACTCTTTACTTTAATCATGCAAGCGTTAATAATTTTTATTTTTCTCGACATTCCAATGTGAAATTCCGAACTGGCGTCTTCTATTTCCACTACTTGAGCCAATTAAAATACTTTTGGAATGGCGCAACACAAACTTATTTGAATCAAGCGTTTTATTGCATTTGCAAAATTTATAGAAATCACATAGACAAGGGCGCACCCAGGCTCACCCAACCTCCCCCTGTACGTCTCTGGCAGCTCAGAAAATGAAATGCTTTATGTGCACACACAGAGCTCATTAGTATCCATAATTTATGTCAAACTTCTTTATGTGAAGTGCCAGCAGGCAGGCAGCAGGCATCCAACTAGAAAGACCCCAACAGCCGCCCCACAAATAACATTCTCTCCATCCAATCTGCCACGCAGTACCAGTTGCACCCTCCCCCACTCCAACACCCTCTCTTCCTTTCCAGTGTCAGTGGCACTTTCAGTCACCGATGCGACGCAGAGTCGACTTAAATCATAAAATCATGAACATACTCTATATAGTATATAGTACTCGCTCATACATATATTGTGATGCTGGCAGACTGCGTTGCAAATAAATTTCACTTATGAGTCGAAATCGCGTTGTAATCGTTTCATTTAATGGGAAGCACGTGTGAAAACTGCAATTTCTCAGAGGCAGCCAGTGCTGTCGGTGCACCCAATGGGCTGATAAACTGAAATTACCTTCAGCTGGAGAGGAGAAAGGGCCAGAGCGAGAGGGAGGTGAGAAATAAAAACTGCAATAGCAGCTCATTAGTGTTGAGGCGACATGTTGCTGGTGCTGCTGTTGGTCTCCCTCCATCGAGTCGAAAGTCCCATTGGGGTGAGTCTAGTGAGCAGTTGTTGCAATTCCCAGTGTATTTATAGGCTCCTTGGGCCCCTCTTCAAAGATTTGCCCGGGCAACAGATTTGCCATTGATTTAGCATCGTACGGGTGTCAAGTAAATCATAAGTCGAAGAGAAGACCCCCGCCATCCTTACTGCCTACATACGTAATTCATGCGTCTCTTTAAAATGCCACTAGGCGACAGAGTTCTCTGTTTTTCAATTAAGCCGGCGAAATGCAAATTTATGCAAATCCTTGGCCGAAAACTAAGCAACTGTCGACGGAACTCAGCTCAGCCCGAGCGGGGACTCGGCTCAGTGGCCAGTACAGTTGCCGGGGGCCAATGCCATTTTGTGACATCGTTCTGCATAATTTGCACCTCCAGCTGCAGATCGGACTGCCAAACTACCGTTGGAGCCATGGCGGGACTTTGGAGCTGTGGAACTGTGGCAATATACCAAAGTACATTGCCGCCGTTAAATTAATAAAACGTAAAATTTCCCATTTTAATATTTATGAGTTTTCGCGCTGCTTCAACAAATTTTGCATACTTTAGCGGCAAGTTGGAGAGCTGCACGAATGAAATCATAAGAATTTACGCGCCAAACCTAATTCTGTCGGGGCTGCCACCTTTCGCACCATTAACTATGTTACATTGCCTCGCTCGAGGTGTAGCTCAATCAACAACGACAACTTGAGGTGATGGTTTAAACTTTAAAGTGCTGTCATAAATAAATGGAAACTGGCTAAGGTATTGAACATTAACTTGAAGAAATATTATATATGTAAATACTTTAATTTGATATTATAATGAATAATTATATGGTCAAGTGTAGCTGTCTTCTGGTCTGAAAAGGGTATACTAACATTGTGCAAATGTAGCAGGCGAAAGGATGACTGCCAGATCCGAGAAAGTACATAAGTATATTCTTGCCAGTCTGTCTGTCTGTATGAACACACAAATCTCAGCTATTTTAAAAGCTAGAGACATCAAATTTGGCATGAAGGTTTCTGCATATGCTAAAGAGATAAAGTTGATTGCACATGTAGTTATTGCCACGCCCACCGCCTCCGTAAATCTATAATTTAACTTCTCATGTCGAATTGTAAGCGATGTATAAAAGGCACATTTTTCTGGTGTCGACATATTTTTATGTCAAATAATATCTACCTCTTCTTCAAATTTCAATCCGATCGGATAATAAACACAGAAATTAATTCCAGTCAACTACAGAAACAGAGCAGAGAGCTGCAGCGCGTGTATGTGTATGTGTTTAAGAGTGAGAAAGCAATTGACAAAAGAAGATATTGTCATTTGAGATGTTAGTGTATTTATTACAGTTTTCCAAAACTGGGCAAAGGGTATCTTGCTGTTAGGCGTACCCAACAGTAATATTCCGTCTGTTTCAAGTTCCTAGTTAAGGGAAATAAGTCTAAAGCTCAACGTTACAGCTGCCAAAGGCAACTAAAAAGGAAATTCCTCTGCACTGACCCAAAGAAATCAATTCGTGCAACTCAGTTGGTGGAACCCAGCTCTGCCAGCTGAAACATCTGAAACAGAGTCAACGAATTGGGGCAACTTCAAGCCGGGCAAATGCCTTCATAGAGCAAGAAATCTGCCTGAGTGCAGAATTGAGTATTTTTTCTGAAGACCAACTTGATTGTGGGTGTGTGTGTGTGTGTGTGCAGGTGTGCGGGTGGACAAACTATCAACTCTCACATTGAAAGTAAACGTGCGAGAATAAAAAGTCATTTTTGTGCCTCGTGCCAATCGCATCGTTCATTTCCCTTAAATGCTTCGTCGCCTGGCGAGAATTGCAAGAAATGCACGCAAGGCACGAGAGCCAGCAAGGTGTGAGTAAGGTGTGTGTGTATGTGTCTGTGTGTGTGAGCATTGTCTGGGTAAGGGATTGAAGTCAGCCCCAAGTTGGTCACTCCAGTTGCTGGCACTGCTGCCTCCTACTCGCTCCGCTTGTGTTATGTTTAATTGAATGCGATTTCATTACGATGTTCAGACTGTTGCCTCCGCCTCCTCCTTCTTGCACTCATGGTCCTTCCTCCCACTCGTGGCCAACCCTTTGCCCTGTCCCTGCTGCATTGCCAATCGCAGCACGCCCTCGTCATTCAACGGTTTTCAGTTCGAGCTCGTTTTGGGTGCTGGCCCAGCGGAAATTGAGGCATTATTGTGATTCAGTGATTTTGCTCTTTTGCGCCGCATTCCTCGCACTCGTACTTACCAAATCCCCCTCTCTCCGCTCTCCTCGCTGCCTCCCCGTACAGCTCTTTCGGCATGCCTGCGCAGAGCCAAGTCCAGTTGCCTTGTTGATTTTGGCATTTCAATGGGTTTTTGTGTGTTGGCGATTCGATCAGGTTATTAAGTGCACACACGCATGCTTCGTCCAGTGGAGATGCACACACACACTCTCACAGCCGCACACCCACACACTCCCACTCTGCACATCCGACACCCTCGTGGACTCATTCAGTTCGCCATTCAATTGCTTTATCGTGCGTTGTGAGGTGCGAAACTAATTTGCGCTTAAATTAGTTTTCTTTCTCCGTCGAAATCGACATCAACGTTGCAAACAACCCCACGCCGTGCTGCGTTGCATGTGTTGCATGTGTTGCATGTGCACCGCACCGCAACGGACCCGGCCAATCCCAGAGAGCTTGGCACATTTTTTGTGCCTGGCACCATTTTAATGAGCCGCACATGTCCAACCAACCGTTGTGTCGACTGGACGTCGTCCTCGGCCTTGTTAGGCAGCCCGCTGGCCCGGCCAACGGAGCATTAACAAGGCGTGTGGCAGCACAACGTCAGTGATTAGAGTGAGGCACGCCTAGGGGGATTTCAGCGAACGCCCTGGGGATGCTCTGATGCTCTCTGGCGGCATCCAATCGATAGCGTCGGATATTGTTAATCATTAATATCGTTGCGTGAACCCAATTTGGAGCAATTGAGCGGGTTTTACGTTTAATTATCCACTAGTTGACCTTTTGCGGGTCAGTCTAGTCTCGCACACGGGGTGGATCCATATGAAACCTGTCATTAATGAAGACATTCCTGACGCTGAAATCCACACGGCCAGCAGCAGAACGCCAGAGTGCACAAGATAACTCCTCCTTGTCGCCTTCTCCAGCTTCCAGCTTCCAGCTTTGAGTTCTGGTTAGAGACAAAGGAAATGGAAGCAACTGAGCACACTTAAGTGAAGCGCGTAATCCGAGCCACATAACAAATGCCACAGAAAGGGAGACGGAGACGAAGACCAAGAGAAACAAAGAAAGAAAACAGAAACAGCAAAGCACAGGGAAACATCAGCAGGGAAAATGTTAAGAAAATAGGATCAACGGCAGCTTTGCACGTTTGCTGAAACCAAATACAGGCAACTGGAGCAGTACAGCAGCTGGGGATGCGTTCACTGACCAAGCAGATACTGAAAGGTTCTCGGATGAGATGCTCATTTATGTCAGAAAGTTTTGGGAGGTGACTGGTTTGCTGGGTAAGAGGGTAAGGGGCTGCAAAGAACGCATGTGACAACGTTAAACTGGAAATCATTGCACGGTCACGTGTCAATCTTTAATGCCCTTACCCCTGCTCCTCATTTCACATTACGACTGCGTCTTCGGGGGTTGCGCTGTCAAAGCGCATTTGACTTTAGTATTGCCCGAAAGAAGCTCTTAGTCTGGGTTTGCTGGGGCCCTGCTGCTGCTTGTTTCCTGCACATAATGAGGGCAGCTGAATAAACTAACATAATGCTTAGGTCCGACTACGACAGAGGTGCGAAGAACTTAGGAGTTGGTGAGAACAGGTGGGTCTGCAGACAACATATTTCGGCCAGAAGCCGTTAAAATCTATTAGATCTATAGTGGCAGTCAAATAAGGTCAGTTGCTCAGAGATAATTCCTGCCTGAGACTGCCCCAAAAATGGGGTAATAAACGTTTGCCAACTAATAAAGCCCTTAAACGTTTGCAAACTCACATTAGAGGAACCCAGGAGTACAGGACCCCCCCCCCCCAGACGGGGACAGACACAACAAAAAGGACAACACTTAATTTCAATTGCTGCAATTAAGAGCAACCCATATGGAAAGAGAGTCCCCGGTCCCCTCTCCCATACCATTAATATGTGTTTAAAAACTTGATCACTTCACAAAAAACGGGCCAAGCTAAAAGTTCCCAACTCACATGTCTAATTAACCAAATACACACACAGTCAGGGGCAACACGAGAGAGAGGGGGGAAAGAGTAGCCCAAAGGCAAAGGGTTGCAAGCGTCCGACTCCGTCACATGTGAAGCTTGCCCCTGCCTGGTTGGCTGCTGACCTTTTTTTCTAAATCACTAGCCACAAGCTGTGGCAACGGCAACGGCAGCAGCTCAGGGCACAGTCAGGGCCAAAAGGCCAGACGCCGCACCTAGTTAGAGACGCCACCAGCCCGCACGGTCCGCCTGCTTGGCTGCTCGACTGTCTGCCGGCTGAGCGAATCATTCAACCCTTAAATTGGTACGCAATGTCAGCGATGAATTATCTGCAACCTGCTAAACAAACGCGCCAGGCGGCCAGCCGAGCAACTGGGCAACTGGGCAACTGGGCAACAAGGAAGCCAGGCAGCCAGGGAGCCTGGCAGTCAGGGAGCCAGAGAGTCGAGCTGCCTTTGAGCCATTTACATAACGCTGTCTAAAGGGGTTAAATGGGGGAAGGCAGCGGGATGGCGTCGTGTGGGAGCAGTGGCAGGAAGAGGGGGCTGGGACTCGCAGAGCTTTTGTCAAATGTCGGACGGTGTCAAAGCAGCGCGCGACGTGGTCATAAATCACGGCCGGGCAGCAAGCGAATATGCGCAGCAAAAAACGTGGGCAAGGGGGATGAGGGGAGTGGGGTAGACCATGCAGATTGGAGCAATAAGTTGGGTACACTTTAAAGTAGTCACGGCTTAAGGGTTCAATGACCTAAACGAAAATTTAAGAGAGATGTGGGGGAAGAAGCAGACATTAAGATGCAGAGACATTAATAGAGTTGTCTGGTATTGTATCTGTTATCTTTAATCTTTTAATCAAAGAGTAGATAAACTTTGTAAAATCAGTTTACGACAGGCCCGTGGTTAAGCGAGTGCAGTACACAAGGCTCCCCGCCTGACAGGGTCCCCTTCTGCCAAAAAATAAAGTAAAAATAAAAGAAATAACTTTACACTAACTTTATTTCAAATTTGGTGTGTCTAATTCTTTTACTAGCTAAGATCTTGACGGTTAAACGGACGGTCATGGCTAAATTGGCCGATATTACAAATGAGCAAGTGTATATGTACAATATATACTTTGTGGGGCCTGACACGTCCGTGTGTTGTGTGCGTGTTGTAAGCAAGTTTGCTATTATATCCTTCCACGTTACCCTATGGGTAGTGGGCATAAAAGATGCGAAGCACAATGAATGACTGCAATGACAAGGAAGTTTAAATGTATTGGCAATATTATCAATCGAGAGTAAGAGGACCCAAAATATAAATGAACATTTTTCCAATACAAAATTGAAAAAAAAGGAAAAAGACCATGGTTTCTTCATTTACTGAAATATTTATGATCAAAATACATAAGTTATTTATATTTTATTAACGCAAGACGATTACAATAGCGAACACCCCACAAAGGCCCCGAAACCGTCACTACGTCCCTGGTTTACTACACATGTATTTTATTTTAATTAAATATGTTTTGTGCTGACTTTCTGCCTGGATTCTTTTAAAATATAATAATATATAAAAAAGATGGTGGTATAGTTAACCCGTAAACTGAACCGCTAAGACGTTCTCAATCATTTTCAATGAGAAACTTAAAGAGTTGTTAAGGGGTTTTTGTCAATTCATCTTCATTAAAACTAAAAGTCCTTATCAGACTACTGCATTGAATAGAGTAAATAAAATGAATATAACCAGGTTAAAGTGCTCTCATTCTGGTAAGAGAAGGCTCATGGGTTCAACGGCGCCCACATTCCACACAATTCCAGTTCCAATTCCGGCTCATCGACACAGACAGCAATTGTTGCAGCATTTCGGGGGAGGTTTGGCCTCAACTCAAGTGTAAAATTAAAACTCGAGCAATGAAAAATCATCAACGTCAGTCCCATACAAGCTTTTTCAAAGGAGGAGAGGACGCACCCATTCTCTAGCAGCCCATAGGGCGTTTGTGCAAAAAATAATAAAGAAGAAGAAGTAAAAACAGTAGCAACAATTTTTTTATTTTTTTGCCACCAAGGGGGATGCTGACAATGCGTCTGAGTACAGGACAACAACACAAAAAATATGAGCTTCAGAAACGCCCAACGATCAAAGGCAGCCAAACTGCGGGCTTGGAGCTCTCCATGCAAAGGGGGAGTTTAAGGAAATGGGAGGGGAGAATTTCTCCAGCCACTTTGACGAATGACTATAGACGATGGCAGGGAGACGATGCGATGACGATGACGATGCCGATGACAATGTCGATGGCGACATTGAAACCGGAAAATTGCTGCGGGTCTTTGGCAATTTATAATCGGCCTCCTTCTCTGCTCCCCAATTCCCAACGCCGATTTCGCAGCTCCCGCAACGCATTTATTGATAATTTTTCAGGAAAATAAAAGAACAGAGATGCGCAAAAATCCATGCCTAATTGAGACGATTAGTGGGCAAAGCTAGCGAGTGAGAGAGGGAGAGTGGGCAGAAGGGGGGAATGAGGCAAAATCTGCACTGTCAGCGCAAGACGACGATGGCAGTATCAACCTTTGACACAGACACACCGTGTAATTTATAAACTACGGGTAAATTGTGCTTTGTCGCAAGTGGCATTTGACTTGAAGCCCCCAATCTGCCCTGCCACCTCCGCCTGGCTGTCACTGACATATTGCGCGTCATCAGAAAAATATTAACTGTTCATTGACAGTGGCGTCGGCTGGCATTGCCTGTCAACAGTTTCGTCCTGTCCAGAATTGGAGAAATGGAATTTAAGCAAGGGCAGCACTCGAGTCGAGTCGAAACTGTCAGGGCAATTTAATAAAAAACAACCTGCCGAATGATTGTCATCAGCAGAACAACTGAATGTGTCAAGATATGTCTTTTATATTGTCTCTCTCTCTCTCTCCCACTGTTTCTCTCTCTCTCTGTCTCTTTCTCTCTTCTCTTGTCTGCCTGCAAATGCAAATCGACTTAGCCAGCACGAGTCGCTCGAGCAGGCAACTTAATTAATCCGTCCACTTTGTGGAAAACCTCAGCCAAAAATGTCAATAGCACAAAACTCGCGATTTTTCAAGTAAACGGCAGAAAAATATGCCAAAAGCAAAAGACAAGAAGGCAGCTGAATGAAAACGAAACGAAACGAAACGAGAGCGCACCCAAAGAAAGGCAAAGTTTTCGCCGTCGTTCTCGGCGTCCTCTTCGAGGATATTACAAAATCCATTAAAATTCTATTTCCTGCCATCAAACTGCCCAAAGTTAAATAAAGCGCGGCAAGTGCTCGCCCCCTCGATCCACCCACTGCCGCCCTGCTGTCCCGTTGGCAGCACAAGTAGGGACAGAAACCGAAAAATACATAATAATAATAAACGACGACAGCAAACAAACAAGCGGCAAAGTTTTTGGCGGCGCGCTGCAACTGAAATTGAAGGCAACAGTAGGAGGCAGAACGTCTGCTGCCACTGACAAATCCTGCGGTAAATTCTGCAGTGAGAGTCGTGGATGCGGGGTGAGGGGCACAAAACTTATCGGGACGGACTGCGGCGCAACTTGAGAGTTGCGGGACACTTGAGGGTGCAGTCATACGCTAGCTGCATTACAAGGCAACCGAAAGTCGTTCCACGAAAAGGGAATAGGCAAGCAAGAACTGCACAATGACAGGTAGTGCGGACGCAGAAGCACCCTATATGAGTTGGCTACAGGTAGAATAGGAAAGAAAACATTGTATGTATTACAGTCTAACACATTATATACACTTTGAGTCGATTCTAGAGTCTATTCTCAAACTGAGTGACTAGTTTGTGCTGCAACAAACAGACGTACATACGTCTAGTCTAGTGTTCATTGTTTACCTATCTAGCCTTTTTTTGAACTCTGAATAGGAATATATATAGTATACTATTTTTTATCTAATATTACTTCAAAGCAAAACAGATACACCCTCTGATAGGGTATATAAAAGAAACTAATAAGCCAACGCAGTCAACTGCAGTTGGCAGGCGCAAAGCAAAGCTCAATCCAGCTGCCACTTCCCTCACCGCCACGCCCAGCACAGCCCCCTCGCGTCGCATTAAAAAGGTATAAAGCGCAGTTAATAAAGTTGCAAGTGGTCGTCAGCATGCTCAGCTCGAGAGTCTGGATAAGGTTTGACATTTCTGTTGCTCGGTTCGCTCGTTTCCCATTTTATTATGAAATGCAGCGACGTCGACATTGCTTATTAATCCCGACACAAATCTCAGTTGCTATCTTCCTCTATAGATGTTGTTGCTGTTGTTCCCGTTGTGCCTGTCTAAGCATCAATAAATGTTCTACAATGCCAAACAAGCAGCTAACAACTGCAGCAATGGTAATCATCGCAGCAGCAGCAACAAGAAGAAGAACAACAACAGCAGCTGCAGCAACTCTATCCAACAACATAAATGAAAAGTTGCGCAAATAAAAAACATAGTTTAGATGTAATGAATACAGCTTAACTTGGCTAAAATGAGTTGGCGCTGTATGGGTTGCCCCCTAAACACTCTTACCCTCAATTTTCATCCGCCTTGATCCCTGCAACCTCAGCTGTTGCCCTCTCTTCCAATTGCTAGGCCACTCATGCTGCTGTTCCTGCTGTGTTAGCAGTTTCGCAGTTTTTCATCATTTCGCCGCTTATGTGCGTTATGCATAATTTCTGCAGCATTTTATCAAGAACTTTCCCATAGATTTATGTTTTAATTTTCACGGATTTTAGCGCATAATTAAAACGGAACTGCAGCATAAGCAGAATTGCAGACTGAGTACCGATGGGTTCATATGAAAGATATGAAAATATTATTTATAATAAGAGCTGAAGAATGTACATTGCGAGAGAATTGGGATGGGAATAGATGTTTAGCAGATATTTAATATAAAATGTATCAAATTCAGTTTTTTCAGTTAACTATCGTAAACAGCTAGAAGTTATTGTTGGTAGCTTGCAATTGGGGCGCTATAGAGTGACATTATTTGTCCAAGATGCAGTGCAGCAGTGCCTGGTGAGCAGCAGTTGAACATAAATTCACAGCTGCCCCCCAACAAAAGTTCATTATTTTTCTTCAGAACTGCATCCTTGGCACTTGACTGGCCAGCCAAGCATGGATCCCAGCCACATGGCAATGCGATGCGGGAAACTTTTCCCACTGAAAATAAACAGCAGCCGCTACCCATTTGCTGGCCAATGAAAAACAATGATGTGAGGTCCCCATCTCTTATTCTTACTCTCTCCTTCTCCCATTCTTGGCCACCTTGCACACATTACGAACGCGCGCCGAGAGAACAATTGAAAATCTTTTTAAGTAATTTCCACACGTAATCCAACACTATGGCTGGCTTTCATACACTTTCAGAGGATGTTGCTGATATTTTCAGAGGTCTTCCGCATCTGCACAATACGTATCTTGTAATTCGCGGATATTTATTAAAATACGAGTATAGTTGAATATGTAATATATATGTATATATTGTAATTGAATATTTTATACATCGAAAACACTTTACAAATATTTCTTTCTATTTGATATAAATGTTGTTCTTAATATCTTTGATTACTCAAATTGTTTTAAGTTCACAAAATAATTTGACAGCAACATTTAAAAGTAATTCTTGCAATACCTACTTTTTAAAATTTTACACAAATCAAGAGAGTTTGATTTGTTGCAGTGTATAAGAGTATTCGGCTGCAGTCAAGCAACATATTGCACTACAGATTCGCATTTCTTCCTTTTTGATGAATCTTCTTGCCTAAAGCCGAAAGGAAAATACACCCAAAATATGGACAGAAATTGCATTGCGCCTTGTAACAAATTGCAGATGGAGCATATTTTTAATTCATTTGGGCAGTTGGTGCTACAGAAAGGCAGACTAGCTTATGCTATGTTGTTTTTGTATGTAGCTTGGCAATAATTGAAGGCATAAGTAAATGGAAAGAAAAAGACTGGGGGTACGGATAGCAGAACAGAGAGCCCAGCACAGTTGGTTATTAAGTATATTTTGTTTATGAGAAAACGGATGATGACTCGAACAAACCAACTCTGAATAAAACAAATTTGCACTGAGTAGTCGACGCTTAACTAAACAGATAACTAAAAGTGGCACCATGTCTGACTCAATGCATTTCTTTGGCTGCGAGAAAGTCGATTCGCAATTACTTGACTGAATAAATCATCGAACAAACAAGCCATGATTGAAAACAATTTTCAAAACAATTACGTCAAACGAATTTCACAAGTGTGCCATCGAGGGAAGGAAATTGAAAGAGTAACCAATTTTGCTGTTTTCTCTTCTCAATAATTTATGCAAAATAGTTAGGTGAGGCACTGATTGGTGGGTGGTGTGCCGATTTCCTTGGCAATCGAAGGGAATTAAACAAATGGCAGTCATTTTCCGAAAGTGGATTAATTGTAAAATCTGCTAATGTTTATGTGGGATATGGTACAACTGTTAGTGTAGGCCGATTATAACTAATTGTCGCACGACAATTCGTTATCTAATTACAGTTCTAGTGAACTACTTCTAGCTAAGGACTTGATATTAGTGAGGAACAGTTACTGTTTATTTTTGATAGAAAGAAAACTTCATCCAAAATTGTAAATTAATGAGTTTTAATAAAAGCTAAGTTAATTACGACAGCCTACAATCCGGAGAGCGCTACTCTTAACCTATGCACGTTCTTTCTGCTCCCGGTTGCTAGCGAGCTCAGGCAATCTCTCCCATTAATTTTCCACCCAGGTAATTACGCCTAACTATCTCATTGTTAGCAGCCGGAGATGGAAGTAAAAGGCGTATTGCAGGCGTTGAATAAAACATGCGGCACCCAAGGTATACCTCGGCGTTCAGCTTCACCCCAGGCTTGGGCTCAGGATCAGGTGCAGAGAAGAACGCCAGCTGCTTGGTCTAGAAGAGACGGAGGAAACAATGAACCCGAGAGACATCCAAATGACACTTAATTTTTCAAAATAGACGCCGACTCGGAGACGGCCAAGTGAGAAAAGAATACGGGAACACTTGTTTCTTGTTTTTATACCCTTCGATGATTGCAAATGCTGAAAACAGAGTTTTTTACATTTTTGAAAATGTCTGTAGGATTACATTAAGAAATATCGCACAAAGTTTGCACTTCCACAGGATTATTAGCAAAAGACGATCTCTGTCCATCTGTCCGTCTTTTTTAAATCAGATCTCTCACATACTATAATATGAGTGAGAAAACAGTATAAGGCTGAAGACTTGAATGTTGGAAGTTTTATGTGCTTTTTTAACGGTTTGTCAATGTCAGGCGTACAGTATCTTAAGGTTGAGCATTGGACTATAGTTGGCATTACTTCTTAAATGCAAAAATCTCTGCGTCAACTTGTATGTGTGTGCATGTGTGTGTGCGGGGCAGACTACTTACTTTTCTGTGTAATTTGTCGCCCGAGTAATTAGTAAGATTTAAATTGCTTCTCGCTGCGTTCTTATGCGCCTTTTTCTTTCTCTTGCTTACTCTCACAGTTTTTGTCTCTGTCCACCCACTATCCCGTTCCACTCTTCCGCAACACTTAACGGTAAGGCAACACTTAGACTTCTAATAAATGCATTAAGTGCTTGTCGCTTCCAACTTTTGTCTAAGCGTTTCATTTAGTTCTCATAGTTGCGAAATTTCACTCTCTCTGGCCTCGAAATAGGTATTCTGTCGTTAACAACATTTGTCTCCAAGCACCAAGGAATGGGCGTTTGCACCAAGGAATGGAATTCGCGTATTACTAGACATTTTGTTAAATTAGCACAAATTGGATATTATTTTACAAAAGCGTATTACTTTATAAAGACTATGGTCTTTCCCTCTCTCGCTTTGCTGCTTGCCTTTAATACTAATAGTTTAAGTGTATGGACAGAAAGAATGATAGGTGAACATGCCTTAATCGACTCGGCTTTAGATACTGATTACAAACTAATGTTTCTCCATGTAACTTAAATTTGCAATTTTCAATGGTCGAAAGGTATCAAAAAACAAGATTGTAAGCTGTGATATACCCGCTAACCACCTGACTAAAACGATTCCGTCAATATAAAACTAATATTTTTAGCCATGCATCTGGGCTACCTTGTTATGTGAGCAACCAAATCATTGAAAGGGACCTAAAAGTTGTCCCATTGGGGGACCAAATTAACTTCTACAGCAGCCGATACGCCAACAGGCTTGTCGCCCATCCGAATACGTTGGCGAATGACCTCGTCGACCCCATTTCTCTCCGACGGCTGAAGAGAACACATCCTCATGACCTCCTTACTCGTAAGATAGCATAATCCTTCATATGTACTCGTACTTTGTATATATTTTTTAATGCACTTTATCCATATTATCTTTCTCTTAAGCCAAACATTAGGTTACGTTCAGATGATACTGAACGATTCCTACTGACTATAATAAAAATAAAAAAATAACTAACAATTATTTTTAACGTATTTTGTGTTGCATATTTTAGGGGGTATTTGGAAATCTATAACTGTTAAATGTATTTCTTTTTAATAATTTTCTTTTATCTTTTATTTTTATTAAGTCATACGCGGAAATCCATTTACCCCTGTGTGTCCTTCGCATCTATTAATTATCCAATTGCAACAAATATTAAGAAATCATTTGGTTGTTGATAGTTGTGTTTACCAAAAATGTGCTAGAAAATTACGCTTGGTATTCGTTTTTATCGATTTACGTGGACGAAAAGGAGCGTGATCAAAATCTAAAAAAAACTTAATATGCGTTCAAGAGTAACACATATTGCCACCAAATTTGGTGGCCTTAGCAATTACAGTCACTGATATTTAGTTTATCTTACGGACGGACATACAGACAGACACACTGACAGACGGACATGGCAATATCGACTCGGCTGTTGATGCTGATGAAGAATATACATAAGTATGTTATATAGTTTGTGGGGCCTTCTTCTACCTGCGCTACATAAGCCATTCAGGGTACTATGTTCTGATTTCAAAAAGTACAGTTTCATATTAACAAATACAAACTCTGTACCAGCCTTAAATTTTAACTTTTGTCCTACCTTGGTAGAAATTAAATTTTCCGGAAATGCCTGTCTATTTTTTTCGCTTCTATCTGCATGCTCGCATCATTTTTTTTCTCTATCTCATTTACGACACTGGCCCTCGGTCGGTTGGTCATGTCTTATACTAACTTTTTACTATCGTAATACTATTAAATCTTCTGATCTGATTGGGTTTTTCTGGGTTTTCCCCAATTCTCTGCAACATATCTTGGATCGGTTATATATTTGTTTATCCCAGTTCAAATTAAATTAATTTTAAATTTAAACAACCTAAAATGTTGTAAACTTAATCTTTACGCTTATTTATTTTAAATTAACTTTTTAAATAATTCTTTCAATATCTTTTCTTATTCAGTCGACTTCAAATAAAATAAAATAAAGTGAAACTTGAATTTAAATTGAAAAAGTTAGTTTTTTTCAATCAAGGTATCATATTCAAAATATCTTTAGAAATTATTAAAATTTATATATTTTTGTATACAATTTGACCATTCTATATTTTTTATGCAATATAAATAATAAAAATGGAAGGCACCAATAAAAGGGGTTGCGCACTTCACTTCACTCGTGAAAGAATCTGGAGTCGCGGATATCTCAAGGTGTTTACTGGTCCCAATTATATACATACATATAATTTTCTTTATTAACTCTGGAATATCCTTAGAAAAAGTGTGAAGATTCGGGTATAGAGCAGGAATATTTGTTGCACCAAAGACGTATTAGCAATGCCGTTGTTGCGCAGTTTATATTTCTGCACCTTGTATTTACGACTATACAATGCATGATATTAGTATTAGCATGCAAAGTAAGTATTAGATAACACAGCTATAGCGCAAATGTTTCTTATCACAACCACAGAGCCCAAATTTGGTATACTATGATATACTCCTTTATGTGACCGCCGCCATTATAATTTCCTTGCTACTAAGCGTGAACTTAAACGATGAAATTGTCGGCATGCATAGACATATTGCATACATTACCTCTGTGTTTACATCATTGATCTTGATTTTTGTGGGTAGGTACTAAATCACTGATAATAACCAGTTCATGGACTTAATACCATTGCAGACTTAATTTTAATTAATTACCATTATAAATTTGACGAAAGGAATATCACATTTACCTATAACATGTATTGTTTGTATATGGTCTACTTATACCTCCCCATACCCGATATAATTGGTCCGGCTGTAGTAGGATGTACAACGTCTATTATATATTTTATGGTTTACCACATATTCGTGGATGCCGATCCAACTAGTTTTCGATCCCATTTCTATATCGCTGAAATTTTCCACTATAGCTGTTTCAACTTGATTGGATTTTTCTTCCGCCTAGTCAGCGATATAACCGTACGTTCTTCATTCATTGATCGACATCAGTATATTATGGAAGAAGTCTGGCACAAAAGCGCTCGTATACAGGAACGGAAGCTCCTTGACAGCATTCTGCCACCTCAAATAGCACAACCACTGCATGACAATATTCGCTTACGAATCGCAATGACTGAGAAGCACCGACACCTGCGAGTGAATAAGGGTAGAGAGTGCATTACTGCTTTTCAGGTACATCCAGATGTATCCATTCTATATGCCGATGTGGTGAACTATACACACTTGACCACAACGCTAACCGTGAAAGAACTAGTAACGCTGCTGCACGATTTGTATGCCCGGTTTGACATGTCCGCCAAACGCTTCAACGTGCAGCGCATAAAGTTCTTAGGCGATTGTTATTATTGTGTTGCAGGCCTAACGTTTACCGATCCTCTTCACGCAATGAACTGCGTCGAATTGGGACATCACATGATTTCACACATTCGCGAAGTGCGGTAAGTACTTTCAATAATCACAACTCATATTCAATTAAAACTGACACCGATATATGCACCGACATTGCAGAACCAGGCGTAATCTGGATATTGATATGCGCATTGGTGTGCATTCAGGAACGGTATTAGGGGGTCTTCTCGGCGAGGCGAAACTACAATTCGATATCTGGGGTAAGCTTTTTACAGCTTAAATACATACACGTACTATGACAACATCTTTACGTAAATGCGACAGGTGTCGATGTGCTTATTGCAAATAAACTCGAATCTACCGGTCTGCCAGGACATATTCACATCAGCGAAAAAACCCGTTCTCTTATCTGGGATTATCCCCATGAAATTCTTCCTGGCCCTGTTGAGGCACAAGAAAATCCTTTTCTTCTTAAATATGAAATAACGACATATCTTATTGCCGGAAAAAGTAGTTCAGTGGACTACACTACGATTGAATTAAGCACCGATACGTCTTTTGACCAACAAAATAGTCACGGTAATTCGATTCAAGAGGCACTACACAAAGAGTTTGCAACGATACCAGTTGGTGTATTAGAGTAAGTATTTATACTCGATATGCAACGCACAAAAGGCGACATTATTTACCATATAAAATGGTATAATTTATACCCGCTACCCATAGGGTAGATAGGTATAATAACTTGGTGCCAACCAAAAATGTATGTAACAGACTGAAGAAGGTGTGGCAGACCCCTCAGACTAAATATATTTTTAATAAGCATCAACAGTCGAATCGATATAGTCACGTCTGTCTGTTTGTCTGTCCGTCCATATGAAAACATATCTCACTATCTCACAGACTATAAAACCTAGGGCTTCACGCAGATCAAGTTTTTTTTTACATTTTGAATAGCTTAATGATTTTTGCAAATTTTGTTGCGCTCGAAAAATTAAGGTAAAAGTTATTTAAGAAATTCTAAATATGTACTAATTCGAAGTATGTAACACAAAATATGTAAAAGAACATATAAGTTATATATTGAAGGAATCGTTTTATTAGGGTGTACAACGGGTATATCACAGTTGCTGGTGCAACAAATACCACTTCATTTTGACGCCTTAGTTACTATGAATTATAAGCAAAATACATATTTTAATAACAATAAAAACTGCAAAGTCAGTAATGCAATCACTTCTAAAAATCAATCACTCTGTATAAATATATCATATGTATGTATGTATAATTAACATAGAAGAGGAACATGTACATTAACATGAACATGGAATAGGAACGAGGTTTTTGTATGAACTCGTGTCATGTATTGATTATCGAATTAACTTATTAGTGCCAATCACAGTCAGACAGTAATCGACGAATATATTTTCCAATTCATTTACCACTCCACAGGTTGAATTTACTGTTCAAAAGAAGAGTAAATTATAAAAGCACGACCACTGATCCAAATATAAATTTTATTTGGCTTCAATTTCGGGATGCACGTCTTGAATATAACTATATGCGTCAGCCGGACTATCTCCTTAAGTACAGTGTTCTACTAGCCTGGTGGGTGCTAATAACACTTATATTTGAACAAAAATCAAACATGGAATCGGAAGATAAGAAAGCGGAACTTATTTCAATAACAATATTCTTATTCTATAGCTTGATGCTTCTAATAATTTGGTACAAACAGATCTGCTTCTGGATTTTCGGTCCATATAGACTAAGCTATTCTGGATTTAGCTGCATGATATTTCGTCTTGCAGAAAAATTACAACGTAAACTGATAGCTCGAATAATTATTTTCTTGTTAACAATTTTGATGTATTCGATTATTATAACTATCTTTTTGGTGGGTAGCACATTATATTTTATAATAAATATTAATATCTGAGAGATTTACAGAATGACTGTGGACGCGAAGAATATTACATACTGATGGTTGAGAGTAAAATATATTATTATAATGAGCCATCTGATCTGTGCTTCCAAAGCTGGTCTCTCACCAAAATGGTGTGCTTGTCAATCGGAATGACCTGGATATATACTGGCATCCCTTATCCAGTGAAATTTGTTATTAGCTCGCTCGAGGTTGTTATGTATATAATAGTAATTTTCTTTCATTTCAATTTTAAGATGAATAACAGCATTTCAACTAATCCCACGCTGGCTCCCGAAGTAGCGCATACTCTCTTTACTCTTCTTACATGGGGTTTTCAGTGTTTTATGGAGCGAGATTTTGAATTCAACAACAAGATGAACTTCCAGTATGTACACTTTTAATTCATTTAGTTTATCTAATCGCAAGCTCCTGATGTCCAATAAAAACCCACTGATTTACTTAGTTGGCGAGTGGAGCTTCACAAGAAGCAGGAATTTGCACATATTACCAATCAATCAATAACTGTCCTGCTTCACAATATATTACCCGCTCACGTTGGTAAGACTATTTAAATTATTATTGTATATTGTGATGTAATTTTTTCGATAAGTCAATTTGTACCTTTCCTCGGTGGAACAACGCGAGCTTTACTATGAAAACTACGAAATGGTTGCGGTTATGTTTGCCTCGCTGAGGAACTTTAGCCAGGATGTGCCAAACTTGCGTATTTTACACGAGATTATAAGCGAGTTCGACACAATTGTAAGTACTTTAGCTCTAGTTTTGCTACAAAGAGTGCTTATGTAATACCTCGGATGTAGTTGGAATATTATAAAAGCAATTATCTGGTGGAGAAAATTAAAGTTGTTGGCTGTACATACATGGCAGCATGTGGATTGGATCTCCGTTACGCTGGAATACTGCATGACTCACAGAATACCATTCTTCGAGATCGTAAGCATTAGATGAGAATCCATTATCTAGCGCTTATAATGTTCCCATTTAAATAGTTGCTCAAGCACAACGCCATCTAGCCTCGTTCCAAAAGAATGAGATGGCGGACTTTATTAAAAATCAAGAAGTCGTTGCGGTTTTAACTTCATTTGCCCTGGATCTCATGCGAACCCTCTCGAACATTAACAAAGCATTCGAAAATGTACCTATTGACAGGGAAATGTCCACTCAGCTAATGAGCATTGGCATATCCAGCGGTGAGGTGATGGCAGGAGTTGTAGGCGCCTCGCAAGTTCATTACGATATCTGGGGAAACGCGGTAAATATGGCATCCCGCATGGATTCGACGGGAGTTCCTGGGTTTATACAAGTGACAGAAGAGTCTGCTTCAGTTCTCAAGAAGTGCGGTATAAATTGCACATTTCGTGGAATGACCTTTGTCAAGGGACGCGGTATGCAGCCCACCTATTTCGTATTGATCAGTGAGGCCATGAATTTTATCTATTAAATTATGTTTATTGTTTCTTGTAGCATTCCAAAAACAATGGCTTGAAATTTGAACATGAATATAATTGTGCAGTTGCATTCAATCGCAGTAAAACTGCTGATTCTAATCGAGGTGATAATCATTACTATCGATAAGTAGACCCACACAGACTTTATACCCGCTACCCATAGGCTAGAAGGGTATAATATTGTAACTTTGTGCCAACCGAAAATGTATGTAACAGGCAGAAGGAGGCGTAGCAGACCCCACAAACTATATAGATTAAGTTTATTTAAGACGTTGACCACGCCCCTTTCTGCAACCGTAAATCGATAAAAACCTAGTTCAAAGCGTTATTTTAATACAGGACAATTTATTTTTAGTAAGCAAACCAAATTATCTCCAGAAATTTTGTTGCGAACGGATAATTAAGGTAGAAAAGCTATTTAAGAAATTCTAATTATGTACTGATTTCGAAGAACCTCTCTGAAATTATGCAACACAAAACATGCAAAACAGAAGTTACATATATATTTAAAAACTCGTTTTGGTCAGGTGTGTAGCAGGTATGTCACAGTCGAACACACTGGACTGTAGCTTTTTTGCTTGATAGATTAGTGGCGATCTAAGCTATTATATGCCACCAAACAAACTTGGAAATAGTTTCTGTATCTTACCTTTCTCGAATTAATTTCGGTTGTTTCATAAACAACCTGTCTCCCTTTGGGGGACTCTTAATGCCCAACAAAACATGCTGTCAATGCTGTTTTAACCTGAATTTCGTACTGACTTCGCAATTAATTTGCACTACTGCGAACTCAAATTCGCATTCATAAATAGTGAATTCGACAAAATTGTCGCCGTTGTCAACCTATCCGCTCATGGGGTAAGCTGTCGAGGCTGTCTTAACTGTCCTGTTGTTGCACTTGTCAAAAATCCAATTAGGCGACGTTCTCGCCAATTTCATTGACAAATTGGCGAGCACTAATGAGGTATGTGGGCGGCAGAGAGTGCCAAGGGTGGCAAAGATAGGGTGTGGGCTGCGTAGGCCTCTACTTCCCATGTGGTTTGGCAAGCTTTTGCAAGTGTCCTCGATGCTAATGAGAAAGTACAGCTGAAATCAAAATGGTCCTGTTAATAATGAAGCTGAAAAACACCTTATATTTACCATGTTATAGATTTTTCTATAATAAGAACTCTTAAAAACTAAATAAAACAGAATATAATTTAATCAACGCTGGAAAATTGAAGACGAACTCACAGAATATAACGAGCTCTACCTTTATTTATTGTTTCCTTGCATAAATATTGAACATTTAGTTCACAAGAGATTAGATGACTTGTGTTTACATGGAATTTTAGAGTATTAGTATTGTAAATCTCAGCCACAATATACATATGTGCAGAGTTGACTTAGCGGGAAAGGATTAAGAAATTTTTGAGAATGGCACAGAATGCATAGGAATAGTCAAAAGAAACTTGCTATTAAAGAAAAAACTGCAAGTTGCATGCAACTCACAGTAAGAAAGAGCGCCGTCTGTCTATCGTTTGGTCAATCAGTGGCACAGCCCATCTCTGCACCCCACATTCAACGTCCAACCTTTATGACAGCCGTTCTTGCGGACTGCAGTCAGCTGGAGAACTAAATGTTAAACGTCGTCTGAGCGTGCAACTATTTCTGTTTCCTTGACTCCTCGAAATGGGTGTGGCACTGCAGAAAGCAGTGGGAGAGGCGAAACGGGGGAATTCTGCAGATGATTTGGTGGCATGGCGCGTGTCCAACGAGATGTTTCCACCAATTGCAACTGCTGCTGTCGAGCTGGCAAAATCGTTGGCATCTCTCTGGGCGTTTCTTTGGCTTTTTGGCCATAAACTTTGCTTACGTGACAACTTTACTTTATTTCTTAAGTTGAACGGCAGCGTTATGCGTCGCAAGATGCTGCCCCAAGGCAGCAGGCAACAGACCCAATCCCTAGAATAGACCAGTGGGCTGTAGGCCCTGTTGGTGACGACATGTTGCTGTTGTCTGAGCTTTTGCTTGGCCAAAAGGAAGCAAAACAGCTGCAGAAGCAACAAAAGAAAGGAAGACATCAATTTATAAGCAATGAACACAACACATGACAGGCTTGTCGCTGTGTTTGAGGATTCATTAGGTTTCGAATATTTAGATCAGCAACTCTTTGATATCCCAGAACCTTTTAGCTTCAGTCTTCACCAATTAGTCGTATGCTGTTTAGATAAAATAGTACGAAGGCTCTTTACAATTTGTATGTGTTCTTTAAAAACTTAAGAAACACTTATCAATGATCACATACATTTTCGTATCCTTGCATAGGGTCAGCTCATTTCTTCCATTAGTTTAAGCTCTTATACTGAGAGGCTAGCTTGCTATGGACATGGCTAGTTCAACTTCCCTGTTCATCATGATTTAGTATTGTTGCATGAAATATTCTTATTTGTTTTTTCAATAGTTCGACTTTATTTCAATTCTTAAATTACACTTTTCTTAATGCGTCGTTCAAGCACAAGCGCTTCTCTTATTTTCTGTGTCGATCTTCGATAACGATTGCCTTAACTCTCGTTCTATCGTTCTAATTACACGATGAATCCAAAATATATGAACAACTATCGGAACTCCTTAACTTATCTTTAAACATCGATTAATCGTTAACTCAGATTAAGCTTACTCGTTGGGTTTTACTGGGTTTTCCTCAATCCCTTTGCAAGAAATGTTGGTTCGGTTTCTTTTTATTATCCCAGTTTTAATTTTAAATTTTAAATTTAAATAAAATAAATTATTATTATTCATTACATTCATCATTTAAAAATTATTATTAATGTAACATTTTTAATTCTTAATTTTTATTGTTAAATCCTTTCTCAGTCGACTGCCATTAGTCGACATTAAATAAAAAAATAAATAAATATAATATAAATACAATAATATAGATATAATGCTACAGTATATAATCAGGTATACCCTTAATTTCCATGGTGATTCGAGAGTGAGCACAATATAAGTAGCAAAAAACTTGTATTTCCTTTTCGGGGCTCAGATGGGGAAAGCATAGACAAACTCACGATAGCAGCAGCCATAAGAAGAAGGTTGCGAAACCGTTTATACTCCCCATATACTATATAGTATGTATGTTCGTACGAACTGGGTGTAACCTAGATTTGTTATGACATAAAATTATTACGAAAAATGGTTATTACCCCGTTTACGTTTGAGTGAACGCATTTGTACGTGTTGACAATTTGTTAGCTTAGATAATGTTGAAACTGCAAGAACAACAACACCAGAAGCAGCACCAGCTACAGATACTATGCTGAAGGCAACTGAAGAAGAAGAAATAATAAAAGGAACAGGAACAAAGGGAGTGTCATCATCATTGCGTGCCTTTAGCTTTGCTTTTCTTTGGTTTTCTTTGCTCTGCGTTACTTGGTTTGTTCTGCTCCTCGTTTTTCTCACTCTTTTGCTATGACAATTTTATAAAATTCGCTTTGGCTTTAGCAAGGGTTAGCCACACACTTACACACACACACACATACACACACACTCACGCACAGCGGGTGTGACAGTTGGTCTGTGCGTGTCACAAGCCTGTCATTTTGGTTGCCACGCCTCCATCAGCGCCTCCATCGCATTGCCGTTGACATGCCGGAATTTTAAAATTCTCCCATCGCATTTTGTTGGCATGGAAATTGTCAAAGTTTAAAGCTTTCAGCCCAGCGTTTTTCTTCGTTTTTCTCTGATTGCCAAAAGCCGCCAGCTGTTGCCTGCGCTTAGTCCCTTTCCCCTCCCACTCGCCACCCAGTGGATCTCAGATTCGTTCCGAACAGCCGCTTAGATCCCCAACCCAACCCAATCCCCAACTCTCCGCCCATTACCAATCCCCGACTGGGCGCCAATTTTATTGTCACGCTGATTGTGACAATCAGCGGTATTTGCCTTTGACCAAAGCGAGTCGGTTCGCCTTTTTTCCTCCACTCTTTCCAGCTGTCTCGGCGTGTTTGGCCAGAATTGGCAGCATTTGTGCAAATTTCGGTCGAGTTTCAAGTTTTTAAATAAATTTGGTTCACACAAGAGGGAAAATCGAAGGAAATGAAAGTAAATCCGATATTTTCGGGAAAAGAATTGGTTTTAATTGGCTGAAACTTGTTATACACTTGCAGAGGGTATATTAATTTTGGGCAGACGTTTGCAACGCCCCTTAAGAGACATCTCCTACGCTATAAAGTATATGTATTCTAAATCTGCATTAACAAAGAAATAGAACTAGCCATGTCCGTCTGTCTGTGTGTCTGTCTGTTGCAATGCAAACTAGTCTCACAGTTCTAAAGGTATCTTGCTGAAACTTAATACACATGCTTCTTATTGTTGCATGATGTGTATAACTTGAAACCATGCGGATCAGACCGATATATCTTATAGCTGCCATACAAACTATCGTCCAATTTTTGTTATTTGTCAAGATGTTGCATCCAAATTTATTACATCGGACCTATTCTTTATATATAATATGCATATAAGATTTGATTAAAATCGGACCACTATATAGCTGCCATAGGAACACTCGGCCGAAATAAAGGATTTTATATTAAGACTAACTAGTTCTGATTTGAGAAATAACTTATCAGTGCCAATCAATGTGAGACATTATATAGAATATACACAATACCATTCAATTCATAAGTCATTCTGCACCATTATTACATAGTAAGCATGTGAATGATCGGAGGAGATAAGAACCTGCAAGGGGACTTGTGACCTTTCTGGTTTAGGTATCTTTATCCTTATCTTTCTTCGCCACTGAGTCTTACATAAACTATGAAAACATGAGTTACACCTGTTCGGGGGAAGTATTAGAAGTAAAACTTCATCAACAGCGCTTTAAATGTTTGATAGCGAAGAGCGTTCAAGCTAACAGCTAACACGACAAAAACTAACTAAACCCGCAGCAAAATAATTTCGGGCACACAAATGTGTATTCCATACGCATGAAAACACTTTTCACGGAATTCCCCCCCTCCCCTCTCGGCGACATTTCATATTCGGCCTGCAACACAATAAACTTCGCTAGTTGGGGAACTTGAACACGCAGCAGGCGTTGCCTGAGAGCGGAGACGCCTTCCCCATCCTCCTTAGCCACACAAACAGTTACATTTGAACACACACGCGCATTCCTACACACACACTCAGAGACCTACATGCCATAGAAACACACACAGAGCAGCGTAAAGCGTACTATCCTCAGGGTATTGAATTAATGTCAAATTAGACTTCAAAATGCGTGTAAATTTCACGCGCGGTTTCAACCGAGAATTATCCACATTCGTGAGATGTAGAATCTGCGTAAAAAACTGAAACCGCAGGAAACAACAGGGACAGTAACTACGCAGCCCATTGAGGGGGGCAGAGATGAGGAAATTATAAGCCCGCTGGGATGACACACGGCTGCTCAGGCGGGTCTGTCGCTAAGTACTCGCATGTACACCCTGCTGAGTTCGGCTCGTGTACTCGGTAGCCCTGAGCTATTCTTTGAGCGTACTGTGGGTATACTCGTATGTATGTATAGTATTCCTCAACTCACATGCACAACGTGGCAGCAGTTCTTAACTGTTACCTTTTGGTACCCTCTGCGTGCCTGGTGATTTGGGAGATGCTTATTACCGAAGACAGATGAACAACTGGCATATCCCACTTGATACTTCTCCTGTTTTCCTTAGGAAGTGGTAGAAATGAGCAGTTGATTATTATGGCAAACAGATAGAGGAGGGACAAAGAATATAAAACACAAAGAATATAAAGCACAACATACATACAAGTCGACTGATCCGAATTCGTAAATTCTAAAAAAAGGAAGGCCCAAATGTGGCATGCAGGTTTCTATACTCATATTGGAATATAGTAATATTCAAAGTTCTTGTTCTTCTTATATTCATCTTTATTTTTATGTATTAATTAAGTTCACAAGAACCCTGTCGATATCTCCATCGACAAAACAGAGTTGGATAGCGTGGAAAGAGGACAGATCAAAATTGTATTTAATTGTATAACAAAGTATTATCTCAACATTATTTACTATATATATTTTATAATGTAGCTTTGTTTCCATCTGAGCGGACTAATACCCAATAGTTTAGTGTTGGAAAGTCAGCCTTTTTCCCGATTTTTTGGCGGCACCGCAGTAGTTATCTCTTGCAGATCATGATTTATACCGATACAAATGAGATGGAAATCGTTATTCTAAACAGCAATGTGTACAATATTTATTATCATCCAATTAATGTTTTATATATAAAATAAATTATTGTATTTGCTGTTAGTTAACTTCCCAACTTATTAAATAGATATAATACAGCTATAAATAGATCTAATATAGTTAATTAATAATATCTCGGGGCTTATGGTAGTTTAGGGACAACAAAAGAATTAAGTAGAGCGAAGGAGCATCAATGGTAGCAGCGTATTGAAGATAAAAATAAGAAGATACAGATACAGCATACGCGAACAGAACTGATGAGTAGGGTGTATCGAGGAAGGGGTGGTGCAGCGGGGGCTGGGCGGGGTAATCTGCCACAATGCGCAGCGAGTTGAATGACAGCGTTGCCCCAAAACGAAGACATTTGCGAAACAGCAGGGGTGGAGGCAAAAAAGGAACTGCAATCCCCTATGTATACGTGCAGATGTGTGTGTGTGAGGCGTGTGTGTGCCTGTGAGGTTGTGTGCTTATGTGCGGTTAGGAAAGCTGCAAATGCGCTTTCACTTGATTAAATTAAATCTGCAGCTATGAAAAATGCAGCCAGCCCCCAAAGGACTTGCGCGTGGTGCGGAGGGGGGCGTGGCCACGGCCAATGTACTCAGCGTAATGGCGACAAAGTCGCAGGGCAACGATGCGAACACGGAGACGAAGACGACCGCAAAGTATTTACCTATTTTATTTTCTTTTATTTTATTTTGGCCGCCTTGTCGTATGAAGACATCGTCAGTGGCAGCTTCACCTGCATCGCAATTGTCACACACACACACACACACACACAAACACATATAAGAGTGCGCTGCTGGTGCTGCACTTCCGTTTCCTGCTGCTTTGGTTTGGAGTTGCAGTTACCGTGGCTTCATTTCAAGTCTGTTTCCTGCTTGCCAAGCATCCAAGACATTCCCCTCTCTGACCCCATCCCCCTCCTATTCCGCCCTGATCCTTTTCAAACAATAACTTATCGAGGAAAAGTCAATGCGCCCGCCCTGCCAGGGTTTTTCTCAGTCTCCTGAATGTTTCTCTCTTGTTTGTCTTCAGGTTTCGCCTCGCCAGCATCTTGGGATTAGAGATTTTTGTCAATGAAGGTAATTTACGGAAGATTTTGTCTAGAATTTCAATTAGATTGACAACGTTCAGTCTGGCTCAACTCGGGTGCGCAGTGGAAAATGAAAAGATATTTTATTTTTCATAACTTTTTTATGTTTTCTGCAAAAGTTGCGTAATTAGTTTTCAGGATTATTTTTCTTTCAGGTTCAGCAATAGGATAAGCGGCACAGCATCGACGTAAATACCTTGCCTGCTCCTGCTGCCTTAGTCGCAGCTATCTCTCTGACCCACATGGCAACTGATGCCATATACTCGTAAGCTAATTAAACCAGCTTACCCGGGGTGGCACCTCCCCCTCTGCCCGGGCACAGGTAAGTCTTCGCCTTGCGGTTAACCAGGAAACAGAATCGGGCAGCAGCAACTGAGCCACTTAATGCAAGATGCAAATGACTTTATTAACTTTGGCCATAACGCAATCAACAACTTGCAAATGCGAAGCGATAAAGCCAACAACAGGAGGGGCACGAAGAGGAGGAATTGCAGCAACCCACTCAGCTCTGCAGTCGTCCGCACGAGCTCTGCAGATGGCGAAGCGACAGAAGCGAAACCATAACAGAGACCCCTCTTCCATCCTTCCTCTTCTGGCTGCCATAAGCTACGGGGATTATCAGTTGGCAAAATTAATGCTAATTACTTGAAAAATATATGAGCGGCGTTTGCTAAGGGGTACCAGGAGATGGGAGGGAATTTAAGGGAGGAAGAGGATGTCCTTTCTAAGGATGAAAAAGTGCGAGTGCTCTGCAAACGTTTTGTTACATTTCCGTTGTGCCAAGGAAAAATGCATAAAATATGAAACAAATGCGGTGTGGACATGAAAACATACAGTGCGCACAGTGGGCCAAATTGTACATAAATCAAGCTAATATTTTGGGATGACTGAAAACGGAACTTCCTTTTATTTGATTCGCTGCTGCAATTACAACTTTATGCAGGCTAATGCTGTAAATTGCCTGTTAGTTCCACTGTGCCTGCATGGCCAGCGCATCCGCATCCGCACTCATAATGAATAATCATAAAAATTCCATAAATTATGTGCCGACGGTGGCGTCTTGCTTAACGCCTCCGATGGCAAACAGCATAGCCAGCTTAGGGAAGGGGAAGGGGGGTACGGGTGAGGCTAGTACAGTGGGTGCCGAGCTAAATGGAATGCAGAAATGTAAATCTAAAATAATTTACGCGTCTTTGTTGACTGCAGTTGCCGCCGCTCTGCGCCGCATCGCATCGGCTTGTTGTGGCCATAAAAACCTGGCGCAACTTTCTCCTCTTTCTCCCTTCCTCTACTCTACTCTGTTCGTCTGTCTGTCCATTTCCTTTTGCATTGCCTTTCGCATTGCTCTTTGTTTTGTGCCAGAACGCGGCCATAACTGTTGCCAGTGTTGGCGCAACAAAATGGCGTCATCGCTAGATTGCTCGCTTGTCGCTTGGGCTCTTTGGTTAGTTTGGTTTGTCTGCTCGGGTAGAAGAGCTGGAAGTAGAGGGGAAAGGGGGTGCTCCACTCTGCATTTACATTCATGGCTTGGAATAATCCATTATCAGGCATTTTGCAGGTTGCCTAGGCGAGTAATGCGCCCAGACAGAGGACAGACAGAGACACCGCACACCTCCGTCACATGTACTACGCACAGAGGGCAGTTAATCCACCAGCTTTTAGTTTAAAAGTAGCTTGGACTCGCCCAGATTAATTTGCCACTGTTAGCCAGCAGGACTAGGAAATAAAGATATTTCGTATGTGCTGCAGATCCCTGCGGGTGGTTCCTTTTGGAAGGTGCTGGTGCGAAAATGATAAGGGATCAAAGAGATCAGACATGCTAAGTGTATTGGTTATGAAGTAAGCTCTAGGAGTATCTTCTCGTTATACACACATAGATGGCTTTGCTATTAACATTTGATACTGTTGTACACACAAAGGGTTATATAGTAGGCAGCATAGAAGAGCATTCAGTTATGACTCAATACTAATAATACTTCGATCTACAGTTTCCAAAGCTTCATTTTCTACTTATTTGATCAACTTTACCAAACAATTCATGGCTTACAAATTCCCTAAGCTGACTCTACATCCATACACACACTCACACACACACACACACACACATAAAACTACATATGGGTCTACAGATACATATATGTATATACATATGTATATCATGCAAATCGTCCCAAGTCAATTAGTTTTAAAATGCAAATATTAGTCACGCAATATCAATAAATCGTCTCGATGATGATAAACTAAAGATAAATTTATTTATAATTGTTTAATTAATATGAATAATTGACATCAATCAAAAATACACTCCAAAATGTAAAAAAACATCTAAATAGCCAAAGTGGACAAGTGGAGACGAGGCGGGCGTGGCAAGAGGAGGCAAGACAGCAGGAGGAGGGAGGCAATCGCAAAACAAATGGCGTGTCAATTAAAAGTTTAATTAATTTGCAGCACACACGCGTATGCACAACCAAAGCAAACCACATACACAGACAGTCACACACACTCACACACACACATGCATAATAAGCAATATGTGATGCAGTGAGGCAAACAAACAAATGTAACAAACGATATCATAAATAGTGCAAAGGAGAAGAGGAAGAGCAGAGAAATTAATACATTTTATACGCTAAAGACTCGCGACTACCCTGTAAAACCTTTAGCGTTTTTAAGATATCAAGACAGCTGATAATCAAGGTAGAACGGTAGAAGGTAGAAGGGTATTATAGCTTTGTGCCAACCGAAAATTATAAAATATAATAGCCATGTCCATGTCTAGATCTCAGAGCATTTTAGCCACGCCCCTGACGCCTCCTTTAATCGATAAAAACTCAATTCTAAGCGTAATTTAAATGCAGCACAGTTCAGTTTTTTGGTTATCACAAAAACTATCAACGCAGCAATAAAATTTTGTTGCAATCGGATAATTAACATAGAAATAAATTTAATGGCCTACTCCCTGAAAAGTATGCAACACAAAATACTTTAGCATAGAAGTTATATTCATAATAAATCGTTTTAATCAGACGAGTAGCGGGTATAACAGAGTTCTCCACAGTCGACTGTAGCTTTCTTCCTGTTTAAGAATGTAGCTTTTAATTTATAAAATATAAACTAACCAAAAAGAAAACAAAACAAAAAAATAAATTTTATTATGGAAAACTAAATCTTATTGCATTTTTAAATATTTTATAACAATAATGTATTAAAATTAATGAATAATGAATTATTATTATTTAATTTTATTCATTATTATTTTTACATTTTATTATTTGTTTGTTTATTTTATTTATAGTATATAAGGAATATTTGATTTAATATCTATAATAAATTTGCTTTAATTTGTTTTCATTTCACTTATTTGACAGCCCATATACCCTCTGGCCGTGCGTGTTTGGGGCAGGGTAGCACAGCTCACGCCCAAGTGAGACAAATCCTATGAGAGATTTGCGTAATTATTTTAATTGTTTAATGTCATGCGGTCAGGTCTCTAACAGTGTGTGGGTGTCTGCCAATATACAAGTGTGTGTGTGTGCGTGTGTGTGAGTGCGTATTGTGGTGTGACCGTGTGTGTCTGTGTCTCAAATCTGTGCGGAACGCAACGCGTGATCAAATGCGGGACATAAAAAGGAAGAGAGGCTGCCTGAGTGAGGGGGTTGTGGTAGGGGTAGTCGGACTGGCGATAAAACAAATTGCGTTCCACTTGCGTTTGCTTGTCTGTTCGTCTGTTTGTCTGTCTTCAATGATTAATGAGCCAGGTGGCTGGTGAACATCCGAGCACCTTTTCGTCTTGCCATGTAAGTTGACACCTGCGGCATGTCCAGACAAACAACAACGACAACAACAGCTAATAACAATTGGGGCAACCAGCATAAATAGTTGAAAACTTTCGGATTAAACAGCACCCTAATGAGGCCCCCATTAGCCAGCCAATTCGCAGGTGAGAAGAGGGGGAATTGCTCGACTTGGCTTAGTTTCGCGTGAAACTAATTAGTCAGCTGACAGCTGCAGTCGCATGTGGCACAGTGGGCAACAATGACACGCCTGTTGCCACTCGCAGCCTTGGCCCGATTTCGCGAACTTTTCTAATTGCGCTTTTAAAGCACATTTGTGCCTCGTTTGCTGGCGAAATTAATTATCAAAAAACTCAATGGATGCATACAAAAATTTATATAAATATTTTGAGCAAAAAATTCACTGGGAGAACTTTGCCGGAATGTGAAATATTTCAACAGCCCAATGCACACACACTCACACACACACACACACACATGAGCGCACAAAAGGCACATGCGTTGGCATGTCCTTGACTAGCTTTTTATTGTGGGCGTCTGGGGGGAGCGGAAGTGGCAGAGGGCGGGGTTGCTTCCTGACTCGGCATGGGTTGTTGGGTTGTCAATCATGCAAAAACTGCAACCGCTGCATAACCGCTGGTTTATAATAGCTTGTCGGACGGCAGTAGTAGGAGCTGCAGCAGGAGCTCAAGCAGGGGAAGGGGCAGGAGAAGTAGCAGCAGCAGGAGCAGGGAGTGGTTGCTGCTCTACGTTGGTTGTTGCCTGGTTTCGGCAAAAGCTTTTCAAACTTTTTAATTATGCAGCAAACAGAAAACTTTGTGGTAATTTCGTTGCAACAGTTGGCCCGGACGGAAAGGATGAAGAACCGACGGCAACGTCAACGTCAGCAGCAGCAGCAGCAGAAAATTGTTGCCTGGCCAGGTTGACTAATTGAGTTAAGCGTGAGGGGGGAAGGGGGGTGGCAACAGCCATCGCGTTGGGCCCACCTCACACAGTTGCTGCTGCTTCTCCTTGCTGCGTTGCTGCTGCTGCTTTTGCCTTTTGGCAATAATAATTTGCCAACAATTTTAAAGTGCATCAATCATAATTAGTGACCGGCATGTTTTCGGCTGAGGTAGTGTGTGTGCCTGTGTGTGCTCGTTCCCAAACGAGGTCGAGACATTTCCGAACACCACAAAATTGTGTCAAATGGCAGCATGTTTAGCACATTGTGCAAATTACGCAGATTACGTGCTGAATTGGCGGCAATCGGCAATGCAAATTTATTAATAACGTCCAAGGTGCTTGTCAGGGAAAAATCGATCGGTCACAAGAGATATGTATGTATATAAATGAAGAATTGTTAAGATAATACTTAATTAACTGACTTGTTTTCTTTTCATTTTAAATGTCTTTTTTGGACTATTTTGAACTGTTTTTTTTAAGCGATAGTAACGCTGGCGTCTTTTAACATTATTTAACACTCTTTTATCGATTGGTATATCGATAGGGCTTTTGTTAACTAAATCGACTTTCGATAGTGACTATGGTCACACTTGAATAAAATGATACTTAGCATATGACTTAACAGAATATACAAAACATACATATGCAAGAATTAAATCAAGTGAGGGAGTAGGAAACAGGACAGAAATGACAGAAGGTGAAAGAAAAAGAGCGCACAGAAACAGAAAGATGAATGAAATAAACAAGACAAGAAAGATTAAAAAGGCACTACAGATATATGTATGTATGTATAGTAAAGAAATAGGTAGAATAAGCTTGATAAATATGTTTTTATAAACCTACTTAGTATATACTCATTGTTTAATTGTTCAATTGTTAAATTTCAAAGAACCTTTGGGACACACAGTACTTATAGTAAGTAAGGGTATTTGTTCTTACATTTAATGTTAAATTTCGATTATAAATTTAAACAAAATAGGAAAGCTTTTTCATAACTTCATTGTTACAATTTATTTATTTCTTCTTTCTATTGTATTAAGCAATGTTTTCTTTCAATTTAATTTGATTATAAATCATAAATAAGTAATTTTTGTTATATCTTACTATTATCCGAATAGTTTAACAACTTTTTAACATAAATGTGAATACTTATAGCACAAACAACACACTAACTCAGTTCACAGATGCTTTGATTACCACATGAATCGCAATCAAGTTTAAACTTGTACTCAAACTAATCACATTACGCAGCTGTTGTCTCTCTTTGTTATGTGTGTGTGTGTGTGTATAATTGTTGTTGTTGCTGGTGTTTTGCCACTTTGTGTGCCCTTCGTCACTTAATTGAGTTCTTAAGCATTTTGCATGTGCCGCGCATTAGCGCAGCCAAGCGCACATCCACATCCAGTTCCTCATCCTCATCCACTTCCACATATAGTACAGCTCCCCATGCACAGCGCACACCGTCTTGGCTGACACAGCCGCGAGCAGCAAAGTATCTCAATTATGAGCTGGCGAGAGACAAACAGATGCAGATGCAGATACGGACACGTTTGCAGGCAAAGATACAGATACAGCTGCACTTGAGTTGGCGTCTCTGCCCGCCACGCTTGTTGGCACTGTCAGTGCGGCATATCGAGTACGAGATGACGCCAGATCGACGTCGACAACATTTCGCAATCAAACGTATTTCCGTTACTTGCCGTCGGGTCTCCTCTTCCCCGTACAGCTGTTCAAATGAGCGAGAAAACGCTTCATTTAGCAGCACAGCCCCCTGCCCGCCCTCTCCGAGCTTAGTCCGCTTCTCCACATAATCGCCTCATATCTCATGCCATCCCAGAGCTGTGGCTAGACCGTATTATCTGTCTTGGGCTGTCCAGTTGAACTTAAGTACAATTTGGTCATTCAGCCCCTTGCCTTGCCCTGCCCTCCTCCACCGGGCCGATTCATGCATATTGATAATCTGAAACGCTTGAATGCTCATTTACTCAACTTGAAAGGTAGCCCAAGCAGTCGAGTATACCCCATCTGCCCCTTTCCCCTTTCCAATACGAACCCAACTCGGACTTTTTAATCATGCGTGGGCGGTCAAGTATCGTTTGCTGCTTCCTTTCCTTTTTCGCCTTGGCTTTTGATGTAGGGACCTGGCAGCAGTTCATCCCATCCCCTCCCTCCTTCCCCAATCCCCTGCGATGAGTATATGAGTGTTCATTTTGGGGATCTTACGTTCATGGGCTTCTTCTTGCAGGCACTTTTCCAATCAACTTGAGTGTGTGTGTGCCGTTGCTGACTTTGTGCCGATTTAATATTTTTCATTTGAAAAATAGATATTTTTTAATGCCTTTTATTAAATCGGCTTAGATTTATTGTACATGTATTTCATATTTTCTTGCTCGCTTGTGCCACATGTGTGTCTGTGTGTGTGTGTGTGTGTGTGTGTGTGTGTGTGTGTATGTGTGTGTCTGAGTGGGAGCTAAGCCCATTTGCTTGGGTCCTGCTGAAATTCGTTTATGGATCTTACAGAAAATTTTGTGCATTTAATAAGATTTATTATGTTGTGCCGGATTCGAGGGAACTTTAAATTGCTTTTGCTGGGGCTACGAGTTAATCCCATGAATGGGATAAGCCTATCTGTACAGAGGGGTAAAGGGATCATGCTCAGCGCATACGCTATGCCCAGTCTGTCAGCTGCTCTAATTCCCATACACAATTGGATTAGCCTGACGACGACATACTCTGCTCACCTCATCTCTAGTCATATTTTGCACTATTGCCAGACACCTGTAATGCCTTCCCTTCCTTCTCCCCCCGTCTTCGAAGTACTTCGAGTACTCAGCAGCAATTGGGCAACCTCAGGTACATGCAAAAAGCATTTCAACTTTCAAGCTTTGAGCTGAGGAAAACATTGCCAAATCTAGAGGGTACCAGGGGGAAGGGAGGGATGGGGAGAGTACATGGAAAAGTTTTACAGGTTCGGTGATGAAAACATGTAAAATCTTTTTGACTATATTTACGCAATAAAACTTTTCAAGTATTGTGTTTCGCATAATGTGAACAAAACGTGTACACAACGTTCTTCAAAGAGACTAGCCCCAAACTTAACACCCCCCCCCTCCCGCGCAGCTGTTCACAGGGCAAGCTGTGGCTTTAATCCGCTGAATTTATGGCTAATTGGTGGACTTTTCTGTTCAAATTGTACACGCAATGGGAAAAGAGATAAACGGCAATTAAATGGGACCGTTGAAAACATGCCGAACATATTTAGCAAATTGTTATGCATATTAACCCGAGTTCCAGTGCTGCATAGCAATGTATGGTATATGTCTCCCATCAATCAATACACAAAGACCACAACAACAACAACAACAGCAACAACAGCAACAGCAACCTCGACGCGTCTGTCGCAAACTGCCCATGAAAATGTGCATTAAAAGTGGAAACCGAAGTTTGTGCAAGCATGCGAACATTTTGTATTTGATTGTGCAAATAATTGCACAAATGTGGGAGGGGAAGAGAGATGAGAGGAGGTCTCCCCTGCAGGTTGCGAGGAATCCTTTTACCAGAGGCAACCCAGAGGGAGCCTTCGGTTAGCTGCAAGCAATTAAACGCATTGTTCGACCATATATGTATGGCCACGTGGCTTTTCAACTTGATTAGATTTCAATTCGGCGCTGCATAGGCCCAAAAATGCATATCCTGGTGAGCTTACTGAGAGTAGGCAGTGTTGACTTATACACCCTCTACAGAGCACCTTAGCCAAGATCAACTTACAGCGCATCGTTATATTCGACTAAGCCAATCGCACATGTGCTGTGCTGCTTATGCAGCTAAAAGAAAGCCAAAGCTAACTGAGCAGGAAGTGTTGTAATTCACACTAACCACACACTTTCGCACACACACACACACTGTAGGCAACCACATACCGGTTAGCATGTCGTATTGTGATTGCAGAATTCAAGCTAGCCCGACCAAGATGGGGTCACTGCAGCATCGTCTGTTCTGCTTTTTGGTTACGCACAAATTCTGCTGGCTTGGCCCGGTTTTAATTGTGGTTATAACTGAAAAATATGCAGCATGAGCACGCTTAACGGGCCAATTTTGGGCACATTTGAGAAGGGGACAAAAGCAACCACTGCCCACTGTAATTTGGCGAAAATTTCATTAGCAATTAAAAGCTCACTCCACTTCTAGCCATTTATTTCCGCATCCCAAACTCATAAAAGCTTTTTCGTGCTACTCAGTCGCCTCGCCTTAACGGGGCATTTTGTGGCTTTGGGCTGCAAATATATTGACATTTTTATGGCCTACTCAAGTTGCGAAACACTAAATTGTTTTCAGCATAAACTGTATTTCTGTAGGCGAATAAAATTTTTATACTACTCTATAGTGCTCTATAATATAATCTATACTACTGTATCCAAACTTATACAACTCAATACTAATCTATACTAATCTATACTATTCTAACCTATTCTAAACTATTCTAAATTATTCTAAACTACTCTAAACTACTCTACACTACTCTAAACTACTCTATACTACTCTATACTACTCTTTCCTACTCTATACTACTCTATACTACTCTATCCTACTCTATACTCTACTCTACTCTACTGTACTCTACTCTACTCTACTCTACTTTATACTTTTCGAATAATACAATCCATGAAATAGTTGTGCAGATTGCAGACTTAAAGTAACCTTTCTAATCCATTCAATTTCCATCATTTAAGTTAGTTCAAAAACCTTCAAAGTATTCGAAGAGACCATTTACATAAGATTCGGCTAGATTTTTATTGTCATCCAATTTCAATTAAAAGAACCCTTAGGCTGCTAGCTATGGACACGTCCCAGTCGGGGAGAAGGAGCATAACTTGCAAGAGTTATACTTGGGTAAGCAAATATACTACAAATGTATCGACGTAGTGTGTAAGAAGTTTTGCTGTGCCCCTTAAAACTAATTGACTTTTTATGAGTAACCAAATGGAAAAGCCGAGAAGACGCTGCTGGCTGGAATTGCTTTGGGGCAAACGGGCGATTTGAAATTAATTAATAAAATTTGCTGCCAAGTGGGCAAAATCAACAAAGTAGTAATACCAATACATTTGGGAACCCATCTATGCCTGAGCAAACAAACCGTAGCCCCAACCAAGCGCCTCAGACTCAGTCAGACTTTTCAGAATTTGGTCAAGAAGTTGCGTGCACACGTATGTAGCTCGGCTGTGGTTGGGCGTTGTTCGCAAACACAAACCACACGTGCACCACACACACACACACACACATACACACACACACATTGAGGAGAGAGAGTGGAGAAAGTTGTCAAATCGGACGTGTTTATCTACGCTGCGCGAAAAAATCACTTCTAATCACTTTTATAACGAGGGCGGCCCCGCGAGAGTGGCTGAATAGCTGCACAAACACACATTGCGGTAATGCGCTGTATCTCTGCGCGATCAAATCGTATAAAGGCGCGTGATTTTATCAATTTACTGAAATTGCATATTTTGCAATTCGGTGCAGCTACGAAAACAGCTGATAGCGCTGCTAACTCACTCCAGTGAGCGATCTGAGTTGATTGGCGTTGCCAGATCAACGGCCGTGCCAGGGCTGCAGGATCTACTGAGCGGGAAATTTGAAATATATATTTGCAATTGTATCTATATTTAAATCTTTCTTATATCTATGATCACACTTATAGTTAAATTGTATTTATTGTTATATTTATATCTACAAGTGTATTTATATTTGGCATATCAGCATCTATATCTGAATATATTTATATTTGTACTTATATTTATGATTGTATTTATAGGTAATATAATTGTAACTACATCTAGATATATTTATACATAGATTTATACTTATAATTACATTTACATCTATATTTATAATTATATTTATAATTATATATATATTTGCATTTATATTTATATATATATATATCTATACCTATACTATATCTATATTATATCTATATTTATATCTATACTTACATTTGTACCTATAGTTATATTTATACTGATATTTACATCTATATTTATATCTATACTTGTGATTATATATATACTTAATATTTTATATAAACATACATTGTAAATTCCTTGGAGTGGACCGATAAACCTGGAGTGGACTGATACTTCTGGGGAAATCCCCGTGCTCCGAGGCACCCCAACTAGTAGCAGGTGCCATGAGCAGGGCCGCGGCAACAGCCCGGGACGACGAGACCCAGGCATTAGCGGTAGCGAGAGCGGAGGAAGAGCTGCTCCAAAACTTCCTGCGTACGAAGCAGAGCGTTCAACGCTCGCCTCCGGCGACCAGTATCGATACGCACCCAGTTTCGGCGCCGCCGAAAATCAATGGGCCAATATTTATCTTCGGCGATGGTGAGGAGGAGATGGCCACTCCGAAGAGATCCAGGGATGCAGCGAGCCCCGGGGGGAACCAAACTGGCGCAAACAAGAAGCCGAGGGTCGAGGCAGATGCACCAGCCCTAGTCGAAAAACTGGGTGCAATGCTGGATGAGATGATTGCGAAGTTTACCGACACTAAGAGCAACAACAAGAAGGTGGTCCGTCACGTCACCCAGGGGACGATAGACCAGTTGATCGCAATGAAGGACCTACAGCTCGAAGCCTGTGCTGCGCTGGCCGTCGGCCAGACTAATGGCCGCACCAATGGCGCCATAGCATGCGCGAGTCAGCAGACCACGCCTTCGCTGGCTGGCAAGATCGCCCACGAATCACCAATAAGCAGGCCTACAAATGCGGCCTGGCAACAGGTCAAGGCGAAGACGAAGGTCCACCAACCCAGAGCAGAGAGTAGCGAGCATAACGAGGACTGTGCGCCTCGCATCAAGATGCCCAGGAAGCAGCGCTCAGATGCCATACTGATAAAGTGCAGTGAAGGATCCTACGCAGATATGCTGAGGATCGTCAAAACGGAGCCCTCACTCCAGGGACTGAAGGATAGCGTCCAAGGCCTGCGAAAGACAGCCAATGGAGGACTCCTTCTGAGGATGCAGAAGCCCCTTGACCCATCCACGCAGCAACTGCAAACGGCATTAAAGACAGCCATCTCTGGCAAGGCGGAGGTGGCGGTCATGCAGGAGACGGTCCAGATCGAGATCCGTGACCTGGACGACTTGACCAGGGCGGAGGAGGTCACAATGGCACTTTTTGCGGATGAGGATAGCGTCATCCCAAACGACACTGCACCCAGGATGCGGAAAGCATTCGGCGGAACGCAAATTGCGACGGTCAACCTGAGACCGGAACATGCGCGGAGGCTGCTCGACAAGGGCAGAATCCGCATTGGATGGGTCGTCTGCCGCATTAGGGAGAAAACGGAGCCGAGACGCTGTTATAAGTGCATGGGATTCGGGCACACTTCGGCAAGATGTCGCGCCTCCGACGCAACGGCCAAAACCACGCAGGAGTCCTGCTTCAAGTGCGGGGGCACTGGCCACAAGCACAACACGTGCAAAGGCATGCCCAGATGCATCTTATGCACTAGAGGTGGCAAGACCGCGAAGGAAGCAGAACACGCGACCCTGAGCAGGAGCTGCCCCGAGTATCAGAAGGCCTTAAAAAGCACGAACAATGGTTAAGTTTCTCCAACTTAACCTGAATCATTGCCGAGCAGCGCAAGACTTACTGTCTCAGACGGCTACAGAGCAAAGCGCGGACATTGCCATCCTGAGCGAGCCCTATAGGGCAAAATCAGAAGGCGTGTGGCAGCAAAGCGCTGATGGTGGTGCAGCCATATGGAGCTGCGGACAGCCCCCGGGCCACCTATCGCAGAGGGCGTCGAGACGTGGCTACGCCAGGGCTAAGTTTCAAGCGACTACCATATACAGTTGCTACTTAGCCCCGAGTTTGTACATTGAGGAGTTTAGGGACATAGTGCAGGAGATCGCCCAAGATGCTCGAGGACGGTCCCCTGTGCTAATAGCCGGCGATTTCAATGCATGGTCCACCGCCTGGGGGAGCACGAATACGACACAGCGAGGTACCATCATCCTTGATGCCTTGGCCAACCTGGACGTCTGCCTACTTAATGATGGCAATAGGTGCACCTACAGCAAGGCAGGACGGGAGTCCATTATAGACCTCACCTTCGCCAGCCCGGAGCTCACCCGCAACAGCTGCTGGGAGGTCACAGACCTATTCACCTACAGCGACCATGCGGCAATATTATTCCGTACGAGCCTCAGTCAGCAACGCCTGCCAAACAGGGAAACGGTATATAGGGTACACACCCTGAATGCCGAGACACTCCTAAGTTGCATGGATAACAGCACCATCACAGGAGCGGCGGACAGCTGCGCGGACACCATATCAGACAGGATCAAGACAGCCTGCGACGCGGCAATGGAAGTCTCCACCAAAGGAGACGGAAGGCGGCCAGTTCCTTGGTGGAACCAGGAAATAGCTACCGCCAGAAGCAACTGTCTCGCCGCTAGGAGGAAATGCCAGCGAAGCAGGGGACGCTCTACACAAGAGCTGTACGAGTCCCTCTACAGGGCGAGGAAAAAAGGCCCTCAAGGTGGCCATCAGGGCAAGCAAAAACAAGTGCTTCCAGGACCTCTGCGATGCGGCTGACCAAGAACCCTTTGGAGCAGCCTACAAAACAGTCATGGGTAAGCTCACCAGACAGCCGATCCCGAGCTCACAGGACCAGCTAGGAACAATAGTCTCCACACTGTTCCCAGCTCAGCCGCCTCTGAGGCCACCGAGCGTGACTGCTGGCGAAGCGATGCACACCTGCGAGGAGGAAGTCCTCAGCGCGTTGGCCAGCTGCAAAGCATCCAAGGCTCCTGGACCGGATGGCATCCCCAACGCAGCTCTGCATGCCATTGTGAATGCCTATCCAGGTCTCTTTGCGCAGCTATACAACAGGTGTATCGACGAACGGAGATTTCCTCGAGCCTGGAAGCAGCAAAGACTCGTGCTCATTCCGAAGCCAGGAAAGTTGAATGACGACCCGTCGTCATACCGGCCCCCTTTGCATGCTAAACACACTGGGGAAAATCTTTGAGCGCATAATATGCATGAAGCTGCAAAGCGAAATAGAGGAGCGCGGAGTCCTGTCTAGCCACCAGCACGGATTCCGAAAGAACCGAAGCACACTCGACGCGATCCGAGAGGTGACGGAACTGGCGGCGAAGGCCATCGAAGGAGAACGTTGGCGGGGCGGCTCCAAGAAGTACTGCCTGGTATGCACACTGGATGTTAAAAATGCCTTTAACTCTGCAAACTGGAGCCTAGTGTTGCAAGCACTCCAGCGTGGCGGTGTATCAGGATACCTGATACAGCTGATAGCCGATTACTTCAGGGAGCGCGTCCTGCTCTACAAATCTGACGCCGGCAACCAGGAATACCAGGTTACAGGGGGTGTTCCCCAGGGATCAGTCCTTGGGCCAACCCTCTGGAACGTAATGTACGATGGTATACTGAGGATGACACTGCCTGAAGGATGCTCCGTGATTGGCTTCGCAGATGACATCGCACTTGTCACGGTGGAGAAGCAACTGGCCGACGTTTCCAACAAATGCAGTATGGCGATCGACCTGCTGATGTCCTGGCTTACGGAAAACGGGCTCTTACTTGCCGAGCACAAAACGGAGGCGGTGCTTATAAGCAGCAGAAAGGCCGTAGAAAAGGTGAGCTTCCGGGTCGGCTCGACCACCATCGAGTCTAGCCCTGCGGTCAAGTACCTCGGAGTGCTAATCGACCACCGGCTGAGCTACAAAAGCCACCTAGAATACGCGGCGGGCAAGGCATCCAAGGCCACTGCCGCCATCTCAAGGATGATGGCCAACACGCGCGGTCCCAGGCAGCACAGCCGAAGACTGATAGCGACAGTGGTGACCTCCACCATACTTTATGCCGCGCCGATATGGGCTGACGCTATGCTGACCATGAGCTACAGCCGACACTGCAAGTCGGTATATAGACGCTGCGCCCTGCGTATTTCCAGTTGCTTCTGCACTGTCTCAGAAGAAGCGGCACTGGTCATAGCCGGAACAATTCCCGTCGACCTACTGGCAGAAGAACGCAGGACGGGAAGGTCTGGATGCAGAACCCAGCGGAGCAGCACGGTCTCTAGGTGGCAAGCGAGATGGGACAACGCGAGCACTGGACGCTGGACGCACAGACTAATCCCCGAATTGGATCTCTGGATAAACCGACCCCACGGGCAGGTGGACTTCTACACGTCGCAGCTCCTCACAGGCCATGGATGTTTTAAGGCATATCTGTACCGCTTTAAACACGACGCAGATCCATTCTGCGACTACTGCGGAGGCGCAACCACCGAAGATGCTGAACACTCGTTCTTTGTGTGCCCACTCTTCAGCGCAGAAAGAGCTGCCCTGGAGGCAGCAACGAACTGTCGCCTCACACCCGACAACATAACTAGGTGTATGCTGGAGACCCCATCCAACTGGGATGCGGTTACGGAAATGGCAGCATCCGTCCTGAGGGAGCTGAGACGCCGGGAGCAGATCCGACACACGGTTGGCGAAAGATGAGCGGCACCTGACCGCCTGCCACCCTCGCGAAGTATAGCTTGGCGGCAGTCCCGTGGGAGTGGACCCTTTCTACGCTTCTTCTTCCTTCTTCTTCCTGCACCCTATTCTGTAAACTCATCTTATAATCTCTTAAGTAATAATAAAAAAAAAAAAAAAAAAACACACACACATTGACTAATGGCAAACTGGCCTCGACCAAGTCGAACAACAAATACTTCAATAAACTAGATTAAATATTTGTGTATAAAATGAAAATTTCCAATTCAATAGAAGAAGCGTAAGAAAAAAGAAATGCAACATTTACTTGATGCCGCATCGACAACAATTTAAATAATTGCTGCAATCATCTACACACACACACACACACATACACACAAGCATCTATAAATTCCTTAAAATCTTTTTACAGAATCGAATAAAATTTCAAATTGTAAATGGTATTTTCAAATTTGATGAAAACTGTTTGTCGAATTCCTTGGCAGATTGCAGCCGCTTCCGCCTCGATTGACTTCTGCCCTGAACTCTTTGGCCCCCTCTCTCTTTCTTCTAAAGGGTAAGTAGGCGTAGACATGGGCGGGGCTCATTAGGCGTTAATTAGGCATTTGCAGCGCTTGACCTTTGTTTAACTTTCGCTAAGCAGTGCCGCGGGCCTTCAGCCAACACCTTTTTGATGTTGTCTGGCCTTGTCTGGCCAGGGTTCGCGACGGACTGGAGTGAATCAAACTAATTAGGCGCAAATTTAATTAATATTTGATGAATTATTTGTCCATTTGTGTGTTGCCCAACTCACTGGAGTCCTGGAAAATCGTGTGCCGCCTGGCAACACTCGAGCAATGATAACTTCCTCAAGTTTTCCATTATGGAAACCCAAATTGAACTTCATTTGTTTTTCACGAAGCACGAGACAAGCAGCAGAGGGAGGGAAACTCGCTGTAAAACATTTGATAAACTTGTCGCTTGGCAGGTAGCACCGCATATAAAAAATGTGAGCATTCCTTTTATGCCTACAACAGGTAGAGGAGAGTGGGAGAACGAGAAGTGGGGATGGAGTATTGTTTGCTGCCCCACTTGAAGACCATAAAAATGTAAGGTGAGTCGCGAAAAGTTCTGCTAACAAAGTTATGCCTAATGTTTATTGGGCAAACTTTTGCATTTTTACAGCTTTTTCAAACTTGGGACCGTAATTCTCGTTGCCTAGGCTCGACTGAGGACCCTCTCAGAGAAGGGGGATCTGATGGGGACTGCGACTGGGACTGGTACTGGGACTGGGAGTGAAGCCATCCGCCGTCTGGTCATTTTAAAGTTTAAATTATCTCGATAGCCCAAGTTGCGTTTTGTCTGAGAGCCTCCTGCAATCCAGCGATTGTCAGCACATTACGCCCCCCCCTAGGTGGGTACGCGTGGCTAGCGGGGAGAGCGAGGGGAGTTGGCATTCACAATTCATAATGAAACTTTGGAGCCCAGTTGCCATTGGCAATAATCATTGTTGTAAATTTTCTGCTATTAATGCGTTTATTTAAATTCGTCTGTCTACCCCCCCTATCCCCCTTTACTACGCCCCTGATAATGCTAGTATAATATTGTGCAAATAATCTTGTTGTGAGTCAAATGATGCGTGGTACTTACAAGTCTTCAGATTGCTGCGGCTTCTGAAGCACAATTTGCATTTGGCTTTGGCACTTACCTGAAATGAGAAATGAAATTGAGAAGAAATTAACGAAAGTACAAACAAAGTAGGTCTGTATAAAAAATACAAATACATTAAATACTATACATATATCATTATTATATAATACTCCATATCTGTCAAGTCTCGCAGCATGTTGAATACACCTGCTCTGGGTCTTATTGCGTACAACCTGTTCATCTGCCAGCTCGCCAGGAGTGTGCAACGTGTTGTAACTGGTAAGCAAAGAGTACAGTCAATCAACTCCTTGCTAGCTTTATATTATATATTATATACATATGTCTTTAGTAGAAGACGAGGTAGCTAGCTATTGGAACTATCTGTCTGTCTTGAGGGACTATGTGAGCCAGCAAAAGGTGGAGAGCGAAGACTTGCCGGTTACCCAAGAGTTCCCTGATTGCCTGCTGGCAGTGAATATATTGATCAATGCTCTGATTGTTTTTCCTGCCTTTCAACAGGTACGTACGATAAACCGTTACTCATTCTCCTGGTATCCCCTTACTACCTTCTTTTTCTTACTGCAGCGACAGCTCTTTGGCAACCTGCTCATTCCGGTGATCACTTGGAACATTTTCGTCTGCGAACGCATTTTAATTTTCCAACTATCACTGATGTATTCCCTGTGGCTGAATGAGTTGAGCCTGTGCTCTTATGCCTCATTGATAGCTGGCCTTACGCTACTAAACGGAGTTCATGTGATGCTGATCGGCGATGTTATCAAGCTGCAATACGACTGTTTCCAGGTGCCCCTTTATAAAACCGAAGAGTGCGCAGTGGTGCCAGTCGATTCGGCAGCTGGCGATGGACCCTCCTTTGAATTATAGTTTGTCCACTTAACTGGGTCGCACTGACCACGCACACACACACGCACACACACACACACACACGCACATAAGCACAAATCACTCACAGGCTTAGGCTGTAACCTTGTACGACTTCCACTACAACTACAAATTCTAGGTCGTTTGGGCTGAACGAATAAATATGCCAAAAATACGCAACACTCAACCGCAAACACACACACACACACACACGCAAGAACACCACACGGACATATACAAATGAATCGCAGCTGAGGGCTGCCTCGAGCCTCGAGAAATAAAACCATTAAATATTTGCGGTTAAACGCACCAAAAACAAACCGCAAAAGTAAATCATATCCCAAACAGACACATCGGACATGGCCAAGAAATTCTCTTTTCCTTCTCTCCTTGCAAGTTGCGAATACGCAAAAATATTAGATTAGAAATTAGGATAACCATGGAGCAGGCAAGGCAGGCAGGCAGGCAAGGCAGCAGACCGTGGCACCATTTACTCGATTGGGTTGGGCATTGCTCTCGCTGACCGTTGGCCAAGGGGGGGTGCTGCCAAAAATTCCAAATGGTCCATGGTGAAGCATAAATCATTGAAACTGACATTTCGCCATTTTACTGGATTTGTATATGGGCAGCCAGCAAAGGTTTGCTCTGCTCTGCTCCGCACACTGCCTTCCTCCCTCTCTTCCTTTCTCTCTCACTGTTGGAATTTGCGTAAGCTTTGCCTCGCCTTTCCTCAAGATGCTGCAAGTGAAAAACTATTCAGCTAAAATGACCAATAAGTAGAATCCTTCGGCCTCCATCCGTTGGAATACTTCACGCAGCAGAAACTGTTCCATTTCAGTCCACAAAAACTTGGGCACATAAATCATTTTGCAATTGAATGTGGACAGGGCTGACGGACGGACACACACACACACACATACACATACACTCTCGCACACCTACTGCCCTCAGAGAGTGCTGTTTGGGGACCTAAACGTTGCGGAAATGTCAGCGGGCACTTTTGGCAGCACGTTGAAATTGATGGCCGGAGTCAGAGCAGTCAGAGCAGTCGGAACTGTCAGTGAGTGGGGAAACGAGCGGAACTGAAACTGTGTCAAGTTGGCAGCCCTCGATTGCTGGCACCTCTCTCAACTCTCATCTCAAACCAAATTGCAAATTCAACTCTCAATTTCAAGTGAAACTATACAAAATGCTGTTGTTCAAGTCGACGAGGAACAGCGTTCGCTCCGCGTTGCCTTCTCTGTGCCGCTACAGCTGCTATGTGCCCTCTCGCCCTCGCTACGACTATGATCTGGTGGTGCTGGGCGGTGGCTCCGCTGGTCTGGCCTGCGCCAAGGAGGCTGCCGACTGCGGAGCACGCGTGCTCTGTTTTGACTATGTCAAGCCCACGCCGGCGGGCACCAAGTGGGGCATCGGCGGCACCTGCGTCAATGTGGGCTGCATACCCAAGAAGCTGATGCACCAGGCCTCCTTGCTGGGCGAGGCTGTGCACGAGGCTGTCGCCTATGGCTGGAATGTAAACGATCAGAACATCAAGCCGGACTGGAAGAAGCTGGTCAAGTCGGTGCAGAATCACATTAAGTCCGTGAATTGGGTGACCCGGGTTGACCTGCGCGACAAGAAGGTGGAGTATGTGAATGCCTTGGGCAGCTTCATGGACGCCCACACCATCGAGTATCGCACCAAGCAGGGCGAGCCGAAGCATCTGACTGCGGAATACATTGTGGTTGCTGTGGGCGGACGCCCGCGTTATCCGGACATTCCTGGTGCCACTCAGTTTGGCATCACCAGCGACGATATCTTCAGCTACGAGAAGGAGCCGGGACGCACTCTTGTAGTTGGCGCCAGCTACGTGGGCCTGGAGTGCGCCTGCTTCATCAAGGGACTCGGGTATGAACCCACCGTGATGGTGCGTTCCATTGTATTGCGTGGCTTTGATCGCCAGATGTCCGAGCTGCTCGCGGACATGATGAGGGAACGTGGTGTGGGCTTCCTGGGCACCACCATACCCACCTCAGTAGAGCGACTGGAGAATGGCAGGCTGCTGGTGAAGTACCGCAACACGAGCACCGCCACCGATGGCTGCGAAGTCTTCGACACAGTGCTCTGGGCCATCGGGCGAAAGGGACTCATCGAGGACCTGAATCTACCAGCAGCAGGCATAAAGACGCAGGACGACAAGATCGTGGCAGACCACAAGGAGGCCACCAATGTGCCGCATATCTTCGCCGTGGGCGACATCATCTACGGCCGCCCCGAGCTGACCCCAGTGGCCATTATGGCAGGCCGCCTGCTGGCGCGACGCCTGTTCGCAGGCTCCAAGCAGCTGATGGACTACACCGACGTGGCCACCACTGTGTTCACTCCACTCGAATACGCCTGTGTGGGCATGTCCGAGGAGCAGGCCATCGAGCAGCTGGGACCCGACAATGTGGAGGTCTTCCACGGCTACTACAAACCCACTGAGTTCTTTATACCGCAGAAGAGTGTGCGCTATTGCTACCTCAAGGCTGTGTCCGAGGTGGCAGGGGATCAGAAGATTCTCGGGCTGCACTATATTGGTCCCGTTGCCGGCGAAGTGATTCAGGGCTTTGCTGCGGCACTCAAGTCGGGCCTGACAGTGAAGACACTGTTGAACACAGTAGGGATTCATCCCACCACAGCCGAGGAGTTCACGCGTCTATCGATAACCAAGCGCTCGGGTCGTGATCCCACTCCCGCCTCCTGCTGCAGCTAGGCGGACTCTTTTAAGACTTCTTTTAGTTTTGTTCGCTGGTAATAAAGTGTTTTATAGGAGACTAATCTGTATGCGGGGCAGCTGCAGTGCAATGCGAAACCAAACTCAAAACGATGACTAATTGTTCGCCACTTGTCGCTGGCTCCACGTTTGGCTGATTTGACATTTCAATATAAATGACAGGCAGGAAGTAGGAGCAGGGGTAGAAGAAGACCTCTTCTCCCACTGTGTGTGTGTGTGTGTGGCCATTTTTGACATATGAAGTCGTAATTTATGAAGTTTAGGGAAGCAGAAGTGCAGGAAAAAGTTTTCGTTTTCACATTTGCACACAAGTTCGGCACAGTTCGCAGCCAAGGCGAAAGCGGCTCTCGTTTCCGCTCGTTCAATGGGTATCTCTGACCCACAATCAGCAGCGGGCAATCTCTCTCTCCTCCCACGGCGCCGCAAAGTATGCCACGTTTTTGCCTATGCAAGCTACGCCTGCCAGCCGCAGCACACGACACCAGGCACAGCAACAACAACAACAACAAGAGCAACAACAACAACATGAAGAGCAACAACAACAACAAGAAGAGCAACAACAACAACAAGAAGAGCAACAACAACAACAAGAAGAGCAACAGCAGAGGGAGCGAAAGCAATTGTTCGGGGGAGTTGGGCAGGCAAAAAATTTTGATTAATGTTTACTTCCGATTTGCATAAATCTTGCTTTAGCATTTTTGGGCAATTTTAGTTGCACGTTTTTGCAGGCCGCTCTCTCTTTTTCTCTTTTTTTCTGCCTCCTGCTTCGTCTTTGCGGCCGTTATAAATTATTTTTTTATTGTTCCGTATTTCGTATATAGCGTATGCTGCCCGAAGCCCCCCAAGTTATTTATATGTTTGGTAGTAATGACCACGAGATGGCAAACAAAGCGCTGCAGCTGTAGAGGGCAGCGTAGGTAAACGGGTGAGGCAGTAAACGGGTGAAGGAGTAAACGGGTGAGGCAGTAAACGGGTAAGGCAGTAAACGGGTGAGGCAGTACGTAAGTGAGGCAGCAAACGGGTGAAGGAGTAAACGGGTGAGGCAGTAAACGGGTAAGGCAGCAAACGGGTGAGGAAGTACACAAGCAGTAAATGATTATGCGGGCAAACGGTTAAACGGGTAAATGGACAAGTGGGAAATCTAAGGAGCAAACGGGTCAAACTCTTTCGCAGTTTTACAATTGCCAGTCGGGTCCATAACTCTTCGATTAGCTTTGCCAACTCATTTAACAAATGGCCTGGCTGACAGTAAGAAAATATAACAAATTTCGCGTGAGCACGGAATGAACGAACTCTCGCCGAACTGTTCTCAGTTTCCATTGCAACACCTTACAATCATAAATTGTGTCTATGTTGCCCCTTTCCCCCTCTCCCCATCTGTCCATTCACAGTTTCGACAGAGGTCGTGCAATGAGTGTGCAGTAAAACTTTTGCACTTGCCTCGATCTGACACCCCTCGATCCTCACCCCCGTCCAGCTGCCTGGAAAACTTGTGCAGTAAGTTTAAGCACCCGCGGGTAATTCGATAAAGCGTAAAATTTTGCACTTAAACTATTTTCCACTTCCCCTTCTTGCTCTTCCCCTTTTGTCCTTCAGCATTTGGAAATTGCGTTCAGGTTGCATTCGTTGTGTTGTTGTGAATTGGGGCCAGTTGACCTGTGTAAGAGGTTTCAAATTACAATACAATGCAGTTGAAAATTGGCGGCCAGCGAGCAGAAAGTTGAGCTGATTGTTTGAGGAAGATAGACAGAGTGGGAGGGAGAGAGAGAGAGGTAGAGAGCAGATTGAGCCATTACACAAACTCAACGCGTGTTGTAATTGCTGTTTAAACACAGACTGACTTTGAGGTTAGCTCGTATTTCTATGGCAGACAACTGTCTAATGATTTCAGATCCAAAGCAGATGGAAAACATAAATGAAAACTGACTTATATATGACAAGCATACATTCATCATATATTCTTCTTGATTGTCGACACTAAAGCAAAGCAGATTTACGCAATTCAATTAACATTTTTGTCAATTAAACCATTAGTTAACGTCAAATCGAGTTATCTCCGAGATCTCAAAGTGTCTGTAAAATGTGATTGTTTGTCTGGCTTCCGTCTGTCTCTGTCTGTCTGCCCTTGCGCCGGCCCTGACAACATTCGTATGCCCTACACTAGCTGTAATTAAATAATTACAATTAGCCCTGGTCGAGTGCAAGGAAAGCAAGTCGAAGATGAAGATGAAGAAGACGGAATTGCGTAAATACCTCAAATAATCAACACATTATCAACTTTTGTTTAATTACACAAACAGTTGCAGATGCAGATGCAGATAGAGATACTATTACAGATACAGATACAGATACAGATACAGATGCAGTTGCAGATACAGATGCCGATTCAAAGACTGAAGCGGACTTTGAGGCGGATAACGATGAAGTTGCGCACAAATGAATACTCACAGACATACACTTACAAACACACATATACACACATGCACACACATGAATACACACATACCTCACACACACACGTAGCTAGAGCCAGACGACACGTTGCGTAATTTGGCAAATGGAAATGGATCTATTTAATAACTAAACTAAATAGAAAGCTGAAGTTGCTTTTGCTGCTGCCATTGTTGTTTCTGTTGTCTTGTCTGATTGTTGGCCTGTCTAAGAAGTATTTGTTTATTTGCATGGAAACTCGAATGGATGCTTTCGACTGCATTCAATAACCACTGTCCAGCTTCAGCTCAGAGTGGAAGCATCTCCCCGAGAAGCTCTTGGCAAACAAATGAAACGCTGATTGCAAATTTAATGGGATTTAAAAATTCCAAATTACTAAACAAGACTTAAGCTCCAGCCCAGGCGAGGCTAGGTGTGGTCTTTATATGTGTGTGTGTGTGTGTGTGTGCCACACCCAGTGCCGTCCCTTGCTCACGAGCCCGTCATGTGCGGCAGCCGTGTAACCACAAGCTGCTGTGGCTGCGTGCCTAAAGTGGAATTGTTTGTAATGCGCTGATGACGATGACAACGACGACACAGCGTCAACAAGGACGACTGTGGAGAGGGGGAGAACAGCAGGATGATTGGGCTCAGAGGAAGGGGAGGACAGGGAGCTTCACAAGTACCTACAATGAGGATTAATTTAAATGAGATTTTTAATTTACTTTAGCTCAATTGTCTATTGACTTGCGACGCGTGGGGAAATCAGCAGACGACTCTTAATTTGGCACAGATTAATTCGATTGCCGCGTCATTTATGCGGATCTTAAAGGTGGGAATAACTTTAAGAATTATTATCTACCATTTTAAGGTTGACATCTGAGTAAATTAAACCAAGCAAGAGGTACTCGAAGGATTTAAGAGAGCTGTGCGCCCTGAAGTTGTATTAAACATTTTGAAAAGTTACAGAATTTGATAGAACCCTTTTTTGAATGAGTATTATACATATATTATAGTCATCACCTTTCTATTTGAAGATGTATAATAAATGCGGAAAGTGTATGTTACAGGCATAAGAAGGCGTAGAAGACTTCGCCAACTATACAGTATTATTATCGACAACTTTGCACGCTGCTCCAATGCAGCTAACATTATGTTAATATTCCATCGAAAATGTACTTCATAGTCAGTATGATGAAGTTATCTTACCGATGCTGCTAAGTATCGAGGCACCTTAGCGAATTATACTGTACATTTACTTTTTATCAGCATCAGCACAACATATAACCATGTCCGTCGGTCCGTAAGTCTGTCTGTTTGTGTGTCTGCCCGCCTGTATTAAAATTGTTGATCTCAGAGACTTTAAGAACTACCACTAACAAAAATATATGAAAAATATATTTAAATTCTGGGCGCAGTTTATTTGAAATTGTAACCTCCCTTCGCCCCCGTAAAATGTTAATGCAGGTCAGTTCATTTTTAGTAATTACAATAACTACTAAAGCTCAAATGATTTCTGAAAATGTGCTTACGATCATATAATCAACATAGAAGTTATACAAGAAATAATATTAAGGAAGAACTCCCTGCAAAGTATGCAACACAAACTACGCTAAACATAGAAGTTATATGCTATTACACAAACGATATATGAGAACACTGTCAGATCAGTTCCCAAGAAAGTTCATCTATATATAATATATTTTATATATTTAACGTGACATTATTATAGACAGTTCTATGTTGTTTGACATTGGACACTTTTCGGAAACGTTCAAAATATTGTATTCCGCTTCAAAGACTTCTTTCACCTCTCTCTCTCTCTCTCTCCCCTTAATGAACAATGGCTCTAATAGATTTTCAGCAGAGTTTTCGTTGGACTTTTCGTGGCTTTAAGAGATTTTCTTTTAATCAACATTAGCGCATTAAAGCAGCAGCCCGACAACTGATGAGAGGCGACTGCCACAAGCTTTTCAATTTGAAGGCTTTGCCGTCAAGTTTGCAGTTTTATTGTTGACTGCAGCAGACTCTGTTCCGTTCATTCCTTTTCTTCTTCGTGCTCTACCTCCCTCTCTCTCCCACCCCCCGGGGGAGTGTTTAAATATGTGTGTCGTAATTTAATTTCATAAAAGCAATTGTATTCCTGCCATGTGGCGACTAAGTTCGCCGGGCTGTCTAGGCAAGGAAAGTGGACGGGGGAAGGGGGAAAGCTGAGGGGGACAAACTTCGCATTCGCTCGCACTCGACGAAATGACAAAATGACGTTGCCAGCCGAGCTGAGCTCAGTGAGAGTGTGCGGCGTATTTATTTTATTTTTTAATGCCAACGCAGACGACAAGCATTTTCATTGTCTTGTTTGCCAACGGCAACGTTGACGTCGACTGCGACTGCGACGCCAGCATCGGGAGTCGCATATTTGACATTGGACTTGTGTGTTCTGATAGCGTGCCAGCCAAAACATCACAATGGTTGGCAACACTGGCAGACACACACACTCACACACACTCTGGCAGACACCACGTATAATTGTGCATGTTTACTTTGTGTGTGCGTTGATTTTTTTCCTTGCGTTGTGACGCTGACAACGCGACGTATGCGCAACGTGTGGCAAATACAATGCGAGCCGCTGCTGCTGCTGCCTCTGCTACTGCCTCACACACTCGGCTCATATCATTTATGCACAAACGTTGCCAACTCTGCTTATAAATGCAACAAAGTCGCCAGGCTGCCTTTTTATTTGTCTGCTCCGCGCAGTTTTTCTCTCGTTTTGCTGGGAACGGGCGAATTTGGAAGAGGGGGGCACAAAGCCTTGCCTGTTAGCGAGCTCAGCCTAACCGCACATAGCGGAATTCACACAGACACACACACACATACAGGCACGCATGCATGCACATGTGCCAAGTGCAATGGGATAAGAACAAAAAAGAAGAGTAAAGAAAAGGCGCGTTTGAAGCATTTTCAAATTAAATTAAAACTGCAGCTGAAACAGTTGAAAACGCCAACTGAATCTGCCAAGAGATAACTGAGTGTGGCAGAGGGGAAGGAAGAAGCGGCAGAGGGGCTAAAAAGGCAGCTGTAAGAAGCTTCCAACAGCTTGGACATTTTCAGTTGCTTTGATTAAAAGAAACGGATGCAAGAAGAGCTGCCACGATAAGACATAAATGGCAATAATTGTAGAAAGAAGGGCTTTGTTTAACTTTGTATTATAATTTTAATTAAGTTATATACTGTGTATAAACTGCCTTGGTTTAATATATTTTTATAAATGGCCATATCTTCTTAACTTCTTTGTGTGTATCTTATTCATCATTTCAGACTGTTCAGAGCCAGAAAAAAAGTTAGAAAGGGTATGCAAAGTATTCAGAAAGGAAAGAAATATTTAAAATAGATAAAGGAAGAAATAGTTGAAATTATTATAGCAATTAAGTACTTCAAATAACAATATATATAGGTTTAGTAAATATTTGAAAAAATAAATAAAAAAATCATTAAAAAATTAGACCAGAAAGAAAGGCTACATTTGGCATGACAAAGTTTTGCCAATTTTAATTAAGATAACTCTAAAGCTAAAAGACCAACAACTAGACTAGCAACAGAGAGACGGATATTGCATGTCGACTCCCCTGATGATGAATATACATATGTATGTATATAGTTTATGTGGTTGCACACTCCTAGTCATAACTATTGTTTATGCTCTCTGCAAAATTGTACAAATTATAAAATAAAAAAGATTTGCATTCTTTTTATTATATTTTAAGACCCAATAATATTATATTATTACATATTTATTTTCTTATTATTGTTATAATAAAATCTGTTATACATCTTGATGCTGCTGTATTTGCATTCATCAAGCAGGTTGGCATTATTTGACAGAGCTGTTAGAATTGTCAAAGGAAAAGCTCAGATGGCTCGTAATGCGTAATTTTCAACTAATCTGGCAAGGAGAAACGACTCCCCCTCTGCTCCTTCTTCTGCACCTTCCTTTCAAGCGAACACATCTGCTTTGGTATGCAACATTTCATTGTGAGGACTGTACAATGCAGCTCACATATGACAATAGACACACACACACACACACACACGCACGCACACCCGAAGACAGAAGAGTCACACGCACAAATAAGCAAGAAGAAAGCTGAGAGTGAAATCGCATTGTTGTTTTGCAACAATAACAACAAGAAAGAAAGCGCGTACACACGCGCACACACACGCATGCACAACAAAATCATAATCAGCGACAACAAAAGCCAACAAACTGTGGTGTGGGAGGGGGAAGGGGCGGAGGAGTGTGGTGCGACCCTGTCAGAGATTCGTCTCGCTGGAAAGCAAGAGCGACAAGTCAACCAAAATGGCGGAAATAAAACCTGACAAACAGACAGACAGGCAGAGAGAGGCAGACAGACACAGAGAGAGAAAGACAGACAGACAGACAGACAAACTGGCAGCTTGTCAGACATGTGTGAGCTGTGTGGATTGCGCTGGTCGCTGCCAGGTGGCGCCACGTCTATAATTATGTATGTTGATCAATGTAAAACATTTCGCATATTGCTATCGAAAAGGCATAAAAACATAGCAATGCCACGCCGACCCGCATCATTACGAGCAGCTGCTGCTGCCCCTCCCTCTGCACCAGCCTCTGCCCCACCATCTGCCACTGCCTCTGCAGTTCCCTCTGCCTCCTCACATGCCTCTGCCACTGATCATTATCAAATGGGATTGCAGCTCTTTTTGTAGCTCTATTTTGACTTTTGTTCACTTTGCTTTCTTTGTTTTGATGCTGTTGTTGTTGTTGCTGCTGCTGCTGTTGTTCCCTGGTATTGTTGTTGTTGTGAAGCCAACGTTTTGTAGTTTCTCCATGCGGAAAATTGTCATTGTTGGCTGCGTTATTAATTAATTTGCTGCGGCTGCGTATCTGACACGTGGAGTATGTATCAAGTGTGTGTGTGTGTGTGTATTGGGTGTGTGGGTGCATATGCATCGCTGTGCATCACTGCAACTGTGTGTGTGTGGGTGTGTGTGTCTGTGTGCTGCTGCTGCTGTTTGGCCTGGGCGTCAGTCTGGGGTAATAAAATATTCGCACATGACTGAAATTGAATAGTTTGCTGCAGTTCTGCACAATTTGCAATTGGCATGGAATCATTCGTTTAATTATGGATCGGTAATTGGAGAGGGTAACCCGACCAACAACTCTACAAGCCCCTATAACCCCATTGCATCTCTTCTGCAACAATACACCCAAAGTCTTGTCTTTAATTAGTTTTTAGAAATTATTACACTTAAATCAAACAGATCCTAAAATAAATTCTTCAAGAAATAAATAATTAAAATAATAAATCAACTTGTAAATATATTAATAAAGAATTGAATGAATGAATATACAAATTAATTAATAAATTAATTAATTAATTTATAAATAAATAATAGATAAATAAATGAACAAATTAATTAAATATTTTAAATTAATAAATAAATAATAATAAATTAATAAATAAGTAAAAATAGGTGAATCAATATAAAAATAAATTTATTAATTAATAATTACAACAACAAAAATAAAGATATAACTAAATAAATACATAAATAAAAGAAGAAAAAACGAGATAAAACTAAAAAGAAATGAAGAAATAAACAACTACACAAATAAATAAATAAATAAATTAATAGTTATAAATAAAGCATAAATAGACAGATTAAGCTTTTATTATTCTGAATTTATTTAAAATTTATATTTTAAGCGAAAAATTGTGTATAATTATTTTTGTATATTCTGTAAATTCCATTTAAGATGAGAAGTATCGTATTTGTTTTTAATATTTAGATATTATCTTTATAACTTTAATATTATTTTATTTGTTATTTATCATCAATTAAAACCTGATATAATTTGATCAGCCACGAGAGTTTTTCCGTATGAATTCTATGGTGACTGAGAATATCGAGTTCCCGACTTGATTTTAGACTTATCAGTACCAGGAACCCCTTTGGCTCCACTCGCGTTCTGCTAGCAAAGACAATCATGTCCGACGTGGCGTCATCAAACATGCACTCTCCCTTTCTCTCTCTCTCTCTCTCTCTCTCTCTTTCTCTCTCACAAACACATGCAACTCTGTGTTTGTTCGTAGCTTTCAGGAACTTTCAGACAAAAAAAACCACAAAAAGTATCAGAACAGTCTAAAAGTTTTGCTTGACACCCCGAAGCCCGACGACCAAATCTGTCCCGTCAGCCTGGCCAGCAGTGTGTGTCCCCACTTTCCCCTCCCCCCATGCACCATGGACCCCTTGGTCTAACAAGTCTTTTGTTATATGAGACCCGAAACAGACATAGTAGGCCCGAGTTGGGGCCTGAACGGGCCCAGACACATGGTAAACACACGTCAAATTGACAGTGTGCAGAGTGAAAGCGACGTCGGCGACGGCTACGTCGACGGCCAAATGACAAAGGCAGCTACAGCTACGACCACGCCCCCCTGTTTGAGATCTGCGACCCGCTGTGCACTGTGCACTGTTTTTTAACCCATTTTCTGCTCGGGGTGTGAATTATTAAAAGCCAGAGAGAAGCTGCCAACGTCTAAATTAGCAGAAGCCCGACACGAGGGGACAATCAAGAGAAAGGCATAGTAGGGGGGAGAGGGGGAAGAAGGGGAAAGGAAGCAAAAGTCGAGCGGCGGCACTGGCATTGTTTCACTTTCAGTGAATGTAATCATCGTGCTCTCATCATAATCATCATTATCATTATCATCATCAGCATTGTCGTAGGCTGCGCTCTATCTCCCTCTCTCTCTCTCCTGTCTCGGTGCTGCCTTTCTCCTCCCTTTCTTCTCGCTTTGGCACGTCGCCATGGCCGGGTCCATGTCCTTTCGCTTGTCACTCATTCGCATAAGCAGTTAATTATGCATAATATGCATTTTGCTGTCATGTTGCGCAATTTTTATCCACCTCCACCTCGCCCCCTTCTCACCACACCCCACTCACAGTCTCCGTCTCCTTCTTCTTTCGTGCTGCTTCCGTGATGCAGCGCGTTAATGTTTTTAAATGCGCTCATTTGTTTGCCTCAGTGTGGGTGTGTTTGCGAAAGTGTATGTGTGTGTGTGTGTGTGTGTGTGCGTGAGTGTGTGTGTGTCTGTGTCCGGTAATTGCCAGCCGGTAATTCGATGAGAGGAGTCTCTACCTATTTGTGATTTAATTGGAACATGGCAACAGCAAAAAGTTGCCAAGAGAAGGAGGAGGAGGCTGCCAGGGGAGAGGAGCAGCTGGTTTAGCGGTAAATGAATTAAATCCGAAATAAGATATGTTGATATTGCTGTTCAGATAAGCAGAATTGCCAGTTCTTTTGGAGCAGATATGAAATTAGAAAGGAAACACGTTGGGAATAAAAACAATGAAATTGGAATCTCTTTCACAATCAATTTCGCTTTGCTTTATTCGACTGCTCTTAAATTGGAGCTGAGAGAGAGTGTTTGGGAATGGGAATAATGGGGAACTAATGTGGGTTTCTAAAAGCAAAATACAAAATATAATAAGCTGTGATCAATTCTGAAAGAAAGCAGTTAAGACTAAGGGAATCTTTAACTTAGGTTGTAACTAATCTAATACAGCAATAAAGACACGCAGTAAGATTAACACCCTTACAATAAGGGTATCTTAATATACCTGGAAAGCAGATAGAGTAGTGAACATGAGTGTAGAGAAATCAAAGATAATGCTGGAGCCATTTTGTGGCATAGGCAAGAACATTATCAAATACTTCCCTTGAACTAAGGAGATTAAGATAGAGAAACAGACTGGGATCTAACAGCAGGCCTGCATCTATCGATGCCCCTTTTTTAGGCTGCAAGCTCTGTGTGAATTCCCAGAATAGATAACAATACTACGTATAGTTTCTGCGAATGGGAATTGGGGCTAAATCGACAGAATATAAACTCACAGTGCGTTAGCGAGTACAAGATGTGCAACACTAGGAAATCACTTTCTTAGAATTAAAGAAATAAGATCAATCAGTTCTGGAAGAACTGCAGAACTCTTAAGAAACACTGGTCTAACAAAGTAAGTATAAATTCTGCAGGGGTACAATAGATATATAATGTAGAATAGAATAGAATAATGATTATACTATAGTTTGCTGTAAGTGCAGACCCCCATTTTCAATTAAAATAAACCTGTAAGTTTGCCGAAATCAAAGTAAAATAATTAAATAAGCACTACCAGTGTTGTTAAACTGTTTGATGAGTTTGCAGCCAGTGTTGTTGAACTGTGAGTTCTCAATAAATCACATAGAAAAGTGAATCCACTAAGTGGCTAACCGCATGCACCAGCTCATGCCACTCCTCTTCATTTAAAAGTAGCAGACGACACTTAAAATTCAATTGGACAATTGATTTGCATATCTCCTGCTGAAATTGTAGACAGAAAGAGAGAGGAAGGTCACGTATGGCGACAACTAGAGGGAGACAAACTTAGTACTAACGCTTGGCATAAAATTCACTTTAGCATTTCCTGCCAACCGACTATTTTGCGTGGGCTGCGCTTAAATACGCAAAGTGCTGCTGACAATTATTACATCCGCAGGACATTCACATGGACAGCACAACCAAACTCACACTCACACTCACACACCCACACACACATACTCAGCCAGACAGACAGTCTTTTGCAGCCCCAAAACGGAAGTCAAAGTGAAGAAAAATAACATGTTAGTCATGCATACGAGTGAAGGACATAAAGGAGAAGGAGCACAGTGGGCGAAAAAATGGAACAAGCAAATTAAAAAGGAAAAGGAAACGCATAAAAAATGCGACGATTGAATTTAAATGCCTCTGCCACTTGAGCTGCGACGACATCCCAAAGCTGCCCGTTGCTGCTCCCAATTCGAGTTCGACTTCCCTTTTGGACAAAGTCAAATTCTTTGACCAAAATGACATCGAGGCGAGGGTGGCGACGTTGAGCACAGCCCATTTCCGCCTGCCAATGCGCATTTGAGTAAGTCGTGAGCGCTAGTTACTAAGATTGCCCCCCGCACTCCGGCAACCCTGCACCCTCCATCTCAATCTCTACTGCTCCAGCGAAGGCAGAAGGCATCGCATGCTAATGGGCGCAGGGCATTTGCAAAAGCCGTTCTGGTCAGTTAGATGGGCAAATGGGAATGTTGGTGGCGGGAGGGGGGCAAAGGGAGACATAGTCCGTGCTGTCTGGCATTATAAAAATAGGTTGTTAATATGCATGACCATATGCCAAGTGGGCCGAACGGAACGAATGCCAAGTTCCTGCTCGGCTGGGGCTAAGCTACTTGGCTCGAAGCTGCTGAAGCCGCCGCCGCCGCTTTGTCTTTTATTGCCCTGCACAGCAGCAGCAGCAGAAGCAGCAGAAGCAGCAGCCAACTGAGCGACAGACAATATGCCCTAAGACATTTTGTTAGTTTTCCAGCGTAGGAAAGTGTGGAGGGAGGGGTGGGGAAGGCAGCATGAGGATGAATGTGAACTTGATTGCGAGCAAGTTGGATTGTTGTAAGTTTTGGCTAGTGTAGCCAAATCGAACGACAATAGAGCGAAGCTACAATAAAGGTGCTTGATAGTGTTGGAAAATACGAACATAACTTGTATTGCTATTGAAATAATAGGGGGTGTTATGAAAGGAGGAGAGTGCAAGGTGCCTAAAATTGAATGTCGTAGTTGGTATGTGGAGAAATCAGAACAGAAAATACTTTACGTATTTACATATATAAAGGTGCTTGTTAGTGTTGGAAAATGAACTGCTATTGAGGGGTGTTGTAAAGGGAAGACTTCATGGTGTCTAACAGTGAATATTGTAGTTGGTATATTAGGCAATAAAAAGATAAAATATTTTATACACTAATGGTGCTTCGTAGTATTGGTAAATGCTAAAATATCATAAAATGTTGTTGAAATAATTCCCAAAGGGGAAGGGTACAAAGTGCCTCAAAGTGAATTTTGTTGTTGCAATATGGAGCAATAAAAAGTGAGAATACATTATACTATAAAGGTATCTGTAGTGTAAGAAAATGATAGAATAGCATAAACAGCTATTGAACTATGTATTGTAATAATGCGTGTTATAAAGAGAACAGTGCAAAGTGTCTTAAAGAGAAAATGGAGAAGTAAAAGGAGAGAATTCTTCAGAATAAGTTTCCTGTACAAATAATCTTGAACTAGTACTGTACATTAACACTAAAATAAAGTATACTAATATACATACTATACAAAATACTAAAGAGAATACAACTGTTGATCAATTGACTGGCCTCATCTCTCCTCGCAGCTCTCATCTCCCTCAGCGCAGCCCAATTAGAAGTGTGTCAAAGTAAACATGTACACGCATATTAAGTATACGCCCCGCATGCCAGCACTTCTACTTTCCAGCCAGCCAATCAAGCCATCCTTGCTTTAACTTACAGCCAAAGCATCATTACTTCTCTAACTCCCCCTCTCTCCGCCCCCCTTCCAGCGTCGGGCAATTCATTAAGTGTCAAAAAGTTTTGCTTTTGGTCATTTCTTTGGCGCCAACAATTTGCATACATTGCCAAGTTGCCTGAGGCGGAGGGCGGCAGGGGGGATGGGGAGTTGGTGGCCTGTCGGTTTTCGCTCTTTTCGGGCTATGGCAAAGCCAAAGTCGAAGCTGCCTGAATGGATCGCATAGAAAGTTTCACCTTGGCAGCGCCAGCTCAGGCACAACGGCAGGAACAACGTGTGCTCTGTTGACCATTGTGCGAATGACTGAAAGGACATTGAATTAAATTCATTTGAAAGCGCACTGTGTGCACACAGTCTAAAACTAAAGTTTACTGAGACACGCCCACCAAACCCCCCTCTCCCCTACCCGGCTCCTTGGCCCCCCGTCGGAGTGTGTGCGCTTCAAAAATAGCACAGAAAATTTGCAGAGCTTTGGCTGTGCTGCTTCTTCTTCTTGTCGTGTGTATGTGTGTGTGTGTGTGTGGGGAGATGAACATTTGGATATTTTGCGCTTCTTTCGCCTCTTGTTGTTGTTATTGCTGTTATTGTTGCTGTGCTCTTCTTGTTGCAAATACTTGTTTTGTTGTTGCGCTAGCAAAATTAACTTTGGCAATTTTAATTAAATTTTTGGACATTTCGGTTTTAGCTACAACATAATAGAGCAATTTTAGCCGGACGCTGTAAGAAGTGGAAAAGTAATTCGGAATTTGAGATATTAATTTGAAAGTTTGCATAGCACTGCAATGACTCACAAAGGGGTAAGCGGCGGGGGGAGAGAGTGACAAGGAAAATACAAAAGATATCAAAGATCGTTTTACAATTGAGACAATGAGACTCGTAAAGAGGAAGAGAATGAGAGAGAGAGAGAGACAGAGATGGCTGCTGCTTTGCTCTTTCTTATTTACGCATAACTATTATACTCTTATATAAGCTGTCTGCAGACCCCGTTCCTCCCGCCCCTCTGGCCATCAAATGGCATCGCATTGCGCGCTCTCTCATAATCAGTTCAATTCCATCTCAAAGTAAAATGCGTAATTTAATTAGGCACAAGCGAGAACGCTGGCAGGGTCGACCTCAAGGCAAATGCTTTGGCACTTCGGCTTTTCCTTTACTACACAATAAATATGCAAAGGAAGGAGGAAGGAGCAGGAGAGAGCAGCAAAAGAGGAGGAAGGAGCAGCGCAAGCAATGGCAACGATGCGAAGGCAGCGCGAGCAACGGAAATAAAATAAAAAATATGTTGCATAATTTTGAGCTTTGTTCCGACTTAGTACCTTTCCACACACTCACACGCACACACACACACACACACACTCGCGCAATGCAAACAGGCAGATCCTCGGATCCTTTTGCGTCAACTTAACAGCGTAGAAAATATCCAAGGCAACAATAAGAACAATAGTTCCCCGGGGAGAGTCGCCAGTACCGAGTCCCGCCCTGGCGAAAAGGCAAATGCCGTGCACACACACACACACACTCCGCATACACACACCCCGCACACACCCAGCTACACACGCATGCAAATCCTTTTGCTGGCGGCAGCTGCTGCCGTTGTTGCTGCCTCCTTTTTATTTTAACATTTTTATTTTATTTCCTCGACGCTTTTGTAAGCATCTTTGGCCTCCGTCGCCCCCTTGCCATGCCACGCCTTCTTGGCGTTGCTGCCGGCTTTTCAATTTTTATTTCTCGTTTTCTTCACACACACACACACACACACACACACATGCATGCAAGCTGAGTGCGAAAGGATAAATTTTTACATATTTTTCTTACCTTTAAAAATAATTTTCGAGCGTCCCTCCCCTCACACCCCTCCTCCCTCCTCATTCCTTGACGACCCCCTTAACATTTTGTTGGCTTATTTTGTTGCGCAGTTGCCGCGCTAACTTGAAACGGAATTCAAATGTATATTTAACTGTGTGCGCGTGTGTGTGTGGCAGCTTATACACACACACACAAACACACACGCAGGCAAAGCACATTGCCTTGGCTTTGCCTTCACTTTGTTGTTGTTGCTGTGGTTGTTGCAGCAAACAAAAGAAAGGCGAATCGAGCAACAAGAAGAGACAATCACTAGCGCAACATCTCATTCATGCCACACACCAAACACACACACACACACACAGATGTAGACTCGCACGCACACTAAGACAAACTAACCGCCAGCGACTTGATGATATTTTTCCCCATGCAAATCGCATGTGGTTCCTGCTTGGCTAGCTCGCTCCTGCTAGGCGTGCGTATGAATACATCTTGCTCTAAGTGTGTGTGTGTGTGTGTGTGTGTGTGTGTGTGTGTGTGTGTGTGTATAAGCTGTGTGTGGTTGTTGTGTGTGTCTGCATATAGTGCTATATGTTATGTAAAGCGAATGAAGCAGAAGCAAAACAGCAACAAAACAAGCGTCTTGCATTCTGTGTCTGTGTGGGAGTATCTATGCATAAATAGGTATATACAGTCACATACACACACTCACAGTCACACACACACATACTCACAATCACACACATGAATTGAAAATGGAAGAATTCCAAGAGCCACCGTTCCTGCACTGGCCTGCAAGCACTTGCAAGGTTTATTATTATTGAATTTAAAGCATTCACAGTTGGCCAAAGCCGAAGCCAAAGCTGAAGTCCACGCTGAAGTCGTTGTCTTTATCGAAGGCAAAGTATAAGCCGTAACAGAAGCCAGAATGCTCTGCAGCTGATCCTCTAGTTGACTGAACAAAAAGGGTCCATGTAATCAATTAAAACACCCGTAAATAATGATTCCAAATCAATCTAAGGCATTTTTCTACAAACAAATGCAAGAAATATGTATGAAATATATAATATATCCCTTATAAATTGTTGCTAGGGTAGCCGATACCCTTTACTCTGCCCCAAACGTCTATCGTCTGCAGCCTTATCGATGTGAATATGTGGATAATGTGCGGCATGAGGCCTTTTCGAAACAATAGTTGAAAATATGCAAATTGCTTGCAAAATGGAAAACGACTTGGGCGCAGTTGATGCTACACACACACACAGACAGTACAAATATGCATGTGTGTGTGTGTGTGTGTGTGTGTCGAGCACTTAACGAGTGAGTGTTTATGTGGCTGCCGGGTCGTATGCGTAATATGATTATCATACGCCCCTTTCTCCCAGCTTGCTGCATGCTTTCACGAATTTATTCTGTAAGCAGACGCAGCTGCAGCGATAGAGCGGGACAGTGGGACAGAGAGAGAGAGACAGATGCACAGCTAGACAGAGCCACACACAGTGCTTTGTCTATTTTTATTCGTCTGCATTATTGATAAAATATTTGCCGGCATTTTCTTGTATTTTCTTTGAATATCATCGACATCACCTCGACTGCGGTCTGGCAAATGCGTTAAAAGCCTTTGCTGGATGCCCTAACGAGTCTCCCACCGCCAGGCCGCATTTGATGTGGCCACTCACTGTAGTGTGTGTGTGTGTGTGTGTGTGTGTGTGTGTGTGTGTGGCTTAGTGCAACAAGTGAGAGGTGCTTGATAATTTCAACTTTTAAATACTCATTGAGTTGGAAAATCGCCGGTTGACTTTATCGAGTTTAGTGCGACTCTTACAGCGTTGCAATTGCAATGCAGATATAGCCTCTTCCCACTCTCTCCCCTTCTCTTGCTCCTCTCAGCATCTCTTCTCCTTTTTCTTTCATTGACTTACCTTTGGGACAATCAATTTCATTGTACATTTATTTCGCAGCACACTCGAATTCTGCACTCAGTTTGTCTGTGTTACGCGTGGCCAACAAATTGTTATTACTTTCGTTGTTGTTGTTGTGTTCTTAAAGCGATTAGTTGCAATATTATTAACTGGCTCGATCGATGTAATTGCGAATTGTCAGAATGGCAATGGATAAATACGCGCCTACTGTTGCTGCGCCTGTTTGTCTGCTGTTTGTTTGTTTGTTTATTTGTCTGTTTGTCTGTCAGTTTGCCTGTTTGCTTGTTAATTTAAATTTGGTATATGTGCACGAGGCTGCTGGCTGTGTTTGTTTGCGCAAGTTTTGCAGTTTAGTTTTAGTTTCTGTTTCAGTTTCAGTTTTGCCTCGGCCTACGCTTATTTGCCCGCGAATTATCGGAACGGCAGCTGTCGAGCTGGGCGAGTGCTTGGTAAAATTTATGGCCCGCCTGCGGCTGCTTATATTATTGAAAGTGATGTTTATTAAGTGCGTCAGATGCGGATGCTGCGCTAACTATTGATATGAGAAACAGATTCAGATACGAGATAAAGTTATGGCTGCGTATCACACCCATTCACTCTCTGTTTGAGTTGCCTATCTTGCTGTTCGACTTATGATTTATGAACTGCAGAGGGACATTTCTTATCATGTCTGAGATGTGCGACAAATTGTCAAGTCAAACAATTTCAACTGCCAGCAGAATAATGAAATAATAACTAACAACTGCAGCTTGAGCTGTCTATAAAGTATTTCCTTTTCTATCTTGAAAATGTAGAATATAAAAGACACGAAGTGCACATGAATAATAAAGAATATACGACTACTTCAATTTTGATTTGCCTACGAGCTTGGCAACTTGTTACGGTCACACACAGAGACACACACGCACACACAGAGACGTACGCACACACGGGCACAAGGGTCCACTCGTCACTCGAAAAGGTTGCACAGTTTTTGGCGCCAAACGAAATATTGTTTATGCTACGCGCACAAATTGTTCACTTGCCGCACGCGGCGTATACTTGATGTTCAGCAGCAGCAGCAGCAACAGCAGCACTCACAATTGGCCATTTGGACGGCATGTTGTGGCACGTCGTGGCACGTCGCTTGAAAATGTGCGCTAAACTGCAGTTAAGTTTTGGCCGCAGCAACAAAAATTAATGCAAAATTGCATACACACGACACGAGAATGACGAATACGACGACGACGACGACGACGACGGCGACAACGACGCTGGCAAAACAGAAGAGCAACAGCAGTAGCAGTAGCAGCGGCAGCAGCAACGACGGCAGCAGCAGCAGCTCATTGTTGCGCTTGCCACATTGAATGCGTTGCGTTATGGCGGCGTCAGCCTGATGCGACGATGCGACTACCGGCCGCATTTCAGCAGCAGCTTCATCGTCGCCGCCGCTGTACGAGTTGCCGTTGCCATTGCCGACACGCACACACACACAAACACACAGACACACACATACACCTTTCACACTCGGAGATGAGCAACAGTCGACGCCGACTGTGACTGCAGCAGAGGCAGAGGCAGAGGCAGCAACAGCACCAGCAGCATCGACATCGGCAGAGATTTCATTTCCGCATGCTCTCGTTGCCGCTCTCAAAGCCGAATTTCGCCAGCTGTGCTTGGCCTGCCACATACAATAAAAGTTATGCAAAAGCTGAGCAGCATCCCTATTGCTAACGGCTACGCTGGCGTCGCTGCCAGCAGCCTTTAATGAGGAACAATCCTTGTAAGTCCCTTCGTTTTATTACAGCTTGCAGTCTCCCTTTAGGGGGCTCAAAGGGTCGTTGAAAAGCTTTCCCTGAAGGAGCTTTCTGTTAGCCGATAGGGGCTGCTACCCCTACGCAGTTTATGGCAAGCAAGCTTAAAGCTTCAAGCTAACAGAACTCTAAGTAACAAGTTGAATGTTAACGTAGGTATTCTGTTATGTTAACAGAGTTAGTTTATGTTAGACAAAGGTACCAACTATGTTGCCTGCTCTTTCAGCTTCACTACTGTTGTTGATTACAGAGATTAAGGTTTGTATGTTAACATTGCAACTTATAACAGAGGCTCACATGTACCTCATGTTACACTTACAGCTGTTAAGAGCTACCCCTCGCAGACTGCTGTAATGTAAACTAGCATTATCTAACTACCCCTCGCCACAGAGGGGTAGCTAACCAAACTTGACGAAACTTCTGCAAAGTAACAGCAGGGGAAGGCAGCATAAGAGAGAGAGAGAGAGCGGTACAAAAAGAGCCAGAGAGGGAGGCAAGGAGAGAGTGCGCTCTCTGAACAGAACACCCCTTTGTGCCTGACAATAACATGGCAGCATGTTGCGGATTCTGAGCTTAAGCGACAACATAACTGTAAAGCCAGCGATGGAATTTCAATCAGTTACAAAACAATTTGCTGGCAGTATATTCAAAATATGCAAGGAAGAAAAAGAGCTAAAATAGATAGAGATAGAAAAATAGAGATAGAGATAAATGGGCAGAGAGAGAGAGAGAAAGGGTACTACTATAAGAAAAGTCATACGAAATGTGCCTAACAAATTGGAATGAAAATACTTCGTTGGGACGTTGCCTATTCGTAGGCGCTGCGCTGTAAACAGTTTTATAGCAGCCGCTGTAGGTGCTTTCTGACTGCTTTCTGGCTGCTCTCTGGTTGACTTCTGGCTGCTTTCTGGCTGTTTTCTGGCTGATTTTATGGCTCAGCTACTCAGCGCAGCGCAGAGCTTTGGAGTGAGTTGATTGCAGGCAAACATAAAACTGAGTTTATAACAAAATTTGTGCCATAAACGACACTATAAATGAGCTAACTAGCAAGCGACACTCGACTCTATGATACTGGCAAGTGCAGGTGCAAACTTACACCTGCAATTTACTTCCTCTCCCTCCTTAATCGTCCTTCTGCTCCTCCTCGAATTCATTATTAGGTCAACTTTGACGCGCAGTTCGCCAAGTTTTGTGCCTGCTTAGCACTTTTTTGCTCGACTTGCTCAATTGTTGCCTCAATTTGCTGCCACCGTTCGCTTTTTATGATATTCATGAGTCTTGCGAGCATGTGTATGTGTGTTTGTGTGTGTGTGTGTGTGCATCACGTATAAATATTTTACGACGTCCTTCAGTCATTTACTTTTATTGCAATATTTGCTCACTCAACGTTTATGATGATCATTTTAAGCCATTTTTATGGCCAGCTGCTGTGCGAATTGCATGAATCACAGACGCGCCGCCAGCTTCGTGCCCCAGCATCGCAGCCATGCGAGTGTCCGCATTCCAAGTACCCCAAGGTGTGTTGCCTGCCGTCTGTCTGCCGTCTCCATCTCCATCTCCCACTCTACCTCCTCCTCTCTCAGTGTCTGCGAGTCTCTCTCTCTGGCTGTCTGCGTGTGTGCTCCGTCCGCAATGTTGCTAAATATTTGGCTACCTTTTGGCCACTTTGCTGCTTTTTATATAAATGGCAGCTCATTAAATTGCTGGCCCCGTTTCCGGTGCCCCCAAATTGGGTGTAGGTGTGTTGTCAGGTGCGGCTCGTAATGCTGCTGCGACTTTCGTGCGGCATTTCTAGCACAAAATTCTAATTTGGTCAGCAAGTTGTCACCTCGTTTGAACTGCTGCCCACGTAATGAGCTGCAGCTCAGTCCCAACTCCTTCTCCTACTCCTTCTTGTCCAACTTCTCGCTCTAATTCTAATTCCGACTGAAACTTTAATTCCACGTGGCACATCGCACGTGCCGACTGTGACTACGACTGCGACTGGGAGCAGAAACTATGTCAACTGCAAGTTGGGAAACTATGCTAAAGTTGAGGCCGATTTAAGGACACACTCGACTGCTTTCCGGCCCAACTTTGTCACGGGCTGCTCTCAATATTTCAGCAGATCTCGAGTGCAGCCAGGACAGAACAAAAAGTGCACTTCATTTGATTTAAATTGATACGATGTCAGTTTGAATTTCATTTGCAAAATGGCATGGCCAAAAATTTACCAACCGCCACTTGAGCGACAAAGAGAGACAGCCATCGGAAGGGGGAGTAAGTTGAGAGTGAGGGGGGCCAGTAAACCGACTTATAAGTTATAATGGCCTGACCACAATTTCCCACTTGACAGCGGCCAAAAGGCATGCTCAAGTGCTGGGCTGCTTGAGGGCAGAGTGTAGTCATGTGAATTTGAGATGAGTTTGACGGCTTCGCTTCGGCTTCGAGTTCAGCTTGGGCACCTCCCCCACTTGACATTACCAAATTACAGTTGCATATCGTGCAAACTGCATAAAAGCCTTATGCCAGGCAGACTATGAGGCGCACCTTGGCTCAGGTTCGAAGGGTTTATCAATAAGCATAGAAAAAAACAAGCACGAAAGCTACAGTCGAGTGTGCTCGACTGTGCTATACCCGCTACCCCAGGGACAGAAAGATTTTTTAAATATTTAACTTCTATGTTTTGCGTATTTTGTGCTGCATACTTTCAGGCAGGGGCCTCGAAATCAGCGCATATTTAGTATTTCTTAAATAACTTCCATATTAATTATCCTATTGCAACCAATTTTTCAGAATTCATTTGTGCGTTATTAGTTATTGTGTTTACCAAAAATGAACTGTTCTGCATTAAAATTACTCTTAGAAATCGGTTTTTATCGATTTACGGGGGCAGCAGTGGGCGTGGTCAAATTCAAAAACAAACTTAATCTGCGTGCAATAATAACTGAAATTGACAGAAAATTTGGTAGCGCTAGTTATTATACTCTTTGAGATCTAGGTGTTCATACGGACAGACTGAGAGACTGACAGATAGACAGACAGACGGACATGGCTATATCGAACGTATATCGAACATATACAATATATATGCTTTGTGGGCTCTGTCAAGCCTCCTCCTGTTACATACATGTTCGGTTGGCACAAAGTTATTATACCCTTCTACTCTATGGGTAGAAAGTATAAAGATTGCAAATCAAACTTGTTTTCTTGCACTGCTAAACTTTTGTGCTCTCAGCCATCTTGGCGGCATTTTGGCTGTTACTTTCGCAGTTACTTCTTCACTACAAATGGGCAGGCCATTGCAAGTTTTTTGGGTGCATCAAACTGTCATTTAGGCGAGGTTTGGCTCCGCTGAACTCGCTTGAATTGGCAGGTCACACACGATTGAGCACTAGTTGAATTGGGCGAGCTCTACTCAGCTTAACCCAATTAAAGCTCTGCTCTAGCTTCTTCCCTTCTCTTTCTCTCTCTCTCTATTCATCTGCAAATGCTGCAATAATCCGCAACCAGCTTTGTCCCACTGAAAGCCATGTCGAACTCAATGAAGCGATTGCTCGCTATTCAATTGAACATTTGCAAAAAATTAAACACAAGTCCGGCACAAATACAAACACAAACTCGAACAACAAATGCAACCTCCCCTTGCAATTGCAGGTTATCCCCCCTGCATGCCTGGCCAGGGCAGAGAGCAAAGTCCATTGCGCACACATCGACAATGACAAGTACATGGGCATAATAAAGTCTTGGAATTTATTTTTATGTGCATATAATGGAGGGCAGGCAACCCACCCTGACCCCCATTGCACGCCCCTTGCCAGCCTCCTGCACAGCCCGCCCAATCATGCAGGCCGCCCCCCAGGAGACGCATTTCATCTGACAATACGGAACATTTTATGTGCCAGAAAAAACAGGAGACTGGGCATACGAAACAACAAGAACAACAACAGTTACAAGCAAAATAAACAGTTGGAGACGAGACCAGAGCAAAACAGGCACCAGGCAGCACCAGAAACGGGAACGGGAATGGGAATGGGAACGGATGCGTTGCAATGACGGGGCTTGCCCCGTGTCGAATGCATTGGGAGAATCGTTCGTTGGGCCGAAATGTCCGCAGCGAATTTTCGAATTTTGCCAATATTTGCGTAGTCATTCGAAGATTATCCTAATTGAGAATCTCGGCATAAACTGGGGGACTCGTCCAGAGTCCCTTTAGGGTTGTCTAATGTCATTGCCCGCAGGAGGGAAGGCCTATGGCGATGGCTGTCGATAAGACTGGGCAAATACTACAGCTAGATAGATGTCTCAGTGAGTGGACTGGCCGGATGCGAGGGTGAGTGTGGGCGGAAGTTTGCAATTGTTAAAATCAAAGACTAGGTACACTTGGAAAAATGAAAGATAGAGTTTAAAGTAGAGAGACTAGGAGATTGTAGAATATGATGATTGGATTATGATAAATATGATACTATATTAAATGATAAATAGATATTTTATTTTATGCTTGGTGTACCCTTGCAGAGGGTATTGGAAAACAGTTAGTGTATATATTCTGAATCAGTATTGAGAATTAACACGAACAAGCCATAATACACAATAATCGACAAAATATTATTCTATTTTATACCATAATATATTTAAAGTATAGGAACAATTGTAGCAGCTAAGAACCTGCAAGGGAATAAGACCATTAGGTAGCTTTTCTTTATGGTTTTGTTTCTGCTTTCTTAGCTCTTTAGTACTATGAAATTATTTCTGGCAGTGTATAAGTCGTTAACAACTTTTCACTAAGAGAATTAACCTTCAACGGCGTGTGGCAAATGAAGAATAAACACAAGCTAGCTTGACCACTTTACCGCCCCCCCCCCGCGCATTGAGGGTTCCGTTGCTGTCAGATTTCATTAGAAGCAGAAGATTCTTTGGGAAAACATAAATAACCTTTTTGTTTTTAGATTTCGTGACAAATGTACAAAGTGTACAAGACTGACAGGGCCATCAACTAACCCCGACAAAATTATCGCTAGAAACAAAATATTTACACAGGTTCGAAATGGCCGAGCGGACAAGTGCAGCCTGCCTTGCCTGGACGGGGCCGGAAGCGGGCTGTCGAAGCCGAAAAGGATTACTTATCGCATATTTTGACATAAGTTAAGTTCATCACTGAAATACGAGAGTCAATTGTCCGATGCCCGAACCGGTTGGGGGTTAAAACCAAATGGGCAGACAGAGGCAGACAGACAGATGGACAGAGGAGCCCCTTGCTCGTGTGATGGGTCAATTGTGATAAGCCGGCAGAGCCGTACGACGGACAGAGTGTCCACCCCCGCATGGGCCTTTGTTTATAGGCCTTCTACGCCTTGTTTATTTGCATTCGTTTGTTTGTGTTTGCACTGAAATCGAGGCAGCAACCATCGGGCCTCGGCTTCGGTTTTGTTAAATTGGCAAAAATCTGTAGCACGATTGACAGCTTACGATGGAAGGAAGGGAGGACTCGCAAAACAATTGATGGACAGTCTGAGGGAGCAGTAGGAAGTCGGCTCTGATTTCTCGTACTTATTTAGAATGCGAGTGCTAATAATGCCATATTATAGTCCGAAGAAGGGACAATAAAAGGATTTAATTCCGCTTTGTAGTTTTATTTGTAGGCTTCAGTCCGCTGTAGTTACGAAAAAGGGTTGCGAATCCGCAGAAATCCTGCGTAAACTTTACTCAACTTTTGATTACACGAAAGGGTTTTTCGAAAGGGCTTCCGAAATAATAACTTGAATATATTCACTTTAAGGAGATTTCTCTTTAAACAAGTTTCACTGCGGACAGCGCAACTATCTTGTATATGCACAGATTCTAAGTATATAAGTATCCCATATATGTGCCTCATAGTTAGCTGTTGATACTTCGACATCTTGCACGGTGTGGGTGTACACAAGTCAAAACAAAACACAAGGCAGCAGGGCACAGGGCACACATACAACAGAACTGAACAACAAAGCGAAGGACTTGGGAGCCTGACTTCGCTTCCGCCTCCTGCACCGACTGCAAGTCGGCGACGAGCACTCATCCACAGCCGCGCCTGGTTGTAAAGATATAAAATCAGACAACTGCAACAACAGAGACTACTACAAGAGCAGCCAGGGCCAGGACCATGTTGTGCTGTGTGCTGTGTGTCCTGTGCCAGGACCGTCGTCGTCGTCTGGCTCTGTCAGCTGCAGCGGCGATTTGTAGCGCCACAAGGATAATCACACTTTTAATCGTGATTTAAGTTTATGGCGCTGGGTGCTCGTTTAGTTTCTTGTTACCCCGACAAGGATTTTCAATTTTTTCCATGAGGAGCAGAGCAGAAGGGAAGAAGAGACGAGTAGCAGCTTCCTTGTTAACTTGCCGCTTTCGTTTTTATATTTTTTAATGATTTTTATTGCATAACTGGCGGCGTCTTGTCCTGCTGTCTGCCTGCCTGCCTGTCTACCCATTGTCCTGTGGGGCAATTGCACTTTGCCACATTTTATAGCCATGCCACACAGCAGGAGACCAGGCCCCAAAGATTTGTGGAAGCAACTCAACTCTGGCCCTGCCTGAGGCGACTTCAGTTAGAAATCGATGCGAGATCAGTTTGTTGTGTAAGATATAAGGGTGTAATTAAAATCCTTCCAAATGAAGACATAATCTAAACTGTTGCTTGCTCTTCTTCTTGCACTTTTGGCCATTATTCGCCTGCTGCACCCACATAAATCTCAGCGGCAGTTCGCCACACCTTGGCCCAACACGCGCTGCCCTGTAATTTGCAGTGCCGTCTCCTGCAGCTCAAGCAAACTCTCATTCTCCATTGCCTTCCCCTCGACTCCTTTCTTCTGCACTTTACTCTCTTTTGCAAATTATGAACACCCACATAAATCTCCATTGTAGGATGAGGCTGAGCCTGAGCTATGCGCACCTTTCTGTGCTGTAATTAGAAGGTAGCGCCAAGTCGAGGCAAGGCTAGTGGCCAACTTGAGCATTGAGTGGGTCGTTGAAGCAGTTGGGGACGGAGACTGGCGCTGGGATTGGCCACTTGAAATGCAAATTGCGTGCAAATTATGGCCAGCTGGCAGCAAACCAGACAGGTGAGCAAGTTTTTTGATTTGTTGTGAAAGCGACGGGGAAAATTTGTTCAAGAACGGAAATACTACTTAGGGTTGCGGAAGTTGTTGTTTTTCTTTTTTTAATTACTGCAGCTTTAATTCAATTTGTTGCAGTTTTAATAAGATATACGGTAGAGATGTTCAAGTATTTGAGATGGGAAAACTTTGTGACGTGGACGAAAGTAGAAACAGGCAATAAGCTGTAAGTGTTTTGAAAATGAATACAAACTGTAATATATCTTAGGAAGAATATAATATATTATTATTGTTTGCATTTCATGTTATTGTTAATTATTATATAATATTATATTTTAATGAATGAATGAATGTTTGTTTATTTGTCATCTATACACGTCGAAAAGGCTTTTAAGAAATGAATGAACTTTTTACACAACATTTCTCTTTTCCCCGAAAAGGTTTCTGACAACTCATCGCGATCCTCAAAGATGCGCGAACTCGATATAGGTACCTAGGAATTTTCCTATTAACCCGAAATTCAATTTCCTGCAACCCGAAGTTAGACATAGGTAGCCATGATTTGTCCTCAAAGCTGAAATTTAACATGGTCCGGCTGAGATTATTATTAGTTCAGTTTACAAGCGAACTTTCAACTGGTAAATCAACAAAATATTATCAGGTCCCCTCTGACATACCCATGATTATTCCTATCATTCTTTATAGTTTGCACATTATATTATTCTTACATATAAAATTATTATATATGTATATCGTAAACTCACCGTTATTATGAGTTAGAAACGCATTCTCTGCCTCCGATGACGATGATCCTTGCTGCTCATTGTTGGCGTTCGACGAGGAGGATGAGTTGGAAAAATCGTAGGGATGATTCAAACTGTTGCTTCCACCTGAAGCAGCAGCAGAGGCTGCCAGTGCTTTGAAGAGGTGTGCAGTACGTTGTTGTTGCTGCTGCTGCTGTTGTTGTTGCGCCTGTTGCTGCTGCTGCGGCTGTTGTGGGTTATAGGGATTGTTGTAGATGTTGCGTGTGTCAGTCGCCGACTGCAGCTGTTGCTGCTGCTGCAGGTTGTATTGTTGCTGCTGAAGCGTGTTATTACCGCTCAGACCGTTCACTGTAAAATGCCGTGATTTTGCTGCAAGAGAGAGGGAGAGAAAGAGGGATAAGCGAGCGGAAAAGAGAGCAAAGAGAATTGGCCAAGTTATCGCAAATGCTTTAAAGCGTGGCAAGTAAAAGTTGGAGGTTTTTTTTTGGCCGCAGCAGCTGTAAAAAGACTGTCGAAAAAGTTTGAACAAAAAATTAAACTTTCTGCCATGTCATGACAGTTGGCGGTGCACCCTACCACTCAGCAGTAACCCCCTTTCCTACCCCTGCCCCAGCAGCAACTCCCCCACACACGCCTAATTGCATGCATTGAAATATGCAAATGCGTTGGAGAGCAGCGAGTAAAGTGAGTGGGACTGGGGAATGAGGAGGGCGGAGGGCGGAGAGAGGCGGTGCAGTGGGGGAGCCTCAATTAAAGCATTTTCACTGGCATTCACGAGGTTTGAGGTTATGTTTTTGCTTCGTTTGCTTTGCCACCTATTGTTGCTTTTCACATATGAATTATGCATGGCAATAACAAAAACAACAACAATAATGTGAATCTGGGTTTGTGTGTGTGTTGTTATTGTTGTTGTTGTTTGCGGAAATGATGTTGACGCGGAAGCTGTTATAATGAAGCAGCAACAGAGCAGCAAAATGTCGTCTAATGCCGCCACGCCTTGCCTCGTCTGCTTGCCCCAAAAAGTATGCTAACCCTTTCAATTTTCCCAGCTCGGCCAGAAAGTTGTGCCTGCTGTTGTTGTTCTTGTTGTTGTTGTTATTGTTGTCGTTTTTGTTTCTTTTGCATATTAATGCATGTTTTGTTGGTGTGAAGGCATCAACACATTGTTTGAATTTTAAGCACCAACAACAGCAACAGTTTCTCTCCTCCAACCGGTTTTCCTTTTTCCCCGTTTGACTTTTCCCAGCTACCAGCTACCAGTCGATGTACCGCTATTCACCATCATCAGCAGCTGCAGCAGCCAACTGTGTAAATATGAAGTGTGAAAGATAACGAGCTAATAACTCAGTTAACTCTTAATACGTGTCTATGAGTGTACGTGAGTGTGTGCGTGTGCGTCGACTGATGTAACTAGCTGACACGCCTGTATAAAAAATCTTCGCATAATTCCGCGTTAAATGCACCATTTAAGTGGGCAACACACGCAACCTACGCAGAGCAATTGGTACCATCAGAGACTGTCGAATAATAACACTTAATTACAACAATTTGAATATCAAATAGAAGGAACATGAAAGCTACGGTCAAGTGTGCTCAACTGTTGGACACCCTGCGATCATTTACTAAGAAATTATCAACTGTGAAAGAAGTTAAACTGGGAAAAGGATTCTTGAAAATCATTCCTGCAAACATGTTAGTTGGTGTAGCCAAATGAGACTGTTGAATCTTGAAGAAACATAATAGCGAAGAAGTACAACAAGAAAATGATAACACATGCTAATTGCCTAGATTAGCTACTAAATATCGCCGCTGAAAGAACTGTCTGGCCTCAAACAAGAGCGAGAAGAAGACGATACCACCCTCAGCCGACTCGACCGGGCCTTATACCTTATACTCGTACCTTATACCTTATACCTTATACCTTATACCTTATACCTTATACCTTATACCTTATACCTTATACCTTATACCTTATACCTTATACCTTATACCTTATACCTTATACCTTATACCTTATACCTTATACCTTATACCTTATACCTTATACCTTATACCTTATACCTTATACCTTATACCTTATACCTTATACCTTATACCTTATACCTTATACCTTATACCTTATACCTTATACCTTATACCTTATACCTTATACCTTATACCTTATACCTTATACCTTATACCTTATACCTTATACCTTATACCTTATACCTTATACCTTATACCTTATACCTTATACCTTATACCTTATACCTTATACCTTATACCTTATACCTTATACCTTATACCTTATACCTTATACCTTATACCTTATACCTTATACCTTATACCTTATACCTTATACCTTATACCTTATACCTTATACCTTATACCTTATACCTTATACCTTATACCTTATACCTTATACCTTATACCTTATACCTTATACCTTATACCTTATACCTTATACCTTATACCTTATACCTTATACCTTATACCTTATACCTTATACCTTATACCTTATACCTTATACCTTATACCTTATACCTTATACCTTATACCTTATACCTTATACCTTATACTTTACACTCATACTTCATATGTAACCTATGTAACGTATATAGATGCTAATAATCGTTTAAAATAAATTCTGATTAGATTAGATTAGGTTGCCTAAAAGGTGGTTAAGGTAGATCAGTACACAATCTCATTTTAAAATTTCGTTAAATAAATAAATAAATTAAAACCATAACGCAAAACCTAAAGAACATTTAGAGACTGACGTGGGCCAATTTGCTGTACGCAACCCTAAAAATAACATAAATCTGCATGCTCATACTGACAAATCGGATTATTTTTCTAAAGAATTGTTTTATTTTCATTGCACACATTGCATTTCTAGGTTTTATACATTTGTATTAAGCTAATACTCTGCATACACCAATTTAAATAGTCACTGGGTATAGAACACAATTGAATATACCAACAACCACCATGCACATAGTCATCCTTGATCCACTTAAGTACACTATCCAGTCAGACAGTTAGACAACCAACCAGACAACCAGGCTAGCTGTCCGTCCGTCCATCCTTATATCAAGTGCTTATAATTAGCTTAACATTTTCGTGGGCAACATCGAATTGTGTTGGGTGCGTGTGAAATTAAAATATTTTACTGTTTTATTTAAATGACTAATGAAGCCGCCACTGGAATTTGTATGCGGTCGTCCATCGATTAAGCGGTGGAGGCCAGTCGTGCCTCCGTTGCGTGTGCTGACCCAAAAATTTCGTATATAATTTCCATATTCAAATTGATAAATTATTAAGCGCATTTATTTATGGAAATCACGCTGGAAAAAAACTTGAAAAACTTTATGTGTCCGCCCCCTTTTTGCGCCTGCCTTGTTAATTGTTAATTGGCAGCCCGTTTTAAGCATCGATTGTTAATTGCCAAGTTTGATTGTGCTGCAAAACTTTGAAGCGCTTTCGTCTGGCAAAAGTTCGAAACAATTGGAGAATCATACTATATATGTACCTGTATATGAATGGGATTAATTAGGGTGGCCAGTTGACTTGAGCAATAACTTTTGCTGGGGTATTTCCCATCCAGTCGAAGGGAAATCCATTTGCTTGCCTAAAATATGCACCATTTGTCCTTCAAAATGTGCCGTTGATAATGTGTAGAAGGAGAAAAATGTCTGCCCATTTCCATTCGACATACTCCGTTCTCTAAATTTCCATTGTTCCGGGGGCCGGGGGCTATTTGAATTTCCTTTTTTCGCTTTTTGCTTTTAACAAAATTTGGCAAATTTACACTTCACCAACAACACTCGTACAACTAACCATAACAACAACAACAACAACAGCAACAACAACAGCAGTTCAGTTTGCGTAACAATGGGCACAAAGTGTGATTCATTTCAGGGGCAAGGCACCCCGAGAAAGTCGCATAAATAAGGCAGCATTCAATGCAAATTGGACTATTTACGCAAATTTTATTGCCAAAGCATTTTTATATTTATTTTGTTGTTTTTGTTTTCCTTATTGTTATTGTTGTTGCTGTTGTTGTAGTAGTTGGCCCTGCCGCCACATGTGGCAAAGTGTTCGCTGTCCACATCCTTGGGGCATGCTTTATGCCTTCTTTGCGCAATCGTTTCCCCCAGGCAACTACTAAATCAGGCAATTTGAAAGACGCTTCCTTGACTTTGACTTTCCCCACTGCTGTTGTTGTTATTCTTGTTGTTGTTGCCTCTGCTGTTGTTGTCGTTGGAGCTAACCCTTGGGCGAACCTTCGGGGGTAGCCCGCAGCTCACCCGACGCACAAATTATGCGATTTCATGTCATTATTTTGTCGCCAAACGACGCGCGCCTCACTTGGCAATTGCCCGACTTATCGCAAGAATATACTATACAATATATAGCCGTATTTGAGCCCGATTTCCTTGACTGTCTCCTGACCTTACAAAGCGTTTTCACTGCAAAATGTCTTCTTTATTGACATTTAGACGCGCCGCCAATTTCCGCCTCGTCAACGAGTTGAAACGCGTCCCACACAAGACCCTGTCATAAGCCCGTGTCTGCCCCCTTTAGGGGGATTTACCAATAAATTCGTTCTAGTGAAAATTTATTGACATTGGCTTTTAAACCGCGACGCGTGTTGCCAAGCGATTTTATGGCCTCTGATGTGTCGAAAATTGCCTTGTGCTGTTCGACGCATAACTGACCTTTAAAGATCCCAGCGCAAGTCGATAGGCAAATTGGGCAGATGAAAATGCGGAATCAATGGAAAGCCAAGTAATTTAAACTGTGATAAAACTCACATGAACTTTTTGAGGCAGGCGCGGTTGAGTATAAAACGAGGTTGAATATAAAATTAACTGGGGGTAGCAGTTTTGTGAGGCACTTAATTTTCTACCACTGAAGAAGTATGCAGAAGCTTTAAAGTAGAGATTTGACTACTGGTAAGGTTTATTATATACAGCGAAATGACAAAGTGACCTTATACTTGATCATTTGTACGTTTTAGCTAAATTAGCTTATCTAGCTAACATGTTTGCCAAACAAAACGAAAGAACTGCATAGAAATCTTCTTCGAGATATCTTTGTGAAGTTTCACTTAGTTAAAAGATGGTGAATAATCTTTTGATGTTGAGCAATGTTCAGTGTGTTTTTGGTAATATTTTTATATATCAAATGCATTAATTGTATTCATATAATTGCAATCTAATGGAAGAGTAGCAAGGAAAGTCTTAAAAGACTTTTGACATGTCGTGGGTATTTATTCTTAATTATTATTATTCTAACATACTCGGCAATAATAATAGAGGCCTAAGGACAAGACAATTAAACACTTGTAATGACTTGCAACAAATTGTCAATTGATAATATGTTTCATTTTCATCATGCACTCAAATGAAACAAAGTGAAATTAGAAAGTTCTGTCGGGTGGTTGCAATGCAAGCTCGGCCCGCATTCAAATATTTTTATTTCAATCAATTACGAGGTTTGTGAATAGCGAAATTCATGGCATATGCTAGAGAGTGTCGCTAGAGAGAGGGGGCGGGGAACAATCTGCCCCGCAGTGCTAGACACCCACAGAAGCCACCGCGGATTTGCCTGCTCTCGCCCGGCACAGTGGCCAAATGAGTTACTTATCGCGCACAAAGAGACCGAGAGACCGTCGAGTGGCCTGGCAGATGAGTCGCCTGCAGCCTGCCTGTTGTTGCTTATCGGCGCGTTATCTTTCTGCTGCTGCTTCCTTTCCCGCACTTTCCCTCCCCCCCCAACGCAGTCACCCCTTCGCCTGGTGCATGTGCTCAGCAAACCGCGAAATGGAATTCTATAGATCAAGCGAGCGAGCAAAAAAGAAGACTGAATCAACTTGCATTGATAAATTAAAAGCAGCCCAAATGTTTGCGATTGCTTTGACATGTTTGACAACAGTGGAGTGGTACTACGTGATACAGGATGGAGAGAGGGCAGTCAGCCAGGGGGTAGCGGTCCGCGGATGTGGACTTAAGCCGCTGACAAATGCGATTGCCTATAGAAATTGAAAAACCAGAACGAAGTCGAGCCCAAGCGGGAACCCTTGAGGGTTGTCAACTCTCTCTCCCTCTCCCTCTCCCCCTGACTCGACTGGGCATTTGCATTGATTTCAATTAATTTGCTTGTTGTTCTGTTGTCACTGTCCTGTGCCCGTGTTGCGTGATTGTAATTGATATTTGGCTTGGGCTGGGCCTGGCTTGGCTTGCTTTGCCTTGCTCCTAATGCCGTTGCCGATTCTAATTCCAGTCGGATTTGGGTAAGGGTTTTCGTTCTGGGTACTTGGCGCGAGTCAAGTGTTTTCAGCTGCGACGGGGGAATTATGTAAATGCCAACATGCATTAGAGACGCGACAGACTCTGGCCAAGTGCTGCTCGCTGCGGGCTCACCTCTAAGCCGTTTGGGGAGCAGCACTCGGCTCAGCTGTGCGAATTTCACTTGCAGACGTGACAACAACCAACTGTCATTGGCAGCTAGTCTCTCTATCTGTCTGTCTGTCTGTCTCCCAGTCTGTCCGTCAGATACAAGGCAAGGTGTCGGCCAACCCGGGAATCCTCTTTGTCTTCTGCCAAGTTTCGCCCTTGCGGATTTGTTTGCATCAGCACAGCGCATCGCTTTTAGTTTTGTGAATTTCAAATGCGAGGACATCTGTTCAAGTGCCACAGCACCTTCCCCTTCGCCTCTCCTTGCGAATTTACACTTGGAAAGGGCTTTGCACATGACTCTATCGCCGGGATTAGAAAACACTTTAAATAGAAGGTATCATTATGCGATGATTAGAGCGCTGAGCCGCGAGAAGACATTTCATTAACGCAAGAACTTTGCAAAGGAGTCAAACCCAAGGGAAAACTACGCAATTTCCATGTGAAACTTCCCGCAGTTTCCCTTGCAAATGTTTTGCGTAATTTTCATTGTTAATGGCTACATTTGGTCTGCCCCTCGCAGAGAGGAAGGACATTTGACATATTCAACTCATTAAACCAACATTGAGTGAAGCAGAAAAAAGCGAACAGAGATCGCAGCCGGCTGACAGGACGGATGTGTTTGCCAGGCTAATAATAAACAGCGCACAAAAAGCAAATTCAAAGGCAAATGATGCGAAAGGGAGGGAAAGAGAGGCAGCAGGCAGCAAGCAGCGAGGGAGAGTGTGAGAACAATGGCCACAATGGCAACAGGATCAGAAATCAGCAACAAAATGCCAAGTCGAGGGTTCATTAATGCTACCGCTACCACCTCGCGACGCATTTCCCTCACCTATTGCAGCCTGGCAAAAACTACCCCAACTACCCCCGACACAGGGTGAGCAGATCAAAGCGACTGCACCGGGTGCCTTTTTTATGCGAGCGAGCGAAAGCAAAACTTATTACAAAGTTGACATTGTGTCAAACACGAAATAACGAGACGAGAGGCGAGACACGCGCCCTGGACGAACGCACACCTTTCCCAATCCCAATCCCAATCCCATTGCCAATCCCTCTCCCTCTCCCAAGCAGCGAGTCGCAATTATTGCGTTTGAATTGTCAGCACCCCGGTGAGCAGCAGCAGCGGGCTGTGGTCAAACCCGAAACGCCAAGGGCAATACCTCCTCATCTGCAGCTCAGTTGCTCTGCCTCTGTCTCTGTGCCGCTCCCTCGCAATCATTTCGTGTGTGTTTAACGCGTCGGGTGTCGATTGTTACAATAACATCGCCCACAGGGCAGATTTGCGCCTCTAACGAGATGAACGCGGCTGCTGCTGCTGCTGCTGATGATGATGTCCTTCTATGACTGCCCAGTGGACAACCCTTACTCTGGAACACAGTGAGAGAGAGATGTGGCAAATGTGTCATTATTTCGTACAATTTTTGTGTGGTTTTTAGCACCTTCTGTAATTTATGACTCTCGCTTTCGGCAATTGCTGATGGACTACGATGATAATTGGGGACGGCAGGGCAGCCTGAAGTGGGGGCCTAATGGGCTAAGCTCGAGGGATGATTAGCAAATAAACTGAAGCTCAGTCAATACAAAAGATATGCCCAACTTGGAACTCTCTATCATGAACGTAACCTCAGTGTAAATCAAGACACTTCATCATGATGCACAAACAAAGAGGGACAGAGTCCAATAGACAGACAGAGAGTCAGGCAGTCAGCCAGTCAGGCTGTTGGAACTGTGCAATCTCTGGCAGGAGGCCAATAAATCAGATTTATTGGTTTTCAAAACAGATTTTCAGCGACCACAATGCGAGTAAAACGAAATGAGCGCAATTTTTTCCTCGCCTGAGGTTGCCATGGCGCGCTGCTTGAACCATATGGCATGATTGGACAACCACGCGACGCAAACTATTCCAGTTGCTGATGGAGTTGGGCAAAATCCATCAGAAGTGCGGCGCATTGATGACACAAAGCGCGAAAGGATTAAGCGCGGCCAGAGGGACAATAAAAGTTCATCATCGTCGAGGATAAACGCGACGAGGAAGGAAGAGGAGGAGAAAGGACGCAGGTCTCTGGCAATTTGTCGCTCGTTTAGTCGAGCTGTGCTGTGACAAAAATAGAATAAATGGCACAGATAATGAAAAAATGCACAGCTGGCCAAGGGGGGAGAGGAGGTTTAAACCGCTGGCGAGGACTGCAACCACGTCACGACCACGGCCCGTCCAGTTCGAAGCCGTGGGGCAGCTCCTGGTAATCCTGGACGATTAATTAAAAACGTTGTCTTTGCTGTAAAGGGCTTAAAATTGAAATTGATTGCCGCAGCGCACAGATCGCTTGGGCTTATGCAAAGTTGAGCGCAATTTAAGCAGAGTTGTGTTTATGCCAAATAACATAAATATAAATAATTCCGGCCCGGTGTGGCTGCCTTTGGCGAAAACAATCACATTTATTACCGGCAAAATACTCCAGGGAGCCGAAGTCATCAGCGCCAGAGCGAACGGTGGGCACAACTCATCATCATCATCATCGCCATCGTCGTCAGTACCTGAAAGAAAGTCGCTTAACAAGCTCTCGACTCCCCAGGGCCATATGCCAAAAAATGTGCTAAGGAAATAAAAGCGAAAACGCCCCAAAAGTTAAGGGCGCACAGAGCAAAAAAGAATCTGAAAGAAATGTGACCTTCGGCATGACGAAGGTTTTATACCCTTACAGAATCCCTTACGATAAGAGGATGTATCGTCACTATACTTGTGATATATACTGTTTCAGAATAGAAGAGTAATGTCACTGTTAAGTTATTTTTACAATCATCTTCGTCTTCGTCTTCATACAAAAAGCTTCATTTCAGCCGATTGTTCCTATGACAGCTATACGATATAGTAGTTCGATTTAGAAATTGTATATGCATCTGATTTATTTAAAAAGCTTCCGATGTAGTAAACTTGGTTGCAATAGCTTAAAAAATAACAGAAATAGTCCGATAATATGTATGACAGCTATACGATATTTCCTTTCGATCCGGCTCGTGCCGACTTATTTACAGCGAGCAGGAATAAGAAGCATGCGTTCCAAGTTTTATCAAGATAGGTTCACAACCTGAAGGATTAGTTAGCTTTGCAACAAATAGACTGACAAACAGACAGACAAATAGACAGACAAATAGACACACAGACATACAGAAATACAATTCCAGTTGACCTCCTCTGTTAATGTTGATTCAAAATATATAAACTTTATAGAGTCGAAGTTATCTCCTAAGGTGCATTGCAAACTCCCCTCCAAAACTAACATACCCTCTGCAAGAGTATAAAAAAATGGGAAAGGACACGAAAATCGTGAAAATTCATTTAGCCAAGTTTACACGAGTCGAAAGTTAAAGACAATTGCCCACGCAGGCGCTAAGCATTTTTTTATTTCTAATGAAGTTTTCCCTCCCCCAAGTAGATAAGCAACCCCAGTTAAGCCTTGATCACCCTGTAAATGGATTCGATTTTGGTTTGTTGTTCTTTCTGATGCTGTGCGTAAACATTGGCGTTGCGGCCAGAAAAGAGTTTATAATTGAAATGGAAAACTGCCTAATCGCACATTTTCACATGCAAATTAGCGTAGTCAACCGCACACACACACACACATACACACGCGACCCGACGCTGAGGCTGAGGCAGAAATGCACAATCAAGAAGAGTTCTGGCCTCGTTTTGGTGCTCACTCGCTTATCGAGTTCATCCCTCGACAACAATAAAAAGCCATGTCACTTTCTCATATCAATTAGTTACAAGCGAGTACACTTGATTCATTAGCGTGATAATTACAACCAGGACCAGTACCAGGACCAGGACAGAATAAGGACAACGATGAAATGCTGTTGTGGGATGGGAACTTGACGCGCTTAGAAAGTTTCCCACGCAGCAGCAACTCACTTTGTCACTTTGCCGGGAATAATGTCAACAATTTGCAGTAAATGCACAGTTAAAGCTTAAAGTCAGAGTGCCAAAGGGACAGAGAGAAAGTGGAATGAAAGTGGACATGGAGGAGTCGCTAACGAAAATGGAAATAGAGCCAAAGCCAACAAATTGCTGACCAACGATGCATGAAACTCAATTCACAGCTCAGGTAACTCTGCACAACTAACTACGAAAGGAAGATAGAGATAGAGACTGTGCAGTACAATAGACTTTGAGATACCCTAACCTCAATTTTGTTAGTTTGCTTTGAATATTTAAGAGTTGAGTTGCCAGAACTCACACTCTTACAATATGTCCGGCGTTGGTCCTTACGATATGTGCAACACTAGGAAGGCACCTTGTTACCTTAAAGGTAAGCACAATCAGTCCCCGAAAAATGTTAGAATTCCTAAGAAACACAGGTCTGATAATCTAGCTATAAGCTCAGCAGGGGTACAACAGATCTTATAGATAGCAGTACAGACTCTCTTTAAAATAATAATATGAATATCATGATTTAAGAACCCTAAGGCTGTTAAGGTCTTCATTATAGGAACTCTAGTCACAGCAAAGACAGGGTCAACATACAGTACCTTTTTATACCCTGTACTATACTGCAAAATAGTATGAATCACCTTTCTTCAGGGTATACATAGAAATGCTTAGCGCCCAACTGCAGTTAGAAGTACTCGCCGTAGATCTGCTTGCGCACCCTCAGCGTATTTAATTGGACTACAAAGCTAGTTATAGCTGCGGCTTCTTCTTTAAAGCGCAAAAATTGACTGAGAGATTGCACAAAGAGATTTTGGGTTGCCGTCTGTTGTCAAGACAATTGATTTCAGTGCCCCGTTTACCCCTTCACCCCTTTAGTGCCGTGTTACAGCCCTTGTGTGCCTGTCTGGCTTAGAGTTACGCATTACCTTCAGATTCTCATTTGGCATGTTCGATTCTGAATTCGCAACGCATTTGCTTTTGATTTGTGTAAAATTACAGATGTCAAACTGCCGAATCGAACCCTTAACCTATCCAACTTCGAGAGAGAAGCCACCCTTGACGGGATTCGGCCTTGTTTGCTGTTTGCGTGCGCTAATTGCAGTTTGTCTGTTGGCTGAGCGCGGAGGTTAAGGGCTCGAGCTGATGTTTGCTTAGCAGATTTGTTGACTGGTTCAATTGCGAAGGCCTTTGGCATTGATTGGAGACTGAAGAGAGAAAACTGCAGCTGATGAGTTAATGTTGATAATAACGACGATAATGACGACGTGTGTTGTGATGTTTCGAACTAAATGGAAATGTAATTTGGTGACAGTTCCCAAACTGGAATGATCTGCAAGGCAAATGTTTACCCGCCTGACTGGAGAACTCTTCACATGGTATGTTGCAGATGTTTCTTATTTCGCATTACTTGACCCATATTATCAATTAGCATGCAATTCCCGACCAGTCCAGATATAAAACAATTATCACATAATAATTTCCCAGTCAGATTTGGCACTCATTTCCTTCTGCTCAGCCTTCAATGACGCCTTACGCTCCTGCTTGCCAGTCAGTGTTTAATTTCCTTTCAATTTATGCTAGAAATCGAGGTCGTTCCCTATAATGTTTCACACACACATGCCTCAAGCCGGGAGCCAGGCCGAGGGGCAAATCTGAAAGCCAATTTGCCAGCATTTTGATGAAGAGCCATTGATGAGCCGCCACCGCATGGCATCGAATGGAATCGCATCGCATGGCATCGCAGGCGAAAAGAAAGGGAGAGAAGACCCTCAGCCACAGCTAGAGCCGAAGCCAAAGCCAGGGCTGAAGATGAATCCTCGAAGCCAACGTTGGATCGTCGGAGCTGGAGTCAAGTCAAGTGGCAGACGCATATCAATGGACGACAGCAAACAGCAAAAGTGGAGAGCGAAAAATATTGCTTCAAGTGTCAATCAGTGACAACACACACACACACAGCAGGAGAAGACAAACACACACATAGAGAGACACACACACACACCCACCCACGCATATGTGATGCAGATTGCTGGAAGCTAATCGATTTATGTTGTAATATTCAAAAAGTTTCCCATAAGGACCACGCCGAGAGCCGGCAACGACCTAATCCAGTGACACTCCCCCGTGTCCCATCGCCGTGGTAATTTCTCCCCAGCCAGCAATGCGGAGCAGCCGAGGCCATGGCCACGTGTTGTGTGCTTTGATTTGAAGCACCCTGTAACTGGGTATATAGGGCCACCAACCTATGCATCGCCAACGGGACATAAGGCACAGTGCCAGGGGGCGGGGACACATGTATGAATACACTATGTGTATGTGAGTGTGTGTGTGTGTAGGGGTGTGTGGGTGTGCCAGTCTCTGAGCTGCTTTGGCGGTGTCGGTGTCTGTTTATCCGCCTTCGTTTGTCGCATTAAAATTGAATAAAAAATCAATCTCAATTCTAGCATAATTTGATTTTTGCTGTCGATTATGTCTCTCTGGGTGTGTGATGTGTGTGTGTATGTGGGTGTACAGGTTGCGGGGCAAATGCAAAAAGTAAATAAATACTTAAATCGTAATTTGTGTACCCAAAGTATATGACTGAATTTAGCAATGAACTTGTATTACAATTAAACATGTAACCTCATGTGATATGAATATTAAAATGGATTAAAATATATGTGAAAAAAGCTATGTGGGAAGACATAATGAAAACGTTTACTAAAATGATTTGTTTCACAACAATATGAATTATTATTTAACCTAAACTAAGGCAAAGCAATAGACAAAAAATTCTTTTTAATTCAACACAAGCTTTTAAAAATGCGTCTAACTTCTGCGCGTCCTATTACTTTGTGTCCTGGCATCTCGCCATCGCCGGAAACAATGGATAGTTCCTTGGGTGGTATTTGTAATTAGTTAATAAGAGAAGCGTACATATACGAAATTTTTTCTGTTCTCATTTAGTTAAACTACGCATACGAAATAAATGCTATTAGTTTAACCAACATGTCGATCTCTATAACTTCATAATTGCGCGTTAAGTGATATTTTTTTTTATCAAATCAAACTAAAAAACCATTCACAGAAAACTATCGATTAATTCAAACACAAAACTATCATTAGTTCTAACGATTTTGCATTGAGGAGGGTACGCTGTTACACTGCTGCTATGCCATTTCTACAGATATGAATATGAATATCATTTTAATTATTAATCAAATTTGCAAATTTCAAAATTAACATGTGTCTCTCACTATCGTGTAATAAATGTTAAATATAATGACTTTGTTTTATGAATTTGAATTATTTATATATTTTATTACTCTGAAGCAAAGTATTTGTTATGAAAACGTACTCAAAGTATATTAAAATAACTAATTAGTAATAAGACAATTAGTATAATAAATATATATTAATTGTCCAGACAGTCTATAGATATCCTTAAGCATATATTAACTTTATAAAGTAGTTCTACTTCGACACTTCACCTACCTCATCACACTTCGGAACAGTTCTCAGCACAGACAAATCTCTTACTCGAGCTTAGCACCAAATTCACTTTGCAGTGGCAAAGGACAAACCCGACAAGTTTTATCCGCAAAGCTTATCCGCACATGTGAGTAAATCGCTTGGAGAAGACAAATGCCAGTGGGACACAGAATGCGGAAGGGAGAGAGAGAGAGAGAGAGAGAGAGAGAGAGAGGGAGAGAGAGATGGGGAGAGAAGACTTTCCGATGCATTTAATAAAGTGTTTATTTCTGTTGCAACAAATTTGCCAGCTGAATGCAGCGCATTGTAGGAAAAACTCTCACGAAAAACGTAACCGACGAAAACAATCCGAGCTGAAACCTGAGCACGACACAAAGGAAAATTGCTTTTCCGTTACGCACACACGCTCGAACTAACGCGCCAGAATACCTAGCACGCTTCGTGGCTGCGGAAATATGTGGCCAACGCATCCGAGCTGCACAGGCGGAAGGCGTAGAGGGTGTGGTCGGCCCATTCCCCGAAAAAAAGAAAAAGGAGACAGCTTCCCGTCGAAGTTTGTCCCGATGACGTATAGCCGCGGGTAGGGCGACTTCTAGGCCGGGCGAGGGGTGGTAGGGCTGCATTCCTCACTAAATTCTGTTTTATTTCGGGGAGTTTCGGGGCTGGCGGCACAAGTTGCCAACCAGCAGCGCGTCGCATAGTTTTATTTCCACTTACTTTTTACTTTTGTTTTCTATTTGTCTTTGCCAGCGCGTGCAGAGCAGGCGGGGATGGAGCTGGAACTGGAACTGGGACTGGGCCTGGCCGCGCTTGGCATTCGGCTTGAGTGGCACATTATTTGATGATGCTTTTCGCGATTTTTTCGCACTTGAGTGCCTGATTTTTATTAGTCGAATTCTTTACGGTTTCGCCTGCGAAAGTTTCAGTTTCTTGCTCTGCCTTTTCTTTCGTTTTCTTTGCCTGTTTTCAATGCCATCGCACGTTCAGTTACTTTTTGTTTGGCCAAAACTTTTCCTCCTGTGGCTGAGCAAACAAAGATTTTGAAATATGGTAGCAAAAGTAACTGTACCTGGCCACGGCAACGGGTAACGGGTAAGCCCTTGTCTGCCCGCATGCTCTGGATGCACTAGATCATTTGGGGGCTTTGCCCAAGTTGACAGCGAGTATCAATATTTATTTGAAAACAAATGAAATGCGTAAGTTCGCTTTGGAACGATTAGCTGGTATAATATCATCTCTGGATGAAGACTAGATTGTGCTGGCAATGCTCAAGTTAAAGCTTTCGTCGCACACAAAAAGCGCAAATCTTGATGAAGAACAACGAGGCAAAACAAACGAACGGAAATGAAAGTCAATTTGAATACATTACCAATTCTAATTACGATTTTTCAAGTACAATAAAGAAAACGACAACGACGGCAGCGCGAAAAAGACAAATACGATGGCATGAATAAAATAATATCGGAACTGTAGGGGCACCACCCCCTAGAGTCGCAGGGGGTGGAGCAGGGCGGTAAACCACCAAGCATTGAAATTGGAATTTCAAAAAAGCGAATAGACAACAAGGCGACAGGCAGACAGACAGACAGGGCTAAGGAGGGTGCCAGGGATGCGTTGGGTGTCAGTGTTGGCTGACCAAAAGATTAGCTGAATGTTGCCTGGGTATGGTGGGGGGGGCTAGGCGAAGCTGTGAGTTTTCACAGCCAGTGACAGGAAAATGGCGGCGACTACGAAACGAATTTGAATAATTTTATTTTTTCTTCGTTTTTGTGGCTGCCTCGGCGTCTGTGGCACAAGTGGCAAATGAATCAAAGAGCGGGACGAACCGAACTTGGAGGGATTCGCATTTCATTTTATTAAAAATTCAAATACTGCGACGCTTATCGCCTTAGAACGCCCAGCTTAAGCCACCTGCAAGGCATAGCCCCCCTCTCAATACCCTCCTACGATTTCTCCCCCGACAATCTTGACTTTTGCCCACAACAACTTTCGCTATGAGCTTCGTTGATTATGCAGCAATTTTTTCCCTGCCTCGACCAGGGCCAAGGTCTGGTAGCAATTTCATATGCCTCATGCCGCCACGAAAAATTACAAATGAAAATTAAGTAAATATTATAATATGTTGCCAGCAGAGCACCTGGCTGCGGCAAGTGCCTCCTGCCGCTGCCCCTGCCCCTGCAAGGCGCATCCATTTCGGTTTCGCCTTGGCAAATAAATGATAAGCATTACATTTGATATTCATTATTTGATAAGGTGCAATAAGGAATAAAAATAAAACGCCAGCGGAAATGAAAATGTTGGAGGGCGACCACAAGGACCCCAGGCAGACATATACGATACCAGAGAGGGGGAAGGAGGCGGGGTGGGGAGCAGACAAGTTGCAGGATTAAATGTTTGCCTAAGTGAAATATGTTAAATGTTATGATATGTGGGCTGCGCTGCCTTGTCGCCCCCACACACCTCACACCTGTTGTTGCCGTTTGATTTATGAGATTAAAGTTTGTGTGTGTGCGTGTAGAGGAATGTGAGTGAGAGAGTGTGTGTGGGAGAGCGTGTGTCCTATGCAGAGATGAGTTCAACTGGGGCTGAACCCGGCGGCATGATTTGCAATTGAAGTCTGGATGCGTCAGCCCCGTGAAGTTGCTGCGGAATAATTACAAGTCTATGGACTTTTTTATGGCTTGTTTTGCGTGCTGGTCATGACACGGCACTTCATCACATTAGTCGACAGACCAATCCATTTGCCAGTTCATAGACGTGTGTCTATGTGTCACACACATGTAAATTTAATTATTTTCAAAATTCAATTAAAAAAAAACTAGAAGCGACCGCCAAATAATTCTTTCACCTAAAATCATGATAAATATAGCCCTATCAGTAAAAAAAATTTAAACAAAATCGGTGACGCATGCAGCTATTTAACCTTTACCCAAAATAATGCCTTCGTCATCGTCATTTTGACCTTTTAATCTGTTTCGATTAGTCAGAAATTTTACTTTCTGTGAATCTAATTCTGTGAATTAAAGTTAGTATCTACACATCTTCATGTTTGTTGGTAAAAGCCGATTTATCAATATTATTATATAGAATATATGCTTAAAATATTAATAAGTAAAACTGAAGACAACGATTCTATTATCAATACTAATCTGTGGAAAGTAGTTAAAAAACATTGTACAAAATTGTCAAAAATTGTACAAATGGATACTTCATTAGTAATTAACAGCACTCATAAATATATTTATTATTTCCTTAATTTCGAAACAATAAATTAAGAGCATTTACATTTATGTATGTTGAAACATGAATTTATACGCGCCAATATCTTCGAGGTATCGATATTTTTAAGTTATAATCAAGTGTGACCTTAGTCGATGCACTATCGTAAGTCGAATAAGTTAACGATAGCCTTGTCGATGTTCCTATCGATAAGAAAGTGTTAGATAACTCGAAAAGAGCGGGACAGCGTCACATTCGTTAAAGAGAGCCAAGAGGGAAGATCGAAGTTGTGCAAAAAATACCAGTAAAAGAAAATAAGAGAGTTGTAAAGTATTATCTCCTCTTTATACTTATATTATTCAGCCGTAGTAGAACTTAATCTAAATAAAATCAATATAACAAAATTATATGTACACAAAGTTGTGCTTTATAGCACCTTAAAAACAAGTTGAATAATGACAGCCTTATAGATCCAGCCGATTATTTGTAATGCCTGCACTGAAGTGCATCTATGAAAAGTCCCTAAACAAAGGATCGCGTGGCATGCAACGCCAACAAGTCAGGGCCAGCAGAAGGAGCTGGAGGAGGGTGAGGACGGTGCACTTAAGTTTATTGGATTTCAAGTGATGTCTTCTCTGGCCGTGGCGGAAAACTCAAAGCCAGGAGAAGTGAAAATGTTGGTGAAAATTGTGGCTGCTCACGCACACACACACACACAAACACAGCTGGAGCACTTGGCTTAAAGACGACGTCGAGTGGCGGAACAGGTGAACAAGCCAGCAGGATGAGCAGAGAAGGGAAGCAGGGAAACGTGTACGCGCTGAGCGTGAAATTATGAGCCCTTTAACAGCAACAACAACAACAGGCAAAGAACCAACACGAAGGACGTCAACGACAAGCTTAAGCTGCTTAAAACAAGCCATCGGAAAGGGTAAGGGGGTAAGCAAGGGGCTGAGGGTGAGCACGGGGATGGTGGTAAGCGGAAAAGCGAAAGTGTCAAGGATGCGGCTGCCGTTTCATAGTCAAATTAAATTGCTCACTAAAACAGCGAGACGTGAAGTCGACGCTAAAGTAAAAGGATAATGCGAGCATAAAAACATTTTTAATGAAATCGAGACGACTTCCAACTGCGACGACAGCGCAGACGTATAGGGTAGGGGAGAGAAAGGGGGGCCACGTCGAAGTCAGCGTCTAAAAATGTAACAAGTGAGTTTTAAATTAAACTCGCCTTGGAATGAGAAATGGCAAGAGGGAGAGAGGGTCATGAAGGGGTGGAAAAGGGGAGGAGGAGCAGGGAAGACAGTTGTGGCACGAGTGAGGTGCAGCAAGGTGTTGTTCTTGTTTTTTGCAGCTCTCGTGTGTTCGCCAGTGTAATTTCTTTGGGCTGCACATTATTTTCATATCCCGCTTAAAATTTTAATTAATTTTCAGCTTGATTGCGTTTTAAAGAGGCTGCTGGTTAATGTCTTGGCAGAGGGACGCCCCTTTTTACACCCTGTGGTTGCCTTTGGCCTGGGAATTTATAGTTATTGTGGCAGAGAGTGCGTGTGTAGCTGTGTCTGTGTGTGTGTTCTCGGGTTGTTGTGGCCTCCTTTGAGCAACATATTTTGGTTTGTAATTATTTCGACAATTTGCATTTAAGTGGGTTTTTAATTAATTTTTGATTTCGAGTGGTTCCTCTTAACTTTCTAAAATTCATGCATTTCTATCTTGTTTTTCAGTCTTACCTTTGGCAGCGTGTCTGTCCAAGCTTGGATCTTTGAGGCCTGCAAAGAGAAGAGAGAGAGAGGCACATCTATTATCACATTTGATTCAAGTTGGTGAGGTTCAAGTAAGCCCCATTCTGGTGCTTGGCCATTTGTCTCTGTCAGTCGAGCTGGGAAATTTGTCTGTCTGCCTGGCAGGCACATTAGAGAGCCAAGTCGGACACGTTAGGATAACTATCAAATGTTAATCTTAATTAATTGCCACTAATTACATGCCAGAAGTGCACCTGCTCGAGGACAGTCCTTTGGGGTAATTGAAAATCGCTTTGCCGCCATCGTTCAGCGCTCCGGAACCCATTGAGAACTGATCTCTGCAAGGCCTTTGGCAAATTGTGGCACTGTAGCAAACAAAAGTCAAAGAACTCTTGCCGGCAGAAAAGGAAAACAAAGCAAACAAATCCTTTTCAGAGATAACACTCAACGAGGTCCTTTGCGTGCTGCGCCTGCAACTTCTAATTAATTTTTCGCAAAAATCTAACCCCGAAACGGAAATGAATTTAAACTTTTAGTGCAGCCGGAAGTGGCAAGTCCAGAGTTGCCAGAGTTGCATTTTCAGAGTTGCAATTGTTTCGATTCGCCTCGTTCTCTGGTCTGGCCTTCTCCTTCTCTATTCCTCGTTCCATTTCAGCGGCTGTTTTTGTTCCGACTTTGTGTAGGGCGCATTTATTGTTGAATGCAAAAAACAGCAGCGGAAACAGACGTCAAAGGGCCAAGAGGAAGGGGGAAGGGTGGTGGTGCTGGTGCAGCCACAGAGCCATGAAATCGACAAAGGCATTGAGCGAGTGGGTTGCTTTTAAAGTTGTAACATCGCTCGCTTATGCCGTTATTAATGGTCTTCGATAGTCCTTAACCACTTGAAAGTAGTCTGCGACTTTGCGGTTCCCTCTGCTAGACTTAATTCGCCGCGGCGTTTAATTAATTCCCAGTTATCACCACGGCACAGTCGACAGCTTCGGCATGGTCTAAATGGCGTCTAGCCGGACAGAAGAGATTTCAGCAAAGAAAGAAAGACAGTTGGCGAGAGTGAGAGAGATCTGCCACATACCGCAGACATGTCGGGCACATAAACATAGAGGAGGCAAGGAGGGACAAGAGATAATGCGGTCTGGCTGTAATTGCAGTTAGCTGCTTAGGTCAGACATTGTTTGTCAGACCCCCACCCCATACCACTTGTCAGTCTGTCGAGGATACGCACTTGGAGTCTGCCCAAACTGGCCTCACTTTGATTCCAATTACAGCATCCCCCACCTTATCGTAGGCACATAAAACATTTCGTCTGATCGGCGATTTAATAAACTTTTATTAACTGCGGCTCAGGCAATATAAATATTCAAAGCCAGCCCCCGATTCCGATTCCTGTCGAGACCTTCGCCGCAAATGGCCCATTAAAATTCCCGCTGATAAACTAACTCCATCTCTATCTTCATCTCCGTCTCGGCACATCAAATCGCGCATAATTATGGCTGAGACATCGTAAAGTTTGCTGTTTGCAGCTTGTAAAGTGTCTGTTCTGATTTGTGGCCTGTGCGTGGAGTAGTTTGCGTCACTGGGGGCGTGGCAGGGGCATAGGCAGTTAAGTAAATTATCACGTCATGCGCGCTGCGAGCTGCATGCAAAATGCGCTGCCAAACTTGGGGGACTCCATTCCGTTTCTACTCATCCATTTTATGTCAGCTACGTGATCATAAATTTGACTGCATTCTGCTTTGACTCTTGATTCGCCTTTGATAATTTGATTAGATTGTGGCTAACTACAGCCACATGAGGGTTATCCATGGCCTTTGTCGCTTTCAGCAGAATAAACTGTTGCTTTATTTAATTGGAAAAGTTGCAAATGTCTTGTATACCCTGCGACAATGAACATGCTAAAAATAGGGTATACCTACTTTGTATGTTACAGGCAGAAGGAGGCTTGACAGACCCCATAAAGTGTAGGGTTTTAGCTGAGTAGATTGAGCCATGTCCATCAGTCTGTCTGTATGAACGCACTGAACTCAAGTGACTCAAGTGTCTGCACATGTGTGTGTAAAAATTAGAAGGCAATTGGCTACAAGAGAATTGTTATTGGGTGTCTTACTGTCGAGCATGCCCGACTGTGGCGTTGGCAGAGGTTCTTGAACTTTTTTCTTTACTTCGAGTTGAACTCAGCGTTTTACTTTTTTCTTGTTTGATGCCCAACTGGGAGTTTCTCTTCTTCTTTTCATCTCCTCTCGTGCAATTAATATGTAATTAATTTGCTTTATTTTAGCGACTTTTATACAATTAATTAAAGTCTGCGATGTGCGCCTTATGGCGACATATTTTTATGTCACATCAGCAATTTGCGATCCCAATAATCTTCTTGCCCTTCCTCGGGTACTCCCTCACATGGGGCATGCTATGCACACTCATTAACACAACAATAAAATACACCCCCCGTCCACGCCCACGCCCACTGTCGATGTGGGCCGCCCACTTGGCGCGGACAATTAATGTGACTGACACACATGCAAATTGTGCATTGCCTGCGTTGTCATATTTGATTTACAGTTGCAATTTACACACTTGCCACGGCCAAAGGCGGGTTGAGCCCGAGGGGGAGTGTGTTGCCCGAGTCGACAGCTGTCCACGTCAGCGTGCAACGTGCAACGTGCAGAGCACAGCAGAGTGTGTCTGTTTGATGTTGTTAATTGATTTTCAAAGTCAACTTACTGGGCCGTCGCACTCTGCTTCCCCTTCCTCCTCCACAACATGCATTGCTGCATCTCCCCCTGCTGCCCTTTTCCCCTAGTCACCCTATGCTTGAATTTGCTTTCGCTTTTACTCCACACTCGGAGATTAGCAGGGCAGCAGTAAAATGCATCTGCAATCGGGCGAGCAAGCGACATAAAACCATTGCCCGATCCGCAATCGCCTGCTCAATCCCCCAATCCCCAATCGCATCCGCATCGACAGTTTACACTGTCCAACTGTAGCCGGGATGCGTGTAAGTGCAGCGGAGCGCATTGCCAGCTGCAGCTGCAATTGCAAGTGGATTTGGATGTGGCCAGGACAGACTCTCTGCTCTGGCGGGACTGCGTGGCCTGTTTGTTTTATGTGCGGCAATTGTAGTGCGACAACTCTGCTTGTTGTTGCTGCTATTGTTGCTGTTGTTGTTGTCTGGCATGGCATGCGGTTCAATCAAAGCGATTTCCAATGTCCACAAAATTGCGCAAAAGGACATTTTGGTAATTTGACAACGAGCAGGAGCAGCGCGCTCACTTGTTGTTGGTAATGAGTTTGGTTTTACTGTTTAAATTTAAACATGCAACGCAATCCGGAAGGTGGAGTGTGGAGAGGGGGAAGGGGAGCAGCAACGGTTGCGGTTGGCTCCGATTCTAAAGTGTATTTGCATTTAACGCTAAATACATTGGCAGAGAGTGCCACCAGCACGAGCAAGAGGAGGCTGTTGCACATGCGGTGGCAGGGGAGGTGGTGCAGCATGCAGAGGGGGGAAACATGACAGTTGCATTAATTTTGATTGCGTAAATATTTTAAGTGTGCGGATTGCCGAGAGATGCGCGAAACTGTTTGGTCAGCGCAGCGCATTAAGTGGTGAATGCCAAGCGAAGTAGTTACAAAGAGGCACAGAGTGGAGTGGCATAAGTAATACCCTGTATATACCCTGCAGAAGTGCACTCATTTAGACAAAATGAGCAAACTGCACATAGAAGTTCTTTCTGAGGACATTTTGTTTTTAAATTATAACCAAAGCTATCAAAATAATAAGATTGCACATTTTAGCACTCCTTTTTCTAAACATATTTATATTTATAAATATCATATATGGTAATATAAAAATAATACTGACTTATAAAATTTGCCAATTCCTTCAAATTTTAGAATCAAAATATATTGAAAGAAAAATTAAAATAACCTCTACAATGATATATTAAGAACAGGCAGAAAGTATGTAGAAACCAGAAAGAAAGATTGCCTTCGGTAGGTTCTATAACCTTGCAGCTTCATATCTCCTTCGATGGTTCCTACAAGCTATACATAATGGTGTATAATTGAATACTGGTATTCATACAAAAGAGTTAATTTCGACTGATTGTTCCTATGGCAGCTATATGTTATAGTGGATCTAATAAAATTTAACTCTTAACAACAATTAACACTAACCTACCGATCTGATTGGGTTTGACTGGGTTTTCCCTAATCCCTCAGCAACAAATGTGGTTCGGTTTCTTTTTATTATCCCAATTTGAATTTTTAAATTTAATTTTAATTTAAATAAAATAAAATATTAATAATATTTTAATTAATTTACACCATTTTAAAAATTATCATTAATGTAATAATTTTAATTTTAATTTTTATTGTAACTTCCTTTCCCCGTCGACTGCCATTAGTCGACATTCAACTAATAAACCCTTTAAATTAGAACAGCGCGGAAATGAAGGTATGAAAGTCACTCCTATAATTTTGATAAAAGTTTCTTGCTTCAAAATTACAGTGTATTGAAGGATCTAATTCTACAATACATAACAAGATACTTATTTTAACCAACGAATAAAGGTCATGCAATAAATGTCAAACGATTCAAGTCAAATTCCTACTGGGAAGTCATCTTAAACTAGCAGAATAACTGTTATTGATTCCTGTGCAGAGAGAGACAGTAAACCAATCTCCCATTTCCATCCCCGTCCCCATTCTCATCATTCATCTTCCATTTGCCTGTCTGACAGTGCAGTCTGCGCCCATGTCATTATTTAAACGTTGTTTCGATCTTTTTAATGAATTCCATTGCTCGGCACAATATTTTAACTTTGTCTCCGTTGTCTCAGTCGCGGAGAAGAAGATAAACAGAAGGCAAAGACAAACAATCAGAGAACCCACTTAAAAGTAGAAGCAGGGAAATGCTTTCAAATGCGACAGTACTTAAGGATACATACATATCAAATGTATATAGATAAAGTATGTATAGAGACATATTGACTTTCGATTGATATTGATGCAACGTCAATCAAAGCGTGCTGAGACAGGGAAGGAATGGGGGGAAAGTGGTTGCTGCTCTAATTTTCCCGTCAAATGCAAATTGAAGGCGCGCTATCGAGACATAAAACAGACTTTGTTTCACTTTGAATGGATCGCACATTTTATTAGCCCCCTCAATTGGTTCAATATTTGTTTTCCTTTGTTGTTGATGTTTATGTCGCTTATGTGCATTAAATATTTATTTAGCAGCTTTCATTCAATATTTTATGGCAAGCACGCTGCATGTTTTATGTGCCCTGGCCAAAGATTTATGGCCATTTGATGCTAAATTGCCGGCAACATGCTCCAGCATGTTGACCTTGTTACGAGTTCCACACACTGCCCCCATTCCACGTTGCGTATACTTGACATGCGTTGCAGGCCTCTCTTGGGGTCCTCGTCTTCAGCATCAGCTTCAGCTTGCTTTGCATATTGTTTATATTTTTCTGCAGTCTTGTTTATGCAGACAGCATCCTGCAGCAACCTGCACTCGATTGCTCCGTTGTCCATTGTCCGTTTTCCTTTGCCCTTTGCCCTTTGCCTTCGATATATTGCATATCAGATTTATTTTACAGTTACAATATTTAATTTGCTCTTCGTTTTTCGATTTGGCCCCGATGCAAATTTCCATCCACCTTGTTCGCAGTAAATTTATTCCGATTGGAATATTTGAATAACTGTCTGCAAATTGCTTTATGTAGGCTGCGATTGAATTCCTTCCTCCTCACTCCCTGCCACGCCCATTCCATATTAATGCTGCCTTGCGGAACTTGCGTATTTATGATTTTGTTGCTGTGCAAATAGTTGGCATAGTTGGCAAAGTCTTTCCTGTGGCAAAACATGCGTTGTACGCCGTGTAGTACACGCAAAGTGTTGCCAACTATTTGTGCCTCTCTCTCTCTCTCTCTCTCTCTCTCTCTCTCTCGCGTGTAGCAGGAAGTGTGAGTCCTGTGGCCTTGCCCCGCTGCACACGGTGTCGACTTAATTTCAGCTGCCAGACAGAGCAGCCAAAGCCAAGTCGAAGCTGCAGCAGCAGCAACAGCCGGAAACAACGATCAATTGTCGTTGTTGTTGCTGTTCGCAGGAAGCGTGTGCGCTGAAAAGTTTAAACAACAGTTATGTGGGTGTTGCCCCTGCAGCATATTGCGCAGGTGGAAAATTTATAATTTGCGCAATTGCCACGCATGTTGGCAACATGTTAAATAGCCAGGCCAGAACAGGGCATGCAGGAGGGGGCAGTTAGCCGGGCTCACAGGTTGCCGTTAGAGCCGCTCGGGCGGCGGCTTAAATTATGTTAACCTCAAACGAGACGGCAGCCCTGCAGTCCCCCCGTGGCAGAGGTCTGACCAAGCACGGGCAGAACGACCCAAGCCGTGTACAAAGTTCGATTTAAGGCCTCGTTTATTTAGCCAACCAAGCGGAGGCAGCCGAGTCGTCTGCCTCGTTGCCGTTGCTTGCATGTTGCAAAAGTTGTTGCCGTTGCCGTTGCCGTTGCACAACCGCATGCCACAACATGCAGCCAGTCAGGTTGGCCGGGGCGGGTCTGTGTCAGGTCTGGGTCTACGTCGAGGTCTGCGTCGGGTTCGGAGTTGGGTTCGGGGTCGGGGTCTCTGTGTGCCCTGACTCCTGGCTGTGGTGCCACACATGCCCCACTTGGCAATTGCCAAAACTATTTGTTTACACATTTAGACCATGCGAAAAAGCCAGGCATGTTGTCAAGTCATGTTTACTGTGAAATATGCGCATTTAAATACAGGTGGGCGGCCATTACACGCCCACAATACTGTGTGGCACAGTAGCAAAGGGAGGGGGATGAGGTTGCCCGAGCTGTTGCAAGTTCTCTCGGTATAGGAGACACCTAATGTATGTCTTTGTCCTTTAGGGTTGCCAACAAAGTTATTGTTAAGATACCAAGTTAAGGTACCTTCTACTCCATAAAAGGGATTTATGTTAGATACCCTATGTTTTATGCAACTAAGTTTCAAGGGGTATATACCGTAGTATATTCCAGTAATGTATTTCGACTTTACTGAGTATTTAGGAAATCTATCAATAGTTGATTAGAGTTCGAGGTCTGACTGTCTGACCTGAATTAGATTTGAATCGAGTCTGTATGCATACAATAATACATACATATATTTATTAAAAGGTCAAAGGTTGATCATGATAGGCCAATAAGAGTGCATAATCCGCATTATTGAACTTTCTTACTTTACAATATTATTGGTTTTTTATTTACAATTGTTATGTTAAGTCGTATGTTATTTAAGTGTGACCTTACTAGATACACTATCGTAAGTCGATTGAGTTAACGATAGCCATATTTATGAGAGAGTGTTGGATAACGCGAAAAGAGATGGAAAAACATCGATATTTACGTACTTCGATATATCGATATTTTTCATAAATAAAAATTAATATATCGATATATCGAAGTTTCTCAGAGAGCAAGCTGTTAATTTATATATAAAATTAATATATCAGAAGGCGAGATTGCAGTTTCCAAGATCTGACGATTGATCCTTATAAATCTCGACGAGAGATGACGAAAATACTAAGTAATAATTTTTTGTTTTCGGTTTAGTTTATAAAATTCTTAGTTGAATATTGAACAAAACAAAAACTTCGATATTTTCAAAAATTGAAAAATATCGATGCATCGATATATCGTCGATATTCTTTCCAGCTCTAATGGACAACGTCACTGTCGTTTGAGAAAGCCAAGCGACATTTGAAATTAAAAGAAAACAAGACAGATAATAAAGTATTATTATTACACGATAGAAAATACTTGTCATATCGTATGGTTCCTTGCTATCAGGCTCTTAAAAGATTCCAGTTTTCTTCTTTGTTTTAAACAATAAACAACATAATTATTATAACTTCTTCATATCTTATCGCGTTAAAATAATCAATTTTATTGAAGACATAACTGCGACTAACTTTTTGTCTTTACGATACTTTAATGTTTGAAATTTGTGATTGTTATCTTTAATGCAGCTCTGGGTCAATTTGATTGTTCATTTCGGAAAGATTCCTTGGCTTTAAATTCATGTTTTGCCCATTAAACGGCTTGAGATGTGCTCTGTTTTTCAAAAGTCAAGATCAAAGTTGACTCTCAAGCTGTAATTAAGCCATTTGCCGCACGTTTTGCCAATTCAAAAAAAATATATATTTTGCCCGCTCCACTTTCCCCGCCCCTTGTTGCACACGCCCCCATTCCAACGATGCTCTTATCGCCGTCGACGGCGGCACGCCCCAAATGGAAAACTCATTTGAATGGCTGCAGAAGAAAGACGAATAATATGAATTGTGCCCCGCGTGCACCCCGTACAACAACAAGTCAAAACTCCAGCCACAATTCCCTGTCCCCTCCTCCCCTTACCCGTCTCTGAGGTGGATGGGCCTGCGACTGTGCCCGGCGGGTGCAGAATTCGTAGAAAAATCACGCGCGCTTATCTTGGCCTTAGCCAAGCCCGCGCAATTAACGCCCATTGCGCTGTCACTGTGAAAAATGAGGTTGCGGTGCAGGGAGTGGAACAGGGGGTGGGGCAGGGCGATAGGCATGAGGATGGTCGAGGGAGGAAGTAGTTGCCCTCAAGTCATCCCCATGTTGGGCAATTGTGAGATGATTTGCAAACGATGCGCAAACGAAATCGAATTCCGACTCCCCATAGCAGGCCCTTTTTCTCTTCCTCTCTTCCCCCACCCCCACCTCCTTCTCCTTCCATAACCAATGGCTACAAATTTTAATTGCCGCTGCGATAGGGCTACGAAAGGAGGCAGCACCAGCAGCGACTGTGTCTTGAGAATAAGTGAAGTCGCATTGATAAGAGAGTCACGTTCCAGCAAGGAGCGAGGTGGGTGGCAACTCTGGCAATGGTGATGGCGAAGGCGTTCTCCAAAGACAATGTTGCTGCTGTCTTCATTATCAATGACAGGCGAACGGAAACAATGCTTACTCTTTTATTGCCGCCACCAGAACCAGGAGGAGGACCAGCTGGCACTGGCACAGGCGTCTTCGGCTCTGAGGCAAATTGATAAGATGCCGAAAATGACTTGGAAACAATAAACGTGGGCATGAAATGAATAAAGGCTGTGCATTTAGCACCCGAATGAATAGAGCGCCACTTGACGGAGGAGACGGGGGTAGATAGGGCGTACACGATGGGGGGCGGGGAGAAGGGACAGGCGAAGGCAAACGCAATTTCGGTGCATAAACAGAACGTTTGCGCATTTTAATGAGGGCATTATTCCAGTTTTTTCGTAGGTATCTGATAGGTGCCTGCAGTGTTTATGGCGTCAGGTCTGTGAAGGCGCTTCAAGGCACTTGAATAACTCAGTGAATAACTTGGGTTCTTTAAGATATTCAAAATTGATGGAAGAGTTTAACTTTTGCAATTACTCTCACTTTCAATGAATAAATACATGAATGCCAAGCCTTGCCGTACTTTACTCAAATTGGTGCATACAAGCCAAAATATCGTTTGAAAAATACTAGCAATTTATTATCGATGAAACCGATAAAAATAACCTGTTGTGGAACACTAAATGAAGAGCGTCAACTTATTCGCACACAAGGCATTTAAATAAAAATAAATTAAATACTTTATAGTTAGTTTCTTTGCTACCTTTGGATTGGCTTCATTTTATATTAAGTTTTCAATTTAAAAGAAAGAGGAGTATTCTATTTTGTTTAGCGAAGGCGTGTGCTCATTGGAACCAGGAAAACTAAATACATGTATGTACATATGTATGTATAAGCAGTATATATTTATAATAGATGTATACAGGATTGGTAAATATGTAAAGAGTTCCTCTCTACTATTTTCTTATAAATGTAATATACTTTATATGAATTTCCCAGTAATTCGTTTTTTATATTTTTCGTTGCTTTCATTTTCTTTTCCCTCTGTTCTTCCTCTTTCTTTTATTCTCTTCATTCTTTCCTTCCTGCAATCATTTCCCCCTCTAGCTCCACCTTGCCTTTCACTCATTAAAGCTGACCCATTTGTGATATCACTGCAACTTCTTGACTTTAAGAGACACACACACGCACCTGCTGGGCTAATTCTGCCCCCGCCAAATTAAGTAGCCAAACTTGGCAGTCATTTAATAAAATTTCATTTGATGAGACAACAAAAGTCGAGTCCATCCCGTCGTGCAACTCATTTTGATGCGCAACAAAATTTTATGAAATACTTGAGAGCAAATTTTATGTGTTGCAGAGCAGCATACAATTTTAGCGCGCTAGCAAAAGTCCCCCGACAGAGACCGTTGGCGGTTTTCCCAGACTCCGCTCTTTCCAGCTGACACTCCCCCTGGTCGCTCTCTCTCTATCCCTCAAGCTAGGGCTAATAATACCGGGCATTTACACCTTTATGGGGCGCACTTAGAGCGTTTATTTATGCTAATGGCTGAGCGGTACCAGCAGCAGCAGCGGACTTGGCAGTGGCAGCCTCGGCCCGCCTTGTCTGTCGTTGTATCAGCCAAAGTGGCGCCAGGACGAGCTTTACTCTAATACCACCCCGAAGCGCTGTAAACGCATAAAGGAGTACAAAAGCAGTAACTACTACAGAAACAACAACAACATGGGGCACTTGGAGTGAAGAGCTTAAGATTTGAGCAGGTAAAGTTTGTTCAAGTGTATTTCATCACAACAGGCGAGATAAAGCCGGGGGAGTCTATCGGCCACCCTCAGTTCTTGACCTCCCCATTGCAATGGGTCAGGCGGGGCACCAGTAAAGAAGGAGGCTGGTGGCAGGGTGTGGCAGACTCGCATCCTTGTGTCACGAATGTGTTTGTAATTTCCCTAGAGTGTGTTTGACTTTGACGACTTAAGTTGTAAAACTTTAACATTATCATTTTCACTACGAGGCGACGACGACGGATGAAGCTCTTCGGCCTTCGGCTACCAGCAGCAGCAGCAGCAAGCTCCTTGCCGTGCTGCATGTGCTTCCTCTCCAGCCCGGGGGAATGTGGCACGGGGCATGTATGTGTTGTCATGCCCGCAAGTTTAGCCAGACATTTTGATGATGTTGACCTTCGCTACTTTTACTTTTCGCAAAGTTGCTTTGCGTCTTTAAATTTGGCGCAACCTCCCGACACTGTTGACATATCGCATTACACTGGGCTCCTGTACTGCTTGAACTTGCTCCACGCATCTTGCCACAAAGAGCCGGAAAATTCCCAACTGAATTTCGAGCACATTCTTTTTCACATGTGTCAATTAGTTCAATCAGAAGGCAGGAATCGGGCATCGACCGCAGGCACCACCAGAGCCGTCATCAGAACCACCACCACCAGCATCAGCTTTGTGCCATACACAACGCACCCCTTCCCCGTGTCGTTCGCCTCAAATGACACTTCGTAGTTGGGTCCAGGTCGAACGAACAGTTTTCCAAATAAATCAGTTCAATTTTCAGCGCAACAATACAAACCTCCCTCCCTCAGGGCGAATTTCGCGCCTTGTTCCTCTAAAAAATGATATCAATTAGTTTGCCACATTGGTTTCCATTCGCATTCGGTTGCAATATGACGCGTGCTGAAAAACTTTTGGTAACAGCTTACACAAATACTGCCAACTGATTCCGTATCGAATTTCCAGGGTGGGCTACAATTCTAGGCAGGGAAAACATTCGCCGGCTTTGTGTAGAAATTGATTTGACACAAACATTTTATGAAATATTATTAATGAGAATATTGTATTGAGAAAAGTTGAATTTATTAAAATAATGTGCAGGAATAATATAATAATAAATAATAGAAACAGCTTTAGAAATAGTATGGAATAAATTTAAATTCGAAGTTAACAAAAGTTAAGAAATAAACACTCACTGTTTCTAACTTAGGATATATTTTTCATATTACTAATATACATATGTATGTATATTATTAAAATCCTTCTGTGTCTTACATAGGATTTATTTTTAATATTACAATTGATATACTATAATGTTATTCAAAGAATATTGTTTTTCGATTTAGTATAAGTTGAATCCTTTTTTTTCAATAGAAAAGATACCATGATTACATATTGTTATTTATTATCAAGAAATTCTAACGCTACAAGTATTGCTACTTTTAAATTAAAACGCTAGTCACAACTAATAACGATTCGATTCATATGAACAGTAGGAACAGTAGGGAACAACTATTTGATATTATTTATTGGTTAAGATTATTTGCAGCATATTAAAAGTTTCCATACAAAAATGCTAGTTTATGCCAATTGTTTTTATGTATAACTATGGAAGATTCTGTTCCATCGCACTCTCTTCAAAAAGAACGCATACATCCCCAATGAGACAAAATCAAGCAATCATATAAAGGTGATTACATTTTGTTTCTTAAATACAAAACAAAGTTTGCCCAGAGTTTTTTTGTTTTTTAAACCAGTTTTTTTTCTCATGGAAATCAATTTCCTTGCATTACCCCCATATTTTATGTTAACCTGATATTCGCAGTGTCGCGGCCTTATCTCGAATGAGTTCTGAGCAACGTGCGCCGTAAATTAGAATCAAATTGAGAGGAGTCAAGCTGATTTATGCACTTCCCATACCCTGTTGCAGCTTGTACAACAACAGCTAAGCACTGAGCACAACATGAGCCGCCCCGCCCCCTCGCCTTACCCCGTCACCTTCTTCATGATGCTGTGTATCGTCCGACAGCTCGAGGCTATTGAAAAGCCAAAAGGTAAACAGGCAGAAAGTTGCGTGTGTGGGGAAGGGGGCACCCTTTGACACGCGACCCTGCCCGTTTCTCTGCCAATCACAAAGACATAATCAGCTCGATTTCGTAAATCTCGACAAGCTGCTTATCCGATGAAATGTGAGCAGCGTTCCAAGGATCTTGCGCCATATGATAAACATCTCACACGTTCGCCTCGGCTCGCTACACCTCCTCCCCGGCTTCCGGCAATGTGGGACTGTCAAACTGACAGCTCAGAACGTGCAGTGCTAAGTACAGTAAAGCCTGGCGCGTGCAGCTGTCAGAGGCGTCGCTCGTCGCTGTCGTCGTCGCTTGGGTCTTCATTTTGCACTCTCTGATTGGCGTAGGAAATTGAAGTGTTTTCATCAATGCCAATTGTAACATTGCGAAAATTTCATTACGCCTCGTCATTTCTGGTCAACTTGGCATTTGTTCCTTCCCCCCCTCCCACTCTCTCATTTTCAGCCAGATTTGCGCTGCGTGCCTTTTGTTTTTGGCTGTTTTGCCGCATTATTGGAATTCATCAACGCCCCTTGCAGATTGACAGTCGACTGCGTCGTGAGATTGACGCTTATTGAATTGACTGATAACACTGAGAAGGCAGCAAAGTGACAGAGAGAGAGAGGTAAACATGTCGATAATAAAATATAACTCAGTAGCAACTGAATAGTTTGAAAGGCCTTCAAGCCTCAGTCCGAAAAAACAAAATTTTAGTTTACTGCCGCTGCTTCATATAAATATGTTAAATTGTGATCGTACTACAAATTTTAAGTTTCATTTAATACATAACACGAATCTGAGTAGATTGTTCAAAATTTTAAGGTTTAATTATTATATTTACTATATTACTACTACTATTATTATACTAAGCACTTAGAGATGCCACCCAAGCACCGCGATATTTCGCCCTTTCTCAAACTGATCCGCGACTTTCTGCTGGGTCGCAAGCACAGTACGGCACACAGATTCTCAGACGAAGTGAGTCCTCGCACAGTGCTCGATGGAGGGGAGCCAGTATGTGAAGCGCGACTATCGGGCAATCATTATTTCACAAGAAATGCGAGGTGCCAGGTGAGGCCGCCCCTTGATTTGCTGGAGTCAAATAAGCGCGAATTGGCCACAATCGCGGCTTCCAAGGCGGCCGAAGAATCAGAAGCAGCAAAGAAAGACAGTAAGCCGGCTGCGGCTCCGACATGTGAGCCATGTCCAACCAGAGAACAGGACTGCCAGGAATCGCACAGTAAAATTGTTACTCCGGGCAAGCTACATCGATGGGATTAATTTTGACTAGATATTATTCAAAATAAATATTGATAATTATTATAGTGTTTTGGCGACCTTTGTTTTTATCATCTTGGTAGCAAGAGCAGACATGAAAAATTAATCCCTGAAGATGGTTACCGAAGAGTAACCGAAATATATCGGAAGAAAAAGAAAATATAAACAAATTGTCTTTATTTTATTTTATTTTGACCTCGAGCCAGCTACCAAGATGATATTTATAATTATAGTACGTATATTGCACAATTCAGGATTTTTTTAAATCATTGAATAAATCAATCCATCGCTAATTTTAGTGATAAATGTTAATTGTTTTGATATCCTTCTAAGAACAATGAATGATATGCACTGCCTTATCAATTTAAATAAATAAATAAATAATTTTAATATTTGTTTATTATTTATTACTGAAAAAAATAAATAAATACCATTTGTATATAGATTTTGAATACAATATATCACGGCGATAAAAAGTGTAATATAATATATCAATAATAACAATAATATATCGCACATATAATATAATAATAATATAATATAATAATATATTATATAATTTGTATATTTATTTATTTAAAAAATATCAAAAGGTAAAAAGTAACAAATATATTTGCATATTTATTTTAAAAAAAAATATGTTATGGCGATTATTGTTTATTATTCAAAAAGAATAATAATCGTGCAGTTAAAACTTATGACAAAAATATACATATATCATGGAGCTATGACAATGAATCAAATATTGATAATATCAAGACGATATAATACATCATTTATGAAATGAATACATAAGATGAAGAGTATCAAACATCGCTAATATCTATATATATATATATTTATTGTATATTTACTTCAAAAGAATTATATCATGGTACGATATTTTCACAACCCTTGCCTTGACTCAATAAATATTTATATACAATTTGTAGTTTATAAGCCTTGGCCTCTTTCCAAGGACTAATCCTTACTGGGTGCAATCCGTAGAAAAAAACGCAAATCTAATTAGAGGCGCGAGCGAAAATCATTTATTGCACCTGCATGAAAATTTAATTAAGCGCACAGGATGCGGGGGGTAAGGGTGGTATATTAATGGCGTTTAATGCCATCAAAATTTATTTACAATTTAAAACGAGGCAATTTGCGCTGACGTTGAGTGGATTATGCCAATTGTTGATGATGATTCCGGGTCGATTGTTAATTGTCTCTCGCTGAAATTTATGTTAATGAATTTTCACATCGATTTATCGATTCGCAGTGTGTGTGAGTGGGAGAATATACATGTGTGTGTGTGTGTGTGTATGTGTCTGTGTGTTTGGCTTATTGACGCAGTCAGTCAGCCATGCAATCACCCCAAGAAAAAAAGAAATCATCACTGCGAGAAAAAATAAAATATAATCTGATTTCGCGCTATGCAAAAATACTCATATATCCAATCTGTATATAGAAGGGGATCCGGGGGGTGGGGGCTCTGCCTGGATTTATTGAAATTACCCTTATAAACTAGGCGAGGATTGCCATCAGCTTGTCAGCTTGAAAAAGGGTGTCAATTGCTTGCAAATTTCGCCAGGGCGTCTGTCAAGTCAAGATGTTGCCCAACGTGATGTTGCAGCTGCCGAAAAAATATGAAATTCAATACAAAACTGTAGCACACATTCCGGAGGAACCCCCCTCTAGATGTGGCATAGGGGCAGCTGCTGTTGCTTTCTTTCTTTCAGTTTATGTAGCAAAATATTTATTGAGTTGTTTGACGGCCTGCCGAATGAGTCGTAGCACACTTGTGCCCCATAAATGCTAATTCCCTTGCAACAAGTGTCGACTATGGCAATATTCAGGTCTGTAAATTGCCAGAAACTAGAAGAGTCAAAAAAAACCAAAAATACTAAAGAAATATTTGCGAAATTAAGCGCACACACTTGAAATATACTTTGTGGTTGCTTAAATGGGCGTGCACATGAGGGGGTGAAGGGGGGTTAACACCCTTTGGCCTCGTTCTACTGCCTGGCAGTGTCAATGCTGGGCAACCACTTGGAACAACCAAAAATTGCGGGCTTCTGGCGACAGCTGGGCACAAATGTCAGCGCTTTTCTCCGACACTTGAATGGCTTTTCCGGCTCTACAGAAATGATGCTGCCTCCAATCAGAGACGCGTAATTAAAATATGTACAAACAAGCCGGGGAAGCTTCACGCAGACTCGACGCGGAGCCAAAGTTTGTTTACTTTGCGTGTTTTTCTATAAAACCAAAAACAACAACAACAACAGACGAGGCAGCAACAGCAGCAGCAGCCGCAGCGCAGAGCAATAACAAGAAAAACATTTGCATAAAGCAACAAACAGCTCACAGGTTTGAGGGAGGTGGGCGGCAGGGAGTTGGGCGCCCTCAAACGGAAGTTAATGAGAGCTTGCCTGGAGAAAGAGTAGGGGTGGGGTAGGGGGAACGGGAGCGTAAAAGAAAATCCAAAAATTCAAACCCCACGACGAAGGCGAAATCACTTCATTAATGCGTCATTTGTAAGGGAGCATGGAGCAGGACATAGCCAGGACATTGCCATACGCCATATGCGACCGACATGGGCCCGCGGCGAGTGCGATTGCCCCCCTCCCACACTCTCCCCCACTGTCACCTTCCCCCTCTGCTGACAAACGGAAGTTGTCTCCACGCCGGGCACGAAACTTTGCGCGAAACTTGCCACCAGGGCTGGAACAACGTGTGACAGTCCTGGAAAAGTTGATTATTTTTTGCACGCAGGCCGAGGGAGAGAGAGGCGTGGGTGGACGTTTCATGCAGTCAGTTTCTAGTACACTGAATAATGACTTTTACCGTTGTCCTTGTCGTCGTCGAGCTGCGATGCCTTCGGGCCAAGTTTACGAGCTTTTTTATCATTCCACACCCCGCAACCTCCTCCTTTTTCGATGCCGGCACAGGAGCTCGACTCTCTGACTGTTGTCGCAAAGTTATGCAGGCTCATTAAGTTGTTATACAGTTTAGAGAGAAAATTGTCAGCTTGCTTAATTTGGTCGAGTCCGGACGGTGAAAGGGAACGGAATGGGGGCGGAGGAGGCGGAGGAGGGTGCATAAACAAAAGATTTCCGGGGCAGCAGGCCTCCTTTGTGTGTTATGTGCTGTGTCCTTGCCGTGGCTCATGGAAAATGTTTAATGAAATGAATTTTAAGGGAAAATTTATTATTTGCCTGAAATGAAATGAAAAGTGCGAGAGACTGTTCTCATTCATTTTACAATCTGCACTCTCCGGATGTATATTTTAAGTGTAATTAAACTGGGGTGCTTCACATCGAACTGCCAATTATGCCTAACTCCTGATTCGCAACAAAGATGATCTCGACTACGCAGTTTGCATACAAATCTAGCAAGATGACGAAGGAGAGGAACTTCTAATCACCTCAAGTTCTGGCAATAGATGGTGAAGGCAGTCCGCACATAAGCTCTGTCACTTCGAAGCTGTTTAGTATCCCAGCTAATCCAGTTCCATACTCCCATATCCCATATCGTCTTTCATTCTCTCCTGCATGACCACATCAGGTTTTCTTTTGCGCAATTTCACCTTCAATTAAACTTGAGGTAATTGACGACGATGCACGGCAAATGCCGAACAAAGCACTAAGCTCCCCCAACGCATGCGGGCAGATCCCCTCCTCGTCCCCCGAAGATAAATGGCGATGCCTTAAACCGATTGTGTGGCTCAAATTGCCATATTGGCGAAATTGGCAGCGACGCTGTCAGAGAGTGCAGAGACAACCAAGGGAGACTCCACGAAGGGCGCAAGTATCGAAAACTTATTTTTGATAAGCGCAATTATAATTGGATTTGGAAGAAGTTGCTCCAGCTCCAGCTCCAGCTCATCTCCAGCTGCAGAGCTACCTGCGCTGGCAAAGGAGTCGAAAGTCGAGCGGGGCAATGATTAATCTACCTCTGGAGTATTTAAAAAGAAAGCTGCGCCCGAGGGGGGAGGCAGGAGGCAAAGGGAGCAAAGAAAAATTGGGATTCCTTGTGTTTGGCTGCGATAAAGACGTGTCTCCCGGTCGGGCTGCAGCCCCACTCTGCTTGGGCTGCTTATTTTTGTAAATGTTTGCTGTCAAGATAAGAACCACACGGCTGTGGTTTCGTTCGGCTTGAGATAACACCGGGAACGGGGAGAAATCGGAAAGGAGACTTTGGCACGACTTAACGCAGACAAATGAAGTTGTTCGACGTTCGCCGTTCGACGTAGCTTTGATTCGCGTTGCAACGCGACAACTTTGATGTGCAGTCGACTGGTCACTTGGTCATTAATTGAGTTTAATTACTGAGGCGTTACAAGAGGGGAGGCAAGGGCCTCAAGGGGTGACTCGGAAGTTACTACAGAAACTAAAGGACTTTGGACAACTCTGCACAACCTGTTAAAATGTTCACTCGATTGCTGCAACACCTTCGACTGTTATTTATGGCCACCCCTTCCACACGACACCCCATAACAATGTCAATAGCTCATTAAAAGTCCGCTCGACTGGACCACATAACCCCCTTTCTGGCTTTGCCTTCATTCCGAAATGGAAGACATTTATTTGCGCCCATAATTAAACGCAGACAATGAAGGCACCCAGTCGAGGGCGTACGCATCACTCCGTGACACGCCCCTTGGCTTGTCAAATATCTCAGACAATTTTGGCAACAATTTATAAAAGCAAACTCGCTTCTAATGAGCCTGAGCCCAGTGCCAAGTCAATCCGAACGCTTTTGCCGCCTGGCCGCAGGCTGTCTCTGGAGAGGGCTGGAGAGGGGGTGCGCTTGTTGCCACATGTGACTCTTGGGCGGGTTGAAACGAAGCAAGCACCCGAGCAACTTGAAGTACTCAAGCAACTCTTGTTTATTTTTAAGGGAATTGAAAAACAACAATTGCAGAATTTAGAGCAAGTTTTTGAGAAATATTTTTAAGTGCTTTCCACAATTAAGATTTCTGGGAAGAACTACCCTTTGTTCCTCCCCCCAACCCACCATCATCATCCCCTTGCCCAAAGGCCGCCAGCTGACCGACCCTTTCAACAGGCTGCGACTTTCCGCGCCTTTTGTTATGCATGCAAATTAATGATGGCAATGATGTCTACAATAGCTGACTGTTGTTGGGGGAGGTGGAGGGAAGTGAAAGGGGGTAGGCAGTTCATTTATTTTCTTTATCAAGTGTTGTTGTTATTAAGTTTTAATTGAAGTTGTCATGGGGTTGTAGCAGCAGCAGCAGCAACACTCTTTTACAAATAAAGTTAAGAAATTAATCGAAAAAATTCACGAGTTTACTGATTGTTTCAAATGCTTTTAATCATTTATAAAGAGATACATATAAATGGTTTACTAAAGGAAAGGAAATATTTATAAATATTTTATACATAATTTAGAATAACAGTTTATAATTATATCATTGTCATATGAATCTTGGCACTTTCTTAGAATTAAAAAGATAAAGTCAATCAGAACAGGAAAAGTATTATAATGCTTTTGAAACACTGATAATGGAACCAGATAATGAAGCTTATAGTTCGACAGTAGATCTTACAGGTCACAGTAGATAATCAATAATATAATATGAATATTATATATGAACGTATTTTTTATGAAGTCTTGATAAAAGAAAGGTAATAATCAGTTCCGCCTACAAAAGATTCAAACAATAATTCAATTCTAAAAATCAAAATATTTTACTACTTAAATTGTATTTCTTGAGTGATAACGAACATAGGTAATTTTTAATAAATACAGTTTTTTTCCTGCGACTTTTCAACTGCAAGGAACTCAGTAAATTGTGGAAATGCTTTAAATTTTCGCTAAATGCCAACAAAGTTTGTCCCGCCCATCAATCCAGACGAAGGCGACGTCAAAGTTGCACACTGCGCTTTTATGCAGATAAATTGTCGGTTATTTTCCTTGCACCCTCCATCTCATCTCCACTGCACCCCGTTGCCTACCGTCGATGCAGCGATTCGTTTGGTTGGCCGAGCAGGCTCCGCGTCAGCTCCGGCCTGGACGGGGCCAGGAAAGGATGAACGAAGCCTCCCAGCCGACGTTGCCTGATTGTTTCATAAAAGTTTATGCTGCAACCGCCCAACTAACTATTGTTGTTGTTATTGCTGTTGTTGCTGCTGCTGTTGCTGTGATTTTGCAAATTAATTTGCTTATAATTTTTACGCTTAGTTAAACACAATTTTGAGTGATTTTCACACAGAAACTGCTCGATGCTGCAAAACTTTTGCCTTGTTCCGGCAGAAGGCGGCGCACAGTGGGATCGAATGCGCAATCAAAAGAAACTTTTAAATGTTTAATTATACAAAATGTGGTAATACAAATTGAAAATATTTTAATGTGTCGTTTCTTGATAATATGAGTAATTCATTAATTAAATTAAACTGAACAAACAATAGACAAAGATTACTTTTCACTTATTCGCGTCTGAATATTTCTTGATTGCTCATTGCGTGATCTTCTTTCTTCCACAAATCAAATTAAAAACCATTCCCTGTGAAATATCGATAAATAAAAATTAAAATCTATCGTCGGTTCTAGCGAAAGTTAATAAGGACTTAGGTCACAGTCTAAGTTTCCTTTCCCTCCTCTTTCAAATATCCAAAGTACATATGGTGCTGTTGTTGGCAGCTTAATACGTTAAAGGTATAAGGTAGAAAATATACAACCATAAAATACAAATAACTAAACGTATTTATATCAAAAATATAAATACTCGTTTTCCCACAATGTTACCTTTACCATGAGTTCAACGAGTTCTCTATTCCTTAATTCATTATTTATTATGATTTGTATTAATTGCTTTTGCCCATTGTCTCTTTTAAAGAGCTCTTTGATATGAATTTTAATTTCTATTCAGACCTTTAACTTTGTGCTGTCGACTGTCGTTTGACGCAGTTATTGTATATATAAAACAAATATTTTAAAGAGCGCATCCGGCGCTCGTCAAATCCAAATTTAAATGATATTGGTCAAAATTTCCCAATAGCGGTTCCATGGCATCCATTGGCTTCGTTAGATCGAAACGACAAACAAAAGAAAAAACACGTTTAAATTTTATTTGCATCGGTCTGTCGATTGTTGCCACCTTCCCCTCCTCCACGCTCCGCTCGTCCCTTGTGCATTTCCCCTTCCGCGCGTATTTGAATCGCATCGGCGTTTTTCATATTTTTATAAATTGCTATAAATTGAGATATTAATGCGATACCGGACAGAAGTCACAGGGCGACACACGGGGCTATGCTGGTACTGGTGGTGTTGCTGTTGTTGGCCGCTTCGCTGATTTCAACATGTGGCAAAAAGTGTCGAGACATTAAAAAATGCTGCACACAAGTGTTGCGCAAACAAAATGTGCAGTTATTTGTATAAAATGCGACAGGCGACAACTTTTTCGGGCGCAACATTTGGCTCCAGTTGATAATCAACTCGATGTTGTTGTAAAGTAAAAAGTCGGCGGACTTTAACCTTAAATTTAAACAGTGCCTGCAGTCAAGGAACAAGTGTCCTGGCCTGGACACGGACACGGTGCAGCACGGCTTAAATATTCCGTATTCCGGGCACAGGCGAACACACATTTCGTCAGTCGCTTCAATTGGACTGATTTAATTGAATCAGTTTGCTCGTCTGCCCCACGACCCACTCCCCTCTCTGCTTCTTCTCTGCCAGTTTTGTCTTCGGTCTTTCAATTTACTACGCAAGCCACAGCTGATGTTGTTGCTGTTGTTCTTGCTGCTGCAGCGTGTCTGTAGTTTCGGGTCTACGTTTCTCGCACACACGTTTGCGTGCTATGCATGTGGCATAAAAATTTGACACAAAAGCCGTTGCACACTCAGCCTATCAGTGTGTGTGTGTGTGAGTGTGTGTGTGGCCAGACAGAGAACGTGTTGAGGTCGTTGTCATGCACTGATTTCGTATGCAGCAGCAACAGCCATTTTAATACAAGATTTTTATAGACTGACTGAACGGTAGAGTAGAAAATTTAAAGAAAGACTAAAGACAGACAGACAATAGTAACTAAAGGAACTCTACATACCTTTCGATCAGTTTTGAAAAACCGTTACAAATACAGTGACAATTCCAAAGACAAATTGACCAACACACACAATTGACCTTCAAGGAGACTTGAATAACTGCTGTCTGAATTGTCTGATCAGATTGAAATTTGGACTTGCAGAGTTTAATAATTGATTTGTGGGGGCAGTGGGTGTGGCAGCCAACATTTGAAATAAACTTGAGCTGCACAAAATATGCAAAAACCTTCATGTCAAATATGGTATATCTAGCTTGTATAATAGCTGAGATCTGTGTGTTCATACATACAGATAGAGGGAAAGACAGACAGACAGACATAGATAGCTCAATCGATTCGGCTAGTAATGCTGTTTAATTTCTGCCTGTTACATATATTTTAATAAGGCTATACTTAGCCTTTTCGACCATTGAAGGGTATAATTGACAATTTTCAATGGTCGGAGGGTATAAAAATACCTCTCTAGAAAGTCAGTCATATTGTAAAGTAATATTATAATTTGTATCTAGTTAAGATCTTCATTCATGATCGATAACTGAGATCGATGGCAGCAAACATTGATTGTTTTACTGTAGGAAATTCAACTTCGACAACTTGATCCCTTTCGAAATCTAATTTATAAGCATAGCTGCGCCCTAGCCCCATAACTATCAGATCAAACGCATAAATGTCATAATCCTCCAACCCCTTACGCCCCCTTAAGCGATTTTCGCCTTATCGCTTGATATAGAGGGGTCCTGCTAGGCAACAACTTGTGCACCCATCTTATTTATTTGGCTACTTGTAATATTTAATAAAAATGCCTCAATTGGCTTCGCAGTCACACACACACACACATACTCTATCCTCTGCGCCTAAATTCAGGCAATCACAATTTTTATTTACGTCGGTGCCTGTGCCTTTTTCCCTCTTCCCTTCATCGAGCTCCTCACGTGCGTCGCTCTCTCGACACGAACTACATAAATAAAGTGAACGACAAAAGATGCTCCTCTTCCTAACATGCGAATCTCTGGCTGCTAGATAGGCAGGGAAGGATGGGGGAGGAGTGTGCAGAAACTTTTCCAATTTTCCCCTTTTTATCGTAAATTACGCACAATTCAATATTTGGCCTTTTTACTGTCGCTTGTTTTGTATCCCGTTGTTGTCTGCCTTTTTTCTGCCTGACTAGCTACCAAGTGCCATGGGCGTCGTTGAAGGGGGCAGAGGAGAAGGCGGAGGAGTAGGAGGGGAATCATTTGTCTGCAATTCCTTTTTGGTTGTTTTTGCCATTTTGCTATTTTTTGCGTGTCCCTTTATCGTAAATAAGAAATCTCATACGTGCGTATTCCAGCCTAGACAATGTTCCCCCCCCCCTCCTGTTGCCATCCTCCCCTCCCCCCTTCTGCTGAATCGATTCACTGCTCATTTGCTTTATGAATGAGTAAGTAAAAGTTAGTTTTACTTTTGTTTCTGTTTCTGTGGGCAAGGGGGTGTCTTTAATCGAAATTGGCCAGAGGGCCAAGGGGTCTAATGATTGTTTTTCTATGCGCCTTAATTTATTTAGCATTATTTATATCGGAATGCGGTCGGGCAAGGAGAAGAAGAAAGGGAAGCAGTAGAGAGCAGTAGAACTGCAGAACTTTCCCCTTAACTTATTGTCATTAGCCGACTGGAATGGGGGTCTTTGGTATGTGGCTTAATTTTAAGGGAATTGGAAAAGTTTTTGAAAGTAAATATTGTTAAGCTGCTCGCAATGAGTTGAGTGCTCAGCGATTATCTAGTTTTAGTGGTATATGATGAGATTGAAACAGTTGCCAACAGATACAATACACAATGGAAACTTTACCAGTTGCAGAAGAATGAAGCTGCCCCTCTCTCTCTACCCTCTATCTCCCTCTACCAGTGTGTATTGACTGCGTGTTAATTTGAATTTATGCCTTAATTGCCAAGCCTGCCCAAAGGGTATTTTGTATTAAAAAATCCCCTCAAATGCAGCTGCAACAGCGGCGTCAACAGCGGCAGCTGGCTGGGCCATTAAAGCGCATTTGTTGGCATCGGCGCTGGCATTGGCACTTTGCGATAGGCGCCGTTGCTGCCACAGCTACCACATACCCTTCCGTTTCCCCTCCTCCTCCCTTTGTGGGGGCTATAAAAACATTTATGTTATTGCTGTTATCGACAAGCGCCTCGTTGAAAATGGCCTCGTTGTGCCGCCTGTAAACGGGCCTTTAATACACTTTTGATTGGATTGTCGCACAAGTTAATTGAACGCTGCGCTGCGCGAAACTGCGGGCTAAGCCACTGAACACATTTTGCCCCAAAATGGTGGCAATTATATTCCAAACTAGTTGCCAGAGCCTGCCTAGGCCCAGGTCCATTGAAGCGCGCCAGCAAATTCCGCCGATTCATGTGAGCTCATTAGGCAACGGGTCGTATGAATATACCCCATACGCCCCCGTTCCCCCTGCCCAGACAGTACGAGCAGCAGTTTCTTTTGTGCCTTACAGGATTACAGGATGTATTGGCAGTCGGGCAATTGAACCCACCTACGTCTGTGTGTATCGTCTTTGAGGCAAAGTTTCTTTTTAATGCTCCAGTGCATTTTTATCTTTTGTAGTCTCGCTTTGCCTCGTGCCCCGTCCTGGGCCTGCTCGTTGGTTAATGCGCTAGCAAATTGTTGGAGAATGACCCGCGTAAATTTCATTTCTACTTGATTTACTGTAAATTGTATTGTAGGCAACCAGATAAACTGAGCTCCACCCCTCCCACCAGGATGGGAGAGCAAATGTTGTCGACGTTTACAAATTGATTGGGTCCGAAGAAAAAATGGCCAACTAATTTTGATTTCGTTTGCATTCGATTTTCGCATTGATGGCAGTTGATTTGTGCGATTTGTGGATGACCAGCACAGAAGGGAAAGTGAAGGAGGGGGACCTGGGTAGGCCTGGGTGAATGATTTGCCATATTTAGTAGAGGAAAAGTACTCACCCTTTTGATAACTCATCTTTTCAGATTAGTTGCGCATAGAATACGATAAGATCTGAAAAGAAAACAATATTTTTAATCAACATAATATAATATAGTTGTAGTTATTATATAATCTAAGTTCAGAGCAAGGTTACTATTTATGTAGTTCCAGCAACATCATCGTCTTGATTTTAATCTGGCAAGTTCTTTCTGGCTGCTTCAGCGGAAAACCTTTTGCATCCATTTGCTTAGCTCGCAGTAAGATGGCGAAATTTGATGTGTACTTAAAACTGAGCCCGCATCAGGCAACTGTAGCCCGTGCAGTCCCCCAGACAAGGACGAGTCGAGTGTAAACAAGCCGTAGCTGAAGTCTTGTTAGCATTAGTTTTGCAAATTGCAGGTTGCAACATTTTCATTAAATTAAGTCAAATAACAAACAACAGAGACGCAGTCGACTAAAGTGGGTGGGGAAAGAGGCGGGCAAGCAATCAAGGCGCTTCGAGTGCGCTGTAAATAACTCTAAACTAGCTTAAGCAGTTGGCATTAACAAATTAAGTGGATTCAGGTAGCTACTGCGACTGCTTTCCGGCAAATGAAGTTGTTAAAATGCCATAAATATTAAGCATCTAAAGAGTTGCCCGGCAACAAACTGGCCTCTCACACTTTAGTTTATTTTTATTGCTCTGCAGATCAATTAAACAGTTATGAGATCTTGTAAAAATAGTTGTTTAATCATACAAATATTTATTTTAGTGTATTATTTAATTAATTATTTCTTTTATTTATTTTATTGGATTAACTGTGTTCCCAGTAAACGATTTTCTGGCAGAGGCACAGATTCTACAAGTTTAATAAACTAAAGTTGTTATTAGTTATTTGTTTGAACTATTTTAATAATTGAATTCATTGTGAGCACCGTTTTAAGATTCTTCTATATCAAGTTAATCTTCATAGTGTGATAATATTTTCTATCAGATTTAAATTGATATTTTTTTTATGGGCGTCCGTATTTGTTTGTCCGCTTTTGTATGATACTCTAAATACGTTATTTAAAATATTTAATATTATTTTATGCATTTATTTTAACGTTGAAAATGAAATATGCTTAATGTATAACATAATATGTTTTTTATAATAATATGTTTTTTATAATAGTTTCTAATGATTAATTTGACTAATACAGGAATTATATTTTAACTAATATCATACACAATTGATGGGGTCAATTTCAGTAACATAAATATAATATAATATATACAAATCTGTCAGGGTAAAAGAGTACAAGGATACTATAGTTTTAAAGGATATTTATTATTTATTATATTACTATCAACTTTATGAAGTAATATTTACTTTATCATTTAATTCTTTTGTCAAAATTGCGTCTGTTTTTAATTCGATTGCCCTCCTTTCCCGCCATCTGACGGCATTGCCAGGCAATGCTGCTTATCAGAGTTGCCAGATTGTTACTTGGAGATTGTAATTATTTATGATTATCTCATTGCAATACTTATTGAATATTTTTTTGTATACCTTTGTGTTAAACTTTTACAAATCATATGTCAACTTTAATTATGCTGACTGTCTCAAACTTGATCGGAAAATCCTGCTGAGATATTTGATAAAACTATATTTAGCCCAGTCATGTGATATTAACAATTTCGAAAGGTCAGCTTAAAAAGGCTGACTGACTTTTAACCATTACGAAGTGATTTGAACAGTCCCTAAATCCCGAGTTATATTAGGGTTGCCCTTGAATTTTAAAAAATCCCACAGTTTTATTTACGCATAAAAAGTCAGCATGCTCGACACTAAATGCTCCTAACGAGCAGCGGTAAACACATACGCAGAAACACACACACACACAGAGCAACACGCAGAAAGCCAACGCAGACTAGCAAAATAGTTTTAGCCTCATTTTCAGGCATTACCCGACAGCCTTCGGGGAGGTCTGCCAGAGCTGAAGAGTTTATAAAATTAACATCGTCATGACATTCAAGCAGCCAGCGTAGCCGCTGCCTTCCTCGTCGTCGTCGTTACCGTTGCCAGGCTCATCAAACTGCTCCCTCCGTACTCCACACCAGCCCCCGCTTCCGCGTTCCCCCCGCCGTCACCACTTGTCACGCTCCAAAACATCCTTTGAGCTGTCGCTCTGCATTTGTATGCGTTTTGCCTGCTTGATTTATGTGTGACGAAGTGGAGCTGTGTGTCTGTATGTCTGTTAGTGTGTGTGTGCCTTTGTGTGTGTGTGTGTTAGTGTGCCTTTGACTGTATGTGTGCGTGTTTATGTCTCTGTCGTGTTGGCATTTGTCGTTACAAACTTAATTAATGTTATGCTGCCGCCATCGCCTCTGACGCCCCCAACGCCCTCAGCCCTCCTCCTCTTCCTCCCCCTTAGCTGTGCCCGTGTCCTCGAGGCTCTTGACTTTTGTCAAGCGCCGCAAAAACTGCAACCGGCTGCCACTGCGCTGCCACTGTCAGTTTCAGCTGACGTTTGGTGTTTGTGTTCCCTTCCGCCTTCCGCCTTCCCTCGTCCTCGTCCAGGGTGCGTTTTGCATGTGATTAGGTGGCGTCTGCCTCGGGAGCTAACTCGCCTGCCCTCGGCAGTTGTAGGTGTGCGTGTGTGTGGAAGAGTTTCACAAAAATTGTGCTCAGCTTTTTGAAATTTTGTGTTACTCTGTTGACGTGTGGCAAAATCGCATCGGCAGCATTATCCTCATTGGCATCATCAGCGCTTGGCTCCCGTTCTGTTTGCTTTGGTGGGGCTGGATTAGTTGCTTATTTGCTTAGCCAGTGACTGCTCTGGCAGCTGCCTTAGCACGATGATAAGCAGGATGATTGAGTTGCTGTTTCCCCATTAAGGTTACTCCGTTATGTAGAATCTTAAAGCTTCTTCACACTTCTCACAGCATTTGTGAATTATTTAAATTCGCACAAACACGTGCTGCACTTGCTTCTGCCTCGCCATTGTGGCTGCTCGTCTGGGGCAGGGCAGAAAAAATCCCGACTTTGCTTTGTGCAACAGCCCGTGAATCGGTGCGGGGTGAAGTGCAAATGCATCGTCAAGGCAGCATGGGGAAGGTAGCGGGGGAAGGCAGCCGGCAGCACATAGAAAAATGCTAGAAGCTCTAGGAACATTTTATTTGTTTACAGCGCAAATGGTGGCACAAAAAGTGCAATGCAGCTGCCAAGCTAAAAGGCAGCAAGTGCTGCCAAAGAGCGCAGCTCCTCCCTGGCTGGGGCTCATACATAGGTGCAACACCCATTGTCAATACTCCTGTGGGCTGCGCATTGTATGCCAAAGCATCTCATGCTGCTCCAAGTGTGCATCCATGTGTGTGTGTGAGAGTGTGCGTGAGTACTCATTGTTTGTCTGCCTGCCATGTGTGGCTCGAGTCGGCGTCGAAATCAGTTTGCCCTGCCCGTAAATTGTGTAAAAAGTGAAAAGGATTTTATCTCTTTTGTTCTTTCTTAAAGTAAAACGGTGTGTAATGAAATCAGCGTTATCTCGAGTATATAGCTAGATATTTGGTATAATAAGTGACGACATACTGCCGTATGGATAAGAAGTACGAGTTTATTTACTTGATGGAAATTCCATTCAATTCAGTATTTACTTGAATTTATTTAGCGATTATCAAAAATAAATATTTTGTATTTGACGGGATACAAATTATATTTGAATTTTTCATATTTATTCCCAATACTTATAGGGTAGAAGGGTATTATAACTTTGTGCCAACTTAAACTATATATGAAGCAGGAGAAAGAGTCGTAGCAGACCTCCAAACCATTTTTTAAGCTAAAAGCAGACTTAAAGAGTTAGGACTACGAAAAATATATACAAAAATTAAAATGTTTTGAATGTAGATCAAGTTTATTTTCGATTTTGGCACTCCACCGCCTCCGTGAATCGATAAAACCAGAATTCTAAGTGTAATTTAAATCCAGGACAGTTCATTTTTGATAAAGACAATAAATATCAATGCCCAAGTGATTTCTATAAATTTTGTTGCGATCGGATTATTTAAGAAACAATTTTAAAGGTGTGTTACCTACAGGTCCCGAAGTGAGCTTGACGCTGCTGAATTCATCCAGGACTTTGCTACTATGTTTTCGGAATGGGCAAGGCTCTGGAATATCGGCATCAATAACAGCAAGTCAACCAACGTCTGCTTCACCCTTAAGCGGAACACTCCACCAGCCGTCTATATAGATGGCGCCCCTATACCACAGCCAAACGCAGCAAAGTACCTTGGCGTAACTCTGGATCGCAGACTGACTTTTGCAAAACACGTGACAGACGTCAAAAAGCGCATACGTGTTAAGATGGCGAAGCACTATTGGCTACTTCGGTCGCGCAGCAAATTGTCACTATACAACAAGGTGACAATTTACAAAAGTATTATAGCGCCAATCTGGAAGTATGGGTGCCAAATATGGGGCTTGGCTTGTAATAGCCAAATTAAAAGGATCCAAATTATACAGAATAGGGCAGCAAGACTTATTACAGGTTGCGAGTGGTTTGTGCGTAACACCACCCTGCACAGGGATCTGAAACTCACAACGGTCCTTGCTGAAATCAACCAGCATTCGAGTCGTTACCATGATAGGCTGAGGCATCATACAAATCGGTTGGCAAACGTACTCTACAGAACACGTCCAGCAAGGAGGCTTAAAAGACGCAAACCGAGGGATCTTATTCTCAGACGCTGATTTACTCATTGTTTTAATTTAATTGTTAATTGTTTTGTTATCTTTTATTGTTATTAGGTTTGTAGGTTATTAGGTTATATGTATTATTATTATTTATTTTAGTTTTAAATATGTTGATAACGCTATCTATAGTTAGCCGGCGCGCCCAAATGGGCTGAACTAATAGATAAAAAGGACACAAAGGGGATACTGGATTTTCCCCGTATAACTTAATAAAAAGAATAAAATATAAAAAAAAAAAAAAAAATTGTAAAGGGGTACTTCCTGCAAAGTATGCAACATAAATTACGTGTGGCATAGAAGTTAAATATTATAGAAATCGATTTGGTCAGTTGAGTTTAGGGTATATCATGTCGGTGACACTGGACTGTAGCTTTCATACCAGTTTGAATTCCATATTCAAGTTTACAATTAGATTATATAAATTAAACAGTTTTTTTTAATTCAAATCCAATTGTTAAATATTAAAGAGAACTTACTGAACTTGATTCTCTTCAAGAGCTGTCACAACATTCGCAAATAATAAACTACTTTAATCGATGAACTCGCATATTATTTGCTGTTGCTTTCATAAACAAATCCACTTCATTTATAGCATTTAAAACTGTTTACACTTTTCTGTTGTATTTGATAAGCAATTTACACACTCGCCACATGTGTCCTTAACAAAGTGCCCTGACTCTCTCTACCCCCTTCTCTGTCTCTCTTTCGTTCTCCGTTTCTCCCCTCTACAACCCACTTGTTTAGCCTGCTGAGTTCGAGCAGCCTTTCCGGCAACTGCAGCAACAGCAACATAATTTAAAATGGCAACTTTAAAATGTTTGCCAAACGCTTCATTCTAGTTGTAACGTGAATTTACGGGCCAGCAGCTAAGCAAACAGGCAAACACACTCACACACACACACAGAGACATGAGGCCCATACTGCCAGACACACGCAAAGCCATCGTGTGTGTGTTTGTGTGTGTGTGGGCCTGTGGTTCGTCTGTGCTTTCTATTTGCGCTTAATCCGCGGACAGAGGCCCTGAAAAGCATGCTACATTTTTTGCTATATGCAACGAAAGGCGATGTCGACGACGACGGCGACTGCAATCGGCCGACCTGCTCTGCTCTGCTCATTACTGTGGCAATTTTTTCTATGTTCGTCTCGGTTTGGCCCGCGCCATTATGCTGGATTTTAATTAAAATTAATTACATTAAGTGCAGCAAGCAAACAGCAAGCAGAGAACAGAGAGCAACAGACATCACAGACATCAGGCCAACGCAATCGCCAGCCGAGCAAAGGGATGAGTCATCGCTCTAAACACAATGCGGCCACAGGGCAAGGTTCACGCAGTGTAAGTGATGCTGCCAAACCGTTAACTGGGTCCAATCTGCATATTAAAGTACAGCACTTTTTTGTGAGTTCCGATTAGCTGACCCACATGCGTGAAGAGTCTAGGTTCAGGGCGGCTAATTATAATTTAACAGCTCTAAAGATAGAAGCTCGTTCAATGGAAATGTGTATGGAGTTTCTACAAGGCAACTTTTCCGCATAGTAAACTATAAATTATAAACATCAAAACTGCATTTGCTTAAGGTTTGTAATACACTTTGTATAAATCATGAAATACTAGAAGAAAGTATAGCAAGGTAAACCTAAAACCAGAGGCGAAAGCTACTGTCGACAGTAAGATACCTTTCGTTCAGCATTGAAGACTGTTTTAATTTAACAATTCATAAGCTCTAAGGATATTATTAAGTATATACAGAAATCTTCATGCCAAATTTGGTGTCTCTAACTTTTATTATAGCTGAGATCTGTGGTTTCATACAGTCAAACTCAGTCAGCCATACAAACAGACGGACATGGCTCAATCGCTAGTGATCCTTAGCACGAATATATGTGGGAATGACCTTGCAACGAGGAGTCAGATGGCCTAAGTAACACTCGCCGGACTGGCAACGACGTATATGTAGAAGAAGAAGAGCAGAGGGTTCTCGTTGACGATGCGAAAAGAGGAGACGTGAAAGAGCAAGATTGACGCTCAATCAAATTATAAACGACGATCATAAAAAAGAAAAAAAAGATTAACTACGAAGACTTTAAGACAATACTAAACAACTAATAAATGTTAAGAAACCAATATTGAATCATTACGAAATAAAAGTATTAAATTTAATATTAAATCAATCGTGTATTTTACACATCTGTGACTTGAACTTTAAATAAACAGCTTATACCCAAGTCCCACATACAATATATATACTTTGTGGGCTCAGCCACGCCTGTTGCCTAGATTTGTACAAAGTTAGTATATCCTCTTTTTGCCATTTTCAAGATACTTAGTATAAGTCTATCAAGCTTAAACTTCTTTTTCTATATTTAATAATGTTTCGTATATATTTGCAATCCTTCGCCTGAGCTGTAGAATCTCCCTTTAAATTGCTTTATGGACTCTGCTTTCTCTCCCTCACTCTTTCTCTCTCTATAAATAAGTGAGCAAAAGTTTTAGGAAAACTCAACTTCAGTGACAACAAAATTTACGAAATACAGCAAATTGTTGAAGTGTTCGCCAAACCCTCAAAGTGCAGTCCAGGCTCGGGGAACATTCCCCGGCAACATAATAAAATACTACAACAATTGACAATATTTTCGCATTTTTCTCTTTCGTTCTTCACTTTTTTTGTTGACAATATTTTTCTGAGCAATTAAATGTTGCCAGTTGGCAAAAAAAAAGTTGCACATTGAAAAGTTTCAGAACGGGAAAGTTAAGGCAAAAATGCTGCAATATAGTCAAAGGGAAAGAGAGATGGAGAGAAGGAGAAGGCGGAGCTGAGGGAGATGGAGTCAGAATCGAAGCAACACTCCGATGCTGCGATACGAAATAACCCACAACAATAACAAGTCGAATAGAAATGACAATAAAACGAAATCGAGGGGTAACATCTCGTAATGGCAGCGTGGAAAATCATAAATAAAACGCATGTAATCCACGATTGAGTGCTTAACTTGATTTCCAAGGGGGGTCGCAGTGCGCCACACACACACACATACACACACAATGTAAGACACACAATATTTACATTTGAGCTAGGGGAAAAATCACGCAGTGTATTGAAGAGTCATCAATCATGGGGCCCCGCAAAACTCGCCAGACCGCGAAATTTGTCAGCGTGGCGGAATTTGCGCAGAGCCGGCGCAAATCGTGACAAGAAACTCTGTCCGCAATAGGCCCGGGCGTGTGCCGCGGCTTTCCCGCCGTGACTCAATTTGCGGGCAGCTTTAAGCAGCTTTAAGTGCAGCAGCAGAAGCAACAACAGCAGCAAAGCATAACGAAGGGCGGCAAAAACAGTGGCAAATGAATGCCTGAATAGATAGAAACTCAAGTTGAAGTGTGGCCAGGGCCAAGAAATGCACAAAGCAACCCATTCCTTGCCGAAACCGAATGGCAAAAAGTAGCCAAGGCAAAAGTTTACATAACATTAAACAAAGCGCACAATGGCATACAAAGTCAGAGGGGGCAGGGCAGTGGGCAACAGGAAGGGGCAGACTTGGGCGCCCCTTTTGATGAGTGCGAATGAACAGTGGAAAAGAGGCAATAAAACACAAGTTAAGTGCAATGGCAGAGCAAAGCAGCAGGGCGAAGTGCCCCACACAGGCCGAAACAACACACAGACATAGACAACAACACACACAAACACAGACAGCGAATTTGCCTAGAGTTTTTGCCGGCCAAGTCAAACAAAACGAGTTGCGCATAATGAAGCAATACACAAAGCACAAGCTGAAGCACCTTCGCCATTCTCCTCCTCCTCCTCCTGCAACGTTTCTTTATAAATGTGGCAAGTCGCTGCAAGGCAAGAAGTGGCCATTTTGAATGGTCTTTCTACCCCAGGTAAGCTCGGTAAAAATCTATGCCAAATTATCAGCAACCGCAAAACCGAAATGAGCTGAACGAGTTTCACTTTCTTGGTGCTGCTTGGTCTGCACTTGCGAAAACTTTTCGCCAGCTATAAGAAATTATTTCATTAACAACTTCAATTGCAAGTCGTTAGGTATAAGTTTTCTCCGTCTCCAGTGAGCTGAGCCAAGCTGAGTCGAACTCGACTCTGCACTTTCTCATAGTTGCCGGACAAGTTTTGCGGAGTTTTATTTCACTAAATGTTATAATCGTGTTAGTAACCAAACTTGCGGATAAATGTTTACCAATGGGTGAGTAAGTGCTTGAGCACGAAGTACACATGGCATTAATTGTAAATGAAGTTTACTATTGTGGCAATTAGTTCCCCACGGCACAGAAATCCCAAAACTGGCAAAGACAATGCGAATCGTGGCCAACTTAAAGCGTTGCAAATGCCAATTTGCATAGCACACACACACATACAGTAAAGTATGCCACATACACAGACACATAGACGACTAATACAACTACTTAATTCCTCTTTATGAGCGAGGCGGTCATAAACTGCGCACTTAAAATGAAACATGCTTAAATGCGACTCAACATCGCCCATAAATAAATTATGAAAAACGCTTAACTACTTTCGACAGCTTATAAGCGCCTACAAAATGGCCGCCCACAACTATTTCCTTGTGTGTGTGTTCCCTGTGTGTGTTTGTGTGTGCCTTACTTGCCTGGTTGTGGTGTTGATTTACAGTTGCACATTTCTTAAACGGCCCTCCCAGTCGACCTCCTCGACTGCGGTGGCCGTAAAGCAATTCGTTTCCCTTATGCATTTTGTAGCAGCTAAAAGTAGCGGCTGCCAGCCCAGCCAGGTGGAGTCAGACGTCCTCGTAGACCTACTAGACCCATCCAGGCTACCCGCCTCTGCCTCCTCGACCCAACCTACACAACACAAAATGGCGCAACGGAAGCGCTTTTCAATGAAATTTATGACGCATGGAAACATTAGACGATCGTTGACGTTTACAAGTCCGCGTCGCTTTCTTCCTCTTCTTCAACGTACGGGGCGGGCCAGGGCGGTCGACTTGGTGTCTTGGCTTATGCTAATGCTCTGACACCAACGAATTTATGGCCCCCACACAAAAGTTCTGTGTGTGCTGTCTGTTTTGGCGTTCGCTTGCTAATTTTTTTTGGCTGAGCACCTCGAAAGAATTTCAATTAAATATAATTTATGTGCCTCCAAAAATTTGTCAGCCTGCAAGCCGTTCTGAAAACAACTGCAAGAGTACGTAGAGAAATAATCAAACTAAAATTATTATTGACTAAGATATATTAAAGAAAATATAAAAGGCAGACAGTGCTAGGCTGCTTTATATTTTGAGTAAAACTATAAACAAAATTTAAAAATTTGTACTCGAAGACTTAAGTTAGAATAAAATAATGTATTAAGCGACATTCGCCCACTGTGTAACACATAAGTATGACTAGAAAAATTGCGTAGAAACAATAAAAATATTTAACCTTTGATAATTAAAAATAAATTTAAAATAGACCAAACTTCCGACAGAACTTAGACACCTTTGAATAAATTATATTTAAAAGATATACAATTTTAAAATGTTAATAATTTATATACATAGATACACACATGAGCTTTAAAATAAAGACACAGGCAGATCTCGCACATTTGGCGCACGAAAGTATGCAATGCCCGCGTCGTTTGTTGCTCGTTAGCAGCCGAAACAAAAACAAAACGAAGCGAAAGAGGAATCTGGGCCTGGGTTCGTTCGTTGGTCCTTCTTTCTTTCTTTTTTTCTAGTATCTCACTTGTGATTTCTACCCAGCTACGTTTCGCGTAGCGTGCTTTGTTTTGCGGAACCGTTTACCAGCTGCTCCGGCCCTGCTTCGACGCGAGGCAGCCCTGAGTCCCAGAGCAGTCACTGGTCGTGTAAGCAGCCAAGCAGCGGAAATGATTCGTCGTAATTTTCCTTTGTGTAATCAACTCCTTTGTAGGGAATATTTTGTATGTTCATATGCGCCTTGCGCCGCCAACGACTCCGCTCTTGACTCCGCCAACGACTTTGAGTCAAACTCCTCCAGCTCAGTCGGGGCGCAACTTTTGTGCAGTGCACTTTAGTAGGCGTGTTCACTGGCCACGTATTTCATAGTTGAATATTGCAGCGAATTCAAGTGCTCGAAAGTTTTTTAAAACCATTTAATGCGAGGGCTGTTCGCAACTTAATTAAATTCTTTAAGCGCGCACAATAATTATGGTAATTCCAGCAAATATTCTCACTTATATCTGCCAACTTTCGGTTGCCCCCTCAACAGTCAACGCGCTGTCAGTGGACCCACATCAAGCAGCCGTCTCTACCCTCGCCTGTCCAGGTGTTTATCACGTCTCTGACTTAACTGAACATTGATTATTATGAAGTTTGCCTGTCTGCAAGCGAGAAATCCACTCCCTTTCCACTTGAACAATCTGTGTCCGCTGCCCGAGGCTAAGTTAAGCGCCATCAATTATGCATTATGCTATATTCAAATGCGTGCAGAAGAGATGAGTAAATATACATTAAATTATCGCTGCCTTATCGATCTGCCCCGCAGTATATTACGATTATGCCTCTGTCTGACAAGCAGTTTATAGCCACAGCAAATTCCATTAGCTGCTCTGCAGTTCTCGTTTCCTTCTCCCCCTTCTACACACTTTACACCTCCACCAACAAAGTGAAATGTTACAAACAGCCCGCAGAGCACAGAGAAAAAGAGAGCGAAAAAACCTTCTGGCTGCACTTTTCAGGTCACAACATCAAAGCGTTGTACAAACATTTAAAGATCAAAAAGCCAAAAGCCCATTTGACCCAGCGGGTCAGAAGGGACACACCGCATCACACACACACACACACACACATGTACGTACATACATTCCATCGATGCTGCACACTAAGGAGTAGGAGAGAATCAGCAGAAAAATGACTGACCACTCGCTTTTTAAGCCTGCCTGCCTCGCTGCCCCGTGGACCACGCCCACTCTCCAACACTCTGCCCCTGGCCGGGCTGCATTAATAAAAATTGCTCACCATATTGGTAAATCCATTATGAATATTACGGGAGAGTAAAGGGCAACTTTACAGCCTGAAGCGGCGGTAGGGAGGGAGTGTAGCAAAGCTCGGGTCTGCATTGACTGGCTGTAGAAAGATTGAAATTGAAATTTGTACCGATGCAGTCTCGCTGAGAACGAGAGAGAGAGAGAGAGAGAGCCGAGCAGCCACTGCCCTTCCCCTTCTTGGTCTGTGGCAGCCGCCGCCTCCTGCAGTTGCCCGTCGTCGTAATTGTGTGCAAAAAGCAAAGCAAATGTTTACGTAATAAATTTACGTGATTGAAATATGTCGAGTTGGCAACAAAATGGCCAACGAATGTGCCCACCTTCCCCCTCCCAGCACTGTTCTGCCCCGTGCTGCCCTTCATCGTGTCCAGACCTAACGAATTGGCGCATCGTTGCGCGTCGCCCTGGGCCAGACTATGCGCTGGCTGCCCCTGCCCCACGTTCAACATGGTGTAAATTTTTACACATGTGCAACGCGCTCATTTTTATTAGTTGCCAAAGCGTTTGGCGGCTCTGGGCGATGCTTGTCGTCGTTGGGTTGAAAACCGCAATTTGTGCAAAAATTATGAAACGAGACTTTTGGTAAACAGAATCAACGCTCGAGTAAGTTTTTCTGCATTTAAATTAGTTGATGCCTTGTAAAACTTCAAGGGGAGGCTCTGCAACGGATTTGCTGCAATTGTAATACTTGAGCTGGGACACCCTTTAGCTCTTTAAATGAGTACGAAATCTATTTCTTCTGAAATCGATTGCACTGTTGAGTTGTCGATAATCCTGTCACGAATTTGGCAACTTACTTCGCCACCTTTCTCCGGCTCAAGCTTGGCTTGTACCCTGCTCTGCTCACCTTGTCAGCGGCAAACACACGCGCGCCTCAGTCCGACCTGCCTGACAACTATGAAAGAAAAATCTAACCACGCGCAATTTGTCGTGTGCCCGTGGAAATGTAGAAATTGATCCGAGCGATTTGCCATCGCTGACTGACGCATGCGAGTAGTCTCCGCACTCGCGACATGTCTGAAAAGTATTTACGGCATCGTCAGTCATTCAATTTATCGCATTTCTTGGCCCAAACCTGCGACTTTACTTCGACTGCGACTTTGACATCGATGCTGGCTGGCTTTGGCTTTGGGAGTGTGCAGTGACGACAGGTTCATAGGTCTTATGACTTCCCGTTGACGGAAGTGTGTGTCGCATGTGTGTAGATGTGTGTGTGTGTGTATGTGTGTGTGAGCCTCATGTCTGCCCGGGACGTGTAGCTTACAGAGAAATCACTTTTATAATTGGCACGCAGCCAGCCAAAAGAAACTCCAAGATAAAAAAAAAGAAAACCGAACAAAAAGTAATGGAAAACTGGGGGAAGGAAAACAAAAACGAAGTCTGTAACGCTTTTAGTTAACTTATTGCTTGAGTCAGCGATGTCTGCAGATAGTATTTGTCCGATCTGACATTATATTAATTGAAATGATGCCGAAAGAGTGTGCTGGAAATGTCGCTGCGTGAAGTCAATTATGGTCATCAGAAACGTCACCAATAGCCCGTCAATTAAATAATAAATTACACGAAGCGACTGTGGTCAGTGGAGAAAAAAAGTGCACCCTAATTGAATTGGTAAATATTTAAATAAATATAACCGCAAATAATTAAAACAACAAAGCCAAACGATGCTGCGACCAGTGACAAATTTCAATGCATGACACGTCTAAATTAAGAGCTCGACAAACATGAATGAATAGCCATGCAACAAAAAACAACAAAAACAAAAAAGAGAAAAAATAACTCCATACATGCTTTCCTGGGAGCCCAGGTGAAAGGTAAAAGGGCGCACATTGCGACGACCACAAAAGCAATTAAATTTCCAATTAAATTGCATTCACTTGGCAACATTTCGTTACAAACGCTACGCGATTTATTTAAATTGTTAATTAGGAAAAGCAATTGCAATTGCAGCAATGACAAATTAAATAAACTTTGCGATCAGCGCAAAATCCGAAACTAGATACGGGCCAATTATGGGCCATAAAATGCCATAAAGAGTTTTCAACTCCATCGTTTAAGTATACGCCGAGTACGCCCTCAACCAGTCACTGAAAATACTGCACACATATCACACACCTCTTCCACGGGAAAAGGTCTGGCAGTTTTCCACATATTTTCTCGGGCTCGTCAGGACATTCACATCCTGCTCAATCCCTCGCCTGCTCAATTACAACAACTGAGGCTGCCAGGCATGCCGAACAAGAACTCACTGCAATTACAACAATCCTCGGAGTAGGGGGAAAAAGAGAACAGTTGAGAACGAAAAAAGGATATAATTTTTCGTAAACGTTTTTATAGTGTTGTCATGTACGATTAATTGCGGCTCATTAAACTTTATACGGCTGCAGACGCTTAAACGATTTCCGCACAGCTCAGCCCTACACCTCCACCTCTGCCCTGCTCCACCCATAGAACGACAACTCCAACGAACTGTGAAGTTCCCTCGATCTGTGCATGTGCGACCCGTGGAGCCTTAGTTCGCAATAAACAGTGTATGAAAAAATTACAATCCCAACTTTAACTGTTCCTTATCCGCCTCCACTGGGCCTTTTTATTTCGTTTACATTGCGGTATAAACTCAATAAGTTAACTGTTCTTAACCAGATTAATCATTTATTAATAATTTAAAATAATGATTTAAATATTTATTAGATTTACTTTTCTCGTGAAGTTATATAAAATGTTTCGACTTTATTTTGCATTTAATAAGAAATGGTATAATAAACGACAACGAAAGGCTACCAGGTTCTTAACTCCTCTGATTGTTTCAATACTAGTTATATATAATGATGCAGAATTGAATGGTATTGTGTATATTCCACTTTGATTGGCACTGATAAGTTAAGTTATTTCTAAAATCAAAACTAGTCTTCATATAAAAACCTTCATTTCGGGCGATTGTTCCTATGGCAGATATATATTATAGTGGTTTGATTTTGATGAAAAAATTCTGATATACGATAGTAAAATTAGTTCTAATATCTTGACAAATAACAAAACCCGGCCGATAGTATATATGAGGACCAGAGCTATACGATATATCAGTCTGATCCGGCTCGTTCCGATTTATTTACAGCGTGTAGGAATAACCAGTAAGAAAAGCAACAGTCGCACGGCACGGGACAGTGGGATACCCTTCGACCTAAGTTCCTATGTATGTACACATATGATTTGAAATTATTCTCGCGCTTTGCGCTCGACTGCCTGCCTTGTTAGTAGACAAAAGCACTTAGTTTTATGCTCATACTTTTTTGAATAATACTTTGTGTTTATTGTCCGATCGGATTGAAATTTAGAGAATAAGTAGATATAACTATCAGCTTAGTAAATGTTAAAGTCAGAAAGTTTTATCTTTAATACAACGCTTACAAATTGAGTTCAAAAATTAATTTATTGATTTGCGTGGGCGGTGGGCGTGGCACCCAACATTTGAAACAAACTTCATCTGCGCCGGCTACACAGAAACCTTCATGTCAAATTTGGTGTCTCTACCTCTTATAATAGCTGAGATCTGTGTGTTCATCTGGTCATCCGGACATCCGGACATCCAGACAGACAGACATGGCTCAATCGACTCGGCTAGTGATCCTGAGCAAGAATATATATACTTTGTGGGGTCTCCCATGCCTCCTTCTGCCTGTTACATACATTTGCACAAAGTTAGTATACCCTTTTTTGACCATTTTCAATGGTCGAAGGGTATAAAAAGCGTGTGGACGGACGGACAGACAGACTTGGGTAGACATGGATCGTCTCCCCTGGTGATGTTGATTCAGAATACATATTTTCAAGGCTCCTAATATTAATATATCTGCACATAAATATCATATTTGAAATACCTGAAACTATATTTATAAGAGTGTCTAGAACAAATGTTGTAAATATCTTCTTTATTGACTGTGTTCCTAATAATAACCATTCAAACTAAGTGAAAATACATATCAATCACATAAAATGGGAATACTTTTGAGAATGCAAGCCAACATTCAAGGAGTCAGTTTAAAACGGTTACGATTTGAATTTCAGAAACTATTTCGGACAATTTCTTTAATTTAAAAAACACATTTTCAAATGATTTTATTTGTAGGGGAATGTTGAACAAAATTACAAAGTTCTGGCTTTATATGTATTAATACATCAAGTGACGAACCTACAATTTTGTTTTTTTAACAAAGCAAATAAAATCAATGGCACGTCCCTTAAATTACACAAAAACGACACAGAGTATCTGGCCAACATGTAATTGTTGGTCCTGCTGGCTGAGGGGTTCTTTTTTCAACAACGGGATGCTTGAAACAATGTTGCGACTATTCAAAACTGAAACAAAAAACGAAATTCATTTTCGCTGCATTTTTCGAAATGTTTTCAAATCAAATATCGACAACTGCGGCTGGACAGACATTGATTGCCTTTGACTGCATATTTATTTGTATAGCCGGACAGAGCGGCTTGCTGCTGTTGTTGTTGCTGCTGCTGCTACTGTTGCTGTTGCTGTTGCTGTTATTGTTGCTGCTGCTCGCTTAGTGTGTTGCTTCATGTTGTGTACGTTGTGTGATTTTCATTTGGACACTATTGAGCTGTAGGTATTTTTACGCTTTTTGTCAACATTTCGTTGGTTGGTTTTTTCGTATCTGAGCTGGTTTTGTCTCTATCACCCGGTGGCTTAAATAAAATGTTTTGATTATTCCTCAGCCATGGCCCCCTGGGGGCACTTTTGTAACACTAGACGACCGGAAAATGTTGCAGAGTGCCGATTTTTAAAGAATTGCGAGCACTCGAAGTCAGTTTACAAATGCAGCACTTAAAGTGTAAGGGGATCACAATCAAAACTAACTTTAAATTACCTGCATTACCTTGATAACCTTTTGCCTTTGTCGATGCAAATAGCTGCAGTTTAATAAACAGCTTCAGACTCATCAATTGAATTAATGACGCAGCAAAGTAAAATATGCAACACAATACAATAGGGAAAACTGCATTTCACTCAGTCATCCGATTCATCCGTTCCACTCGAATTCTCACTTGAACAGCTTGCACATTCATGCAATTCACTTCACACAGACGACAGACAGACACACACACACACACAACAACATACACACGCAGTCCGACAACAATTTAGGCAGATCAATGCAAAAATCACTTAGAGGATGCTGCCACTTGCGAGGATGCAGTGCAGTCAGCTTTGAAATTGCTGAGAATGGCGTTTGTTCGGTGGTAACTGTCGCAAGGCTGCACATCTCTGCTGACGTTGCACTTCAGGCCCCGAAAACCATTTTGTCGAAATTTTAATTGAGACTGAAGTGTCAAAGAGACGGCAGGAAAATCAATAGCACAACAAGAGTCGCGAAACTGTTGCACCGAATCGAGTCTCTTTTGAAGGCTCTGTAAAATGTTGATTAGATACATAAGAAACTGAGAACTGAACTCAGTTTTATCACTAGTTAAAAAGGAAATAATATCCTAAAAAATTGGTTTTCTTTAGAATCGATTCTTAGATAAAAGAATATTAACATTACAATTTAAATACCTGTTTAACTTGTATTCTCAAGACAATCTCAAAGAAAGTTCGAATCTGAGCTCAGTTTTATCACTTGCTAAAAGGGTTTACTTTAAAATCGATTTTCGTATAAAGGAATACGATATACATAATATAAAACTGTACAATATATATGTTTCAAAGGATACTCAAGACAATCTTTCAGGGCAGTAAATAAACATAGCCTGCTTTGTTTTTGTGCTTACCTTTAAGCGCTTCCAATTCAAAAACGTATGTCTGTTTTTCAGTAATTATTCGAAAGAATATCTTTGCACTTTACAACACTAAAGGAATTTCATAAGCTGTCGGTATAATTTCGTATTTGATATTGTATTATAACTTCTCTTAGGATCACATGATAATAGAAGATCCCACTGCCAGTGTTATTCTTAATTCTTTATATACGTATTGATATGGTAAGTTTATATTGTTTGAATATTCGTAAAGTATTCGTTAATATCTATGTTATTGAGTTCTACGACATTTAATGATCTACCGACTAGATGTACACTAAACGAGTCTGGGAAGCATAACTGATAGATGATTACTATTTTTATTTATTCAGTTTTTACGAGTTTAAGTATTTTCACAACCGTTTATATTTAAGCGAGCGATTCAGAACTTTTAATTTCAAGTGTGAATACAGCAAATTTATAGTAGAATTGCAAATGATATGGTGATATTAAGGAAGCTATTTGCGTATTGATAGTTGTTCTTTAGATGACTACAGCTTAAGTAATATGGTATAGTCTATATACTTTATAGTTCTAGGCTTTTACAATAGTGGATATTTGTTCACTTTCTACTCTTCTCAACAGTCTCTCTCTTGTGTAAACCTTACAAATTTATTTGTCTCTCTATCAAAATGCTTTGCTCTGTAAATCTTTCTTCTAAAATGCCTAAAAATATGAAGTTTTGTTATGGTGAATATTGTCCTGCAGGTCCTTACATTGTGATTTCTTCCTTGACGTAGGTCAGTCACATTGTCAAAACTGCCCTAACCTAGCCTTAAAAGGTCTATTCTTGCTTATCAATTCGAGAATTTCGTGGACTCTTCAAACACTTCACTCCAACAGAATATACTCTCCGCAAGTTTGCTATGTAAAGTTTACAAAAAATCGCAACAATATCGCGCACACACACACATACACATACACTAGGGAAAACACAGATAAAGGCTGGAAAATGTTTGCTTAGACGCCGGCTGTTCGTCGTCAGCAACCTTTCGTAACCGTATTTCGCGCAAAACTGATCCTTAACGCATTCCGAAAAAATCTGCTGCTTGGCATCGCCTGACGAATGTGCAACGAACACGAACCTTGCCCAATGCACGACGCCAAAGCAAGGCGAGGTGCCAGACGACGACGAGGACAACAAGGATGCCGAGGAGGTTGCCACACGAGGCATAGAAACGAACGAACTGTTGCCGGCAAATGAACGAAGCCAATGCTGAAGGGAGCGGCAAACAGCAGCTCTTGTTACCAACAACTCCTCACTTGTCCTTACTACTTTTGGCCAAGTGCAAATCTCGGCAAATACGACGAGGCGACGACGACTGCAACCAGCCGAATTGCCTTGGACCAATAATGTTGATGTGTTGCATCCGCAGACGCAACATGTAGCACCTAATGAGGAGCAGGTGCCCCCAATGAATAATTGCTTTAGAAACTGAAGAATTATGTCAAGTCTACTTCTTAAGCAGTTGATGAAAGGTATTTAGAGTATTTTTATAATTTTATTTGCTTGTTGTTTCACTGTGACAGTATTTCGTTGGTTCTGAAAGGCACAAGTTCGAACATGTTGCCTGCTCGAATTCGCCGCAAGCTCCATTCCACATACTTCCAAATCAAGTAACGGCAACAAGTATAAACATCCCCATAAAATTGGGACTACGCTCACAGTAACCTATCAGCATTTCGCAAGAGAGCTTTGGCCAGGTCGACTGTTTACACTGCGACAAAACACTCGCCAGGTTATATTAAGTGTTCTGTCATATTCTTACAAATTTAATATGATGTGAAATATATATTGAGTGATGCCACAGTTTTTATAAAAACAAAGACAATGAATTGTCATTAAATTATTGCCTTTTATAATTATTTCATTTGTTTGAAGTGTATAAAAGCTTTTTGAACTCGGCATAACTGAGTGTAGACTTTGTAAGTTTCTGAGAGAGCGAGCACAGGGAAAGAGAGAGAGCGCAAGAGTGAGATAGCAAAGTCTACACAAAAGCTGCGCTCAAGAGAGTATTCTGAGGGTGGAAATACGAATATAATGTTGAATGGGAAGCAACTGTCATAGTATAAAACCGCCTCTTTGAAGCAAGTGTTAATTGAAAATTGATATGACACCTGCAACAAAAGAGGAAAGTTGAGCAATTAAATTGCATTAATGGGGGGGAAATAATTAGCTAAAAATTAGCAAAATTTACTATTGATAAACTAATTAGTCAACAGCACAAAGCAATATGTGTCAGCGAAAGCAGTTTCAACATTTTAAATGTTAACACAGACACCTAAATAACGAAGTCCAGTTACATTCCAATGCAATTAGTGCGTAGACACACTCACACACACTCACACATACGCGAAACGGACTTTCAAATGAATATAAAAATACAAATAAAACCACCACCACTTGAATGAGCATCGATTCCCCAACCATTTTCACCACGCGTTAAGCTTTAATCAACGACCCACACACACACATATACAGCGACAGGCAGCCAGCCAGACAACGGGTGCAAAATAGTCGAAAAGAGGACAATGAAACAGTTACAGCTTGACAAAGGACGCCTGTCAAAGAGCTCCTACTATTTGCTGAGCAAATCTCTGACGCTCTCGCTCTCTCTCGCTCTCGTGCATGCGCATTGGAAGCTGCCCTTAAGCCGAGCCCGACCAATCAGCTTGGACCATGCAAACTTTATGAGCGCACTGTGCGCAAGCCAATCGGAGTGTTGCATATTTCCAGGCGAGCCCGAGAGGCGCCATGCATCGTTGCCCCTACATTTGCATGCAGTGTGTAGAAGATCGAAAGAGCGCGCAATCGCAGCGCATCGGAGCTGCGGCAACTGTTTGTCTCGATGGGCGCCGCCCAAGTGTCGATTACAACAGCAACAACCTGCATATCTGTAGGCTCAATTACATGCACACACACGCGCACAGCGGTACACAGTCGTACACAAAGAGGGACACTTGTACACACAGACGGAGACGCAGACAGGAGACAGGAGAGTGTTTGCTCAGGGCCATTCGGGCTAGGTGACAAATTTCATGCCAACGCCTGTAAATATGCACTGATTTTTTTCCCACAGCCCTTTCACATTGCAAAACGAGGGTAATTGAGGTCGACATCGCCATCGCCATTGCCATCGTCTTTTGCTGTGTTGATTTTTCCCATTGCATATTTTCAGGCAGCTGCTGCAGGTTCTGCGCCTGCCTCTGATTACGAGGCAGCTGCTGCTGCTGCTACTGCTGCTGGTGCTGTCTTCTTCTGCGGCAAAGCCCGGGCCACAACACTCTAGGCATTATGATGATGTCTTCTTTGGCGCGCACGAGTGCTCCGCCCGGCTGGGATTGCATTCTTCTTGTTTATTTTGGGGTCAGCATATTTGCCAGCAGAACACTTCTCCATTGGCGGAGCCAAGTGTGAAAACGTTTTCCTCCGTTGCACTTTTGATTGCTGTTTAAATTGGAGTGGCACAAAAAGTGACAAAGCAGACGACAAAAAATATTGCAATCCATTGAAACGCCCATCTTCCCTTGCAGTAGAGCACTCGGTGTGAATCAAACTGCTGACTGGGCACATTTTGTATTCGAGTCGAGGGGCAATCAGTAGACACTGTAGGCAGGGTTAAAGCAACCAATCTGCCTTTGTGTCTCATCTCTATATAAGAAAATTGAAAAGTGTTTATGAAGTACATGGTTTACTACAATAATATACAACAGTATCTTAAAATAATATTTTACAAGTTGATTTTCTAATAAGTATATCTGAATTTCATTAAAGAAATAAAGGTATTGTATATATTTTATATATTATTATTTATATATTTTATTTATTAATTGTTTATAGATTTGCAAGTTACTATCATCATTAAAAAATCATTACTTAAATCATTAAATAAACTGTCTACATTATTATTCCTTATTTATTCAAAACTAATACATATTTTATAATACTCTTCTTCATTATAAACTTAAATGTTGTGCAGTCTTTGTAAATCTGCCTGAAAATACAAATACACACTCGTTGAATACATTTTCAACAACCCATATAATTGCAACTTCAAGTAACAAAAGTCACAGAGCCAGAGAGCTGGATACGTTGCAGAGCCTACGATGATGGTCACGACTTTAGTTGAGGACGAAAAGTGCAACATGTGCGCCTATTTACTCGACACAAACGGAAGGAGCACGTAAATGCATCTGCAAATATATAAGGAGCGGCAGTTCCAGCTACACACACGTGCTCGCACACACACACACGAATACACACATGCATACAGAAGTGAGTACCTGGCAGACTGGCAGCTGCAAAGTCGAAAGGGAATTGAGTTAGGAGCTAAGAGCTTTAAATCAAAAGTCAGCCAGCCAGGCCTATGTAAATAAATGCAATATGCAGGTTCAGGCTCAGAGGCAAAAGGAAATGGAAAGAGAAGAGACGCAGGCACAGAGTGAAAGCAAAGAGGAGCTAGCAAAAAACCAAGCTGGCTGTTTTTTTGGTCGCAACGAGACAACGACCGGACAAACGACAACAGCGACGACGACGTCAATGTCGGCGAAACTACAATTGAAAATGGCGCCTTAGTTTTGCGAGGGCCGATTCTGATTAAGGCCAGAGGTCGCTCGACTGTTCATCTGTGTCTGTCTCTTGCTCTGTATATTTGTCTAGCTGACTGACTGTTTGTCTGTCTGTCTGGCCACCGCAACCGCAGGAGAAAAAGTCTAACAAATACGGCGGTGCCCCGGCGTGCATTGTTGCAATGTTACGGCGTAAGCAGAATTACGTGCGATTGTTCTCCGCAGTGCAGTCCGTGTACATAAATACGAGATGTGGCTACAGCGCTCTGCGCCGAGTAAACAAAGACACGTTGCCTGCATTTTGGATGAGTGACGCGGCCCAACTGACTGACTGACTCTCTGGGCTTGTGCAAATAAATGCAACATACTTGCAGTCGTGTGTCAACCCTTCGCTTTAACATTTCATTCTTTACTTTACATTTCAGACTTTACTATCTGAAATTAAATGTGAAGGTAGCAATTACAATGGAGATTGCACCTCCTTTTTCCAAGAACTTTGCACTTGAGTTGTGAACAGGTACTCCTTTCTTAGTGTATAATCGTACCCCAATACGGTATACTCCATTCAGGAACGAAGAAGGCAAGTGCTCTTGGCGAGGCGTCAAATTACGCCAAGAATAGTAGCCCTACAGGAAACGAGTGTTTAGTAGGAATATTAAAGAAACTAACATACCATACCGCCAAAATTGGACACTTGGCTGGCAGTGAGCCCTGCTTGAAGAAACTCTTACTCCAGTTGGTTATGAGGGTGCTCTTAGAGATCAGCCCGTTGTTCATTATGTCGCAAAGGGGCAAGTCGAAATGTAGATCATGTGCCTGACTCTGTTTTCCAGACATACTGCTGCTGAAAACTATCGCTGATCTCAAGTCGTTGGCCAGATCGCGCGCAACGCGAAAGTCAATATCAAGGCTTTTGTTGCCGGGCCTTATAACTATATCACATTGCTCGACATAGATCGGATTATTCGTAATATTCATGTTCAAAAAGTAAATTGCATGCTGAAGAGAATCGATGATTGAAGAATTATTGATCCCTTTTTCTGAAGTTTATTTCAATAAAAAATATCACCTTTTTGGTTACAATTTGCGGGAGTAAAATCACGAGAGTGAACCATTTCAAACTCATTATAAAACCTTTTTGACCTCCAATTGAAACCTGTCTGCACTTGGTAGACAGTTATATGGTATGTATATAGCTTACTCGTAATTACAATTTAATTGACTTTCGCATAATATTGCTGAGTCAAAATGTGCAAATGTTAATCTGAGTTCAGTAAGTGCCTTACAAATTTGTGCGCTGTCATTGAATTTGAGAGAATAACATTGCTCATTTAGTTATAAGAATGTAATGTTTAAGCCCAAATCTATTTATATGAATATAAAATACAATTTTACATATTTGTTACTTATTTTTTGAAGTGAAATGTTGCAAATATGCAGTGAGTTCATTTAAAAGACATTATAAATTATTTCTTAAGAAGTAAAGAGCGCGTCCGACATGTCTCTTCAAATCAAATTGAAATCGTTCTTAATTGATTGATTGAAAATATATATATATAATTATCATATATATATAAGAAGAAGGCCTTTACATACAAAAACACAGTTGGTAACCTGGAACCACTTTTCATTACAAAATTAGCATATCTTTATAACGAATTCACAGTGCATAAACGTGTCTTCAGACCTTATGTTGAGTCGACCAAAATAACCAATTAACTGTAAACGATATTCTCCAGAGAACATTAAAACAAGCAGGAGATCAGTCTCTAGTTCTAAGCCCTTCAGATAATATAAACTTGGTTGGACAGGACATTTGCCGGAAAAATTACCATTATTCAGAATGCTTAGAAACTATTTCCTGTAAATGTTATTACGCAACGATTTTAGCACTCTGCATATGTCCATATCATAATTGAACACATTGTTATAGTTTTTAGAATTGTGTAAGCGCATTTCAATGTCAACGTGTATCCTAAAACCAGGAGATATTTTTGTTTTGGTTCGCATTTCAGCGTAAACGATATTTTCAATGATGGTGAGGTTAAACATTTTGAAGTGCTTTGGATTGTGCTAGCATTCATAAATATTAAGATTCATGTTTTTCTAAAGAAATAATTTAGTTATATTTATAATATATTAAAAATACTTTTTACTCACTGCTTGAAGTTGGTGAAGTTTGGTAGTAGAAAGTAAAACTAATATTCCTAAGATTATCATAACAGTGTAACCATTGCACATTTTGAATATCTACAAAACACTGATAAAATTCGCATTTAAATTTATATGAAACAGAGATACATATATTATTTAGATTTTTTAAAACAATTTTTTGCTGCCTCTGACTTCGTAAAACAACTTTAATTACCAAGCCACGGTTCGCTTCATTTAAGCTATTAAATCAAAAATGTTCTAAAACAATTTTAAGCTGATTGCAATTTCTAATTAGCCTTATACCAAGTAAATAATTTCAAATAATTTAAATAGTCTAGTAATATCTATACAAATCAGTGGATTTAAAAATTACGATTATGTTATTATATTTTTATACCCTTCGACCATTGAAAATGGTCAAAAAAGGGTATACTAACTTTGTGCAAATGTATGTAACAGGCAGAAGGAGGCGTCGGAGACCCCATAAAGTATATATATTCTTGCTCAGGATCACAAGCCGAGTCGATTGAGCCCTGTCTGTCTGTCTGTCCGTCTGTCCGTCTGTCTGTGTGAACGCACAGATCTCAGCTATTATAAAAGCTAGAGTTACCAAATTTGGCAGGAAGACTCCTGTGTACTATAAGCAGATCAAGTTTATTTCAAATGTTAGGTGCCACGCCCACCGCCCCCGCAAATCAATAATTTAATTTTTGAACTTAATTTGTAAGCGCTGTATAAAAGATACAACTTTCTGACTTAAACATATACTAAGCTCATTAAAATATCTACGTATTCTCGAAATTGCAATCCGATCGGACAATAAACACAGAAGTTATTTAAGAAAGTATGTGCATAAAACCAAGTGCTTGTATCAGCTAACAAGGGAGGCGGGCGAGCGCAAAGCGCGAGCGCCATCTGTCGGCAATAATTTAAAAGCATGCGCATTTGTATATGTGTATGAATTTAACAAATTAAACTACATCGGAACATAGGTCGAAGGGTATCCCACTGTCGCGTGCAGCGCGACTGTGGTTTTTTCTATTTTTTAAAATGTATTTCAATTTGAAAATTCATAATATTGATAGTGTTTCTTTATACAACGAACAACTAGCTGGAAATACAAAAACAAAAATGTATTAATTATATTTTGCGATAGTCCAACAAAGTCGAGTATCAAATGTCCCCAGCCCAATTTCTTATCTAGTATAGTTTCGGGTGCTCTGCGAGATCCATTTACGTTATACTAGAGAGCTAAACGATACCAAATATGAATCTTTTGTTCATTTTCGTTTGTCTAATTTCGTCCAAGTTTGTGGTAAGTAAAAATATAGTTTGTTTACAATTCAACTGTTTCTGTTATTCCCCTCAGGTGTCAAAATATGTTATATTAGGGCCAGCATCATGTGACGAATATAACCCCAACTACTTCAAAAACCTTTCGTTAAACTTACTTAGTTCTAGAATGAATTTGGATATGAACCTTACCAGTCCCCTACACGTGGGAATGCGGGTTAACATGACTTTTCTTGTTCGCAAAAATAAGACAATAACTTATAGTAGATTCTACGAATATTCCCTAGACGTGTGCAGCATGCTGGGAAACCGAAAAAATAATATATTCAAGAGATGGTTTTCAAAGTTCTTTACATTTGGTAACTTTAAGACACAATGTCCTGTTTCCCCAGGACATTACTATGTACGAAATTTTAATATCAACCAACTGGAAATTCCGTCATTTTTGTTTTCTGGCTTTTATCGCATACTGTTTAAAATAACGCAAAGTGAAAAAAATGAGAGACGTAATGATTTTGTATTAGGATGTGCTGGAGAAGTTGAAATTAAATAGTCACATTCAAAATTACTATAATCTTTCATTTATAGCGAACTTTTTAAATAAAGGTAAAACTTATTATTACTAAATATGTATTAAATTCATCAAAGAAACTTTGTCCCCTTTAATGCTGTTAAACATTAATGTTTTAGTTGTTCGTTTTAATGTTGTTCGTTTAACTTATGATTGTCTATTAGATAAAGTTACCAGACTACAATTACTTAGATAATCAAGAGGTTTGCTTTAACAATTATTTATTTAAAAATTATTTTTCAGTCGGGGTTAATTCAGGGTTAATTGTAACAAACACGACCACAATTTTTCCGTTTATTGGCCAACCAGTTGTCTGGTCCATTTTCTATTTGTGGTTAAACAATTTAAGTCAAACGTTCAGAGCATGAAGTATTTTATACGACCCTCAATTCTTTTGGCCCTTCTACAAGGTGTCACCATGGTAAATTTTTAAAGTTAGACAAAATAGTTTGATATCTACTTTAAGAATTTTTACTCATCTGTACTTATATTTAGATAAACAAAGGTTATCTCTTCAAAACCCCAACTTGTGACCATATTAATCCGGAATACTTACGCAACATTTCGATGGCTTTAACAAATGAAAAATTGAGTTTTGATTCGTATCTTATAAGACCACTTCATCCAGATGCACGTATCAATTTAGAATTCTTCGCCCGGAAACATAACTCGAAGAACTATCAAACAATCTTCCAATGCTCTCTTCGCTTGTGCAGTGTTCTTAATAATTCAAAAACTACTATAATGAAAAAGTGGATGAATACATTGATAAAACATGGCAATTTTAGAACCAAATGCCCCATTCACGAAAGTCGTTACTATTTAAAAAACTTCAGCACCTCGCTTCTGGAAGTTCCATCTTTCCTCTTCAATGGATTCTATCGATTCTCAGTTGATTTGATTCAAACAAAAACAAACGGTAAAGATCCTGAGTTTCTTATAGAGTGTATGTTCGATATTGAAGTGAAATCAAAATAAATTTTGAGATGCTCAATTAATTTTAATAATCAATAAAATATAGCTATACTATCGCGGTAAAATTAATGAATCTTTGACTTAGGTATCCACTTAAATAACTAAAATTTGTATATGTTTAAAGTTTCTGTAAGAACTTTTTAGTTTTTCAAATGGTTATAACAAAAAAGAAAACAAAAAAAAAGTTGTGCGCTGTCATTCTGAACGAACATCAATTAAAATTAGATTAACCTGTTGATTTGTAAATTTGGTTAGGTCAGTAAGCTACGTGTGTTCTTATTATTCTATTATTCGAATGTTGTCGTCAGCATGAAAATGTTCATACACTTTACGTACTCACACATTTTGCAAATTATTGCGTTACTTTGCGTATCTGAGCTATCAGTCTCAACAGCTGTAAGTCCCCACTATAAGTATGTTTAAATCAAATTCATTAATCGATATAAAGTCTAGCGTGTTATTCGAAGCTGGTGATTGCAAGTTCAGCAGCAAATATTTTGATAATTTTGACATTAGCATCAAAAACAATACTTTCAACTTGGATATGCTGATTAAGAGGCCTTTCTCTCGAGGCTTTAAAGTGCACCTTGATTTCTCCCTCAGCCTGGGAAAGAAAAAGAATTACCAAAGTGTATTTTCACACATTATTGATACTTGTGCATACTTGTTGTAAGTGCGGTGAAGAGTAATATATTTAAGACCTGGTTTAAAAGCATGGTTGAACATGGAAATTTTATCTACAATTGCCCAGTACCCGAAGGCCATTACTATCTGAATAATTGGAAGCTGGATCCACAACTGGTGCCACAATACTTATACGCGGGTGATTATCGTGTGACTTGTCACTTTTACTTTGGAAAACTTAAGTCAAAAACAGAAGATTTTGTGTTGGACATGATTATTTTTGCAAAATTAAATGCCAATTAATGTATTCAAAATAAAAACTTCAGCAATAGGCCTGGCTATGAGTTTATTTATAGTAATGATTAATTCCTTATACTCCATTAATTCTTCTATGAAAACATTCGAACTGTGAAATGTAACCATATTAACCATGAGTTTGTTTAATGATTTGAATCGTTAGGCATCGGTAACTTTTGGTTGAAGTGAATTCTAAATTTGAAAAATATAATTGTTTATACTGTTTGCCAACATAGTGCAAATAACAACCATTCGCAATGGTTTTGAATAGATCAAAATTTATTCTAATTATTGCTCTGTTGGGATGGACACAAAATTTATTGGTATGTGTCCATTTCAAGCAAGATAATCCGAAACTAATAAATTTCAACAGGCAAGTAAAATGATTTTCAAGACTGGAGACTGCAAATACAATCGTGGAGTGTTTTCCAATTTTACTTTAAAAATCATCAATGGAAAAGTTCAAATGGACATGCTACTTATAAGAACACTTATTTTGGGCTTAAAAGCGCACTTAAGCTTTGAGTTTCGTCTCTCCAAAACAAATCCATACCAAAGCGTCTTTCAACATGATATGAACTATTGCAGCCTGCTCAAAGGAGCTCAGGAATCACTATACCGTCGTTGGTATTTAAGCATGCTTAAGGTCGGAAACTTTGCAATAATTTGTCCCGTACAGCCAGGCTATTATTATTTGAAGGGATGGAATTTGGATGGAAATCTAGTACCCTCATTCTTGTATTTGGGTGACTATCGAATTGGAGGCAGTTTTTTCTATGGAAAGTATAAGAAAACCGATAATCACTTGTTAGAATGCATTGTGGAAGCCATACTAAAACATTGATCTATTCACCAAACTGTTTCTAATTGATGGATAAATTTGTATAAATGTGAATTTTTAAAATACATTCTAAGTGTATCTTAACCCTATATTTTGATTTATAATTTAATAAAAGTTAAAACTGAAAGTCGTAGTTGCAGTTTTATAACTATATATAAAACGAAGAATGAAAGGTATTTCCTACCTGAGATTCTAAACGAAATAATTGCAATATACTTACTGCGTACGTCCGTGATTACAAAGAATTACTACATAACATATATGAGATATAGGATCAATATGACCTCATTCTGAAAATTCTGAAGTGATGTACACTTTTCATGGTAGATTTATGAATAGAGAAGTGTAATGAGTTCCGACGCTAATGTTGTGATAAACTCCTAATGACTTGACTGATGTTATATTATTGACTCACACTCAAGTTAATGTCTTTATTATTGAATTTGAGTTAAAATATGTGTATAAATTGAAGAATTTTCAAATTATTGTATCATTAGTAGTTGATAGTTGAAATGTTAAAGTTGCGATTTCTATGGCGATCATCAGTTATTTCCGTTGCCTTGTTAATATTGAAGGCACATTTTGCTGTGGGGGTAAGTTCAGCAATAATTTTGGTTACTTACTACTTAACGAGCCTCATATCGTATCATTATAGGGACGTGAAGTGGACTTTGTCAGTTCGAACTGTACGTACAGTCCAAAGCAATTTAAAAATTTTACCGTCTCAATCACGAGTAAGACCCTAAGCATCGATATGGATTTAGCGAGACCTATAACCCGAGGTTTCAAGGCCTTCCTTGATTATCAAATTCGAATGGCCAATGCCAAAAGCTATCAAACAATCTTCACTCGTCTAGTCGACGTTTGCGCCACTGTGAGCAGTGTTAAGGATGGTATAATAAAGAGCTGGTTCAAAAGCATGGCCGAGTACGGAAACTTCATGAAAAACTGTCCAGTGGAGGTTGGTAACTACTATCTGCATAACTGGAAAATGGGAACTAGCGTTGCGCACCACTTTCTGCACCCTGGCGATTACCGTAGTACCGTAGAATTTTTCTATGGAAAGCACCGGACTAAGACAGAGGATAGAGTGCTGACCATTACATATAATACGCGTTTGCACGATTAAGATTGCAACTCTGAATACTTAATAAAGTTTTAATTTTTGCACAGCAGTAAGTGATCTTCTTTCGACTTGAATAGTTGTTATGCCCACTACCCATAGGGTAGAAGGGTATTTTAACTTTATGCAAACCTAAAATTTATGCAACAGGCAGCAGGAGGTGTAGCAAACCCTTAAACTATATACATATTTAATCGGCATGATCAGTCAAGTTGATAAAGCCATATCAGACATCTGTCAGTCCATATGCAAACCTAGATCTCAAAGACCATAATAGCTAGGGCTACCAAATTTGGTTTCAATATCTGTTATTATTGAACGCAGATCAACTTTGCTTCAGAATTTCACCACGCCCGCTTTCGCGCCCGTAAATCGATAAAAATCGAATTCCAAGTGTTATTTCAATCCAGGAAAGTTCTATTTTCTATAACTATCAACGCGCAAATGATTTCTGAAAATTTGGTTGCGATCGGATTATTAATATTGAGTTATATAGTTATTAAAGAAATCATTTTTGGAGTTACTGATTTCCAAACAGTCGCTTAAGTATGTAACAGAAAAATACAGTCAGGTGGGTAGCGGGTATATCACAGTCGATCATACTCGACTGTAGTTGTCATGCTTGTTTTAATGAATAAAAAAGTATTCAGCTTAAAAGCAATACAGTTTTCAACGATTGCATTATTTGGAAAGCTATATGGGCTAAGATTTATAAGTTTATAAATATTATAATTTTTTCGAATGACATAAATAACGAGCCAATACTTCGATGTGTCGGTTACCGAAAACCACACATCAAATTAAATATCTAAACAATTTGTAATAAAGATTGATCGTCATGGCTCAGTGCCAGACTAAAATAAAGAAATAGTTGGGCTTGTTTAGATAATTTTAATGTATTTTGGCTAGTAAAATTTAAATTCTAGTTAAACTAGAGTGGATAAACAATGTGCATCCTACTGCTCTTGAATATTGACAAACATGTTTGGTATATTATATTACTACTGGCTTTAAGCATTGGCATGGTGAAAGCTGTGAGTAACTTGCTACTTTCAAAATACAATGATATATCTTTTTCACTGTTTTTTCTCCAGAAACGGAGCATCGCAATGACAGTGGGAGAAAGCCGCTATAATCGTGACTACTTTGACAATTTCACTTTCAACATAGTAAAGGGCAGGGTGTTTGTAGAGATGAACTTGAAGAAACCTTTGCTGAAAGGCTGGCAGGCTCGTTTGGACTTTCAGATTAGAGCGGCCAACTCCAAGAGTTTTCAAAGCATATTCTCCACTACAGTGGATGTGTGCAACATTGTGAACGTCTACAAGAATAATTTGTTCAAGAAATGGTACAACAATCTCGTCAAATATGGAAACTTTCTACGCCAATGTCCTCTGAGCACGGGTCGTTATTATATCCGAGATTGGCAGTTTGACAACGGCCTCGTGCCGCCATTTCTAACGAGTGGATCTTATCGCATGGAGACCTATAACTTCTATGGCAGGTTCAAAAGTGCCGATGAGGTCTTCATAATGAGATTTGCTGCTGATGCTACTATAAACTCCTAACAGATACTGCGGACTGCGGAGGAAACTTTAACTAAACTTATTGTGATCGTTAAAGTAATATGTGAAAAATAATTAAGCTTTTATCGGGTACCCCTCTCGGGAATGCTAAGTATCATACTTTATAAGTTTATGAATACAACGAAACGAATGCTGACTGTTAACCCTTATACTTGGTTTATTTTCTACAACTGATATCTGTTAGCTAAAGCTGAACAGTGGCATCAGTGGAGTATAATCGATGCTAATGTTAACTGGAATTGCAGTCAGGCTGCTACCCCGGCACAATGAACAGCTCATCTATAGTGGATAATGCCAACAATTTCATGAGAAATAATAATATCCTGTACATGGCTGCAACATGTGGCACGGCACGGCGTTGATTATAGATGGGGCACTTTGAGAAAAAAAAGAAAAATCGAAAATGGGACATTCAATTTGGCGACAATGTCCTCGATATCATCGTAGTCCCGTGTCCCATACGCTTGGCAGCTGTCGCATGCAGCAAAAGAAGCTGGTGCTGCTGCTGCTGCTAGTGCTCCTGCTCCGCCTCGGCTAACGGTTGATTTAACTGCATTTGAGATGTCGTCCTCTCCATCTGCTCAACCTTGTCTTGATTGCGTGTGTGCTTTTAACCTTATCGCTTCCTAATTGCCGCGCACCTGCTTCCCAGGCGGTCCTGACATAATTTTCACACATTTTTCCGACAATTTCCCTTGGGCTGTCTGTGAATGTGTCTGTGTGAGTGTTCGCCTTTCGCCAATTTGCCACGATTCCCGCTGGTATAATTATATCCCTTATATCATCCTGTGCCTGGCAGCGCCTGCGGCCACCGAAGCTGCCCGCCTGACTTGTACTAATGAGTGAAAGTCAGGTAAGCTTTGTTTAATTAGTTGAATGCCTACTGAGGCACCTAATTGGCCCGTGTCTGAATCAAAATCTGCTTTAAACACTTACGATTCATTGAATTTCCCAAGGGAATGACGATTCTGAACAGCACTTTAGTTGCTGCCCAAATGGTGTGGTCACTCCAGGAAGTAGTACACGAACGATACATTCAAAGAATGATTAGGTGTATAACTTAGTGATTTAAAAGATTACAGCTAAATTCTTGGTTGCATAATAAGTTTCTTTCAGCTTCAACTTAAGTAATCGACACCTTGTAGTTAGTTGTCGACTAGCCCAGCTAAAGTACTAAGTTTTCCGATTGTAAATCAATTTCACGCCAAGCAAACGTTAAACGTTGCTTAACACAAAGCACGACAACTATAATGATGGCAATTTCCTTGAGTACCCGCCGCCACTCCCTCTTCTCTGTTACCACAGTGTCTTAGAGACGCCCCTTCCAAAACTAAAAAATAAGAAAAGGAAAAAGCGCTGCAATGCGTTGGGTTTGTTTTCAATGAGACTGCTCGACGCTTCCTGCGCTCGTCGATAGCGACAGAATACAAGAAATTGCGCTTTGGCTTCGCCTTGATTTCAGCGGAAGTGCAATGATAGTAATAGGAAAAGGATGATGGTAAGGGGCAACAGCAGTGGGGAGGGGAGGAGCAGCAAATGACAGTACTGAAAACGTTGCACACTTGCCAGCGCGTGCGAACGTGTCGAGTGGCGGGTGCAACGCAGTGCGGGATCTGGGCAAACTTGTCGAGGAAATACTTTGGCCAACTGTTATTGTCAGTGTTAAAATTATTTTGCGCTTAGTTTGCCGCTCGCATAAATCGCAGCCAACGGCAGCAACTGCTGCTGCACTTGTCCGCGCTGCAACAGCGTGTCCATGTCCTTGTCCTTGTTAGCCTGTCCGTATTCGTGTCCATGTCCGCGTCGGTGTCCGCGTTCGCGTTCGCATTCACGTCTACATCTATTCTCCATACTCCTGTCTATATCTCTGGCCAGCATGGCGCACGTGTCGCGTGCGAAACAAATCCAGCCGGTGCGCCCAGGTTGGCACTCATTAATTTATTTATGCGATGTGCACGTGCAACGATTTACCCGATTGGAAGTGAAAAATTGTGTTAGCAATGCAGCGATTTGCAGCGTTAGCCCTGCGAGCTTTGAATGATTCATAAGAAACTCAACGGCCACTCATTAAAGGGCCGCCTACTGTACATTATTTCGATGTCAAAAATTGAAAAACATATATGAAGGCATCGTATTGCCATGATATAGAAGCGTTCGTAGAGGCGGTAGGATCTAGTTATAATAAAGGCTGGAATTTGATCCTTTTCCGATTGAAAATTCGTTAAGTATTACGTACAGTATCTAGTTAGGTATATAGTTAGCTTGGGGTTTTCAAATTATAGTAAGCTGAGGAAAGATATATTTAAGTAATGGGTTTTTAAACCCTTTGACCATTGAAAAACTGGTATACTTTATGAAAAAGTATGTAACAGGCAGAAGGAGGCGTAGCAGACACCACAAAGTAAATATATTAATGCACAGCATCACTAGCCGAGTCGATTAAGCCATGTCTATATATCCGTCTGTCTGTCGGTCAGTCTGTCCGTATGAACACAAAGATCACAGCTATTATAAAAGCTAGCGACACCAAATTTTACATTAATGTTCATGTATACTGTACGCAGATTCATTTTATTTCAAATGTTGGATACCACGCCCGCCGCCCTCGCATATCAATACTTCAATTTTTCAAGTCGTTTTTTAAGTGAAGTATAATAGAAAAATCTTACTGACTTTGACATATGCTTAGCTGACTAAAATTTCTGCCTTTTCTCCAAATTTCAATCTGATTGGACATTGAACACAGAAGTTATTCAACTTACCTCAGTGCCCTTAGCTGGTGATTTGTTGCATATGTGTTTGTAAGAGTGAGAAAGTAGTAGGCGGAAAAGACTTTGTCTTTGGCATTATTATGATTTGGGCGAAGGGTATCTTAATGTCCGGCGTGCTTGTTCGTCCAGAGTTCATCTGGTTTATATATAAGGAATTACAAATGTTATATAGCTGTTGTGTACCACATCTAAGTTTAATTCTATATGACATCTAATGTATGTCTTATATGAATTAAATTGACATTATCCACGCAGCCACACTACAGGTAATGAAGCTATCAGTGTAATTAAATTGTTCCGCCAGTTTTGCAACAGCTTCCACACTAAAGCTGCAATTTGCTGGACCTCTCGCTGCGAATATGATAAATTGCCCCGTTCAAGAGACAGCTGCAGTGGCCGGGCAGGCAGTCAGGCTGGCGGGCAGACAAGGACAGCGACAACCGCAGCCGCAGCCGTAGCCGGGCAGCGTTTGCCGGCACATAAATTCAAAAAGAGCCGCTATTGCTGCTAACCAAATCTTAATTATAAATCTAAGGAAGCACTTGGAAAAAATTACCGCAAGCGCAGTGCGCCGTGCGCTGTGCACTGCAGGAGAAGCAGCAGCAGAAGGAAGCACAAAAAAAAGGAAGATGGAGAAAGAGAGAACACAAAATGAAATGATGATTTAATAGAATGGTCTGCGGGCACCGCCAGCTGGTTGGCTGAGTCCAATGAATAGGCAAGACGGGCCGGCGGAAATGACTCCATAAGCTGCTGCAACCATAAACCGGAAGTTAACAGACTTTCGCTGATGTAGCAGTTTCTATGCCCCGACAGGGAGTAGGGACGAGGAACGCGGGACGAACAGACTGCAGGACGAGCCAGACATGAACACGAACACTCCACGCTCGGCCACGCTCGGCGGGCAGTCTGTGAAATTGTGACAGCGCATGGCCGCAGGATAATCAAATAATTTTTTCTCCTCATCGTCTTGCTTGCCCACAAGTGCAGGCGTCTTTTATGTGGCTCCGTGTTGAATGGCCCCCTAACTAGCCCCTCTCCTCCTGCACATCCCCGTCCAGCTCGTTAAATTATTGTGCAACATTGCCACAAAATGCTAATTGCCGCACGATACGATCGAGGCAATGCTCCACTCCAACTCCATTTTCATTTTTCATCTTGCTTTCTGCAATGAAACTTTTCGAATTTCAGCTGTCAATGGAAAATTCTTGTTTTTGACAGTCTCATTTTCTACGTTTGCCTCTGCTTATCGCTTAATAAATCACAGAGAAATGCAAGCTCGCATCTTTAAACTCTTATCACAAAACTTGAGAGCGCAAACTTCTCGACTGAAATTAACGATGTTCTGCTGCAATGCACAAATCGTTTTATTTTTCATCCGATCATTGTTCAATATAATTCCGAATTGCTGCTGCATTTCACACCTATTAAAAATGTTTGCACACCGTGAATAAATGTGAACGTTCGATTGTTTGCTCAATTTCATTTGTCATTTTTACACTTGAAAAGTTGTGAATAAATCAATTTTCAATGAATGAGACCATTTAGTGACACTGAATATAAATTGTACCATTTAAATGAAATAAAATATTTAAAAAGGCCAATACCAAACTGTTAAGAACCTTGGAAAAAGGGCTATATTATATAGCATATACCCTGTTGGAAGGGAATAAATACATTTTATTAATACTAAAAATTAAGGAATAATTTCAATGTGAGCTTTAAAGTTCTAAAGAATCGAAAGTAATACTATAGAATTTTGTATACCCTAAAAAATTTGGCACACAAACTGCTTATTGCTGCACGCTGTAAATAAGTCGAAAAGAGTCAGATCAGACCGATATATCGTATAGCTATCATACAAACTATTGGCCTATCTTTGTTAATTGACAAGATATTGCAACTTCATTTACTCTATCTGACTTTTTCTATATATACAACATGCATATAAAATTTCATTGAAATCGGACCACTATAACAAATAGCTGTCATAGGAACAATCAGCCAAATTAATGTTTTTTTATAAAAATCAGTTATGATTTCTGAATTAACTGAACTGAATGCCAATTATAGTTGAACATAATATTGAATGTACACAATACCATAAAATTCTTCAGCATTATATATTACTAGTATTGGAAAAATCGGAGGAGATAAGAACTTGCAAGGGTATAGAACATTCAGCATGCCGAAGGTGGCCTTCGTGATTTATTTTTGTAGTATATTCTTCCACTGAAATTGCAGTCACTTCCCTTGCTTAAGCCCCCTTCCAGCTGGGACTATAAAATACTGGCTGAATTTAACAACTCGAGGAACTTTATTTCCCATCACATTTGCGTTGTCACCAACTGCCGCTCAGCAAGTTAATGAGGAACAACAGCAACATTGGCTCCACGTGGAGCGGCGAAAGTTTCGCTCAAGTGGCGTTTTTCCATTTTGCACATGCAGGCGACGCATTTCAGCGAGGAAAGTGCTGCCTGATGCTCCTCCTGCTGTGGGAATAATGACGATGATTTCGTTGATTTGAATTGTGATTAAAATGCAGCGTATAATTTTTTGGCACGCCTTGGCAGACTGCGACTGGCAGCATGTGCGACCCAAGAAGTTTTTTGCCAGCCTCGTTTCACACTTTGCGGGGGGTACGAGTAAGAGAGGGGAGGGCAAAGAAAAATTGCAAACCGCAACTCGTGTCGACTTGCTGCTTCGGCTCGACTTGATGTTAGAATAATGAAGAGGCAAAACTTTTGCGCAAGGCATGTAATTTTTCGCTGTGACAGCCGGCAGCCCCGCACCGGAAGCGGAAGTTGTCATTCGTTTTGTGCATTTGTTAAAAGTTGCACAGTACAGAATGGGAGGAGAACGGAAAAAAGAGTAAGAGAGTGGGAGTGGAGCGTGAAAGAAAGAAAGAAAGAAACAAACCCGCAATTGCATCAAAACTTCTGTTGTACAAGCATCTGAAGCGACATTCTCCCCCTCTCCGACCCGGGCCTACTTCCAGTTAGGCCTAGTAGTACTAGCCACATCCACAGCAGAACAGCTTCCACACTGGGCACATTGGGCACACACTGCCTGCACTCCAGCTCCATTTGTTCGCCCACATCGCAGCGCATAAATCACGGTTGGGCCGAGCGGAGGCCGCGTTATAAATGCGAACAATGACACAATTGATTGGCCAATTACGTGCGCTTCGGGGTGATTATGACGTTACGTACCGTTAGCCAGCCCACCCGTTTGGCGCTGCGCTGCTCTGCATCCGCCTGGACACGGCCCACACCCTGTGGAAGGGAGTGGAGCCAGCCGTGCCGGCGTACATGTCATGCCTGGCTAAATTTACACAATTAAATGCGTGAAATTCGTTTGAATAATTGGGCAATTTTTGGCACACGCGGATGGGGAATCATTTTCGAACGAAGTTTGCATTAAAGTGAACACATTCAATAATAAAGTAGAGGAAAATCCAAATCTATAGTTAACTTAAGCATAGATCACCGTTAAGCTCGTACTGAGGCTGCACAAAATTTTGTTTATCGCAAGTGGAACTGAGAACCCGCCATAAAATATGCAGTAAAAGGCTGGCAAAGTTGCGTTTAAGTTTGGTCAACGAAGGATGGGCAGAAAAAGAAATTCGCACAAGTTTATGGCCAATGGCCAAGTAGAGGCAAAGCCGCAGCTAATTTATTTGCAGGCTCGACGCAGCGTCGCAGGCATCGAGGACATTGAAGACATCGGGGACATCGAGGGCACTTCATTGTGCAATGGCTCGTTTAAAACGCTGATTCAGTTTCATCATTAACCAGATTAATATGGGCCGGCGTCACCACTGGCAGGCGCAATATGGCAGGCAGGCAGGCGTCCAAGCGTCAGGCGACCCAAGCCACAGCCCAGTGCAGCCACTTCCCGCAAATGGTAATCGATGTGCATGCTGTGCCGGTTCTAGTCCGTTGCCCAGCTCGCCTGCCTGCCCGCCTGCCTGGCTGCATGGCTGTGCTTGCCATGAGGGCCATGTGGTCATCCTCCCTTCGTCATCATCACCATTATCCCGTTTGTCGTTGTCGTCATTGCAGACACTTCAAGTTTATCGCATTGCAGTTTGTCGAGCGTCACGCGGCGTATACGCAATTTCGGCCAATGAATTTTTATGCGTGCTGCGTCGCTTTGGCTAATTATGCATTGCATTTTCGACTTATTGGCTAACTGCAGACTCGCACTGGCTTTAATCTGTCTCTATATCATGATTAACAGGGAATCAAGCGCATTTCTTTTGCAACCACATCTACCACGCCCCCAACCAAGTAACCGCCTCCTCACTGCTGATTGCAGTCACTTGCGACGACTTCTACTTAGCTGCTTGTCTCTCGATTTATTTAGTATTTCTGGCAGCAGCAGCCGCGCGCAGAACTGTGATAATATTTGCCCGGAAAAGTATTTACATTTTACTCAAAGTTGCCTTGCCTCATCCTTCCCACCTTGCCTCCTTGCTGTGCCTCCTTGTGGCGGCCAACTTGGAGCATGGCCTCTTCTCTCCATGCAATCACAGTTTTCGACATTTTACGAAATTGTATCGGCGTCGAAGTTTTTCTTTGCTTATTTGTTTGACTATTCTTGTTGTTGTTTCTACTCCTTTTCTTTCGCTTAGCTCGAAATAAGAAAAGTTTTTATTTAAACAAATTTTTGAGCGAAGACATGCGTGGCATTTCTATTTAATTCCGTCTTACTGCCAAATGTTTCAACTCTCGGCAATGGCAATTGCAAAATGATTGTACATCTTCCACCGCAATTTCCTTTACCTTATCCGATTTCTGCAATTGCCAAAAACCATTTGAAGTAGTCCAATATGCTGGAGGCCCATTTCAACTCGTTAGCTGGCAAAATTATGATCTAATAAGCAGACTGAGAGCTCGTTTCAAGCCTAAGCTGCACTCCAACTCTCACCCAGACAGACATGCAGACGGACGAGAGGCAGACAGACAGACAGACAGACAGAGGCAGGCGGATACATCGGGCTCTCGGGTGGACCAATTAAATTTCACCCGCATCAATAATCATGAAAGCAAAAATTGCCAAAGCAGGCTGCATGCCTAGAAATAACACAGACCGTTGCGGGCCCGTTGATAACCCGAAGCCGGGAAGCCGGAAAAATGCCACATAAAAAGCATAGGGAGGGGGAGCAGAGCGGGAAATTAAAAGGCGCAGGGCACACGGCGAAGCTGGCGGCGCATCAGACTCGAAGTCGACAAGCGTGTAAATGATATAAATTCAATTTAATAAAATTGTTAAAATCGCACCGGGCGAACTGTGCAAATGCTTTGTGCCCAGGTGAGCTGAAAATAGCAGAAGTGTGAAGCGGGAAGAGGAAGGTGCGGGGTAGGAAGACAGGAAATACGCGTGAAAATTCCCAGCAATTATTTCACACAAAGTGGGCAAAGTTCTTGTCATCCTTGTCGTCGTCGTCTCCGACAGTCGACTGGCAGTCTCGCTCTATCCCACTCTATGCCTCTCTTACTCTCTCTCTCTCTTTTTTTATAGAGATAGAGATCTCTGTATTGTTGTTGTCACGTCCTACTTGGGTGCCAGACAGGCACTCGACCAATGCAGCTTTGATAACATTTTAAGCAGCTTGTGAAGATTTTATTCTCTCGCCTTTCTGCCCAGATAATCGCATAATTTCTCGAGTCTCGACTTGGGCCTATTAGGAACAACGATAATGGGACGAGTCTCAACCTTATGGCGCATTACTTTTGCGAAAACTGTCGCACGTGACTTTGTTAAAGCGCATCTGTTGCTCGAATTGAGAATTGAATTCAATTTGAAATTGGATAATCACAAGTACTTATTAATCCGTTATCGAAGCACATCTCTGCAGATATATATGAGGGAGAAAGAGAGAGGGAGCCAGCACTCCCAGCCCGACCATGATGCTCATGCTCAACTCATTTGGAAAGTGGTTGTGCCACAATTTCCATCCTGCCTGGCACTTCCCTTCCTGCCTTGCGGCTGCGGCGGTTGCCTTCATGTCTAATTTAGCGACATTTTATTGTACTTTTCACCGCAATCGCTTTCCATTGTTGTAATACAATTTTCTTGTCGCATTTTAGTCAAGTTATTTTATTTTATTGTTGCTGGCCACAAAATGTTTTCGCTCGGCTACAGCTCGCCGCCTAAAAGCAGGCGACATGCAGAGAGACTTGAACAGAACAAGGGAGAGCAGGACAAGCAGTGGCTGAGGGGGAGAGGGGCCAGATGCTGAGGGGCCTCGCGCTGGCAGTGTACTATGTCGTTTGCACATTTTGGCAAATTTTGTGTGTACTTTGCGGACACACTCGAGCACACACACATGCACGCACACACAGGCACACACACAGTCGAGCATGTGTGGGCGCAATCCTCTTTCCGCCATGTGCCCTTTGCCCTGGCCCACACATAACTCTGGCTGCAACTGCGACTGCGGCTTTGTCTGCACTTCTTTCATGAGGTCTCCCAAGATAGTGCAAGAATTATTGGCAAGCAATGCGGCGACTCCACGAACTCCTCGCCACGGGACCTTCCAGGACCAGGACTAGGTCCTGTGCGAGTGTCGCATATGTTTTATTAAAATGAGCTCGCATTTCGCTTTCAATTTGCAGACAATTTTCAGGTTTTTGCATTGCCAACTGCCAAATGGCAACTGGCAACTAGGAAAGCGCGCACCACTCTCAGTTATTTATTTTGACCAAGTTTCATTGTTCTTTTCGTGATGTTTTTGGGCAGCAGCATTATTAGAAATGCGTAAACCTGGCAGGAGAAACTTGTACTGACAGCACTTTAAAACAGCAGTAAAGGTAAGAAAACTGAACATAGTTGACTGGCTATATACTATATTAAAAGACTATATTAAATAAGCATTTAGAAACACTAAGTAAAATCTTGTCTTAACATATATTGTATGTGTAATATTAATCTTCAACTTTATTATCCGATTTAATTGAAATGTTGAACTTAGAAAGACATAATAAGAATATATAAATCAAAATTAATTAGTTGACAACAAATATAATATTTTATAAGCTAATTTACTGAACTTTATAAACCAAATAATAATAATGTAATCGTAATTAATATACCAAAAAATATTCATAATAAACTTGTTGTCTTTTGTCCGATATAATCAAATGATTTTTGACAAAGTTAAAGGTGCTTAAAATCGAGGTTGGAGCCTTTATTTATTGTCCAAGGAAGAATTAAAAAAAATCTGATAATTTAAAATCAATAATATTTTCATGCTGAATGAATTATGATATTAAGACCCTCACAAGATATCATTTCGGATGCAAATGTGATAAATAACAAATATTGACAATGCTATACGAGAAATTGTTTGAAATCGTTGTAGACATCAAGAATACATATAATTTCAATTGAAGTGTTAGGTCTTATTTCCATTGCATTTACTTAGTTTCCCCTTGATTAATCAAGAAGTTCCAGGTGCTGAAATTTAAAAAGGATTGTCGAATGATAAATTAAAGAGTGGAAAGTTTTAGCAGGCAGCAAAGCAAGTTCATTAATATTTATAGCAAAGCATCAAAATTCAAAGGAAATACTTTTGTGCACAGTTTCTGGCAATATATGTGTATGTGTGTGAGTATGTGAGAGTAGAGAACAAAGCGACCAAATTAATTTAACGCCAACTCTGCCGCCATCAGTTGCAACTAAGAACGGAGCACAAAAAAATGAAATCAACTGAGGCCAGAGATAAAGAAACAAATGGAAAACCCAAAAAAAAAGGAGGAAGAACTTTTCTTCTTTCTCTTAATTTCAACAGCTAGACAAAATGCCGCCAAGCATACCAATGGCACAGGCAACCCCTGGTGTCGTATCTGAAAACTGAGCGAACACAGTCCGCAATAGTGCACATCGGCACAGTTGATTGATTTCATTTTATATACGCTGCGATTTTCCAATTACAGAAGCGCTAAAATCAGCAGAAAATCAGAGGCCGCACAGTGGGACGAACTAAGAGAAATGTGAAAAATAAGAAAATTGAAGTAGGTCTATAGATTGTATTAATAATAAATATATTTTACTTCTCACATAACCTCACATTTAGAAAATTGAGTAAGAATAGTCACTAGACCATTATTCTAATCTTTAGTTTTATATGCAACGAACTTTATTTTTAGTAATAGACGAAAGCCAAGGTGGCTATAACTTTACCTTTCTACATAACCTCACATTGTGGCACATAACCTCTCGCTTAAGCAAACTACTTAACTTTACATTTCACAATTAAATGCTGTTGTGTGAAATGTGCGAAAGGAGAAAAATGAACTAGTTCCATAGATCTTAAAAAAATATAGAATTTATATATATGCAATGAACTTTATTTTTGGTAAAAGCCGAGAGTAGTTGTGGTTATAACTAAATCTTCCCACATAACCTCAAATATTCATACATTCGTACATAACCTCGCGATTTTGCACACTTCTTAACCTCACATTTCAACGTTGAATGTTGTTTTCCTTACCCATTGTGCATTAAAAGGAACTTCCATAGTGGTACATAGAATAAACTAAGGTTGAGCTTTGTGTGCTCGCCTTTTGAGCAGGCACAAAGCACGAGCCTAATTGCGGAAGCAATCCGCCAGAGAGCCGGGTAGCCATAGCCACGACCACAAGCGAGACCCGATTACCACAGACACAGGCAGAAGTAACTCTCGTTTTATGCTCGCTTTCAACTTCGGCTGGACTGTAAAACTCCATGAAAATGGCAATTAGCTGTGCTGCCAAGACAGCGAGAAGAAGGTGGAAGGTGGGTGGGACGACTGGTTGGTGGGGAAGGGTGCTGGGTAAGGGGTGGTCTTGGGTCAAGGCTGTATTAATGAATTAACACGGGCAAATGAGTTTGGACAACAGTACAAATGGTCGTGGACTTAACTCTTGGCTTATGCTTTCGCCTCAGCTTGGGAGCCTTAGCTAAGTGCTAAAGTTTTGCAATAAAGATCCGCACCAGTTCCACGTGTTTCGCATTCAGTGCGCCACAATTAGTGGCATGCAATGCCACGAGGCACGAGGTGCACTCGACGCGTTGCAATGTGCGGATTCAGAAGCCGTTAAATTGTACGGCGCATAACAAATTGGTTTCCTGGCAGCCGCGACATGTGCTCCAGACAGTGCTCAGCATACGCAGACAAGCCTTTACTGGTCCCCCTCCCCCCCCCTCTCAGCTGTCCTAAAAAACTGTCAACTGACAACGCTAAAAAGCTGTTGTTGTTATTGCTGCCTGCGCTGTTAATGTCATTTTGGCTACTGTCGGAGTCTGCTTGATATATTGTTATCATTTTAACAATGGAAATTATTTCATTACATTGTTTTTAGCGCCCTTTCATTATGTTAGACACGCTCGCTGGCAGCGCTAAATTGCAAGTTGTAATGCGGAATGGAAGGAGAGAAAGGAAGACAGTTCTCTGCCTCTCTCCCCCTCACTCTCTATCTTTGAGAATAAGTAAAAAGCAGTAGAAGGCGCATAGAATATGTATTTGTGTAAAGTAGAGAATAGAATAGACTTTTTAGACCCTTTTGCGAGTTTAGTAACAGTTCCACAAACCTTGAAAAGCTATTAAAAAGATACACTGACTAGACAAATCTAGAATTTAATAAATCCATCGAAAGCGCTTTGAAGTTACGAGAGAAAGAGAGAGGGAGATGGAGATACCTGCTTATAGATGCGCATTTACTTCATTTGCATTTAAAATGAAATGGAAATCAGACCAGCATAAAAATATAAAATGAAAAGAAATTGAAAGGCGATATGGAATACAGTGTAGTCAACTTGGATATTTGGACATCATTAAAAATGCCACATTTGAATGAGCCTGAGCAGAAAGAGAGAAAGAGAGAGAGAGGGAGGTATGATGACACTGTCGTTTCGTCTTTTGCTTGATATGCATAAATGTCAGAGTGATTACAATGCAGGCAGCGCCCTCAGCCTCTCCCTCCCGCAATGTGTTTATCGTTTTGCCACATGCCTCAGTGCATTCAGCCCAAAAAAGGACAGCGAGCTGTGAGCTGTGAGTGTGACAACGCCCATTCAGTCGCTCACTCGTTGCTTACACGCCCATCGAGCACGACAAGACGCAATTCGACTGCTGGCAGATCACGAAGGAGCTGCCACTGGCACTGGAGCTGGCACTGGCACTGTCACTGGCACAGCTCGTCCATCGTCTTGCTGTACGCAGGTGCGCTTATTGCCGCTCGGTTGCACTTCGTTTGAGGGCGAGCCGAAAATCTCGACAGCAGATCAAAGCCAAGTGCCGCGTGCCACACCCCCCTCTCCACCCCTTTCCCACCTTTGCTCGTCTTGGCTTGCTGGAGGTCTCGACTTGGCCACAAATGAAAAGCAACGTTTTAATAATTTTGCCCTCGAAATCCTTTTTGAGCGTATTTCATGCCAAGCAATTTCCGGTCACATTTGCGTGACAAGTGCCGCCATTCCCCCACCTCTCCCCCCTTCTGCAGTTATCGATGTTGTGGTGGCTTTGACGATGAACTGAGCCAGTGATTAGATTTGGATACCACGAAGGGTTAAGCTGAAGTTGTTGGCGAACTGCTCTCGATGCGTTCTTCAGTGCAGGCCCACAAAACTCGCAGCATCATTTCATTTGGCACTTTAAAACTTTTCAAATGGAACTGTGGCACACAAACACTACCACACACACACACACACACACACAGTCGCATACTCGCACAGTCTATTCAAATGCAGTTGCAAATGTTTCCAGTAGAGATGAAAAAAGAGCTTCAGTTCCATAGACAACGCGCCCTCGTCTGAAAACACTTTGAACTTTTTAAATTTTTAATGAATCAAAAATGTTTTCACACTTTGACTCACCTTTTTTTTGCTGCACACACATGTGTGTGTGCTGTGCGAGTGTGTGCGAGTGCGTGTGTGTGTGTGAAAGTTGTCTGCTCGTGTCCTCTTGTTTGCGAGTTTATTTCCATTCCCAGCAAAAAAGCGAAGCAGCAGCGCCGGTTTAGTCTCTCCCTCCCCCCGTCTGTGTCCTGGAGAGACTCCACAAAATGTAATTGAACTTAATTCGATTTGAAGCGAGACAAGTTTTTTGACAGCTGTGCAAGTTCTCAAAGGCCTCACTCAGTTAAAGCTGCTTAAAGAGCTTGCTACCCTTTCGTGGGAGATCGAAGAAATATTGCAGGGCGCACTCAAGCCATATGAGCACTTTTGCAATTACTTTTCCGCCAATAAGCAATCACTCAGATTCCATCGCTGGCTCAGCTCACCTATTGTTGTGTGTACCTCAAGTAGTTAGTGAAGGGTTGAGAACAGGGTAGGGAATGTGGGTAGCACCGCCTGCTAACTTCATACGCTGCTGGAGCAGCACAGCATGTCAAGTGGCTGCAGGGCGAAGCATCCAAGTCGTGGTCAATTTTTACGCATGTGTTGCAGCAACACACACACACTACACTCCTGCATGAATGCATACAAAACGTCATGAATTCATGAACAAAATGAGTAACGTTTTTCGTGTACTCACTTACAATGAGTATGACTGAATGTTGTGTTCTGACCTGTCTTGTAATTACTATACTCATTTATTTGGTAGTGAATACAGTGTTTAGTAAAGGATTTCAGTGGCAGTCACAGTGAATGATATTATTTTCACTGTGATAAAACAAATATGAGGTACTTAGTTGAGTACCCTTTGCTAGTGAATGGCTGTTAAGCACTTGCCGAATAGGTAGAAGGGTTTTCCTCTCCTTCCATTTCGTTCCTTTCCCTTCATTCGATTCAATTCTGTATAATTTTTAGTGTAAATATTAATTTTTTGGTGTAGTCATTTTCAATGAATATCGAGTATAGTACAAAATAAGTAGGTTCAGTAAGGTATTGTTCAGAATATTTGCCATGTAATGAATTTATTCATGCAGGAGTCTAATACAAACATACACACAAACACCTGCCAGTTTATATTTCCCATTTGCCATGGGCAGCACTTGAGAAGTCAGCAAAAAATATATCCAACTAACCAACTGCACCCCAAGGCAATGCACAACACGTTCCCTCTCAGCTTCCCTCTCACTTAGCCAGTTTATTTTCTGCCAGTCAGGTGCACAGCGAGGTAGAACACAAGTCTCGATTATATTTATAACAGAAAACATGTATAAAATGCGATTTCCTGATTGCAAACGCATTTTAATTGGTCGAGCTGTAAGTATACTGGATAAGAAATCTCATTTTCTAACAGCCTTCCCTTCCCTCCTCACCTTTGTCTACCTCCCTCCCAGTTTGTCGGTCTCTCACAGCTCAATCCTATGTGCAAATATTTTCCAACTCATCGACGAAGCTTTGCTCAACACACACAATAACCATAAATCTTGGCTCTGCACTTGCCGAGGAGTAACTTGAGCCAAAGTGCATATAATTTTCATTTAAATACCTATGAAAGTATGGTAGAAGAAGGAAAAGAAGATGTTGCAACCTCTCTCCCTCGCTATCTCGCCCTCTCTTTGTCCTGCCGAAAAATGGGAAATGGGAAAACTCATAGCATGTTAGCTAGGAAAATGTCCTCGCCCGGTGCCAACGTGGCAAAGCCCGAGCAATATTTTTGCATTTTGCAATATTTTCGAGAGCGTTGTTAATTTCACGGCTGAATGGATAGTGTTTTCATAGAAGCGATTCCTTTTCATGAAAGGTGCCACGGCAGCTGCTTTACGAGCATGATGCGGGCACAAATATAATAGAGACTTTGGTCAGGTATGAGAACATGTACCAAAATATACTCTATGTATATATACTCTATAATATATTAACTCTCTGCCCACCTCTTGGACTTACTCTCTGTTCTTTAACTCATCTTCTTCTCTTCCCTCTCTGCAAATGCAATTTAATTCGCGCATAACTTTGCATTTCTAATCGGCTCGCAAAAGTTTTTAATCACCTCCACACCTATTCGCAGCTATGCGGCTCTGCTGATAATAAGCTCTGCTTAAATTAAAAACTTTCCACCCTCCAAAACTTATTACACTGTTTTTTTTTCTATCTCCACTTGCGGCTGCAATTTCCCAGCGCTAATTGCAATAAATTTGCGTTAATAAACTGAAACTGAAGCCGAAACTGAGGCAATTTGCCAGCAGCAGCACTGGCCAAATGGACCCGGGCCCGGGCAGATGTTGGAAAGTTGTGCAACAACAATTTGTGCGCTTAATTAAAAATATATTAAAAACTTGGATTTCTACGAATTATACAAATAATTGGAAAACAAAACAAGAAAAGACAAGATGAAATAGCAACAAATTTTAATTTAGTGCAAATAAAAAATTATTCTTTAATGTGATAGAGAGTAAGTGTTACCACCCTCCACCCCACTTTCCATGCCAACAATTACACTAATTGTAGCTCTTGACGTCTTCGGCTTCGACCACGCCCACAGCAATTAGCATGAGCAACTAGCGGCGATTAGTTGACTTTTATCGTCGAAGCTTTCAGAGTGATTAAAATCGCACACAATGAATGGACGAAGATGACCAGGAGTAGGGCCAGCAGGAGGAGGGTGCAACTCCACGTGGCCGGCAGTCTCCTTCCGGCAAAAGTAAACCACACAATGCCTCACATTTGCATACACTTTGAACTATTCAAACAGCTTGGCAGAGAAGGGGGAAAGGAAAGGGGGGGGGGTGTAGCTGCAGCAAGTTACCCGTTGACTCGACAATTTTGCGAAATTAACCTCAGACTCGCCAGCGGCCTCAGGTCACGTTGCAATTTGCCAGCCAGCGTTCACGTAAGCCACTTGGGTCAACGTCAACCCTCAGCTTGCTGCATGTCCCCACCTCCCTACCTCCCCCTCCCCGCCCTCCAGCTGTTCCCTACCAACGCATGGGGGCTGCTGACGTTGCGGCGTTGGCATAAATTTAAAGCAAGTCGCCCTGGTAAGGAGATGAGGCCACAGACAATGGCGGCGACTGTCGTTGCGTCGTGGGCTAACTAATGATGCCCCAAATTGAATCTAATCATCATTAGCAATTACACAGCTGCGGCGCTGGCTCGTGTGATTACCCCCAGTCAGAGTGGCTCACTCGACCATTAAGTCTAATCATATGCAAATAATTAAGCCCACTGACACGGGGCAGTTGGGGCAGTTGGGCAGATTGGGCGTACAGTGGGACAGACAGTCAGCCGTTAAAATATTTCCCTTAGGTCCCATCGTGCAATTGTCGCCTATACTTTTGCTTGTCCTCTCCCTCGTACACCGTGCGTGCCTGATAGACGCGCAGTCTGGACGTGCACCTCCCCCTCTTCACCCTCCGGCTGCACTCCTTGCAGCACGTGCATTGTCATCGCCGGTGCTGCACAGTGCCTGCTGATAATGCACACACTCGGTTCATAGGTGGCTAATAAATTTGAATATTAATTGTCAGTGTCTGTGGCTGTGGCTGTGCCTTTGCTTCTGACTCTGACTCTGATTCCCATTCTGATTCTGATGCTGATTCTGATGCTGCCTGTGGTTGCACTTGAAGATTAAAATGCGCCAACATGCAGTCATGTGTGTGTATGTGTCTGTGTGTGTGTGTGTAATATGGTCGAAGGCCTCTTGGGTAGCCTGCGCCACTGTGAAGAATGTACCTGAGTACTCTAATTGGTTTGCCAGCAACGTTCATTGGCATATTACCTTATCAAATTGAAATTAAGAAGTATATTCTGGGCATATTTGGGAAGTAATTTCTAGCAGTTTATTACTCAATTTTCATTCAAGATATTGATTCCTTAAGTTTTTTCCGTTCATCCAACATCACTATGGGAAATTTGTCCCGGTTTTCTGGCCAAAACCCATTTTCTGAAAGTGTCAGAATTTAAATAATTTGAGGTGCAACGCATTCACAATAGATCACTCTTCAATGTGGCGTACCAGAAATCTCAATAGGTGGCGCCACTTTGAAGAAATGAGCTGATGAACGCAGCTGTTGCAGTTACAGAGCACGTGCTTGTTATTTACGAAGCTTTCAGCGACATTTTAAAATCTCGATATCTTCAATATTAAGCAATTTACAAAAAAATTTTGAAATGAGTTTCAATCAGTGTGGTTTGTATTACGTATTTGTGATCGTCAAATGTTCAAAAAATTCGTGCTGTCCCCTAAATACAGTAAACATGTAAGTAGTCTAACAAGTTCATGGTTTTGGCAATGTCTCATTTTTAAATAGAGTTTTAAAGTGAGTCCAGCGGAGTCCATCCATGAACTGTATTTTAAATTGTAGCTTATTTAATTCTTGTTCAAATGGTTGTTATTAAAAATGCCGCTTTTAACCGCTTTGCATAAAATTTTAAATTAAAGAGTGCAACCTCAATTTAGCCAACGCAGAATCGCAGAGCAGAACTGTGTTATTTTTCAAGATTTTGCAACCCAATTTACAACATTGGCTTTTTTATATAAATGTAATATGCTTACAAAATTTAATCGAAATTGGACCACTATAACATATAGCTGTCATAGGAATTATCGTCCGAAATGCGGGAAAATCTGAATTGTTCATTGAAATAGCTACATTTTTCAATGCCAATTAATGTCATATAATAACCTTCGTATATGTTCTCTATTTCATTAAAATCGGATGACTATATCCCATAGCATTCATAGGAACAATCAGTTCATTCAGTATCAAAATTAACGATGTTCATTAAAATGTCGTTTATGTGCAGGGAATTGTGTTATTTTAGCTGGTAAAATATATGTAAACAATATAATACCATTCTGTACCATTATATATGACTAATATAGGAACACTCAGAAAAGATTAAAGCCAAAACCTGTAAGGGTATAAAACCTTCGGTATGCCAAAGAATGACTTTCATTCTTGGTTTTTCTTCAGTTAGAGGCATGCCACGCCCACTTTTGTCAAAACTGATGTCAAAATACTATAAAAAAATGTTTTATTCGATATTAAAAGTGAACTCTTAAAATGTTCAAACATTGAGTTCACTTTTATCACAAAATGGGCGGTGCCACGCCCACCATTTTTTTTAGTCAAATTGATAGTAGTTATGTTAACCCAATGCAAAAAACCGGAGTTGAATATCTCACTCCGTTCTTGAGTTATTAATTTTGGCCAGAAAACCGAGTCAAATTTCCCATAGTGCGTTCGCAGCTAAATATTCAAAAAGAATTAAGACAGTTTGAATCATTGTGAAAAAGTTAATAAATTGAACGCAGAGTATATAACAGCATTGTATAATCAACTTTAGGTTTCTGTACCTTCTCAAAGTTGCCCAAAATATTGGCAATTTCTGGCAAGCCAATTAGCTAGAATAAATATTACAGCAGAAATATAAAATTAGCATGCAGCATTGACTTAGAGCATTCATGTGACATTCATATTGACAGAAAAAACCGCAAGAGACGAATGAAAGTCTAGATAATTTCTGTTTGCTTAATTTGAATAAATTAAAATACATTTTATTCACACTGAACGTCATTTCCAAGTCGTTTATTAGCCAGTTAAAGTCTGTGGCTTTTTTCGCACAAGATAAATGACTGCTTTAGTTAATAATTTAAATTCGGATTTCACCCAAAGGAGATGTCAGTGAAAAATAAAAGAAAGACATGAAACCAATAAAGCCTTCATATGGACAGCCCCGAAAGCCGAACCATAAAAAATTGACGATGAAATGGGCAGCCCCGAAAGCAGAATGACGTCGGGTTTGGGTGCGGCAGTTGGGCAGCTGCCACGATTAATTTAACGCTCCACTGTGTCAAGCTGATGTTGCCGGGCAGGCACAGGCCGAGTCGATACACTGCAAGAAATGAAGGGGCTGCCATTAGCAGGCGGGGCCCTTGCACTGTGGGCCTTTGGGCGCAGTGCACTTGTAGCCCAACCAATAGAACATTTTCCGTTTCCGTTGCAAAAACATTGTTACAGAGAGGGCTGCGGACTGGCCACCGCAAGTGGCAGCAGGAACTCGTGTTCTGCATCTGCACGTGTGAAAATGGGAAGAGAAAACGGGAAGTACTGGGGAGGTACTCCAATTGCTGCACCCTACCCAAAATAAAAATGCGATTTAATAGCTAAATTACGTCTCCACTCTGTATAAGAGTGCGTGTGTGTGTGAGTGAGAATCCGCTGCAGTGTGCGAGAATTTCTGCTGCGTTAGGCAAGTTCTGAATTCCACGAACTCATCCATTGAGAGTGGTCTCCTCGGCTGCTCCGGCTATCAGCCTACAGACCCTGCCTGATTGCATTGCGCCCTAGTGTGTGTGTGGGTGAGTTGGTGTGAAAATGGAACCTGCACATACAGCAGAATTTTCAACTTGGCAGCCCTCGTTGAGCGTCGGCCATCGCTTTTGCTTTTGACTTTTAATTGCATTAAATAAAAGTCATATAATAATTGCATAATTGAATGCAGGCAACGCGAGGCGGGCGCAAATTTGCTGCCTCGTTGCACATTATTGTTGCAAATAATAACATTAATGAGGCAACAATTATTGGCCAGCAACGGACGAGCTGGCCAATTACGTCCGAATCTTGATATATATAGAGCTATATACTCGTAGATCAATATTACATAAGTTGTATATATCGGTTACATCGAACTGCTGTATTGGCAGTAATATAAAGCCAGTTAGCAAGTCAGCACAACTTTTTTGTTGGTACATAAATCATGGGAATATATTGTATTTTTAATTTATTGTATTTTTACGACTTCAATATTATTTATTTTAATAATAGTTTTATAATAATTTTAATAATACATGTACAATAAATAATTATTTATGAATTCAGCTCGTAAATTAATTATCAGTTGGTTATCAAAACTTACTTAACTTACTTACTCTTTTAGAAATTATTTCGAATTATTACTAATATATTGAGAGCTTATATTTATAGTTTGTGGTGAATATATATAGGATTGATTACTTCAGCTGCTGTAATCGATGCTAAATAGCTCTTTAAAATAGAGTCTCCCCGTATACCCGAAAAGAAGGAATCTTATTCATGGCAAACTTGCGCATTCATTGCCCGGTTAAGGGCACTCGTAAATTGCATACATACTGCAGTTCCCGTTATCGCAACTCCAAAACAAGCGCGTCAATTTTTTGCCATCTAAGCTGGGGCGAAAAACAATCTGCACAACACTTGTAAAACTTGACAGGCGTGCAGCGGACAAGTTTTACGGGCAGCCCAGCCCCGTCTCCGGCTCTTCCTCTGGCTCTGGCTCCGGCTCGTTGGTGCGTCACAAATTTACAGCGGAACAGCTGCCGCCCCACCGCAGTGCAACCCGTCTCCCCCTTCCGGCTGCAACTCCGGCCCTGGCCGCACAGCGATTCACAAACATTTACAATTTATTGCACATTTGCCTACAAAATATCGCCCAATTCAGGGCACATTTAATGGAGTGTGCGGCTGCGCCCCATCCTACTACCCGACGGAGTAGGAGGAGCTACAAGGGGGCTTTGTGGGTGTGACATTACAGCATGTTCCATTGCACATTTGATGAATTTATTGCAGTTTAGAATTTTTTTGCCCAATGTGCAGCAGTTGCAATTTCCTCTCACCCTCTTCAGAGGGAGCACGGAAAAATTTGAAATTGCGATACGACGCCATGTTGCACTACCAAAAAAGTAGAAAAAACTGTACTTTTTGTGCCCGCTTCGTGTAGATGAAACTGTCAAAATGAACGTTTAGAAACTTATTTATAGTTTGGCGTACAAAATTTCCAGAGCTGCTGCCAAAAACTTGGCGCCCGATAAGTGGAACCTGCCCCAATCGGGTGTCATATGATTGCTGCGCCGTCAGCTCTAGTTTGCCATTGGAGCCGAGATTAATTGATAGTCGTGAGCTGTGTTTTAGGCTCCTCTCTGGGGTAGCTCAGTGATTAAATTACCCTGCACAAATTAAGTAATTTCGAAGGAGCCTCGCTCACCTGGCCAGGCACGCTGCAGCACGTTGCCGTTGTTCCTGGTTAATTACCCACTGATTACAGCCAGCTACAGTCGCCGGTGCTAGCCACTTGCTTTATAGCCGGCTAAGTGGTATTTACGTTTTAATTTAACGCTTCTTTTTGGGCCTGGTGAGGAGAGTGTGCGGGCTTCTCTTTCAATGCGCTTTCGGTTTCAAGAAGTGCAATACAAAGGCGAAAAAGCAAGCGCCAAAAAAGCAACACCGGATGCGATGAGTAAAATGCTTAAAGTAAAAGCCAAAGACGTTGCCCGACTGTGTGAGAGAGAGCAGGAGGGCTACGGGGCCACGGCTTAAGGGGCTGGACATTACCGGGCTGTAATTGCTGCGGCTGCGGCCAAGTCCCTTAACGACAGAACCCGCACTGCCGGCAACTGTTGCCGAAGTCATCGTTGTTGTTGCTGTCTTCTTCGCCGTCGTTGGCTCCCATTCAAGTGGTTTTTGATGACAAAATGAAAGGTAATTTTAGCGAAATTCTCGCTCTGATTTCGCAACTGCAGGGTGTCCCAGACAAATGACAAGTTATGCCAGCAGCAGACATGTACCGTGGGCAAAGACGGGATGCTCTAGAATGGGATGAGATGAGTTGTGGCATGGAATGGGCCAGTCAACCCAAATAGGCTTTGTGTGTGGATGGTTAATGCAAAAAATTGGCTGGCCAGCAATTGCTTATCCTAAAGGACGCTTAAAATGTGCAAAATTGTAATGAAAGGTTTTTGGGAAACCGGAAATTGTGGTGGCATTAGAGATAAGTGCCGGGTGTGAATGAGAATGGAGAAATAAGTTGAAGTGGAGACTTTCAGAGATAATAAACTGAATTCTTCTACAATTCACAACATCTGTCTATCTTTTTTCCTTTCTTATGATTGCTCACTCTTTCTACCTTCTTCTTTTAGTTCCTCAACTTATTTTCCCCTCTCTATCTCTCTTCCATACACTCGTTCGTTCTATAAACCACACTATCTCTGCTGGATATCTAACTTTACGCAGTTCAGCTGAACTCCAACTGTGCGTTCCAAGTCCCACTGTCTTCCAAACAGACTGATGAATTTGCCAGCTTTAATCAGGGCGCCTGCAGCGTGGAACACCATTAAAAGCAAGAAAAATAAAACAAAACAAAGCCAAGGCTCGCAATGCAAGTGGAACTGGTAACTGGGCATATAAACGACTCTGCCTTTCTCTCTCACTCACTCTTTCTATGCTTCTCTTTCTGTATCTGTAGGTGTATCTGCAGCTGTATCTGTAGCCGTGGCTGTCGCTCTATCTGTCTCGCTGTGTGGCGGTAAATCTTTATAAGCGCGAATAATTGGTTTCCTCATTTAATGCGAATGGCTGCCCAGGAGAGGGCACAGAGAATGGAAGCATTAGAGAACCCTGTGATGCTGCCTCGGCTGCTTCTGCTGCTGCTGGTGTTGCTGCAATCGTTGCGCCGCCTTCATAGAAAATGCCTCACAATAAACATCAGCATTTTTTTCACTGCCCCAACTGGGCTGACAGGGCAAACAGCAGGAGTCATAATATTGCAACAGCATCAGGATCGCAGTCAAAGTTGGAGTTGGCGTGGAGTTGGAGTCGGTGTGCGCTTAGACTTGGGGGAAGCGAAAAGAAATTGCTGGAAAAAATTAATTGCATTTTCATTATGTTGACTGGCAGCATCAGTCAGAGCTGGAAGGAGGAGAGAAGGGGGCTGCAGACAGACAAATGACACGGATAGAGGAGGATTTCATTGTGATATGATGTGAGGGTAGCACCGTGTATGACAAAACTGTTGTGATTACTGATTTAATCATTGATATACTTGGTTATTAAACACAGTAAGGATAGTCGAAAAGAAGTAACTCGATATGTGCCAAGAGTATTTATTTGTTTGCATAACCCGCCGACTAAGGAAACAGCAATATCATCGATCGCAAATACACGTAGCTTAACGCATGCGCAACGCATTCTAAGTGGAGCTCCTTATCGAGGTCTTATATATTGATCAATAAAAATAAGTGAAGAAATTAACTTTCTTATCTTTGGAACAGCGACGGGGAAATTAATTTCACAAGCAGGTTTATATAAACTTGCTTGTGTGTACTGTCTAACCCAAATCGCTGGATCGATAAGATCAACAGTTATCACATGTTTCCTTTAGGCGATACGAACACGGGTTCTTTCGAATTATATAATGAAGTTCTACGAAATATCAATCAGTCTTACAATTTCCAGCTTTGTCATATTCTTTTGCAATCAAAGCCGCGTGTGGCAAACAGACAACCCTTTATGCATTCCAACCATGCCCCACCAGCTCGTTATTATCGTATCGTATAAAACAGTATGAGTCGCATAGTGTTTGACTGATACGAGACGAAATCACTCGCAAAGATAAATACATTACACTATATATTTACATAAGATACTCGCGCCAAGTGCGATAGATTGTTGGGGCCCGTCATCGGAAACTTACTGTGGGTTTGTCTCTGACATCTGAGGTATCTAGTATTGTATTCGCAGCGACGCTGGCTGGTGCTTGTCGAAAGTAGAATAGAAGAATCTCACACTCGGTTCAATCGCACATGTGATAAGCCTGCTATTCTACTTGCCAAAGAACACCGCTCGGAAGGAATACTGAAGCACAGTCACACACACATAAATATGTATATCCACTATATAGGAAAGTTCACTGCATGGCACTTTAATCCGATCACATGTTTCGATTCATATATAACCTGCTTCTTTCGGAGCGAAACGGAGGAAAGACAGCACAGCAGAATGAAGTGAACACTTCGGAGTTCAATAACGAAATAATGACATATTTTCATAGATATCGCTTTTTATATGATATACCTTATCTGACGATAAGGTTCTTTATTTACTTTACCTTTTACTCGCTCCATATCTTTCCGCCGTACGAAGTACGAGTGTGGATGTGTGTGTGTGCGCCGAGCAGATAACTGGATTTGGATTGGCCACTCTTATCGATAGTTGGAAACGTCGAATGTGACAACTCACCCAGATATGACGACTCGATGACGAATGTGCCAAGGTAATATAGCACTACCAAGTGGATAAACCTATTCGATTCGAAATAGATTTGACGAACAGGTCGAAAATGCTGAAAGTTCACCAACGAAATGCAATGACTGGAAACTATGTACTTTCGCGGGTGAAGACTTGCAGTGTCCAGTTGAACCGGAAGATAGGATGCAATCTCTCCGGCATCTACACACACTACCTACCTGCGGCTGTAAGTGTGTGTTTGTGTGTGTATGCGCGTAAACAGAGAGCAAGCTGTAAACAAAATTGTGTAAAAGGTCGTCAAACGTGTTGACGCGTCGTCGATAAGAAAACCCAAAATCAAACTACATACGATTCTGTCAGTCCATATACATATACATATGCACATGCTCTTATGTACCTGACGTACATACACACATAGATGTACTGTATGCATATGTATTTGGGCAGTAATATCAATACATGCTTCTACTGCGGCAGTTACCAGTAAACTGACTCAGATAAGATACAGGTATTGCCTTTGATAAACACGAATCGCGTGAAGAATTCAAGAAGGTAGCAATAATATTGGAGAACCCAGTTCATGGGATAATCAAATATTGTAAATTCAAAAGTAAAGAAACGAAAAAGAGTTCTCTCTCTTCTTTATTTTCGTAGGTGCTTTTTCGATTAGGCGAAACTATGGACTAGATCAATCATCATTGATAACAGAGAAATAAATGACACCAGTAAAATAAATCCGCTGCCATTGCCTAACTGACTGATACCCAGTAAGGTGAAGAGAACTTCCTACAGAGAAATTTGAGAAACTTATAAACTGGAAAGTATTTAAAATCATAATAATAATCATATTCCAAACATGCAAAGCTAATCTTCTTTAAAAACTCATTGACTCAGGCGAAGTCAAAACAACAATAAACAGACTTTCGAAATACCTTTCGTAATATAGTTCGAGTGAAACATCACACCTATTGCAACACGACCCCCTTAAGCTAACCCAAAATTCTTGTCTAATCAATTTTATGCTTGGCCATTTCCGCTAGCAACACTAACCAAGTGAACTAGCTCTATTCGATTATATAAGACAACCCAACTGGCCACATGGTTAACAAATTCAAGAGAATATGTATATGTATTAGTCCTGTTATTCTTTGTATTTGATAATTGGGCATATGAAAGAATGCGGCATATCTTATCTTGGAGCAAAGTAAAAATATATATTGATACACACTTTTTAAGATTTTGTATACCTGTCGAACACATGCAAAGTAAGAAGTCATCGCAAGGCTAATTCTCGATTTGTTGTAGCTAAGGCTACAAGGCTAATTCTCGATTTGTCGTAGCTAATAAAACCAATAGAAGTTTCAAGAAACAGAAAATAACACAATAGTACATTCATTTTCGATGAGCTATAAATACATAAAATTGACTCATTTTCCTGGAAAAGGTAATCTTTATATGACTTTTCAGCTTTGTATTTCTGTTAGTTTGTCTTTTATAACGTTTGAAAATTGGCGCCGGCTACAATAAATCAATCGACATTGATAAGTTTGTCAAGTGCAACTTTAATTTTGTATTTACTTTGTTGTCTGTTCACATTCTTGCTACCTATATACTGCAGATAGTCGAATAATATTGCAATATTTCCTATTTCATTAGGAAACAATGACCCTTTTTTGAATAATCCCTTTTTTGAGTAATCTCCTTTTATATAGAGAAAGAAACTTACTCTAATTCCAGTTAATACTATGCAATAACACGCTTCTCTAAGAATACTCTAAGAATTTAATTAAATTCCTCGACTGACAGGACAGTAACCCGTTCGTCAATCCCAAGAATTCACTTGGAGAATATTTGAGGGAAAATTTGCACGTAAAATTGATTAAAAACTACGTGTTGCGATTGCATAATCAATGCACAGGCGACCCCCGAAATTGGAGGGCAGGGAAAAAGGGTCAATTTGATTTGGTATTGGACAATGCAGCAACTTTTATGAGGGGGTGTTCAATGAGGAAGAGCTAACAATTGTCGCGGAGCTGACTGGGCTTTGGGGAATGGGGAGTGGGCGTGCTTTGTTGGGAAAGGGGAGTTGCGTGGAATTTCATTGATAAAGAAATAATAATTTCCGCTCTCGTTGCCCACCAATGCACACGGGGCAAGATGATTTTCAATTTCCGGACTCATGCGGAGCAAAGAAAAAGTACCAGGCTGCTGTGCTTTAAAGTACAGTTAGTAGTTGGTCGCTATGCCAAAAGGTCGAGGACCTAAAAAAGTCAAACACAGCCAGCACACGGCACTGCGGCCTCAGCCAGGCCGGATTTCACCTGCGGCAGCTTGCAATGAAAAATCGTTTAATGACACCATTCACACACTTGCGCATTCACACACACTAGCCCGAGGATGGTGTGTGTGTGAATGTATAGTGTGTGTGGGGGAAAGAGCTCTATGGGGAGGCCGTCACTGGCTTTTGCAGTCGATGCCACTGTCTGTCCGCTGTGTAGGCAGTGTTGGCAGACTGCCGTGGCTGCAGGCAACAATTGCAACATTTTCCAGCCCCCATCAAGGTGGGTTGGGGCAGCTCTGCACCTAGAGCGATCCTTGTGCCGTATAGCATCATTTGTCAAGCTCTTTCAGGCAATTAGATTTGCCTTATAGCTGTTTCTATTTCAATTTTAGCGCCATATGAATTGCACTCGTGGAGGGTGAACAGACTGACTCACGGCAGGTCAACTGCGGGTATAAATAGTATATAATTGATATCTATAGAACCATTTGATATGTACGATATAAAATCTACAACTTATGCGGATATGACTAAGAAGAAATGAAGGTGTCTTATCTTCCATACATTCTCTTCATGCACGTATCAAATTAAACAATCAAAGAACTTGTTTGATTCCCAAGTAGATTATATTATTTTCAAAAGTAAGCGCGCTTTGCCAGAGATAGTTCCTAGTCATCAATCAAGTTGTGAGTCCTGTTTGGGCAAGGGAACCATTGCTGAAAGAACTGACTACTTGGAGAACCAGACACCAGAGAATTGGTTCTTTGCTGCTGGCTGGGACTGTACTCGATATTCGTTCGGGCCGACGTTCCACATTTTTATACACCTTCACCTACAGCGTTTATATTAAAATTTAGAGCCGTTTATAGCTCTGATAAGATATATGGACGGAGTAAGTATATACAATGTACTCGGAGGTGTTTACGTGTTCCACTTTTAAACAAGTGATTCGATTTATGATTAGAAATTTGAACATAGGTAAACAGCTTACGCAGTGCAGATAAGAAACGCCCCAAGTAAGTTTCGTAAATGAAGCAACTTCAGCTCGAGTGCCCGTCAAAGGTTCTGTGTTCCATGTAGGTTCCTTTAATATACTCAGATATCCAATAAAAGATTGCCGACATCTGAAGAAGACGTTGCAAGAAACGTTTGGGCAATAAGCCTTCAATACTTCGGCTAATTATCGATGCGCCTCGTGTCAGTCGTTTTCACATTGACCAACACGTAAATGCAGAAATTTTAATCAATACCCAAAACCGCAGCAAAGTCAACCACTGTCGGTGCAGCTAATGGACCGACCACGCCTCTGCAGCACTGCGGCCCTGTGGCAGCCACAGACAGTCGGGGGACACTTTCGCATGCCGCAGCACGTAGAGCTCGTTAGACATTTTCTTAAGCTAATATTTTCACAGCGTACCGTGCACACGGCACACGGAACACGGCACACGGCACACGGAACAAGGGACTCTCTGTACGGGCTGCTGCCAGGAGGAGATTATTCAAATGATTGGAAATTATCATGTCCTTGCATCCATTTTTGGCCGTCCGTCGCCTATTGCCATTTGGCAGTGCAGGTCCAATGTGCAAACAACAAATTGCATTTGTCATCTGCTGCATAAATAACGAGATAATACCGTAACATAATAACTGTCAAGGGAGGGCAGGGCAAGGCAGAGAGGAGAACCTCACCATGGGTAATCCACCTTTCAGCTACATTGCTTGGTTGGGTTGCACGTGTCTCCCATTTGAGCTTTGCCAGCGTAGGTGTGTCTGCTCTTCTCTCTCTCAGTGTAAGTCTGAGTATGTGTGTGTAAGAGTGTGTGACTGTCTGCTGGATATATGGCAAATGCGAATTTGTATCGTTGATTTGCATATTTAATCAAAATTAACATGACCGATAAAATCAATTACACGTACACACACACACAGAGCATCTGCAAGATGCAAATACTCTTACACACACATACTCGCACACACTCTCTTTCTCTCTCACTCTCTCTATGTCTCTCTTACTTCGTCGTGTAACAATTGCATTAGAAAACAGCGTCATTCTCATTGTCAGGCACTGCTCGTGCTCATCTTCCTCGTCGCCATCGTGTACAGTTTTCGGTTCGTTTGCTCCTGAAATCTCTTTTGCAGGATCTATGACCATGTCGCCGGCAAACTGTGTAAACTGCAGTGCCACACACGCATCTGTGTGTGTGTGTGTGTGTGTGTGTGTTTGTGTGTTTGTGCATGTGAGTGCATTACTGCATTGTTGCAGACACTAATACGCCCAACGGCTTATCCTGTCCAACGTGCTTAAATTGTTTCTTCCTGTCACACTGATTTTCCCTACTCGATTTATTTCATTTCGACTTTTCCATTGTTGTTGTTGCTGCTCCTCCTGCTCCTCCTGCTCCTCCTGCTCCCCCTGCTTCTCCTGCCCTCTGCCATCGAAGTGGACTTTTATGCACTCAACTGCAGCACGGCAAGCCTTAAATCCGAATCACAATCCGAATCCAAATAAATATAAGATTGCAGCAGTCTGATATATGCGTAAATTTATTTAATTGCATTTACAAGTGTAGAATTCCACAGGACCACAGACAGTTACACTTACTTCCATATGTATTTGTCTGTATTTGCACAATTGAAGTAAGTGGATGCAAAGGGTTCTTCAAATGAATGGGAAATAACAGTTTTTAATTTCCTTCACGGTTGGGGACTATATAAAATGAGAGACCATTTTGTATATAATATAATATTAAAATATTTTAGATAGCCTTTAAAATGAAGTGATAAAGCTTCAATTGAACATCCCAGAACTCTTTGTGAATTTATTGATCTTGAACTATTCTCTTAATATAATAGAGGCATTAAATGCTTATACAAAATGTGCATAGTTTATTCAAACCTAAACAACCGTGTGCGATAATATGAAATATACATATTTTAAATCAATCTCTAGGCAGATAACCAAGCAATAAAATAACTAATACTTTAAAGATTTATTCTTATATGTTGAATTTCATTAAAAACTAAAGATGTTTTAATGCAAAACAAGATATATAAATAGTTCATCTTAAATTTGAGTTTGAATCAATTTTGAAAATGAAATTGAAAATCGTAAAAGAATTATTCCGCTCAGCAGATAAGATATTCTCAGCCGACTTCAAAGTTTAATATTTATGGAAATTAAAAATTCACGCGGCAAAGGATGTCCTGATGAAATTCCTTAAATTGAATTACGCTTTCATTGCCCCTATCTGTCGACCAGGCGTTGTTCTTACCTTCACACAAACACACACAGACACACGCATACAATTCCTATTGAATAGCAGCGAAAGGTAAAGTTGATTTTTCCATTTAATATTTTCTCGCAGACAAATTAACACCGATTGCAAAGGGCTTTAGAGCACCGACAAACTGCTTAACTCTCTCAGAAGGAGGGGGAGGAGGCAAAGGGGTTAACGGACTCCATAAATTCGCATTGATTGCGTTCAATTAAAATTCAGTTATGCTCCGGCGGCGCTTGGTAGTAACAGGAATATTTTAATTAATTTTCACGCGCTCAGCACAAAATTTTCACCAGCTTTCCAAAGTAAATTTTGTGCGAGTCTCGTTGTTACTGCTGTTGTTGTTGTTGTTGTTCCTGGCGCATCTGTCGCTGTTCGATATTTCCATTTGGCATTTATGCGCATTTGAACTGCAGGCTGCAGAGAATAATGCAGTCACTCGCTCATTCACGCACTCATTCAATCATTCCATGTCGCAGAAACTTTAATTATTATTTCGTATTCGGCAAAATCAGCAAGTTGGCACGATTTAATTGACAATGAATATGGAGCACAAGGTGGGCGAGTTCGAAGTGAATCCGCATCGCCTTGGGTGCATCCAACTATCACAGAATTGCCATAATTTGAGGAGAAAAACAGCACTTATAACCGAGACAATTCTACTGGGATAAGTATTCAAATGTAAGTTTTTTTGCTTGATTGAATTGCTGTGCAAGTTTAAAGTTTTCATTCATTATAAATCATTGGATAAATGTTGTAAACTCTTCTGTATTTTACTGCAATACAGTTTAAGCGAAATTGAATTCGATTGAAACTTTCACCTTGCCATGAATACAGTGTAAATAAAAAACTCTGAGCACCCTTGAAAAGCGCAACGCGTCACCTTAAAGCCGCAGAATAAACCATCCTTAAACCGAGCCAGACTCATCGATACGGCGTCTGTGGCTGTGGTTGTCCAATGCCAATGCCTGGCATCTGTATCTGTGTATATATATAGTATGTATCTGCTACCCCTGCCCAACTTTCAATCTATCTCGGCACAGACATCAACATCATCATCGTGAGGGTCTATAGATACTTTGTCTAGCATTTCAATTGGCAAACACTCTTCAGCTTGAAGGCGACACGGACTTAGGGTAAAAACGACGCACACGCTGCGATAAATAAACAACAGGCAAGCGGATTCCCCTGCCTCAACCTCTACCCCAATCCCGACTAGCTCACTACGCACAAGGCCTGGAAAGCCTTTCATTCACTTCACTGCTCAAGTAGCAACAAAATACACAAACGGGCGCACAGTAACAACAAACAACAACGCAATGCAGTGGAGGACAACAAGCGGCTGAGTGTGATTTTCGAAAATGGCAAAAGTATGTTTTCCAAATCTGACTTCTGCGGCAATTTCAAGGCCAACAACAACAACAAGAAGAAGAACGAACGGGTGTAAGCACAACATCAACTTTGCCGCAATTTGCAGTCTACTATACTTTTCGGCGCAAATTGTCGTCTTGAGGCGACGCGCATCGTTTGAATGTCAGTGTTGATTTTTCAAATTATTTGCCAAGGTTTCCCAGCACGATGATAGCCCTGCACCAGAGCCAGAACCAACTGAAGGCGTTGATGACTTTGGTTTGCAGCACAACATGGCTGGTGTCCTTCCCTGCCTGGCATGTGTGTGTGTGTGTGTGTGTGTGTGTGTGTGTGAGCCTAAGCTGTTTGTGCTGTTTATTCTAAACTTTGCTCAGTTCGCTCTATTGAAATTTATAGTTTCAGTTCAGGCTCGACTTGACGGTTTCATATGGCACACAACTAATAGGTTTTCTTTGCCAAGACTTAGTCAAGTTGTGTGCGGATCAAGTTCTGCTCGACTCTCTCTTGTTGTGCTTCCCTCTGCTTCTGTCTAGTCAAAGAGAACCTATGCATCAGTTTTGACTTACAATGTGTGGCTGACAAACTTGATAGACATGTCTTTAATTTTAATAAAGCCAGCGAATCATTGTTATAACAAATATATATTCCGCAGGGTCATCTTGAAGCCAGAAAAACGCAGCTTAATTAGCTAAACTGGGCAGGCACTAATTAAAACACCACCACAAGTATGCAATGCGGCAGAGGGTCAACTTTGTGTGCTGCGATTAAGCCCCTGCAAAGTTGCAGCAGTTGCAGCTGCAGGAAAGCAAAACTGTTGCGAACCTCATTCAAATTTGAAGTCAAAAAGTCGCGAAAAAATGTAACGGGAAACAAAAGTTTTGCTCGCGTAACGAGGCAGGCAGCCGCCAAAGTTGCGCGTTGATGAACTGCAGCACGAAAGGGGCGGCAAGGGGAGAAAGGGGGGTCACATGTGGCAGCAGTTGCCATTGCTCGAAACCAGTCTCGAAACCAGTCAATTTAAGCGGCTTAGAAGTCGCCCTTTAGCAGCCACAGATAGAGATTGCAAATACGCTGCGTATGCGTAATATTTATGCATTTATTTTTGTTTCAGCCCGTAATCAAATTTACATATTTGGGCCACTGAAATTAATTATAATGCTGCCACACACAAAAACCGCATTCAGAGATAAAGGCAGCAAGAGGAAGGGAGACAGCAAGTGGGTGTGAGAGAGAGAGAGAGAACGCTATGAATACGAAATGCGGTGCAGCTTTTGGCTTTGGCTTTGCGGCTCAGCGGCAACTCTTTCCCCATTGAATGTGTTGGTAATTTCATTTGGCCAACATCCTTCAACCCACACACATTGCAAAACTCATTTCATGGGTCACAGGGTACAATCATCCGAGAGAGGGCCAAGCCAGCAAGCAAGCCAGCAAGCCGGCAAACAGAAAGCAGAGAACACAAAAAAATAAAAATTGATTATGGCAACGGCTGAAACGCCAGAGGGTCAAAGTGGAAGAGGACCTGGACATGGAAGAGGACCTGGCAATGGAAGTGGATGTGGAAGGCAGACCAAGCAACTATCATCAAAATCCTATTAGTTGGCCCATGCAATGCCGCGTCCCAGACCCGAATCCAGCTTCCAGCTTTGTCCTTGTCCAGTTGCCTGCATTTTGTCAGCGTTTATTTGCCAAATTAATTCCCAAAAAGGTAAGCCAAACTTGCGATTTGAAACAATCAGTGCCGGCAAGGTTAGAACAACCAACCCTCCTCCCGAAGGTCCCCCTTACATTTACCCTTCCGCCAAGTCCTACATACAAAAGGACAGTCCCTTTGCCCTTTTTTGTACTACAGCTTCTGCTGCTGCAGCTGTTGTTTGCCCAGCGGGCAGTTGCCGCCACCTCAGCTCAGCTCAGCTCTGCTCGGCCAGCACACAATTTGTGACAATTCCTTTTTGCGGATTAATATTTGCTCTGCTTGTGTCCCTGTCCTACTTGGCCCTCCCCTCGCCCCTGCTTCCCCTTGCTTCCTTCTCTCTAACCCAGTCCCTGACCGGTTGCGCTTTTATTTGCCTCGTTGCCCTGCCCCACCTGGCCTGCCTTTTGTTTGTTCTGTTTGTTTCCGCACTTTATTTAAATTAACATGCGCATATTTTTTAATGGTCTCGTGTGTGTATGTGTGTGTGTGTGTGGAGATCTTCCTCTTCTCCGAAAAGGTGTCGGTCCATTATGATTTGAAGCCCCAGATAATTATTTTTAATTTTGTGCTCATTGTTTAAGAACTTAATAATGTCTTAGGGTTGCCCTCCCGCCTTTTGTCTGCTTCGTTAGGCAAATTATTATCAAGATACGAAAATTGGTTTACTTGAGGAACTTTTGGGAATCCCTTTATAGCAGAGACTGGCAAAACTGAACGTACATTCTGTGCCCGAAATGATATTAAATTTAAGATGCGACTAATTCCAACAATACAGACATTCATATATCATTAAACTGCCGGCTTGCAACTCTACAAATGTGATTAACTTTCATATTTCTTTGAGAGTTCACTTTGGTAAATTATTTAATTTTCGTAATTGGCCTCCAAAATAAATGTGCACTTAACTTTTGGGTAATTGAAAAATCCGCTTAGCAGGCAACGCAATAAGAAATACTTAGCAGCCCACAGTGGGTGGCCCTGCGAATCCATTGAAAAGTGCACAAAAAGCGACGATGCGAGCGACGATAAGAGATACCAAAGTTTCCACTGACGTCCAGAACGTGGGAGTGCAATGCGAGGAGCACCCGAGGACACTAGAAAGAAGCTCAGACCCAACAAGACTTATGTATCGCATTGTGCTGTGAAAAAAGAAGAAGGAATATACACGCAAGAGGTGGAGAAATGACTCTTTCTGGCCGCATAAGCGGAACTGCCACTGATTGGGGGCGAGCGAGTGTAGCATGACATCTATCCTGATATATGGCTGGACATGCATGCAACCTATTTTTTGTTGCACTTTGCACAATGTCTGACTAACTTGAAGTCGTTTGTTTTGGTCGAGGGGATCCTGGCCAGGGTGGTTCCCTTGGCGTTGGCACTAAGAAGCCACTTGAAGGACACTAATGCGCCTACTGGACAGCAGAACTGCTTGTTGACCTGCGAGTTGCATTCGCTTTTTGCCCACGTTCCAAATGGTGCTTATTTATTGTTCAAAGTTTTGCGTCTTCTACGTGTTTTGGCAACACACAATAAAAAGTTGATAACATTTTTAAAGATTCTTTTACGCTGATTTCGCAAATAGAAGCCAGAAACTTGCAGGTTGATATGGTAAGTCTGCAGAAGAAAGGTCTCTCAGTTATTTGATTATACAGAATATTCTATACCTAAGCTTCTAGTTCCGCTTATCCGTTCCAACTCTTTTAAACTCCAATTGAAAAAACTAAACTAAATATATTTAGTTCTGCCTCAATCGATTAAATTGCTGTTATTTTATTGCTTTACCTTTTAGTGAGCACCAGAAAGTGTCGATTCATCAAGTTCAAGCCCGGAGAGATCGTGCAATTAAAGATCGGACAGAGCAACAACCTTCATCTAACTTGGCAATTGGTTTCAAAAGCAAACGCAGAATCAATTGCTTGTTGACGATGTCGCAATCAGAAAAGCTGCCGCCGTGTGTCAACATGCGGCGGATAGCTGTAAAATTTATTGGCAGTGTTGGCTTTAATTCCCCATAGAAAACAAGAAAACCGACCAAGTGATCAATGACGAAATGGTAGTGGCAACAGCAACTGTTCTCTCTTCTCGGCTCCGCGGCTGGCCAGCTGTTCGACCAATCGACCAATCGACTCTGCCGCTGAGAGACCTGTGCCGGCTGAGGCGCCACAGCGCAGCAGTTGCGAAATGCTTGAAGCCGCGCTCAAATCAAGTTTTCCACAAGCGGCGGCTTCAACGAAAGTGAAGTGCAACAAAATATGAAAATTGTAAAATGTTTTTCGCGCGTTTCATTCAGTTTTCATTCACGGCTTGCCGCAGCTAGTCGTGCCCGGCAGACACTGGAAAACAACAACCTGAGATCGTCTGCAATGAAGGAACTCGTGTGGCTGCTGGCACTAGTCATTCCCAGTGTGTGGAGTGACGATGGGTTTCTGACAGAGCCTCGTAAGTGTCAAGTAGATTGCGCACCTCTAATTAGCAAGCTTGGCAGTCTTGAAGCTGCAGAGAGTCTCAACAACTGTGGAAGATGCTTTGCTATCGGTTTGTCAGATAATATAAGCTTGCAAATAGTAAATACTTTGGCCAAGCATACCTATAGCTATCTATATACTATACTTATATAAATCTCTCTATATATGTATATACAAATATATCTCTGTAATTCTGAACACTACACTAACCCAAACAATGGCCAATGATGGCCAGCACGCAACTGTAACTAACCCACTTTGCGCAGGTTATTGCCAAATATTGCACCACTAAACCGGATTTGTTTCTCTGCATTTATGTGTGTCTTTATTTTGAAATTCAAATCAATTGAACTCAAAATCCAAATTCTAATCGAACCGCAGCAGATTACATTAAACAATGTAAGATAGCCGAGAAGAGTTTCGTCAATTGCTCCACACAAAGCATACAACAGCTCTTCGACAAGCTGAACGATGGTGAGTAGATTCATATAGACTCTATATAGATACACTCTAATCATACCAACACACACACACGTACACAGGCATACCGGGTCTGACCAGCATCAAGAGCTTCGATCCATTCCACTTGAACCGCATCCGCATATCGCAGGGCAACAGTAATGCGATTAATCTGAAAGTCGAGCTGGCCAATGTGAAAATCATTGGATTCGGTCACACTAATGTGCTGGAGAGCATGTAAGTGGGTGAAAACCCAGGGCAATAACCTTTAAGCGAACACCAACACTAATTGCATTGCCTCCTTCTCCTTCTGCTTCTCCTTCTGGCAGAGTGTTCAAGAAGGATTACAGCTGGAAGACAACCTTCACGCTGCCGGTGATGAAGCTTCAAGGTGATTACAGTTTATTTGGGCGCATTTTGCTCATACCTCTCAATGGGCGTGGCCAGGTGTTTCTAGATGCAGGTAAGATTTCTTTCACACCTCTTTCAGTCCATCGTCTTATGCATTTTCCGGGTAGAAAACATGACTGTCACAATGCACACAAAGACGCGACTGTATTCAAAGGGCGACTTCACCTTTTACAATGTGACCAATTGTCGCGTGGACTTCAAAATGGATGGCCTAAAATCGCATTTCTCCAATTTATTCAATGGCAACAAGCAATTAGGTGAGTAATCGGTTCATTTGTGCCCCCTTTGCTAAAAGTTTCCGCCTTGCAGAGGACAGCACCAACAAGTTCTTCAACGACAACTGGCGCATGCTGGCCGATGCTCTCTACTCGGTGATCACACAGACCATTGAGGATATTCTCCTTGATGTTCTGAAAAAGATATTCCATTTCATACCGGCCAACTTCTTTGTCAGCGACATCCCTACTCCAGAGCAACTCTACGGCAAGACAATAGCAAAGCCAAAGTAAAATTAAATTTACTGCAACATAAGTTATTGGTTTTGGCTATCTTTTATTTCTTATTAGATACGTATATATAATATTGACAAATTGTCTGGGGTATCATTTCGTTAGCTTAATTTAAAATAAGTGTAAATCGATTTAAAAATACTTTACTTGATTTAAACAAATGGTTAAAGGGTAGAGCTTTTACATCAGTAAAGCGGACTTCGAGCCTAATTTTATAAGGAAATAGATTGCTTTATCTCTTCGGAATCGTAATTAATTATTAAATTTCATGTTCTTAGAATATCTCAAATATCGGCTTTGCTTTCTTATTTTTCCTACATTTCAATTTATATTTTTAAATTAAAATATCAGTTGTTTTTATAGTGCCTTGACAATGACAAAAATCGAAGGGAAAAATAAATGCAAATGAATAAATACTCCGCACTAATTTCAGGAAAAATCATTCGCACTAAAGTTGAGAAAATTGAGCCATAAACATGAAAACACCCAGGCAGAAAATAAGTACGGGGTTGGTTCTCGCTGAGGTCAACCACAAATACGGCAAAGCTAAAGCCGTGTGTTTAAATTAATTGCCGCAAACAGACCCCAGCCCCATATTAATTTATTTTTTTGGCGCATTGGCTTTTTGAAGTCTGCCAATAATTTGTAAATGCAGCGGCTGCTGCTGTCCCATTGTCGCTGTTGTTGTTCTTGTTATTGTTCCTGTTTAAATGTTATTGTTGTTGTTGTTGTTCCCCTGCTGTTGTAGCTCCTTGTGGCTGTTTTAAAATTACCCGCACCGCAATTAAAACATTTGACGCAGTGGTAGCCATTACAAATGTCCGGCAATTAGTTTAAATTTAATGCGCCGTGAGTTTTTCACTTGCCCCACCCTGGAACAGCTTGTGCATAGGTTACAGCATTTTGCGGTCACTGTGAGCCATTTTTTTAGGATCTGCATACCAGAGCGACAAATCCTGTGCGTGATTGCAATAAATTCGCAGGCTCACTGGCAAATGCACTCGCGCACAAGGTAAACAGCAATGTACCCCATGCCAGAGAGTCGACAGTGCTTCTCGTTGCTCTGAAACCAAAAGACAAACATGCCGAATAACTATTTTTGCTTGTGAAAAGTTTAATACACTCTATGGAGTGTTCCATATTATTATATACTGTCCTCAAAAATGCTGTATTTATTGAGGTTACTTTACTATCAATAGCTAAAGAATACTGAACAAATAAATGTTAAGTTCTTTCTTCTTTATAAATAACTACTATTATTGTATAGATCACAATATCCAATATCCAATATCCCCTTTGTTTTCTTTTTATGTATTAATTCTGTCCATTTTAGGCGCGCCGGCTAACTAACTATAGTTTGCGTTATCTAAAAAAATTATTATTTATCTGTATTTTCAAAAACCATGCCCTCCCACGGGATTCGAACCCGGAACCTCTGTTGTCGGCCGCTTATTTTCTGTTAGCGCTGCAGTGACGTTTTATCTGCTGCCCAAAAGTAGACAATGCTTTTTTAAAGATGCCGCCCGAGAGTATGCTTTAACTTTTGTTCGAACTGGGTGTTCACACTGTAAATACAACTAACTGGCACCACTGGCGGATGGTCACACTATTACGAAAATTTCCCGCTGTCCTGCATTGAATTGGCAACACTGGCAGGCGACCTCAAAACTCCATCAAAAAATGACCAGTTGAAAATTGAATATAGTTTTCCATTAATTTGTTACTTTAATCATTCCAAACTGTACGCAAACCTAATTAGATCTCTACCCACCTTAACGCAGGGCCATAAATTATATATTTAATTATTATGTCCACTCAGCATAACTGGCCAATTAATTACAAAATAATTTGAAATTAAACGATGTCACTGCAATCTTAACGCGTATTTTCGAGGATTAAAAAACACAAACAGTTATTTATTTGCGCGTGTGTGTTTGCGTGTATAAAAATGTGCCATGAACGTACATAACCTTTAAAGCCCGAATAATAAAAATTTATAACCAAATAATTGCAATCTCATTAGGACACCCCTTATACCGCAACATGGACATGACACCACTCCTATGCCAGGCAATCTGTGGAGACAGCGCCATTTGGGGAACGCGTAAATATAAATATCCGCTTTTTGTAAAATATTTAACAATAATTGAGCGTAAAATAATCGTACAAAATGTGCCGACCGTCGATAAGGTCCTGGGCGCGGTGGTGTTAAACTCCCAACAGCACAACACACTGGCCTCCAGCTGCTCCCAGTCGCAGGGCGTGCGTTAATTGCATCGATTGCCGCCAATGTTGCAGTCGCACTGGATCGTACATGGACACGGATTGCGGCGACAATTGTAATTAAATAGACACCACACATGGCCGACGACCCACCCAGTCGGTCCTCTCGATTTATTCAGCCATCGATAGCAACAGTGGTTGAACACGCAAAAGGCTAAAATGATACTGAATGAGATACTTCCATATGCAATCAGTTCACTTTGGAGGTACATGCAATGAAATTGAGTAAACAGACTAATATAAAGGGGTAACAGTATAATTGATTATGTAATATAAATACAAAGAAATACAATTAATGTTTCTCTTATTTTATATAATTTAAGGACTTATACATATGTAGTTTCCAAAAAAAATTGGATAAATCCGAGAAAGGCAGTTTGCCAACGGGAAAACAAGCAGCAGAGTGGCGCAGTGGAAGCGTGCTGGGCCCATAACCCAGAGGTCCGAGGATCGAAACCTTGCTCTGCTAATCTGAATTGAATGGGAGTTCGTTCATGTAATTCCGATTTTTTTTAAACCTAATATTGTCATTTTTATTACTATTATTATTTTATATTGCTATTTTTTAAATTTAAATATCTTAATTTATTTAACATATTTTCTGAATGTTATATTTATTAATATTTAATGCCCACTGAATCAAAAAAAATATAAAATATTTTAATTTAAATTAAATTGTAATTATTTTTAAATTTGTATATAGTCGATTGTCTATAGTCGACATTAAATTAAATAAATAAACAAATATATTTAAAAACACCAAGTATGCCATATGGTATTAGCACTTTTTGTACGACTATTATTGTCTATTAATATTATTTAATTTTTTTTTTATCAGAAAATACATGTTCTTCCATCGAAGTTTCAAACCAAAATTTCATTCAAAAGGGCTGTGCCTCAGATAACGCATTTGGCAAGCTCATATCAAGCAGCAGAGTGGCGCAGTGGAAGCGTGCTGGGCCCATAACCCAGAGGTCCGAGGATCGAAACCTTGCTCTGCTAGTTGTAAAATGTGTGTGACGTGACATAGCACTTTTTTTATATTTTTTCAATTCAAATTGTTTTTTGTTCTTTTTAAATTTATTTATAAAATGTTTATTTATTTACTTATATTATAACGTTGAAGTCGAGTCATATAATGTATTTTTTTACTATGTTTTTTGAACTACTTGAAGGGAAATGTTGATTAAATTATTGAAAGTGCATATTGCTCATGAAACTAAATATTTTAATTCACAATGAAAATGCTCCTTTGGATAATTTGCGTAATTTGTTGACAATCATCCAAGTAAACAGTCCACAGATTCATCTCGGACAAGAAAGACAAACAAACAGCCATTGGCCAGGAAAAAACCCCACCTTAATAAGAATTTTACTGACTTCCGCACAGCAGCAGCAGCCGTTTACAAGATTTTATTTACACCTCTGTGAAAATGTTTACACTTCAACAGGCAGCGGCAAGGAGCGAGGGACGAAGCTCCTCCCGTCGCTGAAATGAGCAATATGTAAACCCCCAAGACGCTTGAGGCAGCGCCCCAAACAATTGAAAGTGGATTTCCGGCTTAAAAATTGTTCAAAAGGTAGAAGAAACTGAAGACGACCCAAGGCAAGCAGATGATAAAACTCATAAAACCAACGGAGGAGGTGTTGAAAAAATGCTAACGGCCTGAATAATACGCTGGCATGGCTCTCACCACAACTTGGGCCAGAATGAGGTGTGGGAAGGGGGGACAGGGGCTTGTCATAGCGCAAATTTATGTAAAAATTTGTAGCAATTGCAATAGGTTCGGGGCCCAGCAGCAACGTTCTTCTTTAGAAGATTGGGCAGGGCAATTTGGGTGCAGGAACAAATAAATTCCTCGATTCTCAACGAGTTTTATGCGCATTTTAAGCACACTCTCAACTCGTGGGCGAATGCCCTGGGGCTATACCAAGTTATGATTTCTTTAAGGTGAGAGTGCTGTCTCTTTCTCTCCCTGAGGTAGCTGAATGTCTCTAGGGATGCGGAGAACTAAAACTCAATTCACTTAAATACGAGCATATTTTAAATGCAAAATGGTATTAAAAACTTTACCAAAAACTGATTACAGTTCCTCCCAAAGTATTTGCCAAGCACTCCATGAGTCTGATTGTGCACTGGCAACCAGTAACCAGTGCCAAGCCAATAATGTACAAAACGTCTTAAGAAATACTATACAGAGTTGAGGATGTGGGCCACACAGCCCATCTTCAGTGCCAGTCTCCCAACTCAAAGACTGTCAAAATTAGCTCTCAGCTGGCAACGCCTCAAAGTGCAAATATTGAGCGAAGGCAGGCAGAGCTAACAGTGCCACTAGTCCCTCATCCTCCCCTCCCCCTTCCTAGTTGCCTTACGAATGTTGCACAGGACTCGTCCGGACTCGGCATTTGGCAGACAACATTTGATTTCATCAAAATTTCAACTTCGCTTTTTTCGTTGCTGGAATTTTTCTCAGTGCCGACTGTTATTTTTGGCAATTTGTTTGTTTGCCAATTGTCTGCCGGTTATGCTTATCCTTTTTGTTGGCCAAGCTGATTTAATAAGATTTCATTTCTCTTTTTCCCTGTCTCCCCTCCCCTTTGGGGCTGTCTTTTTATGGCAATTAACATAATTTTTGTAAGTGGATTTTCAGAGTTCAGCGAGTTGCGAATTAAAAACTTTAAATTCGCCCGAGCTTAAGAGAAACTTCGCCCATGGCCATTGAACTCAAAATTGGTTCGCTATTCCATAGCTCCCACGATAAGACATCGCGATAGGGTACCAAGTTGGACTGTTAACGCAGCTAACACCCTTTCACACAGCCTTTCTTTTTACACTTTGCCGCCACAGGCCAATCGCCGTTTGCCACTTGCCGTTTGCCGTTTGCCATTTGCGATTTGCATTTGCGAACACTTCAATTGTGTGACAAAAATTATTATGCCAACTTCATATGCCGAGAGATTGCGATTGCGATTGCCGTTGTCATTGCGATTTCGACTGCAGATACAGCCCCCTTCCAAAAAAAGCACAGAAAAAATGCCAAAACTTGAGGAGTATGCAAATTGAAAGGCCCAAAGCAATGCTAACCCACAGAACCAGCGAATAAAATATTTTTTTTCGTTTTCGAGGTTAAGGTCTTGAGCTTCCCAAGAATCGAACTCCATTAAAATGTATGAATTGTCGTCGAAACTAACGTGAAAAAGCTGTTACTGGTATTGGTTTCGATGGCCAGTCCCAATTATGATATAATCACACAGAAAATTGCAGAGACTATTATCAATCAACCCCATTATTGCATAGTTCAATAAACCCATTATAAACCTAGAACTGGGCGTGGCAAATATTGCCGAGCATAATTATTGCAACGAATTGGATTGACTCCCGAATTCGTATGCTCGTCTTTGGGTTCTCTTTACCTGTCACGTGTCTCGTACTGGAAATACCCAAATTTGCATATCAACCCACATTTTGTATTGATTCAATTTGCATGTGTTCAGATCGATTGCTTGGGAATCAATTTCAGATCGATCTTCTCATCGACTCAAACCCTGGAACTGCTTAGATACCAGCTTGATCATGCTAATTTTATTTCAGCTCACATAATTTATACTTGGTATTTCCCTGGGGAACTTCTTTATGCGCAATTTATAGGCGGATTCTTGTTTGCATACCCTTTTAACCAAATAGAGGGTATACTATATCTCAGTCGAAGCAAATACGGACAATTGTAGATCCACCAAACGAAGAGTTATTAGTAATTTCTTTAATATCATAACAGGGGTTATGCAAACTACTTTCTTCAGATTTATTATTAATTACATTCATATTCCTAATCTCAAATGAGTACCTTAGTTTTTTCGAGGGTATCCATAGTAAGGTTCCCCAGAAGAAACTAATTTTCTTGTTGCTTCCGTCAATTCGCTTCTTAGCTGAGTCATTAAACAGAGGCAAGCCGCCAACTGGTGTGTGAGAAGAATATAATGATCTAAGGAGATCGAGTGCTCTACTTTTTTTTAACTCACTTAGGGTAGTATTTATTGTGTTTGCATTAATTCAGCGCACTACGACAACAACGTGGCAACAATAATTATTATCAATTATATTTAATTTATAACCTCACAATTAAAGTCACTTGCATTAATTTCCATCAAGTGAGACCATTTTTTTCATGCGACACAAGCGGTAACGTTGATAAATAAATTCAATAAAAGTCACTGAAATGTCAATAATTGAAATGCGCATGCAAAAAATAAAATACCAAGAATGAAAAATGAAAAAAATTAACATTTTTATAAAACAAATTTAATTTGGACATTGCAAGCGTAACAAACGGCATAAATTGCCTGTACAGCCGTTGACGGAAGGACCTTGAAACAGATGGAAAAAGTCAAAAGAAACGAATAAAATGAACCAAGTGATATAGAGAGGGCAGCACTCCACAGAGTTGAAGTTTATGAAGTTGACAAACGCGTGTTTATATAGTAAATATATGCATATAATACTTGTACAAATCCGGTCTTTTCTAATTGCAGTTCTTAAGTGCTTCAAGCCTGCTGCGAAGATTTATCGCCGTCTTAATACGAGTTCACTTAGATAAATTTGTATATGGTTAGATTTATTTTTTTTACTCACAACTTGTGACTCAGAAGGCATTACTGCTGTCAACGACTCTTGGCTTAAGCGATGTGCAGTGCATCCTTAATTACAGCAAGTAGTGAACTCAGGCTAGAGACCCATTCGCGCCCCGCCTACAACACATTCCCCATGCTTGCTGCTTGTTTTCTGGGATAAAATTGCAAGGAGACAGAGAAAGAGAGTGAGAGAGAGAGGAGGCAGGAGAAAGCCAGGCCGAACAGTAGTCAACTATTTGCAAGTTTTTATTGTCTTTGAGAAGATGTCGGTAAACTTTGTGTATAGCTATCTAGTCGTATCTCGTTCGTAGGCTCCATTACGTGGTTTGCTTCACAAATTCTGCATGAGTAATGAGATATTCAACGAGAGATCGACTCTATGTAAAGTGCATCAATGATTTATGTACAAATTATTTAACGGAGAATCTACTCAACACTAGCCGGAATCATCTTCAAGCACACCATTCTGCGAAAACCCTTAATTTATGCTCCTAACGATATCAGTCGAATCAGCACACGAGTTCACTGCCTCCTCCCCTGCGACAACATGTGCTGGCAACAATCGCTCTAAATCATTGTCGTCTGTTTCACCGGAGTACGAAAACGTCTTAGCCAGCGACACCCCTTAGCCGCGCAATCTCTATTGCCGACTCCCCGCAGTGCCTCCACTCTACAGTCGTCCATTGCCATTATCAGCGTCATCAATTCGCTGCCTGCAGACAGCTTGTCACCGTCGGGTAAACATGCGAATTTCGCAGTCGAGCAGGCAAACACGTGACGATGACGGTGAATCTGCTACCCCTCTGCCATTGCCGCTGCCACTGCTTCTGACTCTGACTCTGAATCTGATGAGCAGGCAGGAGTGGGCCACGCGATGGTGATGACACCTCACTGCCGACAATGATGTCAATTGTGCGACAAAAGGCATTTTGCATACTAAAATCAAACAGCGTCAGAGACCGACTGAACCTGCGACAAAGACATAAGTCGCAGAGCAAACTGCGTATAACAAAATTAAGATCAAGAACTGAAGTGTTGACAAATTTATATTGAACAATTTGAGACATCAGGACGAAACATAAAAATACACAAACACAAATTCACAACAACTTGATATATAATGTCTTCTGTTCCATTAGCCCATGCTGAACATTTTAAGATTGTTGAAGCCCTTCGACTTGTCGACTCGCCCGAAGAGCACTCCTTTAAAGATCTGATCACCTTTGGGCTTGGTCAGTCGAATAGTGAACTTGAAGTTCGTCTCTGGCAAATAGCTGGGCAGTAGCTCCTCATCCACACGGTAGTCCTCCAATGTGTAGGTCCCTTTCTGAATGGGGCATTCCTTGAACATCTTGCCGTGTTTACTTAAATCCTGATAGATCATACGTGACAACGGATCTGCGTTGCGGTCCTTCAACATCTTGCAAAAGTTTATCGATCTAGTCAACAGATTGGTATAGTTGCCCGAATCTGTCTCTAGAGCAATGCCTGCAGTTAGCTCCACGTCTTCTAAGGTCTCAAGCATATCGATAACGATATTTAAAGCATTTTCCGAGGTGTTCTTTATATCGACCTTAACGCCTACAAACTTCTCATTAGCCTCATAATCAAATCGGGTAAAGACGATCCTAAAAGAACGCTGAAAATACATAAAAAGAAGAATGCTGAGTTATATCAATTGGAAGAAAGGTTTGAACTTACCCATCCCAATCCCACAGGACACATTAGAATAACCAGAAGTGTCACAAGGTGAAAACTTAGAAACAGTACTGCTCTCATCTTAGGTAAATTATTATCTGAAATTTTTTCAATTTGACAGTAGTTATATGATTGCAATTACCAAAGGTCATGCCTCAGTGGACCAATGATTAGTTTGGCCATTAGGGAGAAAGATGAGATTAAAATCGCAAGTTGCCATGGCAAATTTAGTCGGCTAAATGTTATTTTGACTTTGAAGTAATTTAAAAATCATTCAGCCATTAACTTTGAACTCTATTTCCCGATAGCATCGAAACGAAATTATTGTGTCGATTTGTTGGCCAGTTTTACAGCATTATAAATATCGCAGGGTCTTGTGAGAACTGACAGACATCAAATCATCATGTTGTTAAACAGTCTCGTTTTGTTGCAAATCCTCTTGGCATTCTGCTATGGGGCCCTGGCTGTGGTGAGTCTAATATATAACGTCAATAAACCTTAAACTCATCCTGATTTATGAGTAGAAAATGTTGAGGCCCAAGTTCAACGAAATAAAGTTGTGGAGCGAGGAGAAGTTGCTCAGCCATAAGGTGACCTATGACAACTCGGACCCGCATTTGAACTTCTCTATGGAAGTGCATCAGGAGCTGCGCGATGTAGATGTCCATCTGGAGGTGCGCATCATAAACAAGCAGGACTCGTTCTACACTACTACGATAAACACCACCGTGAATGTCTGTCGCATTCTGAACTTTGCCAACAAGTCACCCGTCGGCCGATTTGTACATGGATTCATAAAGGAATATGGCAACATTGTCGATAACTGTCCCATTCCCAAAGTAAGTCCAGTTTTGTGTAGTCCTGTCTAACCTGCACTTTAGATCTACATCTTCTAGGGCAGATACAAATTCCATCACTTACGCTTTAATCGAAAATTGCAGGGATCGTACTTCATCAACAAGTTCTGGTGGCCTGAGGATCCAACCACAGCCATTCTACCTGAGGTCGAGTTCGATATTCGATTCGAGGCGTTCCAGTTGGATGCCACCAAGAAGAGAACGCCTCTTATGAACGATCACTTCACCGGCGAGTTCAATGTAGAGGATGTCAACAATCTGAAGCCCGGCATATTCGCTATGTTGCCCAAGGCGATCTAAGCCAACGTGGTATCACGGACACGTTTCCTAGCAGCACATTTAATGTTTCAATGGTATTCTTTAAATTTGTATTTTATCCTTTTCATTTATGTGTCAATGAGCAATACGGTTGCCAGTAAGCGCAGCCAGACTTTTAATTTTTTTTTTGATATCGTGCAAATAAAACGCGCATTATGTCATCAAATGTGACTTAGCAATCAATCAATTTTTCATCATTTCAATAGTCTGTCCCCCTTTAGAAGTGTTCTAATTCTGCCTGTCTACGCGTTTCTTGAAACGCACCAAACCCATTCTCCCTGTCAAAATATCCATCACTGTCATTCTATATAAAATATATTATTTAATATTTCTCAGAACGTTCAATTTGCATACATTTTGCACACTGAAAATTGCAAATTGAATTAAAATTGACCGTCAAAACAGGCCCCAACAGCATAGAGAGAGAAATACTACGCGAAATTAATATTCAATATATTTGCAATGAAATGTTTGGGACTCGCGTCGTGTTTATTGTGTTGCTTGTGACTGTTTTCGAATTTTAAAATCGCTTTAGGCTACTTTTTGTCACTGCGAGGTGGCAATCGCTTTGATTCCGTGAGTATTTTGTATGATTTATGTGCATGTCGATTGATATCGACTTTGGGTTATGTACATGTACATATTTCCAGTTTAGAGCAATTGCCAGATTACTAATGGCGCTGCATAGCTTATTGAGGAAGCTATAAAAAGTCAATAAAAGTTTCTAAATACCAAAAACGTGGCATCAAAATTAATCTATTTTTATTAGACATGGTGAATACGACAAGAATGCTTATAAACATATTCTGTTACTTTATTATGCAACTGTAGTCCAGCTCACAAAACTGAATAATATAGTTTGCAGCAGATCGATGTTATAGTGCATCGATTAACATCGATGTTTAGGTTTAAAAACCTTAGTAAACATCGATGTTTCTCTATGTTTCTAGCTCTAATTTGCAGCTTCGGTTACACTCGTACAAAGGTCGAATAGACATTTCAAATTGTTACAATAATTAATGAAACCTGGCTATTTCCATACTCAATTCCAATAAAAATGGTTTTCGGAGTACGAAAATTATATACACCCATTCGTTTTGATTCAACAATTTTGCGTTTCAGCTGATATTTTTAATTATTAATGTGCTTGTCATATTTTTAATGATTTGGAATATATTCTATGCGTGCAATTATTTTCTTAAATTTCACTGAAATTGCCGTCGACTTAAACCGAAACTTGGATTCAATCAGTGTTTAGTAGTCGATCGATTGTTTCATTTGACGGATCAAAGGTTTTAACTGCAATTTGGATATGCACATCTATTCAGCATTTCTCATTGGTATAGGATGTGTTCTTCAACTTTCAAGCGTGGTGAATATAGTTGTTTATAGACGGCCTTAGACCATTAATTTGACCCACTACAATTTAATAATAGATTTGCAAATTTAGCCTTATAAATCCGGCAACATGTGGTGATTATAACCGTAGCTACTTAAGAAACTTTTCAATGCGAATGGATAACGCAATACTGAACGTAGAAATGGATTTAATTAGCCCCTTCTTTTCGGGGCTGCAAATCAACATGGACTTTCTGGGCCGTAAGATCAAATCGAAAAACTATCGTAGCTTCTATCGATATACAATGGACATGTGCAGCATTATGAACTATCAGAAAAACAACATGTTTAAACGATGGTTGTCCGCATTGCTCTCATATGGTAACATAAATAGACCTTGCCCAATGCCACCAAATCTTTATTACATTAGAAATTACGACGTTAATAATCTTGCTATTCCTACATTTCTGTTTGCTGGCGCCTATCGTGTAACGTTCAACATTGTTCAAAACAGAGATAAGGAGAAAAGGAAGGATTTCATTATTGAATGCGTCATAGAAATTGAAATTAAATAAAATGCAATTATTCATAATTTGTATGTTACACAAAGACTTTTGATTTTTGTTAGATATCTTTATCAATAATCCAAACTTTATATATTGGTGTTTTCATTAACTAAAATTAATACAAAATAAAGGCTTAATTGATTAATATTTTCCAAGGTAACTCTATAATTAATACAATTTGGTCATAACATATTGTATTTCTCCTGTAAATATTCTGTTGAATACCACTGTTACAAATTGTGTGGGACAACTATATAGTTAATTTTCTAGAGATATTTTTTTTCTTGTCGACATCTAAATGTAATTACCACAGAAACTAGAATCGATAATAATAACTAGTTGTATTAGTGCTAGCATTGAATTGAATAGAATATTTGCTAATGGCAATTAAAACTCGCTTAGACAGCAACTTCCAATGACTTGTTAGCCAGACTAAATAATCAATTATTTCCAGACTCATTTGACTTTCAACACTGTCATGAAAATGGACAAATTTTTCAAATCAGTCTATATAATACTAATTGCTATACAAATCGGCTGTGAGCTGTCAAGAGTTGTCGATGCCGTGAGTTTTCTCTGTCAATTTAACTAAATTCAATTATTTATTCATGGCAAAGTCTAGCGTTCAATTCCAATCTGGAGAAAGCAAGTACAGCCGGAAATATTTTAACAACTTCTCCATGAGCATCGTCAACAATTCCCTTAACTTGGATATGACCACCAAAAAGCTCTTTACCCGTGGATTCAAAGTGCATGTTGACTTTTGCCTTAGTCTGGGCAATACAAAAAACTACCAGAGTGTTTTCACCCACGTTATGGACACTTGTGGGGTTGTATCCGCTGTGAAGAGCAATATATTCAAGACCTGGTTTAAAACCATGCTCAACCATGGCAACTTCATGTATAATTGCCCAGTCCCCACAGGTCACTACTTTCTACGTGACTGGAAGCTAGATGCCTCATTGGTTCCCCAATACTTGTATACAGGCGACTATCGAGTAACTGGACACTTTTTCTATGGCAAATTTAAAACAAGTCAAGAGGACTTTGTGTTGGACATAACTGTTTTCGCGTTGTTGAAAGCTAAATAGGAAACGATTTGGGAAAAATAAAGATTAATCGTATTATTATGGTTTCGAATACTGAAATAAAATAATAATATTCAAATATGTCAATAATTTGTGCCTTTTATTTCGTATTGTTCATGAAAAACTGGACAGCAACTCTAATGTTGATTAAGGAAATTGTATACAACCACTTAAATAACTTTAATTGCATGTTTATGCATCGTTGAGTATTATCACAATAAAACGGAACTGAATCACAGTATGACAATATAGAATTGTCAAAATATAGCATGATGGCGAGTACCATAACACCATTAAAAATACTGTTGTTCTCAGGATACATAGTCAATATTCTGGTATTTCCTTCATGCAATATAGAATTACAATAATAATATTTTCTTCCGTGCTAAACAGGCAAATAAAATGGTTTTCCAAACCGGAGATTGCACTTTCAATCGTGATGTTTTTGAAAACTTCTCAGTTCAAGTGCAGAATGGACATATTATGGTGGAAATGAACCTAATTAAAGTTTTATCGTTTGGTTTAAAGGGCCGTTTGACCGTTGAGTTTCGCATGTCGAAAGCTAAAAACTATCAAAAACTATATCATACCGATCATGACTATTGTGCTCTGCTCAAAGGAACTCAGAATACACTAGCCCGTCGCTGGTTTCTAAGTATACTAAAGACGAGCAACTTTGCAACTAGTTGCCCCATTCAACCAGATGAATACTATCTACGCGGATGGAAAGTGGAAGGAAACTTAATACCTTCGTTCCTGAGCTTTGGTAACTATCGATTTGAAGGTACCTTTTACTTTGGAAAGTATAATAAGAATACAATTAATCCTTTGTTACGATGTGTAGTTGAAGCAATACTTACTTAGTACATACATATGTAGATTAAAGATAAATTATTATATATATATCCAACATTTCATATTTCAACATTAAATTAAGTAAAGTCGACTTGTTCGCAGTAATATTCGCAGAAATACACAAATTCATTTTATTTTCAATTGAATTCAAAGCTGCAGCTCTTTTAGAACTTAACAAAAAGTTCATGGGTCAAATCAGCGGCTATTTGAGGTCCATTAGACAAGGGTCTTCAAAAGGCGCTCCGGCCTCTGTCGTTGTTAAACTGGGCAGCTGCTCCGCATCACGCACAATCTCATACATACAAACATATTCTCCAACCCACAAACTAAAACGAGCACAACCACTCACACACATATGTATATATGTACTACATATATCCTTTGTCTGTCTGGCAACTTTCAAGCTTACACTCGCATGGCGATTCAAGTTGTAAATCTTATAAAAATTGCCATTCAATGCAAACATTTTGAAAACATTTATCAATAAGTTGGGGCTAGAAGTCTTCAAGCCCATACGATTTATATTATTGGTTGCATACCTAACAATGAAAATCTTTAATTTGACGATAAAGTTGATACACTGCACGAAATTTGGCAAACATTTTGATATAAATTAAAAAAAGAAATAAAATAACTATGACTTTATATTATATGTAAATTAATTATTATATGTAAGAAGGAAGGTATCAGAAGAGATGACAGACAGGGCTGGCAGCATTGGAATTTTAACAAGAGAGGATGAAGAGGAGAAGAAGAGGAAGCGTCATTATTATTAATTTAGTACATTATATTTCACATTGGATCTTTAAATACAAATTAAATTTAATTTACAATAATAAACATAATCATATACGTTAGTATAATACATGCACGCCTCAGAACATTTCTCTCCAATTAAATAATTATACTCTTGTCTAAATATAACTCTCAAAACTTAATAGAAAACCTTCTTCTCTGTCAAAACTCACGACCAATTTCTCTCAGTGAATTCAGTGCAATATGTTGCATGGACCGCTGTCGCCTTGGACCAGCGACAAGCTACACATGTGGCAGAGCCAGAGAGCCAAACAGAGTCGCACAGCCAGTCTGCTAGTCTGCCAGCCAGTCAAATCTGTCCATTTGGCTAATAAATCCTTGAGCAGCTTATTGAGCTACGTCTGCGCATAAATATTATGGCTGGCAACTGGCCGAGAACGGGGGCACAGTAGGACGACACTCGCCTAGAAGTGAGTTGAGTATGTGATGCCTCCATTTACTTTTCACTTCAATACTTTCGACTGCCTGACCTCCAGCCCCCGCCTTCCCCTCTCCACTTCCCTGTGCATTCTGTGCCCGCCTCGTACGTGTTAAATAAAATTCAACACCACTTTTTTCTCTTTTTCTACATTCTTCTTCTTTCTCTCTCTCTCTCTCTTTCTCTGTCATTCACGAATTCCAGAGCTGACATTGGATTTCGGTTGACTGTCGTGTTGGTATGCCTGCCCAGGACTTTTGTTGTTCTTATGTTCTTACCGAGGAAGGAAGAGAGAAGAAGAAGGCTCTGCCTATGCTGCTTTCTTAAGTACACTCGCTGCACTAAAAGGATATGCAAATTGTTTGAATAGCAAACGACATGCTTAGCAATTTTTGCTCAGCTCTCTATGAGGCGGCAAAGAAAGAAATCCAACGTAACATTTCTCTTTAGTAATAGTAGAGTGTGTTTTGGCACTGGTTTTGGTCAAACAATTTTTCTTCTGGCCATCGCATTGTTGTTTGTTTTTGCGCATTAAGTTGTTGCTACCAGGATATCAGGCATGTACAGGAAATGTTTTGTTGTATTTCACACTCGCTGGGTATAAATCACAGTGTCCCATGTTATGCCATGCCCCCATACCACTGTTGTCTCTCTCCCTCTTTCCCTCACTCTCTCTCCTCGTCTGCTTCTAGTGGGATTATTGAATTAGTTGATTATGTGAGACAGCACAGGGTGGTGGTGCGGGCAGCCTGTAGCTTTTCTATTTGAATTTCGTGCAGGGCAATAAATCTTTTGTTCTCCAGTGCCATTTTACACATTTCAAATCTCATTTAAATCCCAAAACAAGGCCAATACAATGTTGCGGTGGCGGGCAACAACTGCAACTACTTCTGGGTATGTTCTCTGCCAGGGTACCCCATGCTCTTATTGCAGCTTGTTGATTAAGGTGTTTCGACGAGCTTAAGCATGGCAAAGTTGTTGCTTCAGATTAAAAGTGCCCAATTAGAAACCTTTCTTTTACTCAGGCTCTATTTGTATTATGTCGCCTTATTTACTGCGATATTTTGTGTTTATTTTCGACTAACGATTAAAACTCTTCACTTATCATAAGAGTTGTAAATTCAAAATTATATTTGTGTTGCACAAAAGTTGCATGTTATTTACATAGTACCATATCAGATATACAAAGTAAATGCCGCATAAGAAACTCAGTTTGGGGCGCAATCAAGCACAAAAATTGCGCAAACTGCGCAGCCGAGGAACCATATGCTGGAGTCGGCATTCTGGTAAGCTGATAAACAAGATAAATCGCAGAGAGGAGAGAGGAGAGAAGGAAGCGGCAGAGCGAGAGCTGGAGGGTCCTTGATGCCCGTATTTAGAGTTAACATTGATGGCAGATTGAGTCAGTCTGCGACAGGACAAGCGGATAAGAGAACGAGCAGGACAGAAGAAAATAAATATGGCAACAATTGGGTTCACTCCCACCTTGGAATACTTTTTGAATGGCCAACGGCATTTTGAATGCCCGCCCTGCAAGTGAAGTTCCTGCGAAATGCAATTTCGAAGCAAGTAAATCTGATAAAGCCATTGTAAGTGGATTGCATTAGGCTCGAAATTAAGTTTCCCATAGCCCATCGAAGTATTCCTACCTGTATGAAGAAGGAGTTGCACAAAGGCGAACAATTAACGGATATAAAGCGAATGTTCAGAAATGAAAGAGGGCCGCAGTATCCCAAATATATCACTTAACCCAAATCCTAAGTCCCAGCTATTCACATCAATTTTTCAATTCGGCTCACAATAAAGAAGAAAGAAATGCGACATGACACTGCGAGAAAAACTCATTTTTTTTGTGGTATTGTTGCCTCGTTACAAGGATATTGGCGTTGTCGTCACTCGTCCTTCATCGCAATGGATGATGGTGATGGAGTGGCGCCTTGGCAAACCGCAGTCGATGCTGCTCGCAAATCTGTGTGCCAGTCGTCATCGTCGACGAAGGCGGGTGCATATTTATGCACAGTTCAAAGATCAAAATGAATATTTTATTTGATTTGATTCCTGCTTGGCTGGGCGGCTACAAGAAAAGCATTTTTAAGCACGCCTCAAACGCGCCCCCCTTCTCGGCATAATAAAGTCCTTGGAGAGCTGCAATTGTCTGCTGCGGATTTCGAGAACTCTATCCACACATAACCATGAGTGGGTGACTGAATGTGTGCTATCTGATGATGATGCTGATTGCAAGAGGAAAGGCTGTGGCTGTGGAGGGAATTCAATTTTCAGTTCAGTCAGCAGGTGTGAGAGTTTTTAAAGAGTAAACGAAAGGTTGAGAAGTTGTTGAAAAATAGAAGTATGCGAAATCTTATAAATTTTTACCTTTTTTGCAGTTGCTTATTTTATGTGTTTTGATTTATACTTATACTTATGTATTATATATAATACTTACTTAACTATGTATACTAAACTGAAATACACTTAACAAAACTAAAGTAAACTGCAGCATATCTTACTCATATACTAAACGATAGTAAAGGTACCTATACAATGCGAAACCATAATATACTCTATAACGTACATAAATGGTATATTATAGTCTGGTTTACTACACTTAACTACACAAAGCTAAACTGAAATAAACTAAACAAACCTAAAGTAAACAACAGTTTACTTAAATATAAGTGACTAGACTACACTAAACTATATATACTACATATACTATAGTTTAGTCTAGTCTACTTTATAACATAACATCTGCTGTACTACACTTCTTTCATAGCATAGTGACCGATATTTGTTTCTTAATTTCTGTGTTAATTTTAATTGACACCAAATTGAAATGAGGCAACAGCTGAGTATATATGTACATAGCAGCTTATTATAGTGTTATGGACCGCACTTCTATAAAAGAGCTCGTATATTTGTTTGGCTTGAGCATTAACTCATTTCACAATGCGCGTATCTTTGGTATTGCTATGTGGCCTGCTAAGCTGCCTTATACTGGTAGAAAGGATCGAAGGTACTGAACCTGACGAGGACACCTCGAATGTTTCATCAGAAGAATCGAACAACGTGGACTCTCCGGATGATGATGATACAAACGATGAGTCCTCAGATGCAAATGAATCTAAGGATGCAGAAAATGAAAACGATTCTGATGATGATGAAAGCGACAAAGAAGCAGACTCAAATGATAGTGATAATGGAGATGATGATGAGGCTGATGATGAGGAAGGTGATGAGGAAGATGATGAGGCAGCAGATGAGGAAGGTAATGAGGAAGATGATGAGGAAGGAGATGAGGAAGGTGATGATGCTGAGGAAGAGTCCAGCGGATCAAAGGGTTCAGGTTCATCGAAGAAAATCAAACGAAAGCGTAGTCATATCCAGAAGACTAAGTCGGGCTTGAAAAAGATTGTGGCAAAACGTCAGAGAGGCTAAAAGATCTCACCTTAGCTTATGGCAAAAACTTTCGAATGCTGGCAGTTCTTAAGCTTATGCAAATATAATATATACATATACCATATTTATAAAAATACTAAATATGCCAGAAACACAAAGAGAAGGGTGTGAAAAGTTTCTGGGCGTGCACTCCGGCTTTGCTTGTGGCCTGGTCACCGACTCGGCTCGCTGCGTTCTCATTTCGTGCTGGAAATCCATCAAAGCGTAGCTGCTCCGAGGCTGCAGCACATTTCACACGCCTCGCTGGAGTTCTGTAACTCGAATTGGCAGACTACAGGGGGGCAAGGGGAAAGTGACTAGCTGAACAAGATGAGGAAGGCGGGACAGACGGGACTGCACAGGAAGCATGCTTCAAGCCAGGCGACGGCGGCGGCGGCGTCGACAAAAGTTTTTTGCCAACGCTGCTGCCGCTGAGGAAAACTTTCGCCGGCGTCGCTGAGGCTGCACAAAATTTGTGTCCAAAAATGATTTGGCTGCTTAAATAGCAGTTGGGCTTTAAAAATGTTTTGACTTGACATCCTCCTGGCACAATGGAGGAGCGCCGCTCTCACCTAACAGGCGCCTAAATGCGCCTAAATGAATTTTTCCTGCGAATAGTTTGGCTGGCAAAAGTTTTGGCTGCACCTTTGAGCAAAGTTTGTTCGTATGCCTCAAGTTTTTGGCCAAACATTGCCAAAGGCTGAGCTCCCTGGGGGAGGGGATAAACTTGCCATGTAGCTGAACTTTTATAATTATTTGATTTGTACACAATCACTCGTCTATGTTTATTCTCATATGTGTGTGTCTACTATATGTATGTTCGGCATAATGTGTGCAAATCCTTTCTTGACTGTCGACTCGATTACGACAATATTTACACAACTTTTTATTGAAAAGTTTCGTCTGTGCTTGGCTATTGAAAGCGTGTGCTCGGCAAACTTCAATATCATTCATTTCTTAATGCCCTTTTAAATATCTGTCACATTTATTCAATGTTTACCCGACAATAATCGAAACAGCTGCTGCCTAAGCAATCAAACTCATCGAAGCGAGAAAACAAACAGTCGGACAATATTCGAAAAGTATCGAGAAAACTGTAAACAAATGAGAGAAAATTTTAAATATTCGTTAACTATAGATGCATAAGACGACACTCTCATGATTGAGAATGCCACAGTTGTTACCATACACTCGTCGTGTGAATATGCCTGTTCGTTGGCTGTGGATGCTGCTCTTGGGCCTGGCCTGTGTTGCAGGTCGTCAACCTAAGACTGTGATCCCAAGATCCTCAATCTATAAGAATCTAGAAACACAAGTACAAGAAACATCCACCCGTCTGAATATTTTAATAAGGAATCCTTTGATTAACGCAACTGAGGTAAATCAAACAGGGGCCGAGCAATTCTTATGGAGTAAAATGAAAAGAAACATAGCTGCAGAGTTTGTACTTCTGTTCTTTACAATATACATTATATATTTGGGTTTCTTACTTTTTTAAATATTTGTAATGAAATTTATATGTTGAAATACCACCGAAACTTTGACACAATAATTAAAGTCTTTTAAACAACAAAAAACTTTCTTTTATTTGAACAACCTTAAGAATAGATACATAGCTATTATATATTAAGTACAATAGTAGCTACATTAACTACATTAAATGTTATGCTTGTGATCAGTGCCAACAGCTATGTAAATTTAATGGTAACCACTTAACTGTGTCTAGGCTGAAATTGTAAATGCTGAAATAGTAAAAAGTCGGAACCTTTTAAAAAACTAGAATATTCCAGATTGGTAATATTTGTTATGCATGGTATATTGTCCTTGGTGCGTTGATAATAGGACATATCATAGTCGTGCACTTATATTATCTGTCAATTAATGTGTAATAAGTGCTGCTTACTTAGGTCAGCCTTGATGCGGACAGATCTATCCTTTATTTTTTTCTATAAAAAATCTCTAAATTGTACTGTCCGCAAATCTTTCCTTATAATTATTATAAAACTATTCATGAATTCGACAACTTCATAATTGGTATAGAAATTCAATCGTAAAAAGAACATGTGCAAGGAACAAATATTTCAGAAATATTGGTTTATCCTGCCATATTTTAATTTGGCACATTTAACTAAATTAATAGAGCATTAGAAATTACATAAATTTACAAATTGATGAATTTTAGCCTTTGGTTTTAATCAAAAACCTATTGTCATGTATTTTATCTATTTTCCAATTGTCAATTCGAATTTTGTCCGTCATTTTTATCATACTCCATCCTCTTTTTGTGAAGGGTAGCTGGCAACCCTGACTAACAATCAAGAAAAATCAAAATTTAAAAGAAATAAAGGCATTGAGGACTTGATGTTTACATAAATTCATAATCTAAACATAAAAACATATTTGTAATTGAACAGTTGCTTAAATTAAAATAAACTTAAGGTATTTATATTTGCACATATTGCTTTAGCTTGTCTCACTCACTTGGTAAGTGCAAAATATTCAAGTTGGCAACACATTTCAGGCATATCTCGGCAGACGCTTCCTTCAACAACCTCCATTTGTATCTGCTGCTATACGAGGCACACATGTGCTACCCATATGCTAAGTATGCTAACCTCAGACCCCAGACCTTCCCCATGTTGCCTCATGTGTGGGGAACCCGTTCGCTGTTGCTTTCGTCAACTGCAACATAATTTATGACGCTTTCATTAAAAGCGACAAGCGAGACAAACGCCCACACACAATCACGGCTGGTAACAAATGTCCGACTCCGACTCCAGTTCCAGTACCAACTCTGACTCCAACTCCAACTCTAGTTTTGAACTGTATGTGTGTGTGTGTCCTGTACCCGTCCCAAGGAGACAGCAACTTCAACTGGGCTGGCTACGTGTGCCAGACAGTTGTCAGCCGGAGCGGCGTAGATGTCGGCAACATTTCACCCCGAACGGTGTCAATTTTTTAATGTCAAACGGTTAACTGGCATGCCGCTGCACCCAGGCCAGAATACAGCGATCCTAGGGAGGAAGAGGAGATGGGGAATGTCGACCATCGTTGCGCTCTGACATAATTAAAGACCATTAATCACGTGTGCTGATTCAACAACGCCCACTCGCAAGGACCCCACGTCGTAGGGTTAATCAAGCCACTTGGGCCACAGGTCGAGCCGTATTTTCAAATTGTGCAGGGCCAAGACAGGCCCAAGCCGTGCTCGTCGGGCGGCTTGGTATCACGCTTTCCATATCGCTCGTATCGCCAGATACAGCCAGCATGTGTCCAACTGGACAAATTCCTTTTACACATGCTTCGCTTTTTTATTTGTTTTGCTTTTTGTCTGATGTCAGTCAACGATTTTTGTGCTTTTTTCCACTTTTTCCGCAGCAGCATTTTGGCGTCAATTAACGTTCTTTGTTGTGGCGTTACATTGGACACTTTTTCGGCCCGAACACACACACACACACGGCCAGGCACAGTCGTAGCCAAATCTATGGCTTCACGTAGATTGGATGTTGCGCTTCACTGCCCTTCAATGTAGTTCCAGCCTTGAGTGGCCAAAGATAACGCTACGATCGGAAAATTGGGATATAGATTGAGGGCAATGGAATGAATATATAATAATATTTGTGTACACGAGGAAAAATATATATAATAATATAAATATATATAATACATTTCCTACTTATAGTATAATTTTCATACTGTTATTTAAAGAAAAGAGATTAATAATTCAAACTCCAAAGAAAATAATTTATCTTTTAATTCAATATAATACAATAAAAAATGAATACAGCAAATATTAAATTTAGTATTAAGCAAATAATAAATATAATAGAGAATTCTTGAGTACTATTTAAAGTAGCTATTAGAAATGTACAACCCTAAACTACCTACATCTGTAGATATCTAAACCCTATACAATTAATGAATACAAACAATCTAGGTAAGATTGAAGGCGAATTTAACAGGATTCGTCTATGAATTGATAACACAGTTTTATATCTATATTTATATATCTATAATACATTTTACAAACTGCTTCACAGTTCGCACAAGCCAAAAAAGTGTAGCGCACAAATAACCCGCAAAAAAAGGCGAAAAAATGCGGAACGGAACGATATGACAAAACAAATTCCCATATATTCACAACAGCAGCACACTCGCGCACACACACGTATGCAAATACACACGCACAACCGCACACAGACATGACACATGTCACAGATGCACACACACACACACAGACACACACATGCACAGATAGGTTACCAAAGATATCGGCTACATGGCTGCTGTGGCATCGGCGCTTATATAGACTTATAGTCTCGCATATTGACCGCGACGGGGCAGAGTCCGCGACACCTTCGCTACTACACGCCGACGCCCCCTCCCCTCTCCTCATGGCCAACAGTTTCCCAATGCCAGACTTTGATCCCGACTGCGCCCGTGTACGTGTGGTGGACAGTAGTCAGGTCCGGGCAACGGGGGTCGCTTGGGGATTGATTTTTAACGAGCGACAGCGCAGCGAAGTGCTATAAATGTTTTGCCCGCTCTGAATGTTGGGTAAAAAATTATGGAAAAACAATTTTTAATGGACTTAAACTGCTGCAAATGGACGCCATGTGTCTGCATTAAAGGGTTAAAAGTGCATAAAACCAAGGAAATATTTTGTTCGAATTGCCGCACGGGCTTTTGGCTCTGAAGTGGCCAATTAAACGGGCAGAACTTTGCTGCCAAGTTCAGCCCTGGGATTTCGCCTGATTTGTACTATGGGGCAGCTTACTCCGACTGGCGATGCATCGATTATTGATTAGAGAGACTGCAACGGGGTAATAATAACTGGCAAATTGTTATGCCCGTCTCCTAATTCAGGTATCATGCGACCAGCCCAGCCCAGTGTCGGAGGGGGGGAAGGCTCATTGAAAATGCAAATAGAGTGACTGACCAAACAGACAAGCAGCAGAACATGGCCAGGAGCTGGTCAGAGTCAACAGTGCTGTAACCCACCCACACAGCCAATCAAATCTTAAAATAATACACAAAACACCAGGCAAAACCACTAGCCATGGGGGGGGGGTATGGAGAGGCGAGGATAAGCCAGGGTAACATTTAAATTTCGTGAACCAAAAGCTACTTTGTGGCTTTAAGTAACGGCAACAAGAACAACAACAGCAACAATGGCTAAGTACCAAAGTAAACATGGCATAGATGTCGCTGAGGGGGCGTGGTGAGGGGAGTGCCCAAACTTTGACCACATGAAAAGCGACAGGGACGACGACGACGACGACGACGAAACTTTATGCAAAGCGCCCGCGGGCAATGCACACATGAAGCCTGACTAGGAAAAAAGGATAGCGTAAAAGAGGGTAAGGGAAGGGAAGGGAAGGAGGGGGTGAATAGGAGCATGCTCTATGTGTTAATTTGGTTGGACGTAATTGTAACTTGGCATGCGAGGGCGCAAACTGGAAAAGTGTTTTAATTGAATTATTTTCATTGTCGCCCCAGCCGAAATCCTTCTCCCCTTCCCTGTCCCCTGCTGTGCTACTACCCTGGCTTGCCTTCTGGCATTATTAACTTTTTCTTGTTGCTGCAATTTATGCAAACTTTCTAACAAATAAAAAAATACACACACACGCACAGGCACAGACACACAAACATGCAAAGAACGCAACAAAAAGTTAAATGAGTTAAACGAGCAATTTTATGAGCATGTCGAAAGTTCCACAAATGCCCCACAATAAAACAAGGCGACCGATTGTGTGGGATGCTCTGCCATCAACCTGCTACCAGTTGCCAGTTTCATTCAGCTTTACTTTTGCCGGCCCGAGGGGCAGTTACCTGCCACCTTTCGACTGCCACCTGCCACCTGCCTATCTACTGTACGTGAGTTTTACTTGTCTAATTGTTTGTAAATGCAATTTGTATGGACGCAGTTTGGCGAGAGAGCTGCATGTGAAATCAATGGATTTGCATGTCTCTCTGGTCGAAGTTTTCTACCGAAAGTACTTGCAGAATTTCATTGTGGCCTATAATACTCGTAGTTGCCCGAGTCCAATTCCGAAATCCAATAAAGTTTTGCATTTTAGTTTGTTTGTCCAATCGCGAATTTGGCAGAAACACCTCGAGGAGTAAAGTGGAAACAAAATCATTGCGAGTTTCTATATTCAAGGAGTGTTATAAAACAGGCTAAAATATGAACAAGTGTTTAACAGTTTCCAAACAAAACCGGAAAGAAAGGTTTCCTTCGGCACGCCTATGGTTTCAAATCCTTGGAGATTCTTATGTCATCCGATTGCTCCTATGCTAGTGATATATAATGATACAGAATTGAATTGTGTATTTTGAGTATTATGTCTTATTTGGATTGGCACTGATAATTTGAGTTATTCTTTTAATCAAAACTGTTTTTTATACACACACCTTTATTACAGCAGATTGTTCATATGGAAGTTATATGTGTTGATAGTCCGATTTTGATGGAATTGTATATGCATATTATTTTGTAGAATAAGTCTGTAGTAAATTTGGTTACATTATCTTGACAAATTACATAACTCGGCCGATGGTTTGTATGGCAGCTATATGATATATCGGAGTGATCCGATCCTTCTGACTTAATTTTAACATGCAGTAATAAGAAGTGTGATTTAAAACTGAGAGACTCGTTTGCGTTCATATAGACAGATGAACGGACAGACGGATAGGCATGGCAAGTTCGACTCTTCTGTTGATGCTGATTTAAAATATATATACTTTAATGCTGTCTCCGATGTCGCCGAAGGTGCGTTGCGAACTCCTGTCAATCACCTCCTATTTCAAGTTTCCTAATATATTTCGCATGAAATTTTTCTTAAATTCGTATCTCAAGCAAACGCGCTGCATTAAAATCCAATTATTGGAATCTACACACATGGATCGACGCAATTATTTTACCCATAACTTTGCAAGCCGTAACAAAGTTATGCTGCACACACTCACACACATTCCCTTACACACACACACACACAGTATCAGACTCATACACAGCTTAAGCCCCTGCACATTCTTATCGCATCAGCCAAAAACATTTTCAATTTCAATAGGCTAACGAGTTGTTGTTGTTGTTGTTGTTGTTGCTTTATTTTCATTTCTATCTATCAGGAGAAAGCAAAGCGTGTAAAAATTGTTGGCCAAAAAGGCCAAATGCAAATGGAAAATGCCGAAAAGCGGCCAAAAGAAGAGCAGCAACAGCAGCAGCAGCTAGGAAATAAGCCATTCACACTTTTGCCTGGGTCGAATGGGTATACATATAGTATATACATACATACATATGTGCATGTATGTACATATCCATGTGCATATATGTGTATGTGAGCTGTAAATGGGTATGTGTGTGTGTGTGTGCATTCTAATTCAAAGGCCAAACAGCAGCCACAATGGTAACACGTCGCGTCGCCCCGTCCAAGCGAACCCAATCAAAAATGGCAACTGGTTAGCAGGTGCAGGGAAGGAGAGCTGACTGTGCAGAGTGGAGAGGGGGGGAGGGGCATGGCACAGCAGATTGGGAGTCTGGGGTCTGCTGCTAGTGCTGGTGCCGGGGTGTCGGATTGTCGGGCTGCTGCAAGGCACAGGACGATGTGCAAAATGTTCTTAATTCTCAATTCATATGCAAATTTATTTTATCGCCAATGCTGCTGCTGCTGCTGCTGCTGCTGCCTGCAACAACAATGAAGGATTGTGGCTGCTTGCCTGACTGACTCGCCGGGCAGAGTGGCAAACATACACATTCACTCACACACACGTCCGCCCATGCGGCTTGACTTTTGTGGCTCGGTTTGGTTGAGCCATGGAACGGGGGCTGCCAACTCGTTATTGCTTGTAACGGCGCATTTCATAGCCCGTTTTGGCTTGGCAATTGGCGTCCCCTTTTCGGCTTTGTAATTGATCGCGCACATTACAAATTGTGAAGCCATTGGCCAAGTGCTTAAAAGCCAACTTTTAAGCAGACAGCAATCCTGGCCGAACTCATGCACCCTCTTTCTGTCCCTCCCCTTTCTACGGATCTGATTGTCAGTGGCATTAGACAGTCGCTTAGTTGTCGCCATCGACAACAACACTTGGCCATAATTAAGCGCTCACACAACATTTGCTGCGCGCAACATCTTGGCTTGTCACTAATTGCTTGCCCCATGCAAGTAATGATTATGGCCAGGCTCCCAGCCGGAGCACACGGCACAAAGCCAAGTGCCAATTAGCAAGCAAAGTAGATTCTAGATTCTAATGACATACACGGCCGGCTGGAGCAAGTGCCTCCGTTCCGTTCGAGTTTTTTGCTCGACTCCTTTGACTGCGATTCCTTTGCAGCACTGTCAAAGGCGATGACCAGTCGCTGCATCATTGGATATAAAATACACTTGCAGGTTGTATCTGTGTGTGTGTGTGTGAGTCCACTTCAATTAAAAAGACTTTCACCAGCTACAAAAAGAAAGGACTAAAGACTTGAAAAACACTTCCGCCTTACTTTACTTTCCTCGTACTTTACTTTTGTGTTCGCCTTGGTAAGCGCTTGCAATTGCTTCCCAATTGCGCAGACGTGCAGACCAGACCAGACCTGTCCAGAGCCAGCAAGAAAAAACTGTCTGCCTTCTGCAAGGCGACCCGAGAAGCGGCGCTCATTGCAGGACAACATGACTTCCGTTTCCGCTTTGTGTGTTTATGTGTTAGTCCGTGTCCGTGTGTATGGAACTGTGCGAGCAAGGGAGCACAGCAAGTGAAATCAATTCAAAGCCTTCTACGAGTCGCAGTTGCTTCTCAATTGCCCTTTTTTGGGCATCAACATCAACGCTTCTTCATAGTCGTCATCATCAGCCCATTGCCATTTCCACTCCTCTTCTCATTCCCATTGTCATTCCCATCATCATTGTCATTGTCGTCCTTCTGCTTGTCCAGCCAAACCAGTTGGAAAAAAGTTACCGATTTCTTTTTCATTTGAAATTTGCCAAAACGCCAACTCTTTCGGGTCTGTCTCGCATTGAATAATATTATACATGATCGAGAGTAGTTTTGAAAGTACAGATACGAGATATAGTTACCAAAACAAGACCTTGCATTACATACATAGATGGTATATATATATATATAGAAAACCAACCCAAATACATATATTCTTGCTCAGTATCAATAGCGGTGGATTAAGTCATCTCAATCTGACTTTCTATAAACGATAGTTTTGGCTACTCGTTTTATTTCTATTTTGATAGCCCCTGGTATGTATAATATGTATGTACATTGAAACGATCGTTCCTCTGTCGATGTGAGACTGAATTGATGCAGCTGTGCGCTGCTTACCAGAATGCAGTGTTGCCAGAATTTTTGAACGAAGAAAAAGTAGGTGAGATTTAAGAAAAATCTGAATTGTATGGAGTTGCAAATAAAAGCTGATTGTACGATATGGAATTGCCAGTATTCAAAATAAAGCTAGATAGAACAATATTTTGAGTTTGTCCCTGAAAAAGGCCAAATTTGACAGAAAAAAAGCTGACCTGGCAACACTGGTCGCTAACAAAGAGAGCCGACCGCTTACTAAGGCCCGTAGCAAGGCCTGTAAAGGGTGTGCGGTGCACAAGGGCCCCTGCCTACCCTTGCTATTGGAAAATTGAAACAAGTTCAGTTTAGTTTAGTTGTAATAAAAGTATAGATCTTAACTTTCAAACTGACGAACAGAGTTATGTTGACCGATATTCATTCTGAACAAAAATATATATTTTTTACCCTGTTTCATTTGCCATGTATCCTAATGACCTTTGCATATAATTTCCTCCCGAAAGTTATAATTTCCTTCTGTCCTTTGAGTAATGCATATTATATAATATATAACATTTATCAAACACAAAGGCGCAAGTACGATTGAATGGATTAACAATATTATCAATCGTGAATAAGAGGGCCCGAAATATACATACATTTCTTAAAAAATGTTGTTGATTTTGACAATACAAAATAGACAAAAGTGTCGGTAAAATTTCTATTTGATTTCTTTATTTTGTGAAATGTTTTATGAACTCACCCAAATACTATATTTTCAAGTAAAGCAAGGCAGACCGTCGATACGGCCCTGCGCGAAACCCTTCAGACCCTTGCATCAAGTGAGTTAAATCTGCTATTTGAGTACTCTATATGTTTTGTTCGATTTTGTTTGAATATTGACATCATACTTTTATCGTTTAGCACGAATATATAGTATGATTACTTGTGATATCATGAAAATGTCCAGTGATTGGTCAATAGTTTACAAGAAAGGATTACGATATCGAGTAAACTGTGTAGATCCTCCTGCTACGGATCCAGCTACCAGCCCGCCAACAAGCCCGTCTACAAGCCCAACCTACAAGTCCATCGACTAGTCCATCAACTAGCCCTTTGACCAACCCATCCACTAGTCCTTCAACATCTTCGGATTCATCCGAGATTGTAGCATTGTCAAATGCCCTTATTATTGCAAAACTAGCAGAAGCCGAAAGTAAAGAAAAAATGATTTTATTCAGACGTAGACTTGCAAACTGCCGCCGTAATAGGAGACGTCGGGAGATAAATTTTGGAGCTCAAGGATTTAGGAACAGAAACGCTAGATTTAGAAACAGGAATTTTGGAGGAAACGGTCGTAGGCGTCGTTTCCTTCGGGGCTAAGCACGATCAATGTTGATGTAAAATTTACATATTTAATAAAAACAACAGAGCGTACCCAAAAAACACACGCTTATATTATAAACAAGCACGAAAGCTACAGTCGAGCTGGCTCGATTGTGATATACCCTCTACCCACCTGACCAAAATGATTTCTTAAATATATAACTTTTATTTTTGCGAATTATGTGTTGCATACTTTAGGGAACTGTTTGGAAATCAGTTTTTTTTTCTTTTTTTTTCTTTTTGACTTTATTAAAGCATACGGGGTAGCTGAGAACCCCTTTGTGACCTTGGTCGCTATTAATTCTCTTTTGAGTAAGGTTTTCTTGCAATTCAGAAAGCTACAGTCAACTCACAGGTCTCCACGAGTTCTTTTTAAATACTGTCTATCAAAGTCAATCTTAGTAACTTCTGGTTTTCCTCGGGGCAGCCATCTTGGATCTTTGCTTTTTAACCTTTCTACTAACGATCTTCCTTCAATACTTCTTCACTCTGATATCCCTTTGTATGCTAATGACGTTAAACTCTGTTTGACGTACAGTGATCATGTACGTAACTTCCTTCAAACAGATCTTGATTTGCTCTTTGCTTGGTGCAGGCATAATCTGCTGCATATTAAGTGCAAAGTTATGTTATTTTATCACGTCTTCAACTTTCAAGAATAACCGAGGTAAATGATCTAAGTATTCTCTTTGTTCATAAACTAAAATTTGATCGTCACGTTACACAAATTGTCAATAAGCATCTTGACTAATTGGTTTTATCAAGAGATGGGCCAAAGAATTCAAAGATCCTTATACAACATTAAATAAAAAAAAAAAAAACAAATTTTCTGTCTTAAGCGTTTTGTTAAGAGTTTTTCGTATTGGATACTTGCAGTCGGTATCTTGCAAATCTGCATGCCTATTAAAATTATATATAAAGAACTTATATGTTAACCAACCGCGATTTGGACGGTAATAATTATTAGGCATACCACAATTAGGAATTAAAATTGCGCATAAATAGAGTTACGATATCGAAACGGGCTTATTTTAGTTTTAAAATAAGTTTGATATGCTCGCAATAATACAAGATTTTGTCACTAAGCCTCCCAGTTACAATTTCTGAGATCTAAGTCTAGAGAGTCAGAAGGAAATACATACATTCAGTATGGCTATATCGACTAGTCTGTTCATGCTTTTGAAGAATGTTGCTGCTATGTGAGGTCGGTCTGTCACACCTTCTTCTGCCTTTATCATACTTTTTCGATTGGCACAAAATAATAGTAGTTTGTTTAATATATCAAGATTGTTTTGATCCCGATCAAAGAGATTGCGCATGATAACTTCCTTGCGTTTAAGCGATAACATATCTAAATTAATATAAATCTACCAAAGTGTGATAACGTGGTGAAAAACACACCACATAATATTATGGCAATTTAACAAATATTGTGAAAAGTTTCCACCTTCTAAACAAACACAAATATCTATTCAAATACCGGGTGTATTGTATCTTTTGTTTCGCCAACATTTTTAGATCGCGCCAAAAGAGTCACTGTAAATGCTTAGGTGCGTGGATAAATACAAATATGAAGCATCTGTTGACACAGCTGAATACAGTAAAAACAATAGCGGCATCTCTCATGCGGATGTTCCAGATATTTTCCGGATTTTTGTATAAAAGCTCAGACAGTTGCTCAATCCAAGCATAGTCAAAAAGCCTAACGATGCGTCTTTCTTGGGTTTTAAGTTTCGGCCTTGTCTGCTGCGTGATCACCGTACCTCGAGTAAACTGAGTCGATCCTCCTGCTACGGATCCAGCTACCAGCCCGCCAACAAGCCCGTCTACTAGTCCGCCAACCAGTCCGTCAACCAGCCCACCAACTAGTCCGTCAACTAGTCCGCCAACGAGCCCGTCAACTAGTCCGTCAACTAGTCCGCCAGCCAGCCCGTCCACTAGCCCATCCACTAGCCCATCCACTAGTCCTTCTACTAGCCCTTCGACCAGTCCATCAACCGATCCGTCAACTGATCCGTCAACCGATCCGTCAACCGATCCGTCAACCGATCCGTCAACCGATCCGTCAACCAGCCCGTCAACCAGCCCGTCAACCAGCCCATTTACTAGTCCTTCAAGTTCGTCGGATACAGCCGCGATTACAGCTTTGACAAATGACCTTATTGCTTCAAGAGCATCAGCAAGAGAATTTCAACGAGAGGCGTTTCGTTTAAGACGTAGACTTCAACAGAGCCGCCGCCGACAGAGGCGACAGAGGCGTCAGGTGAGAAATGTTGGAGGTTTTAGGAACAGGAATGCAGGAAATAGAATCAGGAATACAGGAATTAGAAACAGTGGAAACGTTCGTAGGCGTCGTGCCTTACGCGGCTAACCGTGCTACCATTCTTATGTGTAGTTCATATACCATATAAATATAATAAAAATAACACAGAGCTTCCCCAAAACAAAAGTGTAAATATTTAATTATAGTCGCATGTACATACAATGCGTTGAGTCTTTTGAATTGAAGATTAAATGAAATTGAAGATGAACAAGTATAGAACTTGCAAAACACTTCTCGTTGCAATCACCGTCACAATCACTGTGACAATTGACAGCAGGATACAATACACATGCAATTATGCCGCATCCTGCCGGAACCAAATCCGTATGTGGCTCATTAGAAAACTTTTCGTTCGTGGAGGCAAAAACCCCAAAATTGACCATAAAATAAATTGGAGCAGGCGGCAAAGAACACGTAACGTGAAATGTGACAAACAAAGCAGGTGGAACTAAAAACTGTAAAGAAAAAATGAACAAAACAAAACAACTGCAGCGTGACAAGCAATGAGACAGCTGAAATGGGTTCCATGGACGGCATGTAACACTCCCATTCGCCTGGTCAGTTGTCAATGTGGCCCAGCTCGAACTCCAACTGCAATTCGGAGCTCCAGCCCGGCTCCCTCGGGGTGAACGAGAGGCGATAAGAACGACGGGTGGCGATAGTGTCACAAAACAAATAAGTTGCCTAAAAACCGCAAAACCGAAAGCAACAAAATGGACACGCCAACAACAACGGCATGTGACCACTAATGTTTAGCCGCACACAAACAAGGCGCCGCACCAAGGGAAGGTGGCGGCGCACTTTAAGTGACATCCGGCTGGGATTGCACTGTCAAAGTGTTTCGCAGGCATATGCTGATTTTTTCGCTTCCGCTTTAGGCGAACCAAAGCCGGCGCACTTTAATGCGCCATCGTTGGCTACTTTGAGGTGCACACGCTCTCTCAAGTGCTACGTAAATATTTTCTAATAAATTTTGCACTGCCATTACGAGGGCGACCCAAAGATTTCATTACGCCACAGTCGAGTGCTTCCGCGTCGGCACTGCCCCTGGCTCTGTCGCTGCCCGGGTGCAACTCCGCCAGCGTAATGAAAATTCTTGCTACGTAATTAGCCCTGCAGCAGCCACGTATCAGGGGAAGCTAGGAGCATTGGCGGCCTTTCGAGTATTTGAGCTTTAAATACGCATCAATGCCACGAGTGCAGCAGACCCAGCGGGACCAGTGCACCTTCTTCTGCTGCCTTCTTTATATTAAAACAATAAAGAAATTGCTTTTGAGTTAAATAAAACATTCTTTCAAGAATTAGTAATTACAGTAATCAATCTTGGGCAACGCAATGCTGATCATATATTCCAAGGATAACAAATATTATATATGTAATATTTATTGAAATATTGGTTAAACTATCAAAAAACATTAGTGGATAGTACAATAATATGTTAAGTTCAGTTTTAATAACAATCAATCTCAGATTCTGGCAACAGAACGCAACAGGACAGTCCAACTTGACCGATCGCCAACTTTGAAAGGCAGACTTGTCCGTCTTTAAAACAACTTCTTCGACGACTCTTAATCTCAATTCTAACCTTCGACTGTTAACTTCAACTTCATGACTTCAACTTAACAGCTGACTTTACTACTCGATTATTCCTGTCAACTGTAGCATTTCCCGCAGCGCTGCCACCCTTACCATCACATTGCCACCACCATCATTGTTTACATATATATTATATTATATATAATACATCACTCAAACCCTACGAATTTCGAATTGTTTACAGCAATTACAAGGATGCGAATAAGTTAGTTTTTAAAATAAGAAACGGACAGTTAGACAAACAAAGTCAGTTTACTTCAGCCTTTAGTTCTGATCAGGTATAGTAGGTTTTCAGTAGGTCATTTGTTATTTATACTTTTACTTAGATCAGATCAAAACTGCATAGTCTCTTAACTCCAGCCCTTTGTTCCACTAGGTTTCTGGTAGTACTCGCACAGAGGTGTCAACTCTGGCACTGCAAGCTGCTGCCGCTTCGTTCGCACTTGACATATGCAAATGTGCATTTTAAATGGATTTATATTGTACGTGGCCTGCCATTAGCCTCGATGTGCTTTCTTTGTGGGTCGACTTGGGTAATTAAAGACTGGCGACATGTTGCAAAGGGGATTAAAGCAGGCGGACACGTGAATGAATGGAATCGAAACGATAAACATGCAACGAACGGCAATGCTAGACTCGTTCGCATTCAAATTATTTACACATTATCTGCAGGAGACAGACGAAGAGTGGCCAAGAAAGCTCCGAGGCACCAAGGTCTGGCCTCCCCGGGGGCATGTCTTACAGCCAGACAGAGGCAGCGCATTGTTATTTTAATAGTTTAAGTAACCATAATATGTTGAGTACTTTTTAATAAACTCGAAACATGAGCAAATGTTTTGTTTGCGCGCGCGTGCGGCACTTGGGACTGCCAGGCAGGCGCCAGGAACAAGAGCAAGTACTGGCTGCAAGTGCCTGGAACCGTACAAGTAGCTACAGCAGTGCCCCAAGATTTATGCAAACCGAAATGTTGCCAAAAATTACAATTTAATGGAGTATGCACTGTGCTCCTTGCTCTGCGCTGAGAGTGTCTCCTTGTGTGTGTGTGTGTGTGTGTGGGGCACATAATGAGCAGCAACCAACTTGCAGCTGAAGTTGCACAAAGACGCTTGTGTTGCAAATGGAAGGGGTGGCACCGCGTCAAGTGGCCAACTCGCAGTGGCAGCGAAAAGACCAAGAACTTCTCTAATTTCGCAGGAAATATGAAGCCGTTAAAGCTGCAGCTGCAGACAAAATGTGAAATGGAAACTGGCAACATCTTGACTGCGCCAAAGACACACACACACGCACACATTCAGTGAACCTTTTGGCCATGTGCTGCTCTGCGAAAGTTGCCCTCGAGAGTGTGAAAATAAATTGTGAGAGAGCTGGAGCTGCCAACTGGTTTGCATGTTGCGCCTCCATTCCCAACCCGTGTTGCCAACAATCCTCCACAAAAAGAGGACAGATAAAGAGAGTAACAAGTAACGGGCATACTCGACTGAAATTTGTATGTGATTTTGAATGTAGTATAGACCCGTCCGGAAAAAGGCTGACTTGGCAACACTGTTCCAAATTCATCTGTGTGGACCAAGCTCCGAAAACATCTGTTGCATTTTTTTCTATTGCAACAATTTATATGCAACAACAACTGCGAATATATTTAATTGCCAACTTTCAAGTGACAGCAGCGAGACAAATGGCCATATACCGAGGTCTGCCCCGTTCCTTCCATTTCCCATTCCTGCTGCCATAACACATTTCGGCCATGCGCTGGCCTGCACTTAATCAACGCCGCCAGCAGCTGGACAAAGTCCCGCTCTGTGGTTGAGTTGAGTGTGAAGTCCCTTTTTAAATTAAGCAATTCTATCACAATTTATAGGTTCTTGAATTGAGACACCTGCTCGGCATAATGGCCGAATCAGTTTCCCTAAAGCTAGGATTTCTAGGATTTTAAATTCGCATAGATCTCTAAAGTCTTTTATGGCTGTAAAATGTTGAACAGGCCCGTAGCTAGGAGTGTGCGGGGCACAAGCGCACCCGCCTGCTACCAAAAAATATTTGTGGGATCGGACACGTCTCCTTTTACCTGTTAAATACATGTTTAAGTGATAAAAAAGATAAAACCTTCCTACCAAATTATTTTTACCAATTATTGGGAATCACAGTGGGGCACGAAGGATTAGAAGAAGGAATAAGAGGGCCCGAATAGAGATTTCATAAAAACCAATGAAGATTTTGCCAAAATAAAATAGAGAAATATATCAATGTAAATGTACTCTTTTATGAATTAAATTGACACTAATGATACTACAATATATTTTAAAGCTAAGTTATTACAAAAGGTCCCCAGAGAAGCTTTGCATTAGGGCCCCCAAAACCCTCGCCACGTCCCTGATCTTGGGCTACCAAATTTGATGACAACAAGTGAAGCTTAACGAAAATGAATTTCCGGTGATCTGCTTTAGAATTGCGATCTAAAGAAATTGTTTGTAGATCTTCTGCAGTTCCTTACCAATGCTTGAAAAGTGCTTCTTCCAGTCCCAAAAGGGTTTAATTGCAATTTAAACAAAAACTCTCTTTCGAACACGCATTCACCGCAATGACTGCTGCAAGAATTAAGTTAATTTTAATTTACGCTGATTAATTGCATTGTCAGGCGAGATGAAATGTCGGCATCATTGTCGTCGTCAGCAGCGGGCTGCATGCCACATGGTCCACTCCAGCTGGCGGGGTGGGGAAGGAGTAGTAGGTGGGCCGTTGGTAACCGCATGCCAAGTGCGAAGTGTCAGCCAGGTTTTTAATGCAATTGCCGCGGCATGTGCGAGTGCCATTTGATGGCATTTATCTTTATAAATTAAAATAATACAAAAATAAATATACACAAGAAAGAAATGTTATCTTCGAAGTGCCGAAGATATTATACCCTTGTAACTTACGTTCAATTTATTATTAGTATTAGTATTTTAGCATATATAAATTAAGATATTAAGTCAAGATTCAGTTTAATATTATAAAGATAGACATAGACATTGTGTTTTAAAATATTAGCTTTAAAATATACTATTGTTATACATTGATACTATTGTTATACAAAGCAGAACTTAAGTGTGAAATTTGCATAGCCTCTAAAAACTTCTGGGCAAAATAAATATACCCACTGCAAGGTTATAAAAATACACTGAAATTTAATATATAATATTGTACATTCTATGGGCATGCATAACTGCCGGCAGGAGTTATATGTATTGTATGTATCCGTTCAGAACTATTGCGGGTGCTCGAGTTTTTAGCATCTGAACTGCCGCGTCGTCAGCCCAAATGGACAGCGCGCACCGCCAATTGAAATTCCGTTTTCGTATCCCCAATAATGTCGTACATTAAGCTGTTGTGTTTTTTTCTGTTCTATTGTTTTTTTTTTTTAGCTTGTCTGTTGTTGTTTTTCTTTTTTGGATTTTTTGGACGCAAAACATGTTGTTCTACTTGGGATGGGGTTGCTTATCTAGTGCAATGGATATTTATTTTTATGGTCTTGGGTGTTCCAAATTCGGGAATTAAATGAAACGTAAAAAGCAATGTGCCTTAAAAAACGTTGCTTGCGATTAGCATAAGTGCCCGACGGCGGCAACAAATAAACAGGTGTCCAACAGGATATTAAATGTTTCTCCTTTGTTTCTGTTTGTTGAGCAACACTATTGCGTAGAGCCCGTAGAAATTCCCACTGTGCTCATTATAATGCTGGACAACGTACAACACATTTGCATGGGAGGCGCGATAATTAGCCATGTGGTCTGGGTAAATCATAAAGACTTTTGGGTCCAATAAAATCGTGAAAATTAAATGTGAATGGGTGGCCACACGATTTCCCATTCCTCTGACTCTTCTCGAAATTCTAATGGCGATCCCAAAACCATTATTTGGTTAGTAAAATTGTAATATCGTAATATATAAAAATTCAAGACCAAAATAAATCAATTTAAAAAATAGACAGCATTATAGGCTACAGTTGAGGGCGCAAGACAAAAAGATACCCTATGTATCGATAGACCTGCATTATTATGAAATCATTAATTCCTATATATATATTTTTATCTTTATCCATGTCACTTTTTCTAGTTTTAAGTCCTCAACAAATTATCTTTGACAGATGAAACGGTTCTAATATAATATTCAATTTTCCGACTGTTATAATCTTTATATAGAAATTTCAACTGTATTACACACTTCTGCAGTTAATTATTATGCGTGACGACGCACTTTCTAATTTGAAATTATGCATATAGATACATGCCCGGAATAGAAGTTATTCTTTCGATATTCAATTGGTAAACGGATTCTAATTTATGAATAATTACGAAACAAAGCGCGAAGAAATTCATTACATGCATACGAAATCAATTACCTAAGCAAAGATACCATGACATCAGAAGCAAACTACATTCTATGCGAAGGAAGTCGTTTAATAACGTATCATACTTATTACTATATGTAGAATCTTATGTCGGAGTATCGTTCTATATTAACTTTATATACTTAACAAATGCTGACAACTTTGAACGCAAGTCAGGAGAAAAAAGTCAATCAAAAATAGATTTGAAAGAGTTAAAAAATGATACGAACTTGCGACTGCGCCACCTTACATACAGGGGGGAAGCAGGAACTCCTGCACCGCATTGCGTATGATTAATGCATTTGTGAATTGAGACCAGCAAAAAGCCTCACAGATGAATCTTCAACTCAGACACGGCTCAATTAATGATGGAATGCACGTCCTGGGGACTAGGGCACATGGCAAACGGGGAGGGGACTGTAATAATTGACTTTTAAAGGCAAACAGGTGGCGCCCAGTGAAGACGTAAGCAGCTCCGTTGCCGTTGACGTCAGTAGGCATGGGCGTCTGGGGGCGTACAAATATGTATGTGTGTATTTGCAATGGGATCGGGATGAATCACAGCCTGCCTGCGCATAGGTTTCCTCTTCCGTTATGGACAGTTCTCTGCCCGCTTCCAGACTGAGAGCTGACCATCCCGTAGCTTATTTATGCATCGCATGTCTTTGGGCTTTATTTCGATTCTCTAGGCGGCTCACTTTTATCAGCGGCGATAAGCCGCACACGCACCCATAAACCTCGTTTTATTCGGATCTCCACTTGTCGCACAATGTCCACGGGTCTCCAATGTGACCTTAAAATTAATTTGCCAATTTTATTGTTATGGTCAACATGCGTGCATTATTTATACATCGAGCAGGGGTTTAGTACAGTGCGACAACTGTACAAGCACCGATTACAATCTGATCCTTAGTTTGCCCATTGACGATCATTTGTATCGAACGGATTGCCCATAAAGAGATCCATGTAGTGACAGCTGAAACGTGCTATATACGGCATGGTTATCGAAGTATCGATGGCGATACTCGCCTTTGCCTTTGCAATGCTATAATGCGAATTCAACCGATCCATACTGTCCAACGGGCAAGGGGCAGTACGCACGTTCGGCCGACTCGTCTCGATTTGACGCGATGCGACTCGACTTGATTCGACTCGGCTCTCAAGCAGAACCTACGACGCATACTAAGCAGGGGCGCTGAAGCCCCTCTTTGGGTATATCCGACTTTTATCCAGAGCTCATTATGCTCGTTTTGCGCGATTTTTGCCAATCTGTTTTCGTATATAAATCTAACGCGCTCCGTTGGCCAGTCATCACTTCTTTGGTGGAAACTTCAGTGTCAAGTTTAGCTCCTGCTGTGATCAGTGCGCGTATCTAACTAGAAACTACTTTCAACCTGCAATCTCAAAGGATTTAAAGAGAAACATCGACCAATACAAAATTCTCAACATGAAGTTTAGTGCTGCGTTTGCTTTGTTGGTGATCGTCGGGTTCATCGCCTGCGCTGATGCCCTGCCCGCCAGGAAAAGTGAGTTAAGAAGTGACAAATATACTTAAGGATGCAACGAGAATATCAAAAGTGTTTGGGGATTATAATATTCGTCATGAAATAGTTTTTGTTATTGTACGAACAAGATCCTTTTATACCGAACTCATGAAGAACTCATGTGAATCCCTCAGATAATTCCATTTTTGCACCTCCATCCGATGCTGATCTGTGTCTAGAAAACATATTCATTCATAGTGATCATTTATCTCTCACGCATGTCCATTCCCATCACACTCGCACTCGTCCTCCACTGAAGATCGTCAATACTTTGTTCCAGGAATGGTTTACTACCAGCAGCCCGCCGCCGCTGAGTGGTACGGTGCCGGACCCCAGCAGAGGATCATGTACATGCAGTACGTGCAGCCAGGACGCACCCACGCCCGCTCCACCCAGGCTGCCAGTGCTCTTGTGGCCGGAGAGACCGTCGCCACCGGCACCTATCTGAAGGGTAAGCAACGTCAGCCTGCCCATCTAACAGCCTCCCAAACTAACCTAAAAAATCCTTCGATTATCTAACCAAGATTGCAATCACGCAGAGTCCGATGTGGCAGTCAGCGTTGACGACAGCAGTGCCGAAGGCGCCCAAGCCGATGATGTGCTGAGTGCTGCTGGTGCCCATGGTGCTAGCTCTGTTGCCGAGGCCTACCCCGAAGAGGCTCCCGTTGTCCAGATTGCCGTCGACACCAACAACGCTGCCGAGACCGAGATCGAGGCGCAGTCAGCTGTGGAGAATGATGATGGCGCTAAGGTGCCACGTGACTTCAACTTCGCTGCCGAGGAGGCTGCCGCCGCTGCCGGAGCTGCCGAAGCATCTGAGCCTGTAGAGGAGCCCGTTCCAGCCGTTGAACAAGTTGCCGTTGTCGAAGATGACCTGCCCGCTCCTGCTCCTATTGCTCCCGTTGCCGCCGTTGTGCCTGCCAAGCGTTACCTGCCCGCCCAGAAGAAGAAGGTCATCGTTGAGCTGGACCAGTCTGCCGAAGAGCCCGAGGCTCAAGTTGCTGCCTTTGAGGATGAGGAGGCCGAGAACAATGTTGCCGACGATGTCGAGGAAGACGATGAGGAATTCGCCGAGCCCATCAAGCCTGTGGTGAAGCACCCTGCTCGTGTGCCCAATGCTCGTCGTCCAGCTGCCAAGAAGCCCGCTCCTGCTCCCAGCAAGCCCGCCAAGCAGCCCGCTCCTCTGCCCGCCGGCACCTTCTTCCCCATCGACTTTGGAGGCACCAGTGGTGGAGCTATTGCCATTGCCAACTCCTTCAGCACGGGTGAGGGTGGTTCTGCCACATCGCACGCCATCGCCTATGGCTCTCCCGACGCTGTTCGTGCCCGCGTCCGTCCCGATCCCAGCAAGCGTCGCCACTAAGAGGCTTCCTCACACGCCAACCATGCTTCATGACTGATGCTCATCCCATTGTAAACACCACTTGAAGATTCACCACCAATTCTTGCTAACGCATCGCCAGGTGCATCGATACCTTCACTTCGAATCTGCGCCGGGTTTTTTAATCACAGTGTTCTGTAACTATTAGTCAAATTTTATACGTCTTCAGCACAATTTAATAAAATTTCTATCTGTTTTTAAAAAAGAGGGTTTTTTATACCAAAACTTTATAGCATTATGAGTTTAAAGAAACTGTGAAGAATGTTTAAATCCCATCATAGAACACACTCTACTTTTCTTTCGCAATGCTTTTTGAATTTATTTTATATTTTCGATTCCTTTGCGGTAATTTAGAACATAATCAACGCAGAAAACTAACAAAACAGCAGAATATGGAGAAAATAAATGCGTTACAATAATAAAAAAAAACAAAATATCATATTGTATTAATTCATCAGCCATCAGGTTCGACTTAAGGCTAACGGGTCTAATGGATCTAACAGTTGTATTACTTTCTTTTACTTTATCCTTCTGCATTCAATGATCAAATTTTACATTGCTCATTTTCTGTGTTGATATATATGTATATATACTACTGTATATATATATATACATATATATATATATATATATATATATATATATGTATGTATCTGTATGTATATATCTATATGGATTGTGAAGACACTACCCTTAACTTCATGGTTATCAATTTGTTTACAAGAATTCTTAATTGGGATCCTTTAATTCAACGCTACGCTGCCGTTGATTTTGGAATTGTTTATAACCTTTTGCACATGTGCTAAATTGGAGTGAGACTAAGAAATATCAAAACTTTAAAGTTAACCACGGGCGACCGACTACTATCAGTAACCATATTTATCCTGCAGTGACGACATGACATCGTTGGCAAGATTGCTCAGCCTGCCGGCCACCTTATGCACGCCCTGCCGCACGCTTTCCTTCACATCGTCCAGATCGGGTGCATTGAAGTTGACTGCGGTGGAATAGCCGCCCCCACCTGCAAGCAAATAAATATCTTATTAATCGTGTAAGAGAATAATAGGAGACTGCTTTACTGTTGCGATTGCTCATGCCTTCTCCAGACGTTCCGTCCCCGAAATAATCCGATGAGGATATTGCACGCGAGCCCTGGAATCGGTTCAGATTCGCGCTGATGTCAGTCGACGAGTGTTCACTTGCAAAGAATTGATCCGAACCGAATCCCTTGGCGTTGCCAAACTTCTGCTGCGCTGCGACGGGGTCAAGGGGATTGATTGTGCTTTTGCTCTTGCTGCCGGCGGTGGATCTAGTGGCAGCGGTCGCCTTCGGCTTGTCATAGTCGCTGCTGGCAGCAAACATGGACGTAATGTTGCTGTGTGTGCCACCAATTGGCTCAATGGTCTCGTAGCCGAGCGCATCCAGTTCGAATTTGTCTAGCTTGCTGGTGCCGATGGAGCTGGAAGATTCCTTCTTGTCCCCACCACCACCGTACAGGCTCAACGAATGATCATTAAAGAAACTTTCATTCTCTATCGCAGCCAGTTTGGTCTGTGAACTGCTCTTTGGGGCAGCGGCCTGTTGTATGGTCTCCATGTCGCTGATGGCAGAATGCGCCACGTCGGAGCCTCGCAGACTGAAGCCCATGCCCAGTCGCTCCATTTGCTTAGCCTTGGCGGGATCGATGGTTTTAAGCTTTGCCTCCTCGCGGTTCTTTTGCAGCGAGAGATCTTGGTAGGCCAACCGCATGCTGGCCACTGTCTCCAACTCCTCTTCAGCAGTTTGTGGCTTATCAACTGGTCCTGCTGACGCCGCTGCTGTTTTGCTCTCATTTGCCGCATTCGCTCGCGCCTCAATGTCCGCGAAGTTCGTCTTTACCTTAGTGGCTCCCAGACCGCCCACTTTGCGGGCGCCAAGCTAAAGGAATGAACAGAATTGTGCTTATTTTAAGTACTCAACTTTAATGATTGTCATTTCTACTCACTGCTCCTTTCTTGGGCTGTATCTTGCGCACTCCAATGGAAGAGGGCACCGCCGCAGGTGCAACATACGAGTTGAGCAGGTCTACGCTGGGAGCTCCAACGTCAACTGCAGGCGTGGCTGTGGGCTTTGTATCCAACTGCAATATAAAGCGACACAGGTTAGATATGGAATAAACTGCTACAGTCTGTGGAATGTGCAACCAAGTCAAATTCAACTTTAACTCTAACAGCGAAGGCGTGTTTTTTTGTAGTCGACATTACCTTCACGTTAGTGGGCGCCAGACTTATGTTGTTGTTCTCGAGCTGAACGTTGGCGTTGACGTTGTCGCATTGGGCAAAGAAGTCCTCCTCCTCGTCGAGCTTGTTAGCATCGTTGCCCTCGCTCTTGTCGGCCGTCGCTTCCAAGTGCAGCTGTGTGCGTGTAGGTGTAGATGTGCGTAGGCGTGTGTGTTTCGGAAGGGGATACGAGTGAAGCGCAAGCGAGAACAGCAAATGTTATGTGTTAATTGGAAGTCATAACTCAACACAACTCAACAAAAACAGGATGAACTGGTTGGATAACCGACTCACCTTAGTACCGTGTATCTTCATCGCTTGCTGAGCCTGCGCCGTCAGCTTGTCCCGATACAGTTGAGCAGCCCGTGAGTTGTATTTGACTTGGGCGTCGCTGCTGGTGCAATTATGGGAGCGGAAGAATTGTGCGGCATTGGCATTCCCGCCCAGCTGCATCTGGCGCAGCTGCAACCAGGTCCAGTTCGTATCTAGATTGGTGCTCCGCACAAAGGTCAGGTGCACGCCCAGATTTCGGTGCACAGCCGAGCAGTCGATGCATATAAAGATGCCGTACGTCACGGACGACCAAGTAGGCGCCTTCGTGGCACAATCGAAACAGGACTACGGATTGAAACATAAAAGTAAATAATATTAATATACACAGCACGAAACAAATACAACTGGGCCACTGTGGGAGCTGACCTTGTTGGCAGGTTGCGCACGCAGGCGTGTGAATACGGCTTCGATCTCTTGTTTTGTGGGTCCCGCTGCATTGGTCGACGACATGGTGGTGCTGGTGTTGCTGCCCCTTCTTGGATAACCCCGCTACGAATGTGATTTTTTTTATTTGGATCTTAATTGTTTTCGTGGCTGCTCTCTTCTTCTAGTTCTGGCTCTACTGCTGTGCTTTACCCACACCTAAAGTTGACTCACAGCGTTCTTGTTTGGCAGTTGTTTTGCTGTACGCAGGCTGCTGTTAAACTTATGTTATAGCAAACCTTTACAATTTTGAATCAATTGCATTTGGAAATGCTTTAAATGCTTGTCTTCACTTATATTACAAATTTTTGACGTGTGTTTTTCGTTCCAGTCTTTTCCACGTTCACGTTAGGGATGAGCACTGTTCGCGTAACAGGTACCAGCAATAGGTATTTTGTCGTGACCAGTCGCAGCTGTTAAACAATAATTCTGTTAATTGAAAATATCGTCTTATCGATATATTAAGCCGCCTGTTCAATCGAGTTTTAAAACTGATATATAAGTAAACCAAATAACTCAATTATGTATACTAACAATCGATTGAAACATTAAAATGTATCAATTCAAATTTATTATTAACAAAAAGTAATCAATATAAATTCAAACTTTTACTGTCAGTTATTCTGTTAATGAGTTAATGATATCTGTTAACAGCTGCTGCTGTTTACAGGATGAAAATAGAATCGATTTTCGATTGGTATCGTTTTCTTCAATGCAGATTGTACCTCAAAACAAATAAGTTCCGTGGTTTCCCAGAAGTGAGATAATATTTACATTATTTATTATACATATGAAACCGTTAGAGAAATGGAAACCCAGCGCCATGAAATTATTCGTTGAAGAGTGGCGACATCACAATGGTCACAGTTTATCATGGCCAGTATGCTGTCGTATGGCAATAGATGTTTGGAATGTGAGTACATGCACCGAAAATTCATTTACATAGATATGCTAATAATCATAATATAATATTTCTAGATTCTGACTCCAGAAAATCGTCAGCCATACAAAGACAAAGCACAGAAACTACTTAAATTTTCCCTGGAAAGCCGAGGGCTTTCAAAGAACGCCAAAGAGTCGAGATTGCAGGATGTAAAAGTGGATGACCCAGAGGAGCAGCAGCGTCGTATGCAACAGCAAATAAAGCACATGGTGCGTAGAAGCGTGCAGCTAAAGAAGCTGGATAAAGAAGACTATTACTTTGTAATGGTAAATTGCTTTGCGAAAGACATCTACATTCCAGCAGAGTTGGCCATAGCAAAGTTCTCTTTAAAAGGAGGCGTACACAGATTCTTTCATACTCTAATAAATCTGGGTAACTTGTAAATTTCATTTGTTGCACTCTTGATCAAACTTGCAACTTTTTAGGATGTAACGTTTACGGATCGCTGTGTGAGACGCAGGAGCATTCCAAGGACACACATCAGTTGCCATTGCCGCCAAATGCTCTGGGAAATACGGATCTGGAGGGAGTTTACGCAGATATTCTTCAGTTTCTGGGACCTGACCCTCTCCAGTTGTTTACGCTGCAAGATGCTATACCCATTGTCACTGGCGTTCTAAAGTTCTTAAATACCGAATCCAGCCAGCTCAATATACTTCCTATAGAATATCTGTTCTACAAAATGAAACAAGCCTCATGTGAGACCGCCATGTTATCGCCGCCAAAATCTATACATGTAACGAACTCACTGTTTAATCTGGATCCATACGAATGTTTGCCACACATCGCTTGTACGTTCCACGAAGAGCGCGTTATCCCGAAGCATTGTGCAAAGTCCTACGTTACACGATGGGCCTTCACGTTTGCCAGGAATATATGCTCCGATTTGGAAATTAAAATGTGCCCGATTCGGCACACGCCTGAAACTATAACAGCAAATCAAAGTGGAAATGAAAATTTAGGCAATGAAAATGTTGACCACGAAACATCGATTATTAAAGTGGAACCATCTGTAGATGATGAAGTAAGAATTAACCCGTTTGTGGTGAGCGCTATTAATGATCTTGGCTTGGACAATATTTTCGACGATGTTGATTTTTTTGAGTTTAACAATAGATATAATGAAAAGGAAACAGAGGCATCTATCAAACATCAAACAGAGAATGTTGCCCTAGAAAAGGCTGACCCTATACCGCTTGTGAAAGAACTTTCGCCCCCAGCACCGCCGGTGATTACAGCTCAAGAATTAAATGATGATTGTGAATTCTTCCCACGACAGAGGGAAAAGCAGCAAAAACATAAAGTGAAGTCAAAAAACGATAAATGCCAAGAAATCATTCCCAGCCTTATTTCGGAACCTCTTCATGATAGTACGAGCACAAAAAAAAAAGATGTATTACATAGAAACTCCAAAAATTTAAACGAATCGCAAAGTCGGATCGATAATAATCATCGCTCTAGAAAAAGAACTAAATCAAGAACAAAAATAAATACAATTCCAACTGCACATTTATCGAATCCTACAATGCCTAAAAAATTAATGTCTACAATCGTCACCACGGGCGCAAATCTTCTAACAAGTCCTACAGATCCAACAACAATATCATCTCAATATACTTACGACACTTATCATTATGACTCATTCACTACCTATGAATGTTGTTTTGAGCCACAAGCCTACTTTGAACCTCAGCATTGCGACCAATACGAATATTATCAACCTGTACGAAGATCCTACGATGCTGGCCATCATTTGAAAATGAGATCACATTGTTTGCCACAGGATGGCTTTGGTCATAGGATTCAGAGAAGATACAATTTGGAGCCAGGTCAGATGCACACGTATTCAAACGAGCAATTTCAAATACGTGAATATAATTCATCTGATTGGGGTGGCTACAAATTTCAGTATAAATACTGGAATTATCACAATAACGCCTATGATTAGCAAGTAACATAACATTTCAATTATTTAAGATTTATATATAAGACATATAGTATAAGCTATTAAATATAATATTTAAGTTAATGAATTTACCAAATACGTATAATTTTATAATGTATTTTTTATGCCCGAGTTGTCTTTGAATTCGTTTGGTCGTGGTTCTGTTCTACTATACTTCTAATAACTTTTCTCTATCGGTTTATGGCTAGGATAAATATTTTGTGGATTGTGACCAAGTTAATTGTTAACTACAATACATTCTGGGTTTGGGTCCCTCATTAAATGGGATGGTGCTTTTTGCATTTCCGACCCTCCTTGACTTGAAACATAAAAACAATTTAAGTGATTAAAACTGACCAAATAATAGATTAATACTTGAAAGTAAATCGACTGAAAGTAGTCGCCCTCGGGTAACAACGGACTAAGCCCCAAAAGGGGCTGCAAATTAGTCGAAACTGTTGCAATTTGTCGATTATATTTTCTGCGGTCTTTCGCTGGAATCAACGGAGGGGATTTTGCAAGAATTTGGTTGAAACAGTTTATCACATTTAAATGAAAATCGAAACTGGTTCTTCAATTGACGTAAATTTCATCAGGCAGACGTTGCCGAGCTGACGAAGCGGAAATCAGGCAATCAAAGACCGAAAAACCTATTCAATATTTAATTTTATATGTATGTAAATCCAGCTCGATAGTGTCAGCGAGTTGGGTGTCTTTTTACTCCTCTTTGCAAATGTCAAGTGTGGAAGAAGAAGATGAAGAAGCAGTAGAAGAAACTCGAAATAGACAATGACAACTCGAAAAAGGTCTCTAGTCGTACGCGAATGACAAGCTGCAAATACGAGGGTCGTTTGATAAGTCCGTGACTTTTTGTATTTGCCGCGCACCTGCTCTAAATACAACACTGCTCCTGTCAGCAGTTATCGATTAACAGCTGACTGTAAAATTTTGAGAAAGCTGCGTTTCTTAGTTTGCGTTTCATAGGCATTGAAAGCAGACGATCTCGTGAATTTTAACGAAAATGGAAAAAAGTGAATTTCGTGTGCTAATTAAGCATTATTTTTTGCGTAAAAAATCCATCACCGAAACCAAGGAAAGACTTGATAAATATTATGGGGACTCTGCACCATCAATTTCAATGGTTAAGAAATGGTTTACTGAGTTCCGTTGTGGTCGTACCAGTACAAGTGATGCCGAACGTTCAGGTCGCCCAAAAGAGGTCGTCATGCCAGAAATCGTCGACAAAATCCATGGAATGATATTGGATGATCGGAGAATGAAAGTGCGTGAGGTAGCTGAGGCTGTAGGCATCTCAACTGAACGGGTACATCACATTTTACATGAATATTTGGACATGAAAAAGCTTTCCGCGCGATGGGTGCCGCGATTGCTCACACACGACCATAAGCGCAACCGTGTGACCATTTCAAAGGAGTGTTTGGCGATGTTCAACCGCAATCCAAACGAATTTTTGCGCCGTTTCGTTACCGTAGACGAAACATGGATCCACCACACCACACCAGAGACCAAAGAACAATCAAGACAGTGGGTTTCTCCGGGTGAACGTGCACCAAAGAAGGCCAAGGTGGGTCTGTCGGCCAACAAGGTCATGGCCACAGTTTTTTGGGATGCACAAGGTATCATTCACATCGATTACCTTGAAAAGGGTAAAACGATCACCGGCGAATATTATTCAGAGCTTTTGGACAGATTCGATATTGATTTGAAGCAGAAACGACCGCATTTGGCGAAAAAAAAGTGCTGTTCCATCAGGACAATGCACGGGTGCACACGTGTGTAGTCAGCATGGCAAAATTTCATAAATTGGGCTACGAACTGCTACCCCATCCAGCATATTCTCCAGATTTAGCCCCCTGTGACTATTTTTTGTTTCCAAACATGAAGAAATGGCTCGGCGGTAAGAGATTCGGGTCAAATGAAGAGGTCATCACAGAAACAAACGACTATTTTGAGGGCCTTGAGAAAACCTATTATTTGGAAGGAATAAAAAAATTGGAAAAACGCTGGACTAAATGTATAGAGCTAAAAGGAGATTATGTTGAGAAATAAAACGCTTCTTTGACGAAAAAAATATATTTTATTCAAAAAGTCACGGACTTATCAAACGACCCTCGTAAAACGGAAAAAAGAAACAGAGAAAAAACACTTTGGCACACTTTAAAGTTGAAGCGACGACGTTGGCAGTTCGTCACGCCTTTAGACGCCTCTCAGTCATTTAGCAGCCGCGCTCTTTGGGCCATTATTGTTTTTAATTTGGCTTTAAACTGATCAAGGTCGCTGGCTGTGATGGAAAAAAGCGGCTTTAAATTGGAACGACAAGACGCCTGAGACGACATTTAGCCGCATGCAAAGAAATAAATACAACTATCATTATTTGCAAGGCGAAATTCGCAGCAAGTTTTCGGACCGATTTAGAGATGCTTCGACTTGTTTTAAGCCCCGAGTTGTTCAAAGAAGAAAATATCTAATATAAGTTCTATAGAAAACTGTCCGATCCCTTGCTAGATTCATCATTAAGTTGTTTATACCATACCCAACTATAGACTAAGCCAGTCTTTGTTATGAAATGAACAAATGGATTTCTACGAAGTCACAGTCCGTGTTCAAAATTCTTGACGCACATCAGGCGTGTACGTCAATAAAAATTAAATACAAACTGTAATAAATTAGCCATATAAATTTGAAGAAACCTTGTTTCAATCGGACCACTTATACACATGCATATTTATTATAATTATTTGTCTTTTTCTGAATTAATGAAGTTTTTCAAGATGCTCGAGCTGTTACAAGAAATCTCAATAGCTTCCAACATTTTACCTTACTTAATGTTATTTTAAATATTATAATAATGTTGGTCGTTTTTTAAACAAGTTTGAGTGGCACCACTAACATAATGAAGCAAGTTTTATTACCCCTAAAGAGTGTAAAAACATATAAAACGATGCATTCAATGTCTGCGGAGATATTCGAAATGCAATTTCTGTCGTTGGCCGTGCCCACATATGTAAGTATGTATGTTTATGTGTGTATCTTATGTATTTGCATTCATTAGTAGTGCATATATGTACATATATTTATTTGGACACGCCCAGACAGATAAAACAGGCGATTTAGACCTTCTGGAATTTGCCAGCGAGGCGCATCAAGCTTCAGTTTTAAATAAGGCAAGAATGTCATTTGCATAAACTGCAGACAACACACGAATGCCGTACACATGCCATCCACATGCAGTCCACACACACACTATGCTTGGTCTATTCAACACACTGCAGCTGCTACTCACCACACCTGAATAGTGGCAGCAGAAGACCTCACCTTTACCCCTCCACAGCCGCCTTCATTTTGTTTTGCATATAAAAGAGTGGCGCGTACGTGCCGCACTTCTCTCTTACTGGGCGACAGTCAAGTCACGAGCGCATTCTGAACGAAGACGACGACGAGGCTTGTGCAACCTGCCGAACCGACAAAAGCCGAGCAAGACGAACGCAGTCGACCTAAAAGCTTTGCGGTGTGGAACGTGTTGGCTGCCCCTGCTTGTTGTGTTAACTGTGATTAAAGCTCGCGCTAACTCACCACGGCACACCACAGCTAACGATCGGACAGAGCAGCGAAAGAGTTGACGTCGCGTGTAATAAAAGAAGCAAATTTGAGTTGGTTTTGGGGCTTTGGCGTCAGCTTCGAGAAATTGTGCGAGTCAACGTAGCAAACAGTGTAAATGGAGCTTTGATAGCGAACGGAAGGACAAGAAACTCTGTTGCTGCTGTCGAGCCGAGCCGATCTCTCTCAACTCGAGTGTGTTTTTTAGTTTTGTGAATACCGAGAATAAACCTATAAAGAAATAGTGCGTGCCCGAATAATCTTCAGTTATCACCAGCGATCACAAGATGGCAAAACTCTTTGTGGTTTTTGCCGTTCTGGCTTTAGCGGCCATCGGTGCAGGTAAGCTGAAACTGAACTAAACTAACTTTAAGTACACATATTAAGACCGCATTTAGTTATAGTCTTGAGTTTTTTAATTGCCGCCACAATTCGCAATTTGCATTTGTCCAGCGGAAGTTGTCTGTCAATTAAAAAAATACAAAAAAAAAACAGAAAAAAAAATAAACTTTACTCTGGCCTTCAAAAAATACTGAAAACTGAAAGCTGGCCTGGTTGACAGCTGTGCAGCCTGTGCGTAACCTTGATTATGCAAAAAAGGACGCTCGACCAATTGCCAAAACAACAACAATCCCAACTTGTTGTGCCCGCAAAACAACTTTCATTTATTGAGGGCCTGCGGATCCTGAGATCCGAGACCCGAACGTCTTTAATGTGATTTTAATCGACTTCACATTCTGCGATTCGACATGCGACATTCGAGGCATGTGGAATGTATTTGTTATTGATTTGACAGGCCATCGATCAATATGCGATATTACTTGTATGTTGTGAGTAGTCGATCGATAGTTTTTTATAGTATAGAGATATGCAGAGTTGCCCTGCGGTATCGAGCAGCCTGTCAATTAACTGTTAACAGTTATGCAAATAATGGCAACTGGTGCTGTCACTGCTGGTATTTTTATCTCCTCGCACAGCCGTGTTGCCAACTGTGACTGCGAAATGTCAAAGTTATAGCCAAGCGCAACAAGTTTTTGGTCTGGGCTCATATATAGACGCCCCTCCTTACCCCACAAGATGTGATGTGGTGTGTTCTTTGTATTGGTATTGGTGACATCGTATTTCATAATGGCAAACGTGTTTTTGGCCAACCCCAAGAGGCACAACCAGCTAGACGACATGCCGTTAGCCCCCAGTCTACATCTACATACATATGTCTATGGCTATATCCATGTCGGCTGATTTTGTTTAGTTATTTTTCTTTATTTTGCTATTTTTCACTTTGTGTAACAGGAAGTGCCAGGCAAACAACGTGGACCAACCCACATTGCAATACCAAAATGCACCACAATATAAGCTGAAAATCTTCCGGTTTTGCAAGCGCACAGATAGTAGTGAAAATAGTTTCGAAACTTAAAAAAAAAACAATTAGATTGTACCTAAAACAACCTATACCTATTTTAAATATCTTAAATTTCTTGTGAAAATTATTAATGAAATTTAGGGAACTTCATTAGAAAAGTAAAGAAGTTAGGTAGGTACATAGGTACCCTGTATTATTGCAGTACTTACAGACGAATACCTGAAGATGATACTAAATATTTAATTCTCTATTTACAGCTAATGCCGAGGAAGTGCGTGTGAAGCGTCAGGCCACCACCGAAGAGCCCAAGAAGGAGGAATCCTTTGAGAAGGAGCTGTGCAAGGACAAGGATGCCGGCGAATGGTTCCGTCTGGTTGCAGGCGAGGGCGACAATTGTCGCGATGTTATTCAGTGCACCTCATCGGTAAGTTTCTCTTAACATTGCAACCAACTCTATGAAGTATCTCAACTAACTTGTGGCCTCCACTATCTGGTCTGTTTGCTCTGCAGGGTCTGCAAGCGATCCGTTGCCCAGCCGGTCTGTACTTCGACATTGAGAAGCAGACCTGTGACTGGAAGGAGTCTGTGAAGAACTGCAAGAGCAAGAACAAGGAGCGTCGCGTGAAGCCTCTGCTGCACACAGACGAGCCCCTCTGCCAGGATGGTTTCCTCGCCTGCGGCGATGGCAACTGCATTGAGCGTGGTCTCTTCTGCAACGGCGAGAAGGATTGCTCAGATGGTTCCGATGAGAACACTTGTGGTGAGTACAACAACAACCAAGAGATTACTCCATCTAAAGTGGGTTAGCCGAAAGCGAAAGTGCGAATTGGGCGAAAGAGACAGCGGGTTTTTCGCATAGGCCGTAGAGAGCTGGCAATGAACGCGTTTGGAATACTTAAAAGAGAGTGAAAACATATCGGAATAATAGAAAATGATTTATAAATAAACACATGAGTGGCACTTTGCCTTCATCGAGTGCTCAGTGAATCATAGCTTGACATTTGACTTGAATGATACAAAATTATATGTTCGTAATGATTCGAAATGATTCAGCAAGACTGTCAAGTGAATAAGCTGGCCGCATTACACAGGATTGGCCACTGCAAAGCCAATTCATGTATTACTCCATCGGCAGCTGCTTACAGAAATTCCAAATCGCATTCGTATTCAAACTCAAATTCATATTCAAATCTTCAAGTGGCTTACATTCGTTTGCCTCGTGCATTTCTTTCGAGTTATACCTCCTCTGTCTGTCTGTCTGTCTGTCTATCTGGACGGAGTCGCACCTTAAAACCGGTCGGCGGCATTTAAGTAACATTACTGACTCTGTGAGTCTGTGGAACTACCACTCTCGAAATCTCCGAGAAAACTATGTAAGACAATACAAGGTGCTTGCCAGTCCAGGAGTGGGAGGGTCACTTGCAGGGTCCATTGGATAAGCTTTTTCACTCTTTTTTTTGTGATGTGGATGCCGCTGCCACCTACATATGCTGCAAGTCTTGCAGACCGGTTTCGTTTTTCATGGGGACCCTTAGAGGGGAGATCTTAAGCCCCTGGAAAACAACGAGCTCTGCTGGGTTTCTAACATATTTCGTATTTTATCTGTAAATGTAAAGTGTGAAATGACAACGAAACCCATTTGGGACTGATATCATCGGTGATTATCGAAGAGAGACAAGCTGAAACTGGGCAGGGTCGTGAATTTTGCATCATATGGTCGATATGGTATGTCCAATAAATGGTATATACATATGTATGAGCTGGTGCTAGCCACAGATCTCGCATGCAATATCTAAATGCTAAATAAATCAATAATTAAGTTTAACCTTGGACTTAAAAGAAATAATAAAAGCAAAGCAAAGCAAAGTGCGAAGCGAGGCGAACGTTTGTCTGTAAGTCGAATCCATCTCTCGCCATGGGGCCAGTCAAAAGGCGTAAGCGGAGCCCGTTCGATTCATGTGTAAATTAGCCTTACATAATCGGCTTAAAACGTTGTAGTATTTTTAGCAATTGCAAAAAGCCGACAACAAAAAGAGCAGCCAACTTGTTATTTATTTATTTATTATTATTATTATGGATTTTGATTTTTTTCTTCTTTTTTTCGAATAGCAATCAGCGTAAAAACCGCAACTAATTTTAAATAATAACCAAAGACAACAACAGACAAAGGCGATGTTGCCTATTGCCGACTACCTTTCTGCTTCAGCTTCTGCTCTGCAGTTTATTTCTTTTTTTTCATCTTTCAACTCTTTTATGGTGTTTTATTTGCCTTAATAATTTGCAAAACACGACGCCGACATTTCTCAAGAGGCGCCCGCATATAAATGCGCCTTAATGAGCAAATCAAATGCCAACCCCTGCCGGGTCAGGTAGTTCTTATACGAACTCATAGATCTCGGATAGGATCGTGTCGAACGTGGCACGTTTGGCAGCCGCTGGCGTTGGCGGCAAACTTGGCAAATGCGCAGTGGAGCATTAAGTTGTAAACAATTGAAATTGAAATTGAATTCAAATTGAATAGACAAGCTCGAAGCTCCAAGCTGGAACTGAAGTCAGCTCTACATGAAGTGGCAATAAGGAAGCTCGCTACGATGAGCCAATTTAAATGGCCCCCATCAAAAAGCAGTCGAGAAGAATGTGCAACAAAGCGACGGAGCCAAGTCAAGTGTTCAGTAAAGTGACGATGGTTACGCTTAGATAATCAGCTACCCATTAAGTCGGGACTGCAACAGTAGAAGGCAAGGCTGGGTTAGATGCACTACCTAACTAGAAGCTACTTCACGATGAAGCAACAAAAGTGTATGAAGAGAATTGAAGTGAAGAGATAGAAGTTATAAAAGAAAAGGTTTAAGAGTCATACTTGAATATGAGACTCATGTTTCCGATTCTTCTCTAATTGCCAATTATTTGATACATTGAGTTTTGAATGAAGATTCAGGTTTTATCTCAAAGAACCCTCAGATCTGGTTTACAGTTAAATTTTGATGATAAACAATACTTTTAAAATTAGATAATGACATAAAATGAAAGAAATATCAATGTCATTTAAATTCCTTTAGATATTTATGTACATCAGTTTAAGATATACCCAAAAGAAGTGAGATGATTTTTGAAATTCTTGGAAATACTTAAGGCATGCTCGGCATGGGGCCTTTATTTCTTTACAATACTTTCGAGAACTCATGGATATTGCCCAATTAAAGTCACCTCGTAATGGTCCACTTGCAATTCATTTCGCCACTGTGTCTGGGACTTTATCACGTAATCTGCCATTTGCTGGGAATATCCTCTTGAACGACATGTAAGACCCTCAATAAGCCAGCTCACATTCAACTTGGACAACACAAACCAAGCAAAAATAAAGAAGAAGGAAAGAAAATACGAAATAAAGCAGGGCAAAGCAAAAGGCAGGCAGAGAGACAGAGACAATGAAATGGCAGGAATACTGAAGACAAGCCCTAAAGTCACTTAAATGCCAGGGAATTTGCAGGAACCGGTTCGATACTCGATACTTGATGACATAACAGTTGGCTTTAAAGACAGATTATTGCCACTAAGAGAGAGAGAGAGAGAAGGGAGAGGGAGTGTGTGATAAAAGGTCAGCCGGAGACAAAAGCCGGGTGTGACCTACTTGCGAAAAGAAAACCAATGCAGAAATGTAAAACAAAAAGTGAAGAAGAGAAAAAAACATCGCAAAATGTGCATGTTTTCACGATGTACTCTTTGTGCATCCTCTTCGCTCGGCCTTTGCGTGTTTTGTTGGCATTTCACTTTGGCAAGTGCCAAACAAAAATTACGTCAAAAATGATTTCTTTCGTTTCAAAAACTTTCGCAGTTAATTTATGATGATGATGGACTGCGCTCGCATCGTCGCAAGTGCAAGGCTTACAAATGACGCTGGCAATTAACGATGAATATAAACCGTAATTTGCATATGAGCGCCAATGAATGGCAAATACCCCCGAGGATGACCAGGCGAAAGGGAGCAGCCTGCAAGGCAGCAATAGAGATGCCCAGAGGGTTAGACCAGAGATGGGCGGGGGCCCATTGGGACAGAGACCGAGAAAAGCGAGTCTAGAGGGTGACTGGGCCCTCCGGCCAGTCGCAGGTGAACGTTAACGCGTTAACACGTTAACTGCATACCAAAGCAGTTACCAACTGTAGCTCTTCGCTTGATTGACGACGCCGACGACGTCTTAAAAATGTTGAAAACAACAACAACAACAAGAAGAAAAAAATGAAGAAAAATTATGATACTGAAATTGTGCAGACATTTTCCATTCACTTTGCGTTTTGGTGACGGCGGTTTTCCCGACGCCCGGCTGATTTGTGATTGCTTTTCCAGCTAAAGCTAAAGCCAAAGCCAAACCAAGCCAGGCCAAGCCGGGGCTGCAGTTCGTTGAACCTCTGGCTGTGCCGTTAGCTAATTGTTTGAAATATTTTCCATAAAGTTGATTGAACTTAATACCGCACACAGAATACAAATTGTTGGCTAACAATTGAATACACTGAGAAAAGAAGGTACAAAGATGTACGTAATTGAATGAGAATAAACCTGATACAGTCAAAGTTATTCAATTTAGATGTGCCAAGAACTGTCCTCACTTTTTGCCAGTATATCTTCCAGCTTACTTATCAATCGCGTTTCCCTTTGCATTCTTTTTTTACTCTTACAGACATTGACAACGATCCCAACCGCGCTCCACCCTGCGATCCCGCTGTGTGCGTGCTCCCCGACTGCTTCTGCTCGGAGGACGGCACCTCAATTCCCGGCGATCTGCCCGCCAAGGATGTGCCCATGATGATCACCATCACATTCGACGATGCCATCAACAACAACAACATTGAGCTGTACAAGGAGATCTTCAAGGGCCGCAAGAATCCCAACGGCTGCGACATCAAGGCCACCTACTTCCTGTCCCACAAGTACAGCAACTACTCTGCCGTGCAGGAGACTTCGCGCAAGGGTCACGAGATCGCCGTGCACTCGATCACGCACAACGATGAGGAACGTTTCTGGTCGAATGCCACAGTCGATGACTGGGCCAAGGAGATGGCTGGCATGAGGATCATCATTGAGAAGTATGCGAATATTACAGACAATTCGGTTGTGGGTGTGCGTGCTCCTTACCTGCGTGTGGGTGGCAACAATCAGTTCACCATGATGGAGGAGCAGGCCTTCCTCTATGACTCCACCATCACGGCCCCACTGTCGAATCCCCCACTGTGGCCCTACACCATGTACTTCCGCATGCCCCATCGCTGCCACGGCAACCTGCAGAGCTGCCCCACGCGCTCTCATGCCGTCTGGGAGATGGTCATGAACGAGCTGGATCGTCGTGAGGATCCTGCCAATGATGAGTATCTGCCTGGCTGCGCTATGGTTGATTCCTGCTCGAACATTCTGACCGGTGATCAGTTCTACAACTTCCTGAATCACAACTTCGATCGCCATTACGATCAGAATCGCGCCCCATTGGGTCTGTACTTCCACGCCGCCTGGCTGAAGAACAATCCCGAGTTCCTTGACGCCTTCCTCTACTGGATCGATGAGATCCTGGCCAATCACAAGGATGTCTACTTTGTGACCATGACCCAGGTGATCCAGTGGATGCAGACTCCTAGCACCATCAGCGAGATCAAGAACTTCGAGCCCTGGAAGGAGAAGTGCACCGTTGAGGGCAGGCCCGCCTGTTGGGTGCCCAACACCTGCAAGCTGACGTCCAAGGAGGTTCCCGGGGAGACCATCAATCTGCAGACCTGCGTGCGATGCCCCAACAACTACCCATGGATCAATGATCCCACTGGCGATGGTTTCTTCTAAGTCAGCGTACGATCGAGTTAGAGAGAGGTAGAGTTAGAGAGAGAAGGAGTATAAGTGAGTGAGTGAGAGAGAGAGAGAGAGAAAGAGCGTTAGCATCCAAGCAGCCCTAATCCAAAATTCCTACAGTCAGCGAAAGTTCCCGACTTTTCATATTGTTTCAATATACTCGAAGACTTCTTACATTATACTCCTATTTTGACTGCGCCGCGTTTTCACACCCTACTCAAAACGCGCCCGGCTAAGTCTCTGCTGTGTTACGTTATTAAAAACAATTAAAAAAACAAAAAGAAAAACAAAAAGAAAAAACAACAAAATTTACAAAGAACATCAAGAAGAACAACAAAAAGAAAACAACAACAAGGAAACTGCAAACATCAAGATGACAAAAACAAATCTTGTGTTTATATACTCATTTTTGTAGTTTTACGTTAATTTGTATGTGTATATTTAAAAATACCTAATTAAAAATAAAAAGACAAATTTAAAAAACCGAAAAAAAATCAGAGAAACAAAGGCGTTAAGTATATTTCATCATTTTGATTATTTATTGTGATGCTAATACCCGAACAGCAACAGCAGCCACAGCAGCAGCCATAAAAAAGCTATTATAATGCAAACGAATCTTTGATGGGTGTAGCAACAGTTTCTTTTACCTGGCAACACACCTGAAAGGCCCCCAACAACAACAGCAACAACACTAGCACAGTTATGGCCCCATGCTTATGGGTCTGGCTATGGGTATGAATCGGGGTGTGAGTCTGAGTCTGAGTATAGTGAGTATATTCAACAGCAACAGCAACAATGATGGCAACAATCAACCCAATTTGTGTGCGCTACCCACTGACTTACTAACCAGTTTTCGCCTTATCCCCCCACAACAACAACAACAACCAGACAACACACACAAAATTTGAATAGCAAAACGCGTTTTGGATTTCGGTTTTCAGTTTCGATTTCAGTTTCATGTGCATTATTTCATATGTAAATTTTAAGTTTTTTTTTCTTCTTTCGTTGTTGTTTTCTTCTTCTTATTTTATCATTATTTCCTAGACTGGTTTTTTTAGGTTTTCTCAAGTGAAGCAACCGGTCCTAGAATTAGGCATACTACTTATCATCATCATATGGTACACTTTGTGGGAGCACATAATGTTAAAATATTCGATTATTATAATAATTTTTTGCTAATTTGTATGCGCACAAATGAATGTCAGTTCAGTCAGTTTTGGTGGAATATATACTATATGGAAATTATTATTCAGGTCTATCCAAGTGGTTTTGGCAACAGGTTCTTACCGTTGGCTCGCAGAGAATCTTTCGACAGTACCCGCTGGCGCTTTGCGCAATCATAACAAATCAAAGAGTCGATAATTAATTTCAAGCATTGCGAATTTTGTTTTCGCCTGTCAGGGAATTACCGAAATAATATGCGTGTCCATACGAATTTATGAGATTTACAAATGCTGCTGTTGAAGAAATAAATAAATAAACAAATGCACATATATGTATATCTATATAAATTGTATATGCATATTGTATATCTTTGACGCATAAATAAGTTTTATCACCCATCAAGGTAAGCGGCTTGTGCGCTGAGAGTGCGAAGAAACCAACATGAGTGGAGAATTACTTTTGCTATACCGAAAACTGAATACCCTTGATTAGGAATACAATTATGTTCTCAATAAGAGGTTTCCTTATTTAGAAATGATCTAACCTATGAGTATTTTTTCATCTAAACTTTTTATGAATCCAATAAATATATTTCTAGTTACTTTTCCACAATATATGATATTTATTATAGTCTGTCGCTCCCTTTCTTATGGTATAGGCATACTTGGTTACCCTTTAGTCTGTGCAAACAAGTTCCTTGGACACATGTTTGTACCGGAGTGTGCCTCTTTCTGTCTGTGTGAGTGTGTAAATGTGAGTGTGTGTGTTTTACTTGCGTAAACTTTTACTTTTGCTGAGGTGAACTAGTTGTAAAGTGGACGATTTGCATAAATTGCACATGAAAAAACGATCGCACAGTAGGCGAAAACCAGAATTACCGCATAAAAAGTTATAGACAGTGAAATTGAAATATGTCATTCATAAATACAGATCAAATGACTTCATCTCTCTGAATTAAATTCATAAATTAAAATTTATAATTCTCTAACAGATTATTTTAACTTTTAATCACTTAGAAACATAGCTGAATTTATTAAAATTCGAAATATTTTGAATGTACAGTTTCACTCGGGCTTCGGCCACTGTGCGTAGGCGTTTCTAAGAAAAGATCTCAAAACTGCTTCCTAGTTCTGAGACAGTCCGAGACGTGGCACCGCACTGTCGGCACAACTGGTCAATTGATTTACCGATCAAGCTATCTGCCTCTGAGCTGAATGTGTTGCGTCGAAGTCGTGCGTATGCCATATGCCAGGCAAGGGATCAGTAAAGCCGTTCGTGTGGTCAGACACGTTTCAAAAAGCGAAAAAAAAAAAGGAACAGAGCATTTGCAAAGTAGCTTTGAATGCGTGTGGAGCCCATAAAGAAGAAGAAGAATTGGAAGATACAAAGCAGAAATCGCAGTTGACAATTTGTCAATTTGCAAGCGATTTGATAAGTTCGCCGATTGCATAATGAACGGCAGGGAGAGAGAGAGAGAGGGGGACAGCGTAATCTTTGTAGATCAAAGCGTACTGAAAGAGTTAAACAGCCGATGAGCTGGGCAAAGGGAAATGGAAATTGAAAGACAAACATTTAAATACAACTCGCATTTAAGTCTCAAACAGCGAAAAGAAACTCCGTTGTCGCTTTGGGGTCTTCGATACTCTCCACTTGCCATAAATTAAACACAGTCTCTTCGCTCCACTCGTATCGAATCGTCTTGGTTTGCTTTGGTTTCGACGGTTCGGGATGGGGAGAGGGATCTCAGCGTCAGGGTGAAAGGGCGTACCACTTATGCAACTTGTGCCTGTGTGTGTGTTGTGTGTATTTTTATGGTTATGCATTTCTTTTTCAGTCCACACACAGTTTACAGTTTACCGTTTACAGGCTCATCTTCTTCGACCATTTCCTTCATTAACGATTCCGTTTTTGTACAGTTTTCTTGAAGGCAATTTCTCTTTTTTCGCTTGATCGGCTCACACTGTGTGTGTGTGTGTGTCTGTGTGTGTGTGCTGATGATCTTCGCCCGTATTCGTCTCATTGCCGCTTTCAACTCAAATCGTAATTTTCTTAATTATTACGCAAATTATTTACGTTGATTAACTGAAGGATTGTGTATAGTCGCAAACTCATTAGTTTTGCAAAATTTCATTTCAATGTTGTTTTCTGTTTCAGTTTCAGTTTCTTTTTCTTTTACATTTTCTTCTTCTTTTTCCTCTGTTTGTTAAGTGTGTCATTGTTTCGCTGACCTTTCGGCGAAAAAAAGGGTTTGACGCGCTTTATTACAAACTTAAATCTATATATTAAGATATGCTACTTATTATGCTCGCCATCAAATTACAAAGACAAAATCGAGGGCAATCTTGCTGGCCAAGCCACAAATTATGTAAATCTACTTATATGAAAATAAAAAAAGGTTTTCACTCGTCGAAGAAAAAAAAAAAGAAGAAATATAAATTTCAATGCCGGCGACGCTGGAGGTGCCATCATCAACATTTTCACTCTAATTGAAAAACCAGTTTACCGGTTGATTAAAAAAAGTAATAATAACAATAATAATCACACGCGTGCATATGCGGGAGATTATATCAGTAGAGTGTGTAAATGCCGTTGCCAAATAAAATTAATTGTAACTATCAAAAAACCGCAAAACTACAGGAAAAAAATTGCAATCAACAATTGCCGAAGAAGGTAAACGGCTTTTTGTGGCATCTTCTACACACTCGCACACACCCTGCACACACACCTCTTCTGATGCCATATATCCCAAGACTGGCCCGCAGCTGTCCCACCCTTCACTGAGCGTTAATTGACGGGGGCAATTAAAATGCAAACCGTAATGAGCTGCAATTTCAAGAATGCTCCAGCAGCAACGGGGTAAATCACACATACGCCATGTTAACCGGATTGATTTGTTTCCATCGAGTAGTTTCTTATTTTTACTGTCATGTTCTAGTACAAGACAAACTCGTTCTCAAGTTCAGGAAATAGCTATGCAATGCCGTACTACATAGCTCGAATAATGCATAAGATCACAGATACATATAGTATAGACACTCCTTCCAGATCGCCGCGATCGTGTAGCAAGTTAATTGACGGCTCTGCATCTGTCTGACTGCATTGCTTATCCGCCGATCGCTGCAGTTCAGAAAATTGCGGAAAAATTGCTAGCTTTAAATCGTAAATCACAGCCGAAAATTGACCAAAAGATCATTTTAATGCCAGCCTTCAAAGCGTTTAAGACACGATCAATTTGGCTGCCCGAAATGATCGATCAAAGCTATGTTTGATGTTCGCTCTTCAGATTTGCAATTCAAATTCAATGAATTAATATGTTGACTGATTGCCCCCAAGCAGCAGTTTTTCAATGCAGAATTCTCTCTAATTAGCATTAAGGAAATATTTTCTTATATGCAAGACTGCTAACGGTAAATATTTGTAAACCGAATTTGTCATGGCTAATTGAGTAAATACCTCCTGAACACAGTGCAAACAGCTCGGTACTGTGCATTGACCCAAAGAGGTGCGAGATGAAGTAAACCCAAACGATTTACAGCCCAAAACAAGTGCGATTTCGAAGCGTTCATAAATATCGAAATATCATTGAGTCATTAATACAGAGAAATTTCAGTTTTAGGATTAGCTAATAAACCTGAACAGCTTATGTAACTCAGCTCGCAAAAGGCATTCGAGTTTAATAGTTTGATTAATTGCAAGAAGGAATCACTGCGACTGATTGACGCGTCGAATTTGTAATACCCTAATACGATCAATATTATATTGTATTCTTATATATATATTTACCAATATATTGCCTTTGCGTATCTTAAAGTAATTTGGAGTGACTTGAACGAATTAAAAGACCAAAAGACTCGAACGAACGAACTAATAAAGATTGAACTATAGTTTTTTGTAAAATGAACTAATGTCTAAACTAAGTCCCTGAAACGAACCCAAATCAACAGCCCTATTCCCATTTAGAGATGTAAGTTATAGTCAAAATCACACTAAGCTCAACTTAATCGATATCTGAATTTGTTAGTGATGGCCTCCTGATCGCTACTTGAATATTACCTATCGATGTCTACCGATAAAGTTAAATTATTTGAAATATATAAATAAACACATAAATGTCTTATAATCCCCAAGAAATACCAACTTTAAATATATGTACAAATAAAACAATTATATAATACCCTTTGCAAGATTCACGGCAATTCCAAGATGCTCGCAATATTTGGGCACGTCCACAGCAAATTCGCATCCGGAAACATGGTGAGTTTTTGCACATGAGCACATACGGATCTGCAGACCGACAGACCTACATATCATATTAACATTATTATCATCGCCGAGCTCTTAACTTATTGAATAACAGGCTGCTCCGATCCAGGCAGGTTTTGGTATTGTAGCCTGGTCCACAGCCCTTTTCGCTTGGGTTGTCTGTCCGCGTGTCCCTGCCTGCATCTGCTTACGTAACTGCGCCGGAGACTGCAGAAGTGAACAAGCGCATAATCAATTTGCCATTAATTAAAAATTCGTGATCTTCAGCCAACGAGAAGGTAAATAAAAACAACAAAGCGGATCGTGTAAAGGCCAGTTGAATGTGTCTGACTCAGCGCCAATTAACTGTGTGGACTCTGCTGGAAGCCACTGGACGGTTGGGGGCGTTGTCGGTGTTGCCTGTGTGTGCTGGGCATGGGCGGGAGGTTTATTAACCTTTTATTCCCGATGTCTTAGCCACGTTAACAAGAATTTAATGCGTGCCTTGTGCGCGGAATTAACAATTCACTTGCCAAGCGGCTCAAGCGAGCCGTTTGAATGCAGATGGAGTGGCTCAATAGGCTGGTCTGCACTGGAGTGGAGTGGAGTGGAGTGTGTGTGTGGTGTGTATGGTGTGTGTGTGTGTGTGCCGTCTAACCACTTGGCATGCCACTCGGGTGTGGGTGAAAATAAAAAGTTACTAAACATCAGCGGCATCAACAAGACGTGTAAAGAAACATGTAGAAGATGTGCAAAGAGGAGGAAAAAATAAAATAGAAAAAAAACAGTTACGAAATCGAGATCTATCAAGTTATGCTCGTCGTGGCTTCGTAGAATCACAAGATGGCAAAGAGACAAAGACGCAATTTCAGGGTCAGACGAGTGATTGATGTGAAGACTTTGATTTATGCAGTTGAGTTGGCAGTCCCGGCTGCAGCGACGTTGTAAACCGTAAACAGAGCTGCCCACCAGCTTCGAAGTTGGCAAAGGTGCAGCTTCAGCGACAGACGGACACCCACACAAAGCTAAGGCAGCTCACACCTGCGCGAGCAGCTAATTAACCTTTCTTCACACTCGCACACACACACACACACACATAAACAGGCACAGCAACTGAGACAGAGTCGAGTTAATGCCGCCTTGGCATTTTCGAAATGCGTTCCACATGGCGCGACGCTTCGAATTACCCCTTCGAAAAGCTCTGGCCGAAGTTGCGCCGGCGCCGTCGTCAACGGAGAAACTCACCACGCAGCCTGAAATGGCGCACACACCACGGCTTAATAAATAGAACTCGTTGCCAGCGGACAACACCTAGTGTAAGCGTGGCTGTGTATTGGAAGGGTGCCCTCCGTTCAGTCGCCTACCTCTACCCAACGTAGTTTCAACATTTGCTGAGCGCTCAAAGTAATCAAAGTTCCACTCACAAATACATACATACATATACAATCCATATACCATATACCATCCAAAAGTGACAGAAAGTGTGTTTATAGTTTGCTAATTTCGGATTCGATTTCTTTCCCATTTGCAGCAAGCGCTGGTACCAAACATGGCAGGCTGGTGGCCAATTCTGAGCATTCTGCTGATCTGCTCTGCAGCTGGTAAGTAAACACACACCCCCACTTCCCCTTTAGACTTTAAGTTGAAGTTAGTTTCGAGAGTAGGCTGGCCACGTTGGCGACGGACTGCCCACTTGACCTTTACCAGTTGAATGAGCAGAAACTGAATTCACTTTTGCACAAGGCTGGCACGCAAAAGTCAAAACAAACGCAAAAAAATAAGATAGAAACAACAGAAAAATCAACAAAAGTCGCCTCGGTCGTTGGCCAAGGCAAATAAACTTGAAAAAAAAGTGATAGAGTTTTCATAAGCCATTAGCAGCATGCAACATCAGCAGCTGAAGCTGAAAACTGAATCTGCAGAGAGCGCGCATCGATCGATCCGGCGATGATGCAAGTTAAATGATTTCCTGAAATAATAAGCAGAAAAGAGCAGGAAAGAAATAAACGAAAAGCTACAAAAAACTGTGGCAAGAGGACAGACGGCGACGGCGACGGCAACGGCGACTAAGCCGGAGCTGGCCATAAAAATTAGCATAGGCAAGTTTTGTGATGTGATCGCGATTGGTTCCGTTTATTATTTTTGGACGAGACAACTCCAATGTTGTTTATGCAACCTCTTAAATGTTAAACTGCAAACGGGTTTCGCGAACTCCGCCACCACAGCAGCAGCAACAACAACAGCGCCACCAACGACAATAGCCGATACACAAACCAGTTTCCCAACCGCAGGGGCCGCTGTGCCTTACCGAGATAAACAACATACCAACATAGCCGAAGCTACTCACGACTACCCTTACACTGCACTACACAACTCTTACTCTGCCTCACACTCACCTACACTTACACTGCACTACACAAGACATACTTACTTTGACACTTACACATACACTCCTACTTATACTTACACTTACTCTTATACTTACACCTACTCCAATACTTACACTTACACTTACACTTACACTTACACTTACACTTACACTTACACTTACACTTACACTTACACTTACACTTACACTTACACTTACACTTACACTTACACTTACACTCACACTTACACTTACACTTACACTTACACTTACACTTACACTTACACTTACACTTACACTTACACTTACACTTACACTTACACTTACACTTACACTTACACTTACACTTACACTTACACTTACACTTACACTTACACTTACACTTACACTTACACTTACACTTACACTTACACTTACACTTACACTTACACTTACACTTACACTTACACTTACACTTACACTTACACTTACACTTACACTTACACTTACACTTACACTTACACTTACACTTACACTTACACTTACACTTACACTTACACTTACACTTAGATTTACATTGATACACCTACACTGAAAGAAAAGCTTATATACACATACTGTGTGCAACTTTCGTTTGCCCTTTCGATTTCATTTGCCGACTGAACGAGATGAAAGATAGTACAACAGAAAAAAACTGGAAACGAAACGCGAGAAAAAAAATCGAGAGTGGTTTTGCTCTTTTAGAAGTCGTATAGATTAAACCGGTTAAGAGTCGTGTTGATGGCTGATGAGGTGTTTAAGCCAAATGCGAGTAGTCCATAAATACTTAGATCCATTGGGAGATAGGCGAGACCAACGTTAATTATGCACATAATTCAGCTCTATTATGTCCAACTCAAAAAATGCCATTCCAAAGTTGTTAAGGAAAGCATTAGAAATGTATTAAATGATATATATATTTTTAAGGAATACCATCATAAAGAAATACACGTAATCAAATGGAATATTATATAGTAGAGTTTTATATGTAGGATTGAAAAAATGATAATTAAAGCAGATCCACAAAGAAAGGGCAACTAGTGTATATCAATATAAATATTTAAATTGTTGTGCAGAGTTAGACTATCTATTGACTGGCTCTCTTATATTTCTCATCTTCAGCTCAAAGTGTAGACAAACTTGAGGGCGTCGATGTGGAAGAAGTGTGTGCGGATCGTCCCGCCGATGAATACTTCCGTCTGGAAGCGGAAGGAGATTGCCGTGAAGTCTACAGGTGAGTTCAACTATGCTTAAAGCCAAGGGATCGAGACTTGTGCTCACCCATCCTCTACGATGATGATGACGGGGATATTGTTTTGTTTTCACAACCAACAATTTTTATTGCACCTACTCCCAAATAAAACAAAAATACAATTTCGATAAACATCAAATAAAGGTGCGACAGTGCCGGAGAGAATGGGAGCACTCGCTTAGCGCCGATACGCTGTGCCGGCGGCTTGGCGTTCGATGTGATACGCCAGCTGTGCGATTGGAAGGCGAATGTCAAGAATTGCGACATCCAAGAAAGTAAGTGCGGTCTCTCCGCGCCGGCCATTTTGGCCCCGAGCCTTAACAAGCATATTTCAAAGAGCTCAAGACTCTTTTACACTGTCTAACCCGTCCTCCTCTCTTACCCTACCGCTCACTCTATCTATCTGTTTTGCGATGTCTGTGTCTCCCTCCCAACTCGCTCTACCTCTGTCTGTAACTGTATCTTTCTATCTGTATCTACTATCTGTATCTGTATCTCTGTATGTACATCATGCAGCTCATTATGCGTCTCCCTGTCACTAATACAAATACCTCAAAAATCGAAAATCAAATTGATCGCGTCATTGCATAAATTATAAAATACCAAGCCCAACTCAGGCACCGCAACCCCGCGAAACCCCAGTGCCAAAGTTCTATTAGCTAGCGAGGGAAAAAGGTTTAGGGATCTGCAGCAAGAAGAAGACAAGAAACAATATCAACATTCATCTGCAAAGCAAAAGAAACATGTCAACAAAACCCAACAAACTTTATTTTCTAGATGTACAAAGTCGGGTCTGAAAGAAATTCAGTGCCCCTCCGGTTTGGCCTTCGATGTCATTAAACAGACCTGCGACTGGAAGGCCAAGGTGACTAACTGCGATGAGAAAGAGAGTAAGTGTGCTGCCAGCCAGTAGCTAGAGAACTAGACACAATCCACACTTGTACATAGCACTTGGACAGATACATCAATCAATTTAATTAGTTATAGTGAACTTTGGAACCTATCTACGAACTACTAAACCGCATCACAAACCAACAAGAGCCCTAACCCCTGTCACAGTCACCATCACAAGACATAGTCACAATAACCATCATAGTCACGTGAATGCTTCTCATTTCAAAATTTAGACAACTGTTGTCACTAACCCAAACACTAAACCAAAGACCAAAGAACCAAATCCTCAGCCAATAGTCTAACCAATGCAATCTCTTCCACTCATCTACTTAGAGCCCCGCAAGGCTAAGCCCATTCTGAAGACAGATGAGCCCATTTGCCCAGACGGCAAGTTGTCGTGCGGCGATGGCGAGTGCCTGGACAAGGAACTCTTCTGCAACGGCAAGCCCGACTGCAAGGATGAGTCCGATGAGAATGCCTGCAGTAAGTGGAAACAAAGTTCTTTAGAGGAACTACTCCAACTGACACTCTACACCCTTTCCCTGCAGCTGTCGATGAGGATCCCAACCGTGCTCCAGAGTGCGATCCCACACAGTGTGCCCTGCCCGATTGCTTCTGCTCTGCTGATGGTACTCGCATTCCCGGCGGCATTGAACCCCAGCAGGTGCCACAGATGATCACGATCACGTTCAACGGTGCAGTCAATATTGACAACATTGACTTGTACGAGGATATCTTTAACGGCCAGCGCCAGAACCCCAACGGTTGCTCCATCAAGGGTACCTTCTTCGTCTCCCACAAGTATACCAACTACTCCGCTGTCCAGGATCTGCATCGTCGCGGCCATGAGATCTCTGTGTTCTCGCTGACGCACAAGGATGACCCCAACTACTGGAGCGGCGGCAGCTACGACGACTGGCTGGCTGAGATGGCTGGCTCCCGTCTGATTGTCGAACGTTTCGCCAACATCACCGATGGCTCCATCATTGGCATGCGTGCTCCCTACCTGCGTGTGGGTGGCAACAAGCAGTTCGAGATGATGGCAGATCAGTTCTTCGTGTACGATGCCTCGATTACCGCCTCGCTGGGACGTGTGCCCATCTGGCCATACACCCTCTACTTCCGTATGCCACACAAGTGCAACGGCAATGCCCACAACTGCCCATCGCGTAGCCACCCCGTGTGGGAGATGGTCATGAATGAATTGGATCGTCGTGATGATCCCACCTTTGATGAGTCCCTGCCCGGTTGCCACATGGTGGACTCGTGCTCGAACGTTGCCTCTGGCGATCAGTTCGCACGTCTTCTGCGTCACAACTTCAACCGTCACTACAATACCAACCGTGCTCCTCTGGGTCTGCACTTCCATGCCTCGTGGCTTAAGTCGAAGAAGGAGTACCGCGACGAGCTGATTAAGTTCATCGAGGAGATGCTCGGTCGCAATGACGTGTTCTTTGTGACCAACCTGCAGGTCATCCAATGGATGCAGAATCCCACAGAGCTCAACTCGCTGCGCGACTTCCAGGAATGGAAGGAGAAGTGCGATGTTAAGGGACAAGCCTACTGCTCTCTGCCCAACGCATGCCCGCTGACAACCCGCGAGCTGCCCGGCGAGACCCTGCGTCTGTTCACGTGCATGGAGTGCCCCAACAACTATCCCTGGATCCTAGATCCTACTGGCGATGGCTTCTCTGTTTAAGCTCGTCAACCTCCTATTCTCTCCCATTCTACCCACTACACTTCCCTTCTCAAAAAGCAACAAGAGAACAACTCAATTGTAGTTCAACCGAGAGTCTGATAAACTAAACACAAATCCTCCTATCTAATTTTTGAATCTTTTAAATGTAAACAAATCTCTCTATCAGTCTAAATCTTCCCTGTCTTTCTCTCCTTCTCCTTTTCTGTAATTTTCTTCTTTTCTTCTGTTATTTATGTAAAATCTTTTCTTTTTGAGCATATTTCCACTTTTCTATCGACTTTCTCTACTCGTTTTGTTTCCCATCTTTCTTTTCAATTTCTCTTTTGATAATGTTGAAAATGATAAATTAAATTTTGTTTAATTAACTACACAAAACACACAAGAAAACAACAAAAACAACAAACACCTTTGCTGCTTCAATGTTCTGTTCAAAAAACATTTGTCACCATTTGTCAACAAAAAAGAAAAACCGCGCCAAAAATCGCAGCAGCTAAACATGTATCTTTGTAATTATATAAGTATTTTTTATAAGAAAAATATAAAAAATATATCAAAAAAATTTTAAAACTCATTTCTTTTATTTCTATATAAAATTAATCCCCAAAAATTAAGGCCCATTGCATGGGAGGTCTCCTTAGATTTCGCTTTATTAATCCTTCGTTCTGCAGAAATAAATGTTATCTATTGTTGTGGGTTATAAATTCAATATTTTAAATGAAAATATTTGCTTGTTTCAGACTGTGTAATCAATCGATAGATAGGTAATAGTATCTTATAGTTCCCGCTCAATGATTCTCACTAATTTATATGATGCCACTCCGTGCATTTTATTCTCAAATTGAAGTCAACCTTTACTCTTTGTGGTAAGCTACAAAGTTTTGTTAGTTATATTATTAAGCTATGATATTGAACCGAGTGTGGAGCGAACCAAGTTCGATTAGAGCCACAGGCGCACTTGTTGGTCCCAACTGGTCGAGGCTAGACACATGCCGTTGGGGCACAGGCTGATGCAAGTGATGCGATTCTCGTGCCCAGACAAATTACCTGTGCGACAGAAAGAGTGAGGGATTTAGAGAGAAAGAAAGAGACAGATAATGAGAATGAAATCAATACGGGTGACAGCCGAAGCCGTCTGAGCTCTCCACCTACCCGTGTGTTTTTGCTTCATGGTATCCCACGAGTGAATATTGCCCTCAATGCCGGCACACAATAAGTAGCGTCCGCTGGTCGATAAAGCTAATGGGCACAAAATCAGATTAGGAATAGTCAAAAGTCAAGGCAAAGTGAAGCACACAGTTGAAGCTAAGAAAAACCACAACAAAAACAATGGGATACGCACCACACGAAGTGAAGCCCGTGTTCTTCTTGTTAGGCTCATAGATCCCTATTTGTTGGTCAGCTCGTAAGTCGTACATGCGTGCCGTTTGATCTTCCGAACAAGAGGCGAAGCCAAAGCCATTTGGATGATACTTAAAAAAGACGAGCAGACAACCGCAGATTAATAATATGCAGATATATAGTAGATGGAGTAGCAAAACATACACAAACAGAAGACACGTCCATATCATGGCCAAAGAACATTTGCTTGTGTCCCTGTTCGCGTACATCCCACAATTTGGCAGTTTTATCCACAGAGCCGGTTATATACGTTTTCATATCGGGCGATAGCGAAAGACCAGCTATATCGCCAGCATGTCCATTAAAGTCCATTGTCTTCACGCCCTTCTCCAAGTCCCAGTGACAGCTATAAGAAGATTAAAGTTAGCTATCAGGAAAACTACCTTGACTTTTAAGGCTTCTGTCGAGCCTTAGGCTTTCGGCTTACAATGGAATGTGATCATGTAATATTTACTCACATTTTCATGTCGCCTGAACCTGTAATCAAGTGTCCATCATCTAGGAAACGACAAGAACTTAGAAAGCCCTCGTAACCGATTAGCTCTCGCACCATCTTCGCCACTCCCGATGCATCGCGATTGTTCACATCGTAGACGGTGCATTGATTGTCCATGCCCCCGCAGGCCACAAAGTTGCCCGACGGCGAAAAGGCCACAGTCATGACCCAGGCAGAACGCAATGGTATAATCTGCACCTTATTGGCCGTCCATGTGTCCCAGATTATCAGTTTTCCATCCAGAGATCCTGTGACGCAGTGACGCGAGTCGCCCGCAAAGTGCACAGAATTTACCTTGTTTATGTGACCCTTTAGAATCTTTTTCGATGAGAGTCTAATGTTGGGCACATCGCCCATGTCACCGCATTTGTCGCCTAGCGTGCAGTCTGCCTTCGCCTTTTGATCGTCCTGTGAAATAAGATGATATAATTGCAAGTTGCTCAATCTTCCTTTTAGAATTTAACCTTGAATTTTTGTATCATGCCATTGATCTCATCGTAGAGCTGTTGAGTTTCTGGATCGATTTTAGGCATGATTGAGCATTAAATAAGGGTTAACAGATTTGTATTTAAATATTTCGGAATAACAAGAACCGCCACAGTGCACAAGACCAGACATGAACGCGTCAGAAAACAAACTGAATGTCGAAATATATGTTTAGCTTACATTGTTATGATGATTTCGTTGCAATGCCTGGGATCGTAATGCAATTAACTAATTGGATTAGTTGTAAACCTAAAGGTAAATACACAATTTAAGCAATCGCCAAAACTTGCGCGGGAGAAAATAGAAATAGAATTAAATATGCGCGCGCATGTGCATGTCAGGAACTGTGAAGTTGTCACGAAATGCGCATTTAACAGAAATACTCCACACTTAACAGAGTTATAGGTCAATTATCGATATTTTATTAATAGCGAAAAATATGATTGCTAAGGCATTGATCAAAGACAAACATTGAATATAAATCCATAATAGCTTTTTCAGAGTACTTAAGCTACTATAAATAATTTTATTAATAAAAACCTTGACTGATAACATAACATCACACTAACATTACCAAATATCGTAAATGCATTCATTACATTTATCGATAACATCAGTGCACAGCTGCTGCGCGTGCCATTTAACAGCTGTTCTGGCTGCAAAAGAACTTGGGCCCCAAAATTTGCTTTGATAAAAATAAAATACCAATAAGCAAAAGGAAAATATAGCAAAATGCAGCACTGGCACTGGAACCAACATTAAAGCGAATCATGGAAACACATCCATGTGTAAGCGAAGTAGCGCACATGCAGGAACAACAGCAGCAACCGCAGCAGCAGCAGCAACAATCGGAATCTGTTGTCAATATAAAGCGCGTTTCGCTGCCGTTTGTAAGCCACAGCCTCATTGATACGGATATGTCCAAAGCCGATGATGTGACCCACATACTGAAACAGAAACTGCATCATGTGGAAACCCTAGTGGATGGATCGACGCAGCTCGTGAATCTCAGCAGCATGGACAACAATTGCGACAGTGTGGTCAATATACCCAAAGAGCTGATCCTCATATCACTAGTATCCCAGGAACAGGCTCTGTACAATCCAAAGCATGCACTTTATCGCAGCACAAAGAGCAAAGATGAGAAGTGGGCCGAAATTGGCAGCCATGTGGGCTGGACAGGTGAGTGTGGGGTCTTTATCAATTGTTATCAACACCAAAATATACATATGTTTGTGGAATATTCCTACCGAACACAGATACGCAATGCAAGGCCAAATGGAAGGCCATGCGGGACCAATATTGTCGCGAACTTAAGCGCGCAAAAGTAAATACCAAAGTCAAATGGAAGTACTTTAAGGAACTGGACTTTCTGCGTCCCTATGCGCTGGCACGGAAGTAAGTGGGATATAAAAACTATTTGATATAATTACTGTATTAATAACCAAATCCATTTTACGCAGCTATCGCTCGCGGGGCTCGCATAATGGCAACGGCATTTTGACTGCAGTCACATTGCCCAATGTGATCACCAGCAACAGCACAAGAGCCGGCAACAACAACAGCCACAATAATAACAACTCCTTTAGCAACAGCAACAGCAGCAGCCAAAACCTTAACCTCACTGTGGAGCCTAGCAAATTTGCCAACATTAAGATCGAGGAAAGCAGCGCTTCGTTGCTGGATAATTGCAGTTATGTGCCAACAACAACGACGGCTACAACGATCACAGCAACTGTGAGTGCAGCAGCAGCTGGTGTGGTTGACAAGAAGCCGGAGACAACCCGTGGCCTGATGAGCGCCTTTATGGCTGGTCAGATTATGCAGCATCAGCAGCAGCCACAACAGGACACCACCAACTGGAACTACTTGACCGATGCGAGTGGCAATGGGGTCAGCTCAGCTACCTCCATAACTGTTACTTGCGAGACAAACACTACAACAGCTGGCGATACCCTATACAATGACTTTGTTGACTGTGTGAATGCCGCAAATGTTGTCAATCAATCGACGTCGTCGACACACAATCACAATCAAGCGAATGCCGACGAAGAGGACGACGATCCCATACACACGTTTCTAAACATGGAAAGCTACTTCGAAAAGGAACTCATTACACTAATCCAGCAAGAAGATATGATCTACAATTACAGCAATCAGAACTATCGCAACGTTAAGCTGAAGCTAGAGATATGGGATGAAATTGCGCGTAAGCTAAAGAAGCCAGGTAAAGTAATGAACTTATTCTCTAGGTATTCATTACTAATACATTATCATCTCACTTAACAGTAAAACAGTGTCGACAAAAGTGGAAGGCACTACGAGACCAATATGCACGCGAGTACAAACGCCTTAAAACGCAAATGAACATGGACGCCACATCTCGTTGGAAACACTACGATTCGCTTGGGTTTCTGCAGAAATATATTCAACAGAAGTCACTGTAAGTGAATAATAGACTATATAAGGTCCACTCATATATAGTATATTTTGTAACTTGCAGCGATGGTGACTCGCTGCATGCGCTGCTGCCCAAGCACGATCCAGTTGGCGATCTGGACGAACATATGGCTCAGTCGCCGCTGCCGCACGCCGAGGTGCAGTCAAATCTAGAGGTGTCAGCCAATGGCTCGTCTCAGTTGAATATGCCAACACTGCCGCCGCTGACGGGGCCACACAAGCAAGAGTTGTCCGCAACGCTGCAACAACAACAACATCAGCAGCAGCAGCAACAACAACAGCAGCAGCAACAGCAGGAGGTGCCGCAGCCCAGCGAGTTGTGTGTGGCTTCCTATGATGAAATGGATATAGAAAACTTCATAAATAGCGAAGTGACGCACGATGAAGAGGAAGAAGATGAGGAGGATGAGGATATGGAAACAACAGAAACATCTGAGCAACCTACACAAGAAGAGCAACATCAGCAGCAACAGCAACAACATGTAGTCAGCTATGACAATGATGAGGATCAGGTGTACATGGCCGTGCAGAGCGTAACAAATGCGCTAACTAAGTCGGAGCAGTTAAACGAAGGGGGCAGCAGCAGCCTGGAGTCACAACAACTTCAGCAACTGCAAAGCGCTAACGAGTATCCACAAAAGCTGGAGGTGCACACACCCACATCGACAAGTACGCGTTTCCAAACAGCAACCACTACGCCAAATACGCCAAGCCAGGCCATCTTCCCCTTGGGCGGATGCTCCTCAGCAGCTTCTACTTCAATTGCCGTCGAGGAGGATGAAATTGGCGCCTTCTTCAAGGCGGTTGCCATGAAAATACGCAACGCGCAACTAGAGCCAGTGGCCTTTACTGACCTGCAGATCAACATACTGCGGGTCATTAACGATGCACTTCGTAATCTCTAGCCATAAGTGACCACAAGCGATCTCGATGGACCACACACACACACACACAAACACACAGAATAATGGTTTCAAAGTGGTGCGCGTTATTAGCTCATAAGTGTTATTTGAAGAATGTTTTTTGAATTCATGCTCTTTCTTTTACTTTGTCATTTTTAAAATTGCCACACACACACACATACGCAAACACCTATACACACTCACACCTACACGTACACGCAAGCACACACACCCACACACGCGCATGCAATGTGAAAAAAAACGAACGAGGTTTTCATTTTGTACATAGGCATAAATGCCAAACAAACGGAAATGTTGTTAGCTTTAGGGTGCTTCCGGCAGATACAACCGGAATTAAAACACAAAAATTGTTATAGGCCTTGACAACAATGTCGTCAGCTATATAAATACGTACGAAATGGAACAACATAAGCGAAAAGATAAATATATGCATATTTTTCAAAAACAGTTCCCAGTGATGTTTTAATTTTAAACTATTTTCTTGTATATTATAACTTGGATATTTAAATAATCATAGTAAATAAGTATGTATTGTAGATACCTTTTTTATATAATCATATCAATATTGTAGAAGCAGAATTGGTTTATAAGAGATACATATAACCCAAGATGGTGGAATATTATTTGAACATTGGAGCTCTTTTAATTAATGTAGAATTGCATAATAATTGTTAAATAACTGCAAGCTTATGATAAGGTAAAGACGTTCTATCAAAGAATCCCCCGGGATTAAAGAGTATCTTATCTGATAAACATATACATTATCATTGGCTGCAATCCCAGCGAACCGCACTCAGCTTGCACTGTGCAGGGTATAAAAATCAATGCAGTTGACAGTCGACAGTTGATGCAGTAGCTTCTCTTGCCTTCCTTTGGATGCTTTGCCTCCGACTTCGTCTTTGTCTCTCAACTCACCCACAGCAGCAGCAGCAGCGGGAGCAGGAGCAGCTGAGCACAAACATTTAGACAACTGCGGAGCATCGCAGCGAACTGGAGCTGCCTGTCAAGTGGTGCACTTGCGCAGACCACCCAACCAGCAACACCAGCTAAGCCACCAGCCCCCTCCTGGCAGTTATGTGCTCCAACTTGTGTTATACATATACATAAATATGTGTGTATATAGGATATGTTTCCGCGTTTACATAGACATCATCGCAGCTGACACTGGAGTTGTCTGCCCGCTTGGCATTGGCCAACCGATTGGGAAACGGGCATAAACCGGTTCTCTGGCTGCGCCCAATGACCTGCCAGTGCAAGCGAGACAACACTAGTGCACCCACTTGGTACATAAGCCGACAAGGGGGCGGGTTCTGCGCCATATGGCGGCGCATTGGGTGTGGCCACTTGGCCAACAGCTGCTGCCGCTGCTGCTGCTGCTGTTGCTGCTTGTGCTGCTGCTGGTGCTGCGACCGCTAACAAAATTTATGTAAAAGTGAAAATTTTTAATAAACATTTTCATTTTCAGGCGGAAGTTCGCTGCTGAAGTCGGCTAATCAAACGGACAGAGATTCGATGAGAGCGGTGGCAGGAGTGAGCGGAAAATGTTCACTATGGCGACACGCTTGATTGATTTTTGCATACGCCAAAGTGGGGAGCCTCCCCTGCCACCTCCGATCCTTATCGGCGTTCGCTATGCTCCATCAAACAGTTTTGCCTTGTTTAAACCAATTCATTTATTATTGCTTGCAATGGTTGAGTGCGCAAATTTTAATTAAAAGCACAGTGGGCTGGGGGTCGCAAAAACTAGTGCGAATTTGTGGGAAACATTTGTAGAATTGTTGTGTTTTAGATATGACTCTAAGTGAACATATTTTTGATATTATAAGGGAATACATATTTATTTGAAATTTTTTATTTGTTAAGTCTTAACTGTGTATGAGAGTTAAAATGAGTCTTTTATAATATACAAATAATAATATAATTATTATCGGATAAAGCAAAAGAAGACTAGTTAATTAACCCTGGAAGAACATGTTTCGTCGTTTCCATCACGCGAATTGTTTTTCTGTTATGGTTTTCGCACAAAAGAAGATTTTTTTTTATCTTATTTTTCGTATAAGACTTAAAAATATAACCTAATATTGTTAATAATATATAATAATTTGTGTGGGTTTTGAGGCACAGGTTAGTTTAAAAATGCCATTTATAATTGGCGTAGTGGAATCGACGAAGAATGTCCTTAACGATATACGATATTAAATACATACTAATGCATAAAATGTGTTATGCGAGGTGATGTATGTAATATGTACATATGTAATTGCAAAACTCCTCACGTACATTTTGCCCCTATTTAGTGGGCCAATTTTAAAATATATTATTGCCATCACTTTATGCGCCAGAAATGTGTCACTTGCAATTCAATTTACTAGGAAAAAACGCAATGCCTTAAAAGCAACTCTGGCAACTCAATCAACTCGACAGCTTACATAGAAACTCACATATTTTCTTTGCCATCCTTGCGCTAACATGTAATTTTTCCAAGACGCCGAGACGGAAACTATTTTCGCGCCTCATTTAACGGGTTCGCCGCCCGCCACTTGGCAGACAAACAACTAAAGGAAAGAAAAAAAACCCATGAAAAAATAAATATACTTATAAAAAATATTTTTATGGCTTGCGGGCAAGTGTTACACTGTCACACTAAGCTGCTGTCGCGCTGCTACCACACTTAAACCAATTTGAGGCGCCCCATTCTGCCGCACCCCCTTGCCAGAGTAATCCCTGTCGTTAAGTACAATCAAATTTACGACGATTGAGAAGATGCCTGAATGCGTCCACGCCCATAAAGTCTGTGCTTCAAATGCCGCAGGCCTAGAAGGTTGCAGCTTTGAAGAAATATGTTGCAAGTAGGAAAAAATACTGTGATAAGATACTTATCTAAGTGAACTTTAGATTTATCAGGTATATAAGTTCGATAATAAATAGGGCTTTCTTTTAATATCGTTTATTCTCAATTTTATAATTGTATACAATATTGTATTCATATTTTTATTCGTAATAAACTGTATGTATTCTATTCAAGTTATTATATTTTTGTATTATCTGTGTAACTTTAAAATATAATATTTTTTACATTAACCATATTTACTCAAAGATGCAACTGTAATACATTTACCTTTTTCTTTTATATAAGCACAAATTTTAAATTACGCTCGCTTAATAACCCCTTCTTCTGGGATTACAGGGCATTGCAATATTTAAAACTCATTTCCTGTCGTGCGGCGACTTTTCGCTTGTAAAATGCACAACTTCAAATGGACGCTTGCAGCTTTGGGTCGAAAGTAAAGAGAGAAAAAAAAGTAAATACAAACAGAAGAAAATAAAAACTCACAACGAATGTTGGCGACAAAATGCTGACAAACTGCGAGTTCCAACTGCAATTGGCAGTGGCAGTGGCAACGTCGATGAGGACTGTGTGTTGCAACTGGAGGGACTCTTATCATAAATAAAGAGCGCAAAATGTCAAACGTTGTCCGGGTTATAATATCATAAAGTAAATGCAAGTGGCGCAGAAATCAAACATGCAACATTTCGAGCATTCGAACGATGCACGATTTATTGGCCATGTTCGTAATGTTGCCGACTGCGAACATAAGATCGGGCTGCACTTTTTTGTGCTCAGTGTTGCTGTTTGCTGTTTGTTGTTGTTGTTGCTGCTGTTGCTTTAAACTGAATTGTTTCCGGGAACTGCCGCGCCAACCAACACCAACAACAATGGGCCACTGAAGCAACAGCAAACCACTACAACAACAACAACGAAGCGCTGAAAAGCTTGTAAAACATTTGTAGCAACTGCTGCTGGCAGTTGCAGCCGCTGTCCACAGTCCGTAGTCACTCCTCGTCCCCCTCCCGTGCCCCCCACTGTTCGATTCAATTGCGGCTGCTACTGTTGGCCACGTTCGCCCAAGCGGCCAAACGAATGTTTTATTCATAAAGCAGCGACAAGATCATCGCCGTTTGTTCGCCTTGAGTGTTCGCTGGCTGCTGCTGGCCAGGCTCAGCTTCAGCTCAGCCAGAGATCCGGCTCCTGTTTCTCCCGACCGAGTCGCAATCGTCGGCCTATGCTAATTTCGAGCAAACTTATCAGCCGGCGCACATCTTGCCCAGCCTTTCCCAGGCTGTTAGATTGCCCCCGACAAAACCAACTCACAAAGGGGTGCTAATCGCCAAATTTACAACTTGATGCAAACGCTCACACAACACACGACACCCAACACAGACAGAAACTCACTCACACACACACAAACTCACACTGCTCTGGGGAAGAGTAGAACGCAAATGGCGCAGAAAACAAAACGACCGCAACAACTGCGAGCTTTAGTATCTGCAACTGTTTGTTGTGCTAGACAAAACTATAAAAATCAACACAGCGCAGAAAGAGTAAGAGAGAGATAGAAAGCTACAATGTGATATCCACACACGAGTTGCGAGTACCGAGTCCCAAGTTTACAAGTCCCCACACACACAGTCGAAAGTTGTACCGGAGACTTTCACTCGCCCCGCTAAGCATGCTACGAAATATCTAACATTTGAAAAATGTACTTTTTTCCACTAACACTACCCCTGCCACTTGCCAGAGACATATAGAGTGGGAGAAAGAGTGTATCTGTGTAAGTGTGTGGTAGGTGGAACTGGGTGACAGTGACTGCTACACAGTGGTGAGTATAAGTTAAAATCAGAAGAGTGCTAAATAAAAAGGATCATTTGAATATGATCTGGGTACATAGAATGTAATTATGTTATTTAGCAGCGATGTCTATCGACTTTTTACTTAACATTATAATGTTATACTCATTTACAGCGCATTTTACTGTTTGCATTCGATAACAATTAGTGCTGTTAGTTAACAGACTATGTCCCAAATAAAAAGACTGTGTATTTGTTTGTGAAAAAACCGTTTCATTTTCATTCCACTGTGCCACAACGATTTAGCCGTTGGTGGTGTGGGGTTGTAGGGTGTCGAAAGGGTATTTTTACGGCCGACCACATACGCAGTGTTAGTTACAAGGCACATAACACTTTGTTATGTGCGCTTGACAAAGTTGTGCGGCGCTAAAAGTGCTTAGTGCCTTAGTTTAAAGCAATTTGTACTTTCTTTTTTTGTTGTTGTTGGGTGGGTGAAGAGATAAACGAATACAAGTTCAGTGCGGGAGTGGGAGGTGGATTGGGTGCTAATATGGTCAAAGCGTTGCGCTTCAATGGACGTGCGTTGGGGCGGGGCATTCTTTACAGTCGTGTATTCTTTTTTTTTCTTCTTTAAATTTTAGAGATTTGCACATGCTGATAGGCACGGCGAATAAATCTCATATAAGGGAAACGGATAACGGATATTTGCGGAATTTGTAGACACGTGTGGGAGGCGGATGAAACAAATGGCCCAAGCGGAAGGCATTTGGCCGCCCTCCTTATAGGGTGGCTGCCCAAGACGCATATGCTAGACGACCCCCAGCTGGTTGCCTGTCGCCGCGACGGGTAGAGCCGGTTCCAGGGAAGAGAGTGCCAAAATGCCAGGCGCGACAAGTTCAACACCTTGGCCAGAGCGGCGAGGTGACGCTCTCGCGATCATGATCCACTCGGCCAGACGCAGACGCACAAAAACCGCCAGCAGGCAGAACCAGAAGGCTTCTCCCGTTTGGTCAGCGGCTGAATGTCAACTTTATTAAAAGAAATTATAAATTGGTATGCCAGTCAGTTGGTCGGTCCCGGCTGCGACTGGGATCTGGCACTGGGAGATGGTGGCACTTCAGAGACACCGCGCGCAAAATTCCAGGCTCACACATCATTAAACGAGCAAGAAACAGCCATGCCCAGCAGTAGAAGACGGGAAGAAGGGGCGGGAGGGGGAAGAGAGAACCAACAGTTCGCAGCTTAAGTGGTTCGCCAGGCTTTCAGCCATTACAATTACTGACAAAAAGCATCAAGGTAATAATAAAAACAAAAGATCCCACCGAGCGAGGGTTGTACAAGTAATTATAGAAGACTGGTAGTTGGAGTATATATTGAATTTGATTTTCCTATGATTAGTTTTATTTTGATTTTAAATAGTTTGCAACATGTAAATACGTTATAAATTTTATAAAATATGTGTTTATTCTCTTTGAAATATATTTAAGGAATAAATAAATATAAATTCAAATATTTTTAATATTTTGATATTTCTTTTTATTATTACTTTGATTCAACTAAAGGTTCATATATTATATTTTTGTGTATTTCTTCTATAATAACATTGCCAGTCAATGTTATTATATTTTTTTACCCATCACTATCAGCTAAAAACCCAATGCTTCATACCACCCTCTGTCTCCAAAAAATGCCAAAGCATTCTCCAATAAGAAACTAAAATTGCCTCGCATTGCACTGCGCGCTGGAAACAAAGAAACAAAGTTCATGTCAAAGCATTTAGAATTATGATAGAGTTTTGATGTTGTCATAAAAAAATTTAATTGAAATACCAAAAATGGCAATGAAAACCGCCAGACAATCAGACACAGAGAGAGAGAGAGAGGGGTGGAGGTGGGGTAGAGACGTATACAGAGTCAGGCTGACAGCCAGATGAAGACGTCAATGTGGCTGCAAGTTCGATCGGGACTTTCGACTTTTAATGTGTATATTTTTGGTAGGCATTAAGTATTTATTGCAGACAATGTCCACATGTATCACTCACTCTCGAGTCGAGTCGTGTCCAGTCGAGAGCAGGCCAGGTCCCAGTTGTGGTTGGAGTCCCAGTCGCAGTTGCAGTCCATCTTCGGGCCAAAGAAAGATGTCAAAATGAGGCCACTTAGGCGCGACTTTTGAAAATCAACTCACGAGGCGGCAAAAAACCAAACTGAACGATGATGGGGATGATAATGCTGCTCCCAATGATGATGATAATGATGATGATGAGGAAGACAACAACAAAAAACGAGTCGCAGACCGCTTGCTGTGCGCAGAGACCACAGAGTAGTCCCGGCCTGTGGTTAACTCTTTAAGGTGTTGCCAAGACAAACAAGTTGCTGCGAACTGCGAACTGGCCATAGCCAGGGGAGGAGTAACTGAGTACAGTAAGAGAGGATGAAGGAAGAGGCACCGGGGCAGAGGGATGTGGGCCACTTCATGGCCACATTTCAATTACTTTGTGGGGCAGCCATTTAAATGAAAATGCCACACATTGCCAGGGCACAAGCCACACAGCAGGTAGCTTACACTGCGTCCTGCCCCTCTCCTCCCCTTTCCCATTCTGCACACATGTGAGGACATGCCGGCGACGAAGGTAAGTAATCATAATCTTAAGGTAATAACAGGCACATTACATGTCACATTAATAAGCAACGGTGCAGAGGGCGAACGTTTAAATTAATATCATAATTCATATTGCAATAATTTAGCATGTTAGCGACGCACACACACCCACACACACACATGCATAACTTTGTCCTTGCTTATTAATTTCATGTGACTTTATTTTCCTCTTCTCCTTCTTTGCCATTTCTTTGCACCAGGCAAGGGTGTGTGTGCAGGTGCCTGTAAATGCGTGTGTGCGTGTGTGTGAGCACTTCCTGCGGTTTCGCCAAAAAAGAAGTAAGTTCGCACATAATGAGAGTGCGGCAAAGGCGCAAACATTTGCCTGCAAGTCCTTTAAGCCTGATAAATGAGTGGGCCAGTTCAGCAGAGCACAGAGAACTCGGTTATGGCAGAGGAGAAGGGAACAGGGGAACAGCATGTTGAGTTCAAACTAACTAAACCGGGTCATGTGGCGTATGCTTGATTTCATTTGCTTATCGATTCGGTTAACTGATATTCGCAATCTAATGAAAACGGGATTATGCTTTCAACATGATATATTGTTACCTTATGCAAAACTCAATATCTGCAAGCGATTTTGCAGTTGACATATTGCATAAATTCAAATCAACCTACAACATCAATAAAGCGCTACATCAATAACTGAACAATCATACAATATGCAGTTACATATACAATATGCCTGATATCATAAGATAAATACATATGTCTTTATGTATTTTTGTATCTGTTTATCAATATATGTTTTAATATAATATATCAATATTAGAGACAGAGAAACATCGATAAGCATTGAAGCATTGAAACATCGATGTTTCTCCAGCTCTAATCAATACACTATCAATATATCTTCATGTTTAATGTATCAAAATATTAGTGTTGTGTTGTTCTTGAACGAACGAACTAAATTGAACTATTCACCAAACTGAACGAACGAACTAGGTTTGTCTTTATAGTTCAATATAGTTCGTTAGTTCAATTTAGTTCACTTAGTTCAATATAGTTCACTTAGTTCAATATAATATGTAAACTCTTTATTATTTCTTATTATTATTATGTATAAGTGTTTTTGACATAATTTGAATAAATAATATTAATTTTCAATGACAGCATTGTATGAAATAAATTCATAACATTTTTTTTAAGCACCTTTAAGTAAGTTTAAAAAATGAACGATTGAACTAAATGAACGACCTAGTTCATTGATTTTAAACGAACGAACGAACTTATTCCTCAAATTGAACTAGGATTACCCAACACTACAAAATATATTAATATATAGAATTTGAATTTATCAATACAATATTTCTAAGAATTTCAACAAATTTACTGAACCTTTTGAAGAAGTTTTGCAATTCACATAGCTAAATACTATACACATATAAGGTCAGAAATCTATGTAGCTTAAAGTCTGCAAGTAATCTTCCAACATATTTTCCATAATTTTGTGCCCACTTTGCCGATGCCAAAGAATGCGCAAGTCACAGCCAAAAACAAAATTATTTGATGTGCATGGTGTAATAAGCCACAATTGACAAGCCATAACTATCTTTGTGTCAGCTGGCTCAAATACCAGAGGCTATATAGTAGCACTGCTGGTAGTGGTACTGGCACTGGTAATGCCGATACTCGGCAATAACAACTGCTGCCGTCGGGCAGTATTGAGTGAGTCGCAGCGAGTCGAGTTGAGTCGGAGTCGATTGGAGATTTTCTTGTGTGCATTTCATTTTCATTGACAGCCTCCGTACAAATGTCAAAAACAATTTAAAATGCCATTTTTACATGACGATTTATTTGTTGACATGTTTACAGGCCCATTCTCTCAGGCACCAGCGGGAAGGGGGAGCAGGGATAGGGGATGGGGGAAAGAAGCTGCACAGCTGCAAAAAGCACGTTGACAATCGACAGTCGACAGCGTTTCAAACGGACTTCGAAGATGGACGCAGACAGATTGTGTGTTTTGCATGCTCAACTACAACTACAACAGCAACAACAGTAGCAAGAACTACAACTACAACAGCATAAACAACTACAACAACAACACTGAGTACTCCCCACAAGTACAACAGAATCAACACTTGTCGCCAGGCAGGACCAGGCCCCAGGCCCAACTATAAATCTGCCCATAGCAAAGCCAGCAGCAGCAGCTGCTTCAGCCTGTATTGCTGGCCAGTATGCTGTTCACTCAGTTCGCAGAGCGCAGTCCGCAGCTTCTTTTAAAACTCAATTTGCGCTAATAAATCGCCGAAAAAGCATTTTGACAGCTTATGATGCGCAATGGCGCGCGCATAAATCTTGCCAGTTTTTTCGCTGCCTGCGCCCATCGAGCGATTCCAGCGAAAATCGCAAGCGGGCGCGGCATTGCGACAAACGACAAAGCGAAAGCTGGACAAACAGTGACCAGGAGCGACTCAGCAACAGTAGCAGCAACAACAGCAGCAACAGAAGCAACAACAACAGCAGCAACAAACAACAACATGAACGTTGGCTGTGGCGACTCTTGTACTGGCGGCATTCGTCATTATTTGTTCATTTTTAGCATTTAACATTCCGCCAAAGTGATGCCGCTGTGCATGAACAACGGGAAGGTTCAGCACCAGCAGCGACACCGGCACCAGGCTCAAGTCCATGTCCATGTCCAGGCGCACCACCTCAGCTCCCCGTTTCAAGCAAGCGTTGACCGATGAACGATGGGCAAATATCAACAATCGAATTACTTAATGTTATTTAACATTATTTTCGATATGCCAATTAATCAGCAGTAAATTGCGATAAATTTATCGAATTTAACATATCCAAATGGGTAAATTTAAAATGCGATGAAAAATCAAATAAATATCAATAATTTCGTTTGCATTTACTCATATTTATTATCGACAATTGAACTACTTTCTGTCATTTAACATTTCTCGCGATATGACAATTTATCGACAATAAATTGTAAATATATTGGGTATTTTAATATATCCATTTAAAAATTCAATGAAAAACAAAGTAAATACTTTTCATTGAATTTTAATTTACGTATAGAGGTTCAATAAGTGATGAGGTATAATAATATTTAGTACATTTAAGATAAATAAATAAATACATGCATGAAAAATATTATAACTGAAATGATTTTAATAACTTTCATTCAAGTAAACTTATTTATGTTACTTACATATACTTTGAATTATAATCAGTTTAAACTTGAAAACAAACTAAGTCGATCGGGCATTAAATATTTTTTAATTTACCGATCCAACTAATTATTATTGTATACATACATACAATACATCTTTTTGCTAATGTGCCCACTGTCCACACTCACTTTGATGACTGTTCGATTTTAGCTTTCGACCGGTTCCTTGACCATTCTCCTCCGAAGCCTGAACTCGTCCGCGTATTGTATTCAATTTTGTCAACAACTTGCTGGCAAACTGAAACGTTGTCGTCGCAGTGTCTGCCGCAAACTTAGGCCACAACTCTTATATGGCGAGGCCTGTCGCTAAACGTGCGCCTGCCCGCCCCTAGGCTAATTAATTCCCCATGGGCAACACTTTTTCGGGGCCCATAACTCGGTGGCCATTTGCATTTTGTATGGAAAATGCTGGAGAAGATGTTCAACATCTGAGAGAGTTTTTCTTGTTCTTCGTCTCTTTAAGTTTGTAAAGGGGAAAACTCTGCAGAAGCGCAGGGAGATACACAGGTGTTCGATAATCATTTCGCAGCAGAGTCCAAACATTTTACAGTAGCCCCACAGTCTGTTGTTCCTCAGTATCCACTGTCCGATTTCCACTTTGCCCACAATCCGGCTGTCTGTTGGCTGCTCCAGTTTTGGCTGCTTGCTGCTGCTGGACGCGGCCTGGTCAGGCGAAATCCAAGAATTCCAACTGTGCACTCAATTGTTGAGGAGACCCGGGCCCGAAAGATTCTTTATAAGCGCGCACAAAGTCAAAGACAATCAAAATATTTGCATATTACCAATTTTATATGCAAATACCCCGTGTCAGTCGTGAGCCGCCGTCGTCGTCGTCGTCGCATTGGCTGGGAGGACTCCAGGCGGACTTGGCGACTCGACTTGGACTTGGACTTGACTGTTTTGGGGCCGCTTTGGCGGCTTGCAAGCGACTTTACATTCTGACTTTACACAACAGCAACAGCGGCATAAAAGAGCCAGACAAAGAGTCTCAGCCCCCATCCCCAACCCGGGGATATCTACTCGGACTGGAACTCGCACTGCCGGCAAGTGGTGTGACAATCGCACGTGAAAGTGCATTGGACCTTGGGCCCAAGTTGGGACTACAGCAGAAGAAAGACAACAACGGCGCGTGGAGAGGGCGGAGGCATTGACAGGGCATTAAGTTCAAAATATTTCAATGGGGTTGAATTGTATTTGCGGAGGGGGGCAGACACGCTTCAGTAGCTGCTCGGGGTCTTTGGGGGCTATGTAGAATCTATACATGAACCATATGGGGCAATTAAAGTCCGTCCAGAGATCGCTTGCAATGCCTCAAGTATCGATTTCAAGGGGGATTATTGCAAGAGAAGGAGAGACTTCGGAGAGAAATTTACAATTTACCGATCTTTGTGTTCTATTATATGAGGGCTATCTGTCTTTTGATTAAGAATCTTCTATTATGTTCAGCCGCATCGGTATTAGTTATCGTAGAACAATCGATTAACTATGTCGATGTCAGAGCTTCTGTAAAAACAGCTTGAATATCGTACGGTCATCAACGGTATGGTCAAGGGGAATAGTGCTGGTCAAACAAAAACGGAAATGGAAACTGTTTATCCTCTTTACAGCTATTCCTCCTCTTTTACAGCTATAAATATCGATAGCACGTACTTTTATAACTTGACTATATCAATTTATTTATTTAATATCGTTATTAAAATAATTATGGATCACTTGAATAGCTCAATTCGAAGGAATCTTTATCTCTCTTAGACTCCAACAATGTTCATAGTTCTTAGCCATAGATCGTATCTCCAACTGTTTTCCGTTCGATATATTTATGAAACATATTAACGCTTTTCCATATCCATTTTGCCTTTTTCACTTGCAGATTTTTTTAATAAATTGCAAACAACATAAATCAGACTTTAGACAGCGGACAGTGGGGACTGTGGACAGTGAGGACTGTGAACCAACCAGAGATGTCGACGGCTCGCGGCCATTAAGAGTATTTTTTATGGTTCGTTGTTGTTGCTGTTGTACTTTGTATACAGCCATCAATCCATTTAATAAACACCATTTTTGGTTTTGCCAACCATTTTTTAAGCCATTTTTAATGCATTCGACCGAGTGAGGGACAACAAGCAATTAAGAAGAGCGAATCGAACAAATCGAGCCAGCTGGCCCCGGATTCGCAAATGCAACTGGAGCAGTTACACGCAAAGAGAGAGAGAGAGGGGGGGAGAGAGATGAAGGGGTATTCCGAGCTGTCAGCTGAACCAGCTTAATGCGATTTATACGAACTGGACGAACGGCTGTTTCTCTTAATTGCTCGGCTGGCCGCAGTCAAGAAAATAAAGTTGCTTGTTCGACATGGAATAAGCGGAGTAACTCACCAAACCGAAAAGGGGCGGGGCACCCCTTTGTGCGCGTTTTTAATGCCAATTTCATGGACAAGTCAAACAGGCAAATGATTAATTAAAAATCTTTAGCCCGCGTCGTTCGCTGTTTGTTTAAATTTTTAACATAAATTGCACGTTTTTTAAATTTCAAACGCATTATTTCGAGTTCGTTAGCTTCACGCATACGAAATGTGCCACGCCTCTACGCCTCTGTCGCTGGGCAAACAGCATTGGGAAAAAAATATCTATCTGTCTCTATATATGTATATAAGTTTGGGTATATCAGTAGCAACTGACGGTGCCGCGCTTCCCCCCGCTTTTATGCAGATAAGTCCGCAAATCCGCAAAGTGCTTTGTTGACTTACTTAATTTGCCAGTGGCCAGGCGAGGCAGGAAGAAGAGAGAGAGAGAGAGGAAAGGAGAGAGAAGGAAGAGAGAAAGGTGTCCTCTGTCGGACAGTTTGTCTGGCTACACAATTTTTAATTTCCGCTAAATATTTCGACAGCTTCTCATGGCAAATTAACAGAAAAAGAAGCAACTTCAAAAGAATCTTACGATAATCGCGCTGGGCTTCTTCTCGAGAGAGCACGGCCACTTAATCAGCATAAAAATCGTCTTAACGAGTCGAATTTAATTAAATAATGTTTTCAGCATTTGAGGCCACTTGCACAATTAGCTGGCCAGCAGAGCGGCAAAGTGGCGACACCTGTGGGACCTTTTTTTCCCAAAAAATTAAGCCCCAGCAGTGGCGTTGTCAAGGGGGGCGTAGCAGAGAAAGCAAAAATACTATTGTGGAACACTTTAAACACCCTCCCCTCCCACTGTCTCTCTCTCTCTTTCTGTGCCCTTCTCGTCTCGCGCTCGCATCAAACTTCAAAAAGAAATCAAATTAAATGTGTAAAGCAGCAAAAGATAAAAAAATGCTAAAAAACTGTGAAACTGTGAAAAGATACTTGTAAATAGCAGGGGAAAAAGGTCAAAGCGCGTTAAATTTAGGGGATTTTTTATGATTTTTTACGTAGTAGCCAAAATTGTTGGGTTCGCTTCGGTCTTTATCAGGGGAGTGCGGGTGGAGGTTGGTGTTGAAAATTGACACTTGAAATCCGACTGATGAGACTAAGGGGTGGGGGCGCTCACTTGCCAAGCTCCTGCAATCAGACAAAGCTGACACAACTGCAACAATCCACTGCTGCTGCCAATCCTTCCCCTCTCTTGCCTGCCCTGCACTGCACTGCCTGCTAATGACATTATAACAATAACGTTGAACATCATTGCAACAATATGACGGCAGAGACGACACTCTGCTGCCCAGCCTGACACATCGCTAATGTCGCCTGGGCAGACTGCTGCTCTGTCAGGATTGTTGCATGTTGAATGTTGATTGCAGCTGCGATGCGCTTTTAAATGCCTTCATGCCTCATAAACGGACAGGCAATCAGTTGCAGGGCGCACTCAGACGTCGATAACTAGGCAGAGCATATATAATGAACATAAACTCTAGCTGAAAGTGGAAAGAGATCCGAGAGGATGCAAATATTATACGATATGCACAAGCCATGGTGCAGCAAGTGACAAAAGGGTTGATCCCTCAGCACAGCTGTGGATGTTTTAGCATATTTAATTGAATTTCGTTAATAAACTATGTACGAAACTTAAGATAACAAAAATGGGTTGCCTTGCAGTTAATGTATACAGATTTATATTGTATTATAATAAATATAATACATCGGTAATTTAACTTAACTTAAAGTAACTTACAAATATGTATCTATGTGCATTTATATTTCTTCTTTCCAGTTTACTTACGCTTTGAGTGGCAATATAAAACAATTATAGAAATATGGTTCTGCTATAAACACATAAATTTCTTTTGTTCATATAAACATTGTGAGTTCAGTCTTCTCATTTAAGATATCACTGCATATAAATAAATCGAGTGGGGATTTTTCCCTTCATTACCCACATAATAGCAGGTGTTTCGATGATTCTACATATAAATGTATATATATATATATATATATATATATATATCATATGCTTGTTTAATTATGATTTTAAGTGTAAGCAATAAACAGTCGTCTGGGATGTTGCAATGGTAAACTGAAATGTCTTTGCCCGCAAAGGAAACCATATGGAAGACTATTAGCTGAGCAAGGGCAAACTTAGCAGATTGTTTATAAACAAAGGAAAGAAGGAGAAATAGTAAGAAAGAGAAACAGTAAGAAAGAGAGAGGAAGTAGTTCGCACAGATGCTGTACGTCAACAAGTTCCAAATCATGCGAAAAAGAAGCCAAATAAGCTGCACAAATAAAACGCCAAATCATATTTTACTAATTTCAAACAACGTGCTGGCCCCTCCTGCCTCCCCCACTTATGCCTCTTCCCCACAACAACACTGAAAGCGATACAAAGGCGCGGACGTGTGGCCAACCACATTTTCATTTTGCGCTGTGTGCGATCGAGTGCACTCATAAACAATAACAACAACAACAACGATGACTACAAATCGGAAATCAATTTCAGCATTGAAAAGTATAACTCACCAAACAAAACACACACAACAACAGCAACAACAACAACAACAACAACAACAGGCACACTCAGTGTAAACTAAACCAAACGCGGAGTGTTGCCATATGGTGCCACCTTTTGACTGGGAAAACTGGGCGGGAAAAACCACACACAAAAAGGGGGCAGCATGCCCGCAACGCGGCATGGCGTGGCGTGGCAAGGGCTGCGCCTGAGGTCGAGGTCTGGCCACGCGTGGGTGTCAGACGGGGTCCAAAAGATTAGTAAAGTTATATATGGGAATGTCTTAACCCCATCTAAACAAACAAATTGGCCGACGGCAACGACGACGACGACGACGACGAGGGCGACGGCTGCGTATGAAAAATATTCGAGCTATTTAAACGTGCAAAGTCTGCAGAACAATAAAACGACAATTTAATTTCATGTCTGCTGCCACATGCCACAGTTGCTGTTGTTGTTGTTGTTGTCTTTGTCTCTGTTACTTCTCGCCATCAGGCGTAGATCAGGCAGCAGCCTCAACCGATTAGCGTAAATTTAATTTTCTGTGACACACATTAAGCTGTTACCCCCCGAAGCCCAGTTCTCCCCTGCACCTTCTTTTCCCCAACTCTGGCTAATTGCTCTCATTATTATTGGTGTAATACTAGAAGTATTTCCTCTCGCAATATCAACCCTTTACTGTCCCCCACCCACTGAGTTACTCCCCTCCTTCCATGAAGGAACTGACGCCTGTTTGCATTTGGTTTTTATGTTCGTTCTTCGTTGTTCGGTGTTTGTAAATTGGCGCACAACATAAAGTTCCCCATGTTGTATTCGTTATTGTTGCTTCCGCCGGACTTTAGTGCTTGGCGCCACATAAAAACAATTTGGCGTGAAAATGACTGAAAAGGGGGAGAGAGAAAAGAGTATTTGAAGTGTTGCAAGTGAAGAGTGAGAGGTTGCAAGACAATCGCGTATGTTAAATGTTTGCTGAACATAGTATGGCACGTTTTTAAAGTTACTTTGAAGCTGTAAGGGGCTAATTGACAAGTTACATTTAAAAATCTTTATGAAAATTCGCCTTCATCTTTCAACTTAACCTTAAAAATCTGTTCATTTCTTTCTTCATGTTTCAAATTAAACTTAAAACCCTGTAAATTGTTAAAAAATTCAATATTTCTTATCAGAAGTATTTTATTTTACCTTTTCAATTTAATTTCATTCATCCTGCAGGTGTGAGATTCGACCTAACCCCAAAAAAATTAAAAAATCCTCTAAAATTCTCAAAAAGAAAGGGGTTGCCATGATCTGATTATGGATATATGTTGTCATTTGTATCTTGATCTTCTGAATAGTTACACTGAGTTTATAGATATAATATAGATATAACCTCAAAAACCTGAAAACTAAAACAATATTTTGTCTTTCCTGAATCTGAATCGAGTTATTGTTATATTATATATAGGATAACTTATTGTTATAATCAAATCTAATCCCCTATGACAATATTTTACATTGTAAACATAGAAAAGTATAAAATTTCAATGTTTTCATATATTCTACCTCCATTTATAAGACCCCAGTGCCATATCTTTATAAGCTCACACAGTATGCTCCCTCTTTCCTCCCCCCATAGCTTAAACAACCCTTTCTATGCCCCAAACTGAATGCTTCAGCTACTTAGCAACTGCTGTGCTCTGTTCGTTGAACTTTTGACCACCAATTAATCAAAGCACATTTCAGCCAAATTCATTTGTGCAACATATGGCAACAACAACAGCAACAACAATAAAAGCACTCGTAAGTGAACAGACGAGTTTTTGTTAGTGTTAAGCTCCCACACTCGTTGAATGCGAATGAATAATTCACTTTTAATTAGGTTTTTACACATTTCGAAATGCTGCAAAGCAAAACTTCGATTGTTCAGCCATATTGAGAGGGCGGGAGTAGGTGGAGAGGGATGTTGGGAGTCGGGAGTCCCAACTGTGGTCATTATAAATAATTTTGTATAATTAGAGACAGTTGCCGTTCACTCGCAGTTTGACATATGACCTCTGACGTCCTCCTTCCTCCGGATTCAACTCTGTTCAACCCAACCCGCATCTTTACATTTTCCGGCCGCTTATCTTGTTGACTTGCGTGGCGAATCCCACTTCTGCTGGGCTTAGTGCTGAGCCAGGTCCTGTGCCGGGGCTGGACAAAGGACTCTGCACTATCTTGGCTAAATTAGCCACAGAGGCTCATAAATTTGGCAATGACAACGTCGTCCTCGACGCATTGTTCTTCCAAGGAGGTCACAGTTTGGCCGCAACTATTGGCAAGTTATTTTAATGCACTAAGCCAATTAGTGGGCGGCCTCTTTGGTTCATTTGTGGTTACCGAAAGAAGTGGAAGGAACAACAGCGGAAAAAGAAGAAGAAGTAGTGAAGCCGTCGGCACCGTCATCAGGCACACGTGCGTCCACAAAGTAAAGTGACAACAACTTTGGCGGCAAGGAAAAAAGTTCATCAAGCCGACTAACACTAAACGTGTCAAAACTTTTATAATATAGTCGCCCATATATCTGCGCAACGCGTTCTCATAAATCGCCGCCATAGGCAAAGTTTAAATTACTGAACAGGCTGTCACTGCCTGAGCCAGGCCCGGCCCGGCCCCGGACAAGCCCAGCGAACATGGGCAAACTGGAAACATGTGTGATGAATCTTCCTTCTGCCACAACGGAGATGGAGACAGTTGGGTACACGCTGACGGAATTACTTATTATGATGCATGTGCTGCGCCTAGAGATGGACAAGCTGGGAAAGTTAGGAAGTCCTTTTATGGGGTTTATTTTGTTCACTATAATGACATCTTTGTTGTATGACATAGGAGGTTTAATTAGTTATCGATCTGTAGAACAGATTCTGTACCCCAAACTGAATAGTACTTTTATCTTAAGTATTCAAAAATATATTTGAATATTTCCGTATATAACTTTATAAGGAATTTTTTGTACTAATGATAATTTTCAGGGATATTAAAATAAAGAAGATAGACTAAGAGAAATTGATGTAGTTTATGATCTGATATTTGATGTTACCATAATACAATTTTAAGGGCTAAGATGTTCTTACACAGATTTCTTTATTAATTTTAGACCACATCAGTCATCTTTTATAATTTGACATATTTTATATGCAGACATTAATTGATTAAAAATCATCGACGTACTCCAGACTCACGTTGCCATCTCCAAGTCAAGCAAAGAGTCCAAAACAGTAACAACAACAACCAAAACCGTTGACTAATATTACTTTAATGGTCTTTGTTGTCGTGTTTGTAGCCTTTGCCGTGCCTCGTACCCCATGCCTGGCCCCAAAAAGTATGCAACACAATAAGTCGCCCAGGCTCAAGCGGTCATTGTCGCTGAGTGACCACAACAAATTGAGCTTATCATTGACGGATTAACACTAAAGACACAAGCACACACACGCAGGCAGGCAGAGAGAAGAGTAAGAAGGGGATGGGGCTGGTATGTATGTATCTCTCCCGGGCACTTGTGCCGCACGGGATGACATAAATCTGCACGTAGCACTTGCTCGAGGTTGACTAGAGGCAAAAATTAGCGGCGCCTGGAAAAGCATATTGATGAAGCGTTAAGACCCCAGCTGACCCGAGCTTGGGTCCACAACTGGAATTGCGATTGGCTTTGAGTTAGAGAGAGAGGTAGAGAGAGAGAGACACAGGGAGAGTGAGGAAAGTCGACGTAAGTGGAAAATCAATGCGGACATCGGCGACAGGCAACATGACAAGTTGAGCCCTTTAAGCCGCAAGTTATGCCAGCCACGCACACAAGTAAGAAGGGGCAAGCAACAGGGGATATCACCCCCCGTGCAGGGGTTGACTTTTTGCGCTTGCTACCGTGTTGCTGTTGCTGCTGTTGTCGCCTGCGTTTTTCTGTCACTTTGTGCAAATGTGTCCTTGCAAATCCTGTTAAAATTGCATTTGGAACATGTCAACATTGCGTTGCCAGCCAAAAAAGCCAAAACCCAAAAACGAAAAACACCCAAAAAAAAGGAAAAACCACAAACACCACTGCAACCACCTCCACCTCCGCCTCTCCCTCCCCCCTTAGTTACACTTTGCCCTTCGTTTTTTGCCACTTTTTGCAGTGCGATTTTTATTACACGCTACGCTTTCGCTTTGTTTCGTCTCGTCTCGTGCAATTCTCGTACATTTATTTCGCTTGTAATTCATTTCCATTCATATTTACATGCATCTATCGCCAAACTGTTCCTGGGATTTGTGTGGGATTCGGTTTTGGGTTTTTCGGACTTTTCCCTTTGTTGCTCTTTTTATTTTTCCCGTTCACCGTTCGACGCTGCTTTCTTTTTTATGTGAGTCGCAGCTGTTTTTTTCTGGGATTGGCTTTGGATCTGGATTCGGTTTTTGGGTTTGGGTCGGGAATTGGCTTTGACAGTCAACGCTTTGCACTTGTAATGTGGTTTCAATTAATTCATGGGCGTGGCTGACTGGGATGACTGGGAGCAGGTGTAGCTGGTGGGATGGGAAGAATTGGAAGGGAAACTATGCTATAGACAGCTGTCGGAGGGTGGTATAGAGAGTAGTTCGAAGATAATCTCTTCTGCAATTTATCATGCAGTATTAGAGTATGAAAATAAGGTTGTAAGTGCTACTAAGTAATATAGATAAAACACTGAAGAAGTATTCAGTTCTGGTTCTCTCTTTATCACAGATATTATCAATATTGGATAATAAAATCGAAAATGCGTTTAAATTACTCCATCTTCTCATTTTATTTTGAATAATAATTGGAAGTCTTTATTACATAATATATAGATTAATTGAAGGTTGAAGATCCGAACTTCAGAGCGTGTTAGACCGCGTTCTTGTAATAAGAATTTCAGTTGTGTGAGGATCAAGTGTAACATATGTATAAGCAGCGAATCTCTGTAAATTCGTCTATTTGAAAAAAAATTTGACCAAATAAATTTCTTAAAATATGTTTAAGAGTAAAATACATTGACTTAACCAACGAATATTGACCCGAATATAATATATATCAATGCTGTCACAAGTCGTCCCTAACCACAGAGTTTTCCGACGCATGTTTCCCGCTAAGCTTTATTTATATACCAAGCAATAAAGAGCTACGAATCTACATGAATTATACGATTAAATTAATGTATTATAGAAAATTTTTCATAATACACTGACATACTTATAGGCCCCAAAACGAAATCAAAAACGAAGATCAAATACGAAAATGAAGCAATTAAAAACTAATTTTGGGTTAAAATAAGTTGGGTATGTGCTATGAGTAAAACGTAACTAAATTATGGAAAACTGTTTGCCAAAAATATTAATGAAGCAAAGGGGAAGTGCAAAAGATACCGAAGCAGAAGGAAAAGAAAGAAGAAGGAGGTGGAGAAGGCACTGGAGGAGCAGAAGCAGAAGCAGCTGCTTTCTTGGCCACTACATAAATTAGCTGTCAGGCTGAAATGGCACTCGGTTTATGGCCAAGTTGTACATACATACGTGAGCACACGTCCACGCCCACACTGACGACGCCCTCTCCTCCGCCCCCCTTGCCAGTTTCAGCCAGTGAGTTGGCCATAAAAAACAAAGACAAGTATTTAATTTTGTAGCGAGAAGCTGACAAACTGAGAAATACAAGCAAAAAGCAGCGCGCCAAGCAATCAGAGAGAGAGAGAGAGGGGCAGACAGGAGAGGGAGTGGGTGAGGGGCTTCGGGCCAACAGACGACAGCGAGCGGCAGCACATAAATAAAATGAAAAATCTACTGCCAGCCAAATGCAGTTGAGTCCAAAAAGCGAGCTGGCTGACTGGCTGTACATGGCCACACTTGGTTACCTCTGCTCTCCCCCCCCCACCTCTTACATGAGTGTGTCTGTGTGTGTGTGTGTGTGTGTATGTACTAGTATCATATAGTACGCGTATTAGGCACATAATGTAGGCTACCAACGCCAGCGGGCACAACGCATGCGCCAAGTTAACAGCAGCAGCACTGGCCGCAGCTCCCTAGCTGTCCCACTCTGGCACGCCTCCGCTTCCGCCTCCACCTCTACTTGTCGCACTCTCGCACTCGCACTGGCACTCTCCATCTCTGTCGACTGGGTAATAAACCAAGGCGATGCCTGCAAATTATAAAGTGCAACTCTGTGCAGGAATTCTTGAAATGTAAATATAATGAGCAAAAAATTAGCCAAGACTACGCGACGCATCTCTCCCCAAACATGGTCAAAGCTAAATTTACTAGGCACCAATTAAAGACATGACCAAACCTTGCGAGGAAGGGGCAGAGGGAGCTGGAGAGAGGTAGCTGGTACTGCTTGACAGGCACTTGCGCACCCATAAAACATGTCAAAAGACTTTTTCTTGCCAGCTTTTTTTTTATCTTCACTGCTCAACTCGCCATTTTCTCAGGCATTGTCAGTTTTTCTCTTCTTTTTTCTCTCCTTTTTTGTTATCTTTCTCTCCTCTGCTGCTTGCCACAAAATTGCAAGCAAATATTTTATTTAGTTAGTAAAAAATTGCATTCGCTCAAAATCTCCAACAACATTTTCAACATTGACTTGTTTTTGTTGCAGGTTTCTACTGTTTTTGTTGTTGTTGTTGGAGTTCTCCTTCCTTTTTTGTTGTGTGTATGTGTGTGTGTTGTAATTGCAAATGCAGTTGCAGTTGTTGTTGCTGTTTTATTAATATGCTATCCCACAACTATTTTGGTTGACCGCAGAGTTGACAGTGGGCGAAAAAAGAATCTCTTGGATTAACATATCAAATTTATTTTAATTTTATATTTTTTATTTTATTTTAATAAAAGAATTAAAGTATTTACTATTTATTTTAAATATATTCGACTAAATAAATAAACGACATTTTTTTTACACTTTACGCTGCATTATATTTTAAAATCAATACTTTACTTAAAATTTTTAGTTTGTTTAATATATTTAAAGATGTGTTTATAGAGCTTTGTATTTTTTATAAAACAGTAAAAATAACATGTAAATCAAGAACCTGAGTATATGTATATTAAATTAATTCTATTTTAATTACAAATTTTTTATTAGAATCATAAAAATCATCATCATTAAAATGTATGTAAAAGACAATAAATGGTAAAATATTATAAATAATAAAATAAAATAAATACTAAACATCGAGCCGCCTGCAAAATGTCACAAAATAAAGGCTGCCAAAACGATGTAATTAAATACAAAATATACCATAATATACTAAATTATATTCTAAATATATTACTGAAAGGGCCCACAACATATTAAAATATACTTTATATATTAAAATAAACTAAATATATTAAAATAAATTTCCGAAAGTGTCCCACAGCGAAGCTTATATTTATACAATGACTTTTGCGTATATCTAAAGGAATTTTCGCCATCTTCTTGGCCAATAAATACCACAGTAATGTGCTATATTAAGTGTCCGGCATACAAAAACAAACATCATGCAAAAAGTGACTTCAAGATACTTGCAGCCACTGCCCATGATGGGAACAACAACAACAATAACCAGCAGCAACAACAGCAGACACAAGAACAACAAAAAGGAGAACCAACAGCAGGCAAGGCAAAGTAGAAATGCTTCTCATAAGGTTTATTTACACGAAATGCCAAAGGGAAGGGACAGAGAGAGAGATAGAGACAAAGAGGGAATCCAGGGAGGGGAGAGCGGGAGCGGGCAACAACAGTCCCAGGTGCTGGCAGACAAACAGGCGTACAATAACCAGCAGATAAACAGACAAACAGGCAGCAAGAACAACAACAACTACAACAACAACAAGATATGCAACCATTTTGGAATAATAATACACAAAAACAAACTGACTAAAGAGGTAAACATAATGTAAAATGCCAGAGAAGAGCGGGAGAACAAAACCAGCAGCAGCACTAGGAGAGAGAGAGAGAGAGCGCGCGCAAGTGAGCCGACACTACTCAGTCAAACCGGTTGGGTGCAGCAACCAATCAGATAGCAGCAAGCCGGAGGCGGTGATTGAGCAAGCGACTGCGCAGCAACAGCGACGGCAGCAGCGCGTCGACACAGGCGCAGACTTCAGCAGACGGCAGCGAAAACAGTTGGTCCAGTTGGACTTTTGCTGCGCGTACGTGCGGGTGCCCATCGAAGCTGAGACGCGAGCGTCCGTTTACCGTTTTGTTTCGCTGCCGACGCGCGCGCGTGTGCCAGAGAGATCACAAATCATACATACATGAATGTACTTGCAGTACACCCACTCGCACATGTATATACACACTATGTATAATTTAATTAACTTGCGCTTTGCATTGCCAGTGCCAATTATAATTACAAATACAATTTACATTGCGATTACGATAACGATTACCGATTACGATTGTTGATTAAAGTGAAAGTGCACGCGTGATGCTATTCAGTGCCAAATTTTAAGCATCTTGTAAGCAACAACAACAACAATAACGATAACAACAACAACAGCAACAACAAGTACAACCACAAGCTGCAGATGGAAAGCAACGCATTTGTTAGCAGCCATTTGCCATCACAAGCGCTTGTGGTACTATCGGAGGCCGCTTCCGGTTTGCACGAGGCACTGCGTGGCCAACGTCCGTTTCCAGCGAGAGTAAGTAAAATCTGCCAATCAGTCGGTCCTTCCCCAGCCTCCCCCTCTCCACCCGCACCCCCGCCTTCAATCTTCCAATGCCAATCAGTCTCTGAATCTCCTCTTACGCCTGCATACGATCACAGATCGCAGTTGCGACATATTTATGACAAATCATAAACTCAACGCAGTGCGGCAACTGCTGAGCGACTGCGGCGGCGGCAATTCGGCTGCGCTGCAACCATTGAGTAGCCAAAAGCTCCGATCGACCCACAGAGATGCTATAAATCAGCAGCACACCGAACACCGAGCACCGAGAACCGCGTACGAGACAATAAGCATTGTAAAACAACAAACCAAACCCAATAATACACTGCCAGAAATATGAAACGAAAATACATCACAGTTGATAGCAGGAAAGTGCCTGAAGAACCTATAAATCAGCACTAAGAAACTTAAGTAACTTAATTTAGATCACTTCAGTCATTATAGTTTAAACAAGTTTTTAGTAAGCATAACAATACTAAAATGTTGATGTATTCTAAGAAATATGAATATGAATTTTATTCATAATATTCATTGATCTAATCCAATTTAAAATAAGTTTAATCAGCTTGAGTAAAATAAAATACAAGATAGAATGGATTTTCTCAGTACACTTTATTCAATGTAGTTGTTTTTTATTGGTGATCTGAACTTTTGAAGACTACTCTAAATTTCGCACCAATTTCGCACTATACCAAAATGAATCTATAAACAACGTCTATATATAACTTATATTTAAGTTACTGCGGATATAATTCTCAATGTGAGTATAAAATAGAACCGACAACGAAATTCTTTATTCAATCTGACTTTCCTGTAATGTTTCTTAAACTTGTTTTCATATTTCAATACTGTAAACATGACTATATCATTTTCCAAGTGTATGCGAAACTACGCAAGCGGCGCAGTTCGAGACAATCGAAAGTCGACAGTCAGTCAGAGCCAGAGTCAACTTCGGTTTGAGATTCAGATTCAGTTGGCCGACTCGCATTCCTCGATCAACGAATGCGTTTGCAAACGCCCCATTGTGTGTAGATTTTTGCGACGAACAGATTTATGATAGCTACCAGATTCAGCTCCCATCTCCCATCGCATCTACCACTGTCCATAACAGATCTGCGATGATGGTTCGCAGTTAACCTGGGCTAAGTCCAGCGCACAGATCAGGCCCAGATCAGACTGAGCGCTCTGTCTGAGTAGATTGCTGCCCCGCTGCCACTGCCGCTGCTGTCATCATTGTAAACATGAGCAATGATCTTGACGCTGATGCTACAAATGATGAAGAACTCGAACCGATGAGGAGCAGGCGGCAGCTGAGACTCGACGATCGCAACTGGTTACTGGTTTCTCTGGCATCGCATTGGAATTGCACTTGAATTCGGAATCGAATCGAACCGGTGCATAGCATTGAGTAGCGTTAAGATATGTTAAACATGACAACAATATGTCCTGGACTTGTAGATGCGAGCTGGGTGATATTGAATGCCAGCAAGGAAAACGAAAGGAGAAGACGACGATTGTACTTGGTGATTGTTAAAGGGGAAGAGTACAGACTGAAAAATGAAAGTAAATACATAACAGAAAAGAAAGTGAAAAGCTCATTAAGTATTCTATGAAAATCGAAGAGATATTGAGACGAACTATTGCTGATTGAGAATTATTTATAAGATTTAGTTAGATTTAAAAAGTAAATTAAGAGAAGGCAAAAATTATACAATATCTAGACTACTTTCTTTATTTCCTTTATTATTTTAACTTAATATAACATAATTCCTTATAATATCATACAAAGATTACAACTATTGTACAATCAGTTCAGAAGTTTCAGAAGGCACTACACAGCACTTGTATGCAAGTTTTTGAATATTAAAGCTGCGTATATAAGAAAATTGTTACTTACACTTTATTAGTTTAATTTTTGATAGACTTTAGACATTTTGCTGAGTAAACTAAGTAAAATCTAACCTAAAATTCAATATTTTAATTATGCAGATCTTAAATGTACTGTTATATATTCTTAATTTATAGTAAAATATATTCATCGGTTTCCCCCCAACAACTTTTGCTGCATCTAGCAACAAAGTTACACTACAATACTATGCTCAGTATGCGACTCTCTGAGATATGCGCATTATTTATAGCTTTGTGCAGGGCCTAACAATAAAAATTAATAAAAACAAACCAGGCAAGCATATTAAATGCAATGTTAAATGGTTTAATGTGGATCTGGTTTTACTACGCCCTCTCTCCACACCTCTCTCGACCCTCTACATGCCCCTCTTCGCATTTAACCACCCGGCAACAAAAAGTGCTCGCCATAACAACTTTGTAACCACAACGACAACAACAACAGAAGGTAAACAAACTGACCCCACAAAAAAGATGGCAGAGTCCCGGCCCAGAGGGAGAGAGAGAGAGCGAGAGGGCAACCCTGGCACACTCTGCGGGGCGAGTGTGGAAAATTATGGCCCAGAGCTGGCACAACATATGAAATGTAATTCGTTATTTTTTGCACTTATTACACGCGAGTGAAGGTGTGTGTGTGTGTCGCATTGTGTGTTGTGTTGTGTATCGTGGTGTGCGAGTGCGCTTAATTTAATTTATAACAATTTATCAAGAGGCCGAGCCAGAAATGCACAGCCAGCGAGGCGTGTAACAAGAACTTGTCATGGAGGGCCAGGCCAACTGGTTCAAGTGCCAATGGTGCCTGCAGGCAGAGAATGAAAGTAATAAATACATATATATGTGGTCTATCTGAAGACCTATGAAACCAACTGAAAGATACGTACTTTCAGTATTTACGACTACGAATAGTTTTCAATTAAATCAACTTGGTAAAGCAACGAGTATACATACTTTACTGAGATGAAACTGGTGGATAGCACAGAATCCTATTTAATATAAAAAATAAATATAATAAATCCCTCTTTAAGCTATAATTTAAAGTCAATTTCATAGTTTAATTTGACTGTTTATAATCAATGAAAGATACTAAAAGATATAGGTCTTTTTCTAACCATGTTATCTAGGAATTACAATATGTTTAAATACATTAAAACTTAACTTTCAAAAACATTAAACTTATGGAAAAAGTATTCATTCAGTTAAATATGGTGAATCAAAACCAAATTGACAAATAGCTGATCTATCCTTATGATTTATTATAAAATAAATACCCTACTTTCCTTACAAACACTGCAGACGCCTTGCCTTATGCTATAAAAGTGAACATTTGGGATATTTCCTAAAGTCTCGCATATATCAAGTGGGGAAGCTGCAGGTTGATAACGTAGCCATAAACATTTGCTTCGAGAAAATTGGCAATTGCTAAACGTTTTCTGGTTTCATTCTTCCCTCTCTCACCTTGCCACAAATTGAGATTTATTTTTATGTGGAGAAGTTGAAAAGGCGCTTGTTTGTTGTCGTTTGTTACTGCTTCTGATGTTTGTTTGTTGTCTGTGCCGTATTTTATGGCCAAGTTAAGCGAAATTGGCAATTGTATGTGGGCAATTGGCTGCCGCCACTCGTTAACGTGTTGTTGTAATTAAGCTGTTATTGTTGTTGTTGCACCCGTTGCAAGCAGCTGCGGCATTAGAAGAATCTCTGACTTCAAAACACCGACCCGGATCAGCACAGAGTCTGTGATAAATGCCAATAATTCAAGTGTTAAAAGCAAAGAGCAAACAGAGGAACAAGCGAGAAACAATCGCATTATGCAAATCCTCAACCCCCTCCGGCTGCGAGAGAGAGAAACAACAAATCACTGGGACCAAGGAATTTGAATGCGTCTAATAGAAAAGCAAACACAGACCCGCAACGGGGTGGCAAGTGACAAGTGGTGAGTGCCACCTGCTGCACATAAATCAGTGGCAATTTCTATAGGCAAGTTTACGGATTGCATTAAAAACGCATTCACAAATGCTGACAAATTAGCTCAAATTCTAAATGAGATGAGAACGTCAACAGTCGCCAGTGGTTGACCACTCTGACTTCGAATCCAGGTCTGGCTCCATCTAACCCCAGTCTCCTTTCCCCGCCCACTTCTTGATGTGTGCCATCTGTGCACGTGGCATTTAATCAGTGCCACTCAACGGGGCACTGGCTTGCCCCCTGAAAATGCAACTCATGTGGTCAGCAATCCCCTAATGTCCACCTCGTTCTCAACTCCAGCTCCGTTACCAACTCGATTTCCATCTCTAATTCCAGTGCGATATAAGCCTATATATTTGTCTAATGACTTTTGGGGGGTCGCTGACTTGCAGTTGTTCCTATCGGGCAACAGCTTTAAAACAAGTCCTCCCCTCATTAGCCAAACTCCTCATTGAGATGGGGCGGGATACGCCAACTCGTTGGTTTTGGGTTGCATAGAGTTACAGATTTTGTTGTATTAAAGTTTAGATAACTGATATATATTGCTTTTCTAATTTGAAAAGAAGGATTATGGCAATGAAGTACTTTGGAATAATCGTCCAATTAAAATCCTAAGTCAACCTCTTCTTATCGCTTTCCTTTCTGAAACTGTGTTTTAAAACTTAATTTATTAATTTATTTCATTAGGAATCAGAATACATATATTTCTATAACCTAATGAGCATCTATGGTTGTTACTTCTCCAATACTAAAGAAACTGTGTTAAGTACAAAATAAGGAAGTTACTTAATTTAAATTTGGTCTTTTTATAAAAAACAATATCCTTTTTTAAGATGTGTACACACACTATTTGAAATAATCATGATCTTTGTCCTATACATAGAATCTACCATACCAAATTTGATGCCCCTCACTCTCATAATTACTGAGATTTCTTTGATTAGACAGACAGACGAAGAATCAATAGATTATTACTTCATTATCTTCTTATGCCTGTAACATATTTTACACTGTAAATACACAAGTATAGAACCTTTCAAGGGTATTGCAGGGTATTGTAAATATTAAACCTTACTTTAACTGGTATGCATAGATAAACCTAAACAATAACAATACAAGTATTTTAAGCTTGTTACTATTTTAAGTGTTCAAGAGCATTGTTTATTGTAAGACAATCTTCTACTTATACATTTGACTATCTGTCTAATCGCCTTAATGTATAGTACACCTAAGAAATTGTCCTCAATCTCAAGCTCAATTTCTCTAATTACTATGCGTGCGATCCGTAGAGCTAAGTGAGCGGAAAATATGAGCATTCAAAAAATCAGGTTACACAAGACTGCGTCGAACGAGAGCCGTGTAAAAATTATGCCCGCTACATGACTTGCAACAAAAATGATCCAATTACGTAAGACGAAAGATGCAAAAAAGAACTGGGATGGGAATGGGGAATGTGTGTACCTCAAAACAGAGCAACATATGGCATAGAAAGTGGAAGAATCTAATATAATCTAACCTTTAATATGGAGAAATCTGATAAAATAGGAACTCTCACAGGAACTAACGAACTCTGTAAACTCATGTGTTGCTACATAGAAGAATAGAACATCAATAGCTAAGCCGCCTTAAAATATGCATCAAAATGTTTAATTTACGACAAATAAATGTTAAACGGCCGAAAATTGAGAGATTTTAGAGTTACGATATCGCTCACACATAAACTGTGTCATGTGAGCAATGCGAAGGGAGAGGGAGAAGGAGATTGAGAGAAGGAGGCAGGGTGTATGTGCTACCAATGGGGTGTGAAATAACGAGCGAAATTTAGCAAAGTCTTTGGCAAATGATATGGGTAAGCCTGAGGTTGAGGGCTGCCCGGAGGGGAAGATAAAAACAGCGCTACAGCAAAGGATAAACAGACAAACCGTTTATAACAAATTGAGCCTGATGAGTGTGCTAAGCGTCAGGCACACACCCACCCACACACACACACACTCACACCCCACACAAGCGACGACATGTGCGACAAGCATCCAATCTCGCCCCGCAGTAAAGTTGTAGAAATGAATTTACATACAAATTTGTCTACAGTTTGCGGAAAAGCAGGAAAAGTGTGGGAAAATGAGTGAAATGTTGAGCCAAAGCAAACTCCGGGCGGGTATCAAGTAATAAAATATGCCAAACAAGTATGTACAATGTTATCAGATACAACCAACGAGTATGGCCATAACAAGTGTCCAGATTTGAATATAAAGTTGTGGAGTTAGTTTCAGCATTGGAAAAAGAATACTTTAGACATTATTTAAGTTTCTAACATTTGCAAGTTTAAGATTTTAAATAAAATCAAAGTTGATTTTATAATCAAATACTTTTTTATATGTATGTATATACAGTATGTATATATATATTGGTTTTTTTTTTTTAGGCAAAATAAAAATCGAGTAAGATATCAAAAAATAAATACAAATTATTAGAAAACTTTGTGCAAAACTTCTTGGGGCCCACTGTAATTGCCTTGTTTTAAAAATATAGTAATTAGGTTAGTTAGTTAGTACAAATTACTTCGACTCTATACTCAATTTTTTATTGGCATATTCATCAATAATTTTTGTGAAATATATATTCTTGTTCAGTATTAATAGCGGTCAATTTAGTTCGTCCGTTTGAACATCAAGATCTCAGCTTTATAGAAACTAAAGAAACCAACTTTGACTTGAAGCTTTCAGTATACAATAGTTTAGTGTACAAGTTCTATTTTCTGTCGTTAACGAGAGGCCTTGCTATGGGCCTGATGATATCTGTAGAGAGTTATAATATTATAGTAAATGTCTGTTCTTAAAAATGAGCATTGAGTACTCCTGAATTATAATAACCTATCCTTTTTCTCTTCCCTTCAGTTACCTGACGCCAAAGATCTACACAACATGTCACTAGTCGGCAACTATAGCACCCAATTCCTGCACAACTTTCATCCGCATCTGCTGCAGACGCTTAACCATGGCATGCTGGCGGCCAATGGAGCAGCTGCCGCTGCTGCAGCGGCCGGGGCGCCTGGTGGCTACTTTGCCAGCGAACGTTCGCCGCTGGGCAAGACGTCGGTGCTGTCGAATTTCTCACTGCCGTCGGCCTTTTCGCCACCCAAGTATATTGGCATATCTCTGGACCAGGTGAGTGTGGGATGAGAGCAGGATGACCTGGAGTTGGGTCATCAATAATCGCTGGAAGATTGACAGTTGTCATAATCGGAAATTGCATTTTACAGAATCTTTTCAATGGCAGCGAATCATTTCGCACAGACTCGGCCAGTCCCACGTGCACATCACACGAATCTATGGAAGGATCACAGGATTACGACGCCGTTGAAAAGGGTGAAAGTCCGCGCAGCAATAATTCTCAGGATCCCAGGGATTTGAGACGTAAGTTGGGTTCTATTTTCCTCGAGTGTGCGTGTGTGTGTGTGTTGATTTTGCAAATTTGCATGTTGCAAAAAATTTGCGATAAAGAAAAAAATGTAGGGCGGACTTTTGGCCTTTTTTGATCGAAATCTTTAGCGTATTTGTTTCAATTCAAGTTTTTTGTGCAATTTTAACGCTTCACTGGGTTAACTTTGACTGGCAGCTCTAGAGGGGGTGGCAGAGGTGGAATGTGGGAGGTAGAACTGATGTCGGACAGACACTTTACATTGTTTTCTTTTATTAGTTTTTCCTGTTGCAAACAGACAAATTGATTTACAGTAAAAACATTTACCTGAGGGTGGTATTCCTCAGCCCCTTCACCCTTCGCTGCCTTCCCTTCCCCAGGATATCAGGCTAAACAAACCGACTGGCCAAATGCTTCGCTAATTGGCCTCGCAAGGGCGACGGCATTAAGCGACTTACTGCAAAAGTAGATGAACGACAGCATACGATATGAGCATGATAAATATGAATGCAAAACAGCGTACTGTCCTCAGGGTTGGGCAGGGGAGGAGTCTGCTGTGTTAACAGAACTTTCCCAAGCAGTGGCGCAGCTGCCGACGGGGTATGCAGAACAAAAGGAGATATTCGAATCAAAGTCAAAAGTCAAACACAATTTATAATGCTTACAAAAGTTTGAAATAAGCACAAACGTTGCCAACTTAACTTGTATTAAAAGAGCTGAAAAAACTATCATTTATTTGAAATATATAACAGGAAAAGCTTAAAAACTTTGTAAATTCCTCTAGAAATTCGAAACATTTAAAAGAAATTTAATTAGAATAAAAGTTCTCTTTTAAACAAACAGCGAAACTGCCTAATTATCTAACAACAGATAACAGCTGTTTTATACTAGTATTATTTATCTTCATTCAATCATAAAATCCCTAAAAATATATTTATTTTTAAATTATATATGTTTTATATTTGAAGCATACATATTTATCTAGTTTTCTGATCTATAGATCACACATCTTTACCTAAATACAATACATTATTCAAATTAACTTAACACTCAAAAAACTGATCTAATTCCAAACCCCCTTACAGGCTACACCCCTGTCTACGACAATGACAACTTCTTTGTTTGTCTTTTATATTTACATGTCGACTTTAGTCGGAAAACCAGTTTTCCACACACATAGACACACAGCTTGTGTGTTTGACTTTCGGCTTATGTCAGTGGGCGACTAAGGCGAACCCATAAATAATTTTCATAAATAATACACTTTTAATTAGCTGAGCAAAGCATCGATAATCCCCGGCTAACTATAGATAAATACAAGTCAGCTGGAGCAAAATTTCAGACCATGCGGAGCAGGGGGATGGAGACACACATTCGGAAGGGTTAAAAGGGTGCGCATTAAGTGTTTTAAATGGCGCACAGGCTTAAGGCAAATGTGGCAATCCTCTTGTACCCCCATCTAGCCCTTTCTTCCCTCAAGCTGCCTTGTGCCTCTCTTGGGCACTTCACTACAAAGTCAAACCGCAACCATGGCGCATCCTTTGGCAGCTTCGGCGGCACGAGGCACAAGTCGAGGCTAATTACTCAGCCTGCGACATTGTTGCAACTCTTCCGCGTGCCACTTGAGCCAATTACACAAGGCAGCAGGCTCAGCCCCAGCCGCAGCTACCCCTAACTCCAGACTGTCTACCCCGTACACAAATTCATAATGTTTGCTCATTTATTGTACGTGGCTTTTTTTCTTTTTTTTTTGTAAGGGTTTGGCTCGGTGTTCCTCAAAGGATGCGGCGCAAGTGTTGCAAATCGCTTTGATTGCTTTGTTGGTATTGTTATTACAAGCATTACTTATTATTATTGTTCACATGATGTATTATATTCAACGCACACTTGGAATTTTCATATTAATTTCGGTAATATTAATGGCGCACACACACACACTCTCTCACACTCTCAAACACTTGCATATAGGCAGGCAATAAAAGTCATATTTCATGCTATGTGCGATACAAGGAATGTCGTCTTTGGGTTTAGGGATGAGCGAACAATATGCAGTGATTTTTTTTTGGTTCAAGAGTTATCAAGTGTTGTGCACGTGCCTGGGTGGAACACTGATTTTGGCTTACTATAAAATTACTGATTAAGATATTGTACTAAGTTGAAAATCGAAAAGATTTTAAAACTTAGCTACAATAATATCCAGATAAAAATAGAAATAATAACCAGATATTCTGAAACCCTTTCAAGTATGAGCAAAAGGAAAAAGGAAAGTTGAGCTGCAATTTCGCGATTTCGATTTGGCATGATTTCTAACGTACCAGCGAAAATAAATTATTCCTGTGTGTAATTCTGTGAACTGTGTTGTTAAACTATCAAAAATTTGTAGAAAACATTTAAGAGGGCTCCCCAAAAAAAATGTGCATGCACAGAAAGACAATTAGGGAAACCCCAGGTCAAAGAAGTCAAAATTTCAAAATTTATCGAAGTGCGGCATTTTTGTTGTCGCTAAGTGTATGGAGTCTGTTTTATAAAATGAAACTATACGTGGTAAAATTCAATAATTATTGTTCAGGTGTATTTTTAAAATGTTCTGGATCATTTTAAAGGACTTTAGGCAATTTAAATAAAGTTTTCAGTGCTGGGTGACGCATTTCTAGGCGACCTTTAGATTGCAAAGGTTTCTACATGTTTAACATGATGTTCATGACATGTACGAAAGCTGCAGTCCAGATGTTCGCCTATGATATACCCACCTGTTAAAAACCATTTCTTAAATATATACATATATTGTTAACGTTGCATACTTTAGGAAGCGGTTTGGAAGTCACTAATTCTTCAAATTATTTCTAAAATAACTTCTATTTTAATTATATGATCGCAACCAAATATACGTAAATAATTTAAGCGTTGATAGTTATTGTGTTTACCAAAAATGAATTGTTTTGCATTTGAATTAAATTTGGAATTAGGTTTTTATCGATGCACGGGGCGGAAAGGCTTCAATTTCTAAAACAAACATGATAAATAATAAAATATGTGGACACCAAATTTGATGGCCCTATCTATTATAATCTCTGAAATCTAGTTTTTTTTATACGGACGGACAAACAATTTGTCACAAAATTTGAAAGTACACTATAACAATTGATTACTATGCTTTATTTCTTTTAAATAATATTTGGTTAATTTCATAACTATGGGCTATTTAACTATTTCCATATATTGCAATACAATAACTACAATATATTGTAAGGAACGAAATCTCACAACCTTAGTTTATAGATCCAATAAAATTGCAGATATTTATAATTATTCTTTATTAAATGCAAGAAATTCTATATATATATTTATTTTTTCTCAAAAATTACCTTCAATGTAGGGTAGGGTAAATGTAGGGTTATATAAAATCTTTTCAAAAATATTGCATAAATATAATTTAAATTTATGCTAAACTTCTCGTCTGCTGCGACCATTTGGACAGACTGTTTCGGTAGCTGTTGCCGTTGGCTGCGCGGTTAACCGCCACGTTCAACATGCAACACGCAGCACGCAACATATTATGTTATGCTGTTACACTAACTACATAGTACCGTTTCTAGGCATAAACAACAACAACAGCAACAACAACTAAGTCATATTTCGTATTTTTAGTCGCATTTATTGTAATATTTTAATTGCCGCCGCAGTCACGTGCAGAACTTTTCAACTGGGCAAACAGTTTGTATTTATTGTGGCTTGGCTTTTTTCCCGGAATGTACGTGCGTCTGACAGCTGAGCAACGTGACGGACCACGCCCCCTCTAGCAGCCCCACCCACGTGTAGCGCCAATTAATTTGGGCTAAGTACGTGTTAAAAATGTGTAGCATGCAATTAGAAATTGGCCAGTAAATTTATGGGGCAAACCAATTTCATAGCCAGGGGGAGAAAGCAAGAAGCAGGAAGAGAGGAGGGGAAGGTCTTCCTCCACATTCCAGAATTGAAATCAATGCGCCAAGCTGCGGGGGGAATTTCAATTTTTATTGCCTGATATTGCGACGCTTTGATTGATGAATGCGGCGTGACTAATTCCAGATCTGCATAATGTGAGCAAAGCGCACACAGTCGCCTCCTCGACGGCATCCAGCTCATCCTCATCCTCCGGCTCGACCAGTTCAGCGGCAGCAGCAGCAGCAGCGGCGGCGGCAGCAGCCTCGGCCATCAGCTCGGCAGCCGTGGCAGCTGCGACAAGCAGTGCCGTCGTGTCGATGGCATCACATCTGGCCGCGCATCAGTCGTCGCCATCGGCGGCGCATCATCATGCACATCATCATGGTCATCACGTCGGGGGTGTTGGGGGTGCTGGCGTGGGTCAAGCGCCGCCGCCACCTACACACCATCACATGGCACATGCACATCCGCATCCCCTGTCCCATCATGCGGCACATCATGCCGCATTGGCGAGCCTCAGCATGGCAGGACTGCGTACGGTGCCGGGTGGGCTGAGTCTGGTAAGCGGATTGCAGGCAGCCGCTGCCGGCGGTGCCATGCCCGAAATATGTCCCGTCTGTGGTCTGAAGCTGAGTGCCGAGGAGTGGCACACGCACTTCCTCACCGAGCTGGATCGGCTGTACAAACTGAGCGCCGGCTTCGAGCATGCCAATCTGCAGGCAACCTACATGTTTGCGCCGCCCTGCCCGGCACAGGAGAACGCCATACGCACCAGCCACAATCGCTGGGAGGTGAGTGTGTCTCGCAAGCTGTCACGAGGACTTTCCACAACTTTCCTGCCTTTACAGACCTTTCAACGCATTAGAAACAATCGCCAAAACCGACACCGCCTGAAGGTGCGCAAGCGCAAGTTCGGCGAGATGTACATGATGGAGAGTCTCTACTGCAGCAGCTGCCCCATCTGCAAGCGCAAGTATGTGCTGGAAACCGGCAAGCTGCCACCAGAGGTGAGTTCGAGTTGCCTACTAACTCCCAGCCCCATCTCATGAGCTCATGATCTTCATGCCAGCAGGATGATTCCAAAATGCAGGACGAGATTGAAACGGTAGATGTGGAGAGCTGCAACGATGATGTGCCCGACTCTGGCTCAGAGATCTCCGCTGCCCCAGGTGCAGGTGGAGTAACGGGTGTACTCAATCCCAATCTACAGCCCTCCAGCATGCACAACTCAAATACACAGCCAGGCAAATTGGATGGCATCCTCTATCGCACCGCATGCGTCATCAACCAAAAGGACGCGATGACCGACGAGCAGGATGTGAGCACCAATGTGGCGGCGGCCAGCAGCAGCAGCAACGTCAGCTGGTCAGGCGAAACGACGTCCAGCTCTCAGGCACATATCAACGGTGAGTTGGGGTTAATTTTCTGTGGGGTGTACACTGAGAGAAATTAAGCAATACATTCTGAAATATTTATGCAAATCGTTTTGTTTTAATTTTCAACTTTATAGATTGAAAATATCAATGTATTTTTTTTAGCTTTGAAATTCATATTTTCAATTTAATTAAAAATGATACCTATTCAATATACCCTTTGCAAAAGGTATATTAATTTTGACCAGGAGTTTGCAACGCACCTTGGGAAACATCTCCGATCCCAAAAACTACATATATTCTGAATCAGCATCAACGAACGAACTAGTCTTGTCCGTCCGTCCGTCTGTCCGTCTGTTGCAATGCAAACTAGTCTCTCAGTTTTAAAGCTATCTTAATGAAACTTGGTACACATTCTTATAATTGCAACACGCTGTAAATAAGTCGGAACGACCCAATATATCATATAGCTGCCCTACAAACTACGGCCGATTTTTTTTTTATCAATATATTGCAGCCAAATGTACTACATCGGATTTCATCTATATATATATAATATGCAAATAAAATTTCATCAAAATCAGACCACTATATCATATAGCTGCTAAAGAAACAGTCGGCCGAAATAAAGGTTTTTGTATGAAGACCTGTTCTGATTTTAGAAATAACTAAACTTAACGGGGGCCAATCAAAGTATGATATAATATTGAATTAAATTTTGCACCATTATACATAACTAGTTATTGAACGGTCGGAGGAGATAAAAACCGGCAAGGGGGGAGGGGGTATATCGTAAACCGTTGTTCTTCGGCATGCCGAAGGTAGCCATATGTCTCGTTATTGAAAAAACTTGGTTTAATCAATTAGTTACACTTACGTTTTTGAGCTTTGCAAAAGTATTCTCTGTTAAAATAAATTTCATTTAATAGACACAATTTTTTATATTCTCGTCCTCTATTTTCTATTACAAACTAATACCTTATACAAATTTAAAAGCTGAAAAGAACCTTTAACTCTCTAAACTAAAATACTTTTAAAATTTCTGTATAAGTTATATATCAAATTAATTGTTAATTATCGTCATAAAAATCTTTTAAATTGTATCTTAAAAGCCAAAACCATTTCAACAATATCATTATATCAAATTTTCATATATTTAAGCTTATTTATTTATTATAATTTTGAAGTAAGAATCCTGTTGCAAGTACAATTAAGAGCTTTAATTTTTCTCTCTCTGTGAACAGTGAAAAACGTCAGCGAGCTGTCATCCACCACACATCACTATTACAACGCGGACTCCTGCGGCATGGGCGTGGCTGAGCATGGCAGTCACCACAACAACAACAACAACAGCAGCAGTGGCAACAACAACAGCGGCGGGGGCAGCAACAAGGAGCTAATGATGGATACGGCGTCGTGTCAGAACGACAGCGATGAGGATGTCATTGTGGATGATGACGAGACGGTGAAAATGACGAGCAAGCTGCACAGCTACAAGCGAAGGCAGGAGGAGAATGTGGGCAGCAGCAGGTACGCACACACACAGCAACCTCCCTCCCCTTTCTACACCCAGCTAAACAGTGATCAATATGAATTTGCTTTGCTTTTGCAGAAGCCTGGAGAACATCTCACCCAACGAGGAGCGTCCACGGTCGGAGCCGCAAGTCAGCAGCACCGAACCGGGGCCCATGGATGTCTCACACAACAATAACAACAATAACAATACAACAACAGCAACCAAATATGGCGAGCACATGGAGAGCAGCAGCCTGTCGCAGCTATCGTCAATGGGCGTGCCGGGATTAACGCAATTGGACACAAAGGTGGGAATAAGTTCGGATTTAAAACCGGACGATGAAAACAAATGTTTCATTTGTAAGGTAATTTCTCAGTTTGCTTCAGTTCACTTTCGTCTTACGTCATACTTCTTTTGTCTTACGTCTTTCGTGTTTACGCTGTGTCAATCTCGCTCTCTCTTGCTCGCTTGCTCTCTTTCTCTGTCTTTATAATTGTCACCATTTCGCATGCATCGCACACACACCCACACACTAGCTCAGCCAGCGCTCTAAGCTACGCTCTCTCTTGTGTCTCTCCTCTCTCAAGACAGGCATAAAGGATCTCAACACAGATGCGTTTCTGCGCGGTCGCAATTTCTATTTCCACCAGAGCTGCGCCAACGTCATGAGCAGCTATCGTCTCAACAAGGAACTGCTCAGCCAGCAACAACAGCAGGCGCAGCAGCGCGAGGCTGCCGCCAATACGGCAACGCCACGCAGTCTTTCGCCGTCGCCCGCCCAGTCGCCGCAGCAGAGCGTTGCCACACCGGCCATGGACTAGGCAATCAAAGCGTGAATTTATTACGGTTAATTAATTCAAATATTGTGGTAGCTAATGAAACGAGTTAAACAAAAATCGAATGCCTAATTGAACTGGTGGCGCCCACAACTAGGCAACACATTTATCATTTCGCCTTTTGTTGAGCTTCCCAAAAGCGCGCAACGTTTTCCCATTATTTAATTAAATGCAATTTTCATCGTTTTGTTTTTATTTTTGCCCTGTAAATTTGCGTATATCAAAATTAATTAATTAATTTCCTCGTTTCGCGGTTGAGTGAATGTTGAGTAATTATTTGGTTTTAGCCTTTTTTACATACACGATATACATATGTATGATTTATTTGTCTGTTTTCTCTGTCTTGAATGTGCTATAATTGTTAAATACAAAATGAAATTAGTTATCATAACTAAGCCAATTAGTTGTACATTTTAAGCGTAAAATATTTATGAAAAATCAAATAAAAACATAAAATACTAACAAAATCAAATTGTGCGAATATTTCTTTCACTGTAAACTCGAATGAAAAGTTTAGCGCACGTGTCTGATCTTACTTAAGAGCTTTATCAATGAAAGCTGCATGTGAGCAACTTCTCAAAAGCTTGACCAATTGCAACGCCTACGAAACAAGCGAAAACAGAGCAAAAGATGACAAAGCAGAGATAATCAAAAGTTGCTGCCCAGCTCAATTGAGCAGTGGAAAATTTCTACTGATTGCCGCCGTAAAACTCAATAACAATAACAACAATAAAGCATCAGGCGAGCTATTAATAAATAAACATACATATGTATGTATGCACTGTACTATATTTGTATATGTATGTGTGTGTACATAGTGTTATTTTATGCCTAGCAGATAAGACAAGTAAGTACGTAAACTAGGTGATCCAGCTAAGCTGACAGAGCTAATCGAGGAGTCGAGTATACATATGCACAAACTCAACCAGACGAAAGCCGACATCACCCGACAGTAACACACCCTGCGAGCAATTGAGGAAAACTGTTACAATTGCATTAACGGATTATATTAACTTGAATTACTGTTACAATTGCATTAACGAAGAATGTTAACTTGATTTACTGCTGTGTTTAATATAATATAATATTAATTTAATAATTTATGTGAAATTTCAAAGAAGTGGATATAGTATTAATCTGTTTGTCAAAGCAGAATGTTGTGCCTTTAATCATCTGCTAAATAATCTCAAATTGTGTGGCATTTAAAATTTTAAACTTAATCAGCGTGTGGTGTACAGTAGAGCTGGAGAAGCGTTGATGTTTGCTAAGGTTTTTGATATGAAACATGGATTTTTATCGCTGTAACATCTATGTTTCTCCAGCTCTACTATACAGAAACTTTCATGCCAAATTTGTTGTCTCCATGTATTAAAACAGCTGAGATCTAGACGTTCATACAGACAGACACGACTCTATCGACTGGGCTAATGAATATACACACTACTCAGCAAGAATATACACTTTTTGTGCCAGTTCTATACATTTGCACAAAGTTAGTATACCCGTTTTCAATGATCGCAGGGTATAAGAATGCTCTCTAGTGCTCATTCTCTGCTCTCTCTCTCTACGTTGGGGGGCTGCTTTGAAAGCTTATCGCGTGTTGCCTGAGTATAAATAGCGCGGCGCCACTGTCAGCGAACTTTCAGTGAGCCCCAAACAGCGATCAAGTGTAAAAGTGCAAAACAGAAAATACTCGCCTATTAATTATTTACTATACACGACAACAACAACAAGAGTATAGCAAAATGTTCTCCAAACTGAGCACACGCGGCATTGCCAGCCGGCTGGGAAGCATTGCGCAGCGCTCGCAGGCCAAAGAGTCGTCCGCCCCCGCAACCAGCTCGGAGGCAGTCTTCGCACGCGAGCAGAAATACGGCGCCCACAACTATCATCCGTTGCCCGTGGCACTCAGTCGCGGCGAGGGCGTGCACGTGTGGGATGTGGAGGGAAATCGTTACTTCGATTACCTCAGCGCCTACTCGGCTGTCAACCAGGGCCATTGTCATCCCAAGATTATCAAGGCGCTGACAGAGCAGTCACAGAAACTGGCGCTGACGTCACGGTAAGTTGAGGCAGACCGCAGCAGAGAAATTCCCTCGCGGCACACACAGACGTGCCCCCTTTTAGGAGCTTATCGGATTCATTTTATTTTTGAATATTGCATTGACCTTGATCACACTTTTGTTTATGCCGAGTTGCCGGGTGCGAATCGGGTTTATTGCACAGCCGCAAAAACACTTGAAGTGGATTTTGTCATTCAGCTATCAGGGAAACCAAACAATAACAGTTCCATTATCAATAACAGCTAAGCTGTTGTCAACTGAGCACGGGAGAAAAAAACCACAATGCAATGGAAAATTTATGTTGCTAACTCAAAATTAGCTGTGACATTGTCGTACATTGATTAGGCACAAATTCCTGGAATGTTTGAATATTTGACAAACACTTAAACAGAATTTAAACTATGATTCTCTCAGTGCACGGCAATTAATAAACGTGACATTCATTGTAAAAGCTCTGTGGAGCAAGTTCAATGAGTCTGCGCTTGATAAGAAGAGCTTTCAAATGATGAGCTTAAATGTGCCCAGAGACAAGGCAAAAACGAGAATCTCATTGAAAGAAGGAGAAAATATAACAGCAAGTATTATGCATATAATATATATATCTTATATATTTATTTATCAATATATTCCTCGCTCTTTGGACTATAAAATAAAGAGCCAAAGATAACTAGTATTTACAAGCACTTGAAAGTACTCAAGTTTTCAATTACACTTATGTTCTTTATCGGTAACATTCGATTAGGTGATTGGCTTTTTATTGATCTATATAATTCGTATTATCTACACCGGATTTCGATTATCAACAAACATTCTTTATATAGAAAATATTAATGGCAGACAGTAAGGTTTGCATGTTTGCATATACATATAGTAGGTCGAGGACCACCAATCTCGTGATTTGTTTCATGGTACCGTATGCTATATTTAGAAAAATATATACATAAGAATATATATAAAATATAAACACTTCAATGAGTGAACAAACACAATCCATATCAATTTATTGTTCATTATGAACTCATAAATAACCATTGAACCTTTCTATCAAGCCTGAAACAAAGAAAACCAAACAAAACCGGAAAATTTCTGTGTAGAAGCCACTTCAATAATTCGAATTATGATTTATAAAATGGGAACTTATAAATATTGTAGATGCGCTGATATGGACAAGGGTTATCAGTCGAGGCATTGCTAATTTATAGTCACTTATAAACAGGTTCAGCTTATAGTTCCTGATCAGGCGAGGTTTGAGACTTTATATTAATAATGTGTTCTCTGCTTCCTCAATCCATACTCTATTTATAAATCTCCTATATGTTTTCCATTTACAGTGCCTTCTACTCGGACGTTCTGGGCGAATACGAGGAATATATCACAAAGTTCTTTGGCTATGACAAGGTACTGCCCATGAACACGGGTGTTGAGGGTGGTGAGACGGCCTGCAAGTTGGCACGCAAATGGGGATACCTGAAGAAACAGATTGCCAAGAATCAGGCCAAGATCATTTTCGCTCGCAACAACTTCTGGGGCCGTACCCTGTCGGCCATATCTGCCTCAAACGATCCCGTCAGCTACGAAGGCTTTGGGCCCTTCATGCCCGGCTTCGAGTTGATCGACTACAACAATGTGGCAGCTCTTGCAAAGGCACTGCAGGATCCTACAGTGTGTGCCTTCATGGTAGAGCCTATTCAGGGCGAGGCTGGCGTTGTGGTGCCTGACGAGGGTTACCTGCGTAAGGTGCGCGAGTTGTGCACACAGAACAATGTGCTCTGGATTGCGGATGAGGTGCAGACGGGTCTGGCACGCACTGGACGCATGCTGGCTGTCGACTACGAGGAGGTGCAGCCTGATATTCTCATTCTGGGTAAAGCGCTCTCCGGCGGTGTCTATCCCGTCTCGGCTGTGCTCTGCAACGATGAAGTGATGCTGTGCATCAAGCCGGGAGAGCATGGTTCCACCTACGGTGGCAATCCGCTGGGTTGCCGTGTAGCCATGGCTGCACTGGAGGTGCTGCAGGAGGAGAAGCTGGCGGAGAATGCCTACAACATGGGCCAGTTGCTGCGCAGTGAACTCTCCAAGTTACCCAAGGATGTTGTCTCTGTGGTCCGTGGCAAGGGTCTGCTCAACGCCATCGTTATTAACTCGAGTAAGTCTCGCTGCCCTCCTCCTAAATGTATCCACTATTTATCCCAGCTAATCTCATTTCTTCTTCATTCTACACAGAACACGACGCTTGGGATGTCTGCATCAGGCTGAAGGAGAACGGTTTGCTGGCCAAGCCAACACATGGTGACATTATTCGCTTTGCTCCACCCCTGGTGATCAACGAGTCACAGATGCACGAGAGCATTGACATCATCAAGAAGACTATTCTATCCATGTAGAGGGAGAGGTGTATTACTCGTTCCACCGAATCGAATAGCATTTAACTGAGTCTGATAACCTTCTAAAAGTCTGAATAATATGATATACTTGTATATTCATTATATACGCAGAGACCTAACTACTTGAGCGATGACTTTAGTTCTTTAACAATTACTTTTTGCTACAATCTAATAAAATGTTCTATAATATAACAATTTGTTTTACTCTTTTTACAATATTTAATCAGTTATGGATCAATATTTCTGGCTTGGTAATGATTTTAAAATCATAATTCACATTTGTATACATTTATCATATGTAGAACTCTCAAGACTTAAGTGTTTCTTCTTCTAACTTTTAAAATTATTCTTACACCATCGCTTTGTGTTCAACAAACTTCTAAATTCCATTATATGATCTTAAAGAAGTTAATAATGGAATCAAAACTTTCTGCTAATAACTGAAGGCAGCTGAGTTTTCATTCTATTCTTATTTTCTATCTTCTTTCATGCACTCTTTCTTGTCCTTCCCTTACTGTGTCAGGGCAAGAGTCGTTTGCATTCCTTGCTTTTTTAATTAAAATATAAAAAGACGAGCGACCACATCGGCGGGGAAACGTGCCGCGGTCGTTAGGCAATAAACTTGGACACCGCGCATCCTGTAGGACAATTACAAGGCGGAAAATGTCGCAACATTTTCGCCTTATCTGCTCGGGTGCTTTAAGAGAATAAGGCGCGGAGGCGCATAAAAAACGAATTAACACTGCGTTGGAGTTGGGTCGTGCCACGGGAGGGTGCAATGGGGCAATGGATACTGTAAGGAATGCGGCCGCATTGTTGCGCTTATCGCGCGGGCGGCGACTGGCGCTCTCTGCAAAGGATGTACGTCCTGACAAACATATTTCCTTGCGCAAAATCGTTGGGGAAAATCTTTATTTTTAATTTTAACGCTTTATTTAATTATGTCAAGCGCCTGCTGAGTACAACAACAAAGAGAAAGAGAGAGAGAGAGAGAGAGAGTGATTGGAAGAGGGGGAGAAGGACAACAGACAGCGGGAAACTAGACAACTTCAAGTTCAAAAGTTGCGCTGCTCATAAAATGCTTAAGGATGTCTCCTGTCTGCCAATAAAACCCACAAAAAATGGGCTAAAAATTGCTTTTTTTTCTCAGCATATTTCCTTTTTGTTTATACCCAGCACTCTTTGATAATGGGTTACATGGGGTATATGCACTAATGCAATTTGATGTGCAAGAATCTCCTGTATAACTATATAATATAAACATAGTCAAAATCTTATGTCAATGACGATTAAGCCAAGACGTTTAATCTGTCAATATGAACGCAGAGATCGCAGTTATTCCAACTGTTAATGATCATCAAATTCGATATGGAGTTTTCCTCAAAACATACAAAGATCCAGTACTTTTAAAAATTAAGGAATCAAGTCTCTTCAACGATGTATTATTAACAATATTAAGGTTTCGCTGTAGCCCAACGAATTGCATTATTTCTTAATGCATTAATGAAATTGTACCTAGGGTATCTAACAGTCATGTACGCAGAATTTTAGTCTTCTTTTTCTTTAGTTTTTTTAATAAAGACATCAACAGATGCGAAGCGATAAAATGCCAAAGATTATGGACAAAAGGCGAAGGACAAGCACGCACAAAAGGCAGGCGGCCAAGCGGCGTGTGCATCTTGACACCCCCAACACTACAGCAACAGCAACAACAAGAATAACAACCAGAAAAAAACCAGAGTCCTTTTTTCGCCCGATAAGCTCCGGTCTGGAACTCTGCACTTTGGTAGGATTCGTATTCAAAGTAGCTCATAAGACGTTGTATTAACCCAACACTTGAACCGGCCAGCACCCTGACTGACCAAACGACCCTGCGTACCTTCCCACGCCCTACCAGCAAGCACGGGCTAACGCTTTTTATGACCTTAAAGATAAGATTTTATTTTAGCACATTTCAGTTAGTCTCCGAGACTGCGTTTTAATGTTCAAACTTTTAATTAGCTGAGGGTGAAATGCTCGTCACCTGCTGCCACTCCCACTTCTCGCTGATCTACCCCCACTTTCTTCCTTAAGTGTTAACTACTAGGCATATCGCTTTCAATTGCTTTCCAATTGCTGCCAGCAAATTGCAGCAACAATAAAAATCAAACACAGCGCGATAAAATCGCAAATCGAAACGTTTCCCCCCAAGGAGACTCAAGGACCTTGTTGACAGGCCAAACAAATGGGGCGACTAAGCAGCGGGGAGAGGTCTACGCTGAAAGAACATGTGCTTGAGAATACCCTGCGCATAGTTCAAAATGAAACACAAATTTATTATAATTATTTATACAAATATTAATTACGATAATCTTAAGCTAATGTTTCAACTGTGGAATAAAAGTTAAATAAAATACTCTTTCTTTAATACAAAAAATTGTTCTTGTTTACTTTCTATTATTACTTCCTATATTTATCTTGTTTCTTTTATTTATTTAGTAGTATTTTATAATTATTATATCTTATAATTTATTTATTTGCATTTAATTAAAATGTCTTTCATACTCTCCCACTTATTCACCTTGTATAGGGTATCAAAATCGTAGCCTACTTATGAGCGTTGTGCTTCTGCTGTCACCTGTTGTGCCTGCCTCCAACTACCTGAGTCGCTCGACTTGCCTGAGTTGCCCGACTTGTGCGTCCTGCTTGGCTTTCTGCTGTCCTGATGTAAATCTTTAAAATCAATATGCTAGTGACAAGCAGCTGGGGCTGCAGAATAAACAACACACCCGCCCCACCGTGCACACCTCGCCTGCCCTGGCAGTTGACAACGCAGTGCGAAGGTGGGTGTAAAGTGCGTGGGGGTGTGCGTTGAGATGATTTGAGGAAGGGGAAGCTGATGCTGAAAAGTTGAAAAGTCAACTTGACGGTTTGTCAGCGAGATTTCTTTGGCTTGGGGCAACAGACAGCTTGGCAAATTGAAATGGTTTAGATTACATTGAAATTGTCGCTGAATTTGTATAAGAAACAAGTTGCAGACCATTTAAGTAGTAAAAATATATAGGAATATATTTGGTGATTTATAAATAAATAAGTAGTAAATAAGCGAAAATTATACACGGCTCACAAAAATGACTTTTATTCAAGGATATTAGAAGCTAATTAAAAGAAATAAAATCACAATTTAAGCCTTTTAAATCTCGAATTTAATAATTTATTTCAAATCCCTACTTTTGCAAAGAATAGAAAGTAGATTGATACAGAAAAAACCTCTAAAATGACAATAGATCAATACTATATAATGAATTACCGGCATTTAATAAGCAACATATCATTTTAGCCCCATCAAAAAACGACTAATTTAGGGCTACCACATAAGAAAACGATAAAAAATCAACATTTTAATAGGAAATTGTGCAAATTTCGGATATTTTTTGGCTCAAGTGCTCGTAAATTTATTAGAGCTTAGATGCGCCCCGAGCAAGCTGCGTAATAAGCGGCTCAATGAAGGCCTTAACCACAGCAGTCTGGGCAGGATCACATGTGTGAACAGCCAATTTTCGTTGATTAAAGGGATTTGCACAGGCCCAACGACGACAAAGAAGCCAAAGATGGGAAAAAAGCTAATAAAATGCGGATGGTGAAAGTCAAATGATAAAATAAAGAGCAATGCAAAAGTAGCTTATTACTCGCAAGAGGGTGCAAAAGTAGACAAAAGACTTGGTGTTTTTTTTCGCTTTTCTTTTTAAGGGTAAAAAATGCGCAGGAACTGCCACAGAATGTAGTGTGAGTTGTAATATTTTTATGCTTATGACTTGATGGCGCACTTTGTGTTAATAATCTTGAGGCAACTGTGGCCATAAACGGTTTCGGGTTCTCCTGATAATTACATAGAGATTGAGGTTAGGAATGCACGCAGGGTGTGGGTTGTTTTATGGTTTTGCTTTTCTTTTGCGGTTTGTTTGGCGTTTGAATGAAATTCAATTGCGAGGAGAACAATTAAAAAAAACGGCAAAACTTCAGGTGGAACGTAATGGAATGGAATGGTGTTGTGAGTTGCAAAACTTGTGGTGCATATTAAACAGTGCTGGAAAATCACAACAGACAATTGCTGCTGATGCACGTAGAACGAGACTTGTCTTTTTGTGTGTAGCACATTTTTAAACGGCAACTGCGACTGAGGCACGTGCATTAAACTGCCCGAAGGCAGCAGCAGCAACAACAACAATCAAAACAACAACAACAACAGCATCAAGCATAGTGAGCGTGGAGTAATTTACAAAACTCGTGGACAGGCAGTTGACTTCGACGCGTTTGTCTGCCCGGGGGACACGCAATTAGGCAACTGACCAGGCACCAGTGCTGGCAAACAAACGAGCAAAAAAAAAGTCGATAAATAAAAACATGCTAAAAGTTAAAAGAGGTCAAAATAATGATTGATTTATTGTAGGTTTTTATAAATAATATAATATAATTTAATACTAAATAAATAATTGGGGATTGGAATATCGTTTAGTTGAAACGCACAAATATTTGAAACTAAAAAGGGGTCGGCAGTTATTAATTTTTATATTATATTATTTTTTGCATGTAATACTAACATATTCACAATACTGTAAAGGCGGAAAAGAGCTAACAGCATATCTAGAATATGCAGGATTCCCTCAATCAACAGCTTAATGGGCAGCACTGCCAGGCATGTGTGTGCGTGGGCATGTCACTATGCATATACGTGTGTGTGTAATTGATAAAAAATGACATGCAATTGCGGACGACAGTCGTCCATGCGGCAAAAATAAACCAAAAATTGATTTCCATGTAATGAGTTCAAAAGGGCTGCGTACAACTGTCCATGGCACTGCGAGAGAGAGTCCTTTGGTTTTGCATTTATTCCCTTTTTTTGCAACATGCCGACTGCATATTAAAATGTGCGTGACGCCATGTGACGAACGCTACAGTTATTATTTTTATTTTTTGTTCGTATTATAAGGGCTGTCAATTTTTATGAAGTTAAATTGCCTGATTCGTGGGTCGACGAGGTGGGGTTGCAGCAGGTTTCCGTATTTGTTCTTCTTGTTGCTACTGCTGCGGCTGTGCATTGTGTACAAATAGGTGTTGCATGCAATGAAGCTCATAATTTTAATTGGCTTTTGGTTGAATTTAATGTGCAGTCGTTTAACATAAATCAGTCATGCATTAGCATTATAATAAGTTCAAAGCGTTAATTGAATGCAAATAAAACAAATTGTTTTTTTCCAAATACAATTTTAGTTAGAGTTGGACTGCCTTTAAAGTCGCATTTAAATTGCGCGCTCTAATCGGGAGTTCATGAACAGCCTATCGAAAAGCTGTTCCGTGCCAGTGCTACCCATAAGTTAATGCTTGTTGTTAAGTATTCAAATCAAGTTATCAATTTGTTATATCGAATTAACAGAAGGTCCCCTAATTGGTGTTCAGACAATCTTCGATCTATTTACAATATTCTTCAATTAAAATCTACTTCATTCAAAGTTATTAATTACTTCAAATATTACTCTTCAAATATTACCAGTTTAACAAACTATCGATAAATGTATGGTTCACAATAACTTGTTCACATGAACTTGTTCAAAGCGAAACTTAACTTCGATAGGCATCGACAAGTATTCACAGAGAGCAGCAGCAGCGGAGAAAAAAAACATTTTATTTTGACGCGTTGTGCAAACGCCAAGTTAGGTGTGTGTGTTTCTGTTGTGCAAAATCTGATAAATCATGTCGCAACAGCGTGCAACAAGCGGCAACGATAGCGCCAGCAACAACAACTCCGATCCCAGTACCAACAACTCGCAACTAATTGTGAACCTGAATGACAGCGACGACGATGAGGAAGACATACAGTTCGTGGGCATAGTGCGTCCTCCCATACAGCCAATCGATCTCTGCGTCTCACCGTCCACCTCAGCGGCTGCGGCAGCCGCTGCTGCAGGTGATTCACTGAAAACTTCCAACATGGCAGCAGCAGGTAAGACGAAACCGAATCCAATTATAACGAATTAGTGCAAACATATTCGACGTGTAATACTGAAACTTTTGTTTACAGCTCCGGAGGGTTTATCTAGCAGCACAGACCCTGCAACTGCCCCCACCGCCGCTGCCGCCGTCGCCACCCCAGCACCTGCTGCCTTGGAGTGTCCGATTTGTCTCCAGACCTGCATACATCCTGCGCGTCTTCCGTGTGGTCACATCTTCTGCTTCTTGTGCGTCAAGGTGCGTATCAGCCGTTGTGGCTACCCTGCCCCGCCCCACCCCGCACTATGTGCCAATGCGGAAGCATTTGCACTTGACTTTATCATTCACTTTGCGTCGTCTTCTTTTTCAATTCTTAATAGTTTGTTGGGTGACGCGTGCGCCCACGCACCAAGTTCAAGGCCGCCCCTCGTTGTTAACCCTTGTGCGTACACCCAAAAAATAATCCCACTGGACGTGCGCCAGCTTGAATAATTCAATTAGCTTCCGCATAGCAGCGATATCAAGTTGCACGCTCCACTCAAGTCGTTGGCCTTTGAGCTTTTTGCTGTTGTTTTTTTCGTGTTTACTTGCTCCATACTCGCCTTAGCCAGTTTTCATTGAGAGCTTTGTGTAGTGCAGGAGATTAAATTCAATCATAGGTTAAACATAACAGGGGACTAGATCAGGGATATAGAATAATTACCATGACAGCCTGAAATTGAATTGATAATGATTCTAAATTAGAACTATTTAGAGTACAGAAATACAATACATGTATTTTATTAGAATATAACATTTATTTTAAGGGGTTTTTACATACAGAAAATTCTTGTAGATCAAAGCAATATTTATTAACAAAAAGGAGATTATTATATTAAATTTGCAGCCCCGTCATGTCCCTTAAATCCATATAGATAAGACAACTCCCCTTTTTCCCTGAAAGGATTCCCTCTATTAAACTTCATACTTGACTTTTCACTAATCCCTGCCTTTTTTACAGGGTGTTGCATACAAGAATCGCCGCTGTGCCATGTGCCGACGCGAGATTCCCGCCGAATTTCTGGATCATCCGCAGCTGGTGAACGGCATAGACGACATCTGTGCCACACGTGCAACCGAGGATGGCTATCAATGGTACTACGAGGGACGCAATGGTGAGTGTAACGTTAAATACGTTTATCGGTGCTGGTGGTGGCGGTGCCTTCCCCCCCGGTCATATAACCCATGCCTTGAGCCATAACCCAAGTCAAACAACAAACACAAACAAACCTTAGGCGGCTGGTGGGCCTACGATGCGCGCACGAATGAAGACATCGAGACGGCCTACAAGGCCTACGAGGAGTACAAGAAGACGAACCCCCCAGGATCAGCTGCGTCAGTTGCCTCTACACCATTGGGCAATCTAACGAAGCGACAGCGCGAGTGCCATATGTGCATGGTGGAGGGCTGCTGGAATGAAGAGGATGACGATGATGTGGAGTCAACTGAATTCTACGATTGCGATTTCGATGGCTTTGACAATGATGAAGATGTCGAAGATTGGTCCAGTGACAGCAGCTCTGACTTCGAGATGCAGTACGGTGCTGGCGGCGATGCCAGTGATCCCAGTAAATTGTTGCAGCTCATCTGCGGACGGATGTACATCATTGATGTGGCCCAGATGACGCAAACACCGCGCGCTCAATGCTCGAGAATGCGTAAAATAATGCGATGCAAAGCATCGGAACCGGCGCCAGGCGTCAAGGGCGTGGCCGGACTAAAGAGAAACTAACCCAAAGACACTAAACTCACGCATAACACATTCCCATTCCCTGCATTCCCCTCCCTCCCCCCAAAAAAAAAAAAAAAAACTCATTCCTAACTTAGCCAAAGCAACAACAACAACAATGAACCAAAATGTGATTAACCAAACGAAGCAAAAACCGAAATCCCCCTCCTTCTTAACTACTTACCCAACAGGTTGGTGGCAATACGATGATCGCACCAGCCAGGACATTGAGGAGGCCTTCAAGAAGGGCGACAAATCTTGCAGCATCCTCGTCGCCGGCTACGTATACATTGTGGATCTGGAGCAGCTGGTGCAGCAGCGTCAGAACGAACCAAGCCGTTGTCGTCGAGTCAAGCGGGATCTAGCTACCATACCGAAAAAGGGTGTGGCCGGACTGCGCATCGAGGGCAACCAAGTGACCAGCGACACCGTGTTTAGCCGTCCCAGCAATCCAACGCCGAATGCTGCCACCGCGGGCGGACCAACGAGCTTCATATCGACCATTGCAGCACGGGACGCAGCCATACGGATCGCCAGCGATATCATTGGCTCAACATTGGCGCATGCGGATGAATTGACGCGTGGCCTGGCCGCTAGCAATATCAGCGAGAGTGCCAACGATTTGAGCGGTGAGCAAACCTACTCCTCCAATCCACAACAACAACAACAACAGCCTGGTACTGATGTTGATGCTGGAACAAGTACAGCTGCTGGTGCGGATGCAATTCCACAAACATCGGGTGTGGGTGCGGGTGTTGTAGCTGCTTCCCGTCCTCGTTCGCTTGCCTCCTCGCACTCGAACTCCATACAAGATCTCATGCTCAGTGCAACCGAAGACTTGCTAGACACGACACAGCAAGTCATTGAGACCAACCAACATACCATAGATCTCTTCGAGCAGGCCTTGAACGACTTTCAAGCCCTCACAATGCGCAACTTTGTCGACTCCAGCGACGAGGATGACGATGACGATGATGCGAACACTCGTGTCGGGGGAGGCGACGATCAGCGGGGGGCAAGCGAACCATCCGATGGTCCTTTGGGTTTCTAATTGTTTTCGATCAATCAAACTTACCAAGAACAATGCATACTATATAATACAAACACATATATCTATGTATCGTTAGCTTAGACTACAAGCGATAAGCTCGAAACGCGATCTAAGTTCCTGTTAGAAATGTCATCATTTCAGAATGTTAACTAGAGAAATGCCGCGCGTACCTGAGAAAATCTATATAATGATTGCACTATATAGGACTCTATGCGTGAGCAAGAGTGTAAGACAGAAGCCAACAGGGTATTAGAGACCAACACATAGTACTCATTCACACGAATTCCTTATCAATCTGAACCTAAGCCAGATAAAAACTGTATATTACAGAAATACTCTAAAAGAACATATGACCTAAACTCAATAAATACATTTAAAACCAGTTTAGTTTATGAAATCTAATATTTAAAGAAACATCAATAGTAATCCCAATCCCGATTTGAGCTAATCTAAAAAAGAGTGTTAATTGCCCAGAAATATGATATATTCGGGAACTGATTTAAAAGATGTATTTTCAATAGAAAAATAGTACATAAATAACAGATTCAAATGTGAACTACGTAAGCTTAAAGCATCCAAGGTATAAACGTTATAGCTTTCGTCGAAAGGAAGTTTTCGTGTTGATCTTCAAGTCTTGTGAAAAAAACATATATGAAATGTCTTAGAAATGGGTTGTAAAAAAAAACAGAGAATAGAATACTTGTAGAAGAACATAAAAGAATCCGAAGATATTTGAAACTATGAGAAATTCAAACTCAAAAACTAAATATGAAATATATAAAAACCCATTCCGAATCTCGTATTGCGTGTTAAGTACATAATGTCTAAGATACATAGCTTACTATATGTATACCCTCTGTAAACTCTATTAAATCCCCCCGCAACCGAGCCAATTAAGTAACCACCAAGAAAGCGTAGTGTGAGATGGACAATACAGAAGAATATTCGATTCGGTGTGATCAGTGAAGAAACCTAGTTGAATGAAGTGCGAGTTGGTTGAGAATGTCTTAATTTGGGTAGCTTCATGAAACTGATACTGATAATACGTACAACTGTACAACTTTGCTGAAGCGCCCCATATTTATTAATATAAGCCGCCGTTATGTGCGTTAAAAAACAAACAAAAAATACATTTCTGTGAAAATTTAATATATAAGTTATTATTATAAACATTTCGGTTAGCCACAATTGAGTCTCCAGCTGAAATGTTTTACCTACCCTCCTACTCCTTTTTTTCTGTAATAGATATTATGACGCTCAATTGTGTCTGGCCCGAATGCATTTGCAACAATCTATATTAATATATATGTATATTTTGTGACTACTGTTTTATAGATTCGATTTGTACCCCGCCATTGCTTCTAACTGTGAAATACCTATTCATAGCTACAATTGTATCAACGATATTCCTAAAGCTCTACTGAATTCAAGCGAGAGAGCTCTTCCACCTCCCCTCCACCCTCGGTAATATCAAAATTAAATGGAAAAAAGAAACCAAAATATCTGTAATTGAATTCACCAGAACATTAAATTTATGTTCCAACTCACCACCATTATTTATCAGTGGAAAAATACTATTCTCTTCCTATCTTTCGATCTCCGAAAGTTCTATCCACTCTTTCTTACTGCCTCGCTTACCTTTATCTTCCATACGATAATTTCAAATCTATTCCGATCATTTACATAATTATTTCACTAATGGTGGCTGATACCCCATGAACTGCAATTACATACATTATTATTAATTTGGCTTTAATCTTTGATTATTTGACGGGAAAACAAATCAAATCGTAACACACACATAAACACAATATCAAACTGTGCCAAGCGCAAACATAAACTGATCTATATACTATATTCTTTTGGACGGTCATTTGAATTAACAGCATGTCAGATTCGTTTGAATCATTTAATGAATACTTGGTATTTCAAAACTCATTATTTTTAAAACTTAATGCTCCATCATGAGGCATATTTTTAGATATACATACGTAGTTATACCTAGACGAAATGAACTAAACATGTTGATTTACATATTATAATTAAGATTCTGAACTATTATTGTATTTAAGTTGGCAATAAACATTCGCATTCAACAAAAGCTCGTATTTCTGTGTGATAAGCGTTTAATTTCTGAAAGTAAACGGAGAACTTTATGACTTCTGGAAGTTTGGTTGGTCTATAATAAGAAATTACGTTGTTTTTAAAAGTAATTTCACCATATTATACCATGAAAATCATTCTATAGTAAGTTCGCTGGGTGAGCAATTTGATAGAGGGGCTACCTTTATCTTGTTGGCAATACAACTTAAATATAAATTATTTACATTAACATTGAGCGGCACTTTGAATTGGAATGGATCTAAGGGAGATGTCTAGAGTGTGTAGAGATCACTATACAAAAGTTGAATGCCCTAATCAATTTATTCATTCCCAGAAGAATATCAAACACATAATCGGAAAACGATCACCATCATTAACAGCTCCCTACTTATTATTGTTATCTGAAACTGAGAGAACAACCCTCTAACGAATTGTTCAACTTGTTCTACCTGTAATCGGTGTGAAACAAAATCCTTTTCAACCTTTTTCTTTGTTGTTTGCCAATGGCTCGGACCCGCGCGGACCCTGTCCGTCTACAAATGCTTAGCTATTGAGTCATGCGCAATGGACCAAAAGAAAACGCACGTATGGAGCATATTAATTTACCGGGCCTCTTCTGGTCGACGTTGTTGTTGTTGTTGTTGTTGTTGTTGTTAGTGAACAAACAAGAAAACGGACAAGCAACAGGGTTATAAAGGGTGGTGCAAGAGCGAGAGAGATGGCACGATCGATGGAGTGATCGTGGCGCTGTCACATAAATATGTTATGTGCTCGGATTCGGGTCTTGGAGAGTTCTCTGTGTATCGTCTCAACTCGTCTCGTCTGCCATGAGTCATCGTTGTTTACATAGAAATTATGCTACCTGCTGCATTTTTTTTACTGCACTCTGCATTTTCTTTCTACCTGTTCGGAAAGCATGTCGTTAAATAGGCGAGCGTCAACAGAACTTGTTGTTGTATAACAACTTGTCGTCGCCCCTTATCAGCCGAAATCACAAGTTGCAATATTTGCGCACTTTCGACGCTGATTCTAATCTGTCAAGATATGGGAAAGACGACAGAAAAGATGACTAATCTATATTTAAGTCATATGGACATTGTTGAGAATCGAATACGCAGAATTCGCATAAAAGCTGAAAATACCAATAAAGTTAATTAGTTTTTGAAAGAAACTCGTTAGAGAAGGAATAATATACTCGAATAAATATTATATTAATATTCAAATTGGAAGGTAAGATTGGAGTTATACTATGTATCCTTCTGTTTGAGTTTAATAATGTTGATAAGTATAAATACATGTAACGGAGTAGGTCAAATTGTCTGAGATGCTTTTACAGCCAAAAAATACTTTTGTATTTTCGTGTTTCGTATTTTTCGTATTTTGTCCTGCATTTGGCTTCAAGAACCAGTTTCGTTTTATTATGATCAAGGTTTGTTTTAAGAAGAAAATGTTTAAGGTTCACACATGCTTTAAACGTACTCTACTGTTATTTTTATGTATGTACATATGTATGTTAGTCTTGTACTTAATTAATGTAATTGTAATGACCATTTAATTGCTTGAGATTAATTCTTTACTATGTTCTCATTCAGAAAACCAGTTATTTTTCGTGATTTCGGTTCTTACTCGCGTTGTAAGTGAGCTTTTACAACACTTCCTATTCGCCATATCGAGATTTGGGTTTAATTTCCGATTCAATATATTTCAATTTCCAATAATGTAAGGCAACGAGTTGTTTTAAAGATTCAACTTTATATTTAACTTATTTACCTTTCTAATACTAAAGTCAAAATAATATAACCATAAGTGATCACGTTCACAGAAGTCACCGTGTAGGCAGCTTTCGAGCTTTTGTAACCGGCAGAGCTTTACCTCAGGTGCTACAAGATCGTGCATGCTTCGTCGTAGTTGGCCACCAACTTCAACAGCAAACAATAAAAACAACAACAGCAACGGCGGCTTGCAGTGTTGGTGGTGGTGGCTGCCTTCGTCTCTCTCTCTCACTGGCCATGGGACCGCTCTCAGTTTCAGTTACGTTGCTCTCCCACTCTCTTTGTCTCACACACACACAGGCACATGCGCAGTTCAACCTGCGCTCCAAACTGGTTTTCAGGGAGGAAATTGGCCCGCTTGAGCTCTGCGTTGGCTCTGTTGGTACATACCAACTGCTGATGCTCTCGGCCAGAGGCAGGCTGAGCGTGCGCCAGTTTTTTTTTTTGTTAGTTGATTTGTATCTACCTTTGGTGCGGACGGTTGGTCGGTCGGAACGTTATCTAAAGCGCAACTCAAAAAGCAAACCAGTCTTTGTATTTGTTCAATTTTTTGTTTTCAATTAATTATAAATTGTCGCAAAATACAAAATAAATGTAAGTGAATGCATACAAAATAAAAAGAATTCGCCAAACGGCATGTAAAGTGTGCGAAATTGCAGTGAAAAGTGCAAATAAAATTTTATTGATTTTCTTCTTCAACCGAAGCGAACGACGAAGAAGAAGAAGCAGCAGCAACAGCACAAAAGTATAAGCTGCGCGCTGTAAGGTTTCCAACTGACTGTGTGTGTGTGAGAGACCATGCGTATACAAATACATGCAAACATACATATAAACCTGCTCGTGTGTGTGTGTGCACTGCGTTGGTGTGTGTGGCAAAATTTCATTGTAGTGGATTGTTGTTGTTATGTTCTAGCTTAAGCCAAGTTAAAAGCACGGCACCAAATAAAAGGCAAGAGGCGAAGCAGAAACAGAAGAAGTGGAATACGAAAATACATTTATAGCAGCTTATTCACACTTGCATACATGCTGGCTTGTGTGTGTGAGTGTACGGATGTGCGTGTGTGATTGTTCTTTTGTGCAATTTGCCATTTAAAGGCCGCATTTGAAAGTGAAATGTGCGATAATTGATAAAATACATGTACATCAGTAATTACACTCACGCACACACATTCAGATATAGTATGTGTGTATGTGTTATGTATACGATGCACTTGAAATTTCGCCGTGTCTTCTTTTGGTTTATCACGCGCTTCCGCGGTGTCTTAAGATTTACTCTCCTGTCTTGCTCTCTCTCTCGCTCTCTCACTCACTCATATTGCATGCGTTAACGTTTTGCGTGGGTCGTCACCGCCATCGACTGTTGTAATTTTTGCCGTTTTGCGCTTTTCCCTTTTTGCGTTGAAGGGGCTGACGCCAAAGCGACTAAACGTGTCTGCGTCCCCTTCACACACACGCATACAAATTGTACAAATTTATGTCTGTATGTATGTATGCACGTTAGTACGTGTTCGTTCTTGTGCGCGCATCCTGCGAGTTGGCGTTTGACGTCGTTCGGTTTATTGATTTTGTGTTGTTTCATTGATAAAGAGCCGCGAGCCTGTGCATGTGTGCGTGTGTGTGTGGGTGCCTGTCAATGTGTGCGTGTGCGACCGTGTTAATAGTTTTCACTTGTACTTAGCACTCATTAATTGTGATTTGATTTCAAACTCGCGTTCCTCCACAGCCGAACCCCGCCCAGCATGTCGTAGGGGCGTTGAACAACTAAAATCCAAAACAAAAGCAACGGACAATGCAACCATTTAGCGACAGTCTAAGTAAAAGTCGCGATGATTTGGTCAATATCGCCGCATCCAGGCAGCAGCAACAACAACTGCACTACAGCCGGCGCAGACATCATGGCAGCAGTCCAAATTTGTCGCTGGACCAAACCGATAATTTGCGTAGAAGGTGAGTAAAAGATCAAACCTACCACACGTATTTACATATGGTGAAAATAGTTATTGACGAAGGTCATGTACGTAAGGAGTTTGAAATTGGGGGTGAATTAGCGGTGGTAAGAACTTTGGCAATCACAAAAGCAAACGCCAAAATGGAAACCCCCTGCTAAAAATATTCCCATACACTAACGTACTAACGGTTGTTCGCTTGTATGTTGTTGTTCGATAAAAAATTGAACACGTGCAGTATATGCGAGTTGTGGTGAAATGATAAACAAATATGGGGTATTGAAAACTTCCTTGTCAGCACACATTTAAGAGTACTCACACATACAAACCAACACACCGAACACACACACACACACCGCCCAACACTCACACATTTGCACACCTGCCAGTGTCGCAAACTGGTTTCGAATGCAAACACTCCCAAAGTTGGTCAGTCTGACAACTACAACAACAACAACAACATATACAATAAAACTTGATAACAATGAACGCGAGAGAGAGAGAGAGGACCGAGAGACAATGAGCCCGCAAAGCTGTGCTGATAATGCGAAACGAGCGTTCATTTCTCGTGGGGAGCCTCGCTCCGGCGCTGACGCTCGCAATTTAGTATGCGAAAATCAATCGTTTCTGCTGGTTGTCGCGTCGAACGAGAGCGTGTCAATCAAACCCCGTGAGCCTGCCTTAAAGTGTCTCCGTGTGTGTCTGTGTGTGTGAGCAGACAATAAAAATAACGCTGCTTATCGCCAAATCAGTTTAACATTTGACTGTGTGCGTGTGTGTCTGTGTCGCAGTTTTTGTACATTTCGTGCAAAAATTCATTGAAATTATTACATACACACACACCTACATAATATAAACAACAACACCTACACACACACACAAAACGAAAGTGTTACGCAGACGCTTCTTGGTCTTGTAATTATCACAGCAGAAGCATCAGCAGCAGAGACAACAAAAGCAATTTACCATTTACCTTGACGTCATTTTTTTTTCTGACGACTAAAACGCCAAAAACGTCTTGTTGTTGTTGCTGCTTTTGTCGTTGTTTGATGGGTTGGCGGTGCTTGGCACGGAGCGAACGAACGTTTTTGTTTTAATCAAATATTGTTGTTGTTATTGTCGTTGGGGTTTATACAGTGCGTAAAAAACGTCTGTCGGCGACCGCAAAAGAAGCGAGTGTAAAAATTTGCATTAATGCAGCAACGCGTCGTCGTCGTCTTTTTAATGAATGAGTTTGTAAACAACAACAACAACAAAAATATAACGCAAAGAAGCGAGAGTGCGGTAGGAACAACAACATAACTAATTGCAAAAACAAACAACACAATTAACCGTGAAAATTAGCGCAAAAGGGGCAAGAAAACAACATCAACATGGTTTATTTAATTCCACTCTTTGGAAAAACCGATCCACCGGATAAAATAATCACAAATGAGAAAAGGTAAACAAAGAGATTACTTATCGATTAAGGTTGATTTTCAGAGGGAGTGACTGTTAAAGGATATCGATTACAGTAACTGTAGGTGTTGCCAGATGTTTTTCTTACTTGCATTTTTGTTTACCCAGCCGATCTTTTGCCAACACGGCATCCACATTTTTTTGGGTTCTCTCGACAACACACTGAGTCACTCTACAAAAATACCGTTATGTGTTGCACTTGCAGAAAATAAATAAAACTGCAACACAACTAGCCAAATTTCCGCGTTCTATGAACTGCGCGTCATCCGCAACAACAAAATAACTAGAGGTCAAAACGTGCTGCTGCTGCTGCAATTTAATTAATGCCTCGAAATTTCATAATTAAAAGGTTTTTGACATTAGTTCTGCGCCAGACGCGACTGCTGTGTACGTTGGCGTCGACGTCGGCGTCAGCTTCAACGTGCGGGTTCTACATGTGAAGTTCACAGCGCCCCCACACGAGCAAGTGGTGCGAGCGAGATGACGATACTTACATGCGCTGGGAACAAAATCTGCACAGAACACTGTCAATACATGTGCGGATGCGTGTATTTGTATAGGTGCCCAATCTGTGTGAGTGTGTGTACATTACTTATCGGCAGCAACAGGTGATTTTGCCTGTTCGCGCACGTCGAATTGGCTTGACAGGCTGTCAGACTTTCTACGCCTAGCTCTTGTTGTTGTTATTATTATTGTTGTGATAAATGTTTTTCACCTGAACAAAAAGAGCTGTGCCACCAGCAGTTAGGGCTCTCTATTCATGCCTAAATGGTACTCATTCTCTCTTTCCCCCCTCTCTCTTTCTCGCTCCCTCTCTCTCTTTCTCTCTCGCTCCCTCCCTCTTATTGTCAATGGTCGTTATTTATCTTATCGCGTGCAAAAAAAACACAAAACAACAACAAGTAATACAAATTCCAAGCAGAGCCCAAGCTCGAAATCGGCAGGAAAACTTTCGGTGTGTGAGTGTACACACACATGCGCACATACAACATTTGAGTACATAAACAACTTGCTGTGTGTGCGCGCCTGTAGGTGTTGTTTTTGCAAAAACAAACTAACAACTTGATCAGACTCTTCTTCCACTCTCTTTGAATATTTATTTGCTTTGGGTTTTCTTGTCGTTGTTGTTGCTTTTGTTGTTCCTGACTAGAATAAATAAATATGCACGTGTATATGTTTATCTATGTATGTGCATACAATATATTGAATCGTGTACGTATGTATTTATCTTAACATTATCTCCGATGTTTAAATATAGAAACGGTCGAAACATTTTGATTATCATAGCGAATTGATTTATAATAACGGTTAATTGACATTTATTGCGACTTGAAGCATATGTATGAAATAACCCCAGGCCGATCAGAGTCGTGAACCGGTTTTAAAGCTATGAATAAATATTATAAATGAATTATAGACGATATTGTTTTAAAATAGAACAAAAGAGAAAGGTTATGTGAGGGGTTCCATTTTTATTTACAAAAAAAACATGTTTTAATCATGTTGAAGTTTCTGGGGAGGGACTAAAGAATGTATAACATTAGAGAAACGGTTCCTAATAGCAGTTTTTCTTGTTGATTCATGAAAAAAGAAATATACTCATTTAATACAAAATAAAGTAAAAAATAATGTATATTTTTCACTTTGCTTTATATAGTATGGCCTGTCTGCAGGATGAATTCGGACACCTAGGCCTCAACACGACAGATCTTCCATTCAAATCAGCCGATATCGATTCCACTGCGCCATCCCATCACAACAACTATGCAGAGATTACGGACAGCAGTGCGGAGAACACATGCCAACAGCGGTGGCCCCCGCACGCTGGCGGCGGACTGGCCAGTGCCTTTGGGCATCCAGATAAGCCTATTGGCTGGATGTACGGCTTGCTTGGTTGCATGAAACCGGTGCTGTCGTTCATTGGCAAGGCGGGAGTTATCGAGGTTAAGAGTCAGCGCAGCGAAGACTGGGAAAAGCCTTTTGAGTCCATAACGGATCTTGAATGGTTGGGCAGTGGTGCCCAAGGCGCCGTCTTCAGTGGCAAGCTAAAAAACGAGATTGTCGCAGTGAAGAAAGTCAAAGAACTGAAAGAGACGGACATCAAACATCTGCGCAAGCTTGATCATGAGAACATTATCAAATTCAAGTGAGTACAGGAAGTCTAACTAAAGCACACGCGCAAAAACCCCTGATAAACAAAAAATTTCTATCCACAGAGGGGTTTGCACACAATCGCCCGTCTTTTGCATCATCATGGAGTTCTGCCCGTATGGCCCGTTGCAGAATATACTGAAGGAGGAGCAGGTCATGTTGCCGTCCCGTTTGGTCTCTTGGTCCAAACAAATAGCGCTGGGTATGCAATATTTGCATTCACACAAAATCATACACAGAGATCTAAAGAGTCCCAAGTGAGTAGAGAAGAAACGGAAGCAGAACCGGAACCGGAACCAGGCATTAAATATAATAATCGTTCTTTCTTTTTTTTAGCATACTGATTAGTACAAACGAAGTGGTTAAGATTAGCGACTTTGGCACAAGTCGTGAGTGGAATGAGATTAGCACTAAGATGAGCTTTGCAGGAACTGTCGCCTGGATGGCGCCAGAGGTTATACGCAATGAGCCGTGCTCGGAGAAGGTTGACATTTGGTCATATGGCGTGGTACTCTGGGAAATGCTCACCTGCGAGATACCCTACAAGGATGTTGACTCATCGGCCATCATTTGGGGCGTGGGAAATAATTCGCTGAAGTTGCTGGTGCCCAGCACCTGTCCCGAGGGATTCAAGCTGCTCGTCAAGCTGTGCTGGAAGAGCAAGCCACGCAATCGGCCCTCGTTCCGGCAAATACTCAGTCACCTGGACATTGCCGGCCCAGAGCTGTTGCGCAAAACAGAAAAGCAATATTTCGAGACGCAAAAGTCTTGGAAAGAGGAAGTGCGAAGTCATCTTAAGGAGATCACACAGAATGGCACGAGTATACACAAGTATGAGCAGGATCTGATCAAGCGACGCACCGCCGAGTGGCGTCATGCGCAGGACATTCGCATGGTTTACGAGGACAAACTGCAGAAGACGAATCAATTGTTTGTCGAGCTAAGCGAATGCATGACTCAACTGCAGGAGAAGGAAAAGGAAATTGCCGAGTAAGTTGTGCAATCTTAAGTTGGTAAATCTTCAAAGCTTATTAACACATATTATCTAATAGACGGGAGCGCAAGTTACCCGGCACAGGTTACAAGCCAACGAGACGATTGGGCAACACACTTAGGAAGATGCAGCATTATCGACGTCGACTGAATGCCCCGCCAGCTCAGGCCATCCAACAACAGCAATCATCAACGCCGGATCCAGAGACGACACCTGAGGTAAGTAACCTCACGTAAACTCAATTAGGAACACAGTTTAAATCGATTCCTTTTACAGAGTCCGGTAAAATGTGTACTTTATGCACAGCTGGACGGCAATTGCCAGCCTAAATCCTACTGTGCTGTGGGCAGCGGGTTTCTCATCGGTAGCAGCATGTCCAGTAAGAATAAGAAGACTTTGCGTCATCGACGCAACGGCTCGGGCTCGTTTGCTACGCCGCCCAAGTACAGTCCGACACGGGATCGTCGCTACCAGAGTGAACCGGAGAATCGCAAGGTGCAGCTGGTCGAGCGACAAACTCAAACCGATGCCATGGATGTCAGCGAGACGGACATCAGTCCCAGCGTCGAGCATCCGAACGTAGATGTTCCGCCACCCAATCATCGCCAGCTCCCGCTGCAATTGCAACGTGTCCAACAAATGGCGGCTGTCATGGCACAGGCCAATATCCAGGCCAGCAATCCAGGAAGCGTTAGCTCGGCAGCCAATGTTGCTAGTCCGTCGAATGGGAATTCACTGAGCAACAGTGAACTGACCTATCAGGATGCTTGCTCTAGCCCGGATCAACTTATTGACGATGTGATGAACAGCAATGAGCGCCTGGACATAACCGACTGCTGCAGCGACAATGAAAATCTCGAACGTTTGGGACGCAAAGTCATTGAATTCATCAATGAGAATCGATTGTCCATACAATCGAATAGCACAGAGAACGGTAACGGTGGTCATGGTAGTGGCAGTGGCAGTGGCAGCGCAGGCGGAGGTAGCGTACACAGCACAGCGGCGCCGGAACTGCATGATGTTGGTGTGAATTGTAGTCCCTGCCTGAGTCGCTGCAACAGCACGCAGAGCAGACGGCAGACCAGGCAGACGGAGCATACAGTGAATGGTTCAGCGGTTAACAATGCGAATGGTGATTCCTCGCATGAGCATTTGGGCGAGGACAGCTGGTCGGACGAGGAGGGTGAGGATACCGATGACAATTATGCGCTGCGCAGAAGAAGGTGAGTGTGAGGAACTGAAATCTCGATAAGGCTCTAAAACATCTATTGCTTGCAGCATTGGCCGACTACCCATTGGACGCGGCATGCGGCCGAGACGTAGCTATAAGGCGCCACTGTCCCAAAAGATTGCCATACACAAACGCAATGTGGTCATTGTGTCCGACGAGGAGAACACCTCTGAGTACAGTCACTCGCCGTCGAGCCAGCATTCGACGCTGGAGAGCAATACGGATGTGCCCGAGGCACTCAAACAGACAAAACACCAGCAGAAGCAGCAGAATGCAAACCACAGTTTCAGCGAACCGGACTCAAGTGATTCCAGCGAAGAGGAGGAAGCAGCATCGGAAGCCGTTGCGAAGTCGACGTCATTGGCTCGAACCGCTTCAGTTATGCCCCATGCGGGCGCCATACGCAGCAGCGATATTATATCCATACCGACATTCGAGGCTGATGGCGCCGTCAATATGGTCTAACCTAGTTACGCATAGCCCCTAAGTGAAACCAACCAACTCTCCTACAACAATTAACCGAAAACAACTATCTCTATATACTCAAAAACAAAACAACAACAACAAAAACTGTATGGTATTATCTGTGTCGTAGATCATATATGTACCCATACTACTTATGTATGTACATGTTCGTGTCCGATTGGCTCCTATGTTTGTGTATCGCAACGTTAGGCCTTGACCTTCAACCTGCATGTTAACCTTAAGGGTTAGGGGCAATCAATCTTATATGTCTGTTTCGTTGCATTTCCTAATTTGCAACTTGTATCTTTAGTTTAGTTTAGTTTCTTTAATTCTTAAGCTGCCTTTGTAATATATTTAAAAAATGCCGTAATTGTATATTTAGCTTAGGTCTTAAGTAGTTACCAATCTTAAGAGCTTAATCGCAACACGCTCCCAACTACAACAAATGAAAAGAAAAGTAAACCGAAAGAAAAACAGAAAACAAACACACAAAGAGAATAAAATAATAGAATTGGCCTCAGGCAGTAAAAAATAGGACAACATAATGGTATATATAACGCAAAATAGTCAGGGATATTTTTTATATAAAGAAATTTGCTAAGATATCGCAGAGAATAATGTTTTTTAAAGAAGCGCATTATATAATTTTGTAGTTCGCATTGGAATAACTCCGGATCGATTTAATTCGGATCACGTTATTCCGGTTATCGTACTTACTTTTTGATATGCACAAAATTCAAAGCTTCAGTGCCTTAAAGCAAACATTTGAGAATCGAGAATCGAGAATATGAAAGAAAAGAATGGTATATGTATCTGTAAAACTGCTGACCACGGCTATGACGTGGAGCATGTGCGCTTTTAACACAACTCCCCCTTTCCCACACCCCACCAACCATGCAAAACAAAGAGCAAACATACATCCTACCTACCTAACTAAAATCCAAAACTATAGAACATTTCTTGCTACATCTCCCGTAAATTGTCCGCTCTAGTACTCTTTAACTATAAGGTTCGTTCTACTCGAAAGCGCACATCACGCTGCAAACGAAAACAAATTACAAATTGAAAGTGAATATTTCTACATACACTCAAGAATAATAATAATAATAACATATACACTATATATTTACACACTAGTTGGATGTTTAGATATCGTAAGATGCATCGCATGCAAAAACAAAAATAAATCGAAAAAAAAACTTATCTACATTATGTAAATGTACTCCATATTAAGTTTACATTTAACAACTCATACGAATTAGCAATAATATAATAATAAAACCAAAAGACGAAAAGTCAAATATGTTATTTATATGGGGACTATTTCAGATTTTTATTGGAGAATTTCAGAAACCATTAATTATATTCTTTGAATGTTGAAAATGGGTATACTTTGTGCACATGTATGTAACAGGCAGAAAGCATGACAGGCCCCAAAAAGTATATATGTATGTATAATCAGGATTAATAGCCGAGGCGATTGTCTGTATGTCTGTCCGATTACCTTTGGGAACACACAGATAATAATTTGAGAACATAGGTCGAAAGGTATTCTAATGTCGAGTGCGCTCGACTGTTGCTCTCGTTTTCATATATTTTCCAGTAAGTATTTCATCACAGCACGTAACGTCATAAAGAAGGCATATAGACTGGATGGTTTCAAACTAAGTGTGTGCAGGTTTTTCTGTTCATTGGTACGCTAACTTATCTTTGAGTTTCTCTGTTATCTGACACAGCTACTTATATTCTTTTAAACTGTATATACATACATACAAATATATATAGAAAAGTATTTTATCAGATTCATCTTGATCAATTTTGCTACATACAAACTTTTAAAAGTACGGTTTACATAACTGCGTATCTGGAAACTCTTACGGTTTTATAGCCTTATATCTTTTGGAATACTACAATATATCATAACCGCAACAGACAAAACAAAAGGATTCTTCTCAATGTTTGTATTTAAAGTAATGATGTGTAAAATATACGGCAAGCGTACAGAAGGTTTCTGCTGATAGCAATGTCTTATTGGGTCAGGTGCTAAGCCCAAGTATCTCTTTAATCCGTTGGCATGGTGCATCCAAGTGCGAGCCCAGAACATCGGGTGGTTGCAGCTCGCGCGCATCAATTATGTAGCAGACGACGTCCTCCTGCGTGGTAAAGGGCAGAAAGCCGGCTGTGCCAGATTTGAGATCCAGATGCCTAAACCGATCAATAGTGCACGTGCAGCCGTTGAAAAGATAATACACAAATTGATCACGTGCCTTGCAGACAGGCTGCTTGAAAACTACATAGTTGCCCCACGGTGTCAAGGCCAGTACCCTGTTGGTCAGCTCGAAGGCCATGTTAAACAACTTGTGCAGGCTCTCCATGGTGCCGCTCTCAGAGCCAACAACGGCCAGATATTGTGGATCCTTCATATAGATTGGATATTTTAAGGGATCGTATATTATTCCACTCGGCTTCTCCGAAGTGTCAAGGGCGGAAACATAACTCGTCTGAATATTGTCTTGAATATCCTCGTTCTCTCGATTGGGGTCAAAATGAACGACCTGTTTGCTTGGAATAGGCTCAGGCTTAGGCTCAGGGTTAACTTGCACGTTTGTTAAATTGGTATCGATTCCGTGATAGCTGGCGGTTTTCTTTCCACCAACTAATCGCAACTCACTGAAAAAACCTGATTTTGTTCCTCTCCTCGATGCTTGGCTTTGTGATTCATTTAAAATCTCTTCTCTCGTTTCAGTCTTAACTTCAGTCCTAATGGGCTCATTACAAATTTGGGCAAACAAGTTGCATTTAGGCTCATCTATCGAACCTGCATTCTTCGAGGGATGTGTGAACATAACGGGTTTGATTACGGGTTGACGGTCTTCCATGATTATTTTCTTTTTAGGATGTGTGACCTTAGCGGTTTGATGAGGGCTTTGTAGTAAATCTTTCCGCGCATCATTTGATTTTTTTGGTGTTGAAGGGGAAGGAATAGAGTTTTGAGCTGAGGGTTTTCGAGTGTTTTTTGGGGATGCGTGTCGAATATTGTTTTTTAAGGCAGTCTTAGACGTATTTGGAGGAATCGTGACTCGTAGATTCTTCTTTTTTGGCTTGATTGGCGAAAGAGAAGGTTGCAAGTAATTTGAACTAGTTTGCTTGGTATTAATCCGATTAACGAATTGCATCAATTCCTTTTCAGGATCTTTGGACACAACTGACCGAAACGAAATGTCAGTCACACTCTGTGGGAACTGCAATGACGCCAGGGCTGGAGTTTGATAAGTTCCCAACGAAGAACTTAAGAATTCGCTGGTATGGTCGGAAAATACAACTTTCTTGCAATCACTTTCCGTTTTCTCACTGGTCAATTGGTTTTTCGGCTCTTCGAAAAGAATATTCTCAGCTATATCCGGTTCATAGTCACTGATACTCTCCAGCTCTTTCGAACGGTGGCTGAGCTGTTCGGGAAAGTTGATGCTCTCGTTCAGGCATTTGTCATCCCACTCTGCGTCCGAAGGTAGGTGTTTCAGGGAATGGCCAGAAGGACACATGGCCATGTGTTTAATGTTCACAACGTGGATAAAGAAGAGCGACTGTCTATTGGACTCCCTGAGCAGCTGATGGAACGCGTTGAGCATGCTCAGCAAATCGTGAAACATGCGCACCGTAGCCCATTTGGAGCTCGATGCGTTGGCCTGTCCCACTTCGGGACACAGCAGTGTATGGCGATACGGATCGAGTAGGTAGAAGAAGTTGTCCTTGAACCACAACGCGTAAATTTGATTGTTGATCTGGAACACAGCGTTTCCATAGTTCTTCAGATTTTTACGTAATTCATGCTCGAAATCGTTGTTCTGCAAGGAAAAGAAAGTAAAAGCTAGAAGATTAGGAAAATAGCGAAAGTTCTCTTCCAGTTCCTACCCGCTGACAGATTCCACAACGCCATATGCCCCTGCTTATATTTGGCGACAGCTTCAGTTCGACGACAAATTGCCCGAGACGGAGCTGTGTAGGGAAAGTGTCCAAGTCTATGGATCGGCGCTTTTCGAGATTATCGCCAAGGCAACTCCGACATAGTTCGACACCGTAGCAGATCAGGTGATCGAACATGTGCACGTTCCACGAGGCAGGATGATCGATTTTCGACGCCAATATAGCGGCCACGCCCACAACAATACTGCTGCAATTGTGTAGCGTCACGTCGGGATTCAACGACAGATGCAGATTGCTCTTCAGATAGGCATAGTTTTCACTGATCACGTTATAGTTGGGAGGAATCTCGTTTGTTTCGCGCATGAAAACTTGTCCATCTGGTGTGACTAGACGCACCACAGACAACTCTCTCAGCAAGAACTTATCCTGTGGATTGAGCCCACTCAGAGTGTTAATGAGATGGACCACATTGTCTATTGTCCGCAGACAAACGAGCATGGCCACTCCATTCCTGTCGCTAACCAGATCATTAGGACGACGACCCTTCACATCCATAATGAAGTAGACGTTGTGTCGCCGCCAGATTAGAAGGTAACCCGGTTTATACAGCAACAGGCAGTAGTGGGCCTTGCGAAAGAAACCTATCAGCACCGGTCTGAGGTTGCGGATAATGTGCGGCGGCTGTTTCTCCGCCGATTTCCGATTATCCCCGAGATATGGCGGCTTTAGCTCCAGCGTAAACCTGTGTCCTTCCAGATTAAAATTACGTTTGATGCATTGTTCAATTGAGATATAGTTGTTAAAGGCCGGTGTTGTCTCCTCCTTCCATCCAACATCGGAGCTAACTTCGAAAAAGTCTTCACCCTCCGACAGTAGTGTGTCAATGTTATCAGCCGTCCATTGATCCTCGGGCAGTACATAGATTAGAGCGAAGGCCTTCAGATACCTGGAAAAATCCTGAGCAAGGGTATGGCCATGCATTTCTACTTCATGGCAATCGCAAGGTCGCACAATCGGCCCCTTAGAGCAGGTTACGCCTACAGTAGATCCTATTGAATCCACGTTGACCGGTAACTTCGACTCCGGATAAGATGTGCATGTCTGAACATTTCGTGGTTGTTGTCCGTTGTGATGTGGTTCCGCCACAATACTGTCGGGGCCGAAGTTCTTGATGCTAAACAGAGGAAATACATAGTATGTACACACAGTCAGATCATCATCTCCAAGTGAAGTTCACCTGTTGTTCTTTCCACTTTTGATATTGCTGTAGATCGAGCGCTTTCGACTTTCTGTCGAGTCAGTGGTTAATGTACTGACATACTTTTTGACTTTTATTGTATTCGACATGTTGCCGAGAATGGAACACGAAAAATTTCGAGAATTGTAATCGGATTTTATGAAAATATTGTTTCACTGTAAAAAATTTTTTTAATATTTTGATTTTTCACGATAAATGAAATTGATATAGACATACTCGGTACAATTTTTTTTTGAATCTTTTATCGAAAAAGTAGCATGCTATTTGTTTGCGATAATTGTATAACAGTTATCGAATCACCTGTCGGTGAAATCGAGTCAGCGGCAAAATGTTGAACCAAATAAAGAATAACTCAATTTAAAGATAAATTTAATTCATTTAATTAACTGCGATAAGGTTTAAATTACATAACTTAATTAACGGGACCAAGAGCTCTGTATGGGCGGGGGAGGGGGGTATACAAGTCTGCGCATCAATGTGCGTGTATTTTTGAGTTTGTTGCATGTGTTGGTGTGGGTGTGAGTGTGTATATTTGATGCAGGTAAACAACTTCTTGTCTGCCGCCGCCTCAACACTCCATGGCAAGCGAATTTGAATTCTCGTTGAGCGCCTTCACTCCGTTCTCTATGGGCATGGCTAGACTGTTGTCATCCATGGCCGCTTCGTGGTGACCCGCTGCTGACATCGATGAAGTTGACTGGCCCTCGTCGTTCATCTCCTCCACGTCGTGTCCGTTCTCGTGCCCATTAAAGGGCAGGCCATTGCTAGTGCTGTGTCCATCGTCCCAGTTGATTTTGAACCGTGTGACACGCGGTTTGCTGGCCAAAATATTGCGCGTCAGTTTGTCAAACAGTGGCTTGGGTGGCGGATTTTCACGCATCTCATTGTCAGCATATTCGTTACTAACGTAGTAGCCGACCCGAACAAATTCCTGGCCACGATACGAGCAGGTTAACAGAACAATGGTAACGCCAATAGCATCTGGTTCGGGTATTTTGCTAACATCTGGTGGGTCGGCCTGGAACACAAATATGTGACGGCCCTCAGGCACTGGGCCAACGTAGATGGTGTCCAGCACTTGGTCATACTCCTCGGACTCAGCGGAGCCCACATAGATCATTTTCCACTCGAGATCCTCCTTCAATTCTTCGATGCACTCAAACGTCAGCTCAAATTGAAACGGATTGAAAAAATTCGTCGGATTATCGAGCACCACAACATTGGTAATGTGCACCTTGGCCATGCTGACTGTACACGCAGAAGCCTCAGACTTCTATAGACAAAGATGACGCCGCGCGGCCCGCTTTTTTTTCCTTTCTTTTTTATATGCAGTTTCGAAATTGCACAAACTGTTTACACAATTTCCACAAACAATACTTAATGCAGATACGAAACAGAACACAGCTCGTGATTTTGTTATGATTAATTATTAGTTTCCTAAATATTTAAGAATTATTTTGTTGGAGTAATCTTCTTAGCAGCAAGTAAGTTTGGTCGACAAATAATGACAGCAGCTGTTGGGAGGCTTTCCCGCCAATTCTAGCTGTCAATACACGGTCAGACCGTGAAATACAACCCTGTAAATATCTGGCAGCGCTGAAAATACCAATCTGTTGTTATTTGCATAGTTCAGTTTTCCGTTATAATATTTAAAAAACAGCTACGAACATTGTTCTTCTTTTAGTTTTTACGGCTTTTAAGTAAATGCACACACGAATGAATTTGCAGCCTCATACATCTTTTAGTTGCTTCAGATCATGCTAATTCGTTTCCTTCCGGAATTAACATGAATGGAAACACGTTTGACTGTTGCTTTGTTAACTTTTGAATTAGATAAGATTTCTTCGACTAAAATTATAAGTATTATTGTTGTTACTATTTCAATTTTGAAAACTCCAAGAATCGTTAACTCTCATTAGCTCATTATAATTGTTATCGATGATTCGATTGTTAGCAGCTGTGAAAAGTAGTTCAGGTCACACCGTAAATGATAGGCCGATTTGGGAGGTGTTAGCAATAATAAATAAAATCAAATAAATATGATACATCTCACCGGTCAAAACTATAATTCTCGTGATGTGATTAAGAATATATTTTCACCATTAATAGGCGTGCTCAGCAGCAACCTTGCCGATGATATTTGCCATCGCAACAATTTGTCCTTTGTGGAGCTGCTGCAGCCCTTTGCCAAGCTCCCCAATGACGGTAAGTAAACATGCGAATTTGCATTAATTAAGATATTTCAGATGAAATGGATTAGAATTCCTTGCGACACTATCAGCCTTATCAGCTATGTAGGACAGTTCACCAGTAGCGCGTGCTACTAAACCTCATTTGCTAATGGACTTCGAAGGCCTTTTTACAATTAAAATGATATCATGTTACAGTAGTTTTCCAATACCCCTCTAATTGTTATAAGCCTTTCTAACTTACAATGTTTTCTACATAAAGCTCATTTTCGGGATGTATCTGGAACTAGTGTCTCTGTGCGCGGGTTACGACTCAATTTTTGTGACGTAGACTGGCGTCCACCGCAAACAATGCTGGCACGGAAAATGCTTAACGAATCGGTGACCAATGCAAACAATGACAAAACTAAGTTTGTTACAATTTGTAAGCATTTTTGAATCAAGTAAAACAAACTTTTAATTGATAGATTAACACCCCTTGCAGCTAATATTGATCTGGAGCTGCCGACAGCAAAGCCATGGTTTGAGCAATGGCGTGAGACTTTTCTAACTGTTCAGTTTCCGGCAGAGCATGAGTTCACCCGTCATTTGTTGAGCTGTCTGCTGGTGCTGTCAAGTGCAGATCCACATATTGTGGAAACTGCACAAAAATTGACGCAACGAGTCCAGCAAATGCAGAGCATAACACCACAAAAGCTACCAAAGTGGTTCCAACCCACTGATGTGCTGAACAGCTATGTAGTACTCCACGAGGCCAGCCAGGGTGATCTATCGAAGGCGCAACAGGGATTCGAGCTGCTCAAGTCCACGTTCGGTGATAATAAATGTTTCCTAGTTTCTATCAATTCACTGGAGGCGAATAGCACCAGCGATATTCCGGACTATTGGGTAACCTATATAAAGCGACAACCAAAAGCCGATCAGGGGACATCCACAGAGCTCAGTGCACCGAAATCACCTCAGGAAGCCGTCTCATCGATAAGCATGCCTGCTATGCAAATGTCTCAGCTGCTAGAAGGGGCAGCTGCACAAGAAAGCGATCTCACCATGTTGCATCCCCTTAGTCCAATGCAAGAAAGTGCCACCGAAGCCATCAATTCCAAGTTCAGCATCAGCACCGAAAGCATTGCATCGCAGACAATCAATCCGAATGTTTGGGCTAATGAACTGGATGCAGATGCACCTCATGGTGGCTGTTTAGCTGCACGCGACATCGAGAATTTGCGTCACTTCGTACAGGACTATGCTGTGCGAGCTCTGATACCTTACATAGAGCATCTTGTGGCCATACTCAGCGAAGGTGTAACCAATAAAAAAGGTGTCAGCAAGTCCTTGTTAAGTGCCACAAAACGTTGGTTCGTCACAAGTAAACCAGGCGCTGGTGCCAACAATCAAAATGCTGTAATGTGAGTGTTGCCTAAAGTCTCTTTCTCATTGTATATAATGAAGTCGTCTATCATTTTTAATATCCCAGCTATACGAACGAATCTGCGGAGCTTCAAACTCGCAAACTAGGCGATCTGTACTTTATGTTTGGACACTATAATCTGGCTTTTCAGTCATATCATCAGGCCAAACGTGACTTCAATGCAGACTCGGCTTGGCAGTACTATGCAGGCGCTTTGGAAATGGCTGCAATTTCAGCTTTTATGCTGGGCACAGCTCATCGCAAGACTTACGACTACATGGAGGATGCCATTGTCTGCTATTTGACTGTGTGCAAGTGAGTGAAACTTTGTTATGATGGTTTTGTGTGGTGTACATTAAGTTTGTGTATTCATTTTCGTTTAGATTGCAGCAATTTGCCACTCGCGCAACCCTGTTGAGCATGGAGTGCCTGAAGACTGCGCGTCTGTACAGCGAGGTAGCCAAGCAGCTAATACGCATGACCAGTGAGGAGTCGGATCTACGTTCTGCACTGCTGCTCGAACAGGCAGCCTATTGTTTTCTGGTCACCCAGCCACCGATGCATCGCAAGTATGCTTTTCATATTGTGCTCGCCGGGAATCGTTATTCACGGGCAGGACAACGCAAGCACGCATATCGCTGCTACCGTCAGGCCTATCAGGTGTTTCAGAAACGGGAGTGGAGCCTTGCCGAAGATCATATTCAATATACAGTTGCCAAGCAGGCATATATGCTTAAGCAATTGGAGGAAGCAAGTAGCTCCTTTGCCCATTTATTGCGTCCGGGCAGCTTGCAGAGTGCCCAGCAGCAGAGTAGCTTCCTCAAAGAATATATCACGACACAGAATGTAAGTAGGCTAAACCATTCTTGTTTGATTACCTTCAATTGTAATCTTTGCAGGAGCTACTGAAACGCAGTCCTGAGTTGGGTCTGTTGCCTCACGCCCTGCCGCAACTAGTACAATCTTCAGTGCGGGTCTTGACATTGGTGCAGACCCCAAGTGTCCAGCCACCACAAGTGCCGGCAAGCAATATAGATATTGACTCCAATTTGACACAAGATGAGTCTGTCTGGCACAAGATTGAGGAAATGCTGGTCATTACGGCCGCCTCTAATAAACCGTTTGTGTTTAAGCCTTCGCGATATTTGTACACCAAGCAACAGCCGGCCACAGAGTGTCCATTGGCTGTGCAGGGTGAACCTATAGAGCTGGCTGTGACGCTCTCTAACAGCGTACGATGTGCCATCAGTTTGTCGGATATAGATCTACTCTGGCGACTAACCTTAGACAATGAGGAGGTTCTCTCTAATGTCTGTGTATACGAACAGTCTTCGGACAGCGCAAGCAAAGCGGCTGTCAGTGCAGCCATCAAGACCAGTTGCCTTTCGACATTGGAGCTAGCTGAACAGGCTGAGCAGTTGGTTCATTTCAAGTTAACTCCCAAACTGACAGGTCGTCTATCAATTCTGGGAGTTGTTTGTCGTGTTGCTGCCAAAGCGGAGCCAACTGCCAGTCTGGTTGGTCTCTTGCAGTTTGAAACACAGCGCATTAAGCCCAGTGACGCCAAACAATCGTCTCAAACTTTGTTGGACAACAGGTTGAGCATTAAGCTTGTTCCACAAGTTCCCGCCTTAAGTGTAAGCTTTAGTCCTGTACCGACTGAAATGCTTGCTGGGGAAATTGTGCCCGTTTCCATTACCCTGCGCAATCTGGGCATTGCGCCAATCGAGGAAATATACCTTGGTTGCGATAATCCACGTTGTCTGACGCTGCTTGATCAACAGCAGACGGAAATGCCACTCGCCATACTAAGCTGTAAGAAAACCAACAAATCTCTTTATGTCGAACTCTATAATGAATGTCTATTTCGTTATGCAGCTCTTCGGAATCTCTCAAATGATAAGCTAGTAAAGGATAAAGAAATACGTCGTCAGCGTGTTTTCCGTCTGCTACAACGTCCTGGACAGGCAGCCTTAGATGCGCAGCAAGGACATACTATCTCCATGTGGCTGCAGGCACCTCATACGGCTGGCCCCTTCACGATGCGCCTGCTATTTTACTATTCGCTGCCATCGTCAGTGAATACATTCATTAAGTACCGCCTGGTTCGCCACATCTGGCAAGTGCAGGTGCAAAGTTGCTTGCAAACCGAAGCTACCTGTGTGATCAGTAACGCGGTCAACCGTGATCTGGGTCTAGACGTTAACCTACGCAATGTGCATGCGGTGCCAACAACCGAAGTATACATCAACTCCATGGCCCTGTATTCCAAGGAGTATTCGTTGAAGCCAAACCATTTATACAGTAAGTAAACGGCAAAGATCATTCATGTTCCAAGATTTACTATGTTTAGTTATATCGTACAGTCATGAACAAAATGGAAATCAGTGCTGGTCAGGCTGGTGAGCAATGCCTAAAGTCGGCCAAATGCTGTAGTTTCCAGTGCCGCCTGCAAGCCAAAGATGAGGAGCAATTTCAGGACACAAAACCTTCACTTAAAGCACTGCTAAAAGCTCGTCTATCGCGTTTTGAGATTATGCCAGCTCAGCACGCACACCAGCTAGAACAGCATGCGCCTCAGTTGCAGGAGCCACATAGCTTTTTGACCAATGAGGAAACTGTTTTCTTTAATACCAACATAAGCACGGAGGAGTTTAATTCCAGCATATCTAGCTATGTGCCCCATGCCACGATTGCGCTCAGCTGGAGTGCTTTAGTGCGGAAGGATGAAGTGCAGCGTGTGGCCAGTGGCTTGCACTTTATAAAGTTGTATAATCTCTACGAGACCGGATGCTGTCCGGCAACGAATGACTCTCTGTTTCGACGTCGTCTCTCCTCTGACGCGCCACAAAACACACGCGAGTTTCAACTACCCGAAGATGAAGGAGGACACGAGGCGGCCAGCGAGCCATTGGCCGATGATGATGTGGCCGACTTCTGGGAACCCAACGAAACCTATGTGGGACAACGTTGTCTGCTGGAAGATGAGAGCTTTGTCCTATCTGCTAGAGCCTAAATTTATTGTTCACATTGCTTGTCTTTTATTCAATTTGTTTATCATTTTGTGTATTATTAATTATTAGTTATCTTCTTGGCGTTCCAAAAAATGGTGTCTTTTGTGCGTGGTTACATACATAGAACTCTATAGCTAATAAATTGACTGTTTATGTGTATATAAGAAAAATAATTAAAGTGAAATCTTTGAAAATAGGGTTTACAAAATGGGGAATCAAATCTTAAATGAATTGTATTGATTTGACATAAATATATAAAATATATAGCGAAAAAAATATTGATTTAGAAAAACCTGTTAATTTTATGTAGTTAGTCATTTTCGGATGTTTGTGGATTAAAAAGCCAAGGGTTCTTGTGTTATTTGTTAATTTATTAGTTGATTGATTTAAAAATGAATTAGTAGTACATGCTAGTAAATTGCTTAAACTTGTAACATTAAAGTATTGTTAATTGCTTTTTTGGTATATATGTATATTTATTTATTTATATGTATATCTTAAGCTGTTGACTAGACGACGATGATGCGGGTTTCTTCATTGAATGTGGATGAGAATGTGATGGCAGCGCAACGTAAATATTTTTTGGTGGCAGGATATATTGAATACATTGTTCACTTTAAGAGCGCTTCTTGCTCATATAGACGCGTCCGCACATGTATAGGACATGCGTGCAGGCATAAATGTTGCCCAGAGCACTGCCTAGGAGTGCACCAATCACATTTGGTATTGGGTAAGCCTGCCAGTCACGTCCCCAGTCTAGGGGTGCCACAACACTGCCAGCCCAGGCACCCAGAATGCCGCCCAGTGCATTATACTTGAACAGATGTAGTGCCGTGTCCTCGCATTTAGTTATAAAGTCGGGCTTCTCACAAAAACACACTTGCAAAGCTCCACCGCCGCCTAGTAGAAAAACTGTTGGCGAAACCGTAAGCAGAGTCATCAGCAGTGACAGCACAAATGTTTGCTCATAGTTTGCCAACACTGGAGCACCCAGAATGATGCAGATAAAGGCGTAGAGTAGAGTGCACAAAAATTGCAAGGTGAGTCCCCCAAACAATTCACGTGGCGTGAAATAGGCAGCTTTTTTCTGACGTTGCTTGGCGGTCAATATGCCGTCCTCGATGCGGCCAAAGAAACGAGCGAGTATTACTTTTAGCAGTTCGCCAATAAACACAAATGGTACGATCAGTGAATCCCAGAAACTGCCCAGATGAGCCCAGTTGCGGCGGTACTGCATGTATGTCATGCATATAAGTATTGTTGCGAAACTTATCGAGACATGAAAGAGCTGATGCTTGGTTTTTTGCTGATCGAAACGCGAAACCATATTGCCAACACAAAACGCGAACAATTTTCAATTAAAATTATCTATTTACTTTCCGTTTCGGCTATATGTGTGACGTTTACTACAAAACTTGTGTGTAAGAGATGTGCTAAGCTACGATACTTATCGAAACCGAGTAATCGTTTAAATTTGTGAGGACGAATTATAGGATATTAAACCTTGTGAAACTAGGTCACACTGATAATTTTGTTATTGAAAAGCTTTATGGAAAACTGAAAGTTATCGGTACCTTTATTTCGTAAACTAACCGTGATATTGAAAATAAGGATTTCATATTTTCGTTTTATTTTGTCGATTTCTATATAAGCCAAATGACGGCGCTACAGCATCAAAAATATTGCCATTGTATATGTCAGGCAAGAATTGCTATCGATAGTTTCCAACTATTGTATCATGCGTCGCTGTCATTTCATCAGCGCTATCACATAATCATTTCACAATTACACTTTCAACTCCTTAAGCTGTGGTACTTGTTTTGTATTTAATTGTGATTAGTTGCACAAACTATTGCAAAAATGTTAGCCCGTGCCGTACGTGCTCGCTCCATGCTGCGAGGTCTTTCTACAATTGCTGCCTGCACATGCAATCGTCATACACAAAATTCTATGCTTCAATATTTTAACGAGGTGCGGCTGCTGCGCTTCAAGGGAGTAACATCTGTGATGCAGACGCAACGATTCTTCAGCCGCAAGAATGGTGATGCTGAGGATGACATGCTGGCTGAAGGGGAACCAGAATTGCTCATGTCCGATCGGGATTCTCAATTGCCGGCAACAGTTGCTGTGCCAGATGTATGGCCCCACGTGCCAATGCTGGCAATGCGCCGGAATCCTCTTTTTCCACGATTCATGAAAATTGTCGAGGTTGGTGATGTGTATACATACTAGCCTTTTATTGCATATACTCAACGGTTACATTCTTAGGTTTCCAATCCAATCATTATGGATTTGTTACGTCGCAAACTGAAGCTAAATCAGCCCTATGTTGGTGTCTTTCTGAAGAAAACCGAAGGCGAGGAGGAGATCATACATAAGCTGGATGATGTCTACTCTGTGGGAACATTTGCGCAAATACAAGAACTGCAGGATTTGGGCGACAAGCTACGCATGGTTGTCGTCGCCCACAGACGCATCAAGATCACAGGCCAAGTAATTGAGGATGTGAAGCCGCCTGGCAAACCTGGTAAGTTTTACACAGTAATAACACAGACCAAATATTGTGACAATCGCGTCGTCTCTTAACTCCCAGTGAAAATGACAACTTTGCATTATCCAATATTTAATATAAAATTACGCATCCCAGCTGAAGATCAATCGAAACCCAATGCAAATATGGCTAAAGCGGCCAGTCGTAGCGCACGCAAAACTCGTGGACGTACACCTCGCCGACAAATTTCAAAGATACGTGAAGTCGTCAGTGCTGAAGAAATTGTGCAGCGCCAGACGCTGGAGGCACCATTGACCAGTGGTGTTGTAACGGCGAGGGAAACACCTAAGCCCCCAACTCCTGCTGAAAACAAACCTTCTGGTGATAAGAAAACAAGTCCAACAACTGCTGATGCCACAGCAACATCTGATCCTGCGGATAAGAGTGCGGAGCCATCGACTACCTCAGGTACTCCAGTTCTAATTGTAGAAGTAGAGAACATTAAACAGCCGGCTTATAAACAAACTGAAGAAATTAAGGCCTTAACTCAGGAAATTATCAAGACTTTGCGTGACATTATCACAATGAATCCTTTGTACAGGTGAGCTATCTATTATCAAGCTATATTTTACATGAAACTAATGTAATTTATACATTAACAGGGAAAGTCTACAGCAGATGCTGCATCAGAACCAACGTGTCGTCGATAATCCCATCTATCTGTGTGATTTGGGCGCGTCACTCTCTGCAGGCGAACCGGCCGAGCTACAGAAGATTCTAGAGGAAACGGATGTATGATTTGAATTTTAATATATTATTGCAAGAGTTTTATATTATTAATGTATTTGTGCAGATTCCCCAGAGATTGTTGCTCGCATTGGCGCTACTTAAGAAGGAATTAGAGCTGTCGAGACTGCAGCAAAAGATTGGACGCGAAGTTGAAGAGAAGGTCAAACATCAGCATCGCAAGTACATACTTCAGGAGCAGCTAAAGGTTATCAAGAAGGAGTTGGGCATTGAAAAGGACGATAAAGATGCGATCGGTGAAAAATATCGAGAAAAACTCAAGGACAAAACGGTACCAGAATCCATTAAAACAGTTATTGATGAAGAACTGACCAAGCTTAACTTTTTGGAGAGTCACAGTTCTGAATTTAAGTGAGTTGATTCTTTCGCAAGATATTTATATAAAGTTTCCTAATTGGTTTATTTTTCTTAGCGTTACACGCAACTATTTAGATTGGCTAACTTCTCTGCCCTGGGGCGTTATAAGTACAGAGAATCTATGTCTCGACAAGGCCACAGAAATCCTCAACAATGATCATTATGGCATGGAGGATATTAAGAAACGCATCTTGGAATTTATAGCTGTTAGTTCTCTGAAAGGAACAACTCAGGGTAAAATATTGTGCTTCCATGGTCCGCCCGGAGTGGGAAAAACGAGCATAGCCAAGTCAATAGCGCGTGCTCTAAATCGCGAATACTTCCGATTCAGTGTTGGTGGAATGACAGATGTGGCTGAGATTAAGGGACATCGTCGCACCTATGTAGGCGCCATGCCTGGTAAACTTATCCAGTGTCTTAAGAAGACAAAAACGGAGAATCCTCTTGTGCTTATCGATGAGGTTGACAAAATTGGAAAGTGAGTAAATCATTGCAATTCTTAAATTGTTGTCTACTAATATTCGAATTGTATGCAGAGGTTATCAGGGTGATCCTAGTTCAGCATTGTTGGAGCTGCTAGATCCCGAGCAGAATGCCAATTTCCTAGATCATTATTTGGATGTGCCTGTTGATCTGTCGCGAGTGCTATTTATTTGTACTGCGAATGTGATCGATACTATACCCGAACCTTTGCGTGATCGTATGGAACTCATCGAAATGTCTGGTTATGTTGCCGAGGAAAAGGTGGCTATTGCAAGGCAGTATTTAATACCGCAAGCCATGAGTGACTGCGGACTAACGGATAAGCAAGTAAACATAACCGAGGATGCGCTTAACATGCTTATACGAAGCTATTGCCGTGAGTCGGGTGTGCGTAATCTGCAGAAGCAGATCGAGAAAGTCATCCGAAAGGTAGCCTTCCGTCTAGTAAAGAAGGAGGGTGAAGAATTCCCTGTGAATGCCGACAATCTGACAACGTTCCTTGGCAAACAAGTGTTCAGCTCCGATCGCATGTATAACACAACGCCTGCTGGTGTAGTCATGGGCTTAGCCTGGACGGCTATGGGTGGTTCATCGTTGTATATAGAAACATCGCGACGTCACATCCGCCCCGAGAAACCCGAATCAAACACAGGCACACTTCATTTGACTGGAAATTTGGGTGATGTAATGAAGGAGTCAGCACAGATCGCACTTACCGTGGCGCGCAACTTTTTGTACTCTCACGATCCAAAGAACAAATTCCTGGAGCAAGAGTAAGTGTAGTTTAACATGTTCTTTAAGAAAGAAAGAATAATGTTTTCTTCTATTTATCCTGATAGACATATTCACTTGCACGTGCCCGAGGGAGCCACACCCAAGGATGGACCCAGCGCTGGTGTGACAATAATTACAGCTTTGGTTTCACTGGCCACGGGTAAACCTGTGCGTCCCGATGTCGCTATGACAGGCGAGGTCTCGTTGAAGGGCAAGGTTTTAACTGTCGGCGGCATCAAGGAGAAGGCCATTGCGGTAAAGCGTAGATTAAACTTGGAAACTCGAGCATTTTGTCACTTATCATTTTCTTTTTTCAGGCTCGTCGCAGTGGCATTACCTGCCTTATTTTACCTGCTGAAAACAAGAAGGACTTTGAAGAGCTACCTAGCTTTATTACCGACGGTTTGGATGTGCACTTTGCCAGCGACTACGACGATGTCTATAAGATTGCCTTTGCCGATGCGATACTAGCAAATTTTAAGATTGACAACAAAAATGCACCTGTGCCACCGCGCGAGAAGATACCCAGCGTAGCCAGAGCTATGTCTGGGCCGAGCAGCACATAGTTAAGGCCACTAAACTAAGCTAGACTAAGCACTGGGTTGGGCCTTCAGGACACAGATTCCTTTGTACTGTTTTAGAAATGTTACAATGTTTACATATAAAGAGAATAACGATATAGTATATTTAGAGCAAAGCATTTGTTCAGCTGATACCAAGTAAATTCAATGTAAATGACCATACATTTGTGTATTATATGTCCGCATTGGATATAATCCAGTCCAGATAGCGATCAACGCGTGTGTAGACACCTGGACGACCCGGTTCACCGCAGCGTAAGCCCCACGAGACAATGCCAATGGTTACCCAGCGCTGATTGGGCAGTTGCACCACAAACGGACCACCGCTATCACCTTGACAGCTATCCAGGCCACCCTCGGGTAATCCAGCACAGATCGCAGTCTCCGGTATGTGCTCCATCGTGGCGTCCTCACAATCTTTATGTTTCCAAACGGGCAAGTTCGCCTCCATAAGTATCCGAGAATGTGGCCCATTAAACGTCTGCGTGCCCCAGCCCATAACAATGCCATTTCGTCCAGTCCAGTCTTCATTTAGCGGGGGCATGCAGACAGGCCAAATGTAGCTGTTAAACAGCGTAGGCCGCTCAATGCGTATCAGTCCAATATCATTTGCATAGGTGTTCGGATCGTAGTCTACGTGCAGCACCATGGTGCCAATGCGGAAGTCTCGGGCACGCGTCTCATTCACTTGCTGTCAGTTCAGATCAGATTAACTAGGATAAAGAGTTGTCACTACACTTACTTACATGAGTATTGTACTCGCCCAGTCGCACAAACAGCTGATCCTTTTCGATCTTGTGCAGGCAATGTGCCGCTGTAAGGACATGACGATCTGTTATGAGCACGCCACCGCACCAGACAAAGGAGTAACCCTCTCGCAGCAGTGCCGTCATCCAGGGCCATTCATCCGGCTCGGCGGGACGTCCGCCAGTTATGCGTGGGAATTGGCGGGTTGCAATGCCGCATCCTCGCTGCTCCGGGCGATTTACAATGCGCGGTGAATCTGCTTCGGAACTGCTCACGACCTGTGGACTGAAGCGCGATGCACTCGCCTGCTCCGTACAACAAATCCCGATGGAACTGCGAATAGGGAGATGAATATGAAAATCATATTTGTACTAAAGTGGACCTACCTCTTCTCAATGATGCACAGCTGAGAGACCAAGCGCCACACATCGTTCTTCAGCTCTGGCATGCGGCAATAGATTATGTGACGACAACGTCCGGCATCTCCGAGTGGAGTACGACATGCACCATAATCCTTGTTTTCCTTGGGTTTAAAATATTTATTGGAGTTCAATTTATGATAATTCTCTTATAATAGAATAGTAACAAACTCTGAACAGAACAATTACAGAACAGAAACAATTTGTTAATAGATCTAAGTGATCAATTCTATATTCTGGTACCTTATAATCATGTGATCAACAAGTTGACTAAAATATACAATTAAATAGTATATTTATCTGCTATCTTCAATATCATTTGCATATTGTAACTGATATAATATCATTACTTACACGATTACCACAAAGTATGTTCTCCTACTTACCAGTATTGGGGAAGCACTTTCAGTTGAAGCCTGTCGCTTGTTCAGACGATGTCGTGATAGAAAATTGGATACTCCGTCGTTATCCGTGTCGTTACTGGATTTGACTTGACTATATTGGCTATTCTCGGTGGCTCCCCACTGGAACTCATCGTTGTCGCTCAGCTCAAGCAGATCTTGAACGGAGAAACACTCATTGAGCCATCGAACTACTCACATTTTGTAGGAATACCTACCAATGTACTCGGTGGAGTAGGTTTTGGACACCACATACTGACAGCTGCAGCTGAGCAGCGACAGAAGAACGAGCTGCCAACACTTGCTCATTGTGCGGGAAGATTACAATTGAAGAGAAGAATTCTAAAACGCGTTTGCGAATTTAATTTAAATTTTTATCGCGTGCCGCTTCCGTTGACGATCGTCTCAACACTGTGAATTCTCCGTATCTTACACACATACACACACTCTCTCTATATTCCTCTACCAGAGGGTTTCTCTCCGTCTTCGAGCTGCGCTTGGATGACAATGGTTCACCTTGCATGCAAACTTGTTTGTTTCGTTGACACTTTTGGTTTTTCCTTTTCAAAATGTAATAATATATATTGTAGTTCCCAAGCGTGAATCGACCGAGGCAAGCTCTGGAGAGCGTTTAAGCGAGTGTCGCACTCTGCCTGTCTCTTTATACAACATTGAAATATTATAATCGAATGCAAGTACTTAGTACATATAGGCTTATCAGCAGGCCTGCCATGCCGGTCCCTTTTAATGCTTATGAGGCTGGGAGTTAGACCCACTTTCAGTTTCAATTAAGTTTCAACTAAGTAAGTTAATCCACAATAGAAGATAATACCACATTTGGCTAATGTTGCCCGGCAACATGTATTTTCAGCTGACTTTGTTGTCCATAAAGCTAACGCAGATGCGACGTGATGCGCATTCGTAATGATGCGGTTCGGCAGGTTTTAATTCCATAGAAGTCATTGCAACTAGGTATAGCCAAATACTACTATAGAGAACTGACTAAATTCTTCATCTAATTGCCTTATATCGTGGCACAATGTCAGCAGCAATGCATCAAAACAATAGATAAATCTAACAAACCGGAATGAGAGAGAGCAACCGGAGATCGTGAGCAGGCAGACGCTAATAGTATAAAGAAAATGAGTATTGAATTTCTACGTCTCACATGGAATTGATAGCCCCTGAATGAGTTAATGTTAGAAAGTTACTTTATATAATAATAAAAATAGAAAAAACCACAGTCGCGCTGCACGCGACAGTGGGATACCCTTCGACCTATGTTCCGGTGTAGTTTAATTTGTTAAATAAATACATACAAATGCGTTATGCTTTTAAATGATTGCTCACAGATGGCGCTCGCGCTTTGCGCTCGCCCGCCTTCCTTGTTAGCTGATACAAGCACTTGGTTTTATGCACATACTTTCTTAAATAACTTCTGTGTTTATTGTCCGATCGGATTGCAATTTCGAGAATACGTAGATATTTTAATGAGCTTAGTATATGTTAAAGTCAGAAAGTTTTATCTTTTATACAGCGCTTACAAATTGAGTTCAAAAATTAAATTATTTATTTACGTTTGGCGGTGGGCGTGGTACCCAACATTTGAAATAAACTTGATCAGCTTATAGTACAAGGGAGTCTTCCTGCCAAATTTGGTAACTCTAGCTTTAATAATAGCTGAGATCTGTGCGTTCACACAGACAGACAGACAGACAGACGGACATGGCTCAATCGACTCGGCTAGTGATCCTGAGCAAGAATATATATACTTTATGGGGTCTGCCACGTCTCCTTCTGCCGGTTACATACATTTGCACAAAGTTAGTATACCCTTTTTTGACCATTTTCAATGGTCGAAGGGTATAAAAATGACACATAGCTTAAAATGATGATAACTTTTATGGCTTTGGAATTATAAGGGAAAGAGTACAAAGCTCTTATCATGAATAACTGAAACATTTATTTATCTTTAATAAGTAAACATATTTAAGTCAGAGCTGTTCATATAATGTTCTTTCTTTCAATATCTTCCAACCAATTCAAAAAACACATCGAACACCTTTGAAACATTGTTACAATTTATTGCTGATATTCTGTTAACTAAATACAACAGTATTTTGTGTTTTAAGCACATTATTAATAAACTTTTTAATATTATTACACTTACCAAGCAACACACAGGAAAAAAACGTAAGTTTATATGTGTGGATAGGGTTTTGGGATTACTACAATAAGTCTGTAGTTTCAAAAAACTCTTATCAAAATCAATTGAAAAATATTTTTACAAAGACTTTTAGCTATTTTAAGTTTTATGTCATCTTTTTGGGTTTCTTGCGGTATAGATATTTTAATAAATAGTCTCCAAAAAGGGTCTCACAAAAATATAAATAGAGAGCGTGTCGTGTGGAAACCGATGTGGCATAGAAAGTTGTACGGTTGTTTTGCGGTGTAAATAACTAAATACAATATATATCTAGATATTCCAAGTACATATCTATATATAAAATCAGTACACATTTATATGCTTGTATATGTATGTATATATAAGTGTATATAAGTATGTATGCATGTGTATATATATTAAGTATATTCACTACTAGACACACAGCTAAATAGGTTCATAGTACACACACACAAGCACACACACACATCTAGCATACATGTGTGTGTGCTGGGGTTACATCAAATTGCGTTTTCTTTATCGTACAGTTATAATTAGGTGGTACTTGACAGGCCTGTTATTGTGTGCACGGCTCTGCTCAGTTTCAAATAGTTAGTTAGTTATAGGGACGATGGATGCTTCATATACTATGGCATTATCTTTTTGCGTAATGCCGGAATTGATTGTGTTGTGCGTGAAGTTTCGATAGGTGGTAGGTGGTAAATAGGTGAAATGAGATCTTATTACCCTTAATTCTTTAGATCTGTTTTGTTAATTGTTTTCTTGTTTTACTAACCTAAGAAATATTGTGCTTTTTGGATTGCAGTCGAGTCGTCATTTTTAGTATTTGTTTTTTCTTTTTCTCATCGGGATCACAATTAGGTTTACGAAATCATAATGTAGAATCAGGACATATGTAGAAAGTTAGCTAGGATAGTTTTGGTGCCATTTTACTTCAGGGGAAGACATAAATTTGTGCTTTGTCAATTTGAGCAAGGAAAATACAAGAGGTTTCTAGTCTTTAGTGCAGTTTTCAGCTGCACAGGAAATAACGCATAGTTAGGAGTAGTATTTCAAAGGATGTTTGAAAATGAAGTTCAGAAAATGACAGCGCGTAGAATCTATAATAAAATATTTCGTTATTAATTAATTTATATAGATCCCAGATCATTTCTGAAGTCATCCGAAAAGTATGCAGGGCATTTTTGGAAATTCGGAAGGGACTCGCAGCCAAATGGATCCAACAATATTCAAATTTGATATAAATTTCCATTTCACACCTGAACATAATTTTGCATGTTTTGATTATAATATTTGGAGCTTGACGTTCACTTTTCTCGAGTGTTTTGAATCCTCAATAGACAGCCTAGTCTACAAGTCGTACACCCGCCTCCACGTTTTCGGCAATGCTGACTCCCTTGGTCTTCTTCTTGCCCTCCGTTGCTGGCTTCTTCTTGTTCAATGCCAGTGTTTCGGGCTCATCCTGTGATTGTTGCCGCTTGCCACCACCACCGCCGCCACCGCCTCCTCCATTGCTACGCAGCTTGAAACGTGTCGTGGCCGCAGCCGCATTATTGTTGGCGCAATTGCAGATGGCATCGAAGATGCGGACCACAAAGCCGCGGGCGCGATTCACAACTTTGCCGTTCTTAAAATCTGGTATGGCGAAACCTAGAGAGATTAGTGCCAAAGCAGATGTGCGGAAACAAAAATAGGTTCGGTGAGAGGCTTACAAGAAAGGTGCCACGAAAAATTGGCATGCGATCAAGCAAAATAAAAGTTAACAAATTAATTGAAGTAGCATCGCAAAGTAAGAATTATTTTTTAATTGTTTCCCCCCGTTAATTGAAGCCTGTCACACCTGGGGCACTGCCACGCCCCCCGCAATGAGATTATATAGAGAGGCAGGCTACGCAAAGACGAGGCATTCGCGTGTTATCATGAGACTCGACCAATTCGCATCATCGGCAGCATCACGACATAGTGTCGACAACAGATCCCGCTGCAGGTCCTGCCAATTTCTGCTCGGGCTGCTGCTCCTCCTACCCCGCATCAGCGACGGCGTCAACATGCAACAATTTCTACAATCGCTGGACATGATGCGAAACGGTTGTGTGAGCAAGTTTAATGTGGATATAGCGATACTAGATCGTATACGTGATGGCGATTTTGATCTGGAGCCCACCAAAGATCTTATGGTACGTCGTCTATTAAAATAGATTATTCCTATACACACGCTTTACCCGATAGTGCTATACTAAGTGCGTGGCCCAGCTGGCGGGCACCCTCACCAAGAAGGGGGAGTTGAGTGTACCTAAGGCCACTGCTCAGATGCCTATCATTCTTCCGGCAGAGATACAGGAGCCTGCCAAGGCGGCACTCAATCACTGCAAGGACGTGCGTAAGTGGAAACTCTTTAAGAAAATGATAGATTTTCAACTATTATTGATATTCTATATGAACTATTATTAACTTGCATAAAAAGGATTGCAAACAAAATGAACTTAACTTTTAAATAGTAAAAAACTACCTCAATTTGCACTTTTAAATATTCACTAAATCCTTTTAAGCTTTGCACCCCTTTCAACACTCCTCAATTAAATATTCTTTCTTCCATTGTTTTCCTTTGTTCGCCCGAGCACCACTTGAGACCGTTGCCAAGCACTTAAGCACTTTGTCGAACGCACTTGACGTTGAGTTTTCACGAAAATCCCACTTTTCACACAGAGAAAAACTACAAGGACTCATGCGAGAAGATCTACTACATAAGCAAATGCATGGCGGACTTCGATCGTGTACACTTTAAGTTTCCATAGCAGAAGGATTCTATTTGGCTTCAATAACTTACTCGGTCGCTTCTCCTTGCCCTGCAGAAGAGGAAGAATAGAAAATTAATTGTCTTTTATTTCGATCTAACGGATAATAATAAATAATTAGCCAACCTGTTGCGATTTCTGTGCCTCGGCGAGCGCACGCTTATTTGCCTCTGTTTCGGCATGCTGGACCACCTCATCGATGAACTCATGCAGGACGGTCATGTTCTTGGGATTCTCTTTGAAGTGCTCGATGCGCGCCTCCAGTGTTTCTGTCTCAATGCTGTCCGGCGAGGCGGGCTCGGGTTCCGCAAATCTTGCGTGCATTTTCAATTCCAAAACAATTACAACGATTTCTTTTTGATTAGTCCAAAATGTTGAGCTCCTTTTGCCAACCTTTGCCTTTGTCGAACGATTTGCGATTGGGTATGTACAAGAGGTTTGCTTTGTGTGCGCTGCTGCTGCTGCTGCTACTGCGTGCCTTGGCAGCGATTCTGTTAAAAATCAATAGATGCCACTGCACGAGTCCCGCACATGCGTGGTGCGTGCGTGCCGCGAGCTGCGTGTGGTTGGGGGTAGTTGTTAATTGCAAGAACCAGGGGTTAACTAGTGTTCAATGCTCTTTGCTGTTTATTGCATGTGGTACAAACAGAGTTTTACACTTAAATATCTAGTGGTGGGGGAGGAGGCGAGGGGAATAATGTCGGTAAGGTTGTTATAAGGTGATAAGGCTACTCCAGATGTGATAAATCATCCAGCTCGGGCGGTTCCCGCACTATTTCCGTTTCAATGATCAACGAATTGACATCCACAATGCTCTGAAATGCGTATAAACAGCATATTAGAGTATAAGGAATTTAGGGAGTCGGCAGGTACCCAGGACTGCTACACACATTATCATTGCTGCGCGACGTTGATAACAAACTACTGGCACCGCCAACGCCACTGCTGACGCCGCTGCCGCTGCCACCGCCAAGGCTTCCACTGGACGATGAGTTTGAATTGGAAGCATTCGTGCCATTTGCCGATGACGACGAAAGGACCACACTGTGCGGCGAGCTGCCACGTCGCACTACCTTAGCCTGCGACTGCTGCGGTGAGTTCTGGGTGACAATGACAAACTTCTGCGGCGGTTGATTCGCCTGTATAGCGCGTATTTGCGGCAGGGCAGCAACCACAGGACTTCTAAAAAAGAAGAACAACAAAGTTATCATTAGTATCGTGCATCAAATTAGACGAAGTAAAACATCTAAGCCTTGAGATAGGTCTATAACAACTTATCAACCTAGTACATGCTTCTATAACTTGATAAATTGAAAGCTATTAAAAGTGCTTTCCCGGATTATGCATTCTTTAAGCTTAGCAACTTACCCCTGTCTTTGCGCGTTGGGCATGGATACGCGTCCAATAGTTGTGGCCGTTTGGGCAGCACTTGTGATGGGCGCTGTGTTGATGCTGCTCGAAGACAGGGTAATGGTACTGCTCGCAGGTGCATTGCGCACCTTGACAACAGCCTGACATAGTGACGGCCCCAAGAAGCCGAAATCAACCTTGTACTCTTCAGCAACATCTGGTGCACTGCGCATTTGCTTCAATATGGGTGGACAGCATTTCTGGAGCATGGCGCGTATGTGACCAGCAGCTGTTTTATCTGTGTTGCTCATCGATGTTCCGAGCAGATGCGGTTCGATGCGTTCAGAGATAAACTTGAGCCGTGGTATGATAAATACCTTTATCACCTCACCTCCCAACTCAGAGAGACCAGCAATGGAACCATAAAGCGATGACAGATGCGTTTTATCATTCTGCAGAGCTTTGCTGAAGATGCTGTGGGGGTCAGAAAAGATCTTAAGTATATAAATCAACTTAATCATTGGGGTGTACTCACCGCGTTACACGAGTTTGCAGATTATTTGTAAGGGTGTTGAAGATCTTGCATATTTGTGCTATGAGGCGGGAGGCAAAATCACGCAAAGCCCAATGATTGTCCAGCTCTGGACGCATGCAAAGCTGCTTGGAGACAATACAAGTCATCACTGAGGGTATCAGCTCATGCAGCTGAAAAAGCAGAAAGTTAATGAATTTCTAATGAATTACAACTTTTTTTTAGCTTAAGCTCACGTATTTTTCCAAGAAGAGCGATGGATTGTCAAGCAGAGCGCGCACCATTCGCATCAAATAGATCAGCAGCGCCAGATTATTTTGTACAACGTTAACTTTAACGCCTTCGGCAATGAAGGTGCACATGCGAGGCAACATTTCGTGTAGACCAGGATCGGAACCGAGAGACTGTAGCGCTTCGGCGCGTCGTGGCTCATCGGAGCCCACACAAGCCTCGGTGATTTCTTTGTAGTACAATTGCTGCTCCACGGACAACTCGTGCGTGGCCAGTTGTTTGACGTGTACAATTTCAACGTTCTTGAGTTTGTGTATTTTGCCCGTAGTGGGTTTGCCAGCGACATCTTTGTTGAGTCCCTGATCTAGTTTGATAACCGGATTAACAGAGTCCAGAAACTGCGAGTCTTTGGAGAGGGGTGGTGGATTTTCCGGCACTGTGGGCTGTATGCCTTCCACAACAAACCAATGAGATCGTAGCGTGAGGTCTAATGGTATTTTCACAGAACTGTTGGCGGTTATTTCACTCAAATCGATTTCCTTGTCCTCGGTGAAGTGCAACTCGCGTCCGCCACCGGATGCAAAGCGAAATGGTATAAAATCCTTGGCCACAAACCCATACTGCGGCTCAATGTTTCGCACCTTCAGCGACATGTCGATGTCCTTAACCGAAAGCTTTTGTCGCTTTGCGTGGTGCATGAACTTGGCGGCATCCTGTACAATGCGTTTCAGCTTAATGGAAACATCTTCCGCGAGCTCTTTAGCGGCATCGTCCGATAGTGAGCCGACCCCAATGCTTTCGGCTATTACTTTCATCGATTCGGCTGATATGCTGGATCCGTACAACATGCTGCTGCCAGCGTTGCTGTTTTTTGATGTTTTGTTACTCATTTCAGAAAATAAACAAAGATTTTACAACCAAAATGCAGAAGACTTCTTCTTCTAGCTATGGGTAGAGATGGCAGACTGTTGCAGTAGCGTGAGTCACTATCGATATTTCTAATACAGTGCTGTAAAAGTTTCGCACAGTCGTGCGGCTGCAATCGAATAGTTCGATTGTTAACGCATACAATACATCGATATCGTTTATCATCCCTAATTCACAGTTTCTTTTCTTTATTTATGTTCGTACCTTGTGGCTTTTTTGTTTTATTATTAAAATTATAGACTATATATTACAAATAATTTTCAACGTTATGCCGTAAACTATAAAAAGCCAATTTGCGTGTATATTATGATAAGGAATCGAGTGCAAGTGCATTGAAGCATGTCGCGTCGCGCCTTTCGAACAAAGCAGCAGCAGCAGTGAAAATTCAACGCGAGACTGCAAAGTGAAAACGGCGCCATTTTAAGAAACAAAACAAAGCCACAAGCAATAGCAGAAAGTAAAACTTGAATGCAATGCAATTAAAGGCGCAAAAAGCATTTGCATATGCCCAAATAACATTTTCGTTATCTTTGAGCACAATTAATTAACGCTAAAAAGAAAATATAAAACGTAAGTGTGTGTGTGTGCGCGCGAGTCTGTTAGTTTGTGTGTGCGAGAGTGTCGCCTTCTTTTGCCCCCGTTCTCCATCGTCATTGTTGCTGCACTCTTTGGTTTTATGTTCATGTGTGTGTGTCTGTGTTTGTCTGTCTGTCGCGTTTTGTGGTTTGACCCAGTTTGATTGTCAAAAATTCTGAACGTGCTGTAATTAATGTGGCCAAGTTGATATTTAAGCGTTGTTGTTGTCCTTGTTGTCTTTGCTTCACAGCGCCGCCCTCGAGTCAAAATATGAGCAGTGGCCAAAATGAGGCAGCAGCAGCAGCAAAAAAGGAAAAGGTTTTCGAAACGCAGCAACGTACACAAGAATCCGGCAGTGAAAATGAGGTAAAGTAAATGCAAAATTCAAGTTAAGCTTACTCGTGATCAACTAATGAGAAACATGCAGTTGGTATATAGAGAAAACTGTAAAACTGTTTACACCACCTACATTTGTATACATATACAGAAACATACATCAATACATGTGCAAGTTTGTGTGCATGTGTGTACGTGCGGAGTGACACACATCTGTGTATCTCAATATTCCTCATTTCGTCATAGTCGCTTTCTCTGATCGATAGATCAAGGGTTACCAAACAGCTGTTTGTATTTAAACTATGCATGCTTTAAACTTTTTAAATAATTATAACTATTTAAAAATATCAATTATTAAAAATGTTTAAAGTAATTGCAATGGTAATAAACTTACATTTCATGACCATTAGTAGTATTGTTTACTTCTACACCTCAGTTTCTTCTATGTTTAGTATATCTCGAGTGAACTTAACTTAAGTGTTTAATTAAAACAGTTTTATACGAAATGCTTTGCTTTTTAGGAAACTGATTCCATTACGGATCAATCAAGTCAATCGAAGTCAACGAAATCAGCAACACAATTTAGCGTGCAACGTTCGGATACTGATGGACTGCGCATGAAAATATCGGCGATAAGAAATCCACCCACAGTAGTGGCAGCAACAACAAAACCTGCGACTAGTATTCAAAATTCAACAGTGAAAAAAATTATTCACGAATTACCTGCAGCTGAAAATTCGCGAAAGAAATTAGGAAAAGTGCATAAAATGAGCGATGCTCATGAACCGAGCGGCTGCTCGACGGAGGCCAAGGACAAGCATAAAGAGAAGGTGAAGGAAAAGGATAAGGAGAAAGTCTTGTCAACTGTAAACACAACCAAAAAGATCAAAGTCAAACGCAAGAAGATTGCACAGAAAAGCAGCAACAACAATAACAATAATAATCATAATAACAATAACACAAGTAATAATACTAATAGCAAATCGAAGCGAGCCCCAGCAACGGCCTTCAGCTCCGACTCCGAAGATGATTTGCCATTGAAAGTTCACATGCAACGTGCGCCACGTTTGCTCCTGACTGCCATAGGAGGCGGTATACAAGCGGGTCAGGGACATGGAGACCATATGGGAATCACGAGCAGCGATAACGAGGAGCTGCCCGATTTGGTCAAGGCGGCCATCAAGCGTGTGGAAAGCGATGCTGAGGACAACAGCAGTGTGACAACAACAACAACAGCTGCTAAGGCAAAGCAACAGTTGCCGCAATATCAGTCGACTCTGCTGCAGGACTTTATGGAGAAGACACAAATGTTGAACCATACCCCCAGTTTGTCATCACACACAGCACAGCCTAAAATGGCCACAGAGAACAACAGCAATTCCACCAATACCAGCAATATCACTAACAACACACAGCTGCAGCAACGCAAGCGACGGGGTCGGCCCAAAAAGTTGCAATCAACAGCTGCTGCTCCATCTTCTGCTGCTACATCTGTTGCTGCTGGGGCTGTCTCCGTTTCAGTGCCCACGATCAATGAATCGGCAGATTCTGGAGTGATAAGCACAACACCATCACCCAAAATGCAGCAGGCAGCATCTGTAGATATTCCCAAGCCTAAAATTGATATGGCCTATCTGGACAAACGCATGTATGCCACGGAACGTGTGTTGTATCCACCACCACGCAGCAAGCGGCGGCAGAGCAACAAGAAGGCCAACAAGGAGGAGCCACAGCTGGATCCGCTTTGGCGCGAGATCGATGTAAATAAAAAGTTTCGCCTTCGTAGTGTTAGTGGCTATAAGAGCGACGGTGGTGGCGGTGGCGGCGGCAGCGGTGGTACGTCCAACACCATCTGTAGCAAAATACTTGCAGCCAAAAGCGGCTATGTCTCAGATTACGGTAGCGTGCGGCATCAACGGCACAATCACAATTCAGGCTACAAATCCGATGCCAGCTGCAAGAGTCGGTACAGCAGTCGCAGCTGTGCGAGCCGGCGCATGAGTCGTGCCAAGAGTTGTGGCTATCGTAGCGATTGCAAGGAATCGTCCGGAAAGTCAAGCAAATCCTTGCGTCGACGTCGACGGGCATCTATGCTGAAGAGTAGCCACGAACAGGCGTCGACTGCATTGAGTGATGACCACGATCAGGACATTTTGCAGCTGGCAGGCCTCTCGCTGGGCCAGAGCAGCGAGGAGAGCAATGAGTACAGTAGCAAACCCAGTCTTAAGTCCCTGCCCAGCACAAGTGCCAGCAAGAAATACGGTGAAATCAATCGATTTGTTGCCACCGGACAATATTTTGGAGGAGCAGCTAAAACAACAAGTATTGGACTGTCTGGATTGGCTGTTAGTGGTGCCGCAAGCACAACAACAACTCCAGTAGCGGAAAGCTTTATGCAGGGTATGTATATTGTGTATGCATTCATGTTTATGTTACTTATTCATTGTATATTTTACAGGAAAAATAATGATACAGCGCAAGCACTCTATCAGCCAGGACACAATTGTACCCAGCAAAAGCGCCTGTAAGATCAAGAGTCGACGTTCCTCCGCCGCCAGCATGTGTAGCAGTTATGTCTCGGGTGTTTCACGAATGCGTCGACGACATCGTCGCAAAAGTTTCAGTCACTCGAAGTCTCTGAACATTGACTCAAAGCTGCTTACCGAGATCGACATAATTGCGAGTACATTTAGTGCACGTTGTCGCATACAGGATGATCGTCTGACAGCGAGTAGTGGCAAGGAAAAGCTACTTGCAGACGCCAACAAATTGCAGGCTACGCTTGCAGCACCACTTGCAACTGCATTGCCCCTTCTGAATGGAGGCGGCTTTGGAACTCCTACGTCGGCAAGCTCTGCAGCTAAGCCACTTAAACGTGCGCTTAAGAAACGCAAGCTTAATGAACCTTTAATCGACTTTGCTATGCTCTCCGCTAGTGCTGGCAATGCTAACGGCATCATCAGCAGCAACATCACAAACAGCAATGGAAACGGCGCCAAGCGACGCCACAAGAAATCGAGTAACAATAGCGGTGGCAGCAACAGTTCCAGTCCCGATGATCACAAATTGCCACTAAAGAAGCGTCATTATTTGGTCACAACTGGCGCCGAAGTGGCCACCGCATTTGCCAGCAACGGTAAGCTAAATGCGGAAGCGTGGGCAGCTGCTGCAGCGGCAGCAAAAAGCAGCGCCAACACTAAAGCTCAAGCACAGTTTAACGCCAAGAAGCTAACACCGAAGAAGCGTCATCTGCTGGTCAGTCAAGAGGTGACTGGAGCTGGCGCTGGAGGAGCAGCAGGTGCTGGCAACGCATCGCCCTTACGTATTGTTGTTGACAACAATTCCATAAGCGGTGGCAAACTGCTGGACATCTCGCCTAGTTCGCTCTGTTCCCTCAAGCAGCAACGCCGTCAAAGCGGCAAATCGAAGACCTCAAGTCTTGTGGCATCTCGAGAAATACCTCTACAGCAACTACAATCGCCTGCAGGCAGCAGCAGTTGTCCACCGCCGGGAGTCTTTGAACCATCCGTTGAGCTGGAAATACAAATACCTATTGGAAAGCTAAACGAATCTGTCATTACGAAATCCGAGGTGGAATCGCCTTTGCTGGCTGCATTGGATCTCAAAGAGGATGCCAAGAAGGAGCAATGTCAACGGGTACTGGAAACTCTTTTGCACAAAACTGGCGGCAATTTGTTGCTTAAGCGCAAGCGAAAGAAAATCAATCGTACCGGGTTTCCCACTGTGCGACGTAAGAAGCGTAAAGTAAGCATCGAACAGGCAACGGCAGTGACTCCACAACAACAACAGCCGCAGCAGCAAACGCAGCCAGAACAGCAACTGACATTGCCGTCCACTCGAGAAACCCGCAGCAACAGTTCCTTAACAGCAGCAGCTGTAAATGTGATGGACTGTGAACGAGTTCCACTTGTCGGCGAGGCGAGGGAAACCTTTGTGGCTCGAAGCAGCAATCAGCGTACCCCGCGATTATCTGTCGTGGCGCTGGAGCGATTGCAGAGACCACAAACACCAGCCAGTAGTAGTCCTGGTAGAGGCAGGCCACGCGGCAGAGGTAGACCAAAGGCTCAGCCAAAACAGCAGATCCCACAGCAGGCGCCGGTGGAATTACAACCAGCAAAGAAGCGCGGACGGACTGCCAAGCAAGAAGAATTGCCGACTACTCCCAAAGCGGAGCGTAAACTGGAAAATAGCATTAAATTACCTGCAGGCGTAGATCCCAACACGAATTTCAGTTGTCAAATACGCTTGAAGAGGCGTAAGAATATAGCACAACAGCATCAGCCGCCCGAGGACCCGACGCCTCCATCGAATGAAGATCAATTGCAAATCGATGCGGAGGCTGAGGCCAAACGCCTTCAGCAACCGGTGCCACCCACTGAACATGAGCCACTTCCTGCCCACGAGTCCACGTCGAATGTGGCAACAGACTACGCAAGTTGCAGTGACACCAGCGAGGATAAGTGCAGCACAGCCTCACAGCAGCGCAAGCGATCCAAGCTAAAGAAGAACTATCTGTTGGCCGGACTCTTTTCCAACTACTTTAAACAGTCTCCAGTTGCAGGGACGGCAGCAGCAACAGTTGCCGCTGCAGTAAAACAGCCTGTCAAGAAACCAGCAGGAGATGGAGAACAATCCCAGCTGGGTAGTGTTCTGATGCCGCCGCCGCCTTATTGCGAACGTTATTTCAGACGCAATCAAAATGACTTTGAGCTACCATACGATCTTTGGTGGGCATATAGTCATGACAAACTGCCGACGCGCCATGTGGTGCCTTCGTGGAACTATCGCAAAATACGGACGAATGTCTATGCAGAGTCGGTGCGCCCGAATCTCGCTGGATTTGATCATCCGAATTGCAATTGCAAGCCACAGGCGAGTGGTGCTTGCCTGGATAACTGTTTGAATCGCATGGTCTACACGGAGTGTGCGCCTAGCAATTGTCCGGCAGGCGACAAGTGCCGCAATCAGAAGATCCAACGTCATGAGGTAGCACCTGGTGTGGAACGATTCATGACCGCTGACAAGGGATGGGGAGTGCGCACCAAGCTGCCCATTGCTAAGGGTACCTACATACTGGAATACGTGGGCGAGGTGGTAACAGAGCGGGAGTTTAAGCAACGTATGGCCAGCATATATCTAAATGATACGCACCACTATTGTCTGCATCTGGATGGTGGCCTAGTCATCGATGGCCAGCGCATGGGAAGCGATTGTCGGTTTGTCAATCACTCGTGTGAGCCAAACTGTGAGATGCAAAAGTGGAGCGTGAATGGATTGTCACGAATGGTGCTCTTTGCAAAGCGCCCTATTGCGGAAGGAGAGGAGCTCACGTACGACTATAATTTCTCACTATTTAATCCCTCTGAGGGTCAACCGTGTCGCTGCAATATGCCACAGTGTCGTGGTGTAATTGGTGGCAAATCGCAACGGGTGAAACCGCTGCCTGCGGAACTAAAGCCCGCTCCAGGAACTGAAGGCACTGCTGGCGTTGGAGCTGCCAATGGCGGTCAGAACGGACGACAGCGCAAGCACAAGGCCAAGAAGCACGCCCAACGTCAGCAGCAGGCAGCCAAGGATGCTGCCGAAGTGGTAACAAGGGTGCAACAGCTCTCGGAGAAGGAAAAGAAATTGGTCAAGCAGTGTGGCATTTTTCTAGTGCGCAACTTTGAAAAGGTAAGCAGACTGCAAAATCTGAGAGTACCTTCTCTATGAGTTTCTCTCTATCTATGCACAGATTCGTCGATGCAAGGCAAAACGCGCTGCGTCGAAATCTCAGGCAGTTTCCGCCACTTTGGCTGCTGGTGACGCTAACGTACCTGGTCGTCGTCCATCCACGCCCTCATCGACTTCTATGTTGGCTGCGCAGATTTCGGCTTTGTGCACGCAACGCAACATAAAAACACGTGGACTCACGCAGGCGGTTCAGGATCCGGAACTGGAGAAAATGGCTAAAATGGCGGTTGTGCTACGTGATATTTGTTCAGCTCTGGAGTCTCATAAAATGTTTGAACTGCTTGCTGCGGTGCCCAACAATAAGAAGAAGAAGCAACTGAAGACATCCCGTGTAGATTTTAAGACAATACAAACACAAGTTGAACAAGGACATTATAAGACGCCCCAGGAATACGATGAGCAAATGCTGCAACTATTTGCTGATGCGCGTCAACTGCAGGGTGAAGATGAGAGTAAGTCCAAGTCGGTACAGACGCTAATTGATAGCTACGAACAGCACAAGACGAGCAATTATCCGCAGTTACTGGAGATTCTTGGTAAGCCCGAAGGTCTGCTAAGCTTTAAGCCAAAGGAAAAGTCTGAGCCACTAGCGAATGTGCCAGAGCAGTCCGACCAGAAACTTGGTCAGGATCCAGGTGTGGATCCATCGAAAGCCAATGCAGAGTTAGCACTTCCCGAACTGTTACCAACGGATGAGGAGGATGTCATACGCTGTATATGTGGACTGTACAAGGATGAGGGCCTTATGATTCAGTGTGCCAAGTGCATGGTCTGGCAGCATACAGAATGCACTAAGGCGGACATTGATGCCGACAACTATCAGTGCGAACGATGTGAGCCACGTAAAGTCGACCGTGAAATCCCGCTGGACGAATACACAGAGGAAGGCCATCGGTACTATCTATCGCTGATGCGAGGTGAACTACAAGTTCGGCAGGGAGATGCGGTCTATGTGCTACGCGACATACCCATCAAGGATGAGACGGGCAAAGTTGTGCCCAGCCAGAAGCACACGTACGAAACGATTGGAGCAATTGATTACCAGGAGTGCGACATCTTTCGGGTCGAGCACTTGTGGAAGAACGAGGAGGGAAAACGTTTTATCTTTGGACATCACTTCTTGCGTCCACATGAAACTTTTCATGAGCCCTCGCGTCGCTTTTACCCAAACGAAGTTGTACGTGTCTCGTTGTACGAGGTGGTGCCTATTGAGCTAGTGATTGGACGATGCTGGGTACTGGACCGCACCACATTCTGCAAGGGTCGACCGGTGGAGTGCAACGACGAGGATCATTGCTTTATATGCGAGCTACGCGTCGATAAAACGGCACGTTTCTTCTCTAAGGCCAAAGCCAACTATCCGGCGTGCACTAAGAGCTATGCGTTTAGAAAGTTTCCGGAAAAACTAAAAATCTCAAAGAGCTATGCGGTAAGCCAAGAAGGAAACATAATGTTGTCATTCGATTTAAATTTATGATGTATTTGCAGCCACATGAAGTGGATCCATCGTTGTTGAAAACGAGAAAGCAAAAGACTGATATAGAAGTAGCAGGGACGCCCAATAAAATGAGCAGGCAGGACCAGAGAAACGCTCAAACATCGGGAAATAGAAAGCAACGAACTGCAACGACAACAGCGGGATCAGCAGCAGAAACTTCTGTTCAAGTTCTGACGCCAGTGGCGCCGAATGGGCAGGTATGTTTTGAGTTATTTTGAGAATTTGAATTAACATTTAATGCGGAATTAAATACAGGTGCTTAAAAGGAAACGATCACGCTTGGAGAACGTCCTCAACACGATGAAGCTAAAGTGTCTGGACGCGCAGACAGCACAGGAGCAGCCTATCGATTTAACTTATTTGCTAAGTGGACGCGGAGCCCGACAACGTAAGACAAACTGCGTGAACAACAACAGCAGCAATTCGGGCACACCTTGCGCCTAGTGGACGCTTAATTATTTAGCCATGTACATAAATATAAATATAAACTTTAGAGGCATAATGTACTACTACTATTTATATATTATATATAATAATGTAATTGTAATTTTACGTTTAGCACTAGTTGATAAGTTGTAAAGCGCATAAAACGGTGATAGTAGTAATTCTAGTTTGTAAATTGTTATAAACAAATTCTTAAACTTATTGTCATATACGATTTATCGAATTGCAATTATTTATACAAACTGGCATGCATGATTTTCATGATTATTGCAATTATTTATACCTTATACATCTGCTATTTGATTCTTTTTACACACCTGTCTGCTTATTTATGCATACCTTATTAAGCATCTATATAGACAAATTATTATCTATGCGTTTTGAAAATTGTTTAATGCATTTCCAACTATTATTATGTTTTACAAAAACCAAGGCCCATTTTTAAGAGCGTTTAGCATTGTTATTTTAATTTATTATGTATTATGTTATGGCTGCTTATCAAACTACTTGGCACACAACAAGTAGATTACTTTTAAATTATGTCATTAATTTGAAAATTGTTATCAACTTCTAACACAAATTTGAAATTAAAATATATATTTTCCATTAACAAGACATAAACTTATTTCATATTTTAATCATTCTGCTAAATTATTGTTAAATGAACCGATAAATACTCAACTCTAATAAATTTACCTGATTTTTATTAGTAAATTGTGGGACTATAAAAACAAAGTTAACAATGTATACACTATCAAGAATTATTTGAACTACCGCTAATTGCCGATAACTCAGACTCAAAATTATCGATTGTGCATATTATCGACATCGAAAAAGCAACCCTGATTTGAGGTTTCTTTTTTGTTGGCACGTTGACGAACGACCAACACATTGGGGCAGCCTTAATCAAAAATAATAATAAATCAATTAAAATTAGGCCAGTGCCACTGAGTCCCATTGTGCAGTAACCAGGCGTTGGATTGGTTGATCAAGGTCAACTGTAAAAACAACGACAAAAACAATAATGAGTCAATACGCTAACATTTTGCAACGTGAATTTCCGGCCATTGACAATGAGCTGAAGGATTATGTTGAGGGCGTTCTAACGGGGAGCGTCGAAGACTTTGATACGTGCGATGACATCTTTGAAGCTGTTGGAGATATACTCCAAGGTATCGACGGCGAACGATCCGAGGATAGTATACGTGCCCTATGTGATGAGTTCCTCAATATAATGAAAAACAATTCGAAAAATGTGGAACGCAAGGTGTTAAATGCGCCGGTTAACATTGAAGAAATGGCCAAAAACATGGAGAGAATGGACAAGGACATGCAGAGTATTTGGGTGGTTAACAAAGATGGTGGAAATGTAAGTATTGTATACAGTGTTTACAAAATATATGTATGTATCGAATGCAGCTAAAGTCATTCTACTTTATAGAAAGTGGACACCAAAAAGCTAGAAAAGGCGGAGGCGAAACTGATGCAGAAGCAGGAGAAACGTCAGGAGGTAACCAAAGCAGGTGTCGTTCCAGTGGCTGTCAAACTGCAGACTGCAACTGCTTCCCAGGTGACCAACAAAAAGAATACGAAACTGGATCAAAAGGGTCTAAATCGCTCCATGGACATCAAAATCGAAAACTTCGATTTGGCCTTCGGCGAAAAGTAAGTAAATTCATCGATACACACAAAACACAGAACGTTATCGATTAAAGCAGCTGTTAAATAACAGACTAACATCTGTGAGAACGCTGATTTGGTTGCAATGTTTACGATAAATATTTAAAACAATTTGCATTATCTTATTTTTTATTATTAATGACTCAATTTCCTTACATAGAGTTCTTCTGCAAAATGCCAATCTACTGCTGTCCTTTGGTCGTCGCTATGGACTGGTTGGTCGCAACGGTCTGGGCAAGACGACATTGTTGCGGATGATTGCTGAGCGTCAGTTACAAATTCCATCGCACATCTCTGTGCTGCATGTGGAACAGGAGGTGGTTGGCGATGACACCCCTGCTGTGGAGAGTGTGCTCGAATGCGATACGGAGCGTACGCGACTCTTGGCGAGAGAAAAGGAAATTCTGGCTGCCTTGAATAATGGAGTGCAGGATGCTGCTCTATCTAGCGAGCTGAGTGAGATCTATGCGTCGCTGCAGAATATTGAGGCAGATAAGGCTGTGGCACGCGCTTCTGTGATACTTAAGGGTCTTGGCTTCGATGCGGATATGCAGTTAAGGCCGACTAAATCATTCTCCGGTGGCTGGCGTATGCGTTTGGCTTTAGCCCGAGCGCTGTTCTCCAAGCCGGATCTGCTGCTTCTTGATGAGCCGACGAACATGTTGGACATTAAGGCCATCATTTGGCTGGAGACTTACTTGCAAACGTGGCCCACAACCACTTTGGTAGTGTCTCACGATCGCAACTTCCTGGACACGGTTCCCACGGACATACTCCATCTACATTCCCAGGAGCTGGAGGCGTACAAGTAAGTCCATTACCTAGACAGATCACTTCAATATATGCTTATTTCAATCGTTTCTTAATTAGGGGAAATTACGAGCAGTTCGAGAAGACGAAGACGGAGAAACTGAAGTCGCAGCGCCGCGAATACGAGGCACAATTGGCGCACAGGCAGCATGTCCAGGAATTCATTGACCGCTTCCGTTACAATGCAAATCGTGCGTCTTCTGTGCAGTCGAAAATTAAGATGCTGGAAAAGCTGTAAGTGAAACTTTGGTATTAAATTGGTTAAACAGTTACCATATACATACATAAATATATCTACACTATACTTTAGACCCGAACTGAAGCCTGTGGAGAAGGAGACGGTTGTAACGCTCAAATTTCCTGATGTAGAACCGCTTAACCCGCCCGTGTTGGCAATATCCGAGGTCTCGTTCCGTTACAATCCCGAGGATCCCCTGCCAATTTTCAAAGGTGTCAATCTATCGGCCACGTCGGATTCGCGCATATGCATTGTTGGTGAGAACGGAGCAGGAAAATCGACGCTGCTGAAGATCATCGTGGGACAGCTGAGCACCATATACGGCAACATTGTGCTGCATCGTGGTCTGCGCATAGGGTACTTTGCCCAGCACCATGTCGATCACTTGAACATGCATGTCACCTGTGTGGGAGTATTGGCTGAACTATTCCCCGGCCGGCCCGATGAGGAATATCGACGACAATTGGGTAGCTTTGGTATTTCGGGACCTCTGGCTTTGCAGAGCATTGCCAGTTTATCTGGAGGACAAAAGTCACGTGTGGCCTTAGCGAAAATGTGCATGGGTGCGTTAGAACCTTTTTATATTCATTATGTACAGAATTGAATCTATGTTTATTCATCACAGCGGAGCCAAATTTCCTGGTGCTTGATGAACCGACAAATCATTTGGATATTGAAACAATCGATGCCCTGGGCCGTGCTATCAATGCTTTTAAGGTATGTGTATCAGATATCAGGCTATAAACTCAACACGATAATTAATTGAATTTATTTGTGATTTCAGGGTGGTGTCATTTTGGTTTCTCACGACGAACGTCTGATTAATGTAGTCTGCAAGGAGTTGTGGGTCTGCGGCAATCGCACAGTTCGCGCTATCGAGGGAGGCTTGGATGAATATAAGCGTGAGGTTTACAAGGAAATCGAAGCTAATAGTTGAATTTTATTTGTACAATATGTGGAACAATTTAGCAATAAATTTGTAGTATGTCAATGATATTTAAACTAAAACAAATATAAATACAAAGTATTTGTTTCTCAAATCAAATCGGTAATTGAAAAATAAAAAGAATGACAAGAAAAGTGAATTAAAAATTATTTTATTTTACTGGTTCTACTGCACTATATTCCTGCGCAGCTCAAAGAGTATTAATGTCAGCGCCGAAGCCACATTCAGACTGTCCACGCCTGCTGCCAGAGGAATATAGACGCACTTTCCTCTGCTGCCCACCAGCTCCATGAATCTATCAAAAGAACAAGATAAGATTCAGTGTTATAAAAGTGACAAGTATAGCTCACTTGTAGGCATCATCGCTGACGCCATGACTCTCGCCGCCAATGATGAGAATGTTGTGTGCTCCAGTTTGATTAAGATGTGTATAATCTATGGCGCTGTTCATTTGATTTCCCAGCTTTTCCACATTGCTTTCAGCAATGAAAACATGACAATCCTCAGCTGCTTCTGGCGGAATGTGCACTGCCAATTCCTCCCATGTAACATCGTCGCGAATGGGCAAACGAAACTGTCCACCACATCCTCCGCGCAGTGCTTTAGATTCCCATGGATCACAGCAGCCATGTGTAACCAGTACTTGACTGCAAGGCAATGCAGCACATGTGCGGATTATGCTGCCCAGGTTGTTGGGCTCTCTTATGTTGTCACAAACAACTGTAATGGGCAATGGCTCACTGCGCATTTGCTGCTTTTCTACACCCAGCGCAGAAGGTCGATCGAATATTGCCAGCAGCCCGGGTGGCGTTACCAGAGAGGACCAGGTTTTTAGATTATGTTGCGGAACTTTATAAATCTTTGTGTTTTGCTCCTGCTGAGCCTGTGCCACCTGGTCGCGAAGCAGCGCCAATTGATCCTTCTGGCTAAAGAACAGCGACTGCATTCGTAGACCACATTGCAGTGCTTCGTCAATGAGACGTCGGCCCTCGATAACGATCTGTTTCTGCTTGTCGCGGCGCTTTCGGGAACGTACATCGGTCAGTAAAGTGCTCATTAATGGATCCTGTAAGAGTTGGTCATAGAGTTATTCCAAACAGAAGTCAATCGAAAGGGAACTTACTTGCAAATTAAGGCGGGTAAACTCCAAATTCAGCTCCTTGTCTTTAATAAGTGGCGCTGGGTCACGTTTAACCACCGGAGCTGCATCTTTTGCAACATTCGCAGGTGCTTCTACTTTTATAAGCTCAGATATTGCACTCTTTTGAGTCAGCTTCTTTTTATTTTGTTTACTGTTTCCAGTTGTTCTGTGCTTGCGTAAAACGTCCCGCGTGTTCACCGGCTCATGGTGCAGCAATGAATTTTCAAAAAGGTTCGCCTCAATTTCCAAAGCTTCTTTGATTTCATCTTTTGCGCTGCCAGAGCTGCTGCTGCTGCTGAGGCGCAGTAAACTATAATTATTCACATTTTTAATATTAGCTTGGACAGCTCTTTTGAGAACGTTATAAAACATATTTGGAAAACTTGGCCGGCTTCACCAGCAATCGAATTGGTCTATCGATAAGAGATACAAGTGGTGTGCAAAAGTACATTAGAGTAAACATAGTCTTAACAGAAAACTTCGATAATTTGTGTCATTTTTTATTATTATGATTATTATTGCATTAGTAAAATTTATGTGAAATCTATGTGATTGTCTTAGTATAATTATGAGAAATGCAATATAATACAATAATATAATAACATCTAAAATCAAGCAATTAAACCAATTCCCTACACCGGAACAATATTTGTTCTTTGTGGCAACGCTCAACAAGTGAATTTTAATACAATGACAACTCTGGCCGTCGCGTACATTCAACGAATTTCAATTGCAATTGGGTCTTCGACTTGAACTAATTCACAAGCCGGTTAGATATCGAGCCAAGTTAAGGCAGCCGAGGAAAACAACATGTTGAGTAAGTCCGTGCTAATTGGCGCCTTGGGAAAGCGGGCCTGCACTCTGCTGACGCAACGCGCAATTGGCAATACGCAAATCTTAAGGCAAGGCATCAAAAATCATGAGCCAAACAATTTGGAGAAACGTATGTTGGTCTGGACTGGAAAATATAAGAACGTAGCTGAGGTACCGAGTTTTGTTAGGTATGCAAATTATTGTTTTAAATTATTGAGTATGATCAATTCATTTCCATAGTCAGGACCAAATGGAGCGGTGCCGCAACAACATACGCATTAAATTGGCCAATGTGATGATGGGATTGACTGTAATTGGATGTGCCATTATGATTTATAACGGTAAACAAGCTGCCAAGCGAGGAGAGTCAGTGACTAAACAGAATTTGGAATGGCATAATCAGTTAAATCAGGCAGTCAATTCCAATGCTGCAGGAGCAGTGACTGGAAAATAAGAATGGCAGCTCACACCCATGAAAATATCAAAACATCAAAATATGTAGATATTGTGTATTCGCATTTTATTTTTGATTGTAGCTTTTAGTTTCCATGTAGTATTCAAATTGATATTGTAACACACACACACACACTCGGCACTGATATAATTAGAAAAGTAGTTTCGCATAAAACAGATTCCAGCGAATAAAATTGAAAAACAAAACAGCTGCGGAAAACATATGTTCTCCCTCGTAAAATAGGTTCGACGGTAGACACCCATTATCTAAACCAGACAAGCCTAGTTTATGCAAGTTAAGCCACAGTTCGGCCCTCGATAACGAGGGAAAAATTTCTCCGGGTGCACAATAAATTGAAATTAGTATATCGATAATAAGTATGCACTACGAATTGGACATGGTGTTAATAGAAAATATCGATATTAGGTATTAAAATTGAGAAAATTTTATTTTTAGGCCAATTTACACCAAGTTAATGATAACTTGAAATTTAATATTTTCAAATGTGACAACCAATAATGTATAATTTCAATTGGAATAAGGAAATCTTACCACAATACATTTTCACCTTGTGGCAACGTTCAACAAGTGCATTTGTAATAAGCTAGATGGCAACTCTGGCATCGCGAACATTGCATAAAGTTCATCAATTCTCATTGAATCTTCGAATTGAACCGATTTAAAAGCCGGTTCGATTTTAAACCAGGCTTAAAAAACAACAGGAGTTAAAATGCTGAGTAAGTCCTTGCTAATTGGTGCCTTGGGAAAGCGTGCCAGTACTTTGCTGACGCAACGCGCGATAAGCAACACGCAAATCTTGAGGCAGGGCATCAAAAATCACGAGCCAAATGATCTGGAGAAACGTATGTTGGTCTGGACTGGAAAATATAAGAACACTGCTGAAGTGCCCAGTTTTGTTAGGTATGCAAACTATTGTTGTAACTGATAACATAATGTTTACGACTATATTTGCAAATTTCCATAGCCAGGAGCAAATGGAGCGCTGCCGCAACCAGATGCGCATCAGATTGGCCAACTTGATGATCGGCCTGACTGTGATCGGCTGTGCCATTATGGTTTACAGTGGTAAACAAGCCGCCAAGAGAGGAGAATCTGTGACCAAGCAAAATCTCGAATGGCACAATCAGTTCAATCAGGCGGATAACTCTAACGCCGCTGGAGCAGCACCTGGCAAGTAATTATGGCAGCCCAATATGACGAACATACGAAAAACCATCTAAGTGATTATACTCAAATCAGGAAATCTGTAGACCTTTTGGAAAATGTTGTGTTCGAATTTAATGTTCTATTTCAATTGGTTGCAGTGTGGTATCGGTGATATTTGTTACTTTCAATTTTAGCTCTAAGTTTATTGTAGTATGCAAATTGTTATTGTAGCACACACATACACACTCAGTACTGAAATAAACATTTAGTGAAAGTCGTATCACATGAAACAGATTGCCGCCAATGAAATTGAAAAACTTGTCAGAGCAGAAAACATCTGTTCACATTAGTAAAATGGGTTCGACGGCTAAACACTCATTGAATAAAATAGTTTGCAACTATTTATTATAATTACTAATATTAAATTAAAGTTTTTATCAATTAGATGCTTAATGAAGAACAGATTCAAAGCTCACATTATTATATATTAACAAAACATAATGTTAGAATTTATAACATTACTGTTAACCATGTTTTGCTAAAGTCGTGGACCACTGTAGGTTAACAGAAATATCGTCAACAGTGACCACCACTTGCGCCAATAGTTAGTGCGTCGACGCGGAGAGAGGCACGGCACTCGTCCCGGATAGCCAGTTACAGAGAGAGTGAGACCGAGAGAGTCACGCAGACCGACACTTGACAGGCATACGGGGCTATGAAGGAGGCGTAGATGGGTGCAGCAGCGACAACCCTGCCGCTCTCCTGCTGCTCGTGCTGCTGCTGCTGCGTGCTTTTCACTTTCTGTTATTTTCCGTTCAGTTTGTCGAGAACGTTTGAACGCAACGGAACTTTGGAAATCGTGCGTGCAGGATAACGCGAAGCAGCAAAAGAGAAAGAAGAAAAAAAAAGAGTTCCAAATTGCAAGCAAGCGCCTGAGATAGAAATGTGCAAAAAATAGTGCAAAAATAAAAGCCAAAGGCGTCGGGTAAAATGTGCGGGCGGCGTGAAAATAGCTAAAACGAGAACAAGTGTAAAAATGTAAACTACAACTCGCACACATATACACGCACACACACATACACGTCGCATACATGAATGTAAGTGCAGGTGCCTAGTTGTAGCGTGTGCTTGTGCATGTGTGTGGCATAACAATGACCACAGACACTACGACAGACAACAACACAACAAGAACAACAAAATGCTTAATGAAATATTAATAAACGAATTGTTTAATCAAACAGATTGAGGCGGAAAATCCATAATAAAAGAAAATCAACCGCTTCTCTTGTGCGTATGTGTAGATGTGTATGTGTATCTGTACGTGTGTTTGTGTGTACTTGTCTATGTGTATGTGTGAGTGATTTTTTCTTTACGCTACTCTGCGTCTGTATGGGTGGGTTAGAGCATATGAGTGTGTGTTTGTGTGTGTGTGTCTGCGTGTCTGTGTGTGGCAACATTCGTTTGCTTTTTTGATTTTATGAAAATGTGTGTATCCGCGTGAATGTGTTGTTGTCGTTGTTGCTGCACGACGCGACGACGTTGTCGGTCGTCCCGTGTAGGGACACCTAAAAAAGCACAAAAAAAATACAAAGAAACGGACACAAACGTGTCCTTGTGTAGTAGAATCATGTTTGATAATAATGGGAGAATTTTTAATTTTAATTACGCGCCGTTGCGTGCAGGATAACACAACAGCGGCAACTACAATAATCTACAACAATCAGGACAGCAACAACAACAACTACAACAACAAGTTGCTGGCCTAATTAATGTGCAGTCGCCTTTTAGTTTAATGTGCAGCACCAGCAACAACAACAACAAAAGCCATTCAAGAAAAACTAACGTTGACGGCCGCGGCGCGGCGTCTCGTTGGGTGCTCTCTCCTCCTGTGAGTGTGAAAGTGAAGGTCGTCTGTAGGAGAGAAAGAGCGCACAGTATCAGCCGCAGAAGCAGCAGCAGCAGCAGCGGCAGCAGAAGCTAAGTCCAAACAGTCCATTTGCTGGCGCAAATGTGCGAAAAATCCTTGGCTTGGTTTTTGGCGCAACAACAAAGCCACATTAATACCAACGCACACACACATACACACACAGGCACGACACTCACACCGAGGCATACGCTTGTACTTAGTATATAGTGCATACATATATAACCCATGCAAGCATAAGGCTGTTTATGTGCACGTGCCTCAGCATTCTGTGCATGTGTGTGTGTGTGTGCGTTGATGACGCGCTTGATGCACAGCAGCTGCTGCTGCTGTCTCTGCTGCTTCCTCTGCTACTGCGGTCGTGCTGCATTTGGCTTTCGCTTGGTATTGTTTCTGTTGTTTTATCAGCGCAGATGGAAATCCCTTGAAAGCTTTAAATTGTGCTTTGCTCTTGCGATTTCGCGCGATTTCAAGGCTTTCTGCGCGTGTCCTGCGCGCATATAATATGCACAAATATTTGATATCTTCAAAAGGAAACATCCTTATCACAATTCCACATTCCACATGATTGCAATTTATGGCGTGATTTAATATTTTTAAATTTTGTATTTCCTTTTGCTGCACATGGCTGCGATTTCTTTGCTATTTACATTTCTGCCTTTTAGCTAATAAATCAGAATTCCATTTAGTTTACACAACAAGGTACAATGTTATTGTACAATCTTGTTTATGCCAATTCCATTAGAATGTTGCCTGTCCTACTATATATACACTATATAATCAGTTGATATGACATGTTTATATAACGCAACATTAGCTTGATGGCATTTCACATTCCATCAAACTTATTTTAAGTACTTGCAAAAGGTTTGCAAGAGCTTGGCAACCCTGTAATATGTACTATACGTATAGCATACTTATGTGTGTGTCTCTCTCTGTGTGTGTGTGTGTGCGGGCTTATACGAAGATATAATCACATTTTACGCATGAAAGGCTTGGCGGGCCTACATAAATTACGCCATTGCCCCAAACTGTGCCCCGCATAAACTCGCACGCATCCTGCATATTATCCAGCTAGTTGGGGTCACTCGCACGTTTCGTTTGTTTCGGTTTGTGATTGTCGCGCATAAAGTTTTTTTGTTTTTGCGATGCTTTCCACTGATAGGCACAATACTAAATGGTCCCTTTTTGGGGTTTTATGAGGCTCGCAATTAATTCGAATATCCCTGAATAGTTTTGGGGCTCTAAAATCCAATAAGTTTGTCCCGGGCATCATCAGGCGCCATCTGATTGTCGCTTGAGTATACACAAATTTAAATAATAAATTAGCTTCAGGGCGCTTGTGTACAACATGACGTATACGCAATGGTTTAAATTAATAATAAGCATACGCAACGTAGCCCACAAAAGGATGTCGAGCAAGCAACTCTAGAAATTGAGCTGATCATTGTGTGTGTGTGTGTGTTTGTGTGGCACACAAATAATGTATAAAAATAATTTAATTAAATTTGTTTCAGTCTACTTTGTTTCCTATTTTTGCTGTCCAAATGAACTGGTAAATTACAATCATTTTTCTATCGTTATTTATTGTCGGATTTTCCTTTTGCGAATCGTCTTCTTTGTGCTAGGCAGCACTATCAATCAATTCATCTAAACTCTTGTTTATTAGGCTCGGGTCATCAATTGTCATGTCGCCACTTAGAAATGTCATTCAAGGCTGTTGTAAATGATGAATCAACCTTTTAAACACCAGCAACGTGCGACGGCTTTACAGCCCTACCGCCCAAAAGTGCTTGTCGAGCCTGGTGCCCACCTCAATTGAGCTGTTCGTTGGATACATAAGCGCCTACTTAAGTAACCCGGACGCAAAATTATAAAATGTTCATAAGTCCCAGAGACAAACAGCAAAACGTTTTTGATGTTGAGCCGACAACCAAGACGCCAACGACGCGTCAACCAAGACGATGACGAGAGGTGGAGGACGACCCACCAAATATAAAAGAAAAGAAGAAATATATAACCGCCTAGCGACCCCAAGCCAAGCCAAGCCGAATCAACCACCCAACATATCTTGTGTGGGCCTCCTACGTCCTCGCTTGTGCCGCCAACTCTCTGGGGGCCGTCGGCAGGCGCAGACGCGTCGCTGCTCTCGTCGCTCTCTACAGAGTCTCTTCCTGCATTTTGGAAATTTTTCAATAGTTTCGTTTCCTAATGCCCCCAACGCAGAATCAGAAAATTAAAACACACAATGATTGCTTGTAAACAAAATCAAATCGACGGCAGCAGCAACAACAAACGATGTGTGTTGTTGCTTAAATATAGAACACAAGCGAATGTAAACATTGTTAACTTATTGTCCATAAAAACAGAAAACCGACTGCACAGCCATAAAAATGCGTTTATGGCCCCCGAACGAAAAGCATTTTTAGTTTTCCGTTCAACGTTGCACTGTCCCATTTTTATACCCTTCGACCATTGAAAATGGTCAAAAAAGGGTATACTAACTTTGTGCAAATGTATGTAACAGGCAGAAGGAGGCGTCGGAGACCCCATAAAGTATATATATTCTTGCTCAGGATCACAAGCCGAGTCGATTGAGCCCTGTCTGTCTGTCTGTCCGTCTGTCCGTCTGTCCGTCTGTCCGTCTGTCCGTCTGTCTGTGTGAACGCACAGATCTCAGCTATTATGAAAGCTAGAGTTACCAAATTTGGCAGGAAGACTCCTGTGTACTATAAGCAGATCAAGTTTATTTCAAATGTTAGGTGCCACGCCCACCGCCCCCGCAAATCAATAATTTAATTTTTGAACTTAATTTGTAAGCGCTGTATAAAAGATACAACTTTCTGACTTAAACATATACAAAGCTCATTAAAATATCTACGTATTCTCGAAATTGCAATCCGATCGGACAATAAACACAGAAGTTATTTAAGAAAGTATGTGTATAAAACTAAGTGCTTGTATCAGCTAACAAGGGAGGCGGGCGAGCGCAAAGCGCGAGCGCCATCTGTCGGCAATAATTTAAAAGCATGCGCATTTGTATATGTGTATAAATTAAACAAATTAAACTACACCGGAACATAGGTCGAAGGGTATCCCACTGTCGCGTGCAGCGCGACTGTGCCTTTTTTCTATTTTTCAATATGGATACGGATTTTGGCGGTTCCGGCAGTTCGCAACTAGGAAATTGCCGACGCCAAACAGCGTGCGTATATAAGAGCAGTCAGCAGATGTGTGTGAAAGAGACAGAGAGAGAGAGAGAAGGAGAGAGGGAGAGAGAGCACAGTGGAAAGGAGAAAGCGAAAGAGCAAAAGGCAACTCGTAATAAGCCTCATAATTGGGTTCCTTGCAAAAAATGCACAGGATTTCCGTAGATTTTACGTGTATTTTGTACATTAATGCCTTACTAGCACCGGGGCGGATGAGAGAGCCTTGTCGAGTGGCCAAAAGGGGGTTACGAGAAGCAAAGGGAAGGGAGAGTGGGTCAGGTGTTCAGCCTGGTAATGGGCTGCACAGTGCTTCACAATAAACAAAATTACACAAAAACGTTTTGCTAAAAAGTAAAGAAATAGAAAAAAGGTGCAAATTATGTGTTATTCGAATTGTAGTTGCTCTAACTAGGAGGAGAACTAAAAATTAAACTATTAACAATAACTAGATTACTATATAAAGCAATAATAATAACTGTTCCCAGTTGAATTTGAATAGATACAAATTTAAATTAAAGAAAGCAAATTAATGAAACTATCGATAAATACATATTTCTACTAAATCCTTCTTATTGCCAAATTTCTATAATAAAGTTATATATTATATGAAATATTTCTTATTATTATTATAATGATAAGAATATCACCAAGATTACATTTTTAAGCAATAATAAAATACTATTCCTTTTAAAATCTTAATATTATCTTTGAGTTTCTACTTAATGACATCTTTACCATTAATAATGTCATAAATATTCAATAATATTTTGTGTTTTATTTATAGAACGCAGTTCATTGGATACGTTAGTGCTTCAGCTGACTTTCTTGCCAAATTATAAACATTTAATAAATAATTGCTCATTTAAGTACAAGTAATTAATTTGCAATTAAAATGGGGAAGACTGCGCAGGCAATTCGTATTGGGGAATAAAGATTGGCAATGACGATAAACAATAATTAAATTGGCCAAATCTGAAATATGCCTTAATGCCTGCCATTATACTTATATATCATGTATACGCATTCGATTTGTGTATTATTTGTTGTTGTTTTTGCTTTCATTCATAATCATTCGATTGAAATGTTTATACTATTTTGTGTCTGTCGCAAAGCTCAAGAACAAGTCAATCACCTCAGCCCAAATTTGCTTTTCCTTTTTGCCTTTCTCCTCTCCTTCTCGCTTGTTGTTGTTGCTGCTGTTTTCGGCAAGGGCAACGAGGGGAAAACGAGTGAAAGACAAATTGTATACAATGTTGGTTTATGGGCGCGCGGTGTGAATGGATGGATGTGCATCATTATAAAAAGGCAGGGCATTGTTGTAGTTGTTGCTGTTGTTGCCTGCGCTGCACTTGGCATAAAGATAACGCAAATTATAACATAACCTTGAGGCGAAATGCGAAAAAATAAAAACAAATAATTAGCCAGCGAAGAAGAGAGTAAGAGAGAGGGAAAGAGAGGGCGCGTTGGCTAAAATAAGCTACGCAAATAATTAATGAAGCCTGCTTAATAAGGACATGTGGCGCCTTTGTTTAGGTAACGGAAGTCGCCACTGCGAACCACCCCATGCCCCTCCCCTCCTGAAGGGGCACACTGTATAAGGTGTTGTTGTTGTTGTTATTGTTATCGGGCTGCTGGGCTAGCTTTGCCAGCCATTTGATGTTTGACAATTTATTTTGATGGCGCACAACACGCACACGTCAGTTTCAGTTGTTGTTGTTGACGTCTTCAATGTGTTGTTCACGTGCTTTTGTTGTTGCTGTTATTGTAATTGTATAACAACTATAGCCTAGCCGTTAGGCGGCGCCGAGTCAACGACGTCAGCAGGCAGTCAGGCTGGCAGGGCGACGAGGATGACGATGACGACGTCAACATCAATGGAAGAGCAAAGCAAACGGCATTGATTAATTTCCATTTGGGCACAGTAACCGAGCGCAAGGTCGACCTATGCCAGCAAAATTGTTGATAGGATAATGTGGCATTAAAACATTAAGGTCCGACACGGCGGCTGCCATGCTTGGAACGGGGGAAGGGGAAGTAGGGAAGGACTTGCTACAGCCTCAGTGGGCGCTCTTCTGTTTGATTGAAGCGTCGAGGTAACGAGTCATGGCAGGGTGTTTCTCTGTAGGTGTATATGTGTGTGTGTGTTTGTCATTGAGTCTGTCCACTGTTTGAAGAGTGCTTCTATGTATGCCTGTGTCTGTGTGTGTGTGTGTGTGTGTACTTTTATGTGCGCTGATTTTGAGTGACAAACGGGTGGCGGAGGCGATTGCAGACAGCCACATCGAGCTGCCAATGTAAACTATAAAATGCAATTACTTTATTAGATTATCCATTGTAAATCTTGGTAAAGAAGTCGGGCAAACGATTTGCAGCTCGTCAGCTGCTCGCACTTAATGTACTGGAAATAGTTGTCAGGGTCTTAGGGCCGAGCATGATTGATCTGACGGCATGAGGCGTTGATTTTATAGCAGAATAAACTTGACGCGCCTCTTAACAAAGCGTACGTTAGTTTGCCACGCACTTTAGCGATTGCTCTGAGCAGGAGGAGGGAATTGAAAATGTAAGCTGAAATGTTTTTAAGTAATTAATGATGATTAAAACTCATTTTACTTGATATTATATTTATTATGAAGTATTCGTAAATGATTAGCAAACAGATTGACGTCCTGTCGAATGTTAGAAAATTGATAAAATTTATTTACAAAGAATAGAGAAACCTATCAGTTAATTTGACTAGATCTACGATTATTTAATAGCAAGGGTTACCAAATTTGGTGTCAATATGTGTTATTATTATTATTATTATTATTATTATTATTATAATTATTATTATTATTATTATTATTATAATTATTATTATTATTATTATTATTATTATTATTATTATTATTATTATTATTATTATTATTATTATTATTATTATTATTATTATTATTATTATTATTATTATTATTATTATTATTATTGTTATTATTATTATTATTATTATTATTATTATTATTATTATTATTATTGTTATTATTATTATTATTATTACTATTATTATTATTATTTTTATTTTTATTTTTATTTTTATTATTATTATTATTATTAAATTATAAAACAAAATTTGACCACGCCCCCTTCCGCCCCCCCGTAAATCGATTTAAACCAAATTCTTAACGTAATATAAATGCAAGACAGTTCATTTTTGGTAAACTCAATAACAATCAATGCACAAATGATTTCTGAAAATTTGTTTGCGATCGAATCATTAATATAATATATAACTGTATTATTTATAAAGTAAAAGTAATTTTGCCTTGATTATTCGTTAAAGAGCTTCGCCCTATTTAGCTATCGATACCTTTTAGAGCCCCACCTGGCTGCGGTCAAGCGTGCGTAACCTTCGCCATTGCCTATTAACGGCATCGAAGCGACCATCAAATAACTAATAACTTCTATGGCCTTTGTTACGGCCACGCCACGCGGCTAAGACATAAAAGCCACCTCCCATCTCCATCGATAGTTCCAGTTCCGCCATTTTAAGCGTGGATCTGCATTAATAATAATATTTATAATCCATTTGACAGCGCCCATAAATATGCAAACACAGCTGCCCTCTCCTTACTCGATTCCAGTGCATATCGACCCGCACTAAGAACTATCGTGACATTCTTAATCTGCTCGTGAATATTATATAAATCAGACAGACAGACAAAGAGAGAGAGAGAGAGAGAGAGGCAGACAGAGAAGTTCGCGCATTATATAGACTTCAAGAGCATGCCAGATAACTGACATTTATGGAAACAAATGAGTTTTTGTCAAATGTCACAAGGGGGGCTGGAGATACGCAGATAAATAGATAGATAGCCAGCCTAGATAGGCGCCCGAGACACTCGGAGCGAGGGCCAAACGATGTTTGCGTTTTAATTGTTGTTGCAAAATGACTTTGGAAACCGTTTCAGGGTGTTTACTGTGTAGATGAATGCACATAAATTTTAGTACCATTGAACCACCCAATCAGCCAACCCTCTACAGCCATCTATGGCACCACCCACACAAGCCGCCCATTCAGAAACGCCAACGCACTCAGGCAGATGGAAGTCAGTTTCGGTCGGGGTCGTTTGGTAAATACTGGGGAAAGTACAATAGACTCATTAAAATGGCCTAAAGTTGTGCGAGTACTCAAATCTGTTACTGTTTCTCTCTGTGTACATCTGCGTGTGTATCTGCATCTGTCGCTGATGTATCTGTGTCTGTGAATATGCTAGAAAACTGAAGGCAGCAGTCGATGTGGTTCGTTTAAATATTTAGACAAAACTTTGGCCGTAAGTTGGTATTGAATATTTAGCTTATGAACTCATTATTAGGGTAAGCTGGAAACTCTGTCGCTGGCATTGCCTTCCTTGTTCGGCCTCTGAAACGAAATTAATAATGTAAACAAGTGAAAAAGCTGAGGCATTCTATACGGAATGCTCTTTGAATGTTTTCCGAGTTTTATGATGAGATTTATATCGATTTATAACTCGGAAATTCCAAAGGTCCAGACCATAAATGTGTTTTTGTGGTATTTCATAAAATTTCATTACCATTGTATGCCAAAGGCGCCATCTATTGTTGAAACATGTGCGCGCGATGTTTTTCAATTATTCTACAACAATTTCGCTTAAGGTCGTTAAGCGACTTTGATCTAGTGTCGTTATTCCTTCTTTTTCTTCGATTAACTTTAATAATAACTAGTGATTATATGATTTTCTTCAAGGCTAAAGAAATTCCTGGAGAATCTTTAATGCTTCTTTAATTGTTTATATAACGATTCTGGTGCAATTGAAAATATTATTCATTCTGCAGTACATTTTTTATGGTCTCTGCAATCATTTAGAAACATCTTTGTGCTTTAAGAAAAAGAGAAATCTGTATTTTATAGCTTTTCACTAAGGTTTTTATGGATTGTTTTTAAGGAAATAATAGCAAATGGTTGGAAATTGAATTGAATGATTGAATGATTTTTTATAGGTTTTCAATGATTCATTATAATAATATTTAATAGCTTTTTTATTTTTATTTATTTATTCAATTAGTTTATAGTCGGACTAAGGTCAGTCGACTGTGTAAAAGTAAAGAAAAAAACAATTAATAGTTATAATTAATAATTTTAAATTAAAAGTAAATCTTAACTGTAAGAAAAGAAAGAAAAAAGAAATTAATTGAATTGAGTTGACATTGGGATCAAAAAAATGAAAGAGCCGATCCAACATTTGTTGCAGAGGATTGGGGAAAACCCAGAAAAACCCCAATCAGATCAGGAGAGTTAGTGTTAGTAAGCAAAGCCTAATCAAAATAGCGATTCGAATGTTCAAACATGCAGTTAGTAAAAAAGTACTACTGTTACTAGAAAGCAGATAAGTATATATTTAACTAGTTACTAGAGAGGTGGTTAAGGATTTGTACTTTTAAGCAAGATACAGAATTATTGTTGTTGTTAGCAAAAATGTAATATAGTTTATTATAGTCCGAACATAATACCCTGAAAGGCTCATGCAGGGCATAATTCGAGCTACAATATGAAAGTTTTAGAGGAAGATAATTACGGGTGATTCTACCAGGGACAGAGAAGTATAGTCGACTAAGCAAGTCTTTACTATCTATGTCCTCTTGTATAAGGCTATAAATAAATACAACACCAAGCATAGTTCTACGATTGGCTAGGGAAGGCAGATTTAGTAACAAAAGTCTACTAGGATAGGAAGGAAGTCTTGAATTTACATCCCAGTTAAGGCCTCGCAAGGCAAAAATTAAAAAGTTTTTCTGTACGGATTCAATGCGATCCTTGTGAACTGTGTACTGAGGACTCCAGACACATGATCCGTACTCTTGAATTGGACGAACAAGCGAGGTAAAAAGAGTCTTAGTTAGGTAAGGATGGTCAAACTCCTTAGACCATCTCTTAATAAAGCCGAGCACACCCATAGCTTTATTAACCATTGATGATATATGTTCGCAAAACTTGAGTTTGCGGTCCAAACGGACACCTAGATCATCATCCAGGGAAATTCTTTCCAAAGTACAACCACAAAGAGAATAAGATACGTACTTTGGACAGACTCGTGAGAATGTCATCAGCTTGCATTTGGAGCTGTTCAGATTAAGGAGATTTGCACGACACCAAGAATAGAAACAAAGCTTCTTTTGCAATTCTGCGACAATTCATTACAGTTTTCGATTTAAAATTAGTATTTAGTAGCGGACATCGCTAGAGTTTTTTGTGTTTTCATATTATTCTATATTAGTTACGGAACCAAATTTTCAGAAATCATTTGTGCATTGATTGTTTTTATGTTTACCAAAAATGAATAGTCCTGCATTAATATTACGCTTAGTTTTTATCGATTTACGGCAGCGAAAAAGGGCGTGAATAAATTTTAAATCAAACTCGATCTGCGGGCAATAAGAGCACATATTGACACCAAATTTGGAAGCCCTATTATGGTCTCTGAGATATTGGTTTTTATACGGACGCAGAGATAGACGGACACTCGGACGACTCGGCTGTTGTTGCTGATTAACAATATATATTGTTTGTGGAGTCTGCCACACCTCCTTTTGCCTGTTACACACATTTTTGGTAGGCACAAAATTATAATACCCTTCTACCCTATAGACAGCGGGTATACAAATGTTTAACTTGCATAATTTGGATTGCTTTATAATACCCAAATATCATTATAAATGAATTCGGATTTTTATAAAAATGGCAATAATCTAAAACTGAATTTTGGCAACGACTATAAGGATGTCCGCCTTATATAATGTCCACTAATTACTCTTAGCACCCCATGAACACCATCTTAGTCTTGTTGACAATACTTTTACAGTTTGTTTACATCGCTGTGTGTCGGTTCCATGCTGGCATTTCTATAATTACGATACGTTGCTTATGAATGCTCGGGATACCAAGAATCCAAATTGCATTTGTTTACATAATGTCGCATTCCGAATTTGCCACAGTGCGTGGGTGACTCTTGGGGGCATTTTTGAAAACTTTGCTCTGTGTGTGCAAGTGTGTGTGTGTTGGTGTGCTTGTATTTGTGTTTCTGTGTGGGTTGTGCGAAACTTTTTGTGTACTTGGCACAAAGTTATTGCGAAACTTGTGTCCTAAACTTTTCATTTCGCTCACATTTCTTTCTCTTTTCTTTTCTTCTCGTTTCTTTCCCACCAATTGCAGTGCTGCAGCACATAGAATCATAAAATTTTCCATATCCTACCCGGCGTGAACAATAAAGCGAAAATGACAGCAATAAGTTTAAGCAATAAGAAAAAGCTTGGCAAGAAGACAACACCAACAACAACAAAAACAACAACCAACACAAGTAAAACAACAACAACAACAATAACAACAGCAACAGCAACAACAAGAGCAACAATAATATAGCAAGATGTTGAAGCACACTAGACGCAAATCTTCTTCAACGGAAAACTGAAAACTTAAAACTAAAATATATATTAGATATAAAGCGGAAACGAAACTCTCGAATCGATGAGATAATTAATCAACGTGTGTGTGAGAGAGAGAGCGAGAGTGAGAGAGAGAGAGAGTGAAAGCAAGCTGCCGTTACGTGAGAAAGCTTTAAATAGAACTAAGTCCAAAGTGAGCCAAACAATTTAAAGGAATAAATATAGATAGTTAATAATAATAATTCAAATACATAACGATCGTTTCATAGGCCATAGATCGCAGAACACCGAGAGGCCTCCATTGACCGCCGAATACCTCGAATTGCCTCGTCCCCTCGTCCCTCGTCCCGTAATCGCGCCTTGGGACACTGAAACATTCCACCACACAGTATGGCCTCGGTCGCCGCTTGGCTGCCATTTGCACGGGCGGCGGCCATCGGTTGGGTGCCGATTGCAACGCATCCATTACCCCCGCCTCCCGTGCCCAAGGATCGTCGCAAAACGGATGATGAGAAGCTCTTGATAAATGTTTCGGGGCGACGCTTTGAGACTTGGCGCAACACACTCGAAAAATATCCAGACACATTGCTTGGCTCGAATGAGCGCGAGTTCTTCTACGACGAAGATTGCAAAGAATATTTCTTCGATCGGGATCCAGACATATTTCGCCACATACTTAACTATTATCGCACAGGGAAACTGCATTATCCCAAACACGAATGCCTCACCAGCTATGACGAGGAGTTGGCCTTCTTTGGCATCCTGCCAGATGTCATTGGCGATTGCTGCTACGAGGATTATCGAGACAGGAAGCGCGAGAATGCTGAACGCCTCATGGACGACAAGTTGTCGGAGAATGGCGATCAGAATCTGCAACAGTTAACCAACATACGCCAGAAAATGTGGCGTGCCTTCGAGAATCCGCACACATCGACCAGTGCGCTGGTCTTCTACTATGTCACAGGCTTCTTCATTGCCGTCTCTGTGATGGCCAATGTGGTGGAGACAGTGCCCTGTGGCCATCGGCCCGGACGTGCCGGCACATTGCCTTGCGGCGAACGCTACAAGATTGTCTTCTTCTGCCTGGACACGGCATGTGTGATGATCTTCACCGCCGAGTATCTGCTGCGCTTGTTCGCCGCACCCGATCGCTGCAAGTTCATGCGCAGCGTGATGAGCATCATTGATGTGGTGGCCATTATGCCTTATTATATCGGACTGGGCATTACGGACAACGATGACGTGAGCGGCGCCTTTGTGACGTTGCGTGTGTTCCGCGTTTTTCGCATCTTCAAATTCTCCCGCCACTCGCAGGGTCTGCGTATCCTTGGCTACACGCTCAAGTCGTGTGCCAGTGAGCTGGGCTTCCTGGTCTTCTCGCTGGCCATGGCCATCATCATATTCGCCACAGTCATGTTCTATGCCGAGAAGAATGTTAACGGCACAAATTTCACATCCATCCCGGCGGCCTTTTGGTACACAATTGTCACCATGACGACGTTGGGGTGAGTAGGGAACAATATGATGGGCCAACTGATGGGGGAATGTAGAAAATCGAAGTTTATGTAGAGTATTCTACTAACTTTGACTTAGTTGTTAGAAAGATTTTGCTCTAATCTTGTGGTCTCTATCCTTAGCTACGGCGACATGGTGCCGGAGACAATAGCTGGCAAAATAGTTGGCGGTGTTTGCTCGCTCAGCGGAGTGCTGGTCATCGCCTTACCTGTACCTGTTATTGTATCGAACTTCAGCAGAATTTATCATCAAAATCAGCGCGCAGATAAACGCAAAGCGCAGCGGGTAAGTGTGAACTCTGCGCCCTCTCTCTCTCTCACTCTTTCCATGCTCATACTGCATCTGTCTCTCACAGAAAGCTCGACTGGCGCGTATACGCATTGCAAAGGCCTCGTCTGGAGCGGCATTTGTCAACAAGAAGAAGGCTGCGGAGGCGCGTTGGGCTGCCCAGGAATCGGGCATTGAATTGGATGATAATTATCCGGAGGATATCTTTGAGCTGCAGCATCATCATCTGTTGCGGTGTCTCGAAAAGACAACGGTGCGTATACTCAACCGATTGTAGTGAAACTTTGCAGGTCTCTCTGTGCCTCTCTCTCTCTCTCTATCTATCTCAACTCCCACGTACAGGCGAACACGATGCGACATGCGACATGCTAAATATGCGCTATTCCTGTCGACCTTTTCTTTCTTCTTTGTACTATCATTATTTGTTCTCCATGTTTTCCTTTTGTCGTTTGTTCATTTACACGTTTATTTATCAGACGTCTCTCTGTTTCGTTTTCTGTGTGTTCTCTTCTCGACAGATGTAGCAACTTTTGAACATCTTTCTAGTAGCAAATAATTCTCACCTTTGCCTTGTGCTCGTTAGGCCAGCAATGACAAGCTACACAGCAACAACAACAACAACAACTAGTAGAACAGCAACTAGAACAACTGTTAACGTAACAACTATAAGTACAAGAACAACAACAACAAGAGCTAAAGCGAGCACACCCAACACACCGAACAGCAACAACAACCACAACAACAACAACAACAACACTGCAAAGACAAATGACAATTGTGTGCGGGAGTTCAGAAATCTTGTGCGTGCTCGTTGATAAAATACACATACATACATGCATAGTACATACATGCACACACGCATACATACGTATTACGTATATATAGATATTGTATATGCATAAATATTATAATAATGAAAGAACCTTCAGCATTTGTATTAATAATAACTAGTCAAAATGGTGTGTGCGAAATTATTGATTATCGTTTTGTACATTTGTATTCAATACTACATATAAGAATCGAGAATATATCTGCATATATTATATATATATACAATATATGTGAAATTTGTGTTTTTCTGTTTTGTCGAAGTTTGTTTTTTTGGTTTGTTTAAACGTATTTTCCATTTGTGTCATGTTTTTCACATGTTGCATCGGGATAGCGCGCCGTAAACATAATTTCCATATAAATCAAGCCAATATCTATAAACATACATATCGTATAGAATGACTCTCTGCTATAAATATCGTAACGTAATGAAATGTAAATAGATTCTCCAAAAAGTAAGTGCGTTCGGTTAGTACTTTAGTTCCGTTCTATATCGCTCTATCGCTCTCTCTTTCTCGCTATCTCTCTCTCTCTCCTTATAGCTCTTTTTCCTTCTTTCATTAACGCGTTCCAATTAGTTTTTATGATTTTGTTGTGCGTTTACCCAGAAGCGGCAAACGATTTGTGTTGAAAGCTATGCGCTGTGTTCTGTTTTAACTTAAGATTTTTTAAGTTCTTTTAATTGGCCATTATTGAAAACATATCAAAATCGAAAAAAAACAGAAAAATATAAATGCTTTAAGAGGCAAAAGATCTGAAAGAGCGCCACCCGCGCAGCCAGCTGCAATCGCTGCCTGTCAACATCAACAAAGCCAAAACGAAGATCGAAACTAAATAAAAGCAAGAGCATTAAAAAAATATTGAATCTTAAACAATGCGTAGGCAAAGAGCGTCTGCCAAATGGGCCGATTTATTTGAGATTTGTTTGTTGAATCTATAAAACGATATGGAATTTCTATGAGCAACATATAAGGCACGAACTGATTTTTAATAGTTCAAATCGGCATACGACTGACTAACATCAAGTTGGATCAACATCAAACTGACCTAAAGAATTTTTCTTAGATTGATAAGAAACAATTTTTATAGAAATAATCACGTAGAGTGTGCGCGACTGTGATGTACCCACTACCCACCGGACCAAACGATTTTTAAACATTAGTATAGCTTCTACGTTTAGCGTATTTTGTGATGCATACTTTAAGGAGCTGCTCTGAAAACAGTAACTCTTAAAATCAATTCTTATATAACTGTAATGTTAGTTATTCGATCGCAATTACATTTTCGGAAATCATTTTGGCATTGATAGTTATTGTGTATACTACAAATGTATTGGTTTGCATTAAATTAAAGCCTGTCTAATTATAACACAAGCTTGATCTGCGTACAGTAATAAAATATATTGATACCAAATTTGGTAGCCCTATCTACTATAGTCTTTGAGATGTAGGCTTTTTTATGGACGGACAGACAGTTGGCACAAAGCTATGTAACAGCCTTCTAAACTATGGGTAGGGGGTATAAATATGCTTACATTTTCGAAATTTCAGCTAAATCTATAAATATTCTTTAGATATTCAAAAAAATGATTCCAATTTAAGAATTTTACGGTTGATGATTGATTATTAAACTGATTTTGATTTAAGAATTCATTATTTTTACATAATCAAAAATACAGATCTTAACTTGGCTGTTTGCTGCGCATTGATAATCTCGAATCCTAAACAAAAAACTAATCAAACGCAGTAAAAGTAAAAAAAACTAATTCGGCTAAACGGTAAAACGCGCTCGCGTTTTAAATAGCTAGAAAAAGTCGCACACAAAACTGGCTCGCTCGCGCTTGCTTTGAACTGCCCTCCTACATGCCCCGCCCCGTCCTGCTGCCTGACGCTCGACTACATGTTTGCTCGCTGACGCCCCCCGCGCCCTGCCACCACCCCCCTCACTCACACACTACTTGGCTGACAACTAACTAAAACTGTTCTCATTGTGTTATTGTAAAATTGTCATTGCTTAGGTGCCGAAACCCCTTGCCCCGTGCCCCCACCCTCCAACTCACCAACCATAACTGTAATTTTAAGCGTTCTAATGTTTGACAACTCTCCTCCAACCTTCCCCCCAGCTTTACTGTTCTGATTGTTGTTTTGACTAAACCTCTATAAGTATTTATTATTATATTATACTATCTTGTATGTATTGTCCTCTCCTGTGTTTGTCTTTTCTGTGCGTGTGTGTGTGTGTAATAACCCCAGCTTAATATTCTCCCACCTTCCCACCAAGTATGTTTCTTTCTGTATATTTATGTCGAATTGTTTTGAAACCAAAAACAAAAAAAAAGAAAAGAAAAGAAAGTAAATGAAAGAAAAAGCAAACATTGTACTCTATGTATTCTACGTTTCTCTTTGTAAAATTCTTCTGGTACTCTCACACACACAATCAAAATGCTCGAATCAAAAGGATCGTGAATTTGTCGAGTTAGAAATACCGTTTAACGGCCAGCCAAAGCGACCGGGCTCGCCCTCGCCGATGGCCAGTCCCGCCCACTCGACAAACAGCGCTGCGGGTCTGTTGCAATCTTGCTGCGGACGCTGCTGTTCCCAGCGTTATCAGGTAAGCTGCCCATCTGTAAATACGTACATACATACATACATAATATCCTTTGTCTACTTAATGTTCGGTGTGTGTGTGTGTGTGAGTTTTTGTTTGTGTGTATTGCCACTGTGTGTCTGCAGGTGGGTGTTAAAATAGTACTTTTCCTATAAGTATCTCAAGTACTTAGCTGTATGTTGTTTTTGTTTATGTGTTTCTATCATGTGCATTTCTAACCAAAAACCATTCAACAAGACACAAGCGCAACAGCTACAACAACATTACACACAACTAAATAAACCAGGCAGTGTTGCCATAAGTCAAAAGCAAAGCAATCTAGATTATGTTCAGAAAGAAGCTAACATTAATAATTGTATAAGACTGACAGCACTGGCGATAGATTATTTATATGCGAAGGCAATGCATTAAAAGAACCCTTTAATCGGTTTATTCCATCAAAGAATTTAAAGAAATACAAGATCACTGCTCGCTGTTTGCGTGTTTAAAAAAAGCTAGATTTGGCGACAAAAAGAAGCTGAGTTGGCAACACTGAAACCAGCTGCAGTTTAATGCCAGCCCTAAAGTATGCTGCACTTAAGCCACAGTCGGCACAATGCTTTTGTGCTGTGAGTGATATACTTTTAGGCTGGCACTACACAACAAATGTTAAAGAATTTTATATGGAATTTTTTCCTCTCCCACCGCCCCCTGGCACCACAAGAGCGGTTTTCCAACGGTTTTTTTTTTTCTTAAAAAAAAATAAAGAAACTTAAAATTGGGGAAAACTTTGGTGTCTGCTCCAGGGCATGCTACACACTTACTTTACGAACTTAGAAATCTTGTGTGCTGCTAAAAGAACAAAAAGAAGATACTTTAGACAAAAACTGCATGTCGCTATGTTTTATATTTTTGCGCAATTTCGAATTAAAAATTAAAAAAGGATGTTTTTCTAACTGTACTGCTTGGACTGCATAAACTGCCATTCCAGGACACGATACGAAAGGGAATCAAAAATTAAGTTTCAATTGGCTTGGAATTCTTTGATAAATGTTTTAACAGAGTGAGCTTTATGAGGATATATATTCAAACTGTAAACAATACAGTGCTCAACGAAAATTGATGTCTGTCCGTCTAAATGTCTCCTTTTTTTCGGTCTTGACTTGAAATATTGCATGAAAATCTTATTTTATTAACTAATATATCTGTATACTCTAAGCAAGTGAACGTGTCTGTGCCTTTTTTAACCTTTCTGCTATCTATACTTCAACTACTACCTTTTCTATATAGGAAAGTCTATCAGATCTTTTAAAAGTTTAAGGAAAATCTTGACTTTTAAGTATACCAAATTGCCACAAAAACAGTTATTTCTATTGACCGATCGATCTAGCCATTTTAACTCTAAATTTTCGCAGCGACAATACAAAAATGAGACAGAAAAAACTATTATTATTATTGTATTTACCATAATAACTGCAGCTTGCATCTATCTTCCGTTTGATCTCTGCTGTAATGTTCTTTGTGTTCTCTGTTCTGTTCCACAGGCCTGCGGCAAGTACATGCCCGCCGCCAGCAATGCTCAAAACAGCCAAAACAATCAGCCCATGGAAGGCACCTACCTGGTAGAGGCCTCATTTTGAGCCGCTAGCTGTGAGCCACGGGATGGCACTGGAAAAGCTAATGCTGAAGCTGATGAAGATGATGCTGATGAAGATGATGCCGATGACGATGATGCTGATTTACGTTTACATTTAGTCTAACTTGAAAAGTTTTTAAACTAAATTGAATTTGTTGTAGACGAAACAAAAGCAGATGTTCAAGCAAATAACTAATGTGTAATCTAAAATGTCTCTAAAATCTGATTTTCGAGTTCAATGCAAAAGAAAACCGATAGTATTTAATTAAAATTTTGCAAAAACACCAATAATGCAATGATCTGAGTGTGTGAAATGTAATTTGAGTACACAGGAACACTACATAAGCTGCACATACGAAAACTAAAGCAAAATATTGGGTAAACATAGAAAGTCGACATAGATACGGAATATGGAATATATATATATATATATATATATATATACATATATATATACAGATAATATACAGAATATAGATAAAGAATACAGAATACATACACCCAATACTAAATTACCAGGCGGCAATGTCGGATTTGATTAGCGAGGCCCCGTTAATGAATATAAAAAATACATATATGTTATATATATACATATATAAATAATATGCAACACTATTTACTTTATATAGGTGACAAGACAACAAAAAAACAACAAGAACAACAACAACCAAATAAGAAACAGAAGCATTTTAGAGGAATTTACTGTGTGTATGTTTTTAAGCGGGCATCAATACAAAATAATAGGATTGCAAATAGATTGAAGCAGAAACGTGAATAAACCGTAAAAATAGTGCACTCACTCATGCAAATTGCATTGGGTCCAAAATAAGAAAATAAATGGGAAAACAAATACCAAAAAAGAAGGGAAATAAAGGGAAGATTGGTGCGCAAATCGTCTAGTGGAAAATAAAGAGGAGTAAATAAATATTTAATAATTTATTTTAAAAGATCGAAGTATAAAACCAAAAATTAATTTACAAATTTCATGTATTTTTTAAATGGTCCGTAGTTTAGTGTGTATAATATTCGACTATCCTATATTATTTCTTCCAAGTCTTCTAAGCGTGTCACTGTTCAAATTTCCGGCGAGCCAAGCCAGTCTTGGCTCCTTTTTAATACGACCCGCAATATCGCTTTCTCTGCTACTTGGAATTCCCCTACAATATCGTATTGTATAGTTTTTGATATAGCCCAAAGGTTTCAGTTGTCATCTTCTCAAAATAAAAAAAATACTCCAATGAACAAATCAAAATATTTCAAAAGCGTCTAGAACAAAACTTTCTTCCAAGAACTAAGTTAGCGACTATTTAACTGTATATGTATGTGTGTGTAGGCGAGGCTTTAATTGAAGCATTAAAACTAAAGAAAAAAACAAAAACTAAAACTCTTAGCAAATTCTAACAAACTCAAAGTAAAAAACAAAAACAAAACAAAATATGAATTAATTATAAATTAAACCAAATCAAACATTTAAAATTAGTTCGATGCATGAAAAACGAAAGAAAGAAAGAAACAAAAATGATCAAATTGAGCTTGTATGTATGTAAAATAAATTTATTATTACTTTTATTATTATTATTATAATTATGGTGTTGACTATTTAAATTGTAATTTTAGAATTCGTTTCTAAATACCCTAAGTTCTAATTTAATTTAAGCGAACAGTCTTGACTACAAGATACTGTTCAAAAAAGGAGAAAAAAGCTAAACTTAAATCAACTCTAAACGATTCCAATGCAAATATTAAATATGTTGATAATCTTGGTTAACAATACACGAAAGAAATAACAATAATAACCAGAACAGATAACAACAACAACAACAAATGGCCACTAGAGCCAACTCCTGTAGCGATATTCTAAAAGAATAACAAAAACAAAAGAATAATATCTAATAAGTAAAAGCAAGATCTAAGCAACTCTTCTGTTTTGATTTCTAGTGATATGTAATTCGAATTGACACCTATTAACTCTGCCATGGGTCTGTCTGCTCGAACAGAGCAACAAGAACAACAAAGAAAACTAAAACAAAAAAAAAAAACAAAAAACAAATGAAAAAAAATTAATAATAAATAAAATAAAGAAATCTGTTTACTTCCACAACAACAAAATGCGCAAATTTCTATGACATGTTTTTCTCGATTCTCTACCATCTCATTTCTCTGCCCAGAGACAACAGATCGAACGAAATAGTAGAAAAGTTGAGAGCTGCAGGTAACGGAAATTCCCACCATACATCGTCGACTATATAAAACTAGCTAGTATACGCACGCACACAAACATAAGTATACAAATAGATATACCCCTATGACTGTAGGTGAGTGAGTTGTGTGTGCACAGAGCACAGAGTCAGCCGGGTTGCGTGTGTTTCTGTGTGTGTGCTATAGACGGGCCAGATCGTTGGGATACGCTAGATTTTACTATATAGTCATATATATATATATATATACTATTGAATATCGGCAGCTGTAATTTAGCTTGAGCTTAGGCCACACCGCACAGATGTTGTGCTTGATTACCAGAGTGAATTTGCATAGAATCGGCTTAGTCATGAACTGAGTGACTGAGAGAGAAAGATAGAGAGACAGAGGGAGAGCGAGAGAGGAGGAGTGATATAAAGATATAGTAACTACTTAACATAGGCTTTTACTACAGCAGTCAGCTGTGAAGGTGACAGTTCACCAGTTACTTAAGCAGCTGAGAGTGTTTATTCAAAAATGTTCCTACTTGATGTGATTGAAAATATATTTGTATTTTAAGTTACCTTGTATATAAGTTTTATTTTTTATTTCTATTATTTATTATTGCAAGTTTTCAAATTTTCCAACTTAAATTGATTGAAAATATATTTTTATTTTAGGTTACCTTTTAGATAAGTTATCGTCAGTTTCTTTAAGGTTAATTTTCTTGTTGCGTGTTCGTAATCGATTTAAAGTACTGTAAATAATACTCAAGTTATCCAGTGTGAAGATATTAAGTATATAATTATTCAATATCTATGTGGCTGATTGTATAAACTAATTTTCAATAATTATTTCATCTAAAAGACACGTGTTTTTGTCGAGTTTATATGTACTATATTGTAGATCAAATCACTGACCTAGTCGAACGATTTAATTTGATTAAATTGATGGGCATGCATAATGTTTAAGATAGTTATTATTATTGCATATTGTTTTTGCTTTGGTTTTTAAGATAATAGTTTTCAATTAATTGTATTAAATTTATTTTAATTTAAAATATTTATTTAGTGTTGTATTATTTCATTTTCTGCTGTTTTCTTCCACTGTGAGCTGTGATTAATTTCATCCTACATTGACTATCGCATTAGTCAATGGCAAACATTAATCTTGGCTTAGTTTGTTAATTATACTACATACTATTCGTACAAATTTGTTTCAACAACAATTTGCCTTGTTTGTTTAACACAGTGGAAGAGACCTTGACGCAGCATTCCAAGCAGCTGTGCGGACCGAAAGAGCTGTTAGCGGTTTTCTCTTTCGCAGTCTTTCATGGTCATCGCATCTGCCACCTCAGGCAGTGCCTCGGCATGCAGTGCAGTCGCAGCGCAGTCACAATCTATTCGTCAGATCGATTTCAACGAATCAGCTGCTCATTAACAACGTCATTGGCTGTGCTTGGTGATAAAGAAATAAAAACAACTACAAAAAATGAAAATAAAAACAATAACAAAAAGAAGAGAGCGAAGAGCCAAGCAAAGGTCGTTGTTATATAGATGTATATACACGGAGATATATACAGATATATACACATTTGTGTACGTGGTATGTACGTGCACAGAGTACCGACGTTTTGGCCACTTTTTGCTGCTCTTCACGCTGTAAATGATTTCGATTCCCATTAAACGGGGATTTTGTAGTCCTCACCTGCAGCACTCAAGGCAATAAGTACACCTTGTCGATGAGGGGAATTACTCATTGTTGGAGTCACACGAACACACATTAAGTATACGCGGCATGGTGCGAGTCAGATGAACAGACACTAATATTAACTTCGGTAAGCTAGCTTTATGACGTTATTTATCACTCATACAGCTAGATAACCAAAGACAACATAGCACCCAGTATATATATTGTTGGTGTTGATGATGGCGACTCTTGCACAATCCCAGTCGCTTTCCATATGCAATCGCAGTTTCCTTTGGGTTTGCAATTGCAATCGTTTTTCATGCTTTTTACGCTTGCCTCTTTTGGCCTTCCAATTTCGCGCGCGCGAGTTTTGATTTTAAAACATTCACTCGATCGCCTGATCGTTGTATTGCTGGATTTCTGGTTTTCTTGCGCCCACACGACTTGAGACACACTGCGGCAAATGTTGATGGAGACTGTCGACGGTCGACGCTCGACTGCGGACTGCTGACTGCCGACTGCGGACTACGGACTGCGCACTGTCGTCATCGTTTTTTGCGCAGGCGTCGCCGTCGCCGTTGACTGGCATTGCATTGAGAAATGCTACGTGGAATTTTTATGCATTTTGCATAGGCCGTTCGGGGAGGGGCGCCTGTTGAGTAGTACGAAACAAAAAAGGTCAAAGTTGGTCGCGCGCGCGTTCGTCCAGAACTTGGTTCATGTGCTCAGCGAAGAGGGGGTGGCTAGAGAGGGACCTGCAATGATTTTTTTCCCTATGATACGAAAAATATTCCCATAAATATGCACGCTACGGCGATCAACAATTATGCCCGCGACCAAAACCGAACGTCTCCGTCGCCGTCGCCGTCGTCGTTTTCGTCTTCTTATTCTTATTGTTTCGGTTGGTCAAGTGACTGTAACTGGAACGACAACCAAGACGTCGACGGCAATGACGACGACGACGACGACAGAGTGGACTGAACCGAACTGAGCCCAGTTTGCTTGGGTGGTTGCTTGGGCCGCTTGGCTGCATTGGCATTATAGCGCCGGCAAAATGTGAGTAAGCCAAGTGAATGGCGGACTGCGTCCGAAACAGTGTCCGACCGTCTGAATGGCTGAGTAGCTGGCTGAGTGGCTGCCTGGCCTTACCTATGTATAGTATGTATGTCTGTCTGTCTACCGAGCGCTAGACGAACGTTCCGTAACCGTAGGTTCCCACAATTATGCGCCTCGCTCGACTCGATTCGACTCCACACTCCACACTCCGCACTCATTGTAATAATCGTTGAAACATAAAGCGGCGGAAAATGTTGAAAAGTCTGCAAAACGTACGAAACAGCCTGAAATGTCTGAAATGTCTTACTTCACTTCTTTTCTTCTCTCTTCTCTCTTCTTTTCTTTGCTTCTTCTCCTTCTTGTTCAGCCACTCTAGTGGAATTGTGCAATGGATATGACGACAGTCGGCAGCAATAGGCCTAAATGCAACTGCCGGAAAAGTTGTCGTTTGCGTGCTACGTAAGCCAATAAAGCTTCCAGGTTGCATCTCTGAATCTCTGCATGGTAGCTTGGGTAATCCGATCGGCTTCCCAAGCTAGGTTTTAGCTATTAATCTTCTTGAAAACTTACCTAAACGAAGTATTGGGTCTTTTAACTCAAACCTAATACTCGAAAATACTTTAGCTTAAGCTGCTTTATCTTTACTTTACACCTCTTTAAATATTGTATATATTCTTCAACTTAATTCTACAAGTAACAAGAAGAACATCTAAATGATTTTAAATGAACAGTTCTCTCTGACTTGTAACTGCCTTAAGTTTCTCCGAGATTTTAGCACATTTCTACCTACTATATATCGACTATCTCTCACGCGTTCTATCTATGTATGTATGCGCACTTAACATTCGACACTTTGTGGATCTACAAACAAGCCGCACCTAGTCTAGTCTACTCTAGTCTCGGCCCGAATCGTTGCTTGGGCCTTCACATAGCGCATAATAAGCCGCCAGATGACGCAAATCTGTACAGTATGAACACGATTCTCGCCAAATATAGCGACTATAGCAAAGCTGGAGTTCAAAGACAAATACTATGATATGCGCTACAAAGTTCCAAGAATAAATCTCTCATCAAGCTGTCAGACAGACATAGATATATGTATGTGAATACCCACATACGTCGCAACGTACGTATGCAAATGATGCGTGGACACGAGATGCCGCAATTGATTAGGCCGTACGTTGTAGCAGCCTAGCGCCTCGATTCGCCTCTCGATTTTCGATTCTTGATTCTCAATAGTGAACTCTCGATTCATGATTAGCCGATCTCTAGTCTCGAGATTGCCGATTGCCCCAAAACACGTTTAATGCGACGACACGAACGGGTAAAAATTGCCTATGCATAAGCGATCAGGTCGATGACGATAGTACGAGAGAGAGAGAGAGAAAGATTTGAAAATTCTGGAAACGTGGGTAAAGATATAACGAGCAGCCGGATGTGTGCTCGTAGTATAAGAATTTGAGACTTACTCGCATCTATTTAACAGCTGGGAATGTAAATGACGACATACCTGAAGGAGCCTTTAATAATATCATCAATTTTGGCAGCAATCTCTTTGGGATTCGATTTAAAGTTGCTCGATCTTGTTGCTTGATAAATGATATATGTATATACATATATACCATATATAGATAGTGTTAAGACACGATTTGGAAACTGCACTTGAACTGCGAAACACTTGCGAAACCTTTCCTCGGGGGGTTTTTAACGGAAATTTCATTTGAATTCTGATGCCATTTTTGTGTTTGTTGTTGAGCTGAGTGAGTTACGACGATCTGTAGTCGATGAATCTAAGTATGAAGTATGCGGCGCTCTTGCGCCTCTCAATCTCTCTCTCTCTCTCTCTTTGCTCTGCGCTATGCTCTGTGGCGTTGGCCAGCAGAGACCGGAGCTAGGCACCGGATTGCGCTTTTGCACACACCTTCAACGCCGCCAAACGCTTCTAAACTAAATTCAGTTTTGGTAAAAATGCGACAAACGGGCTTCAGATCAGCTTCTTGAGACGGCAGCAGTCGACGGCAGCGACGTCGGCGACGGCAGAGGCAGCAGCAGCGGAGTCTCAGTTATTGTAGTATATAACGAGCTACCTGCATGTGTGCGAGAGTCTGTCTCTGTGCATGCGTGTGTGTGTGTGAGTCGCTTTGCGTTGGTGTAGCCCACGACGACGACGACGATGATCCGATCGCTTACCTGTGCTCTGCTGTCGACGTCAACGGCGCTGCTGCTGCTGACTGCGAGCTGCGCTGCGCTGCTCTGTGTTGGTTACCTGATTTTCGGGTTTTTGTTTTTGCTTTCGAGAGCGCGCTGAGGCAATGATTTCCCGCCAAATGAGAGGCACAGGTAAAGACAAGTACACTTGTGTATGCTCAAGTGTGTGTGTGTGTGTGTGTGTGTGAGGCAAGGTGTACATACACTTACATATAGAATCGGCATGGCTTGGCGACTTGGTTCAAAGACGCTGCCTAATGACGGTGTCTTTACTTAGCTGAGTTTGTGTCTGTCTCAGAGTGTGTGTGCGAGTGTGTGCGAGTGTGTGTACGATTGTGTATATGTGTATTTGTTATAGTCCATAGCTATTGATTTTGAATTTCAACAATGCGGGTGAAAAATATTTGAAATTATATTGTACGCAGGCTAAAATTAACCAAAGTTAACAATATCATGGAGATACAGGGTGTCCCCAAGGTAAAAACTTAAGATTAGTGATCAAATTTGATTACCAGTGAGGTAAACTTAGCCCTGATCAACTACCTTTGGTGATAGTTGGACACAGAGACTGGCGCAACTAAGACACCCTGTATGCTGCCGCCGCCATAGCCCAAGAAAATAATCCAAGCCAGAAAACCAGTTAAACACACAAATGTGGACGGCTTTTTGTTGCTCTTACTGTTGTTGTTGCTCTTGCTGGTTGTCTGCAGCAAATTGTTGCTTGGTAGGCAATGGCGCACAGTTGACTTTTGCCAAAAAGAAGCCGAAAAAAAACCACGAACTGAACGCAAAAAAAACCAGAAACAGTCAACGTAAAAACCTACATAAACTTGATCAAGAGTTAAGAGCCGAATTGAAGACAGACATGGGGACAGACTGTAGTGCGGACGAAACGAGGCGCATGGCATAGGCGGGTCTGAAAGTGCGCTATAAGGGGCGTTAAAATTGACAGCTGATGTTGGCAAATAGATTAATCTAAGCTAACGATGCACTGTGATTATTCATATTTGTGTGGTGAGGTTAGAAATTTGTACAGGGTGTGGAGAATGGATTGAAAATAGTTTTGAAATGTGATAGAAATGTCAATAAATTGCATATAGTATTATAATATTATGTAATGAAATTAAATGCAAATACAACAAACTGATTTTAAGTGTATTATTATGAAATATAATAAGGTATATAAAATATTGTGTTCTGTTTTATAAAACATTTAAAAGTTAATTTATATTATAAAGTATATAAAATATTCTGCTCTGTTTTATACAACTTTAAAAATGTATTTATTTATTCATTCATTTTACCATATATTTTTATACTTTTCTGTACAGAGATAAGATCAACATTTTCTTAACATTTGAACATATTTTTGAAATTTCATAAATTGACTTAAAATCTAAATCTTTTGAATGTTTGAACCCATTCATAGATTTTCAAATGGTTTTTAAGTAAACAATACTATGTTAGGGAACTACGGAAAATAAAATAATATTATTATAATAACCTATATTCCTTTCAAATGATATTAAATAGATAGATATATGATATATAATCGCCTACAATTATGTATATTAATGAAGAATTCAATAAAATAAAATATGTAATTATATTAATTGTTTTTTGTTCTTCTTGTCTGTCAACTGATATCCCCTACACCAAAATCGCTACAAAGTCATCCATTATCTAACAGTATCTGAATCTTTATTTACAGCTCCCACAGAGCACTAAAGATTTCTCTGCTCATCTCGCTTGGTTTCATTAACCCTGCGCAAAGAACATTTCTCAATCAGCGTCAAAATCAGTTCCAATTGTTGTGGTGCAACCTTTGGCGAACTTTCAACTGGCAAACGGAAGATCTATAAATCTCGCTCAGCTTGTGTCGTTGTACAAAAGTACAGCACACAATTCGCTGTAGCGCAATGGCCACGCAACAGCCGAGGCAGGGGGAAAAAAATCACTTTTATGGCAAAGATCAAACTGGCAGAAAAAAAGGCAGCAACAACAAGAACAACTACGAAAAATACGTTACTAAGGTAGAGCGACGTTGGCAGAGGCAAGCGAGCAGCGCTGCCGCTCACTGCGCATGCGTGGCAACAGCAAAAGCAGCAACAGCAGCAGCAGCGACAGCGACAGCAGCAGCAGCAGCAACAACCACGCAAAGAAATGGCCGTTAAAGTTGCCAGGCAAATGGCAAAAGGCAGAGGCGTAGCCAATGAGCAGAGCACTGAGCGCAGAGGCTACCGCATGGTATCCATGAAGACCCAGGCAGCCCGAGACCAGCCGAAAAGGCTGGCAGAGCTCTGGCATCAGATCGCTGCGACGACGACGACAACAACGGCCCGGCTACGTGAGCGCGGCTCTTGGCACGTTTTGGCGTGGCCGCCGCCGCCCGTTGGCATCATAAAAGAAGTCAATTGAATTTAAATTTAAAGTACATAATGGCCAGCGCAGTACGCAGCAGAGAGGGGTGCAGGGGGGCCTAGAGGGGGGGGCAAGGAGAGCAGGGGCCACTCGGTGCGACGACGACGACGCTGCCGCCTTTCGAATTTCACAAAGTCATCTGCTGGCGTCGCTGCCGTTGTCGTTGTCTGTGTGGGCCCCCAGCTCTACCTGTATCGAGGTATATAACTTATATACACACTCGCACTCACACACACACACACACACACAGACAGGGAGCGTTGTCTACAAGACAGCACGCAACACTGATACACATGATCGCCTCGGCTGGGTTGGTATTTGTGAGCTCTTTTGATTTAAACGTGCTTAAATTTAAAGATCGAATTGCTTTTGGGCTTTTTGCGCGCAATGCAAACGCAAACGCGACCGCGCGGCGCAGGAATTTTAAATTGTAACCCAGCAAAGGCAGCAACAACTCAAACCATACAACAACAAGAGACCATCATCAGAAACCGCAATGTACCGAAAAACCCTAACGAAACTGAGAAAAACAAATGAATCGAGCAAATAGACTCAAAGAGAGACTCGTGAGTCATTCGCGAATGTCATTCGCGTGTATGGCGGATATGGCCGGCGATTTTGTAGCTTAGATGCTGCCGAACCCCTTAATAGATGAGTTCAGATTTGCTGGATCAGCCCCTTACATCCCTCCCTATCTCTCTCTCTCCCTGAGATGTCTCTCTCCTCTGGTTTGCCAGTTGACTGACACATTTATGCGGTAAACATTCCGTTGCTGACTGCGTTTTTTTCGCTTGAAAATGATTAAGCGTTTCGCGGATGGCGACCGAAATGGCAAATACACGACCGGAATGGAGGCTTTTCCCTTTTTCGCCTGCATTTCCCGGGGCAAAACAAAAGACTTAGGCAACGAACTTGTGTTTAACCTATTGACACTCGAAACGAAACCGTCGAACCACCATTCACCGCCGTTCACCTCTTTCTCTCCGTTGCCTTCGCTGTGTGTAGCACCCACTCAATCAATTAACGATCGTCTCAAAATTTGCATTGTTTTCATAGTCGAAAAAATTACAGAAAAAGCAAAAGAGAAAAAAGAAAATAGAAACCGAAAGAGAAAGAAAGATAACAGAAACAGAAATGTTCCGACGTTGCGACCTCCCGATTTGTCTGGGCCAACGCGAGCGTGAGGCTTGCCTCTTTTTTGTTTCCCCCTCAACCATCCCCCGCCCACCACACCATGCCTTCCTCTGTTGCTTTTTCTGCACCTCTGGGAACGTTGCAGAGAAAATATTTGACTTTAATGTGTGTATATATGGATATATAAATATGTCAATGTGTGCTTTTGTCTTTTGTAGGTTTTCGTTACTTGGGAACAACGTTGAACCGTGCCGTGTGAGCCGCACGCCTCGCTAGTCTTCCATGTTCGAGTGCGAATCTTGCCAGATTTGATTTAGTACTTGGCTCGATAGCATAAAGCACCAGCTGCCTCTCCCTCTCTCTTTCTCACTGACTATTTTCTGTCTCTTTCTGCCCGTTTAACGACCAAGATTGTTAATACTTTTTAAGAGTCTTCGCTTCAGCTAATTGTTATTGAGAAGCATCACAAAACGCGGAAGTCGACAGTTGCGCCTTATGGGCGCAATGCCGTTTGTCTTGCAGATATTTTTATATACCTTTTTTATCACCTTATAACACTTGTTTTATTTTTTTTCGAGAGAGTCTCCTCTAAAGTCGTTGCATCATAATATCATTTGATTATTTCTATAAATTTTATGATCTCGTTAAAAACAAAAAGTAGAGTATAAAAAAAGTATTAAAAAAGTAATATCTATATATTATAATCAGTAAAGAAATTCTGTATACATTTTATTAAAATTCTATAAGGGTGTTAATACTGAAAGTGTTTAATAATATAAATGATTTACTGACTGAAAATAATGTTTCTCGGCTAATGATAAAAATTCTTCAAGTTAATACAAAAATGTTTTATATGTTTTATAGGAATATATATACATATATATGTATATATATTGAATTATATGTATAACATAAATCATACAAATCTTGCCATCAACTTTATTTAGAGCTAACTGAAATCTTTAAAAGATCTTTATTAAACTGAGTTAGAAAATGAATTAATAAGATGATGTATAGAATTTTTAACTGTTAACTTTTAGTTTTCTAGTGTGCATATGCATTATATTAGCAATCTAAAGGTAAGTGCAGTTATAGTACAGTACAGCATTATAGAAATCTGCAGCTAATCCATATGTATGATATATTCCTGTTTCAGATATGTAAATATTTGCGCAGAACTCTTTACTGAAGGCACCAATACATCTGATAATACTGTCTAAATAAGTAGCTTATCTTTGCATATGCAAATCACATCGGTCGAATATACCTATATATACCTATATACATATTCAGGGCATTAAAAATGGCCAATTGTTGTAGTTGTGAGTTCGTTTCCTTGTCGCCATTCGCGGCTCACTTGGCGATTGTCGCTTGTTGCTTAGCGCTTGTATCGTATCGGCTGGCAGATCATTTCCATAGCCAGCTTTTGTCTGGGGGAAACTTATGTATATTCGTATGTCCAGCAGGCAGGCAGCTCGAGATTGAACCAGTTAATAAGCATAAGCATATCAGCCATAGTGCCAACCAGTTGACTAACCAGCCAAGCCCCTGAGGGGTCCCAATACTTTGAAGACCGGAGTGGACAATGCTCTGAACCAAATTCTCTTGGAGCAGATCGAAAAGACTAATGTGAACCAGGGGCGCGTGGGGGGATGTGCGGGGCCAGAACTAATAAAAAGTCATTAAAGCAAACATGTTTTGGCCTAAACAAAGGCTTACCACATACAATTTGAATAATGTGCACAAAGAACGAACGAATGTGGGGGGATAAGGAATACAAAACCGAACCCAGACCCGAAACCCGAAAAGTCAATAATCTGATTGTGAAGCAAACAGCGCGAGCGTCGACGTCTCTGACGACGATGTTCAATTAAAAAAAATCAAATTAATGAAATAAAAATAAAAATAAATTAAGTAAATGTTGTTAAGACGGCCGCCCCAGCGAACTCGGACGGTAAGAGAAAGCGGCCAAAACGAAACGAAAAAACAAAGTACAACAACAGAAATGATAACTTTTCAGTTCGAAGCGAAACTGTACCCCCTTGGCGCGCTGACTGAGATGCCGATGCTGAGGCTGATGCCGCTGCTGAGGCCGATGTCGAAGCCGAAGCGGAGGCCGATGCTGCTGCCGCTGCTGATGATGCTGCGTAGAACGCTCGAGCAAAGCGTACGGGCCACAAAACAGAACACAAAAGGCGAAAAAAGCAAACTGAAACCCGGCTAAGGCAGCGGCAACGATCGATACAATTTTTTTTCTTTCTTTTTTGTTTTGTTGGTCGACGAGTTTTGGGCATTGCCATCAAAAAGTCAGAGAACAGTAACAATGCCAAGTCACTCACACTAATACACAAACACAGAATCAGCGGGACAGTAGGACTGACAGCATTAACTGAACGTATACAAGGGAGACAAAAGACCGGAGATTGGAGAATCGACTCGGAGCCAGGCAGCATCCCGAAGTCGCAGCTTCATTTTCATTGCATTTTTAGCTGTAGCTGCTGCCCCGACCCGACCCGGCCCGATCCGATTCGGGGCCGCTTTATCTGCTTGGGCTGCCTTGCAGCCAGTTTCGCCCAGCATGGTAACAAGATGGACGGAAAAATTCTAAAAATAATGCCGGCCGGTTTGTCGTTAAAATAAAAAAGGAGCAAAAAACAAAAGAAAGAGTGGGCTTACATCCACACCGTACTATCTATATGCATTCGTGTGCGTGCATGTGTGTGTCTGTGTGTGCGAGGCTACAAAAATAACCAAACATTTCAGAGGAACGGACGAGACCGAGATGCCTTGTACAGGCACCCGGCAACGGGCAATGCGCAACAGGCACCGGCTCTGCCACAGGCCGAAGTCAGAGCCAAGTGGTGCCCAAGTCAGACGTTTCAGCTTACACAGAGGCCCGCAGAGCCGGCAGCTGCAATCGGTCAGGTTTTGCCAGGGCTGCAGTATAAATCACTTTCAGCTTTGCTTCTCGTGATTTTGGGAACAGATTCTGTTCTATATAAAAAAGGATATAAAAGATCAGATTTAATTTTCAATTAAGGAATGAAAGATATAGTTTAAAACATTTTTTAATTAATGTTTATGAAGTGGTTAAGTCTTTCTAGAAGAACTTTTTCGATAAATTTCTTTGCAATGATTTTACAAATTTGTATTCGTAAATTGAATTTTCATACATTTCAACGATTGAAAATGGTTTAATATTATTTATTAATTAATAATTGGACCAAATATCTGATTTTTCCATAACAATACAGTGGAATAAAATACCAAACCTCACAAGATATATAGGTAAGTGTGTTAAATCGTAAATTGAAATGTTTCAACGCAATTAAAATCTGACTATTACTATAATATATTTTATTCATATTTATATATTTTATTTTAAAATTTGACGATATTATATTTATTGTTTTTAAGAAATAGACAAAAAATATGTATTTCATATCATAAATAATTCAGAACTTACTAGGGCTAGTCTTAATATTACTTCAACCCATATTTAATTTAGTGTATATACAAGAACTACTTAAATTGTTTCAAAATAATTTATTGTCTCAATTTAAAAATAAACGTATTTCGCCCAGCCCTGGTTAGTTGATGCTGCTGGCTGCTGTCTTTTACCTTCGTCCAGGGCCCGAACATGATGATCATGACGCTGCTTTAAAGTTGCCGTTGTTGTTGCTGTTGCTGCTGTTGTTGGGGGTAGCGTGTCGTTGTCGCTGTCGTTGTTTCCCTCATCGTCGTCGTCATCTCTTAACGTATGTTTGTAACAAGTAACGCGCATCTGCATCTGCACTTGTGTGTGTGCAAGTGTGGTGTGCGAGGTGTGTAAGGTTTGTGTGCGTGGATGTCTGTTTGCTCGGGCAAAGAGTTACCTGCCCTGCGCTACCTGCGCACAGGTAGGCGTATGCACTGCACATCCATATGTATCTGTATCTGTATCCTTAACACTGCACTGCCGGCTGGAGGCTGCCAACGGTCAGCGTCAACGACAGCGACAGCGGCAGCGCAGCATCAACAGCAAACCTTCATTATGGCCATGTACAACAGGTCTGTATATAGTGTAGGGAACCCATAGCATCATCAGCAAGAACACTCGCTACATAAGGGCCAAAAGATTCTCTTCATGTGCGTGTGTGTGTGGTTGTGTGCGTGTCTCCCTGCAGCTATCTCGCTTGCACGCACGTCGCGCCTATGACTCGACAGCTTGGGGTAGCTAGGCGTCTGCCTTTGCTTAATGGTTTTAGGAAATCGAAAATTAAATAATTTATCTCGATTTTATGACGTTACAAGCAGGTTTTCCCCCACAGTGGTCCAGCACGCGATAAATCTTCGGCTTACAATCAAACCGAATAAATAGGCATAAAAGAGTTAAAGTTGCCTCCAAAGTTCCTACATCGCATAGGCCATACATGTGTATGGCCTGTAATTTGAATGCTTAAGTCTCTAATGCTGTATAAAGCAGTAAATGAGTAAGTCTCCCCCTCTAGACCTGACTCAGCCGAGCAATCGCGGCCCACGTCTAATCAACACGAAATGAATCAACGGCGGGCTATTTTTAAACCCGGTCCACTCTTTATAAATTGTATTTCTTTTTTTGGTTTCATTATTATTTATTTCTTCGTATTTTTTGGCTGGTCATCGCTCTCAAGTGGTGGGGACTCGCATCTGAGAAAGACGCAGAGAAAGTACTAAACAGAAAACTGAAACTAAAATTGTTGAAGTTGCAGCCAAAGCTACAGTTCAAGCTAAAGATAAAGTCCAAACTGAACCTGAAGTTGACTAAGTGGTTTGTCATTGTCGTGATGAAAACATGTCAAATGGCAATCAGGAACTCGGGACATGCTGCCCGAGCTGAAATTGATGGAAAACTTTAACTGCAATTCGCACAGCAGCTGGCATTAGTTCGAGTTTAGCTGGGGATGCTTTGGGGCATTTGGCTCGCAGCGATTTAATAGCGCCAATAAAAAGCCGCATTTATTGATGATGTGGTTAATTGTCGGTGGATTATGTTGCACGAATGAGCGCAAGAGATTTAAATAAAAACTCTGCAGAAACCAACCAAAAAAACTGGACGAACAACTCCAGACGCAAAACTTTTACTGAGTTTAGTTTCCTTGACCGTAACTTGGGTATACATACATACATATGTGCATATGTATATAAAATAATTACAGAAAGCACAAACGAATAAGCCAAATATCTTCAACAAATGAATATAGTGCTTACTACATAAAAAAATTGGATTTAAATATGATGATTTTAATAATATTGATATAATAATAAAATTACATATATAATTAGGATGTAACCTTTTTAATTATTCTTCTATACTCGTAAAGCATGACTTGAATATTAATGATCGATATTAAGCTATTTATTCATGTTATAAATACACAATATTCTTGGAAAACCCCAAAAAGCTTGTTCTTGTCCACTATGCCAGCACATACAATTGTTTCAATCTGAAATATTTATACATACAGCAAAATACCATTAGAGAAGTTAGGATATCATTAAAGATCTGGCACAAACATTATGGGGAAGTATATAAATTGTTTATTAACTCTAAATTTATTAACATTACAACTAACAACATGTTCTGCAGGGAATAGTAAAATTTAAAGAACTTAGAAGAGCCTAAGGTTTTCAATGTCATACCACTTGGTGTGGTAACACCTTTTGACTGTACGGTATTCTAAGATGTTTGTAATAGTCGGTACAACAACCGACAAGGGGTCAAACATCCCCTGATAGATTTTAAAGAGCTCTGACCACTGATCCAGCAAAGGCAAAAGCTGTTCATCTTTGGATAGAGTTAGCAGTGTTATGTGCGATGTTAATAGTGCACCAAGCCATTTTAAGGCTTGCATCTCGGTGACTATATTATTGCCAAGCGAAAGAGTATCCTGGTGAGGACGTTCCTCCAGCAGCACTCCGGGCTCACTAGCCAGCACATATAAGTGTTGCAGTAGTTGACGCACATGAGGGAGTTCCAGACGATGTCTTAGGTGGCACTCAATGGCCGATGAATTGAAGGTACAAGCGATCACCGCATTGAGCAACTCATCAGAGGCTGGCTCTGACTGTGCAGGCTGGTCATCTGTTTCCATGGCATCACCACCATTAGCAGTTCCATTAGTAAGAGCCGGTTGTCTCTTGTCTAGCGCATAACGCAAGCACCAGGCGAGCATGTGCTCGGAAATGTTACTATAGCGACGCACACACATCAGCACATGCTCGGTGTTGTCGGTTTTAATGAATAGTGTTAATAGCTTCTCTGTAATCTCCTGTTCGCCTGCACCGCTGCGTTCCAGCTGCCTCACGATAGATTGCACGGCAAGATTTTGCGGTCCCGCATCGTAGAAGTTGTTCATGAGAGTAACATTAATGTCCTCCAGTGCGTTCTTAACTGGCATCACTTCACCTTCCACATGCTGCTTAACAAGCTCGTTTAGCTCCTGTTGGAATACTTCGGGTGATTCAAACGGCACTATTTTTCCATCGGCTGGCGGTAGTGCTATCGGTTTTGGTATTGGTTGGACCGTTCGAGAAATGACACTAAAACGAGTGTTACCGACAAACTTAATAGCGGCCTCAAGTGATTCCTCCTCGTTAATGTGATCCAGTTCGATTGGCGTCAAATGGGCATCGCTCAGCTGTGATCCTAGCATATCCACGAGTAATTCGTCGTTCATGCGATAACGGACGGCTGCTATATTCTGACCCATGGCCAGAAGTATGTGCTCATCGCGTGCCCATAGTCGTGAGAAGTCTAGGTACACCTTGAAGTACTGCTTGGCATTGACCACCTTGAACTGTGTATTGTACACGAGAAGGGAGGCGCCTTCCTGTCCATAGTTGGCGCCGTAAATAGCGGCAAAGTTGCGCGACAAGCCCTGCACTGACAATTTACTCTCCACATTGAGCTCGGCCAGCATCGATACGAATTGTCCAGGTGCCACTTCGTTCGAGCTTTCCGAGAGATTAAGCATGAAAATACGCTTGTCGGACCCTGCAGAGAACAATTGCGAGTTAATTATGAGGATATGTAATTTTTAAAAGTTAGCTTACAAATCGTCATCATTTGAGGCCACGAGTCACCCTCAATTACGGCATAGCCGGTCAATCGAACACCTTCTCTATTGATTTCATAGATTCGCCTTTGTGAAGTAGTTAAGTTGATTCGGATGAAAAATAATTGACCAGTTGCGTTTTTCTCCTCGAAGTAGGTGAGAACTTGTTCTCCTGTAGAGATCGTGTGCACCGTGGGCTTGCTCAGAGTCGCACTTGCAGCTAGTGTTAGCTGCGCAGCGGTATGTTCTTTCTGATCCCTACGAGAGTTCAATGCTTGTGACAAAGGTTGACAGGAGCCATCGCTATATAAGACAATAGCTTCTTGTTCGGTATACACCAAGTGAGCAATGCTTTTTTGGAACTTCAGTTTCTTGCACTTGACTATATCAGGAGTGTCCTCGCTCCACAGACGAAGCGCATGGTTTCCGAAGACGCCAACGTATTTCTCACTGTTTGGATCGTATACGACTCTCGTGGAAAGTTTTTCTGGCATGGACCAGCTCTGCAGCTGCTTTTGTGTGCTAATCTACGAATTGTAGTTTATAATTATTTAAAATCTTGAATTCAAAAGATTTTCAACTTACATTCAGAATAACGACAACATTCCGTGCCAGAGTGGTGATTACATTTCCCTTTGTTTTGTCTGCTGCCATGCCCAGAAACTCTTTGGGATCTGGTATGGGAAACAAGTTGTAATATGATAGGAATTTTGACATTTTACTGTAATTAATAAACTTTATAAAATAACCCGAATGAAAACAAATCAACACGTGCAGTGAAACAGTGATGGGCTGTTATTGGTTTCTTGTCGTATCGATTTACGCGCGCTTTTATCGATAGACATCAAGAAAATTTCGGGATTTTAAATGAACGAATAACACACAGGGTTAAAACTAAAAAATACCATCACATTTACCAAAATATTTGCATTACATTACATTTACAAATATGATAATTTTTAAAGTTAAAACCACTAAGCAAAAAAAAATAACCAATAGTTGACTAACCTCGCCGAATGGCACATCAAGTGTTACCTGCTTCAGCAAAGAATTCTCAAAAAGTACTGTATTGTCTAAAATACCAAACAGCTGTTTCTCAAGAATGACGATGTATTTTTCTGTTTGGGCATTTGCGGCCACACTGTTAACTTACTTCAACGTGTTAGAATGGGTGGAAAAACGAAACAAGCGCCGCGCACGAAAAACAATGCAAAGGTAAGCTTTTTTAGCACATGCCACAATATCAGATGACTAACTAATGTTTGCGCTTATCTTTAGCCATCGAGCAGCAGCCGTTCCGCGGAACTGCTGGGCAGTACAACGCCCATTTTCGTTGGTTTCTCGGCTCAAGCCGATGGCAACTTGGTGCCCTTTGCGCCAGGGTTCGCCAGCGCGGAGCAAATGCCAGAGACGTTCGATGCCAACATAAGCCCACAGACGCAAATAATACTGCGCAAATTATCAAAGAAGGACCCAATGACCAAGAAGAAGGCACTGCAGGAGCTGCATGAACTAATAACAGACTCCGAATTGGATGCTTTAAAGAATATTTTGCCGTTGTGGCCGAAATTCTATCATAATCTGGCCAACGATATCGAGCATGCGGTGCGCGAACAAACCCAAGTAGTGTTGCAGCTGCTTATGTCCAAATGCAAGAAAGCCATGGCGCCATATCTGAAACAATTGGTGCCAGTATGGCTTGCCAGTCGCTTTGACAATTACGCACCAGCCGCTAGCATTGCAAGCAATTCCTTTCAAGAAACCTTTTCGCGCACCTGCGAGGTGTGTTTACATTGTCAAACCGAAATTATTGATTATGTTACGCGCAATTTGACGTTTCATACTCCTGCAACTCTGTCTATTGGTAAAAACCTAAAACCAGAGGAATCTGAGCAGAAATATCAGCGCGTCGTCATCAGTAGCTTGAAGGTTTTGTCATTTTTCATGGAAAACACAGCGCAGGCAACGGATTTGGAACCACTGGAGCAAGGCTTTGCCAAGTTATTAGCACATCAAAAGTTCTGGACTTTTGCCAAACACAAACAGCCTGCCATCAAGTAAGAAACGGATACATTTTAAAATCAATTTCTATATCTCAACCATTCTAGAGCTGCCTGGTTTGAGTGCATCTATCACATGCTGCAAAGCGCCAAGTTGCTTGAGGTGCTGACGCCACAGAAGTCACAGCTTATCACTACCAGTTTTCAATTCATTGACGATGCTGATCCTCTAGTCGCACCTCACATTTGGGGCTGTGTGCTACTGCTGCAAGGAAACTACGATGATTGGTAAATGCAGATCTGTTAGCAATCATTTCATCAAGCATAAGTTTTAATGTCTGTTTTCCCACAGGTATGCTCCGCTCAATATTCGCAAGGCTTTACTTCCGAAGCTGTCATCCCTACTAAAGAATGCTTTCAATCGCAATGCTCAGGCTATTTGTCCCAATCTGCTACCGTTTTTATCCAAAATTACCCCCGAAAGTCTGCAGGATTTGGATATCTATGAGTTCTATCAGCGCTTCTTTGATGACTTAAAGACATCCGTTGTCGGCCCTCATGACCCTCCATTGTCCAAGTCTGACATTTCAGTCATGCACAATGCATATTTTGAGTGCTTACGATTTATGTTGCAACAGATCAACAACAACGCACAACGAAAGGAGCAGGTGGAGCAGTTCGCTTTTGGATTGCTCGAACAACAGCTTTTGGAACCGATTGGATTTTTACTACGCAGTGAGAGCGCCCATGTCAAGTACTTCTTCCAGCACAGCTCTGCGCTGGTTGCATTCTGGGATCGTCAGTGCAATAATGCCACCGATAAAACCTCGTATACATTGTATGTGAAATTGCTGAACAAGTTCTGGACACGCATCTTTGAGCTGGTCACACAAGATCTTGCGGTCGAGGACGTCAACGAGCAGTTGCTTTCTCATGTGATACTATTGGTACAGGATCTGCATGTAGCTAATCCAAGTTTGGAAACGCAGAGCGTCAAATTTGTTGAGGAAGACGAAAAAAAGGCGACGTGTGAGACGTCTTCACAACACTCAACGCCCACTCGAAAGGCACACGACGCCGCTGCCTTTATACAAAAGGAGCTCAAGCAGCTGGTGGTGAAATTGGTTCGCATCTGCCTCGAGAAGGCAAACAACAGCAGCAAATCCGCACGTTACATATCGCAGGTGCGCACACTGACTAAAATGTTCACAGATGCGGAGTTTTACAAGAGTCTGACGGACTTGGGTAAGCTGCATGCTACGCTGGATAAGTTTGTAGCACTCTTAGGGCAACTGAGTGATGACGCCTGTGAATCGGTTGTAGAGATACTCTTTGAAATTCTTGCGTTGCTTGAGCCGGCACAGCGATTCGAGTACATTGCAGATACATTGTTAAAGGTGAGTGGAAAGTGATTTATATTATGAATAATGAAATGTACCAAAGTGTTATCATTAATTTACAGTTACAACAGCACCGTGTACAGAACTTGCTGCTCCATCGCCTGCTCTCGTATCCCCTGTGCACTGAGCCTGCCGTGCGTGAAATGCTCGCCCGTCCAGAGACCTGTGCGGTAATCAGTCGCATTGCCGAAGAGGTTGTTGTCAACAATAATCGGGATAAATTAAATCTACTGCACAAATGCTTCTTCCAAACGGACACTGGCGACATACTAATCAATGCTGAAACAGTAGACAAAATCGTATTAGCCATGAGCTCTCCTCTTGACCAGCCCCCGACTGGTGATACGGTGGAGGTGTGTGGCAGCTTCATAGCACAGATTATGCCAGTCATATGCAGTAAGAAAAACTCTTCGTTATCTGTGCGTCAGCAAGTCTTCTTAAAGTTGTATAAGTTCAGTTTGGAGCAACGCGTTGGCGATTATCTGTCGGAGGATACGTTGTGGGAGATAACAACCTGCTGGCAGGATGCACTCTCAAGCAAAGACATTGAAATCGACGATGATCTTTTGAAATGCTGTGCCAACATTGTAGAAGAGCTATCGGAGAAAGCTGAGTTAAATGCAAGTAGCCTGGAGGGCATGGCTGAGGCTATGGCAAAGTTTGTTATCTGTTCGACGGAGAATATTGAGGATGAAGCACAACGCTTAATGCGTATAGATGAGACCATTTTGGCTTTGCTTAGTTCTAAGGTAAAGATACCTGAAAGCGTGTTGCAATTTGAACGACATTCTGTGTACCTTGAGGCGCTGCAGACTTCTATTAGTGCTGGTGCTGCCTTTGACAGTGCTGCTGTGACTGAGCATCAGATTTCGCGTCTGTTGCGACGTGCTGCCCTCAATTTTACTACAATTTGCAAACTGGTTTGTCGCGTCGACAATTCACAGCTAGCGCAGCAACAGTCAAATGAAGCCGAAGATGAGCTCACGGAGGACTACTGTGATCCCAATGCGAATGTGCTCAAGCAATGGAGTGAATCCATAATCAAAGAGCTATTGGAATGCTTGCAAATAGCGGGCACTGCTGAGACTTGGTTGGAAGTCAGTCCCCAACTGGATGCTGCCAGTGAAGAGCTGGTACTATGCCTCTCCGAACAGGTACACAGTTTCATGGGCAACAGTACAGAATTAGTGGACATTATCAAAGAGCGACTGCAGCAGAATGCATTGCAACAGGGTAGCGTCATCAGCTGCCGTCTCTTGAGCTATTTGACATACTATGCGCAGTACGCGGCCTTTGAGGAGAGTGCCACCATACTGCTACATGAGGATTTGGCTGAGCTGCTTGTGTCTCAAGGTGCTCTGAAGGCGTATGTGATGACACTGCAGGTGAGCAAAAATCAAATTTGTGTTTTATTTAAGTTTTTTAAAACGTTTTTTCGTTTAGCACTTGCTGCCAAAACTTTCGCAGAAGGCACTTACTTTAAATAGTGCCGTTATGCGCACTGAACCACCAGAAATTTGGGTCAAGGCAGCTGTCTTCCGGTGTCTACTGCTAAACAACTTTCAGTCGGATCTCAATGATCAGTCAGATCGTAATATAATATTCTCAGCACTTCAGTTCTTGACACGCATTGGCGAGAAGCAGAACGAACAAAAGGACCTTCTGCATTATAATGTGTAGGCTCTTCAGTCTTCGATATTGAAAGAAAATTAAACTAACATGAATTTCTTCTAGCGAATTGCTTAAACAACCGTATGAAGCAGTGCTGAATACTGTGGAAGTAATTCAACTACTTAACGAAATTGTGCAACGTTTCCCTTACGAATTGAACATCAAAAACTGGGATGCCATTCGCATTGGTCTCAGCTCCTGGGTGCTGACTATTTCCAAATCTATAAAACACTATAGTGATCCAAAGGTACGTATAATGAAAATATTTACTCACTATTTTACTTATATAGACTTATTTTTCTTCTACAGACATCGTTTTTTATTGTAGCTGTCTTCCAACTGTTTGCTACTCTGGTAACCTTCATACGCTCGGAGAAGCAAAAGAGCTCAACCGAAATGCTAAAGAATGTGATTGACGAGTGGGAGAGCTTGTTTGCTCGGGAAGTTAATGTAGTGCTATTCAAATCATATTACGAGCTGACTCACGAGCCAAATGTAGAGCCCGAACTTCGTGTATGCTACGAGGCTTTGCTGGAACGTCTGATGCCTACATTGGAGATGCTCGATTACAGCTTTGTCTATGGGGTAGTTAGAAGAGTCTTAGATTGATAACTTAGTATTAACTCTTTGTGTCTTTCATTCTGCTCAGTTCTGCAAGGCGCCCAGTTCAAAGCTAAGCCTGGATCATTTGTGCAACTTTCTGCTTAAGCAGCTGCACAGCTCACAGCACAGCGTACGGCTTAATGCAGTGCATGCATTGCGTCAGTTGACGCCTCAGTTTGTAGCCGACGACATTGAGGTGAATGAGAAGCAAAGCGATAACTTGGAATCTGCCTCAACGATCTCCAAATGGCACTTCCTCAATCGTTTTGAGGATTATCTGACACGATATGATGCGCTTATACGTAAATATTTGGAGGAATTCAGTTTCAAACTTACTGAACTGGAGGATCTAGAGCCAATCGATAGACACGACGCCTTCAGCTTTTTGCTGATCTGGGATTGTATCATCCACGTATGCGCCAAGTCACCAGTTGCATTGCGATCTGTTTACACGAGTTGGCTTAATGAAAATCGCTATGAGGAGGTGAGAGTTAGATGCATGTTTATTTACTTAAAATTTAACACAACTTTAAAATTTCTCTTGAACACAGAATTTTCTACACTTCCTCTTTCGGGCTATGCCGGTGGACATTTTGAAGAATCATAGCGCAAAAGTGCATAGCAATGGTGTTTATAAAGAACTCAGTTGGTCACAATTAAAGGGTAAGTCTCTCTTCCTTCCGTATATTCATTAGTTCTTTATGGTATCTTCCGAGGGCTGATTAGCTCCGTCTTCAAACTTGTAGTCCTCATATTCCCCATGCAAATATGGGAAGTCTTCTCCTATGTCACATTCCACATCTCCACTGACGGAAATATAATCAGACAGGGGCAAGAAGTCTTCTCCCCTGTCAGCATGCATTGATTTGACAGTCGGTGGCTGTTGTGGGGCTAGATAGATGTTAAGGTTCGAGATGAACTTATTTATCCAGACAGTCAAGTTGTTGGCTAAGATTCGTTGATAGTCTCGCAAGTTGCTTGTGGTATAGAACTCTTGTTCTGTGAACTCTTTGATGCGCTCCAATATCACAGCGCTTAAAGGTGACTGATCGTCTATGATAAACTGATCGTTGAGAAGGAATTCTTTCATTTCTTCGAACAGCACACAGACAATTTTCATCATTTGCTTTCGTTGACGTTCAAGGATCGCCTTCTGTAGACCCTTGCAGCGTTTCTTTTGCTGCTGCCGTTGGATGCGTTGTTGTCGTATCTCCTCCTCCATATATTCCATTGCCTTATCCAAGGGAAATGACTCAACAGGTGGTTTCGGTTTCATTAGCTCCTGTAGCGCTGCTAAGTTGGGCTCAGGGAGAATATGCTTAAAATAATTAAATGTATCAAGAACACGCTGATGATGCGGAACTGCCAATTTCTGCATTCGAAAAGTACAAATGGGGACAAAGATCTTTTTGGCAACGTATCGCGGTTGTCTAAGTCGCAGCGGCGAAAGAAAATTCTTTTTTGGAGTAGCTAAAAAGCAAGTGTGCTCCTCCCTCTTTAGCATATCCCGATCAATGATTATCTGTCCTGTGTGCTGGCAGGGCACATAGCACGGATGATATCGCGGACAAATGCAAAAGTATTTATACATGTGCTGCGGGTCTGGTACTTGGTATTTAACCAGGCGCTTGATGCGCTTTGCGTGATCTGGTCGCAGTTGCACCAAGGTAAGTTGTAAATTCAACTCATCTGCGACAGTGGGACCCGGTTCCGGCTTGGGTTCATTGGTTGGTGGCAAATCGCTTTGTGTCTTAGCAAAATTAACTGCTTCGGCCACTGTTTTTTCGTTTTCAAGTCTTTTAATGCGTTCCGGTGGCGGAATATGTGATATTTCAAAAAAGCTTTTTGGTTTATTAAAAGAGTTATGGTTATCCATTTTCTTATTATTTGTATTAAATTGAAAAGAGAAATTCAACGAACGAGCGGTACTACGTGTGCGCCTTAATTTGTATAATAAATTTGAATATAATGTGTATGACGAGATATTCTATGTTATGATTGGCTAACTAAATAAGAATATTGTGTATATAATACGTGAATATTAATATTTTTCTAACTGAAAACGCTTTGCCTTCTTCGAAATAGATTTTCAATTGTCAGTCGAGTGCTATGCCTGCCATCTGTATACAGAGGTTTTGCGTAAATTGCCTGCCGTGGTGCGCAAGTGGTGGAACACCAGTCAATCCAGACAAAAGAATTTCGTTGACAACCTTACCACGAATTACGTAAGCTCTTTGATCTGCAGCGAGGAGCTGAAGGCGATCGCCAATCGAAAGGAGAAGCACGAGAACATGCAGGTGAGTAGAGTGGACTCTTCTATGGTCTTCTGGTTGTACCGCATCTATTTCCGTTCCTGTGTATACATGCGGAACATAAATACCACAGCAATGCTAACCAGTAGTACGATAATGACAATGGCTCGAAATATCTCTAGAGGGATCATGTCAAGGTTGTGACGAGGGGGTTCCTTTCCGATGACGATGTTTGCACTTTAAAATATTTAAATATTTCCTTTTATTTGATATTGAAAGCGCAGTCTACTGTGCTGAATGTCTATATTCGTGATATATGTGTATATATATATAATATATACATATGTTTATTATCTCAGGTGACAGTACACACATCGACACGAGAAGTTCTGGCTGTTTATGCCATCGATGAGGCACGCATGGAGCTTGTCATCACGCTGGCACCAAATTACCCGCTTGGCGCCGTCAAAGTAGAATGTGGCAAGCAAATTGGTGGACGTGCAACCTCACGTAATGTGGGCATGCAATTGACTATCTTCTTGACGCATCAGGTGAGACACAAACAAATCTCTCACAGAATGAGTATGTTTAGTTCATCATGTTCATTTGTATTACCTCATAGAACGGCACGATTTACGATGGTCTCACGCTCTGGAAGAATAATCTGGACAAGAAGTTTGAGGGTGTTGAGGAGTGCTATGTTTGCTACACTGTCATCCATCAAGAGACCTGCCAGCTACCAAAACTAACATGTAAGACATGCAAAAAGAAATTCCATGGACCCTGTCTGGTAAGTTATCCATCCCAGCACATTTGAAGAGCTTTTCTAACCAAATATTTGTCTTATTTTATTACAGTACAAATGGTTCACCACTAGCAGCAAATCCACATGCCCCATATGCCGCAACGTTTTTTAAATTCAAACAGAGAATCGTTAAATTAAGCGACACGTATTAATCAAGGCACAACGAGAACCTTGCCGGAAGTAAATAGTTTTATAATTTTGGTCTCCTTGCTGTAAATCAATAAATAATAATTATATATCAACAATAAATTCAGAATAGGTTTAAATAACTGCAAACTGAGTGTTTTTGACAGATTCTTACGAACTATATAATATGAAATTTCTCTCAGTATGTCATAGACTAAAATGAACAAAAACAAATAGCATATATATATAGTAAACAACTAATATTATAACAAACATGCCAAAGCGATTGAAGATTATTGGCGTTTGTCCATTTTGTCATCGCGATGTTGGCAACGATATGCGTCCCATAAACAATTTGAATGCAGAGGATATGGAAAAATTACTCGCAGAAATGGATATGATGGGTGAGGTCCAACCTTCCACATCGGGTTCGCAGGCGGCAGAGAGCGTCGATGGAGCAGACCAAGTGCAATCGAGCTTAGCGATTACATTCGACGACAAGAAAATATCCCTCAGCTCAGCTGCCCCGTTTACGGAGGCCATTCTGAACATCGTAAAGTGTGAGTTCGAGCGGCCTAAAACTACTAATGTATGTGGGTAAGAGAATCTGCAATGAAAGAGTTAACTAATTCCCATGCGTATGCAGAGTGTGTTATCGGAGGAACAGGCGAAGTTGATAATTACCATGCTGATGGAGGAGCAGCATACTTATAGTTCATTCTTAAAAACATTATTGAAGAAGAAACAGAGAAGACGTAAATAATAAGGAACTCTTGTTTCAATCCAAGGCGGCAAACATCAGACACCTTTGCAAAATCATTTATTAATATTACTTTAATCCAAGCACGTGCACAGGACGGACAGCAGGACAGGCAGACACAGAACCCACCACCAATCGGCCAGAGTTCACGAGTCTGCGCCGTGGGCCGCCGCAACGCCGTGTGGGCGCAGGGGTGGGGCAGGGGTGGGGCCACAGCCCACGAGAGAAGTGATGACGAACGCATCGAGCGTTTTCGCATTGCAGTTTGCACGGGACTGTTAACTGGGATTAGGCACGCCATCGCTCGATATACTTACCTACCATATGAAGCGCCGGGCCACGCGTTAAGCCAAAATGACGTAAGCCCTTCACAAATATCATGTCAAGAGCTCAACCAAAACTTGGCCAGCGTGTACAAGTTGAAACGGGTAAGAAGCAGCAGCTTTGTGGCCGTGTCGCCTATGTGGGTCGCACTAGTTTCGCTGGCGGTCAATGGTTTGGCGTTGTGCTCGACGAGCCGCGGGGCAAAAACAATGGCAGCGTACAAGGCAGCACATACTTTAAGTGCGCCCCCAATTGTGGACTCTTTGTGCGTGGCCAGCAATTGCAATTGCTACTAGGATCAGATCAGGATAAGCAGCTGGCGAAAAAACCAAACGACGATAGCAATCGACCCGACGCAAACAACGACAATATGCAGCGTGATGTGAGCAAGGTGAAGTTGGCTAGCAGAGGCAGAAGCCGCAGCAGCAGGCAGGCAAGCGAGGAACAGGTGACTGAGTGCAGTTTGTCACGCTTTGGTTTGGTTACAGTTTCAGTCTCTTCCCCAGGATATACAGAGGGAGACCTCAACATCTGTTGGCAAGAGTACAAAAAAGCTTCCAGAGAAAGCTACGTTTTCATTGAGCACTTCCAAGACTTGGGTAACTTCTGCACAGGCACCGCAGGCACAGACTCAATCACAGCCACATGCACAGGCAAAACAGCAGGTGCAGCCTCAGCCACGATCTCATGCACAGCCTCAAATGCAGGTCCAGGTCCAGGCCCAGGCCCAACCACAGCTGCAGGCCCAGAGCGATGCGCCTCCAAAGGTAAACAAAAATCAAGTCAATCAGTTTCCGTGTGTAATGAGTGCTCTCCTTTTCCATAGCCACCAGAAAGTCAGCTAAAGCCATTGGAGATGAATGCTACTCCTCTTCAAACGCCAGCAACTCATGCAAGTACCAATGAAAGCATCGACTTATCGCGAGTTAAGCAAATGGAGCAAGTGGCTCCAGCTCCAGTGCAACATGTACTGCCTGTGGCAAGGCCTGCACTACCCAAGGAGTTGCCACAGCCTCCGGTGGCCTCTGTTTTGACGCCTCCAACTTTGACCTGCAATCAGCGTCGCTCCACTTCCTACACGCAGCTGCGCCCGACGCGCATAAGTCAGCCCAAGCCAACCACAGCGCAGGCACAGAGCTCCACGGCGCAACTAACGCTGGCCATGCCGGTGCCTCTGGCGCTGGCACCCAAGCGCAGCAAGACGAGCATGAGCCCGACGAGCAGTGTGAAGCGTGTGGCACCTGCTGCCTTTGTGGAGGCCGGCTTTCTCGAGATACTGCGACCGCAGTTCACGCCGGGACCGGCGTTGCGCACGCCCAGCACAGTGGCGCCACCTGTGGACAGTGCAGAGCAGCGGCAACTGCGCGAGGAGCTGCAGATGTTGCGGGTGCAGAAGAGCGAAGATAAATTAAAGCTGTTGGAACTGGAACGCATCAAGATACACAATGAGCAGCTGCTCGAGTTTAAGGCTCAAATAATGACACAGCAGGTACTGCTGCAGCGGGAACTGCAACGCTGTCGGCACGAGCAGCGCGAGGCGCAGGAGACCAGTGCGAAATACAAACGCGAACTGGACGACGTGGCCGAGAGCATTGAGCTGCTGACGCTGGACAAGGAAATGGCCGAGGAGCGTCTGGAGACATTGCAAATGGAGCTGGAAATGGCGCAGGAGCGCAACGATGAGCTCAGCCTGGACTTGGACATCCTCCGTGCCGAACAGGAGGAGCAGCGAGATGGCGAGCAGCTGGAGAAGAACGAGAAGCAGTCGACAAATGCGACTACGCTGCAGTCAACTGGTGAGTACATGCGCCTGGAGCAGTACAATCAGAGATTGCGTGAGACTGTCGTCCGACTCCGAGATACGTTGGCACACGAGAAGCAGTTAGCGCAGCGCACGCATAAGGAACTGGAGACGAAGCACTCGGAAATCAACGAACTGAAGAGCATCAAGGAGTTGCAGAGTCGGCGAGTGGATCAGCTGGAGATGCAGCTAATCGATCTGAAGGAGCAAGTGGACGCATCGCTGGGTGCCGAGTCGATGGTGACCCAGTTGGCTACATTAAAGCTAGAGCTGGATGAGCGTGTCAAGCTGCTGGAGGATGAGGTGAACGAACTGGAAGCCCTCGAACAGATTCAGGAGCAGCTTATAGAAAGCAATCAGGAATTGGAGTCCGATTTACGTGATGAAATCGATAAACTGAGTGGGCAGCTCAAGTCGTTGGAACAGCAGAAGAATGCTGCCTTGGAGAGCCTGTACGATCGTGATGTGACCATACTGAAGTTCAGGGATCTAGTGCGACAACTGCAGGAACAGCTGCAGCTCAAGACAGACGGTGGCAATTTGTCCATCGAGGACTTTAGCAGCGCTAACGAATCGCAGCAGGAGGAGACATCGCAGCAGAGCCAGGCCGACTATCAGCACATCTTCAGCGTGAGTAAGGCCTATGGTCGCGCACTGGAACAACAGCTGAAGGCCGTCGAGCTGCGCCTGGAGCGTCAGCACTTGGAGCACGTGTTGGCCTTTGTGCCCGAGCAGTTCCTACTGCGCGGCGGCGAGCATGATGTCGTGTTGGTCATGTTGCTGCTGGAACGGATGAACGAGAAGCTAGAGATCGTATGCCAAGCCATCAACGAGAAGTTTCCAAATGCCTGCGAATTTGGTGAGTCTGAAGGGGATTGTGGCAGATTGACTGAGTGCTAATTGGTTGATTGATTCTCTTTGCCAGGTCGCGATGCTATCTTTGAGGGCTACTCGGTGCAGCGTTATATCTTCCGGGCGCAGTGCATCTACCTGCTGAAGAGCCTTCAGCTGGTGCTGCAGCAGTTCCGCTACGGCCTCAATCACTGCGACTACGAGTTGTGCACCCATGCGGCCATTTATCGCAGCGATCTGGAGACGCAGGAGCAGCAGCTGGACGAGTTTGTGCGTCTACTGAAGACGGGCCAGCTGGACGAGCACACCAACTGTGAGTCCATACGCCGTGTGCTGCACTACATCAACGGGTTGCATCAGAATCTAATGCCGCCACAGACTCTGGTGGAGCTGTTGGATGAGCAGCAGTTGTATGCGGCTCTCATTGAGGTGTACGAGGCGGGCATGGATGCGGTAAATGCGAATGCGGGACTGCTGCACACCATAATACAGTTGGGGGACGAGCAGACTGCGTCGTTCCAGTGCATGCAGCTGCTCATGGAGCACAGCTGTGCACTCAAGCAGAAGCTAAAGAAGCTGCAGCGCAAGTTGAGCGGCAACAAGAGCTCTGCCGCCTGGACGGGCATGCAGTGTGCACGCTATCAACGCATTCTGGAGGCGAACGAGGCGCTGGGCGCACTCATCAGCATGCTGGGCGTGTCGGCACGTGAGGCCAGCAAAGAGTCGAACGGAGGCATTGCCCACGAGAAGCTCTGGCGGCTGCTCAGCTTGAACTACACGAAATTCGCGCCCAGCCATGAGACGGAACAACGCGAGGTGGATGCCTACAGTCAGCACTGTATGCAGCTGTTCGAGGAGCAGCTGGAGGAGCTGTGCACACTGCTCGAGCCACGAGATGTCAACACGGAGTATGTGCGTCATGCGGCAAGCAATACACTGCAACAACGCGCTGCACAAGTGAAGCGTCACTACGAGGACGTGAAGTGCTTGGAACTGACAGTTGGCGAACGCGACAAGGAGATCAAAGCACTCAAATACACGGCCAAGCTAAAGCAGCAGGACTACTCGGAGCAGCAGGTGCGCAAGGAGATGGCGGAGAAGCAGCTGCATCGATACAGCAGCGAGCATTGCCAGGTGCTCACACAAATGGCCGAGGGCGTGGAAGAGTTAGAGCAATGCTTCCTCGCCAAGGAGGCTGCACTGCAACATGCTCTGAATACGCTAACCGAGAAACTCAACTCACTGGAGAAGGCACAACAGCATTGGCAGCAACAGCAGCAGGCGAACAGTGCCTGTGCCTCGAGCTCCACACGCAGCTCGAATCGGGAATTGAATATGATGCATCAAGCATTGCGCCAGGAGCGCAAACTGCGTGTCCAGCTGCAGGGCAACGAATTGTGCCGCAGCTTTGCTGCTCTCGAGCCACTGCATGTGCCCCAGCCGGCAACGGGTGCCCAGATTGCCACACTGGAAGCCCAACTGCACAGCCTGAAGAACCAGTGGCTTCTTGCACACCTGCAGCTGGGACCCGACGCACCTCAACGTCGTTCGCACATCGAGCTGCAGGGCAGCCGTCTACTGCGACATATCTTCCAAGCATATTGCACCCGGCATCCGCATCGCGCGGCACCCACAGACTTTGGACTCTTCATTAGTGACGATCTGCGACGTGCTTTTTAGGCCAATCCAACGGAATAATAAAACAACAGAAATAGTATTAGACCCGGACATGTTCGGACTTTCGGCGATAAACAAAGGTGTATGTGATTTGCTGCTTACATATTATTGAATTCTTTACAGTTCATTTTGTGTGTTAATCGAAACTTAATTAAATTTGCAGTTCATACATATATATATATTCAGATATATGTTGCATATGTAACGTGTATACTTGCATAAATATATATGTATGTAGTTAAATATACAATACAAATACTAAACTAGTTATGCTTTTAATCTGCATGCAGTTTGTTTGAGCTTGATTTCAACTTTGAGCAGTTAAGGCTGCTAGATCTTCGTTTTCTAAGTACACGGTTTGATTCCGATATCTATAGAAGGGAAGATCGCATAACAATTCTATTTCGCATTAAAAGAGATAAGGAAGATAACTTGTTCGGACGTATATTAAGTAAAAGTACTGATCAGATTGCTTAGACAGACTTGTCGAAGCTAGTAGTTAATATTTCTTAATTATCGGAACTATTGCTTTTTGTGTGTTACCTAGGGATAGACAAAAATAAACCAGTTTGAAAATCAACAGTCGCGCGGCACGCGACAGTGGGATACCCTTCGACCTATGTTCCGGAGCAGAGATGGGTATGGACTGTCATTTTTCGGCACGATCACGCACACAAAAATGTTTCAAACAAGACCCAACACGGTCCAACACGAAATTCTATACGTATATTTTCTTTTTGATTTTTATTCATTAATTCATGATATATCTTTGAAAATAACTTAAAATCGGCTTATCGATCTCAGCTCAAACAGCGTCTTTCGTGTTGGTATTTATTAGTACTTTTCGATACATCGATATAGACACAATCTTAATTTTGCACACGCACACGCGTGCGCCCGTCGTGACACGATGTGACACGAAGAAAACACGGTCTATGCCCAACTCTAGTCTATGCCCAACTCTATTCCGAAGTAGTTTAATGTGTTAAATTCATACACATATCCATAGGAACATGCTTTAAATTTATTTCCGACAGATGGCGCTCGCGCTTCGCGCTGCTTACCTTGTTAGCTGACACAATCACTTGGTTTTATGATCATACTTTCTTAAATAACTTCTGTGTTTATTGTCCGATCGGAGAATTACTGTAATTTGTAGAATACGTAGATCATTTATTCAGTTAGTACATGTCAAAGTCAGAAAGTTGTATCTTTTAATACAGCGTTTACAAATTATGTTCCAAAATTAAATTATTAATTTGCGGGAACAGTGGGCGTGGCACCTAACATTTGAAATTGACTTGATCAGTATATGATACACAGAAGTCTTCCTGCCAAATTTGGTAAATCTAGCCTTTATAATAGCTGAGATCTGTACGTTTACACAGACAGACAGACTGACATGGCTCAATCGACTCGGCTAGTGATCCTGAGTAAGAATATATATACATTGTGGGGTCTGCCAAGCATCCTTCTGCCTGTCCCATACTTTTGCACAAAGTATTAAGTATTAGTATACCCTTTTTTGACCATTTTCAATGGTCGCAGGGTATAAAAAATAGACAAGAGGACAGTTGTATACACTTCTAGGTATATTCAAATGCGCAGCCTCTAATGGGGTTCCTCTAGTCGACGTTTGTTTTCCTCTACACGGCACCTTGTCGTACAAAATGAATTGTTGCTTTTTAATAGAAACTTACCAAGTGAAAGTAATAATTTGTTGCTCGTAGATTCTTAAGTGTTTGTTGTTGTTTATTCAATTTACAATTTACACATTATATACACGTATGTGACATACACATGGCAGGGAGTACGCGGTAGTGTAGTGAGGATCAAGGAGAGCAGCGCAAGCAGTTCGAATGGGAAACGCTTATCACATGAGCACAAAAGAGTATAGCTGTATAATGAGTAACGGTAACGATAACGGAGACATGCTGGTGTACAAGATGGCGGCCCTCTTTTTCTTTTTATCTGTTCTATTCTGTTCGTTTTCGTGTCGTTGTGGGGTTTACATAAATACGTTTAATGTTTAATGAGAAGAAGGTTGATTGAATCGTAGGCTATTTACAGTTGCTGGCGAAACGAAACAAGACGAGGCGCTGTGCAAGGGGGGAAATTTAAGGTTAGATTCGAGATGTGGTGGAGTTGAAAATCGAGTTCACCACTGACCTCACGACTTGGCTGCCGTCTGGCGCTTGGCCACAGTTTTGCCCTGATCGCGACTGTTGATCACCTCGGCATGGAAGCCTGTTTCCCAATCGGCATAGTACTTCACGGTGCGCACATTGCCATCGGGCTCGACCAGAGAGTACTCGCCCTTGACCACATCGCCGTCGCGCTCCTCGCGCTGATGCTTGTTGTCGCCAGTGTGCGGATCATTCACAGCATACTCGAAGGCGTAACGCGGATGTGCATCCTACAGAAGAGTGCATTGATTAATAAGTCCTCAGTACAAATTCATGAAGTTGCTTACAAAGTGCTCGAGATGCTTCTCCGGCAGCACCTTGAGCAGCGCTGGCTGCGCCACGGGCGCACTCTTCAAGTAGGCAGTGGGTGTCAGTGGTGCGTGGGCGGTCAAGGCCGAAACGCTGGGAGCATAGCGATTGAAGCCAGCTCCGTAGACACCAATGCCGTGACCAAGCCCATAGTCGGCCAACGGAGCGGATGCGCCCAGATGCGCCAGTCCGCCGCCAGCTGCATGGGACAGCGCTCCATGGTAGCTAAGTGCGGGCGAAACAGCTGCATGACCCAGCGAAATGGCACCATAGTAACCGCCGCTACTGAGGCCGCCGTGTCCGCCAGCTCCGCCCAAGGCAAGCTTACCTGCGAATCACAGAATTGGGGATTATTCAGCTTTACCTTGTTGTTGTTGTCACTCACCCGCATTGATTCCATAGGCTGTGCTCGTTGCATAACCATGACCCAAAGCAGGTGCCGTGGTCAGCTTGCCGAGTGGAGCTGATAAGCCACCATGACCAGAGCCAGCATAGCCCACACCCAGGCCCAGTCCTAGACCCACTTTGCCGGCAGAGTAACCAATCGCGGGAGCTGCTGCAACGGTGGCAATCGCTGGCTTGGACACATATTGATGGGAAACAGCACCACCATGTCCTGTGCTCGCATAGCCTGTACCAATGGCCAATGGAGCAGCTGCAATGCCAGCCACTTTGCCATAGCTGGCAATGGCTGGAGCAGCGAGCAAAGCAGGTGCAGCAGGCAGGTAGCTCTTGGAGATGCTCGCCACAGCCGGAGCAGCATAGCTGGCAACGGCAGGAGCTGCTGCTGCATAGGTAGCCACAGCTGGCTTGGAGACATATTGGTGTGAGATGGCGCCATGTCCGGAGCTGCCGTAGCTGCTGGCCACCTTGGTGAGGGCAGGGACTGCTGAGTAAGTGGGTATGGCTGGAGCAGCGTAACTCGCGATCTTAGTGAGGGCAGGGACTGCTGAGTAAGTGGATATGGATGGAGCTGCGTAGCTGGCGACCTTAGTGATCGCTGGAGCGGCTGCATAGGTGGCCACAGCTGGCTGGGATACATATTGATGAGAGACGGCACCACCATGACTGGTGGAAACTTTGGCTGCCGAATAGGTGGCAACAGCGGGAGCTGCATAGCTTGCTACCTTGGCGACGGCAGGAACTGCTGCTGCATATGTTGCCACAGCTGGCTTGGATACATATTGATGAGAGACAGCACCATGGCCGGAGGCACCATAGCTCGTGGCCACTTTGGTGACGGCGGGACCAGCGGCATATGTGGCAACGGCAGGAGCAGCATAGGTAGCCACCTTGGCAATGGCAGGAGCGGCTGCTGGATAAGCGGCAACGATGGGCTTGGAGATGAACTGATGCGAGACATCAGCAGCCTGGCTGTACGTGGCCACCTTGGCCAGTGCCGGAGCAGAGGCGTAAGTGCTAATGGCTGGAGCAGCATAGCTGGCGATCTTGGCTACAGCAGGAGCTGCTGCATAAGTGGCCACTGCTGGTCTGGATACGTACTGATGGGAGACAGCTCCGTGGCCAGATGCACCATAGCTTGTGGACAGTTTGGAGATGGCAGGAGCAGCAGAGTAAGTGGATATGGCAGGAGCTGCATAGGTGGCAATCTTGGAGATTGCCGGAGCAGCATAGCTAGCGACCTTGGCAATGGCTGGAGCTGCTGCATAGGTAGCCACAGCTGGCTGGGACACGTATTGATGGGAGACGGCACCGCCATGTCCAGTGCCGCCGTAACTGGTGGCCACCTTGGTGATGGCAGGAGCGGCATAGCTGGCCACCTTAGTGATGGCAGGCGCAGCGGAATAGGTCAGTGCGGGGGCATAGCTTGCCACCTTGGCAATGGCTGGAGCGGCAGCATAAGTGGCCACAGCTGGCTTAGACACATACTGGTGGGAGACGGCGCCACTGGAGTGCAACGAGCTGACAGCAGGGGCCGCATAGCTGGCGATCTTTGTGACAGCGGGGGCTGTGGCGTAGGTGGCCACAGCCGGAGCAGCGTAGCTGGCAATCTTAGTGACTGCTGGAGCCGCTGCATATGTGGCCCCTGCAGGCTTGGATACATATTGGTGAGAGACGGCACCACCATGACCAGAGACACCATAGCTGGTGGCTACTTTAGCGATAGCTGGAGCTGCCGAGTAGGTGGCCACAGCAGGAGCTGCGTAGGTGGCCAGCTTGGCCACAGCGGGAGCAGCTGATACTGCTGGGTAGGCAGCGACAATTGGCTTGGAGATATATTGATGGGATACGTCCGCTGCCTGGCTGTATGTGGCAACCTTGGCTAGAGATGGAGCAGCGGAATATGTGGAGATCGAGGGCGCAGCGTAGCTGGCAATCTTGGTGACGGCGGGAGCTGAAGAGTAGCTGCTCACCGCTGGGGCAGCGTAGCTGGCGATCTTGGCCACAGCAGGAGCTGCTGCATAGGTTGCCACTGCTGGCTTGGACACGTACTGATGCGATACGGCACCGCCGTGGCCAGAGGTGCCATAGCTGCTACTCAATTTGGTGATGGCCGGAGCAGCCGAGTATGTGGAATGGGCAGGAGCTGCATAGCTGGAAATCTTAGAGATTGCCGGAGCTGTCGAGTAGGTGGCGACAGCTGGAGCAGCATAGTTGGCGACCTTGGCAATGGCCGGGGCCGAGATGTACGACGTGGCCGGGGCTGCAGGCAAATACGTTTTGGAGAGAGCTGGGGCATAGCTGGCAGAGTAGCCGGAGCCATGGGCAGAGAGCAGGGACGAGGAGGTCAGGAGAGAGGCGGGAGCAGCATAGCTGGCTACCTTGGCAACCGCTGGGGCGCCATAGGAAACCGAGGGCGAGTAGGTGGCAAGTTTGGCGATACTGGGACCAGCCTGCGAGTAGCTATAGCCAGGTGAGCTGTACGTCTCCACCTTCGAGTAGCCCGGCGTTGCCTTGGAGAAAGTGTAGCCCGGCGAGGAGTATGTCTCCACCTTGGTGCTCACTGGTGGCGCATAGTAAGGCGCACTGGCAGCCGAGGGTGCGGTGTAGGTGGCCACCTTGGACACGCCCGGAGTGGACTGACTGTAGGAGTAGCCAGGGGACGAGTATGTGGACACCTTTGTCAAGCCAATCGAAGGCGGCAAGTAACCGGAGTCCAGCTTGGTCAGCGTTGGCGACACCAGATTCTTCAACTCAATTCCCGACGGCACAACTGTTGCGAACTTGGCCGCTGGTGACTTATCCGCATAGGTGATGCCAGATCCGCCATACTCCGCTGACGGTGTGAACAGCGACTTCTGTATTGGTGCCACGTACTTATCAATCTGGGTGAGCCCGCCATGCGAGTAGCCCGCAAGGCCCAACGTGGACTCGTAGGATGCTGCCCCACTGCCCACAGATGTGTGCAGCAGTTTTCCATTCTCCGAGTAACTGGATATGGCCGGCGTCTGGCTGTACTTGGTCACTCCGGGCGTAATGGAGAACTTCACCTCAGCCGGCGGCGCATACGAGTAGCCAGCGGCGCCGCCAGCATGCACGCAGGGCACAATGGCCGGCGCTATTGTAGGCGACGGATCTGCTAATGCCGAGCCGAGCAGCAGGCTCAGCAGCATAAGAAGATAGAACTGCAATTAAAGGAACGGAATTATGCCGGAAAGAAACACACAGAGTGTGAATAGTTCAAATACTTTTGAATTACTTATGAATATGCTAAAACATTATCTATTAATTTCATTTTTAATACAAAATATACATATTAATAATATTTATTTTCTAAATGTAATTTCAATAAACTAGAGTGTGAATAGTTCAAATACTTTTGAATTACTTATGAATATGCTTTAACTCTATCTATTAATTTCATTTTTAATACAAAATATACATATTAATAATATTAATTTACTAAATGTAATTTCAATAAACTAGAGTGTGAATAGTTCAAATACTTTTGAATTACTTATGAATATGCTATAACTTTATCTATTATCTATAAAAAAATATACATATTAATAACATTAATTTTCTAAATGTAATTTCAAAAAACTTTTATGATTATGGAAATATTAGTTGTAAGATTTATATATATATATTTGTATTCGTCGACTGACTATAGTCGACTTAAATAAATAATACGATAAATTTGTATATACATTTCTTCAAAAGTGGCTACTATACGCTTATATATAGTTCTTTATGTTACAAGAATATATATTTTATAGCTATAAAATAGTACAAATATATTTCTTGGCAAGTTCTATATCGAAACTGTGTAAAATGATTATTAATCCCTGATACTTCATAGTGAAATTAGTTTTTTAAATACGTATATTTTTTACGAGCTCAATAAATATATAATATTCATGTTTCTTTAAATTCTCTAATAATTTGTTCAGATTATGATAATTTTAACTAATATCCAAAATAGTGCACAGAACTTACAATTTAAATATTTCATTAAAAATAATTGTCATTAAAAAGTTTCAAGCAAGTAGGATTTACAATTATATATTTATAAATGAAACCCATTTGCATAAAATAAATTACATGTCTCCAATCTCACGTGTTATTTTATATCAATAATTTAAAATCATTGAACTTTTTTATGCTGCTCTAATTTCACTATTATGATTGATGCAATATTAAAAAAAATATTTCATTTGTTTTTCAAATGAAATGTCCACCAAAAGGATATTAATAGAGTTCTTGATGAGTAGCACCACAAGGACATATTTTTTGCAGTAGTTCAGAATTTAATTTTTGATTTATATTTAGATATATTAAACCCACCTTCATAATTTAACTAATTTCGCTCAATTGGTTAAAGTTAAGTGATGTAGTCGAGCACACTAAATCCTTGTTTAACAATATACACAGTTCGTTACACTTGCAATCGCTGTTATACAATATCCAGTTGAATATCCTTTCGGGTCGTATACTTAATGTCGTTCAATTCGAATTCGAGACGGTTTTCACGCACGGCACACGCAATCGTAAGACAAGAAAACGCAACGCAACGCTCGCTCGATGTAGAGCAACGCGGCTGACTGTTGGCCAGCCCGGCCCTATAATCGCTTATATACGTTCGGTCAGTTTTGGCTCACACGCATGCGCAGCAGCCACGCACCAGTTTGGCGACAGAAAAGTCAGAAAGAAACCAAAAACAACAGCAACAACAACAAGTTAGATAGAAAAACGAGCAGAAATATTGCAGTGCAGCTAGGAAAAGCGAAGTCAGATCAAGTCAGAGCTCAAAACCTGCGACTGACTGCCCGAAGAAAAATTGATGACTGTTCGGCTCTGCTGTTGGCAGTTCGCAGTTGCCAATTGGCAGCTTGCAGTCTCCAGTCTACAGTCTCCAGTTGGCAGTTTGCAGCTTGCAGTTTGCAGCTTGCAGTTCTCTTTTGTTTTGGTTCTCTCTGGGGCTGCAACCTGACTGCATTGTGTCTGCCCCACCTTCACGCTGATCTGTCGCTGGCATTTTATTAGATCATAGCAAACGCCTCGGCTTGCCTCGCCTCGCCTCACAGTTGGCATCGCATTGCGCGTGGTGCGTTTCTAGCCAGATCTCTGCTGCTGCTGCTGCTGCTGCGCCCGCTGCATTGTTGGCCAAGTTTTTGTTGCCTGTTGCGTTTTTTTTTTGCTTTTTTTGCATATGCTTTTAAAGCGACTTAATTTGATTTAGATTTTAATCGCGACCATTGCGTGTACTTGTACCAAAAAAGAAATACCGAAAAAACTTCAAAAATGCATACGCAATTTGCTCGACTGAGAAATGTACAAAACTTGTGGTATTAATGTCGCTATCAATAAATTTTGTCTCTGTCTATGCGTGCCTGGGGCCTTGATTGTGCATTAGTTAGATAAAAGGCGCCATATTCGTTTACACACACACACACACACACACACACACATGCACGCACTGCATGCAAATTACTAATAGAATAGGCAGCGATATGGCCAAGTGCTGACTTGTTGGCAATTAAGGTCACTTTTGTGCGACTTTTCTGACGCCGCGGTTTAAAACGCGCTCAAAACGCGCGGGCTCTCGGGTGTTGAGTGTATTGTCTGGCAATGATCTAACTAATCGCTGTGAGTGTACTGTTTTTGTTGACTGTATTTATGGAGGCAATAACGAATCGCAGTTGAACAATAACAATAATAGCTATGTAAATAGAGATCGTTCTAGAAGAAGTATTGTATAAGTGGCAGCTTGAGGTTTAAGGTGTAACAAATGATTAAATCTGTTGCTAAATAAGTTGAATATAGAAGCTATGATTATATGTTTTATTGATTATATGTTTACTTCTGGAATATATCTATATTGCATTCTTAGGGACAAAGATTGTATGTACAAATTTTTTTATGTTTTCGTAAACTGTTTTTTTGTTTCTCTAAATAAACCTTTTATATAATTATACAACATATATACATACAATTATATATATAGAAATCTTGCTCTTGTGCAGGATATGGAAACTGCCATTTTTGCACGCTCTTCTTGCTGCAGTTTTAGCGACTTTTAACTAGCTGTCTTGGCGCATTTCAAGCTGCCGTCCCTGACTTGAGACTGACACTACACCACGCCGGGCGAATCAATTAAAAACCTGGCCAATTCGCATAGTATATATGATTCGATATGGAATCTAGGCGATCTGGGCAGGCGCACAGTGACCATAAACAGAGCGAAAACGCTTAGCTGGAGAATTGATTGAGCGGCGCACGCGTTGACATTTCAATTAGAAGTCCACGCCAGGCTAGGCCAGGCCCGGGCCGCGACGGGCCGGACAAGGCTCGGCTTTGGGCAGGCCAGAAGGAATGCCGGTTTTGGTTGGCTTGAAGGCTGATAAACCTTATGGACCAATTAAGTATTTCGTGTCATGATGTGATTTTTTATCGCGGCAAAATTGAGAATAATACGCATACGCAGCGTGGACAGTGAAAGGCTGTCGTTGGTATTGGGAATTTTTGGGCCTGTTAATTGAACATGAAACATGTTTCAGCTCTGGTCGGTCTGCCTGCCTGCCTGCCTGTCTGTCCGTCTGCCTGTCTATTTTTGTGCGTTTTTTTCGGGTTTTCGCAATTTGATTGAATTTTAATTTTTGCATTTGCAAACCAATACGAAAACTACAAACTGAATACTGAAAACTGACTGAAAACTGCAAGCAGCTAGTCAGCTGCAGTTTTAACCTACTTCAGCCCGCCGGACTGGTCGAGTTTAGTTCGTCCGTCGCGCATTTGTCACACACACGCACCGCGCAGTGTGCTGCGGCCGCGGGGCGTTACGTAATTGCCAACGGGGCAGGCACTTGGCTAACACACAGAGACAGACGACGGCGACTACAGCTGGCCATGGCTAACACACACGACCATGCCTACTTAACATCATGACGAAATCCAATCCAAAAATCCGCCTGACAACCACACCACAACCTACTGCACACTCCTCCTCTTCCACCTCCTCCTCCTGCTGCAGCTTCATCCCGCTGCGTGCTGCGTGCTGCGTGCCGCCCCCTCTGCTTCGCATCAGTTTTTAATTGAAAAATCTAGATTTCATTTAGAGTTTCGCACATTTGCCTACTACTGCTACTCGATCTACCAGACTCAGGCTGGGGCTGTACTAAGGCGTATCTAGATTGTTTGTCGCCTCTGTCGATGCAAAGTAAAAATCTAAACGCGTGTTGTACATGCCGCGTGCGTAAACATTTCAAAATTTGCCAACACAGATTCATAAAATCAGCGATTTTATGCCCGCCTGCCCATTTGCGCAATTGACGATCTCGCATCGGAATCGCCAATCTCGCCAAACTTAAGACTTCGCAAATCGCAAGTCTTGAAATCTAATTCTACACGCATCAAAATCTGAACTCGTTTGAAAAGTATAACAGCGCTATAAAAACTATAGAAAGGCCGAACGGGTTAGTTATCTGTCTCTCTCTGCGTATGCTAGTCTCACTCTTTATGCGTCTGTCTCTCTGTGTGCGTGCGACTGTCTGTGGGGTATTCAACGTGGCGTATGCGTGTTATTTTCGTCGCTGCAGCGCGCTAATAGCTGCAGGACAGCCAACCGCAACTTGAAATTATTGCTTTAGGTAGCCTAAAACTCTGGAAAATGGTCGTCAAGCTGTGAAAATGATGTGAAACAACTGAAATGGCTTAGCGTCGTGTGTTTGCAGGAGATTTAAGTGCCCAGAGGAAATCGGTACTGGCTTTGGGGCCACTGGGCGAGTGTTATGTAAAGCTGCTGTAGGAGCTGCAAATGGAAAGTCAATATATGGAATGGGCCGGCGTGATTTAAGCGTTCTCCCCAGGAGATATGAACGCGGATAGATATGATTGTGCAGCTCAGTTTAAAGTGCTTTAGATAGTTTTTATCCTCTTTTGCAACTGTATTGCAAACCCCTGGGTAAACAAAAGATATAGATTAAGGTAATTTCAAAATGTTGTTGGACTGAGAGGAAATAGTTGCTAAACCTATAAATGATTAAGAGCCTGAATATTGTATAGAGTTTCTGATTAGAAGTATTATAATTTAATATTGAAGCTTAGACTTATCAGCTCACCCAACTCGCTTAACCAACAAGGTTTAAATATTCTTCACATATATTCAAATGGTCTTGATAATTTCAAAGTTTCCATGGAGAGAAAGATGAAAGTAATCGTATTTTCGTAATTACGTATTAATACGTCTTTTTCGGCAATGAGATTTATTTTCTCTCTTCTCTGTCTACATAAAACTACTCAATGTTCACATATCTGTGCATATTTAATAGTAAAGATTGTCTAGTAGAATGATTCATGTGCTGAAACTCCTACTAAAAATATATATGTAATGCTAATTTAATGCTAATTTCAAGTATACCATTGCAATTTGTACAGTTCTCATGTTGCTCATGCCGCAATCGGCAATGCATAATAAACAAAACGTAGCATCGTAGGCAGGCAGGAAACGGCTAACAAGTCATATAACAATCAAAATCGATTTCTGAATTGAGTCTGTCCGTCCGTCTGTCTGTCTGTCAGTCTGTCACTTGGCCCAACCTCCGAAAGTCAACTACTTTTTGCAGTTGCAACTCTAAGCCGATTATGCCATAGACGCACCATATTTACGATTTACGCTTTACGATTTACTCTTTACGGTATACGATTTACTTGGACAACCATAAATTAACACCCGATCATTTGGCAGGCGCGGTCATTAATTATTCCAAGCCGCAAAAATGCATCTGATATCCAAGCGATTTGGCAACAAATGATGGCAGCTATAACAAGCTAGACAAGATTTCCAGATTTCGTTGCACTGAAAATTCTCAGAAACTGTCTCAGAATTAGCCTAACCCGCTAATTGCTCACGGACTTCGGACGTTCTCTCTGTCTTTCTCTCAGCATGATCCTTAATTGGTCTGTGCGTCGGTCGGGTGAGCAGCAGCAGCAGCAGCAGCTTTTCCAAACCGGATTCAAGTCGGATCTAAGTCTGAGACTGACTCATGCCGCAATCGAATGGAGTCGCCTCAATGTCGCCTCGTCGGAGGCGGCGCCTAATCTAGAAAATTGTAAATTATTTAATTGGGAGCGTTGGAGCTACGCCTCTGCTCGGCTCGGTCGGCACCATCGATCCACTCGAGAATTTGTTGCATTCGATTGACTTTTAGACATTTCTCACGCGTCCAAAAGCGCGCTAAGTGATTCCATTTACACGCTCAACATTTGCACATCAACTTTTTGCGGATTAGATTTAGTTTAAGTTTTGTTTTTCTTTTTATTGGTTGACTGGTTGACGCCGAATCGGCCTAGAATGCCAAATCGCGCGTCAGGCGATGTGGGAGCCATTTGCATATTTGCATATTGACTCGCCATCAATTTTGAAAAGTATAACGTGGATGGCATTTGACACGCCACACACTGAGCCACATAAGTACGCGCGCACCAATCTGCAGTCTGCAGTATCTGAACGCATTTTGGCCCAGTCGAGAGAGGCTGTAAGCGCGTTGCCAAGCAAGTCAATGCCACCACAGCTGCTCGAGTTGCGTTGACAAAAAGTACTTTTAATTAGAATACCTGCATTGGGTGTGAGTGTGAATGTGCGTGTGAGTACACTCACATGGGTATTCGTTTCGTTTCGTTTCACACACATATCCATGTGAGCTGCTGCTCCATGCAAACTTGTTAGGCGAGATTAACTTAATTGGATTAGCCAGCAGTTAGTTAGCTGCGTAGAAGACACCTCGACCGAACTGGTGGGCAGCTAGGACAGGTGGCCTAGTAGCCCCCAGGTGGGCGGGGTGCAACTGCAGCAGCAGCTTTTCGCATTCAAATGCTGCCTAATTTGTGTTAATTATGACAAATGTTTGCAACACTGCGGCAAAGCACTGCAGCCAAAGCGTGAGATCTACTGCGAGGGTCGCCGCTACAGTTCGCTGCGATTGCATAAGCCCAAGGTTGTTTAGCCAAGAATGATAGGTTCTGAAGCTCAATTGAAAACTGGTCTTCTCGCTATGGAACCGTTCTATAGTTAAGGTGACTTGTTTAACCTGAATTAGTTCAGTACTTTTGATATAATTGATGGTATTGCAACTACCAACTTATTTATTACTGTCCAAAGATAAAGAACATTCATTTATATTCCAGCATCAACTAGCAAGTGACCTGCACCCTGTAGTGACTCATACTAAGAGTAAATCAAACCGTGGGTGAACTGTAAACCAATTATTATTGTTATTAAATGGTGCTACTACCACTTTTACTACGTCTTACCTAATGAGGCTATGTATAGCGTACTAAAGCACTGTTTCTATTAGATATACGAGGAAAAAGTGCTAGAATAAATGAAAAAGATGGAGTCCTTTGGGATCGTAGTAAGGTGTTTTTCTTCATTTCTCAGTATACTCTTTCTTTCTTCCTACTTCTATAGAAGTATCGATAAAGCGTTAATCGTTCCTTTTCTTTATCTTTTTATTAACTTTAATTTGTTCAGGGTTCATCCCTATACCTCTCACATTGCATTAATAAGTACCTAGTTTTAATAGTATTCAGTGTTCCTTTCCCTCTTCAACTTCCCATCGTATTAGAGTTGGTATTGTACTAGGAGTCAAGTTATTTATAGCCCCCAATAAAGATAGGTTTTTGCAAAAGGCAAAAAAACAATTTATTTGTATTATAAATCTTCAGCAATTTAAAGTAAACTTTGTAGATTACCCTAACTAAACATTGTAAGTTTTAATGGAAAATAAACGAGAACTAAACAATAGCAATAAATTACGCATAAATAAAACAAAATTAACCAACATAAAGGAAACAGTTAACGAACAGATCACTTCATTCTCGACTGCGTTGCTGCTTTACACGCCCTCCAGATTTCTGTAGGTGGACGGCGAGAAGTTATGTCCTCCGGCGTACATGGGCAGCATGTGCTGCTTATCCCGCCGCACCATGGACTGCACTAGACTGGCCGAGGCGACACCCTGCTCACTCTCTTCGAAATCTTCGTAATCCTCGTCCAGATCCTCTGTAATGGCTGCTGGGGCGCGTGGACGCTTGATGGGGGGCAGCGCTTTACCATGCAGCTTCTTGGGCTTGCGCTGGAAGTAGCTGGAGTAATCGGGACGGGCGTAACTCTTCGAGATGCCCTTGTACTTGTAATGCTTCAAGCCAGGAGTGGTGTGGACCATCTTCTTTTGGTGTATGTGATTCGAGATGGGATCCGGATTGTTGCCGGGACGCGGCGCCTTGGGTGACGGTGAGTAACTGGTGTGCAATGCCTGCTGTGGTACCGACGGCTTATGCAGATAGTTCTGAGGCAGCTCCTTGGGTTTGTAGTGGTCGTAATAGGGGTGCTGATGCGGCTGGCTGGTAGGATACTGCGGGCGGTACTCCTTAGGCTCGTTGACAATCAACGCCTTCCAGTCACTCTCCTGCACCGCGTAGCTGGGATGCAGCTTGTGCGAGAAGTCCTCCAACTTCTTGTGCGCGAATTCATCATGCTGCTTAAGTGCAAAGTCTTCTCTGTCCTGCTGTGCAGCCGCAATCTCCTTGTAGTAGTTCTCGCGCGCCTGTTGCAGACGATTCCTAATGTCCGGTTCCAGCTCCATTGGCACCTGCTTGATGCGGGCATGCGGCTTGAACTCAATTAGACTAGGTATCTTGGGATGGGAATGCGTAAGATCCTCAATGGGTTTCTTCAACGGCTTGATATCCGAGCTGAGTACAATGTGTTCCTGATCCTTGCTGTAGTGATTGATCTTCGACTGCGATGTATCATCATTAGGGCTGTTCTCGCCATCGGGCGTCTCTGTAATCGGATGCGAATTGGCGCCCACAGTCTTGACGATGGCATTGAAACCCTTCTTGGCATCGGCAGTGTAGTGCACGGTTCGTATGGAACCATCAGGTTCCAGTATGCTGTAGTGACCCTTGACCCCGTTGCCATCTCGCGACTCCCATTGTGATTTAACGTCGCCGGTGTGCAGATCCTTGACGCCATAACTGAAGGCATATTCCGGATGCTCCTACGGTTAGTTAAAGAAGATCGATAATAATCGATAATTAGAATTTTATTAATATTAAAATACTGTGTATTTGCAATGAAATACCATGTTTATCGAAAAGGGAGTGGCACGCGCACAAAATGACTTTTTGCAACATTTTCCAACACTACATAAAGTGGTACTTAAAATGCCATTAAATGTAATTTGGTATTTAAATTATTGCAGTACTAAAGTTTTAGTGTTCGCAAGGAAAATACCAACATTTTTGCTCAGTGTTTAAAAATGCGTTGACCACACCTCACGACAAAAAAAGGCAACACAAACACACACGCACTCACACAGTGCACGCACCAGATCTCTGCCTCGAAAACCTCTAGAATTTTTATGTTTTCACGACAAAAAAAAGAAATAAAATAAGCGCCGTTTTGGTTTTGATTTGCTGCAAAATTGTGTCAAGGCAAAAGCGCGCGCTGTGCACAGTTTGAAAGCAACTGGAGGCTTGGTGCTCGCGCCGCTTGAGTTGGGGTTGGGTTTGGGGTTCGGTTTCGGTTTCAGTTGCTCTTGCACTGGGCTAGTCCGTGTGTGTTTGTCTGGTGATCTTTTGATCTATAGCCGACATCAAGTCAATGGCAATTGAACTATTAATTAGCCATTAAGACTTCAAATGGCTCTTGGCTCTTGCGAAAGTGGCCAATAAAGTCGGCTAAGAATCCTTTTTGCAGCTCGTAAAACACACTTACATAAATTCAATTAATACATGTGTGCGTTGTCATTTGGCACGCTGTCGCTGTAAAATGTTTCTGTTCAGGTTGTTAGTTTTAGTATTTTTTGTTGTTTTGTGGTATTATTTTGTTGGCACCTCGGCACTAAAGCAGAGCAGAGCCAGCAGAGAGTTACAAAAAATTGCAAAAGTATTTCGCATGCTTTGGCGCTGGCTTCAATTAAGCGCAGACGTCCATAAATGGCCACATTCGTGTCCAGGCCGCAGTCCACTGTCCCTTGTCCACTCGGTCCAGTGCAGTCTACAGTCTACAGTCTACGGTCTCTCGAGTCTAGTCTCGCGGGTCTTGCAGTAGTTTAGGTTGTTGGCTGCCTATCAATTTGCTCTTGCTGGCTGTCGCTGTCCAGCGAAAACAAATGATTACATTGCGAGTGCGTAACCTGAGCAACCAAAGCAGCCAAGGCTGGCGAAAAAGATCGACTGAAATCTTAGCAGAAATATGCTTTTTAATCAATGCTACTTTTTTGGTCTGTTGCATAAGGCGGCCGGGCGCAGATCTGCTGACCACAAACGGTGGCCACCCAGTAGTTAGAGTCCGAGTCAGAGACGAAGTCCGAGTCGGCGTCAGAGTCGGAGTCAGTGCTCAGTTATGAGCTATAGCCGCAGTTGGTGGTCGACTGATTGCCTTATTGGTGGATTTGTGAATTTGGTGGGTGCGTGTGAACTTTGGCTCATAAATCCTGTGAGTGTGTGTGTGTATGTGTGAACTGAAATTTATTATGTTCGCTCTTTGAATGTGCAACTGGGCGTATGCGTATGCGTAATTTGCGTATACGCTACGTTGGCCGGGCGCGTCAATGTGACAACAGTGCGTATTGGACAGATCGTGGGAGAGAGTGTTCTAACTCATATGAAATATGCATATTTCTGATAACTGTCACAGCGAGAGACAGGGAGACAGCGAGAGGCAGGACGGAGAGACCGACTGTGGCTGGAGCCACGCACCAAGCAAGGCGTTTACCCAGGCGGACAGTTGAGACAGACGGGGCGACAACTTGTTGCCGCAGCACACGAAAAGCATTTTAAAATGTTAAACGCGCCTTGTCATAGCTTTACAGTTACAGCGCACAATGAAAACAATTGTCTCCTCTCCACCATCCCCTCTTCCAGCATCCCCGCACTCAGTGAGTAGGTGCAGCGTGAACTGCGTGTGCTTGCCTTATATGGCGCCATCAAGCACTCGATCGAATCGTTGATCGCTGCACGCAAAACGCATTTTCGGCTACCTGCCGGCCCCCCTCCTTCTCCTCTTTCCTCTAACTTCTCGAGATACAGAAAAGAAACAATGCCACAGACCAGGACAGCCGCAACCAGGCCAAGCCAGGCAAGTTCGGTTCAGGCCACTTGCAACTTGATTTATGTGGGCGACGATCAGTTTCACACACGCACACACATACATAGATAGATCGTACTGCCTTGTGGGTGGGGGCGATCATAAAACGCATGAGCAACATTCACTTCGCTTCGCTTAGCTGGCAATGGCGGAAAATGCGTTTCGCAGCACTTAATTACGTTGTGGGTAGTCGCACGACAAGCGACAAACGACGAAAAGGAATGCGCTAAATATGTTAAGGCTATCACAAGCTGATTTACACAAAGTGCGCAGACTAAATTGTGCTTAAGTTGAAGAAAATGTGAAAATAAATTACCCAATCTTCTTATAAAATGCATATTTCCTTAGATACATAACAAAGTAAATAATTTCACTTTTTCTCAACACTTTTTGGCGCAACAGTTTCAATTTCCGCCCATTGTGCGTGACTGGGTTGGTCAGCAGACATAAGCACACCATTAGCTGCTCAAGAAGTCTGCCTGGTGGGCTAGCGTGGTGCGTGTAGTAGGGTGGGGTGGGGGGAAGGGGCTGTTGCCATACAGATCATGTGTACTTACAAATTGTGGTGCATATTCCATCATTTCGTCATCGTCGGCCACAACGACAGGTGCAGCAGCGACGCGTCCACAGGCCACGGGGCGTGTCCAGAGGGGCGTGGCTGTAAGCAGGACGGCAAAGAGCAGTAGACGGCAGGAGGCAGGCGGACCGGGCGTTATCTAAGGCATTTAAGAGGAATATGAATGTGCGAGTTTTATCAGTGGAGCGCTTAATAAATGCAACGATAAAACAAATGCAACGATAAACTGGCAGGCAATGCTGGCAACAGTTAATAAATTGGCTACAAAATTATTACGCGAGCATGGGCCAATTAATTGGCCAAACAGCCAAACGACGCGTGTTCAGATGCATTGGCACATTTCTCAAGTCCCGACATGGCCCGCACCGGCCCGGACTGTGCCCGTGCCTGGTCATGTCATACAGCGTTGTGACAGTTGTCAAATGGTAATGGTAATACGAATACGAATACGAATACGAATACTACTGCGCCTCGCTCTGCCCGAAATTAGGCTCGTCGAGACGCAGATTCGTGTGTGTACGATGTGACAGCAATCGCCGCTGCAGGCAGATTGATGGCTTTGCTTAAGACCAGTAGCAACGGCATGGGGCGAAACGGGTCTGGCAGGATGGCAGGCGACGCGTCGTACAATTCAATTCAATTCGAGACCGAATTCGAATTCGATTTCAATTGCCAGCTGCCAATTGGCGACGTTGCAACGTCCAACGTGCAACGTGCAACTTGTCGCTGACTGATTTTATTTTTGGGTCTACCAGCGAATAAATTGCAACATTTTTGGGCATTTTCTTTGCCTCAGTCTGTCCGATTGCCATGTGTCGTTTTCAGGCCCAGGCAGTGGCACGTTGCAGTTTCATCATGAGATTCGGCTAATTAGCACAGTTGTGTGCTCGCCCCAAAGCAGCATACAAATCTACACACACACACACACATACGTACACAGAAACACCCATACACACAGTCGGTAGCTCGCACGATTGATTTGTAATGACATGTCTGGCATGCGAGTGGAATGCGCAACCGCATTCGAACAAATTTGATTCTGGTTTCGCTATTCGGATACATTACTTGTATAATCACTCGCATTAATAATAATGTTCAGGGTGGTATTTTCAATTGCATGGATAATTAAGCTTGCCTTTGCATTTTGCATTTGCTTTTGTAATAATCGTAGACAAGTTAACGCAAATTCCCGAAAATTGTTGTATAAGTGGCAGAGTCAACTTGTAATTTGAAAACTGACTGAAGGCATTGAATTTACATTTAGTTGGAGAGCTCTACAAAACTTAAGGGAACTTTAAAGTACTTAGTAGAGAAGATTTTCAAATGAAATATTAATAATTTAAAGAGGCTTTGCATTTAGCAAATTGAGTTGCTTATTAATACAGATCTAATACTGATAATTAGAAGGTAAAACCTTTAAGGGGTAGTAGCACCTCAGTATTTATAAAAACGAAGCTCTCTCTATTAATACTCAATTAAAGTATTGAAGATATTTATCTCAAATAGGTGACTGCAGTGCAGAAAGACAACTTCAGTTGTTGAAGAATTTCTCTGCAAAAACTTTCACTTTAGAGAGAAAAATCAATAGTAAAACATTTGAATTCAACTTAATTCTTTTTTTTCATTCAACTCATTCGTTGCTAACTAAAATTGCAAGTGAGATTCATCATCATTTGTGCATCTGCATTATTATTGTGGAAAAAAACCGCATTGTATACAATAATTTAGTAGATTTGCATGTGCTTTGCTTGAGATTTGCTTGACATCTGCACTACTTTCACTTTGTGGGTGAAAGTTTTCGCTCAACACTTTCGCTCTCATTTGATCCGCGCTTCAATTGCAGTTTCTGCGGGGATAAACAAAGCGAAATTTGACTAATATTTGCACTTACATAAAAACGCATTTTACTGTGAAATATTTTCTTAAAACTCTCACAAATTGTTTTTTCACGCGACACACAGAACAAACACACGCACAGGCGATTTAAATCGCGCGAGAATCGCGTCTCAATCGCTATCTGACCGTCGAACGCTGTTCGATGCTCGATTGTCGCTCGTTCGATCGGTCGATCGGTCGATCGTCTCTTGGTCTCTCGCTAGCTGGATCGTCTCTCGCCGTCGTTGTCGTCGTCGTCGTCGGTCGCTGGTTCAATGTCAAGGACAAAAACGTAATTAAAGCGTTTGCGCGACATTGCCAAAGTATTTATAGCCAGCAGCGAGCTGCAAACGAAGACGACCGGCAGCAGCGGCGGCGACTGAGCACGCAGTTTTCCCGACGACAAGATTTTCCGGCCCGACTGGTTCCACAATTGTTGCCGTTACCGTTGTAGCTGCGGCTGCGCCTGTTGCTGTTGCTGTTGCCGTTGCCGTCGTTGTCGTCGTTGTCAGTTTCGAGATCTGGCGAGGCGGCAAACGATGAGCCGATGTGGGCAGCGCCAGCTGCAGCAGCTCGAGCGCTTCCTAAGCTCAGTCTAATTGACAATTATACGAAACTGCATCTCTGTCCGCGGAAACTCGTTTCGCTATCACCGGCCTGCCAGGCTGACTGCCTCCAACACCGATTTGGCTGTCTCCACTTTTGGTTTCAGCCGCTGCAGCGTCGAGTAAAAGTCACAGCTGCCTGGACTGGACGTTATAAAATTTATATCAGACAGGATTACGTTTGAACTTAACATAAATTAATAGCGATTGGCTGCCCAAATTGCCAGTCGAGCATCTCTTCAACTCCAGCTTGCCATGGTCAACTGCCTTCCGCCCGACTCTTGTAGAAGTCTTCGTCTTGCGGCCTAAACTGGAAATCGATTAGCTGCAGCCTACTCAAATGCCATCAACTGATTATCTGCCAGTCTATTTATACGTTTAACAGGATACCACAGCCAATCAACGAGATTTCAAACGGATAAGTAGATATCGTACATTTTAATCGGTCATACAAATTATTCAATTAATCTTCTGTCAGATTATCAACTCAATCACGAGTGGGAGATTTAAACTTTTTGAATAGGGGGTTTCGCTCTTCTTAAAATGGTAATCGTCTCTTATAAATAACAGATTTACTTTTTGAAAAAGTTGTGTGAAATAAGATATAGTTTTAAGAGAATTCTTTTGATTTAAATGAAGCTATAAATCTTATCGTTATACACTTGAAGTAGTATATAAAATTGGGCCAGGAGTTTGCAACGCACATCTTCTGCAATACTTATGAAGTATATACTTTATACATATTTTGAATCAGCATCAACAGACAAGTCGATTTAGCCACGTCTATCAGTCTGTCTGTCCGTCCGTCTGTTTGCTGTCCGGAGGTAGCCTCTCTAGTTTTATTTTTATTTGGACATCATTTGACGCATCAGTTTTCTAGCTCTGTCTGCCATATCTATTATCATTAAGCAGAATTACTCAGTTATCAGCTGACTGATAGACTCATCAAAACTATCGCAGTACTCAACTCTGTCTAATAATCCTATTAATCATTCAAGCAGTTAAGCTACCTAAAGTAATTAAAGAGATTTATTAAACCATTTAGACCACTTCATAAACACTTTCGTCTTTAAATAATACGATTCGGATTCTACTGCTTTTATTGTGTGGATTAAAAATACGTGTACTATTAAAAATACTGGTCAAAGCTCATTTGGTACAATGTAGTATTAGATATTCATATGCTATATAAGGAGGTTCAGATCAGGTTCTCTACGGGTCGTTCTAGTGCAGATGCTTCACACTCACATAGCTGCTGGCGTGTCCGTGACCATGTCCGTGTCCATGATCGTATCCACTATAATGGGCAACATCTTGTCCGTAGCCATAGCCAGCACCATAAAGATCACCGTGTCCGTAGCTCTTGTAGACCTGTGGGTGATGGGCGTGTCCCAGTTTCTTGACCACTGCATTGAAGCCGTTGTGATCATCGGCCGTGTACTCCACGACGCGTGTCGTGCCGTCAGCCTCCTTCAGCGAGTAGCTGCCATGAACCTTATCGCCATCTCGCGATTCCCATTGGTTCTTGATGTCGCCCGTCTTGGTATCCTTGACGCCATAGTCGAACTGGTACTTGGGATGACTATGGTAGTCCTCGTACTTCTCATGGCCATGTCCGTAGCTGGCATAGCCGAGGCCCAGTCCTTCGTATCCTACACTCTCGTAGCCATGTCCATGTCCGTAGCTCTTGTGCACGGGCTCCTCGTGCTTGGTCAGCACGCTGTAGCTGGTCGCATGTCCATGTCCATGAGGTGCCGCCAAGCTGAGCCCAGCCAGACCAAGTACCAAAACTCCAGAGAACAGCTGCATATTGCTTGGAAATCGATTGAACTTGCGATTATGTCTGATGGTTCTTGGTGGGCCAACTGCCCGCTTTTATAGTACTGTTGCCTCGGCCCAACGGGCGGTCGCTTGGACGGTCAGTGGTCGGTGGGTCTGGGCCAGAGCGTCGCAGCCAGTGCTGAAGCCATTCACCTGCCTTCGATTCACTAATTAGTTGTTTATAATTTTTGTTTTACTTTTCAGCGCGTTGAGCTGCATAGAAAACCTAATAAATTACTTTCAGCGTCAACAATTTAATTGTTGAAAACCAAATTGGAGGGCGTTTCTCAGTGCGTTTTGTGTTAATACGTCGAGTACTGAATATTTTACCAAAATAGAGAACGAAAACATGAGTGTTTTGGGTTCAAAATCCAAGGGTTCTCGAGAAATGAAACGGATGTCGAGCAGACCAAAAAGAATTTCTGTTGAGTCAAGGTTAAATTAATTGTTTATATTTCTAGGTGTTATACAAAATATATTGGGTATATGTTGATGTTGCAAAATAGTGATAAAATATTACGAATATATTAATAAATATATACATACATACATGCCCAACTAACTAGCTTACAGCTTATTGAGGTAATTAGTTACCCTAACTACTTCATACCTCATTAAACAATAAAGTCAATAAAGTCTTAATTTAATTCTTTTAAATATTTTTAAAAAATCCAGTAACATTAATTTTATTACAAACCTTATGTATAATAAATTTGTTGGAATATGTAAACAATCAATTTGTTTAACAATTATTAGTCATTCCATCAAGAATATTGTCATTATCAGAACCAAAACTAGTTCAATTGTTAATCGACAAACAATTTCAAACAGGAAGAGAATGTTTTTAATTAGTGTTAGAATTCGACTGTGCAACCTTGATTCCTGATAACGAGCCTATGTACAATCCATTCCATATAGAGTACTCCCCGCAACGCACAAAACACATATGAGAGCCTAATGAACACAGGGAATGAATAACGATAAATCATACTCTGGGAAGGGGGGGAGACTCTTAACAATGCTGGTTAATTTGCACCGCTTAGAGAAAACATAAACTGATATTTAGTTTGGCGCCAATTCGGAAGCCAACTCGACGCAGAGACCCCCTGCATGGCATAATGGCTAAATCGATTGGCTCTCTCTGCAATGCGTCTCAAGGTCATTTGGGGCGCTGAGGCTTTCGACGTCGACGTCGGCTTCAGCTTTGGCTAACTGGGCGCAAAAACACTTGAAATTTGGCTCGAAAATGCAGCCAGGCGCGGCGTTTGCGTTTTGCGTTTCGGCTTTTTTGGTCAATTTGAAAGCGGGCCACACTTGATGATTGATTTCCACTAGCAACAGCAACAACAACAGCAATAGCAACTTCAAATGCAGCTCAAGAAATTACAACAACTCGAGCAATTGTTCAAGCGTTGCCGTGGTCTGTTAACGCCCCATTTATTTGTAGCTGTTGCTTTTGTTGTTGTAGTTTTTGGGCCGCTTTTAATTGGGCAATGGGCATCGGGCAATAAAACAAGCTGAAGCAAATGAAAATTTGCACAAAAATTTAAAGTATTTTTTTTGTTTTTGTTATAAGCATTTTGATTTTCGGCTTGTGCTTAACTTTTTCTAGCCTAATTAACCTCCAGAAAACTAATTAATTCATATTCGAATTTTGAATAGAATGGTTGTTGGCTATAAAAAGGCAAGTTAGCAAGCTATTGGCATCACAGTTTCATTTGCGTTTTAGGACAAGCAACAAGTACAATCCAAATTCAACTCCAAATCCAAATCCTCCAATCCGAAATGGCTCAGAAATTGATTTTAGCAAGCTTCGCTCTGCTTGGAGTTGCCGCCGCCAGTTATATTCCCCATGCTGGCTACGAGCATGGCCACGAGACGGGCTTTAGCATAAAGACGCACCACGATGTGCCCAAGAAGTGGCACAGCCAGGAGCACGACTATCACCAGCACGAGTATCATGTGGCAGCTGCCCCACAGCAACACTGGGCTGCCCCGCAGTACCAGCATGTGGAGCACCACGAGGAGCACTACAGTCATCCCAAATACCAGTTCGACTATGGCGTCAAGGACACCAAGACTGGCGACATCAAAAACCAGTGGGAGACACGTGACGGCGACAAGGTCAAGGGTGGCTACACCATGAAGGAGGCCGATGGCCGCACTCGCGTCGTCGAGTACACTGCCGATGACCACAATGGCTTCCAGGCCGTGGTCAAGCACATCGGACACGCCCACCACGCCGAGCACAACTCATACGACCATGGCTCCTACGGAAATGGTCATGGATTCGGACACGGACACGGACAGGCCACTAGCTATGTGGATATCCAGCAGGATACAGACAGCAAAAAATGGTGGTAAAATGGCGATAGAATGATTTGACTGAATGTTGTAAATACCCTGTAAAAATACTCGAAGTTGTAAATAAATCTAGCAAAATGCAAAAAGTGCGATAAAAACTAAAATACTGAGACTTGAATTAAATCGTATGCCCAGATAATGTCATTGGAATAGACATGCCAGGGCTGCCGATTTAAATTTTTCCCCGTCAAATCTTCAAAATCTTCTTGATCATAATTATACCCTTGCAGAGGGTATATTAATTTCGGCTAGGAGTTTAAACATAATAGACGCCATATAGTATAAGTATTCTGAATTAATATCAGGGGACTCTGTCCGTGTGTTGCAACGCAAACTAGTCTCTCAGTTTGAAAGCTATCTTGATGAAACTTGGTACACATGCTTCTTATTGCTGCACGCTGTATATCAATCGGAACGAGGCAGATCTGAACGATATATCGTATAGCCATACAAACTATCGGCCAGTTTTTGTTTTTTGTCAAGGTATTGCAATCACATTTACTACATCGGTCTTTTTCTATTTACATAATATATTATAATACTTATAATATATAATATTAAATCGGAAGATTATACCATACAGATGCCATAGGAACAATCGGCCGAAATACAGGTTTTTGTATGAAGACCTGTTTAATTTTAAAAAGAACTGAACTTATCAGTGTAAATTAAAGTTAGGCATAATCTTTTGAACCATTAAAAAACACTTGTAAAGGAACGAGGAGGATAGAAGAACCTGCAAGGGTATGCCGAACGTAGCCTTCCTCCCGGTTTTGTCACAATCCGCGCCCACCTGGCGAAGCCATGGCGTGGACCCGTTCTTTTGTTTTTCCTGTGGCTTTCCAGACAAATGCGCGGAGTTACGTGTCTTTTTTCTGGCGGAGCTACGTCGTTTTGAAAATGCTCGTCTTATACAATTTACCAGGATAAGGAGGTATGAAAATGTCATTTTCGAATTAACAATATCAAATTGTTAAAACAAATTTTAGTATATTCGGTATTTACTGTCCGATCTTAATGAAATGTTCACAAATCATTCACAGTGAATGTCCTGTTCATCACACAACTGTGGTAGTAAAGTTTATATAGTAGCTGTAATGCTGCTCTGCAGTAGACTTTACTGATTTACAGAGGAAAAATGTTAATATTCAATTTAACTGCATGAAATACGTACGAGTCTTGTTACAAAATTTGGTTATTGTAGCTTTTATAGTTTCTGAGAAACAGGTGCTCATACAGACAGACAGATAGACAGACATGCCTCAATCGACTCAGCTATTAATGCTGATTCAGAATATATATATCCAGGGCCCAAAAAGCTGATCCTTCAGCCCTGGCATGTCTATTCCAATGACATTATCTGGGCATACGATTTAATTTTAGTCTCAGCATTTTAGTTTTTATCGCACTTTTTGCACTTTGCTAGATTTATTTACAACTTCGAGTATTTTTACAGGGTATTTACAACATTCAGTCAAATCATTCTATCGCCATTTTACCACCATTTTTTGCTGTCCGTATCCTGCTTGATATCCACATAGCTAGTGGCCTGTCCGTGTCCGTGTCCGAATCCATGACCATGTCCGTAGGAGCCATGGTCGTATGAATTGTGCTCGGCGTGGTGGGCGTGTCCGATGTGCTTGACCACGGCCTGGAAGCCATTGTGGTCATCGGCAGTGTACTCGACGACGCGAGTGCGGCCATCGGCCTCCTTCATGGTGTAGCCACCCTTGACCTTGTCGCCGTCACGTGTCTCCCACTGGTTCTTGATGTCGCCAGTCTTGGTGTCCTTGACGCCATAGTCGAACTGGTATTTGGGATGACTGTAGTGCTCCTCGTGGTGCTCCACATGCTGGTACTGCGGGGCAGCCCAGTGTTGCTGTGGGGCAGCTGCCACATGATACTCGTGCTGGTGATAGTCGTGCTCCTGGCTGTGCCACTTCTTGGGCACATCGTGGTGCGTCTTTATGCTAAAGCCCGTCTCGTGGCCATGCTCGTAGCCAGCATGGGGAATATAACTGGCGGCGGCAACTCCAAGCAGAGCGAAGCTTGCTAAAATCAATTTCTGAGCCATTTCGGATTGGAGGATTTGGATTTGGAGTTGAATTTGGATTGTACTTGTTGCTTGTCCTAAAACGCAAATGAAACTGTGATGCCAAAAGCTTGCTAACTTGCCTTTTTATAGCCAACAACCATTCTATTCAAAATTCGAATATGAATTAATTAGTTTTCTGGAGGTTAATTATTAGGCTAGAAAAAGTTAAGCACAAGCCGAAAATCGAAAAGCTAAAAACAAAAAGCAAAAACAAATGCTACGAAGTTTTCTGCAAGTTTCCCGTTATATTTATTCGTTCCATTGCCCAATTAAAAGTGGAACAAAAGCAACAACAACAGCAACAGCTACCTCCGCGCGGAGATATGTCGCGAGGAGATACAAACTATGTTGTTACCATGGCAGCCAGGTCATCCTTTTTGCGGACAGATCTACCCTTTTATTTTTTCGTTTAAGTCTTTCTTACCTGTTTGGAAATCTGTCCTAATATAATTTTAATGAAATTGTACTTTGTACGCTAACCCCCTGACCAAAAATCGCTTTTATTAAAATACGTATATAACTTTTATATTTGGCGAGATCCAGATTTTTATACTGACAGACAGACATATAGACGGACATGGCTACATCGATTCATCTGTTAATGTTGATAAGGAATATGTACTTTGTGGGGCTGTCACGCCTGCACAAAGTTAAAATACCCCATGGCTAGCAGGTATAAAAACCATGTACATATGTATATTTGTATATATTAAATAGTAAATTAAACTACTGGTGGTCATGCCGGCTGTGCTGACTACCGTCATGTCGACAGTCATGGCAGCCCTGTATTTCATTTAGGTTGGCTCCGTTGCGTTTTCGATGGCTCGTCGGCTGTCGCGGGGGGCATGGCAAGCAGAGCCAAGTAGCGCACTGCTTACATATCGCTTTCTATCCGGGACACAAATGGGATCGGGTCTTGGGAAACGAGCTCTGTTAGCGAAAAACAAGCAGTTTTTCATTTGGAATAACGGCAGTTTTTCCCATTTTCAATTCGAAATTGCGGTGACAGCGACCTGCGTTTTTTTTTAATGTGTTCGTTTTTTTTAGTTTATCAGACTACATGTTTCCAAGTTCCCCAAGCGTATAGCACGCCCTGGAAAAGGCTTCAAAGTTTTTACCGCTTTTTTCAGTTGCTCGCACTTTTTTAAGACGCCCCCCTTTCAAAAAACGCCCCCTTGATCGCAGGAGGGGGCGGGGCGGCAAAAAAAACGTTTTAACATTTCACTGTTAGCGAATTCGATGCATACTTTTGAGAGTCACGTCAAGTTTGAGAGCCATTGCTGCAAGCAGTTGCTCAAAAATGCCACTGCTTAAGCTGCGCACTGCTTGGCACTCATTAAATTTCTTACTGCTTGCAGGCACATACTGAACTGCTTGGGCGGTAAATTCAAATTTATGATTTCCGATTTAAAAACGAAAGAAGAGGAATTAAACTTGTATTTTAAAATGTACAGCAGTTAAAAGAGTCAAATATTGATTACACTAAATTTAACATATAAATAAGTGACTCCCCTGAACGAAATCTAAGAAGTTTGTTGGAAATCTCAAGAAGATCAAGTTGACAGTTGCTTGCGTTAGAGTGCCTGTGATTTCAAACAGAAGCAAGGTAGAAAATTTTTAAGTCCACTTGTATAGAAATCACCCATGCATGCAGCTTAGTTTTGAACTGAGTAGAAGGCTCTTCAAATAAAGCAAAAATCCGCTTAGGTCGCAATCTCATATAAATAATGCATCAATTAAGCATTAATTTATGCAGTGCAACGAAGTTCTGCGGTCACATAAATTCTGCAAGTGTTGCCAGGCCACAAGGAAACTGGCAGATGGTCAAAATGATTGTGGCGCCCAAACGGAATGAGCTCTTAAGTCTCCGAACAAAGCTGCCTATGTAAATGATGTGCCGCATTTATTGGTTACACCAAAAATTCCAGTTGTGATAAGCGACGCATTCTGAACAATTTGAACTGGAGAACCGCCTCTGGTTGCCTCAACCTGGGCAAGAAGCTCTCGTACATTTAATTGTCTGGCTTTCACATGTGTGCAAACTGACCATAAAGGTAAAAACTGCGCTTTCGCCTCATAATTTGCCTTCGTACTTACGCTCTGCACCCTCCTTCCTGTCGCTTTCGTCGGGGTTTCATTAAAAATGCAAATGAGCAGTGGAAATTGTGGCCGCTTTGGTGGTGAAAAAAAGTGAAATTGGGAAGTTGCAAGCGTTCAGGTGAGTTCGAAAAACAAACGAAGAGTCAGATAAGGGAGGAGAAGGGGTAAGCAGCAGGAAGAACGAGTTACGGATGGACCCATCAGTCGAGCCGTGAAATTTATACAAAGAGTTTGTCTTTGCAGTTGCTAAGTTTTTTGCTTAATACTCTCACAATGAGGCAGGCTAGCTAGCTAGGCTAGTGAGTGAGACTGCATACAGTATATGTTCAGGAATAATCATTAACTCTTGCCAATTAATCGAGCTTCACACTATATATTTATCAATTGTACATTTAAACCTACAAAAGGGCATCCAACATTCGTCTGAATGTCTCTTTGGGCATGTCCTTCTCCCCTTTTAGCCTTGTTGCCTTGGTTGCCAAAGGCGAACAGCGACCTGCAGATACAGGGAGACAGAGTCGAAAGTCGAATTAAATCGCCGAGTCCGAAATGAATGAAGGCAACCAGAAACCGGGAACGAGCAGCGGCCAATGGAATAAATGAATGAAACGAAATGTAATGAAAGCGACGGCGATGTTCGCCATGAAAAGTGCAACGCGTGGAAAAACTGCTGCCCTTTTTGGGGCGCCTTTGCCTGCTGCCGCTGCTGCTGCTGTTATGACAAATAAAAAACCGAAAAAAAGGAAACAAGAAACGCAGCAGCAGAAGAAGCAGCGGCGGCCAAACGGAAAGTTTTGCCTGATTTCGGCGCCGCTCAAAGTATAATAATGTCCTGCCGCCGAGAACGACGGCGACAACTGCTGCAGCGGCAGCGGCAACTGCAACTGCAGCGACAACGTTGCAGCTGCCTGGTAGAACGATGGGCGTGGGCGTGGCCATGGGCTGTGTAGCGTGTGGCTTGTGCCGCTTCAAGTGCACACTTTCTCATGGCTTAGCACTTTGCAGCGTAGCTCGTTGGCTTTTGTAGTGGCGAAAGAGGACGGGGGCTACGGTGGGGACGGGGCTGTGGTTGGGCTTATGCAACAAATAATTTAATTTTATGCTGCATACAAAAAGGCTGCGCAACTCGAAGCAAACCAGAGACCAGACGGCCAGACGAACCAAGCGAACGAAACGAAGCAACGAGACGAACGACAACGGAAATGCCACTTTACGGCCTGTTTGACGGAGAAGTGGACGTTAAGTTGTGAATATGATGATGGAGAAGATGAAGAGATGACGAGATGGTGCGATGGTGCTGCATGATGATGATGATTATGACGATGGCGACGACACAAGCAACAAGCAGCAAGCAAACTGAAATATTGCGCATACGCCGCCTGGGACAGCGGAAAATCGCTGGCAATGAGGTCGAGCTCTAAAAGTGGGCTAAATGTCGCATGAACTGAAGAGACAAGCAGGGAGTAGAGCACGAGGGAGGGACGGACGGAGGGGCACAGTCAGCGAATGGAAGGATATGGTACGTCGAGTACCATAAAAACGAAGGCTTAGACATAAAAATAAATTGCAGCAATCGGGCTTTGGAGCGAATTATGCAATAATAAACTTAGGCGTACATACATATGCATGTACATATGTTTTCATATGCGATACATATGAACTTTGTGCTCTAATAGGTTTATCAAAGTTTAACTGCCTCGCATGTTTTATTAGGTTTGTGTTTAATTTTTGTTGTTTCTATAACTTTGGCACATGATAGTTGGCATTTATATAGGCAGTAAACAATTCACAGCCATGAAACCCTCTTCAAGGTCGTTTCAGTAATAATTTTAATAGTATACATAACATGAATAGACAGAGTTGTTCTTATTCTAAAGGAAACATGTATAACTTTAAATAGATAAATAGTTATATAGTTTAAATAGTTGTCCTGTTTCAATATTTATCCACAGTTAGCTCTGCTTTATTTACTTGTGTCTTCTATTTTCATTTAGCTCTTTAGTTAATGTTCTTTGTCTCCCCGACATATCTCATACCTTGTCCGCCGACATCCGACTTACAAATTGCTGTGGCAGCTCTAAAGTCGTCTCGCCCCTTGGCCCCCTTGGAGGACGTTGCCGGGCAACGCTTTGTGGCACTAGCTCGATTCCCATTAGCAATGTTTATGTTGCTTCCTTTCGGGCAATAACAACAGATGTTTACCCACAATTAAAGCACTCAAATGACCACAAAGCGTCGCTGTTGACGCTGACGACGACCTTCGAGCGAATCTCAGACAACACTACACTACATAAATACATATAATTTGGGTTAATTGCGTAAAATAATCATAATTTTTCTGGCAGCTCGGCCATGGACAACAGCAACAAAAACAGTTACAATGGAGGCAGCGAGGCAACCTAATTCCTTCTTTGGGCGGTAGTTTTGGCTGCAGGAATCCCGTTTTGACCTGCTTTTGTTATCATCAAATGTTGGCCAGCAGCAGCAGCAGCAGCAGAACATGTGTGCGCAAAGTTTTCGCCGCTGTCGACACATTAAATGAAATTTAATTCCTGCCGGCATCATAAGCAGGCAGACAGCAAAGCAGTCGAGAGGGACGGAGCAGGAGGAGGGCAGGCTGCGGGAGCAGGCGATGGCGCGATGGCGTTAGTCCTGGCCGGGACGGCAGCTGGACAGGCTTAAAACGCATGCGAGGAGCCAAGTGAAGCCGCCAAAAACACTGTAGTCAGTCGATGTGGTTGGCAAGGCTTTCTTGCCACATGTTGTATACCCTCCGCAACCTGCCACGCCCCGCATAACCCCTTGGCCTTGTACGTGTTGTGCCACTATTTAAATGTTATTTAACGCTGCCACCCGAAAATTCTACTGACTGCTCCTGGTAGCTGCTGCTGCTGCTGATGCTCTTGTGGGCTGTGTACGCTCTGTGTGTGGGCGTGGCTGGTAGTCATAAAGTGTCGCACAGTTGTTGCAAAATTTGTGGCCAGAGCCACAACGCTTGTCATGGCTTTAAAGCCACCAACGACAACGATGAGAGCCAAAATTGCCATAAAAAATTTCACGCTCATCTGACTAAATGGTTTTATAGCTTTTGCCTTTGCTTTTCCTATTTGCTCATTTGTGAATAGGGCTGATTTCATTGCAGCTGCTGTTATTGTTGTAGCTGTTGTTGTAATTTATGAGCGGTCAGTTTTGGGCCAAAACATTGGCCGCACGTCGCCTCCACTCTCGTCGGGCCCGGCTTTGTTCGCTTCGTTAGCCCTTTGCTTGGGCCTACCCGAATTCATAAACCAAAGCGAAAAACCAATCATATCAAATTTGTGTAGCTCCTCTTTCCGAGCTGCCAACGTTGGCTATATTTCTCTGATTTGCCTTGCCTTCTCCTTCTTCATCTTCTTCGCATCTCCTCCTTTCCTTCTGCTTCTTCTTTTTGGGTTACGGGATTTGTATGTCTTAATCATATTTTATGTTTTATATTTTGCGCTTCAAGTATTTGATGGGTGACTGGCCCAAAAGCAGACTATACTTTTTGCAAACATTGTCTGTGCGGGCAGAGAGGGAGAGAGAGAGAGGGAGGGAGAAAGAAGGAAAGAGAGTGTGGCTAGCGGCTTAGGCACATAATTTGTGGCATTACTCAGCTGTCCAAAAAGCCGTGAAAGGGCAGCCAAATGAGCGAGCCCTCTTGTAGCGGGCCAGTAGGTGGGGCACATTAGAGTCATGTGCGGTCACCAATTAGTGTTTATGTGTGCATTAATCTTCATATTAGTGGTAAAATATAGAGAAAGAGAGAGGGAGTGAGGGCGCGGACTTATGACAAAGACAAAGGTAAACATGAGCCACTTTTCAATGGTCAACATTCTTCTTCTTCATGCTCTCCATTCCTCTTCATTCGCGTAATTTTGAATGATGTCCCAGTCCACTTTGAACAACAACTTGACATATTCTTGCCTGTTTTATATACTTATGTATGTGTATGTGAATATGTAAAGTACTGTTTGCAGTAAAGTATGTGTTACGACAACAAATGAACTCATTCTGAATAACTCTACTAAATTTATACAACTTATGTTGCATTCGAAAATAAAACTTGAGAAATATGCAGATGTTATTCAACATAATAACTTTAAGAAAGCAGACTTTGAAAATTTAAATTCCTTACTTTTACATTGTGATTGGTCTGATTTTTATTCATCAACTCATATGTCAGTTGCAATTAATACATTTTATAACACCCTAAACTCTGCTTTTGACATCTGTGTTCCGTTATTCTATCCAACATGCTCAAGCAAACCCCCTTAGTTTACAAAAGAGCTGTCTAGCTTATTCAAGAAATATAAGCAAAAAAACTGACCGTTTGTCTTTCCCCGCTTCAGAACAACTTTTTAATTTTTGCCTTGCGAGGCCTTAACTGGGATGTAAATTCAAGACTTCCTTCCTATCCTAGTCGACTTTTACCAAATTTGCCTTCCCTAGCCAATCGTAGAACCATGCTTGGTGTTATATTTATTAATAACCTTATTCTCTGTCCCTGGTAGAATCACCCGTAATTACCTTCCTCTAAAACTACCCAATTGTAGCTCGAACTATGTCCTGCATGAGTCATTCAGGGTATTATGTTCGGACTATAATAAACTATATTCCATTGTAGCTAACAACAACAATAATTCTGTATCTAACTTAAAATCCCAAATCCTCCCCCACCTATCTAGTAGCTAGTTAAATATATACTCATCTTCTTTCTTCTTCTCTTTAACTAACTGCATGCTTAGAACATTCTACTCGCTATTTTGATTAGTCTTTGCTTACTAACACTAACTCTTCTGATCTGATTGGGTTTTCCTAGGTTTACCCCAATCCCCCAATCGGCTCTTTCTTTTTTTTACCCCAGTTTCAATTCAATTCAATTAATTTCTTTCTTTTCACACATAAGATCTTACTTTCAACTTAAAATTATTCTTAGTTTATATTTCAATTTAAAACTTAAATTATAATTATTAATTGTTTTTTTTTTTACTTTTAAACAGTCGACTGACCATAGTTCGACTATAAGTAAATAAATAAATAAAATGAGTATTTAACTTATTCACCGAAAGTGTGTGCAACAGCCATAAGGAGGCGTGGCAAGTCCCGCAAAGTATATATATTTTTGTTCAGTAAGAAAAGCAGTCCTCTTAGTCATGTCCGTCCGTTTGAACTTCAATTCTCCTGCTAACCTAATAGATCAACCAATTTATACTGTAACAGATATCAGATATATGTGGAAACTCTCAACTTTTATGCCAATTAAGAACAGTTAACTCGCCAATATCCTCTTAAGCAGTTCGCCCTAACGGCAAGGTAACAAGCATTTGCCGCATTACGGTATTTGTTAACGGGCATATTGGTCCGTTTTGAGAGGCAGCCAAGCCAGTGGGCGGGGCCAGGATACACTTGACTCGATTTTGCATAAATGCCACGCAAAAATCTTAGCTGAAATGCAATTCGGGCACGAGGATGGCTGCGGGTAAGGGGATAAGCTCCGAGAGGACGGATCCGTCGTTAGGCTCACCGCAAATGCTCCACTTAACGCTCGACTAGGCACAAGGTCGGCAAAATCAACAAAAGCTGCGCTGCGGACTCTCGATAATTGGGGCCGGCATCAGCCCAAGGGATAGGACCAAGACAAGGCCTCACAAAAAATCATGGAGAACGGCGTCCGCGGAGAATGAGCGGCTTGAGCGGCTGGCCGACTGGGCCGGCTGGGCAGGCACTTCATCAGCGAGGCAATTGAAGCGTACAGCTTGCTGGGCCGGACTCAGGTTTCTGGCCGGGTACTAAATTACGTTTAGTGGGTTAATAAAATGCCAAGCACTTTATGCAAATTGAATTAAATGGAGCTCAGCTCGGCTCAGGATCTGGTTCGTTTGCCCGACTTCCGACAGGACAAGGGAAAGCAGTTGTAAAATGCGCTTCTAGCTGCTTTCTCTCACTCTCACACACACACTGCTCTCCCTTTCACTCACTCCATAAGCTACATTTAATGCATTATTTATAAAGGATTAGCCCAGAGAGCAAATGTCATGCATCCCAAACGGAAGATGGCAAAAACAGGAAGGAAAAACCTTTGCCTAACGAGAATTACTAATTGCCCTCGTTCGTATGTGTGTGTGGTGTATGTGGTGTATGTGCTTGTGTGTGTATGTCTCTATTGTTGTTGTTTTTAATTATATGCATTATGAGACGCTCATTAACAAAGCAAATGAAGAAAGTCAAATGTGCAAGGCGAAATGACAGGGAAAACTCTCACACGGCCAACGAACCTCAAACCCAAAGTTAAAACCCGACGAACCCTTCCTACTCCCTCCCACTGTGCCTGATGAGACAGACACCTGCAGTACGGGCGTGTGTAAACAACATTTAAATTTATAAAACCGCAACAACAACAACGGCAGGAGCAACAACAACAATAGCACCACAAAACACTGTGACAATTAGACTGCCCGACTAGAGATGACCGCGTGAGCCTTCTCGAATAATCGCAATTAAATGAGTTTGTTATTCTAAGGGAAAGTTTATAACTCAAGAAGAATTGTCCCTTGTTGAACATAATTTAATAGATTCAAGTAATTAGTAAAAGTAATAGCTGATTAGAATTTGGACCTTGCAGTAAAGACTTTCAATAAATGTTTTAATCTTGTATTTTTTTATTTCTAAATATTTTAATATTCTATGTTCCATTTTCATTTAAATAAAACTCTGTTTCTTTCTGACAAAAATATAATATTTCAAACAAAGAAAATTGTATAGAAATTTCAGTACAATCGCATTAATATTTGATAGAAATGTTTCAAATAAGTATGATATGCTCATCACTGATTCATGTACCATATATGATATGCTTCACACACACACTCACGCATTCACACAGGCTATATCTGTTTGTAGTAGAATGTAAATGAGTCTGTTGAAAATCTGAGCGTGCGTGTATCTGAAATGAAAAGAAAGTCCTTTTATGTATAATTTCTGCTGTTCGCTTTGTTGTTCTTGCTACTGCTTTATGGCAAAATGAAAATATACGCCCCGACATTTTACATAATTAACTGACAATGAGTTTATGTATTCGTATTTATGTGTGTTTGTACTCAACTCAACTCGACTCGACTCAACTCAACTCAACTGGCACATGAAAGCGCAGCCCTTTCGGTTTCGCATGCGAGCCAAGCGAGACGACAGACGCATTATGGGCGGAAGGGAGGGACGAGTAGCACGGCGGTGGGGGACCTCAACCCGTCCGACATTTCCCAGAGGACTTAAGTTAATTATCACATTTTTTACACACAATTTTACTTTGCATTGATGCGTTACATGGGCAACGTTTTGATGGGCGGCATAAGTTACAGTACAGGCAGAATAAACAGAGTGTGGTGGGGGTGCAAGGGGCTGGTGGCTGGTGGCGTGTCTAGGGCAAGCATTAAAGCGCAATTATGTGTATAATTTGTTGTAATTTGCTGTGAAGCACATGATATGAGCGCGATTAACCTGCGCCAAAAAGTTAAATCAACTCATTAATATGCGATTATCGCAGCTGACAGAATTGTGTCCATCACATTAAGAGCGCCAGATGCGACACAGTCTGAATCGATGCTAATGAAATGCGCTAAAATTGAAAATAACTGACAGAAATTAATGCTATAAACTGACAAACTATTATACTTGTATATATAAAATTGAGGATATCTAATATTTAGATTTGTATATAATAAAATAACTCTAAGAACCCTATCTACCTACTTGTTTCTTCTCTTTATCCTCCATCCATCTATTGCCTTCTTTTCACATCTAGATAATACCTCCATATCAATTTCCAAAATGACTTTCGCTATAGAAAACTGCAAACAAATGTTCCAAAAAGTATATATAACTTTCCAAAGAGGCTCGAGGGTTTGAACGATTGAAAAATGCAGAAGAGGGCATTAGAAAGAAGGCTAAGACCACGTGCTTAGTTCCCATAAAATGCACATTAGAAAAATAAGAAAATAGGAAATACGCCGCCATTAGGCAAACAAACAGTCATCGGAAGCAGCATCGGACGAAGGATCGCTCTCTTGCACATGACATTAATATTTATCAGCCGTGCAATTACGATTAGGACAGACAAACTATTGACTGGGGCAGCATGGGCCAACGGGCTCGCCAAAAAACACGCCAGCCAAATTATCAGACAAAGCGTTGCGATGTGAGGCGATTCGAGTTGAGTCGAGTCGATTCGATGCGATTGCCTAGCAAAATTTATTGATTCGACGCATTGAAATAGTTCTCGGCGGAGCCATTTGAAAGATTTGTACGACAAATTTTACGCGAATTTTTCGTCGTTTTTTGCTCATGTCTTTTCGCTGAAATAGCTGAAAATTCGAACATAGACGAGCATAAAAATTCGAGCACGCGTAGTTAAATACTCAAACAACGCACACACTCATACTATAAAGTGGGCGTGGCAACGGCTATTCAATGAGACAAAGCGCGCCACTGTCCGGCGTGGCGAGTCGTCGTTGTCGCTGTGTTGGGATGTTGGGAACTTCTGAACCCCCTCTAGACACTGTGCTCTTTTTGGCAGTTGTGTTTGAAGTAGGAGGAGGGGTGGGACGGCAGTCGCTGCTTGGCATGCTACTATGTGTTGTCGCCTTAACGATAAACCAATGACAAAAGTCGCTGCGAACAGCGATTAAAGTTCAATTGGTGTGACCAGCGACAAATCGGGAGAGAATGAGAGGACTATAAAAGAAACAATTGGAGGGCACTCAAGGCGCAATTCTGAACGAGTTTTCAAAATTGTTTTTAAGATTTTCAATGGAAACAATTTGTAGCACTTGCTAAGTGGTTAGGTCAAAACATTTAGGTTAGTTTCATTTCTTTTAGGTTCATTATAATTCAGAGTTCTAAGAAGATAATAAAACAGATTATAATGTATACAATATGCATATAATATTATACATGCTTAAACACATACAAACTGTATTTATTTAAAAATTGTAAATTAGAATCTTCAGCATTCAATTTGCTCGCGTTTCCCGATTTTACATTTTCCAAGGGCGGTTCTATTAGCTGTTATCACCTTCTCAGCTGATGCAATATAAATGTCAATTTCATAGCATTCAATCAATTTGATTTCTGTTGATTTATAGTTATGTATCATATAATGCAGGTATGCTGTCAATAATACAGCTAACTAATCTGAACACTTTAAGCTGAATCAAAGCAAAAACCGGACAATAGTTCAAGTCTAAAGACACATGTCATGCGCTGTCGTCGTCGCTGTCTCTGTCTGTCACCAATTTTAGTTATTCAGAACGAAGTTTGGAGGCCTGTCTGATTGTAACGGTTCTCAGTATTAATTAGCCTTGAAAAAGCAATCACAAACAAGTTCGCAACTGAGGGAGGACGAGGCAAAAAGAAGAAAATATTGTTTTGGCTAATCAACTGGCATACATAGAACCATGCTGTCTACTATAATATGCGAGTAATGAGCACTTAGGGGCCTTATATGGCAAGAGCGATATGACTCTTTTGCTTGCCAACCAAACAGCCACAAAAAAGCCAAACAACTTGTTTAAACAATGCACAAGCCGACGAACAGATAATTATGACGGTTGCCCCTGTCAATGGAGAACAACAAAACTGTGTTCAACAAAATAATTAGTGCAAAAATAACACAATTGGTATACCCTGCAAATGCATGAAAAGGGTATATTTGAATTGAGAAAGAAACTTAGTATGTTTGTTTATATCTAGATATATTTTGTTGGTTACTATTAATGCACTCATTGTCTTTTCAGTCCTTGACATTCGTATATAAGCCAGAAGATTCTTACTTACAACATGAGCTAATTCTACAGAGGATTTTGATTTTTCATTAAAGGTTTTTCGAACTTTCCTCTAGGGTATTAAACAGTCACAAAAGCTTAGCCACTGCTTTCTTTGCTTAGTTTAATTTGGATTTTGTTGCAGCTTATTATCATGCCTTGTTTGTGCATATACATACATAATTTACGAACAGAATACAATCTGAAAATACATGCTTATAAAGAAAACAATCTCAAAGTTCGTATATGGGGGGATACTCTTATCTTTACGTGTACAATATTAAATCAAATTAAATACAATAACAATCATATTATTCGAATGTAAACTTGACCTAAGTTTATGTGAATTCAACCCTTAGCTGCACGCTTTGATTTCCACAAACAGTTTCCGGCACCTCCCCCATTATTCACAGCAATACACAATAATAATTTGCATGGTAATCAATTTCCCAGCACTTGAATGAATATGCCCGATTGTTTTTAATCATCATTATAATAATTTGCATTCACCTGCTAACGAAAATCTTCTCATACTAATCATATAATCGGGCGGGACAGTAAAACCACTTTAAACTGGTACAGCGCGTGCTTTCCCATTTTCACTAATTCGTTTAACAACGCACAAGAAATACCAAAACTGGTTGCACTTCCAAGGCTATAAATAGATCTGGGGGAAATAAATTCCAGGGTAATTTTTGACATATTTTCGAGTTAAGTGAAATATCAATTAAATGGGTTTTACCCATTGGAAAATCCGTAGTTACAGTTATTGATACAGTTAGTCGAATAAGTTTGCTGCAGCAGCAGCTACAGTAACAATAACAACATGGCAACGACTGCAGCGACAGCAGCAGCAATAGTGGGTAAGCGCCGCTGATTTATCTCGTTTTAAGTTCTCCACATCGAACTGTCTAGGTATTATTTCAGTCTCGACTGCGCTGGCAAAAGCACGCGTCAATAGCTAACGCTCCTCAAATACCGTGGAAAAACTCTAAATCGAATTAAAGGATACTTTATCGAGTTCCGATCGCGATAAAATATCATTTAATGATTATAAAATATAGTTACTTAAAGATAGTTTCATCTACCTCGCGTTTTCTTCTAAGTTTCATTCGAATCTCCGTATATTATATTTAATATCACTCAATCAAAATGATATTCGGTTCCTGTACGCGTAAACAGGTAATCACAGTTAGCGCTCTGGCCGCGGGTGCCATCCTGGCTGTAGTTGCCATCTGCGTGTTCAGTCAAGTCGAGCCCAAGGCACCTCACTGGGTCAGACCACATCATGTGAACAAGTGTTACAGCACTCGACCAAACACTACAGCATCCACACTGGAACTAGTGCACATTGTCTTTCGACATGGCGCACGCACGCCCGTCGACACATATCCAAGTGATCCCTATGTCAACGATAGTTTCACACCCACGGGCTGGGGACATGTGACAAATGTGAGTATATGGTAAATTAATACAAATGAATACAAAATTATAAGTAAAACTACTGATACAGAATGTTCATAATAATTAAAATTAACACAATCTATCAGTTTCAACATTTTAGAATGTTAACCTTTAAGGAATAACAAATTCTTTTCAAATATAAATAGAAGTTGAGAAGATTGTAAAGAATTTTGATAGAAAAGTTAGAGAAACCGAGCATAAAGTTTGAATTTTCGTGGATATTTTAATGTTAAGTGATTCAAATTATTACAGTAGTTATTCAATCAAGAATAATTAATCACTTGCAGCGCGGTAAAAGGGAGCTTCACGATCTCGGGCGCTGGCTGCATCGTCGCTACGGCGACTTTATGGGTCCGTTTTATAGACCTGAGGTGAGTTATCCTTAGTACACGCTAGCATATTAGCTATATGAGTGTCTTTTCCTACAGCGATTGCACGCACAAGCCACAGCATCACCACGAGCACTGATGTCGCTACAAACTACACTGGCCAGCATGTTTGAGCCGCGGGGCACAGCCATGGAATGGAATAAGCAGCTCAATTGGCAGCCCATTCCCATTGTATCGGAGCCACTAGAGCAGGATTCGGTATGAGTAGTTGTACAAACATTCATCGTATTCTCTATGAATACTCATTACCATTTTTGCATAGTTGTTGTTGGTGCGCACGCCCTGTCCGCGCTACGCTGAGGCACGCGCTGAGGTTCTGCAGTTGCCCGAGGTGATTTCCGAACAAGAGCCCTACGCGCAAATGCTAAGGGAGCTTACCAATCTGACAGGCATGTCGGTGCGCACGGCAGAGGATGTTAACTCTTTGTATATCACGCTGCTGGCCGAAAAGGAGTTTGGTTACAAGTTGCCTGAGTGGACCAAGGATTACTTTCCCACGCGCATGCAATTCCTGGCCGAGCAGAGCTATGTCTATAATGCATATACGCCCGAAATGCAGAAGATCAAGGGCGGACCCTTTCTTCGCAAGATGTACGATGAAATGCTGGCCAAGCAGGCGGGCAGCCTAAAGCCCAAGGATCGCGGCATGTTCATCTACAATGGGCACGATTGGACAGTGGGCAACATACTGTCTGCCTTGGGTGTTTGGAAGCGACAAATGCCACGCTTTGCTGTCATGGCCATCTTCGAGACGCATAAAAACACGCAGACAGGCAAACATTATGTGGAGGTAGCATTAGAGAATGATATAAAAACAAAATGATACTAATTTAATTTCTCTTCCTGCCCCGGTAGATCTTTCTACGCAACGACGCACACGGCTGTCTGCAGCAGCTGCAACTGCCCAGCTGCGAGCTGCAGTGCCCACTGAATCGCCTAGTCGAACTTAGCCAAGCAGTGCTGCCCAATGAGCCCATGGAAGAGCGTTGTCGACCACGCAAAACTGATTTTGTGGAACCGCCACCACGAAAAATCGATCAGTAATAAATGTTAGAAATGCAATTGCAACTATTTCGTATTGAATTGTGAACTCAGTATTAGACAGTGGCAGCCCGAGCGTGGTATCGCGCAAAACTCATAAATAAAACTATTCAAATTGAATGAAATCGTTATTTAATTTCAAATTGTATTCAGTTTTTTGCTTCTCGCGCTGGGCAAAAACTTTGCTCTCTCGCTGGGCTTATTATCTCTGCAAGCGCATTCTCAATTCTCTCGATTGAACTCGACATAATCGCGACTTAAAAGCCACTCGATCTCTGCTCAGTCAGTCACTAAACGCGTAGATCTCAACGCAGCTGCAAGTACACAAACTAAACGCTCTGAACAACATGTCTCTCAAACCGATTTACACCGTTCTATTTCTTGTGCTGTGCTGCCTCGTGGCCGGCGCAACTATTGTACCCCTGGAGAGCGAACAAGAGAAGCCCGATCCAAACTACAAAAATTCTACATTGGAACTGGTGCATGTGGTAAATAATGATGAAGTTCTTTAAGTGTCCACAAGGTGGGACCATAAAATTATAAAGTACTTAGGAGAATCAGTATTATAAGGCAGTTAAGTTGTGATTTGCACAAATAAGATTACAGCTGCCATAAGAATTTGTATGATAAGCGCGTTCTTGTTTAGTATACTTCAAATAATCTCAGCAGATCTTAAAGGTGAATAATTTGCTAGCAAATCAATAATTTATAAATAGAAATAGAAATAGAAATAGAACACAATATGATTCCGAATTCAACACGCTGTTCAAACTTCACCTAGACTAGTTCATGCCACACGACGTATACTTAATGTAGCGCGAAGTGCGCGAACATTAATTAAGTCGAGGCAACCGGTTCATTGGACATGTACGAAAATGAATATGTATGTGCGAATTTATTACTTTAATATTTGCCTAATTGCAATGCAACATGCAATGAATGCCATAAAAGGCCATAATTAACGATGCACTGAGAGAAAAGCACGTGCTTGACTGGTAGAAAACAAATGAATGATTGAGTATTTCTTTGAGTATAAATGAATTTATTCTTTGGACAAACTGAAGCAAATAGCAAACTGAAATCTTATCTTATCTTATTGGGTTTTCTGCAGAACACTGAACTACACAAATTGGTTGGGCAAATCAGAGTATGAGAATGAGTTATGAGTTTTTTATAGTCCGATTTACTCAATATCGTTATTATTCGTACTGTATTTTCACGGTACTGAGAATTCAATGCACAAGAAATAGTGTGCTTTCAATGCATATTTGTATAATATAGAACGGTTATGAAAATTTGTCTATTGCTGATAAGAGACGTAAGTAAAAGTAATTGTTTGCGAGTGAATCAAAAGAAATGTTATTCGCGTCATAAAAACATGCGCCTTGCAAGTGATAACAATTGTAAAGCAAACTCACACAGTCTAATAACAATATAATAAATACTAAATACGATTTTTAATCCTCCTTCTCTTATTCTAGCTCCTTCGTCATGGCCCACGCACGCCTGTCAGCACATATCCCAAAGATCCATATTTGAATGAAACCTACTTACCCTTCGGTTGGGGTCAGCTGACAAATGTAAGTGATGTAATGACATTTATATACATTTTATACTTATCTTGGATCACTTTATCAACAGAATGCCAAGGTTGAGCTCTATAAAATTGGTAAACAACTGCGCAAGCGTTACAAGGATCTTCTATGGCCCTATTACAAACCAGATGTAAATACAAGATATGAATACAAAAGACTTTTACCTTATCATTCATACTTAAATACTTTTTAGTTACTTCTGGCACAAGCCACAGAATCATCTCGTGCCATAATGTCGCTGCAGATGGTGCTGGCAGGTCTTTTTCCGCCTGAGAACACGCCCATGGAGTGGAATATGATGTTGAATTGGCAGCCCATACCCATCTACACCGAGCCCGAAGAAACTGATACTGTAAATACGCATACCGATGGTCTAATCAGCCTTTCTAATACCAACTTTTTCTTTTTTAGCGCCTGCGACAGAAGGTGCCTTGTCCACGGTACGAGGAGGCCGTTTGGGAGGTGATGCATTTCCCAGAGGTTGTCGCATTGCATCAGGAAAACTTGGAGCTGCTGAAAAACCTCACAGAGCTGACAGGTTTCAATGTCAGATTCGCACATGATGTAACCAATGTGTTCATATCACTGCAGTCACAGGAGGCATACGGCTTGAAGCTGCCCGAGTGGACCAGGGAGTATTATCCAGAAAAAATGCGTCCTTTGGCTGCCCAATCGTATTCCTACGATGCCTACACGACGGAGATGCGAAAAATCAAGGGTGGATACTTTCTGGACACTCTTTACAAGCAACTGCAATCTAAGGTTGATGGAAATCTGACGCCAACTAGTCGGAAAATGTACATAGACTGCGCGCACGACTGGACCATATCCAATGTGCTTAATGCCCTGGACATCTGGCAGACACAGATGCCTCGCTTCTCGGCCCTAATTGCCTTCGAGTTGCGTCGACACAGCGAGACTGGCGAGTTCTTTGTGGAAATCTATTTCCAGAACCATCCAGACAAGGAACCGAAACTACTGCAAATTCCTGGCTGCGGCAAACAGTGTCCCGTTGCAAAGCTTCTAGAATTAACGAATGATGTTCTGCCCGATGCACCCTATACGCAGCTCTGTCAACCTCGAGGCAACAGCAACAACAACGGATCTCGCATTAGCTATCATTAATGAGTTAACGAGCCATAGCCTGAGTTAGCAGTATTAGTCATGTAATGTCTAAATATATATCTGAAACTATAATAATCTACACCTTTGTTTGAAATCAAGCTTATCTAACAGCCGTATGATAGTTCTGCTTGATTGATTTGCACGCTACGCAATCAGTTAAATCCTATACGTATAGTGTTCTCTTGCCCGTATTCACTCTAAACTTAAAGTAAAAGGTTTGTTTGAGATCATATAAGACAAACCGTGCACGATATGAATTCCAACAGTTGCCTTTTAAGTTTCGCGGAAATGTAACAAAAATTACGTATACGTTTAAAGTATGCGAAGAATAACTTCCGCGTAACATTAAAAACTGAGATGTAAATTTCAGCTTCACCAATGGATGCGCAGTTCGACTGTGTTGACAACAATAATAAAATAAAATAACAACAACGGCGGACATAATAAGTAATTAGCATATTTTCGATAAAGCAACAAACTACCTGACCGAGATTTATTACAAAGAATCTGGCGACGAAATCTTTGCTCGTAAATTAAGGAGGCGCCACAGATGCCTGTGCTGTGAGTGTGTCTGTGCGTGTGTATGTGTGTGTGTGTGAGTGAGGTCGCCTCAAATACTAGGGCATTGTCGCGCTCAATGTGCGATCAGTTACGGGCAGCACGGCACACAAAAGACTCACTCGACAACAACATGAACAACAACAAACAGAACAAAAATAATAATAGTGAGAAGCGACGACGGTGACGAAAGCATTTGGCGATAATGGAAAGATAAAAGACATATGTTTATACTCGTATATATGCTGCGTTTGGGTCTTTCATTTCGTGGGCTTTGCTTGGCGTGCGAATAATGACAGTACGGCGCAGGTTCTCCGCTGAACAGCTGAGCTATCCGTTATCCGGTGACTGTTCGCTCGCTTATCAACTAGGCGAAATTCCAAATATTACGCGTCAGAGTCGGTTTACCCCACCCAAATAAAACACAATATAACAGCAATCATTTCTGTAGATGATAACAGACAAAGAAGATAAATAGAACCCGAAATAATCATTACATTCGAATGCCGATTAAAGAAACCTGCCCTCAAAACCGGTTCCATGAAACTTTGCAAACAAACACAAAAGCGAATCACTTTTATTTGTTGTCTTGCTCTTGTTTCTTGTTTTTATGATCAGCATAATTAAATAAGCAACAAAATAAAAAAACAAAATACGCAAAAGCCTAAACTTTATAAAAAAGAATAAAGTTATCTGTGTGTTTCTTCTACTAATTTGTGTTTTGTGGCGGCTCAATCTGCTTCGACGTTGCCGCTTCGTTATTAGCGCCCCATCAATAATAAACATAAAACAAAGCACGGACTACCCCACGAAGCGCTCAAGCTAAAGCCAAAGCCCCGGCTAAGCCATATATAAAGCGCGTCTACCAAAATGCCGCGTTCGCATTTCACTAGAAAACACTGTCTCGCGATGACGGGCGGCTTAACTGCATTCGCGCTGCTGATCTTGTGCTTTACCCACTCGACGATCATCTCGGGCAAGATCACCGATCCGGGCACCGATGAGTCTACGCTCGAACTGTTGCATGTGGTAAGTTCGTGGAGCCGATTGTGCTCAAACAACAAACAACGAACGACGAACAGCTGTGCTCGTAACACTATCCGACAGGGTGTTAATTTAGGATCTAAAGTTCTTAAAGTACAATATATTGTTGAACCTGTTTTTGATTAAAGTAACATAGTAAGTGACATAGTACAGTCGAATAACGTTCATTTTAAAATTGAATACACCTCAAGCCTCTATGGAACTATCTCCGTATAAAGTACTACACTATCTTTATAATATTTCAAATACCAAGTACACAAAACATTGAGAAATGACAATATCATCACGTTTTATGGAATACCATAAAAACAGCTGATAAAACAGAAATCTTACTGACATTAACAACATTTACAGACTTGACACTGAAAGCGAATGACATTTACATGACACTTATACTTAACACTTAATAGTTAAAACGTAAACGTTGGCATTTTCGCGTACGCACAAGTGTGAGAGATCGTGTAGCAGAGTGTAGAGTAACGTAGTGTAACGCTTAATAATTGCATGGAATTAAATTAATTTAGTGCGATGCCAGCAACGGCAATAGGCGAGTGTCAAGCGATAACAGCTCTATTTAAGTGTATAAATATTTATATGAGCAAAACGGAAAGTGAAGGCGTTCTGAAAGCCACGACAGTCCAAACACGTTGATATTGGGCACGAAATATGCTGCATATGTTCACTTTGTGTTTCGAGCTAAACGACTTCAATGAGAGTTTAGTATCTGATCTGCATAATCCAAAATAAAGTGACAAGTGCGACAGAGCAGCTGTTTTAATTGATCTGATAATTAGAAAACAGCTGATTACATAGCTCTATGGGACAACTGAGCTATAGACAGTGTCGAATACTGGTTTCATGCCGCGTTCCAATGGGCATCCAGCCATGAAGCCAGCATATAATTATAATCCAATTGTATCGTATAGTTAATCTGAACAAAGGTACACTGGGAAATTTACTTTTGTCGGTTGTAGATGTTGATGATGATTTTCTACTACATCATGTTGGGTTGTATATTTTAAATACACATATCGCATATTTACATCGTCTATTTCATTACAATATTTCTCTTTGTTGGATTAAAATGATCGTATCGCATATTTTAAATATATGTATCGTATATTTCATTACAATATTTTTTCTTTTCACTAAAATCGATTATTCCGCAATTCTAAGCTTACATATGTCTTTTGGAAGCTACGTATTAAATTTTGTCCATAAATCATTGAGCACATCATCCATGTCAAAATACCGCCAAAACAAAAGCCACACAAATTGAAAACCGGCTACAGGCCCAATTACAATTTCAGCTACGCGTTTCGCCAGGCAAAACCAGTCCACAGAGATTTGCCACAAACTGCGACGCACTTTTGCTTTAAGTATGAATAGATGTGTTTGCGAGCTGTGTGGACACACACATATTATTCGAAATCTATATTACACTGCGCTGTATAGTAGCACAACCTATTTAACTGATTGTTCAGTCTAGTTCAGGGCTTTGACCTTCAGTCGAGGCGCCTGCTTATCAGTGTTTGTGGCCACGCGCGATTCCAATCGAATCGTAAATGTGGCTGGAGGAACTTCCGCAAATATCCAATTGGAATGCCAGGGAAATGTGCATGTCCAGCATGCAGCTAAACGCAGTGGGGGGCGGAGATAGGGGTGTGGTGTGTCACATACACGCAGCACATGTTTGACCGCTTTATGCGCTCTGCGGCGGGTCACACGAACGCGCTCTCGTTTATTTTCTTATCAGAGTCGCGTGCGCTTTTTAAATTTGTCATTCTTGTGATTGTTGTTGTCGCATAAGCTTAAGGGGTGTCCAACAAAGAAACAGGCAAAAGGGCTGAGGGCAGTTCTCGCAGATAGTTATTATATTTTTCATTAAATTAAAATTTAAACGAGAACCAAGGCTACCTTCGGCATGTCAAAGGTTCTATACCCTTGAAGGTTCCATATCCTCCGATCGTTCCTAATATAAATATCTCCTAAGGTTCGCTGCAAACTGATGGTCGAAGTTAGTTAATATACCCTCTACAAGGGTATACATATATTCTAATTAATAATTCTGTTTTGAATTAAAGCTAATATCATTTCCATCCGTTCTAATTGATGCAATGAGCATGAAAAGAAAGTGTTAAAACTCGTAACTAACGCTGCATATTTTTGCGCAAATTTTCAGGTCTTTCGACATGGGCCACGCACACCGGCGGACACATATCCAAAGGATCCCTATGGAAATGAAACCTTCTATCCATTTGGTTGGGGACAAGTAACAAATGTGAGTGCAGAACAAGTTGTAGTAAAACTTTTGCCCGAAAAAAATAAAAACAAAAAACCAAAATCCAAAAAAGGATAAAAAAAACAAGAGAAGAACCTACCCAGCTTCCCATTCCAGTCCCCATCCGAAAACCGCACACACACATACACACACAGAGAGAGCGAAGCATTTAAATAAATTGAAATGCAAATGTTTGTCGTGCCAAAGTACGGAATAAGGGGAGGGAGCTGGTGGTGGTAGAGGGGATGAAGGGGCATGCTGCAGCAGTGTGTTGCATTAACATATACACATGCATATGTTTATGCAATTGCAAAAATGCAAGGCATTTATTATTTTATAACATTGCTACATGTTTCGTTTTTCTCTCTCTCTCTCTCTCTCTCTCTCTCTCTCTCTGTCTCTTGGTCTGTTTTTCTCATTTTGGCACGCTATGTTTCTATTTTGTGGATGCGCCGGCTGTTGTCTCACGTGCCATCCGCCCACGCCGTGCAATAAATCAACGCTCAGAATGGCAAACGCGAGCTGTTCAACATTGGTAGTTGGCTGCGTAAGCGTTATGGCAAATTTCTGGCACCCTACTACAGTCCCGATGTAAGTAACCCAACGCTAACGAACCACCAGATACCCGTTCCTGTTCCCCTTCCGGACGGAGAGACGGACAGACGGACGGATGGGTGTCTGATAGTGCGGACGTTTACAAATTGCAAAGCTCAAGCGCTCCTGCCTCATCACTCAATTTCTTTCTCGCTCTTCTGCTCATTCTTTCCTCGGTCTTTTTCTTTTCTCTCGCTCTCTCTCTCTCTCTCTCTTTCCCTCTTTTCTGTCTACTTCTACCACAAACAGTTGGTACACGCACAGGCAACGGGCGTGCCACGCACACACATGTCCATGCAGACGGTATTGGCCAGTTTCTTCCCACCGAAGGGTACGTCCATGGAGTGGAACAGCAAGTACAATTGGCAACCGATTCCGGTGTTCTCGCAGCAGCTCGATGAGGATACGGTACGTCAACCTATCAATAATGATGCCATCATCGGTTTGAAATTGATTTATACCTCATTTCACCTCATCGTCAATTTAACACCAAGGCCCAATTCGCCTCGTCTCGCCTCACATTACGTTGCGATAACAAACTAAAAGTGAATTTTCGTAGCAAATGTCAAGAGTTCTGTTAGCTTTGCAGATAATTTGAAGCGAGGAAAAGAAGAAAAATGAAACTATTTAAAATTTAAAACATTTTTAATTAGTTATATGTAATTTCATCTAAATTATTTGAGCTTCACATAATAAGACTGAAGAATATTGATAATGTTATTTTAGATCATTGAATTTTGAATAATTATTTTTTTCTTATCCTCCTCAGTTACTGCTGGTACGTACGAAGTGTCCTCGCTACTTCGAAGCACTGAACGAGGTGTACGAGCTGCCCGAAGTGAAGGAGGAAATCGCACCTTATGTGGACATGTATAAAGTATTAGCATCGCACACCGGAGACAAGTTCGAGGTACCCGAGGATGTGCAATCGTTGTATCTGACTCTGTTGGCCGAACAGGAATGGGGACTAGATCTGCCGGAATGGACCAAAGAATACTTCCCCGATAAAATGCAGTTCCTGGCCGAACAGAGTTATGTCTACAACGTATACACAACGGAGATGCAGAAGATCAAGGCGGGACCATTTCTTAAAAAGATGTTCGACGAAATGCAGCAGAAACGCAACGAGACCTTGAAGCCCGATAAGCGTAAGCTCTTCATCTACACGGGACACGATTCAACTGTGGTCAACATTCTGGCTGCTCTGAAGATCTGGGAGCGTCAGTTGCCACGCTACTCGGTGATGGCGATTTTCGAACTGCACAAGAACAAGGATACCGGCGATTACTGGGTGGAGATATATTTCCGTAACAATCCCAAGGCACCGGCCGAGAAGTTAACCGTGCCCGGATGTGACTTCCAGTGTCCGTTAGACAAACTGCTGGAGTTGGCCAAGGATGTTGTTATCACGGAAGCCGATGCCAATCGTTGTGCTGCCCGAAATGAACAATTCACCGAGCCGCCACTGCGTGGTCCATAGAGCGAAAGTGTATTGTAAACTCTACTGGAATCTTACAGGTGCTACAACTCAGGGAACTTAATGTTAGCTTAGTCGTCTTCTAGTTTAAGTATAACAATTATTAAAGATCAACAGACAATTGTCCTCGCTCGAGTGTTTGACTTAGCGCCAGGACTAGCGCCTCATGTGGCAGCCAAGTTGGCTCATTTCCGCTTGTGGCGCCGCCATTGCCCAATAGGCCGCTTCCGTTTGCCTTTTGCCAGCTCCGCAAACAACATCCGCACTTGTTTTCGCCCCGCTGCTCTCTACCCCCTCTCTCTCTCTCTCTCTCCATCTCTGTCTGTTGTCGTCTGGTGCTGTCGGTTGTGCGCCTGAATCTCGCCCGCCCTTTGGCTTTGCTCATTTTTGCGAAGAGGTGACATTTTTCGCATTGCGGTTTACCATAAACTATTTCATTGGGGAGTTGTTGTCTGTGTACATTAGCAGTGCTCCTGCTCCTGCTCATTGCCTGAAGTTTCCACACCGCCCCCTTTCCCGCCTTCCCTCGTTTACTTACACACACCAGCGGCAGTCCCTTGCCAAAAACACATTCAGCTCTCCATTGTTTACTCGTGTGCGTTACCCATCTGTCTGTGTGTGTGTGTGTTGTGTGTGTGTCGAGAAGTTCCCCCTGCCCCTCCACCCCTTCCTGTTTCTTTTTTGCACAGATCTGTAAACTTTATTTGTCAACGGGACGCATATGTTATGTGCTTGCCAAAAAAAAAAGACAGTATAAAAGCAACAACAATAAAATAATAATAATAATATAATATAGGAGAATCATATGCTATACTCATGCTCGTACATTGTCTACACTCGTGTGTCGTTATCGTTGTCTGTTTGTTGTTGGTGTTGTGTTTAATTTCGCTTAATTTGATTTTGGTGGCACTTTATAGTGCCACATGCAACGGTTTGTCTGCCGAGTGTGTGGGCTTAAACAATGTCTGACAAATTTGTATGTAGATTACAGTTAGTTCTTATGATTAACGACACAGTTGCGTGGCGCCATGTGGGTGCATTGTGTAAAATTTGCCTGTACGATGACAATTCAAATTAAACTTAACATGTCTTAACTGATCGTATTAAAGTTTTCTCTCTGCTTAAATTAAACAAAAGAATGATATTTAATGTCGAATCTATCGATAGAATTGCTGTCAATTTATACCAAAAGTATGCAAAGTAAAAAACACTTCGCTGTGGTTAGAGTCTTGGCTGATTCAGGTCACAGAAATAAGTTGGTTTGCACGAGTTGTGTCTCCGCTATGATCTACGTTTTGTTTGAATGGCAAAAATTACCTAAAGAATTTTATAACACATTAAATTTAACCTTACATACATATTTAATAGCTTTTCGACTATTATGCAGACTCTTTATTATGGGCTCGGCCAACTTCTTCCTCCTTCCGCCTTACTGCGGTTTGTTAGCCATAGACATATGGTCGAGGGCAACAAATCTACTTAAAAAACGAGAGACAAGCTCAGTCCGCAAAGTTTGGCGAATAGAAAAGTTTCATAGTAAGTGCAAGTCTTTGGATAAACTTTAATTTTTTTTAGCTTCAAGACGACTGCGACTAAGACATAAAACCTTTGCCAGCTTGCTCCAACTTGGTATAAAAGCCGCTGCACTGTTGTCGCTGCTGCCCGTTCCCGTTGCCCATATCCTACAACTCCTTTTGTGGTCAGCTTACTAACGACTTTTCGATACGAAGCGAGAAACTTTGCGCTTGGCCTAGTAGATAAAATTGTCGATTGCAAGCCGCAGCTCCAGTTGCAGCAGCGCGTTGCACCCTGAACACCTGCCTTCATGACTAATCCCCTGAAGCTGGTGAAACTGAAATGGGGATGCATATTAATAAGCTGCACAAATGTTTGCCGCCTGCCAGGCCCTGCTGCAGTTCAGTCTATTAAAAGGCACAATAGAGTTCCACTAACTACATGCAGCCTCAACTAGCCTCAACTACTGCTCCATTTCCATCTCCATCTCCATCGTCATCGCCATCTCCATCTCGTGCTGGCAGCCAGATCCATGCAAAACACGTTTACCCAGCCAGAAGCGGTCGCTGTCATGGCTGACTTCCGTTAGACGGGCCGGTTGCCTTTGGCCTTGCCTTTCTTCGCTCAAACTGTTTGCCGTTTAGTTTCGCATAAAGCGTAGACCCTGCAAAATGCATAAATCTTTGTTGGCACTAGCTCAGTTCGGGGCTCTGGCTCTGACTCTGGCTCTACAGCTTCCTATCTCCCTCTCTGCAGCTGCTTTGGCGTCTTGTTTGTTGCACGTTTCATTTGTCAAAAAGGGTCCTGGAATTTTATTGTCGGCCCTGCTGACTGCTGTACGAAAAGAGGGAAAACGAGCAAAGAGCGATGATAGCGCATCTGTTCCGCCTGTGGTAAAATTTTGGTAAAGATTTCCTCTTGCCCCATTTGAGCCTTACTGATAGCATCATAATTTGTGTATTGAACAGAGCCGACAGCAACCAAGATTTTTCAATGCCAGAATCAGAGTTTCGATTATTCCTTTGCTTTACAGATATTTTCATTTAGGAAACCGAACAAATAGGCATGGTATGCCTATTGATATACCTTATATCCCTTAATAAAAATCGAAATAATTATAATCAGGTATTGCTTGCTTCTAATTTGTCGAATTATGCTCGTATATATTGTGTATGTGTACTCGTATATCAGCTGGCTCTGACAAGAGCCGTCACATTTCACCAATACTATTTAACACACACATAATTTTTTCTCAGTCTAATGATTCTACAAAACTACACATGCTTCTATTTTATATGAATCAAAAAAGGGGCTGAAATATCAAGACAACAATGAAGATGCACTTCAAAACAAAATACTTATTCGTTTTGGTCACAATCTTGATTTTGGGAGTTTTCCACGCGCTGTGGTTGACTTATTGTGGATTTAAACACTATGGAATGACATTAGAAACACTAATTTGTGACTTTATTGTGATCGTCGCAATCTATGTCATCGGCGAACCAATTCAATTTCTGTTACTGGCAATTGACAGTGCCACGTGGCCGGCAAAACATCAAAGGATCAGCATCGTAAAGAATGTGAAAGTTCACAAGCGCTTAGACTATCTTAAGTTGCGCCTGGCTACGCTGAAGAACCAACTGAACGAAACCGAGGAGCATCGCAACGAGTATCTCAACTCCAAATATCAGCTTATTGCCTTCGATGTGTGGCTCTATGGCAGATACTTCATTCTACTCACTTGTATGGTCATCGCGGTGAGCCGGAACAATTTACCCTACTACAATACTTCAATTAAGAAAGAGGGCTTTTTGAACAACCACACAAGTACTTTTGGGATTTCGTCAATTTATAATGTAGATCATATATATTATTATATAGAGACCCAACTCATCAATGCTTTCCCTAATCCATATACCGATAAATCCGAATGGGAACATGCGCCGCAAAATAAAAGAATTGGAGTCATCCGTTTACGCCAGTTGCGCCGATTTTACCGTGACAAAATTGGCTGGGATCCACAGAAATTCACACATGAGGATTTCACAACCAAATGGATGCGCCCCTTTCAAAGGCAGCCCTATACGAACAAGGATTGGAGTATCTACACGCCCTGGCTGCCAGGCTTTGCGGGAATCTCATATTTGCATAAGGCATTTATCCCCAATTTTTATGGATATTTTCAAAGTTACTCACTGTTAGACGGTTATGTAGTAATGCTCTCCAGCTACGCAAATAACAGCAGAATGATTCTCAACTATCTGAAAGAGCACAACTGGGTGGACTCAGAAACTGCGATACTGTTCATGGAGTTTACAATGTATTCTCCGGACTCAAACCTTTTCAGCGTTTGCACATTGCAAATCGAACAGACGCCCCACGGCGCACTTGTGGGGAACGCCAAAATTAAAAGCGTGAAGTTTGGAGTTTTGGAAACATTAGGCGTTTGGGGTATTCTCTATTGGTTTCTGTATGTCATTGTGCTCATACAGTTCGCAAACACTTTGGCAGTGACACTGTGGTATGAGCCCAGAAAGATAAGCAAATTATGGAATCTAGTTGACCTAATAATACTGATACTTAATTTGGCGGTGATGGCTACTACCTTGTGGGCCGAATCCTTGGTAGCAGACCTTTTAAATCAGGTGGAGATAGCTCACGTAAAAATGTTCCTTGACTTTAATGCCCCGCTTCGTATAAATGAATTGAAATCTATTCTGCTCGGATTCCTCGTCTGTCTCACTACATTTCGCCTATGGAAAGTTCTGCAGTTCGCAAAAGTCTTTCAGCTAATGACAACTGCTCTGTACACAGCACTACCAGCAATAGTCAGCTCTTCACTGATATTGGTAATATTCCTGACAGCTTTCAGCATGGCTACGGTCATTATCAATGGCAGCAATAGTAGGAACTTATTCGCTATGTTCCCCGGTATTTTATCAACGCTGCGCAACTGCTTTGGCTACGTCCAATATAAAGATTACTCCAAAAGTGGCCAGTTTTTATGCTTAGTTTTCTATCTAATTATGGCTTTTATTATATCCCATTTATTGATCAATGTTTTCATATCGATGCTCAGCAATAATTTTAAGGAAACTAAAAGCAATATGGATGTGAAATACCGCCAAAAAATTACCTTTCTGGAATTTCTGAAAGTTGAATTCGCTAGTTGCTTTGGATGTCTTCAGAAATTGCCATGTTTCTCTAAAACCTATCACCGAAATAAACGCACAGTTAGCGAGAATATAAAACACAAATTGGACAATTTGGATAGAGGACGTTCTAGATTGATGAGATTGGCGTTGCCCAAACAAGAAACATTAGACTCTGAATTAACCAAACATGCTGCGTATAAACGTCGCATTGAAAAAATCATGACAATATCTGAAATACTTGGCACCCAAATGGAATTGCTTGATTTTATGCTATTTCCTGATCATTCAGATGAGAGTTCAAACGAATCTAATTAATGATGCGGAATAAATACTCTTTAAATAATAATATAATATATTTCCAATGAAAGAGTAAAAAATAAAGAATGCTTCAATCGAGACTGCTTTACTGTAGGATTCCCTCGCACACTTATGAATGACTGTTACCTTAGAAATGTTTTAAAGCCTTTGCCATATCGGCAATACCACAGGCAAATTACATTTATGCATGTGGGAACATTAATCAAATTCCGATTGAGATACCTTAATGTCACACCCTACCAGGCTACTTGATTCATCAATTAGTTTTGACTGAACGAAACCTTTTCTACTAAATTGATTTTGTTTCTGTTTACTCGACAGAAACGTTCGGAAAAGTAAAAAAAAAAAATGTTAAATGGGAAACTTTTAAAATGAAGGAAAAATATAGACGACTTTCCCTCTTTATTTTAACCACAGTGATCATTTTGACATGTGTGTTTGTTTCGCTCTACTTTGCAGGTGTAAACCATGAAGATGAACATGTAAAGCACATTATGATAACAATATTTATAGTGTTGTTTGTTCAGTTCGTTCTCGTCGACCCGATAAAGATGATTGTCCTTGCCATTGACGAGGCCACGTGGCAACGCGGCTTTCCCACGTATCGCAAGAATATGCAGGAGGAGGATGATAAAGACTATAATCGCTTGGAATTACTGAAACGACGACTTATAAGCCTGAAATTTCAGATCAAGATCACGGAACGTCATAGAAATCAAAGCCTAAATGAGCAGTATAAGTTAATTACCCAGGACCTTTTCAACTATGGAAGATTTATGTTTATTTTGTGTTTAATGCTGATTCTATACCGCGACGAGCTATTATTCCACAATACTAAAATGATAACTTCGCTGCTATCGAAAAACCATACGGGACACATTGGAGTTGAAGCGGTCTGCGATCTGAATCAACTTTACGATTTTATTGAGCAGACATTGGTTAATGCCTTCGATCACGACTCATATATAACAGGACCACACACTTGGGTTCATCAATTTGGGACGAAAATGGTGGGAGTGGTTCGTATCCGGCAACTGCGTTTAGCAGATCATAAGCTTGGCTGGGGCGATCCCAAATATGCGAATACAAATTATATGCCCGGCTGGGAGTTACCCCATCGACGCTTGCATTACGCCGATAGGTACTGGCGCACCTATGAGCCCTGGATATCTATAGAAGACCGGCTCGAATTTCTTGACCAGTTGCTATTGAATTTCAAACATTTTGGAAAATTTCAAAATTATCCAGAGCTAAAAGGTTACATATCGCTACTGGCACGCAGCAGAGAAAATTCTATGAAAATATTGGACTTTCTTGAGGGCAATGTGTGGCTCAACTATAATACATCGGCGGTGTTTCTCGACCTTACGCTATACAACGTTGATGCGAATATTTTCGGTGTTGTCAGTATACGTCTAGAACGAACCCCGTTCGGTAGCATCTTAAGCTATGTGGAAGTCGATAGCGTGGGTCTGATTGAAGAACTCGAGAAGAAATCGTACTTAGAGCTTTTTATGATGTCGATATACATAATTATGGTGTTGATGTTAATTCAGACATTCGTTATGCACTTATGGAATGATCCATCGAAAATGCGCAGCATATGGTACATAATGGACTTGATTGTAATTATACTAAATGTCATTGTTATCATTTTATTCATCGTGCGATCGTATCTGACAATCACCATGCTAAAAAGATTGGAAGGCGCCAACAAACTGGAGTTTCTCGACTTCCGGCGTGCCACACGGCTCCACAACATGACGGCAGATGTGTGCGGCCTTCTCATCTGCCTGACGACACTGCGGATATGGAAGATCATGCAGTTTTCCACCGTGTTTCAAACATTCACAAAAACACTGTACGCTGCTTGGGGTGCTCTTGCCGCCACAACTATTGTAATATTTATTATACTGATGGCCTTCGGGATCGCTTTCACTATAATCAACGGTAACAATAGCGCTCATTTTCTTCACCTTTTCAAGACGATCATCTCGTGTATACTGTTCGCTTTTGGCTTTCGTACGGAGATCAAGCCCGAAGAGGTATTTTTTGGAGGAAAATATTTGGGAATAGCAATGTATGCAACAATGGGATTTATTGTTTCCATCCTCCTGTTAAACCTTTTTGTTTCAATTGTCAACGATTATTTCAACAAAGAGCGAATAACTCTTACGGAGTTTGAAAAGAGGCAAAAAATCAGCTATTTTGAATTCTTGATGGTCGAATATTATGGGATCGTCAGCTGGATCACCAAATGGTTCTCGAGAGGCTACAAACGACATAACCGAACAGTAGCCGAGAATATACAACGACGAATGGATGAATACGACAGGCAACAAGAGTTAATAAAGCTTCAGCAACACAAGGCATTGGTTTCTGCGGAGATCAGAACGCGTCCTCCTCCGAAGACCGAAGAAATACTGCAGGCTGAATACAGAGAACGGATCGAGTATACCTTAGCCATATCTCGCATTATGACAACCCAACTCAAAATACTTGAACTGATGCTCTTTCCAGAAGAAGAAACTAAGAAAAAGAAAAAGAAAAACCTATCAAAGGATCAGAATAATGCTGACGACAATAAAAAGTCGGAAGATTTTAGAGTTATTGATATAGACGAGGAACATAAATAGAAAACTGTTAAGGAAGAAAAAACTATTCAAGAAAAGAATTGCACGATGATGAATCCAAATCATATCATTTTGGTTATGTTTACCGTTATCTTCGTTTCCACTTAACCTAAAAAAAATAAAAACTTTGGAAATAACGATATTGCGAGAGTGTTCTATAATTGTTGGCTGGCCATATTTTTAATAGTTTTTCCATTCAGATTTTGTTTATTCTGCTTTGTGATGTCACAACTAAATAATTATGCGCAAACAGGCAAAACTTGGACTCGAAAAGGCTTTTAGGGCAATTTGGCGCTGGCTTTGTTAGGCTTGTTTGCAAAAACTTGCACGGAACCTGAGCCTGGCTGTGGGCCAAAGCGAAATGACTTATGGGCAGCATGGCAAAGTATTCCTGGGACGTGCTCGAGAGACGAGAAGGAAAACCCCACCGAAGAAAGGGCATTCAGCTAATGCAACAACAATTGTTATGAGTAGTGCAAATAAAACTTTAATATCTCATGCTTTTAGCCTGCCCTGCGCCTCTGAAAACTATTTGAGTTGCCCAGTTTCCAGTCTCCAATTTCCAGTTGTGTGCTTCACAGACTTCCCATGCTCAGTGTAATCGGAGGCTGCAGTTATTGTTGAGGACCTTACATTGAAAACTTTGGAAACATTTTGATCAACAGCAAATGTAGCTAAACTAAACAATTGCGAACGGCGCTAAACTTTTGCCAGTTTGGCCAACTGACAGACACACACACACACACACACACCCACAGACTGATTGTCTGACTGTATGCAGCGCTTTCGATATGCACTTTCAGTGCATTACTATGCATGTGTGTATGTATATGTCACCCGGGGGAGCCAGATAAACTTTTATAATTATTATCAACAAATGAGCAGTGACAGAACACTTTTGGCCGTAACTGTAACTTTCCGCCAGACAGATCCTCGCCAGAGCCAAACAAAACACACACAAATGATTCCTGGACGGCCGGGCTCAATTTAAAAGTTTTAACTACCTGACTATGTGTCTACCTGGGGGCCACTGCAAGAGCCAGAGACAAGCCCCAAAGAAATGCTAGTGCCCCAATCAAAAGCCACGTGAACTTAAATATACGTCCGTCCACCGTGAGTCGAGTGTGCGAGTGTTGCAGTTTGAGGAAAAACTTTATAATTTTCTGTTAAGCTAGGTGAGATTTTCATGTCAGAATTTAGTACACATTGAAACGTTTTCAGAATTCATTGTTTAAGTGGTATTAAATTAAATCAAACGAATTAATTTCGAGAATTGTTAGAGCTATACGGTTTCTATAAAGTTTAAGCTCATTTCAGGCCACTTAAATATTATATAAGCATTCATGCCAACACTTTCAATTGTTCCTATCACAGCTACATGTTATAGTAGTCTGATTTTTATGAACACGAACATACATACTTTTAAAATAATGTCAACATGTTATAAGGTTACTTTTGCTCTTCGGTTAACTACACTCACAATCGAGAAGGCATGAGCTACAGTTCGAACTTCGGAGTTCGTAAATTATTTTTTTCCCAGTATTGATCCAATGATTAATATCGATAGTTTATTGATTGTTTTAATTAAAAATAAAAGATTTAGCTTTTATAAGTGCTAGACATTTTAAGCAATTCCACTGTATCAACATAAGGAATAGCTATGGCAAATCGCAGCCTGCTGAAGTTATTAAACGGTATATTGAAGCAACGGCAATTCGAGTCATTTCTAACACTGGATATGTCAACAAAATCTCCAATTTTCTTTCTGTATCGGATTCTCTGCAATGTACTGCAAAACGAAGTCGACATTCAGATCATGCACCACAGAGGTGGTGGAGGGCTACGACATTTGTAGTCCGATCTACGACTTTTCAGATTTCGAAGATGACTCTTTTCCTAGCGGCAACGCCAAGCCTAAGAAAAGCAGGAAACATAAAAGTAAAAGTAAACATAAACGTAGACGGCGCAAAGAAAGGCGAAAAGAGAAGCGGCAAAAGGAAAAGGACCAAGTACAGGGCCAACAAGAAGAGTTAGCACAGGACGAAGCACATACACTGAAAGAAGAAAAACAGAATGCGGTGCAGAGATCAACCAAAACTAAGCGACCTGCCGTTCCTGTTGAGGTACCTTGCGACTCTAGCAAAAAGTAAGTTTACCATTGACTGTGTACACCCACAATAGTCAAGCGTCTTCTTTCGCCCTTGCCAGAAGCTCCAGTCACTCGAAAAAGGGAAAATCAATCCCCTTTAGGTATATCATAGGAGATGCCGAAGTCAATTTTAATGTCAAGCGTTCTAAATCGATGCGCACCATACAGAGACCGTTATATACTACCACGTCCTTAGTGATCCCCAAGTTAAAGCCAGTGCGTCGGAACGTGAAGGCGAGACCCGCCGAGACTGCTGCAAAGGAGCAGACAGCGCAAGTAGATTGGGTTCAGGAACGCACACCACACGTTGAAGCTGCCAAAAAGCCACCATCGCCAGTTCCGCTTGAAGAACACGAGCTTCTGCCCAGCTCGGAGGAATTGTGGAAAAGCTACGAAGCCAGAAAACAGGGCGCTAAGCCTGAATGGCCAATCTGCTGTGTCCAAAAATGTACGAGCAAAGGTGATGAGTTCATACCAACTGTGCCACCTAAAAGGTCACCGGGAAGTACTCTGGCGGACAATGAGAAACCGCAAGGCGACGCCGTGACATGGTTACTAGAGAATCATGATCGCATGCCGGAGTTATCGAAGACGGTGGACTATGAAACGGACAACTCTACAAACATCATGGTCATGGACAGTCTGGAGATTAGTTTGGACGAGGAACGCGGTCTGCTTGATTTCCTCAAATCGATGCGACTGCACACGCAACTCAGCGATATCAAAGCCTTCGACATGCTACAGGGCCTGGTGCGCAGCGAGGAGAACAGGAAAATGCTACATGATCTGTTGAAGGCGAAATTACTTGGCCACCGGGTGTCAAAGGATGAGCCCAAGTGCTTGTTTAAAGAGCCAATTGCCGAGGAAAGGCAATCAAAAAGGTTTGTGAAGGAGAAAGTTGTCAACAGGGACTTTAAGATCAGTGCAGCAGAGGTCAAAGAAGAGCCGTTGACTAAGCACAGCGTCATTCCTCCAGAGAGTAAAGTACTTCAACAGCCTATGGGCATAGTTGCACCTAAAGATGAAGCGCAGCCACAGGCAATGGAAAAGAAGTTCGAGAAAAAAGAGCAGCCTAGGATAATCAGCATAGAAACTCTGCCTGCTTGCAACGCGGTGCCGCAGGACGAGGAAGCTGTGCAGCGATGGTTGCAGGAGTTAAGTCAGCATCTCTCGAGCGTTGTGCAGAGCCGCATCCAGGCAATGCCCAAACAATCTACAAAACCAAATGCCACAACCAAATCGCGGGCAGAACCTATCGATTTCGAGGCGGAGATCAGCCAATTGCCTCCTCCGGCGTCAGGGTCACTGATTGCGGTGGGCTCAGACATTGCTGACCCCTTTCCACCCGCGTTGAAGAACAGCAGCCCGTGGGAGGGCAGCTATAAGGAGAGACTGGAGAAATACGACAATGTCATTGATGAGAATATGTCGGAGTTTCGGGATCCTCTGGAGAAACGCTTGCGCGGCAGACTCACCAACAGCAACAACAACTGCAGCAGCAGCACCAGCTGCAACACTTACGTGATCAACAATAGTCTTGAGAATCTGAAGCGAGTTCTACTAATGCCACCGCTGCCATCGCATCTGGATCAGGGTCTGCAGCAGATTCGCATCTTGCGCCCGCCGACAAAACGGAAAATAGAACAGGCCAAGCTAACCATCGAGATGAAGACTGTACGCACATATGGCACCATACATGTCAATCTCCCGCTGGATCTCAATAGGTTGGCCCTTGAAATGGACAATGCGGTATATAACAGTGACATTCAGGTGCTGCAGAAGCGTTACGAGGCCGCACAGATTGCCTGGATCTGGGAAAATGGCAACGTACTAATCAGCAATGTACGCAATAAAACGATACTGAACGATACTCAAGCTAGTCTTATGACGAAAATACTGCAACACACCTCGAGGCCCAGGTTGAATGAGCGCAGTATGCAGCAGTCGCAGATGATAACGATCGCACAGTTTCCCTGGCACATTTGCATCGAAGAGTTCTGCCAAACGTACTCGCTGAGCACGGAAACGATTCAGGGCAGCTTTCGCTATGGCTACTATGTGAACAAGAGTATTCCCAGTGTGGCGGCAAAGGTCTACGAGTCGGGAACAATCCATGTGATGGCCATGAGCCCGGCCGATGCCGATCAGATGGTACGGAAGCTGTACTTACTCACAGCGAATCATCGCAAGACGAGAAGCTCGAGGATTCTGCCGCAAGCCAAGTCCCACTACAATGGAACATTCATATCACTGTTTCCCAATAAGACGGACAAGGCGAAGAGCTCGTGATATACCACGCTGCCATGGCCATCTTCACTAGCAAGGAACCCAATAAACATTTCGCACAAAAGTAGCAAATTCTCTTTAAAGTTGCGAGAGCTTTGGCGCTGCACGGAGCACAGCGCTGAATGGAAAGTGAGAGAGTAAAAGCTAACTTACTGTAGGTTTCTCCCTCTCTCGGGCAGTCCGTAGAGCTTTTTGGGTTAAAGTTGCGAGTGTCAGTGCTGCACATAAAACAGGATTTGCCGAGCGCAGGAATTCAATTCATAAGTTAAGTGGCGTGTCCTCGGCCGTATACAGCCAAGGTTAAGTGGGGCTGGTTGCCACTGCAGAAGGGAGCAGCAGCAGCAGCAGAGGCAGCGCGAAACACGTCAGCACCGAGTTGCGGCTGCCGCCCACTTCCACCACGTGGGAGTTGGTGCACGAGAGTATTGCCCATTTTTATCATATTTCCTTTAGGGTTTTGCTTCGAGCTGCTTGAGCACGATTTTTAAGCCAGCTGCCACAAAAGCAACCGCATCCCACGACAGCCAAACCCCCCTCCCCTTCTGCCTCGTGCTCTGCTAAGCCATCAATTAAACGCCGGCGACTTTTTGTTGCAAACTTGGGGCCGCATAAACAATTGCCTGGAAATATAATACATGGCTCATTGTCTGGGGTTACATGAACTTTGCTTTGCAGACCATTGTCTTCGTCTTTGATTGAATTCTCTTCGTTTTTTCCGTTTTTTTATGTTTTTTGTTGCGCTGTATCGCGACAAACAAATTAAGCAAATGACACCGCGAACGAGCCCAGCGGGACCAGCGTGCGCTGACCGACAATAAATATAATCGGACCTTGTCACGCCCCGAAACAAATGATCAAATTCGTTATGATTTGCATAAAGAAATAACCCAAAAGTGTGGCTACTCCGGCAAAGCCTTACTGACCTTTTCAATCGACGCGACCAGGCTTCGTGATTGGCGCGCGACACGTTGCGGAAAGTCCCCTAACCAGATAAATAAGCAATACAATAACAAAGGCAAAAGGGGGCACTCAACACCTGCACAAATGCAACGGCACTCTGAAGTAATCAAAAATGCAAATGTCTGCGCCGTAAAGTGTTGTAAAATACGAATATAAAAATATCGTTTTTGGGGGTAACGCGTTGGTGCTTAGCTGGCGGGCATTTGAGGGGAGCCAATAAATCTGGCTGCAAATCAAGGGCGAATTAATTCTCCCCTTAACAGTTTATCGCAAAAAGTTAATTGCTTTCCCGTTCTCTTTATTAATTATATTTCATAATTTGTTTAGCCTAATTAGCGAGACAGACAGACAGACAAGAACGACTTCTGCTTCACAGGAACGATAAGCTCTCAAAGACTTTTGGGAGCGCGTCGCTTGACTTGGCTCATTAGAAACGGCTGACAGGGCCGACAAAATTAGCAAGAAGGTCACCAAAAGATATCGAGATAATCTGTCTACAACAATGACCTATTCACTAGCATTTCATTTCAATCCGTTTAAGTCGACGGCCTAATCAAACACAGAAATCATTTGTGCACAAAGCGCTACAGAGTTTTTTATACTATGCGTCTTATTGAGAATTAATAACTAAAAAACACTTAACTACTTACCTGCCATTAATAAGTGAATATTTTATAGTTTTGTAACATTTTAGTGATTTAAAAAACTAGTATAATCTTATTAAAATTTTTAAAAACACGATATGCACTTAGCGGGCGCTCAAAAGGATCTAACTCATTTACTTTCAACTTGTTTGATGCTTAAGAAGATTGAATTCTCAAAATTTCTCGGGTTACTTTGATTATTAAATTTATTTCTTCTTTTTTCAGAGGAAAATCTGCCTTGACTATTTGAAGATATAATAATTGAACTATAGACTACCAAAAGTAATTTTAACAAGAATTAGATTCAATAATGAAGTTTTTTATACCAATATAATTTATACCACCGCCAACTCACGTGTCTTTGACTTGAAATTTAAAATTAATAATAAAAATTAAAGTAAAAATTAAGATTAATAATAATTAAAAGTATAAAATGAAAAATTAAAAATGCAAAAAAATTAAATCAAAATCACGAGAAGAATCCACAAGCACACAGTATTCTTAGTACTACTACTACAAAAGCAAAAAAAAAAAATATATATATATATGTATATATATATATACCATATATACCAGGGGTGTTAGTTAAAGTTTGCCGGTTTTACTAGTAGATGTCGCTAGCAATATGTATAAATTTCTATGATTTATTGGATGTTGATCCAACCCAATCGCAACAAAAATTGGCAGAAACACGAGAAGCAATTTGCCAACGTTTAAAAGCCATGGGAAAGATCCAGAAGTATGGAAAATGGGTGCCACACCAGCTGAACGATAGACAAACATGACAACGCGCCGCCTCATATCGCTAAACTGGTGAAAGACGCATTAAAAACACTTAATTGTAAAATATTATCGCACCCGCTGTACTCTCCAGGCCTCGCCCCGTCCGACTATCACCTTTTCGCATCGATGGGACACTCCCTTCCTTGCAGAGCTATGCATCGCTAATTTTGAAAAAGTCGAAAAATGGCTCGTCGAGTGGTTTGCCTCGATAGAGAAAAAGTTTATTTTGGAATTGTATCCATTATTTGCCTGAGAGATTGGCAAAATGTGTAGAAACCAATGCTCAATACTTCAATACTTTGAATAAAAAAGTTTTGAGATTCCTCTGAAAATGAAGTGTTTTCTTTATCGAAAAAACCGGCAAATTTCAACTAACACACCTGGTATATATAGATATTTCTAGATATGTGAGTAATGATTTGGACTTTAAAGGTAGATGCAGAATTAGTTTTAATATTTTTAAAAATATAAATATTTCTTTATTTTAAAAATGTAATTATACTATTGCTTAAGAGCGTGTCTACAAAAAGTACCAATTATACAAAAATGTATTATATTTATAACGAGAGGAATATTTCCTAATAAGCATAACTCGCTTACATTTGTTCAGAGTCCTGTTCTACAGGCAAATATACTCTACACATACTTACAATAAATATGTATGTATGTACATGTACATTACACAGACAAGCGTGTACGAGTATTAGCATTGTGCCATATAAAGTTGTAACATTAAAACAAATGTTGCTGTCATTATTTAACAATTTTGGTTGCTCCGCAAACGAAATGAACAACAAACACATGCAAGCAACTCACACATGTGAGTGTGTGTGTGTGAGTATATAGATATGTAAATATTTGTACTTTTCGACTAGGCTTTATCCTCGGCCAGGATATTCAGGCCCTGTTGGCAGCCAACTGCAGGCGCTTTGCTGAAGTTTCAGTCTCGGGTGCGAGATTTTTTAATGCAAAAGCCGTGTAGCGTTGCGATGCTATGGAGAGGAGGTAGTGGCAATGGGATAGGGGAGTTTCATCTAGGCTACCAGCCAGTCAGACACCGTGTAGCTGTTTTTACCCGGCTAGCATTGTGCGCGGCCAGGGCGCGAGTTGCGTTGGTACCGTTGCTTGTTTTTGCCATTAACAGCAATTACAAATGGCAAACAAAAACGCAAAAATAGGCGACGAGCGTGTCGCCGGGCATAGGGCAAACTTTTAATTATTTAGACGAGGACGCGAAAGTCGCATGCTTTTTCACACAATTCCGGTTGCAGTTTTGGTTTTCGGTTTTGGGGCGTGACCAGCGTGGGGTTGCAGCCCCGCACCCTCCTCCTGTCATTGTCCTCAAAAGGTAAATTCAATTACGCAGTTGCTGTCATTGTTTATGCTGCTCTCGCTGCTGCTCGTTGTTGTTTGTGTAGTTTGGTTTTGTAATTACTAACAACTTTACAAGTTGCAACTAATTAAATTACAAACGCCTTGGCACAGCGAAAACCTTTAGTCGGAAAAGCCCCATCTAAGGCGGCGTCAAATCAAAAATCCTGTCACACCAAGCAAAGTGTACGCGGCAGGCGATAACATATGCCAAGGATTTTTCGACTTATCCATAACGTGGGTGTGTGTCTCAACATGTGTGTGTGTGTGTGTGTGTGTGTGTGTGTGTGTCTGAGCTGGTGTGTGTCTGCGCAAGGATTTTATCGTCTATCAGCAAGCACAAACGCAAAAATGGCTTTTTAAATTGTGCATCAATGCATGAAATGCGCTATGAAAGCATTTTAGATAAATACGCGAAACTAACAAATAACCATGTGGCAGAGCCAGTCAGCAGGATAAGACTCCAGCGCAATGTGCCTCTGTGTGGGTGTGTATGTGTGTGTGTGTATGTCCGATTGTATAGCATTCCGGAGGTTTAGTGGGTAATCAGTCGAAGAGTTTTTATTCAACTTTGAGTAAATTTTTGCTGGAACTGACACTAGCTCACAGCAGCAGTGAAGAGGAGTAAGCCAAAGGAGAAGCATGGTAGGCCAAAGGAGCCGCCAATGGAGCAGCAGCATACTTGGCGACGACTGGAGCAGCAACTGGTGCGATCACTGGAGCAGTGGCGATTCCATTATAGTTGCGGGCAAACACTTGGCTACTGGTGGCAGTCACAACTGGAGCAGGTGCTGCCACGATAGCAGCTGGAGCAGCAGCCACAACTGGTGCAGAATATGCCAACGGTTGGCTCAGAAGAACACCGGGCTTAGCTGCGGCGCAGGCGATGATGGCGAAGATGACAACAGCCTGAGGATGAAATGAGTTTAGATAACAGCAAAACAACAATTGAAGAACTTATCCACTTACGAATTTGAACATTTTGAAAGTCTTTTATTTCTTGAGGTTGTTGTGCCTTGAAAGCTTTAACTCGTTTGTTGGCATTCCACAGTTTGGTCTGTGCTATTTATAGTCAGCCTGGAATCAAAGACTTGACCTTAGCGATATAGTTTACATGTTTATAATTTGCATGAGGTGCGACGCGATATACATTCGTTAATCAGGGTAAACAGCTTGAAGACAAAAATGCAGAGGGTGAACCGTTAACTGGACTCACACGGCGCATTTCAATGAACTCCATGAGTCACTACTGGACAAAGACTATTTTGGGGTATAAATAGGCGGCGCTGACTCTTATTTGACATCAAATAGGCACACAACCAACAGGCTTCAACATGTTCAAATACGTAAGGCGCAGTTGGACTTCCTTAACCTGCATCTCTCATTGAATTGTTTCTCCTCCACAGACCGTCGTCATTCTCGCTTTCATCGCTTGCGCTGCTGCCAAGCCTGGAGTCCTCCTAAGCCAACCATTGGCCTACTCTGCTCCAGTTGTGGCTGCTGCACCCGCTGCTGTTGTTGCTGCACCTGCTCCATATGTGACTGCCACCAGTAGCCAGGTGATTGCCCGCAACTACAATGGAATCGCCACAGCTCCAGTTGTTGCTCCTGTTGCTGCTCCCGTGATTGCCAAGTATGCAGCTGCACCAGTTGCTACTCCTCTGGCCTACACTTCACCTCTCGCCTACACTTCACCTCTCGGCTACTCTTCACCTCTGGCTGCTCCTCTTGCCTACAGTTCTCCATTAGCCTACTCAGCAGCTGCCGCTCCAGTTCTGCTGTAAGAACAAACGACACGATATTTTATTTAATAAATATGGATTGAAAAATAGACATACAAGTCTGTATTGGTCACACTATGCAAGCAGAATTCAGTTGCACATGTTATTGTGGGTAAATAAATGTGTCAAGGTCGGTTCAATAAACTTTCAGGGAAAAAGAAACTTATATACAGTTTTTCATTTTTATTAAATACATGTTTCCTAATTAAGTTATTCTTAATGAAAAACACATTAAATGTTTTAATTTTCAATGTTCAAGAGTTGCCACATAGACAAATGACGGACACATTTTTGAGATGACACTTTTAATAAATAAGTGAAGGCAAGAGTGTAGCTCGCTACAGGCATTTCGTTACAGCAAAACACATTAATATAAATATATACGCAATTCTCTATATTTAAAACTGTTTTCAAATTGGGCTTAGACGTAGACTTAACGGGTGAATTGAACATGAAATGCATTCCAAAATAGTGGAAATTTTATATTATACCTAGTGCCTATTGCGATAAAAGCTTAATTGACATAGGTTAAGCTTGGCTTTCCACTCTTATTAAAACTATATGTCTAAAGTCGCAGATATCCAGAGTTATTTATACATATAGTATATATTACATATTACATAACATGTATGTTTGTTGATTTTCGAAAGTTATTACTACTTTTCGTCAAAATGTTGAATAAACTAAACTAACCAAACAAAAACACAATATAGATTCGGAATCATTTAATATTAAATTTTATGTTTAATTATCACAGTTTGAATTCTTATAACAAAAGATGTCCAGGAGCGGCAGCATAGCTCAGAGGCGCACTGTACGCCAGGGGAGCTGCCAGAGGAGCCGCTGCATACTTGGCGATGACTGGAGCAGCCAAAGGAGCAGCGACATATTTGGCGACTAATGGAGCAACTGGGGCGATCACTGGAGCAGCGGCGATTCCATTGTAGTTGCGGGCAAACACCTGGCTACTGGTGGCAGTCACAACTGGAGCAGGTGCTGCCACGATAGCAGCTGGAGCAGCAGCCACAACTGGAGCAGAATATGCCAAAGGTTGGCTCAGAAGAACACCGGGCTTAGATGCGGCGCAGGCGATGATGGCGAAGATGACAACAGCCTGAGGATGAAATGAGTTTAGATAACAGCAAAACAACAATCGAACTTATCCACTTACGAATTTGAACATTTTTAAAGTCTTTTATTCCTTGAGGTTGATATGCCTGAAAAGGTTTAACACGTTTGATACCATTCCACCACTTGAAGTGCACTATTTATAGTCAGGCCGGGGGCAAAGAGTTGACCTTAACTATACAGTTAACACTGTTGTAATTTGTGGGAGCCGCGACATGTTATACATTAATCAGGAGAATCAACTTGAAGAGCGAAGTGATAATGGCAACAAAATGCAGACGCTGACCCGTTAACTGGACTCACACGGCGCATTTCAATGAACTTCATGACTCACTACTGGACAAAGACTATTTCGGGGTATAAATAGGCGCCGCTAACTCTTATTCGACATCAAACAGTTTGCAGCTCACTCTCCAAGCCCTACAACCAACAATCTTCAACATGTTCAAATACGTAAGGAGCAGTTGGACTTCCTTAACCTGCATCTCTCATTGAATTGTTTTTCTTCCACAGACCGTCGTCATCTTTGCCCTCATCGCTTGCGCTGCTGCCAAGCCCGGAGTCCTCCTAAGCCAACCATTGGCCTACTCTGCTCCAGTTGTGGCTGCTGCTCCCGCTGCTGTTGTTGCTGCACCTGCTCCATATGTGACTGCCACCAGTAGCCAGGTGATTGCCCGCAACTACAATGGAATCGCCACAGCTCCAGTTGTTGCTCCTGTTGCTGCTCCTGTGATTGCCAAGTATGCAGCTGCACCAGTTGCTGCTCCTCTGGCCTACACTTCACCTCTCGGCTACTCTTCACCTCTGGCTGCTCCTCTTGCCTACAGTTCCCCATTGGCCTACTCAGCAGCTGCTGGTCCAATTTTGCTGTAAGAACAAACGACACGATATTAAATAAAAATGGATTAACTTATACAAGAATACATACATATGTGCCTGCAATTACTGATCACCCTTGGTCACTTTAAATTTAATTGGTAGCCGCACAATGGTTAGATGACAAGCGTCCACTGTTGATTGAAATGCAGCTCACGTTCACAGCGCACAACGGTGACAAAATGGTTTGTTTTTAACTGTTTTCTGGGCTTCCACTGAGTTATTTATTTTCGTACATGGATTCATATTTACTCGTACACATATATGAATGACAATGTGTGCGAATTAGTGTCAAGGTCGCAGGGGCCGATCTTTCGGTTCAGTGAACTTTGAGCTGAAGGTTGGACACATTGAAATATCCTTAAATAGCCATAAAAAGAAAACAAAGGGGGGCAAATTGTAATATATACAAAATCCAGTGTAGATTGATAAATAATATCTGTAAGCTAACAAACGCTTTTCGCACTTTGAGTTGTTTGCCCAGAATAGAGTTGCCAGATAAATTCTCAATGCTTCTTCTCTGGGGTGGCAGGTTCGAAAAATCAGCATCAAACAGCTCTGACGCTGTTTGAGGTCTCTATGTGTTCATTGCTTAGTGCTTCGACCTCTGTTCCGGTGTAGTTTAATTTGTTAAATGCATACAGATATACCTATTCACTTGCTTTCAAATTATTATATAATTATATTATAATTTTATGCTCAGACTTTCTTAAATAACTTCTGTGTTTAGGAAAAAATAGATATTATAGCCACCTAACTATATGTCAAGAAAAATGTAATCTCTTTTATCTTTTTTTAATCTCATGGCACACAATATTTGAAATAAACTTAATCTGTGGATAGTTTACATAAGCCTTCCTCCTAATTTGGAGTCTCTAGCTTTTTTAATAGCTGAGATCTTGACGTTCAACACACGGAAAGACAGGCAAGGCCTAATCGTCTCGGCTAGTGATCCCGAGCAAGAATAACATTTATATACTTCGTGGGGTCTACCAAGCCTCTTTCTGCCTGTTACATACATTTGCACAAAGTTAATATACCCTCTTTTGACAATTTTCAATGGTCGAAGGGTATAATAATAAAATGAATTACTTAAGAATATACTTAAGAAATTTATGAATACAATTTGTTGTGCTTTTATTGTATTTATACAGAAAACTTTATATCAACTTCCGTCTTATAAGTTTGAGTTTAATATTATTATTAATTTGATTTTATTTTAATTTTTGTTCAAATTCAGGCTTAGATTATTATAATAATATCCATAAAGTTAAATTCAGATTCGATAGTTTATCGCAACGACTCGTTCAGTACATCGACATTCCCTGTCTGGCAACTCTGTCGTAAGAAAACAAATAAAATTATAAATATATATAAAAACAATATCAGTAAAAAGTTTACATTAATTAAATGGAATGTGCGCAAACAAATGTGAGCCGCAAAAAGTGTGTTATCAAGTTCGTTGAACTGGCGGGACGCACCCTTCGCCCTTGACCCAAATCTATGTCAACTTACACATGACCACCTGAAACTTCAAAACAAACCATTAATCCATCGCTTAAAGTGGCGGGTGACCGCCGTCCATAAATATTTTAGTGCAGTCTACGTGAGCTGCATTTCAATCGGCATTGAACACTTGTCATCTACTCTTGCGAGTGCCCTCTAATTTTATTTTATGTGACCAACAAAAGTCCAGATTTGCCCAACAAAGAAGTCAGTAATTTCAACAATATAATCTGTATTTACGTGTTATTTAATTAATTTTTATTCAATGTCGGTGAGCATTTTCTACAGCAAAATTGGACCAGCAGCTGCTGAGTAGGCCAATGGAGAACTGTAGGCAAGAGGAGCAGCCAGAGGTGAAGAGTAGCCGAGAGGTGAAGTGTAGGCCAGAGGAGCAGCAACTGGTGCAGCTGCATACTTGGCAATCACAGGAGCAGCAACAGGAGCAACAACTGGAGCTGTGGCGATTCCATTGTAGTTGCGGGCAATCACCTGGCTACTGGTGGCAGTCACATATGGAGCAGGTGCAGCAACAACGGCAGCGGGTGCAGCAGCCACAACTGGAGCAGAGTAGGCCAATGGTTGGCTTAGGAGGACTCCGGGCTTGGCAGCAGCGCAAGCGATGAGGGCAAAGATGACGACGGTCTGTGAAAGAGAAACAATTCAATGAGAGATGCAGGTTAAGGAAGTCCAACTGCTCCTTACGTATTTGAACATGTTGAAGATTGTTGGGTGTAGGGCTTGGAGGGTGAGCTGCCAACTGTTTGATGTCGAATAAGAGTTAGCGGCGCCTATTTATACCCCGAAATAGTCTTTGTCCAGTAGTGAGTCATGAAGTTCATTGAAATGCGTCGTGTGAGTCCAGTTAACGGCTCAGCGTCTGCATTTTGTTGCCATTATCACTTCGCTCTTCAAGTTGATTCTCCTGATTAATGTATAACATGTCGCGGCTCCCACAAATTACAACAGTGTTAACTGTATAGTTAAGGTCAACTCTTTACCCCGGCCTGACTATAAATACTGCACTTCAAGTGGTGGAATGGTATCAAACGTGTTAACCTTTTAAGGCATATCAACCTCAAGAAACAAAAGACTTTCAAAATGTTCAAATTCGTAAGTGGATAAGTTCTTCGATTGTTGTTTTGCTGTTATCTAAACTCATTTCATCCTCAGGCTGTTGTCATCTTCGCCATCATCGCCTGCGCCGCAGCTAAGCCCGGTGTTCTTCTGAGCCAACCGTTGGCATATTCTGCTCCAGTTGTGGCTGCTGCTCCAGCTGCTATCGTGGCAGCACCTGCTCCAGTTGTGACTGCCACCAGTAGCCAGGTGTTTGCCCGCAACTACAATGGAATCGCCGCTGCTCCAGTGATCGCCCCAGTTGCTCCATTAGTCGCCAAATATGTCGCTGCTCCTTTGGCTGCTCCAGTCATCGCCAAGTATGCAGCGGCTCCTCTGGCAGCTCCCCTGGCGTACAGTGCGCCTCTGAGCTATGCTGCCGCTCCTGGACATCTTTTGTTATAAGAATTCAAACTGTGAAAATTAAACATAAAATTTAATATTAAATGATTCCGAATCTATATTGTGTTTTTGTTTGGTTAGTTTAGTTTATTCAACATTTTGACGAAAAGTAGTAATAACTTTCGAAAATCAACATACATATGTACATGTTATGTAATATGTAATATATACTATATGTATAAATAACTCTGGATATCTGCGACTTTAGACATATGGTTTTAATAAGAGTGGAAAGCCAAGCTTAAGCTATGTCAATTAAGCCTTTATCGCAATAGGCACTCAGTATAATATTAAATTTCCACTATTTTGGAATGCTTTTTATGTTCAATTTAAATGGATTTTACGTCCAATTTGAAAACAGTTTTAAATATAGAGAATTGCGTATATATTTATATTAATGTGTTTTGCTGTAACGAAATGCCTGTAGCGAGCTACACTCTTGCCTTCACTTATTTATTAAAAGTGTCATCTCAAAAATGTGTCCGTCATTTGTCTATGTGGCAACTCTTCAACACTGAAAATTAAAACATTTATTTACCCACAATAACATGTGTAGTTGTGTAATTAATACAGACTTGTATGTTTATTTTTCAATCCATATTTATTAAATAAAATATCGTGTCGGTTGTGTTCTTACAGCAGAACTGGAGCGGCAGCTGCTGAGTAGGCTAATGGAGAACTGTAGGCAAGAGGAGCAGCCAGAGGTGAAGAGTAGCCGAGAGGTGAAGTGTAGGCGAGAGGTGAAGTGTAGGCCAGAGGAGTAGCAACTGGTGCAGCTGCATACTTGGCAATCACGGGAGCAGCAATAGGAGCAACAACTGGAGCTGTGGCGATTCCATTGTAGTTGCGGGCAATCACCTGGCTACTGGTGGCAGTCACATATGGAGCAGGTGCAGCAACAACAGCAGCGGGTGCAGCAGCCACAACTGGAGCAGAGTAGGCCAATGGTTGGCTTAGGAGGACTCCAGGCTTGGCAGCAGCGCAAGCGATGAAAGCGAGAATGACGACGGTCTGTGGAGGAGAAACAATTCAATGAGAGATGCAGGTTAAGGAAGTCCAACTGCGCCTTACGTATTTGAACATGTTAAAGCCTGCTGGTTGTGTGCCTATTTGATGTCAAATAAGAGTCAGCGCCGCCTATTTATATCCCAAAATAGTCTTTGTCCAGTAGTGACTCATGGAGTTCATTGAAATGCGCCGTGTGAGTCCAGTTAACGGTTCACCCTCTGCATTTTTGTCTTCAAGCTGTTTACCCTGATTAACGAATGTATATCGCGTCGCACCTCATGCAAATTATAAACATGTAAACTATATCGCTAAGGTCAAGTCTTTGATTCCAGGCTGACTATAAATAGCACAGACCAAACTGTGGAATGCCAACAAACGAGTTAAAGCTTTCAAGGCACAACAACCTCAAAGAATAAAAGACTTTCAAAATGTTCAAATTCGTAAGTGGATAAGTTCTTCAATTGTTGTTTTGCTGTTATCTAAACTCATTTCATCCTCAGGCTGTTGTCATCTTCGCCATCATCGCCTGCGCCGCAGCTAAGCCCGGTGTTCTTCTGAGCCAACCGTTGGCATATTCTGCACCAGTTGTGGCTGCTGCTCCAGCTGCTATCGTGGCAGCACCTGCTCCAGTTGTGACTGCCACCAGTAGCCAGGTGTTTGCCCGCAACTATAATGGAATCGCCACTGCTCCAGTGATCGCACCAGTTGCTGCTCCAGTCGTCGCCAAGTATGTGGCTGCTCCAATTGCTGCACCTGTCGTCGCCAAGTATGCTGCTGCTCCTTTGGGCTACGCCTCTCCCTTGACCTATGCTGCACAGCCAGTTCTGTTTTAAACACTTGTGATCTAACTAAAAATAAAATCAACACACGAACTTAACGGAAGCTTAACTTATCTCCGGGTGCACTTGGGCTCTGCTAATTGGATTTACAGCTTCGGCATGAGCGCAGCCCGGGCAACTGGGCCCAGCGTTAGGCATTGTCGTGCAAGTCACGTAGGACACGTAAAAGTTATTGTCAACACCGGCAGCTGCCGTTTCCATCATCGTGGAGGAGGCGCTGGCATGACGACGCGTGACATTAAAGTGTCCAAAATGTTTGGATTGAATTTGTTTTTGGAAAAGAATTGTAACTATGTCAAGGTCATGGGGAAATGCGCAGTGTCAACTTTGCAGCTGAATAAATTTTTAATTATGCATCAAACATGTTAAAGGAATGCAAATATATAATGGCACAAACATGATTTATTATTTATTGTTATCTGTAATGACGTGTATTTATTGTTATCTTTATCTGGCTCAGTTGAGATTCATTCACATGTAAAAGCATTTGTAGCTTGCAGAATAATTGTGGCTAATTAGTTAATGTACGTTTTAAATGAAATAATTAAATTAAATAACGAACAGTCATTCAATTTGTTTTTTTCAAATATAGTATTCTTAATGATATCCACGTACCGATTTATTTTCTTTATCTTCTTGAAACACTATTATTTAAATATCATAGATCTGAAAGGTGTTAAACTAAACTTTTACGAGTAAACAACATATTCATTTGGAACATATTAAAATGGATCATTTTCCATTGCTTGAACGATGATGTGAACATATTTTCCACACGTTTTTCTGTATTTCACTCGAAATAAATAAATTCAACAGTTGTTTGTCTGTATAGTAAATTTGTTATTTGATAGAGTATTTATAAATATTCGTACAAAAGAGATCACATATTTAGCTTAAACAAAAAGTGGTGCTGGTGCCGCGGCATAGCCGAGTGGTGCATGGTAGGCGAGCGGTGCAGCCAGTTGTGGAGCAGCATACTTAGTGACGAGGGGCGGGGCGAGGGGCACTGCAGAGTACTTGGCGATGACAGGCGCCGCAACGGGATGGACCAAGGCTTGAGCCGCGAGAGGAGTTGTAATGTGAGCAACAGGCACTGAAGCCGCTGCAATTATGGGAGCAGTAGCGATGCCGTTGAAGTTCCTGGCCACCACCTGACTGCTTGTGGCAGTCACCACAGCCGGAGCAGGTGCAGCAATGACAGCAGCAGGCGCAGCCAGTGGAGAGTGCAGCAGACCAGGCTTGGCGGCGACGCAGGCAATCAGAGCGCAGACAATGGTGATCTGGACAGCGAATAGAAGGAAATAGGTGTCAAAATATTACCCTATTGGCCCGGATGCGACAGTTAAAATGCGAACACTTACGTATTTAAGCATGTTGAGGGGATTTTGTGGGATTGCCTTTTAGAGTTGTCACTTGAAAACCGAAACTGTGTTTGATGACATGTCTCGTTTTCGATTTATTTTTATAGCAAATCAAAACGAACGTGACGGACACGCAATAGAAAACGAAAACAGAAAAAAGGCGATGAAAAAAGCGAGAAATTAGCATGCAAAGCGCAGAGAAAAAATAAAACAAAGCATAAAAAAGAAAATAACTCGTTGGTCTAACTGTAACGGTTATAAGTACGATGATTGAATGGATGAGACTATTTTATGACGAGCTTCGTGGTGAGTTCGCATCAGAACTTTTGAGGCTGCCACGAGTTTGCTTTGTTGCCAATCTTATCGTTGTATCTGATAGATTTTAAATTGATGCCAACTCATTTTCAATTTTGCCCATTGTATCCATAGTTCTGAATATTTTAAGATAGTGCTCGAATTGATGTAATTTATAACATTTATATAAAACTTTAGTTACATTACAACTCGTAAAGATTTATACTAATTTAATTGGCATTAAAGTGCCTGATAAAGCTTCTATAGTATTCTTACTGTGTAATTCTTATTCAACTCTCTTACTGTGTGCAAAAATTCTTTCAAAAAGTTTTGTTTGTTTTTCGTCTTCAATTTAACATGTGCATAAAAGTGTCCAGGTCCACGCGCCAAATGCCAGTCAACCTTAAATAAAATAAAATACCCAACCTTGACCCAAAAAGGAGTGGTAATCAAAAAATAAAGAAAAAAAATTATATGCCAACCAGCAAAGTGTCCATTGTGCGGGTGTTCGTTGGTTTTACTGTTTGAATTTTTGGTTGCGAGTGTGTATTTGTGTGTGTATGTGTGTTTGTGCTATTTGCTGACCCGAGCGCGGGTGTGAGCAATAATTTTGAGTTCGTTTTGGCTCCCCCTTTGTACGTGCTCAAAATGTTTAATTGCTTGAGTTCCCTGAACCGAACCCAGAGTTGGGGTCAGGTCACAGCCTGCGGCTTCTTGTCGGGAGGTATGGGAAGGCTGGTTTGATAAAATATTGCCAATACTTGTTACGTAGTGCCTAAAAGAAGCTGACACAATTCGAAATCAACTTGCAGTCTACAAAACGTTAATTACAAATAACAAATCAAGCCATAATTAGAGTTTTTTATGCATAGATTTGTATTTCAAAAGAAAAAAATGTGCCAGATAAGCAGTATTAATTTAACAATATGCAATATGTATATTAAAGAGCTACTTTTTAAATTGGATGGGTTTTGAAAATAAGTTTGAAACTCACTTTTAAATTTGTTATCAAATAACTGAGTAGTATTAGTTTATTTTACAATTCTACTTATGTTTTCTTTGACTATTCTGTGACGATTATTTTTTATGAGAAATATATTTTGGAAATTCGTGAACATTCCTCGTATTTAAAACAGTTTTAAATTCAATATATTAGGCTGAATATATATATATATTTACCAATTTAAAAACACCAAATAATTGCAGAAAAATTAAAGAAAAAACAAAAGAATGTATACTACCTTTATCTAGGCCAATACCAGTAATAATATAATATTGCAAAGTGGGTCGCATAGCTTGCAATTGTAAAATTCCATTTGCTATCAACAATTAAGGTATTTAGCTATTTTCTGCATTTGTTAGTATTGCAAATGCATCAAATACCGTTACTTGCATTTCGATATTCCTATAAATGGGCTTGTATAATTAGCGTCAGTCGAAATTGGCTGCCCTTCGGGTTTTGTCAGCCACAGCAGTGGGAGACCCTCAAAGACTTTGCTGGAACTGGAACTAAGTACAAGTACGCAAAACCCAACTACCAATTATAATGGCCAGCGTGAGCCACGCAGGGCGCATATTAAGTAGCCACCCGGTAATGCGTCGCCTTCTCGGGTATAAATATGCGAGGCATGGCCACAGCTTGACATCAGTTAGCCATTCGCTTTCAACCAGCTTCAACCAGCAAGTCAATCGACAGCACAACAAATCAAGTCAACATGTTCAAATACGTTAGTATTGTTATGCGAGTGGGTGGCAAATACAAAATATATATTTAACATATTCCTATTCCTAACTATTCTCAACAGACCGTCGTCCTCTGCGCTCTGATTGCCTGCGTCGCCGGCAAGCCAGGTCTGCTGCACGCTCCATTCGCTGCGCCTGCTGCCGTCCTTGCTGCACCTGCTCCCGTCCTTGCTGCACCTGCTCCGGCCGTGGTGACCGCCGCCAGTAGCCAAGTGGTGGCCAGGCAATTCAATGGCATCGCCGCTGCTCCCTTGATTGCACCAGTTGCTCCCGTCGCCGCACCACTCGCAGCTCCATTGATCAGACCAATTGCTGCACCCTTGGCTGCACCAGTCTTCCGCCCAGTGACACAAGTGGCTGCTCCTTTGGCTATTCGTCCCGTGGCACCAGTTGCTGCTCCTCTGGCTTTCCGTCCAATTGCTGCACCTTTGGCCACACCATTTGCCGCTCCAGTGGCAGCTCCCCTTGCGGCACCCATCGCCCATCCTTATGCAGCACCAGTCTTTGGCAGGTACACCGCTCCATTGGCTTATGGCCCAGCTCCACTGAGCTATGCCGCAGCACCCGCATTGTGGTAAGAGTCAAAGTCCGTTAGGGATTAACATCATGTGTGTGTTCAATGACTGATAGCCTTTAATAAAAATCGTTCAACTTGATATAAAAAAATCACAAATCGTTCTCTTTGTTTGTCTAGACCGCAGTATTAGCCATTTCATTGAAGTGCTTTGTGGTATTACATTTGTCTCGCTCTCTTTGTAACGGCAATAGAATAAAATAAGTTATATCGATTTATTTTATCGATTAATGTTTGTATGTCCGTTGCCAGATGGAGCTAAAACATATTAATTATTGCCCAGCTGAATACGTAACGTTGTTGCGTGAATGTTTTTAGGTAGACCAATTTATTGATTCCTCTGAAAAGTTATTATTAGATAGACTGAATGTGTGTCATTCAAATTGGGCGGTGGAAATGTGTCACTTATTTAAGCTGATACGATATAAAAAAGAAAAAAATATACCAGATAAAAATAACTTGCAGCCAGACAGGCTTTCATAGAATTTTATAAATAACTTTAAAATGGAGTGGAAAACAGTTTATTTAGTTATCTCTCTAGCCGTATTTCAAAACCAATTTAAAACATTGCAATTAAACTTAAAGCAGGAAGTAATGAACAATACGTTTTCGATAAAAGCGTATAAGGGCATTCAAACTTCACCAAAATATTGGCATCGGTTTTCATTGCTCGTTTTCTTTTCGATTTATTGAGAATGCTGTGCTAAAAGAAACGAAAACGTGAAAGGGACAGAAGTAAAGTCAATCGTTTGTGGCGTATTCAGGTCATTTGTACCTACGGTCATCTAAAACGAATTATGGCATACATGAGAGTTCGTATGTACGATATGTATGTGCAGTTGAGTGTGTGGAAGCTGGACTACGTTCAGCTTCAGATTAGGGCCGTTTCTCATGCGCTTTTCATCCATATTTGCCATTCATTTGGCAGCGGCAAATAAAGCGAGGGAAACGCGCAGTCCACGACCAATAAATGTCCGAATAATTTCCTGTAGAATTTCTTTGCTTTCTTTTGTACTTTTTCCTCCATGTACGTGCGTTGGAAAATTTAATTTTAAAGCTTTTCATTTTCGACTTGGACTAGCAAACTAATGGTGGGAGAGGAAGAAGAATGCAAAGTAGAAAGCGAAAACTTAAACACCAAAGATAGCGGCACACACTACGTCTTGCCTCCTTCCGTTCCACACCCTCTCCATCACTCCTCCTCCACACTCTCAATCGCAGTTGAGAAATTCTCCATGTCGACGTTGGTTGATTTTCAACAGCAGCGCAAACGCAGCAAAGTTTATCCTCAATTAAACTTTTTGTTGTTGCGTAAAATTGCGCCAGTGCTCAGTTTGCTCTATGCCTGTGTGAGTGTGTGTACGTGTGTGTGTATGTGTGTGTGATAGGCCATACGTCACATACACGTTCAAACATATGTATGCACGAATGTTCCCTTGCTATTTGCAGCCCCATCTTCCTTTGTTGGCTTAACTTTTAACTCCACTTGCCTTAATTTTCGCTCAAAGTTTATTGTTGTTTTTGTTGTTGTTGCGTTCGGCACATTTTTGGCAATTTCCGCCCTTGGCAATACGAAAAAAGTACAAAAAAAAAACGTATATGAACTTCAGCAACCTCCGCCTTGTACCCTCTGACACAGAGAGAGACAGGGAAACAGAGAAGAGTATGGAGTATTCTTGCTTTAGAACATTTCATTAGCTTTCCTCACATGCGTTTTAATTTGTTGCATCATTGCGTTGTCGACTTCTTCACTTTTGTAATTGATTTCCCATCAAGTTGCCTTGCAAAGTTTCACTGCACATTAACGTGTAATTGGAAGACTTCGAGAAGGGTTCGAATTACGGCTGCGAGCCATGTGAATTGACTCTTCGAATTCCAAGAAATTCTTCACCTCAATTAAATTTAAATTATTTATTGCCTGGTACTAGCCTCAATTTAATATTTACTATATTTTTTCGCCATTGAACATTTTTCGGTGAAATATTTTATGAAAAATTACTTGTACCAATTGTTTGAGGGGGCAGAAAATTATATTGAATATAAGGTAAATTTCTGTAGAAACTGTTTGTATATTTATTGAACAAGTGTGAACAAGTCAAAGCTACAATGGGGAACAACTATACAAACATTCTATATATATCATACATATTATACTACATGCAGTACATAAAGTACATATATAAATTCAACATTCAACTGTTGGCATATCGCAACTCGATTGATGTATTTTATTTGAATATTTCAATATAAATAAAATTGTTAAATTTATATATAAATATACATATATATAGAACAGATAACTGTGCAACAGATATACTCCAACTGATATAAATATATATATATATATGTATATATATCTTTTTTGCTTTATTTGTCAAAGTACAACATATTTAGTTTAAATTACAAATCGATGCGCATCTGGGTAACCACAAACATATTGTCCTCAATTTGTGCGTGTCAGTTGAAGTAAGAAAACTAAATATGCTTAAAGCGACCCAATACCACATATACAGATGTACTACCTACCTACCGTAGAGAGCCATAAAAAGTCAACTTTTACCTCAACTGTGCTAGACAAGCGAGTGGCAACGATGACGGCTTCGTTGCGGTTGTTTAGCAGCTTCCTCGCTCGATTTTTTCGTGGAGTTATTGGACTCCTCGGGGGCGCGAAGAGGCGCCAAAGTTGAAGGCGGATAAATATGGCAGAAGTGAGAAGGGAGACGGGGGCACGTGCGGCGCACTGCTTTTAGCTTTTGCAGCTACAAACACCGCAAAAATTCAGCAGCCTTCTGGCTTTTGATATGACGACATGGAGGAGCATTGCACGGAGCTTGGGACAGCGACTACGTGATTTGTTTGCCAGAGCAATTTACATGCCCGGCCATGGATGAGATGACAACAACATGCACATGTCTCTGTGCTGGTATTGGTATTGACTGTTTCTGTATGCGTTTGTCATGTGTGTGTGTGTGTGTATGTGTGTGCGGGTGATGCTAGCACTTTGACATTTGGCACCCGCAGCCAAGGACCCCATTCCTAAGGGGCGAAGAAAAAAAGAAAAGAGATGGAAAGAGAGGTATGCACAAAGTGAGAAAGAGAGCGAGAGAGTGACAGAGAGAGAGGAGGAAGCGGAAAAAGGAAATGGTGAGGTGACGGGGTGCGGTGCGGATCCAGCGACAATTGGATGTGAAAACAAAAACCGCATTGCTCCACAAAATGTCAATCGACGCGAACGAACACGTCGAACGACGACGACGCACAAAGCTTAATTTCCATTGCGACCGCCAGGTGGCGCTAGTGCACAACTTAATCACCTAATGCAAAGCGACGCGCGTTAAGCGTCTAAATAATGAGCAGACGTCGCTGCCGTTGCCGGAAAATGGCAAACGCTCCGCCAATTTGCATTGCCAGCTAAATGCAATTGACGTGGAACAGACGCCTTTGCGTACGAAGCGGGGGAGCCGGATGCCGAAGCTGAGCTTAACAATCAGGCCCCAGCGAATAAAGTATTAGTCGACGTGGGTGGGAGAGGGGGACAGCAAGGGGGAAAGCTTTATTTAAATGAAACAAAAAAGGCATTGGCCGTGTCTGCATCGTTGCCTGTCAATTGGCATAAGCTGGGAATTTGCGCGGTAAGCCTTTTCATTGGGTAGAAACGGATTATTGCATTGATTTTGCTAGCGTGTATTACGCATACGCCGCGTGTGACAAAGGTGCCAAGCACAAATTTCAACTGCAATTGCTGGCAAATCTTGCCTGGCAATATTTTCTTCGTTCTCAGCTCAGCACAGATTTCCTGCGTCTCCCACTCTCTCTCGCTCTCTCTCTCTCTAACAGCCTGCCTTCTCTCTCCCTCTCTAACAGCCTGCCCTCTCTCTCCCTCTCTTACACTTGAACAAAAAAAAGTAGAAAGTTTTAGTCGAAGTTTGTTTTTGCTGGGCTTGCCAGACGCGCAACAGCACTGAAAGGGTTGCCACAAACACACACGTGTGCTGTGCCTGTGGCTGCTCTGTGTGTGTGTGTGTGCGTCGCCTATTTGCTGACACAGCTCTGATCCGCATTTAGTTGCGAAAGCGAAAAATAATTAATTAAGAAGTGCAAATCATAGCAGAATTATGCGGGGTGCCAAATTAAAACTAAAAGTAAATGCCAGCAACAGACGCAACCCGGAAATAAGAAGATATCTCTTCAAGACACAGCGAGGTATTCGAGCACACACACATTCACTAACACACATGCATATACATATGTGTACATATGTGAAAGTTGGCTGCAAATCGAACAGCTGTCGGCAGTTCAATTTATCCACTGCTCAAGCAATTAGCACTTTCTGTGCACATAAGGAATGAGTTTGTGGGCTCCTCCTTTGACATATGAAGAAAGTTTTGTATGATAAATGGCTGCAATAGAGATATTTTTAAGGCGTAGATAATGTCAATATAGGGCTGCCAGGTCATCCTTTTTTTGAAATCTCTAAGTCTTGCTGTCCGGAAATCTGTTTAATTGGATGTACAACCACATGGATTGTATACAAATCTTTATCGAGTTTTTTCGATCCGATTTTATATCATAAAAAGGAACATGTTCAAGGAACAAATATTTTAGAAATACTTGTTAATATTGCCATTCTTTGATCAGGACCATTTTCAACCTATAATGAAATATTAGAACATTATAGATTGAGCATAAAAACCTATTGTCCTGTTTTTTGTCTTTTTTTACTCTTGTCTATCCTATTTCTGTGAAGGATAGCTGGCATTCCTAGTCTGATAGATATTACTTATATATATAGATATAGAATTATTTTGCCACGGTCATAAATGGTGGAGCGTGGGATTCTACGCTCTTGCTTTTCAGACTATCAATTAAGCCGTAAATCAATATCAAATATATCTGACATATCGACATCTGAGCCGATACTCAGTTAAGTCTTCTTCAACTTAAGCTGTCTTGTTTCGCGACAGCACCAAACTGTCGGCCAAAGAATTCGCACAGTCTGAAGACCGTCCGACGACAGTCTCTTCGAAAAGTCAGCAACGTGCAATTGTAACTGTCAAGGCTATTTAAGGGCCCCAACCGAAACTCGAACTAGAACTCGAACTAGAACTTGGAACTGAGTGCAACTGCCTGAGCAGTTGTTGGATTTGTCTCTTGCTGCGCCTCGTTGTGGACAAGCAAAACTCAAAACACCTGAGGGCTCCACAAGGTTTACCGTCTCTACTCCCCTCTTCTCTCCTTTCCTGTCTGTGTATTTAAACTTTTGTAATAATCTACAGCAAATGCGCATCGTCAGCGTCTTTGGCGCTGCAAGGAAGCGGGAAGCGACTCCGCAACAACAAGCAAAGTTCTGGGGCGCCATTTTGCTTTTGCTATTTGTTTTGCGACTTCTGTTGACGTTGTCTACAGTCTTCCTCCCTTCCCCTCTCTCTGCGTTTCACTCAGTGAGTGTCGCCGGCGGCGCACAAACTTTACCTTTGCCCAAATTTCATTTATAAACATTCCAGGAGAGGGACTGCAAATTGAGTGTTTAATTGCAATGAAGTTGCATTCGCATCTCAGTGGCAGCATATGTAAGCGACATATGCAGCAAGGGCAAGTGTTGAGTGGAGAGAGGGGGGAGGGCAGAGCAGCTGGCAAGCACTTGAACTTGGAATGGATGTGCACTTAAGCACCCTAAAGGGCAGAACTTGTCAGGGCTCCTGCTGGAATTACAGGATTAGGGATTTCAGGTATGCAGAACATTTAAACGAGACAAGGATAAAGCACATTTCTGCTAGTTCTTGGAGATGCAATTTAAATAGAAATAGAATGATAAATTGAGTGTTACTTTGATAAAAACAGCAGTTTTAGAGAACCTAATCACTAATCATTCAATAAAACAGTTACACTTTTCGAATATCTATATTATAAGTGAATTCCACAGAAAGCGATCTAAGTATTGATTAATTGATATTTAAGTCATCTTTTTCTCGCGTTTCTACTTTTAACAGTAGACTTTCAATACTTCCTAATACTTCGATTACTTCCTACCACATTTCAACCTCAATTTGATGCTGAACTTAATCGCAGTCTGCGTACCAGAGAGCGCAATATAAATAAACGCAAATGCTGCGCCTCATCAAAGGCCATTCGGAGGCGTTAAATGACAGTTGAGATGAACTCTCACTGAATCTGTCACCTGGCACAGCTCTGCTGTGATCTCTGAATCTTCTTATTGCCCGCCTGCTTATGCCGTGCCAGGTTTCCATTTGATTACGGCATGGAGTTGGAGAGGTAGTTGGAGCCTCTCGTCGAGGCCTGTCTGAGGCAATCGCTTCACTAACGTTCTTATGACGCAAAGCGTCAAAAGTAATTTGCATTTAGCAAATATTTGTTGACACCCCCGTTCAAATCCGCTCTACCATCCTGCACCCCCAAACGAGTAGTCCTGCTCTCTGTGGGCTTCTCTTTCGGTGTGGGTAACATCAAAGCCTCGTGCCGCCATGCGTGTCAAAGGCGTTGGCATAGCTTTAACTGTAACTCGCTTACCGTTACCGCCTGGCAGCATTTGGAAACCAATTTTTCTCTGCCGTTGGCGCCCTCTGGCGTTTGGCCACAGTTGCTAACGCATCTTGACGTGGCTAAAATGAGTTTCAGCCCGCGTTTTGTCCCTTGCTCTTGCCACAGCTGCGTTGTCAGTCTCGGCCTGAGCTAATTTCTTGATGGATTCGGCTGCTCTTATTTTCATCTTCTGGCTTGAAGGCCTGCGCATTTTTCTGGGCTTTTAACTTTTGAAGGTGTCAGTCTGTGGCTGCAAGCTATCGCTGTCTGTCTTAAGAACAGCTGAAGCTTTCTCATTATAAGTATGTTCGCCTCTAAACAAGTTCAGGTGTAACATACTCCTAACCTGCCCCAACTCGCTAAGTGAACTCTGCAACTTCAACTGTGGAGCCTTTGTTTTTTTGTGCTGCGTGTTTCTGACTGTGGCAATGGCAAGTTTTGTGTGTGATTTTTAAGCCATCAATGGAACTGTTGCCGTTGCAACTCTCGGGCACAAAGCAATGCCACTTGCTGTTGTTGTTGCTGCTGTTGTTGTTGTCGTCGCTGTTGTTGCCGTTTGTTTGCATTGAATTTTTCAAATCGTCCACCGAGCAACCATTTGCCAAAGCTGCCGCTGCCGCTATTTCAGTTGCTTTTTCGCTTTACTTCCGTGCATTTTGTTGCATTGTTGCAGGCAAGGTGACTGAGCGAGGGTTGCTGCATAGGTTGTTAGCTCAAGGAGCGAGGATAACAGACATACAATTGAAACACTGTATGTTATCATCTTAGTTAATAAATATTGTAGATAACAATTATTATATGGTTTCAATGTTTAAATGTTCGAAAACTTATTTAAAAATGTTGTTATCATAAATTTAATAATATTTAAAACAAATTCTGAATAAAACTTAGAGTAGAGTGTATATATTTAGAGTGCAGTATATTAATATGTTAGTGCTTTAAAAACCTCATTCAATTTTCATCCTATATCTTAATTTTCAAAAACGTTTTCTCTTACCTCCCTCGTCCCACTCAGTGCAGTGGTTTTTCTTTCTTTTTTAGCATTTTTAAGCGAGTTTTGTGGAAAAAAGCTCTTTGTTTTGCTTTCGACGACGTCTGCCGTTCACTCCTGCTGCCTCCCCCCCCCACAGCCAGTTACCACTCGTTGCTTGTTGCCGCTGCACGTGTTCAATAACAATTGTGTTGCATACTTTAGTGCGATGGTGCTGGCATTAAATTTTAAAGGACTCGTTCAACTGTGTGTGTATGTGTGTGTGAGTGTGCAACGTGCGGCCGCGTCAAACGGTTTACAGCAAATCAATTACAGCTAAGAAGTTTTGCAGCGCTAATTGCAAGCGGCTCTTCCTCTTGCCGAGTAACTCTTTGTCGGACTTTGCCGGGCACTTTGTTGACTTTGCGCAGGCAGCCAAAAACTGAGAATGAAAATAAAATAAGTCGTAGATGAACGTTGGACGGACTGGCCGAGGAACTGCTTTGTGACTTGGCCAAAATGCTGGGGATTTATCATGAGCGCTTTGTGAGACGATTCTCTCTAGTTCTGGCTCTGCCCGAGGGGGAGTGGAGACTGCCGGGCCACGTCTGCATTGCGCACTTCTTGCTGCAGTCGAAATTAATGTGCTGGCCTTTTAATTACACGACAAATAAGCAAACAGCCGAAAAACTTTTCACTAGTTACTCGAAGAGAAGTCGTCCTCGCAAGAAGTTTATCGACTGCTTCAAAGGATCTGCTGCGACTGGAAACTGCACTAATTGTTTGACTCGATCGAAATCTATATTTTAGTATTGCTAAATTTATATATTTTTGTTTAGATATATTTTTAGAAAACTGTTTAATGCATCGACGAACTCATAATTCGATTGCGCAATGGTTTACTGCAGCGAATTGTATAATAAAATGAAATGCACATAAATTATATTTATTTTGAATGCATTTTTGCGAAATTCGTAGACTAGAATATATTGAAAAAATAAATTAAATCATTTTGAAAATATTTTCATAAATATTTTTATTATAATTATTTTATTTGCTTTATATGGGTTTCTAGCTTTTTTAATTGTTTAAAATTGAAATTGTTTTCCTATTTTATTTTTATTCTAGTAAAAATAGGTTTTCTTTTTTTATAAGAAAAACCTTTCAGCGATAAATTCATACAAATTTAGTTGCTATTGCAAACTAGTTGGCAACCCTGTTGGCTGCTGTCTGCTGAATTAGTTTCTGTGAGTAAGGCTGTGTGTGTGTGTGTGTGTGCGCGTGTCTGCTGTGCGGCAGGCAATTAATTTGGCTTTGAGTGAGTTTGGCTTGATGAAATATCGTTGCATGCTTTTAGGCGCATGTTGACAAATTGACAAAAAACGACTGCGATGCGGTTTTTCAATTGCCAAAAGTTGTGTAAGACTCGGTTTGTACTTATGCCCATATACAAATATATTTAAATATATATAGAGAACTGTATATTATATATGTAGCATGGGCAACTGCTTAATCAGCTTTGTTTGCATTGATAGCGTTGCATTTTTTCACGGCTCTGCGAAGTTAAACAAAGCGCAGCGAGTAAAGAGGAAACCAGGACAGCGTAAAATGCATTAAAAGCGTGGCAAACAAGCGGACGGACAGTCTGTCGGACAGACATCGACGACGAGTCGCTGTGCTCTGCCGTTGCCTTGCTGCGTCATGCCACGCCAAGCCCCTGGCTGCTGACGTCTGACTCTCCCAATGGAAAGTTTAACTCTGGACCCCATCGACGCTCTCGGGGTGCATTCAAAAGTTATGCATTTTCAAGTGTCTGACTGGGGTCTGGTCCGGTCGGGTCGTGTCTGAAAGAGCGAGAGAGCGAGAGGCAGCTGCCCGACAGCCGCCCGCTGTTTACAGAGCTACTTAATCGAAGTGCTGCCAATGCCACCGCTGGCGGAGTACCGTGTATCCTGCAGCTTGTCCTGTGTCCACATTAAAAGCAAAAATGTTTTTCTCGCCTCGCTTCTCCACTTTGCATTTCGCCCTGGTCGCTTTCTCTCTTTCGTTTTTGTTATTTTCTCTCGTTGGCCTCAAATTTTTTGTTTGCATCCGATTTTCATTAATGGTCTTAACATAAAAATACAATTTGCTGACGTTTAACTGGTTTGTCCGGCTTTTAATAAATTTTTAAGCGTTGTTTGATTTCATTTTTTGCGCCACATCTTCGATTGAAAGGACTTGAAATGCCCTGCAGGTTGTGTATTGAAAAAACTCTCCAATGCGATATGTAAATGTTAATTATTAATATATATAAATGTAATTATAGTAAAGTATTAATAACTAATATTTTTTACAGAATTACACGTTTCAGAAACAATAGCAGTTAATCCAATTTGAAATATTTGAATCAGTCTGTCTATCAATATCAGCATGGGAGTATTTTATAAAGTATCTACTGTCTTATTTTAGTTTTGTCTCTCTCGAACCTCACAAGTGATAATCCATTCCATTTGCGTATTTATCTCGCACCCGTTTGTCAGCTTTCGCCTGGTTTCATCAGCCATAACTATTAAGATCGGTTGAGCAAGTTTAATTAGTTGAGTACGCTGTCAACTGGCGATATTAATTCGATTAACTCCAGACTTGGTGGCCAGTGTGGCTACCCTGCCTCCTATTTGTAGCCTGTCGTCTGCGTTGACAAGTGCAGCTAGGGGCTCTCCCCCAATTTGGCCTCGAGTGCTGATCCAAGTGTTGCAGCAATAAAGCAAAACACAACTCAAATTGCCCAACAACAACAGTACAACCCCAAAGCAGTCCGCACAATTCAACGCCCTTTGCAGCCGCTGCTTTTCATTTAATTGCGGTTGACTTTTGGGGCTTTGATAGACAGACTGTTGGACGTGCGGACGAGCGGACAAGCAGAAGAACAGACTGAGAGACAGGCGCACAGGCTGGCATCGCATTGGGAGCGGAGTAAATCGCAGCTCATACTCCGGCACGAACTCACTTGGCAACGAAATGCCAATCATCAATCAAGGTGATTTGTTTCAATGCCCCAGCCACAGATTTCACGCTGTTGTGACTGCAGATGGACATGGAGTCCTGGCGGCAATCGATTCAGTTGAAACTGGAGCTGGTGCTGGAGATGACTTGTGTTGCCCCCGTTTCCTGCTGATCAACCTGCTTGCCACATGTGGCCAATCTCATGCATACACTTCAATTCGTGCGGTTGTTGTTCCCTTCTCCTCTTCCACGCTGCATTCACTTCCTCGAAAGCTGGAGCAGCTTCTGTTGTTGTTCATCAATGAATTCAATCACGAAAATGTTGCGCAAACCCTCGCCACCCTTTGGTAGCCACAATGCTCCAATTCTCAATCGCTTCGCTTCAATCCTTGCATATTCATGAGCGCTGCTGCCGTCTGTTTGAGTTACTGACGTCGCTTTGATTTAATTGCCCTGATTTTGTCTATATAATTTATTTTAACCCACGCCGCGGCCACAAAAACAGAATTACCATTCCAACTATGTCCCGAAATAAAAGTTTCCGCCGATTCGGTCAGTATCTTTTGGCTTGTAGTTATTTTTGAATTTTGTATTTTGTATTGTTGTCTTCGTTTCGCATTTCTAGCATTTCTGGACCCTGCAAATATTTTGTATAATTTACCCATGAGTGCGCCACGCTGAAGTTGTCGCTGTGATTTTGTTTTTTGTTGCTTGGTTATTACCGCAGTACCTACCATGGGTATATTGGCTTAGTATCTGAGAATTCATTTTGTATTTAGTATTTTCCAGCACAATGTGTGCAGCTAATAGGAAAAAAAATTCATTATGCGCTTAAGAGAATGCTACAGAATTTCACTTACATTATAAGTGTTGCCTAGGTTGGTTCATGTCCTCACTAAATAGTTAATATAATAAGATATTAAGTATACGTTAAAACTTAATTTAATGCAATTATGCATCCATTTATATATATTCCCGTTGGTAAATAAAAATAGGTAATTCATTACTGTCTAAACACAGGGTATAGATCAATCGATCACTATGTTAATTTATTCCTTTGCATTTTGCTTCGTCTTGCGTGGTACAAAAATTGCAGAAATATTTCATTTTTGTCGCGTCGTTGTCGTAGTTCAGCGTTCCCAGCGTCGGTGACCCTTCGTCGCGCAAACCTCAGCCACATTTTTTTCCAACGCTTTAAACAATTTTTTCTTTAATATTTCGTTGTCGCCATTTTGTGCATGCCTTGGCAAGGACAAGTCGCTGCCGCAGCCACAGCCGGAGCCGCAAGTCCTGAGGCAACGTATTCAGCCCACTGCTCGGTTGCCACTGCGTTTCGCACGCTCGTTGTCCGCAGTTTTATTTTGTACTTTTTTACTTTTATAAATTCCAAAGAGGTGTGCGCATAAATTTTTGGTGCCTGTGCCCTGCAGCCAGCACTTATGCAGGCGGGGGCGACGGGCAGAGGCAGAGGCAGCGACTGGTTGAGGGGATCCCTCAACTACGGCGTCAGTTCCAGCTTTTTGTAGTTGCTTAAAATATTTGCCGAAAAAGGAACATTGGGGGAACATTGAAGGGAGAGTCTCGAGGTAAACTCATTTTAAAGCCAGACTGATTGTAATTTAATTTGGCTCCCCGCTCTTAACTTGAGCGCATTCTCAACCTTTATCTGCTGCCCCAGTCTCTTGTTCCATCTCCTGTTCACCTTCGGGCTCCCCATCGTTGGTGCCCATTACCGATTTTGGTTATTTCATTTTCCAGGCGACTTCAAATGTCATTTCCTTTAGCTACCTGCCATCTTCCCCTATCCTTTCTGCTGTCTGCTTGCTGCCTTGTGATTTGTGACCTGAGTAATCGTAATCGCGCTTTATCTATTAGTTACATTGCCGCCTTCATTTTGCCGTTCCTTCGGCTTCCCATTCGCCTTCGGGTTGAGCTCAGCTGGTTGTTGTTGCTGGCGCTTTCTAGTCGGCGTCTTTAATGAAATTTACTCGGGTTGCCGTTCCTATTTACTTTGTGGCACAAAATTAATAAAGACGAGGTGCATAGCAATGGCACCATCACCGGCACCAGCAGCAGCAGTAAAGGCAAACGAGAAGAAGGCAAAGCCAAGTGGAAACTTAATCCCCAAGGAAATTATGTGAAAAATGTGCGTGGCCTGTCCACCTACCCAGCTAACATAATCTCATGATGCTGCCAAGGCTGGCAAGATGTGGGTGGGATGATTTGAGTTGCCTTTCAGTTTGGACCTTTCCTCATTCTAAGTTGTTAAGCGGCGCATCCCTGTAAATATTTTCCGCAACGACCAGCGTATGGTCGAGAAAAAAACCAAAGAGATTCGAAGAAAATAACCAAACAGCACAATTCCAACAAGCTGACCCCTTTTTCTTTATTTTATTTGTATTTAACCGGACTATTCCGGCTTTCACTCCCTCTGCTGCAATTTTAAACTGCGCAATTATTATTAAGTGTTTGCTGGTCGCTGGATAAGAGGAGGGGCAAAGGGAAATAGTCAATTAGTCAGAGTGCTGCATGTAGTATTAGTTTCCTAGCAGTTTAACACCAAATTAAGTTACGAAAACCAAGAAAAGTGACCAGTAGAAGGCAAGGAATGATGAAATATGAAAATTCAGTCCGATCATATTCCTGATAGACAGCTAAAAACAAAGTTAAAGGTTTATAGGGTATTTCTTGAGAATTTTCCTCAACATTTTTAAGTTATAGATTTAATTCTTTTAACTTCACCGTAGAGTATTAAAAGCAGTTTGTACTTATTTATTATAAGAGCCCTGAACCCGCAATTTAGCTGCGACGCTGTTCGCAGCATCCATTTTCAAAGCTTTGTGGTTGTGTTTTTTTTATTTTGGCCTGTTTGGGTTTGGGTTTTCTGGAATAATAACCAAAAGGTTGCTGGCAATTCGGTTAAATTTGCATGACTCCCTTTGTTCTTTGCAGATTGGGTGAATGAGGACGGTTAATTTTCGACTTTCCTACCCTCCGCCCGCCCACACAAGAGTATGAGTTATATGCGAGAGAGCACTAAGAGAAGGAGAGAGGAGAAACTTAATGTTTGCAAGTTGCATAATGTGGAGAAATAGCCGTTAATCTCCACGTGCCCAACAGCGTTACGTAACGTTGCGAACAGAATGATGGAGGGGGGGGGAAGGGTCAGGCGGACAGGCGGATGGGTCGAGCGACCGATCCGCCTTTGAGTCGGGGCCCATAATGAGCACAATTGTCTTTTGCCTTTGTGGACGCACTCGGCCAAAGTGTCAATTACAGACATCGAAAAGGGGCGAACAGGAAACAGAGAGCAACAGCACAGCAAGGTGGCAAGGGAGTGACGTGAAGGCGGAGTGAAACAAGTTGTACAGCACACGCAGGAGGGCTGAGCAGGAGCTGCCTGTAACACGCTGGCTGTCGCATAATGCTTATGTAATTGTCAGCTCATTGTTTGGCACAAGGATAATATCGTAATTAGTCCGAACACGGACAGTTAATTAGTTGTATAATCCCAAAACAAGCACAAACCCCACATGCTCAAAATAACTAATAAATAGTGAAATAGAGATATGTACACTCAAAAAACGAGAGATTAAGAAAAACACTGAAAATAGAACTGAACAGCCGGACGAGATTCATCAGTGTTTAATCAGAGGAAGGATTCTCATTTGAAAGATATTTTATATGACTTTATTCTGTTGGAATAGCTCTATTAAGCTACAAAAATATTATTACACAACACGACATATATCGATGAAGTACTTGATGTTAATAAGAATATCACACTCTAAATTTCTTGCTTTCTCTTCTTTCGAATATCTTATCGAGTATACATGTGGTGCTGGTGTTGCAAGCTTAAAATATATAATATTTATATTTAAACCATAAACTAAACGTGTTTAATGTATTACTAATGTTTATACCAGTTATTCTACAATTGAATTTTACTCCGCTATGTTTAGGCGATACTGCTTATTTTCTTGCTGAAACTAAATTTTTGCTGAACTATTTGAAAGTTCACACACAGTTTTGGTCGCCCTTCGTCTTATCGTAAATGTCAGACAATGTCTGTTTGGCAATTCCAATCAGAAAAGCAATGATTAGCTCAATGCTCTAGCTGGATATTCAATCACAATGGCCCAAGACAGAAGTGTTTACAAGTCTCATACACACACACACACACACACGCAAAACCATACACAGAGAGACAGCCCAGTTTGTCTAATCTGTGAATGGACAGTTTGCAGTCTTGAGCTGCCTCCCAGCTGGGATTGTGTTTTGTCGTTCGCTCACCTGTTCGCATGGCCTTTCTGGGGCCTTTATTTAATTTTAATTATATGAATTTAAATTGTGCATTACGATTGGTCCCACTGGCCACTCTGTGTAAGGCCAGCTCAAATCAGGCGTATGATAAATTGATTGCAAATGTATACACAGACAAAGACAGACATACACATACACATGAGTATTTGCAGGTGTATGTGTATGTATAGTAAATGTCTGGCATTTATTGCAATGAAATTGTTTTCCTTAAATTACGTTTAATTAAATTATTTGTCTACCCATAAAGTTCTCATCATGATTTTAACACTTTGAATTGTCAGCTCCAATGAATCTGTCATAACTTATGTACTTAGGCGCATATAAATATGTGTGCACCGTTACTTAATAACCTGGGCAATAAGCTGATTTGACAATTTCCAGAATTAGACTTGGAATTTCACCAGACCCATCGATGCGTATGGATTGCAAAGAACTGTGTCGGGTGACTAAATAATTGAGATTATTTATTGAGAAATTAATTGGGCTATTGCACTGTATCAAGTGTTGGTTGTCAACTAAATTTACTAGTTGCTTTTTTTCATTGTTTAGAATTTAATTTTCCTGTATTTATACTATGAGCTTGATTGATTTGCGAAGAACAACAGAGTTCTCTTTATTGAAAGACATTATTTAAATTGTAATTTTCACTTTACAGCAGATTTTTAATTAAGTTCTCTGAGCAACAGAAAAACGTTTTCCCTTTAAGCTTCTTATATGGAAATAATTTAATGTTTCTGTTCACACAATTCGCTTGTGGGTTATTTTTTTTGCCTGCAGGGACGGTGGGTAAATTCAACTTTAATTGGCTGCAAAGTAGTGGGAGATTTAAGCCTTTGGTTCGATTACACATGCGTTTGTTTTATAAATGACATTTGCTTCAAAAATATATTTTATATATATTTTTATATTTATATATTTTATTAACATTTATACTATTTTAAAAGTTATATATATTATACTGCAGGGTATCGCGAATCCCATCACAGTTCAATTAACTCGCGTATTCTTGATTTGGGTCTGTTTCTGTTGTTCTCAAAAAACCAGAAATCAGCCGCAGAGCAACGCCAGCGACAACCGCCGAAACATTTCAAAGACAAGCCTGCAGTTACAATAACAGCAACAGCAACAACAACAGGAGGAACAGCAACAACTATAACAAATACAAGAACAACGACGGATTAACGCTGAAACCTGTAACTGAATGACCACACAGACGGCTGAAGAGAGCTGTGGCATGTGCGGATGATGTGGGTGGGGGTGGTAGGGGCAGACACATGTCAGAGACATTATGGAATCATGAACTTACTGTCGTTGTACAGCTTGTTGTGGGGTGGTTTGTGTATGTGTGTGTGAAAGTGTGGTGTGTGTGTACGGTGTACCTGTGTGAAGTGAACTCCATTTTGGCTATACTATAGTTGTGGCTGCGTCAACGATTTGTGGTCGAGTACAACATACCCACATACACACACAGGCATTCACACACACGCCTACACGCACCAATACGTTTGCCCATTTCAATCATCAATCAAAGTGTTTTGTTACGACTTTCATACGTCATGTTCCCCTCCCCAAAGTCCTCCCGTACGTTGTGTTGTCTCTGTCGATGTGTCTGTTCGTCTGTCTCTCTGTCTGTCTGCCTGTGTGGGACAGGGGTGTGAGAGGAGGTGCTTGTGTGTGCTGCATAGGTGTGACTGTGACACAAGTCGACATTTATGGTGTCGACAACGACAGCAGCAACGTGAAGGATTCACCATGATCCAGCCAGCCTGCCTGCCAGGCTGACAATCAATCACACGCCCCAATTCAATTCTCAGTGCCGTCATTTTCAATTTCATTCCGTTTCTTTTTGCTAAATATTTATGAGTACACAAAGCGAACAAATGCCTATAGTAACCTCCGCTACGCCCTACCTTACTCTCTTTTATATCTTTCCCCCCACTATTTGTATCTCTAATGAGGCATAATTAAAAAACATTAAATTTCTCGACAAATTCGAGTGTGCGTGAGTGATGGCGCACGCGAGTGTGTGTGTGTGTGTGTAAACCTCATTGAATCGAATCAATCAAGTATCTTTTATCGGCTTTGCTGTGTGGGCGTGGCACTTAACGAACTTAAATAACAAACTTAAGTTTCAATTTTCAGGCTTATGCTGAGTATGCCGCAGTTAGCCCTTAGTTTGTTGTTGTTGTTGTTGTTGCTGATTGTTGCTAAAACTTTTCACTTCACCCATCCATACTCTTCCCCCCTTCCTTCGGCCAGTTGTTTAAGGGATTAGGCCTCATTGTAAAAAAGGCTTTTGTGCGCTTTTTGATTTATAGATATTGGATCACACAAGGTCCATGCCAACGACAAGTAGCTCCCTCCTTCTGCCCCGCTAATCTGTATATATTGTTTCCTTGTTTTCACTTGAAATTAATGGGATACGTTGGCTATTTGGGGCAGTTTGATACGCAAGATATTATTTCTTGAGACAGTCTATATTTGTATATCTTTATTATAAATTTTTTTTAAAAAAATTGGAGTACAAATTGTTTAATGTCCTAACTTCTTATGTTACCCTTAAATTGTTGCTGTAATATAAAGGATAAGAATTAAATAAAAATATACGCCAACATATGATGAACATTCTATCTCGTAAAAGTGTTTTATTTGTGTTCTATTTATTTATTGTCAACTTTAACCAGTCGGCTCAAAAGGTATAATATATAATATTACTTTACATATATTTTTTTGTAATCTGTATATTCCATATTAAAGGGTATTTGTGAAGTCGTCAGCTAGTTTTGAAGTTTGCTGCTTGTTTTGTGTCGAGTGGCTGCGCCTTTGCCGCATACTTTTAGGCGCGTCTGGACTTGTTTACAGTCAAACACCCCGACCAGGCCGCCGCACGGCAATCGACGGGGGCAGCCAGAGCAGCCGCACAATTTGCTCGCAGTTTTTGTATCTTTTGCTGTGTCTGTTGTCCGTCTCAGTGTCCGCCAGTTTGCCCGTCCGTCTCTCCTGCTTTTCGTCTGTTTGTCTGTTTGTTTCTGCTTCTGTTTCACTGTTTTGTGTTCGGGTAAAAACTTTGTGCACTGATTGCAAACTTGTTTCAATTGTTTCGTAACCGAATGCGTGGCAAGGGAGGAGGGAAGGGAAGAGGGGAATCAGCTGGAGGGGGCACCGCATTCGCATGCGATTCAGATGCGGATTCAGTTTATGCCATGCCAAAGTCAAGGCAAAGCGTGTGCACAAATGGCCAAAAGCTCAGACTGAAGCGGCCAAGAGCGGCCCATTCACTTGCATATTTCTGTTTCTTCTTGTGCTTCTTCTTCTGTTTCTGTTTCTGTGGCTTAGTTTCCGTTTCCAAACCAAACGAACAGCATAAAAACCTATTGAAAATTTGCATGCGAAAATGAAATTCAAATGCGTTCTGTTTTCTCCACGCGCACTCTCTGTGCCTCACTCTTTCTCACTGTCCACTTGGCAATCAGCGAGGCTGGTAACTCTAGGACAAACTTTCGATTGCCGCACAACTTTAATAAACTCTCGGCTATATAGTACAGGCATGTTTATTTATAGCACGACATAACTTGGATGGGGTTTTTTTCCTCAAATGAGTGGATAATTTTCATCTCAAACGTTTTTACGAATTCTTCATTTCTTTTTCTCCTTTGGCACCTCAAAAGGCTGCGCTCCCTAAGTGATTTCTCATTGAGCACTTTACGTAACTTTGTAATGCAAATCGTTTAGCTCTCTTTCCATCTGCTGTCTGGAGATTGTTTCTCTCTCTTCATTTCCTTTCCTTGCCCATTGTCTTTGTCTGTCCGTGTTTCTGTCTTTCATTGATTGCTGCTATCACTTTTTGTCTGCCTGCCTTGCCCGGTTTACAGCATCTCTAGTCAAGCCAATAAAATGCAAATTGTTTGCGGCGTAAACAGAACGGTTTTAATAAAGGCAAATTCTGGCGATGGGAGCATACCAAAGAAGGGGTATTAATCGTATAAAGTATGTGTTTAGAAATCAATGATTTGTTATGTATTGAAATATATACTTAAAGAAAGAGTATAAATACTTCAGTTATCAATAACTTTTATAGTAATCTCTTTGATGGAAACTCCCTTAAGTCACAATTATACTATCTGTTTATCATTCCAATCGACTGTCTCTCTGTTTCACATACATAATATTGATCTAACCATCACTAACCACTTAGAGTCACTTCCAATTGATATAAGCATTGCTCAAGCATTCCTCAATTGAATTCCTTGTCACGCTTTCTTCACTAATTTGCAATCATCGCATCTATTATCGCATTCATTTAATGCCAAGCTGTTGAATTTTGATGGCTTTTAATTGTCTTAAGCAACCCAATCACAGCAGCTGCCCACGCAACCCTTCGCCCATTTCCACTTTCCTCATTCCTGTGCCGTCGTTCAAAGTCATTCGTGGATAGTCAGCACAATAGTTTTGAATTCCACTTTGTGCTGACTACGGACTGCCAGCTGACCCACTTATTGGTCACTTCTGGACTCTGTTCGTAGTTTCCGCTACGGCTTGCAGCCACTTGACTAAACAGCACTCAAATTTGATTTTGATTTATGCTACCCGCAAATACGAGAGAGAAACCCAATCTCCCAGCTAGCGTCCCGTATCCCCGACATCCTTCATCCATCCCCCTTCCCTGCACTGGGAGCCATCCACAACGATTTGAGCTCATAACTTTGGCATCTATCGGCCGCTTTCATATTTACATGCTGCTTACACGCGCATTGGCGTGTAACGGAAATTGAGTATCACGGAGCACTCATGAAAGGGTTGGCCAAATGGACCGATCCCTGGGCCCCACTATCCGCCCGCCTCCCTTGCCTGAGTCAGCCCGGTTCTCTGTTCCGGTCCAACAATTGAAAGCTTAGTTTTTTTTTTGGTATTTTCTTTTTGTTTTGTTCAGCCTTTGCCAAGACAGCTTCAAACATCCTCAGTTGGAACCGGTTCCAGGTCTGCTCTCAAACACACTCTCAATAGAAAAACACAATTTTCGCAATCTTTGCTTATCTTTTCATCTCTATCGGTGCATGTCCGTTGTTATTGTTGTTCCTGTAGTTGTTGTAGAAAGCTAAAGCTGCCATAAAGAGTTGCAGTTGGGGGCGAACAACTCCCCGTGTGCCCCTCATCAGGCGTCTTTGTTTGCCGGCATGCTCGGTAATATCAAGTTGGGGCATAAGCACACGAATTGCTGTTTATATCAAGGGGTGTTTGAAAGGTTTACAATTGAATTTTGAATTATTATTGTATTATATTTATAGCAAAACTGAGATATTCATCGAATAAACCTCAAAGATTGCGAACGATTAGAATTAGCGCAATTTTAATTTATAATATATTCATTTTATTAGGTGTTTATTTATAATTATTAAATACTTCTCGCTTTTTAAATATAATATTTCTTTAAGTTGACTTGTCAATTGCATTTGCGCCTCTTCGACTAAGCTTCGATTGCGTTGATCGATCTATCAGCTTACCGCCACACTTTCGATAACATATTTATTAAATCTAAAAATAAGTGTTGAGTAAGTTCCTCATATCGGATATAAGCAAAGTATGACCACTAAGCAATTACAATTAGTGACTTAAAGAATAAATGTTAATCAGTGGCCGACAATTTTGAAAATTTGATTGACCCACCGATGATTAATTTAATTGGTATAATTTCAAATAACCTTTATTCAAACTGGTATTATTATTCGTTTTCAGTTTCCGACTTTAATATAAACTGAACGAACTGTTACTATTTAACTACTTCAATAAAATAAGATCTCTGCTATCTTTAATAATTATTCAAACTTACCTCGCCGTGTTGTCGTCTCCCCTTGCTGCTGTTGTATATTGCTATGCTACGTTTTATTGTTGTCATAATGTGGTGGCTTCTTGTTGCTCTACCCCATCAACAGAGCGCACTCCATCTCTCTCCCAGGCGTCCCGCCTCCACGCCCCTTGCCGACTACTCGCTAACAACATGCACTAGTTACTCCTGCTGGGCGACCCGTCTGCATTTTTTATTGCTTAATGTCCAGGCAGCAGCAGGCAGCCAGAGGCCAAAGGCAGAGGCGCATCCCCAAGCCAACCCCGTCTCGACTTTCCGCTAGAGTTTACTACTATATTCTACCTCACCTTCTTCTCTTTTCTTTGCTTTTTTACGCTTGTTTAGTATTTTTTCGCTTTGTTTCCTCTTTATGCAACACAAAGGTGTATTTTACCGTCACCCCTCTCCCCATCCCATGCCTTGCATGCATACAATGTTTCCCTGTTGTTGGCCGTTGTTCTTGGCCGTGCTTGTTAGTTCGATGCGTCAAACAGGGATATTCAATTTAAGCTCGATATACTTGCATTTCATATAAGACCCCCTTTTTCCACCTTTATTCCTCTCCATCCGCTTGCCACATGCGTTATGTTAATGCGATGCTTGTGAAACTTATTGGAAATCAAAGCAATCATACGCCACATTGGCCCAGCAGGCAAAGCACTCAATGCCGCAACCATTTGACGAAACTGTGGAAAAATGTGGTATGTTTTCTATTAGCTCAAGCTCAACTTAAGCTGGTCCCAAGTGAATAAAGGGTATAGGACTTTTATTGAATATAAAATTTAATTATGATTCAGTTCTTTCTACAAATTCTATATTTTAAAACATATTTCTTTGTTGAGAAACCTTTCAAATATTTCTTTGAGTGCAAGCGCTGCATGGGTCAGTCATGAATATGCACTCAAGCAGCGTCAAATCCTGACTGATTGCAACGCATTACGTTTCACATTTTTGGCACTCGATCTTTCTACGCCACGCTCTCTCTCTCTCTCTCTCTCTTACTATCTGCGCGCAGTGTAGCTCCAACCGACAGACAAATCGCTTTGATTGATGCCGTCGGTCCAGTGCATTTGCGCTGCATCCACAGTTAGTTACGTCGGCTGCCAGGCTGCCCAGCGGTTTGGTAATTGCTTTTGGGGCGCACCTTAAAGCTGCCTGCTCGCCCGCCCGTCCTTCTTTCCGTTCCATTCCTTTTCGAGTTCAACAATACGCACGCAATTACCGCAGAAAAAGTTCCATGTCCCCGGAGTCCTGTGACGAAAGTTGTCATAGCTGCTGCTGGCGCAAACTTTCGTCTCTAATTGCCCAAGTGGTTTTGCGAGTGGCATCTCACCGTCGCCAAGACGCCACGAAATGGAGCCTTCTTTGCAGCTGCAGCTGCAGAAACTTTTCGTGGAGTGGTTGCCAGCACTGACCCCGATGCCCCTGTCCCTGTTCCTGTCCCTGTCCCTGGTGCCGCCCTTGCTGCAGCTCTGTCCAAAGACTTGTTGAGCACAAAGTGCACAATCAAAGCTGACCGTTGGCGTTATTAACACAAATGAAAATTGTGCTCATGCGTCCACATGGCAGTTACTTATATTTCAATTTATTAGAAGGCAAAGTTTACAGCTTCCCTCCCTTCCCCCTCCTTCCCCTTTCTCCCGCTCTGCCAAGTGCTACGACGACTGCTGCCACTTGGCCTAATGAAGTTTTGGATTAGACCAACGAGAGAGCTGCACAGACATGTAAATGCTCGTATATATCCTCAAAATCTTGCAGTTGCACACGCACACAGAGAAGGACAGACGGGGAGGGGGGTGACATATGTGTATGCATTATGTGGCCTTGTGCGGTTACCTTTCCCTGGGCTGGTCTTAACTTCTGGCGTGCAACATTTAACTTTTGCTCTTTGGGCTAAAAGGTATTTTGCGCAAAGTTGCAATGAAATGAATATTCAAATGATATGCCAGGCACTTTAAGGAGGCTTTAATAAGCGACGCACCCACACACGCACATTCGTCGGGGTGGCCTTATCAATTGCCGAACTGCCATGAATAATTATCAATGCTCGCAAAGATGTTGACGCCTTTTTGGGCCGATGGGGTAGCTTCAGTCTTCGCTGTGTGGCAAATCAAAATTCCATTAAACTTCTCGGCGTGCCCGCATAATTTCGCAACATTTTGTGGCTGAACTTTACTTTTTGGCACTTTTTACTGCGCTCTGCTTGGTTCTGCGCCGTTCTGCGGTTTTTAATTAAAATTTGTTTGCTTACACAAAGCCCGCAACGTTTCGCTGCCATTTGCCGTTTGCCATTGTTGTTGGCAGCGGGAGAAGGAGGATAAGTAGGAGGAGGAGGACTTGGCAGTGGAGGGAGAGACCAGCAGGGTAAGGACCAAAGGTTTCAAATATGTCTGGCCGTCTAATTAGCAGCGCGCATCCACAGCAAAACAACATTACGTATACGCAGCGTGCGCCTTTTAATAATGCCGAAAACATTTTGACAGACAACAGCAAATATAACGAACGACAACGAAGCAGAATAAGGAGCCAGAGAGAAAGATAGCAACATGTGGCATAGGCGGAGACCAGGAAGGAGGGGAGTCAGGTGGGAAAAGGCGTGTTGGCTAATTGAAAAAATATATTTTAATAGCATAATTTTTGGGCGGTTGCGGTTGCGCGACATTCCCACCCTGCTTGCCTGCGTACCTGCTGCTCCCTTGTGGTTTGTCCTTGATGTAGTCAGGCTGAGGATGCCGCGACCTCATTATTTACCTGGCGCTATCATCTGGCGACAATCCGGGCTAAGATGTCACGTTCGTGCCCAGGCACAGCAGCGTAGTCAAGATCAAACACTATTCAAATGAAATTTGCTTTTGATTAGACAATTTGTATGCCGAAATCAATGCCGGAAAGTTTAATAAAAGAAATTGCTTTTCGTTGCGCCTATTTGTTGTTGTTGTACTCGGGTCGGTTCCCTTTCGAGATGTTTCTTGCTTACAGCTAAATTAAATTAAAAATTCAATGACAAAACATTAACAGCTTCGTCACAGATTGGATTTCAACGCGACTGACTGACAGGCGATTGAACAAATTTCTTTTCAGAAATGAAAAAGTACTCGAAGCAAGTGCGATAACGTTTTGTAAGACTCAAATGGAGCGTCAAGGAAAGCAACAGATGTTTCGACAAGCACCCCAACAAGTGACGCCTTAGTGTCCTCTATAAGTAGACTAGTCAGGGTCTTATTGCTGTGGCTTGGAAATATCTAGGATTCAGTTTGAGTTTTGTCTGAGACTGATTTGGTAAGCTATGCTGCAAATCTGTTGTTCTGTCTCATTGTCTTTCTACTTATAATCCATGTTTCTCTGCCAGGTTTTCTAAAGTAATGTCATTCGACTTCTTTATACGACTCCTTTGGTAGAACTCCTGATATATTCATAAAGCAACAGATCTGATTTAATTCGGGCATCAATTAGAACCGCACTTTCAATTACCTTTTATTAATTATAAATATTTAGAGTGTAAACTCAAATGATTTCTTGTGAAATATCTAGTGTATATTTTGTATTGCTGTAGGTGGCTGTGTGTTGAACAGGAATGCTAAAGAAAATCATAAACAAGCAAGACTATAAAGCAAGGCGGAAAACTCAGGCAACTCACACAAATGGTTTCTAGATCGATAAACTTTGCAAAGAGCAGAACACACACAATTTGTGTATTGAATTGCCACGCCCCCGCCCGCTGTCTGAATGGTATAGACAATAAATTCGAACAAAAGGCAACAACACATTGGAGACCCGCAGAGAGACCGAGTGAAAGATAGAAACAAAGTGAAAACTGAAACCAAATAACCGAACCCCAACCCGAACCCCTACACGAACCCAAACCAGATCGAGCACACACAAAAAGGCTGCCCCGCTTTGGCTGCGATTTATAAACGAGAATTTCAAATGCCTTTTGGGTGGTCACCCATGCGGCAAATGCTATTGTGGCGGGAGGAGCATGTAGGGCCAGGGAAAGGGCAGGGGTAGCGGCTCGCACGAAAAAAAGGTATACACAATAAATTGCAGTGAAATTTATTCATCGACGGCAGTTGCAACTTATTTTTGTGCCTGTTAATTGCCAGGCAACCTCTCTTCCGTCTGCCTCATCTCGTCTCGCCTCGACGTCGTGCTGCTTCCTTGTCCCTGTGCTCCTGTCGTCAAGCATTGACCCCCAACCGGGTAAGGGACCACTTTGCATACGCAACTGTCAACTTTTGCCATTTTGGCAAACTTCACACCAAGCGACTGCCGGTTGCCAGTTGTCCGTTGCCAGCTTCCAGTTGAGCTCGGCTCTCGGGAGTTGCATGCCTCCATCTAGCTCCCTTTCACTTCCTTTGCCTGCTTGTCTCAGTCCATGCAAATATGTGGGCATCATAAATATTTTCCAGTCCATTGATTTTTGGCCGCTGTGGATGCTGTCGATGTTGATGATGTCGGACGGACAACTACGGCGGTAGCATCAGCCGCATATGATGCGTGTGCACTCGATTTCGTTCCATAAAACAAATTCGCCATAATTCCAACCACATTAGTGAATTATGGGCTCTTCAAAATGCTGATAACATAAGCTAAGCAGCTAATGAAGCTTTCATTTCATGTTAAATAAGAAGAGAGAATTTAAAGAGTTATATTATTAAGGAATTGGGAGGAAATGCTGTCACAACTATTTCAAATTTCTCCTCTCATATTTGTCTATTGTTGCCAATTCTGACTAGACTGTTGACGAATTGCATTCGCAAATAAACTTTTTTGAGGGGTAACACATTCCATTGTCAAGAGTGTTTCCTCTTTTTTGACAGATTGGCATTTGAGTTATGTGAAAATGAAATTACAGTTTGTAATATATAGTAAACTGCAGAGTAACCTGTATATAGAATATATTGAAATCGTTTATTAATGTATGTTTTCCTAATTTACATTTCCTTATAAGTAAGAGAAGCCAATTATATTTCTTAATGTAGATTTCTGACTGATGTTCAAAATGTTTTTATAGAAAACCATTCTTTTTTGAATATAAATATTAATCTTTTGCTTCATTACTACTTTGTAGTAGTCATGGTGAAGCAACCACACGTGATACTCAATAGGTAACAGATTATATAGATAGTATATTTTTTATGTTTATAGTTTTTATATATCTCAACTTAATAAAATTAAAAGTTAACTTTTTTTCCCCTCAAGGCTTTATTCAGCAAATACTTAGATAACTTTTTGAATATATAATTTTTGAAACTGAAAACAATTTTTAAACTGGTTGGAATGAAAGTGAAATAAGATTTGCAGAACACTGACGGTAACTACAATTTGCAGCTTATTGTTGCTGTTGTTGCTTGTTACGCATAAGCTACTGTTCTCCCCACCCAAAAATTGCCTCTCTCGCTCAGTGCACGCTTGCTCTCGCACACCCTTAATGCTTGCTCTTTGGCAATGTTTTGTTTTCAGCGACACTTGATTGCTTTTATGTGTCTTTGTTGTTGTTGCTGTTGTGCGTCAGTCAGGCTGACGCGGAAAAGTATGCTACATGGCAAATAGACTCAAATTATGTTGTCGACGCGGCAAAGGGCGCGGGTTGAAACGAGAAGGGTGAACAGTAGAAGAGTGTATGTGAGTGTGCGTGTTTGTGCGTGTTCGTGCGTGTTTGTGTGCCTGTTTGTCTAAAGCTTTTTATGCCTGCCGAAAATTATATGAACGCCGTTCATAAATATTTTTGCTCAAGTTAATTGAAACATTACCAAAAAATGCTTGTTGGCAAATATTGAGATATTTTTTCGGGGAGCTTGAGGCAGTATTCTCTAATGGTCTGTACAGACTTGATGTATTTTTAATTTTTGTTGTCTTTTAAGGGATTTCTCGTAATGATTTATTGCCTACCTATTTATACGATGACAAAATGTATAAAAGTAAAACATACAGCAGTAATTCGAGGTTTGGTAAAAGTAGCACTAGGTCATTACAAAGTAACTATTTTATAAAATAGGTATAGAGTATCCTTAAGTTGCCTATTTAGTTTGATCACTTGTGATCACAGTGTCAATAAAGCAATCATGGCTACTGTGCTTAAACAGGGAAAGGACAACTTAATTTAATTTTTTTTACTCTTTTAACAGCCGTCTTTGCCCTCCAGTTGTTTACTGTCCTCCTTGCGTTCACCCCTTACCACTTTGCTAATCGACTCCGCCACATAATCGATATTGCTCGTATTCAGAGCGCAGATGTTCATGCGACCCGATTTCAATAGATATATATGCCAATCCTTTATTAGCGTGCTAACTTGTTTCTCTGTGGTAAGAATTCTGGGTTTAAATACTGTTCATATTATGCTCAGTTGCTAGCAGGCTTACCTGTGAGACCAGTGTATGAGAACATGCCGCACTGCTTTATTACGTGATCCCAATTACCTGGCGTTTCAAAGTTCGCCAGTTTGTCGACCAATTGCTTCCGCATCGTTATAATCCGTTCCGATATTTCTTTTATTGTCTTTAGCCTGCAAAGTTACACAAATCTACAATGAATCGCTGATTAAAATGACAAATTGGAACTTACCATTCTGCTCGGTTTCCCTTATCGCTGAGCACTTTATTCACAATTCGACTACCAAAGGCCGGAGGGTTGGAATAGTTTACGCGAATTAAATCGGTAAGATTAGCCTTAACGGCTGGACCCGTTTTCTTATCTTTCATTACAACAACCAGATTGCCGATACGTTCATCTAGTTTTCAGCAGTTTATTAGCTGAACAACGAAATTACATGGGAGTACTTACTATAAAGGCCCATGTTCTTTGAGAACGATTGTGCTATCATTGTTTCAAAGCCTTGATCCACAAAAAAACGAACAGCGAAAGCATCGCAATCTGGATCACCGCTTGCCAATCCTTGATATGCTGAATCAAAAAAGGGGAACAGATTTCTAATTTTAGTCAACGCTGCAATCTGCCGCCATTCAGCATGGGTTGGATCCATTCCAGTTGGATTATGCGCAGCACTGTGAAAGAGTACAGCGGCGCCTTCGGGAGCATTGCACAGCGCATCCAGAAGCTTGGACATACTGAGTTTTTGTTTCTTAGCATTCCAATATGTATATTCTTCAATATGTTTGAAACCAGCTGCCTTGAATATTGCTACATGATTCTCCCACGTTGGGCTTGGAATATAAACAGTCCGCTTTTTCAGAACCTTTGCCATAAAATCGGCCGCTAAGCGGCAGCCATTGGAACCCGAACAAGTTTGTACTGCTACCACCTAGTGATTTTTACATTATGTAACCTAAAGAAACCTAGCTTTTTAAACCTAATAGATTACTCACTCTGTTGTCTTTTAAAGCCCTATTGTCTTCACCCAAAATAAGTTCTGTAGCCACTTTTATGTAATCGGCATTGCCAGCCATTGGAAAGTACTCGTGATTCATTGCGGGATCGTTGACGATTTCTAATTCACATTTTTTTACAACAGGAAACACGAACGGTTGATTTTCATTATTGCGATAGGCTGCGTACAATGAGAATTGTATAATTATCTTACCCACGTGAAAATAATTAAATTGACACTAACCACCAATACCACAATTTACTTTTTTTGGATGTTTGTCATTCTGGAATTGTGCCAAAAGTTCGAAAACTTCGGATTGTTCCGGGGATTCAATGTTACTAAAGACAGATTTGGTGCTACAAGCTTTTGCCATATGACGCTTGTGGACATTCAAGAATCTGACTAATGTGATTAAGGGGTTGTTTATACTGTGATTGATCATAGATGAACAAACCTGATTCTGACAATTAACAATTGCATGGCACACGAACGCATTTTGTTTTAATGTAGATAACGACAAATTTAGCAGACTCCCAATAAAAAAGAATTTAGAATGTATTTGGAACAACAAATTTTTTATTTATTACATTTTAAAATTTTCATAGCCAACCTAATAATTTTTTAATTATCAACATAATAGAATTAGAAATGCGTGCTGAACGTCTAGAAAAGTAGATATCAAACATTACTGCGATCTAGTATTTAAAGATTAATGTTCCCGTTGTTCTCTGAGAATTGCATTGAGGGTCATCAATCAGCTCAAGTGATGGTCAATTCGGGTTATGTTTAACTACAGCCTGGCAGTTGGTTCACGTTTATTTGCCTACGATTTTGGTTTGTTTATGACCTCCGAACTGGAGCCCGTATATGGCTGCATCAAACCGTCATCTTGTTTGCTTTATGCAGCGGCCCCAGCAGCAACAACAACTACAATCAAGAAGGGGAGCTACCCACCATGGCAATATTGATGACTGTATAGATATGCCTTATTCGGAAATAGAGGATTTTAATAAAACTGTATAATAATTTAAGATTATAATATAATTCTCAAACAGATATGTATTTTAAAACTGTCACTGAACTGTACAACTGACTGAAATATTATGCAGGATGCCAACGAGATTGTTTAATTTTACATCTGCTATACGCCGTTAAGTCACCCTGCTGAGTACAGGGTACAAACCCGTAGTAACAATAACATAACAACTTCAATGTTTTCGTTGCATGTGCGTTATTCAGTCGACTGTGTTGTCTTCATTGTTTGGATTTTAGGGCTTCACGGGCTGCGCAAGCCAACAATTTGATGGATGTGCATGTGCATACGGATAAGGAGGTGGAGGTGAATGTGCCGGGCAGTAGATTTGCCCAGCTTTGCATGCTTTAGTCTGTGGACTCTGTTAATTGTTGGGGCACTTCGAATGCGTCTCCCATGCGCTGATTATCAGCAAATATTTCGATACTATGTGAGCTAAATAGATCGAAAGTGGACGGCGAAATCTAACTGGTTTATCGAAATGGGAAAGTGTTGGAAATAACTAAAATCCAAAAATATCTCTAGTTTTTTAATATAATAAACAGTAAGTACAATAATAATCATTATTTCATTGTGCATTATATAATGATATATCGATTGCAGTTATCGAAACACAGAAATAATGGTATCTAAATAATCGTATTCTTTGACTTGTTAAACTAGTTCCTGCCTGCCTACAGTACATTTTTGCTCCGTATGGATACATGAGATGAAGTTGCAGTTCCCGCAGTGTCAACTTCACTTCCCTTCCCCCTTCCCAACTGTAGCGTCCTCGCTTCCTCTTTCCGCTTGCCTTTAGCCTATAAAATACTCGTATCCCGTTTCCGTTGCGCATTTGCACAAACAATCGCGGCGACCGCAGCGCGGTGTGCCGTGTTTAATGGCCTGGTATGGGCAAAAAGGGGCGTGACAGGGGCAAAGATAGGGGCGGTGTGTGTGTATGTGTGTTGTGGAAACGATTTTTATAAATATTGTGCACTTGCACATTGAAGGCGAGGTTAAAGTAAACGCAGCTATCAGCTTTTTGTCGTGCACCGTGCTCATCAATTGGCGCCGGCGACGATGCTGTGCGTGCATTTTATTTTTTATGCATGAAGTGTAAATTAAAATTAAATTGACTGTGCAGAGTTTACGCTAGGACCGTTTTACCGTTGCGTGCCACTCGGCGTATGAATAATGAAAATAACCATCGCGACCAACTTAAAGTTGGCACTGACCTCAGCAGTGCACTGCACTCTGCATGTTGCATGTTGCATGTTGCTTCATGCCGCTCTCCATTTATTTATTTTCATATATTTATATGACCTTTTTATGTTGTGTTTTTAATTAAGTTATAAAATATTAATTTGTTCTGTTTTTTTTTTCTCTCTTTCTTTTCCTGCTTGTTACTGTTGCTGTAGTTGTTGCTTTTCCCATTGCTGCTGTGGTGGACATGCATTTTGTGGTCACAGTGCAGCAGCGCTGTGGCAATTTTATGTCTCCCTTCAGCCCCCTCACATTCCTTCTCTCCCTGGCGTATCCGTTCGCCCCGCTGTGCCAATAGTGACAATGTCAGTGGCAGTGCCGGCATCAGACGAGGTATCGGCTCAGGTTTATGTCCGTGACAGAGTTTATTGTGTCTCCAGTTTAGCGCGCCACAGGACCCAACGCATCGCATATTGTCATCTGTTCAGCTCTTTTTGCTTCTGCTGTTTCATTGCTCACTCCTCTCTCTCAGGGAGTACCTCCGTGCAGCTGCTGGCACTTTACGCGTCATTTAACCCGTTCGATTTGGGTTTCAAATGCAAAATCGTTCGCATTTGCCTGCTCGCGCCACCTGCCCCCAATCAGATGTTGCCGCTGTGCGCTCTGTAAAGTATGCAATGAACTTGGCAACTGTTGTCAGGCTGCCGCGACAGTGAGATCGTAATTTGTAATTCTATCATATACCCCTCGAAATAGTGCTGACTTTGAATTGAATTTTGCGTCAGCTTACTTAAGAATTACAAGACATTTTCATGTGGATTTTAATAAGTTGCAGCATTAAGGGAGTCAAGGAACCATTATTGAGTTTTATAAAGTTCCTTTAATCCCTTTATTTTGTTAAGTATTCACTTAGTTAGCTAATTAACTATCCTACAATATTAAGGCTATCAATTTCAAATGATTCCAGTTCTATAGTTATTACATCTCTTAGTCCTTGCCTCCCCCTTATATTCTCTACTTAATAACTACAGCTTATAAAGTCCCAATCTTTACCTCATTATTGTTCATAGAGTCTCTCGACTTGCTTCAATTTCTTCTGCCATTCGGCAGCTCTTATCTGCACTTTATAATCCTTTGTATCTTCTAATCCCACATCATTTCTTCCGCCACATCACAGGCATTCCGACCCATCCGACGGCATGTTCAAAAGTACTTTTTTTCTTTCTTTTAATCTTACAATTCCACAACCTAACCCAACTTTCATTGTGCTGCAGCTGGAGCACTGGCTGTAACATGACAGCTGTCATATGTTTCCATTCCGTATCACATTTTATAGCATAACATAGTCTCTTTCCTCTCAGTCTCTGTCTCTCTCTCTCTCTTTCCGCATTTGTCTCTAAGCTTTGTTTTGTGCTGTTACGCTTTGTCTGTCATTTCTTTCGTACGTAGCACAACACGTGCTCCAACGTGCTCTCTGTCTCTCTCTCTCCCTCTCTTTCGCTTAGTCGAGCTTTCTGCTCACGTTTGCGCGGAACCAGCTTCTACTCTCTCTCTCTCTCAACGTCATGTGCTTTTCCACTCTCTTCTCTTTTGCTGATTGGAAGTGGAAACTTTTTTAACGCAATGCCAGGCTGCACAGTTCTTTTTTTGTTATCCTCTTTGAGTTTTTTTTTTAATTTCATTGTTTCTGTTTTGCTCTGTTTCACAATTTAGTTGTGCCACATTCGGCCCATGACTGTGGCAGCGTGAAGACCCCGAGGACTTAACTCAAGGCCTGCATTTAAAAATAATTTATTGTGCCACCGTTCACACCAACACACAAACACACACACACAGAGACACACTAACACAGACACAAACTATCTTAGTCTCTTTATTTTAGTCATAGTCGAGCGTACGTTGAACTGTTGACCCAAACACCTGACTAGATTGTGGTTGGGAGGGTGCTCGCTTGACTATTTCCGGCACTCTTCAAAAAATGTTTGTGTTTTACTCGGGCGACGACGTCGACTCTACTTAATTTTATTACCTCCAAAATGGCATTTCTTTATCCCCCATGTGGGTGGGTGAGGCGAAGAGGGACCCAGTTGTGATTTAGTGCGGAAAATTAAAAGGGTTTTGAGCTTTATGAACAAGTGGTCGTATGGGAAATAGGCAGTTCCGTTTGTTAGAGCTTGTAAAGTTGATTTTTATTAGCAGCTTAGTTGAGGACTTAGAACAAAGGGTAGAGCAAGGATTTAAATATTATAGTGAGTGTTATTTTATGTAAAATGCTTTGCAAGTATTGAAATACTAAGCACAACAATATTAGAACTTTTGATAATAAAATGTAATGTTCAGTTATGAATAGATGGAACTTTATCTTAAATAAATCAGGTGCATATTTCGAATGATATAAGAGAGCATAAATATATTTAATAAATTTCTGTTCTTCTTCTTCTTAGGTGGCTATTACAACCCTTCATCGGGTTACGGCTGACCTCAGCATCTCGCGCCAGGAGCCTCTACTTCTTCCGCGCATCGTCCAATTGGTTACACCAAGGTTCATCCATCGGAGCCACGGTCGTCCCCTTAGTCGCCCAACATAGAATTTTGTCTCAAACACCTTCTTCGCTGGAGCTTCTTCACTGGTTTATTCGAATGAGAAAGTCGTCCCGGTACGATCAGGACCAAAGATCTTGGCTAGAATTTTCCTCTCGAACACCCCAAGCGCTGCTGAATCAATAAATTTCTGTGCGGTATATTAAAAATGTTTTTATTTGAGTTCTTAATTTGTCTCGACTTCTGGCTACTTATGAACTTGAATGAACTTTATTTCTCACAAACCAACTGATACTTATTTGTGTTGAGATATTTTTCTCCTCGCTGCCACACCTCTTTGGCGCCCACTTCGCGGTATTCACTTTATAAGTACTCTGTACTGGCATATAGTAGAAAAACCAATTACAAATATATCAAGCCAACATGAAATGCAGCCAAGTGCTAAGCACATTGGGCGCTTTTATACAAATATTTACACTTCGTTAGCTGTCAAAGACACCAACAGCGCAACTTACATGGTGGGCTGAGGAATAAAAAAAAGAGGATGAGGAAACATTTAAAAACCGCCGATTCGTTCGTTTTTGTTCTCGCTTGTTTCTTATTTGCTTTACTTACACATTGCTTTGAAAAGCACTTTATGCAAATGCCTACAAAAAATACATTTTCTGGGCCAACGCGCAACAGAGTGCAAAAAATAATGGAGAAATAATAAAAAATTAAACTAAGAAGCAAGAACAGGCAAAGAAAAAAAAAACAATTTACAACATACGAGGATTTATTTGTTTTTAAAGTATATTGCACATTAAAGAACAGTGGAAAATTATGCCATTGAAATGCATATTCAATTAGCGGGTGGCCAAAAATAATTGTGCGAAGCGAAGAATACGCAAAATGTGTACACCTTTTGGCATTGCTGAGTACAATGCAGCGGGCAGTCGGGTTGGAACGGGCAAACCGCAAACACCTGCTGAAAATTCTTTTAATTAGCGCTGAACAAAGGGACGGCCACTACAGGGAGGACGATGTGAAGAACCAGAGTGAGAGGAAGGTGGACCTAAGCGAGGGCTCGCCAAACAATGAGCGTTAAATTCTATTCAATGCCAAAGCTGAAAGCGAACTAAATAATTGAAGAAGTTGAGGTAACGAGAGCATAAAAAGGTGCAAAAAGAAAATGCAAAGACAAACTGATGAAAACAGACAGACAGCCAGATGGATGCATAGATACAGAGTAGCTACTGTTACACACACATACACACACACACAAAATGACAGACGAAAGCATAAATGAGCTAAGTTCTGTCTCCACTTTGGTTGTGGATGAATGCATAACGCGTGCTGGGAAACATATCATCATGGGATGACAGCCCTGGTAATGATGATAATAGTCGACATTTCACATCCGCTGCACTCGCGCTGATGTCGTTTTGCGATTGCGCTGGACTCTTGTTGATTGAGCTCAGCCCAATCGGCAACTTGTGCTTTTGGCAGCTATTGATTGTACGCGTTGTGTGTGTTTTAAAACCTGCGAAGGATTAACAAAATACCTGTCAAATCGCTGTCCGACTTGTTTGAATAGTGTTGGTATTGTGGCTTGACTTGATAGAAAGCAAAGCGAAGGGAAATTCGAGATAGGACTTTGGTTATGAGCGCTAAAACTGTTTGATTTGTTAAATACTTGAAAGGATTGTGAAAATATAGCGTGAGGATTATTTAATAGAAATACAATTACATTAAAAATATAGAAGGGTTTTACTATCATTAAGGCAAACCAAATAAGGCGAGTACCGGGCGTATACGTGATTCTACTGATATAATATGCAATCCCTCAGCATTAACTGTTCCTTTAATGCACCCTTGGCTAGACGCTTAAGTCGGCTGTCCCCTTAACCAACTCACAATCTTACAGCTCCTTGCCGACATAAGCATTTTGTAATTTCAATATAATTTTGTTGCCACACGTATTAAGTATACGACGCATTGCGCTTGCGGAATATTTGTGTTTGTCTATAGAAGGCAGCTATAGGTCTCTCTGTATGTGTGTGTGTTTGTCTTATGTATTTGCCGCAGCTGCTTTTGTTTGCTGATATAATATTTTGTAGCATGTAGTCGCCGTTCAGTTGGTATTTTTCAGAGGAACGTATGTTCTGCGCTTAACTCTGCAGTTCACTCAACTCTGCCGGGCTACCTGTGTCTAGACATATTTGTACTGCACGTGTATACGGGGTGCCACATACATATAAGTATATGTATACCATATGTATACAGCATGTGTGCTAAAGAAAGCTAGAGGAAAAATACTTAATATTATAGACGTATAAAACTCATTTCAGTCTTTTGTAGCGAGTGCTGTTTGCTGCTCCTGCTACGTTGCGCATTGCTTTGGCAATTTAAGAACAAACATTAAAACGATAACGCAATTTTCCATGACGCCCCTTTTTAAGATTACAAATTACGACACATAACCCGTGGCCATGGCAGTGGCCACAGAGAAATATGAGTGCAAACCAGAAGTCACAGAGGCAGCAGCAACAGCAACAGCAGCAGCAGTCGTGGATTGAGATGGGGCAAGCTCAGAGAACTTCAAACAGTTGCAATTATATAATGAGCACAACATACATTCGCTAAGCCATACACACACACACACACAGATGTGTGTTCTATGATTATGCGTCTGTATCGTGTGTGTAATTTGTGCTTGTGTGTTTAATTTCTAAAGTGGGTTGATTGAAAACTAAGTGGGATTATCTCGAAACAGTTGAGAAGATTAAGCAAAGTAGATTTCAGTTTGGATTTTGCATATTTAGTTAGTCTTTCTCTAATCCTTCGTATGCTCTTTATCTTATGTAATACTTGAACGTAACATTCATCAAACCTTTCATTACTTACGCAGATTTGAACTCTAGCCACGCCCCTCGTATGCTACTTATATGAGTGTTTGCTTTTTTAGTTTATCAGACATTTCCTACGGCACTTTTTGAGACAGGCTGCGCTTGCCAGGGCTGGGTAATGGGAAAACCGGCGAGGGACGCGCAAACTTTTGCAACTATCGGAAGTCGTTAACGCTTTCACACACAAACGCACTAGCTGGAGCAGGAGTAGTTTCGGTCTCAGCCCTGCCACGCCCACATTAATGGGTACAGCAGCCGTCAGTGTTGTATCTCATTCGCACTGTCGAAGCCTGCCTCTCTGTCACTCACACACACAGTGCATGGAGTGAGCTGCCATGTTTGATTTCTCGCTTTATATGTAGGCTAACTTGTGTTTGCTGCTGTCACACAGGCACGCTCTGCCCGCTGCACCCCTCGGGCTGCCGCCAAGCCGGCGTACGCCCACAAATGTTGGCACATTAATTAATTGAAATGCTGCCGGCCATGGAGAGCGATGACGACGGAATAAACAGCAGGCAGGCGAGTACAAGCAGTGGGCAGCGGACGGGAGGAAGGAGACGAGTCGTGGGTGGGCTGGGGACACACTGTGAAGTCGTGTGTTTTGCACGCTTGTTAGTTTAACTAGCGCCTGGCAATTAAACGAAAATTAATTATGCTACCTAACATGAAAGCAGCCCAGGGGCAAAAACGCGCTGGCCTTGAACTTACATACGACGCATTCAAATGTGGCCAGTCGAGCGGCAGCAGTAGCTGCCAGCCCTGCAAAATGCTGTGTGTGCCTGACCTCGTGGCAAACGGGAAGCCAATCAGCTGCCATTTTTGCCTTGTCTAGGACAGCGGAAATGTGCGAGCAGTCTGTATGTCTCTCTGTCTGTTTGTCTGTCTTTATCTCTGTTAATATGCATATCTCAGCTCGTGTTTGATTCTCTGCCTAATGCCTACTTAACTTTGACTTTGGTGACAGCGGCAGCTTTAATCAATCCGAGGTCAGGTGTCGTGTGACCCGGCATAAGGTTAAGCGTGCACTCTATCTCACCCTTCAGGTACTGCCACAACTCATGGCCATAATCCAGTGGGGCCTCAGTCACGAAGATCACACAAATCATTTTTCATTTTCCGCGCACAGAATGCCATCAATCAATTTCATGCTGCTTGAAGATGTAAAACTGCTTAACTTACGTTGTACGAACATTTCACTTCGCGCACTTCCTGAGAACTAAAGTTGGCCCTCGTTTTATTTTTGCCATCCCCTTCCCTACATATTGCTGGGAGGGGCATCGCCTAGAAGCCAAAGCCAGGCAAGCATAAAGGCAGCTCGATGCGCTGCGTGGGTTAAGTGGATAGATTAGTTGGGTTTAATGAGAAGAATATCGAAAGGGAGGATATAAAGTGGGGGTTAGCGAACGATGGAATATGGAATATACAAGAGAATAAAGGAGTTTCTATGGTAGATAATAAGAAAACAGATAAAAGTTAATAAATATGTATATCAAAATAAATAAAGTGGATTGTATATACATCATAAGTCAGAAAAGACAATGACAATAACACACGAATTAGTTGATTAACAACACTTAATAAATGAATCTATATAATAAATAAATAAGAGATTATTGATTTATCATTAATTAAATTAATAGTTTCATAATTATAAACATATGATGTTAAGTTATACGTTATTGTGTTGTCTCATGTTATTTGTTGTGACCGTAGTCGATACACTATCGTAAGCTGATTTAGTTAACGATAACCCTGTCGATATTCCTATCGATAGAAGATTGCCACATAACGCCGAAGCATCGGGACAGCGTCACTATTGTTTGAGAAATCCAAGTGGTAAGATTGAATTTGTAAAAACATTTAAAAATCAAAATAATACAATAGAGTATCTTCTCCAAAATAATTATTAATTATGTGCCCTCAGCAGCGATTTTTAAATTTAAAATTTTTTTACAGGTAGGGCTATATTTATGGAGAATTTAGGTGAATGACAGAAGTCTCGGACTCTTCTAGTTTTAATAGAATTTAGAAAATAATTAAATAATTAAATATATATATATATATATATATATATACATATATATATGTATATACATATATTTCAGTGTCCATATACTATACCTATTCAATGTGGTATAGTAGTTTCCTATTCTATCTGCTTTCTTTTGTGTAGCATATTTACATCTTTCAGCATACCCTCAATCTCTCTCACTTTTGAAGTTTTTGCCGTTACGTTTCGTTAGTCCCTTCTCGTTGCGAAAAAGAAAGAAAAACGTAGACAAGCCTCGGCCCACGCGCTGTAGACTTTTCCGCTTGGTCCGGTCAATGGTGGCGCTCCCACTGCCAGTGCTTGCTGCTTATTATAATTTTTTCTTCTTTTAGATTTTCCTTTTTGCTTGTTCGTTGCATTGGCTCAACATTTTGATGATTTATGCGACGTCGTGCAGTGTCATGAGCCCAATTAACATTTGGGCTAAAAATTTTCAGCTTGAGGGGATTTTCTTTTCACAGCCCTGGCCTTAGGCAGCCACGAGACATCATTTGATTCCTTCAATGCACGCTTTGCTAACCCGGCAAGGGATCTTAATTTACGCAAAATAATCTTAAATCGAACGAGTCGAGCTCTGACTATATCAAATATCGCGTCATTATGTTGAATAATGTGCTGAGGGCAAATCAATTAGCCGAGCTGAGCGATGGACCAAGTTGTTACACGCAGGTGTGGAAACGCGAGTCCTTCTCAAGTTATGCACTTGCCTGTTCCAGATGGAACAGGGGAAGGCAAAGACGGAGTCGGAGGCGGGCGAGGATAATGTGCATACTTAATGAACACTAACAGCACTCTCTGCCTATATAACAATGTGGGCGTGCAGTGCCGCCCATCGTGCGTTTATGTTGAATCTGCTGTTAAGCCGATGACTGCGCCGGCGTCTACGTCGACGTCGGCAGCGACGTCAGCTTTTACCAGTTCCGAGTCGACTTTGGCAATTTAGTTTATTTATAGCTACCAAAATATGAGAGCACCGAAGTAGCATACATGCTCGAGTGTTGTTGTTATGCTTGAGCATGTGTGTTTGTGTGTGCGTGTGCTGACACATCATAATTTGGATGCTGTTTGTATGCGTAAGTGTGCGGGTGTATGTGGATGTGTGAGTGTGTACCTAGTCTCGTGCTCATGTTTCCAGTTCATGTTGTAATATTTTAATGTGTGAAGCGACAACTGCTGCCGTTGTCGTTTTGCTGAGAACACACCTCCTACACACACACACGCACAGATATACACGGACACGTACACACACACCACCCGCATACACCCACATAAATCATACATGCTGATAGCATTAATTTACGTTACGGCTCTTATATCATTCCAATATGTTTTCAAGTTGATCACATTTGATATTTGCGCACATAAATTTCAGCAAAACACATTTTCTTTTAAAACTTCGTTTCGAATACAAGTAAAAGCCAGATAAAACGGAGGTGCGAAATTGGGAAGAGAAGATTCTTTGCTCCTTTGAAGTCGTCTTTAGTAAACAGTGGATAAAGAATTTAATGTACTAAGTCATGCTCTGACCTTGGTTATTGTTTGACAATGTAAGGCATTTAATTATAATTTATTAATAATTTTTGTTTGTTTAATATTACTTAAAGTTGACTTGACAATTGCCCTTGCGCCTTCTCGTCTTAGTATTTATTGCGTTGATCGATCTATCCGTTTACCGCCACACTTTCGATAACATATTTATTAAAAGTAAAGATTAGTGTTGAGTAAGTTCAAAATATCGGCTATCAACAAAACGAGACGTTTTGTTACAAATAGAACAAATCAGTTACAATTAATGATGTAAATAATAAATAAATAGGTTATGAACAAAATTTATCAATGGCTTACGTCAAAATATTGTTAGTAAACTGTCAATGCTTCTTTTTTTAAGCAATGCAGAAAAAGATTCCAAATTAAGATTCAATAGAGACCTTTGCATAACTCGTAGAAATTGATAATGTTTTTGCATTTCTTGTGCAAACCTTGTACATCGTGTACCCTTGGCTTGAACTAGTTCAAGCATTAAGAAACCCAATTTAACACCTCAGACAGATAGTCAATAGAGTTGACTGAGATCTCGTTAATTTCCATCATCACTTGGTAGTCGGCAGCAAATTTACAGAAGCCCAGAGAGCCGGAGAGCCCAAATACAATTAAAACCCAATTTAAGCTGCAATTCTAAATCAGAAAACTTATCAGTTACCTTTTGGCAAACGAATGAGAACCAGTTGCAGAATGGTGCAAGGCATGCAAGGAGTTTGGGACTTTGCTTTACTCTCGGGCTGAAAAGTTTGCCACAGTCGGTTGCAGAAACTATTGAATTTTTGGTCAAAAGATACGCCAATAACAGAAACGAGTCTACGCACCTTTGGTAAATACATACTCAATCATCGCCACTCACACACACACTCACACACCCAGAGGTTCCCAGGGCACTTTGGAAATGAAGTGAATAGTTTATCCAAGTGTCTGTCCAGGGAGCAAGGCGGCGTTTACATTTGGCTTTTGCTCTGCTTGAGTTTGCCTGCTGCTGTGCTGGCAGTGCATTTGCAATTCCAAGCTAGTTTCAATTGATTAAGTTTCTGGTTAATGGATTGTTTACATATTTAAGCGGGGCCAACTGGCCAACTGCACTAGCGCATAACTTTCGGCCCAGCTAACAGCAGTTAGCTAAGGAGCAGCAAATCCGGGGCCAACACGTAGGCAGCACCTCGCAAGCTAATCAGAAACGCAGACTTGGTATTTTTGCTGCGTGTTCCCGGGAACAATTTCATCGGCATTTCGAAGTGCGATTAGCTGATTGCAGCGGGTGAGGAAACTTTTACCTAGTTACAGGGAAAGTTTTCCCTAAAAACAAGAATAAATAAATCATGTTTGCTATATTTTTTATACAATAAGTATTTCAGTTTTTGTTATTAAGATGTAAAGTGTTTTGGTCAAATCTTTTAAAAGGCAGATGTCTCATGCGCCGGCGGCGGTTGAATTTCCCGGGAAGGAAACGAACTTATGACATGTTTGTCTGCTTTTGTGCAAGTTAATTGTGAATAATTATTTGCTTATGCCATAAAACAGATTAAAAAACTTTTGTTTTTAATTAGAAGCAGCCGGAAAACAAAAGATGCGCCACCAACTCCAACAGCTTCAGCTCCGGCGGCAGCAGTGAAGGCAGCCAGCAGCAAGTTTAGCAACTTTACAAACATTTTTCGCGCATATAAATTACACAAAGCGCAAGAGACATAAAGAGAAGCATTGCGTAGCGTAGAAAATTAAAGTTTGAGCTTGCAAATTAATGCAAATCTTACACGCACATGGACAATGCGGCGTATGCGCAATAATATTCTACACATTTCGCATACATCGCGTGTCTCCTTGTAAATTAAGTCGACCCGAAGGGCGCTTTCAGTGCATCGACGTTAACACGTCGAAATATTAATTAATTTCATTTTAATAAAGTCTCGTGAGTTCATTACATTTCCAAGCAACGCCAAACATCTCCTGTCGCCAGGGCGTGCTCTATTTATAGCGAAAGCGTTTCGAAATTAATTAACAACTTATTAACATAGGAACTGAAAATCTCCGTGGGCCATCGGCGAAGTCGCTGCCACAAACAGAAGAGAATCGTGTGCTGAGAAGTGAAAACAGATCCCCAAAGAATTCTTTGACAGGCACGTACAGCAGCAGTTTCGAGACTTCTCCTTGACACGATTCTCATAATCAGAATCGATATGACAAGGGATAGTATTGAAAAACTATTGCAGATTACTCCGATTTATGTTGAGGCTTAAACATTAGCCGTATGTTGTTGTTTGTAATTCTAACTAGACCAGATTGCATGTATAATACAATGAAAATTGAATAATTAATTAAATTTGTTATTTTTTAATTTCATTTAATTTTGCATTATTAGAGGCAGCTTGCTCTATCTATAGTAACTCTCTGCCTCTCTCTATCCCACATACTCATTTCAATTAGAGCTAGGTTTATTTGGTGGGCTGTCGCTAAGCGACTTATGAATTTGTAACTGTCCAACCAAATTAGTTGTTCAATTTGGCGGCATTTGCAAATTTGTCGCTTATCGCTTTATTGTTTATGTTAATTTCGGCTCATTTAATTTTAGTATTTCACAGGAAGGACAGGACAGTCAATTCGAGTAGTGTGCGGAATGCGACAGTTTGTTGTGGCTGTCGGTGCTCGTATCTGTGCAGTGAGCACATTAAACGCGGTATGCAAATGTTGACGCTCTACCAAAGCCACGAATAAGCCTCTAATTAAGTTTTCATGAATTCCGACATTACATTATGGAGGGCATCAGCTCTTATCGAGTGAATAGGCACTTAAAATATATTTTATTTAAGGTTCGGGAGGTGCAAAATTAGAAATACTTTGGCATAACTAGTGGAGAATTTCATATGATATTTGCATACCCTGCAAGTTTATAACTGATCTAAACTGAACTAATCTTACGGTTTGTATTAACAGGAGACAATCGAATTTATGTATCTTAAAGCATTTAAACTTAAAATTGCTTTTTAATTGCCTTGTGTTGTCTGTCCCTTCGACATCTCTAGAGAACTTTTGCTTAAATTAGGCTTCGTTTTCAAAGCATACCACGCAAATGTCAATGCTGTTCTCCGTTGGGTGGTCACATTGTTTCCCATGTTTCCAGGGGACTTTCAATTACAGCTCGAGCTCAAGGGAGCTGACATCAATCCCGTGAATAACTCGAAATGAAAACGAAACGATGTCAAGGTGAAAGAGATACGAAATGCGAGACGGGTTCAATTGTTGTTGTCCCTGCAGAATCCGGGGCTTCGGTTGAGTTGAGTTCGTGCTGCATCTTTTGAGCTTCCTTTGGATTATTTGCAATATGCATCAGTCGAATATTTTTCGCCCAGTTACCTCTGATATTTAAATATCGCAAAAGTTTCTTGCCTTTGAAATTCTACATCGCCAGTTCGTTTCATAAATCTACTGCAATTCAAATGCTGCTGCAATAAATAAAAATGCTCAAAATACGCATTTGTCAAGGAAACTCGACTGCCCCAGCACCTTCCTGTCCAGCCCCTCCCTCTCTATCTCTCCCTCTCTTTCTCAGCTACTTTGGCAAGTCATTGAGGCGGCTCGTGCTGCCCCTGATCCTGCCTGTGACTGCTGCTTGTCTGAAAGCTGCATTTCCGGTCACTAATACAAGTCAAAGTACAAAGTTGGTTGGCTGCCTGGTCGGATGGTTGGTTGGCTGCCTGACTTCACTTCACTTCGCTTCTCTCGCTTATAATGCAACGGCACTTAGCCAACGCCATTTTGAAAGCAGCAAAGCAGGAGGTGGAGGAGGAGCAGGAGTAGGGGAGTTAGTGGATGGAGACGGCGTATGGCGAGGGGCTTTCTATCTGAGGCTGTGTGTGTCGCCGTGCCTCGCTGATGATTTAAGTGCACTTTGATGCACATTTTTCGTTGCTGCTGCTACTGCTGCTGATGCAGCTACAGATGCCCCAGATAATTTAATTAAATTATACGCTTCCTTAGGTGCATTGGCCAGAGGGGAACACTATCAGGTAGTAGGTACGGGAAGAAGGGATAAAGGCCGAGAGAGAGACTGAGAAATTGAGGCTGGTTTAGGTTGAGTTTAGGGCGGGTATAGGGTGTAGCTCGCATTTTAATAAGGTTTGTTGGTTAGCTAGTTTTGAGGTTGAGCTGAGTGTAGTTTTGGTTTAGTTTTATGCGCTGTCGAAAGGCTTTGTGCGAGGCTTTGGGGTTAAAGTCATTTGGGTTAGCTTGAAAAGGGGTTGCAGCGTAAGTCCGAAGGAGAATGGCTTAGCCTCCAGACGGGGCGTATGCTTTATGTAGCATAAGTACTAAACTGTTGCCAGACATAGCTTAAGAGTGTGCTCTTAAGTGCCTCACAATAATTAAACTACTGCAGAGCACAGTAGAGCTGAAGATTTCTACTTATGGTATATGAATTAAAGTTTAAAACTTAGTACTTCGATAGGTTTAAATCAAATCAGATTTCTTTGATTGTTAATATTGTGAAAACTTTAGAATATTATTGCTTTGATGATGCTGCAGCAAGGAAAAACTTTGCTACAACTGCGGAAAGTTGCGGCAAAATAAACCGTTGCTGCATTCCTTTTGCCTGCAGCCTTTGCCTTGGCCAAAAAGTGTTGATGCTATTCATCAACGTCAAGCCGAGCACGTTGTTGTAGTTGCTGTTGTTGGTGGTGACGCGACATGCGACTGTCAGAGAGACGACATCAACTGGCAACAGGCGACTGGCAAAAGTCAAGGCGAAAAAAAGCCATCACAGACGCCGCAGCAGGCAGCAGTCATCAACAACATCCGAAGTCAGGCAACATAATTTTTAGTGTAGCGAAAAGAGAGGGAAAAAGGGATAAAAGAGATAAAGAGAGAGAAACGGAGAGAGGGAGAGATAGTGGGAAACACGCAGCAAACAAAGCCGAAAACATTTTTAATGCACCAGAAGTCATCATATTTTCATATTTCACGCCTGCTGCCGCTGCCATCCTGCACGTGCATGTCGCTGAGTGTCCTTAAAGCGAAACTTGAAACTTGCCTAAATTTCCCCAACCGCCCTAAAAAAAAACAAAACAAACAAACTAACTGAACTTGGCGTGGGGTAAACAAACTGAACTGAAATTTCAGGCCCTGCAAAATTCAACCTTAGTGAAATGCCTTCATTTTCGTAGGCGCCCAGCACGCCCGTAACACAGTGATTAAACTACAAACACAGTAAACAAGAACGGAACACAAAAGGTAGCGACGTAACGTGAGATGGTCAAAAACATATTTGCATAAACGGCAGCATTTTAATGATGCCCTCACGCTGGGGTCGCACTGTTTGTAGAAGGTGTTTGGGGTGAGGTATGGAAAAGTGTTGTTAAAAATATAAATATTTAAATCTCCATGATAAAGGAAACTAACACCATACTATTAAGGTTAATAAAAGGAAATATATCTAGAATATTTATTAATTACTTTTTTTTTTTCAAATTGTATAAAAGTATAAACATAATAAATAGAAGAGGAAAACGTAATATCTTATATGGGAATTATTCATATTGTAAGCCACTTATTAAATTTGTTTATAACTGAATAAATAATTATTTAATTATTATCATTATGTCATTATTTTATTATTTACGTCATTAATTGTAACTGATTAATTTTTATTTGTAACTCACTTTGTTTATATCCGATATTTAGAACTTACTCAACACTAATCTTTGTATTTAATGAAAAAGTTATCGAAAGTGTGGCGGTAGGCCGATAGATCGACGCAGTCGAAGCTTAGACACAATGACGCAAAGAAAATTGTTAAGTTGACTTTAAGAAATATTAAAGAAACTAAGATGATTATAAATAAAGAACAAAAATGTGGGCATTTTTCTATGTTTCCTTACCACTTCATGCCTGCAGGTTAGTTAGGGTATAGCGTAGTCCCTAAGCTATGCTCTGCTTGAATTCTGTTTCTGTTTTTGTGTGGTGTTGTTTGCCGACATCAGGTTAGTGTTTAACCTCTGCAGTGTTGCTGCAGTCCACTCGAAAAGTCTTTGACTTGGCAACCACCCTCAAAGCAGCTCCCCCTTGCCCCGCCCATCGCTGCCTCCATGCAGCATCAGCCAGGCAACCAACCAAGCCAAGCAGCCAGTCAACCGGTTGGCGCTCCATCTTCCTCCTTCTTCCTCCCAGTCCACCGCAACAAAACCCCCGCTACCCTTCAGCATGCTGGCATAGCTTTTAACCACTCGTTTGCTCTTTAACGCGTTAACGGGTTAAGTTGCCTATGTGCCATGCCGCTTTCACTCCCCGGTTGCCAACCTCCTCCATCCATTATTGTAGCTGTTTTTGTTGTTGTCAGAAGCGCAGCTTGCGGTGGGTTTTTTATGTGGCCATCAAAGCAAAACAGGCGACTGTTTCGAGACTAAAACAACACGGGCAACTTTGACAGTGCTGGGGCTATGGGGTTGAGGGGTGAGGCTTCGGTCGGCCTCATGTGTAATTAGTTGGCGCTGACTTTGTCATAATTAGTCCACACACACATGAGGAACAGGGGCGTGAGGCAGAACTGGTGGAGGGGTGCTGACAGTGCCAGGAATTCGCCGCCGCTTTTAAATGACCTGTGGCCACATTTTAAAGTCATTTTTAGGTGCGGCAAAGCTGCCACAAAGCCGCCTCAAGTTGAAAGTTTTTGCGCTAATCGACGGCCATTATGAAGTGGCCACCCCATCCCCCATCCCTGGTCATCTCTCTGTCGACCACCCTATAGTAGAATGATCGCTGAAGTGCTGTCATTGCAGGCGACTTCATTTCGCAGGACAACAACTGTGTCGCTCTTCAAATTTTTTGTTAGTTTCGCATTCATTTTCAGTTTTTGGATTTCAGTTGCTGAGTGAGGGGGACTTTGACTCTAAATCTGACAGCCGTTGACAACCCACACAGCGGTTTTAGTTAAGCTTCATGAAGGATGCGGCACCTGGCTCTGTGTCTGTGTGCAGTTTAGCCCTCTTCTCCATCCATAAAGCTTGGTTGGGATTTAGTTTTGGCTTTCGCTTTGCATTTGTCATTCGTTGCTAACACTTTAATGCAAAACTCTTGGGCTAGTTAAGTCTGCGATTGGGATTACTGACTCAGTTTTCTAGAGGACTTACGAGGTTGTTCAACTGTTAAAGAGAGCAAAAAGTTGTTGAACATTTCTCTTTGATATTGAATTGTAAACTTAAATTAATTAGAAATGATTAAAGACAAACGTTTATTCCACTCTAAATAGGACTTATATATCCCACTGACATCTTTAAAAAACCCGCATAGATTAAGGATGAAATATTAAATCATCACGTGGCAACTGCCTCCTTTTCTTCACTTTAAGCATATTCCTCTTTCTCTCCACTTTTGATTGCGGCATTTTTCTTCATCAGAAGTTTGTCATAATTTCGCGCCCGTGCACGTCGTGGCGCCTTCTCCGCGTCTCCTCCTCGTCCTGCTGTCAGCTTGATAACTCCTTTTCATGTTCAACATTTCCAACTTGGCTCTAGCCACAGCCGAGTGTATGTTTTGTATTATGCGGCAGCTGTCGACTGCGGACACTCACACTCATACACACACTCACTCTCACATGCAGCTGTGGGTTTGGTCACACTCTCAGGCGTCCGTTGCATGACTCCTTGTCGTGGTGCTGACGCCTCCTGTGCCCCTGTGTCCTGTGTGCTGGCAACTGCGTCCTGGCTGCGACTCTTTTGGAGTCAACTGCATGTCAGTCGGCCAAGGGGGGAGGGGGAAAAGGAAGGCTGGAGAGGGGTTGGTGTGATTGTTGCTCGAGAGTTGCAGCTGCGTTTGATTACAATGCGCCTCATGTTGGAGTCCTCCGTGTGTGTGTGTGTGTGTGTGTGTGCTCGATGTCCTGGGTATCCTCGGTGTACTCAGTGTCCTCGGCATCCGCTGGATTCGCGCTCTGTGCACGCCGGCATCGTTTGCACTGATAACACGTTAAGTGCGCTGGTTTATCCTGCAAGATAATTTGGACAAGTGTCACCTCTCGGATTTTCACGCGCTGGCCAAAATAAAAACGCAAAGCACCGGCGACAGCGACGCCGACGATGACAACGTTGCAAATGCCGCAACTTTTCTGAAATATGCACGAAATTTGTTCGCAACCTGGTTTAGAGCAGGCTAACTGGCCTGGCCAGCTGCAGCTGCAGCCAGGTAGCTCCCAGTTCGCCCTGTTCGCAGTTACTCCAGAGTTTTGCTTGGATTTTTTTCCCCACCAGTTTGCGGTACTTTTCATGGGTGGGGTGCTCGGGTGGTGTGGTGGGGCTTGTTACTGGCGCGTCGAGTTTTTGTAGCATACTTTTTGGGGTAGCACACGCGTAATTGGCGCTCGGTTGGGTTTTCGAAATGCTGTGGCTTTTAAATATTAGTTTAGACTGGCGAAACGGAATCTCTGGCCATGTGGCTGGCAGCTGTTAACCTGCGGTTCCAGGTGTAGCAATTACGGTTACCTGGAGGCCGCCATGAGCTGCTTGCTAAAACAAATACAACGTGTACACTAAAGAGATTTGCACACCCAGTTTTCCCAAATGAAGCATGTTTTTTGTGCTTTAATCTCCACAAAAAGAAACAAAGAGTCTAACTATTAGTCCAAAATGGATTAAGCGCAAAACTATTCTGTCTAAGTAAATATATGTAAACAACTGCATAAATACAATTAAAGATTCAACTTTTTGCATTGAAATATTACAATTGCATACATTATCCTTCTTACTTTTATGATATTTAATTGAAATAAAAATGTAATAAAGTCATACCAAAAAGTTGAACTATTGGTATTTATTTATATAGTGACGATAATTGGTATGGGTACTCCTGTAGATTATATCATTACATCAAATAAAGTACTTCGATTTTCAGACTGAAAAAACTTCATTAAAATCTTCATTTTTGTAGTAATGAATATAAAAAAATTGCATTTATTTAAAAACTAAGCATTTGCCAAAATATTTATGTATTCAAATAATAGTAGCTTATAGATAAAATAACATAACTATAATAACTTCATATAGTAATAGTCTGATCAGTACATTTTTATTATTATTTATTGAGGCAAATTCCTAACATTACAAATAGAGCTACTTATAAATTAATTATTGCTAAGTATTTAATTGTATACCTAGTTAACATGCATCTGTGACTTGGTATAGACGAGGAGAAAGCATGTGGACATTGAAACCGCAGTACTTGCACAAATGCTAACTCCTAGAGGAAAGGTCATCTCTGTTTCATCAGGGAAGCAAAACAACTATTGTCAAGCTTGGGGGAGATCTTTAGGTACAAAATACCTCTTTTTCTTCTGTTGAAGACTTCCTTTCAGTTATAATATTGTGATAATAAAGTTATAAATTGAATTTTATTTAATTTAACAGTCAAGCTAAGCAGGACCATATTTCATACTCCTAACTAACTGACAATAGCACCACCCCCCTCCCCCTTCCCATGCTCATCATCTACATAGAGTGCTGGCTAGCTGTCCGACCTAACAAACCGTCAACCTACTAAACACTTTCGAGCTGTCGATCTGATTGCGCATGTCCTGAAATTTGACAGAAATCATATGTTTTGTGATGTTGGCGCCATGCAGCTTCGTTTGTTGTTAACCTTGTCAGCGAATGAGGAAAACAAAACAAAAACGAGAAGCGCACCGAGCCAGATGAGGGTACAGCAGCAGTAGCAACAACAACAACAGCAACAGCAACAGAGAGCAGCAGCAGAGAGAGGAGAGACTGGCTGCGTGAGCGTAAAGCTCTGCAAATGGCGCTGAATGGAATACACAGAGAGAGACTTGCGAGAGCACCGCAAGAGCTTTTACCGACTGGCTGCGTTGTCGCTGCTGTCGCTGCTGCTGCTTTCGGGGGCGTCCAGGACCCGTCAGCGAATCGAGTTGTGGCCGTCGCGTTGCGTTGAACGTCAGTAGTTCGAACAAGGACGCGGAACGTGGAGAAGCTCACGCGCAAAAACCTTTTCGCGTAACGGGAGAAAAAAAAAAGAAAGGAAAACCCAAAACATAAATTTCTGTGTCTTGTGTTTTGTGTGTGTCTTGCTTTGTGTGTCACACACGCACGGCGTGCGCGTGTCTGTGTGTGCGAATCGAATTGAAAGCCAAGTTATATGCCAAAATCAGCTGCGCCAACAACAGATCAAAGTTTTGCTGGCGTTACGTATACGCAGCGTGCGACCACTACAACGTGCGTGGCTCAGTGTATCGGTGTCTGTGTGTGAGCGCGTGTGTATTTGTGTGTGTATTTTTATTGATTGCACGTTATCTACGCCACGCTCAAGGATACGAAATTTTGTAGGCAAACGCTTTAAAATGCCACAAAGGCAAATTCGGGCAGCTGCAACGGCGCCATAGAACTGTTGCCCCTTTCGGTCCCTCCAACAACGTGTGTGTTCGTGTGCGTCCATTCAAGGTCGCCACTCTCTGCTGTGCGGTTACACTGACAAAATGTCACAAACAGCAACCTAGAAACAAAAAACAAACACAAAAAAGAACAACATAACCCTCTGTGAGATATTTAAAACAGCACGAAATCTTCAACATTATCAGCAGCAGCAGCTGCGGCTTTAATTCTGCATTAAAGTAAGTGAAGCAATAGAATACTAAGGGAAACATTAAAGGTGAATGAAAATCTAAGAAAGAATCAAAGATGTAAGGGGAAAGACGAATAACGAATGCGAATTACTTGCGAGTGAGCTGGCAACTGTGAACGGGGCGCATCGCTGTCTGTAATGGATTTTCTATAAGTTTATCTCTTAGTTTAGTCTGCGACAGACAAACACACACACACACACACAGTGACAGCCTTAGCTGACTGCAGCTTATTGAGACTGGTCGCACGGTTCATGTGTCTGCTTTGTGGGACAACGAACTGAGCAGCGAATCTGCTGTATTATTTTCGGTTTCTTGGTATTGAATTTTTGTTGTTGCTGTTGTTGCATCGTCGGCTTGACACAGTTTGTTTGCCTCTTTGACTAAGCTGCCACAAAAAACTCAAGCAAGTCGCTTACAAAACTAGATTCCTTTTTTTGGGTACTGGTGTTAAGAGATTGCTCGAAAACCAACTCTGGAGTGGTAACTGCGACACAATGGGCTCAAGTCGAGAGAATGTGTTGGCAACTCTACCAATGATTATTGTCTTTTTATAGTGCATTCAGAATTCGCGCATTGTGGGTGGTTTTTAATGTTATTTAAAATTTAATTTCGTTTTTATGAACATCATAAAAGGTTACGACATTTTTTCGATTTAATCATAAACGACCAAATGGGAAATATTTTCAATTTCTTTATGTTAATGATAGGCAGGCAGACATACCATAATTATAGCTGATCATAATTTGCAATATTAAGTTTTTTTCTATACATTTTCTTTTTTTCATTTCTTTATGGAAGCTGTGTGAGTTTGCTGCTTATTACTTTATATGCCAAGAACAAAGTCGTTGAGAGTAATGTTAAAAATAATGTTTTGTTATATTTATAATTGCAAACCTCTATATCAGTTATTACATATACAATTAAACGATAATAAATATGTATAGCCTTCTTCATCAATTGCACATTTAATTCTTTTTAATTTTCAAAGCTATTCATATTATATAATATTTGAGTAAATTAAACTGCTCCAAGACACATTTATCATATATGTATGTAAATGAGAAACCATTGGTAATTTATCAATTAAATATTTAAATTGAGTAACTGTTCTTCATTTAGTTACCTTGGCACTTGAGGCACTTGCCTGGCATTTGAATAAAAATAAGTTTATGATTCATTCGCACATTGTAACACATTTGCGAGAGTGTCCAGACAGCAGGCTGTCCATGGTCCCCAGGCACAACAACAACAGCAGCACCAGCAGCAGCACAACAAGCAGCTGCAAATTTATTGTGAACCAGTTTGGCATGCATAAAATCTAACAATAACTGAAATTCTGACGCCACTGCAACCCCTATGCTCTCCTCCATTTCGCACTGTCTAAATAAACACTTAATTTATGCCCAACCTCGACTGTGTAAGCAAGTGTCTGTGTGTGTGTGTGCCTGCGGGCTGCATTGCTGATAAATCATAGCCAAAAGTGTTTGCCCCGCCCGCCGCCTACGCTGCCGGCGCGCCAGCAGTTGGACACTTGTGCGGCTGCTGGCCCTGCACCGTTACCGACTGATTTATCAAAGTAAGAACAAAAAACTACGTTACGTATACGACACAGATACACAGACAGATAGAGACACAGAGAGAGAGAGAGAGACACACTGGCACACGTGCATCCACATCAGCTTGTATATGTTGTGCTGACATCAGCTGTTTGGATAGCTAAGGGCTTAGATTTCGGAGTGACCTCGTTTGGGGACTAGGCAAGAAAAACCCAAAAACCAGCAGCAACAGCAACGAGAACAACAGCAACATTGGAGAATACCAACACTGACAACTAACAGGAATATGTTGTCCAATGCGCAAATATTTGTCGTAATGCGTTGCACAAACAAGCAGAAAGCAGGGTCAGAGATAGAAGCTGAGGCAGAGCCAAACAGAGCATAGCAGGAAACGAAAGAACATAATGCATAACTCATACGCAGTGTGGACAAAACTTGTTTGATGTTTGCTTTTAGGGCATATGACAAACTTACTTAGCCAACATAAAATATGCACATGTGACAGTAGCATATTAAATATTAATTAAGATGCTGACCTCAACAAAAACATAAAGAGACACAGCCCCGAAGCTATGGTCAAATAAGAACAAATGCAAAGCATACCCCGCAGGTGGTCTGCAATTAACACCTACTACTCTCTTGTCTTTTTATTTGATTATGTCGGTTGTTTCTTTTTAGTTTTGCTGGCAGGCTCTTTAAGGTTCTTTCCTTGTGAAAAAGTGGAGAGGTTTTTATTGTTACTGAGTTCCTTACTTGATTTCAATAATATACTTTACTAATATCATTTTCATTATAAGTAACATATTTCATTTAATTGATTTTCTTTCCTTGTACTTCTGGTGTACTCCAATTTGGAGCCCTTTGAGTTGAGAGTGTTACCTGAATGGGTGCTCATGTGTGTATTCATTTGTATCGACATGCGAGCTATAAAAATGTGCAATAAATACTGGGTGCTATTCACAATCCCATTTGTATGCCAACCATATGTGGATACAGATGAATGTATGTATGTATTTGCCATGTATAGTTACAGCTAATGCCATATGCACACTTCAATCTCACGACAAACTCTCGTTGATTTATGCTATGTGCCACTTTTTCGCATTTTTCCATTTTCCCATTTTGCATATTTCTCTTTCGCTTTGGCTGCTATTGCAACGCTAACTAGTTTTGGAGAGTTCTGCAGCAGCATTTTACTCCAATTAAATTTTTATGCCATATGAGCATTTTGAGCAGCAGCAGCAGTAGCAACAACACTGCTAGAAACGAGAGCAAAACGGGGCAGTGTTAAAATGGAGAGTGGCATACGAACGTGGCGCTAGTTTCAATTTCCGTTGCACAAAAAGCCGGCAAGGAATGCGATTTTTAACACAATTTCGTAGAGTAAAAGACGAATAAGAAGTGAGGAAGGTGAACGAAGAGGGTAGACAGAAAGGGTAGACAGATAGTCGGTAGGTGGGTAAGGTATACACGAAGACACTTGGCATAGAAAATTGCTGTTGATGACTAAAAACAACAAAACGCCAAGCGAGAACAACGACCTAACCGACCTAACTCATCGACCCACCAACCAACCGAATGACTGACTGACTGACTGACGGACTGACGGACTGACTAAATGATTGACAGTTCAAAACCAAATGCCCTTTTATTGAGATTTAAGCATTTAGGTCATTTCCGAATTGTGTTTGTGTAACTGTGCAGGGACGTGGCGAGAAGGAGAGGAATGAATTTTAAATATTAAAAAACCTTGTACCTAGGCGCTTTGTCTGCAAGGGAATCCAGCAAACTAGAAAATCAATACGAGCAGAGCAACAGCCAGAGTTGAAGGCTAACTGTGTGTGGCGGCAACAATAAAAATAGCTAAATCAGTCGCTCGAGCCAAAGCCAGAGACCGAAAAAGGACAGTCACCGCCCCCGGCCTCGCCTGCCTCCTCTGCACACAACATGTGCAAATAGCAGTGGAGAACTGTGTGTGTGTGCGCCTCTTCTATTTTTAATGTTTCTCTCGATTCGGTTCTTTTTTGAGCACGACACTCGGCTTTTTATTGGCTTTTAGTTTTGTTGAATTTGTGTGTGCACAACAAAAATACAACAACTTGTACATATTGTAATGGAAATTGTAGCGCCAACAATGTTGCATTTATCATTCGAATTGTGTTCCATTTTTGGGGTCATTATGACAACGGCCTAAGCACTTCGAACTAGTTGGATTTGTTGCACAATCGCAACAGCTTGCGTTGCTCCCACAAGTTGTTGCATAAGTGCATAAGTATTTGTGCTAGTGTATGCCCATTCTTTGTCTCTTTCTGCCTATCCTGAATATTACCTAACAACTAGGACTCCAGTGAAAACACCAGGCTGGACTAAAACATGATTCTTTTCTATTTTACATAAGATAGTGCAATTTTGGTTCACAATCAGGACTTTGAAAGGCCCCTTTGGAGACATCTCCAACTCTGTATAGTATATATATTCTGAATCAGCATCAGCAGGGGAGTCGAACTAGCCATGTCTGTCTATCTGTATGTCCATCCGTCCGTCTGTGTATTGCAGGGCAAACTAGTCTCTCAGTTTTAGAGCTATATTGATGCAGCTTGGCACACATGCTTTTCATTGCTGCACGCTGTAAATAAGTTGACACAAGCCAGATCGCACTGATATAACGTATAGTTGACATACAAACTATTGGGCGATTTTTGTTATTTGCTAAAATATTTTCCATATGTATTATATGCACAAAACATTTCATTAAAATTAGACCAATATTACATATAGCTTTCATAGGAACAATCGGAACAGATGAGCGCTTTTGTTTGAAGACGAGTGTAGTTTTTCAAAATATCTTAACTTATTTGTGCCAATAAAAGTTGTGAATTAATCGACATTCTATTATTTAATTCTGTACCATTATGCCATATCTATATCTATGTCTGGTATAGGACGATAAAATCACCTGCAAGGGAATAAAACCTTTGGCATGCCAATGGTAGCTTTGCTTTCTGGTTTATGTGCCCACCGAAAATGTATGTAAAAGCCAAAAGGAGGCTTGGCAAATACCACAAACTAAATATATTCTTAATCAGAATCAAAATTCGAGTCGATAAGGCCATGTTAGTCTGTCCGTCTGTCTGTCTGTCTGTTATATATTTAAGAAATCGTTTTGGTTAGGAGGGTAGCGGGTATATCACAGTCAAGCACACTCGACTGTAGCTATAGTGCTTGTTATTTTCTGACTTTGCTGCGTTATAGCGTGTGTTTCTCTTAGTATATATTATGGGTATTTCCAATGCAATCAAAAGTTAAGACGCGTTTTAAACCAATAAGATCCAACGATTCTTTCCTCATCTTATTTATACCTCAAAAGGGTTATCTCTCGGGTTCCCCAACCGATGCTAATTATATGCACGCTCGTAGCTCGGGCTCAAGCAGAGTGCTGTCATTTACAACCACATGCACACGCAGTCTTGCATGTGTGTGTGTGTATTTATTACCAACATGTTCTGGCCTTCAATTCGTAATACTTTCACTGGGCTCTCGCTCGCACAAGTGCAGCAGGCAAGAGTCCTATCGCAGTTTCGGGCAACTTTTGTAGGCAATGTTTTATTGGCTTTCGTTTTTTAAATGCTTTTATTTTTGTTCCCTTTTTTCGGGGTCTTTTTGGCTCTTGCGTGTACCGGTTTAATATATCGTGGTCCGTATGATATATGCACATGCATAAACATGCTCCGCACTATATGTTATATGGTCGTGTGTGCGCGCTGCTCTTTGCCTTGCATGTTGAAAATTGTTTGACGGTGGCAGATGAGGGAAAGCGAAAGCGGAATGGGGTAGGTGGAGTGCTGGTAGTTGTAGTGAGGGATGGGGGGATGGGGAGGCTAGGGGTTGGCATGAGCTCGGCTAAAACAAATTACGTACGAGCTCAAGGCCGCAGCAGCGGTCAGGTCAGAGTTTTGTTGGCCGTTGCCTCTCGTCTGCGTCGCTCCACGTTACCCCTCAGCCATCAACCTCTTGCACCCACTGCCAGTTCGCAATTATATTGTAAAACATCGGGGCTCTTGGCCACTCGACGCCCGCACTAATGAAAAATTCTGGTTCGCCTTTTGCCATTTGGCCATTTGGACATTTCGGCCATTGCATGTTTTCATAAATAATTAAAATTTTCTACTGCTGCTTCTTCCTCTTTCTCTTCCTCCTGCTGCTGCGTGTGCTTCGTGCTCGCTGAGTGAGAAATGGCACAGGGTCGCCCACTAATTAGGTGCATATTTCATTTGCGCCTTGCACTCAAAGTCTGTCAAAAACTCGACGAGGCGTTCACATTCACATTCCCCCATTCCCATACCCCCTTGGCCCGCCTTCCCCCCACTTTACTTTGTACGACTCTCGCCGTCAGTTGTCGGAAACGGATGCATGAAATTTGCATGCACACAAATGTCAAATGCTGACCCGAGTTTCGTAGTAGGTCCGGGCAGCATGCAGACTCGAACTCGGACTCGGAGACGGATTCGGAGTTGTTTCCTGTCAGACAGCGGGACAACTTAATGCAGCTGCTGTCGCCAATTACAAACCGCACCAGATCGCATTGACTTGCCCCACATTGGCACTGCACTTGCACTTGCATGTGTGTGTGCGCTGAACTATGTGTGTCAATTGGCCATGTTCGATTGTTGGCTGCCAGCGTATTTGTTACCGTTTTGGTCGGTTCACTCGCAGCATGGCAGGCACAGGCTTGAATTATGGAATACCTCGTGAATTTGGGTCAGCAGCTGAACAAGATTAAACATTTCACAGACTTTTAAAGTAACTGTAAATATAGATAGACTTTTTTTGACTGAGGCCAGAACTGCATTCAGAATCTATTTAAATTTATAATTTACTTTTTATAGTCAACAAATAAAACAAAACCAATATAGCATCGTCTTTTTATATATCTTTTATTTATTGACAACTTGCAGATGTATTTTTCGAAAATCTTTACAAAATAGAATACCAGATTTTCTTTCAATTTCGATTATCTTTACCCAATTTGGCATTGTTGGGAGAGTTCCACTCCTTCTCCACGCATTTTCCTATAAATTTCGGGCTGTGTTCCCATTCGAAATTGCACTGTGCCATGACAGGCCCACAGGAGTTCGAAATTGTTGTTATTGTTGTCATATAACAACCGGAGCAATTGTGAAAACCATCCATGTTACGTGTCCGTTGCGCTCTGTTTCGGTTTGGCTTCGCTGCTCTTTCTCTTTTTCTTGCATTCTCTATCTCTTTCCCATTCATTTCATTCTTTCTCTCTCGCTCCACACATGCAATTCCATTTTTGTTTCTTTCTTTTGCTGTGCAACTTTATAAGTTATATTCGCCGAGTCGTCGTCGTGAAGATATTTGCCAACAGCTTGGCTGCTGGCCCAAAAGCCAAGCATCAATTTGATCAACTTGGCGCCAGTCTTTAATATGTTTTCGTTTCATTCCTTCTCCGACGAAAGTAGTTTTCCTTAGTTTCAGCTTTTCTTTTAGATCTAGTTTCCTCTTCGTGTTCGTCTTCTCTGCTTGTTACACGCCATTTAGCTTCACTTTGCATATTCATAGAATTTGTTGGCCGAGGCCAACAAGAATATTATACGTACTTCTCTGGTCAACTGCATCGACAACTCGTATATTACACAATTTTCCAGCATCTCTAAAAGAACTCCCTCTCTCTCTCTCTCTCTCTCTTTCTGTCAAGCACACACAAAGACAGACACACACAAATGATAAGTGAAGTTATGTGGGCAAACTTCAAATGCGGCTGCAATTTTTCGGATATAAGAAATGCATTCGATATGAGTGTCTCTGTGTGAGTGTGTGTGAGTATGTGTGTGTTGATAAATTTGAGTAGTTCTTGCTTGGGAATTGTTGTTTTTAGTTTGCAGCTAATTTGAAGTTTGTCATTGCAAACTTGAGAAATGAAAAATCAAAAGATTGCAACATCTTTTCTGCCGTTGAAGTTAGATGAGAAATTACCGATATCCTAGTTGAGTTGAAAATCAAATAGAGAGTTACAGAAAAAAAGATATTTATACTACAATATCTGTACAGCGCTATAGTGCATCTGCAGATTTGTTTAATATTAATTAAGCAATTTGAATTTAAATCAAATCAAGTTTTTCTCTCTCTCTCTGCGTTTTTGCCATCAATTTCGTGTGTCATTTCGCAGTTTGCTCATTTTACTAGGGAATTTCTCGTCTCTTTTTGGTTTCTCATCACTGTTGTTGTTGTTAGTTCGTTGTGGCCTGTCACAAAAATGCAATCAATTAATTAAAAGGCTCTAACAAACTGCTGGCAGCCAGACAACACGCACTTATGGTCAGCAAATTTGTTTGCCAAACGGAATTTAAATTGAAAACGCTCGAAAGGCCCGAAAGCCGCTACGGCCAGCGGCGCTCAGAGGCGGCAATAAAAACTGTTGCTTGCGTGTAATTTGATTTGCATAAAAACTAAATAAATTGCGAGTTTTTTTTATTTTTTTGGTCCGTATCTTTTCCGGCTGCGCGTTGCGACGTGCAAAACGCAACGAACAGATGACACACAACATGCATGCAGGGAACTCGCGCGTTTTATGAATAAACAAAATGCTGGCACATTGACAATGCGCGCATTGTGAGGGAGAGAGAGAGAGATAGAGAGGGAGAGAGAGAGAGAGAAAGGGAGAGAGAGAGAGAGAGATCACATGTCAAGGATTCGCAACTGACAGTCCGCAGGTCTGTCATTCTGTCGCTGAGCTGCTGGAGTTATGAAAAGTGCGAAGCTATTGAGAGCCAATAAATGTGAATATTTCCACGAGTACCCGTACTCAAACTCGTTTACGCACTCACACTCTAACAATAAACTCGCCTCAGCAACATGGGAAACATAAAGTGGGCGTTGCCACTCGTACAATAAAGTGGATTCGATAAAATGCCATAGATGAAATGTGATACGCTTGCCAAAGATTTGCAAAGTTTTATAACATGCAAACAGTAGACAAAGCTATTCATTAATACCAATAAAAAACAAATATTGAAATTCATTCGAAAAATCATAGAAGAGCTTTGCTTTAGCTTTAGCATTATTATTGAAACTCGAGGTCGATTAAATTCGCAAGCGATGTGTTAAAAACAAAAAAGATAGAAAAGTTGGAGGATTTCAAAATGGTTTGCACAAGTTCAGAATTTAATATTACAATGATATTACTGATAGATCTGTTGTTTTATCTGTGTGTCTCAATGTTCTTAAATCCACTTTTATCAAAACAATCGGTTCTATTGATAAAGCATTATAGAAATAGTTGAACCTTAATTCTAGCATATATAATATCGAATTGAGGATATCAAAATGGTATCCACAAAGCAGGATTTAAATGTTAATTTAAATCTGTATCAATCCCAATGTTCTTAAATCTATTTCAATGAAAACAATCGATCTTATTTATAACATATATGTTTTAATAACTAATTTGAGGATATCAAAATGATATCTACACGAGATTTAAATGTTATAATTAGACCAATGTATGATATGTTGCTATATCTGTATCAATCCCAGGATATATGTTCTTAAATCCACTTTTATCAAAACAATCGGTCCTATTCATACAATATTTATAGAGATTGTTCTGTCTTATTTATATATAATAACTAATTCCGCAACGCTTTTTACTTATTTTCGTTTTCCGACTGTCATTCATAATCCCTCGCACACTCATTCGTTTATTCATGCTTTGATTCATATAAATTGCAGCTTAAATTTCAGCTGCCAATTTTTCACTTTTTAATATGTGTATCTGTGTATCTCACTCTCTCTGTGTGTGTGTGTGTGTGCGTTGATTCGGCGCCCAAAAGTAGGCCACAGCAGGGCAGAGAAATCGGGGCCAATGCGCTGCCTCGTCGGGTCGCTTTTCGAGTGTGCTCCCAATGTGGGCTAAGTTGTTTGTTTGTTTGTTGTTTGTCTATTGATTAAATTAAAGAGAGACCACACTATGTACCCATACATACAGACATATACAGTACATGTTACATACGGCATCATATTGTGTGAACGTACAACGATATTACGACCTGAGCGCTGCTCCCATTAAAATTCAATTTACGTTCACTCTGACAGTTTGAACTTTAATTAAGGCCCACGACAGCCGGTGATAAGGGTCATTGATTAGGCAACCAGCCAATACATTTGGCAGGCACGTGTGTCCTGCCGTCAAGAAAGCGCCAAGAAAAAGCCAAGACATAATAATCAGAAATCAGCCTTCACACACACACACACACACACACACACAAAAAGTTAATGTATGTTGTAATTTATGTGGCAGCACCGCAGCTGCTAATATAGAATTAGTTCCTGCGCCCCGCTTTGTTTCAATGACATTTTGACAGTTCTCCCTCTCTGCTTCTCTCTCTGTCTGTTTCTCCCTCTCTCTCTCTCTCTCTCTCTCTCTTCTCTACTAGGCTAGCCGACCACCGACAAGCGACATTGTTGAAATTTTTGACTAATTAAGTCATTGACTTTGAGGGGCGGAAGTGAAAGCCTGTCGCCCTCTGGTAATGCGCAGGTGACACGCAAACACGTAGACAATTATCATTTGGAACGGGCCCCGAAAGCAGTGACAATTTTGGCATATTTGAAAGTTTTGGCGCCTGGAATTAATACAGTTATTTGTCAGCATTAGTCAAAGCGAGGTGAAATGGAGAGCATCGCATTCCAAGGCAAATTAGCACCTTCAACGCAATAAAGCCAAATGTTTCCGACACACAAAGAAATAATTTCCATTTATGTGAAGTATCAGCTAAATGAGAGAGAATATAGTAGAGAAGGGAAGTGAATGTGGCAATGTTTGGTAAACAAAGGGGAAGAAGAGATATTATTAGAGAGAAAGGAATTGTATAAACTGGCTGGGTATAGTGAGTATAACAAAAGGAATACATATTTAGAAGAAAAGATATTGTACATACTTAAATAAAGTTATAATTTATATGTAATTTATGTTATATGAGATTTTTTGAATATATTAAATATAAATTTACTATATTTCGGTTAGACTTCTAATATTTATGATCAAAGTTGGCTTCTTCTTGAAACATATGTATATTCAAGCGGACTCCGTGTCTTTTGACAAGTTTGCTGTTGTTTTGGCAGCACATTTGGGCTAGATAATAAGCATCAATGCGAATTGTAATAATAAGCATAATTGTAGATAATAAGCATAAATTCGAATTGTAACCGGAATATTGACCTCGTGTTTGGAAACAATACTCATATTTTACCTTATATATAGGCATGACCCTAAATATATGTTTAAATATAAGTCAACAAGGCTGCTATTTTGCAATTATCAAAGTAGAAAATAGGGCTTAAGGGTTAAGAAGAATCCTCTACTATTTTTAGTTCATTTTTGAAAGAGCTTCTCTTGATTTCATAATTTCCCGACCATCAACATATGTTCGTACTTAGCTCTTGCTATGCATGATGCTCTTAATCCCATGTTTATAGCCTACCTGCTCACTTTATGGCCTCCCCCACCCCAGCCCCTGCATCGCATACATACGTATTCCCCTGGCGCCGCATTAAAACTTTTACATTCTGTTATTCCCCCATTTGGTGTTTCCTGCTGCCGTTGAGCCACATTAACCCACACTTTTAATTAAAGTCGGTGCAAAAAATTGTTAAGCTGCCCGTTTTATATGCACACAGCAGAGCGAGACAGGTTGAGAAATAGACCAGGAGAGTGAGAGAGAGAAAGAAATAGACAAGTTTTACTGCAACCAATTAAACCATAACGCATACATTATAATTTTATTTTTATTTTAATATTTATGTGTTTTGCGAGGCGCCCCATGTGACCATATCATGCACGCACACACACGTACATACATACATATGTATATGCCATATACATGTCCCGTTTCTGTCGTAAAAATGGCGCCCAATTACTTAAAACTAACGAAAAATTCCCCAAGCGTTTGCCGTACAATTTAGGTTCATAAATATAAATATCACACCTTTGCCTAGTTCCCCAGCCCTGGCTGTGCGTGTGTGTATGTGTGTGTGTGTGTGTTCTAGGCAGCCAAGACAATGCTACAACTAGGTTTTATCTCTTTCCCTCTCTCTACCTTTCTCACTCTATCTGCGTGTAGTGTATTCAAGTAATCAAAAATGCAAATCGAGCCCATGAATTTCGAATTAGTTTTTAGCTTGTCTCGCAGCAGCAGCAACAACAACAACAACAGCAACAGCAACAACAATGGCAGGCTTATAGCCAACGCGGATTTTAGACTAACGAACACACGTACACACACCCACACAAATACACGCTTACACACAGTCATAGGCAGTTCTGTACGTGTAACAAATTTGTATCAGTTAGTTGGGGCCTCCCTCGCAGCGTTTACCTAGCAAAAAACAGTTGGCAAGGGGAAAGTGGCAGGGAAAAGGGAAAGGAAGGCAAAGCAAAATAGTTGGTGAAGTTGCGCGTGCGACTCGTTTTGACAGCCGATTGCACTGAAAGAAAAAGTTGTAAACTATGTAGAGTCTTAAAATAAGTCGAATGTATATTTTTATTTTGTGTAGATTGTTTTATTTTAATTTAATTTAATTGTCTTCGCACAATTGCAATCTATTCACTTAGTTGTTTCCAAAGATAATTACTCTGTCTCGCTCCTTCAGCGTTATTCAACACATTATTATTATCGATAGAGATATCGACAGGGCTATCGTTGACTAAATCAACTTACGATAGTGCTTTGACTAAGGTCACACTTAATGACATATGATTTAACATAATAACAATTAATAATTTCTAGACAATTCTCTTAGAATTAGAAAGTATTTATCAGTAACATATATTATATTTTTTACAGATCTTCGCAATTTCGTTCAGTGCATTATCTGTCAGTCGAATTCTTTGGCAGCTGTTTTATTTGTTGGGACGCGGCAGCGACGCCGCTTCGTGGTCCGTTTTGATTTGCGGCCTGTTGGTTTTTGAGTCTGTGTCTGTGTCTGTGTGCGGGCTGCACGGGCTGTCCGTGCTGTACGTGACGCGCATTTCCGCTCGGTGCCCATCAAATATAAAGTGCCTGCAATTTATACTTGAATTCCAACTGTAAAAGCAGCAGCAGCAGAGAACTGGCAGCAGGAGCTGCAAATCAATGTAAATATTTTGGGAACGCCTTTCAGAGCGGCTTAAAGCGGCATCAAATGGTTTCCATTGCCAGCTCCTCCACGATGAAGTACTGTATGGCATTTCTGCTTGCACTTCTTCTTGTTGTTGCCGTTGTAGTTGTGCCGCCCGAGTCGTAAGTTGAGAGAACTGCATTCGTTTGGTTTCTTTGGGGTCCGTTTTAGAGCTTGGGTTTTGGGGTTTTCTTCTCTATTCCCACCGGCATTTTCAATTTTACTTTATATGCAAATTCGGCATTTTGTAGCGACGCCAAAGCTGCCGCAATGGCAGCGGCAGCGGCAGCAACTGCCATTGATAGCTCTTGCCATGACCCTTTGCTTCCTACTTTGGCTGCCCCGACCTGCTCTGCCCTGCCCTGCCCCGCCCTCACTTGCCACATTCTGTGTCAATGCTTTAAGCCAGCTTTACGTGGAGGCAGCCACGTTGCATTTGAATTTCTATAAATTTTACATTTTCTATTTAGTTGCAGTGCGAGAGCCGAAATAAAAGTCCAATCAAATCTGTAAGCTCTGCACGTATTTTTTTTGTCCATTTATTATTTTGGTTTTGCTTAATAGTATAGATAAATACAAGCAATAGAACTATGCTCGTCAATAAAAACAAGGTAAATATTTATTAGTTGTTTGTCGAGAGAGAATTCAATCAGTTTTTTTCATGTTTTTTCGATAAATGAAAATATTTATGAATTAATATGAAACTCGCATCGAAGTTCTACTGAACTTTCAGATATAAAAGAATTGCATAAACTATATTATATTATTATAATAAAGGTTTTTAAAGACTCTTATGATTAATCATGCCTAATAACTTACAAACATTATTTTCCCTAAATATTCATCCCCATCGTACCTCTATATTCTCTTAGCTTTGCGGCACCTACTCACATAGAAATTAGATTTATTCAGTCAGCACCTAATACGCAGTCATTATTCGCTTTTTGCTTCGACAATATGAATTGCAATTCGCTTATCTGCGACAACAATTGTCGGTTAATCTGTACTTTGAATTATAAACGAGATTCGGAATCTGTCGCCCCGAAAATAAACGTAGCATACAGCGAGGCGCACTCAGGCACGTAGGCCACACGCAATGACATCGTCAACGCTGCCGCCTGCTATTAATCTAAGGCAGGCGCTAAGCCAGCTACACGACACGTAGCTGGCATGCCTCTGCCCTCCCTACCTCGTCCCCTTTCCCTAGCTGTCTATGCTTAATGGTAGCTCCTCTCTCGCCCAGTCGAAGTCGAGGCAAAGTCAAAAAAGCTACCGAAAATGTTAGCTATTGCCATTGCCATCGGCTTTGTCATTTGCCGTTGGCAGAGAAGTGTCAAAGTGCTAAAGTATGTTCAGAGATTCATAAGATTTCTGTCCGTCCATCCTCTCTCCGTACTGTTTGTCTATGTTGCTGTTTGTCTATTTCTGTTTTTGTGGCTTTTTCTCTGCTAAAATTACCGATAAAAGGTGCTGGTCCAAGTGCGCCTCGCCCATCTGCATGTCGGTTGTGCTCAAGTGTTGTGCGAGAAGGCTTTTGTACATGGCATTGCTTTCAATGTCTGTAAGTAGACACCAGTGCGTATGCATGATCTGTGGGATGCTGTCGCAGAGAGAGCACAGCTCATTACCACGTACATAGGCGCACATATGTCAAGCAGTGCACTGAGAGAAAACTAAGTGCATAATGAGAATGAAATGACCATTGAGAAATATATAAAATATAATATATAAGAAATATATAATATAAAATATTCAATTCCATGACAAGAAAAGTTTAAATAATATTTTTAACTTAAAGAGATTTTCTAATTTATATATTTATTTGTCAGAATCCTTTTCTTATTCTTTATTAAATTATTCCTTATACAAATCTTTAAACTGTTTTCATTTGTAATGTAATTAGGAACCCTCATGCATCAGTTACCCCATAGCAAAGCAATTGGATTACAAAGGCAGCAGATTTTGCTCCCAGTGCAGGTGCATGGCCTGCACCATTGCCCGTGGCGAGGAACGTCTGCAGTCCTTGGATTCCGCTCAAGATGCCGACCAGTTTCTCCTCTCTTTCTTTTTCTCCTTCTTTCTGTCTCTCTATTAGCTGCGAGTTCGTTGCCCGTTGTGACTGCAATTGCATGTGCCGTTATGAATCATCTTACATTCTCCATTCCACGTTCCACGCGTCAGACTTTGCTTTCCTTTCCTCATTTTCTTACACTTCTTGGTCAGAAAATTGCAATTTACACTTCTTTTTTGCTTCGTTCGCATGCCGCAGTGCCGCGGGCGTGAGCGAATAATGTAAATTGAAAATGTAAATGCTCATATGCAATTTCAATTTGTTTGGCTTGCATCGCTGCTAAAATTGCTGAACAGTTTTGTGTTTTTGGGCCTGGCTCAGTCCAGACCAGCCCGGACAGTTGTACATACCTTCGTGCGTATACACAACATTGTTGTCAGTAGCTTTTGGTTACAATCGTTTGCTTTACGAGCTCGCATTTTATGCGAAATGTTTGCCGAAGCACTGGAAATGCTGTGAGGGGACCCAGCGAGAAAGCGTTGCCAACTGCATGAGAAATTCAACATCTTGCACGCACACACATACACACACTAACATACACATGAGTGCGCAGGGAACTGCTTTAAAATGAAGCTTACATTTTTAATGCGCCAGCTGCCATGAAGTCGCCTGCTTTATGATTGCAGCTTTAATGATCATGACTCTTAGAATGGAAAACCCGGCACTAGTTGAGTCAGCTATGTGGAGGTTATACTGTTACACTGTCTGAAGATGTTATGCTGAGGCTATTGCATGTGGCAAAGCAAGTGCAATCGTGTCGGAGCACGCTCAGACAAATGACAACAATAGAATGCCAACTAAGTCATCTTTTTGATGATCCCGACAAAAGTACTTTGGGACAACGCTGAATTGTTGTGTTTATGGACCATAAAGACCCGAAGGAATTTAAACCAAATATGCGACTCTATTTGGCTTAACATGAACAGGAATTATGGCAGTTGTGAAGTCAGCCATTGTAATGGCATTAGCTGGATATTTTTGTATATATTTTATCTTTCAAATTGACAGAAAACATAAATTACTGTCTGATTTTCCCTTATGCAGTGTAAACTTCTTCACACCTTGTCTCATGAATCACACTGATTGCCCATTCTCTATCTCTCTTTGATTATCCCTCTCTTTCTCTATCTCTCCCACTCCCCATTTACCTTACTTGCACACACACATTCGAAAAGGAAAGCTCAACTAATTCATTTAACATCCATTGCCCACTGGATCACATACAATTAAATATTACTCATACGCCACGTGGCCACCGCAATGCATCACAGCGGCAATTTGAGTCGCAGTCTCCTTCACTGAACTGCAGATTTCTGCAAGCGTGATTGAGCTGCGACATTCAGTGACGCCAAATCACGTTGCAATTGCCACGAGACGATGGCGACAACGACGACGACGCGGACAACGATGGCGACGAGGACGACGACGACACTCATTAGAGCAAAGCGTGATGCGTGACACCAACTTTAAATTGTCGAAAGACACGCCCCCACCATCCTTTGCAGATCCGCGTCGTGCCTCTGCTTACCCCGTCTGCCTTGCCGCCTCGCCTCGCCCATCTATCTTCTCCTCCTGCACATTGCAGCGTAATCTTGGCCATTACTCAAAAAGTAGCTGGGCACGTAACGGGCCACAGCGGCGAGCACGAGCACGAGTACAAAAAAATGAGTGAAATTGAAGCAATGTAAACGAGCAATGGCTCGTTCCTCCTGTTTCTCTCTCTCTCCTCTAGCTACTGCTTCTCCTCCTGCTCCTGCTGGTGGCTACCTACTCGCCCACGAATGAAACTGCTTTAGCTGCCGCCGTTGCCATTGCTGCCTTGGCTGCTGGTGACATTTTTAGTCTGTTTGTGTTGGTGTTGGTGCTGGTGCTGCTGCTCCTGCTGTTGCGTCCTTGTTCCACTGTCAGTGCCACAGTCGCCATCGCCATCGCCATCGCCATCGCCTTCACCATTGCGTTGGCCTTTGAAATCACAAACGCTTTTTCTTTTTCCATTGGGTTTTTTGGTTTCTTTTTTTTTTTGGTGCCTTGTGGCTTGTCTTCCCGCGCCTGCATTCTAATGGCTTTGTTATGCTAATTTCTTGACGCCTTCTGGCCATTGAAGTCGCCTCATCCTCTCACGCCCCGCTGTGCAACGTGTTATTATTGTTGTTGCCGACTTTGATGCTGCCCTTTTTTCGTATCTGTTTTTTAATACAACAATTTTGGGGCCCCCAACGCTAATTTAATTATATTTCTTTTTTGTACCCTCGACAATTGCTGAGGGAGAATATGAGGGTTTAAGGAACTATTTGCAATTCGATTTTCAGTTCTAAAAATTGCAAATTACAAATTACATAAATTATACATTCGTAAATTCATAAAGTTGATCACATTTTAAACATTTTTGAACATTTATTATTTTATTTCGTTCGCTTGCATTGGTCGATCTATCAGCTTACCGCCACACTTTCGATAACTTAGTTATTTAAACCAAAGATTAGTGTTGAAAAAGTTCCAACTATCGGATATAAACAAAGTTACAAATTAAACTAATTATTGACATAAATAATTAAAATATCAGTTAAAAACAATGTTGTTCAGTGGCGTACAGTTTATATGTATGTTTTCTTATCGTCTGTCTGGAACAACAAATTATTTAATTTGCTTTTGGCTGCCGAATGCGACGAAAACGCAAAGTCAAATACAGCAAATACAAATGTTCACATTTGCAACATCATTTTCCAGCAATTTTGCTACGAGGAATCGCGCGCGTTTTCCAGTTTTCATTTCCTTTTTCGCAGCGACTCCTTCCAACCTTATTTACTGTTGTCACTTGGGCTACCCCCAACATCGTCATCTCAGTCTCCTTCCTCTGTGCCTTCCCAGCGCGGACAAAAAGTGAAATTCTCCTTTGGCACAACTCTCATGTGCTCCGAGTGTGTGTGTGTGTGTGTGTGTGTGTGTGTCTGTCTGCCTGTCTGGGGGAAAGGACTTACCCCATAAGCCTTTTATAAGCATCGCATAAATTCTTTGTCAATTGTGGCAAATGTTGCCTGCCGCCTGCTGCCTGCTCGCCTGGCAGCCTGACTGACTGTCAGTCAGCCTGTTTGTCTGTCTGTTTGGCTGTTTGCTCTGCAGCTCGTCATTGTCATTGTCCTGGTTCTGGTTCTGGTCCTCGTGGCTCTCGCTTCTCCTTTCCATATTTGCGTGCGTGTGTGCGTTCGCTCATAGTTTCCTCCAGCTATTTTTTGAATTTCCCTTTTGGACTAGATACGTGCTCTCTAATTGTGCCACGCGTATGTCGCAAAGACTTCACATGGTAACTAGAGTTTGATTGTGTCGAGGCATGAGAGTGCATTGATTGGATTACCAACACAGCCAGAGGAGTCTCTCTTATATCATCTTCTTCCCTCCAACATTGGCCATAAATGTGAAAGGGGCCATGCGACATAAAACCGAGCAGTGGACCAAAGCTAAACTCGCCTTCAAATAGCCACGTCACATTCAGTTACTGGCTACAGCTTCGGCTCAAGGACTCAGCAATGGGTAATTGTTTGCAAATATGGTGATATCAGAGGCTTACAACTTAATCGGAATTCAGCCAATTACATTTGTCATTCGAACAACCTGTGAACGTGGCATTATCTGCATTAGCATTTCCATTTATGTTGAGATATTGAATTCGCGAACAAAGAAATATATTATCATATTGAAAGAAAAAACTATACTTTTATTATTTACATAAAGAAATAAGGTTCGATTTGCCCCCATTTTTAATTTGAAGGCTAAAAGGCTTGCCAAACAAAGATGATTCTTTTCAGTGAATAAAAATAGCTTAAGATTTAATATATTATTATTATTAACAACTTCGTTGGAGGAGTATTCTTTAATCTTTATCTACCTAACTTGTTCATTTGATTATGGCTTTATTATTTCATTGATATGATCTTTAGCTATTAAGAATTCAAGGATTTTTTTATTCTATAACTAAATTAAATATCTCTTAATACTAATTTTTATCTCTTTTTTTAAATGTCAGGACTTTTTGAACCCTTTCTTAACTGCATAAAATACAATTTCATTATTCCAATGAAGTCTTTGAAATTTGTCTCTTTTTCACGATCTTGTTATTTCTGACAACCTTGTGACTTTGCTTTGCCTTTGGCCTTCATTCCTCGAAATCCGTCGGCTTTGGCTGTTCTCATTTCATTGTCATCAACATTTTCTCGGGAATTCTCTTGTGACTCGAACTAATCATGTTGGCCCCTTTTAACATGACGCGTTGGCCACTTGCAGCTCCTGGGCTCCATCCGAACCGAGTCGCATTCCCTAGGCGGCACTCGAAGCATTGACTAAGTAACTTAAAGTGTTTCGCAGAAGCGCATGATGCTCGTACAGTAGACACACACAGACACAGTCACAATTATAACATGACTCGAGCGGGAAGCATATTGACAGGGCAGCCTGGAGAGCAGCTCCCCATCGTGCATGGAGGGAATTCAAGCGTTATGAGTGCTTTCCCATTCGACACGCACCTTCCTTCGTCTTATCCCTGTCATTCCCCCTCATTGCCCCCTTTTGTTTCGCCCTGCGATTGTCATCACACATTATTATGCTTTATTTCCGTGCCTTTTCCTTTATTTTTATTAAAACTGTCGTCAAATTTACATATACAGCTCTCGTCCCAGCGAGACTCGACAGTTTCCCGCCGGGCTGCTGTCTCGGCATGTTGTCTTCGTGTGCTCGGCCAGTCGGGGAATGGCCGGGCTTGGGTCTTGGTCTGGGTACGTCAACTGGCTGAGGGTGCGACTTCTTTGCCAAAGCCGTTGTTATTGTTTCCAGGCCGTAGCTTGCTTGGGCTCTTTTCGCTCTTCTTTCTCGTTTTTTTCTTCTTTTGAAGTGTTTACAACACTTCCGGCGCATAATGGAAAACAAAAGGCTTAAAAGGATACACAAAGGATTTGAGCAATCAAGTGCGCTTTAAGAACTTTCGCCCCATGCACGATAACCGGCTACCGATAACGGTTTTTGCACCTGCCATTTACCTGGACTTGCAACGCTTCATGCTCCACTTGTTGTTGTTGTTGTTCATTTTTTCTCTCGTTTCTCTGGCTTGCTTCACGTTTTTATCCCTCAGTTTCAAAGTCATAACAATGCTGAGTTTTCAATATGCCCAGACCCACGTATGCCCCATAAAACCTGAGGGGCTCCCTCCCTCTGTTTGTGTGTGTGTGGCACTAGGAAAAAAGGTTGACGGCAACAACATAAAACTTGAAGTAGTTACGTCCGAATGTCTGCACGGCTTTGGCCAGACAACAAACGAACAACAACAACAACACGCTGGCAGCTGAAAGCTATGAAAAGCCTCGGATATTTCCAGTGTCCTTGTTGCCATAGAGGGGTGTGAAGAGGGAAGAAGGGAGCGGAAGTCTCCTACATATATTGCTGCTCTGCCTTTTATGTCGAAAGTTTTCACTTGCACGCTTTGCGTGTGCTGATGACGACGGGCGGGTTAGGGGACGAGGCTGCTACGTGCCGACATTAGATTCAATGGGAATTGTAATTATTCCACAAGAAATTTCAGCTAAAAACAATTCACAAATGTCTGAATCTATGTGCAAGACGCAACACACAGCCGCAATTTAATACACACTTCAGCTACACTTATACTTGAATGAAATAGTTTTCGAAAAGTTTTCCATGTGAGCAGAAATGTGCTTGAAGTAGATTCAAAGTTTGTTGAATATAATGTATCATAACTAAATTGATATTTGCCTAAAAATTAAGAATCTTCTACATTTAAAACAAAAATAATATACAACAGTATGTATGTATGTCCATTGGACATGTCGATAAGCTTCGATAAGCTAAAAAGGCTTCAAAATGTTGACAAACATATGAGAAAATTCTATAAAAACAAAATGATATTATATTAAATTGTATACAAAATATATTGTGGAAATAATACTACATTTGGTGTGTTCTTTTCTATTATTTTTAAATAACCTTTTTGCCCAATTTTTAAGTGTGTCACCTTGGCTTTCTCAAACAATAGTGACGCTGTCCCGCTCTTTCCGCATTATCCAACACCCTTTTATCGATAGGGATATCGACAAACTAACTAAATTGACTAACGATAGTGTATTGGCCAAGGTCACACTTAAATAACAAAAAAAAATTAATAATTATAGAACATTTAAGGCAATGATAATACCACTGATAATGATAATTGTGAAAGTAATATAGAATAATGTTAAATGTATTGTCAACAAAGTTTCGGCTATTAATTTCATCCCCTCCTCGCTTCCCTCTTACAGATGCTCAGTGCACGTCACAAGAACTGGCGTAGTCAGCCTTGGCTGCTGCCATTGCTGCTCCTGCTGGCCCTGAGTTTGAGTCTGTGCCTTGCCTGTCGTGTCTCGGAGTTCTCGTGCAAGGGCAGCGGAAACAATGGGAACATCTGTGTGCCGCTGGACAAATACTGTGACGGACGCAGTGACTGCGCCGATGGCAGCGATGAGCCCAAGCATTGTTCAGGTAAGTCTGCTGAGGCAGCATAAGCGAATCTCGTATATATCCTATATACATGCATATATATATCTATATCTGTGTGTTTATGCTTATCTCTCTCGCACAGTCTGCAATCGGACGTACTATGGTGATATTGGACGCACGTATGCCATAAAAGTGCCAACCCCACAGTGGAATAAATTGCCCTTCCTGTGCCACTTGACATTCACCGCGTCCGGTCATGATCAAGGTGACATAGTCCAGGTGAGTCGACCTACGCATATGCACACACACCAAAGGGGGTGAGGTACTGCTGTGTACATTCAGAGAAGGCAGACCGTTGAGACGGCCGCGGGCTGTGGCTGGGGTCGAGCTACGTTTCTGGCTCTGTAGTGTTTGCCCAACTGTGTTGTCCAGGTCCGGCTTGGTTGTTGTTGGCTCTGGCACGCCGTAGGCCAAAGATTACCAGGCGCGACATAAAACTGCACTGCACACACACACACAACTCACTCACCTACACAAGGGTTTGCTCACTCACACAGATATGCACCCGCAAGCCCAGAACTGGATGCGAAAGTCGCACTCATTGTCGCCCACTTCACGCACAAATGCACCGTGAAATATTTCTGCACACTGCAGATCATAAACATGCACAAAAATTGTAGATGACATGTAGATTTATCTATACTCTAGCAGGTATTTTAAAAAATTGAGTTTGCAGTCTTCGGAGATAAAGATGAATGTAGATAGATGTGGCTGCCATGTTAGCCATCTACTTGTGAAGCATAGCAGCCCTGGATTAATCGATATATATCGAAAGATGCTGGGCTACTTCTTATTGTCCTTCAGCCCGCGCACTTTAAATGTTATGAAGACAAAATACAAAATAATAAAATGTATTCAATTTATTTTTAGTTAAGGGCGTATTCATTTCGCCATTTCAATTTTACAGAATGCTTTTCCATAGCTCATAATATCTAGTACAAACCTATTAAAATGTACATCAGCTTCGCTTTGTTGATCAGTTGGAGTTGCCAACCAATTCGAAAGTGCTTCTCCTGTGATTTTGCTGCCTCTGCCTCCATGATGGATGTCTGGCAATTTCACAGCTCTGACTTCATGTGCGCGTGCTCAATTAGGGCTATGACTGAGATGTAGCCCAGAGCAGCGAAGTTATACAGGAAAGTCAGCATTGGATCTGCCGACGTCGCGACTCCTTAAGCGCAGGCTCGTCTTTAAGGCGCCTCGGGGGCCCGACGAGAGGGGACGACGAGAGCGTTGACAATAAAATTAGACATGCTTCAAAACATTTTTGGCGAACTGTCAGAAAAACGTCAATTTCAATTTCGAAAATAATTGATTTCCATGCAATTTGCGTAACGGCGCAATGAGCAGTTAGCTGGCGCATGGCGGGGGATAAGTTTTGTGGAGTGGCTAGAAGACTAGACAGACAAGCCGTAAATAGAACAGGGAAGATCGAAGGGGGAGTGTTAAAGGGACAGGCATGACGACAGCGAAGTGAGTCGTTTGCTGCTTCATTGCTCAATCCATTCTGTTATATATGGGTGTGTGGGTGTGCGTGTTTTTGTGTGTGTGTGTTTGTGGGTGTATATAGAGTGGGTATATATCGGATGATATATGCTAAGTTGGCTGCCGCAGCAGCTTTGCACCTTGCAGCGAATCTGTCATGCATAAGTTATAACTTTTATTTTGTGTTTCCGCATTTGTAGACCGCGCTGATAAACGTGGCTGATTTGCCTCGCAACTCGTATAAATCATGTGCTTGGCTTTCACTTTATCCATCGTACATAGCTCTCGGGCAAGTACTCACCCATACCCTGCCTGCCCCCTCTCGTTTTGCGTCTACGTGGGAAATTGCTTGAAATAATAATGTTACGCTCCGGTTTAGGGGACAACGTCGCATCCTCCCGGGCTTCGGTTCCCTCCAATCGTCTTGTCTGTCAGTCCGTCCTGCTGTACATATTGATTGATGATTGTCGCTGTGCGTGAGTGTATATTTGTGTGTGTGTGTTTGTGTGTTTGTGTGCAAGTGCTCGTTGTTCCCAGCGAGAGCAAAAGTTTAAATTACCCTAGGTACCAGGCGTAACCGGAGTCTTGTTCCCTCTTGCCCCATCCCCCTTCCCCATTCCAGCACCCTTCGCGACTGCAACTTTACCCGAGGCTAATTTTTAATGGAAATAACTTGGCCCCAAACTGCCGGCATGATGCGTTTTTCAATTTTTTATGCTTTAATCAAATATCCTGAAGTTGCACTCGGGTTGTAATTTACGCCGCCAGCTCGACGCATTTTTCACGCCCCCGATGGGTTCATAATGTGGCATGGGAACCACTGACTTTAAGCCATCGTTGCTACAGTATTTGCAGTATTTTTTGCGCGCAACATACTGCACAGTATTAAATTGCAAGCAATAAAAGCCAAGCGAGCTTCGACGGCCACATAAATCAACAGTTATAAATTTCCATATGAAATTCACATAACTGCATAAATTTGGTTTTTATTTTTATACATGTATTTTGAATCTTATATATTTTTTCATTTCATTTTGTTTTTTTCATCTGCCATTTGCATTTTGTTTGCTTGTATTTTAGTATTTTAAATGCTCTCTTTATATTTGTTTATGCATTGGAATTGAGCTTTTTTATATCGCTTATTTCCCGCGCGCGATTCTCACATTCTGCATAAACGAATTTTATTTTTTCCTCCTTTTTTCTACTCAGTTAATAATTCAGTATTTTTCTGTTGCTGCGAAAATGCGAAAAAACTCAGAGAAACAAAAATAAACTGGTAGATTTCTTCATCATTAATTTTAATTTCTTGTTTTCCACATTATTTATTTTTGATTTTTTTAAATTATAAATATATTGAGCTGAAAAGTCTCTGTCTAAGTCTCTGTCTAAGCCATGATCCGATCAGTATTGCAGGTTTTTATGCTCTAATTGTGTTTAAAATTCACGATTGGAAAAGCACATAAAATACCGAAAGATTGTTTAGTATTTAAAAAATCTTTGATACTCTATAAGCAGTAGTTTTTATAATCCCACAAGTTTGTAAAGCGTGTGAAAATCGTCGATGCTTAATGCACGATTAAATAAGTTATGCATCACTATAAAAAGCAAATGCATATTTAAGTTTAGGCCACAAAAAATGCAATAATGAATGTTTTTTTTAAGTTTTGTATGCATGTTTAACTATCGTATGAACACCTCATTTACACAGCGCAAGTTTGCCATCTAGTTGGAATAAATTGCCAACTTTCGGCAGCACCTGTAAAACACAGTGGCAAATGAAAAGCATTGCCCACTTGCAAGTGTTGCATGTGGCAATAACTTTGCCACAGCAGGAGTAGCAGCAGCAACTTTTGCAGAACATGCAAAACTCCATAGGAAATGGAGAGACAGAATAGAAAACACGAGAATGAGAGCAAGAGAAGAACATGGGGAAATGGAAATAAAAAGAAACACATAAATTACTTGCCCAGGAGAGTTTTCAGTTCAGTGTGTCCAGCTGGCCGAACGAGAAACTTGCAAAGTTATGTTCTGTTCCAGGCGAGAAGCATCCGCAGTGGGGTCCCTTGGCCAATGTGACCGATGTGACCATCATTGCCAGGAGTTTAATATGCCAAAATTAAAATCGTCTTTCATTCCATTTGCCCATTGCGACTGTTTTCATGGTTTTGGTGTTAAAAAATGTATAAAGCCTCAGAAAGTTGAACCCTTTTTGCGAGTTTTGTTTGCAATTTCGAAAATGCCAAGCACACACGCACAAGTTTATTTGCATATTTTATTAAAACACATATACGTAAAACCAATGGGTATTTCTCTGTGACTGTATGTAAATTCACACACATTATACATATGTGCAACTGTGTGTGTGTGTGTGTGTGTGTATGGCAGGAAACACTTGACTTTGACTTGAGCTTGTACTTTTTCGCCAAAGTCGAGCCTGACCTTGCCTCACGCCCGACCTGGTCGCCTGCTGGGAGTCTGTGTGTGTTGTCTTTTTTATGGCCAATCTAATATGCAAACAGAGGGCAGTGACTGTGTCGTGGTGGGTGGGCGTGGCCAAGGATCTCTGCCTCCCTACCAGCCACTCTTTTTGCCAATCTCTCTGCTCTCTCTCTCTCTCTCTCTCTCTCTCGTTGCAATTGAATTTCATTTGCATAACTTTAACGTGTGTGAAAGTAAACTAACATAAAATATATATCCAAATACCCTATAGCTAGACTAAAGTGGGTAGTTAGTTAAGGTATACATTATGTAGTTTATACATTTGTTTAAAGTTTAAGCAGTTCAAGTCTAATACGTATTTCTACAGGGTAACTGCACGTTGCATACCTTTTACCTACGTTGTGGCACCACTAAACAACTTGCCCGTAAACTAATGTATTTTATGTATTTCCCCCTTCTTGCCACACAACAGATCATCTTTGATGGCTTTACGGTGGGACGCTTCGACGAGGGCATGGTCGATACCGATGTGGATGGTTATGAAACGAATCTGAGTCCGACCGGTGAGCTGCCTGGCTGTCCCGAGGGTTTCATGCAGGTGAGTGCAAATGTAATTTATTAAAATTTCAATTGAATATTACGTCAGCTTAGTCAGACCAGCTCAGCCCAGTCCAGTCTAGATCAGACTCGGTTCCCTTCAGCTTAGCTACGGATAAGTCTGGGCCCATCCGCATGCTGAAAGTTGTAACTTGCACTCCATTTGCTTTTGCTATTGAACTTGCGTTCAACTATAATTTTATGCCAGGCATACAGACAGACAGTACACACACACACATACACAGACTACACTGCTGGTTCTGCGATTCGATTCTCGTCTGGTTCGTGCTCCCAGCTTGACCGTCGCTCTTTCATCCCTCGTCCTTTGCTCGTCGTCCTGCGATTCAATCAATGTCCGAGTAATTCTGTAATTTTCTGTTGGTTCTGTTGACAAATGCCACATTAGCCCAGCAAATTGAATTGAATTGTGCGCGCCTGTCTCTCTCTCTCTCTCTCTGTACTGTATACTGTGTGTGCACTGTGTGTGTGTGTGTGTCCATGTACTGTGTCCGCAGATTGAAGTTTGAACGCTGTTGTTGTTGGTGAGGCGAAAAAAGAGGAAAATAAATGGCAAGAAACAGAGAACGGAGAACTATTTAACATACATATATTTTTATCACAATTTTTGCGGCTCCACGCTGTTGACATTGCTACTTTGTCGAGACATTTACTCCGCCCATTTACCCTCCCTTCAGCCCCTTTGGCATTTCAAGTAGTTTCGTCGCGCTAGGATGTGCGGGGGGGGGGAGATAGTAAAACTAAAGTCCTGGCCAAATAAAATGTACCGAAATCCCTGTAATTGACTTGTGCAATATGTTCAAATGTACATAGATTTGTATGTATGTGTGCGTGCTACAGACCCTCCCTATATGTGTGTGTGTGTGTACTCCAAACTATGTGTGTGTATGTAGTTCTATAATCTGATGCTGCTGCATTACATTAAATGAAGTTCTGGCTCCATTTCGAAGGGCTAAAGTTCACAGGGTTGGGAGTGGCATGCTGCGATATGCATCTCCCTCTCTCTCTCTGTCTTTATCTTCTTCTATATAGTATATATACATATCGACTGTGCACTTTGCATGCGCTTTTAGCCACCTTAAGCTACCATTTGAATTCAGAATTAATTTCAAAGCTGCAGCTCGGTGTGGCGCCACCTCATGAAGTAACACAAAGGTGGCAGAGTGTTGAAATTCATTGCAAAATGTTTTTGGTATTTTGCAGACTGCTTTGAAGTATTAAACCTCACAGTCTGTAGAGTCTCTGAGTTCTAAAATGGATATAAAGAAACCTATTCAATTATTTAATTTGTTTTCAATTAAAGACTTAATGAAATATATATTAATGCACTGCAATTTAAAGGGTTTATTTCACTCACTGCCAGTTGAGTTCGAGACTTAAACTGATAGTTTATTAGCAAGTATGGTATATCAGCAGTGACCTAAAACCTGAGTTTAAACTAGAAACCTCATTGTTCTTGTGGGTTTTCATGACGCGGCAATATTAAATTCAGTTTTCCCACAAGTAAAAAGCAGCAAGAGTTTTCCTTGGAGCAATGTTCTTCGGGTTGTCAGTGGTTTTCCTTTCTGCTTTTAGGTGAAAGTTGATTAGCATTTTCTCAAAAGAGATTCCGTTTCCGTCTACAGCCCCTTCCCACCGCAGATGACATTATCTTTTATAGTATCTTAGTTTTTTCCTCCCCCGTTTCCACTGTCAAAATATGTTCCGCTTTGGGTTTCATTCCATTGTCAAGCTGTAAGTGACCTCTGACCTGTGTCGGCTGCCCCAGTCCCCTCCTCTCTCTCTCTCTTTCTCCCCTGTCTGTCCCTCTATTAGTTTAGCAGCATCGAGCAGCGTCATGCAGCGTGTGTTATTCTTCTCGTTTTTGGATTTTCCGTTCTCGACTGCCACGCCCCTCGTCTGCCTTTGTGACAATAAATTTGGAACAAGCGTGGGGCGTGCACTGACATTTTGTGGTGTTGTTCAGCGCATCCTGCCTAGCCGCTGTCCAGTCTATCCGTCCATCTGCTCCACACTCCGCTCTCCCCATCCCCCAGTCGTCTGTCTGTTGAGGTTTCGTTTGGCACTTGACATGTGTACGGGAAACTGCACCCCAAATAGATCTGGTTGAGAATGCTCTGCCTCGTCCACTGGTTTTTGCATGCAACCGGTTTAAAATGCAGTTAAATATTTGCTGCAAAAAAGAAAGAAACAATAGATAAATGATTTTTTCCGCACGTTCGTCGCAGGCCTTGTTGTAGTTTTATAAACTCGTAACTAACCGCAGGTTTGTGTTGTCATTCTCCTGGCGTGTGCCGACGGTTCGTTCCGGGTTTTATCGCAGCCGGCGCCTGTTTTTTATTTATTTAAGGCAAACATTTTTAACTGCTGACGCGGTTTCAGTTTTCATTCCCATTTCGCTTTTTTTGCTCTCGTCTTTATGAATTATTCGTGTCATGGCCCGACTACATAAATTCTTGACCGACTCATATTTATGCCCAATCCACGGCATGTTCCCATTCAATATACTATATGTCGTAGTACATGTGCGTTACCAAGGTGGCTGACGAAGTTCTGTGTGCTCCCAGAGAGCGAGAGCTGCCAAGTTAGAGTTTAATCAGTTATTCAATTTAGTTAGACAGTTTCAGGCTCATGCATATTGCATGCACGACCTTTTCTCTGGATTATTCTGAATAATTTACCAACACTTTTTGCCGGCTCACAGAGCCAGGTTTAAACTTGACTGGGCTAAGGACGGCGCTGTTGCTGTGTGTTGCTTTGTTTATTTGCTAATATTGTTAATCATAAATAACAAAGTTTATGCATAAACGTATTAACCTAAATCAACAACAACAACAACGGCAGCGCACAACAGCAGGACGGCGTGTCCTTTGGCCCGGCTCGGCCCGAGCAGCTTGAGTAAATGACTCAATATTTGACAATCATAACATCCGCTTTGTCTCCACGCTGCGTCCTGCGCAGTGTTCCGTGTCCAGTGTCCTGTGTGTCTTGAATCTGCTGTCAGTTGTCCATTGTCCTTCTGCTGTCCGGCTAAGACAACAGCGCAGTTTGTCAATAGCAATTTAAGCTCGGCTATCTATAAATATGTATACATACTATATGTGTGTGTGCGTATGTGTGTGCGATAGACAAGCTCATAATTCAAGTCGGCCAACTCCTTGGACATTCCTTTTGGTCACTCGGTCAGCCTCTTCAAGGCTCTGCCCAGCGGCATTTGTTTGTGTCGTAAATTTACGAGTCATAGCCCAAAAAAATGCCTGAAAAGGTTTGTAAGTTTTCCGGCTTTTTATACCCTGTCTCTGCAATTGGGTGAAGGGGTATACTGCAGGCTGTTTAGATTTATTTTATTTTAATTGATGTAACATGTTTTTGGATACATTTCTAAACATATGTGAAAGTAACAGTGCTGTAAAACCACTTCGATTTATCGATTCATCGGCAATATACGTAGTATCGATAGTATAGACGGTTCGCAACACTTCTGAATAGCAAAAATAAAATTAAACTGCGTATGCAGAACCAATAAGTCGAAATAAAGCGTATAGAATACCCTTCACACATTACCTTTTCTAAATGTTTCTAAAATAATAACTAATATTTTAAAGACTATTTTCATTTGCAATTCATCAAAAATGTCTCCGACTATTAAAGCAATAAAGAATAATCTTCCGTTTTATTCAACATTTCTAAGCCAGGGTATAGAACAGTCTCCCTTGCCATATTACGTATTCCGTTGATTTTCTTTCCATATTATTTATTATACAAGAGCGCATTGAATTGCAAATTAAAAGCTTCGCCCGGCTCTATAATTTATATTTAATGATTTTTTAATAGCAACGACGTAAAAAACTGTGGCGAATGTTTAAAATTACGGTAAATCAAAGAGAAATTCAGACAGTTTGCAAGTTTTATGTACACGTGTGTGATGCTCAGTGTGCGTGTGTGTGAATGTGAGTTGATCACAGTGGAACGAATGCGGCATTATGCGCTTAAACTGTTTCACAATTAAGCCACAAATACACGCGCGAAGTAGGAAGAGCAAAAGATGATGAAGGACACGAAGAGGGGAAGTGGGAACGGACAAGGGGAAGCGAACCGGATGCAGCCATTGAGGGCTTCACTGGGCGAGGCTTTTGTTTATTGTTGGCAGATTATGAACCGACGACGTCGACACCCAACGAATGTACAGATAAAACTTTTATCGGCTATTGTTTAAATGACGCGGCTCTTGTCCTGATGATCTGGCGAACAATGCCAGGTAAAACGTCCCCTTGTCCGCCTGTTCAAGAGCTGAGCCAGGTTTAATCAGCTAAAGGTTGATTGCGTACAGCGCTTTAAAATCGAAAAAAATAAGAACACAAACATCAACTAACATCATCAGCATAGCCAAATGGATATTTAAGCTCGTCGAAAATTCTGTAATTCTGATAATCTCTCAGAAACAGAAAGCCTATTATAGGAAAATAATATGTGCAATATACTCTACCATATATGCAATAATCGGGTTAAAGAATTGTTAATTTCCATTTATCCAAGAACTATTCGAGTAATTATGGAAGGTTTATTATGTGGTATTTGAGTACGTGTTGGTCACTGAATCCTTCATATACTTATTGAATTGGAATTGAATTAAATTATTAAATACTTCTTGGAATTGTTTAATAATCGTACTACATTAAAGTCCTTAGCCCCAGGTGCAGTTTTGGTGCAGAGTAATTAAGGAAGGTTTAATCAGTAGGATAAATCCTTTATATACGTATGAATAAACTCAATGAATTTAACAGTACTTTATAAGTGACGACCTATTTAATACTCATACTCGTTATACTTTCTATTGTCCCTTGGTGCAGTTTATGAGCAAAGTAATTAATGAAGGTTTAATCAGTGGTATAGCAGTACGTCTTGGACTTATACACATATATATTCAATACACTCAGTTAATTAAACAGTACCTCATCTATTTAAAACTATTTAATACTCGTTCTAAATTAAAGTCCCTTGAACTTCCTTAGGTGCAGTTTATTATATCACAAAAGCTCTTCAGAATTTGTGAACTGTGTATGGTCGACTTTAAAATGCTTTAAAACAAAGTTGCGTACGCAAAGTCAACAGCTCGTGTCCCGATGGCACCTACTGGTACTACAAGGAGGCCACATTTATGCCGGCACATCGCCCCGACTGACCACAATAATAATTCAATCAATTTAAAACCAACACTTAATCAAACAGAACGCCACAAGAGCAAAAGACTAAAAAGAATCCGAGAAGGGACAGTTAGGCAAACCAACTGAATATAGTAGTAAAGAGGGCGAAGGAGATAGACAGAGAGTGAGGAAGAGAGAGGGGCGAGAGGGACAAAAACCAAACGAAATTCCAATAATTCGTTATGAAGTCGATGCTAATAACGCTCCACTGCACACAATGGACACAACGATGTGGATGATGATGATCTCGATTGCGATGATGATGACGATGTGAAGGATATTCTCACAGTGCTTGCCAGTGCTTAGGGGCAAAGAAACAAAAACAGGCTGGTGCAGGCCGCACAGTTTGCAATGAATTTACACAAAATCGAAATCAGAAAATTACCATTATGCCGAGCAACCAGGCCATGCCTGGGCCGGGTCATAGTGCTGCTGGATACGACTGGCCGAGGCCATTTCATATGACAGCAGTGAATTGCAACTCTAACCAGTTACAAATATTGGCCAGGACCCTCTCTCTCTCCCTCTCTCTCTCTCTCTCTCTCTCTCTGCAATGAACGACATCGATGGCGACTTTGCAATTACAGCAAAAATTGTTGTTTGAATTGGGGCGGAGGATGAGGAGTAGAAGTAGAAGCAGGCGCAGCCACAGCCGCAGGACATGGGCCGGTTGCAGAACTCGACATCGACATCGATATGAACCAGGACATGCAGCTGCCTGGTCCGTTGCTATTCTCTGTCAGGTTGGGTGGCAGTGTGCGCCGCAGTTCAAATAACCCATTAACTAAAAACTTAATCAATTGGAACCTCAGCCCATTCATAAGCAGTGCCAATGGAGAGCTGCACCAGCAGCACAGGGGGCACAGTGTAAATGAGTTGAACTGCGCCCTCGGCCCACTCAGCGTGCATACACTGAGTCAGGTTAGGCAGGGGGAAAAAAACAGAACACGAGAGCATTCTATCCCGCTCTGCCTACCGCACTGACCCACTCTAACGATGATGTGGTTGCCCATTCTGGGTTGCCATTAGCGACATTACTGCAGCCTATGCTCAGCTCAATGCATGCTAATTGACAGGTCTCCTGCCTTGGTTGCGGGTCTCCGCCCTGCTCTTATGCAGAAGCAACACTGCTTATATCTACATATATTTATCTGGTTAATAGTTTAGTTTTCGATAAGTTGTTGGTGCTGACATCAAAGTAGTTTTCAAAAGAAACTTCTTTAAGGTAAATACATTTGCCTTCATAGATATTATTTAATCATTGGAGAAGTATACATATGTACATATGTATGTATGTATATATAAATTAATAAACTTCTTTTGAAGAATTACAAAAATATTGAAAGCCACTGATTAACTTTGTTTTTAACTGATTTATTTATTATTTAAGTCATCAATTGTATTGAATAGTTTAATTTGTAACTTCTCATCTCACTATGTTTATATTCGATATTTTGAACTTACTGAACACTTGTCATTTAATGAATAAGTTATCGAAAGTGTGGCGGTAAGCTGATAGATCGATCGATGCAAACAAAATTAAGAGGCGAAGGCGCAAAGACATTGTCAACCTTAAGATATATAAAAGAAACAAAACTAATTAAATTATTATAAATAAACATAATATTCTCTGTTTATGCCGGAATGAAACGTTCTTTTTGTCTGTCAAAGTTCTTGTTTCGCTTTTAGGCGCCTGGCAATCAAATAATTGTTGTTGTCTCACTTGGCACACCTTCGACAATGGGCAACAGTTTTTTAGCACAGGCTTAGAGCAGATGGCTCGTGCAGGGAGTGAGGCAATCCTTTTGCACCACTCATGTTCGCGCTGCTGCCAACTGCATTCGACAGCAGCAACGAAAGGAAAACAATCAAATATTGAGCGCAGGAGGTGGCAAACGGCGCCAGCAAATAAAATTTATACAACAGTCATAATATATTACCCCTGCCAGATGCTTCGCCCAGAGTTGCAGCCTGCACATGCAAATTGCTCTGGATTGGGATACAGTTTGGGAATTGCTTTTGCTTATGTCCATGCCACTGCCTCGGCCTCTTCCTCCTGCTACTCCTCCGTTTTGTGATTCGTTCCTCACTGGCAGCTTTCGGTGCGTTTATTAATTTTTCACTAACAGTGCAAACAGTTTTATGCCCCGCATACACACATACACCTGCATAAATGTATGTGGGCACTCCACTCAATAAAATCGATACGCAGAAAAAATTTGGAGTGCAACTTAACCCAGTTTCACATGCATTCGCTTTAAATTTTGTAAAAAGAGACGATTGAGCAGGCTGGCAGTGTATTAAAATAGGAGCGAAAGCAGTTGGCAAATTGCTTTAACAACACAAGTGTGCGAAACAAACATGATTTTTAATTAATTAAATTTTATTTATTTACTTGACAGCTCAGCGAACTGGGGCGGCCATTCACGGGCGGCTCCTGGTGCGGCAAGGCCACTGGACCACAATTATACTTCAGCGAAACATCCACGGTGACAGCATCGGTGAAGGTGAGTGAAGGACAGACCCCTCGGGCAGCTGCTGCTGGAGCTTAACTTCGTGCAGCCCAGTTCTCACTTGACAGTCAGCTACACCAAGAGAGTGCTTTTTACTAGCATATCATGGCTGGTACAGGATACACTCACTTTGTGAGTGCATGTGCTATAAGGGGAAAGAGACAAGGTTAAACAGATAAGAAGTAAATGACAGCTGCTTCGCTTCCCCTCATAAAGAATGGATATTGTAATGTATCTTCATATAATGGAACGGTTGTTCCATAGATGCTTGACTACTTTCTAATCATTTGCCACACTCTTTTACTTTGAAGTGTATTTGCAAGTCGGCACAAAGAACTTTTACTTGACTGCTTGTGCTTTCCGTTTTAAATTGAACAACTTTTACGTATACGTGGCGTATGCGTAATGTTTACTTGAGCAGCCATTGCCACTTTCTGATTAATATTTAAATAAACGCGCGGCCATAAAAGCAAATGGACAGCAGCCGCTCCTGGACAGGTTGTTGCAGTGCTCGCAGCCAGCGCATAAATTATGAAAATTAATAAAAATTCATGCTCGATGCGAGGCGAACCGCCCTGGACCTCGCACTCGCACTCACACTCACACACACCCATAGTCGCCAGTGACTCGCACTCAACGGTGCTGAGAGTGCAACAAATGGCTTCAAGTGATGATGAGGTGACGTGGTCAGAGGCGCAGATTGCAGATTGCATAATTAAAAGAAAATTGCGTGTGCAATTGACAATTTTTCAGCAAAAGACAGAACAAGTTTCCGTTGAACTCATTACGCACTACGATTCGCAGACAGAGAAAATGAGAAAGAAAACGCAAACACACACACACATCCGTTGTTCTTTGTCTTGACAGCTGTCGCTCAGTTTTCGACAAATATATATTTTAAGTGGAGTCTCTGACACGCCAGACCAGGCGGAACGATGTCCCTGGTGTATTGACTGTGCAATGCACAATGTGCAGACTCTCCTGTCTTCTGACTCTTGACAGACGAAGCGTCATTTCCTGTTGCTCATACGCCTTGGCTGCATCTGGTGGAGGCTTCATTTCCACACTCAATTTTCAGCTCATTTTGACTTTTATTGCCAACCCGTTTGTTATATCTATTTCTCTTTTGTGCTGCTCCCTTTGCAGGTATTTCATCCGCCACGCAATATACGAGACGAGAAGCCCTTCGAGTTCAGCATAAGATACAAATTTATTAGCCAGTCCGATGCAGTTGTCAGGTAAGTTGCAAGCTAAATTGTTTCGTCGACTCGAATTGACAATTGGACAAGAGGTGCAAAGAGCTATATTAAATATGGCTAGGTAGAACAGCTCCTCCTTCATCTGTATCTCTATATTTGGTTGGTTGTAATACTGAGATCCTTTGGCTATCACTACCTACGTGCTAAGGAACTGGCTTTGCCATAATTTATCACGCAGACAAGCCTGAAAAGTGCGGACAGCTCGCCAAGTTGGTGTCCTCGCACGCTCTTTAGCCTTTGTTTCTCCTCGTTCCAAATGGCAGCTGAGCCAAACGTCGAGTAAGAGAGATACAAGTAAATCTTTTTTGGGCTGCGCGGCGACACAATGCCAGTTTTGTTGGGGCTCTGCATAAAACATGAGCCTTGCCGGGAGACAGTGCACACGTGGCAGCGCAAGAGCATCTACAATTCATGGTGCAATCCATTTGTGCGCCTAGACGTGTGTCAAATTTTGTCTCTCAATGTCTCGCGTTTTGTTTGTGCTCTGCCGGATATGCCAGAGTTGAAATAGAAACAGAAATGAAGGAGGAGAAATAGAAAACGAATGGCAATTGAAATGTATTTTTACACCTCAACAAATTTCACACAATTTACACGGAAATTTATATTTACGACTTGATGCAGGCCAAAATGCATTGAGTGCCTAGAGTGCTACATATGTGTGTGTGTGTGTATATGTATGCGTCCGGCATGCGGACCATTAGCAAGCCAAACAATAGCCAAACATTCGCCAGGTGCAGAGGATGCGAGCTCTAAAATGCCGGAGCGCATTTTATGCAAATTGCAGGCAGGAGGCGAGCCCTAAATACCAAACAAATATACTGCCGAGTCGAGCCGGCTAAACTAAATTAAATGCTAAACTCACACACTCAATGACACCTACACACAGACACACACTGGCAGACAGGCAGACACACAGAGATACCTTACTCACTGTGCATGTTGGCCACGTTGCAGGTATGGACTGCCCGATAAGCCGTTGGAATTGGGACGTGTCACACCCGGCACCTATTGTACCAGGCAATTCGATGAATGCTATCGTAACAAGTGTCGCCTGCAAAGTCCAAATTATCCTGGTATGTATCCAAGGAATGTTACCTGCTATTGGACCATTCGCCAGAAAGAGGTACCGACTAGCAAGCATGCCATGATTGCCGTAAGCCAGGAGAACCAGCACAAGGCCTTAGTGAAGCGGTAAGTAAAGTGCTAAACTGGTCAAAGTTTAGGCACATTTGGGGTGCGGGGTCAAAGCGGGCCAAAGGGTATTGGGTGGGGCAGGAAAGGACCGATCCATTCAAATGCCAAATTCTATGCAACGTGCATGGAGCACATTAAATAAGCATTAGCATTTTGTGGCTCCAGAAGACCGTGTCGCATTTCTATGACAAATTTCAATTTGCCAAATTGCAAATACGACTTACAGTTCCCGTTCCAGTTCCAGTTTCATTTGCAGCTTTCGTTCCTGACACCCTCCTCCATCCCACTGCGCCACTTCACACTTCTATTTGCAAATTTTGAAATTGTTGTTGCCTGTTGACTGCATTTTGTATTTTGTATATTCCAATTAAATGTTTGCATACAATGCCTGAATTTCAAATTAGATTCAGATCCGAACAGGTTCCGAGCTGAATGACTGACAGTCAGACAAACGAGCATATGTCATTTCGTATGCAAAAGCGTATTAAATGTCGCGCAGATTGATACACTCTCCACATACCTGATATACATATGTATGTAAAGCTGTTTGGTGATACCAACTAATAAAGATTATGGAAATTGGTAAATGCTTAACAGTTTTTAATTTAGTTTAGGCTTTAGTATTAGATATTGTTGACAACATTTGCTGCATGTCTTCAGTATCCATTGAAAGTTGTAATTATATAGTTAAGACTAGTTGGAATTGATTCAAAGAAGAAAACATATTTACATTTTTTATAACTAGACAGTAAATTATCGATTAAAGGCCTTCTTACTTTAACACCACATATGTATATGTAACATATCTCCCTTGAAAGAGTATTCATTGTGTTTATAATCACGCATAAGTTGCAATACATGTTGGTTTATTAACTTTGACAAGTATTCGGAGCAACGTGGCGTGGTCACACTGACAGCGGCTCACAGTTGTTTTTCAGGCTTATCGAAATGAAAATGTTTACATTGTATTTAGCACTGATTGCATTTTTTTCTGCCCATTTTCACATTTTGAACAACGAAACTGGTTTTTAATTTATTTTGCTTTTTAACTGTGTATTTTTATTGGATTTCTTTGCAGATCCATTGCCAGCTTTAACAAGACTTCACGCTCGATTCGCGCCTGGTCGGACTGCACGGGAGAGCGTGATCATTTGATATTCTACGACGGCAGCTCGACCAACGATCCCGTGCTGGCCAAGTACTGCGGCGGTGACTGGCTGCCGCGTGTTGTGTCACGGTGAGTGCAATGAATAAAATTGTAGCATACTTTTCAGCTGTCGTTTGTTAAGTTCCCCCCTGCACACGGTTGTTGCTTTTGTCTCGCATTTATTTAATGCCATTTCTGTCCTTTATGAAAAAGTTAAATATGAGCAGAGCACAACTCATAATACATTTACAAGATGAGTCAAACAGAAAGACAGCCAGACAGACGCAGTGAGCGCCATTTTAATGAGCGTGTGTGTATGCGAGTCGATGTGTGTGTGTCTGTGAGAGACCGCAGTCCTAGTGCACTGCACTGCAGTTGGCCTGGAGCGCATGTGTTCCAATTCAGTTACACATAGGCACACTCACATACACATAGACAGGCTCACACATGCACACACACGCACTCACACACGCAAAGACAGGCACACAGAGCCGCAGTTCATGAAGCTTTGTGTGTGCCTTGCAATTGTGCGCAATGCTTAAGAAAAACCGGAAATTGGGTTGCCCTGTAGACAGACAAAGCGACCAACAGACAGACTTAAATAGAGACACGCACACACACTCACACACACACAGTTACACATAGATTTATGTGTATGCCGTTTGCGACTTTTTGCTTGAAAATGCCCGCCTATTGAAAACATTTTGATGCATGTGATTTATGCAATGGCAAAATCTCTGCTCATTAGTTGCCAACTGCTTTTGGGAAAGTGCAACTATAAATTCTTAAAGAACTAAGAGATTCTTGAATTATAAGTATGGCAAACGTTTCCGTGTGGTATACTGGCATTTATCTAAATGGTTTTGTTTATGGGTTTGTTTTGTAAATTTCTGTAGAAATAAATAATGAATGAGATGAAAGAAATGTATTTTAAGTTATTTGCAACTTTAAAGATATTTCAAAGACTTTCTATGTAGAACGACTGAATAGAGAGCTAAAGAAACCTATGCCGATAGTTTGATACCCTTGCAGGTTTTTATTTCCACCGATACTTTCCTATACTAATTACCCACATACAAATGTAAAAGTGCAGAATTGAATAATAATATGTCGAACACTGATAAATTGAGTTATTTACAAAAACAGCACTTACAGCATTTGTGCCGATTGTTCCTATGGAACCATACATATGTTATACTGGTCCGATTTGGAAGAAATTGTATATGCTTTAAGGTTTAGTATATTTGGTTGCAACATTTTTTAAAAATTACAATAGGTTGTATGACAGCCATACGATATATAGGTCTGAATTGGCTTGTGTATTAGATTTACTTAGTAATGTTATAATTTGTAAATAACATAAACTGAAAATAAATAGCAAAGGTTGTGATTAACATAAAAATAATTAGCATAAGCTGTTAATAACATAACATTGTCGTAGCGTAAGAATCGAACACAAGAGACTGGTTTGCGTTGCAACAGACGGACAGGGGTAGTTTGATTTCTTTGCTGATGCCGATTCAGAAAATATATACTTTATATGGTCTGAGATGTCTGTTTAGTGTCGTTACAAACTTCTGGTCAAAATTAATATACCCTCTGCAAGGCAAGAGTGATATGACAATGATAGACTATATAATATATTTAATGACACGTGTAGGTTTTGCAATTATGGTTTTAAATTATGTATTAACTACTTTTCCATCACTATTCCCATCATTGAGTTATATGCTGATATCACTAATTTCCCCCTTTGTTTTGAGTTCAAAAATGCATGAAGTTGTTGTGTGTATAGCAGGAGCTTACTAATTTTCCGCCTATGCGATGAATTACACTACAGCACATTTTTGTAGAATCCCTTTAGGGTGTCCGCCTTTGAAGTGACTGCTCGAGAGGGCACAGGCCACACCTTCGCGCCGCATTCAAGTGGGCGACGTCCGTTCCCCTTTCGGGCATTTATCTGGCACTTCACATTTTGTTGTTGTTGTTGTTGATGTTGTTGTCGCTTTTGGCTCGGACAAAGTTTGCGCTTTTCGCCGACTCTCGAGACATGCACATCAACTTTGATTGTTGTTGCTATTTTGTTTCCTTGTACTTTGTTATTGTTGTTTTTGGGGGTTCTTTTTCTCGTTTGTGTAAAGTATTTGAAAGCTTAAAGCACAAATGAAAAGTTACTCAGGCAGCTGAGGCGGTGATTTTGAGTTGATGATCGCTTCACCTTGTTGCCGTTGCGACGTTGCTTAATCTCTTAATGAGTTGCACTCGGGCATTTATTGACATTTTGCCGAGAAAGATGCCGACAAAATTACAAGCAGGCAGAACCGAGTAGAGCGGAGCGAGAAATCTTATAGGCAAACATGCGAGGGGAACTGTGCATAAAGAATGCATGCAGCGTAAAATGCACACACAAGAAGATGACGAGGATGAGGACGAGGCTTGCCGTGCCTTGGCTCAACTTGGCTTGCCTCGATGCAAAGTGGGCGCACACACACAGGCACGCCCCAAAAAAAAAGCGACTTCACTCCACTTTTGGCTGCACTCAACCCATTTGCTGAGATGCAGCATGGCTGGCTGTAAGAAAAACGGCATTAAGTTCGCTTCAAAAGTTCTGCTCGCTGCCACGTTGCACGTTGCACGTTCTGCTTGTGCTTGTGCTGCTGCTCTCAACGTCTTTCGCGACATGAGCAGACGAATTATAAATGCACACACGCACACTTGCATGGGGGGGTATGTGTGTGTGAGTGTTGGCTTACAGACACCTCAGACATGACAGTCATACAATCTGCCCATCACTCCCACTTCATACCCCTCTGACTTTGCTGGTTGACAAAGGCTGCTGAAGGCAAGGGATGCAGTAGGGTGGGATGGGAAAGGAGGGCGGAACATGTTAGGGAAACGTTGCCACATGAAAATTATTAATTTCCCTGTGCAACTTAAAATTGCAACAAGCTGCAAGCTGCAACGTCGTCGCTTTTGGCTTTACCTTCGCCTTCGCCGTGACGTGTCTGCGCATTCTTATTGAACACATTTTGTTTTCCTTTTTCCTTAGTGTGGATTTTCAGCGTTTCCCTTTCAATTTTCTCTGCTGCTGCTGCTGCTGCTTCAGCAGCTGTTCCTAAGTACACAAGTGTGTTAATTTTTATAAGTCTCTCTTGCTGTTTTTCATTTTCTTTTTTTGGCACTGTGCTGAGGCGTTAACTTTTTAAATGGCATATTAATTTTTAGTTAGTTATTAGTTTCCGTGGCTTACTTAGCCAGTTTTACCTGCAAAGTTTCCCTCACATGTGTGTGCGAGTGTGTGTGTGTGTGTGTAAATATCTTAAGATGGTAACTCTGCTCATAAGCAGCGGGCCCAAGTTGCTTTTCTGCTTGAGTTCTTCTACTCATATGTTTACTTTGAGAAGAGTTTTTCCATTTGTGAAAGCTAATTTAACTTACATTTAGTTGCAAATACTTTGCAATGAATTAGTGCAGGCAGAGAGAGAGAGAGAGAGAGAGGGAGTGGAAGAGAGAGGTAGAGAGATAGACTGCATATTGATTGCTATGATATGGCATTATAAATATTCCTCGATACCCTTTGAGTGCAGTTGTCTTCACTTTCCATACTTTGCAATGAAGAGAGAGAAACAGAGTGGTAGAGCAAGAGAGGGAGAGAGGGAAAAGGAGAGTGCTTCTACATACGTTAACTGCATGAATAAAGCAATGTTATGGCATGATTAACATTCAGCTTTTTTTTTCCTTTCAAACGTTTTGGCTTAGTTGAATTTCAAATGGTTGCAGTGTCCACTTTCCATCAGATAAATCAGTTGCGTTAATAAACCTGTCATTAGCCGCAGCACAAGGTAATCATAGAGCAGCTGAAAGCTTGTCAATCACCGTGAATCAGTTCAATTAGCCGCCTGACACAGCTGTGTTTGCTTCTCAAAGCAAGCATCAAAATTGCTGGTAATTCCATTAAGCAAACAGCTCAACCCATACAAACATACACCCCTGCATACACACAGAGTACACACAGGGTATACACCTCAAACTATACCCCTTACATCTCTCTAGGACGGCAATCTTTCGAAATTTTCGTGCCACAACAGACCACAAGATGGCGGCGCAGTCATTTGCGGTCTGCCTCATTTCGGTAAAGGGGCCAAATGTGCAAATTCCAAAATTTGTGACCAGCCATGGCAACAAGGAGAGGGGCGGGCGGCAGTGGGAGGCAGCATTTCAATGCACGCATTGATAAGCGCCCAGCAAAGGGACTCTGCCGGCCACATGCTGCGTGTGAGCTCGCTTAGGTTTGGTTTGGATCGGTTTGGTGTGTGTTGATTTTACGACACCCGCAAGTGCCGCAGGCCATTAAGCATCCAAGTGCTACGCATACGTAGAGCGCCCCACTGAGGACCTTCTTCTTTCTCTCTCAGTCTGCTAACATTTGTGAGCTTTATTAAAAATTAATTTACTTTTCATTTGCAGTTTATTGCACTTGGCAGTGACAAAAACGCTGCAGCAGCTGCCATCGCTCAGCTTCCGCACACGCACACGTGTCGCTGTGTGAGTGCTTGCCACTTCCCCATCTCTCCACTGCTCTCTCTTTCTCTCTGTGGTCTTTGAATAATAAGAACCTTGCCTGGCATCGTGGCTCGTGTCTCGTATCTGGTGTAGCGTGTCTTTTAGCCACACTTACACGTATTAAAAAGCCATTTGTGTTGGCCATGTTGGCCATGTTTGATGGCTTTTCGCATCGGCCGTGTGCTGCTGCTCCCCGACAAGTGTGTGCCCAGGTGGAGTCGCTGTCGCTGTCAGTTTTATGTACTTTATATTACGCATACGCCGTGCGGGTCGCTGGCATAAAAATTCAATTTGAAATTTAAATTGAAAAAGCCTTCGATTATTTTGCGATATCGTTGAGAAGCATTTGATTAATTAGATACACTGAACAGGCAGTACATAGAAAAATAGTATATAGAACAACTAAATTTCTTGAGGACTGATAAGGTTACTTAAATTAAGAGATATTTCATTCCTGATATGCATAAGTAGTGCATAAAACTACAGACAACTCATCTGCAGGAGTCGGCAATGTTCAATTAATGTTACTTGGGAAGTATTTGATAAACTTAAATAGTTCTTAGATATCCTTAAAGTTTTCATTTAAATATTTTCTCAATGTGTTTAATAGACACTTTTCTAATTGTGCAAAATGCCCACTTGCAACTCGTTAGCTGCAAAGCCTTTCAGTGTTATTTAAGGGCCAGCCTTGTTACTTCGGGTGCGTCGGCCAAAAGTGGCCAAGTTTTATGAGCACTCGATGTCGTTTGCCATCGCCGGCCAGCGGTGCTGACTTCAGCTGCCGCTACCAGTTACCTCTCCCTCTGCTCTCTCCCTCTCTCTGTCTCTGGCTCAATGCCGGCTGGCGTCGTGTCGTCTACAACAAATGGTGCAACACCCACGGCTGTCATTTCATAATTTTTAGCCAAAAATCAAAAGACAAACGGCCCCAGAATGTTGGCCGCGCGCACAGCACGGAGATTTGCTACTTGCCGTTTGCTTGTTGTGCCAAAAAATTTGCCTAAAACTTTGCAGCGACCCGACGAGAGGTAGGAGTGCGTCGGGGGGTGGGGAATGAAGCAGGCAGCGGACAGCGGCAGACAATGGCGAAAAAAGTTAATTTGGCAGCAAAAATGCAAACAAGCAGACGGCAGAACGACTGACAGACACTTTAAATAGGCAGCGTGACGGGGAAGGCGTAGAGAGAGAGAGAGAAAGAGAGGGAGTGAGTTGGGGGAGGCATGGGAAGGGGTAGAAGGTCGGCGACAGAAATGTGCAAAACAAAACGAAACACAACAAAATACTGCGTCATACTTTGAGGCGCGACTGCCTTTTCTGGCAAGCTCAACATTTGTTTGTTTGTCTGCTTATTTATCTGTATGTGCGAATCTGCCTGTGTGTGTGTGTGTGTGTGTGTTGTGTGCGGCCAACAACTTTATGACTTTGCTTGTTTGCCGAGTTGTGGAAATTAAATTTATGAGAAACTAGTTTCTTCACGCCTCTAATTGGAGTGCCCAGTTGGGGCAGATGTTGCAAACGGCCGCTGACAGAGGGGGCGTATGCACAATGTGCGGCAAAACTATGCCGTTACTTACATAATTGCTCGAAATTGGCATTAGCAGACAAATGACGCAATTGAATGTTGTGTTTCTAACATAGTTTTAATTTATCTTCTCAACTTTACTTTGCGGAAATATTTACAAAATAAAATGAAAACAAAATGAAATATAATAAAATGCTCTGTTCCACTTCTTGCTTAAATGGTTTACTAATTCGTATTTTATGTGTTTTTATTCTCTCCACAGCGGACCGGAAATGCTGGTGGCTTTTCACTCCAGCCCCTTCTCGGCGCCTCTGCAGCAGGGCATTCCCAATCGCGGCTTCGAGCTGGATGTGGATATATTGTTCACCGATTCGGATTCTTACGACTTTGCGCAGGGAACGAAAAATCTTTGTGAATTCCATATTAATGCATCGAATCCGGGTAAGCGATGAATGAAAGATACGAGTAACTAAAGAGGGAGTGGCAAGGAGTGGGGGGGAATGGCAATTGTCGAGCTCAGCAGTAAAGCAAATGCGAATATTAATGAGTGTGGCACCCACAGGCAAACACACAAACACACATACACACAAGTGCACAAAAATATGAAAGTAGGTCAGCACAATGCACTCCTTTCTGTCTCCTTCTCTTACTCCCTCTCTCTCTCTCTCTCTCTGTTTCTTTGTCATGCTCTTGCAATTTGCACACTTCTTCCTGCTGCTTTCTCTCTCCATTTTCGCTCTGCACTGATTCAGCTTCATTGTTTAATTTATAAATTATTATTATTAATATTGCCTGCTCATTAATGCCGCTTCAGCGAACACATGGCCAACTACCCTGATACACTCAGTTGCCCCTCTCCACTTCTCCACCTCCCCTCTCTCTTACTCTCCCACTGCAGCTCCTTCTCAGCTGGCAGCTAATTAGCACACGGCGTGTTGCAACAATCAAAAGTTGCATCTACTTTGAAGTTTTCGAGTAACCTAAGCAACTTAAGTGCACTCTGAGAGAACGATAGAAATAGAGATAGAGAAGGCGAGCGAGACAAAGAGAGAGAGGGGGAGAGAGGGCAGGATGAATTGGTGCACCGAGTTGGGAAACTATCCCATTATTAGCTCGGGGCCTAAGCGAAGCAGGCTAAATGGGATTTTAATTCGATTCGAGGCCAGACGAAAACAAATTGGCCCTGGCGAGTGGGATACACTAGGGTAAAGCGCCCACAAACCTCATGGCAAATCTCTTTCTCCTGAAATTCGCCTAACAAAGAATAGGATATGCAAGAAAGAATGAGACTACTAACTTGACTAACTTGATTCAAATGAATTGTAAATAAAATAAATGTTAAGTAGGCTTCACTATGTGTTTCGCAGAACTGAGCTAAGTCGGAGTTTCACAGAATTTTAATTAAATTTAAATCACAATTCGTTGAACATAAATCGAGACTAGTTCCATCCATAGAAATAAGCGAATTTCCACAGAAATTGAGTACTGGAAGACGCTCAATTGATGGACTAACTTACTCAGACTACGCGCTTAATTGCGGTAAAAACTGTACGCTAGCTACTCCATAAGCTCTGCTCTTAATTTGCTCACGTTTTTTCTTGTTATCGTTGATGTTGTTGGTGGTCAGCGAGCGGCTGTGTTTAATTGAAAAATTATTAAATGAAATTTTGGGCGCGACGAGTAAGAAAACTGCGGACAAACCTCGTCGTTGTCTGGCAGCTTGTGTTGCATAAAAGTAGGCAACGCTTTTTTAAGCAACGTCCTGTGTGTATGTGTGTGTGTGTGAGAGTGCAGCAGCCGCTAATGTTCATTAATTTGCACTTAATAACTTTTGAGTAGGTTTTATTTTCGCTGTTCATCTTCGTGTTTTCTGCTTTTTTTGCAAATTTCTCTTCATTTCAAATTAGTTTTCGGTTTGAACAAGCGATTTTATGAGAGAGCGGGAGAAGTAAGGGAGTAGAAGAGGGCGGGGAGAGTGGCAGATAATCTTGTAGCCCAGTTAACTGGGCTGTTTTTCTTCGGCAGCTTTTCCTATGCCTCGTTTTGTTGTTGTTGTTGTTTCGTTGGCATGGTCATTAACTTGCCGGCTTATTTATCTGTTTTTTTGCTCGTCTTGTTGTTGTTGCTGTTTTTCTTGCGTCAGCTTTAGCTCCCACTCACTGTTTGTTGTTGTTTCTGCTTAATTTTTGACCGTTTAACTTTTGTGAAATGCCTCAGCCTCATCCCAGTTCGGCTTCATTTTCATTTTTCGCCTTGGCTTTCGGCTTAATGCCCTGGGAAATTGCGCAGATGTGTCCATGTCAGGGATAATCATTAGCCAAAAGTTGTAAGGGGGTAAGCAGATGGAGAACTCTCTTACAAATGCCATATCTATCATAGTTTTAATCTGAGCGCCTCTATGGCAACACTGCCAGCCAATGGGCTGGTATAATAAGGCATTGAAGAGCGCAACTTAAGCAGCTGCTAACGACGAAATAAATTAGGCAATTCGACAGGATCTCATACAATATTGATGATAATTACACTTGTATTTGCATAATAAAGTTAAACAGGAAAGGAACTAGCTTTATCTTAAACAGATATGTGATATATTTAATCATTTTGCATCACCTTAAAGTCTTACGAATATCATGGATTATATGACATATAAAACCTTCAAATAAGCGCTAAATGTAACAATTAAATACGAGACAATAAAATTACGTTTTACTGTTAGTAAATATAATATATATATGTATTGTGGTAGGCTGGTCACACTGATATATCGATACTTATATAAAACGATGACTATGTAAAGCCTATGTTAAACCTATGTAAACTAACATTAAGATTGAGAGAAGCATTCTGTGTTAGCGTGTCGATTAAAGGAGAAGTACTGCAACGTCGTGTGTGAATTAATTGAGCTTCCATAGTATGTGAATACATTTTAACATGTATAAAGGTACGTTTATTTTTACTACATTCACTCTTTCATTAGTCGTTATTCAATGATATTCGAGATATGTCAATTAAACTTCAACATTTATTGTACCATCTCCGTCTCACTGCACTATTTATACATCTATTATCCTTTTCTTATATTTAAGTATAACCTTATATCGTTTACATATGCCTGGCTACTCATGAGAATCGCCCAGGGATTGCAGTCAGAAACTTTGTGCGGCAAGCAGCTGTCAATGGGCGTCTGCTCCGTCTGACAATTCAATCAAATTAGGCGTACTTTAAACAGAACAGTCTGTAACGCAATACATGCATGCAGAATTTAATTAAAAGGCGACCCAGAATACACACAGAGACAAATAGCAAGAGAGTGGGGGATGGAGAAGGGAGATTGAGAGAGAGAGAGAAAGTGGACAGCAGTTTTGTGTTTAGCTTTGCTGCGACTTCCGCCCCCGATGCTGCCAGTTCTGCTGCTGCTTTTGCTGCAGTTCTACATTTAATTAAAGTTAATTGAAAAAGTTATGGTAAAATCAAAGCGAATTAAATATGCAACAGATTCTCTGTGCTCGATGCAATCAACGAAAACGAATGGAAACCAATGCGGCAACCAGAAACTAACCCAAGCGTCGAAATTGCAGTTTTGTTAATCATACGCCGCATTGTACGGCGCACAGCGTACAGATGTATTTGCGGGTTTATCACGCATTATTTGTACAGCTCACACACACACACATACAGAGACACATGCTTGTTATTACAACTTTGGAATGACCTTTGCTGTTTATAATAAATTGCTGTGCTCCCCTTTCGCAATTCGCATTTTGCATATTTAAATGCCAAATGCATATTGAATTTTTTGGCTGCTTAATGATGATGTTGCCTGCTGTCCCGCTGTCCCGCTGGGTTCGTGCTCCGGCCTTGGGGGTTGTGCAAACAAAACCGCGTTGCGCACATTCGAAAGCAAAATGAAACGATAAATATTTGGTTTTCGTTAAAACTTTAATTAAAATCATGTTGCAGTCCACAATAATTTATTTGCAGCACACGCTTTCGGCAACGTTCTCTGTACTCCGCGGGTATGTGTGTGGGACGGGAGTGTTTGCTTGTTGTGTGTGTGTATATCGATAACAAAACAATTATGCTGCTTACTTTTTGTTTTTATTACGCTTTTCCATTCCCTCCTCCACATCCCTTCTTGGCCTTCGTGGTCATTATACATGTTTCATACGCTCGCGCCACGTTGTCCTAATTGAACCCGCCGCGGAATGTTGGCCAAAAAAGAGCTGCCACCTTTTTTTGCTGCCCTTCCTCGTTATTGTGCTGTTATTTTATTCCTCCGTGTTGCTGTTTACCTTTACCCACAGCTCGTTAGAAATGTTATGCGCATTGTTGCAGCTGCCACAACGCGCTGCTTCGCCTGTGGGCGCCATTCAAATTGATTTGATTAGCTCATTAGTCATTTATTAAGTCATTCAACTTCGCATTTGAATGTGAAACATGAAACCGAGTGAGTTAGATTGCGAATTCGAGTATATGCACGATGTTTTGTTGCCTGCCAACGAGTGAAAGCGATATCAATTAATACGAAATACAATAATAATTTTGCAAGGAAATTAAAACAATATCACAGAACTTAAATTCAGTTTAAATCCTTCATAAATTGAAAGATATTTAATGCAAAATTGTTGTTTAATAACTCGAAGAGTTGTTCTTCGCAGCTTCTGCTGAATCAATTGAAGTGGGAAATATTCATTTGATCTATTTCCGTTTGTTGTTATCACTTATTGTGGATTTTCTCGGCTTTTATTAATCAAGTTTCAAGCACATAAAAATTGATATTTCCTTCCTTTCCCCCACACTCTTTAAGCCGCAATCATTTCGACCACAATTGAGATACTTTTTAGCTCCCTGATAGCTCTGCTCGACAGCTAAGCCGACAGGCAACGCCCTTAATCAATTGCGTTGTCAATGCGCCTGCCGAAATGCCGTTTTAATTACTACACCCCCGCCAAATCCCCTTCCCCTGCTCCTACTGAAACAGGCCCATCTAATTAACGCTAATCAACTTGCTGACACTCGAATTGCCGCTTGCCACGACCCCGCCCCCAATGCTCCGAGGCAAACACAAGGGATAAGCCGGCAAGTTCCGGAAACCTCCGCCTCCCACCGAAAAGTATCGCAAATTGCTTCATGTGATGCGGGCGGGCGAAGGAATATAATAAATTATTATATGAAATCGCTGTTAGATTTGCTGCAAATTATTTATGCCAAGCCAAACGCACAGACAGCGCACATAAAAGAGAGATCACAGATGCTCAGATGCTATAAATTTATTGGACTACAAGCCAAGCGAGCAACTGAGCAGCGTTTCCGGTTGAAGACAGAAAGCGTTTACCCTGTGATTTGTATGGATAGATACAACAAACTAGTACAACAGCGAGTCCTGAAAGGCAGCTCGAATGTGAAGCAAATATATACAACATTTTATTACAAATAAACCGAGAGAGAGCATGTGAAATTGTACACTTACAACAGTTCAGCAGGGAATATCGTATGATGGGGGACGGGATGCGGAGGGGGGATTGGGTTACAATAGATACATTTCCACACTGTCGGATGTTCCTTTGGCATTTTTATTGATTTACGGATTATTGCGGAGCTGAGACGTAGACGAAGACGGAGACGAGGACTACACGAGCCAGTCCTCGAAAGTTTTTCCAAAGATTTTCAGAAACCTCTCACTCACTCACCTATTTGCTCACTTACTCACTCGCGCGGTTCCGTTAAGTTTTGTACTGTTCTCAGCTGTTGTTACAAAAGCATCAAACTTTGTAGCAAACTTTAAGCAAATCTTTCGATTCCCTCTCTCTCTCTCTCTCGCCCTCTGTATGTTATTGTTCCGACTCTTATGTGCGAAAAGTGCGTTTTAACTTGTTGAATTTTTTACTTTTTAATTTCATAAAGTCAACAGGGCAAAACAAAAGCGGGTGCAGAAAAAAATCATAATGCAAACATACAAAACGGTCGGGTAGTCTGAGAAAATTAACATTGTTGTTGGATGTCTGTGTGTGTGTGCAGGCAGAATTTAAATATTTGCGGTTCTCAAAATCTTTTTCAACTCGTGTTTCGCATATAAAACAATTTAAAAAGTATTCCTTGTAATTGAATTAAATAAGTTTTTATTGAATAAAGATATATTTAAACAGGGATTTATTTTATTACTTTACAGCATTATTAAACATTAGTAATAATTATGTAATAAATTTAAACCACAATGCAGCCCAAGTTCAATTAAAAGAATTAATTATATTAAATAAATATTTAAACTAAATTAAATCCCATTTATCGATCGCGCTTAAATGTATGCTACATTTATTTCGTTGTTCACAGCTGAAATGTAATAGAGCATCTCTCAATAGTATGCAACAAAAATTTAACACCGAATGAGTAGAAATGAAACTGCGGGCAAAACTCGGGAAAACACATTTCGATTATCTGACATGTGCACCGACGGGGATTGCGCGTCGCGCACACGAAAACAAACGGGAACTGCATAAAATGTTGCTGAATTGGGTAGAAAATGAACACGGAAACATCTTTTTATTAGAATTTTGCCATAAAATCGAACCACAATAGAGATGCATAGAAGCGCATGCATTCAAATGAGGTCATTGCCTGGCTGATTTGGCAGACAATGTGGTTGGATGGGTGGTGCTGAGGGTCGTGGCGCAGTAGTCATGCGGATGAGGACAGCCAGGGGTATGTAAGGGGTAAGGCGAAGGAGAAGGAGAGGAAGGCAGAAGTCAGACGCTGCATACTCGTATTTGTTCTTGTTTAGTTTGTTTATTGAGTTGCAATTTTGTTTGCAATCAGCGATGAAATGCATGGCAAGGGGACACGGAGAGTGGTGTGCCTTGGCTGTGTGTGAGTGTGAGCTGTGATGTGCAAACAACAAATTAGCATATTTGCACATAACGGCAACATATTCTGTGCCTGTGTGTGTGTGCGTGCGTATGTATGCTCTTATGTAATATAAATATTTAAACATGAATTTGTGAATGGGCTGTGCTAGTCAGTCGATGTTTATTAACTTTGTGCAGTATTATTTGCATTTTCGCCGATAAATACAGAAAATATTTGCCATATTTATTCATGTGAAGAACTTCTTCTTGGGAAAACGACGACTCTGGCACGCCTGATTGGGCATCCAGCCAAGCGGCTCAATTATTATCTTAGAGGCAAGCGAAGGAACAAGCGGAACAACAACTTTGACACTTTTCCGATAGTCTATTGGGAGTATTGTTGCCTCCTCCTAACCCCTCTCAGGCAATTGAATTGCTGCGAAAACAAAACGTTTGCAATTAGCCGTTAGTTGGTGCGCTTATTTCTGGCCCAATTATTGGCCTAATCACAAATACATCAGCCAAATTGGTTACCGCCCCGAGGCACATGCTGCAGCATATTAATTGAAATTTACGCTACAACCCTCGGCGACGCCTGCTGCCGATGTTGTCCGTAATAATAGTGTCGAGCATGTACAAATCACTGTGGTATATCATATATACAGTGTTTGTACATAATATTCTTCCCATAAACATAATAGACTGGGCTTGTGCTGAATGGAAAAGGGTAGAGTACACAAATATTAATATTTTGCGTGTGTTTATTTTCTTATTTATCGCTTATTGTTTGTTTACTCGTGGCAAACAAAATAATTTAGCTTTCCATTTAATTTCAACTAATTTATATTGCACCTATAAAGTATGTTGTACTTTAGAATTATTATTTAATTTAATACTCATTGTGCTTTTTAATCTAATAACACAAACTGAAACCGAATTTCAATTAAATAAGGATTTTTCATTATTGATATATTTAATATTAATTAATTATTTCAATAAGTATTGAATACAGACAGTTAAAGTAAAAGTTCACCTGGTGAAAATAAAAATTCCTGTGCTTATAATAAAACAACTGCCATACCTGGCTTGGAACATATTTATGAGCTTTTTTATGGCACTCTGCATTTCTCCTTGAAAGCTATAAAATGTGATGTGCTGCTTGTTGGCGGAAATAAATATAATTTTTATTAATATACATCTATTTTACATATTGAAACCCGAAAATCTCATTGTAACGAGAGAGCTTCAAGTGAACATTAAACTTTAAAGATATGTGCAGTAATGAAAGAAGGATATATGAAAATGTAATTTACTTTCATATATGTAAGTATGTGATGTATAGAGGCTTAAAAAGAAGCTACTCCTCTTTTTGTTTACATATTTAAGCTTCTGTTTGATCGGTTAAAATTGTACCTGTTCAATTATATACATATGTATATCAAGTATACGTTAGTAAACATATATTCCTGTTCCCTATTTCCACATTTTCCAACTCACAGATGAGGTTACTTTGGTTAGTGTAACTAAAGCTGTGAAAATTGTCAACGAAAGTTGCCAAAGTCAACATACTACACACACACTCACACACACACACACATACACATTTGCCACACAGCCACATTCACTAAAACACACACAGAGAGAGCGTACCAAAAATTCGCAACCACATGAGAATCAATAGAAAGTGCTGTGATTTTAAAACAAATACACCCATCAAAACGGGTGAGTGTATTCACAGTGGGCACTCGGCGGGCACTTGTGGGCGTGTGGGCGGGGTGGGGGTACTCGAATTGCACTGCTCTTATATGAAATGTAATCATTGCCATTTTGTGCGCTATGTGAATTAGTTAACACACACACACACACACTCGCATAGACAGTTCATTTGCACGCACATCGACAGGAACACACACTCACACAATGCTGGGGCAAAGTTTCGATCTCAGCTGCAGCGGCTGTAATAAATTTAGAGGCTATACAAAATGGCGTCGCTGCCATTCGCCATCGGGCAATACAATACAATGGCGAGGCACGGAAATAATTCAAGGCTCTGCGAATCGGAATCGGCATCCGTGTCGGAGTCGGAGCTGGAGCTGGAGCCGGAGTCGAAGGCGAACTGGGGCTGTGGGGCTGTGGGGCGTGGCACGGTAATAGTGGCAATAATAATAATATGCTTATCAGCGTGCCATAAAGTGAGGCCCAGCTCGATAGTGCGGGTGCGGGCACGTGTGTGTGTGTATGTTTGTGTGACTAGGGGCTTAAGGTACTCTCTCGCATAACGGTAGTTGTACTGGTACGCAGCCCGACCGCAAGCGTGGCAATAAAATTGTTATTTTTGCGATTTATTAGAGTGCATTTTGGGTTTCTGCGGTGGCCGCGGCCGCAAAATGTAGTCGTAATTGTGTGCGCAACGCATTTCGGCATTAAATTATGGGGTGTTAGTTTTATTGATTGTGCGGCCAAGTGCAGTAGGTGTGAGAGGGATGCAGAGACACTAGCAAAACCTCCTTTGCCCGCCTCCCCCTCCATCTGTGACTTGATTGAGTGGTGCTTTGTTTGGCTCTGTTGTTTGATTGCTTGTTAGGTTGTTGCCTTTGTTATTTTTCGATTTGCTTTTCGCCTCTGTGCGAATTAAATACAATTGCCCCCAGGCAACAATCAGCACACACACATACACCCACACACTCGTCCTCCTCCTCCCACTCATTGTGTAGCTACTTATGTATTTATGTTTGTGCTCTGTGTGTGTTTTTGTTTATGCTGCATTACATTTAATGCATTCAAACAATTAGCCGACCCAGCCGGAAGGAAGGATAGCTGAACGGGCTATTTAAAATGCAACGACGGTCTACGGGCTGTGCCTCTATCCGACTATCTCTTAATGGGCTCCGCGCATATTTTATGTGCCCAAATTGGCATCGGCATTTCCACTAAATTAGCATAAGCCGCTAGCCGCAGTTAGACCCTAAATTTACCATATCCCACTCCGTGCCTATCGCGTTATTGAAATCGCATACAGCTTTGAACATATTTATTGCGCCGTCTGGTCCTGATATCGAAATTAACTTTTAATTTTACATTATTGAAATTAAGATTCTTTGGAATGTATGTTTAAATATTTTATAATTGTCACAGTTTTGACAAGTTTTTTAGCTCGTACTTTGTATAAACTTTTTGCATTTAAAATAACATACTATAAGCAGACTTAATGAAACATACTATACAAAATTTAGTAGAAGCATCTTCCAATACTTTAAATATGTTTATATTTGCAACGCACCTTAGGAGACATCTTCCAACTCCTAATGTATATGTATTCTGAATCATCAATACTGACCGTCTGTCTGTTGCAACGCAAACTAGCCTCTTAGCGTTAGGGCTATCTTGATGAAACTTGCCACACGTGCTTCTTATTGCTGCACGCTGTAAATAAGGCGGAACGAACCGGATCGGACCGATATATCGTATATTGGTCATGATATTACAACAAAATTTACTACATCCCACTTTTTCCATTTATATAATATGCATATACACTTTTATCAAAATCGGACCAATATTACATATAGATGTCATAGGATCAATCGTCCAAAATTAGGGTTTTTGTATGAGGACCAGTTTTGATTTTAGAAATAAGTGAACTTAACAGTCAAACACCAATCAAAGTGAGACATAAAATTGAATATACACAATACAATAAAATTCTGCACCATTATATATACATAGCTTGTATTAAAACGGTCAGATGAGATAAGAACCTGCCGAAGGTAGCCTCCCTCGTTATTAAATTTATTTCAAGAATGAAGCTTAACATTTCAATATATTCAATTCAGGGACTTAATTGAATCCATTATAGCTCACTTTTCTGTTATTAATAGACTATTTTTGCCACTCAATAGTTTGTTTTCTAGCCGCCCTTATTGGCAGTCTTGAAAGTGGCAATTTTTATAACATATTCGCCCACAAAGTGAAGCAGGTAAAGCCAGTTAAGGCCCCATTGAAGCTGGTCGAGAAAAGGCTGAATTTCGCTTTTAAATGCCTGGCAGGACACATTGCTTAAGGCAGTCGTAAGTGGCACTCGAGGCGTTTGCCATTCGCTTTATAAGCAAGAAATGTGCGCAACCAGCGCAATGTGACAATAAAAAGCTCATAAAAATGTATTAGATATGTGGCATGAGGCAGGACTAACATACACGCACACACACATGTGGCAAACACACGGCCAGAGCACGCCCCGCACAACACTCTGAAGTCTATGTCGTTCCCAATTCTTGTATTTATTCTCTCTCTCTCTCTCTCTCTCTGTCTGCCTGTCCAACTGGCAACTTTTGCCTATGGTGGCAGCTGCAACTTTTGCTGCCACTCGATGCGGCACATCAAAACTCTTTGGCGCTACATCAACTTGAAGTTGAAAAGCTGTCGCAGCAGTTAGAGAGAGCTCCAGTCTTGGGACCCAGGTGTTATCATCGATACCGTTGACGTTTGCTTCCTTTCTATATCGAAAGTGCGCGACAGAGCAACACTCAAACGGCAAATTCCACCTGCCACCTGCCACCACCTTCCGCCCACTAGCAGCAGGAGTAGCAGCAGCAGCAGCAGCAGTGCCACTTGCCACTCGAAGTCTCGCCGTGCCGCATTGCAACAAATCGTGCGACTTTTCGCAATTGAAGCTCTCTCGCGCGCTCTGCCGTCGCTTTTCGGCTTGTTTCGATTTTTCCTCTTTGCCGTTTTTAATTTGTCACTTGAAGCAAAAGTTGCCAAACTTGTCCCTTCCCTGACGAGGCTGATGCCATCCTCCTCCTCCACCTCCACTCTGCTCAGCTGCTCGACGGGATGTTGTTTGCTTGCTGGGTTCCCTCGATTCTCTCAGTTGGTTGCTTGTTTCGTCGTCGTTTGGTTTGTTGATTTCATTAAAGGGCGGAAAATGCAATGCCAAGCATATGTCAGCTTTAACATTTTCCTAGCGGAAATTACACCACAGACGTGGGATACCTTGGGAAATTAACAATAATAGCAGCTGAAAATATGTATTAGAATAAGATAATGCAAATTTCAGTTTGATTTATCTTGACTATATAATAATGTACACCATTTAGTTTATTAAAAAGAGCTTTGTAAATTATTTTTAAATACTTATATTGTTTTTCAAAACTCAAATACAATTTTTTTGATCATTATATAATATACATATATATCTCGTTATACCTATATGGCTATTAATGATATAAAATCCATGGATAGCTATCGATATATTGATATATTTAATGAAATTAACAAGAAAGAGACAAAACTTGTACTATTTCAAAACTCATGTTGGCACCAATAAATAATCGATAGTTTTAATAGACTTGATATAATACGATTACAACAGCACGCAAGCTAATGATATTACATCTATAGATAGTTATCGATAGAGTTATTTATAAATAAATGTATTGCTTTTTGTTCAATCTTTTAATCGATACATCAAGTTTGATGCATTATATAGAATCAACACGAAAGAGGCGAAAGTACTATATAAAAACTCAAGTGGTCATCGATAAATATCGATATATTTAATAAAATCGATATAATACGATGAAAACAGCACCAATTGTCTAGAGTAAATAATATTACATCAACGATAGTTATCGATAGAGTTATCTTTAATTAAATGCATCGATTTCTGTCAATCTATTTCTCGATACATTAAGATCAATGTATTTAAAAAAGTTGGCACGAAACAGGACAAAGTTCGAACTATTTTAAAACTGTTGTTTACATCGATAAATATCGATAAATCAATAAGAATCAATAAGAAACGACGACAAGCTCATTGCAATTTTTATATCAAGTTGACTTTAGTTTAACTTATGATGTAATCGCTGATATTTACTTGTGGTGAACCCTTCTTCCCCAACTCTATCAGCATCTTTTCTCTGCATCTGCTTACGTAAAAACTGACTGTGTAGCACAGTGTAAATTAACCTAAATCACATGTAAGCCGCTTGTCATACAACGTTCTTAGAGCATATTAAAAAACGCCGAGAAGCGGCGTGAGTGAGTTGACAGTGGAATCCTGACAATACACACGCACACACACACACACACACACAAACACACTTACACATAGAGTATTCATACATAATCTGCATTTATCTCTGTCGCACTTAGGCATACGTCATACTCCTACTGATGCTCTCTAACGTTCTCTCGCTCTCTCTCTCTCTTTTTGCAGATGATGTGCTATTCTCACGTCGCGGCCGCATGGGACGCATTGTGAGTCCGCGTCACACGCTTCCGCCGAACACAACATGCACGTACCACTTTCACGGATATCCTGGTGACCTGATTTGGTTATCGTTCACCAGCTACAATCTGCAGATACTGCAGCAGGCGATACATGACAACAATACGCTGGGACGGGTGAGTGAAACCGTTTGAGATTGCACAGCGGGTGGGGAAGGGACAGAAGAAGGAGCAGGAGGCTGGAGCCCGTTAACAGTTTGCATAAATGCATAAAATACAGCTTGCCTATGGAGTGTGTATCTGGGAAGTGGGAGGAGGGAGGGGCTGAAGTGGAAACTTTGAAGTATCCGAGCTGTTTGCATTGTATGTGTTTAAACGCGTCGCTCGCTGCGCTGGCGGCGGATTCACTTGGCTTTTGTCTTGATTTCTATATCTCTCTTGCATATGCTATTAGTGCCAGTCTCACCCAATTAAAAAGCTGCCAGCCGTTTGCCTCAGTCAAACAACAACAATAGCAAATACACTTATCCAATCTCTCGCTGTCTCTCACTCTCTCTCTCTCTCTCTCTCGCACGCACACAATTTATAATTAAGTGAAGCTTCAGTGTCGAGGCATGTGCAGGAATGTGGCCAAAGGATTTCGACACTCGTTCTCGAGTCTGAAGTCTGCCCAGCGGGCAAAAGAAACTGCGTCAAAATGCGACAGCAACTTTGCTCAGTGCATAGTGCAACAGCAACAACAACAACAGTTGCAACAACAACGACAACAAAGGCAACACCTCGCGTGGCGTGCGCATTTTTAATGTGCGTTCTCGCTCGCTGTCTAACGGCGTGTAAATTGTGTCAAGGTGGAGAGGACTGCAGCTAAAACTAGGTGTATGCATAACGAGGAGAGTAGTGAGAGTGCCAACAGGGGGTGGAGGGGAGAGGGGGTGTAAGCGGGTGAGCGATAAACGAGTTAAATGGTTATTTAGGGCAAATGCAAAACTATATTTGCTGTAAATAACAGTGGGAATGTTAACATTCTGTCAATAACAACAGCTTAACATCATCAACAGATATACTCATCATTTAAAATAGCGCTCTGTTGACTGCACTTGCCATTAATTATGACATACTTAACAGAGAGTGTTAATCTGCACTCCATGGATGCTTAACACGACATGCAGATGATTTTAAATTAAATTTGGGGCCAATGCAAAACTATATTTGCTGTAAACAACAGTGGGAATGTTAACATGCTGTAAATAGCAACAGCTTGACTACAGCACAAACTTACTTAACATTTAAAATGCTGCTGTGTTGACTACACTTAACATAACACTTCCAATTAATTATGTCGTACTTAGCAGAAAGTGTTAATCTGCACTCGAGGGATGCTTAACATAACATGCAGATGCCTTTAAAAGTCAGAAATTTAACATGAGATGATTTTTAAGCTTCACCTAAAAGCATACAACATTTCAAGGCAACTTCTGCTACTCTTCTTTCAAGCTTCTTGCTTGTTTTATCCTATCACCTGGGATTGCCAGTCACTTCATCAATCCACTCTCTGCTCCCCCCTCTGGCTGCGCAGGTGACGTATGAATTTTCCCACAAGTTGTGCAACTTTTTTCAAGGTCTTTTTTCTGTCTAGACACAGGGAGACAACTAATTTATTTTGGCAAAAGACTTTGCAAACACTTGAGAAACTGTTAAGACATAAATTTGGTAAAAAGTGCCAATTAATTTGGAAAATCCCAATGAGTGAGAGATGGAGAGAGAGACAGAGAGATAAGGAACTGTAGTTCAGGTTACTTGCCAGTTGCTCTTCAATCCTTTCTGCGATTGTTTGCCATCGTTTTCTACCTTCTGCTCGGCACGCTCCAGAGCAGGATGCAGTCGCCGTGTCAATTGCAGTTGCCTCACCTGCACTTTAAATTGTAAAAAATGAAAAGGTGCCAGCAGCGTTGAAACAACAACTTTGCCCGGTAATACTAACTGTTTCACCCCCTTCCTCCACCCACCCCTCTTTCCTCCTTTACCACCCCTAGCTGCAGTGCACTCCGTTGGGCAGTGGCACAATAAAAAGTGACAAGGCAAAAATATGTGTAAAATAAAACAAGGGTAGAGGGGAAACGAGGGATGGGGGAGGAGTGCAAAGGGGGCAGCAGCAAAAACAGTTCATGAATTTTGCAACAGCAACAAAAGCGACAAAAACAAACAGCAGGTACAACAGCAGCAGCAACAACAACAACAGCAACGACAATCAACACTTGAACAGGGCACAGTAGTAGACTAGGGAGTCGTGTGGGCGGTAGGCGGGGCCATGCTACGTGGGCGGCACAAAATAAAATAAGTTGAAGGGAATTTGCAGAAAACAAAAAGCGAAGCAAACTTTTTAAATTAAGAAGCAAAGTTAAAATTCCAACAAAAAAATATTACAAGCGAGAAAGAGATACACCAAGCGAGAGAGACAGGGAGAAAAAGAGGGACAAAGAGAGAGAGAGAGCGAGAGAGAGAAAGAGCGAGAGCGAGACAGAGATTGGGAGTACACTGGGAGATTGTAGAACAATGTTTCAAAAATAAAAATAAAAAACATTTGAAATTATGCCGCGACATTTATGAGAACCACACACACAAAGATACACACACACACAGACTCACACACAAATACACACACACACACACACACAGAGATAGATACACACATAGTCACATACACAGGAGTTAACATCTCGCGAAGTGCCCTCGAATGGAATCCCTGTTGATGAACTACGTGCAAAATAACGAGGGGAAGATCTACGTGTGCAATAGAAAAACGAGCTGAAAAACCTCGAGGGAACTCGCCTGAGCAGGGGAAGGCGAAGCAGCAAACTGAAGGGGGAATCAGGTTTAGATGAGGGAGAAGTGAACTTGACAAGTCTTAGGCTTACAGGAAAACCAATTTAAAGTCACTTAGCAGCTTAACAAGTTCACTTGGAGCTGTCATGTGGTTTGCTCCTGACGACGTGGACCGAAAGGAGGTTTAGTCAAATTTCAGCACCTTCTTTGAACTGAGTTCGTTTAAAATATATTGGTGGAATATGAAGATCTGAGAGTCTGATAGAGGATATATTAATTTTATGGTCTTTCCTTCTTTTAAACAAATTAAAAAATGTAAAACTCGGAATATTTAAAATGCTATAGTCCTTCTACGACCTTTAAATCGGTTCTGTGAATAGAAAAACAGAAGAGTTGCAAATGTTAAACACATAGGAACATAAAAACTAATTAAGAGTATTAGCACTAAAATCTAAAAGCTAATTTTAAGACATTAAGTGCAATAAGAACAGATAGAGAGAGAGAGAGAGGAAGCGAAAGAGAGAAAAAAGAAAACAAAATCAGACTTCTAAGCCAATGAGCTTGAGGCTTCTTTTGCTGCACAGTTTGTGTGGCTCCCTCATGCGCTTTCCATGTAGTGCTACCTCTGTCTTCTTCTCTCTCTCTCTCCCTCTCTCACATCGCGAAGCGCCACAGCAGCCGCAGCTGTTTGCAACTGTCTTTTCATTATTAACACAGTCAACAGTAATCACAGCCTAGACACGAAAATGCGAAAACATTCGAAACAGGCGTCTAGTAAAAATATTTAATGCCTGCAAACAGCATGTTGAAAGTGAAGAAGAAAGTGTGTGAGGAGTGGGATGCGACATAAGTAGAAGAGAAAGAGAAGAGCAGGGGCAAAAACAACATGGAAACATGACAAGAACGGTGACAAAACGTGAAAAGACAAACAACTCACACTTGCAACTGACTCATTTCATTGCTGCTCTTTGAATATGTGACATATGACAAGCAGGCGAGAGGGGGGGAGAGTAGGAAAAGGGTGTGCGAGTGGGATTTATTAACACTGAAGGAATGCGCAGTGGCGTCAACAAGATAAACAGGCGCAAACTACAAACAAAAAGCGACAGAAACAGAATATGGCAGGAGAATAAGGAACGGAAAGCAGAGCGAGAAGTGTGCGAGCGACAATAGACAGAAAGATGCTTGAAAAATGCGTTAAAACAATGGAAATTAGAGAAACGGGTAAGGGGGGGCTGAGGCGTAGAATAGTAATGGTGCATATAGAGCTAAAGGAAAGTAAGTTCAGTCTTGGACTTAGGGAAAATGTAAAAAGAAGAAAAAGCAAAGGATAGTAACGTAAGTAATGCGGCTCTTCCTGATCATTATCTGTCGCTATAAACCCAAAGATTTCTTTTATGAAGACTTACCTTGAACTCAATGCTTTAATTTGGTATTCTAGCTTAAGTAAAGCCATTAAAACTCACCTTCTTCTTCTCTTTGCCACAGAGCGATCTGCCGCCCTGGATAACCCGCTTGCGTATGTGGGACAGCTATGGCACATATCTGCCCATTAAGTCGACTAGCGTGACCACGGGACAGCCACCGCCACCACCTCCGGTTGCCTCCTCGGCAGATGGGGGCAAGCCGACGCTGCTGAATCAGAGCAACTACGGAAGCTACTACTACAGTGCCAGCAATCCGAAGCTGAATCGCAATTTGCGTGTCAACATTGACAACGCTTGGAACCCGGTGGACACCTACATCTATGGACCCACGCAGTCGAGTGTGTTCAATCAGGAGAACAAGTACAGTGGCTATCAGGGAGCTGCAGGTGGTGGCGGCGGCGGCGGCGGGGCAGGCTCGTCGGGCAAGCAGCAGCAACAGCTTGGGGGCATTAAAGATAGCCTGAACTATATCTCAGGTGGCAAGTCGGGCATGCGAGATGCGGGTGGCGCCTCGGCTGCTGCTGTCTTGAGCTCGGACAAGAGTGGCGGCCAAAGCCAGAGCGCTGTATCGCTGATGAGCACCAAAGGCAAGCGGCGACTCATGCTGGAGATCTATGACTATGAAACCCCCAAGTTGTGCGACCACACAGCCATCGGCAGCGGTGTCAGTGGCAGCAGTGCTCTGATGGGTGGCAACAAACAACGGCCGTGCAGTCCGCTGGAGAGCTATGTGAGCACTGGCAGAGATTTGGTAAGTACAGAGAGAAGTCAAGGGTTTTTTCTTTTTTAATTATTTTTTCTTAAAATTTTATCTTAAAGTTCACATTATAATTATTTCAATTTAAACGCAAACTAAATTCAGAGTATGCAACGTTTTTTAATGAACACAAGCAGCGCAATAGAAAAAACTGTTGCCAGCTTTCGGGCACCGTTTGAAAATCATTGTTTACTTTGCGCAAGAGCGAAAAAAAGCGTACAATTTGTTGAACTTAACAAAAGCACCTGCAATTTTTTCTAAATACTCACCTGCACCTGCTGCCCGTGCTGCCACGAGTGCCCAATTTGGCTTGCCACCACCCTCCCTCTTCACAGTTCGTGCTGTCTGTGTGCTCTGGCCCCGCCCTTGCACTCACAATTGCCTGGCAACAACGCGAGCCAACAAATTTGGCACAGTGCAAATTTGTATTTGCTTTAAACTTGACAAAATTAATCAAATTAAACACTCGAGTGCATCGCCAGACGTGCACAAATAACGACAAACGAAGCCAGCCAAGGCAAACGGAGCCTGGAGCCTGCAGCCAACGCGGAGCCTGCCCATGGCGACTTCTTTGCCTGGTGGCAAAATTCAAATTCGCCAAAGCGCACACACATAGTGTGCGGGAGCTGTGCGAGGAGAGGGAGGAAAGCCAGTACCGTGCTGCGGGCCTAGTAAATAGAGGGGACCGCAATAAGCTTGCTTAGCCTTTTTGAATGTCGCAAATATGAACTGCAAATATTTTGACGCCAAATTGAAGCAGCGCAGAGTGCACTGAGAGAAATTCAGAACAGAAAAGAAAGCGAGTTGAAGATATGTATGTTATAAATATGAAAATGTCTATTCTCTTTAATAAATATATCATTAAATGAATATATCCACACAATATACACTATAATTACAACTTGGTTTTTATTGCATTAAGTTCTTTGATGTATTAAACACTTAAGGCATTTTCACCCAGTGTACATTAGTCAATCTCATTCTAACCCTCCTCTGGTATTTGCAGAAACTGGAATTCCACACGCACACGGGCACCGCCCTCTTCCCCGCTCAATTTGCACTGAACTACGAGTTTGTCGACACGGAACAGGGCGGCGAGACGTGGCCGGGCAGGCGTGGCGAGGATCCGGTGCCGCCGCTGTGCTCGCGTGTCTTTCGCAAGCGCAAGGGCAACATTCAAGTGCCTCGCAATGTGTTCCTCTACGGCAGGGGCGGAGCCAAGAACATCACCTGCCTGTATCGCTTCGAGGCGGGCACCTCAGAGCGTGTCAAACTGGTGCTGCACAACGTCTCCTTCGGCGAGGGCACTGCCTGCACCACCGACTCGGATCTGCATACGGGCAGGCCGCGTTGCAATCAACTGGATCCCGAGGGTCGCATCACCGAGTTGCGCCTGTACGATGTACCCTTCCGGGATGTTAAGATCCAATTGGGCTGCTTCTGCGACAACTCGAGTGCCCTCTACAGCAATGCTCCGCTGACCTTTGTCTCACACTCACGCATCATGGAGCTAACCTTTACTGTGTCCAGGCTGAATATATCCGAGGACTTTGCCGATGTCTTCTTCTCTGCCTCGTATGAGTTTAAGCGTCAGCCCGATTGCCGCAAGCAGCTGAAGCTGAAGGGCGCCGGCGGCGAAGATGAACTTAAGTATCCGCTGAAAACGCAGGATGCAAGCTGCGAAGGCCTTGCGTGGTATATCGAGGCACAGTCCGCGGAACGGTCGTTGTTCGTGCAGACCTGGGGCGCCTACCTGCCCGTCGATCCCACCTCGGAGGATGCCATGCGCTGTCACACCAAGAATCGCCTGATGGTCTACTCAGGTCGACCGCTGAAACCGATGCGTGTTGTCTGCCCGGCACAGAGCGGCCCCAGGCCAACGTCGTTGCACATATTCTCCGAGGACTGGACAAATGGTCAGCCCTTGTTCATGAACAAGTGAGTAGCCCAATTGCACTTGGTCACACCATTTTCTGTTAACAGTTCCAATGACATAAGCTGAAAGGAACAATTGTGAGATTAATCTTTAACTTAATTGGATTAGGAGATTCTAGTTAATATTGGTTCATTTTTTCATGTGCTTTTAAAGCTTTGAAGGTTAATCAGGTGCAGTATGTAGTTGAAATGGGCTTAGGGTTTTAACAGTTAATAAAGCTTCTGGTCAGACAAAATTAAATTCATTAAGTAGATTTCCTTTAGATACTTCCGATGCTTATTTGTTACTTATACACAATAAGTTTTATAACATGAGTAAAAGTTAATAAAGCTTATTTTAAGACAGCTTTCCTAAACTTGCAACATTTTTAAGTAGACAGCTTTCAGATACTTCCAAAGCTTCTTTGAAAAACAATTACACAGCAACAAGTTTTATAACTTTAAAAGCATTCTACAACTTTTAATATATTCCATAATTCATTGCCTCAATAGGTTGAAAGGGTGTCCAATAGGCTACTATGATTTTACAAATTTATAGATTAATCTCATATTTTTCCACAGTTTTTATTGGCAGCTTTAAGCGGCTGAGTTGAAAAGCTGCCGATTAATTATCTAAAAGGCTCGACACGCTCATTAGTTGACACTGTCTGGCCGGGCTGTTGGCCAGCAGGACACTGTCAATTACCCTTTGGGGTGTCATAAAAATATGTTTCCGCCTAGCCATGTGTGTCTGTGTGTGTGTGTTTTTACATGCACGTGTGTGTGTGTTTGTCTGTGTGTTTTTTTGGCGACAAATTTGAGCTGCACTTGCACATAAAATTTAATGGCAACACGTTCCGAACGGCAGCACAAAACTGACCAAAACGGAGTTCATTTTCATGGCACGCACCTTGAACATAAATTGCCACGACACACACAACTCCGTAAGTCCTCACATGGAGCACTTCTTCTGCTCCCTCCCCCCTGCAGCTAGCCAAGTCCCCCCACGCTACATCATTCGTTCGCCTCCGCAGAAACGGACAATTTTGCATGCTTTTCAGCATGGACAGCTCTCAGCGTGTGCCAGTGTGTGTGTGTGTGTGTGTGTGTCTGACGGCCATGTTTGTTTGCTGCCTCAATGTGTTTTTTTCCTTCTGTGCGCTCAATTTCCTGTGTTTTGTTGCCGCCGTAGCCATTTCCTGTTATTGCATTTTTAAGCAGCTTGCTTTTCTATTTTCTTTTCTTTTTTATTTCTCTTTTCGTATTTCATTTTTTGATAGAGCTCATAAGAGCTAACAAAATGACTCGAGTGGGAGAGAGAGCAGAGGAGAATGCAGACTGCAGAGTGGAATTGTACTACATATTGAGAGCTGTTAAAAACGTTTGAAATGGAAAAAAACCTGTTAAATTGCAATTAGACTGTGGAAGCAAATAGAGAGCACGTCCTGAAGAGGCTTTTAGTACTAGAATTTCCGGAATAAAATACATACAGTTGAGTTCACATATGTAAATAATAAGGAATGTTCAATTCAAATGTGGCATGGGAAATGATGAAAAACATATCAGATGTTCTTAAGTTACTAATCGAAAAGTATATCTCACTCAGATGGAAAAATCTTTAATTTATAATTTGTATAACAACTTGGCATATATTTTATATTTTTTCTAACTAGCTTTGTCAATATTTATTAATATTTAACAGTTCTAAGCCGTATAGGGTTTATCTCCATCTGAATTCTGAAGTTGTGACTACTTTATCTATCAGCAGAACTTTTAATGAATTGTGAATCAATAATTTCATGTAATTTGCCAGTTATCCTTGCACAGGACTTTCAGCCATTGTTAGTTTTCCAATTTTCCCTTCTTGTTGTAGTTCATCGGCGCACTTGAGGCTCAATTTATTGCGCTGCACTTATTGCACTTGATGTTAATGTAGCTGCAACTAGGGTTTGCCTAAGCTGTGCGAAGGGAGCAGGATGAGGAAGAGGGATCTTATTTCGCACTCGAGAGCATTACGACTACTTAAACGCTGAAATGTTAATGGCAAAATCAACGCTGTCGTCGTCGTCGTTCATAGTGAATGCAGTCAAAGCCGAAGTGAATAATAAACGAGTATTTTGTCTGGGGCAACTTGAAAGTTGCCGCGTAATTAGTTGCACTCGAGCTGCTCGCTGCAAGCTCCTTTCGAGCCTGGGCTGCCAAAGAGATATTCGAGTTTTTGGGGGTATTCCTTACTTTGCCCAAAACTTGAAGCAAAGTTATGTGGAGCATGGCAGGCAGCGCCATGACAGCCGCAGGGCAAGAGCATGCTTACAGATAGCAGTCAGAGAGAGATAGACAGAGAAAGAGAAAAGAGAGAGAGAAAGAGAAAGAGGGAGCAAGTGGGCGAATATGTTTACAACTTTACTTTGCTCGCTTGCAGGCCCATCAGCCTCGTCCTGGAGCCCATCCTCAAGGAGCCCGGCGACATCGCCTTCACATGGCTGGAGATACATCGCACGAAGAATGCGCTGCTGCAGCAATTGGACCTGCATGTGAATGCAAGCGTAACCACGGGCATGGGTACACCACCCGGTAGCACAGGCGGAGGCGGAGGTGGCTCTCATGGTGGTGGAATTGTGGGCACTGGCAGCGCTGGCGTCGCCGGCACCGGCGGCATTGGAACACCAAGTGCAGCAGCCAACGAGACGCTCAACGAATTCGGTTTCTATCCTAAGGAGTCGGACTGCGAGTACAAATGTCCCGAAATTGATGCATGCATAGCGGCCAGTCTGTGGTGTGATGGTAAGTTGCGCCTCTTCTCTAAAAGGGAGACAGCATGAGTTGCCCGAGAAGTCTTCAAAAGAACAAGCAACAGCTTTAATAAAACAATTTCTTAATTTTCCAAGAAACTCGATATATTTTCTTTTAACTTTGATATTTGATATCCTTAAGTTCAGAAATAATATTTGTTTTAAAGCATATTCGAACTGAAATCAGTTTTATTTTCTTTCTGCACTCGGTTCATATTTATATTCATATGTATATTCGCAATGCGTTGCCTTTTGTTGATTTTAATCGAATACACAATCTGGAGTTGCACAGCTCTTGAGCAATGACTGTAGAGCATATTTGTATGGTCAACTTGCTGAAATCAATTTTCATTCCTTGACAGTTTTTTATATTGCATACTCAAATAATGTTTTCATAGTTGCAAATAGATTCTCAAATTTTCCCAGTTGGTAATCAAAGGCAAACTGAACAGCATAAACAACCTTGTAGTTTTATGCTTATAATTATATCATTTGGGTTTTTATTATACCCGCTACCATATTGTAATGCCTTTTATTATAACTTTATGCCAACTGTCCGTCCGTACGAAAACCTAGATCTCAGAAACTACTATAGCTGGGGCTACCAAATTCAGTGTCGCACGCAGATCAAGTTTACTTTAGATTTTAGCCGCGCTCCCAACCGCCCCCGATTCAACCTTCAACGCAGGACAGTGTATAAACAGTATACAAAATAATTGGGCATTGCTCCAAATGATTTTTGATAATTTGGGGGCGATCGGATCATTAACATAGAAATTATTTAAGAAAAAGTTTTAAGAGTAACTGCTTTCCAACCGCTCCATAAAGTATGCAATACAAAATAGAAGTTATATAATTAATAAATTGTTTTGGTCAGGTGGATAGTGGGTATATCACAATCGAGTACACTCGACTGTAGCTTGTTTTATTTTCAGATGAGAATGAGAAAGCACAAATATTATTTTAATTCAAAACACAGTATTATATGTTATTAAGGTGTCAAAGTAAAGATAACTATTATTTAAACTTGTTTATAAAGTTATAAATTATAAAGAATTGTGATCATTCTTTATTTCATTCGCAATTATTATTTAAATATATTCAAACTGTAAGCAATTCTTCTTTTGAAATTGTGTCCCAACAACATGTCAGACTGCCCTCGCCAAGCTTTAAGTTTGCATTACGTGTACGTGATTTGGCGCCGGTTGCACTTACTGCTCTGCTTTGCTGATGTTGCTCTGCTGCTTGCCTTCCCCTGCTCTGCAGTTGCTGCTGCTTCTGCTGCCCCATCTTGCGCAGCTTTGCTGTGCAGTTGTCTGGCTGTCGGACGCCTGCAAGCAGGCAGCAGAAATTTCACTTGTGGTTTCTTGTCTGTTAATTTCATTGCAAGCTGCTGGCCACGTTTTTGTAATCAGGCAAAGTTTCCTGACAACTGCACAAAGCGCTGCTGCTGCGCTGTTTCTGCTGCAGCTTCTGCTTCTGATTCTGCTGCAACTTGCTGCGGGTTCGCCGCTAAAGCGGCCCAAAAATATCTTCCGCAGAAGTTTGTCCAGCTCTTCCGTCCGTCCAACTGTCCGTTTGTCCAAGCAAGCCCACAACAGCTGCATCCAAGCAGGGGGAGGAGAGAGAATGAGAAGAAGATAGAGATGGAGATGGAGAGAACAGAGACTGGACTCGCCTTTTAGCTTCAATTATTTATGGGCAACCAGGCGCGTCTGCAACCGAGAGCTGAGCTGCTTAACCGCAAAGGCGGCGCATTAAACAAGCTAACCAAGCAGCACAGCCGGCAGCAAACCAATCCAGCTGGGCAAGCAGAGCGAAGCACTCGAATGACATTGCCTGCGGGGTCTTTCAATTTGGCAACTGGTGTATCTGGTGTAACCTGAGCAAAGATCTCATTTCAATCAATGCGCCTTGTGTGCCCATTCTCTCTCTCTCTCTGTCTCTTTGCAGGTCATCACAACTGTCCCAGCGGCTTCGATGAGTCCGAGGAGGAGTGCGGCACTGCTCGCAAGTTGCTCGAGCTGCCCGGCGGCGTCTTTGCGGCATTGGGTTGCATTGCTGCCGCGCTGACCGCCTGCCTGATATTCTGCATGTTTGGTCTGATGCGCAAGCGAAAAAAGTCTGTGGTGCAGAAGGGCGGCGGTGGAGTTGGTGTCGGTGTCGGCGTCGGCGTCGGCTTCATGAACGGGGCCAATGGCAATGGCAACATGCCGGCTGCCTGCAACATTGGCACTCTCAAGAAGGACTTCAAGAAGGAGGCGCTCTACATCGATCCGGCGTCCTGACATCCACTACAGCCGGTCGAATATATCCACGTGGATCGCGAGACCACCGTGTGATATGTTGCCGCCGGCTGTGACATGTACGAGCATATGGAGCAGGGCCTGAGCATTGCCTGACTAGGGCAGGAATTGGAACGGGAGCGAGCCCCGACCCCCGAACCGGAGCTGCCTGTGGAGCAACTCGACTTGATTTGTGTTGGGCCCGTGCAGGATCTGGCATGGAGGTTTTAATACTGCTATAAAGATGTAAGTGAGTGCGAATGGAAGCGGGAAACGGGAACGAGCCAAACAGGGAGAAAGTGAACTAATGCTACATAAAACTAATGTAAGTTCTTAACTTTTCTAAGCGCTTCACGAGTAAACGTATAACTTGATTGTGTGTGTGTGTAGACCTAAGCAAGCGGATAACGCATAACGGATAATGGATAGTTATGTGTATAGAATTCGGTTCTTAACTTAATAGAATTCTTGTATTCCCATTTAGTTGAGTTCATCACACTGCCTAGCGAGTCCTGTATATAAATAATTCAATTGTTTTCAGAACGCATTTTTAAAAGAAACTTTTACGAGGCATTTATAAGGTCGTTGAACACTATATTGTTAGCTATGTTTTGAGATCTTTTAGTTAGAATTATAGTGCAATTCGGCTAAAAGCTGAAGTTAATTGCAGTAACACTTTAAGGCAACTTTATAATATTTCAAGTTACTCAGTTGTTGCTTTATTTAAAGTATATATTCTCTCATCTCAAACTAACGTAATATATTAATTCTATAATTCAATTCTGGATAGCACAAGCACGTATGGTAAATTTGAATACGTGCTAAGGTATCTGCAAGTTGATGCTAACTTAACTATCCTCGATTTGAGCGTTCTCTCTTGCATAACTTTCTTTTAGTTATTGTTTTAATTTGTTCATAAGTTGTCTGCTTTGTAAACATAATTCAGCTGTGCCTTTGTTGAATAAAAAAGTTGCGCATTCTCAAATGAATACAGAAAATTGTTTTCGTGACTTTCTGGAATATTTTTCAAAAGAGTTTACCCAGTTCTTTGTGTCTCTAGTTGTAGTTACGTTTAGTGTTTTATGACGACCGAAATGATGATTTAAATTAAAACGATTACTTTAACTTTTTGATGCCAGTTATCTACTTAGTTATCTATAATACACAGTGCTTATTTTCAAACCAATTCGCCTTTAGGTTTCTGTTAAAATGTAACGCATAGACAAAAAACTATTGTAAATTAGGTACCTCTAATATAATATGGCAGTACTTAAAGGGAGGCCCTTGGCATATTTAACATAGCACATAGCACGAAGAAATTAAAATAAATCACAGGAAATTAGTTACAATTACCTACCCAATGCAAGAAGATCATAAATTACAATTAAATTGTATAAATTAGAGCGAAATGAAATAAAATGAAATTAATCGCAGAGAAGTGCTCTCTCTCTCTCTGACATTAGCTTAAGGTCCTAGGCTTTAGGTAAGATGATAACAATTATGAAACTGTTAGCGGCATTTTGCGGGGTAAAAGGTAAAGAATCTCGACAGTGTTGTGATCCAAGGCATGCACATACTGAACTACGTTTAACTATAGTATGTACTAAGTAAATAATGCATCAATCGATGGGGCAGTTATCATACGATATTACGACTATGTATAGGCATAGTACTTACTTACAATATAGTATATATCGGCGACGGAACGTGGAATTTTGATACAGCACACACACTCACACAAACAATCTACATTAAATAGTGGTTAAATTGTTATTAATTAAATTAAGAATTCTTAAGATGGCATTAAGCAAAGTTCAACCAACAAAATGTTCACGATCATTATCGAAAGAAAACTGCCATAAGAAGTCTTCAAGTCCTTCTTCTTCTTACTATAATTACAATGTGTTTAATGTTACAAAGTATACCATATAATTTAAAACGATTTCTCAACTTTAAAGACTCGATATTTTTAAGATTTCACCTGATTTCGAATAAAAAAAAAACGTAAAACGCTCAACTCAGTTATCCATTTTAGTAAAAAAAAGGAAAACTCCTAATGATATTAAACGACATATAGCATTTTACATCGATTGTAAAAACATATACAGAAGCAAATAACATCTAGTGCGACATATATACCAAATATATAGTAAGTTATTGAAGCCAATTGATGCAAAATGTAGAACATAAGAGACACACTAAACTAGGCCCCAAACGATAAGGATAAACAATCAATTTTTGTGGCAGTTTAAGCAAATAAGACAAATGTACTTTATTTTAAATGCACAAGCAAGATAAATCATAGAGTTTCCCATAGCAAAGACCCATTAAAAGCCATTAAACTTTTAACTTCAAGTGAAATAATAAAAAACCACATTGTAAAAAGAAAAAATAAATAAAATACTGAGTAGACGTATAAATAAAATCAACAACAATTTCAGTTGGTATTTTTAATAGCATTATAAACAATACAATGTATGTATTTGAATAAAAAACACAACACACGCACTTTGTACACTTTTATGAAGAAAATATTATTTTGTCTCACAAAAATAAAAGAGAAAAACATAGCAAACATTGCATATATTATGAATATACTACATAGGCATAAAAAATCAAGATTTTCGGCTTGTCGAAGTTCAAATACCCTGAAAAACGTTGAGAAATATGCTAATATGATATGCTGTTATGAAAGTGATCTGATTGAATTGAGAAAAGAATTCTGAAGTTAAAACTCAGTTCAGATTATGTTAACTTTTGTCAGGGTATTCTCAACCCATACAACCCATACAGTAAAATCAATTAAAACCAATTGGTGCATAGGCCAGATTTAAACCTTTGTCGAGAGATGCAAAAAGAAAAACTTTATACATATATGCTATATAGAAAATGTGACGGATTATTCAATAAGTAGCTTGGAAATCGGCTAACACCTTCTCACACTATCGCTGTCACAGTTAGAGTCACAGTCACGTTCACGTCAGTTCGGTTCAGTTCCTTCTCACACACAAACAAACGACAACAAACTATGGAGAAATTATTGTGCCAACTGTGTTTAAAGTAGATTCCATTCCGAAAATATAAACAAAAAAAAAAAAACGTACAAGAAATTGAATTATGACAGCACATAAAACATCGCATGTAATTTATTTGAGACACCACACAAAAAATATGTGAAATATATGAGGAACAGAATGAAGCAAACGAGCGAGGGGGGAACAAAGAAGCAATGAAATGTACGGCAAGTGAGGCTGGTGAATAATAAATAAATACGGCAGCTGTGTAAATAGTCTAACTGCTGCATACATGAAGAAATTGAAGAATGATAAACCTACAAAAGAAAGAAAGCCTAAAGAAAAAACTGTCAAATTTAAAAACTTTTTTGTTTTCTCCATTTTGGATTTGCTCATTAAATGTGAGTTAAGTTTTCACTTGTATGATATGAGGAAACCCGATATTTATAAATATATACATAAACGTAAATATATATTCGAGCATATAAATATAGTATATATAGAGTATTATAATGAAGAACTTGAAATAACGACGCACTGAATCAAATAGATGAAACGAGTATTTAAAACAAGACAATTAAAACAACAAAAAAAAACAAAACAAACTTAAACAACAATTTTAAAAATACAACAAAACGTTCAGCGTTTTTTTCTTTATTGAATTTTCGGGGGCAAAGTCAAGTTTGGATAGCTGGCAGCAGGTGCTGATTGCCCCCATCCTGTCGCCGCGACGCGTCGGTGTTAAAGTTAAGGCAACTGCCAAGTCCCGCAGGCCATTTGGCAAATTCTGTAGCTAAGTTTTGGCGGATTTCTACCTGCGACTGACCAGTTAAGCCCGCATAACGAGTAAACCACCAGCAGCAGCAGCCAAATGGCCGATTCCCGGTTAACGTTTTCCGTTCACTGTTCCCCGTTTCCCGTTACTTGTTCCTTGTTCCCCGTTTCCCTTTCACAGTTCCTGCTGCTCTTGTTGGTTTGCTCCCGTTGTAGTTGTGCGTGTCCTGTTGTGTGGCCGAGCGTGGTGCTGTTTATGGCCGCCGGCTACACGCGACTCTCATTCCTGGAAAGCGAACTGTAGTGGGCTCGGTCAAAAGGCGTTGATAAGCCCAAATGCGAGGGTGGCCCCATGAGTTCAAGTAAGGTAAGTGAAAGATTTCATACAATTCGACCACTGAAAATGAAAATATGCAACAGCCAGAAACAGGCGTGACCAACCCCAAAAAGTGTATATATTCTTACTCAGGATCACTAGCCAAGTCGATTGAGCCATGTCCGTATGAACACACAGATCTCAGCTATTACAAAACCAAGAGACATCAAATTTGGCATGATGATTCCTGTATACTATGCGCAGATTAAGTTGTTGTCTAATGTTTGCTGCCACGCCCACCGCCCTATCAAATAAATGTCGAGTGCGCTCGACTGTTGCTCACGTCATATATTATCACTTATGTATGTATATGAGATTAGCTGAGTAAACTGCAAAGTCATCGAGCACACCTCGCTGTGTATTCAGCTTGACGAAGAAGTGCACTTATTTTACCCACAAGTTAACTCTTCGACCGCACCTCGCTGCAGCAAACTGAAAACTTGCAATTGAGCAGCGAAACTTGAGTTAAGGATTTCGTAAGTCTTCTCGCTGCACATATCACAGACTGCAAACTCTTCGAACACACCTCGCTGCTGACTGCTGGCTACTGAGCTCACAAGCATACACAAATATGTACGCACACACACACACACACACACACACACGCGTGCTGGCAAGTGTATTTGTATTTGCGCCTAGGGCCAATTGAAGTTGTTTACAATCGAGTTGCCAGTTCAGCACAATTGCTACGCCAGAAACAACGGCAGCAACAACAGTAACAACAACAACGCCAAGTTGTACAACAGCAACAATAATAACAATAACAGCTGCAACAACAACATTAACAACAACAACTTATTGCAGCCGATAAAGTGACAAACTGACGACAACGAGGGAACAACTCGCTGCGACAGCGAAAGGTGTGGCCCATCCAGGTGTACAAAGTGTCCAGCAAAAGATCCCGTTCAAGAAGCGTCCAGCAACTCCATCAGCCACATGCTGACTGTCATCATCATCATCATCAACATCATTGTCATCTTCATCATCGTTGCGGTCTGCCGTCGCTTAAGTGGAAAATATGACAATTGAAATATTTTCTACTCTGTGCAATCCGATGACAGGTTGGCAGATTTTTCAACAGTTTTTCGTATTGATTTATGATTGCATATCGGTTACAACTGAGTCTCAGCCCAGGCGCCGCCTAGACCCGGCTTTATGTAACTCTCCTTCTCCCCCTCTATTACTTTATCTCTCCCTCCTCTTCTTTGCATCTCCCACTCAGGCTGTTAATTATGACGGTTGCCGTTAACAGCTAAATTCGTCTTCTCTTTTTTTGTGTCGTTCTTTTTTACAGTTTTTTGATACCTAATCAATTTTTGTTGACTCGCGCGATTTTAGTTTTTTTATCGTGAAATTTACATGAATTTTCAGCTTGTTGCAAAGTGAAAAAGTATAAACAATTCGTTTTTTGCTGCGCGACTAAACAAAAGGGCAAAAAATGCAGGCAAGGCAGGCTGCCAGCAAACTCTGCAGGTGGAAATGTGTAAACGCTTTACTTTTGTCCAACAGCCGCCAGACGCCAGTACAAGCCGGCAAGAGTCAACAGTGCCCTGGGAAAGTATGCGCACTGCGCGAGTGGGGAGTGGCAAGAGAAGGAAGTGAAAGTGCTGCTAGAATCTCAAATTAAATGTGTGAATGAAAAATTCGCGCCTATTTTCAATATTATTATCTATGATTAGCAGGAGATTTATAAGTTAAAGTTTGTGTGTTAATAAGAGATAATTATTATATTGATATAACTGGAGCATTAATTAAATAAAATACTTTTTAATTCACACAATATTTACCATAAATAAATAGCTAACCAGAGATTATTTGAGAATTGATGAACAAATTTAATGATTTATAATGATGATGTTACGAATATTATAGTATATACATATTTATATACCCTTCGACCATAAAAAGGTAAAAAAAAGACAGATCCCACAAAATATATATATTCAGAATATACTAATATAAAATATAAGCATATAATATTAATGCAATTTTCATATGATTACTATTAATACTAACAAAATATTATATAAATATATAAAAGTAATACAACCCTTTAATTATAAATTTTTAATGACTTTTTCTAGATAATATTTTATATACATAGTAACACATACATTAGTTTTGGCAGTTTTGAAGCTATTTTAATTACTGATAGAATCATAAACATGGAAATAACCTAAGCATTCCCCAAGCCCCACTTAAACTCATTTCCATACACACACAGTTCGCGCACACTGTGTAGAAATTAACTTTGAGCTTTGGAGGGTCAACAAACTGCTCGACAAACTACAAGTGCGGGGTAGAAAATGTGAAAATATATCATTAATTTCTACTGTCGGGCCGAGCCAATCTTTTAAAGATTAAATACCATGGATTCTAGGCAAAAAAGAGAATTCTAGACCGGGTTTTACAACAATCAATGCAAATTGCTAGACGGAACCACAAAGTCGTAAGGTCAAGTTTGGTTCATAGTTAAACCTGTTTTCTCATGGCACAGAGGAAAGAAAGAAGAAAGACGGACTATATAGAGAAAAGAACTTGTCCCGGCTTATGTAAGCATCGAAGATCGTTGATGACGAAGATGGAACTGTGTGGTGTGGAGTGGTGGTTGATCAAATCGAAAATGTCGATAAATAGAAGAAGAAAGCACAAGAAATACCCAACACACAGAAGAGAGACAAAGACAAAGAGGCAACTGTTCAAACAAGCGACACTAAACATCAGTTCTATAGGGAATATTTTGAGAGTAACATATTTGCGCAGTTGGTTCAGCTTTTTGGTACCAAGTTTTATGCTACGTTGACAATTTGTTTAAATATTAGCGACCCAAATAAGAACAAAAGTGGATTTCGATGCCAGAAGGCAGTAGTAAAAGACACAGTGATAAAAACAAACTACAGACATCAAATGGTGTACAGTGGCGGCAAATATGTTCGTCTACCTGTTGAGGCATAACTACTGAGAGAAGAGAGTGCCGCCAAAGAGATGCTTGCTCGAATGAGCGCGCAAAAGAAAAAGGTAAAAGCAGCTGCTGGCCAAGCAGCAGCAACAACAACAACAAACGGTAAACGTAACTAGTGTGCAGCGCAAGCGTCGACGTCGACTGCGACGTTGAAGCTTTGAGCGCAGAGCGCTGCCGTTGATCGCGGCTTTAACTCGGCCAAAAAGGCGGCCAAGCAGTCGCAGGAACATTCAGTCGTGCCGCGAACGTTGTGCGCTTCACACGTGCCTTCTCTCTCTCTGTGTCGTCTCTCGCTCCCACCTCTAATCGCCGGTCTGTTCGTTAACAGTTGAAACACTTAACAGAACATAGGCTTACAGCACTTAACTGTAATTTTATTTGTGACAGTGGTGCCACTGCTGCAAGAAGCAGGCGAATTAGAAGAGTGATCTGTGCATTGTTCTTCGTGTGCGCGCGTGTGTCTACTCTCTCCTGTATCCATGTCCATAAACGCCGATCGATCCTACAAAATGAAGCTGCGCGACGTGGAAAACGCATTCAAATACCGCCGCATACCGTATCCCAAACGGTAAGTTGAAATGATTGAAGAAACCTGAAGAGTTGGGGGAATAAATGAAAAGCATATGAGGAAATTTCAATATATAATTTAAAATTAGTAAATATTGTATATTATATTGTTATGATATATTATAACAAATATAATACAAATCTTTTAACTATAAAATTGTTAGTATAATTGAAAAGTGCCAAGTTTACAATTGAATTTAAATCTAAACATATTTCTTAGATCTTGAGCAATAGTTGAAAAGTTGTCGCACTCTGCGAAAGTCCAATGAGATCGAATTAAGTTGAACAATTACCGACTGTAAACCGGTCATAATAATTGCACATTGGCAGCCATCGTCTCTGGGGCGATGGAATCGGATCCAGATTGCACTCGATTCTCGACTCTGCTTGGACGTTTGTTAACTTTCGGTTTTCTCAGCTGTGCCTCCGCTTGGCTTCACTTGGCGCAACTGCCAACTTTGGCATCGAGCAAAAGTGAAACGACGCGTCGTTTTGTATTTTTTCTGCTCTCAAGTGAAAAAGTAAAAAATGAATTAAAAACGCATTTCATGGTCAGCTGCTGCTGCTGCTGCTGCAGCTGGTTCAATCAGAATTCTCTTAACGTGCTCCAGTTTGAAATAATTTAAAGCCAACTCGCATTTATTCATTTTTTTCAATTGTTCTGCCTTGCACTCATATTTCATTCCGTGGTGAGCTCCAGCTCGGGGCCAGTTTTCAAATATGTATGTATTTTGTTGTGTTTTTGTGTTTTTCCTTCATGCCGAACTATGCGCACAGACAACAACAAAGCGCGCCAAAGCCAAGAGAAAAACCTCCAAGACTCGAATTCAAACGCCGCCTCAAGTATTTCAAGTAGCTGCACCAACCCCCGACCATCCCCATCTCTACTCCCGCACCCATAACCACCAACAGCGCTGCCGAAACTTCTTTGTTGTTTTCCTTTTTTGGCCGTTTTTGGCTGTTTCTTGGCTTTTGCTTTGCCCGAGTTCTGGGCTGCCTTTTAAAGAGCTCGCTGACTGCCCGCTCATTAGACCGGGCCGGGCCATAGTGGGCCATTAGCTAAGGTGTTTAGGCCAGGCCCGTACCGGGTCGCTCAGGGGAGCGTCCGTCGGCTGCGTCCGCTCATTGTGCAACTTGTGGCAGACCCGAAAGTGTTGCAATTGAGAGCACATTAGATGTAAGCTAATGATATACCGAACAACCACACACGCACACACCACACACACACACACACTTGTTATGGACTAATTGGTATTTAAAAAGGTGTTGATTGTTGTTGTGGGGTGTGGGAAACCGTGCTTGTTCGACACACAATACGTGGTAATCTATGCAACATGGAAGTCGAAGAAAATGAGCTTGGATTTTCATAATTATCTCATTTGACTTCTTAAAAATTAATTTTTTTTACGTAAATTTCAGAATATCATTCAATAAATTTGAATTTTTTTAGAAATACTTAAATAAATACTTTATAATTAACATTAAACTAAACTAACCAAACGAGATGAATTTTATAAAACTAAATTTCAGAATATCAATCAAGAAATGTTAATTTTAAGAGAAATACTTCAATAAATACTTGTTAATGAACATTAATCTTCTTAAACTAAACTAACCAAACGAGGTGATTTATATAAAACTAATTAGAGCCGGAGGCGCGGTGTTAATCATGTTAGCAAGATGAAATTCAATCAAAACTTGCTAGTTCATTTAACACATTTGCCTTTGTTATATTTCAGTTGAGTGTATTAATAATTTCACTTATTATTTATAAATTAATTGCATACATTAATTAACACTCGAAAGAGACGTGTGCGGAATTATCATACTATCCTGCTACTTATGTTATGTTATATATATAGTATGTATGTATGTATGTATATGTATGTATGCAAAAATGTACGCTTCATTGGCTGTACAAACCTTTCTCGGCTCATCGGTCAGTCTGTCAATCTGTCAGTCAGTCAATCAATCAGCCGGCAAACAGCTTTTATTTTATTAACAAGAACAATTTTCATTGGCATTGCAATTTAGCGAAAAAGACAAACTTTTGTTTGTGTGCCCTGAAATTAAACAAATATTTGCCTTGCGGAAAGTGCGGAATGCGGAAAATGGAAAATGCAAAATGGGAAATGTGAAGTGAAAACGAAATAATTAAAACAAAATCAGAATCAACAATATTGATTTATGCGGCGAGCATTGTAAATTATTTACCCAGTCCCGTGCTTTTATTTTATTTTTCAAATTGATATTAATTAATATAATTAATTGTTTCTGCGTAAAGTCGTTTGACTGTTTTTTTTTTTAACAGCGCCCAGCTCGGGGCACTGTATCGCTTAACTCAACGCGGACTTCGATGTCTGTGTCTGCACGCACAGTGGGTCGAGAGTTGATTTCAAGTGCTTCACCTACCCTCACAGACGCGTAAACAATAATGTGCTGAAATTAACTAATTAATTAACTTGCGATTTCGTGTAGCATTTACATTTTTATGATGATAATACAAGCAACAACAAATGCATGCACAGTTATTTGTGGCGTGTGCTGACGCTGTTCACAATAGCAGCGACACTGTTAACTCCGCCCACTCTCGCGTACAAAACCCTTTGTACACAGTATGTTAATGTACGTTAGCATTAACATAGTCGCTGTCTTTGTTCTGTGAACGTCTTGGCTTTGCTTGCGTAATTACATTCGCACACATACATACGTACTCTGTATATGTATTTGTATGTAATTTGGCAAGAGTCACACCTGTTGCAGACAAGAAAAAAGTGTAATTATTCGCTTTCCAATACGCCCGACTGCCGCAAATGATTTTCATTGAAAAGGTGCCAAACAAATCACATAATTGTCATCAAGCAGACCGCGCAGCGCAGTCGCCGGTGGCGTCGATCAAAGCAGAACGCAAAACAGCAACAACAGGTGCCGAAGAGAGCAGTAGAGTGCATAAAAGAGAGCAACCAAATTGAGTGCCGGTATCAAAGACGTTGTGTAAGCTGTGCTTACTCTCTCGCTCTCTTTTGCACGTTGCCCGTTGCATTTCAAGGCATTCTGATTAATTATCTGTCTCGTAACGTGTGACGTCACAATTAAACCGATAATGAATGCAGTAGGAACAGTGAATTTTATTTGTAGACACGTATTGTATGTTAAGCTTATGTTGTGTCCAGCTTATATTGTATTAACTTCTATTTTAATTATCGTCATTAATTATTTTTGTATTTTTTTTGAATTTAATGTGCATTGGTAGTTGTTATCAATTTGGCAAACTCTGATTTGTACAACATTTCAAAAAGTTACCTTGCGAGAGAGAACCAAGCTGCTGCCACAGCTGCTTCTGCTGCTGCTGCCCTGTTAACCGCATGGAGAAACTTTAACAGAACTGAGAGCAGCGCAGAGCAGAGAGCTTTTGGCACTGTCTCCCGCTACGTAACTCTCTGCTGCTGCCCGCACACGCGTCGTAATTGCTCTTCAGATCTTGCAAGTGAAAGCCTAAAGTGTTTGTTGTGTTCTTGCATATTGAACCGACCCATCATACCCAATTATTACCGATACAGTATTGGGAACAAATCTTTCCAACGACGAGTGCATAGAGACACCCTGCAAAGGCAGCAAGAACAGCGATACCAACGGCTTTTAAGGGTTGACAACGGCATTCGTGTCCCTCGGGCATGGCTGATATTAGCTGGACAGGAAGAACAGCAATCAATTAAGTTTCGCACAGCCCCCTCCTCGACGGGTGTCCTCTTCGGTTATGTAAAACGGTCAAAGTGCGCCGACTGTTTCATTAAAATTAGCTCGGTTCAAAACTGTGTACGGGGAGAAGGAGAGAGAGAGAGAGAGATATGGCAAAAACTGATTAACACAATCATGTGAAAAATGTGCTGCAAAACACTTTTGGTTAAAAATAGCAGAAAACGGCTAAAAAGAAGATATGGCTTGAAAAAAGTGGGAAATTAAGTGAATCGCTTTCACTTGATACACAAATACGGGCAAAGGAGGGGGCGCAGAGGCCGCGACAATGGGCGGGGCTGGTAATGCGTAATATACTTAATAATGATGTTGATTTGTTACCGCTGTTGATGCTGTTGTTGTTTTCTTCGTCTGCCGCTATTGTTGTAGCTGTAAATTGCCACGCTTATTGAAATTTGAAAGCGTCATGTGAATTTTTCAAACAAATTTTAGGCTAAAAAGTTGAAGATATTTTAAAAAGCAATAAAGTTGAAAATGTTCAGAAGCATAACTTAAATGATTTGGACTACTTGGATGGAACAGATTTCAAATCTTCGACGTTCTAAGATCTTACGAAAATATCTTTCTTAGTTTTTTTTTTAATAATTTATTTATTTATAACATAAAGATGAATATATATCTAACATTAAAATGAGAATACAGTAAAATAAAATTAATATTAAATAAATTAAATTGAAACATTAAACAAGTTAAATAAATTGAAACAAGGAGAATTACAAAATACTAAAAACAACATAAAGATGAATATATATCTAACATTAAAATGAGAATACAGTAAAATAAAATTAATATTAAATAAATTAAATTGAAACATTAAACAAGTTAAATAAATTGAAACAAGGAGAATTACAAAATACTAAAAACAATTTCATTAAATTGATATCGTATTCATAAAATATGTAAATAATTTCATCAATACAAACAAAGTCTATATACGGCATGGAAGTTTTATAGATCTGCAAGCATTAGCTTTGCCGATTTCATTTGCCTTATTTGATACACTTTCTTTGCTCTCCCTCCAGCAACTAGGTCAACTAGATTTAGACGCTATACGCGCCCATAAATGTACAATCTGCCGAATTGAGTTTGACTGTGACTCAGACAGCGTTGCAAGAAATCCCGCTAAAAGCCCACTTAGCGCTGGCCAAGGGCGAACAAAACGAAATAACTTTGCGGGCGGGGAGCAGAGGAGGCAAAGGCAAAGGCAGTGGCTAGCAGGGAGTGGGCGAAGTCATGCATGCCAAATGTGCTAGGTGCTAATTGCTGCTCAATTGAAGGCACCGCTGCCGCCGCCATTGCTTTCACTTTATGCGCAAGCCGTACCGCCCGAGTTGTAGCTTTGTGACAGTGCTGCGGTCTTTCTTTCTAATGGCTGCACCACCCACGAGTCTTCTGCTGGTTGGCAGGGGCAGGCGAAGTGGGGTATACACACTTTGGTAACCCGAACATGTTCCAGTCTCTGGGGCCATAAAAAATTCTGCTCGCTAAGTAGCAGGCGCCCATAAATCTGCGCCGTGTGCTGTTGTTAAGGTGATTTACATAGCAGGGCGGGGCGAGGCGGGGGGAGGCAGAAGAAGGAGGAGTAGGTGTAGGAGGAGGAGGAGTTGGAGTTGGTCTTCGACTGTCCCTGGCTCTGTTAGGTTGTAACTCACTTTCGCTCTCGTCTTGTGTGCAAAAAGCGAAGTAAGAAGACGCAAGTGAGGAAAAATTAAATTGAAATTTGTTGCCTCTGCTCTGCTGCGCTTCTCTGCTGCGCTGTTGCTGGCAAACTCGACTTGAAAAACAGACAAACAGTTTTTATAGCGTTTGCATGCATATTTGATCAAAAACAATCAAATTTTATGCAGCCCGCCATGGCACGGCAACAAAAAGATGTACAAACAGCGCAGAGCAGCAGACAAACATCGCAAAATGTTTGAGGAAAATGAAAATAAATTTCCAAGACAACAACGACGAGTGCGTGAGAGTTGTGTCTGCCTGTGTGTGTGTGTGTGTGTGTGTGTTGCATAAAATACTGTTTTATGTGATGTGCTGATTTTGATTTCGAAAAAACGAGAGGGAATTTAATGAATGAGGCGAGTAATGATTGCAGTTGGACAGTCCCAAAAGGTGTTGATGATGAAGCCCGCTAGAAAGTCTCCAACTCTTAGGCAAATGAAGATTGATGGCGAGTACAAATGGTATATCATAACCTGCTCTCTAAGGTATCAGAAAGTGCGACCCACATAGTGGGAAAAAAAAGACAGGAAACACACACACACACAGACAGACAGTCAGACAGGAGAGCAAAGCGAATTCCAAATTAATTTTACAATTATTCACGCTCTCATCATTTCCAAAAATATCATGTTCAGATTGTGCACAGATCTCGAACTTTTCAGCAACTACTTCCTAATGAGCGCAAAACGAAGGTGTTGCTGTTGTAATCCACACCCCCCTCTCCACCTCCCACTGCCACTGCTGCGTTGTGAAAGGAGATTTCATGGCAAATGGCAAAATCCGAAATTGATTTTAATGATGCTCCCCCAGCCCCGCCAGTTGGCAGTTGCCGAACATCGAACATGACGAACGAGAGCGTACATCATGTTCGTAAATCATAAATCTCTTTTGGGGGGCAGTCAATGTGTTGCCAGCCACGTGCTGTGCGGCCACATCTTCCGTTTCCCAGCCATATTAAGGGCAGCATAGCCATCGAACGTAGTTTATGTACTTTGCGATTGATTTTCAGCTAAGAAATGACTGCCAGCTGGTGCCGCCGCCTCAACTGACGATGCCCACCCGTTGAGGAGAAGGAGGATCCATCAGCTTAAGTTTTTGTTGCTGCTGGTGCTGCTGCTGCTGGTGTTGCAGGTGCACCTTGAGTGTGTAGAGAGACTTGAAACAAATCGCAAAGAGACCTTTCACTAAACTAAACAAAAATCAATAATAAAAACGTTGCCAACTGAGTTTGCTTCATTGTGCATCTTTGTTTGCGCATTAACCACGGCCTTTAGATGACTACATGCAGCTCGAGCTGCATTCCAAACCGAATTCCGTATGGTCTCTAGTTTATATTTGAGTTGGCCTGAGGCGTAGCTAACAACGGGTCATCTTCCGGGATAATAAAATAAGAGAAGTGGGAAAATCACAAAAATATTTATAACTTAGCCAACATTGTTCCTACAAATATTGGGGTATTACGAATGTTTATTAACTTCTCTGCATATTCTGTATATTTTTTCTAAAATACAATGAAATATAGCAGGGCTGTGGCGAACAATTGTTTAAATTTCTCGGGGGCCTCCTTTACTTTTTAATACAGTTTGTATATTGGTTCATAAAATACGAGGGTCGTTTGATAAGTCCGTGACTTTTTGTATTTGCCGCGCACCTGCTCTAAATACAACACTGCTCCTGTCAGCAGTTATCGATTAACAGCTGACTGTAAAATTTTGAGAAAGCTGCGTTTCTTAGTTTGCGTTTTATAGGCATTGAAAGCAGACGATCTCGTGAATTTTAACGAAAATGGAAAAAAGTGAATTTCGTGTGCTAATTAAGCATTATTTTTTGCGTAAAAAATCCATCACCGAAACCAAGGAAAGACTTGATAAATATTATGGGGACTCTGCACCATCAATTTCAATGGTTAAGAAATGGTTTACTGAGTTCCGTTGTGGTCGTACCAGTACAAGTGATGCCGAACGTTCAGGTCGCCCAAAAGAGGTCGTCATGCCAGAAATCGTCGACAAAATCCATGGAATGATATTGGATGATCGGAGAATGAAAGTGCGTGAGGTAGCTGAGGCTGTAGGCATCTCAACTGAACGGGTACATCACATTTTACATGAATATTTGGACATGAAAAAGCTTTCCGCGCGATGGGTGCCGCGATTGCTCACACACGACCATAAGCGCAACCGTGTGACCATTTCAAAGGAGTGTTTGGCGATGTTCAACCGCAATCCAAACGAATTTTTGCGCCGTTTCGTTACCGTAGACGAAACATGGATCCACCACACCACACCAGAGACCAAAGAACAATCAAGACAGTGGGTTTCTCCGGGTGAACGTGCACCAAAGAAGGCCAAGGTGGGTCTGTCGGCCAACAAGGTCATGGCCACAGTTTTTTGGGATGCACAAGGTATCATTCACATCGATTACCTTGAAAAGGGTAAAACGATCACCGGCGAATATTATTCAGAGCTTTTGGACAGATTCGATATTGATTTGAAGCAGAAACGACCGCATTTGGCGAAAAAAAAGTGCTGTTCCATCAGGACAATGCACGGGTGCACACGTGTGTAGTCAGCATGGCAAAATTTCATAAATTGGGCTACGAACTGCTACCCCATCCAGCATATTCTCCAGATTTAGCCCCCTGTGACTATTTTTTGTTTCCAAACATGAAGAAATGGCTCGGCGGTAAGAGATTCGGGTCAAATGAAGAGGTCATCACAGAAACAAACGACTATTTTGAGGGCCTTGAGAAAACCTATTATTTGGAAGGAATAAAAAAATTGGAAAAACGCTGGACTAAATGTATAGAGCTAAAAGGAGATTATGTTGAGAAATAAAACGCTTCTTTGACGAAAAAAATATATTTTATTCAAAAAGTCACGGACTTATCAAACGACCCTCGTATTTTACGAAACTTTAAACTAATTTCTCGATTAAATATTGACAAAATCATCAAATAGTTGTTTATTTTCCATTATCAGGGGCCCCCTGGCAAGCATGGGCCCTTGTGCACCGCATACCCTGCAAGTACCTCGCTACGGGCCTGAGTAGAAACTGGCTTTACATCTCTACTGATAAATTTTGTTTCTTGAGGCTTCAACACTAAAAAAAAGTTTATAATTATAGATTCCTTTTAAAATCACATATGAATTAACCTAATGGGAGCATTAAGAAATCATTATTTCTATTGATGTGAACATTACGATCCAAAGACCTTAGAATGATAATGACATATATAATTAACTGTCAGATCCTTATGATCTGATGACTATGATAACTTTGATTTTTGATAGTTCTTCAGCTCGAATCTTTACAACTTTAACTTAAAATATTTTAATATACTTATAAATAAATACTTTTCTTGTATAGTCACATGGGACTGTTAACGTATTTATGCAACTTTTTTTCTCACATACCAAGGTTTCCCCTAGCAAGTTCAAAGACCTGCCTTGGGTAGTAAAACTTCCGAAAAAAGCAATAAAATTTTAATGCGTTTTTCTCAATTATTTTAAAGCACAAAATTTCTATTTCATCTTCTTCTTTGTGTTAAAAAAGTCACGCGCAATTCGTTTACTCACTGTTAGCGAATCTCTGTTTTGGCAACAATGTTTTGCAGGCACTGTAAAGTGCCTTTCTCAGCTTAGGCCAATCCTCGAACAATTAAACAACCCCCCCGCAAGAGAGAGAGACAGACGGACAAAGATGCAGTTTAAATTTTAATTATAGTTAGTGTAAAAAGTCGTTTCTGGACCTGGCCTAGACGCAGGCCCCAGCTACCAGCCACGCCTCCCTACCTACCCCTCTATTGCTCCTCCCGCCTCCCACCTCCTGCTGAGCTGCGGTTAGCCACGCTTAACCGAAACTGGCGAAGCACATGACTTCGACGTGGAAATTACGTCATCAGGGGAGGGTGTATTGCCGGGAGGGGTAGCTACAGTGGAGCCTGGCGCTGTGAAAAAGTTGTAGGCATGCAGAGACCGCATATTTGTCGTGAGCATTTTGTTACAATTTCAATTTGTTGCTTCAAGACTTGTCTTGGACTTTTCTGTGCGGGGTCGTGCGGGGTCTCATGTAGTTGCAGTTGCAGCTGCCTCTGCTGCTGCGCTGCTTAGGCGGTGTCGGCGGCATTGGCTTCGCTTTGGCCACACTACTATACAGAGCTACTTGGCTTTGTTTCATTTTTTTTTGAAAGTGCATTCGGTTCGCTCTTGGCCAATATTTGCCAACAGCAACAACAACAACAACATGAGACAAATGCCAAAACTTGAACTGGTTTATTGCGGTTTTAAAATTCTTTTTAGAGCAAACTGGCAGCCTTATATGGTCTCCTTCGACTGGCGATTGCGCAGTGAGTGACTCAAGTGCAAATGCTGTCAGAGCAGCGAGGAAATTGCAGAGACTTGAAGTAATTAAGAGATCAAACTGAGAATGAGGCTTTTATAGATGTCAGGGATATTGCAGAGCCTGCAAAAACACTCGAAATAGTTTCAGGCAAGAAACTAACGATAAAGCTTCGCATTGAACTTGCTTAACGGCTCATTGCATCTACAACCCTCCCGTCGATTCCTTTCTCTCTCTCTCGCTTTTCTTCTTGCCACTTTCTTTTCTGTTTCTTCAATCATAATTAGTTTGTATCTCAACTCAGATAACTGCACAATGGGTCGCTTAGTAACTGTTTCTCAAACACCGAGGCCCGCAATTACTTTCTAGCTCCGTTTTCCATTCTTGCTTATTAGAGATCTCTCGCTAAATTGATAATTCACTTGGAAAATCACTTGAACCCGACAGCTTCCTGTGCTCTCCATGCAGCATAATCGCGTTGCTGCAATTTGAGATGGGGTCTCTCTCACTCTCTTTCTCCTCTACCTCCTCTCTCTCTCTCTCTCTCTCGGGTATTACGCCTTGACTTTCACATGGCAGAACGACGCTTATTTGTAGTTAAGTTTTAGCATAATAAGCTATAAACAGCCCAAGAGCCAAGTTGAAACTTGCCATTCAAATTGGTGTCAACCAGTCAACTGGACGCCAAAGAAAGTGGCGCCAGCTAACAGGCGGAGGCAGCAACAGACCCCAACAGCAGCAGCAGCAGCAACAGCAGCAGCAGTTGCCGCCCGTCGCCAGGCTCAGGCTTCAATGTAGGTCGCCATCGTCATCGTCTGCTGCAGCGTTTGCAACTCGTTTTACCGGCAATTGCTGCACACACACACACACTCCGAATACACTCACACAGACAAACAACGCGCACATAAAATTATCAAAGAGAATGCGTCCCGAGGGAGTCACTGCCCGAGTAAAACCTCCTCCCCCAATGCAACCCTGCACAGAGCTGCATTAAAATGAAGTTTTATTTGCCAATCCTCTAACTTCTAACTCGCATGCTTTCAATTTTCCGCCAATTGCTTGGAAATTAATTAAGCAATTTCCCTTGCAGGTTTTCCCCGTTTCGCCTTTTTTCTGTTTTTTTATTTTCTTCTTTCGATTCTCTCGTATTTTCGTTGCATGTGTGCAAATGCATTTATGCTAATTTCCAGTGGAATAGATTAGGGAGATCTGCGATAAGTAGGGAGTGCCCAGGGCGCAGTTATATATGGCTAAAGTTTTGGGTGCAGCGAAATTTTGGTGACTCTGTCGAGAAATTACCCTAATTGATATCCATTTTCCGATAATCTAGTTAGTTTTCTGATTATCTAGTTCAGTTTTCTCGATAGTTCTTTTACTATTTTGAACTCTATGAATCCATGTTTAATAGATATAAAAGTATTCATAGTAAAATTATAAATACAATATGTAATTCATATTCCCAGATATAGCTTTCTTATTTATCAATATATTAAATATATAATTCCCTTTTCTGCATGAAAGTTTTCCGATTAGAGATGAAAGCTTTAATCAGTTGTATCTGTTTTCAAGCCAAAATATGATTAGCTTTATTCAGCTTGCAGCTAAATTGTTTTCGATAATCGATAAAAATAAAGCCAATTTACTCTCAGCTTAATCTTAATTTTATGACCTCCGTCTCTCGCTCTCTCTCCCTCTCTTGCTCTTGCTTTCTCTGCTGTTGCCTGTTTTACACACATTTCCCCCCGTGTTGTCTTTCCTCCCCTTCCCTTTTCTCATGTCTCGAGTTCGCTTTAAGCTCCCTCGGCAGCCACGAGATATTTGCGGCCCGCACCTGAACCAAATTGATAATAAGAACTGCGCTGCCTGCATACGCTTATCATGCCCACAGCAGCTAACCGGGGTAAGCCCCAGCCAGCCTGCCCCTGCCCCTGCCACAGCAAACACAGCTGCAGTTGCTTCCACTTCCACTGCCACTGCCCCTTCTCCTGCTCCTCCTCGTCGACCTTCATCGATGGGCGAGTCATGCAGGCGTTAAATGAGAAGCGTTTGACAATTTGCTGTTGTTGTTGCTGTTTCTGTTGCTGTTGCAGCAGAGATCAGAAATTAGTGTGCCAAGCTACACGTCAGCACCCTGCCAACCGACACGCCTCTGGCTTACGCACACACAGACACACACACGGCACACACACATTAAAACACACACACTCACCTACTGAGAGCAACCAAAAATTAATTGCAATGCCGCAAATGACAGCGTCAAGTAGTAAAAGTAAGCAGAAGACGACGGCAGCACGGCAAGGCAGGCGGTGCAGGGGGGCGTGGCACGTACGCTAGTTGCAACAAGGATGAGCTCGTTAAAGGAAGCGACAACAAAGACAACAACAACGACAACAAACAGCGTCGAGTTGTGTCGAGTGCGTAAATTTTTCGCTTCCTCTTTTGCAGTTGTTGCTGTTGTTGTTCTTGCTGCTGTTGTTGGCACAAAATGTTATTAACATTCGCTGCAAGCAGCACGTGCGCTGCCAAGTCAAAATGTGGGCGTGCAACACAGCCCGCTGCCATCACCCCCCTCTCTCACTCTCTCTCTCCCCTCCTTAGCAAGACAGCGCACAAGCGCCTTTTTGTCTTGAGCATCCGTCTCACTCTCTCTCTCTCTCGCTCCCTTTTCCCCTGCCCACCTGCAACATATTGTGGCACAGGAAAACGCGTAAAACTTTTGAGTAAATTGCACTACGGCAAATGGCAAAGTCGTTGCCAGGCGACCACGCGACTCATCCGCATCCGCAATCCTCACCCACATCCCCGCTCTCCTTCTCTCTCTCTCACTCTCTGCCTATGCACAAATCCTCTTCTTACCAAGGCAGCCAATACAGCCTCTCAGCAGCAGCCTACTTAGGTAAATTTTACTGCCCAGTGGGCGTGGCCGTCGCACAAATCGCAGCATTCGCAGCTGCATTTGTTGTCAGTGTCATCATTTCAGAGTTCTTTTTGTTGTTGTTGTTGTTGAAGGTTTTTTTGCAAGTGTTTTTCAATGTTGTTGACAACCTGCAGAGCCCAACCCAAGGCAGGGCGTAGCTATAACTGAGAATGACTATCGACATATGTTAGTAAACTCGTACTAGACCTAGAGATAAGTATGTATTTAGAGTACTGTGAAATTGGTGTGAAAAGTAGATGTTAAATGAGGTTAAATATATGCCCCTATTTAACCTCATTTATTTAACCTAGGGCTATAAATACTTAGCAATATTATCAGCTAATTGAGGAAATAAATATATAAGAAAATTACTCACAATGAACTTTTATATTTAAATAAAAATAATAAATAGAGTTGGAAATTATTTAAATTAAATTACATTATATGTAAATATAATAGTTTTATTAAAAATACGACTAAATTTCTGTTCAATTATTATATTTATTACAAAGTTTTGGAATGTTTTAATATCATATAACATCAGAGATGTGGAAAATTGAAACATCAACAAATTTCTCGGTTTAAAGAGTTTTGCTAAGTGTAGAAATATTTTATTATTAATATTTCATCAAACATATACACATAAAATATCAGAATTTATTATCCACTTTTCTTCTTTGTAATTTAAAATTAAATATAGTATCTTAAAACACTACATTTGAAACATGACCTAATCCAGTTCTATACCTTCTATGCCACAATTATAGCTTTCATAGTGCAGAAATAATTGTAATTGTAATTCTCACACACAATGCACACTTTTCACTCATTAATTTCTCTCAGTGCATCACTGGCAAATCGCATAGCTGTTGGCTTTCGCATAAATACGCCAGAATCGCTAATTGTTTACAACATGGCAAATAGTTTAGCACACTTGTGATTCGCAATGTGGCACTCAGCTTTGCTGTTTGCCACGCACAACAAACACACTAACACACACACACACGCACACTCAGAGAACGAGTGTCGCACGGGCAAACAATGAGTTGATTTATGGCAACGTTATGAAAATTGTTAATTGCAACTATTAAACGCGGCGGCGGCTGGAAGAAGCAGGCCGAATCACGCCGATTCTGGCCCTCATAATTGACGCGAAAAGCCAAAACAAATGACAATTAGAGTGTGTTAATCGCTGACAAGCAAACAACAAACATACCAGGGATGGTGTAGAGAAGGGGACTTCCCCTAGTTTGCGAGGGGTGCCACTATACTTGTCACACTGCATGCACAGCGACACCTACGAACAAGCAACAACAACAGCAGAAGAAACCGGAAAAAGCCAAGCCAAGCAACACGCCTAATGAATCTGCAGCTAACAAATTTTGGCACAAGTTTTTCTGCTTTTCGAGTAGCCACCCCATTCCCCTCCCCCCGGGGCCACTTGTTGTGTACTTAGGACTTTACGGGGTACACTCTCGAAAGGCCGCACGTACACAAACGAGTGCGAGTACGAGTACCATAGATTTTACAACTTAATTACGACGGGGCGGCGCGTTAATCCAAGCCAAATGAAGCCAACCTGGTCTGTCCTGCTTCACTTCACGTATTCACATGGCCATAAAGCAGGCGGAAAATGGGTTAGCTTGAAATTCAAATGATTCACACAAATTTTGCCACATGTGTCACGTCATTCCATGTGGGTAGCAGTTACCCAAACGAGTAACGAGTCAGTTACGCGCAGCCACGCGACTCTGTTATAAAAATTCTTTATCTAAACAATTTCTGTTGATTAAAGTTGCTATAAATTATGCATTATGGCTTGGCTAACGTGATGCAATTACCAAAGGGTATATACTTATACCTGGTACCGTTGAGTAAGGTTCTTTTAATTAAAGTTATTAACTTATGCTGCTACATGTATAATTTATCTGTTATATTAGCATTATCAATAAATACATGGACAAAAAACCCTAATTCTATTGGGCTCTATACCAGGTACCCTTGAGTTAGTTCCTTTTTAAAGTTAGTAACTTAACAAAAACTGATATATATATAATTTGTCTGTTATATTTGTATTATCAATAAATAAACTGTTTCTATTTGACTCTTGCAAAGAGTAGATACTTATACCAGGTACCCACACGGTCCTTTTTAAAGTTATAATTTGTATACGTATATAATTTGTCAGCTATATTTGTATTATCAATACTTTAAATTATTCTTCATCAATTTTAATGCAGAACATAACCTCAAATTCAACTATCCAAGCATCAAGCACTATTTATAAATGGATAATAACTTGTTTTCTGGTCTTGTCCTATTTTTAAAGAGTTTAACTCTGTTTGCCTCAATAATATAGTAAGTAAAATAATAATAATAATAAAGTATGCGATATTTAGGCCATGGATTTTAAAAAAATTCATGGACTATTGTGTTTGTCGGAACGGAAATGTGCGTAACAGGCAGAAGGAGGCATCTCCGACCCCATAAACTATATATATTCTGAATCAGTATCACTAGCCGAGTCGATTGAGCCATGTCTGTCTGTCCGTCTGTCCGTCTGTCCGTCTGTCTGTCTGTATGAACACCTGGATCTCAGAAACTATAAGAGCTACAGTCATCAAATTTTGCGACAACATAAATATATATTGCAGTGTCTCAAAGTTTTTGTAAAATTTTGACACGCCCCTTCCCGCCTCTGTAAATCAGTAATAACTATTTAACAACTACAATATTAGCTAAATAACCAAAGTTGTATATCTTATGTGACAAATACCTTGCCACGGACGTTATGTGAAAATTTCATTAAAATCGGACTATAAATAAGTGAGATATGATACTAATTAAACTCACTTTGAACATATATACTTAAGCAGACCTAATTTACACAAGCATACCGAGGTTCGAATCTGGCGTCAGACACACAGCATTTTAAACTTTTTATTTGCATTGTATGGCAACAGAATTGGTTCACAATGCAGCTTTGCCAACAGGCTAATAAGTGAGGCAATGGCCGAGTGGTTAGAGTGGCGGACGGCAAATTAAAGAACTGTGAGATAGTGCGTGTGTTCAACTCCCGGTGAGGCTGGTGGGAATTTTCATTTATTAATTTTTTATTTTGTTTTGTTTATTTATTTTATTCTAATAAACTAAAAGAAAAGTTATAGTCAAGCGGGCGTTTACTATTTTTATTATATTTAGCACGCATCAAAAAGATGCGAGCCAAAAGTAAACAATGCGTTCTTCAATGCAGTTGTGAATGTGCGAGTGAGACGCCCATTCATACATGTCTGCATATCCACATGTATGTATTGGCATCCCACTTCAACACACATTATTGCACGCATGTATGTACATACATATGTACAATACAATTAGATTTGGAGTACCAACGAAAGAAAACTAAGTTCGAACTACATATATTGCGTACCAAAAACTTAAAAAAACTGGCTACTGCCGCCGCCCCTTTTCAATGTTTTGAGTTTTTAAAATATTGTAATGAAAAATAATGAAAAACAACATTGTTGGCCTTACAGTCCGAGACATAATCCACTCAGCCACCGAATAACTCTGGCTAGTGCCAAAAAATCAACAAGAAGCACATGAAATAAATTTTGGTATGCGCTAGAAATGCATACATATACCTATTGCCCTCTCGCTCAGTCTAATGGCGAAATTTTCATTGCGAATTTTAATAAATATCCGAATATAATTAAGTTATCTATGTCTGCAGATTGCAGAAATTAATTAATTTGGGGAACATTTAAGTTGCGCAGAACATCTCAAGCGACTCGTAGGTCACCAAAATTTAACTTTTTAAGAACAACTAAATCCATTACATGTGCTGTAACTTCCCCTTGGTGTTCCCTAGGTACTGATTATTTTTGATAATCCGTGGAAAATTCGAGCGGCGATTCTATTCTGTTATTTACAAACTTGTTAACGGTATACTAAGATAATCCATGGCCTTATACAGTCAGCACCTGACTGTAGCGTTTGTATTTTTTTTTTTTGTTGAATGACAGCCAACTAGTTTCATGTACTAAACATTCGCTTAAACATTGCCCATAAAAAGGCTTATGAATTGCGAATGGAAAAAGAAGACCGATTGTAGGCAATGGGTTGGTGGAAGGGGGGGAGTGGAAGGGAGTTGAGCATAGGGGGGAGGAGTACATAGTGGCAACAGCAACTGGTCCGACTGATACATGACTATTCATGGCACTCAATTCACTTTGACATGAGTTACTTTCATTCATTGCGAAAAAAGTCAAACAGACGAGCGAATTGTCTTGACAGCTTCGGATATAGTTGTTGTTGTTGTTTGTTTGACGATGATGATGCTAATGGAGACAATGATGATGATGATGATGATGATGATGTTTCTTTACTGCCACAACTAATGATTTTGCTGTGCAGATTGACACTTTTATCCAATGACCATGACTGTGACTTTGGCTGACTGTGATTGCTAGTGTGACTGTGACTGCGACTGTGACTGCAACTGTGGGTGTGAATTGTGATTGTAAGTGTGACTGTAACTGCGCCAGTGAGTGTTATTATTACAGGTTCGGCTTCAACTTCGCGAAACGAAAGCAGCAGGCAAAAAAAAAAAAAAACAATTTGTCGCTAATCTGAACGAGGGCCTCAACGGGCCGCTGCACTTTGCAATGCACGTTGCACGCTGTACGCTGTACGTTGCACGTTGCAAGCTGCAAGCGGCTCAAGACAATTTGCAATTGAAAGTCGCTGTCTGAAAAACCGCAGCCATTGATCGATTTTCAAATCGAAGACTTTCCCAAAGGCTGAATCTGTATTAAAAGTAAAGCCGAGTCCAGTGCGGCTTTTATGAGATCACGTTCTATTAGATACGTGAAATATCTGAACGAGCTGCGGATGGATATGCAACTGTCAGGCCACGGACAAGAAAAAGGAGAGGCAGAGAAAGAGGGAGAGAGAGTGGGAGTGGGATGGCACGCTTCACTAACTAGCTGGCACGTTCAACTTGAGGCAAGTGCGTGTTTAACGCTACTTTGGTTAACAGCGACGGGCCGACATACGATATACGATATACGGTATAAGGTATACGGTATACGATATTGTAGACAATGTAACTGTTGTTGAGCAGGCGTTAAGAGCATTAGAGATGTGGTTACACCGAAGGCTGTGCCATGTCCAACGATAGTATGCATTATAATAATCGCATTCAAGTTGTGATTACCCATTATGGCTTGATAGTGTTTGTCTTTCACTTAGTCTGGGCTTCGGTTTATTTAACGCTTCAACGCCAAAGACATTAGCTTTTCGGGATAATTGTTATTTTCTACCATTACCGTGCTTATATTATTATTGTAGTCGAGCATGCTGCACATTGAGCTAATAATTTAGGCAATTAATATGTCAAGTGTACAGACAATGCGGACCTCGACGCAGCAGCATCAGAAGAAGAGGAAGAGGAAGAGGAGAATGAACAAACGTCCATAAAAAGTGAATCAAATCAATAGCTCGGCTAAAAATAAACCAACGAGCAGGGGGAAAATTACAAACGTGGGAATTGAATTGAAGTAGATAGAGATTGAAAAGCGCCAGTTACGGAAAAAGAAGCTTAAGATGTCTGTAAAAGAAATCAACAGTGCTGGAAACGAAGGAGAAATTGTAGGAAAAACAAGAGTTATGAGCGGCTCTGGAAAAGAATGATAAACAAGTCAGAAGAGAATTCGAAAGCGAAAATATAGAGAAAACTGATGTCGATCTTGATGTAGCTCTTTGGGTATTAGACAATTTATAATAATGAATGATTGTAAAATGATAATGATTCAAGAAAAATGAAAAGAAAATATATTTGAGAAGTCTGAATCATTCTTTAGCCATTCCTATCTAATTTCCAAATTAATAACTTAATATTGCAGCTCTCTTTATGTTTTCTCGACTGCAACCCTATAACACTTTCCAAATATCTTTATTCAGTCTTGATTAAACATTAATAATAATCCAGGGAAAATGCATAACAAATATATAAAGGAAGACTGAAACATTCATTAACACATTCCCTTCGAATTTTCCCTAACAAAAACTTAGTATTGGAATTTCCTCTATGATTCCTATTTTATATCGCTAGAAAGGTTAAACTGTTTGAATACCCTGCTTGATTCCTAGACTACCATTCTATAACACCTTTCGAATGTTTTGATTCAGTCTTGGAATGGACTCTAACAAGCCTACAATTAACGTCATCTTCGTTCCAAATACGATTTGGGCAAGTCTGTCAGTCACGACTTCCAATTAAACTATTAACTCAGATCTGATAGCACAGACTCTACCGAGTGCTGCAAAACAACAGCAGAAACAGCAACAACAACTACGTATCTGGGCAGAAAACTAGGCCAATTGTAATTAAAACGTTCTACGTGCCTCCTCGATGAATTTTGTGTTATTTTTTTGGTTTTGGGCTTAAAGTTGACCGACTTTGCTCATACAGTGCGTAGGAAACCAGTTAAGTTTCTGATCAAGTCGCACTGTCTCTCTCTCTCACTCTCTGTCCCTTTTCCTCCATTACTCTCTGTAAACTGATATTGAAGTATTCGTTATTTTCGTCTGATTGAATCAATTGAGTAATTGAATTGCTGTGAATCTTCTCAATCGGCGTGACGCCACAGAAACGAATAAGTCAAAGCCGCGACGAGCGAATAAAAATAAAAAGAGAGTAATAATAATAATAAGGTAATGCTTATTTTGATTAGAAAGTTGTATAATCTACGAGAGCAGCGATTCGAGGCATGTGAATTTTTTACGCAATTGTTTTTTTTAGGTTTGTTTTGATTCGTTTTTTTTTCTGTTTTTTTGCACGAGGCCAACCGTTAGTTAGTTGTTGTATAAGTAGCGGCACAACAGCAACAATAACTGAAAAACAATGACAATTACAATAACAACAACTGCGACAACTACAACAATTTTATGGTACATGCAGACAGAGCTCGGCATATGATTTAATTCGAGTTGGCAGAGAGAGAGAAAAACAAAAGCAAAATTAAGAAAACAACACGGGAGAAGCCTCAGGTTTACCTAAGGGGGTGTGGTTTGGGTGAGGGTGTGTTGTAAATTGAAACCGAAATCCAAAATCTGTGAAACTACAATTGTATTTACTTTAATTTAAAAATGTTGTGCCATTTTGGGTGTTTTTTTTTAATAACAAACCTCTGAAGACATTTAAAAACACATCAACACGAGTTTCAATTCGAAAAATGAAACTAAACAAACAATAAAGATAAACAGCAAACACAAGACAATTATTTTACGAAAAGTAATTGTCATAAATAACTGTAAAAATCAACAAAACTTCAGGGAAAATTGCCCAAAAATACCCACTGAGTTTCATTGTTGTAGTCCTGCACTTATGTAAGTAAGATTTGATGTACTCACGATACTCTCGTTGGTCAGACAAAGATAATGATGAATGACCTTTGAAAAGATTGCACAGTTCCCTTCTCTATGATTCTCATGCGCACCGGGTGTTCGTGTGTACAATCGGAAAGAGTGAGATCTCTTTCTCTCTTAGCTCATCTAAGTAAGTGGAGAGTGTAAGCTGTTGTAAGATGAAAACTAGTTTCTTTTTCTTTGTAAAGTCATAATATAATCTATGAACTTTTGTTTTCCTTTTAAAAGTAGTTCTATAATATCGAGCAGAACTACAATGCAGCTTAATGATAAGCCACATGTTTGAGAAACTATAAAACAAAGCTGTTTAACATGCATAATTTTGAAATAAAAAAACCATAACCTAGCATATGCGAACATGTGATATGTCTTAGATTATTCAAACTTAGATATAAGGAACAACTTTTCATTTGAATAACACGCTTCAAATTTGGGAAACAATAAAATTAAAACTTGTTCACATTTGTTTCTGATTAAAACCTACGTCGAAACGTACATAATAGTAGAAATCATACAGCAGTCTAACCCGATCATGCCCGATTCTAGTCTTTTCTTCACCTTCCCTTTCGGTTCTTGAAGACTATCATTTATGTATATTAATATTTCATGAGTTTATTTCTTATAAACAGGTTAGTTGTAGTTATGATCTGCGAGATAAAAGAATCTTAAACGCAAGATCTTTATAGTTATTTTCCTTAAGAGCAACTTAGCAATTGGTTCAACTAACTGTATAACTATAACTCTTGATCGTAAATCTCTTGCAACTTTGGCCTTCCTTTGTGGCACCTCTTCCGGTGACCTCGCCTCGCCTTTCTCACAGTTTCAGAGCTTGCGCAACCCGCGTGGGCCTCATTAAAGCGACCTTAGTTGACAATTCGAGATGGTCATTGCCTAATGAAATGCTCGTTATATGGTACTATACGAAATCAAGCGAAAGGCTTGGGTTTGGCAAAGAGTTTAATGAACTTTGTGCTGGGCAAATGAATATCCAAGCATTTCGCGCGTATCGAATAAGCCAAATCATCCTCTGACCCGGGGCCAAACTTGTTATGAAAAGCCGTCGCCGCCATCGCTACCTTCGATGATTATGTCATGGCAAGAGCGGTTCTAGCCGGAATTTTGCATGTTAATGACCAAGAAGAATCGCATGCCAAAGTCAGGGCTATGGAAAGTCGCGTTCAAATACAACTAACATATTCAATATTCATAATTCTTTGGCTCTTCAGCGAGTTCTTTCAACTTGCTGCGGCCACTTGAGAACGCGATCGCTGCCCCGCGGGCCAATAAATTCAGTTATTCGCTCATCGAGCATCGGGCTAAGTCAGCCGGGTTCAAACACCTTTCGAAACTTGTCTAATGAGTTCGAGTATTTATTGATTGCTTCGAGCTCAAGCTCGGGCTTGATCCCAAGCTGCAAATCGAGCCTGAACCGCGACTCACAACAGTTGATTCATTTCGCCACACACTGCGTGCGGCATCTCCGAGAAGATTGCGCAAAAAGAGCCGAGAGATACTCGAAGATACTCGCAGCCGACTGCGATGTGGCCCCAACATGTATCGACTGTTCATGTTGCATGTGCACCATGTGTATCACTAAGGCACTTTTCGCAATGCACTCAATGCACTGCAATTTTAGCCTTTTACGATTTGCCACATGTCGTCGAATCGTTAGCTGTTTGCACTTTGATTAGTTGGAAAATTTACCATCATTTAATTAAATTACTTATGATGCAGTCGCTGAGTGCTTACGTATTATCAACGACAATGAACGGAAATTGCGACCAATTTGCATGCGGCAACTTGTTTTTCTCTCTAGTTTGTTTTCCTTTGCTTCACACTGCATTGCTTAACCAACACTGGAAGTGAAAGGCTCGCACTTTTCGTGGTAGTGTTGCCACTGTGACTGCCACTGTGGCTGCCACTGTTGCTGCAATCATCCAAGAGGGTCGTCGCTAAGTGTGCAGGTGCCGTGGGGTCTCCTGCTCTCCATGGAGCAGGAACATTGAACAGGTTGTTCGCTGCCATTCTTAGTGGGTTTCGCAACGCATCTGCAGTGGGGGTTCTATTCAAGTGATGAAGAGGCACTCAGCTGAACAATTGCCGTTACTGTTAGAAGTGTGTTCCAGTAGTCTCAATTAAATTGAATTGCCTTGATATGTAGGCTGCATGGAAGTTCTAGAATGTAGGACAGGGAATGTAGAAAACTTAATGCAGAATGTGGAAATGGAACTGAGAATGATAGCGAAATTAAAATGTAATAAGCTTATTAATGTCTTAGCTATTATATACTTATATATCTTATCGGAAACTATATTCTGATTGTGCTTCAATTATTTTAATTTCAATCTCATTGAAAATGTGATATGTGGGTTGTACAATACAAATGATCTAGAAAGCAGGGAATAAAATGCAGAATTATAGCTCATTTATAATTATGTGGAATTGAAAGGAGATAAATCAAGAAAGATTGGAAAACAAATATAATTAATTATTATTATTGTTGTTAAGACCTGAGCTAACCATTTCCAAACCAATCTACAACACATACTTCAGAGTTTGAAATGCATGACAATGATTATGAATTGGGAGTAGGACATGAGGAAATCAAATAAGAATAATCGAGAAAGAAATATTATACTTATTTTTAAAACCTTAACTAATTATTCCAAACAAATCTAAGCTGAAACTATTTTCTCTTAGTTCTACAACACGGTTTCTTATACTTCTGGACTTTCATACAACTAAACTCATATTTTAAAGGCCAAACAAGCTGAGAATATATGGTAATTATTGCAGTTGTTAAATTGCCCTTGTTTATAGAGACGTTCTGTCTATTTGCTAGACATTGATCGATGAGTTGAAACGATTCCTCTCGCGATGCGAATGAGCCGCACGTTTTGGTTTCTATTTCGCGTTCGCAATCTGTTTTCGGCCACTGTCCCAGTGCCAACATGTTTTCAACTATGTGCGGTATCATCATGCGCTGCTCCCACGATCCCCAACACATACAGATGCACAGCATAGAAATAGAAATAGAAATGGGAGTATGGAGAATGGAGCTCTCGAACTCTCGCCGCGCTGTAGCAGCACAAAAAACGCTAACGAACCAAGTGTAGGTCCCTAATGGCGGGCACATGTGCTACGTGGCAGCAAACGAACTGCAGCCCGTTGCCCCCTTGCTGCCCCTACTCCCTTACTACTACGTTACAGAACTGGCGCAGCATCCCGATTCGTATTCGTAGTCGACTATTCTGGCAAATGTCCGAGAAAGAAATCGACGCAGTCACGTAAAATTATTTTAATAATCACATAACTTTCGGCATTTACACGCCATGCGGCCCAATGGGAGTAGCCTGGCCAGAGGGGGAGGGAGTGGGGGTAGGGGACAAAGAAAACAAAATGTCAATAAATTTTTTTGTCCACGCAACACACAACACAAAGTTGAGCCAGAACAACAAGTAAAAGTCAAAATGGGATGGGGGAGGGATAGCAATGCGAGGGGGGAAGAGGGAGATGAGGTTGGGCAGTGGCGAAGCAGCTCTTAAGTGGGATTTGCGGCGCACTTCAGTGTCAACTTTAACAATAAGTTGCCGCAGAAAGATGAGGAGTGAGTGGGTGGGAGTTGAAGTTAAAGTTGCAAGGGCATGGGGGCGCCTGACGATGGAGAATTGTCGTCAAACAAAGCAGTTGCTCTGTGTTGTACAATATACATAAGTAAAATCGGGTTTTCTTTTTTTGTCCGTAAACTTTTGGCATCAACTGTGGCTCTGCTAATGAAATAAAAACGGCCCCGGCCATTGGAGCTGAGCTCAGAACTTGAGCTAAGTGCGCACAGCAGGTGGCCAAAAGTTAAAGCGCCTTATGGCTACGACAACGACGACGACGACGACGGCGAAGACGGTGTGTATCCATCAGATACATTTCATTTGCCTGTCGGCTGTGCCCCGCATTCGACAATGGAAAGTCAGGCAGCCTTTCGCTTCTAGCTCTCTGTGATTTGGCACCCCCCTCTCGAAATTCAACCACATTCAGCTACACTTACCCACTGTGCCACAGTCCCACTGTGCCCCCATCGTCTGCCGTTTCAGCTGAGGCGGTGCAGTCATTTGAGATAAATTACTTTGTGCACCTGATGAAAACCAAACTGAAGCAAAGCAACTGCCAGACAATAACCAAGCGACCCCCGAGCAGGAGTTAGGCATTTTCTTTCTTTCCAACTTTGCTCCATCCATAGCGCTATAGAGCGCATTTATTGTCATTATTATTTTGATACTGGTTCGCTGTACTATTTTGCTCTATATTGTATGTATGGAGTGTGCCCCGCCGCTATCTGCCGGTGGATTTATGCCAACACAAAGGCGAACGGTAAAAAATTTCTACTTTTAATTTTGTTCCTTTTATTTCTCTTGTATTTCTTATTTGTTGCGATTGCCGGACAGCTGCATTAAAAAAGTCGCCCCAAAGAAAACAGTTTGCATTGCAATTTTAACTTGGTTTATTTTCGTTGCTTTGTTGGCTTTGTTTTGTTATCAGGCAAGCAGAAAATAGAAACAAAATAACCAGCGAAAATGTTGGAAAAGTGACCAGTGAAAAATGCGCGCGAGACTGTTGTGTCCGGTGTTGGAGAGCTAAGGACTTATGAAGGGAACTGCTGACAACAAGTTGGAGAGAGGTCTTAATGAAATAATTGAAGTATTTGCTTTAATATCTTTAATAATTATAATAGATTTAAAGGCAATATTATAAAGTAAAAGCTAATAAATTACATGAATAATATATATTATATGTGTTATACTATATCATTCCACTTAGAAAAAGAGCAAGAAACAGAGTTTCTTTTCAACATAGTTTTGTATAAAAAGCCAGTTTATTCATCTGATCTTTCATAGGTAATTCCAGTAGGGCACAAGCTTAAGACTTATGGCCGATCCACAGTCTGCAAAGCTCTCTCTCTCTCTCTCTCTCTCTCTCTGTCCCTCTCATTCTACTCCTCATATTGTTTGTTAATTTCTTCTATAATTTTTACAGTTGCTTGCTCCGCTGCATTTCATTTGCCGTCTGCCCTGGCTCCATGCCTGCCACGCCCCCTGTCCCTCGTGGAGTTTTGCTGTTTTGTTTTGGCTTTTCAGAACTTAATTAAATGTTGTCACAGCGTACACTTTGTAGTTTCCGTCGGGCAGCTAAAGGGCAATGGTGCGCAGAGGCGAATGGGAGTTGTGGTCAAAGCTGAGGGATGTGGGGGAGGGGGGGAATGGTAACGGGTAAGGGATGTTGTGCTCGGTCTGGTTCTGTGTGTGACAGCGATTCGAAGTGTAAATGAAATAATAGCTGCTAAAAACCAATTTGGCGTAAATTACAAAAGCTTAACGGCTAAATAAATGGAGTTCTTTAGCTGACAACCGGCGACCTTTGACTAACAATGTTTCAATAATTCCCCCCCCTCTCTCTCTCTCTCTCTTGTTCTCACTGTTTATAGTTCCGTTGAGCTGATTGCACTGCTGGCGATATCATGCACATTTTTCCTGTTCATGCACACAAACAAATTGAACAGTCGCCTCAAGGAGATGGAGGTGAAGCTGCAACCATCGGAGTTCTCGGCCCTGGGACTAACTGGCAACCACATAAGCGGACACGATGCGGGCAGTAAGTAATAGTACAGCGATAAGCATCAAACATATAGTTACCCTTTCCCCCCCTCCTGCTCTACACTGTGTTCTGCTGTTATAGTCCGATTGCATTGTCTGGCGATTCGCAAAACGCATCTTGCGGCTGTCGGCGACAAGGCCAGAGGCCAGAAGTGTGCCAAAGTTTCCGCACGATTGCAGCAGCTGCTGCCGATGCATGCGTAGCAGCAGATACAGATACAGATACAAAGGCAGATAAGTCAGTCAGTCAGTTTAGATAAGCGGGAAACTGCGCACAGGAAGCCTAAAACAACAAGAGGCGCCGCAAAAAAGTCTGCGGCTACGCCCAATTGATTTTTAATGACCACAATGACCCAGCCCATAAATACCCTTCCCCCCACCCCTTTGCAAAATGCGCTTTTGTTAACACTTTTTGCGCAATAATTTCCCGGGCCAAACATAAATTAGTCGAATGTTTTAAGTTAAATTAGAGCTGCATGCATAAATTATTGCATAGTTTATGGCGCACAACAAGCAGATGTGTGTGTGTGTGCGTGTGCAGTTAGCATCGCCACTAATAAACTGTAAAATTAAAATCAACATAATATATAGAGATGTGTCCTCTCTCCATTCACTACAATATGCATGAACTGACCGAATATATAGTAGGCCCATATCCGAATCTACATATATACGAACTATATGTTTATCATATTTTTAGTGTATTAATAAATTATTTGGCCAGCGAGCAGCTGCCGCATAGGATTCAGTTTTGGAATTCGTTGCAGCAATTTAACCTTTTGATACGCGCTAAGCATCCTGCGAACACATTAATAATTTCGCCAAATTAAAATATATTTATTAATTCAATTAGTAAATGTCCGTAAGCCAAACAGAGTGTTTTTTAAGCTGCGGAAATTATGGATTATGATAAACTAGCATTGCAATTACACATATACTATATGTATATAGTTACATCTAATTACTAATATGTGAAATAAGGCTTTAATAAAGGTTGCAATTTAATAGCAATTTAGCTATAATTATCTGATTAATAAATGATTTTTTATGGGCAAGTGAGATTCTAGTTCAGTTTACTAAAGAATATTTAATTTTACTGCTCATATTTTTTCTGATTAAAGAGAATTTGTTGAAGAGTTTCACACAATTTATAACAAAAAAAACTTAAATTGAAGTCAATAATAAACAAGTGCGAAAGCTACAGTCCGAGTGTTTCCGACGGTCAAATACCCGCTAGGCATCAGCCCAAATCGATTTCTTACATTTTTTTTTTTTTGCAAATATATTTTTCTTTTATCATTACTATTACGGGGAAAATCCAATATCCCCTTTGTGTCCTTTTTAGGCCCATTTTAGGCGACCCGGCTAACTAACTATAGTTAGCGTTATCTATTTTGTTTTTTTTTTTTATGTTAAATCTGTATTTTTTAAAAACCATGTGTTTACCAAAAATGAACTGTCTAGCATTAAAATAACGATTAAATTTATCGAATAGACGTGACACACATATTGATACCAAATTTGGTAACAAAAAGTCTTATAGACTCTGAGATAGGTTTTTCAAAGTGACGGACAGACAGACAGATGGACAGACAGACATGGCTAAATCGACTCGACTGTTGATGCTGATTCAGAATATACAGTTTGTGGGGTCTGCCACCCCTCCTTCTGCCTGTTACATACATTTTCGGTTGGCATAAAGTAATAATACCCTTCTTCCCTATGTGTAGTGGGTATAACTACGTTATATCAGCAATATATACGACATTTATATTACAAACACAATTAATGCGACAACTGCAATGTTTCAGGGCTTAAAAATAACCCTCAACAAACTCCAATAACTTTGTAGTTCATCACGTACAAATTCCCGAACGACACTTAATGAGTAAAGTACAGAAAAAATTAGATCAAATTTCATGTGTCGCTGGAAACTTGAGAAAATCATTTGGCTGAGAGGCACTTGACACTGTTCTCGGGGTACTTATAAAATTTATGCTGGCCACACTCTCAACAATGTACCCCACTTGAGTCGGCAACAACAATGTGGCAATTTGTATGTATTTTATGATTCGTCTGACTCACTCACACACACACTTACACTCACTCAACCCAGGCCAGAGTTGACCTTTTTTCACTTCTCTGAACGCAGCTGTAGCTCTCTGCGGTGCTGGGCACTTAAGAACGCCGGCAAATGGAGCCTATACTTAGACGTAGCCAACTAACAACTAATAACTCTATCATTAGTTTAGCTGCAACTGTGAAATACGAAGAAGTACGAAGTAAGAGTGCGAGTGCGGTATATACCAAAATCAAATCAGATTTTCCGCATGCAAAACCTTAATTTCAATGCCGGAAGCTCTACGCCAGTACGTCTAGGCCTGCTATCCACTTGCAAATTAGTCGGCAACAACAGCAGCAGCAGCTGCCACTGACGAAACACAAGTATGCCAAAACCATAGAGAGGACCATAGAGAGAGACCTGAGCTGAGCTGAGTTAATATTGCCTCTGGTGGGGCGAGGAGGCAGGGTACGAAATCGCGATACAAACGCTTCACGCCTAAGTGCGGTGATTGTCAGTAACAAAAGCCAGTGTTGCACAGTGTTTCTAAGAATAGAAAGAGAAATTTTGAATTTATAAATAGTATTGTAACAAGTCTAGAAAGACAAATTCAATATATTTACGATATTCAGAAATGATTCGTATTTATAATTTAGTAAAGTTATACATAAAGTTATAATAAATGCAAAAATCACTTAACGGTAAATCTGCAGGTCTATTGCTGATAAGAAATAAAGAAAAGCATAAGTATGACCGAATAACGAATGGTGCAAAACTGAGTACATGCCGCTTGTTTTTGTTTTTGAATTATTAAAATTCCATTTCTTCTTTTTCAATTTTGCTCTATACGCCTAATTGTAGATAATAAACAAGGTTTTCAATAAAAAAAAAGTTTTTGTCATTTACATTATTCGTTTAATATTTATGTGAGCTCAAACATGAAAACGTTGATCGTGGAATCACTTTTGCTCCCCACTGTATATGTTAACCGAAAATATAAACTAACTATAAAAAATATAACTGAAAATACATGTTTATAGAACTAAAATATATATATTTGATAAAATGTAAATCGTGCAGCGATCAATGAATCACGCCTATTCATTACGATATTCGGGCCAACATTAACAACATTAACATATTCGAAAGTACGATATTCAAATAAGTTCCATATTTAAGAAGGCAAAAGAGAAGATAACTTTATCAATTTAATGTAAAATAAATGCAGAGTTCAGTTGAATCATTTAACCCACTACGCTAAACCACTGTGCAGCGATCATGTGATCATGATCATGTTGATGACTCCAACTACAACTCCGACGATGTCTGCAGAGATGCGCTCCAGTACGATAGTCAGCCACTCGCGCAGCTGTTGGTGCTTCCATTGTTGTCGTTGCTGCTGTTGCTGTTGCTGCTGCTGCTGTTGCTGCTGCTGCTGTTGCTGCTGCTGTTGCTGGTGTTGTTTTTGGCGCTGCGACTGCGCACGCGTCGATTGTGCCGGCAACGGCAGTGGAGCATGCGCACAGACGACAGATACAAATTGTCTGGTTAGATCGAAAGCGACTGCAAATGGCTAATGGCCAAAAAGAAAAACTAAAAGCGAAAAACCTTGGCAGAGTCACTGATGAGATTTTCGTTGAAAGGAAAGAAAAAAGGTAGAAAAGAAATGCGCACAAGCCTTAAGCCGTTGTTAACCATTCATTCATTCATAAATATTTCATATAATTGACTCACACGACGCGTTGTCTGGGGTCTCGAGTCTTGAGTCTCGACTCGAGTGCGACTTTGAAAACAAATAGGAGTACTCAACAAACTCACGTCAGTCATGTTGATGACACCTCGAGCAGCCAGTTTGGTTTTGGAATTTAATGGTTTTTTTTTCGCAGCATTGAACTTGACTCGGGCTAATTAACAATGTAAACGCACAGTTGCGTTGTGTGTAGTCTAGTGTAGTCTGCACTTTGCGGTTTCTTTTTGCTCTACTGAACACGTTGGCAACACGCAGATTCTTGACATGCAAAAACAAATACAGTTTATATACTCTGCATTGGCGTGTATGGAAATAATATTAAAAGTATTACGATAATTAGGTACCTAAAAGTATAACCAAAACTGTATTAAGATTTGATTTGATTTAATTTGTTTAGATATTAGCATAGGCATTCATGTTGAGATAACATTAACTTGAAATCAAATTTCTCTGATCTACAAAGAGTTCAATCTTATCATACAATGTAATTAGTTACATTTTTGTATCTACAATCTCTTGCTCGACTTAACAGCAACTGTATCTTACACTGAAAAAAAACGAACCAAAAGTAACCAAACTTAAATTGCCATAAACCTGTTTTGGTGCAGTTGTTACAACCCACACTAAGTATGGTACGTTAGATAAATACTTAGCCTGATTGTTTGGCCTTTGGGCTGGGCAGCGGACTACTTAAAATCTATTAAAACTGCACAAAAAGCAACAGCAACGACAACAACTAATGACAGCAATTCATTGTATAAGAAGGCGTTGAGCATAAATGGAGAATTGATTTGTCTGATTTTGATATTGAAACTTGAATTTTCTTTGTAAAAATTGTTTTTGAAGTCAAGTTTCTACTCAAATTAGTGTTTTAGCTTTGTGATTTGTAGTTTCCATGCACTGATCCTGGTTTTTCGAGTAATCTTATCAAAAATTGGCAGGTTTAGCATGATATACATGGAGATTAACGCCAAATGGGATTGGCAGCATGGAGGCATTATGTGATAGAGCTGCTTAGTTCGATAGTATCTGAATTTATTATGTAGTATGTGTAGAATTACATAGCTCACAGTTTTTATAGTGTGTGGTATTTCTTACAGGCAGCAGCTCCACCCCGTCATGATTGCTGTGGCACCTATGCATGTAAATGCATTGATAGAGTTTTTGTTCTGTTTCGCAGCCGACACTTGTAATGTGGTTCACCTTCAATGGCTGCTCAAATGGCCAATAACCGGAGCTAAACGCTGAAGCGGCGCTACTGAAGGTCGACAATGAGTGCAGCAAGAATAGAACTGCATGGGAAGGTTACAAGGAGGCAGGGAAGGGAGGTGGGAATAGGGTGGTAACTGCAGTCAATGCATGCATGTAACCCAATTTTGAGACCACATAAAAGGTGTCAGCCGAGTTAAGGCAAAGGCTTCCCTCCTTCCCTCCCTCTTGCACTCTCTGCCTCTCTGGTCTGCGGCTTTGCCTGGCCTGGCCGCAAAATGTATTTCACTTTGGTTCACTGACTCGGATACGGGAAAACCAGTTAGACTTGGTCACTTTCATTAAGATTTTTCAGTGAAACTGAGCAGTGACCAAAAGTAAACAATACACGTACATTCAATCTGGTTTATTTGGATTGGGCTCGAATTGGGATGCGGATTCGCGTTCGCATTCGCGTTCGGATTCGAGTTTTAGTACGCGCAGACTTCCTTGTTCGTCAGGCTTGCAGCAGGCAAATTATGAAATGCTTAGTTGCAAGAGGAAAGTGGCGCGAGCTACCCACACCACACTGCACTCCGCTACCCTCTCTTCTCACCTGTCTACCTCAACACTCGAATCGACTGCAGTCGACCAAAAATCAAGACGTTTTCCGCCTGTCCAAATGCTGAATTGCCGTCATTTAGTTTGCAATTGTGCAGACTCCCGAGCAGAGAGATAAACCTGTGCCCAGGCCTGACATATTGCAGAGGTATTAACATTTTAATTGCCCTTACAACACTAAAGAGGAGCTTAACCGAACGCGAAACACGATATACGAGATATGACATACGACATTCGAGACAGTACGGCCTATGTTGGGCATTTTTGAAAGGCTTCTTGCAGACTTGGCAGACCTAGTTTTGACCAACTTTCAAAGTCTTTCGAATGTTTCGCTTAGACGGGGACTTGATCCCCAGATAGGAAGATCATCCTACTTCCCCAGTACCCAGCCGGGAAAGTGAAAGGAATCCACAGCCGCGTGAGTGAGCTTGCACTTTTATTGCACTCACATTTATTTACAATTTCTGCCGGCTTGCAAGTAGCAGCACTTGTAAATGGAGTGGACTTCCCCATCGTATACTCTCGTATTGCATAAACGCCTTGCCGAAAGTAAAAGTATCGACAGGGTTTGTCGGGGAGGAGTATTAGTGCCCTTAGGGAATGGCGAGGTCGTTGTCGAAAAAAGTACCATGTAATAACAGAATATAATAGAGGGAGAGAGAGAGAGCTGACTTGAGAAATAAGTTAATTGGGTAATGGGTGAATTTGATGGAGGGTTTCTATTCGAAATAGAAAACAGGAAAGTAAACCCTAATGTGCATACGCGAATTTCAGTTGTTGAACTAGTCAAGTGACCCTTTAACTCACTTTCAATATCTGCAATAACATTTTTCATTGCCATTTCAGAACACGGCGACATTAATACACTGCATGGCACCTATGAATATCTGAAGAGCACCGGCCAGGTAAGCACAACTCATTCCTTTTATTCATTACGCATTTTACGATCTGCATTTGCCATTGCCATTCAGTCGTAAACATTATTACATACATTCTGGTGGGCCATAAAAAAGAATCGACGAATGCATCTCGCGCATCCAGTAAAGTAAAGCTAGCGGCAGCTTCTCATGCTCCTGCTCCTGCTCCTTGGTGTTTGATATTCTAGCTAAAGTGTGTCTTGGCTATCGCTCTGTCTCGCTGTATCTCGCTGTATCGCTGTCTCGCTCATGTTGTGAACGATGCTCGCTCATCGATCGTCCATAGCACTCTTGCACACATACCACACATCCACACACACATACCTCACAGACATAAACATCCACAGCCACACAAAATATAGCAAACATCAAATCAATATTCTTAAAGTCTGGTAGACCTTAGCTCTCTCTCTTTCTCTCTCTGTCTGTCTCTCACTCTGTCCCTGTCACTGTCTCTGTCTCTGCCTGCCACTCTTTCGTTTGCTCCCTACCTAAGTCTCGTGCCTGTCTCTGTCTCTCTGTCTGTCTCTCTCCCTCTACACTAACACCAACTACACTTCGACTCAGTCTTGGAATTTTGTCAGCGCAGTTTTTTTATTGGAAAATAAACCTATGTTAGTCAGTTAGTTTTGCCAGATGCACCAGTTGCGACATAGAAGCGATAGAAATTCGATTTATAATGATTACGAAAACACGTACACGTAAAACGCCTAAAAGGTAAGTCCCATGGGAGGATTATAATTTAGCAACCTGTCGAGGCTGTTGGGAAATTTGCGATGAGGCTGTTATGTGTTTTTGTGCCTGAATGATGCCTGTTGCTTCACCTCCAAGTTCCAATAAAATCCGCTTAAAGTTTTGCCTCATATCTCTACTTTACACACACACACACACGCACACCCAGTTTTCTTGTGTGTGCGTGTGCGTGTGGCAACTGCATCCCATTTTGCAATCCGGCAGCTACACCACCTGAGCGCCCACCAGGTGAACAACACGCCGCGGGCCCAGCTGGAAACACTATTCTTCAATCGCGTGCCCAAGGCGGGCAGCGAGAAGCTGATGGAGTTGCTCAAATTGTTGGCCAAACGAAACAATTTCCAAGCACGTCGCGATCCCGAACAACTGGTCGAAACGATACTCATGGACGATGGCTACGCCAGGCGTCTGCTCGACGGGGAGATACTCAACTGCAGCACAGCCAATTCGTATAGCAAGCACGTGGCGTTTGTGAACTTTGAACAGTTGCAGCGTCCGTGGCCCATCTATATTAATATGGTGCGGGATCCCATTGAGAGACTAGTCAGTTGGTTCTACTATGCCCGTGCTCCGTGGTACTTGGCCGACAGGGTGAAGACATTTGGCAAGGCCTACAAGATGCCAGCTGGGGCCTGGCTACGCAAGGATTTCAATCGTTGTATACTCGAACACGATCCGGAGTGTGTGTACGAGCAGCTGGAGATGGGCAATCTGGGGGATCACAGAAGGCAGACGCTCTTCTTTTGTGGCCAACACATCGAGCTGTGCATGTGAGTAAGCTGTGCTCGTTGCCCGAGGGTTGCTCGATTAGTTGTCAGCGAAAAGCAGTGAGAATGCAACTATTCGAGTTGATAACTAATGAATAATGGAATTGATTAATTGCTGATGATGAAGTAAAAGCCAAAAGAATCTACAACAAGACGGCAACTCATCGAGCAAGCCTCGCAACATCGCAATTAGCTGGACACATCGAAACTGCGCCTACACGTTGTACAAAACACCCTTCACAGGCCCTTCAACTCTCTGGAGGCCATGCAACGTGCCAAGCGGAATGTTGAGACGCGTTACGCAGTTGTCGGCACCTGGGAGGACACGAATACCACACTGAGGGTGCTGGAGACATATATACCACGATTCTTTGCCGGCGCACGCCACGAATACTTCGCCATGCAGGCGCACATGGACAGTGTGAATCGGAATGCGTTCAGGCCGACAATAGGCGAGGAGGCGCGTGCCCTGCTCAGTCGCAACATGACACACGAGATTGAGTTCTATCGGTTTGTCAGGCAGCGGCTGCACAAACAGTATATAGCAGTGCAATCGGATCAAGATCGCTCAAAATTTCAAGAATAAACCAGAAAACTAATCCAACTTTCGTACCTCTCGGTCTTTTTTCAACTATTGAAACTCAACTAACTGCGTAGCTAGCTACCTTATGCCTGTATAGTTTGGACTGGGTATAGGGATCGGGACTGGGACCAAGCATAAACTGCTTAGACCTATAATCCATGAATGACCACTCTATGCAGCTTCGTGGTCACAATGTGCACGCACCAAGAACACGCGACGATGAAGTAGGAAACGAACAGGATGAACCTCATCAGTCACATAATCATCTACACAAGGCTTCGCATGACAAGCAGCTGGCGATACCAAGGCACAATCACCATGACGACAATGACGAATACGATGCGGATGACAATGAGGATGACGAAGATCACGGTTACAGTTTGGAAGCAGACATGCTGAACAACACTAAAAATGCCGAGGTTGACTTTGTCTTCTTCAATCGAGTGCCCAAAGTGGGCAGCCAATCGCTGATGGAGCTAATGCGTCGCCTGGGGAAAATCAATGGCTTCACGCATGCTCGCAATCCCGGCAGCGTCAAAGAGACCGTAATGATGGCCAAGGATGGGCAGAAGGAGTTGCTGGCCGACCTGCTGACACGTCCCAGGCCGCACATCTATAGCCAGCACATTGCCTATATCAATTTTACAAGATTCCATTTGCCTCGTCCAATCTACATTAATCTGGTGCGGGACCCCATCGAGCGTATCATTAGCTGGCACTACTATGTGCGTGCCAGATGGTACTACAACGACATGAAGGCCAAGCTGGGGGAGAACTCGATTGCCATGCCGTCGGATGAGTTTCTCGATCTCGACTTGGATACCTGTGTGCGTAATCACGATCCCCATTGCACCTTTGAGCAAATGCAGATGGTCAATAAGGTGGGTGACCATCGCAGGCAAACCCTGTTCTTCTGCGGCATGAACAAAAAGCTCTGCATGTAAGTAATGGGATCAGCTGTCAATGAGTAATCCCTAATCGGAAACCCTCTAATAGGCCCTTCAACTCGGAGATGGCCATGCAGAAGGCCAAGCATACTGTGGAGTCGGAGTACGCCGTGGTCGGCACCTGGGAAGATACAAATATAACTCTAACCGTACTGGAGCACTATATACCACGATATTTCCGTAACGCCAAGGTGGCATATTACTGTAAGCTTTAGTTTGAGTCACGACCAGCAGGCAATTTCTAATCTTGCCTCGACTTTACAGTGGGCCACGAGAATCTGTCGCGTGTTAATCGCAACAATGTGACACGCATCGTCAGCGAGGATACACGTCAGATACTTCGCAAGAATCTGACCAACGAGATTGAGTTCTATGACTTCTGCAAGCAACGTTTATATCTGCAATATGCCGCCCTCAGCAAGGGAAAGCGCTTTGGCGACGATGACTATCTGCTGCTGCCAGAGCAACGGAATGGACAGTCCGACACAGACGAGTATTAAAACTGGCGTTGCAGTAGGTTACTCTAATAGGCCAACAACTACGTTTATTTAATAAACCTCATAGACATACATAATACGAGTGAAACAAGGCATTTTCTTCGATTCATGTTGCGTATGCGATGCTTCAACTGCTTGGGAATTGCAAGTTTAGCTTTCTGTTTCGATCTCCCATTGATTTGCCTCATTTTCCTTCGCTGCTATCAAGTCGTGTGTCCTCTTTGCAGTTGTGGCGCCTCAATGCGAAATATCTCAACAACACGAAACTGTCGAACAACGAGTTGCTCTTGTTTAATCGGGTACCCCGAACGGGCTCTACAACACTCCTGCAATTACTGCAACTTCTGGGGAAGCGTAACAACTTTGGGCTGGAGAGTGCACCATTTCCTTTGCCATTTCCCAACCAGTTGCACTTTCTTCAACAAAAGTATTTGGCACACCATGCTACAAAACTGTCCAAGCATTCCGCCTTTGTTCATGTAAGATCTGTGCCTTATATCAATTTTCGACTCCACAAGCTGCCCCAGCCCATCTACGTGAACTTGGTATGATCTTGTGTTACTTTTGTTAGCTAATGAATTGATACCATGACATTGCCAGGTGCGAGATCCCGTAGAGAAAGTCATTAGCTGGTACTACCATAAGCGTACCCCCTGGAATGCTGTGCAGTTGTACGAAACAACTGGAAAGTTTCAAACTCGCGATTTTTATATGAAAAGTTTCGAGTCCTGCGTTCTAAATGCTGATCCCGAATGTCGATATGACACTGCAATGAGTCTCCAAGAAGATTCTGGTGATCAAGAGCGTCAAAGTTTATTTTTCTGCGGCAATGCTCTCTTATGCAAGTAGGTCTACACATTCTGTCTAGTACTCGAGTTCGTAATACCTTTGCCCTTACGATAGACCCTTCAACGTACCCACTGCCATCGCACGTGCCAAGCAAAATGTGGAACGCGACTTTGCGGTGGTCGGTTCTTGGGAGGATGTCAATGTAACTCTCGCTGTACTGGAACATTATATACCACGATTCTTTAGAGGCATTACAAAGCTGTACTTTGGTAATTATTTATGGGTTTCCCACCGTGAGCTGAAACTAAACTATTCGTTTATACAGAACCCGAATATGGTTTCTCCTTGCCTCATCGCAATCATTGGAAGCCTAAAATTAAAGAGAATATCAAGAACATGGTGCGGGCTAATTTCACACAAGAATATGAGTTCTACAACTTCTGTAAACAGAGATTATATAGGCAATATTTTGCAATAAAGCGACATCTGGAACTGTAACGCAAACTGCCTCAAAGTTTTCTTTCAAACTGAACTTAAGAGATTATTTCAAAACTCTTCCACTACTCGATTTATGGGGATTCTATTTTAATTTTCTTACCTTCATAACTCTTCCACGTATGGAATATCTTCAGAATATTAGTTTTGATTGCACACTGTTTTGTCTCTCATTTAAGTTGGCTGAACTTACAGCAGCTCAACTGAATAATACACCCAAAGCCGAAAGGGATTATGTATTGTTTAATCGCCTAGAAAAGGTCGGCAGTCAATCGATGACAAGGCTTATGGGTTATTTGGGTAAATTGCATGGATTTGCACCCTATCGAAATGAGATCCCTCCCTCCAAGGCGAGTCTCGAAACATTTGAGGAGGAAGCCACGTTTATAGAAAATCTAATGCAACTCGAAGAACCAGGTGCCTATGTGGAGCACATGAATTGGATTAACTTCACAGCACATGACATGCCCAAGCCAATATATATAAATCTAGTGCGACATCCCGTTCAGAGGGTGATAAGCGCTTATTATTATAAACGCCATCCTGTGATCTATGCCAATAGTTTGCTACGTAATCCCAATAAGCCTAAGCAAAAGAAGGAATTCTTCGATAGGAGCTTTAATGACTGTGTCAGGCAACGCATTGTTCCCGACTGTGTATTCGATCCACACATTATGTATAATAATGACTGGCGTCGTTTTGCATTGAAATTGTGCGGAAATCAGAAAGTCTGCGCGTAGGTAAAATTTATAGAAAGATCTCGAACTTTTGATGCTACCATCGTCGCTCTACTTACTTAGGAACTTCAATTCAGAGATTGCCGTACAGATAGCCAAATCACATGTGGAACGAGAATATGCCGTGGTGGGCTCCTGGGAAGATACCAATGTAACCCTGGCAGTGCTTGAGGCCTACATACCACGTTTCTTTGCTGGTGCCTCAAAGATATATCACTGTAGGTCCTGTAAAAAATTGTTAAACTTCAACTTTATTGTCGTCTTTGTGTTTGTGTTCAGCACACCCGGAAAAGTTTAGGATTAATTCGACGCCACATGACAATCACCTGGACGAGGATGTGGAGGAGTATCTGAAGCAACAGTTTGCCTACGAGTTGGATTTGTATAATTTTTGCAAACAGCGTCTCTATAAGCAATATATAGCTATTAAAAAGACTGAACTGATGCATTACATTGGGGATAGCTTCGAGGACAGTTCGCAGAAAACTGTGCAGAGCAATTCTCAAAGTGAACAATCCTAACTGTAGTTTAAGTGCAAATATAGGGATTTATTTTTTATTGCAAACGAGTCTTATTTTCGCTACTAATCCTCAGTCGGTTTTTGGTTAGCTCGCTGCATGTTGCATCTATCTAGACTCCAAATTCGAATAGTTATCTGTATAGATCAACCATTCGCAGATTCTCCAGTTGAACCCATTTCAATTGAACAATACGAGGAAGGCAGAAATCGATGTTTTGTTCTTTAATCGAGTGCCAAAGACAGGCAGCATGCAGCTGATCGAACTGATGCGACAACTTGGTAAGGTTCATGAATATGAAGTGGAAAAGGATCCACAAAATGGAGGAATTCGTCCCCTACTTGATGAGGCCGATGAGAGCGATTGGATCGACAATATAGTCAATCTCGAGGATGGAACCGTGTTTGCCAGTCACGTGAACTATTTAAACTTCAGTAGATACGAACAACCGCGACCCATTTACATAAACATGGTGCGAGATCCGGTGGAACGAGTCATCAGTTGGTATTACTATATAAGGGCACCGTGGGTGTTTGTACCGGGACGTCGTAGAAAGAATCGTGAAATGCCCAACCCGCAATGGGTCAACACCGAGTTCGATCAGTGTGTGGAAAATGGAGAAAAGGTCTGCACTTACATCGAGGGCTCTATGTTGGAGGGAGTGGGCGATCATCGTAGGCAAACCCTGTTCTTTTGTGGTCATAATGAGCGCAAGTGCACGTAAGTGTGTCAATTGGAAGGGTTCGTGGCTGTTCTCTGAAACCCTTATTCCCTTAGCCCCTTCAACTCGCGCCTGGCCCTGCAGTTGGCCAAATTGAATGTGGAACGCGAGTACGCGGTTGTCGGCACCTGGGAACATACGAATGAAACCCTTGCCGTACTGGAGGCTTATGTGCCGCGTTACTTTGCGGATGCCTCTAAAATGTACTACTGTAAGTACAGCGATGCTAGCTTCTTGGTATCTGCTACATACATCTCTTCGCTTCGTTTCTAGCTGGAATGCATAGCGGAAAGGCAAATGATAATCCCATGAAACCCCACATTAGACCAGAAATTATTGATATGGTGCGTCGCAATTTTACTCGCGAAATCGAATTCTATCAATTCTGTCGTCAACGTCTGCACAAACAGTATCTGGCACTGAAACTTAAGGATCTGATGCGCATGGACAATAGCCTAGCTCTCCTGAAATCCTCTAATGAACTAGCTGTTAGAGACTAGATAGTTTAGAATATAATTATAGGGAAACATATTTATCAGCTAATAAAAGACTTGAGATCTGTATCTGCATAGATATGTCTGGTTTTGATACACATTATATTTAGTAGCAGTCAAGTAAGTGTTTAGCAAACTACCCTGTTTCAAAGAACCTTACCCTCTTTTATATATTATAAGCTTTTGTTACTTTCGCTTACGATTCTGCTGTGGATTGAACTTCTACTTAATATAATCTGTGAACTCAACTGCAACTCAAATGGAACATTCTACAATTGTTCCTAAAACTTTCGAATGGAACTTGGTTTTACGATGCAAACTAACAAAAAAATCTGAATGAAATACAGGATTAAAAGAAAACCATTCGAAACTATTTCCAACTTACTCGATCTGCAGCTGGCTCGTCTAAACGCGGAACGTCTGAACAATACTCGTAATGCAGAAATAGAGGTGCTCTTCTTTAACCGAGCTGCCAAGGTGGGCAGCGAAGCGATGCTGGAGCTGTTCATCGCTCTGGAGGAGTACAACGAAGGTCTGACATTAGAACGCAGCGGACTACATGATCCGACGGTAAGGCAAATGGGAAAAGTGGAACAGGAAGATGTGGCAGAGTATGTGTCTGGCCTGGAAGAAGGCACTTTCTATATACGTCACATCAATTGGCTCGACTTCGACGAGTTCGATTTGCCCAAACCCATATATATCAACATGGTCAGAGATCCCGTGGAGAGAGTCATTAGCTGGTTCTACTATGCTCGTAGCTCATACAAGAACGCAGTAGAGTACCGTAAGATGCCCAACAAGAAAATTAAGCCAGAGTCCTGGTACAAGAAGAACTTCAACGACTGTGTTCGCAGCGGAGATCCCGAATGTCAGTATGTGCCGCATACCGTAAAGGATATAGTGCCGAATTTCAAGCGGCAATCGCTCTTCTATTGCGGTCATCACGACGATTGTATGTAAGTAAAGTATGGAGAGGTTACTCAAGGCTCTGTCTCAGCCCCGACTAACCCCAGTCAACTTGCAGTCCCTTCAATTCACCCACAGCCATTCAGATGGCCAAGGAACATGTAGAACGTGATTACGCAGTAGTTGGCAGCTGGGAGGATACGAACATAACCCTTACGGTCCTGGAGCGTTACATACCGCGCTTCTTTCGCGGTGCCAAGCTGATGTACGAGAGTAGGTTGATCAATTCCCTGTTGTCATTGTCCTTTGTCTTCCTCTCTGACCCTTTTACCCTTTATCAGTGCATAATAACAAGATCACGAACCGGAACAAGAACAAGCGCAAACCCTACATAGAACCCGAAGTCAAGGAGATGATTAGGCGTAACTTCACTCATGAATATGAGTTCTATCACTTCTGCAAGCAGCGTCTCTACAAACAGTATTTGGCCCTCAATCTGCATGAGTTGGAGAAGCATGGACTGTTGAATTAGTTTGGGTGGTTCTCTCCAATGGTAGCATAGTTTGGTTATAAATGGTGATTAAAAATGCAATAAATGTTTAGTAGAAATCGATAAATCAAGCAAACAACAACACCCACTCGCCCACATTTCTTGTCTGTTTGTCTTGTGTGTCTAATCCTTTTTGTGAGTGTGTCACCTGCACGTAGTTCTGCTAATCCACTACCCTTCTCCCTATACCCAATCCCCATCCCCACCAGTTATACAATCTGACACCGCAACAACTGAACAACACAGGCAAAGCCGAAATGGATAGAATTTTCTTTACACGTTGTGCCAAAGTGGGCAGCGAATCTCTTATGGAATTCATGGAACACTTGCAAAAATTTAACGATTTTAATGTCGATCATTCGGGTCTAAGAAAGAAAACAATGCGTCAACTACCACCCCAAGTACAGTCGGAGCGTGCTACATACCTCTACAATCAACCCCCCGGCACGGTTTACATTGAGCACGTCGCGTGGATCGACTTTCGAGAGAACAACCTGCCCAAGCCCATCTTCATCAATCTGGTACGCGATCCAGTTGAACGCATGATTAGCTGGTACTACTATGTACGCAACTCCTACCTGAACGCCATATTCTATAGAAAGAATCCTCATGCTCCCATAAAACCCACTGCTTGGTTCAAGAAGAGCTTCAACGATTGCGTGCGAAGCGGCGATCCCGAGTGTCAATACCTTCCAATGACTGTGAAAGATTTTGTGGGTAACTACAAGCGACAGTCGCTGTTCTTTTGCGGTCACGATCGAGATTGCCTGTGAGTACTTTGACCCAGTTAACGTTCAATCGGGAAACCCCTTAAGTGCTTCGCAATGAACGTTACTAAACCCAGTTACACAATGATCTCTTATGTTGCGTGTGATCGCTTTGCAGACCCTTTGATTCCCCTCTGGCTGTACAGATGGCTAAGCGTAGGGTGGAGGAGGAATACGCGGTTGTAGGCACCTGGGAGGATACAAATATAACCCTAACCGTACTGGAGCATTACATTCCTCGTTACTTTGCGCGTGCCACAACGATCTATCCAAGTAAGACTGCGAGTATGTTATTTCTCTATCGGTTAGTGCCAACTTCTACATTTACAGTCTATCAGAAATCACTGCAGAATCGCAATCGCAACAATCGTAAGCCGAAAATTGATGCCGATGTTAGAGAAATGGTCAGGCTCAACTTCACCCATGAATATGATTTCTACTACTTCTGCAAGCAGCGTCTCTATAAGCAGTATATAGCGCTGAAGCGTACTGAAATGGAGCGTCTCAATTTGAGATAAAGCAAATGACAGCACTTCAATCATACTACAATAACTCATCTCATCAGATCCAAAGTTATACAGAAAATAAGCTTTAAATTACGAGTTCTTAATTAATAGCAAATAAATGAATTTACTATTGAATATTAGAACAGTTTAGTTTTTAGTTAGGCCTGAAGAGAGAGTTTACCACTTACACTTCAGTATCGGACCGTATAATTTGTGACTCATTTTCGCCCAATCGTAATGTTTGTGTATTCTGTGTGTATTCGTCATCCCTGTAAATGCTAGTGATAATATGTGAATACCGAATCCCTCATAGCTACGTCCTCTTAACACGATGAACCTGAACAATACCCGCCTTGCTCGCAACCCTGTGGCCTTCTTCAATCGACCCACCCGCGTGGGCACGGAGAAATTCCTTCCACTCTTGCGTCTTCTCTCCTCCCACAACGACATGAACCTGGTTCTCACTGGACCAGTGCAAACTGCTGGTCGTAGGCGTACAGTGCAGGAACAGAGAATCGAGGCCAATTGGGTGAGTAAGCTGGACCCAAGCACCCTCTACGTGGCACATGGGAATTGGATGAATTTCACAAAGCTCAGACGCCGCAAGCCCATCTATCTATCCCTGGTGAGGGATCCAATAGACCGCATGATCCATAGCTTCTATGCACGGCGCACATACCAGAAGCAAGCCCTAAGCCGTAGCATCTATGCAGGATATCCGCAGCAGTCGAACGCGTGGTACAAGCAGACCTTCAGCGAGTGCGTTCGCAGCGGCAGCCCTGAGTGCCAATACACCCAGTATGCCATAGAGGATCCAGTGGAGGATTTCAGACGGCAATCTCTGTTCTTCTGCGGCAATCATGAGGATTGTTTGTGAGTAAAGATTATATCTGCGACACTGCGTTGACCAAATAGTACGAATCTGCTCCGATTGTAGACCCTTTAACACGGCCCATGCTGTGCAAATAGCCAAACGCCACGTCGAGGAGGAATACTCCGTGGTAGGCACTTGGGAGCATCTGAATTTGACCCTTACCGTGCTGGAGAAGTATATACCACGATACTTCAACCATGCGCGTCAGCTCTATAACTGTAGGTAGCATCCCTAGACTCATTCAATTCCATTCTAACCTATTTTGCAGTGAACAGGCAAAAATTTAGAATACACAATCCAAGGTTCTCCATTGATGCCGATGTTAGGGCTACGGTAAGACGTAACTTTACCCACGAATATGATTTCTATTTCTTCTGCAAGCAGCGTCTCTATAAGCAATATTTGGCCCTGAAATTTGAAGATAATCTCGGCTGACTTTCAGGAGACTCGTATCATTTTGTACCAAAGATAAATATATTTAATAAAAGTTCATAGTTGTTAAAATGTTGTTGTATGTAAGTAAATGATTGATGACTTTAATGTGGGGTGGAATTTAATATATATAATATTGAATACAATTATATGGATCTCCAAAGAGATTTAAATTCTGAAAACCATAAAATAGCCCCTGTTTAAAGGTTACCCCCCAACAACTCCCAAACATTCCACACAACCAATATCAAACACCAAGGAACAGGAGGTAATTATTGGCCAAGCTTATCATTCGATTCACGAAAAATCTAGTAAAATTGTGCTTGTAGCTTATAAAATTTTGTTAATCGATCCTAACTTGTTTGCATCCCTCAGATGTCATCGCTGAATGTACGCGATCTGAACAACACACGTAAGGCTCAAATGGAGCTGGTCTTCTTCAATCGCGTTCCCAAGGTGGGCAGCCAAACATTCATGGAGTTGTTGCGACGTCTGTCAGAGCGCAACAATTTTCAGTTCCATCGTGATGCTGTGCAAAAGGTGGAGACCATCCGCCTGGCTGAGGATCAACAACAGGAAATGGCCGAGGTCATTAGTGAGCTACCAGAACCGTCGGTATTCATCAAGCATGTGTGCTTCACCAACTTCACCAAGTTCAATTTGCCCACTCCTATCTATCTGAATGTTGTACGAGATCCTGTTGAGCGCGTCATCAGCTGGTTCTATTATGTGCGAGCACCTTGGTACTTTGTGGAACGCAAAGCTGCCTTTCCCGATCTGCCGCTGCCACATCCAGCCTGGCTCAAGAAGGACTTTGAGACGTGCGTCCTCAGCGGCGATCAGGAGTGCACCTACACCCAAGGTGTCACCGTCGAAGGTATTGGCGACCATCGCCGACAGAGTTTGTTCTTCTGTGGACATGACTACGAGTGCACGTGAGTTATCCGGAACTTAAGATAGGATTATATAAAGCTAGAACTAAATTTGTATCTTTTTCGTAGTCCTTTCAACACTGTTGGTGCCTTGGAGCGTGCAAAGTTTGCTGTGGAGCAACAGTATGCGGTAGTCGGAGTGCTAGAAGACTTCAATACAACTCTCTCTGTGCTGGAGAAATATGTCCCACGCTTTTTCGATGGTGTTCGCGATATCTACGCGAGTAAGTATCATTTTGAAAAAGATATATACAATATGATTGAAATTTCAAGTATTAATATGTATTCTTTTTGAATTCCCCACAGATAGCGCCGAGTACCTGACCAAGATAAACAAAAACAATTTTAAGCCTCCCGTCAGCGAGCATGTCAAGGATATTGTGCGTCGCAACTTCACCAATGAGATCGAATTCTATCAGTTTTGTCGCCAACGACTGCACAAACAATATCTGGCCGCTCACTTGCCTCAGAGGATTATAACAGCGCATCCGGCGGAATTGGGAGCTGGCAATTAGCTCTCAATATATCCAAACTTGTAGAAACAAAAAGCAAAACGAAAAGATAAAAGAACAAAAATATATACTCGATCCTGTAGTCAATTAAGTTATATGTTATATATGTGCGCTACTCTTCATTCAACCCACATATCATAGATGATACTTAACTTTCATTGTGTATATTCCAAATTGGTTATTAAAACTAATCTTATCTCTATCACATACCTAATTATATTTATATTGTTTAGTTAGTAATTATGAAAAATTCATTCGAATTGTGATGTCTTCAAGTGAACTGTTGAAATTTGTTGTTTTAATTACCTAATATTAATTAGATTTAATAATTTTAAGCTCACAAATTGTAAAAATAATAAATGATATCGTAAGACCAAAAAAAAAAAAAAACAACTAGTTTTCAACTATTTTAGATTCAAGTAAAAGACAATGCAGTAATAATCTTCTTAAGTTGTTGTTTTCTCATTTCCGGTATGGATAAAGCTATTGAAGAGAGAAAGTCGAAAGCCGAAAAGGTATTTTTCGCTAATAAAATCTTTGGAAATCAATCATTTGTAAGTTATACGGACAAACGTGCTTTCTGGAAAAATGACTTAAACAAAAATCAGCTCTTATGTACAATTGCACCAATATAGATTCTCGCACACTCTCAGAACGTACATTCACCAAAAATTTGTTGATATTGTTTGGGGTTCACCGACTCTAAATTGCTTTACCTAAATAAACACATTAACGCTGTGCTGAATAATTGCACAAATAAATATATAATAAGACCAAAACCAATTATCGATTGCAGATTAAGAATTTCTTTGTTCTTGTCATGTTCTAATTTCTGAAAATTAATATGCATGACATACAAAATACATAAGAAAAACAGATTAGTAAAGCATTTAAATAGAAATTATAACGTGGATACATAATAGATAATCCAGCGATATAATCTAGACGCCAACCAGTTTTAGGTTTGCGTGGTATATGGCTACTGTAGTTTAAAGCATGCAGTGATGATAGTGGGCTTCAAGTCCCGATCAATTGTGGATTTTAAGCTAGAAATAATACAAATTGTTAAACATCATTGAAACTAAGACGAGAATTTTCGACTTACCGTACATCACCGTATAAGGCAAAGTGATTGTCGGGCTTCATATCTACCCCAGGTCCCGTTTTTGTAATATTCACGCAGACACAATTATCAGAATCTTCGCAGGAAGCTGTCTGGATCCAGCGCTCGGGGCTTCGCAAATAAACCGTCAAAGGATCGCTGTCTATGAGCTGCAACAACTTCTCGTCATCGAAGCTCAACCACTCAACAGAGTCACTTCGTATCGTAACTAAATCCGGGCGATGTCGTTGAACAATTTTTATAAGTAGACGATCGAAACCCACATTCAAGGGCAGCGCATAGGCGACCATGTATAGACGCCAACGTGCCACATACAGTTTGTATATAAGATGAAAATCCTCAAAACGATACTCAATGCATTGGCCATCAGGGGAAATGCGCGAATTAAGAAAAACATCGTCAAATTGCATTTCGTCATCACTCAGGATGTTTAGACTTTTGTGGTCACGTCTTATGTAATCCCACTTGTCCACATCCAGACCGCATCGTCTGTTGTGCACAATATCAAAAATGTAGCCATGTCCCATTATCGGAAAGGTCAACATCTCACTCTTGCCTAATATCAGAGCCTTGATCAGTTGCACGCCGCGTCCATTGTTGTCGTCGCGCAGCGAAATCAACTCCTGGCTCTCCACATCCGAGAAAATATGATCCACGCATGCCAACCCGCTTTTTTCATGCTGGAGAAAACTAAAACTAGAAACCATTCGACTCGTCTACTTTGCTACTCACATCGAAACTTCCCCGACAAATTCTCTCCCAGTTATGCGAAAACGGACCATGTCCGATATCGTGCAACAGAGCTGCAATCTCTACCGCTTTGCGGCACCAGTCAGGTAATTCGGGTTTATAATTGGAGTTGCATTTCAAAGCATTCAGAAGATCCAACGCACTTTTGAAGGTACTGCAATTGAATTAATTGTAAATGGAACAATTAATTCTTCGTTACGGGTTGAACTCACCCAATGCAGTGGTCATAACGCGTATGGCTGGCACTTGGATAGATGGCTATCGATAGAAAAGCCAATTGTTTTAAGTTCTTAAGGCGTTGGAACTGCGGATGGTTTACGATTCCCTCAAGGTACTCGGGGATTTCAATGACGCCATGGACTTTATCTTGTACGAGCATCTAAAAAGGCAAATCAATTGCTTTTTATAACGAATAACGACTATCGTTGCATAGAAAATATTCACTGTGAAAATTAACTTCTTATTAAAATATTTATTTGAAAAATATATATGTGTTTTGATCTTGTCCGGGAGAAACAATTAAGTATTTAGTAAGTTATTGAAAAAATTAAAAATGAATTCTGTTTGAAATTGCGAATCTGGAAATCTAAACAAAAGAATTAAATTCTAGACACTTTCCATGTGGTACTTTAATCAATAATTTTAGCGCTTCACTTGACAAAAGAAATCGAACTTTGTGGATCCCGGACTATTCACTGATTCCGGCGTATACAACATTCAAACAAGAACTGAACATTGTGGTCCGCACAGCCATTGTATTATATATGCAAGGTCGGCCACACGAGCACTTGAGTTTCCCTTCGGGAAAGTACATATGGTATATAGATACTTAAATTCTGTTGCACTAAAATGTGAGCACGATCATCGGACTGTGCACTAGGGTGCCATGAACATATTCTACAAAAATATTATATAAAGAGAAGGCAAACAGAATGGGGTGCATTTTTCAAAGTATGCGGAGGACCGCGCGTTCTGAAATAATAATGGAATGAAAAATAAGAGTTGTGTACAAACGATTGAATTTCTCGCACTTGCTGACAATACACGTACATCGAAAATGAATTTTTATTATTTCCGGGTCAACGTTCCTATTTTGCTTTATCTTAGTTAACACACCAACGCTGTGGTGATTGATCATACAAATAACAACAAAAACACCCGATTATTGGTTGCAGATTAAGAATTTCTTTGTTCTTGTCTTAGTTCTGAATGTAATGGCTGGAATTGCATTATCTTATCTTGATTTGTTGGATTTTATATAACCGCAGAAAATCGTACGCTGCAGATATATATGCGGATACACTACTATCTTAAGCAGATAGGCGACAGAGTACGTTTCACACGTACCTAAATCAACAGTGACCCTTTACTGATTTGCACTGACCGTCGCTGATTTGCATACGGACACAACATATACTGACCATTCACTTATATGCAGGCAGACTTAGTAAATAATGACCGTTTATCTTTTGCATGCAGATGCACGATTTCGTACCATCTGCATGCCATAAATCAGCAGATATAATTAGACCTAGATATATAACATGTGTCTTTTATTATCATGTATGTAACCTATGTAAATACCTAGCTTGTAAGAAACATGTATATAAAGCCTACAAAAACGAAAATTAAATCAGTATGAAAAGTAACTCTCACTTGACTACTCATTTTACTCCGCAGCCCAATTTGTTTTGTACTTATTGCGGCGACCTCTGCCACATGGTTATGCACCTGGGGCAAGCAAAATTAATATAAAACATTAAGATTACAGTTGATATTACTCCGACGTTGACTGATAACAATTCAAATCTACACACTGTTCTCCCGTGTATTATGCATAAAAAAGTCATTCTATTTATAAATGTTATTCAAAACCTTATCTTTTATTTAAGACTTGATGAAACAAATATGAAAACATAAAAATATCAAAAAATACGATTTTACTAAAACAAAATGAGCACAACATACTGTTATGATTATAGCATCAAATGTTACTAAAAATAATATATGTATGTGAGGTCCGGCTAGCAGATTTCGAATCTGTTACACAAATGGTCAACGAATATTGTATTGTTATAAATGTTATTTACGACATTACAGAATAAAATATATAAAGAATAGATGAGTAAAGCAATTTAAATTTAATAATGCCGATACATAATAGGTATTACTTAACATGAGTTTTAAATTTTCAATTCCTTTTATAATGAAGAGGAATACCGGCAGTTTTAGGTTAGCTTGTATACCTGTTTTATGAACTACTGCAGCTTAAAGCACGCAGTGATGACGGTAGGCGTCATATCGCGGACAACGCTGGATTTTAAGCTGAAAATAGTCAAGGTTAAACATATTGTGATTGAAACTATTTACTTTCGACTTACCGCATGTCACCGTACAAAGCAAAGTAATTGTCGGGCTTCATATCTAAACCAGGTCCCTGTTTCGTTATTTCTACGTGAAGACAATCATCAGGGTCTACGCAGGAATCTGTTTTGATCCAGCGATCGGGGCTTCGCAAATAAACCGTCAAAGGATCGCTGTCTATGAGCTGCAAAACCTTTTCGTCATCGAAGGTCAACCACTCAACAGAGTCACTTCGTATCTTTAGTAAATCCGGGCGATGTCGTCGAACAATTTTCGTTAGTAGACGATCGAAGCCGAGTTTCAGGGGCAGCGCATAAGCGACTAAGTATAGACGCCAACGTGCAACAAACAGTTTATATATGAGATGATAGTCCTCATAACGATACTCAATGCATTGGCCATCAGGCGAAATGCGCGAATTGAGGAAGATTCCATCAAATTGCATTTCCTCATCACTTAGGCAACGCAGACGTGCGTGGTCACGTCTTAGGTAATCCCACTTGTCCACATCCAGACCGCAACGACTGTTGTGCACAATATCAAAAATGTAGCCATGTCCCATCATTGGAAAGGTCAACATCTCACTCTTGCCTAATATCAGAGCCTTGATCAGTTGCACGCCGCGTCCATTGTTTTCGTCGCGCAGCGAAATCAACTCCTGGCTCTCCACATCCGAGAAGATATGATCCACGCATGCCAACGCATTTTGTTCATGCTAGACAAAAAATTGTGTTTAAAACTAGGAGCCACTCTACTAGACTACTTTGATACTCACATCGAAACTTTCCCCGCAAGCTCTCTCCCAGTTATGCGAAAACGGACCATGTCCGATATCGTGCAGAAGAGCTGCAATCTCTACCGCCTTGCGACACCAGTCCGGCAATTCAGGTTTGTAATTGGAGTTCCGGTTCAGAGCGTTTAGATGATCCTGCGCACTTTTGTACGTTCTGTAATTGAATTGATTGTAAAAATAAAAAGTTTAGCCATGTCTCTTTTGGTTTCTGACTTTTGTTGCTGAACTCACCCAATGCAGTGCTCATAGCGCGTGTGGTTTGCCTTCGGATAGATGGCCATCGGACCCAAACCCAATTGTTTTATATTCTTCAGGCGCTGAAACTGCGGATGGTTGACTATCTCCTCAACGTGCTTCGGGATTTCAATGACTCCATGGACTTCATCCTCTACGAGCATCTAAAAATGAAATTAATTCCGTTTTATAATGAGTACTTTATAACATAATATAGTTTTACAAAAAGAAATGTAATGTACACATTTACCATTATGGTTTTTTAACAACTAATATTTGAACTTTTATTTATAATAACATCAAACTGTGGGGACCCCAGACATTCAGTCATTCCATCGCAGGGGACGTGCAGGCAAGAACTGTCGCCATACCCGTTTCTTGAGCCAAGTCGGCCCCACGTCGCGTTCTTGTACGAGTACAACGACTTGTTCTTAAGTCTAATCACGATCACCAAGAAACTCGTTGACTACAGATAGATTATTGTTGCACTTGAACGGCAAGATTTTCGTTTTGTATAGAAATTGTTTTCATTGTATTAACTTATTACTATCGATATAATTCAGTTTTGTGATCTATCGAATTGAATATTGTACCACTGCATGCCTATGGTCTCACTGTCAGTCAGCTATATTTCGACACTATTTCCTTCTCTTTCTAACTCATAGCTGGCCGTCAGTTTTTTCAATTTGAGTACACGGCCTAAATATAATAAATTTTGATGAAGATATTATGACAATCGATAAAATTAATATCGAAATATATGCATATCAAAAGAGCCATAAGAAACTTTGTATTTCAGACACCCTATCAAAACACTGTCCGAATGGAAAGGGTAACTGCACGTCGCTCGGTTCACCGAATGCAGTGCATGCAATTGCAGCTTCGAATCAGCTGCTCTCACAGCTGAGAGAGACGCCGATGCTCAGAGCGGTAGCCATGGCAACCCGGGGTTAGATTCTGTTTTTCAATTGGTTCTTCCGCTGCGCTGGCGATTGCACACTTAATTTATGTTTATTACTTACACGTGAAACTTTAGTGGCATCGTTGGTTTGATGATGTTGCCGCTGTTGGAGCTGCTGCTGTTGAATCGGCAACGTGGGCAACTCGCAGCCTTGCTGCATCAGAGAATTTCTTGGACAAACCACAGTGGCTGACATTGTATATCGATATGGTTTATACGTTTTGAGTGTTTTTTTGTACGCTCAATTTTAATATTTTACATATGTAAACAAAACTTATTTTGACGCTACGCAAGTGTGTGTCGTCAGCACTGAACAGCTGTCAGCCAGACAACTTGCTCAGAGTTGCCACCTATTACAGCGACCAGGGCTGCAGTAAGGCTTTGCAAAAGCTTATATGACATTTAAAAATAATGTTTATTTTATTTTTTATCAATTAAACTGCCTGCATAATATATAATAAAAGTAATAAATAAATAGCAAATAGATTTATTGGGCTGTTAATTGTATGCTGTTCAACAAGCCAGTTTGAATTTAAATAATTATTATTTAGGTACATTTTTTCTTATTTTAAAATGAGTTAAGTTTATGGCTTCTAAGTTTTCAATAGAACACAACAATTTATTCTACTAGAATTACCATATTTGGTTCAACAAATTAAATTAATAGAAGGCTATAAAAGTATCACCAAAATGAACAAAAGCTCAACAACAAAATATATTAAAAAATGCCGTGCCAAAAAATTCCATTATAATTAATGCCAATTCAATGTCACACGCTAAACAAAGCCGCTTCAAAGCAATTTTCATTTGAACTCGCGCCTAAACGCGATTGTTTTGGTGCCAGTCGATGTTGTGACACACACTTCTACATATATGTATGTATGTTATTGCATACTCACACACACACGAATATATGTACATACATAGATACATACATATGTATGTACATGAGAGCGCCGTCGCATTGAATTGAAAGCGAAAGTAGCTTTTGACCCACAACCAAAAGTGGAACAGAAGAGCATAATATCTGAAGAGAGCAAAAAATTCAAATTGACGCAACAAAATTCAAGAGAGAAATTTGTGTGAAACTGGGAGTATATACATATATGTTTGGTTATGTATGTTTGTGTTTGTGAATGCCAATTGCAGCACTTAAATGCATTTGTATGGAACCAGTTGCAATTTGGTTGCAACTTGCAGAGGCCACAGACGGTCAACGCACCTTTAAGACTACATTGAAGGGGCAAGAATGATCAAAATACACAAATGAAAATACTTACGCATATGCAGATGTATCTATGTATATATGTTTGCATGTCTATGTACTGTGTACACACATAATCTAAACACAGTCGAGCATAGACAGTCTGGCAGCTGAGTACGCCAGATAAAAAAATAAATACAATGCGTAAATTAAAAACAAACTGAAAACCTTTACAAAAAAAACCACAACAAAACAGTGTACATGAAGCAAAACAAACGTTGAAAAACGCCGGCTCCACACTTGACTGAGTGGAGAGAAAGAGTGTTAAGAGTATATCTGAGAGATAGCAACGGAGAGAGAGAGAGAGGCGCACAGTTATGGGAAGGGCGAAACACAGCAGTCGTACTGTGGTACAATTAAAAACATAAGCAAAGGTTGAAAAACAAATTTCAATAAATGCATTTGCTTAATATTTTAAAATATGATATATTATACTATTTGTAATATATGGTATTTATAGCTATCCATTTTTATATTGTTATTACTTTAAATTTTCTTATTATTTTCCACATATAAATTTAAAGAAATTCGTTTTATTATTTTAAGTAAAGGTTACATAGCTTTCTGCGTAACCGAAATACATACAATTTTATTAAATTTCAAAATTTAGCTTAAAAAAATTTAAAAGGCACTGCGAATAATAAATTTTTGGTACAATCGCTAATTACAGATAGCTAAATAGCTTGTACCTTATTTTTAAACTTGGTTAATGTTTTAATGTATTTTTCATATTAATTTTATTTTGTTGCAATATTAATTAAAATTATATTGTAACTCTTTAAGTCGACAGACTTTAGTCGACATTACATAAATAAAGATTTAAATTAACTTTTAAAATTATATTTTTATTTATTTATCTTATTCACTTAAGCTAACATATTCAGCCCACTGTGCGAATGTTCTCTCACACCGCCGCTCTCAGCTGAGCAGCCGAATACGCAGCAACACCACCCAAGCCCGCCTACTTGGCCAGGGGAGAGTAAAACGATAAACGATTTACCGTTGAGGGAAGCAAGCAAAGCTCTCTCCGCACGCTGGAGGCCTTCGTCAGTTGCCGCACGACAGGACAGCCGCACAGGCCAGCTCGAAACGAAGCGCTGCAATGCAGTAGACGACGCGCTAGATATTGCAAAATACTTGAAGGCAAGTCGTGCTAGATAAATAGTTATTGCTGTTTGTTGTACCCGTGAGATACACTTGTGTTATCAGAGCAGTTGCCACAGTTGGCAAATTAATACTAATTAAATCGCAGCGTGCGATCCATTGGCCAGCTGCTCGCTCCCTCTCTTTCTCTCGCTCTCTCTCTCATTGCCTCTCATTTTCCTACTCTCTGCATGTTCAAGTTCTCTTTGCGAAAAGTGCTCGTATCTTTGTATCTGTATCTGAACGCGGCCCATGCCGTGCGTACTCTCAGCAGCGTAGCCGCTGCCAGTGGGCGAAAGACGCAACTGCCGACTGTCGACTGCTGTGAGCTGCTACGACCTTGCAATGCCCTTGAATGACACTCTTATTGCGACCAAGTCGCCGTCGTTGCCACTACAACTGGCGGTGCTGCCACGGCTGCCACGACGAGCGCTGGCAAAATAAAGAACAAATGGAATTTAATTGAAATTGAAATTTTTCGTATATCGTATCTATAGCGTGAATCGTTCTGTCTCTCGTGTGCTCTTTCTTGCACCACCACGAACAAGTCCGACAGTCCGACGGTGCAGCATCTTTTTTCATAATCTCAACTTCGTGTCGCGTGTGCATTAAAAAGAAATAAAAGAATTAAAACTATAAAAGAACAAAAAACGAGTCTTACGCCTCCACGCATATCCAGTGTCCTTAAAGCAGAACAGCACACAACTTTCCCTAAAAACAACGAGTTATCTAAGCAAGTTCCCGTGCCGTGTGTGTGTGTGTGAGTGAGTGTGGCTGCGCGCGTGTGTGTGTTTGTGAAAGTGAAAGTTCAACGCAAGCAAATCCTTCGTCAGCCCCCAACGCTGGGTCAACTCCTTGGCACAGTTTAAAGGCGGATATAACGAGAGCGTGTCACGCAATACATAAGCACAACATAAGCAGAGTGTACATAACACACACAGCATATTCCATAGCAGTGTGTATATATCCACTATATATATACACGATATTTATGCGACAATTTGGAGAACTCATATTTATTATTACTACACGAACGGGCGTGCTAAGAACTTGGATAACTTGGAAGAAACACCTTGAAATCAACTGAATTATAGGCAGGTTAGTAATACTCATAATCATGACAGGGCACTTCGTACATAGGGTGTTTCAATTTCGATTTTATGTTCGGCTGATATCTACGAATTGCTGTTCAATGTTTGATTAACAAGTGTAGCGTGTAACTGTCAGATACACGTACATAAAACTGATTGATTTGCAGGGTTCTATTTATAAATAGAACACATAATAAACAATTAAAGTTACAATTAGAAGCCCGCTGAACTAAAGCAGGTTAGATAATCCTTGTCATTTGTCATATAGTACATAAATAAATTAGAATACTTGTTTATCTACCTAAATCCTTGTGCTCCTTCTACTCACAATCAATTGAATCTCGTGTAAACAACATCGTGCTCTGCCATTTCTCTTCGCCAACTGTTTCGCAAATATCCTCACGAACCGTTATTACAATCAAAACAAACTCCCCGCCCACTTTCTATTGCAAAACATGGGTGCTTAGGGTGCCCACAACAGGCTTCAATCGTAAGCCATAAAAATCAAGGCACGAGCCACAACGAACGGAAAGCGAAAGCATGTGAAAATCGAAAGTATCTGTGTGCGAGTGTATCTGTATCTCGGGCTGTATTGTGTGCGTTTGTCTGCTCCATAACGGCGCAGGCATTTTTCCACATTATTGTTCTTGTTGTAGTTGCTGGCGTTCTTACTATTTAGCTTTGTTTGCTTTTGACATTTCGTTGGGTAGCAATGTCATACAAATATAAATAAGATACACGCGCTGCCAAACGAAGCGACACCACCCACACCAAAAAAAAAATACACGCACTGACCGCGACACACACCGCAATGTATCCGCCAGATACACGGGCCACTTAGAGCCATTCATATGACAGACTTGACATTAGTCTGGCACTCGATATCTATTGATTGATTTAACTGCCAGTGCAATCGATTGGAAGATTCCGAAAATTTTATCACCTTCTGAGCTTTCTTTAATGTCTGAGGGGAAATTTATGAAAATAATGTGGAAAAACGGAAAAACACTGCCGCGTGTTACGTGCTGCTGTCGATTTGGCTAATTCGCCATACAAAATAATATGTATATTAAAATATATACGCTGGTTTATTTATAAATAAAGAGAATCATTCAGCGCGTCAACACAGTCAGCTGTTGTGCCTTGTACAACTCGGGTCCATCTTCCAAGTGGGCGAACCGAAAGAACTATCGCATCCATCCATACGACTTAAAGTAAAATTTATGTAGCGAATATTTGTGCCAATTCATGTCAGGCCTATTTTCTTTATATTTTGATAAATGATCACAAGCCAGTCCAGGAATCTGAACCGTCTGAGGGCCGGTAAAGCGCAATTTATCATTATTAATTTTCAGCCGATATTACAAGAGCACAAATGTCACACAACTCATTAATTCTACTCTAATCCCATTATATAATTATGAATTTGTAGTATATATGATAATATACCTCATTGAACAGATTCCATTAGTCAGTTTTTGTTGCTTCCCAAATTTCGACTTTGACCTTTCTTATTTATCAATACTGAGAACTTTTTTTCCCCTTCAACGTGTGGAAATCGATTACCTTTTATCACCAGTTGCCTCCATAAATTTGTTACAAGCTACGCCAATTGCTGTGCTTGTCTAAATCCCGTTAACTGATAACAAACCATCCTAATACTCAGCCCAAACACACACAGCTAATAGGCGAATCCGCTAGACAAGGTTTAATCTCAATCACAATCACAGCGGGAGGCAATATATGATATAAGTGCTTAGGTGACAATCGTTAACGGAGCTGATAAACCAGGGCTCTATCATAAATACTCCCTCTGAGGTAATACGCTGGATAACAAATACATAGTATACATATGTATTTTGTATTGACTTTGCCAATTGTTGCATATTTGTGTGCGAAAGAAGATGGAACCTTGCGGGTCGTCGAGAAAATACCCTGGAAGGGTAAAGTATTGCAGAAAACTTTTTAATCATTATATACTTTGCTATACTTCTAATAATCTTAACTTAAGTATATGTAGAATTGAACTTCAATTCATGTTTTGAAATATGTTAGTTCGTATACTTAGGATTTTACCATACTTCTAAAAATACTAATTTTTCTGGTAAATAAAGTAAATGGTTTAAGAATTTCATATAGTTTGCTACAACTTCAAAAGACTTTTTAAGTTTTATTACACAAAGAACTTAATAAAAATTTCTTAAAGAAATGACAGCTATCCGATCGTAATTTTAAGTTCAAAGATCTTAAAAATTTCAATATTTTAAAAATGTATTTGTTACAACAGTTTACCAATTTCAATTCAATTCAATTTACGTTCAGCATCTAGAACCAATCCCATTGTAATTATATTTCTCATTTCTTGTGTACCCAAATATTTTCTTTCAACTATTCTTGAATATGCCCATTAAACGTGATACCCGACACGTGCATCGCCTGTTTCGGCTGTCAGCTGCACTACACAGTGTCGCAGAGCCGGTACACAAAGCGTGATGCCCTTACACTCAGCGAGGGTAGTAGACAACGACGTCGCTGATCACGAGCATTTCTCTATGCAAGCGGCTGTCTGCCAATGGCAACACCGATCGGCGGCGATCAGGCCGAGGCAGAGGGTCGCATCTGTCGCTGTAGCTGCGGCTGAGGGTGCTGCGGCTACTGTTGCTGCCGCTGTCGCTGCTACTGCGGCTGCTACTGCTGCAGTTGTGTTACCTTTGGGTTGCAGCGATTACGATTACCCACACACACACACAGCAACACACACAGATGCTGTACAGACACACATCACACTTGATCAGTGACAGGGCAGACGCTGGCGGTGCGATTTGCTGCGCTTCGATTTTGCTGCCTTATCAATCAGCGCAAATTCTTTTAATGCCAAAAAAATCAACGTATTCAGTGCATGCTCGCCACGGTGCCACTGCAGACGTGCTGCAATCCGAGTTCGACATCGAGTTCGAATCCGTGAAATTCGCGTCGCGTCGACGCAGTCCCATCCACAAGTGATACAGTGATATATAGTACATATACATACACACACGTTGTATCCATGTCTGAACCGGAAACGGGCTTCCAAGTGATCAAGTAATCGAGTGATCGAGTGACCAAGTAACCGACTGATCACTCAGCAGTGAGTGTAAGTGAGTAATAACAATTCGATTCGATTCGATTCGATTCGGATCAGTTCAAATCGGGTCATAAACTGCGCTCTGTATTTTTCACTGACTGCTAAAAATAAATACGAGTTCTTATCAACGCTCGCAATCGAAACGCCGGCAAGGCATGATTGACACCCCGCCCCCTCGCTGTTCCGCCACCAACCGCTGACCAAATGTCATGTCTCTAGCAGGTGAACTCGATCCCCATGCGATGCGAAGTGCAAAACAAAAAAAAAAATTCAAAGTATCTGTGTTTTGATTTCTGATATACGATGTACCCTCGGTGTCTTCACATGTATACACAACAAACCGCTAATGGCGCAGCTACCTATTGATCTATAGCTTATTTCGCAGCGTCTGGTCGCCAGACCAAAGCCGACTGTGACTAACTAACTAATCTATGATGAATTTGCATTTGTAAACGAATTTCATCGATAAGAGTAGTAAAGTGGGTCTAAATTAGCAACTAACATAACATTCTACGAAATACTTTACGGTAGACCAATGCTATGAGCAAAAAACTGCACTTAGAAAAAAATATTGCATAGAACGTTTAAAAGAATGGGAAAAAACTTAACTAATGTAATAGGAAAATATGAATATTGCATCATTTACCTTATGAAATTAAATAATATGTACTACAGACTCTCATTTTAATTTCTAGAACAGGCGGAAAGAATTGACTGATATTCATTAAATTTACTATGAACACTTTGAGGGTATAATAACAGGTAGAAGTAAAAAAAAACCCATAGACTTGACCATCTAGAGCTCAAATAATTGAGTATTATCTTATTCACCCATTCAAAAGGTAATCTCTCCCACCCAAAACCCAATGTAGCTCAGTCTACAGCTTCTACTATTGATCTACTGACTTAGAACTCTCAAATTGATTTGAGACAGATTTATTGACTTGCTGTTAAGTTGTCACTTTCTGTGTTTTCACAGTATTTGACCTTCTGTCCCACAACAATTTGTCACTTTCAGTCTCTCCAAGTGACACCTCAACAGCAGCTTCACTCCACTGTCAGCTTGTCTTTTGTGGTGTTCCTTCTAAAGTTAACTAATCAGACTTTATGCAAAGTTATTTTTGATTGTGCGGATCGTTAGGGTGCCACTTGATACGCACACGTCAATTGACAAACACGCCGGGCCACACATTTGGCCCAATTTAATTCAATTAAGCTACTTATGGGCGACAAACAGACCTCAAGATACTTGTCGGGTACAATGGGAATAATTCGTTAGTGCGTGGTGTCTTTGGCTATCTTCGCTTTGCGAGGCGAGGCCAGACAAAACAAAATTCGCCGTGTTGCGGCGTCAAAACAAAACATAAATTCGCTCAAAAAAGCAATAGAAATTGGTCGGATAAAAAAAACCAAAACGGAAATGTTCTTTTTGGAAAAATACCATGTTATAATAAACTAGCATACTATAATATACCAAACATTGCTCAAACTTTTATTTATAGCAAATGCTTAGTGCTCAACATTTTTTGTGTTTTGCATAAGTTTATTTATTTAGTTTTTATTATATTTCTTTTGCTTATATTATTTATTGTGTGGTCTATTTTAAGGCACATAAAATGCAATACGAGTTTTTTATTTATTTTTTATTTTTAGCATGTTTTTTTCATAGAATTAATTTGGATTTTATAAAGTAAAGATACAATGAACTTGGCAGTAAGAAATAAGAAAAAGGGAGATTTATTTCATTTTGTATATCCCAAGTTGGTTCGGAGATGGTTCATCAAAAAATACTTTGTATAACAGAAAATTGTTTATGTACTTTGAGTAAATATTTCGAGTGCATTTGTTATAGCAAAACAAATATTTTGAGAGACTTTCTTATTAGGAACTTATTATTATATGAAAATACCATGCATTTTTTAATATTTTTATATAAATTATCTACGGACATTTTTTTGAATCGTAGCTTTCAACATCATTTTTAATTTAATGAAATTCATAATTTCTGAAATCTTGTAGACAAGCTTTCTCTCTCCCTCTCTCTGACTCTGCCTTTTGCACCTCAGTTGCTGTCTCTCTTTGTTTTCATTCTCCCACCACGCCCCACGTCATCCGCTGTCGACTGCCCAAAACGCATTTAGCCACTTGGCGCGGGGCCAAAAGCAATTTTATTTTGGCTATGCGAAAAAGGGACTGAAATAAAGCGAACGCGACGACGCCCGCTCTGAATACTCACGAATAGCGCCGGGTACTCGCCATGAATCACAAATGTGCCAAAATGCCATATGTTCATATTATAGGTCCTACATATCATATATGCCAGTGAATCGATCACTTTTGACCTCCTTAATCGATAGATTCGCGGGGACGATCAACATGTTCTTTTGTTACTTTGTTCGCTGCCTTTGGCAAATTGAAATTCAATTTTTTCGAATGTTTTTTATTGTTCAATTAAATTTCCTATACAGACTGCCAAAGAAAGAGAGAAACGAACGAAATGAAATAAAGCGAAATAGAAAAAGGAAGGAAGGAAGGAAAAAAAATGCCGCCGATCGACGCAAAGTTCAAGGCCAATCAACATTGCAGCGATTGGCGGATTCGATTTAATACGTATTACCTGGGGAGGGGCCCAACCGGATGTCTTGTTGTGTCTGCTTGGGTAGGCGTGACTTGGCGTAGGAAGGCACGTGCGACAGCAGACAATAAACAACGAATTGCCCAAGTTAATTGAGCTCTATTTGGATTTGGCAGGCAATGCTAAATTCCTACAATTATCTCACAGTTTCATGTGATTTCCTCGACATGTTGGAAAATGTCACGCGTTCGTCATATGACAAATTATTTTTTATAAATTTATTTTTTATTTTATTTCTTTTGTTTTCATTCATTGCTGACGGCGACGAATTATGCCAGAAAACTATAGAATTTGTTACTCTAAAATTTCTATATTCGGGAGTTAGACTCTGTTGAGAAAATTAACAAATGTTTTGTTTTATAAAGACTTTTCTAAGGGCACACCCCACTTCCCTATAGATAGTGACATGCGGCGGATATTAATGAAGTTGGCAAATAATATTTGCCTTGAAAATAATAAAGAATACTCGCCAGCTGTGCGCAGAAGCAGAAACATGTTGTGCAAATTTATTTATTTACCTAAGGAAAACTTTTACTGTTCTCTCGCCTGACTCAATATACCAAAATACGAATATTTTAATACTTATAGAGCACGTCATCTATGTTTGTCTATTCCCAGCAGCAGCATCGTTGCAGCAGCACAGGCACAGGCAGAGGCAGAGCAGCAGCCGCCGCACTTGGCCCCCATTGCCGTCGCCATTGCACACCCACAACATTGACGTGACGTAAATGAACGAACCCGGCGATTTACCACTGACACACCAAGGCACTCCGGACAGCAGGCCGCCCTGCAGCATTATCTCAATTATACCAAACATAGGGATGTCATCATGCCGCGGACGAGCCGAGGCATTTGCGCGAAGTTTGTCCTCCAAGCTGCGCACCTTGGGATCACAGGTGAGTCCGATCGAAGAGCCAGCATTTCTCCTGAAATTAAATAGATATTATTATGATATATTTGATATAAAAGAAACTTTGTAAAGGGCTAAACAACTGAAACTCAGAATCAAAGCAATCGCACCTTACTTGTCTTTGGCTTTTCAAAGTCAGCAACCTTAGTCAGCAATCTCTTACCAGACGATACACAGTACACACAGAAAAACTACAAAGATATTTCAATAAAATAAAATAATGAATCACTTGCGTAAATCGGCACCCGACTTCAGCACGCCTTCGGTCTCCACCACGACCGGAGTTCGCACGATAACTCTGCATGAGTTCCGCGGCAGGTATCTCGTCTTGCTCTTCTATCCGGCGAACTTCTCGTATGTCTGCCCCACCGAACTGCAGGCATTTAGCGATCGTGCTCAGGAGTTCCGCAATGTGGGCTGCGAGGTGGCCGCCTGTTCGACAGACAGCCATTTTGCCCACTGTGCCTGGATGGCCATGGACCGTAAGGCCGGCGGTCTGGGTGACATGAACATTCCCCTTATGGCCGACAAGTCAATGAAGATCTCCAGAGATTATGGGATGCTAGACGAGGCAACGGGGCTGGCTCATCGCGGCATGTTCATTATCGATCGTGCGGGCGTGGTGCGACACATATCAGTTAACGATTTAGGCGTGGGACGCAGCGTAGAGGAGGCAATTCGTTTGGTTCAGGCCTTGCAGTATACCGATGAGTTCGGTGAGGTGTGCCCGGTGAACTGGCGTCCAGGTGCAAAGACAATGACGCCAACTAATGTCGGCGTAAAAGAATACTTCCAGAATGCTAATTGATAATTACCAAGAGAAGTGCAAGCAGAAGATCTCCATTGTTCGTAAAATTTCAAGAATCATTTAAAAAATGCACAAAAATAAATTAGAACTTGGCAGCATGTGCGAAAGTGTTTTAAATATCTTATCAAGTAGTTATATGTAGGTATGCGGGGTAATTAAGTGATAATTAGATAAATTAAAACCAGAATTTGAAATAAACTTCATCTGCGCGGTGTATACAGGGACCTTCATGCCAAATTTGGAGTCTCTAGCCCTTATTATAGCTGAGATCTTGATGTTCAAACAAAGGGACAGACGGCCAGACAGACGAACATGGCTTAATCAACTCTGGCAGTGATCCTGTGCAAGATCGAAGGGTTTAAAAAATATATGCCATAACGATTTAGGTTTACAAAGTTATCTTTAAATTAAAAAATTCGTGCTTGCGCTTCGCCGGTTCAACTACAAATTGCGATGCGTATTTCTTTTTTAGTGGCGAGGTTATATTACGATATCTTATCGATTAACTAAGTAACTAATTGGCTAACTATCGGTGGCTGCAAGAGCTGCCAACCCTGCGGGTTTATAAAGTATGCATTTCCTTACAGCACGACTGATCTAAACTTTCTCAATTCGATTAATTTCTAAACTTCTTTCTCTCCCTCTATCTCTTGCTCGCAGACAAACGAGGAGGGCGCCAATGCAGAGGATGAGCCGATTATAAATGGCAGCAACACCAACACGTGGGTAAATGCGCACGAATCCGAACAGACAGTCACCGACTTGCAGCCACTGCGCCATGAGTCGGACTCGTTCTTTGACTTCGACTGCGAACTGGAGTCACCTGGCAGTCCAGTGGATGAGTGCGAGTACCTGCGTCTGATTGAAACCGCCTCGAATACGCCACACAACTCAACGGCCGAGTCAGGCTATGCCTGCGCCTCGGCTGCGAGCAGCCACAGCAGCACAGATGGACCCTACTTCGATGCGGCAGCCAGCAGCAGCAGCGCCAGCAATGTGCCCGACGAGCTGTTGGTCACCACACAACCGCCACCACAGCCGCTGACGGAGCGCAAACAGTTGCCGATGCCGTCGGCTGAGCTCAAGGAATACACGAGTGCGCTGCAGTTGAACGGCAGCAGAGAGCTGCTCACGAATGGCGAACAGAAAGAGGAGGCGGAGGAGGAGGAGCCACAGCCCGTGGAGGAGAAGAAGCAGCACCATATAGAACAGCCGGTAAAGGATAGCGAGGATGAGACGCTGCTGCAGGCACAAATACTCAGCGAGCTGCAGCAGCACAGCGACAAATACAAAGAGATCACAGCTGAGGAGCCGTTGGTCAATGGACACCTGGATGAGAAGGAGGAGCAGCTTCTGCAACTTGTAGAGGAGCAGGCAATAGAGAAGGATTCCAAAGCTACAGAGGAGCACCAGCAGCTAGAGCAAAGTCAGGAACAGAATCAAAATCAGGAGCAGGATCAGCAGAGCAGCACAGAATCACAAGAAGCAGCCACGAGCAGCTCCGACGAAGTTGACAACAGCAAGAGCGTGGAGCATCCTCTGACAGTGGACGTGGAACTGGCACAGCTGGATAAGGCCAAACAGGATGCCGCAGAGGCAGTGGAGGCTGCAGCTGGCAAGCAGGAGAAAGGACGCAGTCATAGCCATGGCACCGATACTACAGACGACGAGGATGATTGTCGGCCACAACGTGTGCGACGCTGCTCCTCCTTGAAGACAGGCAAGACACCACCGGGCACGCCGGGACGCAAGAAGATCGTGCGCTTTGCCGATGTGCTGGGCCTGGATTTGGCCGATGTGAAGACCTTCCTGGATGAGATACCAACCATACCGAAGTCGGCGTTCGAGGATCTTGAAATACTGGAAACAGAACCGCCCATGCAGCTGGGCCCCAAGTCGGACAAGCTGTTGATGCCGCTGTTCCAGCAGCCGGGCGGACTGCCCACATTCCTCGACGCGGTGCGCGAAAAGCAGGTGTCGCTGGAGAATGCCGCCGTCACGGACAGCATCAACCAGACCATATCCGGTTCGGTGCGAGTGCGCAATCTGGACTTTCACAAATCTGTGCATATACGCTACTCGCTGGACGGCTGGCGTAGCTATGCGGATCTGCAGGCCAACTATGTGGAGAACTCCTGCGATGGCTTCTCGGACAAGTTCACGTTCGTGCTCTTCGGCAACTCGCTGCATGTGGGACAGCGACTGGAGTTCGCTTGCCGCTTCCAGTGCAAGGGCCAACAGTTCTGGGACAACAACTATGGCGCCAACTATTGCTTCCAGTGCCTGCCCAGCTCATCGCACACGGCATCGCCGGCGTCTGTGGCGAGTGGCACCGTGCCGGTGCATCATGCAAGCACTCTGGTCGGTATGCTAAGCCCCGCAGCGGGCGATGCCTGGTGCAGTTCGTTCTACTAAATTAACTCCGAGTAGTAGTTGGGGGCGGGCGGCAGGGGGAGGAAGGAGGAGCGCACACTCCGGCATGGGCAGCAGGCACTGCGGACGCAGGTCGAGTCGCAGAGAGTCCAGACGTAATGCGCCGTCAAAGCTTTGTACGTGGCCAGAGCCGGCGTCAGCTTTGACAGCGTATGCAGCGTGTGGCAACTGCCTCAGCCAGGAGAGCGAAGCAGGCACGTTCCCCTCTCCCTGCCACACCCCCTTGTATGTAAGGCAAATGTTTATATTTTTATAGAGTGCAGCAGCAGCAACTGGAGCAGGCAGGCGCTGGAAGAGCAAGAAGCGCTGGAAGAGAGGAGAGCACGAGCAAAATGACCTAAGTAGTTCGAGCAAAGTACATGATTAAACACAGAGCCAGCACAGTGCGAGAGAAGTGAAGAGAATCCCAAAGATAGTTGTTAATCTTACGTTATAAGAAGAGCAAGTGATAACAAATGAACAAGTCGTTGATGGTCAATATGAATGATAATGATGATGATGATTAATGAGGATTATGATCAGGATCATGATCATAACAGTTTTTAAATGTTTTCGATTTCGATTTCTTTTTCGGTTCCGTTTTTGAATTGCTTTGTTAGGGTAGCAGGGACGAACAGACTCAGGCTAACATTGAGTGTACTACAGACTTACTTGTACAGTTCCTCGAATCAGTACTCGCACCACAGCCACACAGACCACTTTGATTTCTAGTCAATTCAGGTTTACAACTCGTATAAGACTTAAGCTCCAAGTCAACAACCCAGCCGAATCTCTTGCCAAACCTTGTAGGCTCCTATGACTACAGCAACAACAACAACACCTACAACTATAGGTTGAGTCTGTTTCCACCCCCGCACACTTTCCAATGCAGAGCGAAAACATTTTCGAAATTCTATTTTTATTATTTAATAAACTATTGACATTTATAGTTCCCCTTTTTAGTTTTTTTTTCTTTTCTGATTTTTAATGATGATTTATTGTACGATTTTGGTGTTTTTATGCATAATATACACTATACGATATACAATATAATATTTTAAATATACAGAATAAAACTATAATAAATTTTAGTTAATTTTCATGACTTCTTTTCGTTTTGAAATTTTTACGTTGAGAACGAAGATCGATCATCAGTTACTACATATATGGATTGGCGTTATCATAATATAATTAAAGTATATATATCTCGAGATACTACAACTGGCCAACATGAAATATAATCCATCTGACACCAATAGAGTATATCAGGGAAAACTTGAAAACAAAAATAATAATAATTAATTGACGAAAGCAAAACGCAGCTACCTCAACGTTTTCAAAATGAAAACTTAGTAACTATACTATATGAAATGAAATACGGATTATGTTATATATGTTTATTGCATAGCAAACTTGTAAAGATACCAATCTAATAAAAACTAACTTTAAAAGTTACAAACCATTTATACAAGCTATGGCAGAATCTTTGAAAGCGAGAGAAATATGGTGAAATATGAAGACAGCCCCACAGCAAAACCCCCCATTACCGTTAGACTGAAGCGTGAGTATTTAGAAATTGCAACGGAAGATGATTTCAAAACAAAACATACATATTTGCCTAGAAAGTTCCATAGAACAAAAACTTCCGGTACAGATTGTTAAAGTTTGTTAGTGCTGGGGGCGATTTTGACAATGTTATGCAAAAATTTACATATAGAACATGTTGAAACGTCGAAACTGAGAACATAATAAAGAGATTAACTTTCCCAGAAAAATGTGAAATGCAAATGATTTGGGGTTGGGGATGCGGATACGCAATGTTCTCCTGTGTGGCAATGTACTTTTTGCAGGTCAAGGCTACGTTATTTGCTTAAAATAATAGCTGCAAATTTAGCTATTTTCCCACTTTATCTATGATGTTGCAATTGGCAATAACGGCTAGCGTGAATTAAAGCTACTTTTCAAGAAAAATTGGCGTCATTTGAATTCGTCCGCAGCACCATCTGTAATGCAATTGACGTGAATGCTTTCTAAGCAGTAAACTACTTGGTGGATAAACACATACGGGTTACAATTGGAATCGTGTTAGCGATATTATTTTTTTCTTATTTCTAGCTTTTTTCTTCAAAGTTGCCAGCACTGTCTGTATTGACAGTTAAACTGCTATTGTTGCCAGTTTATTCTCTGCAGCGTTGCCACTCTTTGAGACAGACAGCTGTTACAATGTCACACAATTGCTCATTGCTATGACACTGCTCATTGCTTACTTTTAATTTTAAATGCCCCTTGGTAAAGGTAAAACCGTTTTTTATTTGAAAAACAAAATAATAAATTGGAAAATATAAGTGTAAAATTAAACATTTTAAAATATATCATATACAAATATTTTCTTTTTTATCTATAAATGTGTTTTTGTGACAAATAATGTTGAACCATTAATTTATTATAAAAGCTTTTATAGTTTTATATAGATATTAAAATACATATTTGTAAATACTTTAAAGCATTTATAAAATATAAAACTAAATAATTCTTAATTAGATTATTTGTATCATTTGTATAGTTTAGCCATTTACACAACACAATTTCCAAAGCGCAACAGAATTAAAATAATATATTTGCACTCAATGTATAATCAGACTGTATGTACTTTACAATTTGTACCAGATTTAAAGAACCGGAACAGGCCTCCTAAATTGCTAGAGCATATGCGAAGGCAGTATTCGATTTGACATGAAACTGAGACTGTTCTCCGTGACCACGCTGAATATTCTGGTAATAATTTTCAACACTCCTCCCCCCAAACGTTCTTAAGTATTAGCAAACATCGTCATCCATGGGCGCCTCTTCGTCGTCCGGCTGCGAGACGCTGACTTCGGCGAAATCATCCTCGACGCTGTCCACAAAACTGGAGACTCTGCAAGCAATCAGAAAAGTATTTGAATGTTGGTTGGGGGCGTCCTCAAATTAACTGCACGTGGTGTGTGTCACTTTTCAAAATCGCATTGGGGCAACAGTCCCCCCTCGTCCTTGTGGTGGGCACTGGCGCTGTCCCTGCCCAGCGGGAGCAGCGTGCCGAGACGGAGGAGTGCCAGCAGCAGCAACAGCATGCCGGCCACATAGCTGAGCCACAGATTGTGGGGATACAGCATCAGGGCCACGCCCATGGGGACATATATGGCCGCTGGTCGCCAACTGCCCAGCAAGTCGGAGAAGCGCCAGCAGTCCAGGAATGTCCAGCCAGTTCTCTGGTAATTATCGCTGCAAATTCAAAAAATAAAGAGCAAGTGGAAAAGAAAAGAAAAACAAACATAAATAAATACATATGGGAGCGTATTTAATTTATGTGCCTGCGCTCCTCCTTCTTCTTCACTTCTGGTTGAACAACTTACTCGCCGCATTGGAGCTGCAGAAATATGTTTATCAGCCACTTTATCTCAATGAACAGCACCAGCAGGGCTGAAAAACTGGCCAAGCATTAAAATTTTATGATCCACGCCGGAAAAGAGAGACACAGAGAGAGAGAGGGAGATAGCTTACAGTATATAGAGTCCCGCTTGATAGCCATGCATGTAGACATCCACGCCCACGCCGCAGATAACTGAAATGAGAAACGACCGCAAATTGGCAGAAGGAGTTGAACTTGTTAAGGGAAATGAATACTTGGCCTTGAACAAGGCGCATAAAACAATATGATTGTCTTCCCTCTCACCCATAGTCAACACCCTCCCCCTAGCCTGATACAATTTCATTGGACTCTGAGTAAAACAAACGAGAGGCCATAAAATATGCTCAAATACGCAAATATGTAATACGAGTCACATTGATGAGACAAAGCTGATACAGCGAGGGCTGCCTGAAAAGTTACAATTTCACAAGTGAACAGACGGGAACAATATATATAAGCTATAAATAAATTGAGTTGAATTAATTTAAAGGGAATTGCATTTGAAACAGACGAACGAATTGTAGGGCGAGCCCGAAAGTAAGACACCCTTCGCCTAGTTTTAAAAATATAATATATTAAAAATACACTAACAATTCCAAATATCGTATAAGGACCTTTTCTACCTATTGCCTATTGTTGGTACGCGTTGCTCGAAACATTGGTTACTTGAATAAGTTCTGTGTTTATTGTCCGCTCGAATTGAAATCTAAAAAGGAAGCACATTCAGCTAAGTAAATGTCTAAGTCAGAAAGTTTTATCTTGTAAGCATCTCTGTGAAATCGACTTGAAAAATTTAATTATTGATTTGTGGGTGCGGTGGGCGTGGCATTCAATATTTTAAACAAACTTGATCTGCGCAAAGTATACAGGAACTTTCATGCCAAATATAACGTCTCTAGCTTATGTAAAGTCTGAGATTTGTGTGTCCATATAGACAGACAGATGGACATGGCTCGGCTAGCGATCTTGATCATATATACATTGTGGGGTCTGCCACGCCTCCTTCTGACTGTTACATTTGCACAAAGCTAGTATACCCTTTTTGACTATTTCCATTGGTCGAAGGGTATAAAGAGTTTACAATTTGTTTACATTTGATAAAAGCAAGAAATATTTAAAAGTATACTCTTTAATGCCCATGCGAAACCGCAAAACCTCTACCAAAACCAAATTAATATCAAATAATAATGATATTTCTTTAACATTCCCAAATCACTTTGAATATATTGTGTGTAATTTATCACTGTCAGTGATCAACTAAAAGTCTCTCCTCCATTCACTTTCAAACTAAACATACCATACTTTAAAAACCACCCTCGCCATATAGCATATCTCTAACTGTATTATGCCTATCAACGCTCGTTTCGATGTGTAAATTATGACCAAGAAGAAGGAAGGCAGACAAATCCACTCAAAATTCAATCTAATTAAGTTGTTATTGTATGCGGCGCAAAACAAATCCGATTAAATAGCCGATAAAAGTCCGATGCGAGTTGGCCACAATCGGCAATTGGCAACAAGAGCCAAGAGCAAACAAGGCAAGCCGCAGTCGCAGCCACAGCCAAACCAATTACATTAAACGCTTTGAGGGAAAAGTCGATGAAACGTGCGTATTTCTGGGAAAACCAAATGAAAACCAAGCGAAAATTATGCGCTCCTCTCTAGACAATTAGAGGGGGTGGCGGGGGAAGGGGGAGGAGATGGTACTTCGTTAGCTAAAGGGGAATTCCCGGCTGATAGATTTTTTTTTCACGCTGCTGCTGTTTCTGTCGCCATGTTTTAGAAGTTAGGAGAGCACCAGGGGGAAGGGGGTGTGGTATTTTTTCGGTAGAACGACTGGCGCCAGAGACAATAACAACGACAAAAGGAGCAACAACAAGAATTACCGAATGGGGCACTAGCACGTTGTGGCACAAAGGGTTGCACTTGGCAGGATATGCAGGATGCGTCGATGCCACCAGCTGCAAACGGGGCCAATGCCTCGTTAATGGCCCTGAGAGTATCGCGTGTGATTCTTCCAAGCCGAGCGAGGTTTATGAACTGTGAGTTTTTTGCGTCTCCTGCATATATAATGCAGATTCCGACAGTGCCTTAACAACAACAAGAACAACAACGAAGGGTAGAATATTGTTGGGAAATTAGTTTGAACTTGACCCAAGTTTTTGCTGCAACTGCCTGCCGCCTTAAGCGTCGCTCGTTTATCATCTCTCCCAGCGGGAGACAGGGGACAGAGTGGAGTGGGTAGTGCTGTCCAGACTCTTGTTGCACTCTATTGAGAGCTGCCATTACAAGCGCATTAAGCCGGACGCTGTCCGGGGCAGTTGATGACCCCCCTCGAGAGAGACTGATGGCACGAGAAGCGGGAATAAATATAAATTTAATAACTGTTGCATGTGCGAAAATATTTAAATGGATTACGAGTGGGGTATGCAAATGGGAAAGACATATATGAAGTGCAGTTGAAAGAGATAGAGTTATTTCAAAAGAATTAAGGTAGAATTTAATTTAGAAATCATTTAAATTCTAGAGCAATTCAGAGGAAGAAGTATATATATGATAAAAAATAATACACTTATACAATATATATACACTATGTATGAACATCAGGGCTGCCAGACATATTTATCTTTTTTTTCTTTTTTGCCTGAAGAATCTCGAAATCTTACTGTTCGTAAATCTGTTTTCTTTTTATAACATAAATGTATTTTGTATAGAATTTTAATAAAACTGTACTTAAAATCGACGTACAATCAAGTCCTTTTACCTTTTTCTCGATTCGATTTTCAATTAAAAAAAGAAACATGTCCAAGAAACATATATATTTAAGAAATATTGAGTCATAGTTGCCATATTTCTATTAGACATATTTGTATCATATAAAAACAAAAAAACCTTATCGATAGTACAAGAAAATGTACTACAAATTTACAAATCTAAAAAGTGTTGTTTTTTTATATCAAAAACCTTTTGTCTACTTTTTCCATCTTTATTTATCCTTTTTTGTGATAGGCAGCTGGCAGCCCTAATATATATACATATATATTCATGTATGTTTGTTATATTTTATATATTTTAAATATTCTTCAAACAAAACACACCTTTAATTTCTTTCTTCGTTCATCGCATGAAAGCTTGCGCCAAAAAGTATGCAATAGAAATTGCGAAGTGAAGTTTTCATGAAATATGCTTGAAAATTGCCAACTCACGGCTTAGTCGATGACTGCCCTATTGCATGATTACCTCCCTTTCCGCACGCCACGCCTCTTTTTCTCAGCCTTATCAGCCCTATCATATGCTATGCGTCACCTGCGTTACATGCAGCTCATGGTCTTCCGCATGAATTGTTTTCTATTTGTGCGTCTATGCAGGTGTGCGTCTGTGTGTGGGTATGTGTGTATGTTGTTCATGCTTACCGAATGAAGTCAGCAGACCAAAAACCCTTATCACAGGACGTAAACACTCGCAAGGCTCGGCCGGCTGGCGGCAACGCCGCCGTCGTCGCTGCAGTTGTTCGTGTTGTTGATGTGCTTGGCTCATGGTGAGTGGCAGCTGCTGCTTTGTTTATTTCCTTTTTGAATACGATATCTGGCCACGTATTAATGTATCGGCTAATATTACAGCAACTGGGCTTAGTCGCGGCTCAACTCGGATCAGTTTAGCTCAGGCGGAGGAGACTCGCGAAGACACTTTGCGCTATGCATTGAATATAAATCAAGTGAACTTTTTACGGCAAGGTATCCAGTTTCTTGGCAAGCGACTGACCGACGATTGCCAAGGATGCCCAGACAGGCAACAACACAATAGCGACACGAACAGAGACAGCAACAGCAACAATGAAAACAATAAGCAGCTCGTTACTCGTTTAAATTTCAGCATTCACTTTGCTCCACGGCATACGCTGCGTATGCGTAATGCGACCGACACTTTCTGCGCGTTTTTACTGATTATTCGTTCACCTTTTGCACAGCGGCATTTAATCACATTGTATATGCGTCTGTGTGTGTGTGTGTGTCAACTAATGGCTGCAAATTACCGTTAACGTGCAGCAATTCAGTTGCCACACTGCGAGCACTGCGCACTTTTGACTCGTCCGCTAAGTTTCTTCAGGTGCCCGCTTGCCACTTGCCACTTGACTCTGAAGCCAAAAGCCGTGCCCACGCCAGAGTCACATTCGAAGAGTCTGAGTGCCCTAAACAACGTCCGCACGCTGCCAGCAGCGCCAACTGAATGAATGGAGCAATCGTCCTTAGTCGCCTCTCAGGCTGCCTGACATTGTAGCCAGCAAGCGGCCTGCGCAACATCGGAATACCCTACGATTTATTTTTTTTGTCTGGTGATATCGTATACGTATTATACATTTTTTATAATATTTGTAAAGAATTAATTTTAATGAATCAAATATTTTATTTCAAATTAGTAAAATAAATAAATTGAAAACTTATTCAATGAATAATATTATGTCTTTATTTATAATATAATAATTATATATTTTGATTATTAATTAAATTATATTATAAAAACAATATTTATATATATAATATTGATTAAATTATATTATAATAAACAATATTTATTTTATAACTATTATTTCTTTCAATTGTTATTTACTTGCAATGAGCTACAGCAACTTTTTGTTAGATTAAGATTATAAACTCTATTAAAAAACCTTTTAAAATCATTAATAATAATAATCATTAAGATGAATAATAATAATCATTATTGGATATATATGTTGAAATACATATGTTCAAAGAAAAAAGAAAAAAATTATAACAACTCAAATATCTTAAAGAATATTTTTAGCTTTTGTGAATCTAGTATTTCAAATTTGGTAAAATAAAGTCATTAAATCGGTAATAAATAAATAATGATGAAAATATATAATAAATATAGTGATCAGAAATCAAAATAGTAAAATAATAATTGTCAAAATATAAATATTATATATTTAGTTATTAGAATTTAAGAAATTATTTTTTTAAGAAATTTTGGAACTTTTAATGATTACTTATTTGCAAACAGCTGCAGCTTCTTTATGTTTTCTAGTCTCTATTTAAAGCAGATTTCTCCGAAATTGAGAATGTGATTAATTAATTTCGACATGTTTAAAAGTCATCAACTGAACTAAGTTTTATTATTCTCTTCGTATAAATCGAATTATACTTTCAACTTAGTGGCCTAACTTGCGGTTCGCTTTATTCCCCTTCTACATTATTCCTCTGTAATCTCTCAACTGCATGCCACATACCACTCCAGTGTAGTGTATTACACGTGTCTGCCTAGCCGACTCTCAATTGCAGCCAGTTCGCTTTTATTTGTCACGTTGTTCTGTGTGTGTTGTTGCTGCGCGTGTGTCTCCCATGCCTTAGCTGCCGCTGTCTCTGCCTCCGCCTTAGCTTCAACTTCAGCAACGCTTCCTGCCCGAGCCGCTGCCCGCTTCATCACTTTGCGTGTTTGTTGGCGTCGTTTCAGTAATTTTCATAACTGGCGCACTGCGGGGCCACTGCGGGGAGACGGCAGCGCTGCTTCGCGGAGCACTTGACAATTGCGCCCCATCTACGCGCAACTGTGGACAAAAACATTTCCGGCAGCAGCCCTTAGAGCTGCCCACCTCCTCCCTATTTTACATTAAACGCAGAAGCAGAAGTAGCAGCAGCAGCAGCAGCTGAGGAGTAAATATTTTTTTAGCCTGCTTCAGGTTTGTCTACATCTACGCGTGCATCTCATCAGCCTGGACTAAGCAGCTAATTTTCCTCTGTGTTTGCATTACGCGCCATTAATGACATCCTTGCTCGCGAGCAACGCGGCGTATGCGCAATGTAATGCAGAGCAGCACTAACGATGTACGCCTCATTTGGGGAACTCCTTGCGCCGCTTCATTATCTTACTTATGCCAGCGACCATGGCCACCTCCGGCAGTGCCAGCTTGGCATCCTCCTGAAAGTCACAGCGACGTGTCAAGTGCAGCCAGGTGCGTTCAGGATTCAGCGACAGCGGCATTTGCAGCCAACTGACATAGTCAATCTTCAGCGAGCCGGTCAGCAGCTGATCGAATGGTGCATTGCCAATAAAGAACATTGACTTCAGCACCGACGACTTGGCCTCCTTGATGTTCTGGCCCAGCACACCCTGAAATGGACTTGGCTCGTTGTCCGCCGTGCCCAACTGCTCCAGCAGCCAATCCTTGTTGAACTTCAGATAATTGTAGAGCACCTTCAGCGCCTGCTTGCCTATGTTTGTGGTCAGCACATCGCTGGCCAGCACCTCGGCTATATAATCGGCAATGCCCATATCCAGCTCCATGGCATAGTTGGCGGGCGGACTGTGGCTTAGGCGCTCTGACTCCGCATTGGTCAGCGCCAGGTCATCCATTTTGACAGTGCTCACTGCACTCATGCCGCCGGCACCACGGCCACAAATGCTGCCGAAATCTGTGTCCAAATTGATGCTCTCCTTGGCCTGCTTGAGAAACAACTCGATCTGATCCGTGTGCTTGTCGTCCTCGTCGATGGAGCAAATGGCCTCTGACAAGGAGTAGCAAACAGTGGCCTTGTCCGCATTGTTGGCTGCAAGAAGAGAAAGGAATGAATAAAAGAATCCTTCCCAATCCATACCATCAACTCACCCTGCTCCTGCACCTCGGCCGTCTTGATGAGCTCCGTGTAGAGCGCTGCGAACACAACCTGCAGCAGAGCTGAGTCGCCCAATGGGCGCGTCGAGACGGGAATGATGTCCTGCAGCAACGCTGTGATCTTATACAATCCCTCGGGCATGCAGTCCCAGATCTCAGAGACACAAGTCAGTGCCAACGACATGGCCTGATACATGCTGGCCCCGTTCTCCACGGCATTGATGAGCATCTCGACGACGCAGTCGAGCACAGGATAAACGAAGTGCATTATGGCCTCCAGCCAAGGTGTGCGCTTTTGGTTCCACACCTGACGCTTGTCCAGACAATCGCTCCAGCCACTGACCGCGTGCTCCTCCAGCGTCTTAATGAGCACAGACTTGATGTCCACCGCTTTGCCCACGGCCACAATAAGGTAGGTCAGTGAGAGCACAATCTGGTAATTGGATTGCCCAACAGGATCTGAGAAGCAGAACAGAAGGTTAACTTGGGCATGTCTAGTTGGACCTCATCTGTACCTATATCTCCTGCAATGGACTCGGTGACATTGAAGCACTCGCCACGACAGAGAAACGCTTCGCATTTGAGGGGCGCTCCCTCGGCACTGGTGAACGAGTGCTTGGCTACGTTCTTAAAGTTCTCCGACGATGGCAGATGCTGCATCAGATGCCGCATTATGATGCCCGTAAGGTAGGCGTCACGCATGAGGAGTATCTTTAGAAGATACGACCAGTGCGCCTCGGGAAAGGCCAAGAGAACACGCAGATCCAGCGAGATGGCCGTGTTGGTGGTCAGATCAGCAAACTCTGTTACCCATTGACAGGACTGCTCCTTGGGAAAGTAACGTGGCAGTGCAAAGATGATCCATGCGCTGGGTAGACCATGGCGCGAGCTAAACATCTCCATGTTGTCCAGGCCCTTGCGAAAGACCTGAGAGGATATGGAAGGGAAGTTAGATGAGTTTAAAGCAATGGAGATTGATCTGTTCTCCACCTTGGATAGCACACCCAGCGGAGCACCGCGTAGCAGAAGGCAGTAGAAGAGCTCGCGGCACTTGGCATGAATGTCCCGCACAATGACGCTCTGCTGGCTCAGCTGGAGACCCACATAGGCCTCGCCGCTCTCGCAGACGTGCGGCAGCAGTTCCGCAATGCAGAGCAGCAAGTTGCATATGTCCACTAGATGCAGCTGCGACCTGGCCACACTGGTCACGATCTGCGTGTAGCGCACCGTGAGCACACTCAGTGTCTCATTGAGCATGCCTGCAAAGATCTTCTGCGCCATTTTCGGAGGCACCGAGTTCCACAGATCCGTTTTGGTGCCCAGCATGTAATGCCACCACATTTGCACCGTATACGAGCCACGTTCCGACTCGAAGAACGGCTGTGTGTCCTCCCAGTGCAGACAGTCGGCATCCTGAATGATGTACAGCAGCAGCAGGCGACAGTGCAAGTCCAGCAGACGCTCGGCCAGAGCCTCCGACATCTGGGAGTATTGTTTGAAGCTGAGCTTCAGTGCGCCACCCTTCTCATCCCCCTTGGGTGGGCAAATTGTTGTTGTCGCCGCCTGCATGTAGACACTTAGTGAGTTCTTTACCAGCGCAGCAGCTCCAATGGTTGCCGTGAGCACAGAGAGATCTGCATGATCGAGAGACTCCTGCGACAGGCGATGGATGTGTTCCAACAGCAGATCAGCTGATTTGGTTACAAGGCTGACAAACTTATCCGGATCGGAGGTTTTCACCGTCACATTGCTCTGTGGGGGTAGAAGGTAAATAAGTATTCTAATTCTAGGAGGATTTCCTAGGAATCTTCACTTACAAAGTCGCCCTCGTTGAGCTCCTTCTCGGTGTGCAGCAGCCCGGAATGCTTGCGATACGAGGCAAAGTATTCGTCCTCCCACCTGCAAGGGGCAATACAATTCAAGTGGGTCAGCAGGGAGGGGGAGAAGGAGGTTGGTTGCCTTGGCCTACCAGTGTATCAATTTAATCGAGGCAAACGACGCGTAGCGCGGAAAGTCCAGTTTACCACCCACAACCCCTGGACAAATGGGCTCCTGCAGCACGCGCTGGTGCGTCTGTGTTGGTCATCGAAATTGAAAAGTGAAAAGCGAGGGGGAAAAGCGAATGGTAAAACAATGTGTTAACGAGTTTTCCCTCAAAGTGGTTTTTCTCGCATTGCGGCAATTTTTCTCCCTACCTGATAAAACTCCAAGTCACGCTGCAGTAAAATGGGCACGCGGTCCATTAAGTTTCCCTCCTCCAGCACTTCCATTCTGTTACCTGCTCTGTTCTAATCCTTTGCACACTGCAACTGCCAAGCTGAGCCTGAAACTGATTAGCTGAAAATTCGCTATCGAACAAACAAGCCTGCAACTGTTGTCGGAGCAACGAATAGAACTCAAAGATTGTTGCGACCCTAAAGAGGTCACTTACTTTATTGGTTATTTAGGCAGGTTATACTAATTTTACTGATTAATATTTATGTTTATATTTAATAACTATATAAATTATATTTCATTTGTAAACACTTTCAAAAAAGTTGCAAGGTTGCAATCGAGATGAACACCAAAAATTATCGAAGGAACGCGATAAGGTTATCGAAATATTAAGCTCGAGTTATCAAACACTTGTTGACACTTTTCAGTATATTAAAAAGGGACAAAGGCTTCAAATACGCGGACTTGGACTAGGGTTGAAGGTAAGCAACTCTATGTTTGTGCCAGCCCTGACTCTCTAAAAAGCCACATTTCCCTCCAATTGTATTTCCAATTGTGCCAAAGGCTTTAAATACTCGGACTTGTATTAGGAATAAAATCAAGCAACTCTATGCTTGTGCCATCTCTGAATCCCACATTTCCCTCCAATTTGTATTACTGTGAGGTTAATCGTTTTATTTTACTGCACGCCAATCTTTATTCGTATTAAAAAAAAAGCCGTACATCTTATCCAATGCAAGCAAGAGTGGATAACTTTAATTCATTACAACCAAAACTAGAAAATTTTAACCCTGTCGAGAAAATCTTTACATCCACACGATTCATTATATACAAAGCGCGCTGCAGTAAGACGGGAAAGGAGGTTTTTCTCAAGAAAATAAGTCTCGAAGGGCAAACTGAGGGAGTACCCTCAACGGCAATACGTGAAATATCAATGATAAAGAAGCTTAAGCACAAGAACGTCGTTCAGCTGTACGATGTGATCCTAACAAGTAATAATTTGTATATGATATTGGAATACATGGACTCGAATCTCAAAAAGATGATGATATTCAAGAAGAGTCTTTTAACGGGAAAATTGATTAAAAGTTACATGTACCAAATATTGGATGCGGTTAACTTTTGTCACGCCAGTCGGGTCCTGCATCGTGATCTCATGCCATTTAATTTGCTTGTTAACACTTCGGGATATATTAAGCTAACTGACTTTGGAGGGGCCCGTGAATTCCATGTGCCCATCCGACCCTTAACCCACGAAGTTACTAGTCTCGGGTATCGTGCGCCCGAAGTATTGCTGGGCTCCAAGTACTATACAACGAGTTTGGACATCTGGAGTGTGGGGATCATATTCTGTGAAATGATCACTACTGAACCGCTTTTACCGGGTAAAAGTGAAATAGACCAAATATGCAAGATCTTCCGAAGGTTCAGCACTCCCGATGAAAAGAAATGGCCTGGGGTAACACAGTTGCCAGATTTTAAGATGAATTTTCCTAATTGGCCAGTCGCGAATTTGCCTATCTCAGTAATGTTGCACGAGGGATATGATCTAATTTTAAAATTGCTAAAGTATGCTCCCAGCCAGCGTATTAGCGCCAAGAATGCCATGAAGCACAAATACTTTAATAATGTGGAGCATGTGAATAACGTCGATTTGCCAAAGGATCATTACGCTGGCCATTACGAACTTACGAATTTAACAATCTGAGATTATGGCAATACTAGTAGTGTTTTAGTATAGTAAGTCATCTCACCATAACTTAACTCATAATCGACATATCTGATCTATCTTTTTTATGTTTTTTACAGACGGCAACTTCATATCATTCAAACACATCACAGACTTATATTCTACACATAATTTTAATAATTTTGGCAGCATCTCTGGTCCCGAAAAGTACATACATATGTATATGTATTTATTCTTTATCAAAATCAGTTATAAGTCGATATACCTATTCCTGTCTGTCCGTCCATTTAAACACGTTGATCTTAGAGACCATAAAGGGTTGAATAATAATATGAATATTGTCACTAAATGTATTTTATATGTTATGTTCGTATATTGTTTGTAAAGTTCGTTACATTAAAGGGTGGGACAGTACTTATTATTATCATCAATAATTTAAGAACATTTTTTGTAATTGAATAATGAATCAAAAATTATTTACGCGTATATGTACATATATTATTATGTATATTTCAGTACATCACAAGCGAGGACTCTCAAGTTTAGTATAGTGTTCTGTACTTATTTCATAAATTCTGTATCACAATCGAGCACTCTCAAGTCTAGTATAAAGTTTTTACTGTACTTATTTTAATTTTCTTTAAAAACCATTTGTATTTGCATTTAAAACGTTTAAATAAAGTAAATGAGAGTTTAATTAAATGAATACTCGCATGTGAACATATATAACCTTTTATATTTTATTGCTGTCAGAGATTACTAAGGGAAACTCTACCTCCCTCGAAGATATCATTGATGTGACAGTACCTGAGTTCGGAAGAGGCAAAGACTGGGAATGGACACTAGGCTTGGCAATCTGCTCGAGGTAAACCAGATAAGGTCAAGCAGTCCAAGCTACATTTTTGATTTTCTTAAAATAACCGAACTTCACAGGGAGCTAAAATCCCAGAAGATGTATAATAGATAACAAATGTCGCAGGTCGATCAGGTGTATTTCAGAGATAATCGGTTTAATTTTAAACAAGTCTTGATTAACAATCTATAGAAAGTGAATTTAGTAAATATGTTTACTAAAGTTCTTGCACTTTCGTTCGCTATCACATTTGTTTTTTACCAGAGATTAATATTACGATCTATAGAGAGAGAGAGAGAGCGAGCGAGAATGACCAGCTGATAATGCACGACTTTCTCTCTCCCTCCTTGCACACACATATACAGGGTATAAATTGTTGTTTAGCAAGCGATAAGCAGAGCGAGCTACTGCGCTGCTGCCGCACTCGGGCCGCCTTAGTTGATTATCGAGCGGCGCAGGGAGCAGTTCAGCAAGCAGAGCGTACTAAGTGGACAACAAAAGTGAGTGGCCAGAGAATGCTGTCGCCAACTTGGGATGCACTAATCAGCAGCACAGTTTGCTGGGGGTGGGCGAGGGTAACTGGAAATCTTTCCACAACACACACACACATCAAGACGACGCCCATAAAACGTCGCTTATCATGGCATGCTGCTTATCAGGCGTATCAAGCGGTATCAGTAATCCATAAATCTCATTGCTCACTTCTCTCTCTCGCTCTCTCTCCCAGCATGATCGCACATTTGAGACACTTGACGGGGCGCCTGCCCTTGAGGCGTGGCCTGCTGTCGGCCCAGAAACAGCAGCTGCGCAGCGTTTCGTATCTTATTGACCAGCCCGAGTACAGTTTCCTTAAGGATCTGGGTCTGGAGCGCGACAATGCCGGCGTCTATGCAGGCCAGTGGCAGGGAAGTGGCGACAGCATCACCAGCTACGATCCCGGCACCGGGCAGGCCATTGCCACAGTGCGTCAGGGCACAGTAAAGGAGCTGCATCAGACCATTGGCCTCACTGTGGAGGCATACAAGCAATGGCGCCAGGTTCCCGCTCCGACACGTGGTGAAATCGTGCGTCAAATTGGCGACGAGCTGCGCAAGTACAAGGAGCCACTGGGCAAGCTGGTCTCCCTCGAGGTGGGCAAGATCTACAGCGAGGGTCAGGGCGAGGTGCAGGAGTTCATCGACATCTGTGACTATGCTACGGGTCTGTCACGCATCTACGCCGGCCAGCTGATCAATTCGGAGCGTGCACAGCACAGCATACTGGAGGCCTGGCGCCCACTTGGCCTGGTTGGCGTCATCTCTGCCTACAACTTCCCCAATGCAGTGTTCGGCTGGAACACTGCCATCGCACTGACCACAGGCAACAGCATATTGTGGAAGGGTGCACCGAGCACACCCCTTGTCTCCGTGGCCACCACTCGCATTGTGGCCAAAGTGCTGGAGCGCAACAATCTGCCGCCTGTGGTGGGCCTTTGTCAGGGTGGCACCGATGTGGGTGCTGCACTGGTTGCCGACAAGCGCGTCAACCTGGTCAGCTTTACGGGCAGCACCAAGACGGGCCGCGATGTGGGTGTCGAGGTGCAGCGTCGCTTCGGCAAAATCATCCTTGAGTTGGGAGGCAATAATGCTTTGATCATTGACGAATCGGCCAATGTGAACATGGCACTGGAGGCGGCGCTCTTTGGCTGCATCGGCACCACGGGACAACGTTGCACCACCACCAGGCGCATCATTGTGCACGAGAAGCTGCACGATCAGTTCGTTGAGGCTCTGACAAAGAAGTACGGACAACTCTTGCCGCGCATTGGCCACCAGCTGGAAGCAGAGACACTGGTGGGTCCCGTGCACTCGCAGCAGAACGTGAACAGCTACAAGGAGACCATTGAGGAGGCCAAACTGCAAGGAGGCACTGTGGCCTTTGGTGGCGGCGTTGTCAAACGTCCTGGTTACTATGTGGAGCCCACATTAATTACTGGACTGGCGCATGATGCCAGCGTTGTGCATCGCGAAACCTTTGCGCCAATTGTCTATGTGCTCAAGGCGCGTAATCTGGACGAAGCCATTGCCTGGAACAATGAGGTGGAGCAGGGACTTTCCTCGTCCATCTTCACAGAGAATATCAACCATGCCTTCAAGTGGATTGGCGCCCAGGGCTCTGACTGCGGCATTGTTAACATCAACACCACCACAAATGGTGCTGAGATTGGCGGTGCATTCGGAGGCGAAAAGGCCACTGGAGGTGGTCGCGAATCGGGCTCGGATGCATGGAAACAGTACTGCAAACGTGCCACCATCACACTCAATCACTCGGGCGAACTTGCAGCTGCCCAGGGAGTCGTCTTCAATGTGGAGTAAACAAGCTATTCGAAAGGGAATTGAATTGAAGTTAATCCAGTTATACCGTTTTGTTATCTGTTAGTTCTTGTATTATTAAAATTTCTAGAAATGCATTTAGTTTAATTCGCTTAGCTAATCCTTCCACCCGTTCCTTCCTTGACTACGTCACAGTTCGCTCACATCAAAGCGCCAGAAATCCACCTCGATGTCTTTTGATTTCTGCTTGTGAAATTTGTAGCTGGCGTCAATGTTGTAGCGCAGCTCGGCGACCACGTCGCCTCGGGCACCCCATTCCTTGGCCTTCTTCTGGATGTATGTGCTGCAAGGGAGTAGGAGGTGTAATCTAGGGAATCAAAGGTGTATGAATCTCTTGCGGCTTACCGCGTGGACGTTTTGTGCAGTGAGTAGACTGCTCCGGTGGCCAGTCGCATGGCGACCTCTAGAAAGCGCATATCCATGCCGGCATTGTGTTTGGTGCCAAAGGGCGGATTCATGATGACCGTATCGAAGGCCTTGTCCCACTTGCTGCCTGGCAATTGCAGCACATTTGCTCGCACACAGTCCACATTGGGCAGCTCCATGTGCAGCACGTTTTGACGGAATGTGTCAGCGGCAGCTTCGTCCAACTCAAAGCCTACTGCCAACTGTGCTCCTAGCAGAGTGGCACCAATGCTGAGCATGCCACAACCACAGCCCAGATCCGCCACCAGCTTGCCTTCGATGTCGTCGTGCTGCGATTGAATGTGATGCGTCATGCAGGCGGCAATGTGCGGCGGCGTTGGATACTGTTCTAGCAGTATCTTGGGCTGCTCAAAGCCGTCAACAGACTGAAGATACTCCTCAAGTTTTTTGATTTTTAGTCGCGCCATAATGAGGGACGTGTGTGATGAACTGATGAGCTGCTGGAGGGTGTTGATTACTTGGCACTGGGTGTGGGTGTTGTCGGCAGAGGCTCGAGTCGCGGCAGCACGGGTATAAAACTATTGCCGAAATACGAGTCTTGTGGTATAAAGAAACCCAAAGTGGTCGAGCTTGTCGGGTTAAATGCAGATCTGGGTGCGGCAAGGGCGCCACCAGCATTGGGCGCTACGTTCACGCTCTGTGAAAATTCCGCTGTCACTGTCGGCTGGCCAAGCAACTGCGGAGCGGGCATCTGCAATAAATAGTAATTAATTTATGGGATTTTTACTGAAAACAAAACTTTATCCATACCTGATTTGTGTTGCTGCCCAGGCCTATGAGCATTTGCTTCTTGGATTGTATTTCCTCGAGTATTTTACGATTCGTTTCTGCTTGTTGTGCACTTGATGTGGGAAAAGCCATCAAAATTGTACGAAATTGTAGTTGAAAAACTAAATAAAAAGGAAAATTAAAAAACTTCTTCAATTTTACACGCGCTCTTGTTGTTGTTTCGCTGCGAATGCAAGTGATTTATCGCAAGTATTTTTCAGTCGCGTATCACCGTGGCAGTAACGGCCCGCAAATTACAGTCAGTTTTGAAACTAGCAGGAGTTGGGCCAATTAGGAAAAAGTTGTATTGCAATATATTAAATATATATGCGATTTATTGATTATCTTAACAACATTATTAACAACAAAGAAACTAATTAAATGATATGTGCTCTTATATATGCCCCTTTTCAATCGGTAAACAACTTTTTACGTAAAAATACCATGCAGTATTTTTTAGGGGATATTTTGGCATTTAGCACGTGTGCGGTCACACTCGACGATATCTAAAACGTGCGTTGGCAAACAAAATAAATAAGACGCAAACGGGAATACGCTTAGATAAAAATATACACAACGGTTTGCAACGCCCACGCAGCACAATCAACTAATTTTAAGCGTAAAAAATTGTACATTATATATTATTAAGACAACGAAATCATCATGAGCATGAGCGATGACGATAGGGACATTGATATCGAGAGTGACGTAAGCAAAGGCCTGCAACGTAATTGACGTCACGGATAGAGATAATACTTGTGATTTACTTTGCAGGACGACGGGGACTCCGATAACGGTCTTGGCTCCTCCCGCCACACAAGTACAGCGAACTTTACTCAGGTGGGAATACAGAATAAACAAGATATTGCGATGAAGATGAAGTACAAACGGTCCGCGCGTAGCGTCGCCTTTGTTTATAAACAGATGCACGTTTCTGTTGCTGCGCTGTTGTTGTTATTGCCTTATTGCGAAGCACACTGAAGCAAGGCTGAAAATTTTGTTTATTTTTATATTGTTTCAAGGCCGAAAAACGAGCACATCACAATGCACTAGAGCGTCGGAGAAGAGATCACATAAAGGAGAGCTTTACCAATTTACGGGAAGCTGTGCCCACCCTAAAGGGAGAAAAGGTGAGTAAATGAATCACTGCAAGGAGAGTGGGCAGAAGGACACGTGGCACTGCGCAGATCAGCCCATCGATATACAGTGACTAATTTGCCTCATCCCACTCCAGGCCAGCCGTGCTCAGATACTCAAAAAGACCACCGAATGCATACAAACCCTGCGTCGAAAGATCAGTGAAAACCAAAAGGATATAGAGGAGATCAAGAAACAGAACAGCATTCTGGACGAGCAAAGTAAGTTGAGTGCAGAAATCCTAATTTAAACACGTCTAACTGGATTTAAGTCCTTCCCATAGTACGACGGCTGGAGGGAAATAGTTCTGCGAATGGCGCCGACTTTCTTAGTGGGGACGACCTAAGCAGCGATGGCGCTGAGGCCCTAGAACAGGCTGACTTCAGCAGACGCAGCAAAAAGATGAAGACATTTCACGCATAGCCCCTGGATCAAAGAAGATTAATGTTGTTTACGCTGGTGTCGTAACTGGATCAATCAAAACGAAAGGAAATTTCAATGCCCCCATCGGTTGCATTATCATAATCATTATAGTTTAAGCCCATAAGTATAACCTAAGCTCCCCACCAAAACTAAAACATTATCCCCTCGTCTACCTTAAATTGTGTTTTGTACTCTCACTATACTAATAAACATTGTAAGTATCTAAATAGATGTAGATATGTGTAAAATCAAAAATCTTTGCAATTTTCGAGTCTTCTTAAAAGAACCATTCTAAAGATTTAAGCAATTAAATATACAATTTGAAAGTAACTTCAGTCGATTATTTTGTCAGTGAATACATTCATTATGTTGTTTGGTTTTAATATCTCCCGATTTGGAATCGGTTGTATCGCACTTAAAACTAGAATTTCGCTCGACAGTTTAACTAATTGCAATTTATAGGTATCTAAAAATATATTATAAAAATCAACACACCGCACGGCTTGCCACCGGGTTGAGACTATTTAAACTTAAGCGTTATCCACAAAATAAGAAAGACAAAGAGCACGAAGAGGAACATGTAACACATCTGCTTGGTACCGCCTCCTTGTTTGGCCAGACGCACTACGCGCGTCATTGTGTTGCCAAGGAAGCCGCCAGTTCGATCCATGTCATCATCAATGCCGCGCAGCAACTTGTCCTGGTAGCGCACCTCGTTGCCAATGTCGATGGTCAGGGACTTGAGGGCACCAATCTTCTGTTGCAACTCCTCGGCGGCGCGTTCATTTTCCGTTTCCAGTGAATCATGTCCAGTCGGCGGAGCAGTCTGTGGATTCAGCGGTTGGTAGGGGTAGTTGTTGCGTCGCATGCTGCTGCCCGAGTGAGCCAGTTTGGCATTAGTTTAGCTGTAATTCTAAGAGAAAAGCCAATCATCACAAGCTGCTCGGAGTGACACGTAAACCAAAAGGGAATCTCCCATACTCGGAGCTAAAACAGCCGCTGCTTTCGGTTTGTTGTTCTCGTTTGTTGTTGCAGCCCTTTTGCTTTGTACGACTCCTGACTCATTCAATAACTTATCAACTGTTTGTGATTTTCAATTTTTAAATTAACAATCAGCATGAGCAATAACAAATGATTTTAATGCAATGTTTATTAACGATTTCGTTAAGGAACTAGTTCGCTCGCAGTGTTCAATAGCACTGAACCATGCGGGGATGATACTTTCAAATATTAAGTGCAATGAAAAAATCGTAGTTGGTTGTGCGAATAATAAGACAATATTCATAAAACAAGTATTACTTGCTAATAAACAAATAGAAGACAATATTTAATATCATAAAATGCTCTTAATTCGAGCATTTCTAGATACACTCCACTTAACAGTTCAATAACCGATATTTGTGTGTAGTGTATCGAAGTGAACTAGATACGCCAATCGAACTAGAGTCAGTGACTATCGACAAACAGCTGTTTGGGCATAACGTAACGGCGTGTGCTTGCCTTCCATTTATTCAATCTAATTGCCATAGCAACAATTTACCAATAAATCGTATAAATTATGTGAAGTGTTTAAATTTGATTGAAATTCAGTCATGCGATTGGTTGTTTTTTAATAAAAATTCAATGTATTAACTCTGCTATTGCAATACATAGAAATAATCTAGTTCTAATTTCAATTATTTTCATTAGGTAACGCCTAAACAAATGTTGGATAAATTGTTACTTGCATTGCATTAATATTATTATAAAACTTCTCTAGTGCTTTCTCATTCGCTGCTCAAATCGATACGCTTTAAATATTTAACTTATCACCTGTCGCAGCTGGCCTGTTAGTACAGGTGTTGCTATGTGCTTGCGCTATGACCTGCCAGCCGTCGTCCCTGACTCGCTTTTTTTAAGCCGTGACATCCGACTGTCCATTCGGGCTAATGCGTCATAGTAACGTGTTGTGAAGCAACAAATTAGTTGTTTATTTTACCCCGTTGCTTCGCATTAGCACAGATAGCGATAAGCGCGCGTAAAATGAGCGCACATTGAAGCGTAAAGCGTAGCGAATAAAATTACTGATAAGGATTCCCCCGCGCGCGCACTCCCTCTCTCTCTCTCTGTCTTCCACAGCATCTCGTAACACACAATGGGACTGACAAATATTGTGGCCAGCGGCTTTGGCATTCCCGTGGAAGCTTTTCGCTTGCTGCTGACGTTGGCGGCCGGTAAGAAATTGAAATTCATGATTGTATCTTTGATTTTAAATGTTCTCTCCCCCTCAAAGGATATCCCATTGCGTCGGCTTACAAAAAATATGTTGCTAAGGAATCAAAAATATGGCACCACATATATTTTGCACTGTGTGGCATATGCCTATGCTTCTTCAACTACGGCACAGACACATATCATTCGCTACTGGCGATATTCACGACTCACATCCTGGTTAGCCTGCTAAGTGGTAATCCGGTTATGATGCTCACCGCCAACTTTGTATTTCACATGAGTTATCTGATGGTGGGTTACTATTACACTGCCAGCAACGAGTACGACATACTGTGGACTATGCCGCACTGCATACTGACCCTGCGCTTGATTGGCTACGTCTTCGATATTAGTGATGGTCTCAAGAAGGAGGATTTGTCAAAGGAGCAACAACTGACAGCACTGCGGGAGAAGCCTTCGATATTGGAACTGCTGGGATATGCATACTTCCCAAGTAGCTTTCTGATTGGACCACAGTTCCCTTACCGTCGTTATCAGAGCTTCACGAACGGAGAGTTTAGCCGCCACTCTGGCAATGTCGAAGCGGGCAATAAACGTCTGGCTGCCGCGGTGGGTTATATGATTGTTTGCCAAGTCGGATTGGGCTATCTGCCGGACGAGTATTTCTTGACACCTGAATTCGCGAACGAAGCGTTCATCAAGCGTCTCTACATGTTGGGCTTCTGGGCAAAGTTCTCGCTCTACAAATACATCTCGTGTTGGCTGTTGGCTGAGGGCAGCCTCATGCATATGGGCTTCACTTACAATGGCATTGATAAAGATGGCTTGCCAGACTGGTCGGGCTGCAGCAATGTCAAGCTAATGCTTCTGGAGACTGGCAACACCATGCAGCACTATGTGCTCAGTTTTAATGTCAACACCAACCAGTGGGTGGCCCAGTACATCTTCAAGCGCCTGAAGTTCCTCAACAATCGCAACATCAGCTATACTGCAGCATTGACATTTCTGGCTGTCTGGCACGGCTTTCACAGTGGATACTATATGGCATTCGTCATGGAGTACTTGATTGTCAGCGTAGAGAAGCAGGTGAGTAACATTATCTATTGTAATTAGAATACTTGTATCGATTTCTGTGTGGTTTTTTCAGATTGAAAGCACATATAACCGCGAAGTGTTACCCGTGTATGGCGAGAGGCTGAACAAATCGTCGATCTACAAAATTCTATACTTCGTCTGCTTGAAGTCTTACAATATCATCTATATGGGCTGGTGCCTAACCTCGTTTGTTTTCCTTAAATACGAACGCTGGATGACCGTCTACGGAGCGGTCAATTACTTTGGGTTTATATACATGATCCTTTGGGTGATTTTTTATAAAGGATACTGTCACTATAAGGCGTCTCGCAGGACGTCCAGGGAAAAGGAAGCAGAAGCACAAACTACGCATTAGAAAACTATATGAAGTGAAGCCTCGAGATGAAAAATAATTATTTAGGAATCATTTGACTTATTTGGATTATTTCGAAAGACAAAATTGTTAGTTTCTAAATCTTATATACTATATATACACGTACATACATACATATATATCTTTGCTAAAGTTGTAACTGTAACTAGAGGACTCGTTGATTGTGTAGATTTTTTAAATTTCAATATGTTTGCCGTTGCGTTTAGCAGAGAGCAATGCCTAGTCAGAAAATTGTATTCTTGCCTCTTGAATGTTATAAGCAAAACGGCGACCAGACTTATCAAACTACACAAATCGTTTTATACAAGTACTTGAATAATATATAATATATTTTGATATGCTCACGAAATGTCTAACAAAATTCAAACGTGAAAGTGCAAATTTAAATAAAAGTGAATTATTGAAAAATCAAAAATTGAGCTTACACTTAAAATAATAACTGAAAAATATCTAATTGAATATTATATTATTGGGTATTACTTGTGTATCTAGCTAGAACGTCCACTTTACTATAGTTTTTAAGTATAAACACATATTGGAGATATCAAAACGACACCCCAATCATAAGTTCACCTGTTTTTAGTAATAGATTATTCTGTACTTCTGCCAATCGTTCCAACTCTCAGTAAGTGTACTTGAAAATGATTTGATTGAGGAATACAAACTACCAACTGGGTACAGTACATTGTAAACATGTTATTTATTGGGGCTCAGAGAATGATGATGAGAATGTATGAGTTCGAGGAGGATTCCAAATTCTAGTGCTCCATGGCCTGAGCATCGCCGTCACCTGTCTCAATGCGACGCTTGGCGCCACCGCCTGTAGAGCCAGTGGTCTCCTCCTCATGCTCATTGATCTCACTGAACATGTAATCATCCTGATACTCCTTAAGTATTTTACTTGAGCGATTCTCGTCCAGGAAGAGCGAATATACCTTCTTCACGTCCTCGGTGTTTACCTCGGTTGCCTTGCGACGACGGCACACCAAGTTGGCTGTGGTGATCAGTTGTATGGCATAGCGGAGGCTTGTATCGGTGGCGATGCGTGTGAGAATAGTCAAGGCATCGGGATGCATGATGCAGTCCTCCTCCTCGCAACGAATCTTGAGAATCTCCTTAACCTCCTTCTCGGTGTATGGAACGGTGCGTATGATGATCATGCGGTCGAGCAGATCAATCGGTATGCCATGGGGACTGCGGTAATTGGTGCCGCGAATGCGTGTTATGCCACGATTGGTGGCCATAACCACAACTGGTGCCATGTCCGATTCCAGGGCACGATTAAGGAAGGAGAAGCACTCGATGTCTAGCATGTGTACCTCATCAATAAAAAGCACACCCGGATTGATCTCAGCTTTGCCCTCTTCACGCCATTCCAAGACTTTGTTGTTGATTTGATCGCGAACCTCCTGCTTAATCTCGCCAGTATCACCCGAGAACAAGGCCAGGAACCCATGAGTGCGACTATTTATCACGTCGATTTCGTGCAGTGTAACTGTATGCACGACTTCCTTTCGCTTCTGCAGCTCTCCCTCGGGGCATTGGACGAATCGTGTCTGTGCCCCGGTGGCATCGTAGTCGCGAGCACGAGTGAAGCTGCGACCCAGCTTATTGACCTTGCCCGAGGCCTTATCTATGGTGATTACATCGCCTGCCTGTATCTTCTCTTTCATAAAGCACTCAATAATCTTATTGCCCAAATCATAATTGGTTTCCATTTCGGTAGTCTTCAGTGTGACCTTACCGACCTTTTGACCAGTGCCTGTGGCGGGACGTTCAATTTGAATCTCCACCACTTCGCCCTCGATAATTTCAGTTTCCTCTTTGATGCGCACTCCGATGCTTTTGCGCAGAGCCTGCGAGAGTGCCTCAGTTTTGCTCATCTCGAGTGAGTAGATTTCCGAGCCAGACATGCTGGTGAATGGTGTCTCCGTGCCCAGTGCCTGGGCCATGCCCACGGCAATTGCAGTCTTGCCAGTGCTCGGCTCGCCAGCAAGTAGAATGCAACGTCCGGCTATTTTACCCTCGCGAACCATTTGCACCACAACTCCAGCAGCACGTCGGGCATCCTTCTGGCCCACCATGCCCTGCGAGACAGCACGCGCTTCGAGTACATCGTCCAGGCCGAGGCCTCGAATGTGCGAATGAGCGCCAATTCGCTCAATGCGTGTGACATCGCGCACTTCGATTTTCTCTGTTTCTCCCATGTTTTTGTTGCTTATTATAATTTTTCTTTTCTTTGAATAAGTTTTTCTCGCTTTTTTGAGGAAGCAGTGACAATTTGTTTGGAAGGATTCAACAAATTGAATGATTTTCAATATTTTGTTGCTCGGCAACAAAAAAACAAATTGCCGGCTCGCTTAGTTTCACATGTGTTTTAATATCGATATAAAATGCCTGCTGCGTGCAATATATCGACACTATGAACAATTGAGCATATCGATAAAAGCAATAATACTGCATGAAATATCGCAATAATATTGATATTTTACAACACTGTTAGTAAAACTTGAGCGATTTAAGTTTATTCTGAAGTAAACAACGCGTATATTCTTGATCAGCTTAAATGGTTGAGTCTATATATATTAGACCGTGTCATCTTTAAAGATATTGCACATGAGCTCAACGTGGTTTTGTTAAAAATGTGTACAGTTTAAAAACTTACTGAGGTTTTTAAGAAATAAATATGATCGAAATTTAGTCTTTCGACAAATGTTTCACGGCAGCGTGTGTGTTTATTATTATTAAATATTAATTACAATTACAGTTTGTGTACGAATTGTGAATGGCAGTAAAACTCTTATATTAAATGCCTAAAGAACGTGCGGCAGAGACGAAATACAAACAGGTTAGTGGTTAGCTATAGCTGATTAAAATTTGAGCCCCATTGAACTATTAGCCTATTAGCACTTGCCATTCGACGGCGCCTTGGGGCGACAGATCTTGCTGCGTCCGTTCGCGCCGTAGACGATGTTGCACGAGAAGGTGAAATAGCCGCACGTCGATGACTTTGTGTAGTATGTAGACTGGAAGTTTTTGTTCTCTTGTGGCGGGTTCTTGGAGTTATCCATGCTGCCGGTTACCGACTTGGTCACCGTCACATAACTGTCGGGTGCACGTAGCTTGTGGGCAGCAGGAGCGGATGCCTTGTTATCATCTCCGTCGGCACTGATATTAACCTTCTTGTCGGAATTATGCAGCTCCAGAGCTTTGGTGTGGAACTTTTTCTCCACATTGACGGTACCACGGAATCCCGAGGGTACGCTTTCAGTTGTGCTGCGAACAGGATAGCTATTCACGCGTCCATTTTGATTTTGAACCACATTGTAAGGCCCGGCGTTCGGGTTAGCGACCACCGCCTGTTGGTGTTGAGTGGGCGATGATTGTGTATAGGTCTGTGAAGGTGCTGAAGATCCTGGCGCCTGAGCTTTGTTGCTGCCTTCTTCAGGGGTCTGTTCGAGTTTTACCGGCTTCTCAATGTAGTCGTATTCGCCATATTCATCGCTGGTTTCATCCTCATCCTCTTCGTCCACTTCTTCTTCAGTATATGGCGGTTGTGGAGGCTGATCTGCCTTGACAGCCTTGTCTTCTTTGTTGGTCTTTGTTGATCTCAATTGAAGTTCAGGTATCCTCTCTGGTTCGCCCTGAAGTGGTGGACCACTGTAGACGGCATCAACTCGATCGGTTACTCTGGAATTGAAAATATCTCAATATTACGATTCACTCTGTGTGTTAAGCTCTTATATAATACTAACGCATTTCCAGTGTTGCCAAACTGACTAATGGAGTTGAAGAGTTCGCGGTTCTGCTCACGGTACGTGTCAACTTGTTCCTTTGTGCCTGAGGCAGACTGTGCGGCGCCATGATAGGAAACTCCAAAGCTGTAAAAAAATAATTAATTTCTATGATCGATTTGTTATTGAAAATGGGGAAGCTAAGCTAACCTTGATGTGCCGTGTATTTGGGATTGACTCTGTCCAGAGTGGCTGCCTGATTGTGCTGATGCTTGACCACCTCCTGACGAAGAGACCGAATTATTGTCCTGACCTGGACGGAAACCGATTTGTGCCTGAGATGAGGTCTGACCCGGTCCGCTGGATTGGGCATCCGCTAAGCCACCCTTGTCATTGGCCTGCACTTCGCTCTGGCTTTGATGGATCAGACCACCGCTTTGTGATGTGGCCTTGGTACCACCATCCTTGTTGTTCAGTTGAACTTGAGCTTGCGACTGAGATGGACCGCCAGAGCCTTGAGACTGACTCATTGCACCATCGGCGTTGCCAGTTACCTGGGCACTAGCCGCACGATCTGCATCAGATGTCATGGCACTAGCGCTGAACGAACTTCCTGCGCTGTAGGTACCAGATACTTGTGTCTTGGCAGTGCCTCCATTTTTCTTTCCTTGCGCACTAGCCGATGCTTGGCCATCTCCAATGACTGACTCAGCTTGCGAAAAGGCATCATCAGCTCCACCAACGCCAGCACTTCCAGGAACATCTGCAAAACAAGCAATGAAGTCTCACTTCGAAGGAAATTTTTGATGACCTTCTTACCCACACGACCGCCAGGAAGAAGAGCGGTTCCTCCGCTTGCTCCAGGAACTCCAGTAACATCTGTTGATCGGAGGCAAATATATAGCTGATAACTACTCGAATTCCGTAGAGAATTACTCACCAACACCTGTAATAGGTCCTGTTGTGTATCGGCCTGGAGCACCAATTGCAGTACTGCCAGTCTGTCCAGGGACTTGTCCGCCGATTCCGGTCTGAGTTCCGTACCCGGGCTGTCCACCAATTCCTGTCTGTCCACCAGCTCCAGGCTGAGTACCATAGCCGGGTTGGCCACCTCCAATACCAGGCTGTCCACCAGCTCCAGGTTGAGTACCATAGCCGGGTTGGCCACCTCCAATACCAGGCTGTCCACCAGCTCCAGGTTGAGTACCATAGCCGGGTTGGCCTCCAATACCAGGCTGTCCACCAGCTCCAGGTTGGGTACCATAGCCGGGTTGGCCACCTCCAAAACCAGGCTGTCCACCAGCTCCAGGCTGAGTACCATAGCCGGGTTGGCCACCTCCAATACCAGGCTGTCCACCAGCTCCAGGTTGAGTACCATAGCCAGGTTGGCCACCTCCAATACTAGGCTGTCCACCAGCTCCAGGTTGAGTACCATAGCCGGGTTGGCCACCTCCAATACCAGGCTGTCCACCAGCTCCAGGTTGAGTACCATAGCCGGGTTGGCCACCTCCAATACCAGGCTGTCCACCAGCTCCAGGCTGAGTACCATAGCCGGGTTGGCCACCTCCAATACCAGGCTGTCCACCAGCTCCAGGTTGAGTACCATAGCCAGGTTGGCCACCTCCAAAACCAGGCTGTCCACCAGCTCCAGGTTGAGTACCATAGCCGGGTTGGCCACCTCCAATACCAGGCTGTCCACCAACTCCAGGTTGAGTACCATAGCCGGGTTGGCCACCTCCAATACCAGGCTGTCCACCAGCTCCAGGCTGAGTACCATAGCCGGGTTGGCCACCTCCAATACCAGGCTGTCCACCAGCTCCAGGTTGAGTACCATAGCCGGGTTGGCCACCTCCAATACCAGGCTGTCCACCAGCTCCAGGTTGAGTACCATAGCCAGGTTGGCCGCCTCCAATACCAGGCTGACCACCAAATCCTGGCTGAGTACCGTATCCGGTTTGTCCACCAGCTCCAGGCTGAGTTCCGTATCCGGGTTGTCCACTAGCTCCAGGCTGAGTACCGTATCCGGGTTGACCGCCAACTCCTGTCTGTCCGCCTGCTCCTGGCTGTGTACCATATCCGCCATAGCCAGGTTGTGTTCCATATCCGGGTTGTCCAACAATACCCGTCTGCCCACCTGCTCCAGGCTGGGTACCGTAGCCGGATTGGATACCACCAATTCCTGGATGTCCAGTTACTCCAGGCTGCGTTCCGTATACAGTACCTGGCTGTGCACCTACTACTTGTTGAGTTCCGTAACCACCACTAACACCAGGCTGTACTCCATAGCCAGGCTGATCACCTCTTCCGACTCCTGGTTGCGTACTATATCCGGACTGACCTCCAACGCCGGGTTGCGTTCCGTACCCAAGCTGACTTCCACCAGTTCCAGTTTGTCCACTTATTCCAGACTGACCACCTATTCCTGGTTGGCTTGCGTATCCAGGCTGGCCGGCACCGATTCCGGTCTGAGTCCCGTAGCCAGGTTGTCCTACACCAGCTCCTGTCTGTGCGCCAACTCCTGGTTGAGTTCCGTATCCGGGCTGAATACCACCAGCACCAGGTTGACTTCCATAACCAGACTGTCCAGCACCAATGCCAGACTGAGTTCCGTAGCCGGGTTGTCCTGGCTGCCCGCCAGCTCCAGGTTGAGTTCCATATCCAGGCTGAGTACCATAGCCGGGTTGAACGCCAGCAATACCAGGCTGTCCACCTGCACCAGGTTGTGTTCCATATCCAGGTAGCCCACCAATACCTGTCTGAGCACCAGCTCCAGGCTGTGTACCATAACCAGGTTGCACACCACTACTAATGCCAGACTGTCCGGGCTGTGTTCCATATCCGGGTTGTCCCCCAATGCCTATCTGTGCACCAACTCCTGGCTGGCCTCCAACACCTGTTTGTCCTCCTACTCCAGGCTGAGATCCATAGCCAACAACGCCAGGTTGTCCACCAACTCCTTGTTGTCCACCAGCTCCAGGTTGAGTACCATAGCCAGGCTGGCCGCCACCAATTCCAGGTTGTCCACCAGCACCAGTTTGTCCACTTACTCCAGGCTGTGTACCATAGCCTGGTTGTCCTCCACCAACTCCGGGTTGAGTTCCATAACCTGGTTGTCCGGGTTGAGTACCATAGCCAGGCTGGCCACCACCAATTCCAGGTTGTCCACCAGCACCAGTTTGTCCTCCTACTCCAGGCTGAGTACCATAGCCTGGTTGTCCTCCACCAACACCGGGTTGAGTTCCATAACCTGGTTGTCCGGGTTGAGTACCATAGCCAGGCTGGCCACCACCAATTCCAGGTTGTCCACCAGCACCAGTTTGTCCTCCTACTCCAGGCTGAGTACCATAGCCTGGTTGTCCTCCACCAACACCGGGTTGAGTTCCATAACCTGGTTGTCCGGGTTGAGTACCATAGCCAGGCTGGCCACCACCAATTCCAGGTTGTCCACCAGCACCAGTTTGTCCTCCTACTCCAGGCTGAGTACCATAGCCTGGTTGTCCGCCACCAACTCCGGGTTGAGTTCCACCAACTCCAGGCTGTCCACCAGCTCCAGGTTGAGTACCATAGCCAGGCTGGCCAGCACCAATTCCAGGTTGTCCACCAGCACCAGTTTGTCCTCCTACTCCAGGCTGAGTACCATAGCCTGGTTGTCCTCCACCAACACCGGGTTGAGTTCCATAACCTGGTTGTCCGGGTTGAGTACCATAGCCAGGCTGGCCACCACCAATTCCAGGTTGTCCACCAGCACCAGTTTGTCCTCCTACTCCAGGCTGAGTACCATAGCCTGGTTGTCCTCCACCAACACCGGGTTGAGTTCCATAACCTGGTTGTCCAGGTTGAGTACCATAGCCAGGCTGGACACCACCAATTCCAGGTTGTCCACCAGCACCAGTTTGTCCTCCTACTCCAGGCTGAGTACCATAGCCTGGTTGTCCTCCACCAACTCCGGGTTGAGTTCCATAACCTGGTTGTCCGGGTTGAGTACCATAGCCAGGCTGGACACCACCAATTCCAGGTTGTCCACCAGCACCAGTTTGTCCTCCTCCAGGCTGAGTACCATAGCCTGGTTGTCCTCCACCAACACCAGGCTGTCCAGCAACACCTGGTTGACTTCCGCCAACTCCAGGCTGGCCTCCAACACCAGTCTGTCCGCCTACTCCAGGCTGAGAACCATAGCCTGCTTGTCCTCCACCAATGCCAGGCTGTCCACCAACTCCTGGTTGACGTCCACTAACTCCAGGCTGAGTTCCATAGCCAGGTTGGGTGCCACCAATTCCAGGTTGTCCTCCAACTCCAGACTGTCCTCCTACTCCAGACTGTCCTCCTACTCCAGGCTGAGTTCCATAGCCGGGTTGTCCTCCACTAACTCCAGGGCGTCCTCCAACTCCGGGTTGAGTCCCATAACCGGCTTGTCCTTCTGCAATGCCAGGGCGTCCACCAATTCCTGGTTGACTGCCACCAATTCCAGGCTGAGTTACATAGCCGGGGCTTCCGCCCCCAACGCCATAGCCTGATTGGCCAGCTCCAGGTTGTGCGCCAACACCACCTTGTCCGAGTTTATTTAAGTTATCACTAATCACGACTATCAAGATAAGAGCTTACCTGCACCAGGTAGGCTTATAATAGCATCGGGTCTACCATCCAAGCTGGGTCCACTTGGATACTGAGATACAACTGGATTACTGGAGCAACCGCTGCAATCACCGGAGGAGAATTGACTCTGAGCCTGTCCCATACCATGGGTTCCAGCTAAAAAAGTCATCATTAAACAAATGAAAAATGTCAATTCGATTAGTAGGCAGATTATTTATACAAATAAGTCATCTCTGTGACTTACAAACAGTTGATCGTGAACCATTTTCGTTGGCCTCTGCCTCTGCCTTGCCGTCCTCTTCGGGTTTTCCGAAATTTAAGTACTGAGACTGCGTCTGTCCGCGCGTACTGAAATTTATATGAAATGTGTTAGGCTCCGATAAGACTAAGGGTTGTGGGAGCACTTACTAGCCTCTGCCGCTTCGTTTGGTTCGTTCCAAATCAGTCAGGGGATTCAGCTCAGCATCAGCATCTATTGATGATTGATCCTGCAGGTGATACGAAAATAGTTCAATGCTAATGCCGTCTTTATCTTGAATCGTGTCTGCTCGTTTTCGTTTGTAAAACTGACCTTGGTCACAAATCGAACCAATAAATGCTCTTATCACATTCAAATAGGGCTGAGTTCATGTGCATTGAACTACTCTAGTTTCACGAATCGAATGTAATACATGTACATGCAAATGCCACACACACACACACACACACACACATTCAAATTTCATTAACAATTTTGACACTTACTATGGCCGCTCCATTCGCGTATGCTACGAGGAGCAGCACGCCAAACAGCATGCCCCATCGAAAGGGCAACATTTTAATAAATCTAATTAGAATCCAATGGGAACGCGTGCTCGAAGTGGACACAACCAGCAAACTGTGAAATGAAATTGAATTTTATTATTATCAACACTTCGTTCACGATTATATTCGTTGTACATATAGATTTTTTATTATTGGTGCTCGCTTAGCTCCTCACAGTCACAAGGGGTTATCACCGACGCAACTTTCATGAAATGAGCACACAAATGCCAAAAAAAAAAATAAGAAACTATAGAAACTATGCTGGCTCTTGGTACCGATTTTGATTTCGACGATGATGTAATCACGTGAGCTGGCAATTTTGAAAACATCTAGGTAAGAAATAGATTTTGCTGTACGTGTCCTGTGTGTTGAGCTTTATTATTGCAAAATGTAGTCCAATGTTGCAATTATTAAAACTTAACTTAAAACTCCAAAATATCTACATTTAAAATTTTCCGCTGTTTCAAATAAGTTGTGTTAAAATAATAGTTATTCTATTTACTTGATTTTTTTATAACTAGTTAATAAATTTTTTCGAAATTTTATTCTAACTCAAACACTAATTCAATAATGATATATTTAATGTTGATATCTAAAACTTAATCGTTCTAGATTTTCGAATAAAATCGGAAACGCACTTTATTCACTTTATTTTCAAAGGATGGTTTCGTTATCCTTTTGATCTATTTATTTTTTTTATATTATATCATATATATATATATTTTATCATATATTTTAGGCTTTAAAGTTATCACATTGTTTTATTCTTGTAACGATTGATTCACCGATAACGATATTTGTTTATGTAAACTTGTTCCCTTGATATATCACTTGATTTCTCATATATCCTTTGATATCACTTATGTAAGTATTCCACAATTTGTTTTACAAGTTTTGGCACATACTTCTTCGCCTTGAGTCTTGAGGATCCAAAAGTAAAGTTCCGATCTGCAGCCGTACGCGACAACTGCCGGATTGCGAATAACGTAACGCGGCGTTAGAGCGTGGAAACGTAAAGTTCTCGGACTGGAGCTGCGTCCATTGAAAGCGAGCAATTTCAATACATTTGCATGTGGCAGCATGAATATTAATGTAGGATTCACACTCACACACAGTCACTCAGTCTCTGGCTATGGTTGTTATCGCATACTCACTCACTCACACACATAAAGAAAAAGCACTTAGAGCTGTGCTCAAGCTATGGCGCGTCGCCAGTGCCATTCAGTCGAGTCGATGTCGATGGCGATGTCTACATCTATCTGTATCTGTATCTGTATGCTGTCTATTCCATTACATATCAACACTTTGATCGTGTCAATCGATCACTTGGCTTGAGGCCTGCGTCTCTCTGCGCGTTACAACATCGCCTCAGTTGGGGGAGACTTTTGACCCATTTTAGGGAAATGTGCGGCCATTTATTAGCATATAAAGATACGCAATTGTGTATCAAATTCTCTGCTCTTCCATTTTCAAGTGTGTCCCCGCGACCGGCTCATTAAATATGCATGTGGTATGGGAATGTGTGCGTGCTTTTGTGGTGTGTGTTGCAATTGTCCGTCCAATGACTTGAGTAGGCACTTAGTGCTAGCAGAAAAATACATAGAAAAGAAGGGGATATGTTTTGTTTTGGATTCCTTAATCGAACTTAAGCGGAAATAATTTGCGCCTGATAACCTTAGCACCGTAGAACCGCCTTGGCAGAATCGTCATATCTATTTATAGCGCCTACTCCTAGTAGTAGTCCAAGCTGAGTCTAAAGCAGTCCAATGTTAGATTCGCTCTTCTCTCAGGCTTATCGCACAGATTGTTCAGCATTATTTCGATTATTGAACTGTACTTTAACATATACACACACAAGACAACGTACAATAACTAAAGGCTTGACCATTTTGGTGAGCTAGTTTCAAGGCTAGAAATATTTTTAATTAAAACGCGCGCTCTGAGAGGCGCACAGACCAACGCATTTTGATAAGATCAACAAGAAGCAAACATTTTCATTTTCATTAATAACAAATTGCCTAGGCCTGTCGAAATAAATTTGCATGCACCCAAAAAATCTATTTGGGGCATCTGTGAATGAAAATTGAATATTTTCTTCAGCATAGGCATGTTCACTTAAATTGACAGTAACATAGTGTTATTACGACCCTGGTCTTTTATTGGGTCCAATTCTCATGATCTCTACACAACAATAAAATAATACATAGTTCTTTCTGTTCAAAATACATAGCTTTGCTGAAAGTTGGAGACAAATATTTCTTAATTTTAAGTTATTTTTGTCAAAAAAAGTACACGTCAAATAATTTAATTTAATCTCTTTGTGCTTATAATAAATGTTCTAAGTATTGTAGTTGACTTTTGTATTTTATTGTTTACAATCTCTCTTAAGACAATAAGTAAATCTATTAAGTATAATTACAATAATAGAAATATCAGTTTACCAATAAATCCGTCTATTATAAATTTCATATCTTGTGTTTTTATGAGTTTCCTATAAAGGTAATCAAGTACGTGTATTCTTTTTAGTTTTTGAATGTTATTCACTTTTAACATGATTTTTATATAAAATGAAAATGCTAGTATAATTCTATTTTTGCCTTGTTTAATTTTTCATTATTTGTTGAATTTTTCATTATTTTAAGTTTCATTGCAACGTAATATTTTGTAAACAACAAATTTCACATGTCCCATTTTAAATTTGGCGCTTCTTTCTTAAATTGTGCCCTGTTTACCTCAGTCACCCTGTGCTGTATTAATAAAATACCGCACAGCTGTCGTGGCCAACTGATTTTTTCGGTTGTTTTCCAGCTGGTCACACTTTTTATTACCATTTTTGTTTACATTAAAAATGAAAGTTCGCTTCCTTTCGGAAATATTAGAAAAATAATCTAAAGCACAAACAAAATGGTTAACAGCGACTGGATGCCGTTGCTGTTCTGTGGCCTTTCCATACCCATCTCACTGTTCATGTGGCTGGGCAATGTGGCTTTCTCGAAATTCTGGAGCAGCGGCTACGGAGGTAAAGATGGTCATCGTCTGATAAGCTGATATAACCTGAAGACACATATATTTATTTATAGAGCCCACCGTTATTCCACCAACTCGCTGGCTCTTTTCAACACTGGCACCACTCACACTGATGACAGTCGCGCTACGACGCCGCTCAGTAAGCAAATCTGGTGCCGCCTTGGGCGTGTTTGTGGCCTTTACGCTGTCCATAGCAAGTCATCCGTTCTTTGCCAGCCTCGTGGTCTTCTTCTTCAGCTCATCGCGTGCCACCAAGTTTCGTGCGCAATTGAAACGTAAGTTCGAGCACGACTTTAAGGAGGGCGAAGGACAACGCAACTGGGTGCAGGTGCTGTGCAACGGAGGCATGGCCACGCAGCTGGCAGTGCTCTACCTGATTGACTGCGGCAGTGGCGAGCGTGCAATTGACTTCGCCAAGGAGTATCGCTCTAGTTGGCTGGGCATTGCTGTGATGAGTGCATTTGCCTGCTGCAATGGCGACACATGGAGCAGTGAGCTTGGCAGCGTGCTCTCCAAGTGCGATCCCATCTCCATCATCAGCTGGCGACGTGTGCCACGTGGAACAAATGGTGGCGTATCATTCATTGGAATTGCGGTCAGTCTACTGGGTGGCTTGCTGGTTGGATTCGGCTATTACGTGACTGTGCGCTATACTGTGGATGCCAAAATGTTACTCGTGAGTCCACCACAATGGCCCATCATCTTGTTTGGCGGTCTGGCGGGTCTCTTTGGTTCGCTGCTGGACTCGGTGCTGGGTGGGCTGCTACAGTACTCGGGCATCAATGAAAAGGGCAAGATTGTTGATGCACCCGGCGTGGGTGTGCGCCATGTGAGTGGACTGCGCATCTTGGATAACCACAGTGTCAATCTAATTTCCAGCATTGTCATCGGAGTGACAATGCCCCTGATGGCACTCAAATTCTGGCCGGTGCGCTAAGAATGTTACAGGCCAGGCAGAAGAGCCCGTGGCTCACTCACTCTCTTTGAAATGTTTCATGTTATACAACATAAGAGTGCGATCATATTTTTGTAATGCTTTCCAGCTGCAAGCAAACTAACTGACTTTTATGTATGTAATGCAAACGATAGACTCGAACAAACAACGATTAGGTCAAAGTTACCAGTTCTACGATTACTCCTAGTCTTAAGCAACTGCAACTAATAAGCAATAACATTATCTGTGTCGCTGAAGAAGCAGTAGATTATTTTCTATAATTCTCATTTTCATACAAACTTCCACCGACTACCAACATTCTTATCTGAAGACTTCGCGCAATGCTTACGTATTTTAACATTGTATCTAATACATTTGGACTAGCAAATAATAAATATAATAATTGTTAAATAACTGCTAAGAGAACTTAACTTGATTCCACACAGTAAGTCGTTTATCTGTGCACATACTCGCACAAGTTAATATTTCAAGAAGTGTTGATTTTGGAGATACAAAATTATGTTTATGCCAGTTAAATGGTTTTTTAATGTCCCACTTGATTGAGAAACGTTTCCTATTTTAAGTTTATCTTTTCATTTCTTTTCTGGTAATTCAATTAATGTTTTTAAGTAGTTTATAATCAGTTTTGTTCTGTTTAGAAGTTTATAGAAATTTTGTTTAATTGCAAGATTATTTTAATCCTTCTGCAGCTTAATCCTTTTTAGCTTCTGTAACTCGATGTTGCGCAATAAATTATTGGATAAAGCACGCAATGCCTCATTAGTGGGCGCTGGCACGCCCTGCGCTGGCTTGGCATAGCCAATGGAGAATTTGATCATTAGATCTCCAATGGGAGAGTTCACAAACTGCGAGCCCGTCGAGATGGTCTTGAAGATGATGCGACGCTTATGCTGATAGATTTGTGGATCATGTGGCAGGTTGCTGCTGGTGTGGGAGTTGGAGCTGGAACTGTAACTGGGCTTGTCACTGAGGATCTGAGGTCGCTGCTTTTGGCTTGTGGCAACCGCTGGTGCAGCAGTCGTGCTCGTCGCAAGTTCTGTTTGGTCAATCGAAGCTGGTGTTGAACTGTTTCCAAATGGCTTCGATTGAGCACTGTTTTTGCCTCGAGTGGTTCTAGGCAGTGCTGTGGTGGTGGTGGTGCGTCTGCGATGAGGGCGACTACGTGAGGTGGTAGTACTGGGGCTGACGGTGCTGGAGCTGCTCGGTGGCAGCGAGGTGGTGCTGCTGGTGGTGCTACTTTCTGTTGGCCTTGCACTGCTGCTGCTCATTTGCGGCACCAGGTAACCACCATCTGCCTCAGGTAGTTGCTCATCCATGACAGTTGCATCTGGCTTTTCAGCATCCGCGTATCCCTGATCCAGATCTGATGCTGTCTCGTCCGCATAGTCGTCATCAGCCTCTTCGGCCTCGTTGTTCTGGTTTGTGAAGAGCGGCTTGTTGGGCAACTGCTGCTCGCGCTGTCGCTTCGATTTGTCGTCCTCATAAATAGGCACATCCGGCCCGGTTGCCGCCAGCACCTGCTCCATTTGTTTCTGCAGGATTTCGTAAAGCGGAGCGTTCTGTTCATCATTCAGTTCGACTGGATCATTGGGCACATATTGATTGTTGACATATGCGCTGCGTCCATCTAAGTCATCGTCATCTAAGGCTATGGTTTCATGCTCTCCTTTCTGAGAACGTCCCTCGACAGTTGGTTCCTCCAGCAATGGCGGCGGATTGGTAATCGTCTCTGTGGGCGCCGCTTGAATGCTTAGCAATGCTGCAAGTAGTATATGCTTGTTGTTGTTATTGTTGTTACTCCTTGTGGTTTACCTTACTCACCTGCACTGAGCACAAGGAGCCCGCATGCTCTACATCTCCATGTTCCGTTTGCCATTGCAGTCGTTGGGCTTCTGTGCGCAATGGACGCATTTGTGGCATCTTTTATACCACAACCTGCTGCACTGACGGCCCACACTCAATCAACACTGTTTACTACTTGAGGCTTTAACGATTTGTGGCCCATTGTCATCAATCAGACCATAGAACTCAAGTATATAGAACTTGTTTGACAGTTCAACGAACTGCATCTACGAATGGAGATGCCACTGATGACACTGGGAAAATTGTCTAGATGATCCCAAGGGACAATAACATTACAGTAAACCGCCTACATGTTGTCTTCAAGAGTTCATCTTACAATACAGAAAAGAGTCGGAAAGCTTTTCTTTAATTTCTTTATGTCACTTTTATTGCACGAAACAGATTATACAGTTTTATCGGTTGTTGATACTGAATATTTAAAATGTAATTCTTATAAAGGTTTTATTGTTGTTTATAAACTCTTAGAAAGTTGATTCCTTAAGTTAATATTATTAATAAGTAAACAAAGAATAAAAATCGTATTTTTAAAAGAACATTAAAGTTGTATTTGTCAATATTATGTAATAGAGCAGAAATATTTAAGTAGGTCCCATATACATATATTAACTTGCTTTCGTCCTTCTGCATTTCCCTGCCCTTTGTGATAGTCACAATTAGCGCACACATCGATAACTGTGCTTTACATTTTATAACCTAATTTAATCAATAACATTAGAGCTTGCATTGCACATTGAACCACGCGGCAACCGAATTCTAAATGCGTAATATTTTATATTTTTTATGCATTTAGAAGAGAAATTTAAGTGAATTATTTAGTTGGCGCCCACCTTTTTCTCAAAGGAGAATTCTTTCTTTATTAGCTCATTGAAATATATAGTTTGTTCTCTGCCTAGATTTGTCAACATTTTACAGGTTAGTTATAAATAAGGCTAAAAGAAAATTAAACCGTCCTTCTTTATTTATTACTATTACATTTAATTAATAACTTTCAAACTAACCCCAAAAATGCAAATCATTTGAAATACATTCGAATTTTCGTTTTACATTTTTATTTGAACTTGTTTTGAAAATAAATAAATAAATATCATCAGTTAGGAGCTAATTGTTGTTTAGGAGACCACGTATTTGAGTTTGTCCTTAGAGACGATGGCAGCTTCCAAAGGCTTCGTTACCTTTGTGGCTTGTTGTGGGTGCTCGACTGTCTTGACTGGAGAGATCTGAGCATCAGTCTGGGGTTGGCTCAGTTCCTCGGTCTGGATAAGGTTCTCAGTCTGGGCCTTCTTCTCAGTTTGAGTCTGGTTCTCGGTCTCAACCTGGTTTTCGGTCTGGCCCTGCTGCTCGGTCTGGGGCTTGGTCTGGGCATGGATCTGGGACTGAATGTGTTGCTGGACTTGGTGCTGAATTTGCGACTGGATCAGGGCGGGCAAAGGCTGAGGTTTGGCCTGGATCTGAGGCTTGGTCTGGGTTGGGATTTGTGGCTTGGTCTGATCTGGGATCTGTGGCTTAGTCTGAACTGGGATCTGGGGCTGGCTCCCAGTCTCCGTCTGAGGCTCGCTTTGAGTCTGAATCTCTGGTTTGGATTCAGCAACCTTCACGAGAGTTGGCTCTGGCAGGCGTTCGGGAGTTGTCTTCACTGGAAGTGGGGGCAGAGCGATGGCCTCAATGGGTGCTGGAACTGGAACTTCTGCAGGTTTCGACTGCAGTGCCAAGGCAATGGGTTCCAGTGTCTCTTCCTTATCTTCCTTCTCGTCTTTGTTCTCATTCTTATTCTTGTTCTTGTTCTTCTTGTCCTGCTCCTCCTCGCTGCTCTCGTTACTGTCCTTCTCCTTCTCGGATTCATGCTCAGTTTCAGTTTCTGTTTCGATTTGATCGTGTTCGATTTTCTGGACTTCTTCGGTCTGCGTCTCCTTGGTCGAGTTGTCGCGGAAGAAGGGGGAGCACCTGAACTTCTTCTCGGTGTAGGCAGTCTCCTTGGGATATGTCTCCTTGCACTGCTCATAGGGCAGGTCTGTCCAGAGTCCGTGAGTGCGACACTTGGCCACGTTCAGCTTGCACTTGTTGTAGAACACGGCCACCTCGTTGGGAGTCTGGCCACAGATGGGTTCGTAGCCATCTTCGCAGTCATCGTCGCACAGGTAACCCTCGCTCAGCGCATGGGCGGGGCTGTTGATGGCGGCCGAGTTGCTGGCCTGCTGGCAGCCCTCCTTGCCTGCCTCACAGTTAAACCAGGCAATCGGTATGGCCAAATAGGGAGGACTCTTGCGCTTGCCGTCAATTCCCGCCTGCGGCGAGTAGGTGCGCTTTACATAGTAGCCGTGCTCCTCGGTGGCCACCTGTGCATCACTGCCACCCAAATCCGTTGAGGTCGACCACTTGGTCTTGGTCTTTGAACGGTGTGAATCATGATGATCCCCGTCTTTTCCCTTGTGCTTGCGGCGCTTGGCTTCGATGCTGTCAGGCTGCAGCAGCAACAAAGTTGCAACTGCAAAAGGAATCAAAAGGCAATCGAATGAGATCAGAGAACTACCTGAGAGAACCCGTCAAGTTCCTTGACTTGTACTTACCTACGATGCACGCAAGTTGGTAGGGTTTCATCTTCACAGTACTGTGGCTTCTTCGTTCTTTCGGGAATGATCTTGACAGCTGCTCGCTGGGACGACAACTGATCACATCTTGTTGTGAGCGGCGGCTTAAGTACGTCTCTATCCGCGCATCTTGGGCGGGGAATTCTTCTTTCCTTTACCGGTTTTCTTGGTAATCTCGGTGTAAAAAGCTGTTATTTTTCTCTTTCTACCTACTTACTTGTCTTTCCTCCCTCCCACCCTCTCTTTTCCGTTTCTGTTTCTGTATCTGTTGCTTCTTCTGCTCTCGGCTTCTGTTTCTGTTGCGTCGGTTTGTTTGTTTCTGTTTGTCCGCAAGGAAAGTATGCAAAGTTGCTTCTTTGGTGAAATTTTATGCAAGCTCATGTGGTCGTCATTTATCAGTCGCGCTCGTGTATACCCTTTGGGCTGCTTCCCCCTGCCTTTCCCTTGCTGCTCCTCTTCTTCATCGTCGTCTGCCCGTTGATAGCCATCTAGAATGTTGGTCTCGAACTGGTTGGCTGTTTAGCACCTTGCCCACCGTACCTGCTGCCTGCCCACCCGTTGGAAGCGAAGCCGGTTCCAAAATTGGGTCAATCAGAAAGGTTTACTGATCTCGTTTTATGGGCACGTACAATTCTCGAGCACAGAGTCGATTCGAGTGTCTTGCCAGCTGCTCAGCATAGGTTCCTCAACTCATCAGCATCATGATCATCCAATCCAATCAATCGACTTGTTATCACTAACCAGAAGTTGTTATTGTTGCGGCTCAACGGATTCTGTATACACCTCTCTCTCTTTCTTTCTCTCTTTCCAAAGGGGCTGCCCCTCCCCTCACTTGTGTCGTGTCAACAACGTAATTGCTGTTCTAATTACAGACCTTTTGTGGATTAAGTTGAATCAAAATTTGTTTAATTTGTTCTTTGATTATAGATCTTTAGAACGATAGAGTGACCCAGTTTGGAGTTTAAAAAAAGCTTTAAAAGGGGAACGTACAAAATGAAAATAGTTTTTATTACTTTAAATCTACATATTCTTCTGGACTTATCTTTTATGAAAGTCATCCCATGCAGGCATCGCATGAACTCTATAACGGGTTAGGTGCGCCGCAGCTGAAAGCATTTTCCACATTGAAAAGGCATAAAGTATGGTATAATATATTATTGCTATCTCTTGGCATGCTCTTTCTGTAGAATTTTGTCGTTGAATAATTAGCCACACAAATTATTAATTGCCTGAAAGTTAAAAATAGACAAGAGAATTTCGGTGTGTCTTGCTATGAGTCTTAAGTAAATATCTTTAGTTTTTATAAAGTAGTAAGTGAAGAAGTAAAACAGACCAGGGCTTTTGATTTCAATTTACAAAAACACACAAACAAAAGTAATTTTATTAAAACTTACAATTTAAAAGTTATTTATTAATGAATTATTATTTAAACTGTTAACTTTTTTCTAAAGTTTTCTCAAGTTAGTTTTATTTATTTATATTTCTATCGCCAGTTTTTCTTGCAGTGTTTTACCAATCGAACTGATTATAATATTTCTAGGGAAAGATAAAGTCAAATGCACATCAATTTGATATTAGAAAGTTGATAATGCAAATTGAGATAAAAGCTAATGATGCGTTGAGGATTTCCTGTTAAAATAAAAGCTACGCATAAGAAAAAAGAATTGTGGATCTTGTTATCCGATTGCTAATAAATTTCGTGGGCAATTGTTTATATAAATATAATAAATTACTTCCCTTAAGATGATCTGTAAAGTTTGCTTTCAATTATGATTTATTTGATTCGTGATCCCCCATTGCTGGCTTTGTTATCAGTTTCAGTTTGGTTTTCAAATTATGGAAAAGTTTTCGAGTTTTCAGAGTGCATTAGAAAGTTGGGCACAGCTGACGCAGATGAATATACAAATACAGAGACATAATAATAATAATAATGATATGCGTATATATATATGAAAAAAGTATCACTGGAATGGGTGGATGCTTTACAAATGGGGCTCTAATTATTGCATAATTGCATGTGTGTGCAGAGAGCAATGACTGGTTGCCAGAGGAGGCTTAATCAGTCAATTAGGTGCGTCATGCTGAGGCTAGGCAAAGAAAAGTCCCTTTGTGCGTGACACCTATTTACATATAACCCCAACAACAACAACAACAACAGCGACAACAGGAAGTGGAGTCTGCCTCGTAACGCCCGCAACTGGCAAATGGTTGTTAATGTGTTGGCCAAACAGCCTAAACAGGCTAACCAGACGAGACGAGAGTGCGAAGACGAGGCGAGCAAAAGTTTTCGTCTTCGAATAAATAAACAAAAAACGAAAATTTATGAAAGAAGTGACCAGAAACCGAATTTTAAATAAATGATTTCGGTTTCTTTTGTTTTCTGTGTGTGTGAGTGCGTGTGCGTGTGTTGTGTAGAAAAAAACGAGGTAAACAAAAGCGCTGAGAAAAGAAAGAAAGAGCCCCAGCCAGAGCACAGAGCAGAGCACAAGAAGTTGCAGTAAAAGCGGCTGCTTGGACGTGGCTCTTCAGAGCGTCTTAAAAATCGAATGCCCAGAGACCTCTCCAGAGCTCGCTGAGCGCTGAGCGCCTGCCTGCCCGCCTGGCCTTATGTTTACTTTCATTTTGGTCAACAACAAAAAATATATAAAAGAAAATAACCACAGCCGTCGCATGGCTATAAAAAGCGAAAGCAAAGCGCTGGATTCGCTCATAAAGACTGCAAAACTGCAAAAGTCAACTTGGCATAGCGCACAATAAGGATTTACCATGGCTAAGCACATTTACATGACGTTGGGTAAGTCATCTCTCTACTTCCCCTTTCTCCGTCTCAGCATTGACTAATCTCTTCCACAGCTGCCCTGCTCATCTTGGCCATCGCTGCGAACGCAGCGCCCGCTAAAATGGTCTATGACGTAGCCCAGGACAGCGATTTCCCAGTCTCGAGAAAAGCTGCTGCAGTGCAGAGCTCCAGTGCGGAGAGTGATGAGGAGCAAGAGGACGATGATGAGGCGGAGGTGAAGCAGCAGCAGCAGAGCGATTCGGATGAGAACGACGATGACGATGAGGAAGACGATGATGATGATGATGAGGAATCGTTAATTAGAAGACGTCGCGAGGCAGCTGAGGAGCCGGCCAAGGAGACAACAGCCGAGACAGAAACTGCAGCCGAACCTGCTGAAGCTGCTGCTGCTGCTGCTGAGACAGTCACCACAGTTCCCACCAGTGCCAGCGTTGTGCCCACAACCCGCAAGCCCGTCCTGGTGCTGATACGTGATGCCCTCAAGAAGGTTACAACTGGTCTGCCCACAGAGCAAGTGGCCACCAATGCGCTGCAGTACTTCCAGCTGTTCGAGCACTTCATTCAGCAAACCATTGAGCAGGTTATCGATGCCGCCGACGATGATGAGGACGAAGCGCCAGCGACAGTTCTGCCAACCACAGCTGAGGAGGATAAAAAGCCCGAAGAGGCGACAGTTGATACAAAGCCAACCGAGGAAGCTGAACCTGCAGCTGCAGCTGCTGCCCCCGCTGTCGCTGAAACTGCAGCGGAGACCGTGGAGAAGAAGCCAGTGGAACCAGCAGCATCTGCTGCCTCGAACTCAGTTTAGAGATCCGCTTTAAGTACTTTTATAGTGACTATTTATTGTTAGTTTGTAGAAATGAAATACACAAACAAATTGTTTAATGTTAAGTCTATGCGCTGTCTCTTTCACACTGCTTCTCTTTTTCGAGCTGCTTCTCATTCTTCTTCTCCTTCAGTGCTTGAATCTTGCTGCGGCTCTGGCTGCGATGACGATTGGTAGTGCGTCTCTTGGGCGGCTCAATGGGTTGGAGCAGACGATTAAAGTACGAGTTGGGTGACTTCGTCTGGTGGTTCCTCGTCTTGTGGTTTGTGCTCAGGCGCTGCTGCTGTTGATGCTGTGGCAGATCCTGCTCACCAATCGTCAAGGTGATCGGGACTTTGCCCGCGGTGTTGATGTAGATGGGAATGGTGATGTAAATAGGGGTTCCGGCAACGAACTCAGGCTTGGTGTCGGAATGATCCACTGTCGGAGGAATGATCTAGTACAAATAAACATCAGTTAGTCAAGTATTGCTTGGCGTAGTCTTAAAGATTTGCTTACCTCCGACTTTGCTGCTTCCTTCTCTTGTTTAAGGAAATGCAGCGGATTGGCGTCGTCGCCCAAGTTGTTGAACTCCTCATCGGAGAGCAGTGGCAGGCGTTCGGAATGGAAGTCTTGGTCGTGAGACTGTTGACTGTGATAGACTGTACTGGATATAGGTTTAGTGCTAGAGGTGACGACGGGTATCGGAGTGGTGCCAAGTCGTTCAGCATCCAGCAGTGTTTGCAGTCTGTGGGCTTCTTCAATATCATTCCTCTCGGGAAGGGTTTCATTTAGAGGTGCACAGATTGTGGTGCAGACAAGCGCAACTGCATGTGATTTACATGGTATTTCGAGAATAGAAAGCATTAATTTGATTGCCATATTTTATTTTATAAAATATTACAGACTAAACATTACTTAAGAACTAATGCCCACGAGTCCCAGATCCCCCACACTCCACACACACAGATGACCACAGAATGAGTTCAGGTTTGAGCTAGAGCGGCGTCTTCTTGCCGTTGAGCACCATTTCGGTGAGCCCGAGTTCCTTATACTGTTCCATTCGCTCCACTTGGGTGCACAGTCGTTTTTTAAACTGCACCTCGCGGCTGAGCACCTTGAGATCCTCCACGCTGCAAAGATTACTGAATTGGCCAATGTTCTGAGCTATCAGATGAGCTGTCAGCACGATCTTGGCCCGTGATCGACGGAGGTATGAGAACTCCACACTGGGTCGCTCTAGTTCCCGGCGATACAGAAAGAGCTGATAAGCAAAGCTTGCGTTGTACGACGCCTTGCATGGCTTTGGCGCTGTCTTCGTTTGCTTCTTGAATTTCTCCAGTTGATGTTTGGCTTTGGGCTTTTTGTTCAGCACCCTCTCGCGCTTCTTCTCCGACTCCTTCTTGTTCTTAAGGTCCTGTCTGCTCATCTTGAAGTGCTACGTGCCTTTGCTGGGCGAACCTGTGTGCCACATCCTTATAAAGCAAGCAGGTACCTACGGCAGGACCCTGCCAGGTAGTAACGCTCATTAGCGCGTGCTCGCCTCGCGCGTGTGTGGGTCATAAACGGAGATTTGCAATCTTTTCATTCGATGTTTTCCGTCCGCTGCCAGTCTGGGAATTTCCGCGATTTATTTATGGCTTTATGACGGGGACATTGGGTACCGTTAACCATAGTAGCTGTGAACGTACCCAAAAACCAAACCGAACCGCCCTTCCAGCTGCGAGTCTAGGCTTAATCCTCAATTAAGGTAACCAACTTAGCGCCGAATGATCCGCAGACGACGTGTCGCGACTCGGCTTAAATGATGTCCACGTCGCGACATTGGGTTTTGTGGAGTTTTGTAGGGACTTCGCGCTAACACCCTAGGACACATTTCGTAGAAACTCATCTGGATCGTTTTTGCATGCATATTCATGAGAACGTCGGGTTCCGCCTGGCCTTGTCCCCATCTCTTTGACATTTACGAGAATGTCCCAACTACTTCTACGTATTTGTTCGGGTAAGGTTTATTGTGGGTTTCGCTCAGCTACGTCTAGAATATTCCGTGGTCGAACCTTACGAAGTTGGTAGCAGTTGCAGAGATCATTGAAATTGTATTGAATAGTTTACATATCGAAAACTCGTTTCAAATTAGTCTCGGTTGTAGTAGAAAGTTGATCCAGACAAGTTTGTTTGGAGTTCAGTGGAGTTAGATGAAAATGTTTCTGTTTTCTGCAGTGTCGACAGTTTTATAAAACTCGAGAAATTCTAAAAGCACTTTTCCTTTAGTTCTTTAGCAATCATTACACTCTTTATGTTTATATTATGTTCATCTTTTCACAGAATTTTACTTAAGTTTACTTAGATAGTTAAACTTAGTTAAACGCACCTCCGCTTAGTAAACTAAAAGACCACTTCATGTTCGCTTGAAAATAATACTAAAACTGCCTTTAGCAAAACATTTCCATTTTATAGCAAAAAGAAGTTTGCCAGTTTAAATTTCTCTAGATCGCAACAGGCGACTCTGGAATGGAATGTTCTCTTTTTACCATTCTGTTTCTTCTTTCTCTCTCTCTGTCTTTGCCCTTTCATTTGCATATTAATTTGTGAATAGTAAGACCATCTTTCTCTGCTATGCAAATTTAGCTTTAAAAGTTAAACGACTTCGTCATTGATTGTGTTTTATTTCTATCAACCTTTTTTTCTGGGTGGTCTGCAAACCAAGCGCATAAATAATGATGATGGGCCAAATCTTTTATGTTCATTTCATTTTTGTTCATTTTGCCAGCAATTTATGAATTCCGAATTCGGAATTATCTCTCAAGCTTGGCCATTTTGTCCAATGCTTTTGTCGATTGGAATTAGCCGGCATAGACAGCCAGAGTCATCGATGAGTTTTATTTAAAGTTGAGTTTATTTATTTTGCATTCACTGTCAGCCAGGGCTGGGGCTGGGACAGAGGTCACAACGGAGGACAGGGCAGAGGCCATGACTTGGGTAGGGACATTTCCATTTGACTTGGCTGTGCCTTGACTGACTTGCATAACATTTTCTCCTGTCGTCGTCCTTCGTCTCGTAGTCGTTGACGTCTTTTGTGGTTTGCGTTTGTCATTAGACAACGTCTAGACCAAATTTTGGAAGACAGTCGCAGACATCGATATCTACAGCAGACGCATGTACTGTGTGCTATGAGTCCCCCCTTCCCTTTGCCCCATGTAGTTGGAAACACAATTTGGCTATTGGGAAATAGCACTATATTGAAATTGGCAACGTTTCCCGATTGTCTGACTGACTGAATGCCAAAAGCGTTGACTCTTTTGGTCTCCTCCTTCACGCCTGTTCTTCTTTTTCTGCTCCGTCTGCAGTTGACTTACTTTTATGTTAAGCAGGGCTTATGTTTTGCCAGCTTATCTATAAAAACGGATCTACGCATACTTTTCTAATAGAGTTCGTACATGGAAAAGGTTTAAATAATATATTACTATTATGTATGTATATACCTAATATGGTAATGTGCTCTCTAGTTATCGATATGATAAATATTCTAAAAATTCAGTGCAAGTAGCCATAAATATTTAGCCTTCATATATCAATTAGTGCTACCAAAAGAGATGCAATAAATTATATTTATATTAATAATTTTCGAAGTGTATTTAAATTTAATTTAGAGTACATTTATTTTAGAGGAAGAAATGAATGCTACAGTTGGATAGAAAAAGAGGACAGTTTGGTTTGGATTTAAAGAATACTGTATAACTAAAGCAGTCAGCTAACGTTGTCTTACTCACGCACCCATCACTAGCATCCATTCAGTACAATAGTCAATGTGTTAGAGATGAGAGATTGATACAGAAATAAATACTTCAATTAATTAATAAAAGAAAGATACATTAATAATTAAGAGTCAAGTTGCATAGCTTAGCTTTGTTGTTATATGATATCCTTACCAAGTTTAATAACATTAATTTTAAATAATAACCACAAATATAAGAAATAAAGAATTCGAATTTGAAATGGAACTTCCGCATGCATTTTATAGTATATCGACTGTTCGGCGTGTTGATGTGGCTTATCTTTCTTTGGTTTTTATTGCATTCACAATGACGTTGACGACGACGTCAAGGCTATAATTTTTCGACATTCTGCTCGCAATTTGTTAGCCATGAGGCCAATAAATTTCGCCAAATATGCGCCATAAAAATAGAAGAAGAAGAGCAAGAGGAATGGGCGTTGCGATCCAAAAACCTATGCACTTTATAATGAAATAAATTGACTTTCATGAATCGACGGCATCAATATGCTGGCCAAAGCAAATAAATCGCAACTTTCTGCGCAAATTAAAAAGGTTCAAGGGGATTCAATGCTGGGGGAGGTTTGGTAAAGAGCGGGAAACAAACGCTCTGGTGCGCTGCTCAATTTGCAATAATGCCGCACAGCCAGTTTCATTTCAATTGCAACAATTTCGGACATCTGCAAAAGGAAACAAATATAAAATATATATAAAATATATACGATACGATCGGGTACGTTTAAGTACGGGGGCTACTCCGTCGCTAAACTCCACTTGGAGTTCGCAATTTGAAGCAGTTTATATGTGTGTGTGAGTATGTTGTGCTTTCGTTTTTTTTCATTTTTGCTTGTTGTCTGTTTTTGAGCTGTAAAATGCATTTCACATTTTATTGTGCACTCAATCAAAAATCCATTTCCGTTTTCCGTTTGTGCGGACTGCGAGCACCGCGGACTGACTATGTACGGGACGTACTGTGGACGCACTGCGGTCCCGGCACGGTTCACGTTTATTCCCGAAAAATATGCCAACACGTGTGAGTTGCCGGACGTTGAACTGACGAGTGAGTCCTGGCCCAGTCCCTGGCTCAACTGGAATTGGCATCCAAAGTTTGATAATTGAGTTGAAGTCGCGTCATCATTGGCGGCTTTTAGCAATATTGCAATAACGTGTGGCACACGGAGCATCCACATAAATCCCGTATATGGATATGCGATTCCCATTTCCATGAATAAACCTTCCCGCTCTTTCCTTAACCAGGACTCCTGCTGCGTTGCACGTGCCAACATAATCCAAGCCAAATTGTGCTTCTCCTCTGTCCGCCCTAGCAAATGTCTGCAATTTGTGAGTTTGATGAAACGCAAACCACGGCAGCAACTCGCTTATAAGTTGTATCGAGGCTAAAAGCATTCGTTCATCAGGAACAGGGAAAAGAGTTTTCCAGTTAGATATCATAAAGAGAGAGACGAGCTTGAGATCTTAATTGGGACTTGGCAGTTTTAAGTGAGACGAGCTTGAGAACTTTATTGGAACTTATTTTTTAAACCTAACTTGATATATCTAAATACACCAAATACACATAAATTAATGGTAAACACTCAGGCCAGTAGAGAGGGATGTGCAGGGTGGCCCTGCAAAATGGAACAAGTAGTCAAAGCTATTGTATATACAGTGTATCAAATTTGGTGTCTTAAGTGACGATAATAGCTGTGATCTTGACGCTCATTATGACCGTTATTAATACTGAACATGAATATATATTTCTCAAAAACTGTTTATATTTTTCCAATTTAAAATAAAGAAAAGAGTGGATGTAGTGAGTGTTAACTTTCTTTATTGTGAAATGTTTTAACCTATACATAAAAGTATTATATTATATATAATATTAAAGCAAGGCAATTACAATAGAGCCCCCAAGCCGCTTGCTTATGATATTCAAGATATAACTACGTTATGAACTATTCCTTAAAAGTCTATTGTTTTTAGATTTTTCATGCCTTTCCTTTCTTCCATACCTTCTGAAATGGAGTTTCTCTTGCGAATAATAAAATTCAACCCATTGCTTGCTAAATTTGTTTATTATCGTGTAGATCTTTCGATTCTTTTTGTCTGAACGTTAATTTTACTGTTAGAAATATGGGCTATTTCAATTTCCCTTGGTCCGTACAAATGGGCAACTTAAAGGCCTCATTAATTTAACTACACGCATCTGTATAACTCGTCGCAGTTTCACTTGTGCCACATAGTATTCTTTTCATCTGCTTCTTTTTCTGCCTTCCTTTCGTGTCGTTTCGTTTCGTTTCTTTTGGCTTGTTTACCATGCTCCTCTTCTCTTACCAATTTCATTTTGGCAGTTTGTTGTTCCTCTTGTTGCTGACATGACATGAACTGTAGTTTATTTATTATTTGCTCTGATGCTTCCCACTTCCTCCCTCCCACTCTCTCTCTTGCTTTTGCTGTTTTTTTCTGCTGCTTCTCTTTTAATTTTATTTATATCACTGACACATGCAAACAAATGTGAGTCCACATATCAGCATGTTTATACCTATACACAGATACTTATGTAGGTTGTGCGTGTGTGTGCATACATATGTCGTGTAGTTTATTGTCAATTGTTTGTGGCATTTATTCCGCAGTTGATATTCCTTTTTCTCACTTTTGTTTTTGTTGTTATGGTTATTTTGTTAATTTATTTGATTAGTTTTTATTGCCTGACATTTTTTACGCATATCGCCCACTTTGGACTGCATTGCAGTAGAATTTTTGAGTTTTTTACCCCAACTAGAAAATATCCCGAAAGTTGTATTAATATTTATTGTGATGCGCACAGACGGATGCTTCACAAAGAAATTATTATATATACTATACGTATATATTGTATATATAAAATATATGAATTTTCACAAATAACAGACATTCCGCAAGCGAATGCCGAAAATTTTAAGGACTGTAATAAAATTCAAAATGTTTCGATAGGTACACAGGAGTACAAACAAAATTGAAATTCATTGCAGGCTAATAAATTCGATCATTCAGCAGTTTTTATGATAAAACAATATTCATAGGTGTTTTTGGCTTTTTAATTGTTTTCCTTGTTAAAGTGCATTGTGTGAATTAAATTCTAGAGTAACATTTTGTATTTCCATAGTTAGCTAACTCAGTATGTAGTTTATATATCTCTATTAAAAGTATTCCATGCAAGCTTAAACTATCAGATGAAACTTGACACAGATTCGTCATTATGTTTCAGGGTTTTACACATCGCTATTATTTAAATAAAGTTCTATATCATGTATAGTATAATTGTTTCGTTTTATAGCCAACTTATTAAGTTAAAACCTTTTAGTTTTAAGTATTAATAAGTTATCACTTTTTGAACAGTTTCCTCTCGTTGTTAAAAATTATACATTTTCTGATCTGAAATTGCTTTTAATCATGAACTGTAACTTTTAATTCGCTTGGTAAATCAACCCCTTCGGCAACTCCCAAGCCATGATTGTAAACCAATTCACGCACAACTGCTCCACCCACATGCGTTTGCTAAGGATCTCCAGTTTATTTGGTCATAAATTTATCGTAGCACGGTCTATTAACTTGAAGCCCCACCACCAGCGCCCCTTACTCTCGGTACCCGTTACCCCTTATCATTTAAACCGCGTTGCATGACTCATCATGCAGCTGGCAGAGTCGCTCTCTTAATTTGCGCCCCGTTTATCGCCACGAATCTCCGGGCGCACAAATCAAAATAGCCGACATACTCGCACATCCTATGTGTCTATGAAGTAGCCTGGTTCGTGCTTCCGCCCGAGCTTCACTTATCTATCAGATGTGGAAATTGAATTTGGGCAACCACACATGCGAAGAGAGAGAGAGAGAAAGTGAGAGAGAACTGAGAGTCTATAGATAATTGCATGATAACAGGCTAATTTTCAATTAGCGCCATTTTGATAAGCGTACATAAATTAAGCATTCTTTTTGCCTGTTTCGCCACCGTCTCTCCCTTTCCTTCCCTTTCGGTCCGCCCTGCTTTTGCTATCTAGACAACAAATTGCAAATGGCCTTTTGTTTGTTGTGTGCAGAGCAGAAGAGCTTCCGGTTTTGCCATTGTGTTTCCGGCTTCGACTGGAGCTGTTACAAACGTGACTAGTTTATTGATTTGATCGAACTACGCCATACATAAATTAATAATAATACGAGCAGTGAGCAAGTAACAATTTGCTATGCTCTGCAAAATGCTTTTAAGCAGCAGCAGCAGCCGCAGCCCTCGAATAGAATCGAATCCAACCAACTAAAAGTCAAACACTTGAGCTGACTTCGAGCTGCCCGCTCTACGTGTTGGCCATTTGACGTCGTCGTCGAGGTCCTTCGAACCTCCTGTGTCATATAAAATTCCAATCATACTTGACCAAAAGCAAAACACTGGAGAATTCGCATAGTCCCCATCAACGAGACCCTTCGCCCTTCCTTCCAAAAAAAAGTTAAGTGAAGTGCGACGCTTAAGCCAAAAGCTTTATTTGGGGAGTGAGGAAAGTAGTGAGGAGGGCAGGGAATCCTTTCGATTTTGGCTGGAAGCCTCTTCTGCTACTGCTGCTGCTCCTGGCAGTAGTCAGCAGAAATTTCTACTTCACTTTTGCCAATATCTTTTGCCCTTGCTTAACGTTACATTCTGCACATACACTTGCACAAAAAAGAGTTGTCTAACCTGTCGCGAACTATGAACGGAAAAAAAATTAAAAACAATTAATTTGGATGTCTTGAAATGTATGGAACAATTTAACTATTATTACAAGTAGACACTTTCGTTAAAAACTAGTTTTTACTGAAGATTTTATAAGATTAATTCAACTTTGAAAAATATTGCATACTTTTCTGGATACAATAATAAAACTTAAATTATCATGATGATAGACTGTTCAAAGTACCATAAGTTATTTTAATAAAGTGCATAAGAATATAGAAAAGTCAAATTACATTTCATTTCATTTCTTATTTCCTATTTTGAAAGGGTATCAGAGAGAACGGCTTTGGAACTTCCTTACTTTTATTGTACTTCTCGCTGCATTTCTAAAGTTTCGACCAGAAAGTTGACTGGCAAATGGCGTCGCCTGGCAGCGTTTCACGTTTATTTGTGTGCTGGGGCTTATTTCCAGTGCACAATTTTCGACAGATTTTCAAAAAAATTGTTTCCGCTGCATAGGTAAAATGCAGTTCGGGGCTTGGCCAAGGTCTCTGAGGCTCAATTCGCCAGCTGTGACTCCGTCTGCGTTTGCAATTCTTGTGGTTAGCCTTGGAAAATTGCAGCAGAGAAGGGGATGGAGTAGGAGCAGTAGACGAAGACTTGGTGGAAATTCTTTTCACTTTTCAAACGTTAACCTTAAACACTTTGTGAAGGGCGCAGTGCGCTGTGCAGGTTGTCACAGCTTAATCGATTTGGAAAAAGTTTCATGTCGTTTTGCGCTACCTATTCATGCTACTTTATTTTAACGCCCCATTTGCTTGGGAAGCGTTCTCGGAAAATTGCAAAGGAAAATCCGTTGTCGTTGTCGGTGTCGCTGGTGCTGGTGATGGTGATGTGCTGGCTTTGGGAGGCAGCCTCGGCTGGCAATGATAAACTTTCGACACATTTTTCATTTATTTTCAACACCTTTGATTGATATATTGAACACTTGGCGCTCAGCTTAAGCAACAGTCTTTGCCTCCGATAGTACCTCCTTGACGCACCTGCTGCGATCTGGCGGTGCTGTTTACTCCGTCGGAAGCTCGCATCAGCTGGCAAGCATTGTGCGACCTCCTTCACCGGATGCCAGGGTAAGGTAAGGTGGGTAAGGTGTGTGTGTGTGAGGGCGTGGCAAGGTCTGCCCTGTCAAATGCTGTGACAAAGGTGAAGGCGCTCCGCTGAGCAATGCCATTTCGCCTGCTGAGTGAACTGAAGTGGCTTATAGTTTAAATTGAAGTGTGTCGTGCATCCCCCTGGCCTGCCAGCTGATATAGCTCCTCAGGCGCAACACAACGAGTCGGACATACCCGAAATTAGGTCAGTGTGGGCTGGAGTAAGACAAGCCAGTTGGTGTATTGGAAACGGGATTTAATAGAGCGGAATAAGAGAGAATTTGAAACGAATGAAAAGTTAAAAGCGAAAATAAAATACACAAATTGCAGAGAATTTTTAAAAGGATTGAATGCAGTTGTTTTGGATACATACATATAAAAATAACTGATAAATTTAAATATTAAATTGTTGCACTAGAGATCAACTTCATCGACTTATGAAGAATATGCTTTTTATACCATTGCAAATTATATTTTTATTAAGTACAATATATCACTTTATACTATATCTTAAGTTTTAAATAAGATTTCGCTTAAGTTTCATAAATTGCTTGAGATTTTTCCAGTTGGTAAAAAGTACAAAATCTCATGGCAGAATGTTAACCTGACTGAAAGTTGTGCATAAAACAGGTCATAAATACAGAAATATCATTAAATTTAAGCAAGCTCCTGCTCCGCATGTAGCATCTGCATGTGGAGCTGCTTCTGCTCCGATCTCGTAACAAATGTAAAATGTTTGCCATTCAGGGCAATTGCCCAACTAGTAAGAGAACACACAACAAACAGTAGCGACAAGAACCAGACGAGGATGGAGAAGAAGTTGGGAAAGAAGGCAAAGAAGAAGCACTGCAATTGCTACCGGTAACAGGCAAAAAGGAAATAAGACAGTCGACTAAACAAAACCAAAAGATGTGCCAAACTATAGCCAAAGTGGCAAAGTGGGATGAGGACAAGGAGGAGGAGTAAGAGAGATGACGCCGATGCGACGGGGCAACTTTTCATAAACATTATTAACAATTATTGTTGTTAGCAGAAGTTGTCTGAATAGCTGGATGGTGTTGCTTGTCGCGTGCAGCCAACAAAGTCCTTTCGGGTGTGCAAACACACACACACACACGCACACTCCTTGTCCCATACAGAGATACAGAAACCGGCACAGGCAGCGCGGGCGAAGTTATAAGCACGGCAAAAGTTGATAAGAATGAGCCATAGACGTCGTAAGGCAGCCACTTTTAGCCAGCCAGCGAGTTCTTAACACGGCAGCTTTGTGCATTTTTTATAAACTAACGCGACGAGGACGATGACGGCAAAGATGCCGAAGACGATGACGACAACGAGTCCTTAGTTTGTTGCAAGTTGTGCTTTTTTGTATATAGCATAGCTACCCTTACTTTGCTTCACATTAAGGTACCTTACTGTGCGAAGAAAGTAGATGAAATATTAATGGACTCTTCTTGTACTATATGTGTATGAATTTAACAAATTAAACTACACCGGAACATAGGTCGAAGGGTATCCCACTGTCGCGTGCAGCGCGATATATGTATATAAATTGTTTTTATTATTCAACGATGAATACGAATGATCTAAAGTGGCGACTTTGTGAAACATATGTATATTCAAGTCCGATCCTTGTCTCTGTTGCGTTTGGCAGAAAAACTACAATGCAGAAATCAATCCAACACTTTTGACTTTGAGTTAGTTTAAATGTTCAAATTATTTTCCAAAATATAGATACAGCCTGCTGTGGCAAAGAACAGGTATACAAAATTCGTAGAATTCAAAGTCTCATCTATTTTCTTTAGCTGCTCTTTTTACTTTACCTTTAAACAGACTATAACAAAATAGGAAAAACAGCAGCTACAGACAGTTATTGTTCTTGTACTTGTTGTTGTTGGTAGTAGTTGCTGCCTGCCTTCTGGCTAGCTAGATGACTGGCTGGCTGGCTGGCTGACTGGCTGCACATACTTCAAATAGTCTTAGAGAAGCTGCCGCCGTTGTAAAGTTCATAAACTTGCGACGAATAACGCCCACAGGTTGGCCACGTTCAACGGGGGTTTTTGTAGCCATTGCTCATACGCCACGTTGGTCGCAATAGAATAGAGGCAAGAGAGAGAGATAGAGAGAGAGAGAGAGAGAGCTGGGCTAGATATACATAGATTCAGCCAAAGTTGGCGATTACGTTTTTTCTCTCTCTCTCTCCTTCTCTGCTCCTTCCATTCTTTTTTCGCCACAGCTGCGACTCAGACTGGCGACTCAGGCGAGGCCAAGTTGAAAGCATTGCAGGAAAGTTTAATTGAGAAAGTTAAGGAATTTCAATTAACTGTGAATATTTGTTATTTTTATTTCGGCATCGTCAGTGACGTCGACATAGCCGTTGCCTCCCAGACTCCTTCGGGTTCGGTTCAAGTATTTCGTGTGTTGAGTCATGTGTGCTATTGGCTGGCAAGTTTCTCCCCCCTTACCCTGGAATCTGCGCTAGCCACGTCGTCTTAATATCCCATTAAGCAAGAGCATGAGCAGCCAGTGCCGCAGTGTATTAGCTGAAAACTCTTAACTCATTAAACACTGAAATGTAGCGTTAAAAAATTGAATATACAGTATGGTAGACATAAGATATGCCCTGTAGGAATATGTGGGGAAGATTTGGAGGATTAAAGGAATTAGAAGAAATAAGAGTATAGATTTTGTATATAATATATAATATAATATATATTTATGACCACTTAATTTTTATTAATATTTCTTTTATTTTATTTGCATATATTTTGCAAATATTTGAAAATAGTTTAATGAATATTTTAAGGTACCTTTTTATACCCTTCGACCATTGAAAATGGTCAAAAAAGGGTATACTAACTTTGTGCAAATGTATGTAACAGGCAGAAGGAGGCGTCGGAGACCCCATAAAGTATATATATTCTTGCTCAGGATCACAAGCCGAGTCGATTGAGCCCTGTCTGTCTGTCTGTCCGTCTGTCCGTCTGTCCGTCTGTCCGTCTGTCCGTCTGTCTGTGTGAACGCACAGATCTCAGCTATTATAAAAGCTAGAGTTACCAAATTTGGCAGGAAGACTCCTGTGTACTATAAGCAGATCAAGTTTATTTCAAATGTTAGGTGCCACGCCCACCGCCCCCGCAAATCAATAATTTAATTTTTGAACTTAATTTGTAAGCGCTGTATAAAAGATACAACTTTCCGACTTTAACATATACTAAGCTCATTAAAATATCTACGTGTTCTCGAAATTGCAATCCGATCGGACAATAAACACAGAAGTTATTTAAGAAAGTATGTGCATAAAACTAAGTGCTTGTATCAGCTAACAAGGGAGGCGGGCGAGCGCAAAGCGCGAGCGCCATCTGTCGGCAATAATTTAAAAGCATGCGCATTTGTATATGTGTATGATTTAACAAATTAAACTACATCGGAACATAGGTCGAAGGGTATCCCACTGTCGCGTGCAGCGCGACTGTGGTTTTTTCTATTTTTAAGACAACTTTCTTTCTGGCAGTGCCCCCTTTACTTGCCCTTGAACAAGGAATATGCCCAACCTGTACATCCTTTTATAACTTATTCCTTTTGTTGTTCACTTGGCCACTTGCCAGACACTCTCTTTGAGCCGTTCATCAAGCGCCCGAAGAGAGAAGAACCTGAATTTGTTGTTAGTTAATCGCATTAATTTCGCTTAATCGCAGCCAGAAGAAGTTAGCCAAGTTGTTACAAATGACTGGGCAATCTCTGTGCTTGAGGTCGCTTTGGCCAAGATTTGTGGCAGTTGGCATTCAATCATCAATCAATCAATCAATCAATTGCAAATCAGCTGCCTCACCTGAGAAAGCTACTCCGCCTGCTTCGATTGGCTGCCCTCGTGTTGGCCTTGTCAGCTTGTAAGTGTGTGCGAGTGTGTGTGTGTGTGTGTGTGTGTGTGTGTGTGTTGACAAGTCATGTAAGTCGTGTGTTGTTTAATTATTGTGCGCGTGTCTGTTGGCTTACCAATATAGCGTTAACCGCTAACGAGTTAAGTGCTTTTGTATGCCCGCTGAGCCTCGACCGCAGCCGCAGAGCCAGCGAGTTGAAGCAGCGAGCAGCAAGGGCAGGGGCAGGATAAAGAAGGGTGGTTGCAGGGGCAAACGAAGCGCTGACATAGCCCTGATGAGTTGTTGACCAAAGTCATTACACGAATGGCGGAGACTGTGGAGTGGTGAATGATTCTCTTGACCTGCAGCAGACTTGAGTTGTCTTTAAGTTCCCACAAATAGCTGTGTGTGTGTGAGTGAGAGTGTGTGTGAGTGTGTGGCCGTGTGTTTACGGTTTACTATGACTCTGTAAAGAAATCGCATAATGGAGCACGGAATTGAGTTACCAAGATTTAAAGTGCACGGCAAGTTGGTTAAAGTTTCTCAATTTTATTTTACATGTGAAACAACCAGTTTAATATGATACAAACAGCGTCTAATACCTTATATCTGTCAACATATGTCACTCTCTATAATAAAAGAGCTGTATAAAAACAAGAAACTTGCATGCTATCGATATACAAAGAATTAATTCATATGTTGGTTATCTTATTTAGCCTACAATTTCCATTTTATTTATTCACTACAATGATATCAATACACATGACGGGGCTTATTATTTCGAAACTTATTTAGTCAAAGTGGAATTCATTAAATTTTGATAACATTTTCACACACACAAATCGATGGCAAACCAGAAATGAGTTTGATTTAAATGCCACAAAATGACGTAAACAAATCTATTAAATGTTGCCAAAAAATATTTAGTTGCCAATTAAATGCGAATGTATTTTGTGCGATTTGCAATTATTTATCGACGTGCCTGTGGGGGGAGGAGCAGCGATACGAAATCTGGCAAAATAAATGAAAATAAATATTTAATACATAGACTATTTCAATTCATTAGCTAATGTAATTAGTGATGCGGACTGTTGCCATGCATGTTCATAATTAGATTAACTTGGCCCGAGGACAGGGCGTCAGAAGGGGGGCATTATAAAATGCAAATAATGAAGTCTTTTTGCAATTACGAAATAATGTAAATACAGCTAAGAAAAGGGGGAGAGAGAGAGGGCTCAACATACCGCGAGTTTAATTACATTCGAGTGTTGCACGGAGCGTATGCTTAATAAAGCACGCAAAGAAACGCAGACCGAGCGTGCAAGCACTTGCTCGTTGTTTGTTTAGTTCTTTGTTATAATTCAATAAACAGCATAACTAACGTGCGCTACGGCCGCAGAACTAATGAAGTCAAAGCGAGCGATGCATACGATGCAAAAGGATATGCCGAATCAGTAGTGCCGCAGGTGGTAGAAGGGGAAGCAGGGGCTGCATCTGATTGGGCGGCTGTTGCATTTGTCACGTTTGTTTGCTTCTGCTCGGCTGGGTTTGGTTTGCTTCGGTTTGGTTTTGATTTGTTTGCCTTGCATTGCATGTCGAATAATTTGCTTAATAACATTGCCAAGACAAAGGCAACGGTGCAGGTGCAGTATAAAATCCAGTTGAGAATTTCAATGAGCTGAGCCCTCAGGCACTACTTGTACACGAAGTATACTATATATCCAGGGCAAGCGTGGTCATGTTTTACGATTAGGATAATATAATTTGCAAATAAGAAAGCAAACTGAAAATTCCTTGAAATAATATGAAACTCGTATTGCATGAAAATAATAGAATTACATTGCTTTGTTCATTAAGCAGTAATAAGAAACATGCAAAATGCGGAATGCAGCGTAAGCATTTCTTAAAGTCTCAACTAATTGTTTTTAATAAACTTTGAATTCCTTTTACTTTCACTTAAAGAATTTCCAGTAATTTTATTACATATTAAGTCTCATGTGATTAAGTGTGACCTTAGTCGATACACTATTGTAAGTTGACTCGGTTAACGATAGACCTGCCGATATTCCTATCGATTAAAGAGTTGAATAACACTGAAGGAGCGGGACAGGGTGAGTATCGTTTGAGAAAGCCAAGTGAATAGATTGAAATTGTGCGAATTTAGAATTAAAAATTTAAATAAAACAACAATAAAATATTATTTCCACAATATCAGAGCTCAGCGTCCATGTTATTATGTCCGCGACTGTATTTACGCATGCCTGAATGCATACACAGCAGCCTCCTCTCCCACTCTCCCACTCCCCCTCCCCATCAGCCTCTGGCCGCCTTAACAGTTGCTTAATGTCAACTCGAGTGTGTGCAGCCGCAAATCCCAAGCAGGGCAGGGCAGGGCAGCTCAGCCAAAGATTGCAAATGAGAGCCAGAGAGAGTGAAAGGGAGAGGGAGAGAGGTGCAGTGAGTGAGTGAGAGCGGATAGTGCTAACATGCAATCACGTTGACAGACTCTTTTAAGTAGAAAATGTGCAGCTAAAGAAGAGAAAATAATCCCCGCACAGGCAGCGCAAGTTTTAAGTAGCACACACACACACTCACACACAGAAACACACTTGCATGCACCTGATAACGTCACACACACACACAAGTGCGCTAGCACTTGCACACACATACACATGCATTACTTGATCCAAGCTACTTAAGAAAAACTAAGTGAAGCATATAAGTACCAACTAATTTTCAAGCTGATGTAACAGAAGCGACGTCGTCAACGTCGACGTCAACGTCAGCAGAGGCAGTGAAGACAATGGCGCAAGCGAAGCTGCAGCAGATGAAGAAGACTCTGTGGCAGGGACAATGGCAGAGGTGCAGTGGGCAGGGGGAGGCAGCTGGCAAGCAACTATCAACAGCTGTCTCTTTGTGCGTAAGAGTATATCTGTGTGTGTCTGAGAGAGGGAATCTCTATTTCTTTTCGCTGTCCCCCTCGCCCCATTCCATCTGACGCTACTTCTGTCTTCGCTGTGCCACCAGCTGCGCTTAATTTGAGCGCATTGCTCGGCAACGCGTGAGTAAAAGAAATAACAAAGCGCATTGCATACTGTTGTTACCCTGTAATGGCAGAGAACGGGGATGTGCAGTACGAGTGAAAAGCTACTAATACTTTAAGTCATTAAGGGGCGGTTTCCTTTTGTAATGTGCAAAGTTATATTTTGTATTTACATAAAATCTTAGCTTCATAATCGTAGAATATGTGTGCAAAAAGATATTTGGATCCAATGCATAGTTTTTCATATCATAGTCTGGAACCCACATGTTCTAGTGCAAATTCATACATTCTTAACATTTTGAACGTGTTTATCTGGGAATTATGTTTTCCGGCACAAATATGTTATCAATTAATGATCCGATTTACTTCCTTTTAAATACTTTAAAAATAAAAGACTTTTCGGTACGATCCTAACCTAAATTTAGAAATGCAACCAATTTATTTTTAGTTTTTAAATGAGGTTAAATTTAAAAAAAATCGATATAAATTCAGGTTTTTGTTTTTGATTGCACATTTCGCACATAACTGTTTGTCGAAATGTGGTTAGCCTCCACATTGCATTTTTGTTAAATATTATTTTTTTTCAATTCTCGTCTAAAAGTAAAATAAAACGACAGAATTCAATCTCTTCTTAGTTTAATATTAATTTTTCCGCATTTGTTCAATCTGGCATATTTAAGAGTAAATAGAAAAACACCTCTTCTTAAGGCTTTCGTGTCCTTTCGTGTGTAAAGAAATCTTTTAAATTGCAAGTCCTTTTTTTATTCATAGAATATATTTAAATTTAATTTGATAAATATAGAAATAAATAGAACTTCTTGCCGTCTTACATACAGAGTATTATAATTAACAAAAGTCACTGCTACAATTGTTAAACTTTCAGAATATTCTAAGTTGTTCTGTCTTCAGCTACAGGGTATTTTCTAGCCAATAATTACGGTCTCAACTACTTTCAGCTGCATTCGTTTTTTGTTGATTGTGAGCGCATCGTCAAAGTCAAAGGACGAACTCGAAAAGCAAACGCAAAGGGGCAGCTACTGTTGGTGGGCGTAGCTGGGCAAGTGCTGATACAAAAAGAGAAAAAAGTTGGCCAAAAAACATTTAAAATTACCTCACGTACGTGCGAAATTGCAAACGTATTGTGGGCGTGGCAGGCGATGCAAGCAGCTCTCTGCACACGCTCCTGCCCCCGCTCGCCCCTTGCTCTCATCACACGCTCTCTGACGCTCAACAATAAATGGCAGCTTATAAGTCAAGTGAAAAGCAAAGCAAACAGAAACTGAAGCCAAATCCAAAGCTGAAAGACTACAACAATTTCGGGTCTGAGTCAAACTTCAGCTTCGACTTTGCCACACACACACACACACACACATACGCACACTCCACTGCGAAATGGTAGAAAAGTAACAGATTGCAAAATGTTTTATTCTGTAAGAGAGGGCGTGGCCCAAGGGCGGTGGTGCGGGCGTTACGTGTGCAGCTACGGAATGCTGTGGCATTTTAAGTACAATTTTATAGAGCGTACCTAGCGGCTGCCTCAGTCAGACGCCTGAAGAGAGCACTGAAGAGCGGTAGAACGGGAAGGGAAGCAGAGTGAAGAGAAAGAAAGAGAGAGATAGAGAGGGAGGAGGTAGCAGAGAAAAGAGAGCGGTGTGGTGCGTTGGAGGTGAGATGAAGCGAAAGATGCGCTCTGCTGCTCTCTGATGATGACGACGACGAATGAAGTGTTGTGCATCGTTGTTCTTCTTGTTCTTGTTGTTGCTGTCCTTCTATGAGTGTGCAGCGAGTCGAACTGGAGTTAAAGAACAGGCGACAAAACCGAAGAAGAAGTTGAAGGTTTGACTGGAAAGTCTCGCAAATTAAAGTTGATCAGAAAAAAAGCTACCTTCGGCATGCCGAAACCTTTAAACTTTTACAAGTCGTTATCTCCTCCAATCGTTCTTATATTATCTTATGTATAATGGTGCAGAATTGAACAATAAAACGTCGATTACTTCTGTCTAACTTTGATTGACACTGAGTACGAATATTTTTAAAATCAAAACTGGTCTTCACAGAAAACCCTTCATTATATATATTATATTACAAGAATAAAAGATTTATTCGAAGGGAATGTGTATAGCAAAAAGGACTATATAAACATATGATCGTTAAAATAAACTTAAATTAAAAATAATGGTAAATAATTAAATATCTTATTTCCTTCATCAGGTTAACAATCAAAACTCTTTATCTAAGATCTCTCTCTGTATTTAATTCAGGTATAAATAATACCAACATATTCTACATTTATATTTATAGAAACTCCAGCAATTTGTGCAACTTTGTCGCCTGTGCCGACAGAGCTTCCTGAACAACCAGAGCCTTGGTAAGTTTGTCAGACAGCCCCTTTATATTTTTGTTGTTGTTGCTTTTGCTTTGTTGCTCTCTGCTAGAAGGAAATGCATTATCCACTTAAGAGTCGGGACAAAAAGTGGTTCGCTGGGTGCGTTGGGTTAGCTGCTACTTAACGCATTAGACACAGAGCTTGAATGCAGACAATTGCAGACAGATCAAAAGGGGCCTGGGAAGGGCGGGGCAAGGGGATTTTGGACACGAACAACCCCCAGAACATACTTCATTAAACTTGAGTTAATTTTCAACACCTTTTGGGGTCATAACAAGCGATTGGCACGCACATCATGCTATTCACAACTATCGATAGAGAGAGAGAGTTGCTCAGATAGATTGGGGAATATCGGAAGAGCGGAACACTTCAACTGTAATGAGGCAACTTTAAGTGTGCTAAAGTTTTACCTGGACTGGGGCAGTATCCGTATCATGTGTGTGTGTGGGTGTGTGTGATTTGAGCCATAAAGATAAAACACACGCTGAATGCAGACAAAACGCCCACAGAGACACAAGTTTGTGGCAATGTCGGGGGTTGATACGGATTCCACAATTGGAACTGGTATGAGAGGTACATGAGTGTGGAGGGGGGGTATTGGGTAGATTGTGGCTTACGCCGTCCCGGCAATCACTTTGGCAGTCACGTGCAGCTGCTTAGCATCCATCTCCCCTCCCTTTCTTACCCATCACCATCCCCACCCACCATTGCCAGCAGACAACGGCCCGCGTCATTTGGCGCATTATCAATAGACGTCGCCGTCGTCGCTGTGTGATATCAGCCTGCTTTGGTTTTTGGAGTCCAATCTCAGTGATTGACATGCGGGTTGCAGGCATTCTTGAAGCACTCAAGCATTGAAGAGACCGCCAGATAAACCAACAACAACAACAGCGGGGGTTGACTTAAATTTGAGGGGATTGCAAGGGGTAGAAACAGAGGCAGCAGACTCCCTTTTAGACTGAACACCTTTAGGTCTCTTTAATGAATTAAAATACTTTTTAACAGGAAGAAACTATAAAAATCATATTAACTGGAACGTACAATATCAATAAAGTACGGAAGGTAAATAAACATTATAAAAACTTTTTAAAAAATAAAATTAAACATGAAATAATAGCTTGATTTTCTTATTAAAGCTCTATGTTATAGTGGTTTGACGTTGATGCAGAAATATGAAGTATAGAATACAGGGAATATAATTAGCTGTCTTATTTTCTTTTAACTTTAAAGGCCTTTTAGTTGCACAATTTTTATCTGTCCTCTTGGCTTTGACAAAGGATAGTAATGCTGTTCCGATCTATCCGCGTTATTTAACACTCTTTTATCGATAGGCGTATCGTTTGGTTAACTTACGATAGTTTATTGACTAAGGTCACACTTAAATAACAAGAAATATAATAACAAAGAGAAAATTTCTCAAATGAAAATCACGTATGTATGAAGTGCCGGAAATACCATCGTAGAAGTGTCATACCAGCGTGCTGAAATAAACCCTCGCGATAGGCCCATGTCTTACAGTCTGTTATACCACTTAAGCAATCCATAACGTAGCTACCAAAACTCATATATTATTATCATGATGCGAAACACTTGAATCGTCTCGCCCTCTTCCCGTCAAAGTGTCTGTCTGGAATCAGAAAAATAAATATATTTGCCTGCAGAAATATTGTATTTCAATTGACAATTGAACGAGAGTGCAGTGCACTGCGAGAGGGCGAAATCAAAAACCTAATCAAATCATATGAAAAAGCCAAATCGAAATCGACAATGACATCGTAGCATGGCAAGGGCGACGTCGACGCGTCGTCAACGTCAGCTTCAACGTCGAAGTCGACGTCGATTTGCAGTTTGAGAAAGCTATAAAAAGTCTTTGCATACTTTTAGGGCTGGCGGATTTGCGCAACTAATGCGCCTGTTGTTGTTTGTGGCTTGTCAATGGTTATTGATTGTCTGGTATCATGTGTGCCAGGGGTGGAGGGGGGAGGCGGGGGTTGCCTGCGTCGTCTAAGCCGACATGTAAAGCAAGGCGGAAGCTTTTAAGGCATTTTCAGTTCCCTTCCGCACACGCAGTTGAATTGTGAGCGGCGTGTGCATGTCCCTGCCTGTGTGTATGTGTGTGTGTGTGTATCGTCGCATTTACATTACAACAAAGAGGATTTTTGGTCTTTTTCTTCCCTTTTTTATTCCTTTTCTCTCCGCTTTTGAAGCTACGCATGAAAAGCGAACGCATTTGCAAATATTCAAACATGAAAACGGCTTGGCAAATCCTCAAGAGCTAAGCAGCGTATCAGAAACGGCTCAGCCCAGCCAGAAGAAGGCCAAATCGTAGATAGAATGGCAGAGAAAGAGAGAGGGAGAGAGTGAGTGTGCTAGCGAAAGCGGGTGACAGCTAGTTGACAGTTGGACATGCGGGAGCGTGAAAACTTTAACAAAACTTTGTCATAACTTGCTGAATTAAATTTGTAAAAGTCAAGCAGCGATGCTAGCTTTATCTGCCTGCCCCCCGCATCCCCCCCTCAGCACAGCACTCATTGTTTCACTAACTTTGGCAAATGGGCATTGCATAGTTTCGGGGGCGTCGATTGCGATATGACAGCGCAGTTGGCTGTACTTTTCGGGAACCCTTTGCTGCATCCCCTTCTCTGCTAGTGCAAAACTATTGCAGCTTTCACTGACACTAGTTCTGTCTATCAGGGTGATCAGGATGAAGGGTGGTGGGGGGTTGGGTGTTGGTACAAAGTTTAAGAACAATATTGCATAGTTTGGGGCTGACACTGCAAAAAGAGTTAGATAGGGAGAATGAGAGGGAGGCTGCATAGCGAAATGTCGTAGCGAAATAATAATCACATATGCTGCATGCAGCAGACATGCACGAACATGCAAGAACTTGCTTAGTTACTTGGGTTGGTATTTCACTTTCTGCATATGACATTAAGGTTATGTTTGACTATAACTTTAGGAGGATGTTAGTTATTTAGACAGTGTTGATATTCTAGAATTGACCTTAGTCAGAGTTCTAAATACATATCGTAGTAGTTCACTCTGCGATATGTATCGTTCTGAATGGCCACTCAATCTAGATATAAATGAGCAGTTGTTCCCTTTAATCTAGCTAGTTGCAGTTTTTCATGTTTCCCTCTTTCGTCTATCAATCTCTTGCCACAGACATGCAACTTGTCTTCCCTCATGCTCAAAGAGGAACCACAAGTCTTTCTCGAGCTGCAACAACTTTTGGTTCATCAGGTGGGTTAGTTAGCGTCCATTTGCATATGCAGTCTGCGACTTTGAGCTGGCAAATTGATGGCAGCGACTGCCAAGATTGCCAGCTCAGTAGTTTCTTTGAGGGACTCCCCCTCTACAGCAACTCCAGCTGCAACTCTAACCCCAACTTCAGCTGCAGCTCAATGCCAATGCCAATGGCGGTGACAGTCGCTCCGCGGTTCGTTTGTGCAGCAGCCGTTTTGCATGAATATGCATGAGCAGTTGCAAGCCATCAAAACATGCCACACGAAATAAAAAAGAAGCAGCAGCAGGAGGGGGAATGAGAATGGGAAAATGGCAAGGAGCAGCTTTAAAACTGAGAGATGCGCTGCGTTGCCATATGATATTTAACCGCGTGACTAACGAGTATATCGTTAGAAGCGACCAGAGTAGAGCCAAACCCGATCCTTTCTCTCTCCATCCCATTGCAACCGAGCAGAGACCACTCACAACAAGAGCACAAACAGCTGAAACGCCACTGCACAAGCTTAACCGACGGCGATGGCAGCCAGCATGGCGTATACTTGACGTCTGACGACGTCCTCTGTCCACTCTGTCCGACGTCGCTGGCGCTGCTGTTGTTTGACGTGTTGAGTTTAATTGGAACACTCGACGACGCTGGGGTTGGCTGGCTTTTGATGTTACCATTGCTGTGGCTCGTCCACTTTCGTGTTGCTGCATTAATTCATGCAGTTCCACAGCCGTCACTTCCCCTCCCCTTCCTTCTATACAACTCACTCGCACACAAACACACGAAGTTGTGCATTTGGCTTGCGTTTTTTGTGCACACATAAAAGACACAGCAGCGCATGCATCAGCGAGGTTGCCCCTCATCATCGTCGTCCTCGGTGGATCCCTTAAAACAACCCGCGGGCCGAACATCATTAAAGTTTTTCAGCGAGCGGCCACGGGACGTTGCACCTTGTTCAAATCAAAAGTTCATTGCTGCCTTTGGTTCTTATTTTTCTTTTTTTTTGATTTACCTTAAAGTTGTTTTGGGAAAAAAATAAGATTTTATGCTTGCGAAACTTTTTCGAGCGTTCTTTAATGAACTTTTGCAATGGTGGAGTTTTTAATAGACTTGGCAAGCAGATAATGAGGGGAAACTGTCTAGTGATGGAGACTCTTCTTTCCAAAAGAAGAATCATCATATTTAACATGTTTAAAGAAATAAATTTGCAGCTCAAACCATTAATAAAATTATATTCCACAACTAAATTGAAAGACTTTTGAAGAAGTTTTGAGTGTTAGAAGTCGAGAGAGAGAACGCGATTTTATTGAACATTGCTTTAACGTGTGGAACCATTGGAATAAGACTGGATACGAAAAGAAGCTCTATGCATGGTAATTAAAGCCTTTAATTTCATGCAAGAATAACAGAAATAAGGGATTTCTCGTCTGAAAACTCGCTAGATTTTAGTGTTAACTAAAATATCTCTCAACGCTAGATACGTCTATCGAATAGTCGCGTTTTTTAATTGAATTTTTCTCTCTCCGACAAATACAAAAGCTAGACATTATCGCATGAAATGGAAGTACTCCAGGAAATGTTTAATTTATAATCAGATAAGTAGCGCCGTTGAATTTAATTCTAGACAGTTGGAGGCTCAAATATATCTACTGGTTAGTTATGATAACATGACCATTTCTGCATCATCGAATTTATGTTCTGCAAATACACAAACAAAGCTTCTGTAAAACTCAATAGATATTCTTCTACCTATTTTGCACACATTTTGCGTTCGGTAAGCACCATTTGATATATGGCAAATAGATTTCTACCTTTTGTTGTTGTTGTTCACATTTAAAATGCATTAAAACGTGAAAAAAGATACATGAACAGAAAACTTAAATACTTGTCATAGCAAATACTTTATACTTTATTCTTATGTTGCTTTTTATACTTCTTCTTCTTCTTCTTGCTGTTGCTGTTGTTGCTACCAGGAAGCTCTCGGAAGTGCAAGCAAATGCGTTCTTCTTCTTGCCGGTGTGTGTGTGTGTGATTCTCGTTGTTATTGCTGTTGTTGTGCATTATGTTGCATTTGCATTGCAAATGCTGCTTTGTGCTTTTTGTTGCTGTCGTTGCTGCCGACGACGACGATGACAACAACAGCAGCAACAACAGCGACGACAACAGCAACAGCAACAACAATGGCGTCGAGCACAAGGCTTTGCTGCTGTTGTTGAGCCTTTTATTTCTTTATTGTGGCAGCCAAAGTGCGTCGCTGTGTGTATGTGTGCGTGTGAATATGGGTGTGACTCTATATGTGTGTTATGAGTGACTGAGTGTGTGTGTGTGCAAGCTGCATTTGCTTTTTGCTGTTTATATTTCTAATAAAAATTTTACATCATTTTATGCTTCGATGCACAACACTAGGCGCACTCACACAAGCACACACACATAAACACACATACGGTTGCAAGCACAGACAGACAGAAGTAAATAAGTAGACCACAAAATCTAGAGATGACAGATTTGGAACTGAATGCATTGCGCAGATTTATATTACAGTTTAACTATCGAACAACTATAGCTATAGAGCTATCATATATTTAAATAAACGATTGACCACATCAAATTAATTGCGATCGATGCTGAACAATTATCGATAACTTACTAAGTGGTTTATTGTATTTATGGGATTATAATTTATGAGAATAAGAATTAAAAAAGTATCTATTGTAGATATACATTTAAGTTATTATTTCTTTAATATATATATCGGCACGATTGCAGTTTCCGAGGAGAGGCTTTTCTAGATCCATGTTCTTTATAGAACTCGACGAGATAAGGCGAAAATAATAAAAAAAAAATTCGCATTTTCGGCTTGGTTTAAGACATATATAGCCTTCGATAAGTCCCGATATCCCATGCATATTCTCTGCTTAAATGACCAGTGTGGCCAGATTTTAAAAAATATGTAAATCATCCATATTTTAATGCATGCCTATGGTCACACTGTGTATACTTATAGTTTGCATTTGAAATGAGATAGCGCATTTATTGTTCGTTTATATTTGATAGAATAAAATATTTGCTGGTTAATGAAGAAATAGTTACAAAATCGATATTTTTCTATGCAATCCTGCAATTATAAGGAAATCTATTTGACTTTACCAATCACTATTTCAAACTATTATATTATCAATAGAAAAACAAATAGACATTATGAATACATTAATCAAACAATACATTACTGTTTTATAGAAGTTTATTTAAATCAGTTTGTTATTGATTGTTATCCGTGTCATCTCTAATAGAGAGCACACATTGTTGATGGAAGTAAAGCCATTGACAGTCGAGTACAGCTTCGCGCAGAGTATGTAGGCGTTGCCTGGCACGTCGACTTATCGCCAGAGGGCGGTTGTGTTGTGTTGAGGTTTGGGTTCATTTTTATGACAAAGCAACCGAATGGTAAACACACAACGCAACGCGACACGAAGCAGAGCAACGCAGCGCGACGCGTCGCTGTAGCAAAGCAAACAAGAACAGCTGTAAAATAGCTGCTGCTGCAAGATGTTGCTGTTGTTGTTGTTATTGTTGTTCCTGTTGCTGTTGCATTCCATTAACATTACAAATGTATTCATTGTTCGCAGCTGCAACAACAACAACAACAACAGCAACAGTAACGGCAACTGCAACAACAATGATGATGCTATTTGAAGCCGCATTATGTGAAAATGTGGCAAGTGATAGAAGGGATAATGCCTGCTCTCTTCCGGGATGCCACACGCTCACGCAACAGCACAGCAGCAGCCACAACAACAACAACAACAACAATCCAAGCAGATCCCAGCAACTGCATGTAAACTATGTTTTTTGCCTTCGCCTTCTTTATGGGCGCAAGTAGCTTTATTATTTGTTTTTGCACACACAACACTAATATGCGAGTGTGTGTGTGTATCTGATGCGTGTCGTATGTACATACATATATCGAGGTTGACAGTTTGTCTGGCTACAGCAGCAGCAACAGCAACAACAAGAAGAGTACAAAAGCAGAGCAAATGTCAGTGGAACGTAAATTCAGAATCCTCTGCACTGCATCGATTTGCATAGCATACTTTGCGGTGCTGCAAAGAAATGGCTTGTAAAATTCGTATGTTATCATATTAAAATAATATGCAATAGAGTTTTAGTATTTATACGTAATTTAGTGAAGGTAGAAGGTATAGACGACCTTCCACATGCAGCAACTCACCTTGTGCAAGTTAAAGAAAGGGTATTAACAGCGACAACGACGGGAAAATCACAGCATGTCAAATTGTTTTCCTATTATTGTTGTCATTGTTATTGCATTGACATCATGTGCGCGCGTGTTGTTGCTGTTGCAGCTGCTGGTGTTATTGTTGTGTAGCTTATCGTTATTTAAATTAGCATTACAATGCCGTCACACAAATGCACACAGAGACACACACACACACACATATTGAACAAATGCCATATTGTTTTGCATGGACAGCTGTAGTTTTTTTCCTCTCTTCTGTTTTTAAGCCAATTTGAAACTGGGTCTGCGTGTTGCCTCAATTTTGTGAGCATTAAGCCTGAGTATGTGTGTGTTTGTGTGTGAGCTTGGTAGCGTTTATTACATTTTTAATTAAATGCGAAATGTTGTACAAGCGATTGACAAGTCTGAGCAGGAAAATAGCTCTGCGCAACAGTGTATACATGGCGTATGAGTGATTTATTTTAAGGCTTACACTAAATATAAATATTTAACTCAGTTGACATGCAACAAAGGAACGAATAGATGGAATTGAGAGATGAACGCATCAACTACAAAAGCAAATCGTAACTGATTCGGATCACATTATAAAATGATATACTGTTATATTGATATATGTATTATATTGTAATAGCTGTTGCAAGATTTTAAACAAATTAAATTGCATAAGAATCCTTACTTTAGATATATTCTTACCTCACCTGAGCGTCTCTCTGCTTCTCTCTTCCTCTCTTCTAGGTGAAAGTATCTCATGATAGTGACAAGCCCCAGTTTTGCTCCACTTCTTACTATAAATAGTTAATTGCTTGGCTAATCAAAGTGCATGATAAAGCCAAGGAAAATCAACAAAGAAAGACAAATTGGACTAAGAAAAGCTCGAGGCTAGAAATTTAAAATTCTTACTTAACTTATATAGTTATATGAGATGTGTAGATTTTATACGATATATGTATGTTATACTTGAAGCTTGTCTAAAGCTTTATTCGGCAGACCCAACACGTGTGCCATGAGGATGTATGGGGTGAGGCAGGGGGGGAAGCGAAACATTTACAAATTTCACACTACAATGGCAAGTAGAAATTGCAATAGAACAACTTGTCAATAGACGAAATTGTGCTATAAGCTACACACAACTTACCCGATGTTACAAGTGCAGTACGAGGAAGGGGAGAGTGGGAGGGATATCATTTTTTTACTGTGGGCCAAAAGAAAAACGATACGACTCAATGGGAAGCAAAAATCCACTTTGATGTCATGCAATCGTGCGAGCCTGATGTGAATGGATGACATGGATCCCAAAAAGCTACACACATACACACACACACAGAGAGATACACAGATGCACACGCATAGTCTGGTAAATATTTGTACATTTGTCATGCTTCGGCCATGGCTTCTGGCTGTGCTCGCTGTGCAGACAGGTGTGCAAAATAACTGGCTAATTTTTTACAGCTGCCGCATTTTTTGTTGCTTCGATTTTGCATGTAATTTTGCACTTATTTGTTTGTTTTTTTTGCGTGCTGAGTGTGCGATGGAAGGGGCGTGCTGCCCCTATACTATACTAAGTAGTATAAGGCTTGGTACTTCTACACAATTATCAGCCACGAGTTTGACCTTGTACAATATTATTATTATTGTGGACTTTTTTGGTCTCTTGGGACTATGCAGATTGCCTCGCCTCGACTCGACTCGAGTTCGATGGCGTGTTTCGGGCTTATCAACAGCCTCAATTATGCCACAAGTGCTCGAAGCTTGCTCGCTGGCTTATCGTCTGGCCTTGCCCGGGGGAGTCGTTTGCCCTAATGAGCTTTTCAGGGTTATCAAAAGTGGGGCGACCAAACGAATCAAATCGGTTCGTAAATGAAATATGAGTAGTACATGATCACACCTACTTATGATATGCATGAGCTATGTAGAACTATATTTATTTATTTTTATTTGTGCAACTTTACTGCTAAAACATATGCATCTAAATAGACAGAATTGCGATGTGCAAGTCCTATCCTAGCTGGAGTGTTTTAAAATAGGAATGCGCGCTAGTAGATGAAAGATCTCACTTGTTGGTTCTATATACAAGCTACGAACAATAATCGATTCGGCATTAAACATAAATTATTTACTTTGACTAAGAAATGCTCAGTTCATATTATGTGTGTTGGATTTTCTTCTAATGTTTATTATGGCCTTGCAGAGTATATATTTATGTTGGCCAGGAGCTTAGCAAATATATCCGATACTATCAAGTACATACATTCAGAATCAGCATTAACAAATGAGTTGAACCAGCTATGTCTATCCATCTGTCTGTCTGTCTGTATGTCTATTGAAACGTAAACTGGTCCCTCAGTTTTTTATACCCTTCGACCATTGAAAATGGTCAAAAAAGGGTATACTAACTTTGTGCAAATGTATGTAACAGGCAGAAGGAGGCGTGGCAGACCCCATAAAGTATATATATTCTTGCTCAGGATCACTAGCCGAGTCGATTGAGCCATGTCTGTCTGTCTGTCCGGATGTCCGGATGTATGGATGACCACTACTTCAGACTTCTTCGTTATATAAATATGTAATATTATATAAAATGTTATCAAAATTGGACCATTATGAAATATAGATGCCATAGGAGCAATCTTCCCAAATGAGGGTTTTTGTATGAAGACCAGTTCTGATTTTAGAAATAATAACTATTCTGCACCATTAAATACCACTAAGGAGAACCTTTGCCATTTCGAAGGTAGCCTTTCTTTCTTTCGTTTGTATAAGTCTTTCCTATGATTTTCTTATGAATTGGAAACTTTCGTTTGTTTTACTGCACTGTTTGTAGTCCCTTTTTAGTGAAATGGCAAACTGTATATTTTCAAAGTCTAGGTTGGCTTTGGTCAACATGTCAGACCTATTGGGGCTCATAGGCTAAAAGGCTTCACACTGTGAGCTCGCTCAATATAGAAATAAAACCAAACACTTCGAAAAACAAATACTGGCAATGCGAAAGGACACTCAATAACGACAACAAGAACGGCAATAGCAACGATCTGTCACAGAAACATCTACAACATCACACACACACACACACACACAACAATCCGAGGTGAATCGCAGCATGTCGGACATTGAGGAAGACGAAGGGGACCAAAGGCCTAGCAAGCGGCCACGTCTAGAGCTCCAACAGGATCCAAGAGAAACCGAAACCGAAGGTATAAACGAACCAACTGGGGAAACAGAGGAAGAACCAGAAGGGCCCAGCAGCTCACATGCCTCGGAGCGTGAACAGCCCGAGCTGAGCGAGCGTCTGCGCAAAGTGATGCTGTGCACCGTCTGCCTGGACCTGCCACATCCCAACGAGAGCTACCAGTGCAGCCTGGGGCACATAGTGTGCGAGGACTGTGTAACTCGCCTGCTGGCCGAGGCTGCACTCAATCAGCGCGATGCACAGTGCCCACACTGTCGCACCCGCATCAGCTGGGCGGAGTTGAGCAAGAACCTGGCGGTGGGTCAGACACTGTGGGAGCTCTCGAAGAAGTGTCCCGACTGCGAACAGCAATTGGAGTACAAGTTTCTGGAACAGCATATGAAAATGGAGTGCGGGAAGCGGACCGTGAATTGCCAGTATCGTTGCCTCGGTTGCCCATGGCATGGATGCCACGAGGACAGTGTCAAGCACGAGGCCGGCTGCCCACACTGCGAGTACTCTGGCCTCCAGATACTGCCTACACTGCGCGTCATGGACGAGGTAGATAAGTGGGAAAGCAAGGCGGTGCGCCTTTGCTATCGTGCACTGAGCGCCAATCGAATATTCTATGAGGACCTGGAGCTGCACTGGCCCCAACATGTCTCGCGGTTGAGCTACGAGTTGCGGTTTCAGTTGACCCCATTGATTGCGTTCGAAAAAACGTGGCGACTGCGCGTCAAACTGATTCAGGGACCCGGGGAAGATCGCCGGCTGAGTTACTGCCTAAAGCTTATTTCCGAGCCGCGCGGGATGATACTAGTGAAGTACTTTGCCACACTGCCGGCTCTGTATGTGCAGGCCAAGCAACTGATGGACGTGGAGCAGCAACTGAACGAAGTCATCTACACATGTGCCGGCCAGAGTGATCAGTTCAAGGCGCTGCCCATGAGCTGTGCCCTTGCCACATATCGCCTGTTGGCCATGCCGAGGATTAAGCTGCGCCTGTGGATGATACTAGAGTAAGGGGCAGGAGACGGGATGCGGTGGTTGAGACAGTGGTTGTTTTGCATGATCTTAGAAATTTATTAGCATCGTTTTGCGCCGTTTTTTTTTGTGTTAACATTTGTTTAGTTTTTGTTCAGGTTCTCCTTGAAATTTTTGACAGCTTCCTCCACAAACTCCCAAAATTTCGCGGTCTGCTCTTTGCCCAAAGTGCCGACTTGATCGCCAATTTGCGTGGCCTTCTCACTTGCGTCTTGGACATTCTTCTTCAGTTTCTGTAACAGGAGAAAAATAGAGAAAGAAGTATGATAGAAACTTCTTGTAGCAAATATAATGGAAATTTACCTCTATCTGTTCTTCATCGCCAAGGGAGTCTTTGATTGTATTGAAGCTTTTCTGAAGAAATTCTGAGAAATCGGAGAGAGACGGGGCAGGCTTCTCTGCGGGGACGCTATCGGAGTGGACGACCTGAGAAAAGAAGTAACACGATTATCTTTGATTTTGGAAACTGGTTAACATCCTGCGACAACTTACGGCAACCAGGGCGAAGAGCATGCAAATCAAAGCGATCTTGGCCATTTTATTATACTTTGGTTTTGTTTTTTTTGTTATGGGATTTGGGTGAAGCTCTACACGGTTCGACACAGTGTTGAGTACTGACCTAACTGCTGCAAATCAACTAAAAATGAAGCCTCGTTTTGCGTTGTTTCTTTCCATTGTTTGCTATCGCTTTCAATTTGGATTCAGCTCGGGAACGACAACATAAGCAGCAGCCAAACAAACACCATCACGCAGCGCTGCCTGAAAATCTTTTAGGCACATACTTTTCAAACTTATCAGCTGAAGCAGCCGAGCACTACAATGCGGGCCACCCGATTAGCAACTCGATCTGAACCTTGGACCTTTGCTGTGCCTGCTGCACGTGGTGATTTGCTGTTGGTGATTTAGGTAAAAGTTGAAACAAACAGAAAAACTAGACATTGTGTCTGACTCTTTTGATAATATAAAATTGTTGGAAGTTTGAGTTTTTTTTTTGCTGTTTGCAAATTTTTTATTATGAATTTTGTGTGATTCCTATGACAAATTTGATCTTGAGCTATGTAAGTCTTGACTTCTGTTCATAGAAATTTAATTAGTCTTAGCTTGGATTGTATCGAAGTCTGTCTTTGCGTCCGTAACAAACTTCTTGCCATGCTCAGCCAACCTGTCAGTGAACTGCTTGATCTTATCTGCATCCACGTTCTCATTGTAGAACTTCTTAATGTCTTCAATGCGAGCCTCGATCAATGCCTGCAGATCGTTCAATGGGTTTGCCTCCTTCTTGGCCTCTTCGGCGAAACAAATCTGTATAACATGTAGCAAATTTTAATTAGTTATCGAGTACAGTAGGTTTTCTGCACATTAAGTAGGACAACTTACCGCTACGAACGCGCACAGCAAAAGGATGACAAAGAGCTTTCCCATTTTGGTTGAATAGTTTCCCGCGTACAATTTACGAGCTGCACTAGAAGTCTAGAACTGAGTGAGTTTTCAGTAACCGCACTGCTTTTAAATCTTCCGATGATCGGCTGCAACGTCATCAAATTGCACTTTATATAAAAAAGTAAATATGTTTTGTATATATTACTGACACACAATCCCACTCTTGCTCTCTCTCACACACACACAATCACTTAGCTCTCTCAATTTTCGAAGTATACGCTTACACAGGGTGTCTTGTAGTTTTTTGATAATTGTAATGTTTTTTTATTTGTAATGCAGTTGGAGAGATCTCTTTAAGTCTATAATGTTTGTATATATTATGTGTATATTTCTTATTAGTTTTACGATCTGTGAAAGATACTCTTGAAATCTTGAATTAACATTAAGTGTTTAACAATATACGATCGGATCGTAAGTGAAATTTACATTAAATTTTTAATATTATCATGAAGCATTTAGAAATAAAAGAAGGGTATATAAAAAATATTTATTTTTCATAGTATTGCTAAGAGATAACAAGTACTTATTGTATGTACATGTGTCTGCGATTTGTACAAAAGAGACGTGATATATTGCATACATACATATATTATGTACATAGTAGAGTTTCATAATCAGCATCAGCCGATTAATTGCAATAGCTTACTTATTTTCTTATTTACTTTTCTAAGGAATAGAACGCTTTCGCACGCTTTTTTTTGACCCTCCCCTAAATAAATGATCTAAGTACGCTTGGCTCACTTTTGTTTGCTTGGGCGTATTTCAGTACCGGGTTCAATCATTCAGATTTTTGCTATATACTATATGTCGGAGACGACGTCAACGGGAGGCACGTGGAGACACTTTATTCTGAACAGTTCAATGTGTTTGTGTTTGCAAAACTCAGATAAGGTGTTCTATATTCTTAAACATATAGTATTTACACGTGATCGCCCATTTACAGGCAATCGTATTTGCAGGTTTCTTCCTGTTTTACTCCTACATAAAGTTCTATGATTATAATTCAAACATAAATAAAGTCAATAAATTAAAAGTATTATTATTACTTGTTTATTTATTATTTAAAGATCTTTTTTAAAAGTTTCGCATAATATTTATGTATATATAAATAAGGTATATTTAAATTCATATTTATAACCACTCAGAAACCTAAAGTGAATATACTTGATAATTTATACTCTACACAATTTGTTTGATTAGTTTTCGCATACTCATCACGTGGGTTCAGCCTCCGGGGTCACGATTAGATCAGAGATTAGAATTTAAATCTCAAAATCATGCACACAAAAAGTACAGTTCGAAACTGAATGTTGGCACATATGTATGTACATAGGCTACTACATAAACATATACAATAAATAACACTGATAAGCAGTGACTGTTAGTGCCGGCAATTGTCCCGATCTCGATCGACTTTTTTCGCCTCATCGCCAACTGTCTGGGCCCTTTGTTTGTATTCTGTAAACATGGAATAATTTGTTGTTTTAAGTTGTATGCGTATTATTGCATTATTTATGTGTCTGGACATAAGTATACAAAATATATACATACAAATATATATATGCATATGTTTGTGAACAATACGACAGAGTATGCGAAATGAAACTGACACTTTACAATGGAGTCAAATGCTACCAGAAGCGACTGCTGTTGCTAACTCTCGTCGAAGCCTAACGAGTGCAATTCATTAATACAATTTAATGTAAAATTGTGTTGCGAAATTAAGCGATGGTTTCCCTGCTCACTTATTGGCTTCATTTCGGTAGGCAGCACAGCTCTGGGCTTGACTCTGGCCTGCCCCAGATCTGCGTCTGTCTGGGTTCAAGTTGAGCTGTGAAACATTTTGACCGAAAAGTTTATTTTCCACTCGAGAGGCAACAAGCAGCGAAATTAACAGCGGTTCTAACAGGCATAATGCCGGCGGATGGAGGAGAATGATTGTATGCTGGGATATAAACAAATAAAATGAAGTGTCGACAGAGCCAGCAGCCAAAACTGAAAACAAAAACCAGATCAGAAACCTGCAATGCAGACAGAGGTTGTGGAAAAGGGAATGAGAGGAAAAGAGACAGAGCTGGCAATGTAATGCTAAATATAGTGTTGTTGGACCACGCTGAAAAACTAAAGACCTCAAATAAATTTTCACTTACCGCAGTGAAAATATTTAATTGCAATTTTACCCCAACATCGTAAAGTTTCGCCGCACAGTCTCGGTCGCAGAGAGGGGAAAACTGTCTGTCGCTGGCGCTCGGCTAATTAAAGTTGAAGGTGTTGAAAATCAATTGCCCTTTGTTCAACCGAGAATCCGGAAGAGTCTGGTGTTCAACGACTTTCTAGACTAATAAATAAGCAAAAGTTGTTGGCACATTGAAACAATCAACCTTGGTGTGCGCTTGTTGCGTACCCCTTATTTATAACATACAAACTAAGGCGTCAAGTTCAGTTATCAAGGCGAATAACATCAATAATCAATAAAGCTCAATGTTATATTTTAAGCAAACTATGGAACAGATTTTAGTATATGCTCTGGTACAGGTGGATGGCATTGCGGTAGCGGTGGACCCAGTGTAGGGTATGTGCGCAGACGTAGTAGCTCGAGAATTGTTTGCAGTTCCAAAACATGAGCATAATGCTTGCGCACATTATCCAATAGCTTGCGATGGGTTTTAATCTGTTCCATTCTGTGAAAGTGGTTTTAAATAAAATACTAAATATATAGTTTTAATTTCTTGCAATAGTTTACCGTTGGGCTTGCTCTCGATCGCGACGCTCTTCCAACATAACATCGCGCTGCGAGGTTTGAAATGCAACATCAATTTTAAGCTTTTCAATTTTGGAATCTATCACATGATTAAGTCGCTTAAATTCCAAGGTTTTCGCCTTAACAGAATCAATCTGGATGTTTCTATAAAGATAAGTTCAGTTCAATCAAAAGTTTGGGGGATTATACCTGTAGAAGAGCTTACGCCCGATCAATCTGCTTTCTGAATACTGCGATTTTCTGCTCTACAATGCGGTCTATTGCACCAGCCTGCATATATTTCTGACGCTCTCTCTTGACCTTATGCCAGTTGCGTAAAATATTGAGGAACTCTATATTGACCTTGCACTTATTGATGGCATCCAGCATGTACTTTAGATAAGCAATATTTGCACTGTACAACTTATGTTCCCATTCCTTAAATATCACCTTACGTCTAAAGACGGCCACGCGTTGCATTGCTTGGATTTTCTTCATACCGGCTTCCTGTTAAAGATAAAGGTATCTTATAATAGTGCTAGAACAGTGAGGTTTCGCTATATTACCCTTATCATCGCATTAACGTCGTTTATATCATCGACATGCATTAAAACGCAGTTCGTCAGAGACGACGAGCTACCCTTTATATCAACCTCGACTTGACCAAGTGTTAGAGTCAGTTGTAGGGTCATATTTCGCATGGCTTCCAGCTGAAAATTAACCAAAAGAAACTCAATATTAATTAATAAAAAACTATAGAAAATCGCCTTCATTATACTATAACTGACATTCGATAATCTACCTTTAATTGTCAGAAACTGTTACGGATTTTAAGATTTTCTTAACGAAGTTCCATAATCGATAACTTAACAATCACGAAAGCTACATTCGAGTGTGCGCGACTGTGATATACTCGCTCTGAGTAAAACTATTCTAAATAAACTAGACATGCGTGCAATATTTAGATATAGTCTGAGATTTAGATTTTCATATGGACGGACGGAAAGACAGACTGCCAGACGGACATGCCTATATCGACTCGTCTGCTTATGCTGATTAAAAATATATATATTATTTGTGGGGACTGGCACAAAGTTATAAAACCCTATATTCACCCTATGGGTAGTGGGTATAGAAAGGTACAACTCTAAACAAACTTACGTATTGCTGAACATTATCGTTCATTAGCTTTTGAGTATTAGTTCTGGTGTCCCGTAGTGTTGTTAAATCATTTGTGAGGGTGTTCACGTAATGCTGACAGTCGATTAACTGATAGCCAATGCCCTTAAGCCGTAGCTCACTCTCGATCTTCTGACGGCGGAGTTTAATGAACGCATCCCACGACTTGGCGTCGACCTGCGCTTGGCAATTCTTTTGCAGATCGTTCTCGGCAACATCGCTAATGAAATCGTTGACCTCGGGTGGCAGCGGGAAGGGTGTTTGGTTCTTCAGCTTCGATGCCAGTCTGGTAGCAACTTCATTGCAAATCAAGGCCGAGTTAAAGAGCTTGTTAGAAATTTTGGGTCGCTTCTTATAGAGTTTCGTCAGCTCGTGAGTAGCGTGCGGTACAGTATTAAGGAAGTTGTTACGGAACTGGCGTTCCAGAGTGCGATCTCTGGTCTGCTGGGTATCCTGGCGTGCACGCACATCGGTCAAGGAGCGCTCCCAAAATTCCAGTAGGAAATTGGTACGGGTGATATAGTCTTTGAGCTTATCAATTACATTGCGCTGCTCTGTGATTTTTATACGCAACTGGGCGCGTACGTGGTTGATGGTCTGCAGGTTAAGCATACGCATTAGGCTCTGGGTGAGGGCAAAGTCGTACTTGAGCTTTGTCACCATCAACTCGGCGACGCGCTGATTCAGTTTCAGGATGTGTTTGGTCTTCAGTTGCAGCGTTTTTGCTTCGTTCACATGCAGGATGCCCAAGTACTTGCGGCGATCGGCTTCCAACGCCACAACAGCTTCCTCATAGGCCCGATAAATGCGCTGCTCTTCGAGTGTGAACTCATGAGGTTCCTTTTTTGCCACAAATTCTGGAACAGCTAAATCCTTTTTGATCTCCTCCTCCCACAATTTCTCGATAACACCATCCATCATCACGATCAGTGCACGAGCCCAAAACTCTACGGACCACAGCAGCAAGCGGCCCTTTCTGGGACCCAAATCGATAGTTTTTTTTCTCCGTCGATTAATTGCCTTTACCTCTGATTCGTGAACCTCCATAATGCACTTAATTACCTCATCCTTTTCCAGCTTCGGCATACTCAGTTCTGGCAGCTCAAACTGCTCCATGCGCAGCAAACGAAGCATTATGTTCATGTTATCATAGATTTTGTTTAAGACGTTATTTGTGCCGAGCACGCTATCGATTGTCTCCTGTTTCAATTGCTGCGCTGCGTGGAAGTACTTGTTGAACTCTTGCTTCAGCGGATCGGCGATGTAGTAGCTAAACTTGCAATTATCGTTAAATATCTGATTCGAAGTGACGGTGTGCTTGGTCTGTAGCTGGAATTGTGGATTCATTAGGTGATCGTAGACACATTTTCCCTCGACTACAAACATTTTTGCTTCGTGGGCGGGTGCCTTTACAGTCTCATCCTCTTCCTCGACTATTTCCGGGACCTCTGTCTCTTCATGCAGTTCTTCAAGTGACAAGACAGACAGCCGAATATGATCTTCCAGATCGTAGAAACGATACTTATCGAATGTTGCCATATTTGGTTTGCGTAAGAGAGAGAAGCTCTCAAAGTTCGCATCGGCAAATATTGAACGCACTTTGTAGTTGATACCGATGGCGTCTTGTGTCACAAACCTCATGATCCAGTCCCGTATGCGTGACTGATCGTCGATGGCGCGCATCAGGGACTCACGTTCCCGGACGCACAGCTTGTTTGCCTCCTCCGTCACAGACTCCAGCCATTTGTAATGATAGCAGAACTTTTTAAAGATGCCATGCGATTTTCCCGTTACCGATATATCGTAATCGATAAGGGCCGTCACCTTGACCGAAAACTCTTCAATCATTTTCAGAAGGCGTTCGCGTTTGCTTATATCTTGAGCTGTAAATTCCTCTTTTACCTCCAATTTTATTGAATGCGGCTTGAACATCCTGGTCACCAACTTTGTCTGCGGCACGATATACTTATCGGCCAGGGGTAGTTCCGTATTCTCGCGGATATTGTCAGCCAGCGAGGGTAGACGGGATACTCTAAGCACATTGTTGGCATTCAAAACAATAAGGTATCTGTTGATTAAGAACCAAAATAAAAACTGTTTAGTTGAAATCCTTGATCTTACTCACTTTGAATTATAGACCTCCCTGGCCTTTACAACGAGCTCGGGGTCAAAGCAAATAGTGACGAAACGCGACATGATAAACGGCCTTTTGGCTCGTTTGTGCTGACGGAACTGTACCATGAGCCCCTCGACGCCCCAGGTCATCAAGTGCTTAGTCATCCCGACGCCAATGATTTGCCCAAAGTGCGTTGTCCTTATCGTAGCGGTCCACTGAAGTTCGTTGGTCTCGCTGAGCATGTACTGATCGATGATAGTGCTGCTCTTGACAGCTCCAACAATCTCAATTGTAACCCAGCGTCCCATAGGCGGTTGGACAGTGAAGGAGACATAGGTATTGGGCAGCGGATACTCGCGCCTATGTAGGCGCTTATCCTTACCCCAAGTGAAGATCCACATTTCGTCGGCAATGGCTGGTGCCGTGACAGTCTTGTCGCGGGTAATCATTACCAGCAAACGCGGTCCCTCCACGAGCAGGAAACTGTGCACTAACACCTCATACTTCAGAAGATCGTCGTCAATGCTGAAGAACGTCGTTAACTTGATGGGCCGATACTCAATATTCACCACATGGAAATTCATCATTTGATCCTGGTAGACAATAGTGTTGTCGTAGAATTCCATGGCAACAACGCCTGCCGTGTCGCACTCCAGGTCGTAGACAATATTTGCCAAAGATGGCTTCTCAAAGTGAATGAGTAACAGGTGAGCATTAAGGGTACCCACACAGACGTAGGCATTAGTGCGGTGTGAACCTATGGCACTGGATTCATTAATTGGAACCTCGCAGAGCACCTTGCCGTATGGTAGATCCATCATTGCGATGGCATCGTTGTGCAGCACTACAACGCATTCCTCCTTGAAGCAGTTGAGTGAACAATAATCGAGAATAGGTCTCCCCATGGTCAGTAACAATTCGAGTTTACCATCGCTTTCCTCCGCGATCACTTTACAGACATAGCCTGGCTCTCTGGCCATGTACAGTTCCCCATTGGCATTGCTGACAAATGTACCCCAGGTCGCTGGCTCGATAGATTTGATGGTCCACTCGACTACGAACTGGTTCGATTTCTTTTTGATGAAAAAAGCGCAGTGTTTGTTGGCAATGAGGAACCCACTGCGGTGCAAGGTCAGCGAATGAGCATGTGGGATACGTTCAGCACCTTTTTCATCCACATAGCTTGGTGCCCAACGACGGTCGATGGTTGAGCACGAGATGATTATCTGGGAGAATTCCCCAAAATCATTTACCGTATAGAGTAAGTTATCATCACCGAAGCACAAGCCATATTTGCCCGACTTCATGTAGCTTTTTCCCATTTCAACATCGGAAGTCTGGTGCAAGTAGGCTACCTTTTCAAAGCATACCTCATAGCATGAGATACGCTTACTTTTGTTGTCATACTGCACTATAGTCGGAAATGCTCCGTTTCCCAAAGTTATAGAATGTTGTCTTGAGACTATGTAGGTGCTGTGCTCAACCATCTTTGTGCTGGTGCGAAAGTTAAACACAACAATCGCATAAGTTGGTGCTCCGCCCATTGCTATCAGCAAGTCTTGCTCCGAAAAACATATGTTTGTGAAAACCAGATCGGTAGCTAAGAAGTGAGAATTGCGTGGAAAGAGAATACTTAAATAAATAATTGTCAGACAACAACAGACCTTCAAGTACTCACTTGGCAATGTAGAGTATCTGACCATTTCTGGATATTTAAACACATAGATATTGGGACAAAGTACTACATCGTCGAAGGCAAAAAGTGGAAAGCGATTGTGGCCGGCAAAGTTTTTTATATTGAGACCAGTTGCAATTGTCTCTGCACGGAAATAGCTCACAGCGCCGGTTACCAAATGCGTGAATCTAAGGTTTGATTTCTGGCGCAGGCAGATCACATTGGGACCCACATTAGCCAAGCTGTCCGCATCATAAACGTTTTGCCAGCTGCAAATTGAATGTTTCGCTCTTGTTAATATTTAAATACAATTAACAAAAAGTGAAAACTCACCAAACAGTTGAGGAAATATTCATGTTTAGCTGCTTCCTTTTTGTATTCTGTTAGTTTTGTATTTGATTTTCGATTGCTGTGAAGAGAATCAACAAGCTCAATGGTTGCTATGATGAAGTTTGACTACCTCAAAGCTGTCATGGAGACCAAAGGTGTAAGGTATTTTTAATATACGAGTTCACTTCGTGACAGTAGATCTCAGTTTGTTTTTTTTGGTCAAGTTCCTAGTTATCAAACTTGTTTTTCTCCCTCATTCGTTTTCTCTTAAGTACAGCAAATTAAAGAGCACATTTCCGTGTTGTGTTTGACGCTTAAATTAAACTTTAATTGTCGTCAGGCGGATAAACAATTTCGCAAACGAATTTCCCTAGCGACAACTTGAAATGACAACAAGCAGAGGCATCAACAACAGCTATAAAAAGACGATGTGAACGATGCTGAAAATTATATTCGTCCATTTTCTTTTGCCGGCTTCTCGTTTGCCGTTGTGCGTTTGGCAAGTTGCGTTAAAAATTGATGCGTCTTGTTATTTTTATAGCCTAAATGTTATTGTTAATGCTTGTATTTTGTTTTCTTTTTGTTGTTGCCTTTTCTTTTGGTTAATTTCTTTGTTGGCCACTTGAGTAACATTTTTGGTGGCTATTGCGGCTCTTTACTTAAATTGTAATTATTTGAAGAAAAAAAAAGGAAGAATGACCTTGACTCATATATATTTATTGGTACTCTTTGAACAAGCACGAGAGCAACATTCAAGTATGCTCGACTGTGATATACCCGCTACCCATTTTAATTATTCCATTAGGTGACAATATTTCAGTTCTAATAGGAACTACACATATTAAAACGCTGGCGTAGCTTAGGGCCAAAGTGAAAGTTTTCAGAGGAAACCCAATTACTTAAGCTTGATGCCAAAGGCACTTTAAAGTAACTACCCACATCATTGGCATAACTAAGCAGATACCCTATGTTTTTGTGCTCTGGGTGGAGGCTTTACATTCGTTTCTAGCACCTGCAACTCAGCACTTTGCAGCCAACTTTGGGGCGCCACTCAATTATTAATGTGCCCCTGCAGTGCACCATCCTGACAAGCAGGATGTGACTGTGAGTGTGACTAAGTTTATGTGTGTATACGTGTCACTGTGCCTACACATTTGCACATATGCTCTCCTCCGCAACGGGGAACTTTTTGCAGCTACTGTTGGCCGACATGGAATCTCTTTAATGTTAATGACGAAATGCAGCACAGAAGTTTGGAACGCTTAAGGCAGCTATGTGGCAAGAGGACGCGTCGTCGCCAGGAATTGGGATTGCAACTTTGCCCTTAAATCTCTTGCGACAAGTTTCTGCTGCGCAACTTTTTTCGCATACAGCGGAGGCGGCGCTCATTAAAAACGCATTAACAATGCATTGTAAATCACGGTATATTGTACTGCTGGTGCAGCTGACGTTGTCTGAAGGCTATCCAAGTACCTATATTAGTCGCAAGTGAAGATGATGTAGAATAATATAGACCGTCAGTAGGCACTGTATGAATTCTATATTCTTCGAAAACGGGTTGTTGAATTTAGTTGTTGAAACCAAAGAGTAAACAGTAATGCTGTTTCGTGCATGAAATTGATTGATGTTTATGTAAAGATAGAAAGTGAGTGATCAAAATTCGAATTTCATAGGAACTTAAAAATATCTGGAAGATTAACTTCCAGCGAAAATCATTACTCACCATATTGCCATTTCTGCAAAACATGCTAATAAAATGCCATCAAAAGCTTTGAGATGCCGATGCTCTAATAAATATTTTATCAAGGCCAGACAATGGCAAGAGTGAAATGGCAACAACAACTGGAAAACGACAACAAATGGGACTAGCTGCAGGTGAAGAGACCTTTTTGCTTAGACGGTTGGCATCATAAGAAAGGTGACTTTGTGCCCAAGATGTGCAGAAAATTCCTTCCTTCCGTGATGTCACCAACAACAGCAACAGGAGCGGAAGGCAGGAGGCGGTATGCGGGACCGACTAAGCCACACAATTGGCTGCCAAATGGCTAAGCGGCTGCCTGTCAACCAACAAGTTGGCTCGCTGCTTTGTATGTGTGTCTGTGTGCGTGTGTGTGTGAGTGAGGCGTCATGCAAAATGTATGTAAATATTTTTCCGCATATCCCCAGGCGAACGTGTGTGGGTTATCTACGTGACTGTGTATGTGTCTCTTTGTGTATTCAGAATTTCTTTTTTTACTCTGCCTTAACCGAGAAGGAAATCCAACATTAACATCGACTTTAACAGTGCTTTTCTTTCCTAATTTGTTCGTGTGAAAATATTCTACAAATTTTAGATAGTGCGCTGCAAATTAGACTTACACACACACGCAAACTACCATAGCACAAACATACATACATTAATAAATTGATGCCCGGCAATTGGTGTGTTAAGTGTATATTTCCGCGTTAGGCACAATTAAACACGCCATATTCGAAGGGATTTTGGCATATGTATTTGCCATTTAATAAGCAGCTGGCAATTTACTTTTCCAAATTGATTTAATATATTACACGTTATATACTTTCGGGTAAAAAATCGATGTATTTAACGCGCCCTAATTGCATTTTCTGTTTGGTAAATATATCACATTAATTTATGGACACGTTGTCTGATTTGCAGATAAACAGATAAATTATTTTAATTTCTTTCGTAATTTAATGATTTTGATATTTTGAAATTATTTTAAATAAGCCCTGCGCAAATATATTAGACATTTAATTAGTGTAAACAAATTCTTTATGGATTTACACAATTACATTATTTATTTTGATTAAAATCAAGTAGAGGAGAGTAAAAACAATATGTGAAACAATATGAAACGAATTATTATAACTTATTTAATAACACTTTAAATAAGGTTTCATTATTACTATAAATATATTTATAGATCTTAACTTTGCACTACATCACATCGTTCGACTATATCAATGCGATCTACACTATAAAACGGTCTCACGTCCAGTTGCCAATGAGTTGTTTATGATCATTTGGGTCCGGGTCCCGGACGCGCGTTCCCTTCACTTACTTCGCTTGGACTGACAGCTGATTATAATGTGCTGCTGTACATTACAGGGTCTTCCTGTTGTTGTTGTTGTTGTTGTTGTTCTTGTGCAACTCGTTAAATTTCCATCAGTGTGCGTCGTAGTGCGCCATATTGTACCGAAATCTCACACAGAGCAAAACTTAAGCAATGAACCCTGATGTCCTCACGTATTTGTGTAATATCGATTTGACTTACAAAAGCCACGCATCCATATGCAACTATATGTGTGTGTGTGTGTGCGTGTGTGTGTGCGAATGTCGCTTAGCTGTCACACATGTACGTAATTGATATTTTATGAATGAAATGTAAACACTTTTTTATGTGCCGAGCGGACCTGCGGGTGAGACGAAATTTTGATGCGTTACTATACCCATACTTTCTGCTCTGCCCTTAGTTCAACAGAAATCTGTAAAGTTAGCTTGATTTAAGCGTAAGGTTTGTGGCCATAATGGGTTAGAAAAAAAATTTTAAAAGGGCATTGCAGAAAAATATATGAAATAAAGTTAAAATATTCAGAAATGGTCTTTATTATTAAATATATCAGTTGCATTTCTAATATATATTTGGATGTTTATTTCTTCACAATTATTATAAGTATATATACTATATACTATATTATCTTTAATAGTTAAAGTCCTTTTTTTTGTGTTTTATAAATGTTAATGTTATTGTAAATAGTTCTCTTTTCGTTTCTTTTCTCCCTTCTGTCTTTGTGTAGCTCATCTAAGCTTCGCTCTGATTAGCTGAAAAATATATATTTCTATATGTATGTATTGCGTGTAGCGAGTTGTTCGGTCAGCTGTTGCCTCGAAGGTCGGAAGCATCGTAAACTGGCAACTAAGTGTCGAGTGTCAAGTAGAAGCTGCCACATAAAAATATTCCCCAAGTGCTTTTATACAAAATATGACGCCGGGCCAGCATTTTGTGACGCTCATAAATATAAAATTTTACGCATAATATTTTTCTCTGCACACACACACAGTCCCATACAGAGCATAAAAATACTTTTGCCACATTGTTTTTATTTCATTTGTAAGTATGAAAAATACTGAGGAAAAAATTGATTATAATTGCAAAAGCCTTTTATTGATGATATTTTAATCGTATCAGTGTGTGTGAGTGTGTGAGTATGCGAGTGTGTGTGTGCGTTCAATTGGCTGTCTGACTTGTTATCTCTCAAAATGTTGATTTTAATTATTTTAATTGTATGCAGGATATGCAGTTTGCTATACTTTGCTTCGCTTCCTGTGTGCCCCTTCTAGTCTGCATTTGATATGGCGAATTTGCTTTCTTTTCATTAGCTCGCAGAAAATTTTGTACGGAATGAATATTGCAAATTGCATGCATTTTGTTGTTCCTGTTGTTGGTATGGAAAACTTGCTCAAGTGTTGCTGTCTGCGCTGGTTGAGAAAGTTTTGCGGCAGCAACAGTGCGTATGATTGACGTGCCTGACGTCTGGCTGGCAAATTGATTTGCATTTTGTTCAAATGAATCGTATGATTTTTATTGTTTTACAAAGCGGCAACAACTTTATTGAATATTTTTGGCACGTTGTTATTTTATTTCTTACTCAATTTGTTCCGTTCCACCGACGCTTTATGAAGATATATATATGGATATAAATGTTGCCTGCCCTCGTTTGCTGTTTTCATTTCCACAAGTGTGCGTATTCGGCCTTGTCTACTGCGGTATCTTATGAGGCCACACACAGCTGTGTTACAGTTTCGCCAATGGGCGTGGCATGTGTCAATGCCAAGTGCAGACATGGGCCGCAGAAAGTTGCGCCTAAACCGAGTCGAGTCGAGCTGAGTCAAACTGCGTCTGGCATATGCAAGTCGCACTACAAAATGATATATGGGCCGCAACAACAGGCCAGAAATTCGAACACTAAGTCATTTACTTATGGGCATGCAGGCTCTATAAATCACTCGATGAAGTGAGTAGCACAGCAGCGCGTGTTTGTCATTAGCCAAGGCAAGATATGATGTGTGAGACAAAGACAAAGAGATAGAGAGAGAGAGAGATAGAGAGACAGAGAGATAGAGAGACAGAGAGAGTAAAGGAGATGCTCCAATCTTGAGAATTGATATTGATAATCCTGCTGCTTCAGGGCGAAAGCAATTGAAACTGAGCACATTGCAAAGGAATTATGAGGAGAGGCCACAAATGACTAATTCGGATACTTATTTATTCCCATTATAAGATAATCAATTTTCCTAATGCAGACTATTAACCACAGCCAACAATATCATATCATTCTGTCTTCGTCTGTCTGTCTGTTAGCATATATGTATCTCTCTGTTCTGTTATATAAGTTGCTCCTATTTTTCCAGAAACTATAGCTGCAAAATGTTCATTTTGTTCGTTTGTTCGTTGTGGTTTTCGATTTGTCAAACATATTTTACTCTTTCTCGACGCTCAAAGCTAATGAGATTCCTGTTAAATTTGTTTCATACATTTGTGAGGCACGTAGCACTCACTTATACACACATACAAAGACAAACTCATACACACACCTGCTCGCAATCGATATTAGATCATGAGAAGAATGCCTTCACACATACTAGTCGCATGCCATAAATGCGACAACACTTACTCACACACACACAGCCAGACAGACAGTCTCACAAACACACACACACACACACACTTACGCACGCACAGAGCCATAGAGAGACACAAACAGAGCCTACAAAATACGCAAATTCCATGCTCAATTTCAGATTTGTGCTGGCGGCATACCTGAGCAGAGCAGCCACGCCCACTTCCTCAACGTAGACGGCATGCCCACACGGTCTACGTGCCGCATTGATAACGTGCATTTTGTAAGCATATAAATTTTGCTGCTGTAGTAGGGGCTGGAGAAGCAAAATGTCCCATTTGTGCCGCCTACAGCAGAAACTGCGTTAAATGTGCCGAGTAGGGAAACGGCAGAGTGGCAGGGAGGAGGTGCAGGGGGTAAGGTAACAAGTCGAAATGATGCTGATAACAACAACGTGCAGCTGTTGACAACTTTGCAGCTTATCAAGTATTTTTGTCAGTTGTCAATAATGAAGAAGATTCTCGGGGTACTCAAGTGATTTCTGGCAACATTTTGTAGCATATTTTCAGGCGCCGTTGAAAATGTCGATTAGGCGTGTGCTGCGTTCCTATAGCGAAATGGGAAGGAAAATATCTGAACATTGCCTAAGGGAAGTGATTAGTTAAGGGACAAGACGTAAAAGGCTATAAGAATTATTTATTGATCAATTAGTATTAAAATGTGTATACAATATTTAATTATTTATTTAAAAATATTATATATATTATATATACCATATTAAGGTACTATGTTTTGATGCACGGATTCCTCAATAAATAAACACATATATTTAAATCTTGTCTATCATATTCCTAATTTGATATTCATTTTAAACACATTCCTAGTTAATATTGTCTGTATATTTCCCCATTGACTTTAATTTTCCCGTACTTGCCCGTGTAAGTGGATTAACTAAACTGCCAATGAATTTGGCAATTTAAAACATGTGCATGTGCGAGTTTCCTAATCACCCGCACTGTCCCGCTTGTTCCCTCGTGACGTTGCCCCATTCTGTTGCATGTGCTTGCTTCACGCCTATAAAAACCGCATACGTTTGCTGCCCTGTCGTGTTGCGTCTGGCACGGAAATGAACTTAATTTATGGCGCTAAAAAGGATTTGACTTTATGGCCTCGCCCGCGTCCTCATACACCCACACACACTCACACTTACGCTCTCTCCCCACCCTTACACACATAGCAGAAACGTTCCACATCGTTTGTTTTGTTTCGTATGGTTTCGTTTCGTTCTGTTTGGCTCTCTGTTGTGTTGTGTTTCGTTTTGGATTCGTTTTGTTCGAGAATGGAGGGAAACAGGAGGGTTTAAAAGACATTGGAAAGGGAGCCTTTTTAAAAAGAGAACGCGAACTGCGCTTCTCGCAATCATGGCTATAATGATTTGTGTGCTTAGCGCGGCGCCGGCGCCCACGTCGACGTCGCTGTCGTTGTAATCCCTAAATTATAAACTATCTGCCGAGCAGCAAACTTTGCTGCCAACATTCCACAAGCTCCCTTCACACACATATCCGTATCTAAGCAGAGTTGTGTGTAAGTGTGTGTGAGTGTGTGCGACTTAGTCTGCAAGTTTTGTAAAATTTGTGGCTAAAAGTTATAATCATATCTAGTGGCAAGTTGCCGCGTGTTGCGCAGTACTCGATGGGAACATTTCCAATTACAATTTCCTTAAGCATTAATTAGCATGTCAGTTCTATGGCAAATGGCGCTTAATTACGCCCCCAGCCAGTTCAGAATTAGAATTGGACTGATTCTTCTTTTGGCAACCCAATGATTAGGCAAGCCAAATTGAATGGCACTTGAAAGGGAGAAAACTATTTCAAAATGTACACTGTGAAATGTGCTTTTAAGATTGCAAAGTTGGAGTGTTTTCTGTTTTCTGTTTGAAGAATAAAGGAAGGCAAAGGTAGAGAGACAAAGATAGATGATAGCTTTTCTATACTGAAAGTGGTGAGATTATAATTAAAGGAATGTATTCTACTTCCTCATCAACTTTTGGGTTAAAAATATGTGTATACATGTGGATATGATGGCCCAAGCTCACACCCGACAGACGATGCGAAGAGTAAAGATGTAAAAGATTAAGAACGCACGCTCAATCATACAACGCTGATCAATGTAAAGAATAAAGATTAAGTAAACGACTATTTAAAAACTAAACTAAAGAACTAACTAATTGTATGTCACCCAACTAAATAAGAAAACAAATTTAATTTAATAATGAAACATAAATTATTAGTTTGTCAACTTTCAATAATGAATCCTTTATAACTAAATACCTATAAGTTATATTATCTAGAAGTCTTCAGTTCAACTATCTCTCTCCCTCTCTTGTTTTCTATCTTTCATCTTCCATTTATTTTTACTGCTCTTAGTTCTCTCTTTCTTCACTCACTCTATGCATTGTGTTGGCCACACGTTGAGCTCTTAAATCAATAGGTCGGGGCTTATGTTCTGGCAGCTGCGTCGATTGCTTGCCGAAATTCCTCTCTATAGCCTTTTGCCTTGTACCGCGGCAGACTTTCATTAACTTGTCAGTCGGCGGGGTTTTGCCAAAAATGTCAGGCGACGACAACGGCCACAAAATCGCGGTTTTCGCCTGCCAGACAAAACAAAAGGTGAGTCTTTTGCAGAAATTTGTTATTCTTTGCTTCTCGGATTTTTTTTGGGGTAAAAAAGGTTTCTCTTTTTAGTTCTTTTTGTGCGTGTCTGCATCTGATAAATGCGGCAAAGGTGGACAGACAGGTTTTGCCGTCGACATGGGTTCAATTTATGCTCTCTGAGATGTCTGCAGCGTGCAGCGAACCGCAAGTCGCAAGTTGTATATGGCTGACATTTGCTTAAGTGACTCGAGATGCGTCGAGGGAGCACCGCGAGGGACGCAAAGCCATTTCGCCATGCTGCAGTTATCATAACAATTATATGGCAGAGACAATGGGCACCAAATGCGCCGGAGGAACCACTTCAAACAATGACATAAAACAATGGCACAGCGCAATAGTAGCTCCCACTACTCCACATCCTCCCATTCTCCCCTTGCACGCCTCCGTTCGGCATTGTAGTTTGCAAATTAAATAATTCCCAGTTACATTTCCGTTTCGCCAGTGCGTCGACAATATTATTTCGCATTTGTTGGCTCCTCTGCAGTAGCTAGTTACCATTCTGCAGTTCCCCAGTTACTCAGTCCCTTCCCCCTTTCCTCTTTCTCACACTCCTTCCGAGTGCTAATTGTGCGGCCGTTGGCGTCGTCGTTCTTGGTGCCGTTGACGTTCCCATCGCCATTGTTTAAGGGCGACAGCGTCCAGGACAATCTCTGGAGTTATGCGACTGCAATAACACTAAATTGGCCAGATATCTCGCGGTTTTCCTGCTGCGCTGCTTCTCAGCTCTGCGTCGTTTAACCCATTATGAGCAATTTGGTTGCTTCTCTTACACAAGCTGTTAGCAGACCAACATTTAGAAATTCCTTGAAGAAAAAAATCGAAAGAGTAAGAAATTTTAAAGTAAATATTATGTTGGTATTTATTCAAGATATTTTTTGTTTGTAATGTTTTTAAAATTGGGCGTAGTATGTCCTAAAGTCTGCGAATGAGGAGCTAAAACAACAGAACATATACTTATAGTATGTCCTGCGTTAGTCCTTACCGGATGGGCACCACCATCAATCAGTCCAGGAAAAGTCTTAAGATTCCTTTAAAACACTGGTCTGATAATGGAACTATAAGCTCAGCAGGGATACAAGAGATCTTATAGGTCACAGTACAGTACAATACACATTCAATAATAGTAATAATAATGCCACAAAGTTCAATTTGACTGTAGCTTTCGTTTCTTATTTTCGGTTTATTTTCAATTCATAGATGCAAAAAGCTTTGCAGTATATTAATTATATATCATCAATAGATGGCTATGTCTACTACAGCTTAATGTTCTTTTTTCAACAATCTCTTCCACTCTTTCTTAGGCACTCAGTGGGTTAATTGACAATTGCAACTTGACGCTATCGTCCAGTGCGTTTAGCTTTTAATTGCAGTAAAGTTTCGGGCTCTGCATTTGCATATAATTATGTAGCGAGTTTTATGCACATTTGTGCTATCACCCACTGCCTAATCCCCTGCTGTTCCTTCCTTCCTCCATCAGGCACTGGCTTGATGAGTTTGTGTGGGTGTCGTTGTGTGGCTGCGTGTGTGTGTGTGTGTGTGTGTGCGTGATTGTGTGTGTAACTGTCACTGGCACATCGCCTAACCATATGCAATGCAATTGCACAAAACTGTCCATCAACGCTGTCATTTACTGGCCCCGACGCAGGCCCAAAACTGTCGTCCTCATGCTGCGGCTGACGGCGATGCGTCTGAGGGGAAAGAGGGGACAGTCAACTGATGCATTTCTTAAATGCTCGCAAGCTGTAAAATTTATTTAAACGCGATGCTGTCATACACATGACAGCGACAGAGGGAGAGAAAGGGGAAGGAGGAGAGAGGGAGACAGCCATACGCAATGCGTCATCGTCAAAGCCATTCTCTCTTATTCTGATTCTGATACTGATTCCAGCGAGGAACTTCACATCTGTCTGCCTTTTGCAGCCCGCTGGCTCTGCCGATGTATGTAATTTGCATTTAGGCCATTTACAAGGAACAGTGGAAGGGAAGCGGGGTGTGTGGGAGTTTTGTTTGCAGCCATGTTGCCAAATTAATACAGTTTGTGTGCTGCCATTGACAGATTCGCCAGCTGCAGTTGCCTAGGCCTGCCTGGCCAAGGGTCTAAATCGATTCTCTGGCTAATGATATTGTTAGAACAGGCAAAACATTTAGCTAGTTGGCATAGCCCAAGTTGTTGGCCAAATTATGCCGAAAGTTGGATTTAGAATGCAAATACATACATTACATTGTGTAGACGAACAAAAAGACAGTTAATTAGTGGCATCAAAATCGATTTGATTCGACAATTATTTGTCAACAATTAAAGGGAATTAATTCATTTAATAACGAGGCTAATTAATTAATGAATTAATACAAAACTGAATTATATAAATCCCTGCGTAAATATTTGAATTTTATTTAATATAGCCAGCCTGCTGTCTCACCTTAACCTCATTTCCGCTTTGAGTTTACATATTAAGTATACGCCAGGTGGTGCCACCACAGCTACTATAGCTACCATTCTTCTTCTTATTAAACTTGTTGTTCTTGTTGCATTACTGTTACTGTTGTTGTTTGACTGTTTATTTAGGGCGTGGAATGTTGGAAACTGGTTTGACAAATAGCCTGCGGCTTAAATACAACGCTTAGAAGCTGTCATTGTCTAGATTCGTGTTGCTGCCTGTTTACTTGCTGTTGCTCTCGTTGTGTGTTTGTGTGTGTGTGTGCGTCGTTGGTGTGCTGTGTGTGTGTTGTTTTTTGCTTGTTGCCTGCAGTTTTGCAGTTTTGTTGTGCCTGCTGCTTTCTGTTTTTGTTTTTCTTAACAACTTGCTGATGTTGTGGTTGCTATTCATTGTGTATGTGTGTGTGTGTGTGGAGGGTTTTCTTTCTACTTCTTTCACTCTTTGCAACACTCGTGTGTATGTGTGTGTGTGCAAGGACACGAGCTGCAGCACACTCGCTCGAGTGCCATTAAAATGCGCCCAAGGCTGTTGATTGGTTAGGAAAATTGTAACATGTGGTTTACCGAAACTTTTAGCCAGCCCAACTGGCAGAGTAATAGAGGAGGAGGGCGAGGAGGAGGATGGTGAGGGGAAACCTACTGCGACAGCACGAGAGACAGCTGTCTCTTTGAATGGCTGCCTGGAATGGTCGACACCTGCACATCAAGCCAAAGACAAATGGCCTCTAAAATGGCACAAGGTCTTGGCCTGGAGTTGAAGCTTGTGGTGCAACTGTGGTGCAGTGGTTGTGGCTGTACTGGTTTGGCTAAGTGGTTGCTGCTTTGATATGATGTTGCAGCTGTGCGAACTGCTGATAATTTACTGCCTTGCAGCACTACAGCAGCAACAGCAGATGCTTTCCAGGGTAGACAAACAGCATAAGCCTGGCTACATTTAGATTTTTTGCATAGAATATAAGATTCTATTTACCCAAGTTGTGTTTTTTTCGGTCGTTGTGCAACACTATTTGCACATCATTTCGAGCAAATATTCACATTGTGTTTGCTCTGCGCCGTTTTCAACTCAATTTGTTAAAAACACACACAAAGTGCGCTCATTTCGATACAAAACAGCACAACTAATGCTGAATTCTCACAGCCCCTTTCCCACACCTCCCTTCCTCTCCCACCTGTGTTTGCTTTGGTTAGTTTGTGCGCTTAAATACGCATAATGAATTCGTTTTCATTTTCGGTTAAATTATTAAATATTTAACCAGCACTTAACCTTCTGCTAATATAAATTATACTTCTGCTGCCGTTTTCTCTCTCTGTGTGTGTGCGAGTGTGTGTGCGCAAGGCAAATATTTATGCGCTCCCCATGTGTGCATATGTGCTTATGAGTGTGTGTGTGTGTGTGTATTTATTTTGTATGTAGATTTTGCGCATAATTATGCAGAGTTCACTTGCGTTTTGTTTGGCCAACGCAACAATTTGAATTCGTGAAAATGCTATGAAAAATAAACCGAATCATGGGCGAGCCGATTGAAATAGTAAGGGGGTTAATTAGCAAAACTATACTCTACTATACTGTATTTAGAAATGTAACTTTTATAAATGTTTAGCTTTACAAATGCAGTTTAAGACAGAAAATCCTTTCGGGCTCAACAAATTATTAAAAGAAAAACCAAATTAATTTTTAAGTAAATTCAGAATTTTAGCAAAACCAACATTTTGAGATTAAATATTTATTTGAGTATGCAAATAATTAAGATGATAAGTTTTAAAATCACATTTTTAGAAAGATTATTTTTTAGTGTTCTACAACATTTTTAAAATAAATAGAATTCCAAATAAAATTTTAAGTATATAAAATTTTTGTTTTATTTCACATACTTTTCATCAAGTTAAGTTTTGTAAAAATTTTACTACTTCCGTAAATTATGTCACAAATTGGCAAATATATTAATTATTTAACTGCACTTAAAAGTTTGAATTCAGTTAAATTATTTATTTTTTCATTATAGTCATTCTAACTTATTAAAAAATTGTTGAAAATATTTTGCAGCACTGCAAAACTTTTCATTTAATAGAATTATCATTTAACTTTTCAAACTGTACCTTCGTTAACCGACTTTGCTTCATTATAAATGCAATTCAGCTTAATAAAAACATTGCAGGAGTAAATGCAAATTTGCCTAGCTAAATTTATGCAATCTTGCAACCCCTTCGTGAAATGCAAGTGCCGACGCCACTGGTAATTTTCGCCTGTGCCGTGGAAATAGTTGCCAAAGCGACCGCACGAGTTTTCTTAATGAGCTCAAACGTCACGCACACACACACTCACACTCACGTACACAAACACACACATGCGCACTCGCACACGAACTTTGGTCTTTATTTGCTGAGCGTTATGTGCAGCCAAACATTTTATTATTTCTTGTTTAAAATGTGTAAAAAATTTGCTTAGTTTAGCGTGTTGGAATTCATTTGAAGCAGCAAATGCAAATGAGGCTAAGCCGAGCATGCCCCGGCGTGGCAACTTGGCCAACTTAAAGGTGCTCCCACGCCCACAGAGCGAACAATTAAATTTCAAAAAGCCTCAACGCAATTTTAGCATAATTATTTTTAACTGCAAGTCAGGGAAAAATGAAAAGACAAAGTGTGAAAATGGCGCCGTCCAAATTATGAAAGGATATCCCTCTCCTCTCGCTCTCTCTCTCTCTCTCTCTCTCTGTTGCTTTCTTATTGTATTTTGGCAGTTGGGCGTTGGGCGTTGGCAGCTGCTTCCAGCCATTAAGCGCCTTATTAACCGAGATAATTAGCCGAAGCACGTAACTTGCAGTTAATTGATATTATTTGAACTCGACACTCAACGTTCACAGGCTGTCTCGCTTTCACTTTCGCGGCTGCTATTGTTGCAGTCACTTAACCTTTGAACTCTTTGCAATTGTGCACAATTAAGTTGAAAATTGTGTTAAGTAATTGTTTATGAGCCGATTAAGTCGGCCAACATTTCGGCCTGCCGAACCACTCAACGGCCATTAAAAGCAGCCGTGAGCCAGGCCCAAGAAGAGAGCCAGCAGAACTGGAACTGGAACTGGCACAATGAGCTGGGCGCGCTTTAAGAGGTGGCGCCTCTTATGTTTCATCCTCTTCAAGGCGCGACCTTTTTGCGGCCCAACTTGACGAAGAAGAACTCATTTAAATCTATGAGTTGCCCATTAGTCGCCTTGCAGTTAATTAATTTGATTTGAAGTCACACACAAAAATTAACACACACTCACACACAGACACATATACAGACAGAGAGAGAGAAAAAGAGAGACTGTAACGAGAACCTCACCTCACAATGCAGATTTAACGACTTTAATTAAGCCAAAAGTCGCTGCCAGACATTGACGCCGACTTCAACGCACTGACCTCATTTTTTATTGGCGACTATAAATAACTGAAATTATGTGCACGCCAAGCTGGACGGCACTGTAAGCGACGGCCAGTCCCACTTTCAGTCCCCATGCCACGCAAGTTGGAGCTGCCACCCACTCGGGGATATATTGAGACGGGTGTGGGGCCTGCCCACCATGTCCTGTCGCAGTTTTGGGCGCGTTTTTCAGTGCCAGTTAAATGCGCTGCCATGAATTTTAATTCGACGGCACTTTGGAGAAAGGACACGCGACACGACAGTCGCCAGTACAATCGAAATGTACCCAAGAGTGGAGAACCAAAACAAAACTATAGATGTTTAGTAAAGTCGAACCGCATATACACTTGAAAAATGTTTGAATATCAATGAAATTTTAGCAGTAATGTATTGTAATGTTTAGTTACATGCAAGTAGTTTCTGAAGAAACCCAATAATAACAATGATATTAGGGTATAGTTTTTGCTAGGCAAGCACCTTCTCGGGATTAACGAGATCGACAAGCTATAATCCCAAAAGGGGGTACAATAGATCTACAAGGTCGCAGTACATCTTGCACACAAAAAATAGTTCAAATAATAATAACTACAATGCTCATTAGTCCAATTCTTTTTTAGATATATTTATGAAATAAAGACCATAGTTATAATACCCTTTCTTAGGGTATAAACAAGTGAAGGAAAATACATAACAGTCGTGGCAAAAGGAAAGAAATTTAAGTGAAAGGCTACCAGCTCGGCTTGAATGTACATTTGCACAGCGTGACATCGCTGGCACCGTGGCACAAATTGGTCACTTTTGTATTCAAAATTTATTAATTTATTTTATTTATTATTATATTAAACTATTTTGTGAAGGGAACCTAAATCTTAAAATGCACGACAAAGGAGTCTAACAACTGTTGCAAAATCACTATATCACTACAGAATATGTTACTATGTTATTATTATTAAATATCAGAAGATCATCTTATAAATATTGATATACCAAGTAAGAATGGCATGAATTTATGCAGTATAGATTCGTTACTTCAAGAAGTAATTGTAGAATTAAAGAGACTTTTCTCTTACTATACAACTCATCATCATCTTACAAATATTGATATACCAAGTAGGAAAGTCATGAATTTATGCAGTATATATTGGTTACTTCAAAAAATAATTGTAGTATTAAAGGGACTTTTCTCTTACTATACAACTCATCATACAAATATCAGAAGATCATCTTATAACTATTGATATACCAAGTAAGAATGCCATGAATTTATGCAGTATAGATTGGTTACTTCAAGAAATAATTGTAGAATTAAAGAGACTATTCTTTTACTATACAACTCATTATTTTAGTTTGTAACTTTCCGAAATTCTCCCATTGTTTATCGTCAGGCAAATATGATTTGGGTATGGGGCCTTAACAACTTGGCGACGGTTTGACGCCGCCTGAACGTCCACCACAATCGGCATTAATTTAGCGGAAGTAATGCGAAAAATTGTTGAAGTCGTACCGCTCCGACCCGCCATAACAAGCAGCATTATTGTTCCTTGTGTGCCTGCTCCGCACTGAGCTGAGGCTAATTGGGACTTGGCCTGTCCGCCTGGCCTTGCCATATTAGCAGCATCCATAAAAACTATCAGCCTATACAGACATATACAAATACAATATATTGCCCAAAGGGTTCTTTCTCGATTTGTATATTTACTTTTATCTGTTTTCTTGCTTGGTTAATTTTAATGCATTGCACATTTAGTTTTATAGTCTGATTTTCTTTTCTTTTTTTTCGTTTGTCTTTATGCCATTTCTTTAATTAAATAAACATACCCTTTTGTTGTTTTAATGACCGTATCAGGTTTTATCGCTCAATGTCCGGCCTAATGCAGCGCAGTATGATGATGGGCGGAGGGTGCTCGGAGGCGTGGTTGCGCTAATTGCCTTTTCAGGGCCTATTGAATGCGGTATCTGATGCCGTTTATCACAAAAATGCCTCCTGGCTGGCTTATTTCAAAGTATTATGTTAATGCCATTATAACGTGAGCTATAGAAATATTGGTCTGTCGCAAATTATTTATAGCCCACATACGCCATAAAGCTAATGGCCATTATGCATTATACAGATGACTCAACGGTATTAATCGAAAGATATTCATGAACACAGGGAAATAGGCATAGTGTGCTTACATATAATTATAAACAGCAAAGCTTTCTGGCTGACAAAGTTAATAATGAACTTTTCTGACTTAACTATATGAAGGCAATCGATAAAGTTAACTGCTGGAAACTCTCTTTTGAATATTGTATGTGACTAAAACTTAAAATTGCAAAGCTTGAAATAGAATCAATCAAAGTCGCAGACCTCTCTCTATTTACCACATTCATAATTGAATTCTGCCTTCAGCACTTTTGAAGTACCCCTAAACAAATTCACGATGAGTTCCATTTTCCGTCGCCTGTCGTCTGCATTCGTTGCGAGCAATTTTCAATTTTCCAGCCTGCAATGAGTTTCCCGCCGCCATTTGTCTCGCCTTATATAATCAGCGGAGCCGCAGCACTCGAGCCTTCGACATGAATTCGACACATATTTAAACACTCATTCACACGTACTGCCAACTTATTTAACAACTCAACTAGCTTCGGAACAGTTGTATAGATCGTGTACGATGTACGATATACGATATATATGGTAGTCTGTATGTGGAAGTGTAAGCATTGCTTGATGTCGACAAGGACGAAAAGGACGACGACTACGACTGCTGCTCGGCTTGAATGCAATTTAAGTACGTACTTCAGAAGCAAATGTTTTATGGAGCACCCATCACACACACACATACGCATACACATACATTCCAATACAATATATAACTGAAGAGCACTTTTCGCCCAAAAAGACACTTTGCACGGCGAGCTGTCGAAATGGGAATCGACTTCCTTGTCTCCTTCCTCCTTCCTCCTGCCTTGGTTAGCTTTACTTGTTCGTCTTTCTCTTTTAGTTTTTGGGGCTTCGTTTGTTGTTCTCGTTGTAGTTGGTTTTCTGGTTATTCCTGTTGCTGGTATTGTATTTTATTATTTAAAAGCCTAAAATCTATGAAGTGCGGTGCAAATATTTGAAATTGTTAAGGCAACATTTACAACTGACTCACCGAATGTCGACTGCATTTGACAAGAATATTTAATTTAACTGCTCAGCTAGACTCTCTCACACACAACACACTGGCACACACACACACATACATACTGTATGCTTTGTGCACTTGGCCAAGTGACTCTATTCGCATTCGAGTAGCTAAGGGCTTAGGCACTTTCAGATGCACTTTGCAGTGTTACAGTCTGCAGAATGCTTCAATTAAAATTATTATTTGTTCACAGTTCAAGCTTGACATAGTTTTTGTTCATGTTTATTGCTTTATTGATTTCAATATTCAGATAACTAGAAATACAAATATTCAAATGCGGACAATTTGAAAGAAAAACTTTTGGAAAAACATGAATTATTTGAGTGCTTAGAGTTTTATATCTTTTTATAGGTAATTGTTTAGCCTTTTTGAATTTTGTAATTTAAAGTTTTATTACTAAGTATGTCATTCAACTTTTTTTACAATCAAATTCAAAGGTTTGTCAACTGAATGAAGAATCATGAGTCCGATTAATGAACCCCAGAAAATAACTTAAAAAATAAAAATAATTAAAAACTCATCAGCACACTTAAAATTATATTCAATTTACTCCCTTAATTGGAGTTCTCCCGTTAGTATTCTTCTTTAGAGTAAGAGTCTGGCCATATACTTGAATCTATCGTGTGTTCTACTAGCTTCTTTCTGCTGAGCATTTCGTCAACAGCATTTTGTGCATGTGTCGTATGTGCTGTGCGCTCTATGCTGATGCTTCCGTTTCCGGTTTCAAGTTTACATCTGTGTTAAATGCAAGTTGTAACATGTACGCTGCAGTTCTTTTCCAACTCTTTGCACGTGCACAGCTTGCGGCCAATATGACGTCAGTTGGTAATTTGAAAGTAGTGCAGAACAAAGCGTAGCATGGAGTGGGGGAGGGGAGGGGAGAGGAGAGGAAAGGGCGATGTGATTGGAGTCAAGCGGAGAGTCGAACTTACTCGAGCTGTGCGAGTCAAATGCAGGAGCTCACGCAAGCCTACACAGCGCAATTTGCGTTTAATATTTAAAATGCTCTATTTACCGTAAATATTTTCATAGTAATTTACACAAATTTACATAAATAAACAGGCCGACCCAGGACTGCCTCGTCCTGCACAGGGCGCACGGTAAACTTAACTGTTTTGCTGCGACGTATCCTCATTTGAAAAATGTCAAACGCAGTGCGGCCATTAAATTGTGGGTGGCATGACATGTAACAGGAAACAGCGTACAGGGTGCAGGACACACACACACACACATGCACAGGGCATACACAGTACACTGTACAGACAGGACACGGGAGTCGCGCGTCGTCTGGGCTCGCCTTGCTGCGTCGTTTGTTCGGCCTAATAGCTTTTCTATAATTTATCATGGAATATTTATGGCACGCGCTTTTGTATCTAGGAATTATGCATTTATTATTCAAAATGCTTTTTATGTCACCCAAACAAACGACAGCAGGACAAGCACACACTGTGGACGATGGGCAGGCGGCTCCTGTGCCGCATGGAGTCGCCTCTCGCCGTAAACGTTGTCAGCGTTTAGTATAGTTTTTGAAAAATTGTCATATTTACAATGTGGCTACGTATCAAAGGCCTCTTCGCTGTGTTGTCGTCTCCCCTGCCTACGCGGCCAAGATAATTGGCAAATTTAAATTGAATAAATATTTTATCAGAGTGCAATGGACTTTGCCCAGCGATTTTGCAACAGTTTGCTGCAGCTGCCAGTCCTATCCTACTAAATGTGGCCATATGTCATCATTACCAGCGCTCTGTCGTTGTTACTGCTGTTGTTGTTAAGCCGTTAAATGTTATGTCCGCGATTTATATGGCTAGCGCGTAATTGGCGACTGAAATGACGGCAACTAAATTTGAATGAATGCACATAACGGATGTGGGTTAAATACCGTTAGCTTGTACAAGATTGATTAGTTGAGCCGATGAGCTGTAAAGTATCCGGTGGATCTAACGGGTGTTTGATGTAATGCCAGCTAATGCAGTCGAGAAATTAATTTGCAACTACTTGGGCTATGTTTTGTTTCAATGTTCTCAATTTTAATTATTTTTTAGGAAGATTGGATCCTTGTTCTGATGCAAAAAGTATTTCTAAAGTATTTCAACTATTGTCATAATGTTAAAACTATCATGTATCTGCTAACGATAAATTTGTTAACAATGAATAATTGTATCTTCTTTCTAGATCGTTTTGCAAGCAATCTCTGAGAGTCACATTTCCGTAAGTTTTTTGAATTAATCTAAGATTGAAATATTAAGAACAACCAAGCAACATTTCTGCATTTTATTTCAAGCAAACTATTGGAATACCCCTATTCCAGTACACAAATATCATTACGCAACACTACATTTATCAATTAGTTATATTACGTTAAAAAAGCAGTTCGGTCACAAGTTTCCTCTCTCTCTCTTTTTTCGAATATCTGAACGAGTGGCAACCCTTCCAACTTGCAAATCACATTTATTTAAATATTCACTTTAATAGCTAATTATCTATTTAATGTATCGATCTCCTTTAAATCATCGCTAAATCCCTTTCTTTCGATCGCTTACCTTCAACCACACAACACGTGCCGCTCCGTACACTTTATAAATTTAATCCAAATAACTCTTAAGCATCAAACACCATTCATTGTGCGTCATTAAATAAAAGGTCTACCAAACTCTTGTCCACCATACATTTAAAATATAAAACCATGAAATAAATAATATAATAATTTATATTATTATAGTTTTTCTACACAAGCAACTCTTTTTTCTTCTCAATTCCGAGCTTCCATAAAGGTTGTTCTTACTTGAAAAATGAAATTCATAGTTTTTCATGGAAATTCATGTGAACTGCAACATGAGTTTCAACTTTTCTTCTGTTCATTCCCCAGGTACTCCACTTCCTCTCTCTGGAAACTATGTGGCCGTGGCTCGATTTCCCGTATCCATTTCAATTGCACGGCTTTTAACTTTCGCTCCGCACTAAACATCTCTCACCTAAGTAACCCCAACAAGCAACTCTACTTTAACTTTGCCCATGACAAACTTTAGCTGGCGTACACCCGATCCTAAGTCATCGCAGGGCGGCAACGCAGGGCACACTAGTCCGATGCCATAAATGTCAATAGACCAAAAACCATTATGCATAATATTCCCAGGTGCAGTTGCAATTCCTGCGGCTGCCGCGAAGGCAGCTCCCTGAATCGAGCCCGGCACAAGCTTCTTCTCCATGCTAAACAATATTTCTCCATTACGAAACAATGGACCCGCTGCATAACCTGACTCCAATGTCTTCTCTGCCTGCAGACAAGCTATTTCTGTTCCCACTTCCCGTTCCGACTTCAGCTCCTGCGAGGACAAGTAGCACCTTTTACTTGTGGCGTTGGTTGTCAGTGAAAACTTTTGCTTTTTCTCTGCTACTTGGCTTTTTATGTTGCCGTGTTGCAGTGCAGCTTGCCACGCCCATTCTACCTAGTTATCTGCAGTTGTCGCCGCAACTTTTCGTTGCCTACTTTCAGGGTGGCCAAGTGAGAGAGGGAGGAGGCGACTGCAGCAAGTTTGCGTTCGCTTATTGTCCAGCGCAGAAAACTTTGGCTGTTTGTTGCCAAATTGAATGCGACTCGCTGCGCAGTGTCCTTGTCAACTGGCGGAGAAAGCGTTGTAGTCCTTGGAGGTGTAAATTGTAAAACAAATAAACGAATGCGATCGTCCTGTATTAAATACCGCACAGAAAGAAAACTAAAGAAAGAAAAGCTCATAAAACGAGACAAAGTATAGTATATGATATTTACAATCTGCAGCTTCTATTGAGAACAGCAGCTCAGAGAACCATTTAGAGACACGCCACTATATTTTACTCATGCATTTTATTTAAAGACCCCGAGGAATTGGCTTAAGAACATTATGAAATATAAATAAACTAAAAAGAAAGCGAAATAAACCCCATTTTATTCCATTTCGCGCAAGTACTTCTTCACTTACTCAATGAAAATACTTTTCGACCATGTCACGCGACAGTTCGAACATATCTCGAACTGTTTTATAGTAGTGCACACCCTTTAGTTGTTTCATGAATGGCTGCAAATAGCTCAGGTATTGCATCTTCCCCTTGGGTTTGGCCGCGGTGGGGCACCAAGAGAGCAGTACAAGCTTTTCGCGCTTCTGCGGCTGTTTGGTTACTTCGCAGACGCGAACATATTCCAGATCGAATAGACCATATCGACACTCGGTAGGCCCATTGCGCACTAGATCCGCTAGGAACTGTTGGTAATCATTGTCGCGCGGCCCAACCGTCTCAACATCGATTACCTTATCGAATACAATGCGAAAGATGATGTAACGATATTTTTTGCTTTTACGTATTGCCTCGTAAATCTCCAGGCTCTTAGGGGTGCAGTGAACGATGTCCATTGTCGAAATATATATAAACGGTGAAAGCGAATTAGCTAACGAATTGAAATTTCTCTGTTAAAAGACTATCAAAAATAACTATTTCAATCAAAGCTCACTGAGTTGTGTGCACTGGGAAAATAAATCTCATTCGCAGGCAAAGTCAACACAAAACAGATATACTGAGAAGGGAAAACTTGAAGAAAAGTTTCAACTGCTGGCCCACATTGATTGCACGTTCCGCCTTTAGCTCACATATTCACGAATATAGAATATATATCGATAGTTTGCATGGTTTTCGTAACTGTTTTCCTTCACTTTTTCTTCGAGTGTTAACTAAGGCTTGGTTCAGTTCTTTTTTGTTTTCTTTCTTTTTCCTCTGTCTCCTCCTTCCCAAAAATTCATTTGATTTGCAAAGTTTTCTGGTTCAAGAATGGAACAAGACTTCTGGAATGATAATTGAACTTTTCGTTGAAAAATAAAAAGAAAGAAAAGCAAATAAAACGAAAAGAAAAACTACTTTTCCATGAAAAGACTTCGAAGTTATTTTAATATACGTTAAATGCTGCATAACTGTTTTAATTACTTTGAGCCATGTCAATGGTAAATCAGAACGAAAGGCTACCTTTGTCATGTCGAAGGTTAAATACCCTTGCAGCTTCTTATGTCCTGATAAGTTATGTTATTTTTTAAAATTAAAACTGGTCTTCATACAAAAATCTTTATTTCGGTCGATTGTATAATCATATATATAAAAGTCTGATGTAGTAAATTTGGTCGCAATATCTTGAGAAATAATAAATTAGACCGAACGTTTGCATGGCAGCTACACGATGTATCAATCTGACACGGACAGGGATAGTTCGATTTCCATTGTGATACTGATTCAGAATATATATATACTTTATGAGGTTGGAGATGGCTCCTCAGGTGCTTTGCAAACTCCTGGCCAAAATTTATATATCCTCTGCAAGGGTATAAAAAGAACAAGATGATGCACAAGTTTATTTAGGCTGCTAATAAAATAATCTTTAAAATACTCTCAATTATAAATAAAGATTTTCAGAGAAAAATTTTAAGTATAGTATGTTAAGTATAGTAAGTGTTGAAGAATGTGAATTCCTTAGTCACCTAACAAATAAATAAAATGCATAATGAAACAAACCCGTGAAGACATACTCTAAATTCAAAGGCAAAGGTTTCTATTCAAATAGTTCTTTATTGAGACTTAGAAGCAAACATTCTTCAGTATAAATCTCAATTCAGCCAAGCGAAAATCCCTTTGCTGGAAAAATCTAACTGCAGCGTCTCAGAGCTAAGTAACACACAGATTTGTAATCTTAAATACTCTCTGGCAGCCTCCTCCACCCCCTGCCCCCTAGATGCCTGCAGCCCGTCGTCAAGCAGTGCGCACGATTAATCACTTTGCGCTTTAAAACGTTAATCATAGCAAGCAGTAGCGTGAAGCTTTTGAGCTTTGCATCGCTTTTAATTGAATTAAGCTGCGCTTTTGTCTGCCACAGTGCCGGCAATAGGCAATTACGAGTAATCGAATTTCGCTACGGCGAATCCGTTTGAAACAATGAATTGTTGCCTTGCATTGCCGTCGGGGTTGAATTTTGATAACCAAGGCTGAGGAAAGGGGCTACGGGTGGAAAACCCGCAGAATGCCAGCGGGGTTCAGTCAATTTTCCCCAAGCTCAACTGCGAGCTACAAAAATGCAAATGCAAATTGAGCGTGTCGCTGTAGCTTTGCTGTCTGGTCGTGCCCCCATCTCCGCCATCATTCAGGGACATTAAACTTAGCCCCAGCTTATGCGCTTAAGCTCAACTTTCACTTAACCGCAGCAAAGCGTTAAAAGCATTCCCTATTAATGTCTAATTAAATGCAACGAGTGCCCACATTCTCCCGTTTCCCTGCCCCTCCTTCATTGCGAGTTTTATTTGTTCAGTCTCCAAATAAAATCGCGATGCTGCTTCATTTGCATTTTAGAGCTGGACATCCTGAGCTGTATGTACAGTACCCTGAAATGACAATCGGATGTATTTCATTCAAGTGCGTCAAGTGGGCGCGGCTCGCTTCCTGCTAAATCCTCTGTCTACCCTCCCTTCTCCTTAACATCTTCCTGCAGATGGAATTCGTTTTTAATATACCGTGGAATGGGTGTGAATTCAGGGAATACAGAGGAAAGAGCTAAGTCAGCCGAGGGTTAACATATCAGATACGTACATTATTTGTCTGTGATACACATGCAAAACAAAAGATACAGGGTATAACATAGTTTCAATTGTCTCCTTCTGTTTTCTACTTATTCCTGCTGTTTCTCTCGCATCACATTTACAACGTTTCGGAAAAACAATTCGTGAGTTGGCAGCTCCAATGCTCAGCCGTTGCATTTGTTAAATAAAATAACAGTTGTCATTAAAGGTGCGCCCCACGCTGACTCCTTTATATCTGCTTCCTCCTCTCTCTCTCTGGTCCACTTCTACTTTTCTGCTTTGCTTGGGCTCCTCGGCTCCAGTTCTGGCTCGGGGTCGACGTCTGTGTCCGGAACAGGGTCCGGTTGTGCTGCTGTCTCGAAGAAGTTGCCTTAATTTGTCACTCGGCTGCATTTGACAATTAAAAATTGCAATCAGCTGAGAACAAGACAGCTGCCAGAAGCCTCAAGTAAAATCCCATATTAAGTTCTCTCGCTGATGACGTTTCGCTCTTTTATACCCAGTAAAAGCAGTGTGAGGTATATGAAATTGTTAAACTCAAAATTGGGTTCAGGAAACCGTAGGTGAATCTGAATAATATGAACAGCCGAGATGATACAGACAATTTATAAAGAGAGTTGTAATGAGTGTCTTAAGTTTCATACTGTCTTCCTTTTGTTTTTGCCCTTGCTCAAGCAAATGAATCACAATAAAATTGAAAGACAAGAACTTTGCACTTCATATTAATTGTATATGCACTGCAAAAATGTTAAGATTAAACTGACATTCTTGAAAATACACTTAAGCCCTAAATGTTTAATAAACTTACAAAGCAAAACTTGAGTATTACTAATATTGATTAAATTTATAAGAATTCTTAAACTTTCAGAACTGAAAATATGTCTCTCTTTCCATCGCATTCCCAGATACAGAATTGTCTTAGCGAATAATTGTGTGAATTCTTCTACTCATACCTTTGCTTTAATTTGCGTGGCATTGTCGTAATGCCACATATGTAAATATCCGCACACATACACACAGCACGTACACATACACAGACGTACAAACGAGAGCCAACGAAGCACAACGGGCTGTTAACAGGGCGTATGCGCGTTAACATATTTGATTTGTATATTTCAATAGGCTACGTCGCTTTTGTGGTTGTGTGTAGCCTTATTCCCCCCACCCTGCCATTTGATGGGTTTATTATTGGACAAATAAATTAAAATTGTTTACCTTTCAGCGTATCTATATGCCCACACGCCACAGACAGAGACAGCAGCACACATTCCCCGTCTCTCGCTCCAATTGCGGTTCCGTGAGTGCGCGTATGTTGTGGCAACTTTATTTGCGCAAATTAATGGATAAATGTTGGCAGACACGCACACACACATACATATACCTATGGGCTATGCGTATAGCTGGCGAACACGTATAAAAACATAAAAACAAGTGGCATCTGTAGAAATATTCACAACAGAAATGGGAATAATGATAAAGAAAGAGGACATTCGAGGAACATTCGATGTGAAAACAAGTTGGGGAAATATGTTAAAAAATTAACAATATTATGAGAAAATACATAAATAAGTATGAGTAGTTTTAGTTAGTCACACTAATTCAATCAACAGCAACAGTAAACGAATTCAATCAGGCGAATTCACGGACACTCGGCATGAGCAGGAGCGAATTCCGCAGTTCATGTTCATATGAAGATGTCGCAACCGCACACGAGTGTGTACTCGATGATGGCTCCCAACGACGGATTAACCATTTTGCGTATCATTTTTAATGCTTAAAAAATAAAAGTTCACATTTTAATTAACATTAACTATATATTCAAATATAAACCGCACATAAATAACTTACACACATATTGCAAAATACTCAAATTAGGAAGTATGGTAATCCAACTAGCTTGGTGGCCAAGACAATGGAACCATGTGAGTTCTTTGGACATCCTCAGTTGTTTCGCCGGATATAACTCAGGATTTATGGTATCTCTGTTATATTTAGCAAAGCCAATAGTGTTGAAATCATGCCTTAGTTGACGCCGCAGTGGAACAAACTAATATCGCCAGGCCCCTAGAGCTGGTGACGCCCCAGGAATGAACTCGCCCCAATGTGAAAGGAAATAAGCCAATGCCATGCGAGTGAAAAGCGGCTCAATTGACATACGAGTAAACCCAAAAGGGGGCTTGGGAGGAAATGGAAAATGGGAAATGCACGCAGTGCAATAGCGAGGCGTCACGACAGCGCGTTGATTGTTCGATTTAAACATTTTGGCATGTTTTGGTCCGGGTGCGTTTTCACTTTTCCCCGAGTCTGCAGCGAAAATGTGTTAAATCCGCTATAAAAGCGGTTAACCGAGTAAACTGCAAATGCGAAATGCGGTTCACTTTGCTTCGGTTCGGGTTGTGTTCGGTTTAGTTTGGTTTAGTTTGGTTCACTTTGGTTGGCAACTTGACAAGTGTTGATGGGTCACTTCGACCACACGCTGTGCACGCTGTTTGTAATGAGTTTCAGTGTACACACTGTACAGCGGAGTTGTAGTAGGCCCGGTCGGCATCTACCATAGTCAAACTATTCAAATCAAGTTTATTTCTCATCAATAACTAAACCAAAATAGCAAATGAAATTTTAGAAAGTATTTGGAAAAATGTTTGACGATGAGTTATTCTCTTATGTCCCCGAGGTCGAAGAGGTATGGAACAGATTCTCATTATTGTTTTAAAGATACAAGGCATTAGTATAATTTGCAGACCTATTCAGAATGGGAGACAGAAGAAGCTATGAAGTTCATAAAGGAAAACGATCTGCCGATGTCGGACATGTTTTATGCTCTTAAGTACGTTCGCATTTCGAATCGAGCTGTCGAGCTGGATGAACAGTTCCAGCAGATACAGGATCGACTCAATAAGTTACGTCAGGAAGATATTCGAATGGTTTCTCCGCCATCAGGAGGAGATTGGGATCCTAAATTGAACAAATAATCGATTAGTCAATGATTTAAGGATTATGTGCGGGCATTTTGTAAATGTTTTGTTGAATTTGTATTGAAGGGGGCCCACAAGTGTATTAACAAGGTTGTTCTAAAGAGTAAAGTATCTGTAATATTCATTCTTGAGTTTCAACTATTTTTAAATTCGTATATATTGTTTTTCGGAGCGTGGCACGAGTCAAATAGATTAAATTTGTTTCTAGAAAAAAAGTACAACAAAGATGGGAATGTGTGTTAGAAAGGCATTGGAAAGAGTTGCATTGCATGCTATGCGAGAGACGTGGAGACAAAGCAACACAAAGGCAAACAAAATTATGTTTAAGGTTATATGCTATGCATAAGTAAATAAGCAGACAGTGCAGACAGACTGACGGACGGACGTATGGATGGAAAGCAGCGATGCTGCCTGGCAGACAGGCTGGAAGGCAGACAGGCTGGAAGGCAGGCAAGCGGAAACGGAAGTTCAAGTAGCAAAAGAAAGTGTCTAACTGGCTGTGTGCATGTGTGCTGTAGTATGTGTGTGTATGTGAGTGTATGGATGTGTATGTGACTTATGCAAGAGCCACAGGCACTTCCGACAATTGGCAAAACACAACAGAAAGGCAGCCCTGCCAGCCAGGAGCGGATTAGCAAGAAGAAAGTGATTCAATTTGATTCAGCAATCACAATACTAATACTACTACTTCTATTACTACTACCTTTTTTACTACTACTTCTATTACTACTTCTTATACTACTACTTCTACTACTACTGCATTAATACTACTTATATTACTACTACTTCTTCTACTACTTCCACTGTTTCTATTACTACTACTAGTAACTAAACCTATTACTACTACCTTTACTACTTCTACTACTTTTACTACTACTACTACATCTATATATGTTATGCACACTCATTATAACTTAAATAATACAATAATTTATAAGAACTTTAAAGTAACAGAAACCCAAAAACCATCAAAAAGGTCCCTCAAATTCTGTTTGTACGCATGAAATCCGCTCCTGAGCTGAGCTGAGTCGGAAGGCTAACCAGTATGCCAGACAAATGGGTGGGAGAGCAGCAGAGGAGCGGGGGTGCTGGGCAGGCAGCTACAGGCCACGCTGCCTTGCACACGCGCCGAGCGAGATAAAACATTTGTATGCGCTGATAAGAACGCATCCACTTACTTTTGGTCGCACATGACCTGAATTTTTGTGCACTCGGCACTCACACATACAAACAAACACACACTCACACATACTCACACACAAAGTGGAGGAAATATAAAAAAAAGAAACTAAGCTTGGCGTTTGAACTTGCACACGGACCAGGCAAATGAAGAAATTTAAATTTTGATGCCGGCGACGGCAATCAGACCAAGAAGAAGGCGACCATACAATGCATACTCTTTATGGGGTGACTTAAATGCCCGAAATACCATGTGAAGTGAGAACGAGGAGAGGCAATTAGGAAGATACGCCTGAAAGGGGATTACAGTTTGGGTAAATTGAAATTAAGGAAATATTCAAGAAGGAAGAGGAATAATCAGTGTACGAGTATCTGATTTCATTTAAATGTACAAAAATAAAAGTAGATCTAATTTTATTAATTGTTCGATTATATACAAAATATAATTAGAGAAAATTTAGCAGAACTGTGATATATTTATTGGGTTTCTATATATATATTCTATAACTTAAATTTCCTCTTCCCTTCGCACTCCTAACTGTTTTTATACAGTATCTCTTGGTTTGTCTAGTTATCTCTTGAACTGTGTTAGGGGGGCAACATTAACATGCGGCACCATGGCCCATCGAGTCAGGCTTGTCTACCCGACTAACTGTCTGTGAGTAGAAAAAAAGATATCGTTTTTTTTTTTTTTTGTAAAGTTCCAGTTCAGTTACACGAAATTTGAACGGAAATACGAAAATGAAAGATTCGTATCTGAAAAGTTAGAACGAGATTGATGTGTGCAGAGCAGCAGCAGCAGCGCCAGCAGCTGCTCTGTAGCAGCTTCCCTTGAATGCCCCTTCTTCTATTCATTCACACACACTCACACACACACGCCTTCACATGACTTAAAAAGGAAGAAGGAACGCCGAAAAAATATCGAACCGCCCGCAGCACTCAAATGTGGTGCGCTCTGTCTGCCATAGCCCCTCTCTCCTCTCTCTCTTTCTCTTTCTCTCTGTGTCTGTCTACGAGTGAGTGCACCCCTTGTAGGAAAATAGGATTTGCTTGCAAATTTTCGTTAAGGGGATGAAAAATAGGGTGACCATGTGCTGGTGCGGCTGTGGATGCGAATACGGATGCGGATGCGAATGATTTGCGCTTTGCTCGTTTTGTTTGTTTGACACTTGCGTGGTTAGTGATTGTCCATATTATGTGACACACTGTGTGACAGACGACCCGATAGAGCCAGCCTGGCAGCAGGCAGTGTGTGAGAGAGAGAGAGAGAGCGAGTGTCTGCGAAGAAGTAGCTCGATTTCGTGCTGCATCAGCGCTGAGTTGGCAACTTGGTGGCGACCCCAGCTGGCGACTTAAAGCACTGTGGAAGTTGTCAAAATTCCAGTCTGATTGCCTACAGGCGCTGCTCGTGCCCAGTCGCATAATTGACAGCACTGTGCAGCAGTTGAGAGAGTGAACAGGTGTCTCCCCTTGCCATATCGTTTAGTCAGGTGGCCAGATAAAATAGATTGTAGGTAAGACATATTTGACTAGGTAAATGGAGCATGGAGACTTGGAATGAAAATGCAAACATGCTTGAGGTTTGATATGATGGGCTTATGAGGATTAATTAAAACTGATAAAATTAAAATATATGTGTCGTAGATTCAGTTAATTTTAGTTTTAAAGTTAGCATAACCTAACATAGAAGAAGTGTTAGTCATTTCTAGAATGAAGTTGACAGATTTTTCACAAATTAAGCGAGCTCTGAGATGGGCCGAGTATAGAGGAAGTCGACGTGTTGTATTGATCTCAAGATGAATGGACAGAGAGACTTAGAAACACTTTCCAGCAAACGACTAGCAACTCGCTGTGCTTTCATCAACAAAAAAATTTAAAAAAAGTCAAAGTCTAAAATCAAATCATGAATAGATGTAACGAGTCTCCGACATATATTTTTATATTTTTTTTCTTCTTACCATCGCTGATACTGGATTCACCCCTTTATTTGCCAAATTGATGTCCTTCCTTTTCTCTTTCTCCCCCTGGGTACAATTATATATCGAATTTCAAGTTGGATTCGATTTTGTCTTGTCTAACATATTATACTTATATATACTCGCCATTTGGAATTCTACTCCGAAAATCCATTAACAAGCTTTTGCCATATGCCAAAGAGTAGAGTTGCCATCCGACTCAGATATGTGAGTTGCAAATAAGGCGACAACTCGTTGCAGGCCCAAACCATGTGCATAAATTTCAAATAGCAAATCCAAACTGGATTCAAAGGGTTCTGGATAACCTTCTCTCCCTCCGTTGGTCCAAAACAGACAACGGAAATTGTTGAGATTTATGGCGGCTGGTAAAAAGGGGCAGCTCAATATTTATTTGAAAATAGTAAGTTGGGAGTTTACAAATTTCCAGCTCGCCAGCAGGCCCCAAAAAGGGATATTACATATCCTGTTCCCAGTCGTGTAAACGCCATTATAGATTGAATATTTTGCTGCAGCCTTGTGCCGGGCAGGCAGTTTGATTTACGTTGTTGCTGTACTTCCGCCTTCTGTGAAAATTCGCTTTTCTTTTTGTCTTTTGTGCGGGTTTTCAAGTACATAACACGATGGCAGACTCCAAGTTAGTCTCCGTCTCCATCTCTGAGTTATGTGTTGTATGTGAGACTATTAGAGGCTTACTAGAGTCTGGAGCTGCCCCTTGCCTGGTACTTCCGGTTCGCCTACGTGCAAGCTGCGCTTTTTCACACACTCCACTTCGTCATGGAGTCGACCTCGTGATTATTGCCATTATGGAATGAAAACGAAAGCCGCCGTTCAAATCGTGGAGCAACTCTGTGGTGAACTTTGCCCCCATCTGCTCTGCACTGTCTCAAGTGACTATTCACGGGCTGAAGATTTATTGAATGTGCGCGATGAGGCTGCTCGCAGTCTTCTCTCCCTTCATTCCTCTGCCTCTCTTTCTCTTGCTCTCCCAGTCTGCTCTTTGGCATTGGGTATTGAGTGTTTATTTATTTTCAAGCATCATAAAAAATACAGCAACAGACGGCAGGCAACAACGATGGCTGGATGGCTGGCAATGTGCACACTCCAACATACACACACACACACATACACATACTCAATGATATTTTCGCTTTATGCCCGATGGCAGAAGCAGCTGCAATTTTTACGCCATTTTGTGTTGTGCCAAGCCAAGCCGAGCCAAGTGTAATTTGTGGTCCGGGAACTTTGTCTATTGCCCTTGTACCGCAATTGCTACTTCTGCTGCTGTTGTTGTAGTTGTTGTTTTTGTAGTTGTTGTAGTTGTTGCTGTTTAATGAAGCATTCACGCTGAAGTAGCTGTTGCAATTTTTATTTCGTTTGCCGGTCAATGAACATTGGAAATGTGTTAAGTGCCGTCGCTTCTCCTTAATTGTCTACAACTTTACTGAAATGGCCCTTAATGAAGTGTTAAATGCGCCGACGCCGACACCGCTGTCGACATCGACTCACTTACCAGTTGCCTGCTCTCCACACCTACGCCTTTTGCCGATGTTATTAATGTTTTGTGCAGTAAGTATCGCTTGAAGACTCCGAGCCTAGTCTACCTTACCTCGTTCGTCTAATAGTTAGAACCAACTAACTATTTTAGCACCCTTGCCTCAACCTTATCAACACAATGAGGCAATTTCAATGGAATTGTTATTGATATTGCTGGCCAGTTGGTGGGGAGAGGGTGTAGGGCGGACTTGGCTGTAAGGAAGGTGTCCGCAGTTTAGCCAAAGCTTGTGGCAACTTCTGCTGTCAATCAGTGGCCCCAAAATTGCAATAGCTTTAGGTTATCCACCCTCTCTCTCTCTCTAACCTCATTTGTGTACCGCATGACGTATACGCAATATGCACTGCCTGTGATGTTGCCGACCACAGCTCGAGGGCATTTCCCGCTACTGCCAGCGAGTGCGCGTCATTACTGTCATCATTTGGCGCTCTCGACTAAAAACATGCTTCACAAAGTCCGCCAGCATTAGGTTTTCCATATAGACCGCACACATTATATATATATATATATATATATATATATGTAGTACAAATATGTCGGGGCAGACGCAGCGTGCTTTTTGCCTTTGCTTTATGCATGCAGCGGCTACATTTTATATTGCACATATATTTTTCATAAACTGCAAATTTAGGTCAGAACCACGGGGTATACACGAGTTAGCAGTGCAGTGTGCCCTGCCCTGGGACCGAGGGTTGGGCCAGGATACAGAAGGGGAGAGGGATGGCAGGGGGAGCTGGGGCACTAATGCTGCAACAGCTTCGACTGAGGGTTCAGTTGCGGTTCCCAGCGGTCAACGTACGCGGCCGCGGCGTTGACGCTGGCGACGTCAAAGCGTCGTCAAAATGAATATGCGCATACTTGCTGCGGAAATATTAAACATACGCCGTGTGTGCCGCATCGCGAATCGCAAACGAATGGCGTGATGTGGCCTAAGTCACCGTAACAAGCGAACCAATCGCAGTTTTTGTTTGCTGACGTTCCAAGAAACGTATCACGTAAAATCGTATAATCAAAATTGAGAGAAACAGGAAGGAACTTGCAGATTTATGCATTAAAAGTTGAAGATAGAAACTTCCTTAGAAGATTTTACTACATAACATAAGAGCAATATATAATATACATATATACAAATTATATATTAATTTGTCGAATTTTAGCAGCAAATGTTTCTGAGAACACCCACTGTACAGACACGTTTATGGGCCAAGCACACACACACTCAGGAACAGCAACGTTTATATGACCTGCGGGGTCTTGTGCCCATCTCCTTGGCCACGCAAACACACACACACAGTGCACGGCCCCAAAGTATGATTGCGTGCCTAAGCGCCATCTTACGGTTGATAGCTTCATTACAGTCCTGTTGTTGCTTATTACCCGTTAGTTCTTTGCCCTTGTTGCCGTTGATGTTGCCGATGTTCTTGGCATGTTGCAAGTGCTGATTACGGGACGGCGTCAATGCGAGTGCTTGCAACATGCGCTGCTCTTTATGGCCGCCTTGTTGCAGTCAACAGCATTTTTCTAATTTTACTTAAAGTGTTTCTCCCCCCCCTCCTCGCTTCTCCACCTTTCTTAACACTTTGTCTAATTCTTAAATTGCCCAGCTGAGTTCGCTGCGCGGCATTGCGGCTGCTTGTTAGCGCTGCGAGTGAAAGTTTCTATTAGGCGACGAGGGTTATGTGCTCGCTTAAGATGGAGAAATTATGATTGGCGTAACGGGACCTACCTTTAAGCAGTACATGCCGCTTAGCTAACAGCGGAAATCCAAAGTGTTTCGCTCGTTAAGCTTTACCAACTACAGCTGAACCAGTGAAAGGGGAACTTTGACAAACCTTACAGGGAGAAAGAAATATGGTAGAAAATATTATATATTCATTTAATTATTATTATAAATTTATATTTAATATTGTTAATATATTTATAAAAACAAGCTGAATAAATGTTTAAGTTTTGTTGTTGACTGAACTCCATTTGTGTTATTTTACACACATGTGAATGGACCAGGTAAATGGAATTAAATTTTTCAAATCTTACACTCGGCCTTTTTATATTAAACTTTTTATAACTTAAATTTATAAATAATAAAGCAATATCATGAGAATTATTGCAAACCTTTTGTTGATTCAGATAAAATTAGCCACACCGCCAGAAAGAAAAACACTTCATTGGGCATTTTAAAATATAATATAAAAATAACATAGGAGAAAAGATAAAAAATGATTTGTTGCTTGGAATGGTGAGAAATATATATATACTTACATATGTATATCAAAATAAATGTTCCCCATGAAAATGACCACGTTATTTCAAAAGTTATATATGTAATATTTGTTGAAATATAAGTTAATGAACGTAATTGGATAGTACATTTTAGATAGTAAAAACAATAAGTCAACTTCAGTTTTACTTACACAACAATCAATCTGAAATTCTCGCAACACGACAACACGACAGTTCGACTTGACCGATCGACGACTTTAAAAGACTGGCCGATTTATCCGCCTTTTCCATAACTTGTTTAAGGATTTCTTTGGAATGACTTAATCTGCGACTCTTTTAGACTTCAACTTAACGACTGACTTCATTTCTTGATTACTCTTGCCAACTGCAAGTCTGATTCTATCGATAGTTGCATGCTACCACCACCATTATTGCTTACATACATTAATTCCACCTAAATCGGTAATTTCTATCACTGCATAAAAAGGCGACTCTTTTTCTAGTTTTGCTAGTCCCTTTCTTTATTTGACCACATTCTAATTTAATCCCAGTTTAGGTAAGTATAGTGTCATCCTCACGCAAACGAGCACGTTCCATATCCAATTTATCTTCTAATATTATACTCAGTGCACTATCTTAACCTCTTTGAAACCACCTTAAAGTTCTATGTATCTCCAGTTCAACTTTATTTGCTGTCAACTTTAACACGCCCAGCAATTCATTGGCAATTCGACGCTTCTGATATGATATGCCACATCTGGATACCTTGCTCGACATGGGCACATAGCACGCCAATCTCAGCTCTGTTTTCGGGGCAGGCGACAGACAACAGCCGTGCTCAGTTCGTTTTTTAATACGTGTCACTAACCGAGAGATTCCAATATTGCAATATTGAAATGTCTGTGAAATGTTGTCGTGTTGTTTATGCATTACGGATTCTCTATTGGCTTTGCCTTTCTTCCCTTACTCACTGCGAATAATTCAATTGTAAACGAACACGAATGGGAACCCGACACTGACAGACAGGCAGAGGGACAGACATAGAGTGCGAGAGGGGGAGGGAGAGGGACAAGTGCAGCAGGTGTGATTGAAGGCACCATAAAAAGTCAAAATAATATGAAATATTACGAATCACTCGAACAGCTCAGCAAATGAAGCAAACTCAGGGGTGTCTCTTTCCTTTGCTGCCTTCTTCTTGACTTTGCATTTCAAGTGCGGTCAAGCACAGCTCTAATAATATTTGGGAAGGGGAGGAGAGGGAGATCATGTTGTTCCCTGCGTAAGCAAAAACATTTTCATTCAAGTGAATTTCAATTGTTATCGGAACAGCAGACGCAGCAGAGATAAGTTCGGGATATTTGCATGGTTGTGTTGGGTTTCAGTTCGGGGGTAGCTTATCATAAGCAATAAATGCTAATGGATGAGCTCTGCCCTGGGGCTGCTCCTTGGGGAGAGCGACCATTAGTTGCATTGGCGAGTGGCCCTTGCTCTTCTTCCCCTCCTGCCCACCAGCAACGTCAACAATAATCCAACAGCATTCAACCCCGCATATCACTCACCCTTCGGCCCGGCGGCTGCTGTGGTCCAACAAAAGGTGACAAAAGATATCGCAATTTTATGAGTAATCCCAACACTCTTTTCACAAGAGAAGGTGTAGGTACAAGGGGGGCAAGGGGGCAGCGGGGAAAAGCTGCTGACAAGGACATGCACTGATTACGCTGCGCTGCCGTCTCTCTCAGACTGCGACTGCGACTATCCCCAGCAATGGTAATAAAATTCTCACTTCTGGATAGATTTTTGCATTGTCGTTAGAGTAGATAATGTCTGTGGTATAATGGGAAGGGGACGAGGAGAAGGAGGAGGCTTGCTCTGGACTCCGGGTGGGTCTTTAGCCTCTTTCATTGTTTGTCAGCGTCTGTCTGGCTGCGGATGCTGCGGATGTTGTTGTGAGTCATATTAAAAAGTAACGAGCAAAATATTATGAAGCCAGACAAAGGCATTTCCGGGCACACAGAGGGGGAGGGAGAGAGGGGGGAGACGAGCCAAAAGCCAGAAGAGCCTCCAATATTGGATTCACACGTTATGCTCTCGGCGCGTAGGATGTGCCACATGTAGGAGGAGCAACAGCATCGAGCGGGGGTACAAACATCGTTGCTCATTGCCTGCTGCTGCTATTGTTGTTGTTTGTAGTTGTGTTGTTGTTGTTGTTGTTATTGTTGGTTGCCCTTTTGCCCAGGAGCAACAGCAGCAACACGATGTGGCACACAGCCCGCCATCATATTATATTGTATTTTTAGACCAGACAAGTCTGCATTGCTGCATGTGCCATGTTCCCTGTCTAGTCTGGTCGAGTCGAGTCAGTTCAGTACTGTCGTGGCTTTTTCTTCTCTTCCCTGTCCCTGTCCCTGTGTTGTGCTGTTGTGCCATTATTAATAACCATAACTCAAATCTATTGCCGCTTTACTGCTCATTGAATCCTGTTTATGACGTTGCTTTCGTCAGTTTTCTTGCGGCTAAAAAGTTTTCATTTGACCGCGACCCTCTAGATAAATATAACTTAGGGATGGCAGCAAGTCTAACGAGCTTTATTCGAAATGTATATGAAATGGCTTTAAGTTGATTTAAGAGGAAAGTGCTTAAAAAAGTGAGGGAATATTTAGGGATTTTCTCAGATTTTAAATGTTAGTTTAAAATGGTTTTAGTTTTGTTAAAACTTTATGAGTTTAACGTATAATAACGTAACTAAAGTTATAATTTATAAGTTAATTCCCTCATACATTCGATTCTAATATTGTCAATATTATGTTATTATAATTTAAATACTACCCCCTCCGCAGCGTAATCTTAGATCTTCAACTCAGAAGTTTCCTCTATCCTAGTCTCATCTTGCTTCCTTAAGCAGCTTCTTCTTTCCCAGGGTTAGCTTCCTCCTCTCTAGTCTTATCTTTCTCAATTTAGAGTGCTTTCCCTGCTCAAAAGGCTAACCCTTTCTGTTTGTAACGCTATCGCAAAATCCACCAGCGACTTGGCGGGAAAACTTGGTGAAGAGCAGCTTGAAGCCCAATTTGAGTTCGCTTTGCTCAGTTAGTCAACTGTCGGCATTTGGCTTATCATTCAAAGCTTCAGTTGTGATATGCGGCGCAACGGGAACTGGCCTTTGCGCTAAGTTTTAATTGTGCTCATATCTCAAGACCCCTTCAAGTCGCCTCTTGGTCCGATTGCCAAGCGGAGCCAAACTTTGTGTGTGGCGCAAACTTTTTTGGGGGCAAGCACACACCAGCCACACATACATATACAGGCACAAATTGCTCAACAATCCATGTTGCCATTTTACAACACTTGAAATTTCTTTGGACATTTGCTTTGGCTTAGACCCGGCTTGATGTTGACTTTTACTTTAGCAAATGGCGAGCGAGCTCTGTTAGTGGGAATGGGGCAGGAAGAGGAGGGACCCGGTTCGTATAATTTCAATGCGTACTGTCGTAAATAGCCCAAGAAGAAGCAAGAGCAGCACAAGACGAAGAAGAGATGAGTATTCTTAATTTTCTTGCGCTTCCTGCACTGCAAAGTTTTGCCAGGCAAAGTGCGAGAGAGTTTTCCAGCAGCAGCAGCAGCTTTTCCGTTTGTCACGACAGACAAGACACCAACATTAAAGTATTATGCAAGCGTATTAATGCACTCAACGGAACAGTGACAGGAGGAGCAAGTGAGAGGGGAAGGGTGGGCGGGGGGAGTAAAAAGTGACCGGCTGATAAGCTGCAAGTCAAGTCCGAACGGAGACTCGGACTCGGAGCAGGAATCGGAATTGGATTCGCACTGCGAGCCTGGACTTTTGAGCACTCACACACAGCGTGTGTCACACGGCCAAAGAAAAACAAACTGGCGAGGAAAACTGCATAAACTTTTGCAGCACCCAGCAGGAAATGCTGCTGCGTATCTTAGCCAGCTGTCACTTGCCACGGCCAGCAGCGTAGGCAGCGCAGTTTGTTTTAAATTCTTCTCTCTCTCGGCATTAGTTTTGATGGCGCGCTGCAATTTAATTCAATTAACCAAATCGAATCTCAAGCGGATCCAATTCACCAGAGAGCCTGTCTAGTCGCTGTTTCTAACCACCTTCTCCCTGCCTGCTTCCTGTCCAGCATTCGTTGTCCTGTCAGCTGTCAAATTGAATTCCAGCACATTATGCTCAATGGCGCAGAACAGAAGTCTCAGCTGAGTTCGAATACCCACACGAATACACATGTGAATATACGTGGGTGTCTGTGCGAGTACCAGTTCGAGTATATCAGCTGCCGCTGCGTTTCCCCAGTGTATTTCCATTTGACACCATAACTGATGATGCCCAGGCAAAAGACGACGCCGGACAAGGGAATGACTGGCGGACGTAGACGGTCAGGAGACTGGCGGCCTCTCTGCACTAAACGTTTGCCCATTAACATGATGTATGATGCGGGTCCAGAGCGCAGCCCATTCCAACCATTAGCCACAGAAATTGCCACTTAATGGCAGCGGGGCAGCCGCTTGTGCCTGCGGCCTCAGCCTGTGCCTCATCGAACTCCTTCAAGTCTGGGCAGGCACACGCGAGTTTCAATCAGACAGACGTCTTCCCACTTACCTGGCGCGTAATCAAGTCATGCTCAAACAATTGCAGTTACGCCCCCCCCACACACAACCACATACTCTAACACACACACTCACACACACATAGAGGGAGAAGCACCTGCCTCGCACACACTGAAAACACATTGAGCAAACACTTTAGCGAGAGGTATTCATACACAATTTGCACAAGCCCGCTAAGTTTTTTGAGCTGTTTCCACTGTAAGAGAAACTTGTGGAAAATGCAAATAAAGAGACCATATTCTTAAAATAGTGACTAATATATTTATACGAGTGGAGTAAGAAACCAAAAGCAATGATTGGTAAATAAATAGTTTTGTTACTGATAGATTGCATTTAAGATATAAGGAACGATTAACTGATAAAGCGATAGATTATTTAATGATAAATATTGAAAACTAAAGGATTTTTAAAATTGAGTGGATTTATTCCATAAAGAGCTTAAATTTATATTTAAATCTGATATGGTATTGGTAATGGAGATATGGAAAACGTACAATGTTAAAAAGTGTGCTGAAAACATGGATTGTTGTAGTATCCAAACACAAGTTCATAACAAAACATAATATCTTTTAAAAAAGCTAAGGTAGAAGCGTGGTTAATATTATAAATGACACAGCTTAATCATCATATAATCGATATTTTCATTAGTATAAACAACATAAGAGAAGGATAAAAAGAACAAATAGAAAAGCGAACATTAATATAAGAAGCAAGCAAGATACCACATACAGTCTGTCAAACAACTCTTTACACATATGTTATTTGCATGTTAATATTATGTCTAACATATATGTGTAAATAGTTAGTTGACTTACTGTACACATTATATAAAGATACGCTTATATGTATATGTTAAAAGTGTAAACATTTTGAATGGGTTTAAATGTTATATTATAATGTAAATAAGAAATACTTAATTTATTCCAAACTGAACGGTTCTTGATTATTGATATTTAATTAAAGAGTATGTCAAATAATATATCGACTGTATGCATCGTTTATCATCGATGACTGACTGTTACGCAGTGGAAACACGTCAGTCTGCGCAGTCTTCAAGTGTTGCTTTCCATCGTTGTATCTGGCTTTGCTTCCAAATAATGTAAGCGTAAAACCAAATGCACTAAGAGCATTTCAACTGGGGCAATGTTGGGTGTGGGGATGGGCTGAAGACGCCAGCCTTGGAATGACGGTTATGGTTATGCGACTAAATAGAGGAGTCGACAAGAGGTGGAGTAGGAGGAGGGGAAGCACAAGGAGTAACTGTGCGCTCGCTCTCACACTGCGAGAACTCGAGACAGCCTTTCAATCACTTAAATTCGCTGAGGTGAGTAAGGAGGCCGCAGACCCAAAACACTTGAGAGGTCCAAAGGTTGCGTGCGAGTGTGTGTGTCGAGTTGGGGGTGTGTGCGTGTGTGCGTGCATGAGTGTGTGTGTGTGTGTGTTCCACTTCGCGACTTGTTTGAGTGAGTGTGTCATTTATTGTGTATTTATTTGACAAGCGCATGCAGTGCAGACACATGAGACGGAAAACAGGAGAAGAAGGGATGGAGAATGAGAGGGAGAAAGGGAACTGGCAGCGTCCTTTCGTCACCATGTTTAAATGTTAAATGATGCAACATTTACTTTCGTATATTTTTGCAATTTTTCTCGCCAGACCTTTGTGGCTTGATTTCTGGTTAGTTCCGTTTGCTTTTATTATCATTTTGGGTCCCTTATCGGGGCCGGGATGTTGTTCTACTCCTGGTACCCACCATTAGTTAATGTCGCCAGGGCGTCTGTGAAAATTCCCTTGCCCAGACTTGTCCCCATCCCTTTGTTTAACTTTAAGTTTGATTTATGTCTCTGGCCGCTGACTCAGCTGTGCCTCCACCGGATCCGCAGCTGCTCAAGAAATTTAATGCCCACAAAAAATTGTTGCTTTCTTATTTTCTTTCTTCATTTCTTTTTAGCTGGTCCTTTCATGTCACTTGTTTCGGAATTAGTTTTGCCAAGTTTTTTTTCACTTTTTGTGCACATGTGATTTTGATTAAAAAGCACAATGGAAATTAAAGTGGAGAGGTGATTTATTTTGCGGGCCAAAGCAAGCTTCATGCTTCGGCATCGAGGGAGTAGGAGGAAGACACACCCCCTTCCACACTTGTCCACTCAAAGCACTCGATAGATTTTTACGGCTGAAAAAAGCTGTCGGCTGGCAGCAATACAACGTTTCATTCATTCATCAATCAAAGCGTGCCACTGCATGAAAAATGTCAGCGCGAAAAGTCAAATAAAAAATGTAGCAGGTGGAAGAGAACGACTAGCGAATGCTCTTAACAATGCTCAGAATGGTAATCTTTTGATTGTCAGTATAGTTATCTTAAGTAACTGTTCTTTGCTCTCTACTGCCCTCATGTTTTTATATCCCTCATTTCTGCATTGAAATTCCCCGTCAGGGGTATGCCCAACTACGCCCTGTGCAGTAAATTGCGAAAGTGCTTTTTATTTTGCGCTTTTCAAGATTGGCAAGTCACTTTTCAGTGGTTAGTGGGGAAGCAGGAGCAGGGAAGGAGGATGAAGCATCAGTCGGGAGGTTCGCCGCTGCCATACAGCAATCAATATTGATTGCATAATGAATGACAATCAATGCTGCGTTTGACACTTTCCATTTTAGCCCACACTCACATGCACTCACGGCGCACTCACACTGTTACTCCCTCTGCCCAACTCTCACTCCTCATCCTTCCCCTCGCCAAATTAGTTTAAAGTCAACTACAAGCCACAAAAAAGGGCATTCTAATTGCATTTAGTGCCGAACTCAGAGCATTTCTAAAGGTTCAATTGCCGGCGCAATGCAAAAGATCCCAGCGATGATTCAATTGACATTCTAAGCGAACAGACAGAAGGGACGGACAGAGAGACAGAGATACAGAGATAGAGACAGACAGCGGATGTTGATCCGCGTGCTCACATCCACATCCGCATCCTCCTCCTTCCGTTTCCCCTTTTTGTTCTAACTATTCTGCTCTGCGCTGGTGTTCCATGTCCCTCTGTCTGTCCATTGCTCCTGTTGCTGTTGTTGTTGGGAGAGAATTCTGGCAGCTGCAGTTGTCCAGTCAGCCGCACAATGACCGCCACTTGGCTGAGTTGACGTTGCGACAGTTGCTTCCCGAGCTGGCCCCTCCAGCTGCCTCCTCCAGCTTTTACTGCTACAGCAGCGCATTTTTTGTTAACTTTTGGCTGTGTGTGTTGCATTGTTTTGTTTTGTTGCATTTGGTTTTATTATGTTTGCTGCCGTTGCGCCATTTTAGCTGCTGGCGTTGTTCCTTTTACGTGTGCTACCTGCTGCCACTTTGAAGAATACCCTGCAACGGCAGCAGGTCTACTCGTATTGACTAACATATAAAGAAAAGCAGGGCCGTAGGAAAGGTCTAGGGGGCCCATGTGCTAAACTTCTTGGAAGCCCTATTACAATTGCCTTGTTCTAAAAATATAGTAAATAAGTTAGTTCATGAAACATTTGACAAACTGTAGAAATTCACAAATTACTTTGACTCTATTCTCCGTTTTTGATTGTCAAATTCATTAACGATATTTAAGAAATATATATATTCTTCTTCAGAAAAAATATCGGTTTATTTAGTGTAGTCCGTTTGAACATCAAGATCTCTGCCTTATAGAAACTAGAGTTAACATGAAGCTTTAAGTGTACAATAGCTTAGTCTCCATGTTCCCTTGTTTTTGTCGGTAGCGAGGGGCTCTTGGTAGGCAGGGGCCATTGTGCACTACACATCCTGCACACGCCTCGCTACGAGCCTGAGAAAAGACTTGACTGTACAGGATAGTATTTTCTACCAGAGTTAAGATACCATTACAAGTCAAATAAGACTATTTAGGAACTAATTTTCTCACTCTACAGGATAATATTTCCTTGATTAACTAAAGAGTATTTAAAATTCGGCTAGCAAATTTCACTTCCAGCTCTGTGCATCACTCAATCGACAGCAGAGTCTGTCTGAGTCTCTCAGTCTCTGTGTGTATGTGTTATTCTCTAAATTGAACATACATGTATTTCCGTTCGATTTTGTTTCTTTTCGGGTTCAGTTGCACCGTCTATCAACGGGGTATTCATTTCCTGTTCGCAACTCGGTCTGCACCCATCGAGTGCATTGTGAATGGGCTGCTTTAATGGCAAAACATTTGTTGGCTGAAGGGCTGCGCTTTAAGCTGACTGCCATTAAATATTCAATCAAATAGTTTATAAAAATACCAACTATTATTTTATGCATGTTGAAAATAAATTAATTGCACTGAAATTGTTTGATCTACCCTTTTTTTACACACTCTCTTTGTGCAGTTTTTTATGTCTATTGTTTTCTCTTTTGTTTTTGTCTAGTTCTCCTTTTTGTGCACAACCAATAATTTATTTTTCATTTATAATTGCATTGAAAAAACAGTTTGTTTTTTATTTTGTTTCTTTTTGTTTTCATTTCATCAACTTTTAAAGTTTTCCATCAAAGTTATTTGAGTGAAATAAGTTCGATTAATTTTTATAGCATTTTTCATGCGATCCAGACAATTATGAATAACGCTGCAAGCGGTGTTTGTTTTATGCTCAAAGTTTTTTAACTGTTTACAGCAGTTTTGAATAAAAGTGACAAATTAGTTTTGAGTTTATGGAAAGACTGTCGGATCACAATGAGTTGGGTAATTAGGAATTGCTAAAAGGTCTCTAAAAAATAAACTCATTTTATTGAAACTAATTAAGAGTATATATTTTAAAGATAAAACAATCGAACTCGAAATTGTTTATTGCTGTTGTTTTATTGTTTATGAGTGATTAAATGAATATAATTGTTAATAAAACTCGCAAACACATTCCACAACCTAAACAGAATTTATTTATCTATGTGGGAATACAAACTGAAAATGTGTACAGTAATGATTTTATTCTTAACACTACGAATATTTAATTTTAACTAGGGCAAAGCAAATAGTTCAATTCTATTCAACAAGGGCTTTTCACCCTTACGTCTGTTGCATTTAATTTTCCTAGAATGATCTTCTTCTTTCATTTTAAATTCAAACTAAAAACTTAAAGTCAACTATCGATTAATAAAAGTAAAAAACTATCGCTGGTTCTAACGACTGTTAACTATGTGCAAATTATAATATTATATTATCTAGAAAACATATGCCTATTAATGCTGCTGATAGTTTATTCTACATTTGGATGAATAACCTGGTCAGATACTCGTTTATGCGATGTTTTTGAAGCACTTGGCCAGTGCTTGAAGTATTTGTTACCTTCACGGCACATTAAACACAACTCGGTACGGGTAAATTAAACATTGCTCGCGTATCTGGCAACTCTAGAAAAAAGTGCAATCTGTGCGGCATATAAAGCAGCGCGTTATATAAACTTCGTTCTGCCAGGGTCAGCGCTTTCGCTTTTTTTCACAGCTCATTTTTTATTATTGTTTTGTTTGGGTGAGTGCGTGTGTGTATGGGTTGCAACAGTGTATGTGCTACGCGCTACATAAAATAAATATTTTAACAAGTGTTATTTTAATTGCGTGCACTGCGGCATGCACAACCAATGTGCAACTGTATGTGTGTGTTGTGTGGGTGTCATTGTTGGTATTTCATGCTGCTGTTATTGTTGTAACTATGTGTATTTATATTGGAATACCGCTAGTATGCCTCGCATTTGCATGCAAGAATTTCCGTAACTTTGCAGAAGAAGCGCGCGCGTGTGGGCGCATAACTTTGGGCGTGGCAGTTGAATTCTCATGAAGAGTTGCGGGTGTTTGGAGAGAGGTGTAGATGGGTGGTATGTCAGTTAATGTTGCATATTCATGCGCTGATATCCGCTGGCTTCCACCACCTTATCTGATTAACACGCCCCACGCAGCGCCACCTCATCGCTTCGATCGGAGTTGCGCCCCAATTTAATTTGCCAACGAGAGCGGGGCGTGGCGGTGCGAGAGAAAAGTTTTCACTTTGTCACCTTTTCAGCAAGTGGAAGTGGCAACAAGCGGGCGGGGGGAGAGAGCTGTTGGGAACGGGCCACGGCTTTCGACTACGGCTGGCTGCATAAATCAATTCAATTTGTAATAAATTTCAAACTTTTCATTTTATATTAATTTTTATGCCAGCATCGTTGGAGCTGTCGCTTCCGTCCCGTCCCTCATGCCGACCTGCTGCTGGCTCTGCCTGCGAAAGAAATCAATTTTATTATAATAAAATAAGTGCAAGAAAAGTTGCAGCTGCTCGGTTAGTTTATCGTTTGCGGTCCAAGCATATTTTTGCTCCACTTTAGCTACCGCCGACCAGCCTCAGCACTCACTCCCCTTTTAGTCCCTGCCCCTGCCCATCCCCCTGGTAGTGACGCATACGCCGCGTGGTCCACTGTCGCCTGCTGCTGCCTTTGTCTGCCGCCGACTGCAGCTTAACAAATTGACTTTCTCCGGCCGCGACGCGCCTTAGTTTTTTGTTGCATACTTACGTGCGCCGAGCCTCAGGCCGTAGCCAGAGTCAGAGCCAGAGCCGTTGCCTGCCCCGGCTGGACGAGCTTCATTCTTTTATGCTTTTTATTATGATTATCATTTGAGTTATTGCTGCAGGCAGCCGCAGCCGCAGTATCAGCAGCAGCAGCGACGACTCACTCTCTCTTTACTCCTTCCCTGGGCCTCTGTCTGGGCGAGTTGTCGTCACTTTGTCTGCGGCATCGTCGCCAGTCGCCGCCAGCTCAGCACATAATTTCCAATGGCAGCTATTTTCGGGCGTTTCTGACAAATTAATATGCATTGATTGCCACACAACGACGCCCCTCGATAGCATAATGGAAAAGGGCGTGCATCAGGGCGTGGCCAGGGAATGGCTCGCTAATCTGTGCTGAACGCAGCCTGAGGGCATTGAGAAACTGTGAATTAAGTTCTGCATAATAAACATTGACACTTGCATTCCATAAATAGCTTTAGTGACTGCGACTGATTTCCCCATCTATTTCCCCTTGTAATTATCACTGTCCTTATTTGTCATGAACTAATGAGAAATTTAAAGTGCAGACTGTTCGTTCGGCCAAGCTAATTCCCTTTGGGCTGCAATCAATAATCGCATCATGTTTGCAATTTAAAATCTTAAACTCAACTCTGAATTTGTCAACCTTATAAAATGTGCAAGAAAAGCTTGTTAAATTTCTGTGTCAGAAGTGAAGACTCTATTTTGCCAAGCTGCATAGCTGCACTGCTAGGAATGGTTCAAAATTGGAAATGTAAGTGTTTTACAATAGATGCAGTTAATGTTAGTTCGAACGTAAACGTAAATTTAACTACTATAACCCTTAGAGTCGTAACAAATAATAAAAGAATAAGATTGAATTAGTGTCAGTCATTTCTAGAATAAAGTTGACAGATTATTGACAGATAAAGCACGATAAGAAATCAATCAAGTCTGGCGCAAGTAGACCTGCAGTGTTGCTCGAAAGATAAGAGACTTGCGGCTATCTGTGCTTTTATCAAAAAAGAAAATATAAAAAATCAAAGTCCAAATTCTTGAATCAAATCATGAATAAAACTAAGGTGTCTACGATATATTTAAATACTTTTTAAATGTATATTTGATTTCCTTTTCTTCTTTATTAAAAAATTTATTTAATTCAGTTTATCATTTATTCATTAACGTCCATGACTTTAATACTTCTCGCAATTCATTTCTTTCTGTGTACTCGCACATTTACAATTCAGACTTTAACAAATGATATGTGATAAAGCTTAACACACTTTTCTCAGTGCTCTTTACTGCTGTCCTTTTCTTCCTTTCTCTCCCTCTCTCCTTTGTAGTCTGTCTGCTTCACTATTTCTTACTACTTACATTGCTTAACTGTAGAGCATTTTCTTCTTTGCCCTGCCCGCCTGCCTGCAATGCAATCAATTTGCGCAAAAATTTTTGTCATTTGTTAAATTGGAAATTTCTAGCTGCAGGTCAACTTATGCCATTTGCCGGCTTCGATTCCTTGGCATGGACACGACTCAGTCTGCCAAATACCTTTGCACATTTGCAATGCTTTTTGTACAGCAGGCCTATAAGTTGAAGTATCCTTAATGTTGGCTAAGAATGTAATGCAATTCGGTTGATAGATTCGCCGCTGGCAAGCTCGAAGCTTGCATTCACTGAATCTATTGTTGATTTTTAATTGTCCAGAGCACAAGGAGAGGAGGCATTGCTAGCCAGAGTCAGTTCAGACCAAATTAAATAATTTATAACCAACTAGACTACCGCAAAGCAGCAGCAGCAGCTGCTCTCTCCGGGCCAGCGCCGACTTAGGGCACCCAACTTGGGGGAGTTCATTTCGCATGCATTTGCAAATAAAATATTATTTAACCAAAAGCTTTTTGTCTGCCGTTGTTGTTGCTTTGTTGCCGTTGCCATTGCCTTATCGGCTAAATACGCCCACTCCACAAATTTGTGCACTTAAGTCCGGGTAACAAAACAAAGCGTCGGCAACTGGGCTCCATTTGGTAAGACCCGAAATGACAGGGATAGCGAATGAAGAGGGCCATTGGTGTTAATCCTTAAAGAGCCTGTCGTCGGCACAAAGCAGCCAAATGGAATACGTTAATAGATCCAGATCTACAAAAGCTTTTGGCAACTCTCTCTCACTCTCTTTTGCTGCACTTTGGGCTTATAGAAATTTCAGAGGGAAGAAGCTAGAAGTAATAATAATAATATAGTATAATGAGAAATTAATAAGACATATGAATATGTGTGACTTATATCTAGTTACTGTTTATAAAAGAATAATAGATTATTTAACCTCATAGTTCATATAGTTTCAATACAACGTTGGAACCATTTTATCCTCATCAAGTGTAGTTAAAAATCCTTTACTTAGTCTAATTGCTATAATAGTAATCTTTATCAGCTGCTTATCTGCTTATAGATCTGATTATATCTTCCTATATTCATTCTTCACCTTCTATATTGTTTTTGCAGCACAAACAACGGCAACTTCTTTCGCTAGCCTCGCACCATGTGGCGTATGTTGAATGTAATTGCGTATACGCCGTGAGCTAACGATGAGCAGACAATTGCTTTATGTGCACACAAACACTCTCTCTCGTTTCTGTACTCGCTCTCACACACACGTTTTATTGAAGTGTTTAACTCTTGGCCGGACATTAAGAACGTCTGCTGCATCTGCAGGCAATGACAATCAAAGTGCTCCTCGCTGGGATGTCCTTTTACGGCTGGCACTACACTACAATCAGCACCTGACAGCTGCCGCTGCTGCCGTTCACGCTGCTGTTAGCCGAGCACTTGGTCGCATCTTGGGGTCATCATCAACGCCAAGTTAAGGCCATTGCAACAGCGGATGCGGATGCGGATGCGAATGCGGCTTTTGTTGCTCTTCTCGTTTGTTGTGTCAGCAGTGCGTAGTTCATGTCGTCATCGTCAGCATCGTCGGCGTCTTTCGGCGAGTTGTTGTCATTTATGGCACACTTTCAACGTCATTTGGCCTTAGTGTCTCTCTCTGTCTGTTGCCTTCCTTCTCTGCCTCTCTTTCGCACTGACGTCGCCCTGGCAGGACAATTAATTAAATGTTGCACAAAGTGCAGAGTGCAGCGTTGATGCTGCAGTTGACAGGCATCCTGACGCGTTGCTGCTCGAGTTACCAATTTTGTCGTAATCTTTCAATTCGACAGCGAACTCGATGTTGATCTCGCTCATTTCTCTCTGTCTGCTGAGTTGGTTACATAAAAACGAAGATAGAAAGCGTATTTAATATGTCGAATAACAAGACATGAACTTTTCAACTGAACTTAATCAAAATCTCCATTTCCTCTTACAACATTCTTCACACATTGCCAGCATGGAAAACTTCATCAAATTGAATCGCTTTTCCATTGCAGCAATCAGCATCCGTTGCATTAATTTCATATTGCTGTCCTCCTAACGGCATTAAAATCTTTATCAAATCGAAATTAAAAATCGCTTTGAATTGCTTCCTTGTGACCCCCTCATACACAGAGGAAGAGGGCGACCCTTTTTGCACAGATCTACATCCTTCTGGCCTGGCCATAAAACTTTAAATAAATATGCAGCGTGCGCTGCCGAAGACATCGTCGTAGTCTGCCTCTATTCTGTCTGCCTGCTCCGTAACCGATAACATCATTATTGATGAAGCCGTGGCTTGCCATGGGGCGGAGGTGGAGGTTGAGGCGGGGGCAGTACAAAAGTCACTGCCGGCAAATGGCAAAAAGGCAGCAAAGCGTGCGCCGCACGAACAGATTGCAGCAATGGAATGGAATGGAATGTGCCCTCAGCTGCCACAGCCACACGGCAACGGCTCGCACTTCCGACCGGGACCGGGACAGGGACATGGGCAGGGAGCAGTGGGAATAGGCATGAGAGGCAGAGAAATGGATACGGATGGGACTCTGGCATTGGCACTTGGGGTGCATGGGGCGCTGCTGTTGTGGCCCGACGAGGGGTTGCGCTCTCGTTTATAGATTGGAAATCGTAGACGACTCAGTTGGAGTCGCAGTCGTTGTCGTAATAACTGTAATTGATTTTTGATTTGTGATTTAATTTAACGCAGTTAAATGAATTGAAGTGAGGGGGCATGCAACTACAGAAAGAGAGGAAGGAAGAGTAGGAGGGACGTAGTGAGCAAAAGAGTGGGAGTTAGACAGCTGTTTGAATTGGAAACGCTTGACTAAGATCTTTGTGCATGGCTCATTGTTTCCTCTGGCTTAGATGAAAGATTATCGCATTCAATTGTTTAACATCTTCTCAGAGAGGAAATCAAATGCCAAACTGATAATTTTTGTGGGGTCAAGTAAAGCAATCAAAGCAGAGTTAATATTGTGGATGGAAACTGTTGCTGTTAAATGGAAATTGTCTGAGTATCTTTCTGGTATAAAGTGATAGATTTATAATTTCATTGTTAGCTACAATAGATATTCAAGAAATTGCCGGGAATGAACACTATATTGACAAACTTAAGGCTCTGTTTCTGAAAACAGTTTTTATATTTTGTATGTTCTTAAAGTAGCTTTAAGCTCAGTCTGAAAGCAGTCCTTATATTTTGTATGTTCTTAAAGTATCTTTAAGCTCAGTCTATTAAAAATTAGGTAAGATATTTGCTACGGTTGCTTCGTTCTTTCAACCGATTCGAATTCCAAATTAACCCTTAAGTATTTCGCTCCTTCTCAATTTCCATTGCTGCCGATTTTTTGCTCTCCAATTTACTTGCTTAGCCAGGCCCATTTGTTGTTCAATGTTGTCTGCTCCTCCTCTTCCCCTTCTACCCCCTTCTTCCCCTTGCACGTTCTCTCTAGCAGTTTTCTTTGTCATTCCGTTAGAAATTAATTTCCATTTATGTAGTTGCAGATGCTCTTTTTTGGTGGTTGCAAATTGCCAACCAGCAAAGCATCACCAGGCACTGCTCCACTGCCTGCTTGATTCGAGTTCATTTGCAAGCAACAGTAACAGTAACAACAACAACAGCAACAACAACAGCAGCGAGAAGAACAACCCGAACAACTCTTGACTTGATTTTATGAGTTTTGGGCCAACTAGAAATGGCTGCAATAACACTAAAGCAACCCTCGCTACAGGCCGAATCCACAGACATAGACCGAGCTGCTGGCACCCTTTGGCCAATTATATTGAAAACTTTCAGTCAGCCCCCTTTACTGCTATCTCTCTCTCCCTCTGTCTCTCTCCGTGCTGGCTGCCCCATTCCGTGTCGTGTATTTCTGAGTAATTTTACATTTTAATTGACGCTCGTTGTGTTTTATGTGTGTGTGTGTGTGTGCTGGATACAGGATACAGCAGGATTCTCGTTTTAGACTGCAGAAACTCCATCTCATTCATTCTCTCTCTCTCTATCTCTGTCTCTTTCTCTCTGTGCCCGCTTGCAATGTCATTTGCATATCTTGCCCGGCATTTGCTTGTAGCAAGCGCTTTTGTCGTGGGGCAATTTATGATCCACTGGGCTGTGGTTTACTTTTCCACGCCATCAAATCGCAGCCACCAAACCAATGACTGGCATAATTCACACGCCAATGACTTTGAAATCAGCTTTACACACACACACACATGCACACTAATACACTGTAAGCTACCCACATGTATGCATATGCATTACGCTTTGCATGGCACATCTTGGCAATCTTATCGGGCATAACACAGCTCATGTAGCCTGCAAATCGTTGGAATATTGAAATTGCCAATTTTGATATTCATTAAATGCGTCATTCCGTTGCTGCCTCCTCCTCCTCCTCCTCCTCCTCCTCCTCTTTCCTCCCTTGTGCATGGGAGCGTGCTTATCCATGCATCAGCTCTCGCACAGCTCCAATCAAATTCCATAAGCATCAACGTCGCTAAGCAGGGAAATCAATAGGGCCGCGACTAAGTCGCTTTCCCCTTCTCCCCTCCTCCCTTCTCGTCTTCTTGTTGTATCTCATTTCCGATAACCGCAAAAAAAAGAAGCGAACTCAACGAAACGAAACATTTTCGCACGCTTTTTATACATATTTAATTTGTTATAGGATCGCTTAGATGTTGCGATTCATTATGTTAGTCGTCGCTTGATTTAAAGCTTTAAGGCAACGCTCTGCATACAAGCGAGAAGGGAAGCGAGGGGGGCACGTTTCCTATATGCTTCGTTTATGCGTTGTGTAAATTTCATCAAAATAAATACAATTTATAGCGCAATAAGCCAATTTATACGCCATGCTCGCTCGTTCGCATTCTCTTCTAGCCAAGAGACGCTCAATTTACATAAATTTCGAAGGGGCCTGTCAAAGGAATTGGGCAGGGGCAAGGCATGGAAAGGGGCAGGGGCAGGGTCAGGAAAGGAGGTCGCATGTTACTTAACATGAGTATATGGCGAATGTTTAATGCATAAATGGCAAATAAATAATATTTGATTGCGGACTCCTCCGCCCCTACGCATGTGAATTATTGTTTAACTTGCTGTTGGGAATTATAAAGCAGAAAGATTCTTTTACTCCTTGGACAATTACCAGTTCTGTAAGGCGTTTATATCTCTGGTATCGTAGCTGATTGTGTAACTTTGATTGCAATAGAAGATTTGATATATTTGCAACCTCTTTCGTTGTCTACATCTAATTTTGATAAATATATATATGATACTGAGTAATATTACGTTTCCTATATCAATGTTCTGTTTTACATGAATAAACTTCCAGTAATCTCTCTTCGATTCTTTTGAACTGCAACAAGAGTGCGAAAACACATTGCCAGAAAACAAAACAGTTAAAGAAAACAATTTAAGCGAAACCATAACAAAAGGGAGCACACAAAAGGAAACATTCCGCAAGCGAAAACCAAAAGAAAACAACTTTGACAAATTTGTATGCGCAAAAGAAAGCGTAGGAAAGAAAGTGGCAGAGCAGGCAGTGAAAGAGTAGCAAGAAGAACGAAAGAAGAAAAAACGAACGCATGCCGCAACGGGGCGTATGAGCAACGTTCTTAATTGTCGAACATATGTTGCAGTAATTGCTGTGGCAGTTTAACGAACTGACGATAAAGCAGACAGGCTAAAGTGAAAAGTGTCGAGATAAGGAGAGAAAAAAGAAAGACAGAGAGAGTCAGAGAGAGAGAGAAAAAAGGAAACTATTAATTAAATCCATAATAATATGGCAACATATTTGGTTTATTTGTAAAGTTGTATAGAGAAATGTTAACCATAAATCAAATTTAAATATTTAAACACGAACCCTTTAATTTATTTTATAGTTTTCTCGGCTACAAGCATCGGAATAAGTTATCCCATTCGTTGTTCCTCTCAACACGTTATGCATAGCAAATTGCCAGCACATTCCTCCCTCCCTCCATTTAATTATGGCATTCAAGTGCAGAGGGCGAAGTGGGAGGTGGAAGGTGGGTGTAACACGCTCTCAATGGCAACGTCTTTTGTACTATCGCTTCCTGGCCTGCCGCTTTTCTTGGCATTGAACTGTCAAGTTGCGCAGTAGAGGAGCTCATAATGCAGTCCAGCAGCCTGGAAACTTTGCACTTCTGATTTCTCCTCGGCTCGGGCCGAGTGATAAATTGTGTGCTCAGGCCTAGGCGCAAAGCTCCGCACCGAGCTCTAAGTGAAAAATAAAGAAAAATGGCGCACCCAAAGGATAAATAACACAGGGGAATGGCAAGAGAAGGGGAAAGGTAAGGGGGAAGCGGGTCTGGGCATAAAGTAAAACTGTATTTAATTAACCGACATTGCAATTACAAATTCTGTGCAACGCGGCGCACTGAACCATGCCCATGTCCACGGTCAGGGCTGCTCGCGGCTCGCTCTACTCTCCTGATTCCTCCTCCTCCTCCTTCTCCTCCTCTCTGCCTTAACTCCCTCAGGAGCAACAGAGGCAGCAACAGCAGCAGCTGTTCGGCATACTAAAAAGAACTCAAAACCCAAGCGACGGCAACGACGCCAGCAAAACAATTTCATTTTGTTTTCTGGTGGCAAAAGGACGACAAGACCTCAGCAGGAGTGAAGGAGGCAGGCGGCGAAAGGGGTAGCTGGGCAGTGCCAGAGTACCAGAGGAACGTGGAACTGCAACTGGCCGGCAGCGATGGAGGTTGACTTCGGTCCGCTGCAAGTGTACACAATGCAGCAAATTCAGGGAGTGCAAACAAAAGCGCCCAAAAGCGCAGTGGTAACTGCCGCAGAGAAGCCGTCGTCTCCTTCCCCTCCTCTTCGGCCGCTTCCCATTGCCTCTTGTCTTCGCCTCTTGCCTTTTGTTTATAGCTTCGACAATTTACACCTTAAAGAACTGTAGTCTTTCTTTCTCATTCCTCAAGCCTGTTAGAGGCGAAAAACGATGAAAACACGAAGTAGCCGAAGCAAACAGAAGCAAGCCAGCGAAGTTATCGCTCGCAGGCAGCCCCAGTGGCAGCTCCGTTATCAGTTTTGTCTGCTGGCGGCAGACAGGCGCCCCCCTAAACCCTTGTACACCATTTGTAAAAATGGTAGATGCTAGAAAAAGTTCTGAATAACTCAAAGTCTTAATGAATTATGGGCTCGCCGTTGCCGTTGCCACTGTCTGAGTCGGAGACGGAGCTGCAGACTAAGTCAGTCCTTTGCCTTGGTTGTTGTCTCATCTGCTAGTTGCTAAAGTTGAATTGAGTTGGAAGTTTGCTCGGACTGCACGTTAAAGCTGATTTGTGGGGATGATAATAGTGATTATGCCTGATTATGATGAAGCTTCAATAGGCGCCCAACTTCAGTATACTTTGCCTACTAAACGAGCCATTTCTTCACTTTCTTTCACTTGTTTCGTAACTAATAAGATATGTTCATTTCCTGTTATAATATATATATATGTATAATATGGCAATTAAAAGACATTATTAAGGTTAAGTTGTATTTATTAAATGCAATGATTATAAGCTATAAAGTACAATTGTTTATAATAGTTAAATAAAATAATTTAATAATTAGTTTTCGTTCTTCTGCTTTCTCAACACTCTTTGCTTTTCTGCAGATTCTTTTATATAGGATAGTAGTCTTACTTGGGTGGCCAATTTGATTCTCTTTGCAGAGGCTTTCGCCATTGTTTTCACTGCGGCTTTCACATTGCAGATCGTAGCTTGTCCCATGTTCTGTTTCCTGATCTTCTTTATTTTCAATCTTTGTGACCGTCGAGTGTTATCAGTCTTTTCTGCTGCTTTCACTGGTATTTTATTGTTCGAAAGACACATCTGCAGAAGATATTCTTCCTTCGTCATAGTCATTTCTGGCCGTTCTGCATCCAATGTATTTTTCTGCACACTTTCCTGTGCCTTTTCTGTAATTATGTCCGACGTTGCAGTTTCGATTGTCTTATTCAAAGTGAGAGTGTCTTCTTCAGTTACACATGTTTCAAACTCGATTGTCTCATCCAAATCGCAAGTTTCCTCTACCTTCACCTTTGTGTTTAATATTAATAGGCTCTGCTCACAGGTCCGTTTGAATTGAAATGCAGTTTCAGCATCCAAAATACACTTTATGCAAATCTTCTGTGGCAAACTATCGTTCTCCTGTATATCGCACCTGACACACTCCATTATCTTCTCCGCAAGAGTAGCATCAGACTGGAAGAATGCTGGTTTCTTCGGGAAAAGATTCATTAGAGCAGAGTTGCACAAGCAAAAACGACAGATTTCCTCCATGTCTTTCAATGTTAATGTCTCGAGTGATAATGATGACACTGACTGAGTTGTCACTCTATTTATACCCCCGAAATCGGCTGATTCTGTCCTAGGTACAGGAAAGTTCGCATACCCAGATTAGGTCTCAATAAGCAGGTACATAGATGTTGACCCTGACCATCTGTTGCCTGATGACAGGGAAATTTGCGAAGTTTTGGGATACCTAATCCCTCAAGTGGATTAATATCGGCGTATGGAAATATACGTTGCTTTATTGACTGGGATTATAGGTAATAAATAAGAAAAAGGGTTATGAAGAAACAAAAGGATGCTTCTTGATCCTGGTACCATCTGTTACATAAAGGAATCAGTGATTTACCTGAATATTTAAGGCCTTTGGTTATTTTTATAACGCAAGGATTTCGTATTAAAAGGATATGTTTAATAAATCTACCTATTTTAAATTTACTCAGAAAAGACTTGGGCATTATTGCAATTACTCTTGATATGCTTTTTTCTAGATTTAGTTAATTCTCTCAATATTTTCTTTTTTTAACATGCGAGTTCTAAGTCTTCTCTTAGTACTCACTCTTTTTCATATTTCACTCCCCAATTGACAGTATTCTTTCTCTTCTTTGCCACATCTCGTTTGTCTCTGCTCGACAGGGCAATGTTATTTACTTTGACTATTGTAATAAGTTACTCCATTTATTTTGATTATTATTATTATTGTTATTATTGCAATGCACTCGAGACAAGAAGAACAAATACGAACTTGACTCGTACTCGTACTTGTACTCGGAGCTAGGGAACAGAGCAAGAGTAGAGAAGCAGCGCACTACGCACATGTAAATAATGAGAACAGCTCCGAAACTCGGCTCCCAACTGTGTGGAGCTTGGTGCAAGTACAAGCTGCTATAAATAAAATTCCAGAGCATAAAATCTAAACAACTGAAATGAATGTTTCCAGGGCGCAACAGAGCGATAGAGAGAGAGGGAGAGAGAGAAAGAAACGGACAAACAAATAATTCCATGTCACACAATGATGAAAGTTTCGTAATGTTTGATGTTGCTTGCTAGCTCCCTCTCCCTCTCCTAGTCTCTTTCTCTCTCCCTCTAGCGCAGAAAATTAAGCAATTTAATTTAATAGATACAAAGCAGCAGCAGCGAGTGGAACAGTGAGAACAGAAATGGATTCGGAATGGAACTGGGAATGGGAATGAGAATGTGCATTGTGTGAGATACTGGGCGAAACTTCCTTGTGCGAAGGATGCGTGCTTGTAGTAGTTGTAGCCTGCTGCTGCCCGGCTCTAGAACAATAATTCAACACATATTTAAATGCATATCTCTGGCTACCCCTCCCCCTGCCTCCTTGCCCTCCACCTCCCTTTCTGCTATCGCTTTGCTGCTTCTGGTTCTGCTGCAAATGAAAATTTAGTGTGCTTGTTCCTGCTGCCAGAAGCAGCAGCAGCAGCAGAGGCAGAGGCAGTGGCAGCAGAGTCGCAGCCTTAGTTCTACAATTGACCAAAGCAGCCCCTGCCCCTCTTCCCCTTCGTCTGCAAGTGAAATATGCTTGTGCCAGTTGTCGCTTGTCGTTGTGTAAAAGTTGTTGTTGCTGTGCAACTGCGTCGCATCGAAAGCTAAATCAAAATTTCTATGAGCCGCAGCAGCAGTTGAAGATGAATCCCAGCCGTGGATGTGGTGGAAGGGGGGATGGACAGAAGAGGGGATAGAGGGGAGTCTGCTAAGCAACTAATTTCAGCTTAACCCACTTTTCCAAGGCAATTACCGAGCCTGCCCGCCAACGCTCTCTCTCTCTCTCTCTCGCAGTCTGTTCTGTCTGATTTATGGCATTACACTACACTACACAACTCTACACTGCACTACAGCGACAACAAGCTGCCTCAGCCTGGCAACGGATTGCGAATTGCGGCAGGCGAATTGTGTTTTTATTGCCAGAGCAAAAAGACAACTCAAAATCGCCATTTAATGCGAGGCAAGATAAATTATTACAGCAACAAGAAGCACAGCTTCGCCTGCTGTGGAGTGAAGTGCCGTGCACAGCAGGGGCAGGGGTAGGGACAGGGGCAGGGGAGCGGGGAGGCTGTTGGAGCGGTAAGCTGTCAACAAACCGGAGATCAGGCAACATCCGTTCCATAAACGGATGTCCGGTTTGTTCGCACGTTCACGCTGTGCTGCCATTGAGAAAAACAGTTTCGGCTCAATGCCGCCGACAAAGAGAACAAGAGAAAGAGAAAGAGAGACCCATTTCCATTGAAGAGGACAGCAACCAGTGCTCCACAAGTCAGGGGAGTCAAGGCCTAGACTTGGGCATTGTTGTTGTTGCGCGCTGTTCTTGTTATTCATAAATAAACGATCAGAAGCGGAACAGTTGCACAACATCTTTGGGAAATTCTAGAAAAACATTTTTACATTTTTACTGTATATATTATTGTTGTAATATTGTATTATTAAAATGTATTTTGTTATAATTTTATTAGTAATATTTTCATTTAAATTAGTAATATATAATTATATTATTTGATATACTTTTGAATACATCTGAATTACATTTAATAGCTGAACAAATCGATCAAATTAGTTAATAATTAGCCCAATATAAACTTAATAGCACCAGAATCAAACAGAAACTAAATTGATCAGTTCAATTATATTTCGTTCTACATAGAGAAGCAGCTAAAATAGTTTGAATGCATACAGAAGGAACTTAATTGCAAATTTTGTTTTCATTTATTTCAGCAAGATATTTAGTTATAAAGAAACTATGAAATAACAACTTATAAGAAGATAAGTATTAAAGACAAACCTTTACGTATTTAATACGGTGACTTTTTTTGCTGGACTTACATAACTCGCCCCTATATCATTCTCTGCACCATTCTCCCCTCTAACATTCAGCCCTCTGAACACTTCATACTCCTTTCGTCTGCTTTACAAATTTATTCTTTCATGTCTTTCCTGTTTTTTAATCCAAAAGTTCTATCACTTTTGACAAGAGTTGCTGTTGCTTCTTCCCGGTGCCGGAGTCTACTTAACTGGGAATTATCAATTTTCTGTATTGCCAACTGCTGCTCCGAAGCTGTTTCATTCAATTTGCAAGCACTGTACGCGTATTTGTCCAACGACTGTTGAGACATTCGCCTCAAGTTCCCCAACACAAACTGCTTGGCATCAGTCAGTGATGCTGCCACTCTCTCTCGACACACAATTGCGGAGCAGGTTGAGGCCAAATGGCAAACAAGCGAATTCGATTTGATTTCAACTCTATAAGGACACACTCCAACACACACACACACACACACCCACACACTCCAAGACACATACACATACACACAGACAATGGGCGAGACAGATGCCGTGTTGAATTATTACGCGAATTTAGCATTTCAATAGAAAATCGGATATTTCAAGTGGCTGGTAATGACATTGCGCCTCAAGTAGCTGCCACGCCCACGCATTCCATTCGACATTCCATCAGAGCAGCAGCCAGAGCGAAGTCTGCAGCATTTTTGAGGTAACCACGCGGGTCGTTTGGGGGCGGTAATTGAAGCTGGCATGTGATTTATTAACTCAATTATAGCCCCAGAAAACATCCCCATTCAACTTCTTACCCCCTTTTCTCTGCGTTCCCTCTCCCTCTTCACGCTTGTTAATGCAAAGAAAAATTGATGCAAATTTGCGCAATTCGCCTGGCGAAAATTCCACTTAAATTCCGTGCATAATTCGATTTACATATACCGCGAAAAAAATCGTATTAATCGAAATATATTCAATAAGAATTCAATGGAGAGAGGGAGGAGGTAGGGAGGGAGGAATGTGACGACGCGAGTTACACGTGGCATTTGATGAATTTATCCGAGTTGCTGCGACTTTTGTACATAAATAATATCGAAATTGGATTCGCCCCCGGCAAGCCTCTTGAATTGTCTCTTAACTTTCGCGTGCCTTAAACTACTTTTAAGCCCCCACGAAATTAGGCAGGCCATCAACAGCCATTTGAAGACTTTGCCCTGGCTTAAATGTACATTGCCTATATAATTTATGGCCTGTATTGCCATTGACTTCCTCTTTGAGTCCATTAGACAATTACGCAATGGGCTTTTAGCCAAAGAGCCCAAAGCAAGGCTAAGCTAGCTCCCTCCTCTCTTACTGCCTCCTCTTTCTCGGCGACATCTTTTGGTTTCGCTAATTATTTCTTAATGTGACCCCGTCAGAGCGGGCACTTCCGTTTCCGGCGATGCCATCATCAATCTGAATCATTGCCGAGTGCCGCTATGCCGATATATCGAGTGGGGTAAGTCTAGTTCTAGTTCTAAGTGTCGCCTATTACAACGAGAAGCCTGTTCGCTCAATTGCTGTATTAGTTGTTGTTGTTATTAGTGTTGCACTGCATTAGCAGCCATAACTAAGCACATTTGAATTTACAGTTAGCAGTTAGTCCAAGTACAACTACAAGTGCAATTACAACGACAACTAAGGCCAGAACTACTACACGAGTCGCTACTTAGCACAGGGCAAACAGCTGCCACTGCCACTGCCGCTGTTGCTGCCACATGGTGTGGATGCACTTGGGCAAACAAATTACAAATAATTACATGGAGAGCAAGTGAGACAGTTGCAGAGGGAGAGAGAGAGGGGTCATGCAATGAGTAGCCTACCCCATGCAACGTCCCCCTCATCAACTGCAGGTGCAAGCGCAGGTGTCGCTTGTTGCTGCCCATTCTGTGGTATTGGTGTCCTTCTCCCCAGCATGATGATGATGATGATTGTTGTCGTTGTCGTGGTTGACTAGCCCAACTGACACTCCACCCCACCCTTCCTCTTTCCCTTTGCCGTGTGCACTGCTCATCACAAATGCAATTATAAGGGCTTTGCGGCTCTAGCCAAATGATATTGCCCAAAATGAATTGGGGACTTTGAGCTTAGCTCTAATTTTAACCTGATTGACAGTTTTGCTCAGCATAACGATCTGCCAAATGAAGATCTTCAATTAAATAAATAGATTAAGTTGACTCTGAAAACTGTACGATATAATGATTCTATCTGTATGTATTAAAATCAGGGATGCCAGGTCTGCCTTTTTACGAAAAAATCTGTACTTGTTTTTTCTTGCCCAAAACAAGTTCTAAATCTTACTTCCCGGAACTTTATTCAGTTTTTATTACTTAAATAATTCGTATTTTTGATATTATTTTAATCAAATTGTTCTTAAATATACGTATATCCACATAATTTGTTTACAAATCTTTTCAGTTTGATTTTCAAGCATAAAAAGAAACATGTCCAAATTACAATTGTTTCAGAAATATTGACTTATATTGCCATATTTCGATTGGACACATTTTCAACATATAAAAAACTATTAGAACATTATCAAGTGAGCATGAAAATCTACAAATTACAAATTGCAAATTACAAATTCATGCAATTTTAACTTTATTTTTATTCACTTTTCCGATTGACTATCCTTTTTTATTAATCTTAATCTATCCTATTTTTTGTGAGGGGTAACTGGCTGCCCTGATTAAAATGGATATGATTTATTAAACATATCTTTTACTTGTTTTCATTCTCAGCATTCATATTTATATACTTATTTTCTTTTTTATTCAGATTGCCAATTTTAAAGGATTCATAGGTGCTTTGTAATGCCCCACAAACAGTTTTATACAAAGTTGGATCATCCAACAATGATCTGTTCGCACGCTTTAAGCTCAAATCTTTAGAGCGTAGTTTCCAATCTGATTCGCATGCGCTGAGTCGTTTGCGAGTTTAATGTCCTGTTCATGCCATGTGCCACATTTGCATTATTCCCGTGTATGTCTCCCTGTGTGTGTGCTGTGTCATGACGTTGACAACGTTGTCGTCTACTGGCCATTGTCTGCGTATGCTCTGACTATGGCGACTATTGTGCGTCCTTTTGTTTTTGTGAGCCGCGCCCTGTCGTCTAATAAAAGCGCCTCATAATGTGGGTCATTGTTCCGCCATATGGCGCTGCATTTGTCACTAGCACTAGCAGCAGCAACAACAATAAGCGAGTTGCCTTGGCTGCTAATTGCAAACACAGTCGCCTGGAATAGTCACAATCAGGAGAAGAAGCAGGAGAAGGGAAAAAGAGGAGCCTGCTTTCTGCCTGGTGACAAGTCGCGGACTGGGGAACAAAGGCAACGGCTGCAATATGTCGCAGTTTGCGCTGTGGCTCAATGGATTTGCATAATTAATGTTGATTAATTTTCCATGAAGTGTCAATGGCCGTAGAAGACGTGACTTTTTATATCTTACACACTTAAACCGCGCAAATAACCTGCCATTTAATAACAGAAGAGCACAAATATGACGGAAGAATAAAATCTCCTGATTTTGAAATTTCAGATGAAAATAAATGCAACGAACATCGCGCATCAAATCTATCTTTCAAAATAAGTGGATTTCCCCCCATGAACGGATCATGTTACAGTGGAAGCAGTGCACTGCTTACTAAACAGCAATCTGTCAGCAGAAAACAAGCAGTGTTTCATTTGTTTTATTTTTCAATTGGCAATTGCGCGAAAACTATAAAAAAGATAGCGACTTGTTTTCTTCTTTTAACAGTAAAAACGCTGCCAAGTTTGAAAAGTATATAGCTCGCCCTGCAGCAGACTTTTCAGTTCTGGCCAGTTTTTTCACTTTCTATCACTTTTTAAGCATAAAACCGTTTGAAAAACGCCCCTCGGCGCCAGGGGGCGTGGACGTTCCAAAAAATCGTTTGAACAGTGAGCCGTTATTAACATTGCATACTTTCGAGATGTTGCAGAATAAATGAAGTGCGCGCAGAAGTATGCAATGATTTGTTAGAAAGTGGCGCATATTTACGTGCATATACGCAAGATGGCGCTTTTTTGATATCAGGCAGTCAAAAATTAAACTGTTTGGAATTAATATAGATATTGCATTTAACAATTTCAATTTAAATCATAATACACACACATACATATACTCAAAACATATGTTTAGGTATTTCGAATATAAATTTATATTGTGACAATTTGTATAGTTCAACTTAATATGAAATTTACTTTCAGTTTCTATTAAGATATTCCCTTAATATAATGGCATACTGCTCACTCTTTTCTCTTTGTACATGTCTCCCCACTATAGGTCTTAATGGATAAGCTGACTTTCAGCCTGCAACTCCAACTTTGTGACTAATTAAGCGACTAGTGAACACAAATAAAATCACAGTTCAGTTCGGCAAACGATGCTGGCAATGTTGCCAATTGCAGCATTTGTCGTGGCTGCCTTTGAGATGTTGCCCAGCGATAAGTGTGGCAAACGAATTTGTAACTTAGTCGTATGCAAATTTCGCATGACTCTTGAGATTTTCAATTCTCCCCCCCCCCCTCACTTCTCATCCCTCACTCCATTCTCCACTCACTCTCCTTTCCCAGAGCCACCGCCATGCAGTGCATTCAAATCTGGCGCATTTAAGACAAATTTCCAATTTGTAATAAAACAACTGCGGGGCAGTTGCCCGTTGCCAGTTGCCAGTTACCGGTTGGTTGCAAGTTGGTCGCTTTAGAAAGTACCAGAATAAGGGTATAAATGTGGTGCTGGTGGTGCTAGTAGAGTGGTGCATGCAGAATACCCTCCTACTTAGGAAGGAAAACAACCGCTGGTCAATCAAGTTTTAGTTGGCCATAAAGTGCAGCAAATGTGGCGAAAAGAAAGGCGCTGGCCCGCATGTGCGGCATGTGGCATGCCGCATGGGGCAGGCAAAGTGATAGATTCGCTATCTTATTGAATCAGGTTACCGGCGCAAGCGACATGCCTCGTCCGAGGGGCAACCCACAATTCGGCCAGCTGCTTGGCACCGAAACGTTCTTCTCCTCAACTGGAGTCTTTGCTCGCCTTTCACTCTTCGCAGCCAACTGCAGTTAGACGCGATGGGGCCACGAGGCAGGCGAGGCACAGTCTCAGTCACAGAAGGAGGAGAAGGCAACTCAGGCATCGATTTGTTATTTGTTGTTGCTGCTCTGCTATAATTTTATGGCAACAACGCGACGCTGATTTCCATGGCCTGAGGTTATGACTCCAACTGCGTCGCTGAGATCGCTCGCTTGCTCGTTTGCCAGCAACTTGTCAGTTCCTGGTCAATGAAGATATATCGCAGTGTCCAGCGAAGGGGGTTTCATATTAATAACTAACTCGTAAATGAACGGATTATGAATGGTATAGATGTAATCCACGATCTGAAGTGAAGTGAATGTCAGATTTATTGAATTTTCACATACAATGACAATGAATACTTTTTACTTCTAATGTCCTTTAAATAATATGTTGATATTTACAATATATATGATGTATCATAGCAGAATACTCCATACTTCATAAAATGCATTCGAAACAATTTCACAATCATTAAACATCACTAACACATGCATATAATCTATCTATAATTATAAATTTTCCATAAAATCACTCCCATTACCCCTATGCCATGTTACACTTTGTAGAATATCAGCAAACTTTTCTCAATATGCGCATAATTTGCCATGCGAATCGCACTTAAGAATAAGTTTGTGCCATGCCTTGGAACACACGTTCTCCCTCCATTACCCCCACCCCTTTCCCAACTCTGCCCTCCTCCATTCACATTCTCATTATGGCGGGGATTGCAATTTTCAACTCGCTCATGCAGAGTTTCTCCTTATTACACGTGTGCACATGTGTCTGTGCGTGTGTGAGTGTGTGTAAGTGTCTGTCAGTTTTGTGCTCGCGGACAATGGCAAAAGTTTCTGTTGCGGCTCGATAAAGTATCTGTTAGATACAATTTACAATATTTTTCGCTGCCACAACGCACACAAGTGAAAGTTTTTGGCCTGGCCAAAAAGTATGGCTTTAATGATAATGACTTTAGTCGGGCAAAAAGTGGCGCAAAGTTTAGAATACGCCAACGCAACGCTTTAGGGATTTTCAAAATGCCAAACAGCAAAAGTTTCCCACACACTCTCTTCCCAACTCACCTCTCCCCCAGAGAAACCATTTCATAGATACTTGCCACACACGCCCACACACTGAAAAGATACGCAACGAGTTGAGCAAAAAGTTTTTCTACGTGTTGTTGGTTTGCCAATATGAAATTGATAAGAAATTTGTTGTATAAGACATGAAGAGGAGAGTCGCAAACTGGAACAGAGTCCTGGGGGAGTTCTCGACACAGTTCTTTAAAATGTGAAACTCACTTGCAAATAAAACACACTTTTTCCAAACACTTGCTCTGTGTCCGAACAGGTGAGATTTACATATATTACTCATACGGTTAGTTTAAGATGGTCTGATCAATGTTAGATTCAACTAGCTATATACACACTTTGTGCAAATGTACTTAAAAGGCAGAAGGAGGCGTGGCAGACCCAACAAAGTATACCTGTTGCCTCAGAATCACTAGCCGAGTCGGTTGAGCCTGTCTATCTGTCTGTCTGTCTGTGCGAACACACTGATCTGAGCTATTATAAAAGGCGAATTGTCATGATGGTTTCTGTATTCCGACTTTTGCGTTCCTCTTGTTTTATTATTTTAGGCAATACAGTTTTTATTGCATGGCGAATATGTGAATATGTGTGAATATGATATTTAGGCTTTGGTAGTGCTGTAATGTGGTGTGATATTGATTTGATTTTAATGAAATATGTATATTAAATATAATATAGAATATAGTAATATATTAAGAAAGTAAGTTGTCTTAAATTAACAAATATTTTGCATCATTTCCTATGTTCGATCAGGCATTAAGAAAAAAGAGTGAGATCAGCTTCTTTTTTGATGAGAATGAAAATATCTTCAGGTCTTGATGCCAGACATATCCTTAAGCATATCAACAATCATGTCTCATCACTGAACAATCTGTAGCTATGTATTGAGTATTAAAGTGTTGATTGCCAAGTCTGATTAGGATAATTCCTAAATAATATACCAAAATCAAACATTGTCGCTGGCTGATATATTGCCTAAGCCTTCTAAACGACACGATCTTCAGTTCCAACGATTTAATTTTATCGCAGCCCCATAACAACAACAGCAACAACAACGACAATGTCAGCGATTTATTGCATCAGCGGCAACAACAACAAGCAACACTCGTTGTAATCGCAGCAGAGATACACTAAAACAACAACAGCAGCAACAACAACAGCTGAAAACATGCAACCTCAGCAGCCCAGAAGGCTACCAGCTAAACGAGTCGAACTACAAAGCAGTCTGCACTCTCTGCTCTACTGCAGTCGGCAGTCTACAGTCTTCTGCTGTCCTCAGTCTACAGTCTACGGTCTGCAGTCTTCCGTCTTCGCTGGCATTTCGGCAGCCTCATCAACGCGCTAATCTTGTTGTTGTTGCTGTCAAGTTGGCCCTGCTTGTCGTTGTTGTCGTCGTCGTTGTCGGCAACGTCCTCATCATCAACATCTTCAGCTCTTGGACCTGGACTCTCTCAGGCTGTTAAGAGTTCAACTCGTGATGTTAGTCGTTCAGGCCGAGCCAAGCTCAATTTCCTCATTGGTCTACAATTCTCCAGTTCTACTGCTTCTTCTCCTGTAGTTGTTGTAGTTGTTGGTAGTTACTGTTGCTGTTGTTGTTGCTGGCGACATTCTGTCATGACGATCACGAAGCATTCGTAACACATTTGTTGCAATTTTCGTCGCTATTTGTTAAGGTTCAAGCGAGGTTGTTCCTGGCCAAATCGCTGCCAGCTTCAACTAGTTCCATCTGAGGGGAATTCTGTGGCCCCTTGCGGAAATTAGCAGCGTGTAAAATATGCACTGGTCGCTCATAAAGTTTGCCCTGTTGTAAGACGAGCTGCAGACGTTGCGAAGATCATAAAGAACTCAGTGTGGCAGAGCCAGAGCCAGAGACAGAGACTTGACAAGTCGCCAAGGTGAGATATGTAGATGCTGGCTTGCAGAGTATATACTACTCATTCTACTCAGTATTCAGTGAGGTTTTCTGAGTGTATTCAATGCGCTTCGCCTTTAACCTTTGCTCTGCCTCAATTAGTTTTGATTTCATTTGCTCTGCACAAACATTTTCCTTTGCATATCTCTTTTGTGCTGCTGCTGCTGTCCTTTATCTTCATAATTCTCCACATTGGGATTGGGCGGGTTACCGCATCAATCGCCTCACTTGAAAAGCAATCAATTATCAATTCTGCTGCATTCCCAGTCAGAACCAGGTATGCAACCCCCTGCCCTGCCCCGCCTATGTCCTCGTCGTAGTCTATTCAAATAATAGCCCACTAATTGTTTAATTGAAACCCTACACACATTGCAGATATACAGACAGTCAGTCCTTGCCACGTCTGTGTCTCCATCTCCCTCTCTCTTTATCTCCTTCTCGCTCTCTCCCTCTTTCTCCCTCTTCTGCGGCTGGCCATCAGCAATTTGTGCAAATTGCACGCACGGTGCCCTGGCAGGGCACAAAGCAGTCGATAAACATATCAACACCTGTTATAAGGCGGCATGTAGGCAACCCGTTGCCAATATTTAAAATCACAGGCTCACAGTGTCTGTCTACCTCTCCCTATGTCCCTGCCCCTCTCTCCCTTCCTCCCTCTCTCTCTCTCTACATTTTATTTGCTCCATTTTTATACAAATTTGCCCAACAATGGCGAACTAAACGAGCCGGCGCAACTGACGTGTTCTCTAGTCAATCAATGAACGCAGCACATGTCAGCTGTGTGTGTGAGCGAGGGTGTGCAAGTGTGTGTGGCAGGGTGTGTGTGTCTGCCAGTTAATCTCGCATGGTCGTCGTTTGTCGCGTGCAAAAATATTTTTGCCTTTTGCCGGCAACATTGTCAATTTCACACGCCAATTGCAGTTCTGCCTGCGTTGTCCTGCGTTGTCCTGCGTTGTCCTGCGTTCCTCATCCACATCCACGTGCCTGTCCTGGTTCTGGTCCGGCAGGATGGATTCTACACTCGAATTTGATGCTAACCATTCGCGGCACGTTCAATTGATTGAATTGAAGTCGCGTCGTGTAGCCTGGCATCGCATCAATGTTATTGTTATTGTTGCCTAGGCTTGTTAGCAACTTTCCCGTTGTACAGCAGATGTCCAGCTGCCCCTCCCTTCTCCACCCTCTCCCTCAGTCCCTGCTATCTGTCTGTCCACTCTACACTCTATCTACGTGCATGCAACAATTATTCAATTTGATTTGCCTCTGCCCGCTTGACTTTGTTTTGGTATCACCCGCCCACCTCAGCCTCCGCCACTGCTCCTCGTTACACTTGAATGGCTGCCAAATGTGACGCCTCTGGGCGGGCGTCAGAGTTTACACCTGTTCCGCAGTGTGTGTGTGTGTGCGACTGTGTGTCGCCACAACGGAAACGGGCCCAGCGTCGCCCCAACCGGAAGTGGATTTAATGCGGCTGCAATTTGCAAACCCGTTTAGCCATCGCATTAACACCAGAATCGCATTGCCAGTACCAAGTACCCAGTACCCACTACCGTGTAGAAGGTACCCCAGTGCCAGCTCCCAGTCGAAGATATATAGATTATATTTTATTGATGTGACACCTGCTTGAGACCGGGTCGCAGCACCTCCCCCTGTCCCTGTCACAATTACTTAACTCCAGCAGAGTTGGTTAATCTAATTATCATGCGACAGGATGTGGGCTGCAACTGTGGAGCGGTGCAGCCTGTTTGCTTTCGTAATTAGAACTGAAGTTACATATATTATTGAAGGTGCTTGCAAATTATTAGTGAAATATAACTTTGAGGTTGTCTAATGGGCTAACAGTATGTAGAGTTTAATTAACATTGGAAATAGTCAGTAGAAGATATTTCAATGATAAAAGTTGGGAATGAAGAAAGACTCTTCTAAATTGAATACTATACTATTTAATAAGTATTAGATACATATATATTATTTTAACACATAATATTAAACATTTTCCTTATCAACCTTCACTTGTCTCCTTTTTCTCCAACTTAAGATTGGAAATAGTCAGGTGAAAATATTACTTTGATATATATTAAGTTGAGAATGAAGAAAGATACTAGTTATAAAATATACTGACTACATGTATATAAATGTACATTATTTTATATTTATATTCTAATTTGTACACATAATAAAAGCATTCCTCAACCTTCACTTGACTTCATTCTTTTCAACTGTCTGTCAAAGGAATTGTAAACCTTTAAGAACTCAAAACATTTTCGCATGCCCACAAGAATTGAACGAATTATGTTTGCAGGAGCACTTGAGAGCCACTTGAATGTATCAAAATAGAAGAGATAAGAACTCATTCAGGTTTGGCCAAGTCGTTTCCCACACACACTCGACTCATCTCTGCCACAGGGCCGAGCTTATTCAGGCCACTTGAGTCCACTCACTTCACGCCACTTGCTCATTATGCTAATCATCATCAAAGCAAACCCAACATAATTGAACTTAAACGGAAACTCATAAAATGCACTTCAAAAAGCTGCTTGTTCTGCATTTCTCCATCCCTTCCCTCTTCCCTTCTCTCCTCTTCTTCTCCAATCATTTCTGCTAATCCCTGCTACCCGCTAACAGTTAACATGCAAAGCTCATTGAGGCTGCCACTGCAAACGCGGCCCACGCGATGCCAGTCGATTAGTCAAAGCCCAAAGGCGGCAAGACTGGGAAAGAGAGAGGATATTTATATATAGAAAAAGTGAGAAAGAAAGAGACAGATAGATAGAGCGCGTAGGGACAGCCAGGAAAAAAGACGGAGGCCTAAGCTCGGCTCAACTCGACTCGAGTCGAGTGTCAATTAAATTAATATCAATTAAAAACGGCTGCAACTTGTTGCTCTCTCGCTGCATTCAACTCGTGCAACACTCTTGCAACGCGTAACTGGCGTCTCGCGTCTCTAGTTGCAAATTATGCACACGCCATCAAGTGGCTGTCTAATGAATGCAACGCAGCCTCCGCCCAGCTGCAGCAGTACTTGCAACAGCAGCAGACGCAGCAGATTTTTCCACTTTAATGAGCGGGTCGAGTCGCGCCTAATGAAGGGTTGCCCTGCTCACAAATTTAATCAACGATTTCCTGTCGCTGCTCTCTGCGTTCTTCAACCTATTCAAGTCTTTCTGTCACACTAAAAGAAAATTTACTTAAACGGAACTCGAATTCTTGAATTCTTAAATATTGCAGTGCCTGCTTAGAGCTTAAATGTGCTTAGAATGTGAGTCTTATATTTCCTGAAAATGTTAAACTTTAACCTTTACATATGTTATTCTCGTTTACTTATTTTTACTGTCTGGGTTCAGACCTTGTGGAAAATAATATAAATAATGCGATAATATTTTCTATTATATATCTTGAATATTTTAAAAAATGATTCTTCTTACGTTTAAATGAACATTAAATCGACTAAATTACATGTGAATTTACAGCCTATTAAAGTTTTTTGATGTTGTGCACTGCCCTAACAAGTTTAAATAATTATATTTGAAACCCTTATGCACTTTTGAGTAACATGATTATAAACGATTTTCTATAGGCGCATTATTTACATTTCAATTTACAACTCTAAGTTAGATTACTAGATGCACAGTTTTAATGTGCTTTGAATATGAGTCTCATATTTCCTGAAGACTTCAAACTTTCAAATTTCGTTTAACACTTTTTATTACTTGTATTGCCTAGTGGAAAATAATATATATATATAAAACGATAATATTTCCTATATAAAATGAAACGTTTTTAAAAAATTATTCTTCTTTTTTTAAACATATAAATAATCATTTTATCGACAAAGTTGTTTGTGATTTTATAGGTTTTAAAAACCTTTTTCTTTTCTGCAGTGCGCAAAAAAATTTAGATTCTTTCTTTATAAAACATTTATGCTCTTTTAAAATCATAATTGTAACATAATTTCTTATTCAGCGCAATATTTACATTTCAATTCTTAACTTTCGAACTCGTATTTATTAAATGAGTTTTGAAAGATTCTTAAAGCTTTAAAGATGAACTGCTGCATAGAACTATATTATTTATTCATCTATTTATATCTTAGTAATGCGAACTTTATTATAAAATACATTGCTTATGCTTTTAAACATTTATTTTATAATGTTCCGCTTGGTGTCCGCTGCTGGCATTGGAGCTTAGGTGAGGCGCCTTCAAAATTGATTCTCGCACAGTTTGTCAGCGTCAGCGTCAGGCAGGATTAATAGAGCGGGAAGCTGGAGACTGCCATCGCTCCCGTGGGTGAAGTGTCACAAAATTTGCACGCGACTTGGCGGAAAGCCACATGGCAACAGATACAGCAACAGCTTCAGCTACAGCTGCAACTGCAGCTCCGGCTATAGTTGCAATGCGAGCAGAATAGGGCAAGAGTCAGTGGGGTAGGGCAGTGCAGGGCAGGGCGGGCAGGGCAGACGGGCAACTTCTTGCCTGGCACACATGTCAACGTGTATCGAATGTCGTCGGTTGCTGCCAAGGCTGTCGTTAGGAAGGAAACAACATACAGTGACTGCTAGCAGCTACCAGCTCCCAGTTAACACAGCTACTAGTTCTCTTTCTCTCACTCCTGCTCCCTAGCTGCTCTTCCTTGGCATCTCTGGTAAATCTTACGCACGCACACGCATCGACAGACAAGTCAAGGAAATGTGCAAAGTTGTGCAGTGGCAAATTTATAGCGACAAATGTTGACTTGAGATACGACGACGACGATGAAGAGCAAGAGGAAGCACACAGACTGGGACGAGGCGATGTGAGGTGAGGTGGGAAGAGGCGAACGAGAACATCCTCCAATCCTCCCATCCCCTGTTCCCATTTTGCAGCCAAGACCCAAGGCGCAGTCAATTGAAAGCTGATGTTGCCTGCTCAAATTGAATGTCAATCGATTTTAGTTTTTAATTTAAAAAGTGCGACACGTCGTCGTCGTCGTCGGCGCCAGCATCAGCGTCGACATCGGCATCGCTAGCTGCTCTCATAGCTGTTTCTGGTAATTTAGCCGGGCGTGTGCACTTGAACATCGGCATCGGGACTGGGATTGGGATTGGGATTGAGCTATGTGCCTGATTGCAGGCTCTTCTCTGCCCAACTTCGAGTGTGAGTGTGCGTGTGTGTGTGTAGGCGGTGTCTGTGAGTGGGCGTGACAATCAAGCAGAGGTTTAATGGTTCAGCTAACGGCAAATGAAGCCACATGCCAACGGCATGCGACAATGGAACATGGTTATTCGTCGGTTAGGATGGGCACAGTGTTATGTCAGATGCGGAAGGCACAAAGCACCGTTAAACATTGCACTGCAATGTCAACCAAACCACGTTGAGGGCAGCATGAGATGGCATCAAGTAGAGAGCTAATCCCAGCTTGCGAATGAAAAGAAGAGATCAATTCTTGGTAATATATTTTGAACATCCATAAGGCTCATTGTACATTGTAAAGCTTATGTATTATTTTAAATATTTGCATATATTGTTTTATTTATATAAGAGTATAATTAAATAAATCCACTCTTCTATACATTCTGCATTAGGATAAACAGGGAAGTCAAGCTAGCCCTGTCCGTCTATTATTGAGATATTATTATTCAATTCTGCATCAATATAAAGAACTAGTATAGGATCAATCGGAGGAGATAAGAATCTAGGGGTATACAACTTTTTGCGTGCCGATGATATCCTTTTTCTCAGGTTATATTATACATATGATTAATAAATTATCAAGCTAAGCCCAGAAGTATAATAACCTTTTCTTCATTCAAAAAATAAAAGTTCTCTTAAAGATAACTTGAGAGATAATTTCATAATATAATTTGTAATATGTCTTGCGCTTACGCCAAGTGACATTTAGTCCGATAATTCCATAGATTTGTTTATCCCCTGAGAAAAACTGTATACAACGTCTGATGCACTTCCATCTGGCTGACATAACTGCGCTGCAATTCAGAGCATCGAAACAAATTTGACAGGCTGTGATGATGGAGTGGGAAGAGGAGGGGAGGGGCAGTAGTGAGAGGGGACTGAGGCCTTAACTCAAATCATAACGGCAACTCGAACTTATTGCCAAACGGCTCGCGAGCTGTCCGTCTTAGGTCCCTCGCTGGTCTGGAGTCGTTTGTCGCTGTCGTGTCTGGTGCCCATCGATGTGGTCGCCAAGGCGGACGTTGCGGTCGCTGCTGCGCCGCTCTAATCGCTCATTAAACGGCCGCAATTTGCCTGCACCGCGCGGCGCTGCATTTAAATGACTTTCCCATTGCTGGGGCCAAAACGAAATTTGTTTATGAGGCCCAGCGAAACCTTTTAACTAAAACTAAAACTAAAGCTCATAACTTTTGTTGGCAACGGTTGGCGGGACTCGGACTTGGCTGTTTTGGCGGGATCTGTGGTTCGTTCGCGTGAATTTAAGCAATCAGGCGAATGCTGCGCTACCTCTCTCTCTCTCTCTCTCTCTCTCTCTCTCTCTCTATGTCTCTCCTTCTCTATCTAGCTCACTTCAAATACTGAACAAGCATTCGGTCGCATTCATCAAAAACGTTCGAGTCGTGCCGTTTGACTCGAATCTTTGTTGTGCCCCACCCGCGTCCCAGCTAGTTGCAGCAAGCAATTCGCATGCCACGTTCAAGTTCTGCACATTTTCCACTACTCTCCCTTCCCATTTCTCCTGCCCCCCCCACCTATTTTTCTGCTTTTTTTCTAGAATTTTCCTATGCAGCTTAAAGAAATGAGCACTGGCCAGAGCGGACGTGATATTATAAATTTAACTTTTGCCTCAGTCTCTCGGGCGACTCTCCATGCTCCTGCACCTTCTTCTTCCCCTCACTCCCTTTCTTTCCTTTCGCTGTGTTGTGTGGTGGGTCATGTGCGGGTTCAGTTGCAGCCTTTACATTTTTAAGCTTCTCCATGAGAATCTACTTTCCTTTTGGCTCAAAATATGTATGTGAGCAGCATTGCAAGTTTCGGACTTAATTAGTCTGCAAGTTGGCAAATAAGAGACAGCCCTTAAAAGTACGTGTATGTGCAGATACGCATAAAGACCTCCAAACAGGATGCTAAATAACTAAGTGTATGCGAAAGATCAAACCATTTAGGAGTTTTTGTAAGTTGAGAGTTCTTTTATGATAAGGAACTATGAGAAAGGTGGAAAATAAGCACAGGCAAACATGTACTCACAAAATTTCTCATCAAATGTTGTTTCTCTATCTGCGAATTATGTTAATTTATGCCATTATGCTGTAATGCATTTGCATATGCTTATCTATAAGAAGAAATTCTCCTATTCTTACTCTTTCCCAGTCACCTTTAATTTATATTCAATTGCCCCCAGGCTGTTCCCAATTTTTGAAAATCATTTCTAATTAAAATGTACAACATTTCAATAACACGTTGCACACACACAGACCCACACACACGCAGACTTACACACACGTATCCACTATAGCTATCTCTTTAATTCCCTCTCTCGCTGCCTGCTCATTCTACCAACTCATTTGATCTCTTAATGCTGCCCAACAAGCCAGGCTGCAGTTTTAATTTATGTTGCCGATGGCATCGCACGTCGCGAGAGTTTACCTCCCTCTCTCTTTCTTTCTCTCCCTCCCGCTCTCTCCATCTCTTTCTCTCTCCCTATTTATTTTTGTGTATACACGCGTTGCTTTTCACTGTCAGCGCCGTGCTCCTTTTGTGCCGATGCCTGCCCTGTCCCAACTCTGCTGCGGCTGCGGCTGCATCTGCTTTGTCTGCCTTATGCAACACCATTTTCGGACCCCATCCCTGCCACTCCGCCTATACAGTGGCTTCGTCACCTTATTATTACATCGTGTTATTTTCGTAGCACTTGAAATGTGCTTAATTGGTTCCTCGTCCGGCTTGGCTTTGCCCTGTGTCGTATCCCTTTCCTTTCTCCCTCCCTCAAAACTGTTTGTATTCAAGTGCGCGCAAGTGTGTGTGTGTGAGTTGAGTGCTTGTGTGGCGCCCGTTGAACCCGTGATATTAATATTTACAACCTGGCCAAGTAATTTACAACAGTTATGAGCCGTCTCCCCCATTCCTCATTCCCCTAGTAGCCTCCCCCACTTGGCGCTCGATAATAAATATAACATAAATATTTGAAATTCCTTTTGAAGTGCGTGCATTGTTGGGGTTAGCTTCGGCAACAGGAATAGATTGTGGGCTGAACTAATTCCCAGTGGGCGTGAAGAGGCGGGGCAGTAGCGAGTACTTGCCTCGTTGTGCGGCTGCTCGCGTGGAAACTTTTTCCAAATTGTGCATCTATTTAAAGTTTCATTGAATTAGAAATCGATTTAAAGTTGAACGAAATTTAAATGTTATTGTTAAGAGGTGAGCAGGTTCTTAAATACAAATAAATCTGTTATTTTAGAACTTAATTAATGCGATTGGCGTGTTTTTTAATATTTTAAAGATATAATTAATGTGTTTTAAATGACACAAAAATTTAAAATTTGTTGGTAAATATCATTAAATGATGATTTTTTATTCGAATGATCACAATTCACTTTTTTGACCAAATCAAATTTGGCGAACAGCTTCCTTTAAAAGGTTTGGATTATATTATCTTATTAGGCAGATTGTCTGTCTTCGAGGTCGAACTTAGGAAACTACTTTGTGTCACCTTCTCTATACAAGTTGCATATGTCACAAGCGAAATTCCGATTTTTTCCTCCTGGGTATTTCATTACTAAACTTCAAAAATATATTGAAAGATAATCATACGAGAAAATAAATAATACAGTTTTGTAAAGACAAAAATACAACAAACAAATCGTTTAAAACTCTTTGAAAAAAAACGAACAAACTTATTCCTCAACCATATGCAGAGTGTAGACTCTGCAAAGAGGACAACAAAACACATTCTCCGTGACTGCCCAGCCTTGGTATGGACAACGAGGAAGCATCTGCAAATCGAAATCGCGGTCCCTGCACAGATTGCTAACTCCTCGACCAGAAATCGAGGGATTGACCCTTTGGTACAAAAACCGCCTTCATCTCCTGGGGGGGACACTGTTTTTCAATTAATAATAATAATAATTCCCCACCTAATATTTAGAAATATTATATATATTTACTTTACTTTTATACTTAAATTATAAACGTGAATAAATTTGAAATTGTAGCAGTTCGTAACAAAACATATAAATAAATATTGATCACATACTGCTTAGCAGCAGTGTAGGACGGACACTCGTGAGCTCTCACGCCGCCGTTTCTCAATGTAGCTGGCTAGTTACCATCAGTTACCATCGTAACATAGAACTATCAAAGTCCGCAGACTGTTTGATTTACGTGCTTCTAATGATGCCTTGCAACAATCAGCCGCAATTGGCAATCGGCGATAAAAGTACGCGGCACTAAAAGAAACGTTAGTCGGCAATTCGAGAGCGAGCAAAAAGTTAGCCAAGTTCGTGGCTTAAGTCACAGCCGCAGTCGCTGTCGCTGCAGCTCCGCTTTGATTACAGCAGCAGCAGCGCCAGCTGGCAGAGCAACTCATCCGAGTGCTATTCAATACACTGAGCACTATAAATTATGCCATTGAGCGAGCTGAGCGAGGCAAGAAATCGAAATCATGACCGAAGTTTTTGTTGGTTTTTTAGCTGCTCTTTTTCAGCTTCCTTTTTTTAGCCTTTTTGCTGATTATGAGACTTAAATTGACTGCGAGCAGCGATCGCATTTCGCAATTGCAGCTCGGAGCCATAAATAATCATAGTTGTGCCATTTATTATGACAAAATATCATTTGGACATTTGTTTGCGGCCAGCCAGCTAGAGCAAGAGCCTCAGGATGCGGTTGCCCTGCAAGCCCCTCTTCTCCCCTGCCCCAACTATTCCCCTTCCCATTCCTACCTGCCTATCCTGAGTTGCATCTCTGGGTGCATCTGCCACGGCGCGACTTTGAATTGTTTGCACAATTTCATTGCTCTGTCTTTTTGCTGGGTTTTAATATAAATTATTTTTAACAATTTGTGGAAGGTTTCTGCAATTTTAGACCCCCATCCCCCTTCTTCCTTCATCTCTCCTGCCTCCCTTCATTGCCATTGCGCAACCATGACCGAGGACGAGGCCGCAGGTCGCACAATGCAAGCGTCGGCCAAAAAACTTTGGCCACCATCTCGGGGTCTGGGCCTGAGCCTGGCCATGGGTCTTGGCTTGGCTTGGAAGGGCCCTTGCCCGACGTCTGGCGGCTGCAACCAAAGGCGCATTAATCTCGCCAGCGAATGTCAAGAATTGTGGCTATGCCGACGACCAGACTGCAATTTCTGCCGTTGTCTTTGTTGCTGCTGCTGTTGTTGTTGAAAAGTGTAAGTTTCATTTTTGTTTCGCATTTTCGCATTGCTTTTATTCTCGCTCAACAATTTTTAGCTAGCATTCTTTGCTCTGATGCGCCAGCAATGCAATTTTGATAAGCCAGCCTCGTCGGTAGCCCCTGCTCGAGGGCCCCTCGGTGCTCCCTCCTTCCACTTCTTTCCGTTCTTGCCCGTTGTCAACTTCGGCGCGGCGGCAAAAACACAAAAGAGGCCTCAAAAGTTGTCGGTGCCCGGTGCCAAAGATGTTAAGCGACTGCATTTCCCACTGCCCTGGGCTAAATATTGTCATGATTATTATTTATGACCCACCAAGAGCACCAGGCGAGACGCTCCAAAACCCAAAAGTACCGCACGCTACTCGGTCTCACTTGGATCTGGAACTGTACTCCAACTGCTGGATGGCAAGTGGCCTTTTACATGCCAGCAAACACAGTTAGAAACGGCCAGGAAGTAAATACTTCTGATCTACAACTTAATACCTATATACCAATTTAAAAGCAGGTTATACATATTTCATTTTATATATACATACCCTAATGTACTACATACACTTGTATAATCAACGGCTGCAAGGTCAGCATTTTTTCAGGCAGATCTGATCTTTTATTTTTGAGTCTAGCCTGCCTTAATATTACTGTCCGTTCTTTTCATATAATTTCAATTAAATAGTTCATAAAATCGACGTGCAACTAAGTGATTTGTATTACAAATCTTATCCAGGTTTTTCGATTTGATTTACAACCATAAAAAGGACCAATTCCAAGGAACAAATGTTTCAGAAATACTTGTAAATATTGACACATTTCGATTAGGACCACTTTCACACATTTGAGAACATTAGAACATTATCGAAAGAGCATGAAAATTTACATTAACTTTCAAATTCATTTCCTGTTTTTTTTCCTTTATTTCTCTTTTCTATCCGTTTTTTTCAACTTTGTCTATCATTTTTTGTAAGAGGTAGCTGGCAGCTCTGGTATGTTTTTAATACATTCATATCTATACTTTTTAATAATTGCCTATAGGTTATTTATGTTCACATTAAATTTAAAGCACTTATTATTATATACATAATTCTAGATCGGTATATTTGTGCATTATAATGAATGCTTTGATTTATAGTATAGTATACTATGCTGAACTGTACTATACTATACTTATGTCTATAATACATATACACTTAATACATCAACTGTAACCTCTACCTTGTCAGCTTAGTTCCTTCCTACTCAACAATCCCTTGGTTATGTACTATGTCAACTTATCCCATTACTGTCTATCGTAACTCTTTCAAATCTACGATTTTGTTTTCATTCCTGTCAATGGCATTCAGCATTCCTTCCTCATCCTTCACTAGAAAGAGATTGTTATTGCTAAATATTTTTACCATCAATCTGTCAATAATCCCCGCTCTTCCCCCTCTTCCACAGTCCGACAAGGCATAACTCCCGCTGCTGTTTCCGTTTCTTTTTCCCGTTCCTAGTTTTTTTTAGGCCTGGGTTTTCATCAGTTTTAACCTATCCACGTTTTTTTTCATCGCAGCGTAGCCTTCTCTCGTTGGCTGTCGACTTTTTTGCCATTTCAAATTAAACTTAAACTTTTTTCATTTCCATTCACACACACACGCACACACATAAAGAAACTCTTCCCTGCTTGTTGGGAATCCATTGCGCACATGCGTTTCAATTCAACTTTTTTGTTCAGCTCTGTGTGGCGATACCCTATACAAAGAGTAGAGTATGCCCAACTACTACACTGGAAGGGGTATCTTAATGAGAATAAGTAATTTTCTGTGAAAATATAGAGTTTGTGCAATAAGGAGTAAAATAAATTTATATATAATCACTGAATGTTTATTTTATTTATTATTATTACTTCAAAGAACAAGTGCATGAAAGGTATTCCCCTTTTTGGAGTTTCTCCTTGCCCTTCAGATTAGTACAAAGTATCTCGCAGTCGTGTATTCCCAACGATGTGCGGCCTGTTGGTTGGTTCCTGGTACGCGGCGTGCACAGCGTGTTGTTTGCTTATTTGAAGTTTCCGCTGGGAGCTGGAGAATCGAGTGGAACTGGGAAATCCAATCGTCAAGCCAAGTCGAGTAGAGTCGAGTCAGCGAGCGCGCAATATTAAATCGTCTGTATTGTTTACAATCAGAAAGCGTTTTATAGACTTTATAGACGACGCTGACGAATGGGTATAGCAATAGCAACATCAACAGCAACAACAAAAAGAAGAGAACAACAGCCCCAGCAAGAACATCAAGATATTGATTCCAGTTGTACCGATTTCAATGTATATCAACGAGTACAGGAGTACTCACGCTCCCCTTCGATTCGTCGATTCTATGAATCGCCATCTGGAGGGGCTTCACAGTCGAATAACCTTTTGCAGTCGGTCGATTCTCGTACAAAGTCACGTTTTAATCGCCGCATTACACAAATCATTAATCAAAATTAAATAATAATTATGTAGCAAAGCGAAGTCAAAGCCCCAAACACCACACAGCTCACCTACACACACACACACTTTCAGCCACACGAACACACAGAGAAAGCAACAAAAAGTGTGACTGGACATTGGGCAAGTCGGGTCAGTCAGCCGGCGGCTGCCTCTGGGGGGCAGGTGGTTTGCCTGCTTGGTTTTTTTGTGGGTGCTCCCTCTTTTACCCCTCCTTCCGCCCACTCTGCGTCTCGTTTTGAAGGCCATAAAAATAGAAACGTGCAGAGCTCTGAAATTGCCAAAAACACAACAGAGACAGCAACAAACAACAAAAAGCTTAGATATTTAATTGAGTTTTAATAATCTATAATTATGCGTAGAGCAAAAAAAATAACGAAGAAAAACAAATTACCAACTTGCCATATCAGTTAACAGGCAGCGTGTGAATAGCTTCAGCTTCTGATTGAGCACAACTCAAGATATGGTGAACATATCTTTAACAGAACAATTAAGATGTTCTCATTAGTGATAATCGGTTTTGGAAGAATTTCTAATGGATTATAATAATGTAATCCCGATACGAAGTATTTTCAATATATTTTAAAAAGAACAACTGATATTTCTTAGATTATTATACAATATATTATATTAAGATTGGTTGTTATATTAAGTTCATTCGATTCTAATCAGTTTGATTTGCCGATTTGATGTTTATTTCTAAAGAGTTTTCTCAGAAGATCTCTACCATCATTAAAGGATTGACCTTCACATATTAACATATATTAAAGTTGATCTATAATAAGTAAAAGAGAGTTAATTCTTTTAACTAGATCACAATCTTCCAAATTTGTTCCCTTAGTATTGTTCTTCGTTATTAAATAGTAGGTAATTATTTATTAATATCCTTACAAGTGCCACTCCTATATATGTATGTTATACCAATTTGTGTTGCTCATAATTCAGTTACCTTATCTCTGGCTGCCATCGAATGCCACAACCTGTTCAGCCTTTTAGTGAATAACATTATTCATTAGCGCAGACTTATCGCATAACACGAATGACAGAAATACGATTTATTTAATTTATAAAAAATATAATTTTTTTGATATACATATTTAAAATCACGACCGATGAGCTTTAAAATCCCCGTGCGCTGTTTACAAGCATGTTAAGCTAAAACCCACAGCACACAGATTGTTTAAATTGCTTGTAAAAACACAACAGCAACAAAAAGGAGAATTACAACGGTAGCAATAACAATGACCGGTACATGAAGTTATATGGTAACTGTTGATTTTTTACAAGCCCTGCGACCTCCTGCCTGCCCCCTGCAACCCTTCCAGTGCACAGCAATTCAACCCCAAAGTGTAGAAGGGTAAATGCAAAGCCCGACGGGCTGACTTCAATAGAGACCGAGCAAAGGCTGACATGTACATATGTGCTTGTGTATGTGTGTGCGAGAGCTTTTTTCTAATGAAATGCCCCCGTCGAGGGGCAGCAGGAGGGAACTCTCTCCTAAGGAGCACTGCAAAATTGCATTTTATTACACGTTCGATTTATTTTACCGAACCCCTGAACCGAGTGGGGCCAAATCGCACTCGCCTTTATTAAATGGAGAGTTTATGTTTATATTTACAAACAGATGAACATACATACATTTGTGTGAACTTGTGTGTGTCTGTGTGTGGCACATGTGGCAGAGCCGCAGGGAGTTGGCGAATTGCTCGCTTCAAATTGAAATTGTCGATTTAACATTTTGAATTATCGTTTAGCAAATGGTCAATATTTTGTAACAACTTTGCCCGCCTTCCCCTTCCCCATCGCCTCTCGCCACCCCTTCCCACTGCTCTGCCTGGAGCTGCCACAGACCGTTACATGCACACATCAAATTGTGCCACATAAATTGTATTGCAATAAACAATCAATTACTTTGTGTGTTTCCAGCTCTCGATTCTCACCAGTTTTCCGTTCTCCCTTCTCCGTTTCCCAGCGCTAACTTGCGAGGGACAACTTCTCGAGGGAGTGCGATTGGTATTCGATTGTTTACAAAAACTTTTTTTCGTTTTGGTTTTGTTGTTGCTTATAGTTCTTGAGATTGTTATATATAGCTATATGTGGGTTTCGCTTTACGGTTCAAATTGTTTGGAAGTGAGCACAACTGAAACTTTGAGGCGGTTTCCTTGTGTTCAAAGTAAAAGTCAAGGCCATCTTTGGAGGGTCCTAAATGAAGATGACGCAAACTGAAAAGTTGCTCTGAGGAATTCCTAGAAAGAGTTTATTATTTTATCGGTAAATTCGTGGAAATAAATGATATTTTTACACTGTATGTACTTAGCTCTTGAAATTGCTTTAAAGGTCAGCAGTTTAAAAGTTTTCGGTTAATCCTGACTTTGTATTTAAGATAAATGATTAAATTAAATAAGTCCAGCAAGCTTCACGTGAAAATTAAAAAAGTAAATTATGAAATCTTAATGCTCCGAAATACTCATCGTTATTTGCTTACCTGATATTTTCTTTATTTTCAGAGTTTGGAAGCAAAAATGTCATATACCCCGAATATCCCACTTGTGTGACCCTATCAAACAGATGTTTAGGTCCAGAACTTACCTGGTTATTTTGGCCTAATATGTTGTGGCAGTGCCAGGATCAATCTACAGTAATAGGTATAAATAGAGTGTCAACTCAGACTCTATTATCATTATCAATCGGAGAGTTAACATTTATAGACATGGAAGATATTTGCCGCGTGTGCTTGAGCAGGTCCGTCACTCTGATGGACATGTTTGCGAAGAGGGCAACTGCATTTGACTCTGAGCCGAGTCTCGTCCAGAAGATAATGGAGTGCTCTCGATGCGATATACTGGAGAACGATAATCTGCCGCAAAAGATATGCATATCTTGTATTCTAAACGCTGAAACAGCTTTCAAATTTAAACGCACATGTGAGCAGAGCCAATTAATACTGAGTTCAATGGTGAAACAAGAGGATACTGACAGTTTGGATAAAATAATTAAAATTGAAACACCGGAAATAATACTAGGTCAGGAGTCAGAAATAACAATTAAAAAGGAGCCGAAAATCGTTGAAATTGCTTTGGAGCAAAAAGCAATTGAAAACATTGTAGCGTTGAAGAAGGAAGAAGAAACATTGGAAATAGATTCATTGGAACATCAGCCAATCAAAGCAGTAGTCAAACTTAAAAGTACTAAACAATCGCAAAACACTAAAGTAAAAGAGAGCAAAGTAAAGAACATAAGACAAACTGTGATCTGCAGTACCAAAACTACAAAGAAAACAAAATCTAAAACGCCTCCGACTGAGACCCAAACGGAGTTTGGCAGGTTTCAGTGTGCCCAATGCTTGAAGATTGTCGGATCAGCAAATGCTCTTCGTCTACACAGATTGGTGCACATCTCGGAGCGACCCCATGAGTGTCCACATTGCATGCAGAGATTCTCCAGAAAGGGCGATCTACGAGCACACATACGGATCCACACCGGAGAACGGCCATACAAGTGCGAGCATTGTTCAAGAAAGTTTGTCCAGGCTACTCATCTAAGTCAGCATAAACGGACCCACACCGGAGACTTTCGCTTCAAGTGCCCACACTGCCCCGCTAAGTTTGTCAAGCAAGGAAACCTTAAGTGCCACCTTGCATTTCACACTAACCCACAATTGAAAGAGGTGGAAAATTTGATAAAAAATCACAAACGAAAGGGAAAATCTTCGAAATAATATTTTTTAATTTTTTTATTAACCTTTCAACATTATATCTATAAATCTATCTATCTTAATAAAGTGAAATATAACTTAAACATGACTTTAATCTTTGCTTATCACCATTAGACTTCAGACTTCTGATTTTGGGAACAGGAATTTGATGATCCAATACAATATTATTTATGATAATTTTAATTTAATAATTCGCCAGATGTTTCTCATGAATTCAATTGTATATGAAAAGGAATAGACTGTAGAAAAATATATTAAAAATCTGCTCTAGGAAACATTTACTTATTCGAGTTCTGACCATTTCTTTAGCAAAGAAGTATATAAATTATTATATTTGTTGTTTGTTCTAAATTCCAGCGATGAGAAGTCAAAATTTTGCTTCAGTACCATAGTTTGGTATTGGTCACACGTGTTAGCAGGTTAGGTAACCTATATTTCGTGTATGTTTTTGACCTACAATAAACCATATGTTAATAGGTACAATATTTGTCTACCAAAGAACTTGAAATAAACCAAATTTCAGGTAAAATATATTCTTCCTGCGAAGTCAAATATCGCGAAACCCTTAATAAAATATTATCTAGCTGCCCTGTCGTCAAACAGATGTTACAACTGAATACTTACCTGTTTATTCCAGATTCTTCAGTGCCAGTAACAGCATCAATCTGCGGTACTTTGAATAAATAGAGTGTCAACTCAGCCTTACCATCATTATCAATCATCAGAGAGTCAACATTCATAGACATGGAAGATATCTGTCGCATTTGCTTGAGCAGTTCCGTCTCTCTGATGGATATGTTTGCGAAGAGAACAACTGCATCTGAGACCGAGCTGAGTCTCGCCCAGAAAATAATGGAGTGTGCCCGATGCGATATAATAGAGAACGATAATCTGCCGCAAAAGATATGCATATCTTGTATTCTAAACGCTGAAACAGCTTTCAAATTTAAAAAGACGTGTGAGCAGAGCCAATTAATATTGCTATCAAAAGAAAGGAAAGATCAAACTTCCATTTTGGATAACACAATTAAACTTGAAGCCCCAGATGAGACTGAGATGATGTGGGTGAAGGAGCTAGAGATAAAGACTGAGACTACATTGGACCAGAAAGAAAATGAAAAGCCAGAAGTAAAATTGAAGAATAAAAAATATAATTTGGAAATACGTTCTTTGGAGAACGAGTTGCTAATAAATGCAACTTCTATACTACATAAAAAAACTCGATCTATACTAAAAGAGAACAGCTTGAAGAATTTAAGGCAAGCTGTAACTAGCAAATACAAAAGGAAGACTAAAACACAATCGGGGAAGTTTCAGTGTGGCCAGTGCTTGCAGATCTACTCATCAGCATCAGCTCTTCGGTTGCATCGCTTGGTACACACTGGAGAACGGCCACATGTGTGTCCGCACTGTAAAGGGAGATTTGCCCGGAAGAGCGATTTGCGTGTGCATATACGCATTCATACCGGAGAACGGCCATACGAATGCACTCATTGCTCAAAAAAGTTCTCACGTGCTGACGTGTTTAGTAAGCACCGGCTCATCCATGACGGGGATTCTTTTTTAAAGTGTCCGCATTGCCCAGCTAAATTTGTCAAGCAAGGAAATTTTGATCGTCATCTCATGGTAATTCATGGTAATTCGCAACTCAACGACGGGGAGAACATGGAAACTGAGCTTCAAATGCCTGAAAGGATTTTGAGTAAAGATAAAGGCTGAAATTGTATTAGAACAGAAAGTAGAAAGTAGCTAAGCTTCACAAGGAAACTAACCTACAGTTCATAATAAATAATTATAAATATATATTTCAAGTTCCAATATTTGTACTTTAAAAAAAATATATGATACCAAAAACAAGACTTCATTCATTGCATTTAATAAACCAAAAATTAAAAGCTTGCAGGTGTGGATTGGGCTCTGCTTTTGGTGATTATCCCGATAACTTGAAAGAAAGACTACTTATGGACCGCCGAAGGTTCTATACCCTTGCAGGTTCTTATATCCCCCGATCGTTCCTATACTAGTTATATATAAGAGTGCAGCATTAAATATAAATGTTTATGGTCAATATTATGTCTCACTTTGGTTGGCACTGATAAGCTGAGATACTTCTAAAATCAAAACTGGTCATCATAGAAAAACCTCCATGTCGGCCGATTGTTCCTCAACGACTTGGCTAGTTCGATTCCTCTATTGATGCTGATTAAGAATATATGTACTTTATAGAGTCGGAGAGGTGCGTTGCAGCCTTCTAGCCATGTACCCTCTAGAAGGGCATAAAAGCTACCTTTGGCTTCCCAAATATTGACTGGTGTCTGCCCTTGGTGATTATTCCTATAAAATCATTTTCATTTATAAGAAATTCAATGCAGGGGAATGTATTACTGCCAAAAAAAATTCATTTTAGCTTCACGGTTACGATAAACCTAAAAAGACATCTTCGAATCGAACGAATCTAGCTATGTCCAAGTAATCGTCTGTACAAAAAAATTAAAAAATTAATATTAAATAAAATTATCTATATGTAAGTAACTTAATATTCATATTTAAGCGCGCTTAAAGTAAGTCCAAACACTATACATATGTACGTATAGTTAATGGAACTTATCTACAAACAACTTTGCCGTTTGCTGCTAGCTCTCCTGCAAATCGTTTACAAATTGCTACATAATCGAATCCTTAAGATTTGAAAAGTACCATAAATAGTAGATGAAAATCCTTAAAATTTTCATCGATTTTTGCTTACCTGAGATGACCTTTATTTGAAGGTTTAGAAAACATCGCCATAAAATAGGGAAAAGTTTCATACCTCATAATCCACCTGGGCGATTTGGTAAACCGAAATATAGGTGGATTAAATAAACCTAATTGCCCTGCCAGATGTTCATGTTTAATATTTACCTGCTTATTGTAACCTAATCTGGGTATGCAGATTACCAAACTACCTAACATCAGATCAGACTACTGCGCGTGGAATAAATAGAGTGACAACTCAGTCTATGTCATCATTACCAATCGAGAAGTTAACATTGAAAGACATGGAGGCTATCTGTCGTATTTGCTTTAGCACGTCTGCTCTGGTAGACATTTTTCCGAATAAAATGTCCTTTTTTAAGACTGATGCTCTTCTTGTGCAGAAGATAATGGAGTTTGTCAAGTGCGATATAAGGGAGAACGATAATCAGTCACAGAAGATTTGCATAAAATGTATTGTGAATGCTGAAACTGCGTTCAAATTTAAACGGATGTGCGAACAGACTCAATTAATATTAAACTCAAAGATAAAGGAAAACGAAACTTCTATTTTGACATTTGAAAAAGAAACGCCAGAAAAGATGTATGAGAAGCCAGAAAAAGTACAAGAAAGTCAACAAATAAATATATTAGAGCAGAACGCAACAGATGTGCCAAAAGTGACTTTGGAGAAGAAAGAGTATCATTTGAAGACGTATATGAAAAACGAAAGACCAATGAAAGCAGCAAATAAGCCTGAAGCTAATCAACGATCGCATGGATATAATCTAAGGAGGAGCAAAGGAATGAACGAAACACTGACTGCGATCTGCAAGAAGAAAACCACAAGGAAAACCATATCGAAAACATCTTCAAAGGTTATTTTATTGGCCACCAAGCTAAGGATGTGCTTACGATCCCACGGAGAAAAGAAGATTAACTAAAAGAAATGAAAGCAACGAGTGTGGATGAAGAAAAAACCACCTAAACCAAGATTCGAGCGTATCTATTAAACATGTTTGATTCTAAAAATTATTTATTTGTACATAATTATACTATATCTGTAATCTTTCATTTAAATATAATGATTTTTCATTAATATAAATAAATAACGACAATTAAACCCAACAAAATGAGTTTGAATTGAAAAAAAACTAGAGGTAACATACTATATTGCAGAGCATGAAATCTAAATAATCTTTAACAAAGATTAAGATTGATAATAATTTTGAGGTCTGGAATTCAGGTCTTTAAATTCGATCTGAACTTTCTTTCCCCTCACTCCTTTCTCTCTTGTTCATTAAGTCGGAGAAGGAATCATGAAATGCAGCATTTGCAATTCTCTTAAAGAGAAATATATTGGTACTGTATATACAGTATATACAGGACTGCAGCGAAAATGCTTCAATGCTTTTTATTCGCCAGTTGTTAAACTGGCAACTTTATGGAATGTGTGCACTAAACGCTTTGCCCGGTAATCGCAAAGACTTTCCCAGTTCCGAGTGCCGGGGCCAGAGTTCCGCTAGTTTATGTGTCCGTGCCGGTAGCCAAGCGATGCCAGGCTCCCAGTTCCAGTTGCACTCGCTCGAGTCTCATGTGTTGGCACAAAATACAAGCCATATTTTATTCGAGTTCTGCTTTCAGTTCGCTGTGCGAAGCATTGCACGTACCACACAGAGAATGGCAATGGACTGAGCACTTTCCCCCCTCTCTGTTGCTCCTGGCGAGAGCCAATTGACAGCAGCCTGCGGAACAGCTTCACAATTAACACATGCCGGGATACCCGGAATCGCCGCCACCGACCCAGAGTCGGGGCTGACGGGACGTGAGTGCGCTGCAAAATCCGTGGAGCGTTGCACGTGTCACATCAGCGACGACGTCAAGTAAGTCACTCGCCTGCACTTCCCATCGCAGAGGGTTCCTTGTCAGCTCGCTCGAGAGGGTTTCTTTTTCGCCACACATGCACATACACGCCCTCTGTTGGACTGTAGCTGCTTCGGCTGCTGCTTTTATTACGTTTTGACGCATTTTAATCGTTTTTCATAATATTTACTCTGAGGGTGGTTGCTCTTGCCTTGTTCGTCATTCTTCACTTCCCTGCCCCGACTGACAATAATAAATTATGCTTTGACTTTTACAAGCAAGCCGTCCTCACCCTCTCACCCCGTCGAGGTCCGCTCTCATAAATTGCGTAACGTTTTGCCTCGACAACAACAACGACGACTATTAAAAATTACATAATTGCTTAAATTGCAGCAAACCAGACAAAGACAACAATAAAAGTGCCCTCGGCTCTGTTCGGGGTTCTCCATTTTTGCGGATTTTTTTTTTTGCGTAGCAAATTGCATTATTTACTTTTCAATACTCTGACAAAAGGCAACAACAAGAACAAGAATAATCAACAATAACCCAGCGAAGGCTATGTGAAGGCAACTCGAACGAATTTGTTTATAAAATTATGAAATCGACCGTAGCTAATCGATTACCACACGAATCGAATAGCATTCATAAGTATTATTTCACTCTTTCCTTCTCGTTGAGGCACTTTTTCAAATTAAATGCAATTATTCATGTTGGAGCACCTTTAGAACCTTCTATATATCATTTTGCAAATGACAAATGGGTTTCATAATTAAATATTGGTGAAATTCGGTAGTGGGGAAAACTCGTATCGTTGTAAAATTTAAAGGAACGTCTTCAAGATTGAGGAATAATATTGAATATTAGTTTGATCAGAGTTTAACTGACTAAAATGAATAATATAATAGTATCAAACTAACTAACTTATATCTAATTTTATTTCCCTTACAATCTCCTTCATAAAGTATTTTTGGGCTGTTCGATTACTTACTAATTTACTTAGGATCTGACTGTTCACTATGGAAACTGTAAAGACTTTACATAATCTTGAAGCACATTCAGTCTGACCCGTTGCGGTCAATGCCCCACCTTGAAGACGAGCAAAAACAGTTTCGAAAACTGTTCCACTTAAAAAAAAGTTGCGCTTTTAACTGTGCAACTTTGCTGGCATTGGGATGTTGTATCCTTCTCAGGCTTCCCGGCTGCATAGCTATAGTGTTGTTTGACTGACTGACTAACTGAGTGTGTTGACTGACTGACTGAATCACGGACTGAATGACTGACTGAATGACGGACTGAGTGGCTGCTCAGGCGCTGGCAACTGCTGCTGCGACTGACCACAAAAACCGCAACTTAATAATTTTTGCTGCTGCAATTTTTGTGCGTTTGCTTCCCTTTTGCTGTGGCAATTAAAAATTTTTACCTTATTTGCTCCAGTTTTCAAGTGGTGTGCTCTGCTGCTATTGCTTGTTCTGCTTCTTGTTCCGTTTTTTTCTCCCCCGTCCTTATCAGTTACAATTCGCTACGCTTCAGTCTTGTCGCCCCAGCACAAATTTTGCATGGTCATTTACTTTTTTGTTAGACTGTGGCCGGGTGATGCGAGTGCGAAACCAAGTGGGGGAGAGAGAGTGAGGAACAGGGGGGTCTGGGGACTGTGTGACATCTAGATTGTAAAAGTCCTGGTCTCCCTCTGCCTCACGCATATCCCTGACCAACGTCCTTGCGTTCCGGCCACGCGCTGTTACTAATTAAAAACGCAAATGGGTTTATGATGTTGCACAAGTTGCGGTTCGCTTCTGGGAAGAGGGTCGCGGGGAGGAGGGGACAGACAGACAGCATTTTTACTGCTGTCGCTGCACAAATGTAACACAATATGCGGCAAAGAAGAAGAACACTCACACTCACACACAACAAAAAAAGCGAAAAGAAGTTGTAAAGAAAAGCATAAAAAGTGCGCGGCATTAAAACAAATTTCTGTATCATTTTGTTCTCCTCCTTTCTTCTCTTCTCTCTTCAGCATTTCTGTTTGCCGTTTGCTGCTGACAAAAATGGGGCGAACAGTACAAAACAAAACAAAACAAGTTGGCAGCTCCACGCCTCAGCGTGGCAGGCCCCTTTTAAGCACTCCCCTCTGAGTGCTGCGGTTGTTTCTCCCGCTCAACTTTGCTTTTGCCCGAGAATTGTCAACGTTGGAGCTTTATGCTTTGACTTTATCGCCATCATCTGCCCCTCTCTCTCTCTTTCTTGCTCCCTCTTGTACTGTGTGGGTTGGCAGCGCTTTTCACGCTTTCCCTGTGTTGTCCCGACATGTTTTGTGTTTTATTAGCGTGAAAATTTTTCAAAGGTGTCAGCAGTTTTTATGTTTGTGAGACGCTTTTTAAGTCGCTCTCCCTCTATTTGTCCTTCCCTCTCTCTCTTTTTCTGTAAAAGATGCCACAGCATGATATTCGGCTATTCGGAACAATACAAATCTCCTACTGCAACCAAAATCATAACCAGGCCAACTTGGATTTTAATGAACATTTTTTTCCAACACTACGAAAGGCGGTCAGCTAGAGCAATTCTTACTTGTGAGAATAAGGATAACGAGAGCAGCAGTTCAGCGCACCCGACAGTAGGATACGCTTCTACTTATGTTTCGGTATAGTTTAACTTATACTATTAATCGATTCGGCTAGAAAGAATACATATATATATTACGGGGTATACCAAGCTTCCTCCTGTTTCTTACTTACATTTGCACAAAGTTAGTATACCCATCTTTGACCATTTTCAATGTTCGCAGGGTATAAAAACAGAACCATTTAATTGCCGAAATTTATGCAGAAGAAATTGTTTTTTCTAAAAACAAAGGATGCTCCATTTGCCCAACTCATACAGGACTTTTTGTCTGCCGTGCTAATTTATATGTTAATTTTTTGTATGCTCTTTTTCACATTAATTTTTCTATATTTCTATTTAGTTCGCAATGCATGCATATTACGAGTATTTTGTGCTGTTTTGCTATTTTTGTTGATGCGGTCGCTTTATTTCGAATACGAAAACCGGAAAGGAAGCCCGCGCCCAGTTGTTATCCTCATCTATGGGCGGCCCGCTCAAAGAGCCGTTCCGTTCTTTGGGTTTTATTTTCCATGAAATTTTTGCAGAACGCACACAAAAGGCTGCCCCCAAAAGAGACCGCAGAGACTGGAAGCCGCTCGTAGGCAACTTTTTAATTTTCGGCTCGAATTAGAATAATAGTCAACGGATATTACACAATAGATCCAGAGGAAGGAGACAGAGGTAGTCTGTTTTGGCCTTTGGCGCGTGTTGTGCGGATTTCCGGTCAGTCGGTTGTGGTCAACAGCAAAACCAAGTGAGGCCCGACTAAAAGCCAGGTTAGCTACTTTCCAGCTAGTTGAGGGAACTTTTGAATTAAAACTTGGACAAAGATACGTTCATCTTGATATGGGGACAGAAGAGAAAGTCTGCTAATAATCTTATGCACTGCATTTAATATTAATGGGAAGTTAAAGAGTGAAATAGTTGAAGGTATTTATTTAATTATTTATTTATTAATTAATACGTGCATATTTAAAAGAATTTGAAAGAATCAAATATGTTAAGGTTTTGTTTGGAATTCTCACATATTGAGATCCACTCATAACTCTTCAAAGCCAGGGTATTTTTCTGCTCAATGAGCTCCGCTGCTAATTTCCTTTTCATCTAAGCTGCTCTCTCTCCCTCTCTCTCTTTCCCTCACTCTCTGGCTTTGTCTGCACTGGCAGTCTAACTTTTTGGCTTCCTTTGCCTTATGTTATGCTCATATTTATATCCGCAACAATGTGCGCCTCGTAAAACAATTTATAACTTTTGCGCTTTTGCCTAATAAGTTGGCATGTTGTGGCCAATAAGTTGCCGCAGAGTCTTCTCGCCTCTCTCCCTTCCTCCACCTCCGTCTACCCGTGTGTGTGTGTGGCAGGCGACAGGCCATAGAAGTAGAAACTATGCGAAGTACGAAAAGTGCAACGCGTTCCACTCTCTTTCCCTCCCCATCTGTCTTTCTAAACTAAATTACACGCATTGCAGGGACAACAACAAGAACAGCAAAGCCGCCAGCTATGCAATGCCATCCAGCAAACACGTTCCAACTTCCACACCACCTTGCACCTTCCACACTCGCCACCCACTGCGCTTCTTGCCACTTTGTTTTGCTGCTGTTGTTGCTGTTGCTGTTGCCGCGGCTGCTGCTTCCTTAACTACTGTTAATTCTTCTAATTGTGTGTACGTTGTTTGCGTGCGCTAATGTCGCATATGCACAAACAACAACAGCAACAACAGCCGCCGCAACGGGGACGCCCCCCAGGCAACTCTCACGGGCGCAGGAGGCGTGTCATGCAAATGTGTAACTGTTTATGCCAGCGTCGCTTGCGCTGTTCACTTGAGATTTTTCAGGTTGTTGTTGCTCTTGTTGCCCGTCGTCGTCGTCGTTGTCGCCGTGTGCCGCTTGACAAGCGACATGGCAACTGCAGAGCAGCCGCAGCAATGTGCCAGGCGGGAAGACGGGCAGGGGAAGCTACTCTCCCGACGAGCGCTTATTAGTGCAAAACGATGCACGTACCACGTGTGAGAAGAGTGTGTGTGCGTGCGTGTGCATGTGTGTGTGTGTGTGTGTAGCGGGAGAGTGTGTTGTTATTGTTCAATGTAATTAAATTATGCAGATGAGTGCAGGCATGTCGCTGTCGCTGTCGCTGCTGTGGTGCTTGTTGTTCTTGTTGCGTATTAACCAAATTGTATAGAAAAGTGTTTGGGTAAGCTCGCTGATTGCTGTTGGCATTGACAAACAGCTGACAGATGGGCTAACAGAAAATGTATTTTAAAAATAAAAAGAAAAAATATAGAAAAAGTAAGTAATTTCACTTGGCAGCGGTGGGATTCGAACCCACGCCTCCGAGGAGACTGGTGCCTTAAACCAGCGCCTTAGACCGCTCGGCCACGCTACCCCTATGAAATTCTTAAGATTTAGAGTACTTGAAAAATTAAAGCATTAGCACTAATCTAAAAATACATCTTAAAATTACTTTAATTCGTATTATTTCCTATATACATTTAGAATCAAAAAATTTGTATTTTTAGAAAATCCATATTTAACTTAAGGTCCACAACAACATCTCGTTACACATTGCACTGTGCACCAACTCATACATCGCTATATAGTGCAATACTCAATTGGCTAATGATCAAATAAGTAACTTAATTAGCCGAAACTGTCCATATTTCTCACTGTATTTTAACTCGCCTGCCATGTCCTATGTCATGTTCCAATAAAGAGAAGTATGCAAATACAAACGACTATTAACACAACCCCATTTCTACAAAAGTATTCAAATTTATCTATAATTTTGGCATACCTAGACATGTATTTCTTATATTGTAGAATCTTTAGACTTTAGTAAACACAAAGTTGTTTAATATTTAAAGTTTTTCGTTTATTTGACTTTATTTTCTAGTTCTTGAACAGTTCACAATTTGTATATTTCATTTTCCACTCATAGAACCGTTATACATATATAAGTATTTAAGAATTCCTTGTATGTTTGTTGTAATTTTGAATTGTTTGCTTTCTTAACCTTATTTAAAGATCATCAATCGACGCAGACGATAGAAAAAGATTATTTGCTTTATTTTTCTGCCTATTCCTTGTTGCCTTTTTAACGCACTTTAACTATATTCGTGTCCCTTGTAATTTGCTTAAATTCTATGGAATTTAATTAGTTCATTTTGTTTTTTGTTTATTCCTTTTCGATCTATGTATATAAGTATTTTTGTTGGTATAACTAGATGAGAGATTTGAGGTGCTATGTGAAATATGAATATGAATTTACGTTCGAATAAGATTTTTTAATTATTAATTGTATCCATTAGGTTAGATTTAGGTTACGTTTAACTCCCTTGTATGTGTTTTGCATTTTGTTCCATTAAATTGATAAATACTTATGTACAATTTAGTTGAAAATGGGCCAGCAACGGGGCTGCCAACTCGTCACATAAAAAACATAATAAAATTGGTGAAACTAAAAGTGAAAAAGAAATAAAAAACCAATCAGCCAAATGGCCATTGATGAGACAACAACTGAAAATTAAATTTGTTCGCGCATACATTTTTTTATTTACACATATTTTTGTATATATTTATATTGCATAAATTGCTTTTGTATTCATATTCTGTCAATTTGTAGTACCATCTATATGAATATTGCGTAGTTTTGCATAATTGCTGCTATTCTGATGCGTTTTCATGAACTTTTCATTATTTATTATGTCAATAAGTAATTTAAGTCTACCTTCTGTGTGCTGTTTTTATGTTATTTCTTTCCACGCCATTATTTCTTTCTATATATATATTTTTTTCTTCAAATATATTTACCATCTATAAAAATGTTTGGTAATCTATGTTGATTTTCATTTATGCTTTATAAAGAAAGTTGCCCCGTGAAGTGGCTGCAGTTTAGATATTGATTGGATTTCCCCTTGCGTATTCATATTTGGATCGTAGAATTGTTTTATATATAGTTTGCTTTTTATTTATTCGTACAGCATTCTTGCAATATGGTATTATACTAGATACGATACATAAAATATGTATATTTAATGACTCGTGCTTGAAAGCGTAAATGAATTGTATACAACTTTAGTGGATTTTATTTGCAGCTTTTCTTTTTTTTGTTTTCAGAATATTTCCATTTTCGTTTTTAAATTAGGCATTAATTATATACATATAATTGAATTGGTAAGCAAAACTTAATAGTAAGATCACTGGATGCGAAAAAAGACCTGGGCACACAGTCTACAGTGCCTGTCAAACTGGTTGTTAGGCTCGCAAACTGTGCGCGCATGTCAAACTGTATTTACACGCATTTACTGCTTTTGTCTGGTTGTTTTCGTTATAAACTAAACTCCTTATTACACAAAAATGTCGATAACTAATTATACAATACATAAATATATCAATTAATGCATAGTTTAAATAACACAATATACTGCCTGATCCCGATCAGTCCTCAGCCCTTGTAGAAGTGATACAGCTCAATGTCGGCCTGCTGCTGCAGTTGCGGCGGAGGCGGCTTGGTGCGGCCCAATGTGCCGCACGACTTGAGCGTGTATCAGTGATAGCGACGCAGACTCCCGTTGTTGTTGTTCACATTGATCACGCCGTTGCCGTTGTGATTGTTGTTTGACAGAGTTGCCACATTGTTGTTGGTGCTGTTGAACGATCGCCTGCCCGTCGTATTGCCATGCACCAGGGCCAGCCCAGTCATCCCATTGCGCAGAGGCAGTGCCGGCGGGGGCGGAGTGGGTGTCGGACTGGGTGGCATATCGTGATCCAGTGGCAGCGAGTAGTGCGAGTTGTTGTGTATGTAGCCGGCATCGCCGATCATCGCATCGCATGGCTTGGCATAGACGGCTCCGTTGTGATTGAAGTGATCCTGGGTGAGTCGGATCCCAGCATGGCCATTGGCAAGAGGTTGGCTGTAGTGCGACAGGGTGCTCTCCTGCACGCCACTGCCGCCGTGGCGAGCTGCAGCTGCAGCCATGTGACGTGGCAACGAGGCGTTCAGACCGAGGCCTCCGCCTCCGCCTCCGCCTCCGTTGGCCAGCAGCCTCATGTCCTGCTGCGAGTGATGCGAACGCGGTGTGGTACTTGACACTACTCCTGCTCCTCCGGATTGTGGGTTGTTGGTCATGTAGTGAATGTGGCTGAGCTGGGCGAAGGGTGCGTGCGCATCGATGGCGCTGGGCACCTGCAACTGCTGCAGGCCTGTTCCGTTTGCTGACGCTGTTGTTGTTGTTGTTGACTGGGTTGTGGAGGGCGAGAGACCATTGAGACTGGAGGGGGCACCACCCCGACCCCGCAGCTGAGGTGGGGGTGGAGCTTCTAGCTATAGCTCAGTCACAGGAATTGGCCTGCCGCCCAAATACTGCGATGAGTTGTAGCCACTGGGGCAGGGATAGCCCCCGGCAGCTGGATGCACTCCACCACAACCGGGTGGAGGTCGCGTCATGTACTCCTCATCCGAGAAGGTCTTCTGATACTCGCGCTCCTTGCGACCCAGCGCCGAGTGACCCTTCAGCATGTCGCGTATGCGGCGACGGCAGGTGTAAATCAACAGTGCCAAGGTGGTAATCAGCGCTGCACAACCCACCACCATGATGCCAATGATGGCCTGCTTGTTGGCTGTGCTGTGGGCGCAGCCCAGCAGTGGCTCGGCCAGCTGAGTCAGTGGCAGCTCGCGCAGATTGGCCGGGTAGGCACAGATGACGGCCGTATATAGATTGCTGGCGTTCTTGCTGATCAACAGATTGCGCAGCCACATCAGCTGGCAGTCGCATACAAAGGGATTCTCCGAGAGATCCAAGGTCTGCAGATCCGACCAGGGGAACAGGCTCTCCGCCAGCGAACTGAGTTGATTCTCCTTAAGTATGACAGTGCTCAGATGTGGGAAACCTGCCAAGGCATTGGGATGCAGCTCATTCAGTTGCTTATTCGCCGACAGATTCAGATGCTCCAGGTTTGTGTTGTCCGTGAAGGCGCCGCTCTCCACACGACGCAGACGATGAGCTCCCGTTATCTCCAGCTGCCGCAGCTCACGCAGACCCACAAAAGCCCCAGTGGCGATTACTTCGAAGTCGTTCTGACCCAGCGCCAACTGCTCCAGGCGAGTCAGATGCTGCAGTGCTGGCGTGGGCACTGCCTGCAGGCGATTATCGGAGAGATCCAGATAGCGAAGTCCCTCCAGACCCTTCAGGGCCTCACCAGAAATATTGTGCAATCCCGCACCACGCAAATCCAAACGTGTCAGCCCCTTAAGATCCTCAAAAGCACCACCCGGGATGGTCATAAAGGAGTTGGTGCCCAGATACAGCTCGGCCAGATTGGGCAATGCTTTGAATGTCAAATCTGATGGCACCGTTGTCAACGTATTATCATCCAGATACAAGACACGCAAATTAACCAACCCATCCAGGGCATGCGGATCAATGTGACTAATGCGATTCTGGCCGAGATTGAGCTCCTCCAGCTTCACCATGGGCGAAAATGTGCGATACTCCAGCTCGGCAATGAGATTACCACGCAGATTGAGCACACTTATTGTGGTCAGCCCAGTGAAGGTTTTGTTCGTCACCTGACCAATCTTATTGTGGTCGAGATGCAGCTCCTGCAGCTTGGCATGATAGGCAAACGAGCGTTCCGGTATGCTGACCATGTCGTTGAACGACAAGTCGAGGAACGTCAGCTGTGAATAGAACTGCATCGACGAGTCTATGGTCTTCAGCTTGTTGTTCTTAATGACCAGTCGCTGGATGGAAGGGTTCAGTGCGATGGGCAGCACATCGAGTGTGCCCTCGCCGCAATTCACCATCAGCGTATCGTCATCGCATTCACAGCCAGTGGGACAATTTGCCAGGCCATTTGTCGGCACAGCCAGCAACGGCAGCACTACCAGCACCAGGCAGAACGATAGCAACGATGACGGCGACATGGTAATTGCCATTGCCGACGAGCGTCGTCTGCTCATTACGTTGTCCCGCCTGCTCCCCCAATACTGAGGCACGTCCAGCTCAGTGCTCTCCTGTCCTGCTCTCTCCCTGTCTGCCTGTGTGTGTGTGTGTGTATTGCTGTGTTGTGTGGTACGTTTGGTTAGCTGCTTTGTTTTGTACTGTGGACTCTGTGGACGTTCCTCTCTGCTCGTCGCTCTCCTTTTCCTTTTATTTTTGGCTTAAATACGTTTTAGCCAAGTTTGCCAATGGCTTTCGTATTTGGCGTCCGACATTCGTGGCGCTCCAACTGCAAAGAGAAGAGAGTAGGGGGAGAGGGCGGTTAGTATGTGCGCTTTAAATTGATTTTCCATTAGAGTTCAAAATTGCTTGGCTTTTGGATTTTCATTGGATTTGGCAGCTGCATTTGCCAGCTCGCTGTCTGCATGTCTGTCTGTCTGTCTGGCTACCCCGGCAAGTTAATCGCTAGTTTTGTGGATTATTTTCCCCCTCCTCACCCTGTGTGTATATGCATCTGTATCTCTATTTTGTATTCCTCGTACGGCAGTAAACAAATGAAGACAATTTAAATGGCCCAACAACGTTCCCCATTGGCATTCGCATTAGTAGCCCGCTCCAATTGCAAGCTGGTAATAGTCTGGCTGGACTGCAGCTGCCCTTTGGGCCAGAGCTGGCTTTAATGGTCACTAACTGCTACAGTCCTTGACGAGGAAGTTGCTGTTAGTCGGCTTTCTGAGCCTTGTCTATCTGGGAGCTGAGTTGGTTGAGGTCTATAAAGGAGTCGATTCTTTGCAAGAACTATAAGGTTGCTAAGGTATGTCATCAGGAATATAGTTGATTGCCAGCTGATATATACCTTATAACTATTATTTACCATCTCTATACATCTTTCTCTCTCTCTCTCTTTCTACATTCTTTTATTCGAACTTAAAGCATTGAATTTGTATAGAAACATTCCTCATTAAAGTTAACTCTTTCTAACTCTACTTACGCCTGTCTTTCTCTCTCTCTTTCTTTCTCTCTCTCTGTCTCTATCATTATTTTCGTCTCTCATTGCTCTACCTTATCGAATATTTAGAATGCTAGCCAACCCTTGTGCCAACTTCAAAGTCCCCAAAGTCAAGCCGCTCCATGTCCAGGCCAGGCCGTGCCAGTGTAGGGCAAGGTAGGGCAGGGTAGTGCTGTACTGTGCCGTTCCCCAAAGGCGTCAAAGATACGCCACATACTATAGTTGGTTCGAAACTTAAAAAACAACTTGCACTCTGTTTGCTTTGGGGACATTTATCAGTTTTCGAGGCAAAGAAAACTTAATTTAGCGCACAACTGTTCGCAAAGTTCAAGGATGGTCCCGGCCCAAAAAGGGATATCGGAATGGGGCGCAACCCCAAACGGTCTATAAAATAAATAAAACAAAGACAAAGAGAGAAAGAGAGAGAGGAGAGTCAACATATACGCACACACACTCGCAAACACGCACAGTCAAAAACAAAAGAGGAAGAGGGCCCTCTTCCCAGTTTGGCTCTGCCTTTTTCATATTTTTCAACTTTACGCATTGTTTGGTAGATGGGAACGGTTCGGCCCCAAAGGCGTCATGAAAATAATCATAGATGTGGGTCATACTTCACAGGGAGAGAGAGAGAGAGAAAATGGGCATGGGAGATTGCAGATGCCTTTGTGCTGCGCCAAAAAAGGGGGATAACTTTGCTGGCAGCAACTCTCGAGACTGGAGACGAGTCAAGTCAAGTCGGGACTCTCGTTTTTATTATGTAAATATCACATAAACACCCGGCAGCGACTCGGGCGCAATCAGACGAAACAACGCCACAACAAATGGAACAACCGAGCAGGTCCTGGATGCAGGCTCGCTACTCAGACAGTCAAGTCTGCCCATCATTATCATGCATATGCCATAAAGCGACTTGTTGAGACGCTGACGCTGTGCTGTGGCAGAGCGGGAGAGAGTGGGAGACTTGTGAGTTGTGCGCCAAAAAGGCGAAACCTTAAAAAAACAAACATAGTGAGGGGAGGGAAAGAACTGCCAGCATTCTGGTGATGTACAAGCCAAAGCCACGTCCTTAGCAGCTTCTCCTGTCAGCGATTGTTTCGTTTATTTGCGCTCCGTGCGGGTAGCAGCTGCTTAGGCAGTCACTCAACACGCAGTTGCCAGCAGCCTGCACCAGGCCTGGGAACAGGGAAATGTGCTAAGAAAATCAAATTTAAATTGCTCAAAATGCGAAATTTCTGCTAAATGGCCAAAACAATCCGCAGGCCTCGACTTAAATGGCCCAAAGCCATGGCTTGAGCACATGACCCGAGTGGAGCTCTGAGCTGTTGTCTTAGTCCCCCCAAATGAAGGCAGTTAGCAGACAGTTTTGTTAGGACCGAAGGCCGGGACAATTCGTTTACCGGGAGACACTTACACTGAGCCATATAAACAAGAGCTGGAGAGCAGACACGGCAGGGACAACAACCTGGCCTAAACCAACAGCAGAACAGGACATGGCAAAAGAAACGCTGCAGGCAGAAAGTCAGTCAACATGTGTAGAGTCCACACTTTGCAGTCTCTGCTGGGGGAAGGTCAGTTCAAAGTGATTCCTTGACACGACACGACCTCAGTTAAGCGCAGCTATGAACGCCTTTGAAAACCCTTGCAGGCAGTTGGGATTGAGTTCTATCTTAGATAAGGACCTTAGGTGTTCTAAAGTAGAATTCCCCTATGTTTGTTTTTAAGTAAGGTGCTAATTAACTGGAATGATAGGCAATTAGGCGAAGAAGCACCTCAGCCAAGTAACATAAAATTGTTTTTATATTAAATTATTGTTTAATATTCATCATTTTTGAATAAGATTACCCTTAAAAGATCTTGAGAGTGCTAATAATTAGCTAACCATAATTATTTTTGATTCTTAAGAATATTTAATGTTAACTTTATTAAGAATCGAACCTCAATTTCGTTTACATCTAACCTCACTTATTGTTAAATATTCATTATTAATGAAAAAAATATTACCCTTAAAAGATCTTAAGAGTTCTAATAATAAATAACCTAACCATTATTATTTGAGATTCTTAAGAATATTTAATGTGCAATTTGTACTTAACTAAAAATCTAACCTCAATTCGTTTGCACCTAACCTTAATTTTTATTTGCTCTTCTCTTTAGTCAGATCTTTGATGTACTTTCGCTTATTTCGAGTCCCACCTCTGCATTATTATTATTATTATCGTTTAGCACACTTTAAGCTGTTTTTATTATCACTCGTTAGACTCGTTATCAGAGCATCTCATCCTCATTCGCTGCATTCCACGCTGCTTTAGTGCCGGCTCTCACCTCACTCTTTAGTCAACACCATTTAAATTGTCACCCAGCTACCTTCGTAGTTGGCCCCGCTCTCCCATGTCTAGCGCTTGAAAGTATGCTCTAAATATTTTATAGCTAGCCGCCGCCATGAAGAGCAGAGATTTCTCTTCTTCCATCTCTGTCTCTCTATCGTTCTTTCGACGTATTTATTTGGTTTACGGGGCGTGGGGCAAACCTTTTTCGACTGTTGTCCGTTGCCTGAGCTCATTTATTAGTTCTGCCCGGGTCTAGAACCGGGTCCGGCACTGCGTTCGAGTCTGTGTCCGAGTTGGGGTCTCCGCCAGCTGGCCATTGTTATAAATGTTTGGCTGTCAGTTCAACTGCGGCTGTGTAGCCTTGCGGCCAGCAAAAAAAGGCTCTGTATTGTGTCTGTCTGGTTGTGTCGCTGCAGTGGGCCTAGCTGGAGCACTCCCTCTCCTTTCCTCGTTCTCCACTTCCCTCTTCTACTTCCTCTTTCGCTATGACTTCCGTCTGCTTCTCACTCCGGCAACCTCAACACTTTTTTGGGGTGTTTATTGTTTAGCCGGGCGAGTTTTTGAAAATTTGCCAAAAAAAAGCCAAGGAAGGAAGGGGAAACTTTTGCAACAGTTTTTCGTTTTATTTGCCATGGCCGGGAAATTGCTAAATAAATGCATGTTTCTGATTTAATGCGAGCAGGCAGAACAAAGCGAATGAGTTAAAGGAGAGAGAGAGAGGGAGGGAGAGAGGTTGCAGAGCAGGAAAGAGATAGGAACAACCGGCAATCAGTTTTCTAGTTTTTCTATTTATTTTAGTCGTGCCAAAAGTTTCCCAACTCTTTTAACTGCTTTTATTAATTTCCCAGTCATCTTTGAGCTGCTCCAATTTCCACTCTCCACTCTCCTCTCTGCTCCCTTCTTCCTTCCTCCTTCTCCCCTCTCCCTTTCTATCTATCAACGTCAGCAATAAACTTCAAGCGGCTTGTTGTTGTTTGCCAAATGTTTAATATTTCAAAGTAACGCCAGCCAATAGCGCAGTGAAATCTACTTTCCATATACGCCCCTGCCCCTCCTCCCTCTCCCTCTCACTCTTTCTCTCACTACATCCGTCCCACTCCCCCTTTGGCCCTTTTCTTGGTGTTATTTATATGACAATTTCGCTTGAGCGCGCGTTAAAATATCGCTGACAATATTTTATGCTCATGCTTCGCCTCATGTTTTGCCAACGTATCACGCCCCTTTCCTTCCCCTCTCGCCTCTTCTTTTTGCCCCTCCTCTGTCGACATTTTGCTATGATAAACTTGGCAAATTTATCCTGCTTTGTGCCATACGTCTTTTGCACAATTTCCTCCCACTATTTGCACAGCGCGTTGAGTTTTTCAACAGCAGCTTCAGTTCTAGCGAGCTTCAGTTGCGCAGAGCGCGTGTGCATCCGCAAGATACTTTTTGTTGCTAAACAAGCACAGTCAAATATTTGCAATGCCCCAGAAACAGCAATAATAACAACAACAACAGCAGTAGTCAACAATAGATAGCAGTGAGAGCCAACACACACACACACGCGCTGAGCCAGAGTTGGGCGCGGTATTTGGGGCATTTCCCAGAACAACTCGAACAGCCGCCCCCCTCTCTTCCCCCTCTATTCCAACCAGGCTGAAGGCTGTGTGCCAGTGAAAGTCGATGGATGGAAACGGCTACAGGCGCAGCCAGTCGTCTGTGAAATAGAAAACGAAACAATCGCTGCAGTAGTAGAGTAGCAGAGTGAGAGGGATGGTGGTAGGGGGTGAGGCAACGGGGCGGAGGGAGCTTCAGCTGAAGTCACACTCCAACTGCCTCCAGGGGGCGCTTTGCAATTGCGCTTGCCGTCGTCCTCATCGCACATGTTACTTCAATTTTTGGTAATGGTAATCGGCTGCAGATCGCCAAGTTGCAACTCGCACGTTGCACGTGGCAAGCTGCAAGTTGCAAGTTGCGAATTGTGAATAGCGAAAGGCATCGCGTGTTTCTCTAGCAATTGATTGGAGTTCACAGCTGAGGCTGCAAAGTGAACTGGTTCTTTCTGTTGAATTCCACTTGAGGAGCAACGCAAAAGATATAGAAACATTATTATTAGATTAGTGTGGAAATAGAGAAGTAATCTTGTATGTGAGATCTAAGAGAACTTTGCCCTACACTATTATATTTGATATACAATCTTTTTGTAAATTATTTTAAACTATTGCAATATATGATAGTAACTGAACCGTTCTCAATAAAAGATATAAATTGTTCAAGAGAAAAAGTTATTTTCATATAACTTCTACCACTTCTAAACTGCTTTAAGTCTCACCCTCTTATAGGTAGGACTCTCCTTTATATGTTAGATATTTAATTGGAACTCTTTATAATTGAAGTTTTGAATCTTTTAATTACATATATGTTGAGTTAGTAAAATAGTTGAATGTAATGAAATAGACTCATCTTTACTCTCCTTTCCTTTTCAATAAACGCGCCTATTCCAACTTCATTTTCACCTTCTCTGGCTAATCCAAAATGCCGCTTTAAGTCAACTCTCACTGCAGTTGCCTCATTTGCTGGAAAAGTTGCGTAATTTTTGTGAAAGCTGTAATCTTTCACGCCATAAGAGGGCGAGAGGAGCAGCGCTTTAGCCTCAAAATGTATTTTATGTGTCCCTTGAACATTGAGACTAACCAAGCGACGACGGGAGGAGGCTGCCAAAAATTTGGTGACGTTGGCAGTACGACAAGAAGAAGAAGAAAAGGAGGAAGAAGCAGAAGAAGAGGAAGGAGCAGCATAGACGTCGACGCTTTTATGGCATAATTCGTAGCGCAGTCTTTTTGTTTTTACGGCTACGCTGAAAAACTTCGGCCGTATCCGTAGCTGGAGACGGAGATGGAGCCTCGGCGAATTGGCATAGCAAGAAAGTAAAGAGTAATACCCAAAGCAGTCATAAAGTAAGCCAAATATTTTACATATAAACGACCGCAAGCAGACGCCACTTCGGAGAATACGGAGTATCCTCCACGCCGCGACGGAGGTGTGGGCCAGACGACGTCGCCGTCTCCGTTTTTAGTCCAAAATTTTCTTGGCTTTTTCTTTTGGGGTTTTTGGTCTTGGCCTCATGCCCATAAAACGGCGACAGTGCAAAAGTAGGTAAAGCATAGCAGAGAGGCAGGAGGCAAAAACTTTACTCGCCTGGCGACCTTGCCACACGCATCGAGCGAGTTTGCCTTGCCCCGCCGTGGCCGTTTAAAGCCAACGGAAAGTTATGTGCGGCAAACAATAAATCGTAAATTTATTGATCCTTGCTATATGTCTTAAACAAATTTATATGGCTAACGCAAAACTAGAGCCACAGCTCTGCTCCCAATATGCTGCGTCATTTTGGCAGCGTAATGCCCTACAAGCCCCTTCCCTTCCCCCCTCCACCAATCCGTTCTTGGGTTGAGTTTGATAAACGTGCATATGGCGTCGTAAGAGCATGTCGAACATAAACCTTCTACGACTGGAGATTTGCCATGGATACTGCTGTGGACTGTGCACTGTCGACTTGAAAATTAAGGCGAGTAGAGCAACCAAATTTTTATTACAATATTTATCCCTTTACTGCAGCTTAAAGTGAAACTATAAATTTGCAGACAGAACTTGGGGAAGATAATCCAAAGTGAGGATAATGTCGAACAAATGAGAAGAAGCAGAAGCTCAGTTAGGTAAGATTTGCCATTTAACATGCATAAAAAAGTTGAAGTAAAAGAGAAAGAAAAGGAATGGAATACATTTTGAAAGGAAAGTTATATTTTGATGCCATGTGATAGAGTAGATCATAAGAAAGTTGTTCTTTAAGCTAGGTATATACAACATTATATACAATTCTTAGCATAGAAAGTATCTTATTAAGGGTCGTTTGATAAGTCCGTGACTTTTTGTATTTGCCGCGCACCTGCTCTAAATACAACACTGCTCCTGTCAGCAGTTATCGATTAACAGCTGACTGTAAAATTTTGAGAAAGCTGCGTTTCTTAGTTTGCGTTTTATAGGCATTGAAAGCAGACGATCTCGTGAATTTTAACGAAAATGGAAAAAAGTGAATTTCGTGTGCTAATTAAGCATTATTTTTTGCGTAAAAAATCCATCACCGAAACCAAGGAAAGACTTGATAAATATTATGGGGACTCTGCACCATCAATTTCAATGGTTAAGAAATGGTTTACTGAGTTCCGTTGTGGTCGTACCAGTACAAGTGATGCCGAACGTTCAGGTCGCCCAAAAGAGGTCGTCATGCCAGAAATCGTCGACAAAATCCATGGAATGATATTGGATGATCGGAGAATGAAAGTGCGTGAGGTAGCTGAGGCTGTAGGCATCTCAACTGAACGGGTACATCACATTTTACATGAATATTTGGACATGAAAAAGCTTTCCGCGCGATGGGTGCCGCGATTGCTCACACACGACCATAAGCGCAACCGTGTGACCATTTCAAAGGAGTGTTTGGCGATGTTCAACCGCAATCCAAACGAATTTTTGCGCCGTTTCGTTACCGTAGACGAAACATGGATCCACCACACCACACCAGAGACCAAAGAACAATCAAGACAGTGGGTTTCTCCGGGTGAACGTGCACCAAAGAAGGCCAAGGTGGGTTTGTCGGCCAACAAGGTCATGGCCACAGTTTTTTGGGATGCACAAGGTATCATTCACATCGATTACCTTGAAAAGGGTAAAACGATCACCGGCGAATATTATTCAGAGCTTTTGGACAGATTCGATATTGATTTGAAGCAGAAACGACCGCATTTGGCGAAAAAAAAGTGCTGTTCCATCAGGACAATGCACGGGTGCACACGTGTGTAGTCAGCATGGCAAAATTTCATAAATTGGGCTACGAACTGCTACCCCATCCAGCATATTCTCCAGATTTAGCCCCCTGTGACTATTTTTTGTTTCCAAACATGAAGAAATGGCTCGGCGGTAAGAGATTCGGGTCAAATGAAGAGGTCATCACAGAAACAAACGACTATTTTGAGGGCCTTGAGAAAACCTATTATTTGGAAGGAATAAAAAAATTGGAAAAACGCTGGACTAAATGTATAGAGCTAAAAGGAGATTATGTTGAGAAATAAAACGCTTCTTTGACGAAAAAAATATATTTTATTCAAAAAGTCACGGACTTATCAAACGACCCTCGTATTACACTAATACATATAAAACAAATATAAAAACGATTTGTGGAAATCACTTTCAAGAATGATGATATAGTATTCATCTTTATATTTTTTCTTTATATTGATTAGTATAAATTAACATAATAGTTTCTGCACATAATAGCACAAAATAGCTGAGCACATAATCGCAATGTGTCCAGGAAAAATCCTAGAAAATCCTAGATCTGTTAGGTCGCGGTATATTTTCCATTACCCATGATTGGCAACGTCAACCCCATATTTGGAATGTACGTCTAAACATAGAACATTTAAAGTAAAGTTCAAATCGCTAAGGATACCCTAAAAACAAAACGAAATACATGCAAATTACCAAACCCGTTAAGGCCCACGAAAAAAAAGAAAACTCGAATTTTAAGTGGAAAAATTGCTGCATAAGCCTGGCAAATTAAATTTCCATTTGCTGGTTTCCTTTTCTTTTTTGCCCTCATAAACTTTTGGCAACTTTTGCTATCATTTCGCGTGCTTATCGGAGGCAAAGAAAAAAGTCAGTGAGCAGATCCGATTTGTGTTTAAATTAAACATTAAGTAGGAGAGCGCAAAAAAGCAAGAAAATTAAATGGCAACGAGCAGGGGATGAGCTTAAGAGCGCGTAAAGGATTTAACGTTAGTTTAGAGCCAGAACCAGGTTCAGCATTTTAGGGTTTAGGGTTGCCTTTGCGACACAATGCTGACAGGCATTAGACAACGCAGCGCGGACAAGGCAGCTGCATTTGTTGCTGACTCGACACGCGAAAGCGGCAACAAGGCAGCAGAAACTAGAACTAGGACAGGGAGAGAAAGGGGAGAAAGAGAGAGAGAGAGAGAGAAAGGGGAGAAAGAGAGAGAGTGGGAGAGAGGGAGGGAGGGGGCAGATAGAGAGAGTGAGCCAGAGACTACCTACTCAGTAGCGGCCGGCTACCGTTGACCGCGGCCATGTCGAGCCCCATAAATCTTCGCAAATCGCGGCGGGCGCAAAGTGCCCCGCAAAATGGCGAAAATTGCACGGCAAAGAAAGCAACAACAACAACAACTAGAACAGGAAAAGCGAGCGAACCAAAAGGTAGACAAGAATCTGTCCGGGCAGCTAGCTTTATTGTTGCACTCGGAAGCGCACCACACTGCAGCACATGCCCCACGACGGAGTTGGGAGTTAAGCACGGAGTCGGAGCCAGAGCCAGAACCAAAGCCGGAGTTGCTAGCTGTAGTCGGGGTCGGCATCGGATTTTAGCTGCAGTTGTGGCGTGCGAGAAATTTAGTGCGCTTGAAATTTAGTTGCACAGTTTGCGGTGATTTAGTTGGCGCCCTTCCCTCGCCCCCCCTCGCGTGAACAGTGTCCAAACTGAGTTGTGGCTTGAGCTGAGCAGCAAACAATAAAGTGCAATTGGCGCTGAAGACGGCGAATTGAAAGCGACGAGCGGCGAAAGCAGCTTAAGGCTAAGACAGCTTTTGCCATGTTGCTGATCAATGATAACAGGAATACCCTGAAACTGCAAGAGCTTTAAGTTGCAAGCATACTACACAAAAGGAATTATTTAGTAGGCAATTACTACAATACTCTACAACTGTTCTAAGCTTCAAAGTAACCTTAAGAAAGAAACAAACGTACAGTTCAGATTACTTTAAAGACAGAAAGAGCTTTATATCTTTAATCAGTCAATTAGATAGAAATTGTTTAGTAAGAAGTTCTTAGCTTTCAGATAATCTTAAGAAAGAAACAGAGTACAGTTCAGTTTACTTTAAGGACAAAAAGAGCTTTTGTCTTAATCAATTATCGATGAACAACTTAACATATTATACAAGTTCAAGTCTCTCTTTTATTTCAATAGACATATCTTTATGTCGGTAATAAATCAATTTGAATTTGATAATTTATTTTGCCAGTTAAGCCAGAATTAATTAAATGCAAGCAGTGCCCAAACAAATCTCTGCAAGTTTTATGTTTTCTACCTCGAAAAGTTCTCAACGATTTTCATTTTCATTAGCGAATTGCCTAGCACTCATACCACTGTGCATTAAAATGCTCCATATTGTTTGCATTTGCTTTTAAATTTCCACTGCGCTTCATTGTACAAAACTTTTGCCTACTGCCGAGAGAAGACTTCCCTTCCCCTTCTGGTGCACCCTTCCCTGCAGCAAGAGCAGCCGCTGAATTTAACATGAGGGAAAGCAGCAGCCGCAGCAGCAGCAGCGTCACATGTGCGCGAGCGTGTCCGGGAATTCGAGGAACTTGGGGCTAAAGGGGGTGCCAGCGGGCAGCAGAGTGGCAACCAGAGATCGGGGATAGTCGAGGTTTTTGCTTTAAACAGCGCCATTCTTTATATACAGCGCGGGAGGGACAGAAGACACGCAGAGCGAGAGAGAGGCGAAGAGAGAGAGAGGGGGAGAGAGGCTGCTTGCAAACCAGACTCATTTAAAGACTGCGCCGTCGGGACCCCGACATGAGTTAAGTGCGATGGTAAAATTTATGCGAAGAATGCAGCAGCAATATGTGCAACAGCAGCGACAACAACAACAGCAACTACCAAAGCGCTGCAAACTCAACCCTCTCTCTCCTCTCAACACATGGAATACAAAAACGAAAAGGACGACCAAGGCCGGCTCAGGCGCCGCTTTTTACAGGACTTTTTTATGGAATACAGTTTGGAAAATAACTTTATGGGCAACGCGAACGCGACGCCGACAGGAAAGGCATCCAGCTACAGCTACAGCCACCGGCACTGTCTGCGGGCCCAGCGGATGCCCAATGTGTGAATAAGTAAGCTTTGTAAGATGCTTTTCCCAACACCCGACCCCGAATTCGCCAGTTTGTCCATGCCTCAAGGCATTATCCATTGTGAGAGATGCCTCACATAGGCCGGCGCGAACTTAATAAAATTTTAATTGAAGCGCAGGAATTTAATTAATTTAATTATGAGTGCATGAGAACAAAAGAACAAGTGCCCATATGACTAATATGTAAGGGGTGCTCTTATGAAGACATATGTATGCATCTGTTTGAGTAAAGGAAGAATTTACTGATAGAATTTAAAAAAATATGTGGTGTGGTGTGAAATAAAATTATATGATATGTTATTAAATGATATAATATGATAATACAATATATGAAATGACGATGTTATATGGTAAGATTTGAGGTGGATTGGTGGTATTGGTAATAGAATTTAATATAATATAATAAAAATTGTTTTAATTTGTTACGATGCTGTATCGTAGCATCTTATCATATCATACTATTATCATATTAGATTTTGTAAAGGTTCCAATTTATAACTTTATTATGAGTAATTTAAACGCAATTATTAGTTATTAAGAATAGTTCCTGGGTCTCTTAAGCTACAACTTAAAGATTCAATAAGAAAAACTTATTTCCTGAACGTATTCTCTGTTTATTTAACAATTTTTCCACAAACTTTTTGCCGTAACTTTTGTGCTGCCAAAAAAAAGTATTTTTCCCTCCCCCTAGCATTGCTTCATTCATTCGTACTCCCCAGAGTTGCAAACAATATTTCTTGTGCCAAACCAGCTGAATGTATCCTTTAGCTGCGTCTCTGGCAACGTTGGCTACGTGCCGTTTCTTTTTGGGGTCAAAGTAGGGAGAGACGAGGGAGCAAAAGAGCAAAAGACCAAGAAGACAAAAGACGAATCCATACACTAATTGCGAGTTGTTAATGTTGCAGCTGCAACTGCAACTGTAACTTGCAACACACACAACGCGCGGCGACTCAATTGAAAAGGTTTAGTGACTTTAAAACTGGAAGTAATATAAATCACACAAAAGGTTCAGAGAAAGGTTCACCCGATGCCGGTCGGCAACGGTCGCCTGCTTAATGACGCAAGTAATTGCAACTGCACTGCGAGTTGCAAGTTGCCAGTTGCAAGTTACACAGCTGGGGGATTGTGGGCAGCCTGAAGCATAGAAACAACAACAGCAACGATGGCACAAGGGAGCGACTTAATGAAAATCAAACACACAACAACACAAGCAACACAAACAACAACTGCAACTCAAAGTCGGTCAACTGTGCAGTGGAAAACGTCGCCGGGCAAGTCTCAAGTGGCGCATACCGAACAATAATTGATAAACGAACCGAACTGAACAGAACTGAACAGATGTACGAGTGCTTAAGTGAATGAATGAATGAATGATGTGGTCGGTTCTGCATTCGAGTTCGAGTTTATGTTGCTCTGCAGTTAGAGAGACATTATTTGCTCCACTGCCAACGCTAATCGGCAATCGAAAGGGGAAGGGGAATGAGGGGAGGCAGGAATGTCCCCCCAATTCAATTGATTTATGCACTTCGAGTGTGTTGCATCAATTGAACACGAAGTAATTAAATAAATGAAGCAAGTCGGCTAAGTTGTTGCATCCCTCTCACTCACCCTCTTCCCCTCTCTCTTTCTCTTATTAATTAAGTTACGCAGCGTCAGACCAACTGGCAGCGGGCAGGCCCATTGAATGCTGAGAAGCGCGTAGAAAGGTGGGGAGAGAACAGTGGTCCACTGAATGCTGAGAAGCGCATAGAGAGGTGCGGCGAGTACAGTGGTAGCTGTTGTAATTGTCACGCAATTTGCAAAGGCAGACCGAGTGGGGCCAATGTCCCCTTGCGATGCGGAAGTCAAAACTCGCGCAAAAAACGCGCCTCAATGGCATGCAGCAAATAACACGTCAAATTCTTAAACGCGCTTAAAACGTGCTTAAGAAAGAAATGGAAATGAAGAGGGTGATAAGAGAAGAGATGATAACAAAACGAATAAAGTATATTTAATGGTATATACATTTTGCATCTCTACTGCAATATTTATTGTTATACAAACACTTGAATTCTTTAAAAAATCGCCAACGAATCGCCAGAATTTTAATAGAATAATAAATAAAGTTATTTATATAGAAATTAGCTGGAATTTCAGGAAGATTGATAGCCTGACAATACTTAAATAAATCTCAATAAATAAAGGCGAGTAGTTCTTGGTAACAGAAAACAAATGAATTCAATGGCGTATCAATGCAAATTTCACAATTTCTCATAGCTAAAATGAACTTCCAGCTAAATTAGCATAAAACTGCTTAAATTATGGAAATATGCAACAGCTTAGTGAATAAAATCAATGGAATAATAATTGCCACGCCCTTTTCGCGGTCTTAGCTAACGCGCGCAAATTGCCATTGGAAGGCGTTAAAAAACACACCAAACTAAATTAATTGTTGACGGACAGACGAACTTAAATACGCAATAAATATACATATGTATGCATGTATAGTATATAATTGTAGTTGTAATCGGTTTCGATTTGATTACCTTTAATTGACTTTTCAGCACTGCGGAGTAGTCGAAGCTGACAGCAGCTGCAGCGGCAGCGACGGCGACGTCATCAACATTTAACACTTTTTGTCAGTCATTAACAATTCGTTTCTCTATCCTTCTCTCTCACTCGCTCTTGTATCTCTCACGTTGTCGATTTGTTTTGTCTGTTTTGTTTTCTTTTTGCTTGTTGATTGCAATTTAAAACATTTATTTTGTTAGTTTCGCCGGAACTTTGTTGTCAAACATATTGTATTTATATACACATATTATTCACTAGTCTCCTTGTTGTTGTTGTTGTTGTGTGGCCTGCAATGGAAAGAATGTGTTGAAAAAACACGCTGCATAAATTATTAAGGCAAACAACAAATTGCAGCTGCGCCACAGCAGTAAATTGTTAATAATGTCACAGTTTGATGCCAACAATTTATGATGAGCTTTAAATATGCATTCAGCGCATTTTTTATTTGCACTCTTTATTCCCCATCTTTCCCCCCTCTCTTTATCGAGGCACGCGACACATTTTTCAATTATTTATGTTAATGTTTTAATGCTGCAATTGAATGGATCCCATTATGGTTGTTGTGCATTGTCTTTGGCCTGGCCTAGGGTATTATTAAGGGTATTACGATTATTATTTCGGTTTTGTATTGATAAATGGCAAATTATATATATTATATGGCTGACCTTTTTTTTAGTATCTTAAGTGTTGAATCTTTATAAACTGCATAATTACATTTTGGGCGGAATAAACAAATATATAAATATTGTAGATATTATTAATTTCTTTTTTATAGTTTTTTATACATATTAAACATGTTATCTAACATGTATTATACAAATATAATAAAGCAAGTACAATATATAACATTATATTGTATATAATATTGACAGAACTTTTAAGTTCGAAGATTAGCTTCAATGCTAATTCTAACCGAAAAATTCACTTAACTCGAGGTGTACTATTACATACTCATATCACACAAATAGGTCGTGCCGCCCTGTACATAATAATATTGTAATATGTTATATATTATATATTAAATTATTAAATATTAAATTATTGTTAATTTGTAAACTATTTTGTTGCTTCAAGATTATTATCGTCTTTTTTAGTCACACCATTTATCTTGACAAAATGTATGAAGCAAAACAAAGCTAAAATATATCCTAACTTGTCAGTGGACAAATTGATAAATTTTAATACAAACATATTATATTTTTTTCCCGATGTGCCTACACATAAACCAAAATGAGTAATTGTTAGTTTTTTGTCCTGTATTCAATTAACTGCAGTAAGTGCATTTTGTGCGTTAAAGTCGCTCATAATTAATAAACAATTTCTAGCTTTTTTTTGGTCAACTATTATTTACCGTTTCGTGGGGAGGTAAAAAAAGTGGGAGATAAATGTAAAAACAAGCAGCTTGCAGCGAAAAGGCACAAAGAGCATAAAGCAGAAGGCAGAAGGCATAAAGCAAATGGTGACAACGACAAAAACCACAGCAAGAGCAGTGGAAATGGAAAAGCGCAAAGGGAAATGCAAAACGTTCGCCGGCAAAGAGAAGGAGAGAGAGAGGGGCAGGAAAATCGCAATGGGGACTGGCGCTGGCACTGGGCTTCAGTCTCTGAGTCTGGGCCTTGGCCTGGGCTCGGGCTCGGGCTCGGGTCTGTTTCATATGTACATGGCAAGTGTTGTAAGTATGTGCTTAAATACGCATTTATTCATACAAATATGGCCAACGGCAGCGGCAACCGCAACAGCAGCAGGCGAAACAATAAAACAAGTCAGCAAGCAAGTGCTGCAATGATAGACCTAGGGATACCCTGGAAAATACAAGCAGTAGTTGCAATGACAGTTTATATACTATGAATATGCATAATATAATACAATATATTGTTTACATAAATATTAAATATGGCACACAAGTGTCCAACTAATCTACCCCACCTGCTACTGCCACTGAGTATGCAAACAGAACGCAGAGCGAACGAATTTCCATGTCGTTGTCGTCGCTAGTTGGGCAAATCAGATGCGCAACTAACGAGCAACAACCACGGCAACGACAACGACAACGGGCTGACAACGGGCAAGGAAGGACTAGGAACCCATGTAGGACTCCGACCAGCGCCACAGCCGAGCCGGACGCTGCGCCGCGGGCCACTTCGACTCCGGCTGCGACTGTGACTGGGAGACTGGGAACATGGCGCAAATGTGACAAATATGGGCATGAAGTGTGCAAGTGACAAGTCTAACATACTTACAAATTTTCATGTGGCGGCACCACATTATCACCCAGAGAAAGGAGTCGAGCAGAGGCCTGCAGGGAAGGTAGACAGGGGAGGAAGGGAGCAGGGAGTTGCCACAGTGGAGACAACAAGCGTGCGCTCGAGTCATTGCAGCACAGGAATTTGCGTTTTCAAATGTATGTTAATGATGCAGCACACACCATCAGCAGCTTCGCCAGGTTCCACAATGGAGACTCTGTCCGACGATGATTTCCAGTTTTCAGTGTTTGTCTTCCTCTCCCTTTCTTTCCCCCTGTTTTCATTATCTCTCTTTCTCTCTATACAGTTAGCCAAACGTATTTCCTGCTATTTGCTCACTTGACTGTTTTTATTTTAATGATATTTATACACGGTATCCATGGGATAGAAAGGGTAACTTTGTGCCAGACAAAAATGCATGTATTGGGCAGACGGAGGCATCTCCAATCTACAAAGTCTATGTACATATCTATGACATATTTTCTTGATTTGCGCCAACAGCCAGGAAATTATAACCGATATATATATTATATATATATGTAAATATTCGATTATTTGTTCGTATGTTCATACGATAGATCTCCTCGCTAGGGCTACCAAATTTGAAGTTAAAACTACGAGTGCTGGGTATATCACAGTCGAGTCATTTAATCTTAAGCTCCCTCTCCCGTTTTATTTTAATTTTTAAGCTGATTTGAATATATGCCAAGTAATGCTCCTGATGTGAATGTGGATGATGCTTCAGCTACTGCATGTTTTCAGCGGTTTTTTGCAAATTAAAATTCAATTTTCAATTTTTTAACGGATATTGTTTGAGTGGGAAATAGTTTTTATTTGGGGAGGGAAGGTTTCGCATGGGAGAATGCGCAACTAATTTGAATTTAATTAGAGAGTGCCAACTGGCTGTGTGTAGGTGTGTGTTATTCACACAACTTGAATTACAGCACTTTTCCGGCTAGTTAAGTTAGCTATTTTTTAACCATTTTCGCAATGACTCAATCAACTCTCATTAGCAAATACCGCCGTTCTTCTAGTTGACAGACCGGAAATGCGTGTATTACGCAATGAAGTTGACACAAAAGTAAGTCACAAAGTGTGGACAGGAAATGACAACATTGTTGACTAGCAAACAGGCTGAACCGGAGGATGGGAAGATGCCAAGATGGGACTAGATTGGAGGCAGTCAAGAGCAGGCAAAGAAAAGAGATAACCAGACGAACCGCTTAGTTCGCCCAAGTGGCAGATCAGGAGACAAACCAATCATAGTTGCATAGTTGCATGTGGCACGCAATGCACAAGTGACACTCCTCACTCTCCCCTCTGGCGCCGAAGGTAACTCGCCAGGGGCACTTTCAATTTGCAGCTAAGCAACAGCACAAACAGCTACCAATACACGTGCAGACTCATCTGCATGTGAAGAGAGGGAGGATGGGGCAGAGGGGGAGTCGACAGTGACCTAGACACGAATGCGAAGCTTATGGAGCAATTTGACTGTGCACACGCACTTGGCTTGTCGCAGTGCCCATCTACCTACCGCCCCCACTTCCCCCAGACAGTCTCATATCTAACTATCCGTATCTGTCGCCCCACACGAAATTACATAATTACCAACAATAAATTGTAATTACTGCCTTGAGATACATTTGCGCAGATAAACGGTTTTTCGTGTCTCTGTCGCCAGAGTCTGTTTGCACTTGGACTAGTAAGTTTTTCTTGCCCTTCTACTTCTCCTTCTTCGTCTCCGTCTCTTCTGTCTGTCTGTCCCTATTGTTGGCACGTCGACATTGACTTTGCCTCGCCGGTCGCATAAATTACACTGAGCAATTACAAGAAACCATCGAAAATGTAAACAAACTTGGGGAATACGCACAAATTGTGTGTGCACATAGGCGCAGCCCCTCCCCAGGCCAGGGCGTAGCGATGAGGAAGGGGTGCACACACACACAAAACGTTTTTAAGTTCACAAAGTGCGTGCATAAATTTCCAAGCCGTAGGTAATTTATACTGATTTGTGTCGGGGGCCCCAAGTCGAGTGTGGAGTGAGAAACTCAAGGGGCGATTCCGTAGATTCTTTCGCAACTATACGTTCTTTTTGTGCCAAAAAGAAGAAGAACAAGGGGTGTTCCTCACATAGTCTAATATGCTAATATTAAGAGGCCACGCTATAAGTATCGCAGATTAGTCATATGTATATGAGACACTTACTTGTTTAAGATTTGTTTTAATAATTAGAGAACCTTTTTAACGATCAAATATAACAACAAACTATAATATATATCTTGAATTTCATTTATTTATTGCATATAAACATCACAAAGATGTATTCAAATTATTTAGTTAGAATTAAGGAACCATTTAAACGATAAAATATAATAATAAACTAAAATATATACCCTGAATTTCATTTATTTAATGCATAAAAACAGTTTTAGTTTAATTATAATAAGTATAAATTGTAATCGATTCTCTTTAATGGAACTAGTATCATTAATTTTGCCAAAAAGAAGCAATAAAATACATTTCAAGTCATATTAAACATAAAAGACAACTTTAATATCCCTTTCTTAGAGTTAGGGGACTCATGTCGTATTACATGGATTACTGCCCGTATCCAATTAATTATTGCATAATATATTCTCTAATCACAGTTGATTTATAATTTACGCTCACTTTCGATTGTGAGCAATGTGGTTGAGGTGCGACCTCAATAGATAGAAATGAGTCTCCAGATTGCGTGTGTGGCCTTTCTCTCTTATAGCCTCAATGGATCAGAAGAGAACAATGAGAATACAAAAGGAAATCAATGCCTGACAGTCGGGCAAGGCTGTGACCTGTACAATTATATCACCATGTGGCACACACACACGCATATATGGAAAATTCCCCAATCAGTGACAGCAACAGAAAACATAGTGACAAATTGAACTGCCCCATAAATTGCAAGTGAAATTAAATAATAATTGAGGCAAAATGCAGGAAAAGCAGACAAAAATCTAAACCAACAACGTTTTGCCGTCTGGCTCGCACGTTATTATTGAACTAAAAAGCAATTTCAATAAATAAACAAATTGGGTCAATGCAGTGTTTTTGGTGGGAAGGGGGTGCTCGGACAGCTAATGACATCATCCGAGTCGGAACTTTGAAATTGTCAACGTTGCGACGCGTCTGTGCCGCCTGTTGCCAACTGCATTTTGTAATTTTTGCGGGGGTCGTGACCGACTGCAGCTGCTCATTAGGGTCAGGTCAGCCCGATCTCATTTATTATGGACAACTAATCCGTCTGGCGAGGCAACAAAGTCACTTAGTCAGTTGGCATTATGCAAAAATCTGGTCAATTTAATAAAATGTTTGCTGCCCAAACTAGTTCGGTCGTTTTTCTTTTTTCTCTTTTGTTTTTAGTTTTTTTGTCTAGCTGCATATTTAAGTTGTACAACATTTTAAACACCCAACGATTTGCATACTTAATCATCAAATAGGAAACATAAGTGAGAGAGAAACTAAAACAAAATCGTGACCAAATAAATCGTATGCAGTTTTTGTTTTTCGAGTTCGATTTTTCAAATGAAATAATAAATTGTAAATGCAAAATTAACGCGGTAAAAATGCGCATAACGTTTAGCGTAATAATCAGAGGGAAATATATGTAAACACGAATATAGTGTGTGTATAAATATCTCTGTCTATACCTAATTCGGTGTATTTCTGGCGATAAGAAAACAAGGCTGTGATCTCGAACAAAAAGCACCCTGCAAAAATGTAATATGTAAGTGAAAAATATAACTGAAAATCTAAGAATATAACTTAATGGAATATCAACAGATCTACTTACTATTATTGAATTAATATTGTAGGTATTTGTAATCAATACATTTAAACTCAAATATACTCTACTCATCTCTTTGGCAGGGTATTCCACACACGCGACTTTTCATAGTATTTCTTTTTTCCGCTTTTGAAAATATTTGTTGCATGTATTTATTATAAAGGTTAATTGAGTGGCGATGCGCATTGAACGACGTTCAGACACTCGACAGACGATGACAATGAGATAATGAGCTGCTAGAAATAAATATTATAATTTTCAAATAGATTGAGTTCGGACGTTTTTACTGATGTGTGTTTCCCATGACTTCGGTTTGGCAGTGACAAATGTGTTCGGTTCAACAAATGCGACAGGTTTCAACAGTTTTTGCTCGTTTGCAGGTTATGCAAAAAAGTGGAATAGGTTGTTTTTTTTAAGTGGATAGGTTGCTTTTCAAGTCGTTTATAAATTCAAGTTTTAAGTTTCAGTATAAACATTATTCCCACTGCCATAGCCAAAACTGTCAGCACTATTTGCCAGTTTGAAATAATTAAAAAAGTAAATTAAACAATAAATTTTGTCTAGATAAGCTCGAACAAATTAAATTTGAATTTAAGGAAGAATAAACTGCAATTTATGGGAATGTTTTTTCAGTTTTGCACTTTAAACAAATTGCAAATGGTTTAGAGAATTGCTCATTTCCTTTGGCAATTAATGGCTATTTATAATCGCAAATTCATGCAAATCATGCGTTCAGCATTAGCAGGCTCGATAGCTTTAAGCATTAAAGCTGCCTGCCACGCCCCTCTGATGTATTTATAGCGGTTGCAGACGGCTTTTCTTCTGTGGCTTTTCCTAGGTCTCCTCTCTCTCTCTCTCTCTGGTTTTTTTCTTATCCTTTGCATATTTCCGTAAGCTCGTCCCATAAGTCAAATCGATGCGAGGCAAGGCACCGTTGTGGCTATTTATTTATTTATTATCACAATGAGCTAGCCCTATTGGGCCTATTCCTTGCCTCCTGTACCTCCCCCAGCAAAGCCACTGCGGTCATTTCCTCGCCTCATTTAATTTCGCTGCCAGAGAGACCACACACATCGCCATCGCCTCATCTCCTTTCTGGGACTTAGCGTTTTTTTCCTGCCACTATTAGTTGTTCAATTTCAGTCTGGCTTTTTTCTGCCCTGGACCCTCCATTATGCGCGTCCATTATGCCTCTGTTTGCCTTGATAATGTTCCCGCTCGGAGTTGGAGTCGAAGTGGAAGTCTTATGCCATTGTCAGCCTTTGCTGGTCGACTGCCTTTTTGTCATTTCAGTTCTGTTGATTTTGCAAAAATCTACGAGAGAGAGAGAGAGGAAAAGGAAAATATTTGCCACCTCCCAGAGTTGCCTAGTAGTTTCGACTCCAGCCCTAGGCGACTGGGCCCAATGTAAATAATTTATTTATGGTCTTGTTTGTTTACTTCTTTGCGAGGTGGCTTCCAGCTCATCTCAGTGCTGTCTCTGTCTCTCCTTCTCTCTCCCTCTCCGTATCTTGTTTGCGTAGTGCTTAGAAGGTGCTGCCACAGCCAAAGCTCTTACCTCGCCCGCTCTTACTTCTGCTCTAGTTAAGAGTCCCCAGGCTCAGTCACCATCTACACCATTCTACACTCTCCCATTTACTTTATAAATAAGAAATCAATTGATTTTGTGCAGGCGCAAGTTAAGAGCAGTTGCCCCTCTGGCATTATTTACAGCCCTTAAGGCGATTAACAACGTTTCGATTGGATTCGATTCCAATTCATTCGCAGTTACCATGTCACCATGTAAATACGTTTCTGTATCATCGTTTCCAACGAAATTGAGGCACATTCCTGTTTGCTTTGTGTCAACAAGAAAATGGCATAAATATTGTTTCAGTTGCGGAAACTCTTCGGGTTTTAATTTAAGAAATAAGCAAAGTACGTAGAATAATAACCTAAAGTTCCTCTCATGGTTTCAATTTCACTCTCTCATGTTTCCAGTTCTTCTCCTTTGATTCTCTTTTGCTTTTTAATGATATTTATTTTTGTTGTGCTCGGTTTCTGTTACTGTTTCTGTTTTTCTTTGCTGTGCTTTGCTTGTGTCTCTGTTCCATTTTTACGAAATATTCTGCATATGCAGATTGCAGAAAGAGTTCCTAGTGCAATTCTGTGTAATATATTCGATTACTTTGACTGCAAGATTGTCAATTTCAGCAGGATAATGGAAGTAATGTGGGTTCAAATGAGAAATCAACTTGAAAATGACTTTAGATTGAATATAATTGGTTAGTTAAACCTTGATATGCAAATCTCAAAGTTAAACGGATGAATCACTCAGTGATTAAGCACTTAGTTTGACCCATTGAGCTGGGTAATTATGCAATTCTGTGTAGAGCAGAAACACTTGTCGCACTTAGCAGCTGACGTATCTGGTGATTCACACACTTCAGGTACGAAGGCATGTGTGGCAAATCTACCAATGGCCACAGGCAGCGACAGCTGAGTCAGGGAACGTATCTGTATCTGTATCTGCAGTTACACACAGCACATGGAGATATGGATACGGGCTATGCACGATAAGCAAATCAAAGCAGAAAGTTTGCATTTGAAACAATAAAGCTGAAGTCGTCAGAGACTCGAACTTGCTTCATGTCTTGGCTCAGCTCGGCTTACAGGCATTTATATCAGATAAGATAGAAGATAAATATGGGAGAAGGGGGAAGGGAGAGAGGCAGACAGAGAAATTGCAGACCGCACATGACTAAGACCCGAGCCGGAGGGGCAAGCAGACACATCAAAAGGCAGCGAGAAGTGCCGCCAGAGTCGACACTATGTGCTGTAGTTGCTCCTCTCCCTCCCTCTCTCTCTCTTGCTGTCCCTCTCGATATCTTGGCGGTCTAACTGTAATCGTATCTAACAGCTACAACTGACAGGCCCGACCAAGAGGCGACTGAGGCGACAGCATGGCAACGCGTCGCTCTGGAACTTGTCTTACTTTTTATGGCCAATAGCAGAGGCAACAACTACAACGACAACAACACGTGCGCCACAAGAGGAGGCGTCGCAGTGCATCGCAGTACAAAACCGGAGGCCACCCAAAAATGGTCAGCAAAGCGCCACCAAATTGACTGCTCGCCCCGCAATGGAAGCGATACTTCTTGCCCTCCCTGTCTCCCTTTCTCTCTCTCTATGTCTCTCATTGTATCTGTCTCTTTTTGCTGCTCCTTCGAGTTGCCATTGAATTATTGTTTGAAATCAAAAACTAACCATTATTTACCCGAAGAGGAGTGCCAAACAAAAGCCAGCCTGGAATTGCAGAAGAAAAGAAACTAGAAAAGCGAACACGAAATGAGCTTGAAGAGTTTTGCTGATTAGGTACAGAAAGATGAATAGATTTAAAAGAAAAGAACGAAAGATGTACAGCATTTACCAATATATGATTATTAACAAATCTACTTAACTACCTTATCTCAAATACCTCCACACAATACATCTTCAAGTCATATAATATAAAGAATATATAATAAATTAAATACAAAATATTTTCTGACAAGTTTAACTATTCTTTATTGAACATTATCTAGTAAATATCACATTAGATTTAATAATTCCTCCCTTCCCCCCTTCCCCCTTGCAACAGATGAGCAATTAAATAGCAATTCAAGTTAAAAGTTATCTTAAGTTGCAAACCAAATGAAATGTTATGAACTCGTTAAACGACTTCCCCCATTTACTTCCGAAACTAATCGAACAACCGTCGCCAACTTGAAGCGGTGGCCCATGAAAGTTGTATTGAAAGGCGGGCGACAGATACAGAGAAGCAACGACAGATCTAGAGGGGGGTACTGAGGGGTAAGGGGGGGCAGACGGAGAGTCAAAGCGACAGCCAAGTCAACAAGAACAACAACAACAGCAGCAACGACTTGGCGAGGGGCCGCACCACAATTGACTGGCAAACTGGAGCTGTACATCCTGGCAGGAACTGTTCTTCCCCTCTCCCCCCTTCCCATCCCCTTTCTGGGGTCTGCCTCCTACTTATTGCCAGTGCAAATAATAACTTATGTGTAGTGTCAGGCCAAAAAGCCGTAAGCGCTACGGGAAATATTTTCAGTGTGTGCTTTTCCTGCCGCCGCCTGCTTCACTATTTGTGTAGTTGTAAATAAATAAAAGCAAAGAGAGAGAGAGAGAGAGAGAGGGAGAGGGAGAGAGAGACAACAACAATGCTCTAGATAGATGTTGTTCTTACTGCTGTTGTTTGCTGCCTTAACTTGGTTTTCTCTGCAGCCCGTTGTATCTCAGTATTTTTGCAATATTTCAGCATGCCTGCGCGTATCTGTTGGATGCCTGTCTCGGACTCGTGGCCTGGCTCTGGCTGGGTCTCTCTTTGCGGTATTCGTTGCCATTGAACTATTGTGCAGCGCACGTAATTCAAGCCAGTCAAGCCAACTCCTCCTTCCACCGTCCTCATGCCCTGCCCAGCCTCCGCTCTTGGAGGATTTTCTAAAAAAAAATAGAAAAACTTTTCCCCCCATTGAACAAAATTTGTTTATGAAAGGGAATTTTCTATGAAAGTAACTGAAACCTGAACCCGAAACCGTTAAGTGCAAATTATTGGTAGGAAATTAGTAGAGCGGGACCAGTAAAAAGGCCAAAACACACATAGGGGAAAAACGGGGTAAAGAAAACACAACTCTGAACAGCTTTTTGTGGTCAGTTCGGTTGCATTTGCTAATGGAAACTGTTGGCAACTCTGGAAACTTTCTCGTTGCATATATATTGTTTGTCTATGTGTGTGTGTGTGTGTGTGTAGAATGTGAATTAGAAAAACATCGCACAGAATGGGGAGGATAAAAAGTTGTTTTATTGTTTTGACATCCAGAAATTGCACATACGATTGCAAAGCTAGAAACTTTAATGTGCTTGCAAAGCCCTTTAAAATCCTTTTCAAGTTAAAAGTTGCATAAATCAATGCCTCAACTAGTCGCTTATTGCATTTCGTCGTGATTTCTAATTTATTAGAAATTAAATTTAAATTTACAAACACTCGAGGTGAAGAAACATGGAGAGGGCTTTCCACTTGAAATACTGTTTCATTTGGAAAGTGCTAAGACAGCAGAACTACTCGCCCCGGGGCGTCTTTTCTATATGTATTTTCCTGTATTTGAACCATAAATACAAATGCCAACAAACTCGCACACACACATGGCCCGAAAAGCAATTAAAGATTAAAGTCTTAAGGCAACGCCGAACAAGGAAAACGGATGCCAGATAACAAACCAGGACACAAGAAGAGGCCAAGGAGCAGGAGGAGAAAGAGAAGGCGTAGACTTGGCAGGAATATAGATGACCAACACGTGCTAAGCTCATTAGATACTTTGATTTCTCCAAGTTGGGCAAGGAGCAGCAACAGCAGCAACAGCAGCCAAGAGACATCAATTCTGGCAACAAACTAATAACCAATAAAATTTCTTAAGCCATTCTAAGCTTATAAATGCTATTTTAAAATACAGAAAACAGCAACAAATGGAGAGGAGGGGGGTTGTGTGCGGGGCCAAAGGCTAGAAGTTCGTACTGCGGTCACTTGTGCAGCTATAAAATCTATATATGCTCCCCTTATACGCTACATATATCGCCCCAAAGTGGCCCAGGAAGCCAGTCAAGTTGAAAAGCCCCTCTTAATAAGCATTTTGGCCCCGACTCGACTCGACTTGACAGTGGCAGTGGCAGCGGGAACAACAAGTGGGCAACGTATATCGCGCATGGGAAGCCTCTTCAGTTGATGAGTTGAGTGAATGAAGGAGTCCCGCGTACCGAGATGAGCAGCAGCAGACGTCGGACCACAACAGCAATGATTGGCAGACCCAGACCCCGAACTAAAGACCGGCTGTAAAATAGAGCAACAGCTACAGCAACAACAGGAGCCACAACAACTACAAAAACTACAGCAACAGTTGCACTGTCAGTTGCCCTGACTTGTGGTTCGTTCAGCTGGGCTGTCATTAGCGAGGGTTGCTTGGAGAGTTAGCGGGTCAAATGGATTGAGTTGTATCTATATATTATGTGATTTATAATATGAGTGAAATACTAAGAATGTGCAATTTATTATATTTATTTATTCATTATTTTAATATGTCAAATATTATATTGACATGAAATTCCAAAATTTCTTCATAATCTACCCTACAATAATATTGAAAGAAATACTGGAATAGAAGAACAATACGAACATTTATTTTAGTGCGGAGATGACGATCTGTTTAATTACTCCTAATATTTTCATCATAGTTGTAAATGTCTTTTCTATGCCTATTAAACTATTAAGCTAATAAGCTAAATAATAAAACCTTTCAATGCTGATTATAAAAGGCAATGAATACCTTAACAAATTGCGAAAAATTCCACATTGAGTAACATTTACTAGTTGAAACAGACTTTTTGCATTTCGAAAACTATTCATTATTAGAAGTTATTGAAGAAGAAATAATGTTTTATATAGAATAAACTAAAATCTATTATATAACTGGGTACTTCAAGAAATGAACAAAAGGTAAACGTGGAAAATAAAGCTGGTTCAGCTCTGCAAAAAATATATGAAATTATATACTGTAAATCTTTGTCATAGATAAAAAAACAATTGTTGCTTCTCTCAGTTTTTCTTCATACTGTCAAACATTTCAGAACTTTAAATAAATATAATAACATATTGTCATTAAATGATACAAGGGAATCTTTAACTCCATCTTCACTTCACCCTTTCACTAATCCCTTCTTCACAGATTTCTTAAGCTACCCTCGCTGAAGTGTTGCCTCACGGCAACTGGCAGGCAACTGCAACGCGGTTGAACTTTTAATTTGATGAATGATATACATTTGTCTCGAGTGCGGAGTGCGGCTCTGGCCAGTGCTTGGCCACAGCCACAGATTGCCATAGCCACAACACACACTCACACACACAGCCCCAGCTCGTCTCGCACACACACACACACACAGTCGCAGTTGGAGTCGCGTAATTGTCGTGGATCGCAGCTGAGCCGGCGATCTGCTGCACCGCTGGCATATTTACTCAGACAGCGAGTCGAGTGGGAATTGCCCCTGTTCCCCTGCCCAGGAAGAGGAGGAGAAGGTGGATGACACATGCGTTATATGTGGCAGAGAGAGAGAGACAGTGAGAGAGGGGGAGGGGACACTCTTGAGAGATCTCTCTGCAGATCGCAGTAGTATATAATTTTGCTTAGCTGCAATTATGAGATGTTGCGGCTGATCTTGAAGCTGCTCAGGCAGAAACCTGCACAGCCGGCACCGGAAGCTTCGTCTTCGACTTGGACTTGGACTGGGACCTGAAGTTGGTCTCTTTTCTTGCTGAGCTGAAACTTGTTCTTACGGTTATCTCTCATTCTCTCTGTTGTTGGTTTTGCAAGTGCCTCGAGTGGATCGCCGACATGCCAACATACAACATCCTTAATTATGACAATCAGCGCTGCTTGATGTTCTTCCCTCTTCGCCGGGATATATATTGCGCTGATCCAGATCGGTTGCACAGTTTATGTGTGTGTCGATCATTGATCATGAGGCTGCCATCCTGTTCGATGTTCAAACTGGCACAGTTTACTCCGTGAAACGTTTCGGAATGTTGTGCTCTGCTTGAAATGGTTTCCCGATTCTCTGGCACAAGGATCGTTATCTTAAAAGGCTTATGCAGAAAGCAGAGCATAGCGTGAGAAGCGATGGGAGACAAATTATGCCTGGGTGGCATCTCCAAAAGATACGAGCTTAAAGCTCGCCAGAAAGGCTCGTAGCCAAGACCATAATTTATAGATATGTCAGATAAGCCAGAACAAGTTATAATATGATAATTCAGTTCGACAGCTCGACAGATCATCGATCGAAACAAATCGAACTTGTAGCATACAAAGATGATATTGATGATGATGATAATCTGCGCTGCACAGGCCTTCAATCTAATTAAATAATATTCTTAAAAGGGGGCGCCCAAAAAAGGGGTTGCCAGTCGTGTTGGAATGACCTTTCACAGTCATGACTCAAACATCACTTTCGCTTTGCCATGTCAAGACACACCCCAAATCCGTACTAAACCAGCGAGGAAGGAGGCTGGAAAGGGGAAGGGGGAAAAACTATGTTGATTGATTATACAGCAGGCAAGGAAAATACAATTAAAGCTTCAGCTTTCACCCGAAGGCAACACTGGCTAATTACTTTCACTTGGCCAGAGCGGAATATGTCGAGCAGAGTTCGAAGCAGGCAGCAGCACTTACAGTTATCTTCATCATCATCATCATCTCCATCTTCAACTCCATCGGGGGCCATAGGTTAATATGGCAATTAGCCAGCACAGCCAGCACAGTGGGACAAAAAGCAGTGAAACCGCGCCAAATCCCAACTGCAATTCGGCTTATAACTTTCAAATGTGATTAAGGTCGACAAGCTGACAGCCCCAAATAAAAGGAATCATAATAATAATAAACCAAATCGACAGGTTCTAAGCGCAATAACAAATAATTATGTTGCTGTTGCTGTTGTTGTTGTGGGCTAAGAAAAACAATCGAAACTCGCCCGCGGACAAACAGAACGGATGCCGGACTTATGAAAGTCTTTCTCTTCGAATTTCAACAGGTTCACGCCTCTAACGACAACAACAGTGGAATAAAATCTGTGCAACAACATGAATCACATTAAATGTAATTTTCGAGCCGCAGCAATTGCTGGACCAAAAGAAGCCGCCAGAAGAGAGAAGGCCAGAAAAAAGCTAAAAAAAAAAACGAAAAGAGAAAAAAACCAAAAGCAAAAACAAAATCGAAGCCAGCCTCGAAGCCGCCGCTCGACGTGTAAGTGGTACATCAAATTCGTACAGTTTTTCAAGTGTTTATGAGAGAAGAGGAAGAAGGGGAAGTAGGGCGGGGTATCAGCTGGCAAGTGTGGCAGGGGCAACTAGGGCAGCACTGAGGGGCTTTTTGGATTGCTGTGTGATTATCGCAAGTAAACTATCTCGCAGTTGGTCTCTGCATATGAGTGTGTGTGCTGTGTGTGTTGTGTGTGCTGTGTGTGCTGTGTGTGTTGTGTGTGTGTAATGTGTGTGCACTGTCTATAATTTCTGTGTGTGTGTGTGTGTGCTGTGCATCGACAGCCGCTGCCGGTTTTTTCGTTTTATGAAGATGAATTTCTTTTTTATTCGAGATTTATACTCCATCTGTTTCCCCCTTCACCCCTCACCGGCCCCCTTTCCCCTACACTCCACTCCACATACCGGTCCAGAGCTTAACTGGCGCTGCTGGAGCTCCAATTACTTCACTCACTGTTGATTATTATGTTGTATCTTGTAGTTTTATGAGCTCCTCTCGTCTCTTTGCTGAGATTCCGCAAAATCAATGAATCGCTTGACTGAATGTGAGTGAGTGATTGAATGAGTGAGTGAGTGCGAACCAAAACTTGGAATATGCCAGGGAATATTGAAAAGAAATCTTTGCTTAAGCGTGGAAATAGTAAGGTAAATAGGGAAATAGAGTTCGAAGATTTGTAGAGCAAACAAAGGAATTCTTTCACATAGAAATAGTTGAAGAAATGACTCTATACAACTTTGCTTTTATGTTTTATATGTCTTCCCACTTTTTAAATAAATGTATTGTGGTACTATAGATATTATAGGTCAATGGTACAATTCCCCCTATCAAGTAATATGTTCCCTTTCCCGGCCTAAGTTAAATCTTTAATTCATTAAGCAGAGTTACTTTCCTTTATCTCACACTTACCTTTCTCAGCCCAAACATAACCTACAATAATCCCACAGATTTCACTACTTTTCAATCAACCTTTCCAAATCTCAAGCATTTATCTCTTAAGTGCCTCAAATTCGTTGTTCAAGCCGCCTCCCGTTAATCCCCTCTTGTCATAAGCTGCAATTCAAATTGTGCTTATCATAATTTTCCCTTTTAATCCGAACTTCATCTTTCAACACATTCGTGAGAGAACCAATCGAATGGAATCCGATGATGCCCCTCAACAGGTGTCGCCCCACGGATATTACCTTTTTAGGGGCTACCTGTTCCACTCCCCCCACTCTAGGCTAATGAGTTGTTTTTGGGGTTTAGTTCAAACTGCTTCAGGGGCGAGGGCACACGCAGAGTGAATGACACAATTTACATAGAATCCACATCAAATGGCCTAGCACGATATCTGGTATATATCATTTTCAATAAACCATATCGCGAGTGACAATCTCATTCTGTCTCTCTCTGCCTCTCTCTCTCTCTGTCTCTCTTTCATCTTCTCGCTCGGCATAAATCACCAGCCATAAACCAGTTTGCCAGTTTCCCAGTTTCAGAGTTTCTTTAGCTGAGTTTCTGATCTGGCGCAAAAGATCTACGCGCATAAATTCAAATTAGATAAAAATAAACTTTTACCAGGCAGGTGATTTAGTACTTGAACCGAATCTACGCAGGTGTTTCTCTCCAGCGAAACAAGTTTCCTAGATTTATTCTCTCAGTCTCTCGGTATCTCTGTCTCTCGATTTTTGCCTCGACTCTTGACATATTTCTGTATTTTGCCTGCTAATTTCGTGTTATTTATGCGCCCCGCGAGACGCGCAGAAGGCAAACACAATGGAGAGCTTAACACTCGCTTGGGTGGGGTCTCTGGGGGTCTGTGGGGGTCTTGAGGTCTGGCAGTTGAGCCTATTGTTTGCCTGACAAAATGACAATTACATGTTGAGAATTTTCAACAAAAATTATTAAAATAAATATTTGTGTGCTAAACAAATTGCCTGTCGAGGCTTTGCCAAAGCTTAGTCTATTCGTGTGTTACACTGGAAAAAAAGACTTAAATCAATGTTGATTCAGCTGCTGGAAAAATACCATAGTTGGCTCGATTTGAGTTGTTCTAAAACTCACTTAGTATTCACAATTCATTTGCTGGTGAATAAATATTATTAAATATTCTGTTTAATAATTTATGATAATAAATACGTATTTATATGTGTAATTGACAAACAACTATGGCAAATTGTAAATCTATTGTGTGCGTTTTAATGTAAATTGTTCTATTTGTTTTATGTAAAACAATAAAATGGGAATTTAACTGATTATATAATGTTTAAATGGTTTTGAATTTAGTTTATTTAACATTTGATGAGTTGTTTATTCTTGCTAATTAAATCTCTTGATTATACATAACATATGTATATAAAATTCTTCAACTCAAACTCCCTTCAGACGTTCTATAAATCTAGCTTGAATGATATGCTGAAACAACAGGGCCGTAGCTACAGTCTCGGGGCCCTTGCTTTGCTTTATAAATTAGTACTTAGGTAAGCTCATATTTTACAAAATAAGCTAAACATTTTACAAAATGAAGAAACTTAATACAGATTTCTGGATGTTATATTGACAAAATCATCCAAAGATTATTATTTTCCGGTATCAGCGAGCCCTTGGCAGGCAAGGGCCCTTGTGCGCCTTACACCCTGCACACGCCTCGCTACGAACCTGTACAACACCAGCCTAGATAAAGAATATTTATGCTAAAGTTTTCTCAAGAAAAACAACTAATTTATACACTAGTCAACCTCGTTTTTGGGGCCCAGCTGCACACAGCCTCCCACAAATCTTAGTCAGGTACACCCTTGAGCAAATATTCCGGTGAATAAACAACTCAATGGCGGCTCTTTAAGCAAGGCAAACGCCAGGGCAGTCAGGGCAGCTGGGGCAACTGCAGCAGAGAGTCATGTGAAAATTCACACTGTCATCATGTGGCAAACAAAAACAATTGACAAAGGCCTAAGGCCAGGTTGGGATGGGGCAGGGGCAGAGGCAGCTCGGCTGGGTATGGCACTTCATTAAATAGACGCCGCGGCGCTTTTCCGCCAGTCAGCCAGCCAGCCACGCCCCCCGCATTACCCAGTGGGGCAGCAGAGGCTGCTTATTTTTCACACATGTTCGCCAACAACAAGAAAAGCAAAACGAGCGAAAGAAAAGCGCAAAAAGCGAGGCAGAAATTTAAGCAACAATTTTTCGTGTGTGCTCTGTGTGTGTTTGTGATGTGTGTGTGTGCTGCGTGTGTGTGTGTGTGTTTGTAGTGTTGTTTTTGCTGCACTTTTGTTGTTTATGATGACAATTTTTTGTCGTCGTTGACGACGTCGACATGTGGCCATAAAGTTGTCGGTAAATAACAATCAGGCAACAACGCAGGGCAGTGGCAAAGTGGGGAGGTAGTAGGGGAAATAGGAGAAGCCTAGTAAATTGTTTGTGCGCGTGTAGGCGTAGGGTTACGCCCACAAGGGATGTGTCTACCCACACAAAAGGCGTCACATTTTTTCATCGCACTCTCTTGGAGGTCCTTGCCACGCTGCCCTCCCCCCGCACTACTCCTCCTCACACACGCAAATTTTCGCCTCTCTGTGGTATTGACAGCACGCAAAAAGTATCTCAGGGATGCAGCCGAAAAGTATCCCAGAGATATTTTCAGCAACGCGCGCTCGTAAATGCATTTCCGTCCGCTGCAAATTGCGCCCAGCTGAATTCGCCATAATTTCGTAATATTTTTCAGCTGTTTTTAGCGGGAACTTCTCATTGAATCTGGTCCCCCCAATTATTTCCAAAATGAGCGCATTATGCAAATTGTTTCTATATGAACAATATTTCGATATACGTCGTGGCATTTGACTGTCTGAGCTGAGATTAAAACATGAAATGAAATATGACTTTTTTCGCGGCCTGCACTTGGCTTGGCTATTAGCAGAAATTGGCATTTGTGGAACCTGTTTTATTGTCGAGAAACATATTAGCGACGACCTTGAAACGACTTCAAAGTGAGATTCTAATTAGGTGTTGAGTCATGTGGCGAAATAAGTTAAGAATTTAAGAACTAATTTTACTTTGGGAGTGTTCTGCGAGGAGAACTTTGATATCATAATACTATATTAATATGTGGGAATGATCTGGCAACGCTGAGTCAGATGATCTAAGCTCGCAGTCGGCGCACTGGCAACGTCGAAACGTTGAAGAAGAAGAGGAGAGAGTTCTCGGGACGACGGAAAGATTTAAGAAGTGAAAGAACAAGGCTGAAGATCAATCAATAAACGACGACTAAAGATTAGAGACTAACTAAACGACGACTTCAAGACTAAAGAAAGAACTTAAGAAAACTATAAACATCAAATATTATTAAAATAAGCAATTTCATTTAATATTAGATAATAAAATAGTCGTGTATTATACACAACAACCGAGACCTGAACCTTAAACAAATAGTTTATACCACATACATACATGTAAACAATAATGATAGTAGCAGCGTGATAGTACAGGTGGCAACGCTGCAAGCAACTATCGATGGTATCAGGGTTGCAGTTAACATGGATAATCGAACAGTCAAGTCTATCGTTAAGTTGAAGTCGATGTTAGAAGTTGAACTTGAGAGACGGAGATAAGGAGTTGCATAGTAGTCGTTAAAGGAAGTCGTTTAAGAAGTTGTTGAAAAGTTGGATAAGTCGGGGACACCCTTTAAGAAACGTCGATCATTCCAGTTCGACTGTCCCAGAAGGAAAAAGTTGTTTAAAGAATTTGTTTAAGTAAAACTGAACTAACGTACAACTAGAATTATTTGTTCTAGCTAAAACTATATTTGTTAACTATTATTAATCAAACAATCACTAAATATTTCAATAATTAATGCTTACATATATGTATATCTGGCAGTCTTGATACCATACTTCATTTATTCTATTAAGTTCCTCACAACAAATGTATCCACTCACATTAAAGTGAATCCCCTCGGCTTACACTTGCGACTTCTGGGTCAGCCCCTAATCTCCATTAACAATCCCCACTTACCCATGCAAGTTCTGGGCGATCTGCAACATGTGTATCCACTCGACAACTAATCCGCACTCACTCGCCTGATCTATATAGTGGTATAGTGATCTGTAATGAAGAGCAAACCGTATATAAATTTAATATGCTGTCACATAAATTCTCGAGCACTTAAGGCGAAAGACGAAACTGTAAATTAAATGTAGCTAAAAATATTTCAAATTTAATCCAGTCTATCGAACTGGAAGTGAAAAAATACGAGGAAAAAAACAGAAACTCAAACTAAAAATCAGAAAATCGGAAATGTTTTGTCATCTGTTCCGATTTTAGGCGAGCAAAAGGATTGACAACGAAATTTAATACGCAGCTGCGAGTTAAACTAAGTGAAAATTAATAGCTCACACAGCGAGGAAAATACGACAAAACTTTCACTTGAAATTTGTTGAAACAAGAAACTTGAAATGACTTTTTGAACTGTGAACCGAAAGGGAGATGGGGCAGGAGGGAGAGATGAGCAGAGATGAGTCGAGCTGAGTCTGGACTGACTTGACGCATCATAAATATAAATACACACACATCTCTCTCCCTCTCTCTCTCACTCCCACAGTGTAACTGACACTGGACAAGTGGGAAGAGGGGAAGGGAACGACCGCCTGCATGTTGTTTGTGTGGCATGGTGTGATGTGTGGCAGGCAGCCGCCTCATGCCTCTCGTAGCGACAACATTTTGACACACTTAAGTGTTAGACAGCTCCGACAGCCTGCATCATCATCGCCATCAGCATCTTCATGATCAAACTACAAGTTGTCAGAGGGTCGCGGCGATAAATTTGAAAATTATGAACATAATTCTTCATTAGACCACGCATCCGATAATGGAACTGAAGAGGCGTTCCAAATCAAATGGAATCAAATGAAATGTGAATGAAATGAAAGTGAAAAGGCAGAGAAGCTCCCGAAAACTACTCTCTCTCTCTCTCTTTCTGTCTCCCTTTCTCTTCTCACTCTCTGTCTCTCTTCCCACTCCCTCTCTCTCACTGCCCACATTTACATCTACATGGAGCTGACCTAACGCCTGATGATAAATTGGCGATATTACGCACTCTTGGCTTGGGGATTATTTCAATTTTCGCATGTGGGCGTTACCGAAAGTCCCGCCCTAGTCTCTCCCAGTATTTCAAGAATGCCTACAAAATTCACACAAACACACTGGCACACACACAGATGTGTTAGACACAGATAGACCCATTGATAGAGCCGGCGATTGTTTGGCATTAAAATTGAAATAACGTGATTTTTGTGGTCCACTGGTCACAGGCCTTAGGCCTTCGCTATGAAGTAGGCAACGTAGAGGGGCAGTGAGGGGAGGGGGGGTGTTGGGAAAGGGCTTACAACAACAATAGCGCTCACTGGCATAGATTTTTCCCAAACTATTCCGACTATTGTTTTGCGGTTTTGCGCAGATTTTTGGTTGCGTTTGGCGTTTCGCTTTTACTACTCCCCCCTCTCATCCCCCACTCCCACCACTGTTTTTTTTTCAGGCTTGAATAAATCGAAACGCACTTTTCACTCGTTATTTTGGGGCCGTTATGTGTGTGGGTGGGTGTGGCTTTTGTTCAGCCTTGCCCCAATGTGTGTGTGTGCGGGGTTAGCATTGGCAAATGGCTAAGCTTTGAATTTTCGAAATAGTTTGACCGCAGCATGATTGTAAAATATGGAAAGTCAATAAAATATTAAAGATTTTAAAAGGAGAATTTAAAAATACCTCAAAATAAAAAAAAATAATCGAGCCTTTATCTGCCCTCCCCGACGGGGAATTGAACCCCGGTCTCCCGCGTGACAGGCGGGGATACTAACCACTATACTATCGAGGACGTTGTGTGAGTGCTGCCAAAGTCTTTTTATCGGTTTGAAGCCATCAAAAGCAAGAGAATGGAATTGATGACAAGTTGAAGAGAGCATGACACTCTCTTGCTTGTCAATATGTTTTTGGCAGGTTATGGTTTACTCTCTTTTGTTTCTTGCTGGTCGGCAAATTCAAAGGCAAATAATTCTTTATTTATGGCAGGTGTCAAAAAAACAACATTTCCTATGCAAGGTACAACACTAGAAATTTTATTTAGCATATTTCTGTGGCGATAACGGCTTTTATTAAATTTCCTGTTTGCATTTTTACTTGCTTACTATAACTATTTTTATGTGAGTCAGTCAATATTTGTGCATTCTCCTTTGTTCCACTTTTGCGACACACACTCAGAGACGAAGAGAAGAAGAGAGACGGAGAGGGGGAAGCTGTCAACACGTCAGCTCTGTTGATAACATCTCTTTAGAGACCTATTACAGAAACTACTGGCAAACAACTTGCAACAAAGTGCCGCACACAGTCCCGAAACGATTTCTAAACCATTCAGTCATAATTCATAAAGTATAAAGCAATAGTGAAAAAAACAACAACTTTGCACTGCACTGCACTGCGCTGCGCTGCTCTGCTCCACATATGACGTCGACTGCGCTCGGCGTGCTCTCTTACAGTCCAATTCACTCGTGCTGTCGCAGCAGCTGCGTCGGCATCGACAGCGACAGCGGTACGCGGCGACCACAGAAACCGCAAGGTGCGTTTTTGATGTTTGCTGTTATTATTTGTGTTATTTGTGTTATTGTTGTTATTGTTGCTGTTGCTGTTGCAAAACAATCAACAAAAGGTAGAAAATAATACAAAAACTGAAAAATGAAAAAAACAAGAGAAACAATTACACAAACAATTCGATTGCAGTCTCGATGTGGCTGGTGCTGCTGCGCTGCTGCTGCTGTCGCCGCTGGCAGCATACACGCCACTCAACTGACACTCAACTGACAGAAGCAGCGCAGGCAGCGGAGGCAGAGGCAGCGGCAGAGGGCAGCCTATGCTTCACTTTGTGCTCTCCCCCGCTCTCTTTCCCCTGCTGCGCTGCCGTTTTGTGTGCAATCATGCAAATAAAACATTTTTTATGTGTACATGAATTTGTGTAAGTGTGTGTGTGTGTGTGCGTGCAAAATTTTAACCCAAATATTTTGTAGACATGCAATTTTTATGCTACAGTAACAACAACAAGAACAACAGCAGCGAGAACAAGCCAACGGCAAACAGGCGCAATTACAACAATAACAATGCCAGTCAGCAGGCAGACAAGCAGCAACAACAACAACGACAACAATATTTTTGATGTAATGGACTTTTGCCTCGTTGTTTGCAATGGAAATGGAAACTGACAAAGCAACCCCCGGCCGAGGGGAGGCCACTCAATAGCAGCAGCAGCGGGCAGCAGGCAGAGGCAGCAGCAGAGCAGCAGCTGTGCGTATGCAATTCTTGTTCTTCCTGCTATTTATTCTGCCTATGTTAATGTCTCTTAATGCAGCCCCAGCTGTCCTTTAAAGGTGTCAGTCTCTGTCTCACTCGCACTCGCACACTCATTGCCACACTGCGCTCTCTTCGCTTAATGTACACTCTCTCTTTTTGCACTCTTTGCATTTAGCAAGCAATTTTCGCATGCATTTCTAATGTGCATAAACGCATTAAAATTATAATTAAAAGGCATTGCAGTGTATATGTGTGTCTGTGTGTGTGTGCACATATATTTAACGTTTTTTTCGGTGTTGCCGCATTCGCTGCCAGTGCCGCTGCTGCTGCATTATTTATTTATTATGTATGCAAATGCATTTAATTGCATGGACAGCGGCAGTACGAAGAGAGAGGGAGAGGCAGCGCTTGGCCTGGGAGGCTTGGGGAATTCCGACGCCAACGTCAAACAATTTGCATATTTTAGCATGTAATGAAATTTGTAATAATTCTGCAATTAATTGCGTACGTGTCCTTGTTTATGGCCACAGCAAAACCTACGTGCAACTGCAACATAAGCAACAGCAGCAACTGTTGCAGTTACAGTAACTGGAGCAGTTACACCAGCAATGTGTAAGTGTCTCTCTGTGTGAGAGAGAGCGACAGTAAGAGTGCGTCTGTGTGTGTGTGTTTAGTGTTAGTGGGTTGCCATCCACTGCAATTCACAGTTTCGGCATTTACTTTTTCGCTGCCGTTGTTGTTGTTACTGTTTTGCACAGTGGTTACAGCAGCCATTTGACTAACTGGGGATTTTGTGTTGTCGCATTAAAGTGAAAGCTTTTCATTATTTTAATGTAACGGTAATGATAGTGCGACGGGCGAATTAACGACAAGTGACGCTTGAAAGGCGATTTAGTGATTATATGTGACGGCAACAAATACCCTGTATGTGTATGTGTGAACTAGAAAGGGGTGTATTAGAGATGCGGGCGTAGCTTTGAACTTTTCATTTGTGTTATTTGATGAAGTTATTATTATGATGATGTTGTTTGATACTAAAAATATAATATTAAGATAAAGTATCGTTTATTGTATGTATAATAAACATTTGAAGTGTTGAAATATTATTATTATTTGGGTTATTTAACTATTCTTTAAAGTTTATATATGTATGTTAAGCATTACCAAAAATCATTCGATATTAAGGGCACTTCGACCCCGAAAAATTCGGTTTATAAAAACAATCAAGTGACTTTTTTACCGGACATAGTTCCAGATGTAAATTGGAGAATATATTTATTATTTATTCATTGGTTACTATTTTGTGGCTGTTTTGATACTTTGCTTTGTTTATCAACCTTTGTGTCCAATCATATTTCCCATATTTGAACCCTTTTCGCGCATTTGTTTTGTTTAATTGTTCTGCATGTTTTCGTTGCATAATTACAAAACAACAAACATTGCTAATGATAATATTTTCCACTAATTACAGTATATACATATGTATATGGAGATGGGGCAGCAAATCGGAGCTTCCCCTCCCTCCTGGGGCTTTAAACAATAACATTGAAATTTTAGAATACCAATTTGAGTTGGTAATTTCAGTTGAAATTGCATTTATCTTGTATCTAACAGATATTTTGATTTTCATTTTCACTTCTCTCTCTCTCCCTTTCCCTCTGTTGATGATGTCTCTTGCGTTTGTTTTGATGTTATTCAATTATGTAAGAACGACGCGACGGCGGCGGCGGCATCAGTTGCTATTCTTGCTCCTATTATTGTTGTTATTGTTGGTCTGTCTGTTTTGTGTCTGTTTTTCTTTGCCTTTTCTTCGCCCATTTGGACGCTTCATTGCAATTGTCTCTCTGGACTGTGGGACCCCAAGGACACAGAGAATAGATTTCAAGGATGGTTTCATTTCGGTTTTCAGCCAGCTGTGGCTGAACCACCCTAACCCAGCCACCCACTACAACCCTGGCAGTAGCCCAACTCTTGTTTCTGTTGTTGTTTTTTCCTTTTTATGGCTTGCAATAATCATTTGAGCCGTGCAGAAGAAAGAAAGAATGAAAAGAAAAGTGGCACAAGCAAAAGTCTAATAAAATTAGTGGCAATGGCTTTAAAACGCAATGATTTTCCACAGGGAGAGAGTTCACACACACTCCACACTCCCTACATACTCCACATACATACATATGTACATACGTCCCACAGTCCACACAATCTGCACAGCCCGCACTTTGTTAATTATTTGTATTGCCTCGTTCTTTGGTTCTTTGATGATGATTTTTTCATTAGTTTCGCGCCGTTTGAAGCGCCTCAAAGAGCCTTGTGGCAATTATGTGCAAAGAGAGGTAGAACGAGGGCCAAAGAGAGCGACAGAGAGGGAGAGAGAGAGAGAGCAGTCAATTAGCTGCGCGAGCAGAGCAGACCGAGTGGAACCCAACGCATCAAATATGAAAAAAGCATTTTAAATATTATATTTCCAGTCATGATGATAAATTGTAAATGTGGCTGTGTGTGTGTGTGTGCGTGTGTAATTGTGAGTGTGAATAAAAATGCGTGCTAAATGTTTTAATTGCCGCAATTCACGATCCAATGCGATGTGCAAAAATTGGAAACGCTTAAAATTAGCAGCAATTTAGTCAATTTATTATGGCGATGATCATTTTGATAGATCTGTAGGAAAATGATAATCGACTGCTTGTGGCTTTTGGCAATTAAGATTGAAGAGAAACTGTAGATTTTGCTTTTAAGCAGGTACATATTCTCATATTTGTTATAAATTAAGCTTTGAAATTAGGTATTCTTTAAAACTTGCTTAAATTTAAATAGAATTAAGAGCAATAAATAAATAAATAAAGGTTAACTCTAAGTAGCACGTAGACACATATTATTCAAGTATATTATAATAGGCTTGTAACCTTGTTACATTAAGATCAAACATAACGAAGTGCCAACACTAATTGTAATCGATATTGATCTTTGCAATAAAAGACAGTCGCAATTACGTATATTGCACTACACTACTGCTATATGTTTTATATACGAGGGTCGTTTGATAAGTCCGTGACTTTTTGTATTTGCCGCGCACCTGCTCTAAATACAACACTGCTCCTGTCAGCAGTTATCGATTAACAGCTGACTGTAAAATTTTGAGAAAGCTGCGTTTCTTAGTTTGCGTTTTATAGGCATTGAAAGCAGACGATCTCGTGAATTTTAACGAAAATGGAAAAAAGTGAATTTCGTGTGCTAATTAAGCATTATTTTTTGCGTAAAAAATCCATCACCGAAACCAAGGAAAGACTTGATAAATATTATGGGGACTCTGCACCATCAATTTCAATGGTTAAGAAATGGTTTACTGAGTTCCGTTGTGGTCGTACCAGTACAAGTGATGCCGAACGTTCAGGTCGCCCAAAAGAGGTCGTCATGCCAGAAATCGTCGACAAAATCCATGGAATGATATTGGATGATCGGAGAATGAAAGTGCGTGAGGTAGCTGAGGCTGTAGGCATCTCAACTGAACGGGTACATCACATTTTACATGAATATTTGGACATGAAAAAGCTTTCCGCGCGATGGGTGCCGCGATTGCTCACACACGACCATAAGCGCAACCGTGTGACCATTTCAAAGGAGTGTTTGGCGATGTTCAACCGCAATCCAAACGAATTTTTGCGCCGTTTCGTTACCGTAGACGAAACATGGATCCACCACACCACACCAGAGACCAAAGAACAATCAAGACAGTGGGTTTCTCCGGGTGAACGTGCACCAAAGAAGGCCAAGGTGGGTCTGTCGGCCAACAAGGTCATGGCCACAGTTTTTTGGGATGCACAAGGTATCATTCACATCGATTACCTTGAAAAGGGTAAAACGATCACCGGCGAATATTATTCAGAGCTTTTGGACAGATTCGATATTGATTTGAAGCAGAAACGACCGCATTTGGCGAAAAAAAAGTGCTGTTCCATCAGGACAATGCACGGGTGCACACGTGTGTAGTCAGCATGGCAAAATTTCATAAATTGGGCTACGAACTGCTACCCCATCCAGCATATTCTCCAGATTTAGCCCCCTGTGACTATTTTTTGTTTCCAAACATGAAGAAATGGCTCGGCGGTAAGAGATTCGGGTCAAATGAAGAGGTCATCACAGAAACAAACGACTATTTTGAGGGCCTTGAGAAAACCTATTATTTGGAAGGAATAAAAAAATTGGAAAAACGCTGGACTAAATGTATAGAGCTAAAAGGAGATTATGTTGAGAAATAAAACGCTTCTTTGACGAAAAAAATATATTTTATTCAAAAAGTCACGGACTTATCAAACGACCCTCGTATTATTATTATTATATATATGTATAAGCTTCTTGGTACTATAATTCAATTCAATCTCTTTCTAAATCCTGTATTTCCGTATTTACAAATTTTAAAGTCTTGCCAACCGCGCCTCAGCTGTTTTTTTATTGATTCCTTCGTTTGAAGAGCGCTTTAGAAATGAATAAAAATCATCGATGTATTGCGAGGAGAGATAAAAAACAAGTACCCCGAAAGTCGTAAACCTTCTCAGACCCAGTGCAAGGTTAAGCGGACAAAATAATAGTCAATAAAATATTTGCACAAGCAAAAATCGCTCAGGCGCAGCGCAGGACTGGAGACTTAGAACGTCTTATATCAATATTCGATAGCTGGCCATGCTATGCACGAGTCTAACAGGGTGCAGGGATACAGGGGCACAGGGTGCTCAAGAAGAAGGGTGGCCCAGGCAATGAAACAACACCGAAACAAGAAAAGTTTTCTATGCCAAGCTGCTTTTGAAGTGCACATGTCCAGGCCAGAAAAGAAACGAGAAAAAACAAGAAGACAGTCCCTGAAAAATTTAACAAAAATAACAGTGAACACAGAGGTAGAACATGGAGTGGTAAGGGGGGTCCTTTTCGGTTGTGTTTTGTGTGTGCCAAAGAAAAACAATTTACAATGTTTTGCTTCTAGTTGAAGACGTTTTATTCAATGCCAACAAGAAACCGTGCGGAGAACTCTTTGGAAACTTGTGCCCAGGAACGTAGCTTTTGTCACAGAATTTCCCGCAGCCCCCGCCACCTCCCCCTACAAGGCGGCAACACTGGCGACCTTCGAACAAAAGGCAAACCAAAAGAAAAGTATCAAAAAACACAGCAGGAAATGGCTCAGGATATTGGCGAAAACTCGTGCGGGGTTCCCAACGTAAACGTGCGTGCAGTGAGCGTGAAATGCGACAACCCTGTGCACAGGGTTGCTATAGTAAACAGAGTTGCTCTGCCACGCAGTTTAAGGAGCAGCGAGTATCTCAAAGATACACAAAACGAAACTCAGCTTGTTCACTTGTAGCTAGCGCTCATTTGCAGTTATGACCATGCCCCATCACCCCCCGCCCCTATTGGGGCTACTTATGCACATTTTAGTTAAATTTTACGACACTTTCAAGTGTCCTTTTCGGGCTCACTTTAGCGCTGATTTCTCTCTCTTTTCTTCGGCCAATGGCCAATCTATTGAAATTGCGGTCGAGCTGAGGCCGCACAAAAAGGTCGCACATTAAATTTATAATGCGATTGGTAAGGACGCAGTGCGTACCCACTGTGGGTGGGGTGGGTGCTGCGCGTGACTGCACAGTGGGAGTGCTAGCATGTGTGTGTGTGCCCCACTTTAAGTAGGTCAGTTTGGTCTGTCATAAAATGCAATTGGAGCGAAGTGAAGTGCCGCGATTCGGGCAAATGAAATGTCAAGTTGTAAATAAGCTCGAGACACGAGGCTGACAGCCTCCTCTTCGCGAGGTGGGGCGTGTCCCATACGGCCAACAGGGCGTGGCACTCAGCAGGTCAACACTTGGTGTTGCTGATGTTGTGATAGCAAACTGGTTCGTCGAAAATGGGTTAAAGTAATTACAGAACAAAGTTGGCTACGGAAACTGGCGAAATATTATATCAGAGATCTGCCCAATAAATTCTATATAATTGAATGGACAATCTCTCGTTAAATTTACAGCAGTTAAAGATCTATTTCACATAGAGAGGGAGGGCACATCATGCGATACTTTTCGGTGTTGAAGGCCAAATTCGAATGAAATCTTTCCGTAACTTTATAGGCGCTAATGGACGGCGACCTTCATCAAAATCAAATCAAATGACAAACTGCTGCTGCTGTTTTTATTGACAAAATGCATGTCAAAATGTCACGGCGAGACAGACAGAGAGAGAGAGAGAGCGAGACAGGCAAAGGTGGAGTAAGTGGGACAGACTGAGAGGGAGACTGGCAATCAACGCCCAGAAGGCCTGTCATAATCAAAGCTCGTAAATCGGACCAGAACTCGTCTGTCTGTCTATTGATGAGGCTTTAAAAATCAGAAAAAACACAAAAACAAATAAAAAGGGCACCCGTTGAAATTAGCAACAAATCAAAAAAAGTGTCACAGTGGCAATCGCTGCTGCGGAGCCGAGTTAAATGAAAGCTTTAAGCGCGACAAGCGGATAACAATCACGGACCATAAAATACCATAAAAAATACTAGTGTTTTGCATACGTAGATGCGCTGTAAAAAAGACTGTGGAGAGTCATTAAAAGGCAGCGACTATCAAAAACTAACTGCCGGGGAGACACAATTTTTTCGCAGTATTTTTTCGTATTTCTTTCGTTTGATTTTTCTCTCTCTGTCTCTCTGTTTCGTTCGTCTGGTAATTAAAACTTGTTGGCAGACTGTCAGGCAGCGAGTTAACAAGTCGGCAGCTTCACACACAGAGAGAGAGAGAGAGAGAGAGAGAGAGAGGGACAGAGAGAGGGACAGAGAGAGGTAGAGAGAGAGGTGCAGATGAGACCTGGTGCAAATATTATTTAATTGTGAGGCGAGCGCTAATTAAAGCCGACTCCAAGTTGGAATTGAGACGCGTCTGTCGCCTCCATTGGCCATAAAGCCAAACACTTAACGAGGCGGCAGCAGGATGAGGGAGGAGAGTGGAGGGGCAGTTGCTGCTTGTGGCAGCTATTTATGTTTATCGACTGGTAGCTCTCTAGCTGACATCATCATCATCAGCAACATCACCATCCGCCCGAGACAGAGACTGGCTCTGGCGAAGGCTTTTACAGCGAGTGGAGATGTCAGCGCAACTTATGGTAATTGTTGCAAATTATTTATTTATTTATGCATGTGCTGCCACAAGATGAGTCTCTGCTGCTGCTGCTGCTGCCACTGCCACAGCCTCTGCGGCTCTGCGCGTTTTGTCGCCTGATTATGTGTGCTTATTTATAAGCGCAGGTAACACTCGCCACAGATCACATATAGGGCGGCAGATGCTAACGAGATGCAGCCTGCAGAGCCTGCGCATATGAATATCAATTATGGAGGCCCAACTATTGTAGGGATTAGGTTAGACAGAGCCGAGAGCAGCCACGGCTGAGTGCGAACCTTGTTTGGGAAGAGAGCGCAAAAGTCTAGACGAAAAGCTTTTAGCTGCAAAATGTTTAGAGATATTTTGGCATGAAAAATGCATGAAACAGAAATCAGAAAAGATTGTCAAATATTTCGCACTTTAGACAGTTGAAATTGTACAAAAAATAAGGAGGATTTCTTTAAATTTAAAGAGCTATACAAAGCATAACATTTAAATGTTAAACAACACTGGAAATTAAAGGATTTGCAAAAGTTTTAAATCGTTTTCCAATTATTTCAATGACTAGTAAACTAGATAAAGCTTTTTTAATTTAAGAAAGGCTGTTGAGAATGGAAACGGATAATATAAGTTTACAGAATATTTAAATAGTTAAATAATAGCTCTTTTCAAATGTTGTTCAACACTATAAATAGTATAAATAATAATTGCAATAAATAAACAAAGTTTTCAATGATTTCCAATGACTCCAATTTAATTTGTTACTCACTTAAAAAAGAAGTCTCTGTCTCACTTTAAAAAACCCACGTCTGATGAAATCTATTAAATTAGTTGATCAAGACTGGAAAAGGGGATTTAATTTAAATTTATTTAAACTGAGACAGTAAATTATTCTACAATGGCTTCACATGGTTGACTAAACTTGATAAGGAAATCGAGAAGTTTTGCAGGCGAATGTGCGAACATGAAACCGAATGATTTCGAATGATTTGGCAACACTGCAAACTACCGTTCAATGGGCAACAAGGTGCCCCTTTCCCCCAACGGGTGTCAAAGTCAGCAATCGAACACGAATTCGAACTCGAATTCAAGTTGGACTTGGACGCTGTTTATCACCTCGAGAAGACGCACTCGAAGTGGGCAATTAAAATAAATATATGCAACGCCAATTGACACCCCAGAGAGACGCGGAGAAAGAGAGGAAGAAAGGGAGAGAATGAGTGAGAGAGAAGAGGGTACAGTGGGTTTACTGGGTAACTGATATTGAGTTCGAGTATGCAGCAGATACTTTCAGGCAGTACGTGCCAAACTCGTGTGCAGGCCAGTTATGGCAGTAGCCAAACGGAATTTGCAAGGGAAGAAGAGAAAGAGCAAGAGAGAGAGAGAGAGAGAGTGAGGGGAAAGAGAGAGAGAGGAAGAGAGGGGGCACTGTGTGTAGCATCTGTTTCTTCTGCTCGTGTGTGTGCATGACTTTTGGGATCGAGTGCGCTGGCCCCGACGATTTCTAATGTGCATTCGCTGTCTGCCGTCAATCCATTAAAAATTGTTGAAGCCACAAAACGTGGCACGTACGACACAGAGAAAGAGAGGGAGACGGGGAGAGAGGGCGTGGCTGTAAGGGGCAGATAACATTTGTATTTAAAAGACACTTTGCAAAGAACCGAAAAGAAGCAAAGCAAGGCAAAGCAGAAAGCAAACCGGTCGCATGAAGTGACCATTTGTAGTTTATCTGTGGCAAATCTTGAGGCACCGCCACATGTCAAAATGTCAATTTTTTGTTGTTGTTGCTGTTGCTGTGTGGCATGCAAAATGCACATGCCACATGTTGCGTAAACTAGTTTTGCGATAGATCACCTGAGCCCCGCTCTGCTGCACTTTGCAATTGCATATTTTATGCGGCCAACAACTCCTCAAGCGCCCCTCGCAGGGAGGCCAGTTGCTGTCATTGCTGTGTTTGTTGTGCTTGTTGTAATTCAATTTGAATGTCTATGATAGCCAGCGACAGAAGGGGGTATCCGATTCGTATTCAGTTTTGGCTTTGGGTTTCAGCTGCGGGAATTGGTAACAGGCAGCCGCCAGAGCGTGTTAAACAACACGTGAACAGAGCAGCTTGGACACTTGAGCACACCAGGCAGGGGAGGCGGGGGCAGACAGAAGGGGGTACAGTGGGGATAGTTGGACACAGTTGGACACTTGGAGTAGCGCTTAGATCGATATGCAGTTGGAAACTTACCCCGAAAAAGTTGTGCAGCTGCGATGGAACTGGGCCCGAGTGGACTGTGTGTGGACTGTGTGTGGATTGTGTGTGGACTGGCAATTGGTGCGTTGTGGCTTTTAACTGTAAATAGAGGCAATCAAGAGAGAATGTTTAGAATGCGGCAAAGTGTAAATGGCAGGTGGGCAAGAAAGATATGACAGGCAAATGGCAAACAGAGTGAACTGACTAAAATACAATTATGCTAGTATTAAAAGCAGTATATACCACATTAAACTGACGAACTGAGCAACTTTAAGTGGCATCTCAGTATTTTCGCTACTTCTTCAAAGCAAAACTACCGAAATTACTTTGTTAACTTGGCGCAAAAAAAACAAACTAAAGAAGAGTAGCTGAAAGCGCTTTATGGACGTGCCTGGAGAATTGTGTGTGTGTGTGTGTGTTTTCTTTATAGCATGCGTTTTCTCACAGCATAATTAAGCACACTTTTAAATATTTTAACTTATGGTGTGCCGACTCGTAAAAACTAGAGTGCGCCTCGTAAAAACTCGGACCACCCACAGTGGGAGAACTTTACGTGGGTCGCAGGTCGTTGATGTCTTGGGTGCGTGCAAAAAAAAGGTCAACATTTTTATAGCTATTTTCCGCTTAGGTTTTCTCTTTCTAGGGAGCACCCACCACGCCTCCTACGCCGCCCCTGACTGATTCTAGGTGTTAAATAATAAATACGTCACTCGGGGAGCAAATGGGGAATTGGGAAATGCGACTGCCAATAAAAGCTGGTGCACGATTTGAAGAGTTGCGTGTTCCTTCAACTCAGCCACCCCCTATATTCCCCTCCACTCCCTCTCCAGAACTGGCTCACCCCTTGCCAGAATGATGACATTTTAATAGTCCGACCCCAAAGTCTCAGGCAATAATATTCTGTGCCGACTTTTACGAGTTGTTTGTGCTGCGCATTGAAATAATGACGAAAGGCAACAACACTTTGTTGATTTTTAACTTCTTTATCGGTAGAGTGTAAGGGGGCACCCAACTCCCCTCGACTACCTTAACAACTTCCTGGCCAGCACATTGTGGGCACTGCCGCCTAACGCGCTTTTAATGGAATATTTAAGCACCTACACATAAAATTGCCAACTCCTGATTCCCTTGCCCAACTCTGGCACGTGCTGAGCCGCTTTTGATGGCTTATAAAATGCATAAACATATTTGTTATTAATTGCTTTATTTGGCTAACGAATTGCTTAGTTAGCTACGGATCTGTAGGGGCTCCATCGATTTTTCGCTAAGCCGCTTTAAGTTTTTTGCCCGACCAAAAAGGAAGGCAGGAATAAAAAAGAAAAAGGAAAATTCTCGCAACCAAACTGGGTCCGGATTGGGCTGGTATTAAAGCTATTAAGTCATTGCTGCAGCGCACAAACAAAAGCAATTAAAGCTGGGCAATAATAGCAACAACAACAACAGCAACAGGGAGTACAACAACAACGTGCGCCAGAGCGAGTCTGTGCTACAGACTTAACTAATTTAATTAGTCAGGGCACACAGGCGGAGGCCCTGGAGAAGGGGGAGTGTACAGAGGCAGGCCTGACCAGGGTCAGTCAGGCATTCAGCTCCCTGGGACCCTAACAGGCTACTACTTCTGCTACCATTCCTGCAAATGAAATCAAACGTGGAGCTAGACAATCTTAATAATGCAATACACATCACAGCAGCCAGGAAAGGTGCGAGAAAAAGGCTAAATAAATGCAGATATTTTGTAGCCTTTTCCTTATTCTTATATAATTAAGGCAGATCTATGGAGTGTGCAAGAACTTTTAATAGAAACGTTCTTATTATATTCGGCTATATTTACATTTACAAACGTATATGTATGCAGATAGAATAAATGTACGATTCTAGGTTTATACAATTCAATAAAATTCACGGTGTTCTTCCCATTATAGAGTCTTAAGTTGTGTGGATTAATCTCTTAGATTATAACTAAACAACTAAATAATAATATAATATATAATATAAGTAAATAATAATATCTGGGAATTACAATTTCATAATAAGTGTATCCTATCTATATATGTATATTTTATATACATTTCTTATATAATTTTTACTTAAATTTTAATCAATCTTACAAAATATTAAACGGTATTATGTAGTATATACAGTAAATATTATGTATATAGTATTTATTTAGTAACCATCAACCTTAATATATATGTTCAAAAAATACCCAAGAAATAAATAATACAAGCTAATGCTTTTAAAATATTTTATTACTAACTAATATGAATTTAAAGCTGAAATACACTCTGAGAATTTCAAAGAACAGTTCCTAAGTTTTCTAAAGTTTCCCCAACTCAATGGCACAATTTATCCACACAAATAGGAATTTCTGTTGCCTTATTCACATAATTATACTTTGCCATATTCAACTTTGATAAGCTTCAGAATTTTGCTTTAATGCGACTAATAAAAAAGTTTGTTTCGAATAATTTCAACGCTCTAATTGGAAGCCGAATGGGAATTGGGTTTCAACGACAGTAGCTGATAACAGTTTTTGCACGAATTGAGCCCCAACGAGGCAAGGATACCCGACTGAGGTGACGACGCTACTTGGCTGGCGCCGTCTTCATCGTCGTAGGGGACTTTGGCTGTCGCTGTTGCCGATTGCCAGCGACACACAGTATAAATAAATATTGTATTTCAGCGTGCAGAAACCTTAGACTGTGTCAGATGTGTGTGTGTGTGTGCATATGCTGTATATCTGTGTGTATACTGTGTGAGTATGTGTCTGCGTGTGTTTGCTGTGTGTGCGCGCTGAGTTGTTAATTAAATATTTACGCTGCTTATTTGCAAAATGAATAATTTTAGCATTTTATTTCGCCAGCACAATGTGCTTGCCTTGTCTAAGCTACCTACGCCTCTCACTCCCTCTCTATCTCTATCTCTCTCTGTCTCTGCCTTTCTGTCACTCTGTTCTGTGTGTGCTAGCGGGGGCGGAGGTGAAGACTTCTACTGTTTCAGCGTCTGGCATTTTATGGCTTTTTGTCAACAGTCTTCCTCGCCGAGCAAACCTTTTAGCACATTTGCCTTCTACTTGAGCCCGTTATTAGTTTGACTTGACTCGGTGCGAGGCTTTAAGTTCAACTGTAGCCAACCTGCCCCACCCTGTACCCTCCTTGGCAGGCCCTCCCCTGCCAGCCCTGCCAACGCTACCACCCCTTGCAAAAAAGCTCAGGTCGTCTTTAATTGGCACTCTCTCCTTCTCCGTTTCCCTCTCGTATGTTCGTCTGGTTGTTGTTTCTATTGTTCAAGGCTCGCGGGGTCGTCAGCTGTGACAACTGAACTGTGCCAAAGTGCGAGGGTACTTAGAGGCCAATGAGAGATAAGACACGCGCTCGAGAGAGCTTAAACAATTTAAGTCCCGGTCTTGGTTTCTATTTGAATAGCAAATGCTAAAAAGCAACACTGACTCAAGAAGAGCGTGTCCTGAGACTTTAAGCAGCACATTGAGAAGGAACTAGCAGCAGGAAGTTGGGAGCTTAACAAATGGAAGACAAGTAAAACTACAAGTAATCGATAGTTTTACATAAAATTGTGAAATTGAAGGAGGTTATTGGTTACGCTACGGGGCTGCCTGGACTAAAAGACGCTGTTTTATTACATTATATTATATCTGACTGTACAATAACTCAAGAGTCATTAGAATACTCAAGAAGTAGATGTAAGACTTTTCAAGTTACTTATATAACACACAACACCATGTTACTTTATATTCATAATTAAATACTTATCATGTACAACATGATCACAGTCTGTCACTTTATATAATAATTTTATAGCACAAACAACATCACCTCAGCCTCTCACTCTATATCCTAAATCATATAAATAATAAATCATAATAATAATATTCCATATCATATAAAACATGCTCTCAGTTTTTCTATATTAAAAATACTGCTATATAAAATACAACATGATCTCTGTCTCCCACTTTAAACAAAAATACTACTACTATATATTATATATAAAATTAGCTCAGTCATGAGATCTCATTGTCGTCATCTCTCCATCCACAACCCTTCTATCCCACTGTAATTCTAAATCCAAACAAACTTTGTTCAAATGCCGCCCAATTTACTAAAAAGATCATAATGCAAATACCGAAATTATTCAAGAAATTGAAAACCAACAACAACCACGACAACAACTACAACCAGGAAGCAATTACGCTGCCAAGAAAAATACCAATTTTTCACTCTTTAACTTTCTTGCTAGACTCCACAAACTGCATGTAGTATACTATATAGTATAGAGAGAGTGTGTTTGTTCGATGAACTGCGCTTTCGTCTATTCATTGATTACGTCTCTGTTGACTTAACCCAAATTATTTTCGAGTCAACATTAAATAAACAAATAAACAAACCAACAAGACGCTGCTAGCGCATAAGCCAAACAACAAATCGGCAAAGTCGTCGCTTGATTCCAAAATCAATAATTTTCGGGTGCCTCTATCCCAAATAGAAAACCCACGGGAAACGTTTAGGCTTCTCTATATAATATGAGACCTTTTATTGCATGGAAAGAGATAAAGAGAGAGTAATAAAGAGAGAAATAGAGGAGCAAAGGCAGCTGGCTGAACCAATTTTAATACAAAATATTTACTTTTAATCAATTTCACCAGAGCACGCGGAAGTGTCAACACGTTTCCCCGTCTCCTTCCCTCTGCCTACCCCAGATGAAACCGCACATTTATCTAATGTGTAGTTAAGTGCAACTAATTATTGGGTCGATCTCATGTTTGTCAAGTGGACAGAGACAAATAGATTGTGCTCTATGCAGGGCACTCTATGGAAATGTGGTTCATTTAAATATTTAATGATGAGCAAGGGGCGAAAAAGTTTTCGATAAGCAGGGGGGCGTGGTCGGTGTGGAGACGACGCCACCTGTTCAACAATGAAGTAACTAATTATTAATTAATTATGCAAAGTTCTCTCTCAGAGTAACCCACCCCACAGACCCTTCTCCGTCTCAAAATTTACAAACAAATGACTTGAATCACCTTGACAAGCCACCGAGTGCAACAGAGACAGCAACAACAACAACAACAACAACAGCAGCAAGGTGAAGTCATTTGCTTAAAGAGCGACAACTTAGAAGCCCCAAAGCTTCGTCTAGACGCGAGACTCGATGTTGCTTTTCAAAATATAAACACACAAAAAAAATACTACATAAAAAATACTCTTTGTCATTTTTTGGAATTGCAAAACACGTTTCGCATGCATGAGAAATAAATGAATGCGAGGCGAAACGAATCGCAGACAAAACGGAAAGTTTCATGCAAATTTCTGATATACTCCGTACACGACGATTAAGCTAAGTGCTCCATCGTACACCGCACAGTGGGGACTAGAAAATGTCATACATTTTGCTACGCTTGTCGAAGGTTATTCAAATCAAATGCGTTATGATGTAATCAGCCACTCGAACAGCTCTCGAGATCGTGTTTGAGTTGAGGAACTCGTAAATAATCGCGTAAATATCCAGATAAAGTAGTGTTGAGTAAGATTTCAGATAGAATAATTACTATGCAACACTTGTTGAGCACCTTTTTTCCATTTAGACTAATTACACAAACAAACAATCATCTATCAGTTTAATTATTAACATCTACAGATACTTTTGCATCACCTACATCCATCAAATATGTAATCAAAATGAAATCAAGCTGAACCTTGGCATATTGTACAATTATTGCAATGTAATTAACAGTTTCGAGTTTCAACTAGCTGCCAAACGATAGTCGGAGTTTGGTTTTCCACAAGTTAATTGAAAATTCCGAGCAACAAACTGAAAATCGAGTCAAAGTCAAAACAATTTTTGCGCTAGAATAATCGCTTTAATATAACAACAGGCCCCGGGACCGGAGTCTATTAAAAATACATATTTTGCAATTAATTTTTACAACCCAATCAAAAATTGAAATCAGAAACTGAGAGAGAGAGGGAGAAAGAGAGCCGTAAAGCGAGTCGTGGAACAGAATCAGAGACAGAAACCCGAAACTGAGCGACATGCGATGATAATAATTACCCATTACTCTGGCTATTATATAGTATTTTGGCTGACATAAAAATGAGAAACAATAATAAATTTAATTAACATAATTCACTGGGCCCAGAAGTCTGTTTTAAAATTGCACTCACGTTGGCCCAATTAAAATCTGAAATACATATAGATAGATTCCCAATTGAAAGCCCCCAAGGGAGACAACAAGAGAGAGAGAGAGAGAGAGAGAGAGAGAGAGAGAGAGCGAGCAGTGCCAGCCATATGTCTGGGTAGTATCCGCACAACGATTGCATTTATAAGCAGTTTGAATAAAGAGATTTTTGGAACGTGCCGTTCACACCGTTGCGTATATGTGTGGGAAAGAGAGAGATAGCAAAAGACAGAGATGGTTTTTAATCTCTTTTGATTTGTGCTTCCACTTTTATATCGATAATTATAGACAAAATATCGTTTCTCTTCTCAGATTTTTATTGCTATTTTCGCTTGGCAATTAATTTCGCTTAATTTTGTCTAATTTCGCCTAAGTTTGATGGCATTTTGATGGACTATTCAGGCGATTTCGAGTGATTTGCTGCGTATTTATAAATTTCTAATGTGCCGCTTGCCCCACAACTATTCAGCGCTGAATGCGTCATACTATGTATATAGAAACATAGCAAAACAAATGCGTATTGTATATATCTTTAGTCAGTCAAATGAGTCGACGTCGATTCTAGGTCTCAAGCAATTTGTGCCTTATCTACTGTTTACCTCACGCTGCTGATAAGGCGCCGTCATAGGTGCGATAAGATAAAACACTCTGAGCACACTGAGTAGCTGACTAGCTCAGGGCGCGACCAACTCCCTAACCCCTTGAGAGTCGATGGCTTTTCCAGTTTTGATTTCTATACATTGCTTACTGTGCCTGCAATTGTTGTGCAAGCGGTCTGTGGCAATACTATTTACCACATCGATGGCATCTCTACCCACATATTTATGGGTCCGACTTCGGGTTCGGGTGAGGGTCCCTATTTGGTCAATATTTGTGTATTTGCGCCGAGAAGGCAGCACAGTAGAAGGCGAAGCGTGAGGCTGGCTTAGCTCTAGGCAAACCAGAGTATAATGTAGAAATAATGTATAGATAGAACGGGGATAAGGCGCAATAGAGGACAGCAGAAGGCGATTGACACAGATTAAAGATAAATATCAACATGACAAAGCGCGACCGAAGAAAACTTGAGTAAGTGTGAAGTAGTGTAAATATTATAGAAGAGTTCCTAGAGAAGAGACATTAACTGGGATGCAATGTGTTGCTTAGCTCAGTTGAGTTTCGGCTTATTCTTTTATAAAAATAGATTTCAACTTACGCTCAAATTCAACTTGAATTTCCCCCTTCTAAAATAAGAACTTTTTATGCTCTTAATGTTTCTCACAATTCATTCCTCTCCCGTCTTTCTCTGTCAACTCTTTATACGCCTCATTTACTTCGTGTTATTTCGTTTAATCGATTTATTTGCACATGCCAAACTTGTAGCAAGATTTATTTTTAAAAGCCCCCAACGCGAAGTCCCCTTCTCCTTCCCCGTGGCACCCAATTCACGGTCACATGTCAAGTTGTTCGGCCATCTGTTCCAAACAGAATACTCTCTAGCGTAAATCATCATATCTAGCTATACATCTATCTGTGTGTAAGCTACACAGCCTGCCTAAACATTTCTAAATTTACTTTACTGACCGTAAAAACAATGGAAAAGCATTTAAAAATTGTTCAGCCATTTAATAGCTGAAAAAATATAGCCCGAAAAGAGCCAACATGGGCGAAAACATGATAATAAAATGGGATACTGGGACAGCTGTGGGCTGTGCCGAACAAATTTATGACAAAATATGCAAAAATTTGTTACGTTCGAACTTGACAAAATGCGAGGAAAAAGAGATAAGCAAAACGGGGAACTGAATTGATGATGGGAACGGGACAGAGACCGAGGCTGATGCTGATGCTGTGTGGCCACATAAATAGTTGACGCCCCCGGAATACGATGCGCAGCGTAAATGAGAACAAGACAAATAAAACATAACACACACAAAATGGAAATGGAATTGAAAGCGAGCTGTAGTATATTTAAAACTGACAACAGAAAAATAATAACAATTTCTTTCCTATATACAAACAAATACATCGTATATAGGGCTTTTATATTTCATTTTCTGTGTGTTCTGTTTTTAAATTTATGGGTTTATTGATACTCGACAATGTTAAATTTGCTTTATCAGCAGTCGAGTTTCCCGTACAATCGAAAATATTTTGGATTTCTTGAGAACTGTTTGTGCCGCTTTTGAGCTTGAGAATGTGTCAAAATATGACGCAGAAATAAACACAATAATACAGATGCAGACAAAAAAGCTACAGAGAGTGTATTCGACTGTAACCCGCAACCCACTGCATATTTTGTGTAGCAGACTTGAAGCGGCTTTGAAATCAGCACATCCCCAAAAGTATTTCTTAAAGAACTTCAATGTTATTGAGCCGATCGCAATCAAATTTTCAGAAATCATTTGGGCGTTGATAGTTATTGTGCTTACCAAAAATGAACTGTTCTGCATTAAAATTATTAAAATTATCCATTTGCAGGAGCGAAATGGGGTGTGGTCAAAAACAAACTTGATCTGCGTGTAATAATAACTCATATTGACACCAAATTTGGTAGCTCTAGCTATTAAAGTCTCTAATTTCTAGGCACTAAGTTATATTTATTAAATATTAAATAAAAACTACAAGAAGTTGTAGCAATAAATAGCAACTGAAAACTCGCTAAAGTTCTTCCCCAAAAATGGTATATGAGCTGCGCAGCTGAAGTTATGATAAAGCCATTTGCAGCTTAAGTTAAGAACTAACGGTTAAAACTTTTGGCCAATACAGCAGTTGAATTTGTCACTTTAACCACTAAGCCAGCAGGGCGATTAAATGCCCCAAAACTATCTTGGAAAGAACTTTAGCACAAAGCTAGCTACAAATTAAGCCGAGTTAATTTCCACACCAACAACAAACAGCAACAACAACAACAGCAAGCAAAGCTACCCGCACATGTCAACTTTATTTGCTAGCAGAGTCGGGGCTTGGGGACTGAATGGATGGATGGGTTATGGCCCTGGGTTCTGAGGCCCCACAGCAAAGCAAATTAACTTGGCAAACAAAAAATATTTGCTTAATTAACTGGCAAAAACTTTGGGCACGACACAAAGAGCCCAAAGAGCCTGCCGTGAAAATGTTTTCATAACGCACAATTTTCACCTAGACAAATACAAACACAAAGTGGGAGACGGGCTAAAAGGGGGCGGGGCAAAGGACACGTGTCTATAAATAGTCGGGGAAGAACTTATTGACAAGCGGCAAAGCTTTGTCTATATGAAGAGGGCGTGTGTGTGTGTGTGTGTGTGTGTGTTAGTAGACACCCGGGCAGACATGCGAATAAAACAAGCATCAAAGTTTTTCAGGGACCGGCAAATAGTTGACTAACGTGGCGTATGCGCAATTAACATTTATGGCTATTAATTACATTATGCATACGACGCTTTGTACACAGCAAGTCGTGTCTCTGCTTACATCATTCTCGCCTCCATTACAGCATAGCCAGCATACTCTCTCTCTCTCCCCCTCTCCCTCTCTCTTAATTAAGCCATAAAATGCATGCAACACGACAGTTTGCCCACGAGTTTTCCGGCTCTGTTTCTGTCTCTGTCTCTGTCTCTGTCTGTCTGTCTGCTTCTCAAGACGTTTAAACTAATTTTGGCATAAGGGCTAACAACTCGAGACCCGGCGGCGTCTGCTCTGTCATTTCGACTTGGCCATAATTATGGGCAATCAAACGTTTTTATTAGTCGCTCCAACTAATGATCTTTCTGCCAGAGCTAAAGGTTTTCCACCATGGAGTTCTACTCGCCGCCAAGGTCAACTCAAGTAGAACTGAAACCCAATATGCTCCCCCGAAGGGGCACCGGCTCAATAGGTTTGTGGCTTTATTAATTGCCACGCTGTAGCGAGAACATCTGATTAGCAGTCAACAACAAGTTCAGGCTCTGCCGCCACATGTGCCTCGCAGGCATTTCGGAATTCATAATTGATAGACCAAATGATATGGTTCTGGAATGTGTGAGTCCGCAAATTACAAGTATTGTGCCCCCAATACGGATTGGGGGCATGTGCAAATAGTTGTAGCTGCTGAACATGGGTTAAACAGACGAAAGTCGTATGACTTAAAGGTGGCTAAGTAAATGATGTATCAATGCAAATGAGTATTTGTAGATGGAAAGGGAGACAGAAAGAAGGAAGTGGAGAGAGTAAAGAGAGAGGCGTGTTGAGAGGTTCATTGGGTTAGTAAGAGTTCCATATATATTTGCAAATATATATTTGTGTGTTAATATATTTAAGTCATACGGTTCATGAAATACAGATAGATGCAGATAGAATCACAGAAATACGGGAATAGCAAGGAGAGAAACTCTTTTCGGTGTACTCTTCTTAATACTGGACTTGTTGTATATTTATTTTGAGTTAATTATTGATAAAGTATCAAGAATAGAGATATATTCATCATTATAATATTTTTATATTTTATATTTAATTTTATATTTTAAATAGTATAAACTATATCAATTCACAAATCGATGAAACTTCTTTACACTCCTGCATAAAATGTAAACAAAAGCTATGCAATATTCTCTCACAAACAGAATAATTGATAAGGAATGCGTTTTCCACACTCTGCCATAGTAAAGTATAAAGATTTATCTTTAAACTCTGACAAAATGAAAAGCCACTTAGTAGCAGCCACAAAAGTACCGCTACTTAAAGCCAGCTTCCTCAAGGTCTTCTTCAGTTTAGTTTTCCTGCTTATCAGTTGGCCTCGCGCCACTAATACGCCCACAGCTAACACTAACAAGCTTTATTACCCAATTCCAAGGCCATTTCAAACTCACACACACACACACAGGCACACACACACACAGTAACAAGCTGCATTAGCTAATCTAAGCAGACAAGACGCAAATGAGAGAAGCAAAAACTTTTTAATTACCAACAGGAAAAGCATTCAAGATAACAGAAGAGACAGACAGGTGGGGGAGGGAGAAGAACAGAAGAAAAAGAGGGAAAGAGAGGGGGGGAGAGAGAGAGGGAGACAGCTGAGACAGAGTTTGAGGGGGACAGCAGCTAAAAATTTACATAAATTTCAAATATAGCAAGAGGAAAATTGTGTTTTATTTAAGTTTTATGTGCGACTTTATCTCGAGATGAGACGAGACGAGACAAGTCCGAGCTGGAGAGTTAGAAGCTCCTGTACTGGAACTGAAACCTTTTTCTTTTAGTGTATGTTTGTGTGTGTGTGGGTATTCTCAAAAGGTATTTATGACTTGTGTAAATACCAAAAAAAAAAAGAACTGAACACGAGGCAACTTTTTAGCCATCTCACGGCAAGAACAATTTACAGCTTAAATATTTTTTAGCCATTAGATAAACAAACACACCGGGCTGTAAACAGCCAGCACGAAGGGGTCGGGGTGTGAGCTGAAGCTGGGGGGAAGTGCCACAAAGAAGTAACGAAAATATCTTTCAAGTACAATGTTAGGTAAATATAAACAAAAGTTTTTTTTCTATCTTTCTCTTCTTTCTCGGGTTCTTTTTGGGATTCTTCTTCGAAGGTGCTGCTGCACTTTACTGTTGTTGTTGTTTTTTTGGCTACTTAAAGCTTTTAGAGCATAAGATGTAATATAAATTACATTAGCTAAGTGCCAGGCGGCAATTAAAAACACGGGGCTCCGAACCTGCGAGGCCCGCAAGGCCTGCGGGGCACGAAATAGAAGCTGTTAATGATGTTGTGGCACCCCCTCTCCCTCTCTCTCTCTCTCTCTCTCTTTTTCTCGCTGTGTGAGCATTATCATGATCGTCATCATCAACGGAGGCAGCAACATTAGCAGCATCATTAGAACGTCAACTTAATCAAGGTTAAAACAGCAGAAGGAGGCAGATGGGGCCTGACTGTGGTATCTATGGCCTTCAAGTGGCAAGCAACAGACATGGAGACCCCAAAAGATATGTGTATATTTCAATATGTATCTCCAGCTAGTTATGCTTTGATCATGCTGCTGGAACATAATTAGCTCTGTTTATTTACCCGCTGTTTGTAGTAAACATAAATTTCCCATTTACCATTTTTCATTCATTTTTCATATGATGCAAGGAGGCTGATTGGAAAACTGCGAATGTTTTTCTCGCTTTGCGCAAATTCCTTAATGCGATTACAACAGGAAGAGGGGGTGGGGAAAAGAGTGTGTGTGTGTGTTAGTTAATAGTGTTAGTTGCCTTTAGAAGTTGTGCAAGTGTTGTGTAATGCGCAACAGTGCGTTCAATTTGGTAATTAGCAATAAAACGAGGAATATATGTGGGGAATTATTGAGAATGAGTAAGACTGGAAGGGGTGCTAAAAATAACCTAAAAGCTTTAACAACTATTTCAGTGTGTCAACTTCAGCTGCCTAATAAATCTAACTTTTGATAAGTTTAGTGTTGTTTAATGCGCAAAAGTGTTGTTAATCAGCAAATAAAACGAGGAATATATGGGGAATTATTGGGAATGACTCAGATTAGGCAGGGTGCTAAAAATAACCTAAAGCTGTTCCTGCTTAAACAACTATACTTATCTACATGCCAACCTCAGCTGCCTAATAAATCTAACTATCGATAACTTTTAGTTCCAGCCAGTTCTCAGAACATTTTCCTACACAGATTTGTCCGGCAACAGTTTGTGGATGTCAGGTAAGAAGTAATCTCGAATTGAGTTCTCCAAATGTTACACAACATTCGACTAACACGAGCCCGAACACACAATCTTATGCCAGCTCACGTTTGGGCCATTAGGCAACTGTTCTAAGCCAAGACACACACACTCGCACACACACACCACGCCCCAACAGCTTCCATCAGTCAAGAACCCAAGAAATGGTAACTGTTCTGCAGAAGTGTCAAGCATTTCCACATAAAGAGCTAACAACAACAACAACAACAGCAACAGGAATACAAACATTTGCGATGAGTCGGGAGTTGTCTCTCTCCCTGCCAGATCGAGCTTCATTCATAAAGATTGAGATTCACATCTAAGTGCGAGAATAGAACAGAACATGCAACATAGAGAGAGAGAGGACAACAAGTTCCTGGAATTGCGCAAGCTTTGATCGGGGGCAGGAGGCAGGGGGAAGGGAAACAGAACCTGTTTTCCAGCATAGAAACTGAAACAAAACTGCGCGACATAATTAATGATTTGAAATTTTCACCAAACCCGAAAAGAGACTCATAAAAACTTATCGATCGAGCAACTTGACAACAGTTGGAGAAGGGGAAGCGGAGGGATAGACAGAGAGTAGACTGAGGCTGAGCATAAACAACTGTCACTTCGTCAATGAGGCAATTTTCATGACTTGTTACTTAAGTTGCAGATATAAATTACATGCAAGCTGCCGGCTGACAGGCGAAAACAACAACAGCAACTACAACAAGAGAACAGCAACTATAACAAGGGAACAACAACAAGTAGAACAGGAGAACAACAACAACAACAAGCACAGACAGTCTAGCACTCAAATGTTTGAACATTAATAAAGCTTAAAGCGAACTTAATTAAAACTTACACTGGAAAATTCTCTCTGCGACGACGACGGAAAAACACTTGACACAGCGCAAAAATAAAAGTAAAATTTTGGCAAATTAGAAAGGGGCAAACTGAGCAAAATGTATCTGTGAGATACGCGGCGGCGGTCTAGATGAAACCATTCATAAAGCGCGCAAACATTTCATTAATATTTTCAGCTGATTTTTTAGCCTTTTTTTGCTGTTGTTATTACACACACACGTTGCGAAACGAGTTACCCGCTAGATCACTCGACGCTCGGCAGAGGGGGAAAGATATCGCGAGAGGAGGCGGGGAAGATACTTTGCACGAACGCGTTAAACTGCCACAAAACTAACGGTTCAGTTTGTATTTGAGTTTTGGTTTCGGTTTCGATTTGCAGATACTTTTGCGGGGTTTGTTTTGGTAATGTTGTTGTTTTTGTTGTTGTATTGCTTGTACTTTCAGCAGCTCATCAAATCGCTTGTCCATAAAAACGTCCAGACACGTTAACGTACTCGGCTCAACTGGCAAAAAGTATCTGAGAGCGAAGCTGGCACCGCACGCGACGAAACTTGTTTGTTGACTGACGCCACACACTGTGGCAAATGTATCTGAGAGAGCGTGACTCTCTCTGACCCTCTCTCACCCACTCTCGTGCTCGGCTAAGTGCCGAACAAACACGAGCGCCGCCAAGCCGAGGGCGCACACGAAGCAGAACAACGAATTGGGAAATGCAAAAAGTATCTGAGAGCGACACTGATAAGCATCTCGACAGCACGTGAGAGAGGCAGAGCAAGAGAGAGAGAGAGAGACTGAGTACAACTCAAATTGGACTCTCATTGAGTTAGATAAATTGTAAGGTTCGAAACTTGGCTAAGCGCAGCTGCTGCTCCGATTTGTGTGAATTTTTACGCCTCTGTTGTTGTTGTTTCTTTTCCCAGCTGCAGCCAAAGACTTTTTTGTGTGGCATGTGGTGCATGAAGTGTGCTTGTGTGTGTGTGTGGAGTGGGCACAGGTGTGCAAAAAGTAAAGTGCCAAACAAATTGCCCGCTGATTACATCAAGTTGTCAAACAATCGAAAATCTATTGAGGCACAGAAATTCCACATAGGTTAAGACTGCAAGATTTTAACTGGAAGGTTGTCAGCTGTGAATGGCTTAAGGGGCAGTGATAAATGGAATTTATACGAATAATCTGTCTGTTTTGGGATTAGCAAATATTTGCAATGATAAATTGGAAATTATCTATTAATGTAAATGAATATTCATAGAGTATTTTACAGACACTAAATGAACTTTTTAAACTTTTTAATTCGCAAAATATTTCCTTATTCTTTTCTTTTCTTATTGCTAATAAGACTTTTATTAGCTTAATAAGCATACTAAGATCTTGTTTTCTGTATTTTATTAGAATGCTTTCATTATTATGAGTATTTTTGCTAAACTCGAGGTCAATATCGATTAGAATTCGCATTGATGCTTATCATCTAACTAAAATCTTTTGCCAAAGGTTTTATTTATACATATGTATATGTATATTTGTATTTATATAATTTTTTTTCTTGAAATATATTGTTTTAATTTTGTTATTTATTATATTAATAACAATCTTTTTTTCCCCTTTCAGAATATAAACAAATGCACTTTCATTGATTTACTTAACTGTATATTCCATCATAAACTTTACTTTTACTGCTGTTCAAATAACGTAAGAAATCCCCCTGACAAGCATCTTATAATATTATGACCCCAGGGTATTAATTCTTATCAGTCAGTAAGTTACTATCAATGGGAATCTCATTGCGTTAAAAAGTGCATACAAAATGTAAATCAGATTTTTGGGAGCGGTTGCTCAGCGCCAATAAAACCAACAAAAACACAAGAAGAAAAGAATGCACCGCCAAAGATAAACAGAGAGCCAAAAACTGTGAAGAAGAGAGAGAGAGGGAGAGAGAGTAAAACAAATTGTACGCTCTGTTTTGCCGGCACACAGCTTACTCACTCACTCATACGCTCTCTCACTCCGTTGCTCTCTCTCATTCCACCTCTGCTGCTGCTCTCTCTCTCTTGTAGATAAAAATGCATTTGGTAGTCAGTTTTCCCAACCCTCTCGCCAACGCGCTAGTTCAGCTAAGCGCAAACAGATGGCGCTAGTGTGGCGTAGATAAGGGAAATGCGACTGCGATTGCAGTTTTTATAGCCACACTGCAATTCATTTCTTTTTGTGCCGACAAAAAAGTAACATGTGTGTGTGTGTGTGTGTGTGAGGGGAATCTAGCATAGTCTTAGATGAGAGGGGAAGAAGAGGGTTTGGGAGAATCGAAGTCACATTCTTGGAAAGTGTATTGCGAGAAGCAAAAAGCGTCGCCGGTTGTTGACACAAATGCCGCGTAATCAGTTTTTGCTGAACGGCAACTCCGGCTGCCGGAAGTTGCAACACGTCGCCGTAGACGAGCACCGTATGCTGCTGCCCAAGTATAACGATGTCGTTCCCAAACACCCCGACAATTGCAACCCACTCGAAAAGCATGTGTGAAGGGCGGAGTGGGAGAGGGAGGGAAGGTATTAGTCGCAAATTTTCAAAAACGGAACGGGGACTTGAAAGTTCTGAGCTGAGTTATTGCTCGGGTGGTTCTGAATGCGGGTGGTTCCCGCTTTGTTCGTCTCTGTTGTTGCCCCCAAACCACAGATGGCAACACTCTTTTTTTTGTGAACATGTGTGAACAACTGCAGTCGCAGTGGCAGCCTCCTTCGAGCAACCCCCAATCGTGCTGGCGTCCTGCCCTCAAGGCAGCGATTAATCATGAAATTCTCACAGAAAATATCCATTAGATACGAATTAAGTCATAATTGAGAGTGCAAGCCGTGGCACGTTGAAGTGCATGTTCGCTGTTCCCAGTTCCCAGTTCCTTGTTCCTTGTTCGCTCGGGGGCCTTTGGGGTTGTTCCTGGGGGTGGTTGCATTGTCACTCCGTGTGCGTCTGCATAAATGAAGTTCGCCCGCGGGGACTGGGGCGCCTCAAGTGTCTGCGACATATTTATTATCCTCGCATGCATGTGGTTCAAAAATTATACCTAAAATATGCTTTGAAGCAGAAATTAAAGATCCATTGCCAAGCAGCTGAACCGCTAGAGAAGGGGCCTTTCGAGTACTCGAGATTTCGAAACTGAGCACTGATTACACTTCGAGTGCCAATTGTGAATGGAATTTGCAGAATTCGCAATGCAGGGAAGTTCGAGATATTTTGAAATTACAAAGAAGTAATGAAAAACGATCGATAAAGCTTGCAACTTTAATGAATTTATGAAATTAATTAGACCTGTATAAACTACATAACTAGGACTCTTTAGTTTTTTCTTAAAAAATGTGGGTTTACCTAAGTTACGATTTTATGGGACTGTTGTCGATATTTCATCTTAAATTTAAGAAATTAAATATTCCAATACATAAAAAAAAAATTAAAACACACTAAGAATACTGGTAAACACAATTAAATTGTGCGTACATATTTAATTCTATTTTAAATATTTTATTCTTAAATTATTTCTATAATACTCAGTACCACTGTACGCATATATTTCGATGCCGTTTAAGCAAATATTAATTGCACATTATTAATTTCCGTGCTGGGTCCACGGCACAAGAATATGAAAAATGATGTGCTTCCTCCATGTCGGGCCTGAGAAGTGGCCTGGCTATTATTTAAATGAATTGTTTTGAGCGGACAACTACAACAACAACAAAAACAACTATAACAATAACAACAAATACTTTTGGTTGCTGATAAAAACTTTTTGTGTGTGCCGTGTTATGTCGATCGTGTGTGTGTGTGTGTGTGTGGGAGTGCGTGTGTGTGGTAAGCGAAAAAAAATTCGCGCGTGGGCGAACAACATTTTTGGTAGGTAGTCCAGGCACCGCCCCGCCCCGCCTCCGCTCCTGGGCACGAGCCGGTTAGGGCCAGCACGGCATCGGAGTTGGTTGGGGAGGGGGCGAAGCCTATCTCGATTATTGTTTAATACGCTGTCATTAATCAATTTGTTTGCCATTGTTCGTGTGCCTCGTCGGCCTGGTCGCCAACGGTAGTTGGATGTCTTTGTGGCCAAATTAATTATGGGCCAGGGCCCAGGCCCCCAAAAGATCTCAGATGTGTGCCGCGTTTTGGTCTGGTAAACACGGCGCGCAATGTGCCAAAACAAAAAACAAAAAGCAAAACGGATAATATATATATGTATATATAGTATAATAACAACAAGTGCACAAGAGAGAATAGTGACAAATAATTTGCGGCATTATAAATGACTTTGTTTTGTCGGCCATAGCACGCGTAATTGATTATAAGCCAAGAAGAAACGTGCCAGCTAATGAATATAGAGTGAACAGTGACGAAAAAACTTGGGATATCCTTTATTCGAAATTTAAGGGACTGAGAAAGAAAGTACTTAAGATAAGGCTGTGGTTTAAGATTTCCTTCGCTGTACTGAAATAAGTTGCATTAGGTTACTTTTGTTTTTTTGTTTGACTTCCTTTAGATTAAAAGTAAATTAAAGTAAAGTGGCAAACAAAGCACAGTAAATTATTAAGTAAATCAAAGGAACTGAGAAAGTACTTAATAAGTTGCTGAATCACTTAAGTAAGCTGAAATAGATTGCTAATAGGTTGCGAATAGGTTACATTGACAACTTAAGCTGCTACCTCTTTAGTTTGGATGTAAATCAAAGTAAAGTGACAAACAAAAGACAGTTAAATATTAAGGGAAAGGTATTAGTATAAATGTATTATTATTTTCCAAATATTATTAAGCTAACAAGCTAAGCTAGGAATTACTTTCAATAAATAAATGGTTAAATAGTTAAAACAAACAATTTCAAACTAAATAAATTTGTAAATAATTAAAGATCAACAGACAAATATTTGATAAAGATAAACTAGGAAATTTTCATTATTCTTAATTTACAAATTACAGCAAGCTTATGGAAAGCAACTAAGTAATATAAGAAAATACTTCTATAGTAAAATGATAACCACAACGAATAAAATACTTAAATATGTACAAATTTAACAAGCTGATTGACCAACTCGACCGAGTTGAACCGCTTAGTCTATAGAAAATGCAATTAAGTGAATGTAAAGTTAAATACATATTGTAGAAATTGTAACAGAATTGCAGGATTGCTCTGCTCTAATTGATTGCACAATGCTGATGTTATTTGTAGGTCACTTTATCGGTTTGTCGAATTAAAATGCAATTTGAGTTCTTCATTGTTTGATTTGCAAATTCCATTGAAAAATAGATGGCGAGTTTACAAGTGCAACAATTACAGATTGCGGCACTTTGGCTTTGTTTACCTCGATTCTTCAAAAGCACTCGATGCACACTGGCACACACAAACACACACTGGCACTCACAAGGGTATCTCATGAATGTGCGTGTTCAATTACAAATTGCTCGATGCTTGTGTGAAATAAATTATTTATATTATTGCGCCGTTGTCAATAAAGACATAAGAGCGCACAATCAAAAGCAAATCAAGCAGATTGACAGAGACAGCAGAAGAAAGAGACAGAGAGAGAGAGAGGGGTGGGGCAGAGGAAGGGAGAACACTTGACGCTGCGGTCGCGCTATAAAAGCGCAGGCAAAGTGCAGCACATAAAAAAAGCACGAAATAACAAAACATTTGACACCAAAATCAAATTAACATACACACTTACATATGCCACAAGTATGACAACAACAACAACAACAGCTGCTACAACAAGGAAAGCTTTTTGTTGTTGCCTCGCTGGGGCTGTCCAAAAATCACAGTTGGATGTCAAAGACCTGTCATGGGATGGCGAAGGGGAAGGGAAAAAAAACCGAAACAAAATAAAACATAAACCTATAACACTTGTAAGTTCACTTATTGTTGTTGTTGCTGTTGCTGTTGCGGCTGCTGACTGACGGCAGTTTTTTACATACACAAACAGACACAACAGAGACACACAAACACTTGCATATGTACATACATATGTATCTATGTTTTTTATATGCGCATAGACATATGAATTTCGTTGAGGTTTATTTTTATGTTGTGCGGCATTTACCAAATTCTTGTACGACAAATTGGCATTGTACCAATAAAATGTTGTTGTTATTGTTGTTGTTTTCGCTGTTTGAGCACTCGTAAGTTTCATTTCCAACAGGTGTTCAAATGCGTTTTGGCCATTACACAACACTAGCAAACAAAAAACAATGCGGGCTTTCCTAATGGAAAATGATTTAACCCGCCGTCGGCGTCGAGTTGTTGAGATACTTGAGGAATGCAGTCGATGGAAATTAAGAAATAAATCATAAAGAACAACTTCGAAATTTAGACAATGCTCAGAAGTGTGCACTGCGAGAAATAGGCTGTGAATTGGCCGTGACTCTGTATGATATTCATTTAAGACCGATAATGGTTATCTAAATGTAATTCTAAATATAATATGTTAACTCAATATTAATTGTCTCGAGCCAGCTACCAAGATGAATAATAAAAAAGGTCGCCAAAACATTTGATTATAATATTTTAAGTTATATAATATGTTATTATGTGTAGTCTTTTGTTACTTAGTGGCACCTTGGCCTTAAGTTTATTTATTTAGTTATATGTATAAAAGTGTTGAATAATGCTAAAGGAGCATTACTATCGTTTCACAAAAGACATCGAATAAGTTAAATTAAATCAATAAAGTATTATCTCCACAAATATGTATAAATTAATTTATTTATTATTATTTATGTTCATTCTAATGTTGCCTTAAATATAAAAGTTTTGACTCCTTTAAAATTATTCTTTTAATGGCTTTTAAAACCATTGTGTATCTTAAATATCAAAAACATTTTCGGTTTCCGTTTCGGATTCCATTTCATGTTGTCATTCATCCTCAATCGACACTGCTAATTAACAAATCTATGTCAAAAATCTCTAAAATAAAACTACAATTGCCAAATTTATAATTAACAGCTGACAGACTGAGGATTCAACGACACAGAGAGAGACGGCGACAAAGAGTGAGAGAAGGGGCGTGCAAGAACTACCCCCCAATCCCCACGCACACTGCACATATCGAAGTCAAAACTATTTCGCTTTCAATGAAAGTTGCAGGCAGCTCGTAAAATGCCGCAACGCAACGCAACATAACGTAACGCTTAACGTAATAGCCTTTCATGTTTGCTTAGTAACCCACATCAATTCTAATCGCCTGTAGCCGTAGCCAGTGCACACACACACACACAGGCGCACGCACAGAGAGAGCTTTATCTGTCTCTCTCTCTCTTTCTCCCTATCCCATTCTCTCTCCCTCTGGCCTGCACACCTACAACACGAGAGCAACGAGCAGGCCAACGATTTATGGCATGCTTTCACATACTTTCACCTAGGGAATATTCCTGTCCATGTGCATAGTTGTGGTTGCCGTTGCTCTTGTAGTTGTGCTCGTTCTTGGTCATGTTCCTCCATCCCGTACAGAACCTGGTCTGGATGTGGATGGGATCTAAATATATGTTGTATATATATAGTATGCTGCGCTAGCCGGTTCTGTGTGTAGTTTATGGGAGCATATTAATTTTGGCATTGAAATGGAGTTAAAATGCATTTGCAATTGTTTTATGGAAGTCATGTGTCTGCTTTGCGGCATTTACCAACACTTGGCCATCTGCAGAGCTGAGGTAACTCTGCTACCTTCCTAACTACTTATCAATGTCTGCACAAATACACGAACGTTCAGTTGTTCTATATCGGTTTGTGGCCACAACTTGAGCTGTGCTATTTATGGAGAGTTCTCTGATAAATACAGATAAATGTGCATGATTTTTGTACAACACTAGGGGTAATTCACTAGGAATATATACATACACTATATATTATGATTTTAAAGGACTAACTGGTGACCTCCTTTTTAGAGGTTTTCTTTCTATTGAGCAATTTTCAGGGAATTCTTGCAGTTTGTACTGCAGCACCTGCTGCCTGCTGCAAAAGTTTTCAACATGTCCTCAACTTTTATGGTGTTTTCTATGTGCGTGTGTATGCGTGTATGTGTGTGTTCATTTTCCATATGGATCAGTAGCAACAAACCAGACATCTTATACTTTTGTCATTAGCCAGCTATTTTTTTATGGCATTCATGCTGCAAACTGTTCCCTGCACTCAACACCATGAGAAAGTTAGCTCTGATGATATACACGTATGACTATGCAGTGCATGGGTGTGTGTGTGTATGTGTGTGTGCTTGCCACACCCACACTCTAAAGTTTACAATGCAAACTTTAATTTCTAAATCATAACTTTTATTTTTGCTCCACTTTTAGCTGCAGACAGAGCTGCCCTCCAGCTGGCTGGTTAAATAGTTGGGTGTTGCCAGAGCTCTACTTAAATACTGGGTACTGAAAATCAGGAGGGTGTGGGGAGGGAGGGGGTGTTAGTAGAGTGAGGTGGTTCTTCACATTAACAGGTAAGTGCACAACAATGAAAGATTTATGGTGAGGAAGGACTGAGTAATTGCTGCACTTAATCTTCAATATGCTGTGGATGAGATCCTTTTTAACATCATATGCATAACTATAGTTACTTATCTGAGTATGTTATGTACAAAAGAATTTTACATAACTATTCATATGTTAAAGAGTTGAATTTCATAATTCAATCACTAAATAATTTAATGCTAATTATTTACTATATATATTCAATATTCCTTAAGGAATTCATTTATTATTCTAATTCTGGGTAAGTTTGTGATCATAAAGAATAACCTTTTTATGTAATACTAATCAACTAGTTTCATCGCACTTTAATATCTAAGATGATTAAATAAAATTCTTTAGTTATTTCAGATATAAAGAGGTCATTCTACCTGAGACTATTTCATTTAATAGCAACAACTCGAGTGCTTAATCAATTGACCCGCCTTGAATGCTTGGGGAAAGTTTTGTGCCTGAGATCGAGCGACATTCACCTAGGGAAAGGGCGGCGTCGACATCAACGGGAAAAGCACTTTGATTGCAAATTTTTCTCCACGGTGAATGTCTTTCACTTTCTGCTTTTCTTTGGAGTTGAAGCTGTAAAAAGTTTTCAGCTGCAGATGCCGCAAAGCAGAGTCGGGGATAAAGGAGCAAAGAACTTGGTATAATTTAGTTGGCGGGTCATTTAAATGGAGCACAAGTGTAACTAATCTCAAAGCGGCGTCGACAACGACGACGACGACATCAACGTGGTTTTTCTGCCTTTCACAATTGCGGGAAAGCCCAAAAGAAAAACCTGAACTGGAGGGAGTACATGAAAAACAGAAAAATCTAAAACGACGTCGTTTTGCTTCTCTTTCTGGGTTAGCCGCAAAAAAGTGAACCAAAGCCGAAGGCACCTGCTCTGGTTCCACCAAGAGAGACCAAAGAGAGAGAGAGACAGATGCAGATGCAGAGACAGAGTCGGAGAGAGAGGTAGGTCGAAAAATATGCCAGGCCTACTTTGGCGACTTGGAGAAGCCGTTGACATTTCGTGCGGTCCGTTGCAATTAAAAGCCGTTAAATGCAGCCAATGTGGGGCATGCATTGTAATTGATTTGCCAGGCATGGCCGACAGGGAGGGCAGAGTGCAGGGTATAAATAAAAGCTAGACGAAATTGAATTAACTGGCAGCATTGCTTAACACTGGCCAAGCTAAGCTGGGCTGCTGTGTCAGGCCAAAATGTTTTAGAGAATGCGCTATAAAGAAATCGTCTGCCTTGTTGCAACACGTGGCACGAAGACGAGCTCGAGTTGCAGCCATAAAAGCTTCTTTGTTGTGGCCCAGCAGAAAGTTATACTGCATGCGAAACTATTAAAAACTTTGACCTAAATATAATAAAACATAAAATTTACTTACCATCAGACGGGGAGGAGTCTGTGTGGGTGTGTGTGTGTCTTTGTGGGTGTGCTGCTTGTACAGAATATTGGATAAGGCCAACAAGATTGCAGCTAAAACGCTCTAGTTCAGGTGAGTTGTGTCATGTGGCAAGCTGAGAAGGTTGTGTGCGAGTGCGCGTATAAAAGATTATAGATAAAGTGGAATAGGACCAGGGTCGTAGCGACGGTTTTATGGGCCATTGTGCAATACTTCTCGGGGCCCCTAGCTTAACTCATTTACTTAATGCATATTATATATATACAAGTATGTGTTTACTAAAGGAATTGAATTTTCCAAATATATTCCCATTAAAAGCCTTTTTATGTTTCAGCACCGCACTTCCTGCATACACCTAACTGCGGGCCTGAATAGGACAAGTGATTCTAGATAGATTAATATTCAAAAAAGCATTTTTGAATATTTCAAATATTATGTATTATTATTATTCTAACATTCTTAAAACCTTCTTAAATTTACCTAATAAATAGTTAACTTTAATCGAATCAACATCTATTCACGTAAATGAAATTTATCTTTATTTTAATAATACTTTTCAATGTTTTTTTTAGTTGTAGTTTTTTTGTTTTCTTTCATTTGTGCTAATTTTTCTAAGCTTTAAAATAAATTTCATATTATAATTATCGCAGAACATTTATCTAGCAATGATATCGCGCAGCTTCGTAATGCAAATTTGCATTTCGAGTGAAAAAGAATTCAAGAATTTCTCTTAATTTTTTCTGCATTTCGCATGAATACATCAAAGCTTCGATTGGATTCCATCAAAAATGCTGCTAATAACAACCAGAAACTTTTGCCAAAGGCCGCAAATGGAAAAAATGAACATGTTGTTAGACCTTTTTAGCTGAAATGTTTTGCAAACTCATTAAAATACCAAAAAACAGACTCAAAAATGCGAAAAATCAAAAGATAAGCAAGGAACATAGAGAGAGGAGGAAAGAGGACGCGAACAGAAGCGCACGCTAACGAAAAGCGTCAAGTCGAGGAGAGTTCCTGGAAATCGGGGTGACGATTCAGTCAGAGAGCTGACAGCGCACTGCGAAGAGGCTCCCACAGCTCCAGCCTCGGAATGGAATGTTAGTCAAGAGGGCTACTTGGTAGCAGAGGCTGCCGCACTTCCCATTGGCATTGATTACACGCTGAGGAGGCAAAAAGAGCGAGAAGCGAAACAGAAAAAAGAAAAGAAACGACAAACATGAGTGGCAAACAAATTATTACAAGTGCAGTTGGAAAATATGTGGCGGCCACTTATCAACATAATCAACAACAAATACCTGGACACGCCTGAGTGCAGTCAGCCCAGGGGACAGGCACAAAAATATTTTCGCAACGAGAGATAGCTACGCCGGTGGCGGCGGCTCCCTTTGTGCACAGTCCCAACCCGACCCGACCAGGCCAGGCTAGGCCAGATCGAAAAGAGAGAGAGAGAGAGAGAGAGACACGGCAGTGCCTACTGCTATCGACAGCACCCTACGACGCTTCCGAGGAGACAACATTGTCAAGTCTCACAGGCACACACACATTCTTACCATGGGGTCCCTCACAGTCCCGCTCTGCTCGGGTTGGGTAGCTTCCCCTTGTTTGTGCTCCCTTCCCCGTCGCCTGTTGCCGACTTCATCGTCGCCGTCTCGTTTCGTTTTCTGTCAAATGTTTGGCTTAATGATGGCATTGATGGATGGATCACACGTAAGCGGTAGTCATTTAGTAATTTATCTCAAGACATTTCAAATTAATAGACCGCAACTCTCACAATCTCTCAGCCTGAGAGAAGAAGAGAGAGGAGTCTCCTTTGATTCGAGGATTGTGCAACGAGGCGATTTTTATCGCTCGCGCATTTAAGCCTACCCGCGTATTAGAAATTATGTGCAATTTTTGTCAAATTATGAAAATTTATGGCATGTGACAGCGACTGCGACTTGGACTCTCCTGCAGTCTACAATCTTCTGTCTTCCGTCTGCTGTCTACAGTGCTGTCTGCGCCTGTGAGAGCGCAGCTAATTAGCGCAACTGCCTCATCGTGTTTCGAAACTCTTCAGTTTTTCAGGCCTTTCAAGCTCGATTAACTTTTAATTAGGCGCAGTTTACTTAATGCTCTCTGCCATACTTAGTCATATGTAAATCGAGCAGCAGGAATCAGTCCCCATATCATGTTGTATGTCATGAGGAAGTTAAACGGTCAGTGCACTTGTGCAACAAAACAATATACTTGGTATTCAAAATACTCCTTAATATATGTAAATTTGATGGGCCTATTAGGTTAAAACTTCTATGTAAAGTTAGGGTTGCCTAGACAAACTTGTTTAATTATAGTAAACTTACTATTAAATTGGTTTCTATAATTTGTATATGTAAAGTTAGGGCTGCCTAGCCAAACTTGTTTAATTATAGTAAACTTACTATTAAATTGGTTTCCATAATTTGTATACTTTGTATCATCTACTTTATAGGTATTATTACAGGTGTCTTTATGTATTTCTTTTAATAGGAAAAGGTGACTGTTATTATTATACGCAATATAATTTACCTTCTACTTTCTGAAGACTTTAATAAAGGATTAGTCTGGATCGCACTTAAATTTCCGTTTGAACATTCTTGATAAAAGATCAACTACAATTACCTCTTTCTATACATACATATACCTTTTGTTACATATGATTATTAAGCATCATTACACCACGCATCTTAAATATATTATATGCATATTTACTTAGGTATATAAATAAAGTTGTTTTTACCACGCAATCTCCTTTTCTTACTTTCTTTTCTATTGCCTCACTAAATTGCACTCTATCTTCAGTTATCTTTCTCTCCCTAAACCGCTGTCTAACTATACCTCTCCCAACATATCCCCTAGCATGCCCGACATTCCCAATCTATTTTGCATCGCATTAAGACTCGCCTCTCTATCGGCTGCATTCAAAAAAATTCCATCAATTTACAACAAACTCTCATTCCACAAGCCGAAGACAGGCTCAGACCCTCCCAAAATAAGGAAAAAACACCACTTACAATGCGAATATCCATTTGGCTTATCGTTCAGGACAATATACACCGACAATTGTCTAATTAGCTGCAGCAACCGCAACTGCAACTGCAACGGCGACCGCAGCTGAAGGCGATGGCGATGGGAAAGCAATAGGAAAGGAATGCGATTGGCATGAAAATGTCGTGTTCGAGTCTGGGCCTAAAACTCGAGCCGAAAATCGGAAAAAGAGCAAATGCAGCACAGTGGAAGAAATCAAGCAATTAGTGAATTTAAAGATGCAATGAAAGAATTGAAAATAAATAAAGAATTAAAAAAGAAAATTCCGAAAAATTAATAAAGAAATAAAAAGAAAATTGTAAGAAAATTCCAATAAAATATTTTGTGCTTCAGTTTTCATTAACTTGATACGATCAGTTGGCAGATCAGTTCGCAGATCAGTTCGCCCACTGTGGCGTGTGTTGGACAGTCTAAGCCACTTGCCACTTGATGGCGTTGGGCGATGCCGTCACGTAATGAGCGCATTACGCACATCCGACGCTGAGGCTGAGGATGCAACGGGAGCAGCAGCGGCAGCAGCTGGAAGTTGGGAACGGAATTGTCGCGAAGCTGGGCATGATAACAAGCCTGCTGCTGCTTAGTTGGCAGCCTCGTTATCCTTGTCACATTATCGCCTTAGCCGAATACCGGGCGCGTCTTGAGTGTGCAACATTGTTACGGATAGCCGCCGCTGCTGCCGTCGACGGCGACGCGTCGTTTGCCACTCGCTCGTTGTGGTTGTTGTGCACGCGCAGCGCCTGCGGTGTGGCTAAGGACAATGCCTTGGCGCGGCACCTAGTCACAGTGCTTCCTCCCCCCTACCCCTTCCCCATCGACTCAGTCCACTTGTGCGTGCCACACGTGTTTGTGTGTGTGTGTGTGTTGGCCAGTGTGTGTGCTCAAGTAGCGAAAGGCCTTAGGCAGCGTTGGCTGCTTGCAACAAGCTGTGGCATTTGTTTTTCTTTCTTTTTCCCCCTCTCTCTCGCTCCCTTCCTCTCTTACTGTTGTTGCGCTACTTCAAGTTGCTAGTTTGGCGCAACGCCAGCCTGTGGCAGCCAGTCAGACAGAGAGACAGACTGCCACACAGCCAATGTTGCACTCATTTTAAGGCCAAGCCAGGCGAGCGCGGACCCCTCCGACTGCATTTTGCAACGTGTTTCAGTATCGCCAGCCCCAATCCGCACTGATTCCCCCTACAGCCCCAATCCCCAAACCCCTTCGAAGCCCCTTTCCAGTTCCAGTTCAGTTCGGCTGCCGCTTGCGGCCAGCGTGCTTGACTCTTGCAGGTGTGCTTCACACGACTTGTCAGTGTCAGCCCAAGATTTTCACCTCCTTCTCTCGCGTCTTGCGGTCCATTCGAGAGCGTGTGGCATACAACACAAAGTGGCGTAAAATGTTGAGAATGTGTTTTTGTTTTTCTTTCTTTTTTTGTCAGGTATTTCGGTATTTGTAGGTTATGGCTATTGGAAATGCGCTGCGAATTTCGACAATGGACACCAAAGGTCAGAAGGGGAGGGAACTGACTTCAAACTATGGACAAACAGATTGTTGATCAAATATCCTTGAACTGTAGTTAGCCTTCATATGTTGCAGTTTGCTTAGGGTAGAAGGTTATCGATAGTTATGCGATAGTTATACAATAGTTGTCTGAGATATTAGTTGCATGATATTTAAATTGTAAATACATCACAATTCATACAAATAAGTTTTTTATTTTATTTATTTATTTTAATAACATTTTTAGCTGACTCAAGGTCAATATCGATTCGATTTCTGCATCATAGCTTATCTAGCCGATATTTTTGCCAAACACAACAAGAACACTTGTCAAAAGACAAGGAGCGGGCTTGAATGTAAAATTGTTTCACCAAGTTAGTTAGCGATGAATGCTGATGATCGAAGTTGGCTACTTCGTGAAACAATTGTACATTCAAGCCCGCTCCTTGTCTTTTGACAAGTGTTCTTGTTGTGTTTGGCAAAAATATCGGCTAGATAAGCTATGATGCAGAAATCGAATCGATATTGACCTTGAGTCAGCTAAAAATGTTTTTAACAAAGACAGGTCACAGGCCACGCCATTATTTATTTTAATACGATAGTAAATAATAAGGAGAAAAGTTGCGATAAATAAACGATTATTTCACAATTCTCACGAATAAGTTATACGATTGTGACACCATTTGCATACGATAGTTAATGTTAATGAAGATACGAAGATACGATAGATATACGATTATTTGACAATTCTAACGAATACGTTATACGATAGTTGTACTATTTGAATACGATAGTAAACGATAATAAGTAATATTGCGATACTTGAACGATTAATTCACAGTTCTGTGTTATATGTATGATAATTACACAATTTGAATACGATAGTAAACGATAGCTGTTAGATTACTATACTATAGTTATAGTTATAGATATATATAACTATACTATAGTTATATACTATAGTTATGCTATAGCCAATAATACAATAAGTTTCTGCAAATTTACGATAGTTGCTGTCATCTCGCCCAACAGCCTTGTCAATGTCAACAAGCTGTACACTTAATCCCGGCCATCAAGTTCAACAACCTGTCGCACTAGCCAACCACCAACTACTCCACGCTCAGCACCCCACAACCCTCGCTGGTTCCACTGGCTACTCCCGACTCGAACCAGTTCAGTTAGCGCACATCAAAATTAATGATGCAATGAAAACCGCTAAAGACCCCCGAAATGCAACGAGGCCACTGATATATGTACATACTACATATGTAGTAGCTGCTGCTATATGTGCATGAGGCAGGTGTTGCACCGGTGCTATGTGGCATGTGGCACACACGCTGCGACGTCTAACGTCTGTGCAGGGCAGAACAAAAGGCTTGTGGTTAGCCAGCATGGCCATTACAACCTGTTATTATTGTCCGGCACCTAAAAGTCCATATGTCAGGCGAGTTAGCAACACCAACAACAACTTGGTTAAAATCAATTTGAGCGCAACAACAACAATCAGCATTTAAAACGGATTTGTAACGCCAGCAAATTAGTTACGCCAAACTGCAGCTGCACAGACGCACGACCTACGAGAAACCCCGTCAAACGGCAGCTATAGCGACGACCACATCCAATACCGACCCCAATCACCAGTTCTGAAACCTCAACGGTGCAAGCAGGTGAAGTTCTGATTATCACTAGAGATCTCTCTATAAAGAAAAGAGGAAATGCACTTGGAAAAATAGAATTGGAATTAATAAAGCTGTTTTCATAGTTTAAAAGGTTTATGAAAGAGGAAACAGGAAGATATATCTTTCATAATGTTGAATAATTAGAAAGAAACACAACAAGAAAAGTTGATACATGATTCAGAACAGCTAGACAAATATAATTTTGCAGAAAGATACATGAAAAGCGATACATCTTTTAACATAGAATATGAAAATATATGCAAATACCACATATATCATTTCATTATGTTGTATTTAGTACCTCAATCAACAATTCAAACCATAAATACATATATAATTGAAGATTGGGTTTCTTAAATTCATATGTGTATGTCAGTGTAGAAGAATTAATATGGATATAGACACGTACGCAGGCGACTGCTGACATTGCTTATTGACAGTGTGTTGGAATCTGGACAAGGCGTAGGCGAGGCACTTGAGATGCAGATTAAAAGCCATCAGCAAAAACAGAATGAATGAAGAATGCAAGAAAGAGAAAGATATAAAGAGAAAGAGAGTAAAAGATAGAGAGACAGAGAGGGATTTGACTCTTGGCAAACGCATTATGGGTCACTAAGCCGCGTCTCTATTGTTGTCCAAAGTCAATAGACTTCCCGCACACAAACGCACACACAACAAACCAGACACGCACACACACACACACACACACACTCGTGGCAGCTGTTCCACACTTACATCTAGGGGGTGGGACTGGTTGGGGGAGGAGTGCGACAAGTGCAGTCATGATTGACATGCAACACGCGCTGTGGCGCCCACATTGGGGCCAGGCCACGCAGCAGCGTCGCTCTTGGCTTAGTTTATAAACTGAGCGAGAGTTTTTCATTTTATTTTTCCCTCGTTTTCAGTTCTTTCCATACCTCCTACCCCTCTCTCTCTCTCTATCACTCTCTTCTATGCGTTTTCCGTGCTGTGTAATTGAAATTACGTGACACTTTGCATATGCACTGGATTTAAATTGAGTTTCGAGTTGCCCATTGCGCTGCAAACTGCCGCAGAGTGGGAGCGAGAGAGATGCAGAAAGAAGGAGAGAGTGGTAAGGGGAAAGGGGAATGATTGCGTGCCCATTGTGGCACGTGTGTCTTACGCTTTTGTTGCGGCTAACCGAACGTAGGTGGCAGCTCAGGACTTTAACAAGTGCATTCGAGTGAAGAATGAAAAGTTTCTCAATCGTTGCAAGATGAAAATGAAATGAGAAAAGAGAGAAGAAAAACTGACAACACACGTGTTGGTTGCAACCAATAAAAAGTAGAAGCAGACTAATTAGTTGCAGGCGTGCTGGGTTTTAAGGAGGCTCAGCGGGAAATTTGTTTATGAGTGCCAGGATTATTATGATTTTTGGGGTAGCTCAGAAGACAACAAGCAGCTGCATGTGTGCTCAGTATTATGAGTGAAGAGCAAAGACCTTGGCATTGTATATATTTATAGATTGAAGTAATAAACCAAACACATATTTTTAATATTTAGTATCCGAAAATAGAAACTGTCGTAAATTACTGTGACTAAAAAATAATTTGTCAGAAGTGGGATTCGAACCCACGCCCTCAGAGAGGACCAGAACACTCATACACACCTCCCTGTGAAAGGTAAGAGTAATTTCTCTTGAGTCTGGCGCCTTAGACCGCTCGGCCATCCTGACCTGTGCGTACTCGTCGCTAGTATTTTACGGTATAGCGGTAAATACGATAACCAATTATTATCGAAAATTTTAATTTTATTAAAGTACTTAGTATACAGTTTGCTAAAAGAATTTAATCAAACAATAAATATATAATTATATTATTTAAACTAAAATATATAATTTTAAATATTATATTTTATTTATGCTGATTTGAATATCAACAAAAAATACAATTAATTCAAAAAATCTTTGTCAGAAGTGGGATTCGAACCCACGCCCTCAGAGAGGACCAGAACGCTCATATACAAAGCCTTTCTGAGAAAGGCAAGAGTAATTTCTCTTGAGTCTGGCGCCTTAGACCGCTCGGCCATCCTGACATGTTGGGAAACACCGAAATAATTTGCACCCTACAATTAATATCTTTGTTAATGATCATTATATACATTTATTGTGGAATATTATGGCAAGTAAGTGAATTATAATTAGCCAGCATGAAATTCCCTTTAAAGTGTTTTATTTCAGTATAGAGAAACGTTCAAAATGTTAAAATACTGTATAATATAAAATAAAATAATTAAACATAAAATAAATACCATTTATATCTATTGTAGAATACTAAAGTATAATTAGTCAGTCATCGTTACAATATCTTAAACAAAAAATATTCCCTTAAAATTTGTTTATTACTCTAAAGGGAAACGTTTAATACGATAAGATCTTTTTTAATTTAAAATAAAGAACATTTTATATACAAAAAATTTAATATAAATAAAATTTGAAATACAAAAAAAAATTTAAATAAAAAAAAGTCTTGTCAGAAGTGGGATTCGAACCCACGCCCTCAGAGAGGACCAGAACGCTCATACACAACCCTTCTGTGAAAGGTAAGAGTAACTCTCTTGAGTCTGGCGCCTTAGACCGCTCGGCCATCCTGACATGTTGCAAGAGGCGAGCCAAGTGACAAGCTACTGTTTTCCACTGTATTAGTGAGTGAATGCTATTTATAGAACAAGAGCAACAAGCAAAAAAAAGAAAATGTTAGATAATATAACGAACAAATAACAGAGAGAGAGAGAGAGAGAGGAGAGAGTGTGAGAGTCATTGAGAATGAGAAAATGTTTTAGATTAATAATATAAACAATTGAGTGCGTGCTACAGTGTGTGTGCGTGCGAGTTGTGGGCGCCAAAAACCTCGTGGTGGATCGACAATGATTGTATGCTTGTTGTCAAGCGAACAATTACAGTAGTGCACAGAATTATGCGCTCATTTAGAGAACTTTGGCAACATCGCCACTCTCTAAAGAAATTTAATGTTTGTAGCTTCGTTTGGTTACCTTTAATTCACAGTCAATGTTTTCCATTTAATGTATATTATTTATTGTCTCTATAAGTGAATACAGTGAATATAATTTCGATATTTTATTTGCACTTTAACTTGTATTGCTGTTAACCAGTTTGCACTGTACTTGTGCATCGCCTCGAATTTCCGTTGCCATTTTATGGTTGGCTAAACGCTGCTAAAATGTAACCTGAGCTGCGCTTCCGGCAGGGCAATCAAAACGAACTCAACTCTTCGCGGCCCCGGGGCCTCATCATAAAAATCACACAAACCGCAGCCAAACAATTGATGCGCCACGGGTTCAAGTCAATTGCAGGGTCCGCAGGCGACGGCGGGACAGAAAGAGAGAGAGAGAGAGAGAGAGACAGAGAGAGGGAGAGGGGCAACGCGTGCCTCGACCCAAGATGAGTTGCTAACCACAGGCCGTGGCGGTGGTAAACGTGATCCCCGCCCGTCCGTCCGTGTGTCGCCCTTGGGATGCGTTTGTCAGTTGTAAAAAGAGAGGAGTATGGGAGGAGTGCGAGTACTCAATGCTTTCGCACATGTCGAGCTATCAAATGCAGCTTCAGTCCGTCCCGGGCCTGCGGCTTTGGCATTGAATTCGACAGGCGTTGGCAGGGGGCAGAGGCAGGAGACTGGGACAGAGTGAAGTCACTGCAAACTCTCTCTCCCTCTTCTCTCGCTCTTCGGCATCATGCAAAACGCATGAAACAATGGGATTTACGTGCTTCCAGCTGTTGTGGCTGCAATCGGATACATCAGCCTAAATGGGATACATGTGCACCGGCACCAGGCAACTACTGCTCCGACAGCGACTCTGAGCTGGCAAATGGATTTTGGTCTCAGCATTTAAAACGGTAATGACAGACATAAGCCCCCATTGGACAGTGACCCGGAGAGCTTCGGGTTTTTCGGTCAGCCAAGCCAAAAAGTTTGTTGTGTTAATTTTCAATGCATATATAAATTTATACTCTCTCTCTCTCTCTCTCTGTCTGTCTCTCTACCACTGACGAGTGTCGTCTCGAGTGCGTTGCGGGGCATCGGTTTTCAATAGCCACAAAGCCAGACCAGGGCGACACCAGCGACCGTCGAAGAGAGCCCGACCGGGTCAGAGTCAGGCCAGACATGGACACGTTCGGTTCGAATCCTCCCCACAGTAGTCTCTCATCACTTTCGATAGTCTCCCATGCTTTTACCTGTCGCTCAAGCTGTCAACGCCGTCTGGTAATGGAATCCTTTCGCCTTTGTGTGTCTGTGTCCTACCCCGGGATTTACATTATTGCAAATTTGTGATCCGTTCCCGCTGTAAGTAATTGTACGCCCTTAATTGTTTGCAGTACTTAAGAGGCCATATATCGCTTGACTAATTGCTCGTGTTTGCTTTATGACATGCAGACGCTTTCAGGCGCCCCCACTGAAGTGTTTGAGCTTGGGTTACCCATTGTTAGGAGTTTAATGCTCTGCTAAATTATTCTAATTATGGAAATTGCACTGTTGAAACCCTGCAAGGAAATTTATAAATAACATTTAAATAAATAAAACCAAAAATAATAAACAGTTTATTATTCATACATATATACTAAGGGTCTCTAATATTTTGTGTAATCCAGTAAAAACAAAAAATTAAAAAATAAATAGATTTAAATAAATAAAAAAAAAAGAATAATCACAACTTGGGCTCGTCCGGGATTTGAACCCGGGACCTCCCGCACCCTAAGCGGAAATCATACCCCTAGACCAACGAGCCAGTTGAATGTTGCCCGCCAAGTTTGCCATATCAATGCGGGCAACTTGATTTCAACTTCTTGTTGCTGCAGTTGTAGATTATTGGTTTGTTGTTAAATACAACATTATGTGAATTGTTGGCTCAGCGAAAAACCCGTTTGTAGCGGCTCTTTCGAAAGCAGAATAATTGTGTGTGAGCTTGTTGGAGTGGCCCAAAGTGGTCTCTTTAACTGGTTCAGATCGAATCAACCTATTAACCTCGCACAGAAGTCTGCCGATCGTTTTGTCACATTCAGCTGCTGCTATTGCCCAAGCCAGCGTACGCTTAAGTGCCTATTGGCGGCAATTAGCTGTTTAACAAAACCGCTTTTGGCCAGCTCGTTCCCATGCATCGCGCTCACAGCTACTGAGAGGCAGCGAGTGAGGCAGACGGGGGGGAGAAGCAGCATCAGCAGCAGCACTTGACCCAACATATGCCACATCCGCAAAATTGCATTGATTGGGAACCCGCCCATATGCTGAACCCGATAAATCTGTGTTTGGCTACGGCATCAGGCGCAGAGCCCGCGCAGCTGTGCCGCCACCGAGTCCAAATTATGCGCCACAGTCCATTTGCCACTTTGCCAAAGTAGCGAACGGGTCGACGGTCGTGGACCCACACAACCCGTACAAACCGTAGCTATCAGCTTTGGCCACTGCAGACAGAAGGAATCCAATGCGCACATCCTTTGGACAACGACTCTCGGCTGCTGCGCCTTATGTCATTGATTGTAATCTCTCGGAGCGCTGCTCGTTAACATTATTGTGCGGCAGCTCGATAATGCATCGGTCTTTTTTATTTATTTATTCTTTTTATTCCTCTTTTTTTTGGCTAGCTGTTGCTTTTGCTGTATTGTTACAAATCATATGCCAGGAGAAGGGTGACCCGCATAAACTCACTTGATTTGCTGTGGTTACTCTGCGCCTTTTAGCTGCCAATTCAGAACGGGCACAGTGGGCAGAGTTATGTCGCAAGTGCAGAAAAATGGATTGAAGTAGAGGAACAACTTATTATTTTTTAAAAATTATTGAAATTAATTTTTGCAGATATAGGTAGTTTTAAATAAAAACTTTAAACCTTCTACCTTTTATTTTGAAAAATATTTTAAGGATTCCTTCAAAACGATGACATAAAAACTGTTTTCCAAAATTTACAGTGCGAATAAACTTTGTTTCAATTAAATATTAAATAAGTTGTAAGAAAATTACCATTAAATCTTAAATGAGGTAGGTTACATATTTAATACTCTCCTGTACATAACTCCCTATAAAATAGACCAAATTTTAAAATCTGTTTATTAATATTGTGATAAACATTTTAAAAACTCATTATATCCTTTGTTATTCTAATTGTATCCATAATTTAGAGAAGTAAAAAGAATTTCTATTAAATATCAAATAAGTTGAATACTTTTGTGTGCTGTGAGAAATGAGATTAGTAATTTACTTTTTACATATTCAGCACTTCAAATTATCTAAAATTGTGTAGTATCAGCCCCACTGTGCCTCAGCGTCTAGTTGTCGCTTTTAAACTGTTCGTTGCCCTCTTGTTTACGGGTTTCCCTTTATCCATTGGACCCTGCAAATATTTGAACAACTGCTCAGGAGGCATCGGGGTACACAGGCACATCAAAGCTGGCCCAGTTGCCGCTACTGGGCGAACTCATATGGTCAGTTTTTCAATTTATGTCCTCGGCAAACACACTTAAAATTTCTTTGTAACTTTCTGAGGTACTACGTGAGTCAAGCTGATAGCTTCATTAGGGTGTTAGGGGTTGCTGCAACCCCGCAGCGTCCTGGTTTTTTTATGTCTTAATTCTGCTAAAAAGTTGCATGGCAATTTGAAGTGGTTGCTTTCTGTTGGCGAGCGAGGAGAGAACTGCGGGCTACCCCCCGGCGGGTCTCATTTGTTACGTCACAGCTGTTATGATTTCTTTCACTTTTATCGTGGTTACTCTCTCTGCCTTGTTGCAAACGGGACTCGTTGGTGGCCTGTAAGTGTTGTTGTAATTAATATGTTAGCACTGAATCCAAGCCAAAGGTTACTCCAAAGTTGGCGTCTCATTTGAATTCATTAGCCCAAATGGAAGGCAGCGATGCAGAGTTAGTACTCTCGCTTTCTCGTAATTTCACTCCTCAATGAATTTTCATTTAACATTTCGTTGGGGATTTTCTTCTTTCAATTATTCATTTAAATTGCGCATTGGGTTAGACTGTTTCAGGTACTGGGGGTGGCTTTAGTTTCATGTGCAGCATTGTAGTTGACAGCTCTGTTGCCTTGCTAATGGCCCCGGGGATTTGACTCCGACTGTTTCCCTGGGCCCTGAGACTGATGGAGCATAATAATGCAAGTATAATTATATAAATAGTTAAATGCTTAAGCCACGCCCAAAATTCAACCATGTCAAGGGAATAGGGTGGGGAGTAACTGAAGGAAAGAAATGACGAGACTAACAATATATTATAGTTCGTACTGGAAGCAAAGAGTGGATACCTTTCATTTCTATGTACCTAGTATTTTTACTTTTTTAATAGCTGCAGCTAATCATACATATCTGTATACCTCTTGATCATCATGTTTTCATCAGGGATTATCCGGCTCGGCTGCTGTGTGGATTCTCTAGAGCCACCCAAAACGTTGCTCGCGCGAAGTGCAGCCAACTTATGCAACATTAACACTTACTGTACACGTCTTGGGGCTGTTGGGTTGTCACAACCTTTGGCCCCTGGCCAGCATGCATCACAGGGCAGCAGCACCTCCCATACACTCACCTCCCACCTTGCAATTCCACTCCCACTACCTCATCGTGATAGTCTCTGTCGGTTGTCTTCATCATCATCAAAGCCCGAGCGACTTTAGTGGCCTTTAACAACTCGTCTCCTCCTCCTGCTCCTCTTCCTCCGCCTCCTACTGCTCCTCCTGGCTGTTTACATAACCATGGCGGCATGCCACTTAAGTGGGCGTGTCCATCAGCAACAACAACAACAACAAAGTACTGTGTTAAATTTAATGCACGACCATATAAAGCACTCCCATATGCAGCTCAATGCAAACCTTAAGAGCCCAAGATCCCGAGCCCATAAACTGCCCTTTCATCAAGTTTTTGGCCAGACACACGAGACTGGAGATGTCGATCATGCCGAGATGCTGGCAAAGATTTTACGAACCCATAATTACGCGCATTGTGTAAAAATATTTAGAAAAAAATTGCTTCTAGCCAGACCAGGCCAGGCAGAACTAAGGAAAGCCAAGATCAGAGCACGTTTTTTCTTGCTCCGAATCCAAGATCTCTACATGATTTAAACGGCAGACAGTACGGGCTGGCCTGCTTTCTGGGCTCTCATGCTGTTTTTTGTTGTTGATTTTTCCTGTTGAAAGTGATTGTATTTTATAGATAGCAAAGGGGCAACTTTGTTGGTTGGGGAAGGATGAAAAATTGCTTGAGATTGAAAGTGCTGAAAGGTCAGTAAAATAAATAAGACAGAAAATTATATGTACAGCCTAAGTTATGTCCTGCAGCCTTAGTTATGAGAGTAACTATTACTTTCGCATTAGGTTCAAATTGATTAGCGAAGGGATTAAGATTAATGTTGGATATGAAAACTTAACTGAACTCTAAGTTCTCACAGTGCTTTAAATTTTTAATATCAGAATCGTCTTTAAACTCTTAACTCCTTCGTGCCACACTTAGCTGCCACATGTGGCATTATTATCACTTATCGAAATGGCCAGCAACATGTTGAGCTGGTGCGCTCGCCAAATGAGCCCCACACAAATGGGCAACTCCTGTGCACAATCCACAATCCTCAATCCGCATATCATCAAAATTTATAAAGCTTTAGCCCGCTCCTCTCGGCATCGGATGACGTTACTCCCTCCGTCCCGTCCTGCCATCGAGTGACCGAAAAGCTTAGAGCTTAATGCGCCCCTAAAGTCGAGTGGCAAAACGGTAAATATATGAATTGGCTTTTGAGCTGGCCATGGGCGTGGGATTATAGAGAGCGACAGCCAGTGTCCCTCTCTCATGTTCCGTCTGTCCCCTCTCTGTTTCCCACTCTCTCTCTCTGCAATGCTCTCCCTTTGGCACTCTCTTTCGCTTTCGCCAAATGGCTTTATGTGCTTCAGTAAATTTACACCTCGTAATCGAGATGAGTGGGGCACGGCAAACCGAGCGACCAGCAGAAGCAAAGGACCAAAACGAGACCGACAAAGGCAACCAAAAAACGAAAAGGAATGCGAGTCCACGCAGTAACGAAACTTAAATACCCTAAAATCAATTGTGGCAAAAGTTTAAGGTATATTTCACAATTCTAGCACCTTTTTTATTTATTTTAATAATTTGCAAGTGTGATATGCCAGTAATTTGTATGTATTATGTATGTATTAGTATTATGAAATTTTCTCTTTATTGTTACATTATGTCAAGTATTTCTTAAAATAAAAAAATATATACATATATTGAATATTACATATTTTTAAACTAAAGAAATATTTATTGCCCAACTCTATTAATATTCATAATATTATAAAATGGTAAGCAATAAATATTATTTAATACACAGTATCAATACATGAATAAATACGATCCAATTTCAATTTGTAAATTTCATTTTGCTATAAGTTTTCTTTATAAATCTTGACATTTTAAACTTCAGCTACAACTTTAAAAATAAAGAACAATAGTTGGATCATTAGCGAAAAATTTGACTATACATTACAGATTGATACTTAGAAAGATAAGAAAATATGCAATCTCAATTAACTGAACAAGATATATAGATATATATATATATATATACCAGCATAAATATATGTTTTTTAAGCCTTAAACTAATCTAAAAAAATTAAAAGACTCCTGGAAAAGTGTATAAATAAAGGGAAAAATGGAAATTTCCAATCGTTTTACGGAACAAGAATATACATAAATATACATAAATATATACCTCTTTTAGCACTACGCTTCTCTAAACAAGTAAACGACTTCTTTCAAAGTGTATAAACAAATGTTAAAATGGAAAAAGGCAAAGCAAGCGTAGCAGCTGTTACATGCCAAAGATTAGCGAAGCAGACCAGGCATGGATTTTATATGTTTGGTCGCTTGCCGAAAATCTGTCGCACAAATTTTCATTTTTATGAGCGTGAAGCCAACATTAAAGCCAAGCATTTTGGCCATTTGAGTTATGGGTCAGAACGAACGCTAGGAAGCAATTTCAGTTGGTCCTCTTGGGCCTATGCCCATTATGGCATATAACAAAAGTGCCAGCGGGCAGGAGGGGCACGGGGGGGAGAGGCAAGGGGGCAGTAGGGTAAACAACACGTACATCGGCTCAGATGAATGGTGTTTGCCCTTGCAACACGGCAAGAGAGTGCAACACAGTGCAACAGTGCAACACGGTGCAAGAGTGCAACAACATCAGGAACACCATTAACTGATTTGCATTTCAATCTTTGCCAGGCGTCGCTGTTGGCGGCATGTGTTTAGTTTTGGCAAACCTGTTTCCTCCTTTCCCTTCTCTCTCACTCTCTCTCTCTCTTTACCCCTCTTCTCCTTGGTTTCTTTCGTTGCGGCTCCAAGAAGTCAGGCAGCTGGTAGCAAGCGCTGGCGATGCGAGCGTGACACGGGCAGGCACGATATAATTAAGCTTGGGTTAGTCTTTGCCTCTGTGCAGGCACGAAATAATAAATAACTACGGCAGCTGTGCTCATCTCTAATAACAATAGCAATTGTTGCAGCCACAACAACAACAATAGCAACAACGGCAGCAATAACAACACTTGGCAAGTGAGATCCCGACCCTCGACTTCTTATGCTTTGGTTTTGCTTGCACCGTGACTTAAAATGCAAATGAAAATGCAATCATTGTTTAATCTCGTACAGCGCCAGCAACAACAGCAGCAACAGCAGCAACAGTTGCTGTTGCTGTTTTCTGTTGTTACGATCGCCAGTGAAGCATCCATGGGTAACACAACAACTATGAGCATGTTTGCCATGCCCGAGACGAGTTTCAGGAAGCTTCAGACTCAGATACACCATTTTCGATAATATTCAAAGAGGTGAAGCTGCTGCCGGGGCTGCTGCTGTTGCCAGTTGCAAGCGATGGTTGCTTGGCTGCAATTGGCAAACAGCATCCCACAGTCCAACAGCGTCACCCACCACTTCACCCGTGCCCCATCTCCGAGGGTGATGCAACCAAAAGTTGCGGCTGTGTGATAAATTCTTGGCATGACTGCACAGTGCAACACAGACCAACGATGGATACCTACAAGAGTTTTCTATCAAATAACATGAAAATTAGATCGCAGCTTGGGATTGCACTCCTCCTCTTACTTCCCCTTCTGAATGCTGTCATAAGGCATGGAGAGTGCAGAGAAAACCAGCAGATTTGCCACAGTTGTCTCGTGTGTTTGAATGTGGCAGATAGATTATGCAGCCTGCAGAGCAAAAGCAGTTGCACGCCGATACAACGACTCGATAAGAAATACATACTAGAGCAATCAAATACAGTTAGTTTTCCTGGAGAGTTGATAAGCGAAACGTAGGCAAGAGAAAAATGTGATCGCAACTGGAATTGCATGGAAAGGATTTGCATAAGTTTTGAATAATTCCATAACATTAAAAGCAACAACTGAAAATCTATTCAACTACTTTTTATTTAGATATAGAATAAATTTTAGAATTATTTGTGGGTATACAAAGAGACGGAGTGAAAGCAGGGAATGCAACTTATACGATGTGATTAAAGTTAAATCATAGTAGAAGGTCTTATACCGAAATATCGCACGACTTCTCACATGAACTCTTTTGTACAGACGGACTGCCAGACAGACAGACATCGCTATATAGACTCAAGAGTTGATAATTATTAAGAATATATATAGTTTGTGGGGTCTGCCACGCTTCCTTTTGCCTGTTACATACATTTTCGGTTGGCACAAATTTATAATACTATTTTTGTGAATAGAGTAAATTTCTAGAGATTTAATGAAGTACTTAAAATATTAAGTGCAAGCTTCTGTGATACTAAACATACCAAAATCATTCTCAACTTCTCTGTAAGATTAACATATTTTTGTTTCAACAAGTAGATGATTAGATAGACTTCATATAAACTTAATTATTTAAATGATGAGCAGACCTTTCCTTCTTGCCATGCTGGATAAAAAGAGTTACGTTTGTCAGCAAATACTTTACACTCTATTAAAAGATGTTCCTAAGTATACCAATGAGTGGACACATTTAATTTGTGCCTAATTTAAAACATCTTCGCCGGTACCAACTAGTAGCTGACCAAGGTCGCTCGTCTGTCCAGCAGCAGTTGCCACTTTCTGTTTCGTTCAAACCTTCGCTGAGAGCTAATTGGCAACGCCTTCTGCCGCTGCGAGTGACAGGAAACTTTCATTCCCAGCGCCGGCAAACTAATTAACCTGAAAAGCAAACCAGAAAAAAAAAAGAAAAAACATTTTTTTCCAAGGAAATGATACAATTTTGCGCCCAACACACACACACTCAGCCAGTGAGGCCCTTAAAAAGCACATTTTATTTTAAGGCTAGTGAAAAAGTACAAAAAGACAACAAAAAAGCAACAAGAGCAGCGGCAAATAAAGCTGCTTATGCCCAGCAGCAGCAGCAGCAGCAGCCTAAAAAATGTACAAAAACAAAGCTAAACCAACAGGCAGCTCCCGCTTATCCGCATCCTCCAAGCGGAATCCTCGTCAAGGCCGTTCGGAGGCCCACACACACACACACACACATACACACACACTCGTTCGCATCGAGAGCAACCACAAGCTGGCGCGGCCTCGGCCTGCCAAAGACTTCGACAGCTTCAAACTGGGACTGTTCCCTGCAGCAGCAGCAACCAGCTCAGGCCCCTGGTGCCACATCAACAGCCTCGTTGTCATCGTCATCATCATCATCAGCAACATCATCATCGTCCTCGTCGTCGACGTCGTCGTTGTCGTTTATCTTGCCTTCATTATCGCTTCATTAATTGCTAATTAACCATGTTCTACATGCCGCTCTCTCTCTCTCTCTCCCTCCACGAGTGTTGAGTTTTATAAAATGTGCAAGGCGTGGAAAATATTACCAGGCCGTGTACAGGCCGCCCCCCTAGCCCTGCCCCCCTTTCCTCATTTGGTTGGCCTTTTTGTAAGTGCAAATAAGTCGAAATCATGCCAAGTGAACGCGCGTCCCGCGTTTTATCGCGCTTTAATCTAATGCAATTTGTAAATGGCATCAGGCGCAGGCAAAGGGAAGGAAACAAGGAGGGAAGAGGGGCTGGAACGGACAGTCACCCAGCCAGGTTGTTGTTGGGTGCGAGTAACTAGGGCAAAGGGTCTCCCTTAGTCCCAGGCTGGCAATCTCAGTCTCTGAGGAAGAGAGAGTGGGAGATAGAGACACAGTGCGCGCTCCCTCTCTGCCACTTGCCACATAAATTAAAGCAAATATTTTTGCTTATTTATTTGCCTGTTGCCGTTGATGTTGTTGCTGTTTCTGTTGCTGTTGTTGACCGGCCGCAGGCCAATTAATTAATTTATGAAAGCAGCCAGCAAAATATACACCAAAGCAGCCAAGAGAAAGAGAGAGACAGAGCGAGAGAGATAGCGCCAGCAACCCAAACAATCAAAGCGCATATGAAATGAGATCTAAGTGCAAAAAACGAAAGCAGAGAAGAAATCCAAGGAAAAAGGCAAACGAAAACGCAAATAGAAGTCTTTGGAAAGTGCGAGGAATCGAGTTTGCTAATGCTGATTATTCCTGCTGGAAGATCCTATTGATTTATAAATAGAACAGGAAAGAATGAGAGATGGAGACAAAAAGAGAAACGGAAACATACTAAATCTAGGCAGTAAATAAATATAGATAAATGATCTTTTACTATTTGTAAAGTATCGAGGTTGGTTCTTTGAAGTATTTCTAGATGGGCTTATCAAGCTCTCCATGCTAAGTAATTTCTTTAGATCTGATTCAATAAATGCTCAAGTTGACATTTTTATCGTTTCTTGAAACAAACAACTAATAAATATAAAGAGAATTAAAGAATTATCTATCCATATAAACTACCATATCCTATCATTTAAAACTCTTCGCAGAAAATAAAAACAAATTTAAGAAGTTCTTCTAAAATTAAGAAAATAAATCTAGATATTCAAATATGTACTTTCTTTTGCAGTTGACTTACATACGTATCGATATTATCGTATATACGGTTCTATCACCGCACTGAATAGCAACAGAACAAGATGCACACGTTGCTACAGAACCAATAAGTTTTTTTTTTTAATTTATTATAACTTCAGAATACAAACTAAAGTCTACAGATACCCCTTCACACAGTTAATATAGTATGGTGACCTTCAACTGTTTGCATGCCCATATTAACCCGATAATGATATGCTCACATTACCTTAGAGGAAACTGCTCAGACATTAAAGCTGAGGGCAGGAAGACAAAGAAATGTGCTGGTGATGCGCACAACGCCTTCGGTGTTGACTTGTTAAGGCCACGTAAATAGGCAAAAAGGATTTTCCACTTGAAGAGTGCCAAAGCAGAGAGAAAGAAGCAGAAGAAGAAGGAGCAGCAGCAGCACCAGCATCAGGGATAGAGAGCTGCTCTTTTGAGGCACTGCTCTACTCAGCTTGCTGCTCTTCCAGTTGGCTGCTTCTGGCTGCCAACTGCGGCGCCAAACCGCAAAAGGCGCAACGCGCCAGTGACTGGTTAAAAGATTAACAAGAAGCAGTAGCAGCAGCAGCAGCACTGAGAGCAACAGGAGTAAGCAGCCTAAGACAAGCCCAGTCGAGTCGAGCTGGCGCCTTGAAAGTGACCTGATCCTGGCCCCGACCACGACCCCAGCGACCGTCCTCAGTGCGTTTAATTAAATCAAAGTTAATTAATGCTAACGTATTCATAAACAGGGTCATCAAACACCAAAACGCCCGTCAGTCACTTTCTCAGTCTTCTCACTCTTTGCTCCTGTGTTGCCTGTTTGCCTTACTTTGTATAATTATGTAATATTTTTGCTCGACGGAACTGCTCCTGATGAATATGCAACAGCCAGCGAGGAGGATGCCCACAACAGGAGCTGGGAGCTGGAGAGGAGCTGGGGCTGCCTGTCAGGAGCAGGAAGTGGCAGCAGCCACTCGATATGCAACAGCGGCGTGTCGCGTCAATGCGGCAAGCTGTTGACTCTTTCGTTCCACGGTAATTATGCCGAAAAGGCTTAAATCAAAAACTTTTTGACTTTGTGCAATTAAAAGGGAATTTTTCAAATATTTATATAAATATTTTCCGCGACGAGATACAATCACGGCTCGAATTGGCTGGCAACAATGTCATCGTCTGTGTCAGCAAATACCTTCCTCTCCCTGCCCCTCTCCTCCCTCTTTCTGTGCCTTCCTGACGTTCGGTTGACCTTAACTTCAAAGTTGTGTGTTTTTTGGGGAATTTAATTAGTCGCGGATGGGATAAATCTTGTTTATGAGTTGGGTAGGCAACAAACTTTGACAAATAACTCAGCATATACCCGGGACAGCCAGTAAGCTCCAGAAAGGGGTTGTCGGAGGAGAAGGAGGAGAGCATTGCTATGCCGCTGTTAAGACAACTGTTTGTCTACGTTAATTCCCGAAAAGTAATACAGTAATTTTCATGTACACACTATATCCATGGTTATTTACAGCATGAAAATCCGAATTAAAACAGAAATCTCTTGTAAATGCATCATTGATGGGGTGCTAGAGGTGTAAGCAGGGGAGGGAGCTGCAACTGTTAAGCCCGAGGCAATTGGAAATGCCCCATTGAATAAATGCAATGCATTTTAAATGTTCATAAACTCACTGGATTCTGGTATTTTAATTTTCATATTTTGACACGTGGCATCGGCCGAGAGTGCTAAAGAGCAGTTAAATAAATCAGCGACAGCAACGCGCTCGAAGGGTATAAAAATAAAATAATAATTACAGACGGGAGTGAATCGAAATGAAAACAAAATAAGCGGCCAGTTTACTATTGTTTGTCTGTGTGAGAAGTGGAATATGTACCATATCGTAAAATATTTAAACATAATCCCATGGACAAGTATATTTTAAACTCAATTATGCGTGCGAATGCTGAATTTGTGCGTGGAACAGTTGGAATCATAAATACATGTACAATGGATAAACTGACTAAATTTTTGATGCACTTTTCAAGATATTACTAGGAATATATGGGGAATATAGTTGATATACATCTAGCAGGCAAATGGGAATTATTAGATCTACATTGAATCGATATAATGTATGATATTTATTGTTTTATTTTTCAGTCAATGATTTGTTCATATCTTCTTAAAGGATTACGCTATTCTACAATAAGTAAACTTTCAAATTGATGCTTTTTCATTTTGAAGCTTTTACTGAACATACAAAATCCCTTAGGAATCCCAACACGACATCGAACAAGTTTTAAAGTACAGCATCGGGAAATTTGTTTCTCTAGTTGCAGATTTATTATTTTGTAATGTTTTTTTTTGTTTTTGACACTTTGCTTTGACTTTCTTTTTTACAAATATTCGCAGTTGGAACTATGCAAAGGGTATTAGTACAGCTTGCATACATTTCATATAAACATTTATATGATTGTGCTTCCCCAGCTGGTCATGATAACCCTCCCCAAAAACAATAGCAAAACTCTGGCAGCGGGAAACAGCCAAACTGGGTAAACACTATCTAAGCAATAAAACATTCTAGGGATTAAATACTTTGCTAGAACCGCTTAAAACATTTCGAAAATAGTTTTGACTGTACCCGCAAAAATTCTCCCCCTTTCCTGAATACCAATGACAATGGCAAAACAAACGACAACAAATTGGAGGTTGGTGGAGGGTTGCGAGTTTAAAGAGAGCGCTTGAAATAGTATTGTAGTGGGGAACGGAATAAAATAAGATCTAAAGTGAAAGAGAAATCCTTAAAGAAAGGGCAAGTAGAACTTAGAGTTTTCCATTTGAAACAGATAAGGGGACTTACTAGTAGAATTTATAATTTTATAATTTAAAAGAATTGCAACTATCTTATAAGATTTCAAAGTATTATATAACTTTTAAGAACTTTATGCTGTACATGTCTTTTCAAACTGGGAATTACCCTTTCCTTTCTTGTATCCCTTTATTTGATAGATCCCCATTGTGGGCTCGTAAAGCATTTCTTAAACTTACGAGTGAATACCAAAGGCATTTAACTTGGCAATTCCCACAGTTGCTTTTGCCGCATTTCTGGCAAATTCTTTCGACGCAAAACGCAGACAAAACTACTAATAACCAGAAACAGGACATGGATGGGGAATAACCACATGGACTCAAACCGGACAAGGAGTTGTATATCAAAAAACAGCAAAAAAGAAGATCGTATAAATGCATCTCACTATATGTTGTTGAAAGGGGGAAAAAATGTTTGCCAGCCGTTGCACTGGCAGCTTTCCTCGACTGCCAACTGGCGATGGAGGACAGAGGAGGAGCCGCTGTGGCTCCTTTTATGGGCGCTTTGAAGCGTGGCTGCATATGCAATTACATTTCACAGCAGCAACAAAGTTGATAACAAACAGAAATGCTCTGGAAAAAGAAGAAAACCCCCTTCTCCCAGCCATGCGTCCCTCGCCCGAAAAGCCAAATGCAAAGTGTAGTTGGAGCGATGAGATGCAGGGAAGGCATTCAACAAATTTTGAGCATCAGGTTTCGTTATGGTTTTTCTTCTTCTTTTTTTTACATTTTTTTCTGATTATTTTTTTCCTGTTTGTTTTCTAAGCTTGCATAACAAATCGCTGCGAAAAGCTTTTCAATTCAAATGAATGAAAAAGAAGGCAAATGTTTTATGCATGCAGCCAACGGCAGCAGCAAGAAGACCAGGTTGAGTGACGGACAGAGAGGGGAGAGGTTGGGGGGTTGAGAGGTAAGGGAAGCAGAGCAAACAAAGTGTGAATGATGCGCTCAAGTGGAGTCGAAAAGGCTTTTGGCTACTCGATTTTCACGATTCACTCGAACACTCAAAGAGTCGAGCATGTCGAAGTCATTAGGAAATTGATCAAACAAATAAAATATTGTTATGAAAAAAGCCATTATAACGGACAAAGGGGGAGTGGGGTGTGTGGGTGGGTGGGCAAAGGTGTGGTCAGCCTGAAGCGCCATTTGGCAAAAACAATTTAAGGCACGCATGAGGTGCGATGGCAGCACCTTGATAAGGCCGTGACTAATGGAGGCGAGGGTGGAAATTGGCTCGGAACAAAGCGACAAACATCGAATGCAGGCGGCAATTACAAATTCGCTTAGGGCGGGGGAAGGGTATGCGTGTGTTGGGTAGTGAAATGCATTAAAACAAAAGACCACAGCGAAATTTCATTAAAGCCCAAACGTTGAAATGGCCCAAAGAGCGACAAAAACAACACCCAAAAACATGTGCTACACTCATATTAAGAAGGGAGGGTCCCCTTCCTCTGTCTCTCCTCCACCCAATCATAGGACTCTGCCATCCCCCACATATGTGCAGCCATAATTCATTAACGATTATGCACAACACCCAGAAACATTAGAAGCCATCGACCCAACCATACCGGACCGTACCGAGGACCTTGCCACGCGCGATTAGTGTGAATTTTGCCTTAATTTGCTTGCAAATGCGTGGAACGGTGACCCACAGCAGAAATTCTTGCAGAGGGCGAATTCCGGGGAGCTCCTGGAGTAGTTTTGACTTCCTTTTCGTACAATGTTGCCCCGGAGAAAGGTTCGTGCTTGACAAGATTTATAGATTTTTGCAACGAGTCATCACTCATACATCGCATATCGCATGTACTTTTACATACATATGCACATAAGTTCGCATATGCATGTCGAGTGAGCTCCGCAGTTGAGTGAACCTTTTCAAAACACATACACACACAGATACAGTCACAGTCTGGGGTTTGTCTGTGTAGCCAAGTTACTGCTCTTTTGGCCCAAGTACCAACTATTTTCGGCTGGCATGTCTAATTCCAGGGTTCAAAAGGGTAAGAGGAGGCTTAAGAGCGCAAAAGCCTTAAGTGCCATCGAAAAGTCAGCGAGAGCAGACAAAATATAGTTTCTTAAAGTCAAGCGAAATAATCAGAAATGACAGAGTTGTCGGGGACAAAGTTTGCTACGTGCACAAGATACAGTCTACAGGGTATTTGAAATAGTTTAAGAACACTTCTATCTATTTTTCTGCATTCTTAAACCATTCATATCAGCTTTAAATTGTACACTTACGTTATAAAACAGATGTGATTAAAAACTTCAATATTTCTTGAATCATATCCATTAGCTTTATCTTCATTACATATGCTAATAAATATTGTATTGTCTATAATAATAAACTTTTATGCACGACAGGTATGGGATGAGTGTGTACCCACCTTCTGCAAATATTGATAGTCCATTAAGCCTACTCGAATAGAGAGGACATCATGCATTATCTATAAACGTAACAGACTGCGCTCCCATGCTCCCCGGGGGCAACCGTGCACCACCCGTGTACCAGCCTAAAAAAGTGTGCCGTCTATTATGATAATAAACTTACCACAAAAAGCTACCAACCCCCATGGAGCTAGTTGTTCAGCCGTCGTCGATGCCACCAACCACCTACGTTCTCGTTCTCATCTGCATGTCTCAGTTGCCTCCTTGTAAATTGTGAAATCAACATTATTTCCTTCCACACAATCAACGATGATTTCTTAATAAAAAGCCCTGTCTCCCCTCCCTTCCTTCTGGACTCTGATGGGGGGTAGTAAACAGACCCAACAGGAAGTTGCCAACCTACAAGACAACTTGTGCATAATACAATTTTTGACTGACTCCAGACTGAGAATGAAATAGTAATGGTTCGTTGACTGAAGCTTGAACTGAAGCCGAGGCTGAGGTTGCTGCGGATGGGTTGGAATGGGATCTGGGTAGCTCGGTACTGCTCAGGGCTTTGGCATTTTTTAATACCCAAGTGTCCCCGTCTCGCAATAAGTGCGCTGCGCAACACTGCACGCATACAAATGAGAGCAGAAGAGCCAAAATACTTAGTGAGGGAGAAGAGATCGAGGAATAGCGGGGAGATGCTGACATTTGGGCGCGTTGTTCTTAAAACAGGCTCAGGAAGCATACGCAAAAATACGCGAACATAAATCGGAAATACATAAATTATTAAACATCCTATAATAAGGGACTCTGTGGAGCTCGTCTCTCCCAGAGGGCCGCGAGTTCTGTTGCTAATTAGGCTTCCTGCTTGGGTTTATGCGTCACAAGTAACGTGAAATTTATAAAGACTTTCAACATTTTTAGAGTGAAATGGAAGAAAAGAAATTTAAGAATCTAATTTGTTGAAATTGAACAGATTGCAGAAGTGTTGGCAATGCTTTAACAATACATCTATACATCAAGCTCAAGCTAACAATGTTGATAAATGATTTTTGATTTACCCCTAACCTAAGCATATTCAGTTAAAGTCCTAGGTGTTTTTAAAACTTATAACTTCTTATGTCTCTATAGGTTTCACCTTAACTTTAAGCTTTTGTTAAAGGCGTTTTACTTTGAGCACCTTCAAGGTATATGACAGGAGTATATTCTGTCACTTTTCAGGGTTTTGTAATAACGCTTGAGGAATTCATGATATCGCAGCCGCCATAAACCTGTCAGCTGTCAAGTAATAATTGTCAGTTGTGTTGTCGCTCTAATGCCGAAGTTTTGTTTCCTCTCCGCTCCTTTTTTTTGTGCCTTACACACTTCCTGCACCGACTTGGGCTTCACGATTTGCTTCCAATTCCTCTGTTTTTTTTTGACAACTTTACTTGGTCGACCCAGTATCGCGCTCTCCTCTGCCTCACTCCCTCTCCCTGTCCGTCTCTGATTGTGTGACTGTGACTGTGTGTGCATGTCAAGTAGCAATTGAGACGGGCGGCATTTGGGTGTGCGTAGCGCATATTCACCACATACCGTATATGACATCTGACTTCCACTTGTCAGAAAATATTTGCTTTCAAAACACAACGCGCGGTCGGTCGGGCGTACAGAAGTACGGACGGACGGAGAACCCTCTTCCACTTCTTGGCCTCGCAGAGGGACCGAATTTACGCACGAGTTGCAATCTGTTCTTCCATTCCCCCACTCTTTGTTCCTCTCTCACTCTCTCTCCCTCTAGCTATCTGTCTTATGGCGCTATCAGCCATAGATTTTCACTGTGTGTATGTGTGCCTGTGTTTCGTTAAATTGATAGAATAAATGAGCATAAATTGAAAAAAGAAATATCGACGAAACAAGCACGAGCGGCTAGTGCAACCCTCGCTGGGGTGTTGAAAAGGGTGGTTCGCTTCATTCTTCTACTGCTACTACTGTTCCTGGGCCACATATGGGCAATTATTTAGTGCTTTGGCACAACTGAGACTGGGAATTCGCTTCGCACACTCTCACACACACACAAGCCGGAACGTACTTAGGCCCCCACCTTCTGCGAGTTCCCCAAACCGCCATTACTATCGATTTGAGGGTGCATTACCTACTGGACCAGTCTCGGCCAGGGGAACAAGCTGAGAGTGGGTGGATGAGAGGGTCCCCAGGACTGTGGTCTTGGCAGAAACTTTTCATTGAATTGCATGCAATCAGCACTGGCTCGTCTCCAAAGTGCCAAACAGACGATAGAGCTGTCGTTTGCACTGAGAGAAAAACACGGTTGTTTTTTAATTGCTTAAGGAATATGATATAATAGGTAAAACTAATGTTTAGTTTGAATAGGAGAAATCTCTATAAAATCAGAAAATAACTTAAGTGTGTTCTTTTAAATATTTGACAAACACAATATCCATTAAGTTTTTGAAAATCCATGTCCTAAAAATTCGAAAAACATTAAAATATTCTTCGAAAATAAAAAAAGGAAAAATAAAATTACAACAATAATAGAACAATAATAAAAGAAGTTGTAGGCAAGTTAAATTTATGGAAACAACATAAACATAAAATAAATATAAATATTACTCTAGTTAATGTCTGTAAATATAGACAAATATGTTAGATGGAAAGAAATCAATTTTATAAGTGAACAACACAGTGAATTTCTCTCAGTGCATTGCTAGAGCATAAAGTAATTTGAGTCTGCCATAATTCTATCCCCTAGGTGTATATGTGCAAGGGTATAAACACACACACACACACACACACACACGTCGCACAGCGGCACGGGTCCGTTTATTATTCCTGGACGCCATTCAGCATTCACAGCCCCTCCGCGTGCGTCCCTCCCCTTTCTCTGCATTCATTCTCATCGCGTGTGTTGCCAATTTGTTCGACATTCATTGACGACGCTCGTGTTCCAGCTCCTGTTTCTGTTTCAGTTCCTGTTCCTGTTACGGTTGCGCAGGCTGTATCGGTGCCCTTTTGGCAGGGCTCGCTGCACTCGCGGCTGTCGTCGCTGTTTGTTCTCAAAACCAAATTTAGACGTAATTAAATGTGAATTGTTTATTTAAGGCGCACGCTCTATTCTCCCTCTGCCTGCTGCCTTCTCCTTGCAACGGCTCCCACCTCGATTCCTTTCCCCCATAAACAGCTTGCAGGCATTTTGGCAGCCGGGCGTTCAATCAAGCGTAGACATGATGTGGAAGGGGGCAGCAAGAAAGGTGAAGGGAGAGTGGTTGGGGAAAGAGTTCTGATTCCACTTCATGCAACATTTCCGACGGCTTTCTTTGCCGCAAGTTTTGCACAATGCCAAGGCACACACACATACGCGACCGGCTGCACTGTTGCCACACAGTTGTTGTTATTGTTATTGTTGTTGCTGTTGCGGGTGTTGGCCAAATGTAAACTGCGACGGCGGCAGCCCGTTGTTGCAATTATTGCCCCGAGGCAGTTTCAAATGAAAGCAGGTGTGTCAAATGTAAACTTTTGCCAGCCAACTCGATGTTAAGAGAAGTGGGCAGGGAGGCAGGGCGTGCTGCCTAAGTAAACACACAGCCCCATAACCTGATTGACTCAAAAATGCATATACCCGCTCCCACTCGCTACTGCCTCTTTTGCCAACCGTCGTCGCATATGACAGCTGCAGGCAGCAGGCCAAAGGCTTCGGGAGCAGCTGCCTGCCATCGTTAATAGAATTTTTCATTAGCTCCGGCGACGCGTTGGCATTGTTCGGTTGGCGCAGCCAAAGTTCCTTCAAATTACTTTATAAGTAGTTAATTTGATTGGGCGGAGTAGCGACTGAGACGGGGGCTGGGTTCGGTGCGGACGCCCGTGATATGAGCCAAGTTCTGTTGCGGCCAAGAAGGCAAACTTCGGAGTCGCCTTAATCGCCGGGGAGGTAACTTTGTAATAATGTTTATGAATAATAGTCTATGCCACTATAGCAGGGCAACTATGTAAGGATACTGGCAGCAGCAGGAGCAGGAGCTGGAGCTGTAGCTGCAGCTGAAGTATGTGGTGCTGGACACTAATGAAGTTGACTTTTGACTAAACTTTAGAATATAAATAATACCTGGACTTTTGGGGTCAGTTGCTGGAGCTGTTGACAGGCCAGCAGCAAGTTGAGCTTGTTATCAGCATAATAAAATAGATAAGTTTCAGTTTGGATTAAGAAAATCTTAAAGAAAAAATCTTGAGGTAAATGAAGAATGACGGCATATAACAATATTTTGATAATATATAGTATAAATAATAATAAATATTAATTTAAATAATATAAAATATTAAATTCAGTACTATAACTATTCTATAATAACAGAAAATAACAACATTTTTTTAAGTTCTGACTGTACTTAGTTTAGTCTTGGTTTAATAATTTATATACATATTCTATACAGTTAATTTTCTTTAATTAAGTTATTTCCCCTATTATTTTACCTTCCAATCAAATTGTCTGCCCTAATACTTCCCAACTTCCTTCCCCAAACAACAACTGCAAATTTTAAACAAAACCTTTTCCTATCAATCAAGTTGAAGCAATTACGCCCCTACTTAACCCAGCCCGATTCAAATGACGTAATTGCAGTCTCGATGATAACATAACTAATCTACAGTTAGACAGGGAGCACTTGCTACAGTTTCACCTGTAGTATGCCCCATTTAACAAGGTACCACGGAGAAAAGGGTATTCCGACAAGTTGAAATGTCCAGTGCAACCCCGACAAGTCTCGTCTTAATGATTTACAGCAAATTGTTCACCATAACAACAACAAAAACATCAACTAAACAGCCATATATCAAACAATTAGCGACAACGGAGTAAACACAGTGTTGCGAAGGGCGAAGTCGACAATCCCCCTTGGAAACCCACTTAGAAGGAAAGGCAGAGGGAACCACATGGCCAGAGCGAATCGTTGTGGGCTGCATGGCACCGCACGTTGCACTTTTCGCTATGCTTCATAAATTCACGTAGTCGAACTCAATTGCTTAACCACCCTCGAAAAAGGATCGAGGTTTAAGGACATTGTCGCAGCAAATGCAATTGCATTTCGGGGAGGTAGGACAGACGGCGAGAGGAAGAGAAGAAGGGGACCACGCCAACTGGACTGGCCTTTTTTGTGTCAAAAGCAAACACAGAAAAAAGGAACTTTGTTTATTGAAGTGAGAGGGATAAAGCAAACACGGCACAGGCAACTAGGCTGCTGGCCTGAATCGTACAACGTGAGTCCTGCAACAAAGTTGCAAGTGCATTTGCTGCACTGTAACCAGTTTTAATTGGTAGCAAGTTTCGTATGCCTAGACTGCAATTTGCTGCACAAGGTGACTCACTGCGAGGGGGGTTTAAGCATTTTCGACTGATTCGTAAGCAATGCGCATGACTGCATCGCCACGTGCCGTTCACAGGATATTACTTTTATCGGCACATGCTCTATAACGACGCTGAACGACGTCCGATAATGCCGGGTACACCCGCAACACAGACTGACGATTCCGATATCAGTTCACTCACTCTCTCTCTCTACTTATATTTCTGTCTCTCTTCTTTAATCGCCGACGAAAGATCTGAAATTAATTTCAGCAAATTCATTAGAAGCGAAAATCACATTAACTCGATAAGTAATTTCACACAAAACGGTGTCAAGTCAAGCAAAAATGCCAGGAAATTGAAATATTTATTGGATGGACGCATGTCTCGACCAGTTCCGTTGGGACTCATTGGGTTGTGTTATCTAACTAAACCATGTCAAATCAGAAAAGTTAAAATTTGAGACTGAAATGAGAAATTTATTTGGGAATTATTTAAAATTTCAAGAGATTAATGGGGGAGCTACGTGAGACAGTTTGTTGTATTAACCCTAAGAATTACAAGAGTTTCAAGAAGACTTTAATAAGAGCAGAATGAAGAAGTTCAGTCTACTATTCTAAGATCTTTATAATATACAAATTTTATAACGAATTCTGTATTCTTGTTTACCCATAAAGAATCACAATATAATGAAACCAACTAAGATTTGTTAATGATTTCCCGCCTGAACATCTTGTGGTACAACATATTTTAGGGGTTCAGTTATTTCTGTCCTTCATTTCAATTTAAAGAGACGCATCTGTTTAGAGCATTACCAGAACTTAACTATATATTATGCTCAGCAGAACTCATCACCTTTCAGCCTGGAAATAATACCCAATGGCGTCGCAAATTTCCCGCTGAAAGCAGACCTGTCTGCATTGCGGTGCAGACATCATTTATCAACCTAACCAAACAAATCAAAACGAAGCTGAGACCCAGAAGACACGTTGCTGCACGGCAGAATGCGACCATGGCAAATATCGTGTACAAAAGTGAAAAATGATTTGAAATGGATTACAGGCTGCTCGGGCTTCTCATCATGAACCTTGAACATGCAGTACACAGTGAGCAGAAAAATCTATTTACCAAAACTTTGGGTGGTAAATGCAAAAACTGTAGCCGCTGCCCGTGTTCTCCCCGTCTTTCTCTCCTTCTCTCTTCCATTCGTTTCGAATCGTTTGTGGGCTGGGGTTAGGTTGGGTGGGCTTAGGTTAGGTTTTGGTTTCATTTTCGTTTTCTGCACAATCACTTAACATCATTAAAATGACGCGTAAATGAAAATTGTGCTTGGCGGCTGCCTCAAAGAGCTCGTCTGGCGTTGTTGCTGTTGCTGTTGTTGGCGTGTTGCTAATGTCGCTGGCATGTTGTTGGCATTTCTCTTGCAAATATGAAAACGCTGCAGCAACAGCATCCAGTCTGGAGCTCCCAGCTCGCAGCCCGGCAAGGAGGCAACATCATTCATCAAGGATTTAGCTAAACGACGGCGAGCAAGCGGCGTCTGTGGGTGGTTTTCAGTTCGGTTCGGTTCAGGGGACTGCTGTGGACCATTCATCATCATTCGTCTGGGATTATGCTTTTTAAACATACGATTGCTGTCAACATTGTCAGTTCTAGTCGTCGTCGTCGTCGTCGTCGTCGTGGTCCTAGACCAGAGCAGAGCGAAGCATTTGCTCGATTTGCCAGTTGCAATGGCGCATTTTGCATTCGAGCTCGATCTGCCATTCGCATTCATCGAGGATTCCACACAGTGTTTTGGCTATTTGCTGGTGGAATGAGGTATCGGATTGGGTGACAACCCAGCCATAAATCAATCATGTTTAGCTGCGGCCTCCCTCCTTCCGCCAATGGGAATATTGACAAGAGTCCAGTTGCTGTTGCTCTGTCCGCCCCAAAAGAACTCGCGCATAATTCAGTCGAGCATTTTAACAAATATTTATCAATAATTTCTGGGCTACACCAGAGCAAACACAATATGCTCCGCGACACGCCAGCCCACTGGAGATGGGGGTGCCATGTTGTGTCCGAGGATTAGCAATAGCAAACATCTCCAACAAACAAACAAAATGTCTGTAGTTGCCCCGTTTGTCATGCTGACAATTGGCTTTGGCTGCCCCCATTGAGTGACTGGAGCGACACTGTCAGATGCCCAGCTCCAGCCCCTTCTACCTCTACCCTGCAACCAGACATGGGAGCTCTACAAATAACAACAACAATGACAACAAAAATACACATGTGTCTGTGCTGATTGTTGGTCGTGGGGCAAGGTGCACGGAAGAAGCTTGTCAAAATCACAAGCAAGTCGCAGACGAGAAGGATAATGGCCAGGATTGTCACAGCTGGCTGTCGACGAGGCCAGCTGGACAGCTGCTTAGACTAAATAGGAGTCGGAGCCAGCAGCCATGACATTGAAAGTCACTTGAATTAATTGGGAGAAAGGGTTTGCACGGCGTGCTGCCTGACTCGAGAGAGACTTTAAATAGATTAAATATTTACCCAAGGAGATTATCTTAAAGATTAAAGTGTCGCTTGATTTAAGAATTCGATATTTGCTCGTCATAGTATAAAGAGAAGATATAGTAAGACACATAAATTGTAATACTTTTTTGGAATAAGTACAGATTAGAGATATTGGGGTAAATACATAGGTGAATTTGATATGTTTTCAAGATGTATATTTGATATATCTTACTTCATTGTTCTACTGTCAAACTCAAAGATAGTTAAGACTTAAAATATACTCAGTATAGTAAAAAGTAAAAGAAAGGTATTTTTATTCATAAATGTGATAAGATTTTTCTAGATCAAGGATAGATTACGGACATACCCTTTATAAAAAGAATACAGTGTGGGACAATAAAGAATAGTATTCTACAAAGTACATAGAAGCAATACATATTTATAAGGATGACAGATCCTTAGATAATACTTTTCAGATTTGGTACATTATAATATTTAAGTTAGAAGTAAATAGATGTTATGTCTAGGAGTAAATAGGTTAGTCTTGAATATAAATCTAACTATAACTATAACTTGCATATTCTTCTATCAAAAGAAAATCTTTAACTTTAATTATCTTTATTTATATTACGAATAGGTCTTCAGCTAAAAGTCTAGGTAGATAGAATAGGTAGATTTATTATTTCAGTTAACATTGTTACATTGTCTTTAAACTTATCTCCTCTGCTCTCCTCTGCGAGTGAGTCACTGCCTTTGGTCGTACTGTACATGACATCTCCTGTCTTGGCATTTCCGTCGTTCACAAATATTAAATAAATAAACCAACTAAATGTGTTTATTAAATTAACAACAGCCCACAGAGTTACCAACACAGACTCTGTAGTGAAAGACCTCGTCGCGCAATTATCATAACAATAATTCAAGATCTGAGCACGAAATTACGAGGCGTGAGTCGAGTGTGAGGCCCCGTGGCTTATTCACAAGGTGGAGACACTTTTCTGGCGAAACACTAACATCATTTTGAATATACAACATAAATTCGAAGCGCTGTGTGCTAATTATCGATTGAATAAAGTATAACAGAGGAGAGATGGAGATGGGGCTGGAGGTGGTTGCCATGAGGAGAGACGCGTCCCTGCCATGGAATTGTGTGCATGCTTATCGCTCGGAGCTGTCCGATGTGTTGAAACTGGCACCACAACAATTGTGCATAATATAGCGGATCTTGTTCAGAGTGTTTTCTGTTTCTGTTTCTTTGGCAGAGTTATTGACAGCCGCATCGCATCGACTGATGAAAGCGCAATGAGTCATTCGTTTTTTTGTTTGACTGAATTGGATTGCGGTTTCAGAGCAAAAGGGAAGCTGCTAATTGATGGATTGCAGCGCTTTATGAGTAATCTGAAACTCTGAAACTGAAGCTGTTTCTCGTCTTGAATTAGGCATGCCAGACTGGACCCACTCGGACGCCGGCAAGGCTAAGAGGGGAGAGGGAAGGCAAACCGAGTTCGCTTTTAAATAATTCAAAGTAAATTATGCGACAGTTGCCGCAAAAATGTAAACGCCACTCAAAGCAAAAAGCAAAGCACTTAACCCTTTTCCTCCCCACGTACTCTTTCAGTTTTTTTATTTATTTCCCAGTTTTTCTTTACTTTTTTTCCCTTCTACATTTCAGCGAGTTTCCCCCGCAGTCAGAGCGAAATGTCTATAATTATTTGTACTGCGTAAGTCAAAGTTTGCGAACCCGATGGAAACCTGAGCCAGCCGAAATGTAAAACGTGAAATGCTGCCAAAAGAAATGTCAATATTATATTTAAGACATCTTTCATCGTCCCATCGTACTCCCCCTCCTCCTCCTCTCCGTTCGTAGTCTGGAAACCCGTTACGTGAAATTCATGAGGTAAAGCACACAAATCACAAAAAGGTAAACGTAAACGCATTTTTTGCATCTCTTTTCCCCCATCTCTTCCCTTGTCTCTTTCTCTTCTTACTTCTGTCTCTGTCTGCAGTGGCAAAGGAATCGAGGCGAGAGTTTATGAGGCTCTGGGCACTGTGCAGAGGGGTGCACACAAAATATTATAATTGCCCAGCCAAATGGAAATAAGTTCTGGCATCTTAAGTGCCATTCGAGCGACAACGATCACGTCAAGATGTTGCCTCATCGTCGCCAGCAGCTGCGCAGCTTAAGCGTCTTCGGCATCGCTGGCTTCAGGGTTGGAGTGTAGCCACGAGGTGGACCAGCTGAAGGTGAGTCAATGGTGGTCCGTCACTGGTCGCTACCAACTTGGTTAGGAATGGTTAGTTTCATGTATAATTGAACCAGTTGGGAGGTCCCTCTATAAAGTTTTCTATTTGATGTTTAATGCAAGTGGAAATAACTCTGTTCAGATAAAGTAAAAAGGGTTAAGTAATGGTATTAAATAGAACGGTTAATCCTGTTTTATATATGTAATGGTAACGCTAACTTTGGATTGGAATAACAAGGCAGAGTCGAACAGTCATATGGAACTTGGGTATAAGCCATTTGTTTAAAAATCAAGTCACACTTGTCTAAAATTTTGTTATTATAAAATTGAATGATTTTATTAAGTAATATTTCAATGTAGGTAACTTAACATTAGTTTGTGCTTTAGTTAAGTTCTTAATTATTAAAAAGTCTTTTAGTTTATCTTTAATTTGTAATGTATTCGTCGTTATTCGATTGAACGTATGGGCATTTCTCTTTCACGTCTTAACTCTTTCCGTTGCGATGTGTCATCACGTGAACTCTATCTTCTTCTACGTCTTCTACGTTGTTGCCTTATACTTCAATTGTCATTCTGTATGAGAAACTCACACTCTTATACAGTCCCAAGCCAGACAAGTTGCAGTTCTTAAGTAAGATCTCCTTTCCCGAGCTCTTTAAATACTTTCTATAGGTTGTCTCAATTTTCAATGTGGTTTATTTTTTGGTAAATTTAAGCAATTTGCTGCAATTTTATTGCCCAGGCTCCCTCACTGTCGAATGCAATTTGTAATCAATCTGAGGCAAGATGACTCAGCCGGAATGGAAACGCCATCAAAGTTGGACGAACTTTTAGACAAAATCTGGCACAATGTAAGCTCGCTCCGAGCCCCCTTCTGAATATAAGTAAAGCCAAGGAGGAAATTTGTCGTGGCAGCCAATTAAATGATGTTTCCCATAAAAATGTGCAGCAGGAGGGAGAAGTAAAACTAAAGCCCCGATACCGCTGCACACAGCACGATCCGAGCATTGTGATAAGGCAGCTCGGCCAATGGGCTGTGGGCGCAAGTGAATGGAATTTTATCACACACCACACTCGGAATAGAGAGGACAACAGTGGAAAGTGGGTGGGGAGGGGAGGAATAACCCACCACGACGAGCCTGCCGCATGACATTGCACGTTTTGCGCATTCGTCTCGATTGCAGTTTAGTGCAATCAAAGAGGATTCATCAGCACAGGACCAGCAATGTCCAGCGAAGCGTTTATAATGCCACCAGCAGACAACAGGCAACAGCAGCCAGAACAGCGCACAGCCAGAGCAGAGCAGCAGGACCAAGGACCAACGACCGAGAGACGAGCGAGTCTTAAACCAAAGAAATTAGTGTAAAACTAAAATCCGATTTGGGAAAACAATGTGATCAGAGAGACTGAGGAAGAGAGAGGAAGGGAGAGTTGTAGTCAGTGGTATGGTGGTTGCTGGTTGTGGCTGTTTGTGGTGCTGTGGGAAACACCAAACTGCTCGTTTAGGGGTAACTTTCGCATTGCCAGCACTACCGACCTCCCTTACCCTTCCCCCCTGACATTCCTTGTCAGCCTGGCTAATCTGCCTCTCGTGGGTTTTCACTGATTCGACGCTTTTTATCAATTCTTAAATATCTGATGTCCGCCACAACATTTTTATGACTTTCTATTAAATTAGACGGTGCTGGCGGTACGTACGGCTGAGCTGCCTGAAAGTGCGCATATGCATGAGAGTGCGAGGGTATCGCTGAGTTGGCGGCGCCTCAAATTAGTTTCTTACGCTTGAATATGCCTTAATGCACAAAAAGTGCTCAGGGGATTTGCCGTAATTCGATTAGAAAGGGATTACGGACGCAAAAACTTCCAGCGCACTCTCACACACACTCGTAACTATATATGCTTAGCTCTAATGGGATGGCTTTTGTCTGAAGCCCACGCTATGCCACGCGCTGTGATGAATGATGTATCGAATTTTTGAACAGCAGCCAAAGCAGCAGCAGTTGCTGTTGTATCGAATTTGCTGTCAGGAAGTTCGAGCATCTGGACCCACATGAACCTGCGCTGCGACGGCTGCTCCCAGGAAGTGCCCGAAACAACAGCGTAAAGCTTTTAAATGGGCCACGGCCCTGCAAGATTAGACTCAAAGAAGTGCACAGAGGTCGCAAGTGGGTGACAAGGGCAGATTTTGAAAAGGGCTTGCGGATCTCGACCATTATGTTGACGGACCATGTGTCAATGAGTAGTTGTTCCCCTTTGAGATACCTTCATAATATTCGAAGAGCAGCCGGAAATTGATTGTTACTCTGAAGTACGTGTACTCAAAAGCAACTTTAACCATATTTTGAGCGAGATTGACAGTCCTACATGGAAATTCAATTCCACTATGTTGGTGTGCATATTATATAATTAATATATACATATAATGTTGTTATTTGTTATAGAGAAAGCAAAATAAAGGTACTTGATTCCTTTTATAAACCAATTTCCTTCCTTAAAGTATTATTAAACAACTTCGTATTTTTATCAGCACAAAGATAATTTAAGAGAATAGTAATTCATATTTAATTCATAAATAAAAAACATGTAAAAAGAATAGTACAAAAAATCATTTAAATGATTAACAACATTTAATATATTTAAACTACTACTACTATAAATACAGTTACTACGTATCTACACCTTTTCTACCTCACTCGACTGTCGAAAAAGGAGTCTGCCTACATAGTATACCAGTTTCATTCCCCCACAACCATATCGATTGCGATCTCCCATAAACTTAATAATGGGACTGCCCTCAATGCAGCCAAACGAAAGTTGGCAATTCACGATCCTTTGCAATAAAGTCGAGGGGGCTCTATGGCGTAATCACTTGCTTGGATATGTCAACTGTAAGCAGAAAGGCCGTGGAATAAGAACTGGCGAACAGGCTGACCTAAAACTGTCAAATAAAAAGCAAAGCGGAACCCGTCGCCGTTAAGCAGGCCGAGAAGCAAGTGTGCAAAATTGATTTAACCACGAATTGGTAAACGATACGAAAAGAACCAAAAGAAATGGGCTAGGAAATGGTTAGAGGTAAGGCTAAGGAGAAGGGGAAAGGGTTTGGGTGTAATGTGTTAAGGATTCGGTTTCAGTTCGCTGCCGTATATAAATTTCCGCGTGTATAATTAAGTTGTCAGATTATTTTGACATGTCGCACCAAATAGAGAGACAGAAGGGAAGAGAGAGAGAGAAAAGTGCGATATATTTTGCGGAAAAGGAGTAACTGCTCGAAGCACGAGAGTAAATTATATTGTCGCATTGCTAAAAAAGGGACAAAACCATGGGGCGTAACCTAAGACACACACACACACACACTTCTTTTAGAGGGAAATAGGGTAACACGCGGTAAAGTATTTTGCACCCCATACATTAATAACTGTAATTTTCTACCGGGTGCGTGTGTTCTCTGTGCCATTTCCGCTTTTATTTCGCAAACTCTGCGGCACAAAGGGTTGCAATTTATAGCCGATTAAAATGCGCGCTCCTGGCACCACTCTAGCAATGCCATAGAGAACCCACCTCCCCCCTGCTTCCTCTTGCCCCTTGACAACCTGAACGAATGTTGCATTGTGAAAATGTTTCGCATTTTGATTTCGCGATGCCCCCGCGGGGCGTCAAAGCGTTGCTCGTAAATTGTCGAAATGAAAAAATTGCATTCGCCCCGAACTCAACTCGCATTCACTTCATGTGACCCCCACACTCAAACACTCACTCACACACACACTCACTCGCTCAGTCAGTCAAAAGTTACAACACTTTTTCCCTGTTCTGCTTCTTCTTGTCTCACTGATGGCGTAAAGATTCGCCTTGGTTTCGGGTATTTTTTAGAAACTCTGCCCCCACAGTTGCCTCAGAGCGCTAAGCTGACGAGAGAGTTACGAGTTCTACAAGCTTCACAATATTCCATTCTTTCGCTTCATTCTCTCCCCTTGTCCCCACCACCCGCAGTGCGTTAAATCGAAATATGGTCTTTGCGTTTAATAGTCTTTCTGTGGTCTGTTAGCGCAAAATGTCTGCTGGGTGCGCTTAAGTAAAGCTTCAGCGGGGGGTGGTCAGAGTTGCCATGATTGACCATGATGAAATTTCATATAGCATGGAAGAGAGGGGGGGCAGTGATGGCGTGGGGGCTATACACAGGAACATCATATTAATAAACATTGACGAGAGCTTGTCTGAAATGACAGGAAAGCAAAGAAATTGCGACGGAATCAGAATAAAAGAGGGAAGAAAATCTACAAAAATATGCAACAAAGTTTTGGAATATGCATTCGGAATGGAATAGCTGGTGAAAAACTTCTTGGAACATGCGAACAGACTGCTATTTTAAGGACTATAATGATATTCGATTCTGCGTATCATAATGCTAACATAATAAGTGATCGACATTGTATGTTATGTGTTGGAATTATGTTATTTCCAAACTGTATGCTCATACTTTCTTCACTTATATGTATTTATATATTATATTATACATTTGTAGGAAGACATCTCTAACGACATTGAGTATATATATTCTGAATCAGCATTAACAGAGGAGTCGAACTTTATACATAAACAAAATATGCGTATTACATTTCATCAAAATAGGATCACTATAACATATAGCTGCCATAGGAACAATCGGAGAAAATAAGGTTTTCTGTATGAGGGCGTATATTGATTTTCGAAATAACTTATATTGTCAGTGTCTATGAAAGTTAGACATAATATTGAATATACTTAATACTTATTATATATGACTGGAATAGAATAGATGGGAGGATATAAGAACCTGCAAGGATATATAACCTTCAGCATGACGGAGGTAGCCTTTCTTCCTGGTTTTCTTTTTATTATGTAGAAGAATGTTTGTATATTTTTCGAAACATATTTCAAAGTATTCCTTGCAGATGAAGTTAATCCAGAGTGTAATGTTAGTAGCTACAATTATCTAACATATATACTGCCTGCACCACCTCCCCTCCCTCACCACACCCCCCCCCCTGGGTTCAAGAAACTGCAAACAAAAGGCTAACGCAGAAAAGCTTGGCAAACACTCATACTGAGCCCCCTTGGCAGGCAAACAACATCACGCAATTTGTATAGGACCCCCGAAAACCGACGCCTATTTACATAGAGCCCACTTCGGGGCGGTCCAGCTGAGGCTCGGAGTGGCGGCAACAAAAAAAGAAAAGTGCCAGCTCACGCTAGGAGGGGAGAACAACAATTTTTCTTGAGCTGACGCCCAGAGAGAGAGAGAGAGAGAGAGAGAGAGAGAAAGAATGGTGAACAGAAAAGCGAATTCGCTGCGTTTTAATTTTCTATTGAAATTGTTAAAAGCGGAGGACAACGATGAGGAGAGAGAACGGCGAGGATATGCAATGGCGATTTGTTTGCTTCGGTTTGGTTGAGAGAGAAAGGGAGAGAGAGTCTGAGAAAGGCTGGGGGAGAGGTCGCTGTATGTGCGTGCCTGTGTGTGTGTGTGCGTGTGGTTTGCCTTTTTTCGCAGCTGCTCGGACTCCCCTCGCCCCATTAGAAAACGTTCACCCAATGAACAAAAGAAATTAAATGCCTTAAAGGCATTTTTAACGATACACAAGCTTGCAAAAAAGGCGCCATAGAAAAGCTGCACAGAAGAAGAGAGAGAGAGAGAGACGAAGTGCGAGAGAGGAAGGCAGCAACGAGAAAAGCATTTAAGAAAAACATCATCAGAGTATTTGCCTGAAACCACAAATTACTTACAGCGCAGCGGGTCGTCTAGTGGGCGTGGATGGTTCCAAAACATATGACTCCCCCTCCACTCACTCTCCCTCCTACTCAAGCCAAAAAAATGTAAAGAAATGGCGCTCAACGTATGCAAAGAAGAAGGAAAACCAGCAGGGCAGCAGTTACCGTGTCCAGCCAAGCTATTTGCCATATGCAATGGAAGCCGGCAGCTCCTGCTTCAGCTCCAGCTCCAGCTCCGGCTGGCAAATAAGAATATGCCCGGCTCCGGCTGCTCCTCATTGTTGGCTGACGGAGCCTGGCAAAATATAAAGGACGAACAGCTTATGATGAGGGGCAGGGAAGAAAAATATTGTTGCAAACAAGCCCGGCAACGGGATGGCCAAAATGAGAAACGCCGAATTGAAATACTTGCAATAAACATGAAAAAGGCAAGCAAACAACAACAACAACGGGTAGAGGATGGAGATGAGGATGCGGAAGAGGAAGAGCAGCAGCAACAGCACCGTAGTGGGCTAGGAATGGCTTTGGATGCTGATGCTCCTTTGGCTGCTGCGTTTATTGCATTGACAAGCCAGTTGCCAGTTGCCTCCGGGTGGGCCCAACAGGGCAGAATGGGCCAACGGAGCCCAACAAAGGCGGCAGGCAACAAGCGGATGGAGCTGCTGTGCCACAAGTTGAAAGATGTGAAACTGTGAGTTTAATATTGAAGAGAGAGAGAGAGAGAGAGAGAGAGAAATATAAGAGAGTTGCAAGAGCATAGGATGAGGTCGTTAACATTTGTGTAAAGTTGGGGTTAAATTAACCAAGACAGAGAACTCAAGGAGCAAGGTCAAGGCTCCTTGATTTGATATTCATTATGACAAGGTCTAATAGGGTTATTAACTTAACTGGCTGGTAACAATGTGATAGCTACTAACTCTTTATACAATATACCATAAATAGGTTGAATATTCAATCCTTCTGTTTTCATTATTTGCAGGGCTTAGTAATGTAAAATGAATTCAGATTATTCTTCACTATCTTCATTATTATAGATTGTTCATTAAACTACTAAATTTAACTGTTCCCACTGTTAAGAAGTATCTCCGTGATTAACTTATCATCAAAATTCAATTACCTTTCAGTTGTTTTTAACAAATCGCAGCTCTCACCTGATAGACCTGTTTCCGCATAACCCTCTGGTCAAACAAACCACAATCGAATGAACAGAACAGGAAAAGTGTCAAGTATGCGCCCCGAGCATTCTAGGCAATCAAATTCTGGCCAGCTTCGCCAGCATTATCTTGGTGCCAGTGCAGTCTATCATCAAGCAGATTGCAGGCCGAATGGAAGAACGAGAGCAAGAACCGTTGCCAATTTCCTGCACACATGAAAGACAACAACTGCGGGCAAGTCTATGCTATGGATAAAATTCTGCAATGTTCCACTCTCTCCTTCTCTCTCTTTCTCTATCTCTCTATCTCTCTCTCACTCGCTCTCTGAGACTCTATCTGTGTATCTTTCTCTCTCTGGTAGATCTAATTGTCTTGGTCCCATTTCATTTTTTTGCTCTAATTAGAAAAGCACATAATAACTGCTTTGTAGAGCTGAGTACAATGCATACGTTTTGGCCAGAGGCAAGCAGATAACAAGAGAGAGAGAGGGAGGGAAAGAGAGAGAGAGAGAGAGAGAGATAAGTAGACAGTATCAGGGAGATAGAAAGATAGACACATTTTCTAGTTTTGCCAATTTCGATTTTAATGAACAGAAACCTAAAACTGAGACTTGAATTTCCTCACGCTCCAGATCAAACCAGAAATGTGCAAATTTTAGAGAGAGATACCAAAGGGAAAAGCCTTTGACCAAAGTGTGAAAATAAGTTGTTAGCAGTGCGACGGGGCGCATATCCCGCAGCAGTTCGTCGAGTTCCTTTGAGGGGAAGTAAACTTTGCCGCAGAATTTCCAAGTGTCATTAAAGTGTTAATTGCTTTCATTTCGGGCGCAGTCTCTCCCTCTCTCTCGTTCTCTCTCTTTATGTATCTCTGTCTGCCTCTGTCGCTATATTTGCAATACACACACATGTGAGAGCAACTCTTCCAGACACGCAAGTGCAAAAAAGGATGACGGCGACGGCGACACCGGAGACAGTGCAAATGAGTCTGGGAGCATCTTTTGTCCCAGTGGCGGAACTTGGCAAAGAAAATGTAGCGCAAACGGAAGTTTGCAATTAAAGTGTTAATTGTGTTAATTTCTTGTGAATTTCACGCGCACAGACAATAAGTGCAAGCAGCATAGCAAGCCTCAACTAAAGAGGGAGCACAACAAGAACAGCAAGAAAAGGCTGAGAAAGAGGCGGCTGCTGTGGCTGCAGAGACAAGAGACAAGACACAAGACAGTTTACCAGCCATCACAAATGCTTTGAGAGTTTGTCAGTACTTTCCAGTGTGCATGTGTAGGTGTTACAAAGTGTGTAGAGTAGAGCAGATCCTGAAGTTGTTGATGATGATGAAGAGGTATCCCTGACGCTATAATTGCTACAGTGGCAACTGAGCTAATGTTGGGCAGATCATTTGAAGGGAAGGTAAGAACGTATTCTATTTCTTAATTTGAAAAAACAATTTGTATACCCTTGAACAATAAAAATAGTCAAAAAGGGTATACATACTTTGTGATTATGTATGTAACACGTAGAAGACGGCGTGGCATTTGAGCCATATCCGTCTTTCTGTCCGTATATCTGTATCTTTAATAATCTATAGAAATCTATAAAATATATATAATCTTTCTATAATTATCGATGTAATCCAAACAATAATGATAAAAAATAATAAACAAATTTGGATCACACTCTACTGTAGTTTTTTTTAATGTTTGAATAAAAGAAGTTATCTTCTTATTATAATTTATTGTTAACTATAAAATAATGTTTAAATAATATGCATATATGTTACTATAAATTACAAATAAAATCAATTAAACTTTTCAAAGTTTTTGGTTTCACCAGGGCCGTATCGACGGTCTCGAGGCCCTTGTGCAAAACTTCTCGGGGCTTTATTCTCATTGTCTAGAAATATAGTGTGTAAAAAATGAAAAACCCTTATACTAATTACATCGTTTTTTTAATCTACTTTATATTATCAAAATTATTGACATGTTTAGTATTAATAGCAGTCTACTTAGTCATTTCCGTCCGTTTGAAGGTCAAGATATCAGAACAGAAACTAAGGACACCAGATTTGATTTGAAGCCTTCTGTATACAATATATTTTGCAACTTGTTTCATTTTTTTTAGGTGGCAGGGCCCTTGGTAGTCGGGGCCCTTGAGCACTGCACACCCTGCACACGCCTCGGTACGGGCCTGGCTTTCACTTAAAATTCTCCAATCAACTTAATCTAACAGCTTTTTAAAAAGCTCGCCAAACTCAGCATTTTGCCCACTTCAACTCGTGAGAGCACTAAACATGCAATTAAATGCACTGAGGAAATTCGTCTAGACGTTTGTCTGCAGCAGCAGTAAAACTGGGCTAACAGCAACAACAATACCAACAACAATAACAACAACAACAATAACAGGCACAGCAGCTGCAGCCACCTGCAATAAATATTTATTCGCCAATATTTTGATCATTGTGGGTCTTTCTTTCTAGACTTTTATAGTTTTAATTGAGCGAAAAAGTGAAGAACGCAAACTGGAGAAGATCTTTATCCCCCTCTCTCTCTCTCCATCTCAATCTCTCTATGCCTTTTCCCTCTATCTTCCTGTGCTTCATCTGGCGGCAGTTAAAATCGCATTTCATGGCTGGCTATAAACTGCTTAAGCCAATGAAAATGACTAATTGGACAGCTGAAAAATCAACAAACAAACGCCGCGAGAATCGCCAGTGAGCCAGTTGCCATTATAAAATACTTATACAGGCTGTAGACAGAGATATGCTTATATCCTATAATGCATACATATGGTTAGTCTGTCTGTTTGTCTGTGTGTCTGCTTGGCATGTCGCACATGAATACGTCGCATAACAAAAGAGAGTCGGCCCAGGCCAGACCAGGCCAGAGCCAATGTGTCTTTGTTGTCCGCAACCTTTCGAACTGAACTGATTAAGCCGCCAGTAACGGCGGAGCAAGAGAGCGAGGGACTCCTTCCGTCCCTCCCAGCTGAAGTCAGTCACAGTTTCGGTTCGTCTGGGATCACTTTGCAGAGGGCTGCGACTTCTGCTGACTGAGTCGAGTGTGGCACATGGAAATCATAAAAAGCGCAGCCAAGCATCAAGCACAAAGTAGTAAAAAGCCAAGTCTCAGACGACCCCCTTCCCTTCCTCCCTCTACAATCCTTTTGGTGGGAGGGGCACTATGGGGTACTTTACGACACATCGTCACGCTTTTGTGACATTTTGTCCTTTTACCACTCAAGAAACACACATACATACACACATACACAACACACTGACATTTTGGCAACTTCCAATACACAATGGACTTAAAAATTCTTTTTCATCAGTTGCCTAAACAGCCGCCGCTGTGTTGCATGCAAAGAGAAACAAGAAGGGGAAGAGGGGGAAGAAGGAGAAGAATGAATCGCCAGTTCACTCAGTCTTGGCTACATATGAGCAATCCTTTTATGGTTTTAATGCGATTGATGGTCCGTCTCTGTCGTCATCTGTCGTCTGTCGGCCTCGTCGGCCACGTCGTCGTCGGTGTTTGACAGTCGCGCGCATGGACACAGATTGATGGATGCACATTAAGCGGATGATGTAGGAGACAATGATAATTTTGTTATTGTATTCTCGCGAATATATATAGATAGTTATATATGGCTGTGTGTATATCTTTTCGCCAAGTGTAAAGCAAGTGGATATCGAGGCGATTGCTTTAAATTGAAGCGCATAATTTGAGCTGAAAGGTAGCAAAGAGAACTTGGTTTCTCGGAATTTCTTTTGGCAATTTGGGCATTATGTGGTTAAGTGCAACGAGCTGAGCTCCAGCTCCAGGCAGATCCCAACTAACATAGCCGGCAGGATGTGCCCAATATGCGTTTCGTCTTCATCAAATTGGTTCATTCTTTGTCTTCTCTTTTATGCTTTATGAAAGCACAGATAATTCGATTTGTCATCAGAGCAAGAGGTTTGCTTTAGGAGTTAGGGAACTTAACTAACTCTATTATTTGGAATATTATAACTTAGTTATTGTTCGCAATCACTTAGCTCACTATATTTAGTCCATATATCTTCAGCCTTTATGAAACTGTTGAACCCTACCTCGCTTAAAGATCTTCTTCATTCAGTTTAGTTTTCTGCCTTTCTGGCAATAGATTGGATGCGCATTCCCCAATCGCCTTCAATTTAATTTGCAGTCATTATGAAATTCAGATACTTTGGCTACCACAAAAAGGATATAATGATGATCATTAGGCACTGCCCAAAGCGAATCCATAAACAATTATGTTCAATATGAAATACGTTATACATTCTACATTTATGTATAAGCAGTATGTATAATCGCCCTGATAAGGCTTTAATGATTGTTATTATAAAAATGAATTTCTCTGTTGACTCAGAGGAAAACTTCGTGTGGACTGCACGTGGGAACCAGAGCGCCAAAAGGGCAACTGAACTGAGGCAATTGTCGTGCCTATTAATTGCGGCGCATCTGCAATGGTCATGCCCAGTTCTCAGTTCTCGACTCGGTCACATATCAAAAGCGTAGCCAAAAGGCTTGAGAAAAGAATGCCAAGCATTTGTCTTCTTCACGCCACAATGACAGAGACAGAAGAAGAGAAAGAGAGAGGAAGGAGAAAGAGGGAGTGAAAAGTAGCCAGCCCTGGCCGCTAATTTAGCAAAACTAAAGCAGCATTCAGAGGCTAAGCCCGACTTCGCCTCCGACTCGAGCCTGTTCGAGGGCAACCAGGCAAATCGGAGGCAGCTATCTGCAGGCAGCACACAATTATATATATTTGCACAATTTACAATTAACGTATCAAAATCTGTGCGCTAAACTAAATCTAATTACCAGAGAGTGCGGCTGGCAAAGCAGAACATCGGAAAACCGAAGAGAAACTTGCCGACAATGACGAAGCTGAAATGCCCTAAGCCGAGGTGAACGAATCTTCTCCAAGGTCTTTGATTGAAATTTAATACTCGAACCTTAGCAAATGTTTTCAATGCAAAGTGAGTGAGAGAAAAGTTGGAAATAACTGCCAAAAGAATGGATTTTATAAGGCAAACCCGAAGACAAGTGTTATTGAATTAAAATTAGAGATTAAATTATTTATTAATAAAGCAGTAATTATCCTTATGAACCTTATATTAATAAAATAAGCAACTTAACTATTAGAATTTCTATTATTAATTAAGATCACATACAACAAGATAAACCTTGTCCTTAATAACTGATTATTTAAAATATATTATATAATATCATATATATTATTCAACATTAAATCATTGATATACATCACTTAGTACACGTAACCTTAATTGTTAACAAGATAACTTAAAAATGTCAAATACAATTTCATAATTTAAGAAACAATTTAACCTCATATAAACCTAATGTTACAATATATCATATCGTCGCAAACTGCTTGCCAAAGCTTTAATACCCCTCGTAGCGGGAGAGTACAAGGAAAAGACGGACACCAGAGCCTACGACTACACCCAGAGGCGGTCAGTGGTTGCTCTGGCCGAACTTCGCAGCCAACCGTTGTCGGTCGTCGCTGGCCTGGACTTTGGCTAAATGCTCGGACGGCTCTGGCGACGACGATGGCGATGGCGTTGCTGCCATTTGTCAGGCAGTGGACCGCAAAATAGTTGCACAGCGTAGTTGCTGGCAGCGTTTCAGTTGTTGTTGTTGCTGTTGTTGCTCTCATTGCTGTTGCTTAACGCGATAATAAGAGCGATGAGGAGAGTTAAGGAACTGCTAGCAGGAACAGCAGCAACAACAACAACAACAACAACATAGTGTGAGAACTACTCTCTGGCACTCTTTCTTCGCGTTTTTTGTTTGTTGCTATGGTAGTTTTTGTTTCTGCCGGTTTTCGCGTGGAAAATAAATACCAATCTACATAAAAGTGGAAACCAAATAAGAAAAACAGTCCACAGTCCACAGTCGACAGTCGGAGCTGCCCATTGAAAAGAAAGAAACCTGCTGCCCGCTGCCTATTCCCTGCCCCCTGCCACTCCGCCTGCTGCTATTGAGAGCAACAAAAAACAAGCGGCAAGCAAAGCTAGAAAAAGCAACGCGGTTGCCTACGCTGGACGAGCTGAAGTGAAACTGGCACCGGGAAGCGGGCAAGGTATCGGATACAGTGGGTACACTAGGTAGTCGGTTGTGGTTACAATTTGGAGCAGAAGGAGGCCGGTCGAGTCTAGTTTTGATGAAATTGCTCGAAATAATAGGGTGAAAATGCTTCGGCTCTCTCTTCATTCCCTCTTTTCTTCTCTTGGGCGTTTTTCTATGTGTTCTGCGCCTTTTAACTCTTTCGCGCTTGGCTTCTCCTTCTCGTTGCTGGCTGTGTGAAAGACCAAAAGGCGTCGACTGCAGCTACCAGCTGCATGCACCATGGCTCGCGTGCTGGATCCGACGAGAGTCAAAAGCATTTGGCACGAACTTTGAGTTCAACCAGCACAGCACACGCATTGAGACCTCTCTCTCTCTCTTAGCTCGGCTCTGTGGGCCTGTTGGAGTTTCGGTTTGAGGTTTTATGCAACGAACAAAAAATTAGAAAATAACTCCGTCTGAAAGCCGAATATCTAACACACTTGCTGAGCAACTTATTAGTTCTATGATGAATTTACATTGACAATTAAAATACAAAAATTGTTACTAATTCCATCTCAAATATCACCATTAGTTAGTTAAAGCATTTATAGTTCTTCTTATTCTACCCTCTGAAAGTGTATTTACATTTATCTACATTTATTTAAACTGGGCTACGGGAAAAAAAGGAAAATACAAAACTTCGTGTGGCTGCAGTGAGAGATTTGTGGTGCAGCGTTGGCTTCTCTGGGTCTCTGTGTGAAATTGGATCTCGGCTCTTGTTGCCCGTATTCCGTTTGAAGTTTGACTTGAAATTGCAAAACAAAGCTGAGATTTCAATGTGGTTTGAATATGATTTGAATATAAAGAAATATTTGAATTCAAAGCACTGGAAGTTGGAACGTCAACGGAATGCGAGTGTTATTGAGAAATGTTTATCTCTTTGTGATGAGAGATCTTTCATTTCTGCGGTAAGGAAGAAAATACATAGGATTATCTATCTTTATTATAGAGAAGAAAGAAAATACAAGATTTTGTATTAAGAAATCTAAATATGTTATAGAGATTATAATATTAAAGCCAACACAAATTATATGGCATAAAGAACATGAAATTTCTAACAATTTTTCGCATAACTCCACAAGCGTTTCTAACCTCATTTATTCCTAGTGATGTGTAGCTTCTTTCTTATAAATGCAACATCATTACAACAGATAATAAAGTCATCCCTCACTTTTCAAATATTATGTTCTCGAGAACAAAGTTGGGGGAATCATCTATGTATATTCAAAGCCCCTCACCGAAACGCCAAGATTCCACCATACTCCACTAACAAACTACTCTGAACTGGAATGAGAACATTAATCTACTACAAACTGAACTTGTTCGCTTCTCTCTCTCTTTCTTTCACACTGTCTCGCTCTGCCACAACCAGCTGACCACCTCTTACAAATCAATTACTTTAATCAATTTTTAACACGTTCACGTCTTTGCAACCAGAAGAAGGCGCCTTCTTTGCTTTGTTCATCCGGCGGCCTTTTTCTCATCACTTTTTTCTTGTACTGCTTGTCGGGTAGTTTTTTGTTAAAATTTTAATTATAAAGATTAAATACGGGCTTGAATGGAATAGGAAGAGTGGAAGAGGTGAAGCAAAAATGTGCGACTAACTAACCTGCCATAACAAACTTGAAATAATATTCAAGAATTTTTATTGAATTAATAACCACGATGCAGGCAGAACAGAACTAAACAGAACAGAACAGAGCAGAGCAGAACAGACCTGACCAGGCCAGAGCAGAACAGAGGAGAGCAGAGCAGAGCTGACAGACTGCGGCACCCAGACAGCGCGATACCCAGAAGAACGCGAGGAGGCACAGTTCGTCAGAGCACATCAAAGGCGGAACATTCGTCTGGGACGGCTTTTGACGAAGCAGAACTCAACTCGACTGGACTGGGTGTGAGTGTGAGTGGTAGTGTGAGTCTGAGTATTGGTCCGGGGCTGGTGATGAATCTGTTGATGGGGGCGACGACAGCCTGTCATCGTTTCAAAGTTCTCTTTCTCCGTCTCTCTCTCTCTGTCTCCGTCTCTGTCTCGACAACTCGGCGTTTTCTAATTGAAATGTTCTGCACCATATTTCTGCGCATTACCACCTGCTGCTTGCGCTACAGAGGAGCCGCCGTTTCAGAGTTCCCTTTCCCTCTCTTCCCCAGCACCCTCTTGCAGTACCTAGCGCCAAATGCCCTTCTCGCTTTGTACGAGTGCAACGTGCAACAACAACTTGGCTAAATAGTTCACTGGCTGCTCGCGTAAATTGCACGAGAGAGAACCGCAAGAACAATGCGCTGCACTGACCATCGTCGTCGTCGTCATCAACCTGCAAACTGCAAACTGCTCAACCGACCGACCTTAACACACCAGCCTTCATCATCGTCATTATCAGCGCCAAGTTGAGCGCATGATAAAAAACGCTTGAGAGACTAAACGCGATTATTTTTCTTTTACTTTTTTTTCTGCCACACTGGCATTTTTCTATTCGTTTATATGAAAAAATATCTGCTTTTTTAAACTCCTCTATTCTTTATGATGCACTGAAATATCTTGGGTATAGTTCACAGCACTGCAGCACTGAAGCGCTTAGTCAGTTCAAGGACACGTTGAAAGTATAAACAAGCTCCTAGGAATCTGTCTATAACTTAAGTAAATATTTAGCTGCAAACGGACAACGTGTGTTGGAAAGTTAAATTATTCCATACTGAAATTATAAACAAACAAAGATTTGTACAATGAATATTGTAAACATTTACTGAACAAAGTAATTCTTTCTGTTTTAAGATTAATAAAAGAGTACCCTGTGCTTTAACAGGAAATGAAAGTTATCATAAATCGAAAACATATATTTAAAGAAGCTAACATTATAAAGCAAGGTTATTTAACTGTTTGTTTATACGTTAATATGTAAACTTTGCAGTTGGAAATCAACTTCAGTTTCGTCAAGGGCATTCCGTTGTCTGTAGTACCCTTTCTTGTTGCACGCCTGCATTGGTTCCTCGTTTCTTTAGCTGCTCGTCGCAATTTCTAGGAAATAATTTCCTTTTTTTTTGCTTTACAGTTTTGTCTGGTTTACATCTTTATAGCCGCCTCGTTACTTCACTAAACTGGGCGCCCACTTCTTTGCCCCGACCAACGCTGTCAGGGCACTGTCACACCTGTCACTATTGTGGCTGATCACAACAACCGCCAACAATGGCAGGGGCAAGGGGCGAATGGGAGGAGGGAGGAGGGAGAGATGGAGACCGGGAGATGGAAGCAGAGACAACGACGACCTCGCCCAGTTGGAGTCGGAGTCGGAGTAAAAGTCGCAGTCGGGGACGCAGTCCTAGAGAGTCTGGCGGACAAGGTGTGAACGTCAAATAATCACCTTCGCACACGGCATGCCCACCATAGGATGATAGGCAGCGCAGCGCTGGGCAGAGGAGGAGGAGAAGGAGGAGCACAGTCAATTGGAGGGCGGGGCGCGTTGCCTGCTCGTTTGGGGTTTTCACGACGTTGTTGTTTTTGTATTTGCTTTTCGTAAGAAAATTTGCGCATGTTTCTCAGTTTCTTCGTTCACGTTTTTTTTTTGGAGAAATGTGTGAAATTTCAGTAGAAAGACGCGGCAACTGCAGAAGCAGACGCAGATGTCTGGGGCTGCGGTCTCGCCTTATCCCCTCCCCTCTCTTACTTCTCCTTCTGCACATTCTCTGGCTCCTCCTCCTGCTCTACGTCTGTCTACTCTGCTTTAGCTGTTGCTTTTGTTTGCATAATTATTTTATTGTAAGCATAGGGGCTGACTGCTTGGAAGGTAGCCACGCCCACAAAACTACATGCAAGAGTGCGGCCCGCATGAATATTAAAACAAAGACGTTTTCCTCTTGGCTGTTGATGTTGTTGTCGCAAGCTGCAACTGTTTCGCCAAGTGCCCCAAAGCATCGGAAAATTTCCCCAGCCACAGAAAAGTCTAGACAATTTTCCTGGGCACAACGAAAACTTTGCTGCTGCTGCTTCTACTTGGCTAACTCGTTCCGGCCGTGGGCTTTTCTTCAATTAGCGTTTTTATTATTTTTAATTAACAATTTTGCAACTTAATCCTGTTGCACGACAGTGTTGGGTAGTGTTGAAATTCCTGCAAACATAATCGAATCAGCAAAAGGGGCTGCTTAATGCCTCGCTAAAGTTTGTCTAACGGCAACACGTAACAACAACAAGTTGTGAGGAACCCTAGACATGTGCGTAATTAGATTAGACACAGGACTCAGGCATAAAGCGAGAGCAGACAAAAAGGGTCGCCTCTAATGGGATGGATGACTGTCGAAATGTTTCAAAGAAGCAGACAAAATTCCAGACAGAGCTGCAGGCGAATTACAGAACACTTAAGAAGTAAAAGAATCAAACTTAAAAGAGAAGTAACAGAGAATTAAGTTCCGCAGACCGGAAAATGAAGAATTATGGGACAAGATACAATTAGAAAATAAGAACTAAATAAATAATGATAGTGTATGCCCAATTACTACATATGTTGATATAGTGAATATGAATATATGGTAAAAATTAATTATGTGCCCACATCTTCGATTTCTTAAAATGTTTTTACAGGTATATTTATGATAAATTATGTCTTTGAAGCTTCTAGTTCTTCTAGTTATTTTTTAACTGAATTTTGAAAATAATTACCCATTGAATTGGCTTATTTAAACAATATTTGGTGTTATTCAACACTATTCTCTCGATAGGGATATCAACAGGGTTATCGCTATAACATAGTTCGCACTAAATAACATAAAACTTAGCATAATATAAATTAACAATATGTACAAAGCTATTTATTAATTTTTAAGTGAAAGCAAGAATAAGCTAACAGAAATTGAGCTCATTTGTCTATAAATTCATATTCTGTCGATAATCCTATTATAAGCCCCATACAGCGTTGGTTGTCTATATCTTCTTTTGATTTACTTCTTTGTTCGATATGTATAATAGGTCAATTGATATCATAGTAAACACATTTGTTTGTCAAAATTATTTTTCTTTATTTAACATAATATAGAGATCATCATCACTGGGGTCACCGGTATTAGTTGCATTTTGTTTCTTCGCATCAGCTTTAGTCTCTTTCTTTTTATTTTGGCCTTTTTCTTTGATATAGTTGTGACAGAATATACAATATCTGTGCATAGCCTCACAGCAAGCCTCACAGTACGGATACTCGCACTTCGGACACTTTACAAACTTGTCGTTCTCCATTTCACGGCAGATAAGACATCGGCATTTCGTGTAATCATAATTCTTGAAACAGCTAACCTTGTCCGGAAAGTACGTATAAAGCACCATGCATATGTTTACATTGCCGCCCACATGCTCTTTTCCCAAATTTTTCTCGGCCATCGTACGTAATATATCCATATTGACCGACTTACGGTTCCGCAATAGGCACCCGTAAAGGAATTGTATTCGTTCTTTTTCACGCTTCGGATAGAAAGACAAGCAAATTAAGCGACGCAGGCAAAGAATGATTTTGCCCTTCCAGATAAAAAGTAGGATTAACACATATATCAGAATTATTTTCATGTAAAAGCCATACGACAACAACTGAGCCACAGGAAGACATTCAACATTGGTGAGAGAAGTGGAGACACGTTCATGTATGTTGAAGTTCTTCATAGTTGTTCGAAGTAACCGAGCCATTAAACCGGTGCCGTTGATCTACGAGAGCAAGTTGACGATAGTATAAGGAGATATGCATACATTGACATGTAAATGTATTGACAAATTGATTATACTCACACGAAAGCGAACTTCATGCTCACCAGCCTGATTGTAAGTGATCAGCGAGCTACTGTTGATGGTAAACATTAAAGAGGAAAGCATGCTATTTAGAATAATAAATAATAGTGCCGGGGAAATCTCAAGTGCCAGCTGCATCAGATGGTAGGTTCTTATTTTAACGTTTGCACCTTGTTTCCAGATGTCATCAACATCAACAAACGCAGCTTTCTCATAGTTTAAAAGCGGCAAAACCGAATCTTGCCTATTACGTGCACGACGGGCATCCAAATGTTTAAAATATCCTGATATGTAAATGTTATCGAATTCAATATCAGTATGATAGAGATAGTAATATCGAACAGCCGAAAATGTCATTAGAAAAATAAAAAGGCATAGGAATTGGACTATAAGAGACATAATCTCATTGAAAAAATCAGCTTGGGTATCAAAATCCTTCAGAAAGGCTTCGAATGTACTTTGTGCACTACGCAATTGTGTAGATGTCGTCACATTATGTTTCTTATAACTTATCTGCATATTGGTACTGTTTTCAAAGAGTTCCCGCTCTGATTCCAAAAACTTGACATAAAACTTTCCGAAATCGGGAGTGAGAACCTGTGTGTAAGCTACGAGTCAATTTAAAATGTCGAGTGGGAAATATACTTCTTCTACCTTCGAGGCATCGCACACTTGATCCGGATTGGTAAACATGTTTACCTTGCATATGATGTCTACGCGATATGGCCAACATATGGCATTGGACATCCATTCTGGGAAATTCGTACCACACTTCTGAAATCCCTGATCAAACACCTCCTCGCAGACCTGATACCCGCTGTTCAACTGACGCTTGCAGTAATTTCGAATATCATGCAAAAACTTCTCCTGAATCTTGGATGCTTGGGGTATTACGGGTTCCGAGTAATTGGCATTACTAACGTTGACAGGGTAAGGTTCCCAATGATGATGCTTCACTCGGTTCGTCTCCTCCCCGAGTTTCTTTTCATGCTCTACGGCATACTTAAGATCTTCGAGTAAAATGTGTAGCTCCTTGAAATTATCTTCAATCTCATTGATGTCGTCCTTCATGTTTTGCAAAGTATTCGTAAAGGGTTTAGCCATCAGATCGAAGCGTGTCTTGGTCAGGTTATAAGTAAGCTGAGTGCTGCACGCAAAGACACGCGCCATCTCAGCGCCGTTTGCAGCCATATTATGTACGGGACCCGTAATCACCATCGCAAAGCCGATAGCCCTCAAGTAATACTTGCCCGCACTCCCGGCCAAACTTACGAATATCAGCAATGTAATAGTACGCACCCTGCGACTGAGCATGAACGTGGTGCCGTTGAAGAGCAGAAATAGAATAAAGATAGGCACGGAATGGGAGTGGATGATATTAAAATCAAAATGGAAGCTCAACAAAATCCACATAAAGTATGCAAGTACGACGCCCAGCAAGAAGCTGCACACCAAACGAGCGACTATCATCAATATTATACCTTCCGGATCCGCGAAGAACAGATAGTAAATTATTGGGTTTAGGATGTCCCACATACCCCTAACGGTTGGAGACGTCATCGTGTTATAATGCTTAATTACTCTGAATGAAATTTCAACCGAAATTAACTTATATCTTAAGACTGACTGGAAAATAATAGAATTCAAGATTTCTAACAATAATATAACACACACGTTGACACCAAATTTAATAGCCTTTGCTTTTATAGTCCCTGATACATAGGTTTTCATACGGACGGACAGACAGTTGGTTCAAAGTTATAACACCCTTCTACTCTATGGTTATCGGGTAGCAACGAAAATAGTATAAAGAACTAATATGTATTGTATGTATAAATATATAATTGTTTCCAATGTCAATTACCCTGTATTTTTGCCAATTTAATCTGTATTTTTTGAACATGATTTCCCATTAGGGATTTTATTAAACGCCATCCATGTTACTTGTGTTCGTTCGCTGCCTCATTTATAAATTTCGATATCCATTACAATTAGTCTGTATTGCTTTTGTTCTTATTGTTTCAGCTGCCATTGTCTCCATTGATGTCGTTGAACAATCTGATAATCCACAAGCATTATAGTTTAATTTTGTATCTTGTTTTATTAACTGGCGCAAAGTGACCTTTTGTGTAAAGAGAAGTCGGAAAATTAGTTGATATCCTCAGTGCGTCCGCAAGAATTCTGGAAGCTTGTACTATTATCTTTGCAATCGCCAGTGAGTAGCACTTGAAACTCAAATAGTTTAAGCTCAAGGTTAAGTGCGGATTAACACAATGGGCAGCAGGAGAGCAAGAGAAAAAGAGAGAAAGAGAGATAGAGTGAGAGTGAGTGGGATGGAGTGTTGTAAGAGGAAACACTTTAAGCTGCCGCAATTGAGGCAGCTGCGTTTTAAGCACACAAACTGCCTCACTTTTAACCGTTTTATGGCGCACTTGCCAGCTCAACTGCCACACGCAGCACCGGCAATTCCCCAGTCCGGTCTCGCAGTTCCTTTTGCTCGCCACGCCCCGTTGTCATTTAAGAGCAGCCGCCCTGTTGAGACTGTAAATGACTGCAGCTCAGACGATGCGCTCGTTAAAAATGCCAGGCCAGGCCAAGCAGGGCCAGACAAGTCCACGCACACACACTCGCACACGCACACTCTTCCAGATCGCAGCAGACACAACAACTTGGGAGAAGCTGCGCGTACTTTCAGTTTAATGCATGTCCTTGGCGACCGAGCCCAGTCAAGGCAAGCCAAGCCAAAGCGAACCAAAACGAACCCAACCGAACTCCGTGTAATCCAATTATAATAGTTCTGGAGGAGCTGAAGGAGCATTTGCACCTGTCCGGAGAGACTGGCGGGGCACCTTGCTGGGAGAACCTAAAATAAAAATTGATTACATGCGTGTGTCTTCGTTGCAATGAATAAATTTTCGATTCGCCTAAGCCCCTTGCCACATGCACCCCCCACCCCACTCTTTCCCCACCTGTGGTGTTTGTTTGTTTTGCCCAAGAACACTGCAAAATTTATGAACTGCACCGATGAGCGATGAAATGCAGCCCAGCCAATCCAGTTTCAGTTCCAAATTGCTGCAGTTGCTCGTCGCGCTCGGCGATGCCACTCGCTGCATATTAAACAGGCAACAGGCAGCAAGCGGCAAGCAGCAGGCAGTAGGTGGCAGGCAGGGATGGCAGTCCCAACGGCGGCACTTCATCAGAGCGGGGCGTGCTAAAAAATTGATTGATCCTTGAAGTGCAACCGAATGGGGCAGTCAAGCTGACATGGCGTGGATCCCATGCAACCTGCAAGCTTGGCAGCAACTTGCAACCTGCAGCACTACCTGGGAGGCGAGAGCTGGCACTTTGACGACATCATCGAAAGGGGGGCGTGGCTGTCAGCCGCTCAACTCGCACATTAAAACAATTTAAAATTCCGAAAAGACCAAACGGGCTAAGGTGTTGCACAATGGTGCAAGAATCAAGTGCATTAAATAGAGGGAAATAATTAAGAACACTTGACGAAAACTAGATATTTATTATAATGAAATTTATTTATTATAATGGAATTAAGTTATATTAAGATAATAAATTAGGTTTGTTTATAGTTTATTTATTTAATTATATCAAATTTAAATAAACCAAATAATATATTGAATCTAACAATTATTTTGTAACTATATATATTTATTTACTGTAAATACATCATTCTTGTTCAATTTATTTGCACTTTCTCACCACTGTGCAGACTTCAGATGTCTACCTCGATTCCCATTCCAATCTGGCTAGTGTAAGCTTTAAATGCATCAAATTGCCACAGCGTTCGCCCTGCTTAAAGTTGCCGGCCATAAAATTGTTTTGGCTACGACAAAAAAGGAGCGCAGCCTGCTCGTCAGCCAGCTCCGCCTCCTCGTTGGCCAGTCAATGTGCACATCGGACATTCAGTCCGTCAGTCAGTCAGTCAGCCAGTCAGAAAGCCATTCAGTCAGAGTACGCTTGAAAACCGAATGAATGATGAATTGCCTGTCACTTGCAATTTTTGTAGCAGACAAAACACAGTTCGTCTTCGTTGTCTGCGCTGTCGCCTTGTTTAAATTTTTCATGTTTTTCTAAGCCGACAACAGAGGAAGCCTCCCGGTACAGGATCCCTGAAACCGGGAACCTGCTATCCCGGAATTGGAGACTGAAGACAGGAGTTGGTGCCAGACAACAGTACTCCACGTTGACATGCTGACTGCCTTCATGGAATTTGCGTTAAAAAGGCGGCAACATCATTGTCAACCAGACGAGGCTGCCCTTTTTGGTTCTTGCAGTCAGTCGCAGTCAGCACGACAAAAAACAGAAAAAAGACTAAAATTTTTCCAGGTTTTGGTCAGAAGTTTACAATTTAATTGGGCGGCAAGAGGCACAGAATTATGAAATTCTTTTTGGTCAACGAAAACGTATTTTTGGTTAAACAATTCCAGTAAATCAGAAGGAATGATGGAATGCATTGAATCTCTGAACAGAAAGACCGCATTTTATTCATAAGAATTCATCATATCTTAGAGTATTCATATGTAGTGTATAGGAAAAAGTTAATACAAATATTATTGCTTTATCTTGAGAAACTACACTGTGCTCTTCTATTTTAAGGATAGCATCCAGTTAGAACTTGATCAATCAACAATAAATAGATTTCCCACATTTATTAAGCTTACAGATCATGCGATAATTATAATAAAACTTGCAGTAATTACCTTTATCAAGCTTTATTGCATTCACAATATTATATCGCATTTTATACAATACTTCGCTACCTTACCGACTAATCAGCACTTTTCGATCTTATCTTCGCTGCATAATCTTTCCATTAACCCTTTCTGAAACTAAAGGTAGAGCGTTACCACCTGCCCTGGCCTCAACTTACGCTTTCTGCTCTGCGTTGCTGTTTAAGCCAATTAGCGCGACTAATAAAAACCAATAAATCAGCCCAAATTAACCAAACACAAGAGGAACAACAGCAGCAGCAACGGCAAATAAAACTACGCGCTGCACTGGGCGCATTTGTCAAAAATTAACCCTTTTCGCCTTGGAGGCAAGAAAAAACGCAACCAATATGAAAATGGCATTAGCCAAGCGCCGCCAGACTGTGGCTAGACCGAAGGCAGACAGTGGAAAGTGCAGAGACAACAAACAGGAAGCCGGAGACACAACGCGAGAGGGGGGTGAGAGGAAGGGCGACCCCAGAACGGGCCTGGTTGCGAGCCTGGGCCTGAGACGGGCACCACTGCCTCTCTTGCTGCCATCAGCCGTGTCCGTGTCCCTGTCCGTGTTGGCTGTCTACACGCAAAACCACTTTTAACTCGTTTACTTTATTTATGACCATAATTTGTTAAGCAAAAGGTCGAAAACTAAACTGGCGACAAAAGGGCGCAGCCCACAGACGGACGGAGCACGGCGGACGACGCGGCAAGGTGCGATGCATAATTAAGATAATAAAATATTAATTAAAATTAAGTTCATGCATATGCAAACACAGTGTGTCAGAGCCAAATCCAACAAGAAGCAACATAATCCAAGTACAAATATTTGCGTTTTGCTTTGCCTGATGATGACGTTGATTAGAACAGAGTATTGTCTGTTAGAAGGGCAGGGAGGAGGGTGTATATAATACCAGGTAACAGTGCCGTTGATAGCCTCGTTATTGACACTGGCCACATAAAACGAGACTCGCCTTAATTAATTAATTAAAAATGCACAGCGAGTTTTTCCCTCATCGTCATTTGAGTTTTTCCCCCCTATTATCATTGTTTTTGGTGGTTTTATGCTAATTTCAAATGCCTTCACATGAGCAGACAGATCCGTACACCTGCCCAATGCAAACGCCCTCCCCATATCACGACAGCTTGACAAATTAGCTGACCCAAAGGGTTTGCCTTGCGAAACGCGATGATGCCGTGGGGGACAACGCGCATTTAAAAATGTCAATCAAAGTTAAGAATTTGAAGTTACCCTACATAACCTATGGCATATTGAAAATGTAATCCAATTCATCAATAATAGATGGGTAATAATAAGTAAGTTGGTAATCAGAGTAGATCATTTTTAGATCAAGTTGAAGAAACTTAATAAATTTGAATATTTTTAATAAGATGAAAGGGAAAATATCATAAGAAAAATCAGTATTATATTACTTATTAATTGGATTGTAATAAAACATAAATATAAAATAAAAATTTAAATGGCATTCGAAAACCTTTTGGAACATGTAAATGTATATATATTATTATAATTAATATTATTTTATTTCGCAGAAGTATCTTTATTAGCTCCTGAAATCCTTCCTTTGTAGAGTATAGATATATAGGTTTGAACGTAATATTTAAAATAATCAAATTGTGTTATGTTATATGTACCAATAGGTACCTCCCCTGGCTAATGGATGTTTGGTGTTTGCCTTCGGCTTAGCGACGGGATTCATTAAGGAATCCAAACAAAAACCCATAAAGCGCGAAATCTGATACAATGCGGTCTTCTTTGCTGTATAATTTATAAGGCCTTTGGTATTTATAGATAATATGGGGTTATGATCAGGCGCCCAATCAATTTACCTGTCGCATATTCATATGTGTGGGCATCTAATTGGGCGAATATTTCTTCCCCTTGGGCAATCCGAAACGTCAATCGAGCTGTGAGCTGAGAGTGAAAGCGAAAGCATCGCCAACACTTCCCGTCCCCATTTTCGGGTTCAAAATTTTTGACACACGCACGCAGAATTTGATCTGGGAGTGGGATGGAGAGTGTTGGCCAAGCAAACCCAGACCGTACCCCGAGCAAACCCTGAGCGAGGCATATGATTGATGACGACCCGCGTCCAGTTCTGCTCGGCTTTGTGTGCGTTCACTGGCTGCATTAATTAACTAATTTCGTTTGGTATTTTATATTTGTGTTCTCTTGCCCAGCACAAAAAAAATACTTTCTAGTCTTTTGCCACAAAATTTATGCAGAAACATTTTTAAAAATTTTCGTTTTTGTTTTTGTTTTCTATTTGTCTTTTTGCAGCAATTATTCACATGCACAGCCCCCAGCAGCAGCAGCAGCAGCAGGCTCCATGTCATGGACCGGCCTTATCGCTAGCTTTCACTTTTTTTTTTAAGGGGGGCTTCTCTGAACGCATTGTCATAATTCACGCTTGACGCGCGCCCCGGGCGAGTCGGCTGTCAGCTCGGCGGGTTGTGGGCGGGTTCACTGCGATGCACTTGATGGGCTTTGATGAATTTTGACAGTTGAAACCACAAAATTGTGTGAATGGCAGTGGCAGCAGCAATAACAGCAACAGCAACAACGGGTAATAAATATGTCTGTTTTGGCATTAAATGTTTCGAAAATTCCGAAAAATTTGCGCACATCTATTTGCATTTCTAATGATGCAGCTGTCCAAATAAAATGCCAACAATCAGTTTTTGGCAATGACGTCAGTCGACATAAATTGTAGCGAGCAGCGGCATTATAGAATATGGTCAATGTTCGATATCGTAAAACATAAATCGCACTCTGTTTTGACAAACGATTTGCCCAATTTTGATTTAGGGCAAACGTTTGATGAATATTTTTGCAGTGCAATCAAATATTAAATCGTGAGCAGAAGGTTTATGGGACCTATTTTGAAATGTCCCCATAAACAATGCTAAACTCTTTTAGAATAATCAATAGCCGATATAAGTAGAAGCATTTCCCAACAAACACTGTAGCCAATCCTAACAGCTCCCCAAAGATCATTAACCCATAAACTGATAGAGAAAACATACATATGTTAAAGGTTGGATCATGTGTTAGATAAACCACAAGAGTCACGCCAAGAGGCAAGCCGCACTGGCCGCACGGCTACTGTGCACGACACCTTCAGTCGCAGCGATATTTATTGCCTCCGTCGTCGTATATCACATGGCTCTAAGCTTTCCCATATTGCATCTGGGCGATGCTACTGGCAATGACAGTCGATATTTGAGTCGCTGCGAGGCCAGTTCGATATACTATGGTCGTATTTCAATAATAACTCTTGACTCACATTTCATAATTCATTTTCAATAGACTCTCACTTTTTTCACCTCTTCGTCTGCTTCCTATTCTTCTTCATCATCTCATCTACTGCTGCTTTAACACATTAACATTGAAAAGCCATTAAGCGATGCTACGCCCGCTTCGAATATATTCAAGTCAAATAGGTGGAGCATATGATGCTGGCCCGCCACAGGCATAAATATTGTTAACCACAGCTGAAAGTAGTAATTTATTACAAATTAAAATAAATCAAAGTGAAATTGCAAAAGCCAAAAAATATAATAAAATGGAAAAGTGGAAGAGAGGAAATGAAATAAAACAAGAAACATGAGAATTCTTCAACGAATGAAGAAGATAAAATACTCTTTATGCTATTGTAGAGAACGGAAAACGAAAACATTTAATAAATGTTAGATCATTTTTGTATACACAATGTTTATATTCAATTTCAAAATACTACTACAAAATAAAACATTCGTAAACCATATATCTACACTTCATAAGTAACATACTGCATAAGAAAAGGTAAATACCTTCTGCTAGATTTTTTCCAATCGACACTCACTTGCAAGTCTTCCATAAATTAGGAATCTCTCTGAATTAACGGGTTCTCATAATGTCTTCATTTGAGTATAAGGTGTATTCGTCTGGAATACACACATAACATTTGCATTTTGAGTGCACCGCATAACATAAAAATGATAAACGTTAATTTTTTATCTGTGTTTCGAGAGGAAATTGTAGCTGGAAATGATTTGTCAAAGCCGAAAGCTGATACATACACTCTTTGTGGAACTAGCATTATAGGCATATTCGTATGCATATATGCCGGAAGAGAAAACACGACAAAATTAAATTATATCAATTTGAATTTAAAATGCAAAACAGTGCGAGAATTTCTCTCAGTTTCTGGCACTTTTCAAAAGAGCTTCACTCTCAAGTCGGCTTCGACATGATGTTGAAGTTTCCCATTCGAGTGCTCTTTCAGCATAATATTCGAATGATTTTAAACGATTTTACAGTGGGGAATAAAAAAGATAAAAAAACTGAATTTAAATCTTAAAATCGAAGCAAAGCTCTGCACACACTCTGACACTCTTAACACTCTTAAAAACACAACTAGTATTTACTAAAGCTGCCCGATGAAGTCGCACGAAATATTTTATAACCGCTTTTAGAATTTACCGCTGCGAGTGCCAGATGTCTTGGTCCCAGATTGGGTAATTTATACCTGTAGAATGATGGTGATGCATCTCTTGGACAGTCTGTCGTAAATGTAAAGAAATATAAAAAGTAACATAAACTGTGTTTACTCTCTGAAGCTGGATGGACGCTCTCCACAGAACTTCAGCTGTCATAAAGCTGACCGTATTTAAATCTTTTTAATGCATGTCAGATCAGGTGTAATAAAAATTTGTTCCAAAGGTGCAAATGTCTGCTCTTTAGAGGTCAATTTCCAATAAAGAAATATGAGTTCTGTAAATATTCAGAATAGGAATTATTCTTCTCAAGCTTATACACACAGACTATCAATATCAATGTCAACATCGACATCAATATCAATAACTCGGAGCTGTTGAGGCTGCATTCCCAGTTAATAACAAATGGAAATTCAATACCCGAGCAAGTCTGAATTGAATGCAAAGAGTCATTCGGTCAGCAGGAAATGCAAACTGCCCAAGCACTCCCGGAGAGGCACCGCTAGCCACGTGAATCAATGGACTTGTTTACATTTTTATGTGTTAAACAATGTCAAAGGCATAAAAATCTCAGCAAGAATACAATTTCAACACTTCAAAACTCGAGCCTCAGCCCAAAAATTTGGTATCATAAATGCCAGAATGCTGAGTAAAGTGCTCTCATCCATTGGAAGAGCATTAATTATGCGCGTGTGGAAGATGAGACGAGCTTTGTGGGGGGAAGCAATAGGAGGGCTTAGGGAGACTCTCATCGAAATATTCAACTGTCAAATGTAGCTCGCTGTTCAATATCGTTTATCAAATATTTTATCGTTGATATTCATAAACTTTAAGAAAGAAAGGCAGAGCGAGAGAAGAAACGAATAAGAAGAATAAAGGGAGCGCGGAATGAGTATAGCGACGGGGCGCGGACTATAAACCAATTGCCAAGAGTCATTTTGGGAAACGCGGTTTGTCAAGCTACATTTTTGTATGGTTCACAAACTAGCTGCCTACCCTATACCATAACCAATACTAACATCATAAGGGGCTTAAAAACTTCAACTCTTCGAAAAAATAACACATGGGAGAATTTAGAAATATAGACTCTGCGATACCCTTTACCGAATGATATCAACGTATATTGTTAATGTGAATTACAATATATCATACATTGAAAATACTTATATAAGAAATAGATATAACTACCATTATTATGATATGACATGATATATGTTTTGAAGCAAACATGATGCCAAACATAGAATCTTCATTTATACTCAATATTGCCATTTTTAAACTAACTTTGTGTAACAGGCAAAAGGGCGTGGCAGATTGCACAATGCATATTTATTCTTGTTGGTACATAGGGTAAGCTCTGATGGTGTATTCTCTGCATCATTTTGCCTGTCATACACCATCAACTCCACCTTTCCTACCCATTCACCCATGACTTCTGGGCATAAAAGAACCAAAACCGAGTTGGGGAATCATACGACAGCGGGAGCTGCCAAAAATGCACAACAACCGCAGACTAATTAAATTAATTGAGGTGATTTTTGTCGCAGATATGCCCAAATACCCCCGTTACTCGTCGTCCGACCATGCCATTTGTAAAGTGTTCGCCAGAGAGTTTGGCTTTAAAAATTGCCGCTCATTTTTTGCGTGTTTTTCTTTGTTCGCACAACGCTGCCATATAGTATATCGGGCAACGGTCGGGCCGACGCGTCGGTCATATCCGTAAATGCTCAAACGCATGTAATCCATCGATATTAATGACTGGTCATATTTTTTATCCAATATTCTTCTTGTTTTCGCTGCTTGATTGAATGGTTATTCATATTTTTGCAGATACGGCTACGGGATTTGTTGGGCATGGCCGCGAGGGCGGTCATCAGGAGGGGGAGAAGAGAGTGAAGCCTCTTTTTATGACCCATGCGCATGAAAAACCTCATTCCTTTTTGCCAGCTCTTTCCCTTACTCCTACTGGGTTCTTTTGAGGGTGCATGTTGCCGTGATGTTTCGTGGCATAAGTTATAAAATATTAAACGAATGCAATCAGAATTTTTGTGTTCATTAAGCGCGGATCAAGATCCTTCTCGAATATCAAGCATGAGCGCAAAGTGAGAATGATGGTGTTATTAAATGGATTTGCTATCAATTAGTGCCAGACTCAGCTCAAACGAACTGCAGGCGATTAAAAAAGAACTGATTTAATGGTGAGTTGACCAGAAACGAACACGGAGTGGTAAATCGTGAATTGATTTAATAAGCAAATTGTAACTGTATATGGATTTATATTTGAATATATATTATATATAAAGAAGGAGGTGAGAAATACTTTAAATATATTGGAAATAACATAATATAATATATTAATAACTAAACTCTTGTCTAATATTGAAAATTCAACAACATACTAAATTAAAAGTCGATATCATCTCGTTGTCGTTTATTGTTTTCGCTTATCAAGCTGTTGAATCAAAAACGTCGATTGTTTTTTGGTTGCCAGCTTTGAATGTTGTGCCAGGTGTCAACAGCATTCGATTAATAAATAATGCCGAATTGAATTGCCCTGCAATTGGTGTGTGTTGCATGGTGCAGTAACATGCTGCAACACATTTTGCAGACGACGCAGCACAGCCAGCAGCAGCAGCAACAACAACATCAGCTGACAATGTTTAGTTTTAGCGCCGCAGGTGGCCAACAGACGACGGCCAAAAGGCATCAGCCACACGGCAATTCTTTTTTGCTCCGTGTTCAGCAGGATAATGACAGCCCAACAATAACAACAGCAACTGGGGCCAGCAGGAGTAGCAGAAGGAGTAGGAGCCCTATCTGGAGCAGACCACAAGCATCGAAGCATGGCCATTTGAGGGCGATTGTCAATTGTTGTTGTCAATTACGTGAACAAAACATGCACACGGCCACTGCATGAATGAAGGCTGCGGTGCTTGGGTCGTCCGCCACCGCCACCGATGCTCCTCCAACTGCTGACCACAACAAGGGGCCAAAAATTTGTACCCAAAATCATCATGTCAATTGCCAGGCGACAGGCCGGAACCAGAAAAACAAATGCAAAAGCGGCCGCAGAACAAAGGGAAGCCATTTGCAGGAGCTGCCGGCACTTTTCGATTAGCGATGAGAGCGGTTCCTGTATATCTACAGGCCCGATAATCGTATGTTTATGGATTAAGTACCTTCTTTACCAAGATCGCAACATAACGAAATAATGTACTTGTATAAAACTTAGTTTAATAAAACTTGCTTGTGATTAAGCTTTTACCATAAAATGCCTGTAATTAAGATACAATGTTATTATACATTATTAAAGTAACAAATATAAATAATTGATGTAACCTAGCAGTACTAATCAAAGTCAGATTACCAATACCATTTCATTCTGCACCATAATATAAAACTAGTACTGGAACGATCGCAGAAGGTAAAAAGTGTATAGAACCTTCAACATGCTTAAGGTAGCTAGCTATTCTTTCTGGTTCAATTATATCCAACATAAATATATATTACTTAACTGTTTTCTCGTGCTTATTATTCCATATATCCTCGTCCATCCCTATACGATGTTGTCCTTCTACAGGGCGTTTAATTGGCCTGACATTTGGCAAGGGGATTATGTGTTTTCGGATGGGGTCGCACATGAGATTAACGATTTGTGGTGTGCGAGAGCATTTGTCAATGTGTCACAACAATAAACTGTCCGAAAGCCACTGCAGCCAGTTCAGAAACAACTTGGACATTGGCTGCGACTCCCTTAGACTTGCCTTGAACTCGAAACAGCTGCAGCAATTGCTTGAACTGAACTGAAATGAGCTGAGACAGCGAAAATCGTCTTTCTCCCAATTGCAGATTAGTCTCTCTCCCTTCTCCAAACTGCAACATCAGCATAAATTGAACTCGCTCTGACCTTTTTAATTAAAAACAAAGTTCAACTGCAAGTCGAGTCAAATCGAATCGAGTCGGCATCATTCGTGCCGCATGCCTCATGCCGCATGCCGCGTTCGCATGCTAAAAATTGCAACAAAATTACAACATGAAACCCGCCCGCCGCCACCGCCGCCGACAAGGATTTGGATTTGGATTTGGAAAACGGAAGAGAACTGTTATCTAATGTCTGGAGGCGAAGGGTCAACTGCAGGCACAACACAGGCACAACAGCACAGCGCAGCGGTCACGCAGTCGTAGTCAGGGGATTGAAACACGAGCGAGAAAAGTGTTAATAAATTTTAGCCAGGCCAAGACAGGACAGGAGAGGACAGACAGGACAGCAAGGGACGGCAGGGCATGGTAAGAGAATGGCAATGGGACTGGACGAGAATGGGCTCTGGACGGAGGACGAAGGACAGAAGAGTCAACGTTGCGACGTGGCCAATGCCCAAAATTAAGTTACGTAGCCAAGGCAAGTCGCTTTGGCTTTGGCTTTGGCGTCGCGTCGCTGCTCGATTTGCAAATAAATTTGTTTAATTCCCACTCGACGTGGACGCCACAGCGCGAAATATTTTATAATGCCGACACTCGGTGGGCACCGACACAGCGGGGTGTGAAAGTTCACAACACAGAGAGACGTGCAGAGGAGGAGGAAGGGGAACTAGGAACAGTGAACAGGAGACTGGGAACTGGCAGCATGGCGATTGGACGACTAAAACGTGCTTGGGATTTGCCGTCGGGCGCAACTCAACCTGACTAATTAGACGCGTCATTGTAGCCCGATTGGATTTGCATTTGGATTTGGTAAGACTTTTCGAATTGGCATTGTTAATGAGCGGGCGATGAGGAGCGTTATTGGACAAGGGGGGTGAAGACGGAAAGTAGCAGAGCTGAGTGGCAACTTCACCTAAATGGAAACTAATTGGCATTTAAGTTGGCTAAAGTGGCGGAGCGACTCGAAATGCACTTTTAAGTCTGCTCCTCTAGATTCACAATACAAGATGGTTGCATGTAAATTAGCCGGACTGTAGTACTCCCTTCCCCTGCTTCCTCGACGGGAAAGCATTTGAGAGGCGTGTTGAGAACCCAACTGGAAGTAGCTGCAACAATTCTCGAGTTTCCTTTCTTTGTTTTGACTTTAATTAAAATTGAAGAGTTGTTTTGGTACAAAAGACAGACGAATACAATAAAAATATACTAACTTTATACTAATAAATATCTGTAAGTGTCAAATATCCCCAGAGATTACTCTCCATATCTCTGCATCATTTACTGATCGGACTTAACCTCACAGAAAGCTCTTTACTCGTCTTTTTAAATAAGCTCATAGAGTAAATCCTGTCATAAAGCGGATAACTTGACAATTGACATATCCATCTGTTTATAATGCTTGTTTCTCTCTCGCTTTCCTCTGCCCTTTGTCTCTGCCTCACTCTCTCACTTAATTGAAAATCCATTGGCAGTTTGACAAAAAAAAGTTGAAATTTTTCAGTGCATATAAATAATGGGGATTGCTTTTTGCTGTCATTGTTTCATCATGGCATGTGCAGGCCATTTGGATTTAACATATCATTCATATAATATCAATTAGTTGCATATGTGTGTCCTTGTCCGAGAGCTGCAAATTATTGGCCAATGCAAAATGGACAGATATCCGGACAAATGCCTGCAATGTTGTTCATTCTTCTGGCCATGTCAATAGTCGAACGGATGAAGGAGCCGCACTCGATTGGCATTGCCAGTGTTTGTTACCCGTCCACGACAATGATGATGATGCCCCAGATGATAATGATGCTGTCGGGGAGCATGACGTCGATGTTGACGGCGATGGCGATGCCAATGACGATGGCGAGGACAGCGACAACGACAACATCAATGTCAGCATAGCAAACGTGCTTCTCTTTCTTTAATCTTTTTTTCACTTTTACCCATCTCGCTCTCTTTCTCTGGGAGTCTTTTACTTCTTATTTCTGCTCTCCCTTCTATCGCTTTCTCTCTCTATCTCTCTCTGAGCAACACAAAAAGCTCATTTTATGCCAATTTTTGTGTCCCCTCGCAGTAAACTGAATGAAATTTAACGAGCTGGCTGGGCACATACACACACATTTAAACACATATGACCATGCATACATTTGCCAATAAACAAAGGCGAGTGCACATGTGTGTCCATGAAAAGGATTCACATTAACGGCTCATTTGAGCCGCACACTGAAAAGCCAAGACCATACTGAATGAAAAGAGAGAGAAAGGAAGCTAATAGAATTTTATCGGATTTTATGCTCATTCCATTTCGTTAGCATCAACTCTACTGTAATGTATTATATACCTACTTGAGATTAAACTATTTTGTTTCTTAAAACAATAGAAAACATTTCGACAATATCGAAAGTTGTTTTGTCTGCAATTTGAAAATGAAATATTTAAGAGAAAGGATATTTATTCTTAAGCTAACTTTAATGAAGACAAGAATGAGTATATTAAAAATACAATATCTTAATCTAGTTAATTAGAACTAAAAAATGTATAAACTTAACTCCAGAAGGTTCATCAATACTGATGAATAACTGAAACTTTATGCTTATACATAGTACATTTTGAAAAGCAACTACTATATTTTCGGAAAAAAATGTTATATTTCCATATCATATATTTTTCACCCCCCTCATCAAGCGATTACCCATCAAATCAATGCATTCCCATCCACAAAGACAATATTTCCGATGGGGAACATATCGCTTAATTATGTATGCTAGTAACGTAATAGCAAACCCCGAAAAGCTAAGGATTCCCCTCATCTATCACCTACTCGCTGCCCCCAAGTTGGTTGTTAGTTTTTCGGCTTAACCTTTTGCCAATTTTAAATTGGCTTGCCTGACTGGCTGCCTGGCGGGTTGGCGGGTTGGCTGCTTGGCAAGTTCAAATATGCACAAACATTTGTTTAAAGGCTAAAGATTTATCTCGCCCACTGTACGTTGTAGACACCCTGTGGTTCCTTTGCGCGCTCCACGTCTGCTTCCGTTTCGTGCCGGCGCACCAGGATTGGATTGAGGAGGGGGAGGAGAGGCTGGGGCTGGCACTCAAGTCGAGCTGCCGCTGCCGGCTGTACGGGGCTGCGCTACCGGGACTGCAACTCTTTGAGTATTCGATATTCGGAATCGGTATTCGGTATTCATACGAGCGCACCGATACAAATCTGTGAATTTCAAGTGCAAAACTTGAATATGCAATTGCACTTTTTTTTTGAGGGGGTGCGGGGCTTTGTTTCCTTTCTTTTGCATTACCCTTTTTGCGCCGCCACTGTTGGAAGCTCCTTGGGCTTGAGACAGCACGTGGAAAATGCTGAAACTCAAATGGGTTTTATAAATAGCAGTAGAGATGGTCTTTTAGTTTCCTGTAAACTATAACAGATTGTTTGGAATAAAAAAATGATTGAAAGCTAAAACTAAGTTAATATTATAAAAGCTATACTATTTACATTAGCTATTAAAAATTATTAAATAAATTATAAAAACGATATTTTATACCTTTCTTTAATACAGCCTTTCACATGATTTGAATATAATACTTACTGGTTTCATTAGAAAAAGCACATTAAAAAAATCATAATTTTATACCCTTGTTTACTTTGGCATAACTCAAAAATTTCCATTTAGATTGAACGCAGCGCTGCAGGCCTTTCTCTCTCTCTCTCTACTGAGTTGTCTCTCTCTGTTAACATCGCTAATTTGGCCACATTGAATAGGCTGCAGGGCATTTACCTAGGCCACATAATGCCAGTGTCTGTCTGGAACTGCGCCAGGCCTCATGCCGAAAATCGTATCATCAGCTGAGGGTGGCAGGAGGAGAAGTGAGGCGCGGCAGCATGTTTGATTGGCTCTGCGACTGGCCAAAAAAAAGAAACATTTGGCCAAAAAGGTTTTGAGGCAGCGAGGCGCTGCTGCGAGAATTCGGCCAACACAATTGGAGCTTGTGGTGAAGTGGCTCGCCTTGTTACCACCAGGCCAGGCCAGGAGAGGCCAGGCCCGGTTCAGGCCTGGAAATTTGCATATTCACGCTGTGGATAAAAATCAAAACAGTGGGTGCCAGGCGGGCCCCTCCACGGGGAGACACAGCGCACCGGGCGAGATGCAACGATAACGACAACAAGAGCAGCAGCAACTGGCAAGGCAATCGATGAATGTTGGAGGCAAATGCAAAATGTGCCCGCTGGGGGCAGCCATGAAACCGTAATCCCTCCGCCTCCGCCCCCATGCGGCTCAGCAGAAGCTGAAGCGCTGACTGAAAGCGCGGCCAAAGTGTAGCCAGGCAAACAAATTCAAAAATGTTTGCTGAATTTCAATTGCTGACAAATTGTAAAAGCGCCAGAGATGCGAGGGAGAGACAGCGAGAGGGAGAGAGAGAGAGGGAATTAAGGTGGAGAGACAACGAGCTACGCCGCAGGACAGATTCCAAATGCGGCAACGACATCGATGAATGGCGACACAACGAAGACATCGAGGGCGGAAGAAGAGGAACGGAGACGGGGGCAGGGGTTGATGCTGTTGATAATATTATTAGTACCGGTGAATGGCAAATTGTCCTTAAGGATATAAATGGAATTTGAAATTATTTTATCAACATTTTTGATTGCTTCCAGCTGAACAATTGCCGCGCACAGCCAGTGGATGGAGGAGAGGAGAGGAGGATAGGGAAAGAGGAACAGGATGCCGATGGAGTCATTGACAGTGGGCAGACGTACACAGTTTAATAATATGCACGAAAGTTATGAATTCGTCGGACTGGCAGGATAACGACGACAATGTGAATGGAGATGATGATCACGTTGAATGGGGCAATACGTTTGCCGGTTTTCATCAATTTCAGTGAGTTGGCCAGTGAGTTTCGAGTGCTTCGTTGTCCCTATGCTAATTATTATTGCATGGCAACAGGATACAGAGCAGGATACACAGCACAGGACTGGCGGGCAGGATTTTATCTAAGCTGATAAGGAAATTGCTTAGAATTCTTAATGGACCAACGACAAATGGAGCAGAAGTTATGACGCTTTCGGTTCTTCTTTAGAATCGGAGGTGTTAAGCTTTTGAAGATTGAAGATTGGAGATTGGTAGCAACCTCGCCTTCCTTTGTGAGGGGGTCAGGTGTTTATTGAAATAAGTTGACAAAGTGAGGTAAAGAAGAGGAGGAGATGGTTTCACTTGGCACGTGTAAGCCAGTCTGCATATTTCAATTGATTAGCCATTGATTTCGAGCCACTGAACTCTGCTAATGGACACTTCTCGAGCCTGTAGAGAGGCGGATTGGGAGTGGCACAATTGAAATAAGCTCTTTGTGAGAGTTGATTAATGTGCAGAGAAGTTTTCTTGAATGGCATTTGCGCTTTTCAAGTGAATTTCAAAAAATTTCATCGACTTATTGAGCATGCAACATAAATTGGAGTTTTTGTACTTCTACTGCAGAGCAAATTGTATATTCTGTACTACATTTAATTGTATAATAAAACATCGAAGAGTTCCTTCAATATTTAACTATATTTACTTGCCCCGTTTGAGTAAAGTTTCCGGCAATTTGAATGATAAAATCGTTCAATTATTTATTCTATTTGGAACCACAGAAATTATTTACTTTTGTCGCAAAGTTTGCTAAGCCATTTTTAGTTTAATATTTTTGTAAAAGCAACACATATGTACATGTTTGCACACACACACGCACAGATATCTCTCTCTCTCTATTGATTTGCACATTTATTTGACTACAAGTATATTAAAAAAGCATTCGATCTGCATTCATTTGCAATGCTCAAAGATATTTTGCATTAATTTGTTCAGGAATTTTGTCAACCTCAAAGTGTTTTCTAAGCATGTCCATGCTTGCTTGTGTGTGTTTGTGCTTTTGCAGTGCGGCGTGTCGTATACGTAATGTTTTTCATGTTCAACTTTATGAGCGTAATGTACCATCAATTTTTGTGGCCAGACGCACACGATAAATGCAAAAATACATATACATAAATATGCAAACATACGCACACATACACAAACACACACACATGGACAGACAGAGACTCAGCAAATTTGCCTAGGCTTAATGCAATACAAACAAAACTCTAATTTAAATGGCTCTCCCTCTCTCATCAGTGTTATGACAGTTGAAGTTTTGACAGGGCATATGTATGTGTGTGTATGTGTGTGTGGGTTGGCGTGTATTAGAAATTCATTGGCAAAAGACAAATACACATATGCAAATAGGGAGCGCACTCAAAACTAATGTACTATGCATGGATATCGCTCTATTCCTCTCTCCCCTTTACCCTTCACAATGCCTGCAGTTGATTGTAACTGAAGTGGGCCCAAGCCCACGCCCTCACCCGCGCACACACACACACACACACACATCCCAATCCGAGTACAACATAAATATTCAATTTAAATTATTACCAAATTGGCTTTCGCAAATTTCCATTATGCACTTACTGTATTCACTTCATAGTCGGCTAAAAGCAGCTGACGTTGCAAATTTCTACACTATAGACATACACACGTACATATATTGATTACATGGTGCATACGTATTGCGTTCATCAATAAGCAATTTAATTTGTCAATCGTTTCTCTTCTGTTCACAATCAACAAATCCATCAAGCGGCAACCTCGACTTGCCTGCGTCTCACAATTAAAATCGCTTCGAAGGATTCGGCCCTGGATTCGGGCAACAGGCTCAACAACAGCAGCAGCAACAGTCCAATGTCGGGCTTGTAATTAAAGTAAACATTGTTAGACAGAACGACACACACAAACACACAATGGCAGGCATTGCCTATGCATGTGTACATTGTCATAAAATGCACATATAAATTGCATGCAGGGCAGGACAGCATTAATAACGCGCATACGCCATGTTGTACAGCGCAGCATAAACTGCAAACATGCCTAGCAGATTCGAATAGTATTTTGCCTCACAATGCGACCAAAATGCAATGGCAAATTCAATTGTTATTTGAATAAGCCCATTAGAGGGCAACGGGCAAATGGAAACAATAAAATCAAAGAGGGAGAATGTCCCTCTGGCCGTGAGACGACAGAACGTTGCGATTTGAATTAAGTTTTGCCTATTGGAATACTGAACTGAACACACTGAACTGACGAACAAAATTGTGAAGGAGTAACCATTAATGCTACTGCGCTCAGAATACATATAAGCAAGGGATAAATCGTTTGATGAATTTGAAGATTTAAAGTATTTAAACTTTCATATTTTATAAAAATCTTCCCATATTTCAACAGTGTTAAATGAAAATTCAATTTAACTCCATTTCCAGCCATTCTTTCTATAGTCCCAAGAACTTACAGTCCACAATATTTTCCAATGTAATTAAAGTTAAAAATTGTCGTTCTAAAAAGGAAATATGCATAGAACATCTTCGTTTACTCCACAATCAATGTTCAGTCTGGAAAAGTGTTTTGCTAACTTGCAGACAGAAGGAGTTAGACAGGAGAACCTCTCACCTCCCCTCCCTCGTCCACTCTCTGATTAGTACAACCCACACATATAAACACACAGCCTCATTGAAACGCTTTGCTTATAAGCACCTGTAAATTTTACCAAGCAACAACAACTCAGCAACAGCTACAACAATAGATGGGCCAGAGGCAGCTTGGCAGACAGCCGGACTCACGGCACAGATGAGGGCCACAGCCTGGTGCTGGCGCTGTTACGGGGCAGGGAGGGGCAGGCAGGGTGCAAGCTTCAATGCACTTGCTGAGCATTTGATTTGTCACCCAAGGCGTGCAAATGATAATCGAAAAATCACTCAACTGTGCGTCTGTCTACGTGTCCTGTGTTTGCATGCGTGTGTGTGTGTGTGTGTGTGTGTGTGAGCAAAGCTGATTTGTCTGCCCGCTTGACTGGCTGGCTCCGATGTCCTCCTGGCTAGCTGTCTGCCTGGTGTCCTGTTTGCTCTCTCCTCGCTTCTCTCTCTGTCTCTCTCTCTCTCTCTTTCTGTTCGCCTCTGGCAGCCTGCATTTCCGCATCCGGTTTTGCATTTGACACCAGGGCCGGAGCAACAGTAACTACTGCCACACGCACACACACACACTCACACACACGCACATCCTTTTCGAGGCAAAAACTTAACTGCTCGACACTTGTTTTGTGGTGTGTTGCCATTGTGTGGCATTGCCACGTAGCTGCGTAGGTGTTGCTGTCGTCGTGAGACTTGTTACTGACCCCAACTGCCGTCCCTCCCACTCCCGCTGTCCCCCCTCCTCCTACCACATGCAATCCTCAGCTACCCAATCTGAGTGTCCGACCAGGCAAAAAGCTGTTGAAGGACATGCTGACATGTGCGCCAGTGTGGCCAAACGACTGGAATGGCAGCCAGCTCCATTCCCCACCTCCGCTCTCTACCTTTTTCAATTTAGGCCTCCGTGCTCTTTAGCATTAGAAGGAGGTGGGGTAGAGGTCTGTCAATTTGCAATTGCTACGATAAAACTAAACATAATTATAAAGAGCAATGACTTTCTGAAGATCTCAATTAATCTCGAATTTGTTTAAATAAGCTTATCAGGAGAACCTTCAACTTTAATTTAAAATAATATTGGAAAAAGTATTTCTCAGATAAATAACCTTTAATATTTTAAATGTCTGCATATGTATCGTTTACTTAAATAAGTCTACCTATTAAAAATGTATTGAAGTTCAAAGTAATTTAATATGTGGGTAAATTCTTCTTACAATATTTAATTCTTGAATCTTTAATTTGCTAAGTAATTCCCTTGTTAATTCCGGTAAAAATATTACTAAAATATAAAAGATATTTGAAAATATTAGTAATTAACACTTCATTACTTTTAAGATAGTTTTTGGGGACTATACTTAAAATTCTCTTTCTCAATTAGACATTCTATATATTTTCTACAAAATAATGCCATAAATATTTAACAACTTACAACTTAGACCAGCACATATCACTCCACTCGCACTCCAGACAAGTATTGTACAAGCTCATTGTAGCCAAGCCTCGAGCGACTCAGCCCCTCTTGACCACGCCCAAGTAATCAAAAATTATGGCATAGAGCAGGATTTATGTGCCATTAACTCAAAGTGCAAGTGCTACATCCTTCCGAAAACAGCCCCAAACTAGGCACAACTTTAGTGGCATTTGATAGAGCCCCCTCAACGGGGAGAAGGCTGCAGGTCCAGTCCCTGACGCAGTGCGCACATAAAGCAAGTTCATTACTTCAATATTTTGACCACACAGGATGCGTACTGGGCGGGGCAGGACAGGAATGGCGCTGGCCCTGGTAAAACGTCGCCGGTTTTTGATTAGGCAGCAACCTCGTTTAAATTAAAATAGCTACAAGAGCAGAAGAGTGAAGCGGGGTAGGGGGGGCAGAGGGGGAAAGACGAAGCGACCTTTATTGGATTTTCAATTGTCACCAAGCAGCAAGCAAAACTCTGCGCGGCAAATATTTTTGGCCATGCCAAACCCAAAACCGAAACCGGGTTCGGTGTAGACCTGCCTCCGTCCGGGAACCCTCCCGATTCTCTGCCTGATGCTGGCTCCATGGCGGAGCCTGCAAACCGCAAGTGAATGACATAGGACGACGCTGAATGCTGGCATTCATTCATTCGGAATGGGGGTATCCAAGCTTATTTTCTGGCGCTACTGCGGCCTCGGTTGCTGCTAATGACGATTGCCGTAAATGTATTGCCCTGTCAGGGTGTATGTTTGTGCCAGTGTGTGTGTGTGTATGCCAGTGTGTGTGCCTTGCGTAAACCCTTCATTGATATGTCGCAGCACCGTGTTGAAAATTTCATTTTCCTTTCAAGTGAAATTATTGGCCCGCTCGCAACATTGTCCCCAAATTCCGACTGCAATTCCAATTCTAGTTAGAGAAGATTCGCTTGGAATTAGAAAATACCAAATTAAAAGCAAATTATTTCTCTAGCTGGCCAACTTAATGTGCTGCCTCCTTGTTGATTTTTCGGTTGTTTAGCAAATAGTTATAGTTATTCGGGTCGCTTTACCTACATAGCCTGTTGTGTGTCCAAGATTACTTGTTAATTAAAGAGTTGCCGGAACTTGGGAATGTTTATTTAAGTCCATTCTGTGGTTAGGACTGACAGTCGGTACGGTTGTTGTTTATTCCGAGGTAAGAGTGTAGAACAGAGTGCGTTGTACTAGTTGGCAAAGTTTACAAATTGGATAATTGTAGCAGATAATTTCATGTGTTGACACAACAAGCACAAGTATAAGTGGAATAGGTCGATAAACATTTGGGCGATCGATAATGCTGTGCTATATTTGTGATATATTCTGTTTTATGTAATCTATGACTTGACTTTAATATTAAATGTTGATTTCTATATCTAATCTCGCATATATTATTCAATATTTATGATATAGGTTAAAGGTGTAGAATACCTTAGGTTATAGTAATAATAATTCTTGTTATGCAGCCTAATTGGGACAGCAAAGAAAAAGCGTTGAACCTCTAAATCTTTTGGAGTTACTGAAATATTATAATATAACCGCAGTTTAGAGAATATCAATGTTTTATCTATTTTCTCTATTTATTTCTATTAACAAAAAGCAACCTAATCATGGTGAAAGTCTTATCGCTTGGCTGCGTTTCCCCACGCGATTTCATAATCACTCAAGTAACCAGGGCTTGCAGTTGAGTGTGCAGTAAATCCAATAAGCCCGACCAGAAATAACACCCTGATTGACCAACGGGTAGCAACGTCCAACAGTCAATGACCTCAACATGGATCTAAAAGGATAACCAATTATGCGTCGACTGACGCATTACCCCGCTCCTGCCACACACCCACACACACACACAGAACGACACACTCAGCCAGCAGGCAGCCGTCGAGAAACTCATTAAAACTGCATGAATATAATAAGTATTCGTTTGATTTATAAGCACTCATTTATTGCCCCAGCAGCAAGTCGCGACCCTAAGAAAGTTTTTGGCTCTTGTCCCCCCTTCTATGCTTCTTTCCTTTTCGGCATATGGTGGCAGCAAGCAGGGTTAGGGGGTAGACATGTCTCTCTGCAGAACAGCTCCCTGACTAACCGCAGCGCGGCAGTTTTCCTACATTATCCGTCCATTCGGTGCAGAGATCAGGCCCAAAATCAATTCCATTAGGATTATGAATGCAAACGGCAGCGGGCAGCGACTATAAACGCGCTTGTGTGCAAATATTCAAGGGGGTTCTACCTCCCTGGGCACGCCCAAGCTCAGTAAGCATAATGCACGGCACTTTACACGACTCGTCTCGACCCGATTCGACTCGACTATCCTCCCTGAAAGCGAACAATGCGTCAAGAAGACGCTGCTAAAGACAATAATAAACATAATGGGGCAAGAAAAATTGCGTAAAAGCGTCAAATGTTGCCGGGCAAATTGAACTTCTGGCGCAGCTTCCTGTTTGTTTGCTTAGGCCTGTAAATCCAGCGGGAGACGTAGCAGGAACGGGAGCGGTGCCGGCACATGTCCTGCCTGCCTTCGTCATATTTTACGGGTACGTCGGCTTCATTAGTGCGCACATTGATAATTATGCAACGAGAAGTGGCTGCAGCTGAGTCCTGGACTCCTCCCCCTCTTGGAGGGTGACTGAGGATGGGACTGTAACTGGGGGGTGAGGGTGTCAGTGACAGCAAATCCTGTGCGCGTGTCGGCATTTGGCATTGTGCAAGCATTTCCTGGACTGGAACCCACCACCCCACAAGCCACGAGGCCACCCTCAGCAGGCAGCTCAGTGAATCACTCAGCGAAAGAAAGTCAGCGATGCGAGGAAGAAGCAGCAGCAGAAGTGGCAGCAGCATCATCGCTGAGCTGTTGCATTTAATGGTCTTAAGAGCGGCGAAATGGAGAGTGGAACCAGTTGTGGGCACTTTCGGCAACTGGGCCTGGACCGACATCCTTCTGACTAATGGCCACTGCGACTGACAACAGCTGCGGATTTACAAGCGAATGCATATGGCCGGGAAATTTACATAAAAGGTCGCTCAGTCAACAGCGGAGGGGAAGGGGAGGAAAGGGAACAAGGCTTGCCATTTCTCAAGTTTGCGCGAAACTGCGCAAGCCTCCAGGGCATAGGCCAGGTACCATGGAACGTCGTCTTAGATCTTCGATAGGGAAAAAACATTCGCGAGGGGATTATGTGAAATATATCATATGTTAACGGCACAGGGTGCTAAATGACTCCACCTGAAGTATGGTTCAAATGAAATAGAAGTAGTAGAAGTCGTTTTCATGGAGCTCGACAGAGACTGAAGTCTGGCAAAACAGAAGTAAAAAGGGTGCAAGAAGTTGTTCTCAAAGAGTTCCTATACAGAGAGAGAGAGGGTGCTAGGCTAAGATTCCAGCTGAAGTCCGGCTCAACAGAAGATGAAGAAGTGGGCGGTAGAGGATGCTACGCCGACAGCCACGTATCGTGGTGGTACAGGGTGCTAAAATAGAACAGAAGAGAAAGTAGTGCAAAAGGTTTTTTTAATAGAGTTCCTCTGCAAAGAGAGTGGGTGCTGGACTTTGACTCCACCTCAACTCTGGTACAATAGAAGTAGAAGGAGAGCAAGAAGTTGTTGTAATACAGTTCCTTTAGTGAGAAAGAGGGTGCTAGACTCTACTGCTAGTAGTTGTTTTCATAGAGTATCTCTGCAGAAAAAGAAGGTGCTACTGCAGCAACTACGTAGTATTTACTCATTTATATCATATGGTAGTGTTACAGGGTGCTAAAAGAATCCACCTGAGGTGTGGCACAACTTAAGTACAAGTGCAAGAAGCTGTTCACATAGAGTACCTCTACAGAGGGAGAGAGAGAGAGGGTGCTACGCCGCCAACCACGTACCATTTCCCAAACTCCTCTACACGTATTTGAAAAACTATTCCCAGCCTGTCTGGGCAATGTTTTTGCGTCATATTTCAGGCTGACAACCCTAGTCGAAAATATTATTCAAATGGCACAAAGCGCACTGCGACTTGGCCGAGCTTTGATATATGAAGCGTGAGTTGTTGCCTGAAACGAATACGATGCGAAACTTTGCTTGAAATTCAGCTGCAAAGAACAACACCCCCCTTACCACCCCTCTCCTTTCCTCTTTGCCTTGCCAGGCACCTGCCTAAAAGCTAAGCTGCTGCGGCATAATTTACATAAGCCCATCAAGCTGAAGTCGCATCGGATGAAAGCCAAGTGCTTGTAACCCCAACCCGAATCCTGAAGGGGGGTGAACCAAGCTCAGCCGGGGAGAGCTGGCGCTGTTTAGTTGCCCGTGGCAAATGCAATTGTAGAGCCAGCAATGAGGCCAATAAACAAATACAACACGCGACCCTCTCCCAGTCTCTTCCCCTCTACCCACCTCCCTTCACCTCGTGCCGACCAACAACAGCGCGAAGAAGTCGCCAGGCGCTTTGTAACACGAGCTTTATGGCCACCGGGGGCTACACTTGAACCCACTCCGCCCCCTCTCCTCCACCACCTGGTGTCGTTGTCGCACTCCTTGTCGCTCCTCCGGTTGTTGTTTTTGTTGCCGTCGCCGTCGCTGTTGCTGCTGTGCCACGTGTCGGTGAGCGATGCCGCCGTCGCTTGTTATTTTAAAATTTAAACACCCATGAAATAAAATATATGTATATATATGTATCCCAGCCAGACCAGCACCCCCACTCCCTCCACCGCCCTCTGCAGATCCCCACTCGAAAAGCCGAGCGGCGTCAGAGTTGAAGTATTGAATCCAATAGAAAAATGTTATTTCAATGCAGACGCTCGCCCGTTGCGACAACAACAACAGGGAGTGGGGGAGGGGGATGGAGTCGGGCAAGAGTAAGCAGCCTCAAAATTGGATCAAGGTCTATTACACCCCGCATGGAGCAGGAAGCAGGCAACGTGCCAGCCAGACGGACGCACGCGCCGGCAATTGCAGGTAGAGCAGCGTTTTGCATGCAACTCAATACGATTGACAGGGGGAGATTTGGGGTGTGCAGGCGGGGGTACAGGGCGGGTCAAAGAGTTATCGCTTGTATCGCATAAATTGAAATTGGTGCCACCCCGGCAAACTCGCGTCATATGTGGAATTCTATTTACAGTTCACTTAACAAATGCGCATATCGCACGGCCACAGCAAGGCAGGGCAGGAATCGAGGGATAATGGCAGGGACTAGGGGGCAGGCACCCACGAGTCGGGGCTAGGGCCACTTCTAATAGCTGGCGGTAGGTAAAGTACCTTGTTATATATACTATTTAAAGAGAGGGAGAGGTAGACGGATAGGGACGTAGCATCGCAGTGTTATTTGGGGTTTATCCATCAGTCGCGGCAGATAAATAAGAGATGCGGGTGTGTTTAAGGTGTGCCTGATGTGCTGTGAAGTGCTTCAAGTGGTCGCTGAAACAGTGTGTATGTGTGTGAGTGTGTTTATGCCATGTGTGTAGTGGTATGCCTGGAGTTCAAGGACTTAATGAACCTTTGCATATAAATAGACGCAGCTCGAGAAGTGTCAAGGGGGGAGTTTGCAAGTACATATAGTTAGGGTAACAATTCGAAACTGTAAAGGGGTGTAAACTATTCATTTGAAGCTACATACATGAAGTGGAGCAATGGGGAAAAGGGACGAAAAGTAAACATGTATTTAAAGGAAGATAAATAGCTGAAGATAGATATATTATGAGATTCACTTTAATAGAGGAAGTATAGAATACTTCTGGAAACAGTTTTAGGATACTTTATATGGAAACTCACTTCTGAAAACAGTGTTATACTCTCCAATTATATCATACATCTTCTAGTATTTCATATTTTACCGGGACTTTCTTCCAGACAATTAAGCAAATACACAGATCTATCAAGAAACCTTTATTTCCTCAGTTTGTATTAACTTGTTCCATTTGTTGACTAATCAGACTGACATTTTAGCCTGTTCAAAGCTTGCATAATTAGCCTGAGGACGCACCTTGTCTGCTGTCTGGCCCACACCCAACTAATTACTGCACTGACAATGTCTGCCCCCCTCTCTCCTTCTCACTCTCTTTGGCAGTAGATCAATTAGCTTTGATATTGTCGTGACACATTAATCGCCTTGCTGAGACACGGAAAACTCGCGCTAAAGTAGCAAAAATTAGTATAGAACGAACTGTCAACTAGCTGCAGCAGCCACCGCACCACCCCTCCTGCACTCTATCTTTTTTTTTCTCCATCTCTTTCTCTCTCACTCCCTGACCATTCCCTCTCCCTTGGCAGATGTGTCTCAGCTGTTTGGCTGCTCTTCGATTTTCATGGCTTACTCACGGCATTAACACATGTTGACAAAGTAAACAGGATTTTGATGCTGCGGCATACAAGCAATTTGCTAATCCAATCCCTTGGACAGAACCGCATCCATCCTCCTCCCCTGCCCTCCTCTCCCCCGCCAACCCCCCAGGCGACTGCAGGGAAAAAAGTAACAAATTGGCAGATTAGTTGTTGACATTTTGGAAAATTAATGAAACTCTGCTGTGTGTGTGTGTGTGTGTGTGCTGTACCTCAAGGGCAATTGCTTGTTACACCTCCACCCCCTCTCCCCACCCACACCTACCACTTTTCGCTACTTCTATAGTGATTTTTGTGTTATTCACCGCATAATTTTGTTGTTTGGGAATTTTCGCAGCTCTGCAGTTTTTCTTTTTTTTTTGCAGCTTCACATTCAACTGCACACGTAATTTAATTAAAAACTTGTTACCCCCTTCCCCCCTCCCCTTGTAGAAAAGAAATTATCAAAAGGCTTTACCCCTCACACACACACATGTGTGTATATATGTGAACTAGCCGAGCATAGCGAAAAATTTGCCTGCATTTTATTTGTGTTCTGCAGCGCCTTTATAAAGTATTTTATTATATAATATTTAACTGGGTTCCAAAGCGCGCGCAAAGTTAAATAGAATTTAGTAGGTTTATTATGAGCTGCACAATGCGAAAATGTTAAAAAGAAATGTGTGCACAGCGCTACGTAGTATACCATACCATCTAACAGGAAAATACTTTATGGGGGAACTTGATTTCAGGCAAGCAGTAGCGCAAAAAGAGAGCGAACCATAAGCGGAAAAAATTGATGAAAGGCAGGCGACCCACACAACTTGCGGGGGCCTGTCCCTTTCTTTCGCTCTTTTTGGGGCCTGGTCGTCATTAGGCAGACCGTATTGCATGTGCCAGAAAGGGTTGCAAGTGAATGGCGAACTGCATTCTGCTTGGCAAGAATTGTGCGCAATCTTAACAAAGTAAACTCAAGAAGTATTGTGAAAGAGCATATTTTGATTACAGTTTGAGTATTTATATACCAGAAATACACATATTTAATACAAAGATGAACTCTGCAAAGAAATATAATGTTTTCAAAAGGAATTTATAAAAAAATGGACTACAATTTTCTAGTCTAAACATGTTTCTGGAATATATTTGTTGTAAGTAAAAGTTCTCTTATTCTAGTTTGTTTTTTTTAAGTGTCTCTCCAACTAACAATATAAAGAGATATAGAAAAGGCAGGCGACCCACACAACTTGCGGGGGCCTGTCCCTTTCTTTCGCTCTTTTTGGGGCCTGGTCGTCATTAGGCAGACCGTATTGCATGTGCCAGAAAGGGTTGCAAGTGAATGGCGAACTGCATTCTGCTTGGCAAGAATTGTGCGCAATCTTAACAAAGTAAACTCAAGAAGTATTGTGAAAGAGCATATTTTGATTACAGTTTGAGTATTTATATACCAGAAATACACATATTTAATACAAAGATGAACTCTGCAAAGAAATATAATGTTTTCAAAAGGAATTTATAAAAAAATGGACTACAATTTTCTAGTCTAAACATGTTTCTGGAATATATTTGTTGTAAGTAAAAGTTCTCTTATTCTAGTTTGTTTTTTTTAAGTGTCTCTCCAACTAACAATATAAAGAGATATAGAATAGTTTAGTAATTTAGTACTAAACATGTTTCTGGAATATATTTGTTGTAAGTGAACGTTCTCTTATTTTAGTATTGTTTTCTAAAGTGTCTCTCCTTTTCCAACTTACAATATAAAGAGATATAGTATATTTTAGTGTATTTCATTGATATTTCAAGCAATCAATACCAGTTGAGCATCTTTACCATCTTGCTTTTTCTTCTTCATCTGCATTTACAAGATTATACTACTCTTGCCTTTACAACTTGAAAGTCTGAATAATTGCTGAACTATCGTTTTTCCTGTAGCAAATTATGATACATAAAATTCTATACGCCTCCTTTGTTTGTCTCATAATTCACCAATTTGGCCCCAGTTAGAAATGCCTCTGAGTGGCGCATTCCCCATACAACTGGCAGCTTAACCCAAATAAATGGCTCAAAGAGTGATATTTCATAGAGGCGGCTGTCACAACAGCTCCGTCTGTCGTCTTCCGTCCGGCGTCTTCTCTATTATAAAAAGCCATTTTGTACACGTACAAAGCAATGTCCCCGCCGGATCTAAGGCTGTCCAAAATATTTGTCGGCTTGTTATTCAAATGGAAACGTTTTCGTTTCATTCCATTCAGTTTTTCGTTTCGTTTTCGTTTTCTATACTCGTAAATCTGAACGCGAACGTTGCTCAAGGACTTTGCTGCGTTTGTTTTTTCTCCCGCTGTGAACGTGCGTTTATGCAATGAGAAGAAAGAGAGAGATAGATACACTGGAAGAGACGGGGGTAAAACAAAACAACATGTCAAAAAATAAATGTACAAAAGACATTTCTGGTATATTTTTCAAATGAAATATTAGTTTACTTTTAGCGACGGCCAACAAAAACAAGAACTGCGGCTAAAGCCAGCGTCAAGCCGTTGACAGGCAGGAAAAGCGAGAGAAAGGGGAGAGAGGGTGAAGAAGTGGGAGTGGGGGTGGGGTTGGGAAGTGGCGCTGGTAGCCAAGTGCGACTCCCAAGTCTTATTTGTCATTTCTTTAACGATTTCTGCAAAGCAAAGCACAAACAGCCAGCAGGATAAGGCGACTCTGGCGCAGGCACGTCGAAGAATCCCACAGTCAGTCGAATCCACAAAATGACTGTCTTAGACTCTCCTCCCACTCCAGCTGCTCCAGCACTCGGCTATGTCTGCTGGAAGATGATGCCACTTCAGCTCAAGTGCCGCAATAAACAAATTTCGCAGAAAAGGGCAAACAAGACGCCGCTCCACGCCGTTGGCAACACTGGCAGGGAGATCCCTTTGGTGCGTTACGTGTGCGCTCAGGTAAGCCACAGCGACACTCAACCAGGCCAAGCCAAGTCATTCCATCCCGTCATCCCGTCCATAAGCAACCAAACTGTCGAGGCATTTGAATTATGAGTCGCGTGCTAAATTTTACAACTCAATGTGGCACACAGAAAATATGCATGAAAAACGAAAAGAAAGAAAGGGGAAACAAGGGGAAAAAATTAAGTAATTTTCTTCAGCGCGATTCTTATCAGACGTTTGTAGGAGCGCGTTAAAAGCGAAAGGGTTGCCACCCCAATCGACATATGTCACACGACGGCTGTGGTGGGCGCTGAGGCGTGTCAGGCGTTTAGATCAACGCGCGTTGATAGCGTCCAACCGCGTTTTAATGCTAAAATGCCGTCACGTAGCTCATCCCACATTCAGTGGCCACCTCCTGCTACCCCTCTCCACACCTCCTCCTCCTCCTCCCCCTGCAGCATTGTTGACATCAATAAATATTCGCGCACGGCCGAGTCGCCATTGGAACCAGGCTGAATACCCGCTCCTCAGGCCTCTCATCCACCTCCTCCTCCTCCTTCTCTCTCTCTCGATTTCCTCTCCCACTCCCCTGCCCCTATCGTCATAACGCTGAAAAGCCATAAACGGCATAATAAAATTCTGCACTGCCATATGTTCCCCAGCGGGCATTATTTTATTGAAGTGTACGAACTCGCCGACGAGTCGGACACAATTTGTAGGCACTGTTGGGGAGGAAGAGAGAGACCATAAACTAAAGACTTTTAGAATAAATTTAACATATTGTGGCGTTTATCATATCATTCTGGGCGAGACATAAAATTTCATTTCTTAAATTGGTAAATAAAATGGAGCAACGAAGGGGAAAGAGTGCAAATAACTCGACGAATAGGGTACATTCTATATGATATTGTCTGGATATGAGGTCTGTATAAGACACATTATGTCTGTCAGAGAAATACCATTGCTGTAGATGAAAATCTCTTGGAAATCATTTTAAGTTTAATAGAAAACATAACTCTTTAAAATTTATGTATTATATTATATATTCTTCATAATCCCTTTTAGCATTTCTTCCTATTGAACTATTTTCATTATGTATTATATTATTTATGAATTATATTATTTCTTCCTATTGAACAAACCTCCTAAACATTTCGTGATACTCTTTCTTTAAAGAGTACACTATTCAGAAATGGGACTTCATTTTTTTTTCTCTACTTCGATGCGGTTAAGCTGCCGGGCAAGCGGACTGCGCTTTACTTTCACTCCAAAATTAGCTTTTAATTTAATTAGCTTTTTATTTGGTTTGAATGCATTTGCCCTGGAAAAGCCTCATCCCCCACGGCTGGCATGGATGCTAGAGCCGCTACGGCCTTGCTGAGTATTAATAGGCTGTCCTAGGGGGAGATCGGTGGGAAGCCGGATGAGGAGGAGCGAAAAAAGAGAAAAAACATGGCATAGCTAAAAACAAAACAGGTCAAGCTAGAGGGAGCTAGAGGGACGGAGGTCAGACAGAAATTGCAACTGGGTGGTCAGTTCGAGTTCTCAGGCAGTGGCAATTCTGCAGGATGGAACAACCACAGTTCCACATGACCAGTTGCCCCGGTACATGCACATCCCCCCCTTACCTGGGCCAATTGTGCACTTTGAAGTCGCCTTCTGAAACTGGGGCTAATTTGGCGTAAGCCCTTTGTAGGCTTTATAAACAACTGCACTGCGGATTTAGATGGGGCTTTGGCGTTAAAAACATAAGCTTCCATAATGGGTCAGCAATCAAACAAATGAGTCTGGCGTGGCTTTTTATCAGGAGTGAGGGAATCAGAGGGAAATCCATATCGCACATACTATATAGACATTTGTACATAGGGGATAAGTTGGTAGATTAGTTGGCTGCGATAAGATATACCAAACATAGGGCTGTTACAATATATGAATATGGAAAAGAGAGAGATAGAATGTGGGTAGATATGGTAGAATGCGAGTAAATATATAAATATGGAAAACAGAAAAATGGAACGAGAGTGGATATGAAATTGGGATATGATATGATATAAAAGAGTAAACAGAATTGAGACTACTTTAATGTAGTTCAATATGTTCAAAGTGTTTTGTTTTATAATAGTTGATACTTTAACTTAATCAGAATCATGTTGGTTACTTGCTGGACTTGCCTAAGTAACGTATTCAGCTATAATACGGCATACAGAATAATATTGATTTGAATACAGTTACACTGCATGATGGGCTAATCCTCGGGGCCCAACATGTTCACCTCCACATCTAATTCGATAAACGGAACACGCTACATGTCCAAACGAGCTAAACAAGTGAATAGTTTGAATGCCAGTTTACCCTTGAACTGACCAAACACACAAATTAAATTCCCATCATATGCACACACACAGACATACACCCGCGAAAGTCCATCGGCACCCTGCTGTGGGAGCACCCTACAAAATAATAGGCAGTTTCAGAGTTAGCCCGACAGTTGGTCAATCACACAGTTGTTGTTGCTGCTGTTGTTGTTGCTGACGTTGCTGGGGTTTTGCTCTGGAAATCAAATTGGAATCGTTAGCGCAACAAATTGAATCGAATCAAAGCCCCGACGTGCTCGCATTTAAATAATAGCCAAAGATTATCAATTAAGCCGTTGTACAAATTGATAGTGCTGGCTCAATTTTGCTCCCAGGTCACCCACTATCCCCAGGCCCAGTTACCAGCCAACCAGTCCCTCCCATCCCCATATACACACCCTGCTCCACGCGTGTTTCTCCGGCATTATTGCATTAAAATTATTTAATTATCGACTGGTCGCGCTCGCGTTGCCTTTGTGTCTCCGTGGCACCTGGACAAACGCATAATTGCAATGCCGAAGGGGCACAGCGAAACAAACAGAGAGAAAGAGAGGGAGACAGATATACATATAGAGAGTACATATCTCCCCCTCGATAAATATATGCAGAGTCGTTTATGTAGTTCGTGCTGTGCAGTGAATTATATGCAGATTGCATTTATGAGGTTTCAGTTTTATTGCACCAGCGGCTAATAAGATTTCCACGCCACACATCCATTTGCAAATACTCTTCCCTCCCCTCTCTCACCAACACACCTCCACACTGTCCTCCCCAGCACTGCATTTCCCAAAGCCATCGCACAATTTTTATCATAATCGCCCTGATTTACATTGCAGCAAAGTAAACTTGTTGGATCGGCGGCTGCATCACATTAAGCAGCAGAAATTTTTTTATTACACCATAAAAGTTAATTACAAGTGAGAAAATCATCAACAACAACATAACACTGCACTATAGTAATTTCAGTGTAATCGCAAGCTGAAATTAAATTGTTAATTTGCAGTCACGTGATCGGCGCAGAGAGTTCCCTCAAATCAGAAATATTGTAATAAGGTTTGCAATTTTGTAAAGAGTTTATTCCAAGATGGTTGATGAGCCATAAATTGCATGACATGCTAAATGCACACTATATAAGCACTTAAATAAAAATTATGTTAACTATTGACTAAGTTTACAAAATTAAAGGGCCTTAAAAGTATTTGAATATATCTGAATGTATAACAGTATTTAAATATATCAGAGAAAAGCACTCAATGATACGGTAATTATAATTGTGATGGATACCAGATTAATCATTTCGTCGACTTATCAAAATAAATTTAAGTATGGTATGTTAAACGCATTAGAGAGTTTTTCTTAGATCAATAAAATGTTATATTTCTAGTAAATCTTCTAACTGTTTTAATGGGTTGCACAAAGATTTGTGTATTATAGGACATATGTATGTATGTATGTGTGTACTATACGATATGTAAGTATCTTAAGTGAATAATTAAAATTAAAACTTAAGTACGAGTATTCCTCCTCTAACTCTACAGATGTTTCACAACACTGACAAAACGCATCAAAGCATTAAGCTGAAGTTTGACAATTTTAATTTTCTGCAAATATTTGCATAAGAATTTCAGCAGCTTCTTCGTTAGGGGACACTGACGAGAAGGACACACAGCACAGAGCACTGAGCACACAGCACCTGGGATCGGCATGGGCGACACGCTGGCGGACCACTCGCTCGGGCAATAAATCAAAACTCAGCTAATTACGCAACAAAGAGGCGACTCTTCGCAAGCTGAATGCTAATTAAAAAGGAGCAAGGGACGAGGAACGTGGACAGACTGCCTTTTTGGCAGATCCTTATGCAAAGTCAGCAGAGCTGCCGGAGGAAGCTCCTGCTGAATGGCCAACACAACTTGGCCATTAACAATAATACAAATCCGGGAGAAATCAGTGAGCAATGAAACGCAGCACAATCGCAAATTTATGTGACTCTCTCTCTCTCTCTCTTTCGCTTTCTCTGTCTGGAGCTAACACCTATGGCTTATGGCTGGGAGTTCCAATCCCAGCTAGACGTAATTAATTCGATTATATTTCATTGATTCGAACGCCAAGGCAGACTCATAGAAAATAAAATTTAATTGAAATGCCGTTCGCCGTTAGAGGCTGCAACGTAAATCAACTTGGCTGCTTGGCTGCGGGGTCACGGGGGGACGTTGTCCTTTTCGAAGGCGACAACAGGCAGCTATAATGGTAAACAAAAAATCAACGTGACAGGAAAGAAAATTAGCAAAGTTCGCTCCAGCTCTGGCGCTGTCCTTGGCCAAAAGTGGCTGCCTTTGGGCTTAAGCTGCAGGACATATATTTATACACACCTATACACAAATACATATACATACATATAAACACGTATTTAGGTATAAGGCAGGCGATGAGTGTCTCCAAAGTTCCCTGGGGACGCGAATTTGGGACAGACGGCCTGAACTCGGCCTCAACTGGGAGCCGCAGCCACGCGGCCTCATCGGACTCCTGTCAAGGCGAGATGGCAACAGGAATTTCTACCATGGACATTGATTAATAATGTTTTCTGTATAAGTACAAGGATATACGATTTTTTAGCATTGCGCACGACTGAGTGTCGCTTTTGTTGCCGTTATTATTAGCCACGATTCTCTTTTTAATGACTTGCGAGGCCAGCAGAAAAGATTGTTTTGCAAAAGTATGCGACAATCTTGGGGATGATTGCTGTTTACTCTTATGCGTTGTTGTTTAGGGCATTGAGAGCTTATAAACTTTTCCATAAAGTTTTCATTATCAATTTCAGTATCAATTTTGATTTAAAGAGACCTTTTGAAATTGAGTAAACGGATAAAAAAAACTAATTAAAATTCCATTTAAACGATAAATATTCCATTTAAACTCAATAAAGCTGATCCTTTACATACACTTTCCTGGAGTAATGAGTATAGTATAGCACAACAATTCTTTTATCTATATAATATGACTCTCTTCGGTCCTTTCAATTCAATTATTGTACTCTGCAGGGTAATTAAAAGCCTGTGTCCGGAAAAACCAGAAATATGCGGTCTAATTTGAAAACTCGCCGTGCGCATAAATCATGCGAAATAATTTGGCCGCAAGTTGGGCATGTCGCAGCGCAAAGCCAAATAGCCTTCGCCTTTGAGCTGGAATCCTATTAAAGCCTGCGGTGGTTGGCTATTAATTATGAGCGTGGACAAATTAAAAGACACCACACACACGCAGACACACAGACACGCACACACATATGGAGTTTCAGCCTGATTTCATTATAATCAATGAGTGCATTAGTCAAAGCCCGCAAATCCAAACTTGCGTCGTCGTCACCGTCGTCATCAATGTCTACGGCCGTGTGCAATGGCTAATTAATAGGCAAATTCCAAGCGCAAATTGTCCTAATAATTAGGCATGCACAAGTGCACCAAATGCCCTACAGCCCCAACCTCAATATACCTTCTTTGGCTTCAGACTCATCACACACAAAGCCAGACAGAAAGACACAGGGGGAGGGTAAGGCAGAGGGATGCAGTCTGTGTCCAGGCACATCCACCTTCATTTGCATTAATTGCCGTTAAGTCGTTGTGACTGACCAGAGGCTAGGATAGATCCCCTGGACTAAACCTGAATCAGGAACTGGAAAGATGATGCTAAGGAGAATGGGGGGAGGCAGCAGAGGCAGCTCTGTTGGCTGCAGGATGCTGTATGTACTGAGCTGCAGTTGCATTTAGTGCAAAATTGTCGCTTTGCCGAACCGAACGATAGACCAAGAGACCGACAGACAGCAGACAGACTGTCGTCTACCTTTGACTATTAACAACATTGCGGCGCTTTGGACTGGGCTTAGGCAGTAAGCCAGGGATATTAATTGGCCTTTGGGCGTTATTGCAAATATTAACAAACATGTTTTCCATCAGTGTGCACGAATTTATGATATGAGGGAATGAAGGACAGCGAGAATAATAATGAAAGTCGGTAGAGGATTACAAGGTATTGACAAAAGTGAAAAAAGAAAGAAGATAACTATAATATAAGTACTATAATAACACAACCGTTTGGTATAACAAATTGCCTTCCTAGCTCAATCCACTTTCTACCCTGGCTTCCCAGACGTGACAATTAAAAACCCAACAGATACACCTACTATACACTACACGTACTATATGGTTAGAGGTATTTAAATATTCCCTAGCGTACACCCAACTAATTGTAAACCAATTCCAGCAATTACATAGTTCTAGTTAAGGCAATTTCTCGGCGCAAACTTTGTGTGGTTGACTGCGTGCTTGGTAGGTTGTCTTATCAGTGTGGAGAGCACGAAAGAACATAAGAATTTCAATCGAGTTCGCGTTTGCTCTCTCAAATTAGCGCAGCACAATTAAAACCCAATCAAGATGTGGAACAACTGTAAACTTTTCCCACAGCTTTAAAACTCTTTCTGCTGTGGTTACTTGGTGCAGCCTTAACTCGAGGATGGTCTCTGCCTATGTGTGTGTGTGTGTCTAGTTGATTTCTGTGGGCGATCCCCAAAACAAAAGACAAACTAGCAATTAGTTAGGGTTTTGTTTTTTTTCATTGTTCAAACTGTTGTTAAACAAATCAAGACTGATGCCACCAGACAACACACACACACTCCTAACCCTCAAACACACACATGCATATAGAGTAAACAACCCTGCAACAGGGTTGTCCCTGTTGTCCCTGTGCTTGGCGACATTGGATGTTGTCTGCCTGGAGGCAAATTCGTTCTGATTTTTATGTATTTTTAATGAAACTTCAACTCGCAACAACTAGAATACAACAGCAACAACTACCACAGTTGCGAGCTGTCGTCGTTGTCTGCGACGCATTGGGGATTTTCACAAGTGGGAACCAAAACATTTGTTCCTAGATTTTCACGTCACGCTCTTCATTGTTGTGGGGTCGGCGCGGGTTGCCCTAACAAGCCGAACGACTCAAAGGGGGAGCAGACTTTGCCACTCTGCTCCTGGCCCCCGTTCCCATTTGGGCCGAGGGCGTGGCATGCAACATATACATATAATCATTAACAGTGTCACATGCAACATAATGAGGCAGGGGCGCACTGCACGCAGCAAGCAGCACACAGTGCAGCCCCGAGGGCAGCTCAGCGGGGAAAAGAAAGTGTGGAGGGCTGGGAGAAAAGTGGAGAAAAGCAGACAGGAGCAGACAGACTCCAAATATTGTAGTAGCTGCTGCTCTGCTGCCTCTCCACATGTTGCAGTCGCTCTACGTTCTCACTCCCTCCCTCCTCTCTCTCTCTTTCTGGCTGTCTGGCGTCTCGGGCTGCTGCCGCTTAAGTAGTTTACATTTTATATGCAGCCCATAAAAGGAAACATTCGCTCCATTAATGGAACATAATTTTTCGTTTTCTGTTCCGTCGTCGTTGTTCGCTGGGATTTTTGTCAAGTTTATGAAGATTGAAATGGTAGAGCAGCATCAGCCGTGCAGCAACTCCCCGAGTTGAGGCAGACTCAGGGCGGAGGCGGCCTGCATCATAAAAGAGGAGTGCATCAAATGGGATTTTAAGTTGTCGCATTTAACAGGCAGCAGCAACAGCAGCAGCAACTGCAACTGCAACAGCGCGGGGCACTACAAATAGATCTATCAAATTTGTTGCAGCTTCAGAGAGTCTCTCCTTGTCGAGGTTTTGTCATAAAAAGACAGTTGTTCTCTCCTCTCCTCCCCTTTTTTCAGTTCTCAGCTCTGTCTGCTCTTTCCTCTTGTTTTGTTTCTCTTTTTTTAAGTAGTTTGGCATTAAACATTGGACTGCATTTTGTCATAGTTTGTTTTGGAAGAACCTTTCATGTCGTTACTCATTAGTAGGCCTGTCTGCTGGCTGTCTGTCCTCTGTCTCTCTGTCTGTTTGTCTGCCTGTTAGCAGGGCATCATAAGCGTTAATAGCTTTGAAATATTCATGAAACAGTTGTCTCTGTCGCTGCTGCAGCAGTTGAGCGGGTTTCTCAGATAGATGAGCAACGAATATGTTCGCTGAGGCGTTCCCTGACAGGAAATCAATTAGTGCGAACATGAAAAAACAAGACAGGAAGGTTGCCTCCCGCTTGAGTATAAAAAATAATCGATATTTTCAAAGATCAAAAAAATATAAATTCAGTTTTTGGGGTATGCTTTGAAATTTTAGAGTTTGATGAAGTTTGCAAATACTATCTCGTGCTGTACTCAACTTAGAATACAGGAGATAGCAAAGAAGTACAATGAGATACTGAATTCTCATCGTTAAACCTTTGATAGGCAACTGATTATCGCACCCGAAAAAATTGGAAGCTCTCGGAGAAGAACGAGAGGAAGAATAAACCGACCGGGCCTTGACATAAGTTAAGAAGCTAATTATTCTTTATACCTCATACTCAAAGCTAATTTGTAATCTATGTAAACAATATACATATATTTTAATTATCGTTTACAATTAATTCGAATTAGATTAAGTTGCCTAAAAGGTGGTAGTACCCTAATCCCATCCACTCAACCAGCTTTTTAAATTTACCAACAGGATCATAACAAGCTGAAATCAATATTACTTTAACAGAAAAGGGTAAAGCTTCAGCAATTTACTCATTTATGCAAATGAAAACAGTTTATTTTTAACCATAGCACGTAACTCTTTAATATTCCCCCCCCCCCAAAAAAAAAGGCCAAACAAATTTGCCATTTTTAAACTAATTAATTTAACTTGCGTTTTTGTCTCTGGCGGCGTCATTTGTCGACTAACGACACGAAACTGTTTAAGTGGATGGGACAGTGTCCGACAAATGTTAATGAACAGCCCGCTCGCTCGCCAATTTGATAGACTGTCTGCCCTCCCGCACAGACACAGCAGCCCCTTCCATGCACATATATATATAATATATGTGTGTGTGTGTGTGAGTATGTGCACTCTGTGTGTGTGTTTGGCGTTGTCAAAGGAAATTAAGAACGTCCCGAGCCATCGATGATGATGAATTTATGCGAAAATTTAATTATTCAACAATAAACAGAGCAGACTCGACGCCGACAAAGGATCGCAATGATGAAGCAAGAGGCAGGGGGTATTGGAGCAGAGGCAGGGCAGGCGGGGGAGAACGAAGGGCAAATAACCGCTGAAAAATTAATGCCGATTGGAGGCAAATGGTAATAAATCAGCGCACAAACAAAGAGCAAACAGGAGCAGGAGCAAGAGAGAGAAATTACAAGCGGGATTGGTTGAGGACCACAGCGTTTAATGAAGAATGATAAAAATGAAAAAGGAAAACAAAAAGTAAACGGCGTTAAATAAAAATATTAAATGGCCAAGAGGCTAAGCGCCTGTTGGCCAATTAGTAGAGAAAGGGAAGCGTGTTGACAAGAAATTAACAAATTGACTGATTGACAAAGAGGTCAAAGAGCAGACGACTCAGGGAGAGAGAGAGAGAGAGAGAGAGAGATGGAGAAGCATCAAGCAGTGATATCGATAACGAGCAAAGACTTTCTCGAAAGTAATTCAATATGTTTTCACATTGGCCACAGGTTGACTGCCATCCCAAACAGAGATCAAACGTGGCCAACTTGTTGTCTCTCTGCCCTCCTTCGGGCTGACTGTTTGTTTATCTGTTTGATTGGCACACAAAGCGTGAATTGCTGAGCTGAGCTGAACTGAGCTTGCTTGCCCCAAAGGCAAAAGTACTCGGAACGCATTGCATCGACACTTGAAACTCGTAAGAAGCGTTCGTTCAGCGTTCTTTTTTAATGTTTGAACTTTTTATTACACGCAGCAGCAGCACGAGCAGAGCAGAAAGACACTGATTGGCAAAGGCAAATGGGGGAGCTGGAAGAGAGGGGAAGGGTACGGGCAAAGGTGCCTGTCATATGACACCAATAAATCGCTTCAATTGCTCTCTGAGTGACGCCAGTTACCTTCGCCGGGTGGCTGGAGGCGCCACCAGACGCCACCGACGCCGATGCCGCATCGAACGTTCAATGTCAGCGACGGCAGCGGCGCCACACTGTAATGAAAAAATGCCAATACCAAAATGAATGTGTAAATGAAATGGCCATGAAGGCACCCAGAACACAGGCATTTTCTATGTATGTGTGCAAGTCAATGTGTGTGTGTGCGTGTGTGTGTGTGCGTGTGTGTGTGTGGTGGTGTGTGCGCTCCAGTGAAGCGTAAGTAATCCTTTCAATTTAAACGACGCCAACGTCAACGCAGGTGAATAATTGGCCACGATGCTTTGGAAATTACCGTAAAATTAGCTGACAAAAAGCTGACGCACTAAATGGAGCAATGCCACACAGAGAATACTGCCACGGTGGCACGTTGTATATTGCGTGGGGTTGAACGGTGTTTTCTCGTAAAATTGTATATGCCATTTCTGGATATCTAGCTTCATTATGAGATATAGAGATGGAGCTACTATAGACTGTAATATTGAAGTACTCTTCCTCGCGCTCCACCATCAGCTTAAGCTTCATCGCCTCGACATTAGCATGCTTGAGGCGGACCTCAGCAAAGTACTCATTCTTCGGCACGTCATCCTGTTCAAGCTGAAAAATAAATTAATACTTGTAATTCAGAACTGCAAATATAATAAACTAAGTCTTAAGGAAATCAACATAAATACGACAGTATATTAAAGATGAATTTAAGTTGTATGTGTCGTGTAGTCTTCCTCTATGTAATTGTTTAAGTTATATTTGCATATCTGGCTTCACCACAAGATACCATTTAAGAACTCAACTCTTTGATTGTTCCTTGTTCATTTTATTTCCCTTTCGTTGCGTTGCACAGTCAACTTGATTGCGGCAGAGCAGAGCAGCTCCAAGAAGAAGAAGCCACTTCGAAATCCACACAGAAGCAACAGCTGTTGTCTCCACTTGGGTCCATGTGCACGCCTCTTCTCGTCTCGCCTCGCCTGGCAGATTAGCAACAGCAGCTAAGCAAGAAAAGAAAGCAAAAAAAGGAATGAGCAGAAAGTTTGTCACCTGCCGCGTCCAGCTACCGAGCAAGTGAGACCGAAATAAACAACAGCTGGTCCCCAAAAAGGCTCCACACACGCGATTATCCAATGCCCATGGAGGCCACCTGGTGGCTGCTGGCTGGTGCCATGTGTTGCGCCATGTGCGCATTCAAATGGAAGCTGTGCGATCTTAACTGAGCTGAGCCAAGGAGCTGCCTGTCCATTCGCATTTAAACAAATGGCGTTTTTTGGCAGAAACTCGTTGGGTTTCATATATCATTACCAACACCCGACAAAAAATACAGACATACAACCCACCCACAGAGACACACACACATAGAGTGGCAGAGCAAGTTGCTGGAATTGTTTATGGACGCAAGTAGAAAGTGGAAATGAGCGGGCTAAGAACTCTTGTATAAATTGGCTCATTATGAAGCTCATCCATAATCTATGAACGTCAAGGCAGTGGGGCCATAAACTATGCCAACCCACATTCACTTCGATTTCCAGAAAGAGAGAAAGCGCCCAAATGTATGCTATGCCATACGAAAGGACTACGGATTGGTCTCCATATGGGGTTGGGACAGAAGGAAAAGCAAAAGCAGCCGCCCAGCAACCATTTTCGACACGTGTTTAACTCGTTTTTCAACGAACTGCGCCACGAGTCGACTCCGACTCGGACTCGTTTCCTTTTGGCCATAAAACAATTCACTTTATGCGCACGAATTTAGCCATTTGGCAACATTTGAAGCGTTAAGCGAGCCCAAGCTGGACACTGCCCAAACAGGAAGCTAACCTCAAGGCTTAAGGGTGCCACACACACACACACCCACACACAATCCACTATTTCCAGCCAGCTGTGAAGCAGCTAGTTATACTATATCGCATACCTTGGCATATATCGTATATATCTTATGTGTATGTGAGTATTTTGGCAGCAAATGAAATCCCTCTAATGGCCACGTCAGACGCATTTATAAATTTTAAACAGCTCTCTTTAAGCGGGCATTGTGTGTAGGTACCTGATGGAAGACCACACACACAACACCATCTTCGGTTGTGGCATTATTTAATAAATGAAATGTGCATCCAATGAATTTTAACTAGCTTCGAGAGTCTTCCTCTCTCAAAAAAGGCTTTTAAGCCGAGAGCGCAACATGGCGAAAGCTTAAAAGTTGCAAGTTATGCGAAGCTGAGACAAGGGCAAAGGTCTTAGGGCTGTAAGGCATCTATATTTGGTAGGTAGTAGCCGGACTGAATAAGCAAAATAGTTAAACAAAAAGTTAAGATAGGTTGATAGGTTGCCGAAAACTACCTAAAAATGGTAAATAGAACAGTTTGTTTTAAGGGTTCTCAAATTAATGTTTAGTAATGTATTTTGTAGATTCTGTAAAAGTTCTTTAAACAGTTGGCAGATACAGTTTGCAAATTGTATAGACTGTATGATAACTAACACTCTCGATTTTACTTGTACCTGCTTCACGAGAAGTTTATCTAAATATGTTAATATACTTCAAACTATATTTAGGAAGTTTATAGGTTATATTTGAAATTTTAAATCGATTCTTGTTCTACTTCCTTCGAATTTGCATCATAAGTATTTCCCTTTCCCATATTGTTTCTTTTTAAACAGATTCCACTCTATCAATTGACAAACGCACCTCTTCAAAAACCTGTCAAATCATATTGTTTACACTTTGCGAGAGCGAAACACCTTACCAGTGCGAGGGCACTTCAGATGTTGCAGCTAGGCATTTCGCCACAACAAGTGGTTGTCTGATGGATGAGTTGCTCACCAAGAAAAGACACCACAACTTGAGCAAAAAAAAAAACAAACCACAAAAAGGCGACGGTAACTAAAAATTGTGTATAAATATTTCGCTGCAAGCTATTTGCACTTCATGCTTGACATGCCACATGGCAACAACAACAACAGGCACAAAGACAACAACGACCACAACAAAAGTCCAGCAATTTGGGTTTAAAATATGTTAATACCATTTGCTATTGTTTTCATTGTTGTTGTTCCTGTAGTTGTTGCGGGTTTGTTGCCTGCCCGTCAGTCACTTGGAAGGGGTTTTGCTATCCGAAATACCTCAGCAAAATATTTTAACGTTTAGCTTTTGGATTTTGCTGTTAAATACCCTGTGAAGAGTCTACTTCAAGGTTGTACCTGTTCAATATAAGATAGTTTTAGAGTATTTGGTGAAATTTGAATGATAAGTATATTCACCATTATTTTATAGATTTTTATACCCAATATGATGTTCCAATCCTTATATCACATCTCTTATCAGAAGACATAATAGCTAAAATCACAATAATATCACTTACAGGGTATAGCCGAGTCAAAGGTTGATTTTATTTGTCGCACTGTTTTATTTTCTTTTCAAAGAAAATAGTTTAGCCTGGTTAGAGGAGCTTGCGTTGTGTTTTTGGACAGGGGCCTGTCAAAGAGCAAATTGTTTTTATAAAATAAATCAAATTGCTTATCAAAGAGATGATTTAGTGGCCTGCAGCGGGGTGTGGGATATGGAGAAGGTTACGGATAAACCAAGAAGAAGCCAGCTCAACTTTAATAATTGCACAAGTTGTGGCCTCTTATGCCTCATAAGTCAATAATGAAAGTTGAAGAGGGACAATAGAGAGGAAGTGAAAGAGACAGAGAGAGAGTGAGGGAGAGCATAAAGGGGAGGGGGCGAAAACAACAAAGTTTCCTGGCAGGTATGCCACTAAAAATGCGTAACCTGAACGCATATTATTATTATCTCTTGTGAAAATTTACGAGATCAAAAATTAAAATGCCCTTAAGCATAGATAGGGAGGAAGACGAAGATTGAGGGGGAGGGAGACAGTGAGCCAAAGAAAGTAGCTGGGGCTAAGAAATTGTTGCAAAATAATTTTATGGCTAGCCAAGGGTTAGGGCCAAGCAATCTATAACCGCATCAACGGCAGCCAACAGGGAAAAACTCTTGTGGGTGGGTGTGCGTGCGAGAGAGTCATGAGGAGAGAGAGGGTAGGAGTGGCATGCTGTCCATATCCTTTAGGGCATTTTCGGACGCTTCTGCTATGGCTTCAGCACCAGCTACAGCTCCACAGAGCTCCACGGTTCAGCTACCAAATTGTCCATTTATTATGCGGCAACGCCTTTTTCACTTTTGCCCTGGCCAAAGAGAAATGAAGTGCCCAAAAGAAGAGGAAGCGCCACTGAAACCTCAAGCTCAACCCCAAGCCCAGCTGCAGCCCCATCTCCCTTCCCGGCACGCCACCTAAGTGGTGTGGAAGCATTAAGACAAGCTGTGTGTTTTTGGGGGAGTGACCTGCACTTAAGGTGCAGCAGCATCGGCTACATTAGCCGCACACTTTGCCACGGAAGTTGCACAATTAGAAAAGCCAGTCAAACTTTTTGCTTGCACCCAACCCCACCCCTTGCCCCACTTCTTACTTTCTTACTCTGTTTTACTTTCCAGCGCATTTCTTTAACTTGCATATTAAAAAATAGTTTTGCACTTGCAATTTTTCAATTTCCCCTTTTGCGCAGCTGTCTGCAGAATATCAAAAAAGGCGCCTGTCGATATGCATAAAAGGCTGCTGCCCGTCATTAGATTAGATATTAGTTCAGACAACGTCAGTTTGCGAGGGCACCTCCCCGCCCCCTTCTCTCTGCCGAACCACCATATAAAAAGCCAAGGTGCAAATCCTGCAAGCAGACGTTGAAAAATTAGAAATGTTGCACAAGCGCAAACTCTGGCAAGGCTTGGTTGGTTGGATGCTCCGCTGCTCGGTCGGATGGTTGGATGGTTAGTTGGTTGGATGGGGCCGGTCGGTCAGCTGCTTTGCATTAAGTCAGGGTTATGCAAAGCAATTTGAGAAGTGCGGATTTACGCTGAACAGCTGTTTTCAGCTAAAAACAAAGTGCAAGCCCCAGCTGAAAGTAGGTCACCTGGAATCAAATTAAGAGGCAAGCGTTAAAAACTTACAGGCCACTTGCTATGAAATATTTAAATAGCATAAAGATGGAGTTTTATTCTGAGGTATTTTAGAGAGAGAGAGAGAGTGAGAGAAGGAGTCTACAAAGTAGCTTAACGAAGTCATGAGAGCTTTTAATACGAGTACTTAAAATGTTTTCGTATTCTTTAGAAGTTAAGTTGGATAAGGAAATATGGAAATATTTCAATTGTGAAAACACATCAAAACTGAACTCTGGTTAAAAGTTTAACCATCATTCACCACATTGAATTGTGTTATCTGTCACCCTGCTGCAACTACTTAACTTGTAATAAGACATTATAATGCAATATTCCCGTACCCAGTTTTCCAGTCATCCCTCAATTTGCACTCGCATCGAGCTCAAAGCAAATTGCCTATGAAAGTTTCGGAAAAGTGCCCTGAGCAAGCAGCTGCCAAGGTTCCTTCAATACAAATTCCCTATTTACACACACACACACACACAAGGAAGGGAATGGAAGAAAGACCACCAATCATTTATCTAAAAACGCCTTAGAAGACGAACTGGGAAGCAACAACAAAATGAAGCTACTTTCGGCATCAGCCTTAATAATTGAATAAAAAGGCACAACACAAGGAAATGTCGAGGACTTTGTGCCCTGCTCGATGATGAGATGAGACTTTATCCTAACTTTCTTGGGCGCAGCTGGGGTGAATGTGGCAAAAGGAGCATCAAAAGCCCGCAGAAAATGCCAGAGAGACAGCAAATAATTTGTACGCAAATTAAAAACAAAAAGAAAGAAACAGAACCCCAAATGAAAATTAAATGCATGAAGCGTGTGCCAAAGTGTGATTAAAACTTTCTTTCCCAGCGTACGAGTGTTGTGGGAAGAAATTGGAAGAAAGGGAACCCAAGTCTCCTTGCTTGCTACATACGCAAAATGCCCGTAATTGGTATTATTTTCTTTCTTTTGTCAAGGTGGCTGCTAATCGAGGTGGGAGGCCTTTAAAGTCTACGCTCAATTGGCGTAATGCTCTATAATAAACGACAAGCGGGCTCATTAAAAGGGGGTTGTGCCACGGGGGTGGGTGGGTGATTTCGATCAAGGGTTGCACTTGTCCCCGTTGAACGACGCACCTTGTCACATTTGCCACACTCTGTTGCTGCAACGCGGCTCACTTGGCTGTCGTTGGTTGGCTTACAAAGGATTAGCACGGTTGCACAGAGGCAATTTGAATAGGTGGCACAATTGGCAAATTGTTTCAAGCGATCGCCCTGGCAAAGGGGCAAGCGATACCAACCCTCGACCAGGCAGACAGCCCTTATAGCCACAGTACAGTTGTCCTCTCTCACATCCATCGGCTGTTGCGTTTCCCATCATGCGTAATTCTATTTGTCATTTTGATTATGACATTGTAATGCTTTAATTGATGCCACAGCAGCACACAGATACAGCCAGATACGCGTGTGGCACTGACTGCAGCAAAAGGCAATCAACCCTGTGCCTGTGCCTATGCTTGTCCTGGATGACATGACGAAAATGCCCTCCTGCTTTCCGATTCCCTTTTATCCATTCCATGTTCTTGTTTTATTGTGTGCTATGTGTCGCGTCTGACAAATCCTATAAACAGCCCGAAGCGAGGGCGTCACTTTTTGTCGATTGGTGTCTGAAACGGTTTGAAACTTCAATGAATTTTAAATTGATACTGTACAGTTATATTCGCTGCTATAGGGAAACCTGTCAAGGGTGGAGATGAGAGTGTTTGTAATCCGCTCAGTCTTTGATTTCAAGCAACACAAATAGGGGAAAGTAACGAACTGAAGGGGAATCTATGACACGACTAGTTAGGAAGTGGATTCTGCATCAGTATGCAGTTGCTTTTCTTAAATGCGATTCCACTTGATGTCTTTAAAATAAGTTAAATAGACTCTTTAGCAAAAGTTGATCATTCGATTTTAAATGATGAGACCGTTTTATATATACAAAATTGTATTTCCCCTTGACTTAACTGCAGCATGCAAGTGTGGCTTCCTTTTCGACACTAGTGTTACTATTCAGGTGCACCGCGCTGTGTGTGATTGTGCCGTGTGCAGGACAATGGTTTCAAAAGGATGTGGACATGGTAACAAATATGTATGCAAAAGCCGAAAATTGCGTTTTCGACTTGGTAGTTGTTGCCATAGCGTTTTTGATAAGCGGACAGAACAACAACAACAAGAACAACAACCACAATGGCAACAACAACAACAATGGCCACAACTGAGTACGAGAAACCGAAACATTTTGTTGCACGCAAAGCACAGGCAATGGCGATGGCGACGCATGGACACGCAACTGAAATTACGTAGGACATGTGCGCAATTTTGCACGAAAAACCTACAAGGCAGGAGGAGGCAGGCAGGACAAGCGTGCAGCAGAAGAAGGAGTGGGAGGAGCAGGACTAGCAAAGCAGCAGGCAAATTGCGGCAAGCAAGCGTGAATGTTGCACGCCGTCGTCATCGTCGCCGTCGACTATGTAGTTGTCGTTCCACCTGAGCGACGTTCTTGGGGCGGTTGCGTGCCGCGTCAAGGGAGACTCGACAGAGCAAAGGGGCAGGCGGCAGCGGCAGCTGTTGTCGCATTCTAATGCAACGCACAGTGGGCATGAAATATTGTTGACAGGTGAAAATGTTGCACACAAACAAACAAACGAAGGAACGGACGGACGCAGAGAGACACGCGCGCGTAATCGACATTGAAACGGGACAGAACTTCGCTGCTTACTCCAAACACAGCACGATCGCACTCTCACCTCGCTCTATCACTTTCTCGCACACACACACACTCCAGCGGTCGGCTAATATGACAAGGCGGCGGCTCTGGTGTGCCAAGGCGCGAGGGACGGGGCAATGACAGAGCCGCTGCCTTACGTGTCGAACTGCCATTTGGGCTGCCTCCCCAGAGATCCCACCAATAGCACCGCAATAAGTGAAAGTGTGTGTGTGAGATATGATTGCAAGTGTGCGTGTGTGTGTGGCGTAAATGGGAGCACAAATGTGCCAAGTACTCCGCTCTAATGAAAGGGTGAGCCTGCGCTGGAACGCCTGCAGCCTTGCGGCCCGTTTGGGGTGTCAGTTTGCAACCCTCGGGGCACGTCATGAATACCTGATTAGTTGCATAATAAAATAATTAAAATATTTGTCACTTTCCTACGAATGTTTCGCATTGTTTCCATAGAATTTCGTGTATTGTGTCTGCAACAAAAGCGAAGACAATTTATAGAAAAACTTAAAATCCAATTAAGAAACTTGCCGACTATTGCGTGTTCAATTTGCATTTCCCCCCGTCCAATGAGGTGCATTAGTTAAACAATGTTTAATACAATTGTTGACACACACTCGCAAATCTGAACTGCATGATAAATAGCTTTGATTATTTATGTAATTTATTTTAATGTTTAATTTGCTAATTGCAATGGGCGATTAATTTAAACTTGCTTATCGATAATTGTTTGCGTGCTGTGCTTAGCGATCAACAGTGTTGCAAAATTTGCATATCAAAAAATTTACAAACGTTTCCAATTTGCACTCAAACTCGACTATTTTTTCTTGCTCGACTTGAATTTTGTATGTAAATATGTACACAAGGTATACAATTCCTGTGTGTGTATATTAAAAACTGTGTGTATCTAAAAAACCTGAAAACATTAATTAATACATATTTATATTTATGACTTACCAGGTTTTTAACTATATTTTTTCCGATATTAATTACAATATTGACTAACACAGTTTTAAAGTTACAAATTTTAATTGCTTTACTGACTGCCTCATTCATTCCAATTGGAGAGGAAAGAGTTGCAAACAAGTAAAGGGCTGGACAGCACACACACACAGCCCTAATCTTAGGGCTGCATAGATGCACAATACAAGCGATCTTTTGACAGGCTGCACAAATTAACTTTGCCAAAGTGCGCACAAAACGCACAATTGTTCAGCACAAAAGGAAACGGGGAAACAAGCAACTTGCGGCAACAATTTAATGTTCGTACTGTTTGTCTTTTGTTTTTGCGCACGTAGCGCAAAAGTCTCAACTTTGCCTCTAATGTTGCTGAAAATTGAATTTCTTATTACGATAATTTTTACGCTTGCCATTGCAACGGGAACAGCAACAAGGGAAAACTGGCTAGTTCGAAATAGTCGCACATGAAATACCCTAACAAGTAAGTTGCTCTCATTCAATGGTATTGTGTAAAAAACAGCTAACAAAAGTATTAATAAAACTTTGTCATATATTTTCAAGTGCATAAAATGCATTACGTGCATATGCAACACCAACAACAACGATGGAGACTACGACGTAAGGCAGTTGTCCCTGGTTGCGTTATTACGTGCTACGTAAATGCATTACGTGCATATGCAACACCAACAACAACGATGGAGACTACGACGTAAGGCAGTTGTCCCTGGTTGCGTTATTACGTGCTACGTAAATGCTGGCGCCGCCAGGCAAATTTCTCGTTGGGCCTGTCTGCGGCACAAAGCAAAAAGAAAATAAGCGCAAAACGAAATGGAAACGAGCTGCGCATCGCGTTTTCTACTTATTTATTTGATTATTTTAGTTTTGTTGTGCTGTGTTCGCGGCGCACAAAATTAAATGAAATGTTTATTCAAACGTTTAAACGTTTGCTTTTAAAATAAGTAAAATATCAAGAACAAGAAAAAAGCCAAACCGGAAAAAGGGAGACAAAACGTTCTGCCAAGAGAGGCTGCTGCCAACTTGTCGCCGAGTTTGTTGTGTTCTTGTCCTTTTTATCTCCAACTACTTTTGGCCAACTTTGCTCTGGCTATCGCTATCGTTTATCGTTAAAGTGAATCATGTCAACCGCATAAAGAAACGGAGGATGGGGCGTGGCAGCATCGGGCAACATCTTGGATTACCATAAAGGATTTCCCATTCGGTCTAGGCGGCATTCATTTTTCATATATCCTGATCCCCTATGTGACCCGAGCAGGACCCCTACCTTTGTTCAATTTAAAATGCCACCAACAACGCAGCATAGAGACTGAGTAAGTAGGAGAGTGCTCGACTGGCAGATACTCCGTGGGATTTCTAAAACTGTGTAGGTTGTCATGGAAACTTTATAATTTTAAAGTGGTTATCGACCTTTATTTTAAAATAGATAAAACGAGATACTCATATCTTCTCTTATTTATGCAGATGTCGTATTTGATTGAACTTGAACTGCTCTTATAAATGAAGAAAATTAAATAGTTTTAGTTTCTTTTCTTTCTTCAGTCTTCATAAAAGTCCATTTCCTTAACATAAACATACTTATAAACAGGCAGTCAGTGCTCATACAATTATTACGATCCTGTTTATGCACATCTAAATACAGGATACAAGAACCGAAACGATTTTATAAATGAGCTGCCGCCGCAAGCAGGAAACAGGCAAATCGTTCAAGAGGAATCCCTGCCAAAAAGGCAAAGGGATCCCAGCCAGTCATGCTGCCTTCTCCGCCCACTGCAAACTGTGGGAAATCTCGATGGTCAAAGCCAAAGTGCAATGTCCGTGATGACTTGGCAGCAAAAAGGGCTTCGGTTCCGAATCAGGCGACAACTTTGACGCCGGTAACTCCCCAAATTTTAGTTTTGCAGCTCAGCTTTTTGTTTATATTGACTGTCGGTCGGGCCAAGGTCCTGGCACTCCCCCTCTTTTCTTCCCTTCCCGAAATACAGCAGCAATCAATCATGTGGTTTAAATTGGGGTATTTATTTAAGGCGCTATATTTTCTGAAATTTCCTTTTCGTCTACGATAAGGAGGTGAGTGTGTGAGCCTGTCACTTGACCAGCATCTCCTTTCTGGGATTTTCTGAGGTTGTGCTTGAGGTTACGTGTTGAAGCGGCGTCAAGGCAAAAGTTTAAAGTGCATATTTGGTGATTTCTTATCGAATATTTGATATAGATTTGATTTGAGCTTGATTACATAAGTGAGAGAAGTAACGAGCCGAAGGGGAGAGAGGTTAGAGAGTAGAGAGTTTTCGTTATACGAATATTTAATACCCTGGCGGGCTTTATATTTGTTTAAATTCATCAGCAAAGAAGTAATTTACGAACTTTAAAGGTATATTTTAAAGGCTCTTTGATTAGTTATACACCAATAATACAATATAATATAGTAAAATAATTCGGGTATATCTATAAAACACTTTTCACTTGACTAATAGTCAACAATGCCAAAAATTCATGTTAAATAATGAATAATTATTATTAATTTTCTTATATAGCTACAGGGCATTCATATTACTCCTTGGAACTAATACGCTGCTCACTTCTGTAACAAGTTGCCAAGGGAAGAGTGCAAGATTGCTTGTCAAATCGCAATCTGGCCAAAAGGCCGCTGGTCAAAGCCAAAGAGTGAGGGCAAAGTTTCGTTTCTTTGCTTTGGCAAAACTTTATACGGGCTGTGCATAGGGTAGGGGTCAGGGCAGAGGGGCTGAATGGACTAGCAAACGATATTAGACAGTTAATATGGAGGGGGACCCCTCCTCCCACCATGGCAGGCGTCTCTCGTATTAATCATGCGCCTGTCAGCTAACGTAAATATTGTAAAATGAGTGGAAAATGAGCCAAAGCTGCCTTGGCTGAGGTTCTGTTGTAATGAACTTGCCCGAGAAAGTTTATCGTAGAGTTGCAAAGTTTCTGAAGATTTTAACCACCTCCCCCTCTCCCCACGCCATCAGGCAGAAAGGAAAAGGGAGGCAAGGCTCGAAATGTGTAAATTATATCAGAACTTATCGCTTGTCTCGACTGTACTTTGACATTTCAAGCTGGCAACACTGACAAATCACAGATGAACAATACGAACAAGGGGAGGGGGTGCCTGGGGAAGGATTATAGAGATGAAAAGCTGCTCGGGAATTGGCCAAATTGTCGTAATTGCATTGAGAAATGTGCAATGCGAGAAGGCATTACAAAGTGATTTCTAACTCAATATTGGCCAGCCTTAAAATACTTATTTGTATCAGTATCTTCTCTCTGCAGGTCTGTGTGTGTGGGTTAAGGTATTCCCCGCAGTCTAATAACATTAGGGTGTGTGTGCGATTATTATGAAAATGACCACAAAATGCTTTTGGCAACAGACCATGCGTTGCCTTACGCCATTTAAGCCACAAGTGTGCTGTAAGAATACACACACATACGAGTGTACATGAGTGTCTGTGTGTGTGTATATTGAATGTTTTCTTATTGATCAAATACACAATCCACTTATACACACCCACACACAGACACAAATACACACACCCACACATTTGCCTTCCCAGTGCGCATTTAATGTTGTGTTAAATTGAAAATTTGCATAAAATATTTGTTGTTTATTTATTGCCAGTGTAGCTGAAGGTGTCTGTATGAGTATTTGTTTGTGTGTGTGTGTGTATTTGTGCAGCTGCCTGGCAACTAAATATTTGATGCAATTTGTGTGGCAATTTAATGGTTAAGTTATCCATGCACAAATTACGATATTGTATCAAAGGAATCTGGCAAAACCAAACTGACAACACAGAACAAGTGACATTTCAAGACTTATTAGAAAGTATATTCAGCAATTGTGTGTCTATGTGTGTGTGCAAGTTCAAAGTTCATTCAGGTGACGTACTGTCAGAATTCATAAATTCACAAATTGCGGGCAAATAAGTAAGGAGAGAAAGACATGAAAGTAAAATTGTAGTTATAATTATCTATGCTTACAAATGACACAAAGTTAAAGAGAAAACTGTGAATTGTAGGTCAGTGATTTGCGATTATTTCTTCTGATGGAGAGTAAATTATTTTGCAAAACTTATTATATATACACATTTTTTAAGTTGGCTTTGGTATAACCAGTAAGCTGTGATGAATGATAAGTTAGTATATCAATTTTCAATGATGTATACTTATTAAATTATTATTATTGTGATATAGGACTTTATACCAGTTTAAAGTATCTATATTATATATACATTATATACATTACGCATTTTATATATACATTACACATTATATATTAATATACACATAATATTATATATACTTAAACTATTATTATTCTAGTTGCCAACAATCATGGCAATTATCTAAACCTCGCGCATATTCGCAGCTCAACTTTATAATCTTCCACGCCCCTTGCCACAACAATTTCACACCTTGCCATCAAATAGCCGAGGGAACTGAGAACTGGAGCCAAATTACGTGCTTTAAAAAGTTAAATAACGCGCTTGGCGAAACTAATTTCCCAACACTTGCGCTAATCTCAATTTCAACTTTTATTTTATTTAAATGTGATGCTTTCTTTGCCAATGATAAAAACAAAAGCTGAAACGGAACTGAATACACCTCCAGCAGCAACAGCACCCACCTCATCAGATCCCAGGCGGAACTTTATGTGTTGCCGCGAAATCTCAAAACAATCAAAGTGCGAGAAGTGCAAAAAAAAAAAAAAAAAAAAAACACGTAAACAAGAACACGGGAAAAAACAAAAGAAGGGCCAAGTCAAATAATATGCCACGGCAACCAGAGCTGCTGCTGCTGCTGGTGCTGGTGAGGCTGTCGTGGGCGTTGATGTTTGCTCAACATAGCAACAAGAACAAGAGCAACCAAAAGCCAACTTCAACTTTAGTGCGAAAAGTTTTGCCACTTAACTTTTGTGAATGCAGTAAGGTGGATGAGAGGGGGGGGGGGTACTGAAATGGACGCCCCTTCCTTCTGCAGCTGAATCGCAATCCCAATCCCAGAGCCGTCACCCCTCGAGTGGAGACTGCGTCGAATGCCAAAGCAATTAAAATTATTGCTGGCGAAAAAGTAATATTTTTCAAGTGCTAAATAAACACACTATAAAAACCGCTGCGAACGCGAGCGAGAAACGCGAGCCGTCAGCCGCAGTCAATATAAGCCCGTTCGCCACTCACACACACTCCCCGAGGAGGGGAGTGGAAGGATGGAAGGAAGACGCACACAAAAGTTGATTCAATGATGTTCTCAAGAGTTATTTACATATGCAACGCGCGCGCAGAGAGCACAGAAAACTTCTCCGAACGCCAAAGAAAACTCTCCTCACGCTTTTCCGCGCTACCCTGGCAAATATTTGGCCAGCGCCTTTTGAGCTATTCTAAATCGCTGGTTTGGTCGTCGACGACGAAGATGGCACGAGTGAGAGAGAGAGGGGGTGAGGAGGGAAAGGGGGCGAGTGTTGCCTCTTGAAAAGTTGCTGGCGCCTGATGGGCCGCTTGATTGCCTGCTTGGGTTGTGATATGAACAGAGAGAGAGAGAGAGAGAGCAGACAAGCCCAACTAGTGCCAAGATGGAATTGCTCTTCCTGAGTGTGTGTGCGTGCCTGGGTGTGTGTGTGTGTGATGTGTGTGTTGTCATGTGTGGGCCAAGCAGGCAATTATGATAATGCCAAAGTCTGTCAGGTTGCAACCACAAAGAGTCTACGATAAGTAATGCAGTCCCAGAGAGGATCGCTTGCAAGTAGTTTTTCAGGTATTTAAGTATAGAGGGGAATATATATTTATGTGGCATTTCATGAGGACTTAGTGCACTGGCAATCCGTAAAAAGTTTTGGGAATAAAATATAATAATATTAAATATAATATAATAAGCGAAAAGCTCACCACGACAACCATAACATGTCTAACAATGTCTGAGGATCCTGTGTGGGGTATTCTGACCAAACAGAATGTCTAATGCAGAGCTGTCTCGGGTTACGGGTGAGCTCCTTATACACCTTTAAATAAGGAAGAGAAAACGGGCGTGGATAGTAAACGCTTTCAGAAAATGCCCATCGTCAAGAGCCGATCGTCAGGATGGCACAGGATGAAGTGGAACCCCCAAGCAGAGAGGAAGCAGATCGAAGGCTACATGGAGAAGATCTATTCCTATCTAAATGATATCAGCTAAACAGACGGCACACAACATGGTTCAATGGAAGGCCCTAAATTCCCAAGTGGAATAAACAAAAATAAAAAAATTTAAGCGAATATTATTATTATAAATACGAAAAAATTAAGAGTTTCAACTCGTAAGTTCTCAAGTATGTATTATAGGTTGCAAATCTTCTATCCTATTTATCTACTCTGTTTTCCAATCCTTCTAGTTGTTTACCTACTTGCCTTGTTCATTTTGAGTTTCCTCCTTATGCAGTTTATCTTCCTCCCATATGCCAATGTTCAATCACTTTTGACAAGCTTTTTATGCCCCACGCATTTTTTACCACGCTCAATTAGACATAAAACGTTTATAAGCTTATGGAGTAATAAAAAAGTAGCTCAAATTCATGTAATCAATGTGAAATTTATTACTTTCCATGTCGATAAGTAAATAAATCCAAAGACTTATAGTGCAATTATAAATTCTTGTGTATTTTGTAGTTTAAATGCTATCACAAGAATTCGTAAACCCTTAGTAAAATGCTTGGTACTTGCCGAAACTTGTTCCTTTTATAGCACACCCTAGGCCTTGTTGGAAAAGTTTTCCAGCCAGTTCCTAATAGCGCTCCATTACTTAATGTTAAAGCTTACGTACGTTCGGGAAGAGGAAAAAAGTTGCAACATTTGCTGAAAATCTCAAAAATACACTGTCACCTAAAAGTTGACAGAGTTTCATCGAGAGAGGAGTGTGGCAAGAGGGGTGGCACATAAGAAAAGCGAAGAAAGCAGCAAACTGTGACAAAGTATCGATGGGGGAAAGAGAGAGATGAACGGGGCAGGGGCAGGAGGGGGGCAGCATGTGTAAATGTCTATTCGAGTGTAGAATTTGATTGCACTTCGAAATGTCTTTATGCGAGTGTTGAGCCGAAGTCATCGATGATGCTTTGTCGATTGTCTTTTATGGCTTGGAAAATAAACTTTTGCCTTCGCTTCGCTGCACCGTCAAGTTGCAACGCGACAAAGTTAAAGAGATTCAGGCGTAAGTTGACTTAAATTATGCGTACGATACGCTCCAATCTACCCCAACTCGCCTCTCCCCTTCTCACTCTTTTTTGAAACAATTTGCTGAGTCACATACACTCGCACACTCGTCGAGCATTTGACCCCGCTGTGACCCACATTTACACGCTCGAATTGATTTTGTATGCTGGCAATCAGCACAGGACAACAAACACGCCGCGTATACGCAATGTCCTGCGACCGCCCCCGGGACCCTTGGATAGAAAGCCACTAAGCCCGAGCGCATTTCACTTGCTCTGTAAATCTGTAACGAAGGCACGCACTATTCTGGGGCTCCTCGAGCTGCTCAGTAGTATTTATGCCAAGTCTGCAACAATCCACAGCAGCCCCGAGCCCCGAATTGGGCCACCTTCCTCTGCAGCTTTTTTGATAATTTAATGCCCGAGTTTGAGTTAAGGCTACGTATCAGCGTATCCTTTCTATGAGTTGTGTTTGCTATTCGGCATGCGGAACATTTTTGTTTTTGGGTCTGTTCGACACATAAACTAGAGCATTTAATTGCTTCGGGTGCCAAAGGTTCTCCGAAAACACTTGGGATCTCACGCGTGAGGAACATTTTTATACGCTTCTTCTTTTTGCATATTTAATGCAATTACCAAAAGGTTCTCCCGTTGGAATTGGCCGCAAAACGGAAACGGATACAACGGCTCAAACGGTATCCCTCTAAAACGGAAATTGATTTAGCTGACAGCTTAAGGATTCTCAAGCTGCAGCTAGTACGTCATGATAGCCCCTAGCTAAAGGGTTAGTTATGGTAAAAGTGAAAGATATTGGGTTAGTGTGAATGAGGAATCTTGTAGGGAAGGAGGCTTTGCATTTACTTCGCCAACTCCAATATAAGCAGAACCATTTTATGGCAAGTAAGTGATATCTACACTCATAATGACCATGGAGCCATATTAATGAAAGGATGATCAGAAGATGTTCGTGGAAGAATATTTCAAGTTAGTATACAAGTTAAGGTCTTGCCCTGTAGAAAGGTGTACTCCAATTGATTGAAATCCGAATATATTTATAAGAATATATCTTTTTCTTTTCAGTATCAACTTGATCTCGCTTTTAAGGTTTGCCTATTGACAGGAATATGTAAATGGTTGAACAACCTGTTTGTGTGATATGAGTATTTCTTATCTACCTCCAAGTCAGTCAACAATTCGATTATATTTCGCGTTGAAACTTATCTGCATATACTACACACACTAAAAGTTTAATGTTGAATGCATTTGCTTACAATTCCACTTCTTTTAAAAGAAAACTATCTTTTCTTACTGTTATCTGTTATTTATCTTTCATCTATCTGTTCAACTTGTAAGCTTCTCTCGCAAAACACTTTCCTCAACTAGCATAATTGGAACTAAATTGGGCACTGGCCCATTCGGGCTATCAATCTCATTCCCAGTCTCAGTCCCAGCCATATATTACTGATGTGTCCTATACAGATGCATATGTTACATGTATAGTATGTGCATACGTATTCAAAGGCCAATTTTGTTGGCCGAAACGCAAGTTATTTGCTCATTAAATTGCTAAGGCACAGGCCAACTTCGACTTCGACTCCAACTACAGCTGCAATTGGGAGTGCAACTGCAACTGCAACTTGCTTTGCTGTTGCAAGTCCCTTTGCGTGTAGTCAGCTTCATCTTTAGCTGGCTGCCAATTTGGCTGGAGTGGAGCGAATCGTTTGCTCCACTTGCAGCTCTGCCGCAGGCGATATTTCACTTGAGGCGCAGATCGATCCTTCTGCCGGGACGGCTGGGCTTATCACGCAAATCTGTCAGATAAAGTTTTGCATACCTTCACAGACACAGACACACATATACATAAGTGGTTCAAGAAGGCGGTCAGTTGGCGATTCCCTTCCCTCTTTCCCTTGCATTTCCCCCCGTTCCGTTCCGTTTTGTGGCATCTCACGTTCCGTTTCGCTTGGGCCAACGTGGCTTGCAATTAAATGCCGCCAGTTGGCTGCAGTCCGCCTGTGTCCGCTTTTGTTGCATGTTGTACATGCTGCAGTGCTACCTGCTACCGCCAGCCAGGCTGACTTTCGTTGTTGCATGCAGCCAGCAGTGAGCAGCGAGCAGCAGGCAGCCTGCAACAATCGTGATCTTATCATTTTCTTGCTTTGTTCATGTTCGATTTTGTGAATTTGTTTTACTTACTCCACTATCTATCTAGGCAGCTCTCGATACTTACTCGATACTCTTTTCCATGACATTTCCCGACCGCATTTGCAAACAGACCGCGTCCACTATCCGTCCTGCCAGCCCGTCTCTCTCTGTCTGTCCGACTGTCTTTCTCTGGCTTGGCCATGCTTTATTTTCCATTTAAATAATTTATAAGTAAAAATCTCTGTTCTCTCCTGCATTGTGGTCCGATCGTGATAAGCTTCGACTCGGCGATGAGACCGTTTACTGTTTTTCTTCTTCGTTTTTTTCTGCATTGTTTAAATGGCATACAAAAGAAATAATAAAATGTATTTAATTTATTGGGACTATCGGCAGATTTATGGCCAAGCATTTGCATTGGACATTATTGATGTCAAGAAATATTTAGAAATTGTATCGGCGAAATCTTTATCTGTAAAAAGTGGGTGATATGATATTGTATCAAATAATTTATAATAAATTATAGAGCATAAAAACAGTTTATTTTGGCATTGATTGACGTGGACTTCACTTTAGTTTCCAAGTTTGCTTCCGCAGTTTCACCTTTTTCTTACTTTAAGAACTTCCCTTTCCATCTAATAATAGCAATTAAATTGTATTTCCATTTCTCTCACATTCCACCTCAATCAAATTGAACAGACAAGCAGAACGAACCCATCCAGCAACTAGTATATACCATCTATCCCCAACCAACTCAGCTAAACAGAAATCATATAAAAATTCTTTGCATGCTAAATTCGTTACCTCGTGGCAATTTTTCGTGCGGGAACCCTGTTCCGATAATTAAATATAAAATACACATATAAATTGGAAAAAAACGGTGATAGAAAGATGGAAAATTATTAAAAAATGCTTCGTTTGGCAAACAAATTGCAATTTAGATTTTGCCAGAGCTAACGAAACATGGAGAGCGATGCGAACGATATACTACATACATATAACTATCTACATACAAATATATATTTTAACGTTTTTTAAATTGGTTTCGCAATTTGCTATCGTTCGTGGTTGTTGCTGCTACTGTTGTTCTTATTGGTGTCACCGCAGCGCTGTCGAGAGATACTCATACTTGAAGATACACAGCACGCGATATGCAAAAGATATGCAGGCAACCCATACGCCCGGCAGGGCAGACCGAATAACGGTGAGTGGCTGCAGCCAACCGAATTGGTAGCTCTGTAGTTGCCATCGTCTCCCATTACCCAGCGCCGCCCTCCTGCTCCCCGCTCCTTCTCCTGTCGCCCGTCAGGTCGTAGATGTTAATCGCTGCGGCACTTTGGAGTAAGTGGCATTTTCCAGCGTCCACAGAGTCAGAGCCAGCGTCAGCAGAGCCGGAAGGAGCAGCCAGAGCAGGAGCCAGTGGCAATAGCAATGCTGCCCGACTCTTGATATGCCTGGGCCAGCCCACTGTCCCTTACCTAGCGCCGATAACGGGGGTCGTGGCGGAATGGAATGGGAGGTTGGCAATCGGTACATGGGCGTGGCACATGTCAGTCGAAGTCCAATGTTCGTGGCAAATGTTTGCGGATTTGAATTTAAATTGAAATAGGATGTTGTATATTCAAATGAATTTTAACTTAAGGGTAAATGCGGTGGGGTAGGGGAGGTGCAATGGTGCGGAGCAGAGAGCTCCGTTCAGATTAACATCATCAGTTGTGGCATTGATTGGTCGTAGATAGCACACGAAGCGCCGCCGGGCAGCACATGTAACCACAGTCGAAAAAATTTTAGAGAAATTTAACCGATTACAACGCGCCGTAATTCGAATACTCTTACTTATTAGAAAGGTGTGGAAGAAGTATAAGTTGTAGAATAAGTAGAGGTATAAGTAGTAGTATAAATAATAAATGCAGTAGTAGTATGAGTAGTAATAGAATAAGTTGAATTTGTAGTATAAGTAGTAGTTGAAGAAGTGAAAATTGTAGCAGAAGTAGAAGTTTTATTATAAGTAGTAGTAGATGAAGTAGTAGTTGAAGTAGGTTGTAGTATAAGTAGTAGATGAAGTAATTGTAATATAACTATTGGTAAAAGAAGTAGAAATTGTAGTATAAGTTGAAGTAGAAGTAAAAGTGACAGTATAAGTAGAATTATAATAAGAAGTGGAAGTAGCAGAAGAAGTATTAGAAGTTGTAATAGAAGTAATAATAGAAGAAGTAGAAGTTGAAGTATAAGAAGTAGTTGTAATATAGTTAGTGGTAAAAGAAGTAGAAATTGTAGTATAAGTTGAAGTAGAAGTATAAGTAAAAGTGGTAGTATAAGTAGAATTATAATAAGAAATGGAAGTAGTAGAAGTAGAAGTTGTAATAGAAGTAATAATAGAAGAAGTATAAGTTGAAGTAAAAGTAGTAGTAGAAGAAGTAGAAGTTGAAGTATAAAACCAGTAGGAGGAGTATTATAATAAGAAGTAGAACAAGTACATATATATGTACCTTTATCGATCTCTCCCACAATGTATCATAATGTTTGCCTCCACAACGCCAATTTGTAACACAAATTGAACGTACCCTCGATGGGTTTATCATGGAGAGAGGGCACAACTTGTTATATAGTACCATGTTCGTTGGTTCAACGAAAAAAAAAAAAACTAATGGGTTTTGTAATAAGTTTTAGTTTTCATGTTTATATTAGCATGCTAATAGTGGCAATTGCCATAGGTGCTTGGTCAGAGGGTGCTGTGCAGGGGCGTCTCTATTGGAACAGGGATGAGATAGAGAACTGGGGCGGGCTGGCGAGAAGCCTCAATATTGGCGTAGGCAATTTGCTTTTCATTTGCTTGGCACAGGTAAAAGCTGACTCTAGATATCGAGCTGGGGGGAGGCTACTTTCATGGGAACTGGTAAGCGGAAACTGTTTGCTTGGCCGTGTTCAGTGACGCCCCCCTTGAAGGAGTGGGAGTGGGAACTGATAAGCCATAAAACTGACTGGCTGGTGTACAAATTGTAGACAAAGTATCTGTTCGACAATGTGCTGCACCCCGGCAAACAAACCATAAACGATAATTAATAGAGAGATAATCTAAGCGCTCCTCGAGTTCTGTTCGGGTCTGGTGCCATGGATTGGCTTTGACAAATCTCATGGCAGGGCAATCGAAATGAATTATTTTCCCAACGAACCGACCCAGGCCCGTAGCTGCAATTTCCATGGAAATGCCCCCACAAAACATTGCTGACAGCCGACTGGGAGACACCACTAACAACAACAACAACAACAACTTCGACGAGAGCCTGTAACCATAAATCTTTTAGTTTTTGGTGCTCGTTTCTTCTTTTTTTCCAGAACTAGAACTCCAGCCAAGGCATAGTGACATTTGTTCTGGGGCCAGACAAAGACTTTAACTCTGAGCTTAGCCTCGTCTTCATTTGCAGGCCAGCTTCATTTCATTAAAAACGTTTAAGACTCTTCACGATCGTGAGAGGGAGGAAGGGAAAGTGCGGAGTAGGCTGGTCCAGGCACGATTTGTCGATTCGAATGGCAACGGAACGAGACACTTTCAGAGAATGCAATCGAAGCAGAGCGAGACCTCTGGGTGCCACAAGCTACAGGTGGTTAATCACCAATTAAGCGCTACATCGTACAAATTTGTAGCCCCACAACTGAACCCTTTTTCCGTTTTTTTCTTTTATTTTTCGTTGTTCTATTATGTCACACTATTTGTCACCTGTCGCTGGTCGGGCGCCAATGTCGGAATGAACCTAAAACGGGTCTTCCAGCTCCCATGGCGAGAGGCAAAAAATTGAATTGATTAATAAATGTGCTTAGGTTTGGGCTCTGGAAGTTCTGCCTCTTCTCTCCCTCTTCTTCTTCTTCTCGATATAGAAGAACTTTTCGGTTACCTTTTCTTGTGGGGTTTGTTATTTTACGAAACTGGTAACGCATAAATCTCAACTAATTTTGTGTAATTAGTTTGCATAATCTGTCACGGTCGGTTTTTCTTTCTTCTTGTTCTTTCTTCGGTTTGTTTTTTTGGCAACATAACATAATGAAACTTTGAATCGCGTTAGGGGGCTCTGCTCTTGCATGCTTGATGTGATTATTTTAATAAATGATTTTCTATTGATTTTTAAATGCCCAAGAAGCCGCGGCGTTTTGTCAAAGTTGGGGTCAAGTTTTCCGAAGTTATGCAATTAATTTTGGAGGCACATCAAAGTGTTGGCAAGCTATTAAGTATTCACGGTGTGCGAGGGACGGAGGTAGAGGGTTGACATTCCTGTCTCCCTTGATACGATTGTTACGGTAGCCGAGGTGGAGTTGTAGATGATGAGGATAGATGGTAATAAATATGCATAGGACAGGTGATAAACTACGTAGAGATTGTATCTCAATTTAAAATCTAAGAATGAATGGATTAGTCTGAATAAAAATTAAATTAACTGAAGTCTTTATTCATTAATAGTAGTCGTACTATGTGAAGCAAGTAATCTAATATGAAAATTTCACAATTAACTATTGAAAATATTTAAATTAATTTTCACATAATCTTAAAACATGAATTTACTAACTGCAGTACATAAATGCTTATTTGGAATAGTTCATAAACATTTTTAATTCGGGTTCGCGTTCTCGACCGCTTAGCAATTAGCACAACAACAATGGCAATCAACAAATTCCGCTCTAATACAATCTAATGCTATTTACTGCACTTTCCGGGTAAAAGTTCATGCGCAGAGCCAGAACTCAATTTGTGAAAACGCAGAACGCAGAACGCGAAACGCCAAACAAAATACCAAATTTATAGAATTTCAAACTCTATTTTCCATTTGCACAAGCATCGGACCAAAATCAAAGGCCCAAACAGACAAAAATAAACCACAAAAAACCAGAGAGTGACAGAGAGAGAAAGAGAACTGGTGTGTGAGAAAGGATTTTTCATCTAAATTCAAATCAGCCAAAACGTTTAATAACGAATTTAAAAACTCATCAGAGCAGTCAAACAATGCAGTACGTGGGGAAGGAATCTGTTAAGTGGGACGGGGGGGGATACATTTTTGATAAAACCGTTCGAAAATGGCCGTCACTGCAGCAAAGTTGCACTTTGATGACTAAACAACAGCAGCAACAACAACAGTAAACGACAGACAACAACAACAAAACTAGCACAACAATTCACGTTGCGCTTCAAATGCATTCGTCAATCAACACGGGCTAACGATGAGTCCACTCATAATTGAATTTTGCCTGCCCAGTTGGCGTTGCGGCCGAAGTTGACGTTGCACAGTGGGGTCGGTAGTGCAGGGGTGGGAGTTGCAGTTGTAGTAGTTGCAGCAGCGTTGGGTGTATTATTGAAATTCAGTTTGACGCACAGAACTGCAAAGAGATCAGCGAGCTCGTGTGAACCAAATGAATGTGACACAAACAAAGTGATTTTATTTCCGAAGAAGATTAAATACTCTTTATGAGATAAATTGTACCATATAAATAATACAATATGTTCTTGTCCAATTGAACAATAACTTGCTTTTTAATAGTGTTTTTTACTTGTTCTCATTATAATAATATGTAAAGTGTTTTATAAACTGGTAAACTTTGATATGTTTATAAAGATATTTCACCCTTTTATCCAATAATGTTTCTTGATCTACAAGCGATTTGAGTTTTATAAAAGTTTGAAAGGATTTTAAGTTTTCTTTAAAGTAATAATAGATAAAATAGATAAAATAAAATAAATAAGATAAAATAAAATACAAAAAATTCAGTTGTAAATTGAGCTTTTTCTTAATTTGTTTATAATCCACAATATAAATATGTACCTACCATACATTTTTTTAATCCTTGGCAAACATCCCGATTAGATTTCGTTACCCTTTCGCAGGACATCAAACGTCGCAGTCACGAGTGGGGCGCGAATGTTTTTGGTGCTGTAGATAATGCCTCAATGAATACTGTTTAAAATTCATTTCGTTTATCATCAAGTTGGCGTTGTGGCAGAGAACTGTCGAGCTAGAAGGGGTAGAGGGTGGTGTTGGGGAATAATGCCAGAGTTGGGATACTTTTGCTTTTCGCTGCGATGGCTGCGCGTTGCCTGATGAGTTTTGTTGCCGATGAAACTTTTTAAATGGAATTTACGCTAGAAAATCGCGTTTTCAACGAAATGAGTTTTAATTGCAAGTTTTCCTAATGCAGGCAGCACACGCACCCGTTTGTCCGTCCATCCCTCTGTCCGTCTGCCTGTCCTTCAGTCCGCATTGCGTGTATGCCACATTGTTGCTGCTACTGTTGTTGTTGTCGTTGTGGTTGGTGCAAATTCGTTAAAATTTCTACACACGTTTCCCCTTAAATGGCGCAAAATTATGTTCTTTATGATAATTTGCGTGTATTCGTATGAGTGCGAGTGTGTGTGAGTGCCAGTGACCCTGCCGTTAACTCGTTTGTACGAGTGCCTCCTATTTGAAATTTCAATATTTCCAGGCTGCAAGTGTTACCAGGCATATAAACAGTACCCCCTCCCTCTCTTCCGTCGGGTTCCCCAACAGGATTCCATCCCAACGCACTCAGTGTGTGTGCAACTCAAACAACAACACGAACAACAGGGGGAATGCATTTGGCAAACAGGCGCTGGGGCCGCATATTTTGGCAACAAAAGTGAATATTTTCAGTGTTTACCTTGGCGTAAAATGCTTCTGAGTCTGGTCATGAGAAAACAATGGGAAATGCGAGGGAAATGTGCATAGTTTGATTGCACTTTGAGTGAAGTTTTTGGGAGCCGCATTTAATTATCTCGATGATATGCAGAACTTCTAAATGAATCAAATCAAGTTGCATTTGTTTTGTGAATATTTTTCCGATTGGAAAAGCCTTTGAGGTAATCATGAAATTAGACTCAGAAATGGAAGAAACTTGAGGTAAATATCGTTAGGTAAGTTAAGACATCATAGAGGTATTAACTTTTTTCTAAGGCAATGAACTGGAAAAGAGATTAAATAAATAATTAAATAATAATTTAATTTTAAATCTATGTATCTAAATATTATTTACAAATTTTTGAAAGGGTTCTGCTTAAGTTGAAATTTAAAAATAGATTGAAACTGTTTCTGTTTCTCTCGAACTTCTGTACCGACAAATTTCACTGTACCAATTTGAAATAAACTTCATCCGGGAACTCAATTAAAAAGTTGTTAAGCCTTCAACACTCTCGTCCATTTTTGGTCTGCACTACGTCATTGCATACCTTAATAAAAATAAACTACACCAACAGCTTCGGTTTGGAACCCAATACGAACCTACGATTTGCTCCACCCATGCCCATAAACAGATCCTGCGCCAGATTGTTCCATTTTTCAACCATAGACCAAACATTAACTGCCATAATATTTTCCACATTTTTTTTTTTTTTTGGTTTGTTTACTTTTTATATTTATCTGTTGCCTTATACGCTGCAAATGTATCCAGTTTTCGCTTATCTATACCCTCACTGAGGTATTTTAGATTGAGCAACTTTAGAGTAGTAGAAAAGAAGGATGTTATGAGATAAGTCAATTTCCCATACCTGATTCTGTACAAGCTCAAAGTTTTCAGAAAACTAAAGAACTTACTAAATCGATCATATTGTTCGCCCCTTCAGTAATATGTGAGTGTATCCAAGCATCGTCATATTGTAGATCTCCAACTGGTTCAGCTTGTTTTCTCTTTATTGTTGTTGCAGTGTTTGCATGCGTGTATTTTTTTATGCAATGTGCAAAAGAGCAACAACAAGAACAAGAACAAGAACAACAACAGCGGAACACAACACGATGCTGATGAGTCCTGTTCGGTTCGTCTAGGTGGGTATTGGGTCGGGTGCCGGTTCTGGTTTCATGTCTGCTGTGCTCGTATTTGTTTTTAATTAAAATAAATATTGCCATAACCTATAAAATAATTGAAAAACAATTTAACATTATTACGCGAATTGCGCATAGAGAGCAGCGTCAACGGTTAACGGTAACTGTCTGCCGGCAAGTCAACTTGGTCGGTTTCCACTCCCTCCGACACAGACACCGCCTTCACCTTTTACAGCGCCACCAGTTTCCGCTGCTGTCTCTGCATCAGTCGCCGTCGTCTCTGTCTCTGCTGCTGTTTCTGTTTCTGTTTCTGTTTGTTCGGTTGGCTCTTTATGGGGCTCGGGTTGCGGTTTGCACCTGCTGCATGTGAGGATGTTAAGGGTCGGTACTTTTGGCGCAGATTTACATGCATTTATTTGCCAACGGCACCAGCTGCAGATGTTGTCTGATACCCTATAAAAATGCAAGTTGACTGCTTATGAGGATGCTAAAGTTTTTTCTTCATATGTTGTTGGTTTTAAATATTGAAAATAATTTTACTACTATCGATTATAGTTTACTAAGAACTGTTTATAATAAACAATATATTTGAATGACTCTAAGTATGTATATTATTTCCATCATACATATGAAGGGTATTCCCCTATCGCACAGTGTGCCATATGCAATTTAAATTTGTATTTCAAGTTGCCGGCAGACAACAAGCACACACACACACCCACACACACTCGCACAGGCACATTTCGTTTACTTTGTTGGTTTATATTTTTTGGCATAATTATATTTTTTATTTTTATGCGCGTTTTTCGCCATTAAGCAAGGCGAAATATCTCGCACTCTTGTGGGCAAATGTGAAAAATGAAAATGGGGAAATCTTCTTAAACTACAACAACAATTATAATAATTATTTAATTAAAAATGTTGCGTACTCTTCGCTGTTTTTTTTTATTTCATTTAAGTTTTTGCTTTTATCAGAAAATTGCATTTATAAGTGAACGCGCAGCGCTCTTGTCGTTATTATCCCCCTGGTTGTTGTTGCTGTAGTTGTTGGAGTTGTTGTTGCTGCTGTTGCAGTTATTGTTGTTGTCTGTGCTCAAGTACTGGGAAAAAATAATTCTCTGTGAAGTGTGCGCTTTAATAATAACTGAGCTGGGGGCAGAAGAGTGCGCAAAGTGGAACAATTTCATTAATAAAGGTCATAGGGTCATGGCAGCATAAAGCTCGAAGAACTTAAATAATGCCAAGATATTTAAACAATGAAGGGAAGCTTTGAAATATTGTAAAGGAAGGATCAATACGGATTTAATAAATTTAAATCTATAAATTATGACGATAATTCGAGGAAGTCAGCCGGGATTTCGTTTAGATTTCTTTTTCAATTGCACGATGAAAGTAAACGTTCACACATATGTATAAAGTAAGGGAACTACCAAGTCCCTGTTATTGTATAAAATGCATAAATTGCATAAGTAATATAATTTTATGCCTCATAAAGTCGACAATTGCAGACAATTGCTAGTAACTAGAATCTCCCCTCGTATTGCTCAGAACCAGAAGCCGATATTGATTACCTTGAGAAAGTCTAGCAAGGACGAAGAAGGGCATAACGAAAATCTGCCTGTCTTTGCCTGGACGAACAATAAGATCAACCATAATGAGCCGATTTTAGGTAGCTCACGCCTCATCGGGAAGGGACTATCTCTCTCTCTCTCTCTTTGAGCAAAACTGTTATTGTTGTTGCTTCCTTGTTGCCTGCAACTGAATCTGCCGTAAATGGCGATTGTATGACCAGAGCATAAAAATTCGCATTAAAATCACAAACAGTTGCAATTGTATCTTCTTCGCAGTGTTGTCTCTCCTCTTGTCTCACCCTGCCTTCTAATCTCTTATAACATTTCCATTAATACGCAGCGGTAGTCCGACTACCCTGCCGTGCCCTGCCCTAACCTCCCTACCCTACCCTGTGTTGGCCATCCTATCTGCCAATGCCAATGCCAATGATGAGAAATTAATGTGCGTACACAATTTCACATTTCACAGATACCCAGGCAGACCTACGACCATAGCGGGCCACAGCTAGCCAGCCCATCATTGCCCCGGACCCGGGGACCCACAGCCCATGCTGTGAGCGCGTCACGGTCGCGCCGCTCAGCGGGACAAAGTGCTAACCATTGTTGGGAAATTTCATGGCGCTCCGCACGGGGTCTACGAGAGAGTCTTGCGATCTTCTTTGTAAGGTGTAACAAAAAACCCAAAGATAGAATATTGTCAAATGAAAATTGTCGTTTCGGCGGACAGTTTATGGCCTGTGTTGCTATTCCTGGTGTCGTTGTTGTTGTTGCCCATCTGCAGACGGCGGTCTTGCGGCTGAGCGTTTTCACGCCCCTTGCAAGGGTTCTACCTGTTCGACAAGCTGACATTCAAACCCAACCGGAACTGTTACAAATACATCATGTTACCAGGGAGAATTACAAAGGGACTCAAAGTTTTGCACAATAAATTGCCATGCTGGAATTCAAAATACCAAAAACAAGCAACAAAATTAAATAAATGTTGAAGAGACTCTTAACTGATTCGAAATAGAAATCTATAAACCATTTTAGAGCTTGTTTACAACGTGTTAGCAAGGACGGAAACACGTTTTATCAATTTTAATCAATTAGTAAAATCAGAAAGAATTAATGTAGGCTTTTAAAATTCCGAAGAATGCGATTTTAAATATTTGCTGTTTTTCTCTTTCTGCTGAATAATGTAAATCAGTTTCAAATTGGTGTTTACACTGGGCTATCTGAAAGAATAAACCTATGAATTATGCAATAAATTACTATGAATATTTTAGAGGTGAACTTAAAATTATTATCTTATTTGTATTGAAACAAACATAATAAATAATTCTAGTAAATATGCAAATTATATCGAAGTCAGTATTATAATTAATTATTCCAATATGTATACATTATATACATAGATATCTAGAAAGCATTCTCTTTCAACACTTTCCCCATAAGCTTTGCTCAAAATTAAAGCAATTTCCATTTTCAGCTTTAGCTTTTTTTTGTCGATCTCTCAACTGAACCTCGACCTTTGAGAGAGAAAGAAAGAAATTGAAGATCTTTCAGCGACGGCGTCAAGACGCCCCCTACTCAGTGCGCTGCCTAACTTGCCCCAAATCGCGGCACGCTCAACATAATTGCCCCGCCAGCTTTGGTACAGTGGGGGAGGGGTTGTGGAGGAGAGGGATTGCTCTGCGGACGTCGATAGATAACAACAGCTGATAAATAGCGCGTCAAATCGAATGCTGAGGCGCGTTAACCTGCCCGTAAACACAATTGTGAAGTGCTTTAATTTCTGAAGTACCTTTAATGAGCATTTTCAACATGGTCATCATGCAATCAGCGGCAAGCAGCGCAGACAGTGGCAGCTACAGTTCCGACGGGGGCAGACACACACACACACAGCTACACAATGTAGCACACTCTGTACAATGTACCACACTCTGCCCGAGCGCATTACAATGGCTCCAATATTTTTCGACCATGGCTCGTCATAATTACCGCCCTGAGCTCACCACTGTGTTTCCCTTCTTTATCGCTTGTATTCTGAATACCAGCACTGTCTATCTGTCTGCCTGTCTGCCTGTCTGCTTGCCTGGTCTGACTGTCAGAATTGCCCCCAAAAAGCCGACAATCTTTGGATGTATCGGCATCATATCTGAGAGCATCAGGCGTTGTCTGAGCTTTGGGGAATTAATGATTACGTTCGTGGCCGGTTCTGCGGCTTGATCCAGTAACCCTTTAATGCAAACACAGGCCAAATTCTCAGTGCCAGTCCCAGCCTCTATTCCTGGTTTCCCCTTCGCTCTCCTTCTCTGGGTAACTGAAACTCGCTCGGTAGCTCTTTCACCCGTCTGGACTGGACTGAACTGGTCGTGGACCTGGTCGCATGAAAGGAAATTGTAATGATCGAAATCAAAATGTTTTCGTTACTTTAGCTCCTAATGAAGCTTGAATAGTGCGAATGACTCTACACAGTTGGCTCTGACTGTGACTGTGTCTGTGGCCGTTGGCCCCTTGGGGGTACCACGCGCCTTTTAATCGAAATTTGATGATGAATTCCCAACTCGATTCGGCTCAACTGAACTCGACTCAACTGGGTTGGATTCTTGAAATGCTACTTTAAGTACCGCAACTCGCTGTGCTTTTATTGTTGCCCATTTGAAGGGGGTATTCGGGAGGGGGCGTCGCCTCTACCTTACCCGCTATTTACCTTTGTTATTTATTTATTGTTATTATAGTACTACATGCCCCCTATACTTGTGTTCTGATTTTTACTCTTTCATTCTTTTTGCTTTTCTTATCCGACTCGACTTTTTAATTGTATAAATAGGCTTGGCCTATGGTTATTTGTATCAGCCGTTAACCGCCAAATGATTTGGCTTGAAATTGTTGTAGATTATCAAAGATTTGTTTTTTTTTTCTCTTCTCGTATTTCTTTACAATTTTTTCCAGTTGCATTCTCTGTGACTTGGCCCTAATGTAAACCGAATCGTGCCGAGCTTTGATTGAGGCTTAAGCAACATCAAGTCTGAAATGTGGTTAGGGTTTTTGCTCGAAAGTGGTATATGTATAAGGTATAGTATGATATAGCACAATGGAAAATCTTAAATGTGACTTAAATGAGTGGCTTAGTGGCATTTCTTATTGTTCAACGGCGCAACTCTGTTGACCTTTTGCGTTCAAGGTAGCGCGGTAAAGTGGGTTAAATGAGATAGTAGTAGGGGGAGAATTATAAAGCTAATCAGTTGATAGGATTAAGATGTGGTTCTTTAGATATTAACTATGTTCAACTAGTGATGATATGTATAATAATAGCACACTTAAACTAATTCGAATCAAATTTATAAACCTACTCGAAAACTGAAATATTTTAAATATTTAAGCAACTTCCCAGTAATTTGTTTATTAAATCCTTTACTTAAAGGTTGGCTATATCGGTTTTATAGCTCGCAAAAAATATAGAAAAATACGTGTAAAAACAAAAAAAAACACAATTGGATTTTTTTGCATGCAGTGCGAAAGTTTTTAATCAGTTTCAGAAATCTCTGCTTTTTATATGAATTCTCTCTCTCTCTTTTTCTATCTCTGGCATAAAAAGCAACTGTAATTATGCTGCCAGAGTATGTGCCAACAAACAAATGGGAATGTATGGTATATATACCATATATAATATAATATACAACATATGAGTACACTTACCTTTGGCCCTGCACTTTGTTGCTGTTGCTGTTGACAAACTCAACTTTTGAGCCGCACTTTTTGTTGCCGTGTGTCAATTTGCCTTTTGGCTTTGCAACATTTTCCCTTTTCAGTCTCTGTACTGTACTGAACGCATGCTGCATGTTGTGACTTTCAATTTAATTAAAAGTCTGTTGAGAAAAAGTAAAATTAATGCGCTATTATTCAATAGCAACAAGCAACGAAACTTTTGCTGCCTCCACTGCCGCCAAGCGAAGCGTGGCCCGTGTACCTCGCAGATACGATCTGCAGTTGAGGCACAAAGCGACAGCCGCAGATAGATAGCGTAAGTGGAAGAGGGAATGAGCGAGAGAGAGAGAGAGAGAGAGAGAGAGTGGGGGATAGGCCAAGTGTGCGTGCATAGTTTTCAATTCAATGCGTCACACACACAGACACAGCCGTGTGTGCTACCCCTTTTTTTGTCTCTCTTGCAGCTGCCACCTGCCACAGCACACAGTCACGGCAAACTAGACGCAAAGTTGCAAGCTCATCGGTCGCAATTGAATAAAAACGAGTGTAGTTTGGTTTTTTGTCAGTAGTTTTCAGGAGAGTTTCCTCTCTTTTGCATATATATATTTTTTACGATATTCGCTTAAATTTGCATAAATTTCTTTCACTAACTAATACATACATAGTCATGGCTTACAAGTTAAAGGTTCCTCGGATTAATAATTTAAATTTAACTTACAGGTGACTCTCAGTGCTTTGTTGGGTTTTCCATCTTAATCTCTATTCGGAATATACAATTTCATTTCTAAAATACTAAGTACAGTTACGCAAGCTTACGAGCTAAATAAATACAAGTTGCTGTTGCTGCTGTTGTTGTTGTTGTTGTTAAATGAAAAAACAGTAGTAGAAAGACAGTTAGTAGTGCCAGAGATCGAGTTTGAATCTGAGTTCGGTGATCGGTGCCTTATATACAGAACAATATAGAGAATTTACTGTTACCTAACTTGTATCGTATCGTAAGTTATATCGTATATGGTTTACACGTGAAATTCGCTTCAGTATAAAATATAATTGAGTTTCCCTTGCATTGAAGATTGAATACGAAGATCTCTAGAGAATGATATTATGTTTTCACGTGGTGCTCTACTCTACTACCAATTTTCTCTTGAACAGGGGCAGGGGGCGTGGTGGTGGGAGGCGGGGGAATTTGGCATCACAGTTGACAACGAGTCAGGACAGCGCTCTAAGCGAAGATGCTCAGCTGCCGGCGACGATAGTGCTCCGCGGATCAGTGGGTGAACTGGCGCATTGTGTTGCTGCTGCTGCCGCCCGGCGCCGTCGCCTTGTGCTGCTGCTGGAACGAGCGACGTCCGGTGGTGGCGCACAGTCCATTGCGCAGCGGCAGCGCTGGTGGCAATGGTGGCGGCGTAGGCGTCTTGCTGCGTCCCAACTGCTCCAGCGGCATAGAGTAATGCGCATTGCTGTAGATGTAGTTGGGATCCATGATCTCGCTGCTGGCTTCGTTGTCGAAGTCGCGTGCATCGCGCTGCTCACGTGGCTCACGCTGCTTGTAGTGTTCGTGGGTGATGCGCAACTGCTGCGGCGCTGCATGCACCATGGGCACATCGGCATAGGAGTAGCAAGAGTCGCCCACAGTAGCAGTGGCAGCGGCCAGGAACTGCGGTTTGGTGTAGTGATTCAGCTTGGATGCATTCTGAGGCTGATGCGATTGTTCCCGCTGCTGCTGCTGTTGCTGTTGCAGTTGGACAACCTGTTCCCGCCCCATGGTGGCCGTCTTCATGTGCAGCACAAAGCTGGCGCTGTCATCGATGGTGCCCGCTGCCAGGCTCTTGTTGTTGTTCAGCTTCTTCTCGTGCATCAGCGTGGAGGAGATGGGCACCTGCAGCTGCTGGAACTTGTGCTGGCCGTCCATGGCATTGAGGTCATTGATGGGCATGGGGCACATGCCGTAATGATGATGCGGCCCAGCTGCATTGACCTGGTGCGGCGCTGTGTAGGTGTTGGGGAAGGTGGAGTGGATGCCCAACGAGCAGGGATGATGCTGCAGGCGCGACATGTAATCCTCATCGCAGAAGGTCTTCTGATATTCGCGCTCCTTGCGTCCCAGCGCCGAGTTGCCCCACAGTCCGCCCTTGAGGTATTCACGGATCTTGTGACGGCAGCGATAGATCACCAGAGCAAGAGCGGTAATTGTCGCAGCGGAGCCAACGAGGAGAGCTCCGATCAGTGCCTGCTTGCGGGGATCTGTGTGGGTGCAGCCCATCAGTGTGGGATTCAGATGTTTCAGTGACTCGCCACGCAGACGCTCTGGGAATTCGCAGAGCAGCTCCATGGGCTGATCCTCCTGTGTGGCATTCCTGGAAATCAGCAAGTTGCGCAGCCACATGACGCGGCAATCGCAGGAAAGAGGATTCTCCGACAGATCCAGCGTGCTCAGATCCTTCCAGGGGAACAGACCTTCGGCGAGGGAAGTCAAAGCATTAGCCTTCAGCACCACATGGCGCAGATGGGGCAGTCCACTCAGTGCGCCTTCCTGCACCTCCACCAGCATCTTGTTCGACGACAGATTCAGATACTCCAGATTGGCATTGGCCGCAAAGGCACCGGTCATGACACGCTTGAGGCGCAGTGCTCCATTGATGTCCAGGCGCTTCAGCTGCTTCAGGCCCACAAAGGCGCCCTCGCTGATGAGTTCGAAATCGTTCTGGCCCAGCGATAGTTGCTCCAGGCGCACCAGATGACTGAGGCCCACAGAGGGAATGCGGGGCAGGCGATTGTCCGACAAGTCCAACACACGCAGCTCCTCCAGGCCATGGAAACTGTCATGGGAAATGTTCTGCAGACTGGCACCCTTCAGTTCCAGGCGGGTCAATCCTTTCAGATCTTGGAAAGCACCCGACTGAATGGTCAGCAGTGTGTTCATGCCCAGAAACAACTCAGCCAGACTTGGCATGGCCTGGAAGATGACGGGATCGGGCACCGAGGTGAGTGCATTATCGTCCAGATACAAAATACGCAGCTGCTTCAGTCCATCGAAGGCCTTGGGGTCCAGATAACCAATGCGGTTCTCACCCAGATTCAACTCTTCAACCTTTAACAGCGGCGAGAAGGTGCCCTGATGCAGTTCCGAGATGAGATTACCACGCAAGTTCAGCACCGTCACGGCGGAGAGGCCGATGAAGGTCTTGTTGCTAATCTGACCGATCTTGTTGTGATTCAGATGCACCTCCTGCAGCTTCTTCTGGTAGGCGAAGGTGCGCTGTGGAATGGTCATCAGATGATTCTGTGACAGATCCAGGAACGTCAGTTCCGCATAGAACTGTATCGAGGAGTCGATGGTCTTGATTTTGTTGCTCTTAATCACGAGGCGCTGTATGGAGGGATTCAGTGCAATGGGCAGCACGTCCAGCTGCCCTTCGCCACACTGCACCACCAGGGTGTTATCATCGCACTGGCAGCCGGGCGGGCAATTGGCCAACGCCTCTGCTGGCCTCAGCCAGCTGCTGCTGCTGATGATGATGAAGATGCAGCTGCAGATGCAGATCAACTGTTCTAAATGTTGCATATTGTTGTTGTTCTTCTTCTTCTTCTACTTCTTCTTTGTTCTTCTTGGCGCCTTCTAGCGTCACTCTTCGTTCTTGTGGTTAATTTCGTTTGTCTTCTTGGTGTGTGTGTGTGTGTATATATGTGTGTGTGGGGCTTGCCTTAGTTGTCCATGATGCTGTGGAAGGGAGTGGAGAAGAGGGAACCAATCATTAGCTATGTTTGTCATTATGCAGCTATTTTTAAGACTTCTCGCCGGTTTCGGCTCTAATATATTTCGATGGGGAAATATTTAGCTGTATTTATAGAGCTGATACTATTTATTTTTGTTAAACTAGCAGGAATTTGTAGCTTTACGATAATGAACTCTCTATTTATTAATTTCAATTTGCTATGCTTGGAAGGTTTACTATAAAATGCTGCACATTTTCTGTAAGTTACTCAAACTCAGAATTTCTCACAGATCTCACAGAATTTTATAGTAAAATTAATAAACTTTACATGCACAGATCATATGCAATATCTTAACACAAATTGCTTTGTTTTTAGAAATTCTTGGGAATATTCTAATATTCAAAATTGAAATTTCCTAACTTCTCTTTCTAAACACTTTTCAATATTCTTCACTCATTTTTGAACTGAACTTACCTTTTGATCTTTGAAATGCGCGCAGCAACAATTTGTTGAAGTTGGCAGCTCGTTTCAAAATTATAAATTATAAACAAATCAAGAAAATTTGTTTTGTGTATTGTATTTTGTATTTTCTAGCTGTTATTTAAGCCAATTCCACTTCACTTTTTTTTTTAAACTTAAAATTTCACATGCAGCTAATAAAATATTTTATTTTATTTTAGCCAATTCATAACTTTCTCTGTGTGTTTTGGTTGTGTGTGTTTGTTTATATGTTTCAAATGAAAATAACTTGTATATTTTGTATTCTTGTTGTGTGTTTTGTTTTAGTTTTTGAAAATCGTGCGCGATAATCCAGTGGTTCGCTTTGCTGCACGCTTCAAGTTGTTGAATTTTCGGGGTTTGTTTTACGTTCTTTTTCGCAATGTGGCTGAGTGTCCCACAAGCTGAGAGAGAGATATACAGTCGGTGCTGGGCTTGCTGCACAACCGAACACGACGAGGCAACGAACTACACTGATTTCCTAGAGTTCCTCGCGCACTAACGATACCTCGGTCCGAGTGTTTTTGGCTCAGCCAGCGACGACGACGGCAGCTGCAGGCAGGCGTAAATAATCCACGAAACGACACGACACGGCCTTGCATTGTGAACCCAGAGAGAGAGCGAGCAAGGCAGAGAGAGAGAGTGTGTGGAAGTAAAAGAGAACCAATGTAGCATAGGCAGGCAGTGTGTGAGAGCGCGCTCAGATAACGCAGCTGGCAGGCTGGTTGAGAGCAAACCGGTTTTGAGAGAGAGAACTCACTCAAAAAGGAAACTCACTCATTTATCTACGAGATACTTGTGTGCTCGTCTCTCTCTTGTTCTCTCTCTCTGTCGGTTCGGTCTGCTGCAACTGGCTCTGCTGCTGATGTTGCACGCAAGGCGCAGTTGAGGCTTGACTGCCATCAACACATTACGAGCGCCGTGAATGCTGCGCGTCCATAAAACTAGCGCGGCCTCTAAGTGTGGCGAATAATTTGGCTGTTTTCTGGCTACACTTAATGGAGAGTGTGCTATATAGTATACTGTACTTGACTGGGGATATACTATAGCATAATAACTATACTGTATGCTACTTGTATAAATTGAAAGCCCACTCTCAGCTCACGTATTAGGCCAAGTAAGAAGTAAAGCAAATCAACACACGAAATCAACTTAAGAGGTTTATTTAAATGTAACACTTAGAGTGAAATGTCTTTCCCCCACGCTAAGCGTAATAGATACTATTGAGAGTAGTAGCTAGTGTATCTTATGGATACACGGACAGGACACTTGACGTAATGGTAACCCAAAACAACTTCAATAGTTGCCTCGTAAAGTGTTAAATATTCAAGTGCTGAAAAAGGTTTTTCAGCATAAATACACAACTACACACACACACACCTCACACACACACACACCTCACACACACACACATGATGAAACCACGCAGCGAATAGTTATTTATAGTGTCATTTGATACTTGGGACATGCCCGTTCATCGGTTTGTTCGATGCATTTTTGAGTTATAACCCAAAGAGCGAGTTTGTTGAGATGCAGAGAGATACGTAGCATGCAGAGACCATTAAACTATTTACACACACACACATACACACACAGATACACACAGGCACGCAACAACAACTGTGACAACATGAAAATCAACTATAAATGGCCATAACTTTGTGCCAACATGCTGAATCGTGCCGAAACGTGTTGCGAGGAAGGGGCTCGAAAGGGGAAATAGAGGACAGGAGAGGGGAGTCTGTAGTTTTTCGGGGCTTTTCTCTCTCTCTATCTGTTGACATCTCTGGCCGCCCCGCCCGGCCGCATAGCTCGCATATTTTTACCATCTCCGAATATTTGTTCAAGTATGCAAAATATTAGTTGCCTCTGCAATGTGAATCTCTGCACTCTCTATGTGTGTGTGAGTGTGTATGTGAGTGCGTGTTTTACAAATGTATCTAGATCTACGCTTGGCATGTGCCTTTCAATTCCCAAACGCTGTAACCAATAATTATTTTTGTTTGCAGTCCCAAATCGTTGTCAATCCCCTGCTCCCCCCTTGTGGTTACCCTGCCCACGAAAGGGGGTGCCAAGTAATTTATTTCATCTGAGCTTAAATTGAAATGCAATAAATATGGAAAATCTAAGTAGAGCTGCACATATGCAGCATGAAAATCTGAAAATGTCTGCATTTCTGCAAAAACTTGAAGTTCCTGTTGATTTATCAATCATAGACTCTTCATTTATCTATATGAAATTCTCTATTTAGATTTAAAATTGAATGAGAAAACTTAGTTATGCAGCAACATTTAAGGTATGTTTCTATTTAAAAGAAGCTATACTTTATTTATTAAATAAATACAATATTTAAATTTCGCAGAATTCCCATTAAAAAAATAAATATAAAAAGTATCAAAAGTATAGAAATTATATTTATTTTATACAAATTCTAAAAATATATCTGTCTATCCATCATACATATACAAGTTTCTAATTTTTACCAACCCACTATAGGCAAAAAGCTCGAAATTTTTGCAGAAAGTCTATTTTTTCATATTTTTAAAACACAAAATTTAATGTGTTTTCTAAATATGAATACTTCAGATTAAATAAAACTATTTTTAAAAAAATTTTAAAGCTCACGGTTTGCAATTGCCGCGCTAACAAAGTCTGCTGATTAACTGCATGATCGACTGATTGAAATGCAACCGTAAATATTGATTAATTTGGTGCTCAAATACTGGCTGTTTCGTTAAAGTGAAAATAATTTGTTAATATGGAAAATAATCATACAGGTATTTATTTTCAATGTTTTATGTTAGTTTTTATGTGTCTGTATATTTCGTCGTGTATTGTCCAATGTTGTTGATGTGTTTTTGCAGCTAAAATCTAACATATTTAATTGTGTTCCGTGGAGTATAACTTTTTGGCGCCTGTAGGAGCGTTCTACTAAAATTTGTTTGTTTTGCGTAAAAGTGTATAGATTATGGTGGTAATAATATCTTTTGCCCGTTTTTGCCCCTTTTGAAAAAATTGACGTGTTGCAGCCGAATATCAGTTTCGACATTTTACGCTGCTGCAGGTTTGGGAGAGCAATGGCCGCGATAAGTCCAAATTAACAAAATGGATGATTGAAAAAATTAATATGAGCAACACCTGCAAATCAGTCGTTGATGAAATTAAAAAAAAGGTGACATTTTTATAAAGTACCCAGTTGGTCCCAGTTGGATGTTTAGGAGAAAATGCTTCAGAAGCAAGGAGCAAGCACTATAAAAATGATAGGAAATCACATAATCACATAACAATATGGCTGATGTTTTTTATAGAGCTCTGATCCATACATTTCAAGCTTAAGTTTAAAATACTCTCATAAACTGAGAAGATTCAATAAATAAGAAGAAATGAAACAAAAAAAAAGAAAACAAAAATACTGCAAAATACTGAAGCACATGAGCACAATTGACAAAACATGTTTGAAGAACTAACCCAAAACAATATTTTTCGATGTTGTGATTATTTTTGAGTTTTCCTCGAATTTAAAAAACGAATAAAGTTAAAAAAATTCAAAATTTTACTATCGTTTATATGCCAGCTATATGATATAATAGTCCGATATAGTTTACTTTTATATATTATTTTACAATTACAATAAACACATTTTTTGTCAAGTCTACATCGACTAGAAATACTTTTGGCGATTATCCCACACAGACCGACGCACGCGCGGCTACGGTAATGTGGGCGGATAGATTAAAGGCGTGGTTATATTAAAGGAAAAAATTCCGAAATTCTATAATAATTGTTTACATATGTGTACCAAATTTGAATGCTCTAACTTTAAAATTGGACTTTATGCAAAAATTTTGGGCTTTTTGCCCATAGTGCAACCCAATCTTGATCTTTTAATAAAATTTAATCTTTCAATTTTGACAGCTAAATTACAAAGATTATTTTAGAAAGTTTCTAGCAGCTACAAAGCAGAGCGCAACGGAAAGGTTGCAGCAATTAAGGCTTAATGACAACAGCAGGTTGCCGCATGCCGGTTTGCCACTTGCCACTTGCTGCTTTGCCACTTGCCACATGGGAAACAACTGTCTCATAACTAATTACAGCTCGCTCCATAAAACTTTGCACAATTTCCGTGCTGCATAAGCCGAAAAAAAAACAGAAAAACTAAACAAACTAACGAAATAGAACTGCATCGCCAACGTCAGTCACCCCACTTAGATCCAAATCTAATGCCACAAATAGTTGCAGCAGGTGTGCGGCAGCAACAGCAACAGCAAGTGCTGTTTACTTTTATTTCTGAGGTCTCACGTTACATATTGGTCGTGGATAGAAAGAGGGGCAGGTGGTTGGCAATTGCAACTAAAGCGACGTCACATTCGACGGGACTTTCAATTGGCGACAATGTGTGAGAAGTTCTTGGCAATAAATTTTAACAACATTTGATGCAAGTTCTTTCTTTCACTGGGAATAACTGGAAACGCTGGCAGTGTTTGTTTTGCCTCGTTCCTCTTCGTTCCGTATGGGAATTGTTTAGTGAAATGCTAAAAGCACTTAAACAATTAGAGAGATTTTTCGGGGAGTCGTGTGTAATTAGGTAAAACACAACTACCGTTGCATGCTACAAAGCATAAATGCAAATAATGCATGCCACAATGCTACAAAATGCAGTCAAGCCAACAACTGCAACAGCAACAGCAACAACAACAACACTTGACAAACAACAACTCACAACGTGGCAAACAGAAACAAAGGGCGAGGTAACTTATGGGAACGTTTAGAGTGACCAGCGATCCATCGAAAATGACATGTCGGTTAAGCCAGCACACCCGTATACCCTGCAATGCAATGGGGGAGCCTATGACCATCTGTCAAAGTGAAATAATCATAATGGAAACGAAGAGTACCACGTTTTATTATATTTACTGTATAAAATAAATATCGTAAAATAACGTAGAGCTTGAATCCCTTTATATTACAATACTTTGATTTCTTTATCTTTAATAGTTTTAGAAGTATAAATCTTTGTTTTAAGTTGTTTATGTTTGAGGTTTACCTTAAATTATTCATTTTATATGTAACAATATAAATGTTTCTAGATTTAATAAACATTTATCTAAGAATATTCTGTTTATTCAAAAAAGATTATTAAGGTTTTTTTCTGAATAAACAGAATATTCTTAGATAAATAAATAAATAAATTTAAGAACTGAAAAAAAAACTTTTACGAGTTTATAAAGATTTGAATATAATATTTGTTCTATTAGGTGTGTAACTTTATATATTTTATTAAACTTTTAGATTTTGAGATTACATTAATAATAAATGCACATCAGAAATCACATTAATAATTGTTTTTTATCCCTTATTGTATGGTCAACTACTACGATTTTATAAAGTCGTCCAGTATATATCCATTAACAATCCCGAATACTCTCTACATATATTTCTAACTCTTTTGTTAACTGTGTAAATAGCATTACAGCTGGCTGCACATGCGCCGTACCCCGTCGGTTGTTCTTGTTGTTGTTGGTTTATTAGAGCCGTTGTCTTAACAAGAAACTTGTTAGTTGCAACGGGTTTAGGCCAACAAATAAAGGCGGAAAAACATACAGAAAAAAGTAAAAGAATCGTTGTTTACTCGACGCGACGACGTCCAGTCGGACTGTCTGTCTGTCCCTCTGTCGGTCTAGATAGTTGGTCGGCCACTTTGAACATATTTCAGCTGCCGTCGCAGCTCCAAGCCCATTTGTCAGCATTTAGGCAAACATTTTAACAAGCCCAGTTACAATCCTAGAAGCAGTCGGAGACAGTTCCGGTCCCTTGAACAGTTCTACCTATCTCTCTCTCTCTTTATTTCCCTGCCTCTCTGTGAACCATGTTAAATGCAACTTCCGCAATCTCGGTGCGCATTTCCTACAGCTTCATTGTCTTGCAACCAATAAAATATCAATTGACTTGCAATTAATCATATTCCAAATGTGCTAAGGCCAGTTAGTATTGAGCTGAGTTTCCTTAGCCCTCAGCAGACCTAGACCCAACCCGGCCCGGTAAGGGGCCAACCGGAAAAAGTCTCATTGTGCCATTGTTCGGCATTGTGCTTCTTGCCGGCTTCTTATTTTCCATCCATTTTCGCTTCACACTTTTTTCTTCAGCTCTAAAGTCGTCCTCCCTCCCTCCCATTCTCTCTTTCTCGCTCTCGCCTGCTGGTGCTACCCGTTTTTAGAGAAATCACAATAAATAATGAATCAAAAAATGAGCGTTAAATGCAACGAGACGAAGACGAAGGAAGGCTGACAATACAAAAACGCAGCAACGGAAGTGAGCACACAATGGACCAAAGGCCTCGCCAGTACAATGGAGCCTACAACAGACTGCGTACTGTTCATGGTGTTGTTCCATGCTACCCCCGGCCCGGCTTGATCCGACCCTGCCTGGGTCTGCAAAGGTTAAGTTTAAATCGATGGCATGAAAAGTAAGTAAATACCTTGCCCATTCCATTTATATGTACCTACAGCTCGTCTACAATTACACACATCTCTCACTCCCTCTCTTTCTCTCTCTCTCTCTCTTGCCTTCTCTTTCTAGTTATTTGTGTGTGCTTAAAGGTAGCTGACCGTCTGCTGACTTGCGATGATATTTCTCTCTGTCTTTTTGTCGACCCATTGAAGCTGTTTGAGCTTTGCTAATGCATCGCATCGGGTGGGAACTGAAATCGTCATCAAGTGTTCGAGGGATCACAGAACCCATCGAAGGTAAACAGACTTGCAGTACTCAGTGTAAGCTGTAAATATTGAGGGGAATTTTTGATAAGTTTAAATCAAAAGCAGCCGAAAGGGAACGAAGATTTTTGAGAACTGTTAGCAGACTCATTAGGCAGGTGACAATATGATATGAGGTAAGTATTCAATAGAAATCTAGTTACTATTCTTGATTCAAGAGACCTTAATTTATTTTAACATTTATAGAGGGGAAGCTTTGAAGATATTTTAACTTTTACTAAAAATAATCAACAGGAATGATAGAAGATATATTCAAGTTCGGCTTATCGAAAATTTTAAGTTATCATACGATAAATTACTGACTTAAAACGCTTATATTATCAAACAATTAATTATTTCCACTATTGGTTTTCTTTCCGATGAACTTAGCATTTAAATAAGAAACGATAAATCTTCTGTTCCAACCCTAGACAATTTGTAATCGATCCGAGTCTGGGATCAGTCTTAATAGCAACTACTTTGCATATTCCAGTGTATAAGATCTAGATGCTTAAGTCATCTTTGGCAGGTTGAAGAGCTCACTTTCTTTCCGAAGTTCCGCCCATAAGCAAACAGACTCGCCCTACCCACACTTTTCTTTTCCGTTGAACTGTGACTCATAGGAAACTAACTCGGGGAGAGAAGAAGAGTGCCTACACACACCTGATTCTGATGCTCGGACTGATAATTTCAGTGTGAAACTGAAGATGCTCTGGAGGAAAATAGAAACTTAGATTTCGAAACGATTAGGCCTCACAACATGCCTTTTACCACTTGGTGTGGTAACCCCAACCAGACAAGAAATTAAGTTCAAACCTTGGGCAATTCCAATGAAATGGAAAACAACGCAGGCTGTGGCGCCAAAGATGGTTTTCCAACTAAAAATTTGGAGTTCGAGTTGACCACAGGAGAGCAACGGATAATTACCTCGTGGTGGAGATTGTCTTGGGGGCACATTAACATTGGATTCAATTAATAAATGACGTTAACGTGCTGTCAAAATATGAAATTGTTGATGATGCAGTGCCATGTGAAGCCAGCATGTGGTTGCCTGTCCGTTTGTCCGTGCGTATCTGTGAGATACATTCACGCCAACGACAGGCATTGGGACAGGGCCTGGGTCAGCTGACCGGGCTGGCAAGCACGCAAAGTGCAAGTTGATACGGTAGACTTCATAAATTATAATTTGCTCGGCTCTTGGGCCATAAATAGCCGGCAGCAGGTCGAGAGTCCCAGGTCCCCAGCTCCAACCTGGACACTTGACTACCGATTATAATCAATCTTAGAGATAGATTTGCTACAGACCACAGACAGGGACAGGGAAATGATGCTCGAGACGCATTGCAATCTCATCCCGTACTATCTTCGGGCTGTGAACACTTTGAATGTTACATGTGTCCATGTCCAGTCAGTCGCTGCCTGGCTACGCTCGATCCTCGATCCTCCCGTCGATCTGTCGTATGCAAAGCAACAACAACAACAACAACAACAACATGCTTTATGCAAACATGTGTCTCCGCATTGTCTGTGCCTGACTGCGACACGCATTTATCAGGCGGCATTTATCACGATGATGACGCTGCCGGCCAAGACGACGACGACGACGACGACGACGCTGGCCAAGCTGACCAGGCAAGGCGAGGCTGCTCGCATATCAAGTTGCAATTGCAACGTTGCTGCGTTACGTTGCCTGCAACACGTTGTCTGTGCCTGGCGCATGATTTGTTTTTGCTCCGCTGTTCAGATAACTCAAATGCGATATGCGTATCTCATAGATTATATTCGCTGCATGTCAGTTTTTCTACTTGTTTTCCTCCTTTTTTGCTTGGCTATTTTTGGCATGTGGCAGCAACAGCAGCAGCAACAGCGTCGATGTTGCCGTCGTCGGACTGTCTCGTCGGCGCGTCGATTTTCAATGTATACGTAAACAATCCTATCTCTGGCTTTGCTTTTCCTGTCTTTGCATTTTGTCCAAACAAATCTCATTGATAATTTTGCATAAATTATGCGCGCAAAATTAAATGAGCAAAGCAATTACAGCAATAGCAACAACAACAACAACAGCAAAGAGACGAGAAAGATTATGCGTACTCAACGGATGTTAGGGGCATTCCTGAATCGAAGACTTTAGCATAAATACCACATCTGTTTGTGATTTGAGTTTTCCGGTAAACGAGCAGATATGCAAATCGTTAGATAAGCGATCGAACGGACTGATAAGTATTGTCAGAGGTGATATATAAATATACGATATCTAGAAGTACTTAACACAGTCAATATGTGGAGAATTAGCATTCCAAGTGAATATTTGGAATTTTATATTTTAAAATTGATGGATAAACAATTATTATACACGCTACCCATAGAGTAGAAGGTTATTTAAACTTTTTCCCAACCGATGATTAATTTAACAGGCAGAAAAAGCTGTAGCAGACCCCACAAACTAACAAATACATTAATATTCTTAAATAGCATCAACAACCTAGTTGATATAGCCATAAGAGTCCGTCCGTATGAAAACATAGATCTCAAAAACTATAATATCTAGAGCTACCAAATTTGGTGTCAATATGTATTATCATTGCACGCAGTTCAAGTGTATTTTAGATTTTAGCCACGCCCCTCTTCCGCATCCGTAAATCGATAAAGACTGAATTTCAAGCATAATTTGAATGCAGGACAGTTCATTTTTGGTAAACACAATAACTTTCAACGCCAAAATGATTGCTGAAAATTTGGTTGCGATCAGATAAATTACATAGAAGTTATTTTAGAAACAAGTTTAAAGATGTACGCCCAAGCCGCTCTCGGCAAAGCATGCAACACAAAGTACACTGAACATATTTAATAACACACTGTAGCTTATATTATTTATATAAATCTACAAATAACAAATGATTGTTTAAAGTTTTAATGTTAATGTACATTTTATTTTATTTATCAGTCTTTTTTATATATTATATGTAGTTTACCATTAAAATGTAACTGAGTTGCGCCTAATTGAATTAGTTGCGCAGGTCAAGGTGTTGCTTAAAGTCAAATCTGCAGTCAAGCTTGACGAGAATCTGCTCATAATGGGTGTCAAGTGGCATTAGGCAAGTCAAGCGATGATGCGCGTCTAGCAGTCGTTTCTGTGGCACCTAAGTGAGATACAGATACGCATAGCGAGAGGGATACGTACTTGCAACTGTGCAACGTACTTGTGCAACTCGTTGCGGAACGCAAGTCAACGACAAAAGCGCTGGCTGGCATAAGAATTCAAAGCCAAATGGATAAACAGAGTAGCGAAAGAGAGAGAGTGGGAGAGTGAAGAAGAGAGAGGGGGAAGGGACGGGGGTAGATAGAGACGCACATCCTCGACGGTCAGCGATGCGTGAGTAAACACTGCCCAAAGGCAAGCCGCACACAAAACGTAACTTAAAGATACAGATACAGGTCGAGTGTCTGCGGCTGCGAGCAGCAACCAGCAACCATCGCGCTGACCGGGGCAGGTGTCTTTCTCACGCAGGCAGAGCCAGGAGGCAGCAGACAGAGTCGGCAATCCGCAGTCGGCAGTCGGCAGCAGGCAACAGAAGGAAGACACAACATGCTGGGCTTCAGTTTCAAAGTGTGGCAACGTGTGGTAATTTTTTGACCGGCGGCCAGTTGCCACAGCGCCGCCACACATACGCCTGGCTGACTTCAGCTACAGCTCCAACTCTGGATCCAGCTTGGGGTCCAGCTTAGTAGTGGCAGCAACAGCTTCAGCTTCAGCTCATTTGGCTAGTGATTCGGAAATGCGTTGGCTCCGCTTTGCCACTATGTGTTTTGCCTGTCTGACTCTCCCTCACTCCACTATCGCCGTCTCTCTCTGGCTGTGCAACTTTGATAGCATAAATCAAATGGGAAAATAATTACGGCTGCTGGCACAAAATTTGCACGTGTATTAATTTCTAGTTGCGCCTGCTCCGTTGGCTGCGGACTGTTTTAAATCGTAGCAAAAAAGGCTAGTAACTTGCAATTATACCCGGCCTGCAACTTTGTCTGGGTGATTGGTGAGGCGCGTGTTTCGCTCTGTTCAGCTTATCATTTAATACGCATCTTCCAAGTTTTTCGCACACAATTTCAGTAAGAATCAGAGAGGGCCCTCGCTAGTTCACCTGAGAAGATTCCTCGGACTCAATTGTAGTCTACGCTATCGGCAAACAGGATACCCTCCGACTGTGATTATTGCTTTTCACCATTTGACTTTGGCGCTGCATATAAAGCGTATCTTTAGCTTAATATTTCTTTTACGGTAGGCTGAACCAGCCACAAAATTGTTTTCGTCTGTTTGCTTTGTTCAATCCCAAAAGATATTTCAGTTTTCCTAAGATACCTGATAGTGTCAGGCATGGGAATGGTGGGAATTGTAGGCTAGAGATAGAATGCCAACTGAAGTAAATTCTTCTTGAAAACTATCCATACTTTAGCAATCTTTCACTTGTTTATTATCATTCCACACGCAATTTATCTGACAATTAAACATATCATAAAACTCTGCGTTTATCCGCACTTAAATTGCTTAATTCGATTATGGAAATATTTTCATAATTTCAGATCAACTTGTATAAATCAACGAGCACCGCAGTGGGGCGTGCTATAAACTGGGTATTCCTATGTATTCGCACTGAAACCGGCTTGGACAGGCAGCTGAAACTCAACCAGCAACCATCAAAATCACATTAAAACACGGCTTGCAATCCATAACAAATGTGAATTGATACCGCACATAATTGCATTGCATTTATGCCATAATTAAATAATAATAAATAAATACTATACGACGCCAATGAGCCAGCGAACCATAAATAAATCATCCCGTGCATAAACCCATCTGACTTACGTACGTAAATAAAGAATTTTACGATTATGAGATAACAAATTTGTAGCAATCAAAACAAAACGCGATAAACACATGAAGATATAACAATTTGCCTAACTGTATAAGATTCGTATAGGGCGCATTTTCCATGGAAATTCCCAGTTGATTCCCCAGTTCGACTACAACTTATTTTGATTTTTTATTATAATCAAAAACGCTGACAATGCACATAAAAGCGAGCAGAAGAAGAGATGAAGATGAAGAAAAGGAATCGAAAGGTGCAGCGCAGTGGGTTTCCTTTCATTCAGGTGGAAATTTATCGAAGTCAACTGAGAGAAGACTGCGTAGACAGCATTTATCTTTCATTAGAAAAATTCGAATCTCTACGTGTGGCACGCAATCTACGACCACAATCTTAAGGTTTTCAAATTGGGTTCGGCTGGGTTCGGGTTGGTCACCCAGCCCATTGATTTTGAACTGAGAGACACAAACAATGCCACAGCGAGACAATAAAAGAGATGCATTTTATGTGATTCTATGAAAATGCTCTTGAGATTTATTTGTATCCTGTGATTGTTGTTGCCCTAAATGCTGCGACATGTTCTGGACCAGTGTGACTCCTAAGTCTCGTATCCTTGCTGTAGGTCCACTTGGTTTCTTTTTATTATAAATTAAATTGTTATCGCAACAACTTAATCGTGCCATAAAGCTGACTGACCATTTGCCCCTCTCCCTGCATCAGTCTCCCTGGGCCTCAGTCTCGGCCTTGGTGTGTGGCAGTAGCAACTAGATTCTCTCTTATCTCAATTTGAAATTTGTTAATTGCCGCGCACTTCAAGTACTTAGTGTATCTTGTAGGTCTTCATCTGTTTCCTATTTTATTTGACTTTAGTTTTTGCTCGTTGCTTTTTGGCTTTTTTAATGCGTGTTCTAAATGAGTTTTAAATGTTTTTTGAGAGTAATAAAGTTGTTGGCTTCCCATTGCGTAATGAGTTGTGTACATATCTGTGTGTGTGCCAGAGTAATCTGTGCCCTGGCATCGCTTTGCTCTTTGCGCCAGCGACACTTTTTAATTAATTTTCCAAGAGATGCCCAGCTCAAAAGCAGTCAGAATGTCAGAGATCTTGAAGGTGATTTTTGATGGCTTCGTTGCCCCGGGAAAGTAGTGCGATAAAGGCAGCCAAAAAGCAGCTAATAGATGTTGTAATGAGGCTAGTTGTGTAGGCTCGCGAGAGAGTTAGAACAGTGTGTAGAGTAGGAAACTAATATTATAGAAATCGAAGAACTGTATAAAACTTAAATATGATAATAAAAGATTATATATCTATATAATATTATGATATGATAAACCAGTGATAATTTACTTATTAAATACTAAAATAATAACTTATAACTTATCTGTCTTTGTATCTCATTATTTCCATTCCTACTTATCTACTCTACAATTAATTCCAGTTTTAACCCGTTACTGATCGATAAAGCCGTCTTGATACTGCAATTCCCCCTCGATGACAGTTCAATCTGCATTCTCAGGATGCAACTGCGCTGCGTCTGCCGGGAGAAGAAACTTGTTAAAAGGGCGCTGCCGACGATCTCTACGCATGCTAAATGTGCCATAATAAATCATAAATTTTATGATATTAAATGTAAGGACATAACGTAAGTACGTAGCAGCAACGCAGAGAAGGCCTTGAAGTTCAAAGAAACACGACAATCAGAGCAGCAACGGGCAATGCGAAAAGCCAATATTATGCTTAAGTATATCGTACAAGTGTACTATATATGTATATGTATAGGCATAAAATAGCAGCTCGAAAGTGCTGACAGGCCTCGTGGTGAAGCTAGTCAGGATGAGGGTAGGAATCGAAGATGAAGTCAAGCGACGGCAACGAATATGCGCACTAAATTATGACTAGGTAGACGCGCTGACAATTCAATGCAAGACGAGGCCCATAAGGAAACACTCGCTGAATGGCTATGAAAATTTATGCAGCATAGCAAGGGGAAGCCGAGGGGGCCAACTGCCAGAGAGGGGGAAATTGGAAAAGCAAAAGCAAAAGTCCTCAAATCGACATGCACATGTGGCATCAGAGGCAGCGACAGTAACAACGTCAACGGCAATGGGGCAACGAGTGCAGCTCGCTCGCTGTTTGGTAATCCGTAAAAAATGATGTCATAATAAATTGTAATTTATGAGCACAATGCACTCGCTGGTGCCTAGTCTAGCCTAGCTGAAAGCAGGAGGAGGAGTATCCCAGCCGACTCCGACAATCCAATCCAGCTAGCGACAAGTTAGGCCGCCTTGCTGACAGATGAAGGTTCCTTTACGAGAGGCTGATGAAGCCATTATGATGACTTAAGCCAGACGCTTTTGTACACGATTAATTATATTGAAACAGGGAGAGAGGGAGACAGAGGCAGAGAGAGAGAGGGAGGGAGAGCAGCGCTACATTTGGGCATATTTATAAAAATACCTGGCGATCTATCCGCCTTTCTGCTCGCCCGCCCGCTCGTCTGTCTCTGTGTCTGTCAGCTAGTCAAGACTTGGTTTCCTGTGCGCCAGTTTCATAAAACAAATGTCAAGTTTTATGCTTGAATGGCCTGGGAAGAATGGCTAGGGCCTGATCAGGGTCTGTAGACATGCCTAGGGCTTTGTCTTAACAAGCTGACAAATAGATAAAGTGCTCTAAAGTTCTCGACAAGAGGAGAAGTTCGGGGCTGATGTATCGGTTGGCTGTTTTGATCTGACATTCGGCTATTTAGTATGCAAATGTATGATTGTGTCTAGAAAACTGACAGCAAGGTTGCGAAGAAAGGAGCAAGAAGAGAAAGAAAAGACGGAGAAGACTTAGAGGCTTAGTATAAGATATAATTGGATACTTTAAATACCTTGTTTGTTTACGCAGATAGAAGACGATAATTAGTGAAAGGGAAAATATATCTATACAACAGAAAAAATAAGTTCCTTATTCAAGTTACGATCTCCCCTAAAAAAATATAAATTGTCTAAACTCTAAGCTTTCAATTTTTGAGTAATTATTATTTTTCATAATTTCAATTCAACTCTAATTTTACTTCACCTACAATTTTAATTTTAATTAGATTGTTTTAGTTGAAATTAAATAAATAAATAAATATATATATATATTCATATATACAAACATAAATAAAATAAATATTCAAGATAGATTTAAAGAACCTTCCCAAACTTGACTATGTTGAATACGCCAAATAATTCTTCGAAAATAAATTCCATAATAGTTTTTCTCTTTCCTGAAATTATTTTTTAAACATTTTCATTTCCATTGGAAAAACAGGAAATTAAGCAATTTCACGCCTAATGCCACATTTAAACGCCCGTCGATGGGCAATGTTTGAAAACAATAAACATAAAGTGGCTTTAATTAAAAATTACAATTTAATTCAAAGAGCTTCCTAAAATCCCCAAAAACTTCTCCTTCTTCGGGGCCAGACGGAAGCGAATTTAGACATTTTCTTCTATGCTGTGAGGGGTGGGGCAGGGAAATGAGGAAAACTACCATGCCTGCATTGAAGCAGAACAAACATTTTAATCATAGCAAGCGTGCTGCAGCTCGGCCCTGCAAGTATCTGACAGATACTCAACTCGACGATGACAACAATACCGAACCGAATGCTGCAGCTCATTAGCGCCTGGCGACAGCGACGAAGCGCAACGACGAGCGACGAATGCGACGAATGTGCCGGAAATCAATTTCCCCCTCAATGCTCCCTCCTTCTCCCCCCATTGAGTCGCTGTCACACATGCTAGACTAGCATACCGTTTTGTAGAAAATATGAGGTTTTTATTTTTGGGTTTTCCAACAACAATAACAATTGCATAATCAACGACAGGGTTAGCGGGAAAGACGGACAGACAGCGTCGCGTTCACGCCTGCGCAGTGGAGCACCCAGTGGTGTCCCCTCCTCCACCAAGGGGGGACAATTGTCAAGGTGTGTGAAGCAAGCCAGAAACGACTTTCAAATTGAGTTGTTATGCATTTTAAATTAAAGAAAATCTTCTTGAAAATTGTACAAAATTGTTGCAAGTGATCAAATTAAATAAAAGTCAATTTACGCTCGAGCAAACAACAATGAGAGAAACAGAGACAGGGGAGAAGGAGAGGAAGATGATGTTGTTCTTTGCTGCTAAAGGACCCACCAGGATGATGCATTCTTGAAGGCAGATAAGCTGAAGGCACTTAAATTTAGTTGTTCGCTTTGTTGTTGAGAATTTCAGGCAATGTATTTGTTATTTTTCTGTATTTCTCTCTTCATTTTTGCTTTTATTGTTTGCGCGCGATGCGAACAAAAGCTAAAATTGAAAATTGTTAAAATATACGCCACATTCACACACAGATACACAAACACACACACACACACACACACTTAATCTGAGTGAGCTACTTTCTTTTCTATCCAAGAACGGTCTATCTTATTCTTGGCCTTTTTGCCTGGTTTACTTTCCTTTTCGCCGTGCCCCCCGCCTCTCTTCCGTTCCCTCTTTCTTTTTTTTGGCAGCCCAAACAATGTGCAAGACGCCAATAAATAAGCACAGAGAGAGAGAACTGGACACTGTAGAGCGGACAATGTAGGACGAGCACGTCGTGGAGGATGTCGAGGAATGTTGCGACTGCTGCTGTTTGTTTGCTTGAAAATGGTTTTAATTGTTGTTGAATTTTTTTCTCGCTGCTGGTGCTGCTGCGGTGGCTTCTGCTTTATTGGCTCTCGCACATTGTTGACCAAACATAATAAGATAGCCCGGACTGTGATTGCCCGCCCGGGCAGCAGCCCCCGTCTGCACGTCATTTGTGTGTTTGTTTTGGTTTCGGGTTTTTGGCTAAAAGTAAATTAAGTGCCAATGTTAATGGCAGTTATGGCCGGCTGGATCTGGATCAGGAACAACAACAGAGCTGGCCATTTGGGTGTCTTAATGCTGCAGTAATAATAGCTAAAAGTGTGTATTGTATTGCGGATAGTAGCTTAAGATTTATAGAGCATCCCCTTCCAATCTCTATCTCAGTTAGACTGCTTAGATGGGAAATGTACAGCTAAACAATGTGACAATGTGAAACGTATATGGCTAGAGAGAAAGGATAGGAAACTAGAGGGTTAGAGAGGCATTTAAGAAACAGAAACTATCGATAGTGAGTGACTTTAGTCATACGATTATAGCTTTAAAATATCAATAACCTGCTGGTATATTCTCTGAGCTTAAGGTGTTCATTCGCACAGACGTGGCTGTATACATATTATATTATATTCCATCTTCAACCTACCGGAAAAGAGCTAAAAAAATTAATTTATTAACTGATTAAAAATACAACAAACCAGCTACAAAAGGGACTCCAGCCCCCAACATCATCGTTACCCCCAGTCGAAATTCGATTATAGTTAAGCCATTACACGCCGAGACGCCAAGAAGCTAAAACCACCAGGACAGGGACATGGACAGCAGAGACCAAGAACTGAGACTAAGACAAGGAGACAGAGCCCCTTGTGGTTCCCATGTTCCCAAGCTCTCTGGCTAAGCCACAAATAATATAACAATTTAAATAACAAGCATGGAGCAGGCAAACACCAAACGCGTTAGTTAGATAGATTGATCTACATGTACACGACAACAGCAGCGTGGCCAAGAGGCTGCAGCTCCTACTCCAGCTCCTTCTCCAGCTACAACGTCGTCTACGAGTCGGGCCTTGACTCCAGCCTTATACAATGTAGACCTAGGTAAGTGTGTGCGTGTGTGTGTTTACTTGGCCCTGTACTGAAGTACTCTGTACTGCTGCCAGGCTACCAGGCTGGTTACAAGGCAGCCAGGCCAAGAGCATGTCAAAACAAAATAACATCTTTAGCGCGCAAACATGACAAAACATCAGAATTCCAGCAGATTAACGTCAATTTTAATTGCATTCACTTAGCCCGGGCAGGCCCGGGCTCAGTCTCAGGCTTGCCAGTCTATGAGAGCCTTAGAATGGAGAGCCTCATCTCCCAGACAGGCCAGATGAAAATATGCATACCTTGCATAGAGCAGAAAGGGGAAAGAGAACAGAATAGAAAATGAAAAGGTAAAAAGTCTTCTAATAGAGACGAAGTTTCATTGCTCTTTTAAATTTATATGATACATTTGTTGTAGATTTGAAGTAGAACAATTTATTGATCACACTCATTGAATAAAAGTATCTAAATTATTTTATGATTTATTATTTTCATAGATTTGAATAAAATATAGACAAAATTTGTAAATAAAATTGTATAAGTGTAATAATGAATTACTATCAACATTTATTAAAGACTCTAAAATATTAATCAGTCTATAAATTTTTACATAAGAAAATATAAATTATAACACAATTTTATTTGTATAACATATTTAACTCTTGCTACTTGCCACTAAAGTTGTTTATAATTTTGCCGAAAGAATTCTTCATTTCCTTTTGCAGCTTAATTCTTACTCTGTTATAAAAATATGAATCCGTCGACAAATCGCATTAAGTGGCTAATTTATCTCAGTTAATTGGGCAGGTGTTTTTGCAGGTACGACTTACTCGGTAATAAAATAAGGATACCCTGCGCAAGTGCATTAAAAAAGTACAAAATCCACACAACAAAAGGGTTTTACCTCGGCCTGGACCCCTCCAACAGCGGCGGCACCAGCAGCAACAGCAGCAGGAGCAACTGCAACAGCAGCAGCAACCGCTGCAGGAGCAGCAAGGCAAACAAAGTTCCACAAGGTTGTGATTAACATGCGATAAAAAATGACCAGGCAGACACAGAGTACAGCGTACTGGGCACCATACCAGGCCAGGCCGGGACCAACTTGGTCAGTTGGCTGGGCTTACGTGTTTGCATTGGCGCAGGCACAGGCACAGGCACAAGCTATGGCAGCTTCGGGGTACGCTCGACTTGAGAGTCTCCCCGTCTCGACTCGACTCTCGCTTGGCCACTCGGCGCACAAAAGTTAAGTGTCTGGCTGTCACATGCGATTTGCACCTGCCGGATGAGCAATGGGCCAAGGCGCGGGCTCTGGCTTCGGCATTGGCTTGGGTTTTGCGTGGATTATTTATCATCTACGCCACATCACAGAACGAGGCTAAGTTTCGCTTTAAGCAGCAGCAACAACAGCAACAGCAACTGCAGCAGCGCGTGCAGAGGCGCAGATGCACGTTGCCAGATTCCTTTCATTGGACTATAATCAGGGCCAGAGTATTCGCGCGCAAACATTTGCACAACCCCGACACCGACCCCGACATCAACATCGATTCTGCCCGAGAATAAACTCACATTTTTTCGTTCATAAATTTTAATATTTTAATTTGAGCCAAGCCGATGAACACATAAAACGAGCCATTAAACGACCAAATGCTTCTCCATACTGCGACTTTGTAAACAACAAAAGCAAATGCAATTTCTGGTTAAGCTCTGTTCCAGTTTTGCTTCTTCTCTGGTTTGTTCTTGTTGTTCTTGTTGTTGCCGCCGCAGTTGTTGCTGCAGCCGGACACCGTTGCCTTGTTGCCGCAACGGGCTTCGGTTTTACATTTCCTGTGAATTTTGTGCTTTGATTTTAGGAAAATTAACAACAGCTCAAACAACCAGCCAGTCGAGTCAACATTACGGCCCAAACGAATCAGCGTCATCATCAACAGCAGCAGCAGCAGCACTTCAAACAGCAATAACTACAGCGTGTTTAAGTGGAGCTGACTTTTAAATACCCTAACTGAGGAAGATGCATTAGAAACCTCAAAAGTTGCATATTTTGTATAAACTTTTTTCTATAATCCTCAAAATATAATGTCTAATTTTAATTATTATTTCAACTAAATTATATTGTTAAATATATAATTATTTATAAAAATAAAACAAGAATTCATGTTATTATTATTATTATTTCTGAATTGAATTTAAAAAAATATTAAATTAACAAATTCTTAAGAACATCCCAAAAGTCATCAAATCTATTTTAAACGAGAATATAAATATTGAAGATCTTGATTTTGGAATAAGGAATTATGGCTCAAATCTCATTCATAATAAAAAAACGTTAAATTCATATCAATATTATACAATTAAATATAATGTTTAATATAATATAATAATACAAACAAAATATAACCAATTAACACTCTACTAATTGATTTCAAAACAAAACCAAAAGAAGAAACCTTTTCTATACCACGACTCATAAAAGAATCAGGCATTAACTGTAAACCGATTGTGTAATAATCGGAATATAACATATACTTGAGCAGATTCCTTTCTCTCTGTCGCTGTCGTCTTCGTGACCCGTCGTTAGAGTATTTGAAGCAGCGTGCACTCAGTCGGATTGCAGCATGGCATGTTGTTTGCTTCGCTGGTTTCATTTGCCCCCAGCACCAGAATAGTCTGAATGTTACTCCCCGAGTTTAGCTTTAGCTTTGGCTATGGCTATGGCTAAGGCTAAGTCGCTCTTGGCTTGACAACGGGGCCCAAAACGATGCCACTGCCATGGCACGCTGACTTGGCTTTGGCTACGCTTGTTTGGTTTAGCTTGGCCGCAACGGCTAAACAGGTTAAAATGTCGTTCAAAATGTCAAGTCAACACTTTGATGTTGTCCGTGTCCGTGTCGGTCTCGGTGTCCGTGTGCTGCAGTCGAGCGAGCAGCAGCAGCAGGCTAAAAACCGCTGCCAACAACGGTCTACGGGTTTGCAGCAACAACAACAGCAACAGCAGCAGCTACATCGGGCTGCATCAACTTCAGCTGCAGCTTCAGGTTCAGCTTTGTTTGCGTGTGATCTGCGCTTTATTTATGCAACATTCAGCACACGACGAAACATGCAACATTGCCGAAATTGTTAAGTGCAGACGTCGTCGTGCTGTCGATGTCGCCACAGTCCACAGTCGTTCCTCTTACCTCCCGTCCCTCCTTCCCTGCCAGCTCGATACCCCATTACATTGTTGTTCTAATGCAGGAAGAAGTTTCGGTAATTGCACAAATGAAACAGTAGCGGCGCATATGAGAATGGGGTCATCAATTAGAAAGGGCTTCCAAGCCAGTGAAAGGTAGCCCAAATAAATGGTAAGTATCTATGTATATACATATATACTGTATATGCCATTACACTAGAAGAAGAACACGGCTTGAGGCAAGGGCAGAAGAAATCGCAGGCCTAAACTTCGAGTGACATTTTAATTGAAATTAAGATCATTCATTGCATTGTAGATAGAAAAACACATTAAATTTAAAATCTTTGAAATTTCTTATACATTCCTATACTTTTTTTTATAAATTCTTACATATAGTAACATCATTTTTCGATCCCCTATATACTCCTTATTATTATTATTATCGAAGACCCAATCGATATGGATTTGTTGGTGTACCTCACCGATCAGTTGTCTGGGGATTCCTTGTCGAAACAAAATTAAAAGTATATCGTAAATTATGAAAAAGAGACCAACTCCTGTGCCTTTCGGTCGAGGGACGAGAGAGAGCGGCCAGCCAAATCTGGGACTCAGTGCGATAATCGACCAGCTCATTCACTGCGAGAATGTGACGCGTGGTGTGAATCTTCACGAAAGTCAGATACAACATGTGTGCCAAGAAGCCCGATCTATATTGCTGAAGGAGAAGTCCCTATTGGATGTCAAGCCCCCGATTCGGATATGTGGAGATGTGCATGGTCAATACAGTGATCTGTTGCGCATTTTTCATTCCGCCAAATTTCCACCAGAGTCAAGGTACTTGTTTCTGGGCGATTATGTGGATCGTGGCAAACTGTCTATCGAAACGTTTACTTTATTACTCGCATACAAAGTGCTCTATCCCACTGCGATCTATTTGCTGCGGGGAAATCACGAGTCTGCCAATATTAATCGTATCTACGGATTTTACGACGAGTGCAAACGACGCTATTCGATAAAGCTGTGGCGCTACTTCGTGGACACCTACGATTGTATGCCCCTTGCGGCAGTTGTGGGTGGACGCATTTTCTGTGTACACGGTGGTCTGAGTCCTGATCTGCAGAGATTCGAGGATATTCAAGCAATCAAGCGACCCTGCGACATACCCGAACAAGGCCTCATGTGCGATCTACTCTGGAGTGATCCGGATGACAAGGTGATCGGTTGGAGTGGCAACGATCGCGGCGTTAGCGTCACTTTCGGCGCTGATGTTGTGCGTAGCTTTTGCACTCGCATGGGCATCGATGTCATCTGCAGGGCCCATCAGGTAGTCGAGGATGGATATGAGTTTTTTGCCCGACGTCAGCTGGTCACTGTCTTCTCGGCGCCCAACTATTGCGGCATGTTCGATAATGCGGGCGCTGTAATGGTCGTTAACGATGATATGGTTGTCAGTTTCGTCATAATACTTCCGACCTACACAGTGCGGTCATCTATGGGCAACAAGCCGTCCATGGTCGCAGTTGGAAAGAATCGAAATTATTAGTTTGGTAAATAAAAAGTTTTTTATTATTTTGATATAAGCTAGGTAAAAAGTTTAAGATGTTTTTATAAAAGGAAAGGCTACCTTCGACATGCCGAAGGTTCTATACTCTTACCGGTTGTTAAATCCTCTGATCGTTCCTGTATTAGTGATATATGTGCAGAAGTCTTTTTTAACTTTGATTAACATTGAAAAGTTATGATAAATATTTCTAAAATTAAAACTGGTATTCATACAAAAAGATTCACTTCGGCCGATTCTTCCTATGCCAGCTAAATGTTATAGTGATCCTATTTTGATAAAATTTGTTCCGACTTATACACAGCGTGCAGCAATAAGAATTATGTGTACTAAGTTAGATAGCTCTAAAAATGAAAGACTATACAGAAAGGCAGACATAGTTCGTTTCCTCTGTTGATGCTGATTAAGAATATAAAAACTTTATAGGGTCTGAAATATCTTCTGAGGTGCGTTGGAGACTTCTGGCCATAAATAATATACACTCTAGGGTATATGTTAATAAGCAATCTAAAGTTATTTAATATATCATAATAATATATATCAATTCTCAATTATAAAATAATTATAATTGTACACAACAAAAATGAATAACGAAAATCCGACAGTAGATTTCGAAACTGAAATACAGTCACAGAATAGTTTAATATTGCATTGCATTTAAATTCGAATGCCCCATTTTGGGCGACTTTTGCCCGCACTCCGCGCCTGTTCAACGGGCAGCACGAGGCCAATGCTTGTCAAAATGTTGCCCAAAAGGCCGAAACCGAACTAAAGTTGTTGCAATTCTGAGAATATTTTACGCTTGTTGAAGCTGACGACAACGTTGAAGCCACCGCCAACGACGGCGACGGCGACAGCGGCAGCGGCAGCGACAGCTCTGTCGATGTCGATGTTGCTTGCCAACGAGAGAAAGACAGAAGTAAGGGGAGGGGAAAGAGAGGGAGGGAGGGAGACCTGGGCTGGACTTGCTGCTTGTTAAGGCCAGGCCAACCCGAGCTGGGCCGGTCTTAAGTCGTCGCTGCGATGGTTTCGTGTTTTGTTTTCTTTGCACTTCAGCTGTATCACATCAATGGCCATTGTGCACGTCAACTTTGATGTTTCGGCAAAAGTTGTGAAGTGTGAGGTTTTAGACGTTCTTATTGCACTTTGCCGAAGAGCAGCCAGCGAGACCAGCCAGACCGACAGCCGGACAACCCAGCCACGAGGTGGTCAGAGAAGGTGTCAGAGTCAGAGAGGGAGAGACAGAGAGACAGAGAGAGAGAGAGTTGGAACTACCGCCTTGACAGGTGAAGAATGTCAAAAACGTTTCAAGTGCCTCTGTTGTTGCCCGCTTTGGTTGGCCAGCCTGGCGTGTTGGCCACTTGAAAATCAACTCAAGCCTTTTTAGATGGAAAGCGCAGCACAGAATTGAAGGCGGGAAAAATCGACAAGGCAGGCAAGGCAGAGCAGAGCGGACCAGCCAAGGCAGGAGTCCAAGTCGAGTCGGGGTAAGTCGAAGTCGAGTCGAGTCGCTGCTTGATTTCGTATTTATTTTGTTTACACGTTTCCTTTGAATTTTCTGTTCTAATTGAGTGAGAAGTGCGGTGAGCTTGCAGTTTTCCCTGCACACATGGACTAAGCCAGAAAGAGAGAGAGAGGGAAGGAGTGTGAGGGAGAGTCCCCATCATCGTCATCCTCATCATCATCATCTGTTGCTACGTTTAACGCGGCTTTAATTGGATTTTCATACCTGTCTCCCTCCCTCCCTTCTCAACGTAAGTCACAATCTTTGATTGGTGTTTGTATAATGAACTTGCAATATTCCCCTTCGAACAGCTGCGGCTATTATTGTTATCATTGTTGTTGTTGCTGTTGTTGTCGTGGCTGGAACAGGACAAGACGCTCCCCACATGTATCGCGTGAAATTTAACACACATCATCGCCTTCGTTTTGCTCTTGAGAAATTTTCCCTCTCTCTGCTCCATTTGGAATGCTAAGAAAATAAAAGTTCTACATTGCTTGATTGTTAAGAGACTTTGTTTATTTAATTTATGTTATTATTGCCTGATTAAGTGAGACCAGAGGGAGAAGGAAGGCGGAAAAGGGTTTATGTTATTTCATTAAAAATTGATTAGTGTTAAGGTACGAAATAACAATGTAATTACGTGTTCTTCTGCGTTGTGCAACTCATTCGGCATCGCAGGGAACTACAGGCAGGCAGTGATGACAGTAATTCGGAAGAGATGAGAAAGTTAATGGGTATGGAATGGTGTATGGACAGGAAGCAAGGAACTTTCTAGCTGATTATAGTAATGAAATGAAGCTTGAGATAAAAGTAAAACAGGCTGAAATGCCCTTATTTATATTCAATTAAAGTTTGTCCTTAGAATAACGACAAATGAAATCAGTTTTAAATTTAAACTGAAACATTTCTATTAAGCCAAAGTTCATCAATAGACTTCCAGTTAGCAGCTAATTGTTAGCTTTAAGCTTGAAATAAAGCTAGCTTCAAAAGTTGTAAAGCACATTAGGCGTCTAATTAACAGTGGAACCCAAGGTGCGTCCCGAATCCCCTTTCCACAGACCGCACTCAAACTGCACCATCTAATTGCAATAAAAAATAGTTAAACAAAACAAACACACACACACACATGTCGAGGGCTATAAACGCGCTGCCTGTTGGCCATTTTTATGACCCTAATAAAGCAAAGAGAAACAAAATTCATCATATCTAGAGCATGGAGCCTCCTAATGAGCAGCAACTGGGACCAAGGAACTGCAACGGTTTTTAATGATCCCATAAAAATGTGCCAAGTGGGCAGAAGAAGAAGAAGAGGGAAATTAAATGGCTGCAATAATTAAAACACCTGTTTTAATTAGATTGAAATGCATGTACTCGTGTGCACTGGAGAAGAGAGAGGGTAGCAGAGTTCTGGGTACGCTGAGAACACCGAACCGACAATGAAGATATCGCTTTGGGAAAGTTCCTCTAGGTGTTAAACTGCAGACAGAATTAATGACGGCGGCGGCTTCAAAGTTGGCAACGGGCAGCGCGAACAACTTAATCATGAACAATTCTTAGCCGGAAAAGTTGCCCCGCTGTTTACCGCTATATTCCAAGTACTCTGCGACCACAAATATGCCAAAACACGATCATCAGCATTTGTCATTTGAATGTCTGAGACAGAGAGAGAGTCGCCTGCCTAATCCTTTGGGCTTGACTCGAGCTATGTCTGCACCCGCCTTCTGCAACCTTCCCCTGCCACGCCCTGCCGCCTTTGGCATACCTGTCAATGTCTGACAATGAGCATTGCATTGCATTCTGCTTTTTCTTGAATTTCTTTCTTGTCTGGCTTCTGCTTCTACTTCTGCTTCAAATGAAGTGCATTCATCCGGTGGCAATCCTTTTTTTCTTCTTCACTTGAATTGGCGTTGACATCCTCAGCCTCGGCATATCCTGTTGTTGTCCTCGTTCGCTGACATATCCTTTAACCATGATTAAAAACGCAAAGTAAATGAAAATTGTTTTCTGCTTACGCCTCTTAGCACACCTTGAAAACAACAACCAAGGAGGGTGGAAGAAGGCAAGCCTAGACAACAACAGCAGTGGCAAGGAGAATAGATCAGAATTGCACTGAACTTGAGCTCAAAACAGTAGAACGGAACGGAGTTTCAGGACAATAGACAAACTGCCTTCCTGTAGGCTCCCCATTCAAAACATGAGCACCCGTGTGTGTGTGTGTGTGTTTCATGTGTGTGAGTGTGAGTGTGTCTGTGTCTTCTCTGCCACATGCACTTAAAATTCTACAGATTTTCCCACTTAGTGATAAAGTTGCCGTTGAATGGCCTAGCAGTTGCCTTTTGTCTAGGACACCTACAGCTCCTCGCACTCCCCTGCTCAGAAAATAAGCCCCAGCAGAGTAGGGTGCCAAGAGGGCAGAGTAGGGGTAAGGGGGGAGCCTTGCGATTTCATGCTTAAATGGAGTCGTTAAATTATTTTCTGAAATTGAGTCGAGCGTTTGTTGTTATCCTGCTGGTTGTGTCTGTGTCATGTGAGTGTGTGTGTGTGTGTTTGTGTGTGGCATTGGCATTGGCATTGGAGCTCTACTTTACTGAGAACCCCGGCACGTCGTCGAGCTGTAAACGGAAGTACTTCCCTCACTTTACACGGAGTCACTCGCAGGCATTAAATTAAAATATGTTGCGCGTACATTTCTTTTGCTTCTTCTTCTTTCTATTTTTTTTTTTTTTTTGGTTGTTCTTTAATTAAAACCAAAATGTTATTGTCTCCGTTCGAAGTGTTTTTTCTGTTATATGTTTCAGTTTCGGTTTCGGGGCGTTCAAATGCATTTTGTATGTGATTTCACGGTTTTATGGCTGACACTTTTTTCCCCTGAAGCTAATGGCCTTCATTCCGCACGAAACACGCATTCTTGAACTTGACATTGGTGTTCCCAATTCGTGGTGGTCTGTTTACTTGGCGATATAACAAGCTAAGTATGTAAAGGAAAGACTTGCGGCAATATCAAAAAGGAATATGCAGCTTGGGAAGCCGACAATAAAGGTTGACCTACTGAATAGTTTTAAATCAGAAGAGTAATTTTTATAGATGCATATATTACATTTACTATATTATTATTTTTTTTTTATTATTATTTTTTTGTTATTATTATTATATTTTATATTATAGCTATAGAACAGTTTCACAACTCAAATAATTCATATATTCTTGTTGCATTAAACTACATATACTCTATATATATCTTCATTTATTTTATTTCTCTCTGTCTACCTTTCTCTCTTCCTCTCTTTCACCTTGTGGTTTCTTCCCCACATGGAAAGTGCACACTCAATTTGCACTTCCTCTCTCTCCATTTAACTGGGTCAAATTCTTTACATATCTACACAATACCTCAATTTTCTTTAACATAGCTTTTAACTTTAAACCTCACCAGGTCCAGTTCTGACTTAAGCGAAAAACAACATGTAGGAAAACACAACAAAAACCAAAAAATCCATAACAAGGTCAGCTGTAAACGAGACCAGACCAGGCCAGGCCTGTCCTGGCCAGGCTGGGCGAGGGCGAGGGCAAGACCGAGAGTCTCCCAATATGGCCAATATATCACATGACGCCTACAATTTAAGCTGCCAAAAAAATGAAATGCAAACAGGGCGAACGAAGAGAAATGACAAACATTTATATAAACCACACCATCGGCTCCAATTAAAGCGGCTTCGCGGATGCAGATGGGGATGCGGATGGGACTCGCCTGTTCGACTGTCTCTGATAAAAACCGCAAACCGAAATATATTCGTGTGTCTCTGTGTGTGTGTGTATAAGTGTATGTGTATGTGAGTATAATAAAAGTGCAAAACAAAAGCGGTCAAATATGTTTTTTGGGCTCGTGTGGGCGTGGCGTGGCTAAAGACTTGCAGCAAAGGCGGCAACGACGACGACGACGGAACGAAGTGCGACAACTGAACCACTTCCAACTGTCATTTGCATGGCAACTATGATGCACCGATGCACTGGTGCAGCAACAACAACAAGAAAGCATCTGCAACAGCAACAAATAACGCACAACAGGGCAGCAAATAAAGAGCTATAGAGAGAATACTCTAAATCTAGACCCAAAATAAATAATAAATCTACCATGAACATAGCTTCTCACAACCAATACCAATATCATTTCCATAACTAGAAAGGTATTATAGTTATATAAAGTCTTATAATAGGTTTCATATGATCAAAAGACTAAATTAATTGTAGATAAAATGTCTATTACTATTCCAAGTACTTTTCAAACCTAGTTGTTTCCAATAATATAAAAATAAGTGTATTACAATATATAATATTTAATATATCAGTATATTCTTTACTAAATATATTATTAATTTAATTTTTTCCAATCCTTTAAAAAGAAGGGTATTACACTATATTTAAACTATATATATATTTGTTAATATCTTTACTAAATATTCTCAATCATTGTTATGTAAAAAGGTCAATATCTAAAAGATTTCTGAAATGACACAAATGAGTTCAAATTAATGTCAAGACTAACCCATCTACATACTTAGAAACTCTACGAAACACTTCCACATACACACTTCTCAATACTTATGTAAACAGAAGAGTATATTTCAATCTAAATTTAATCTTTACTATATATATTCTCAATCACTCATGAAACTATATCTTGAATGTCCCAGAGTCTAATAAACTTAAAACATTCAGATTTGCCTTCAACATTACATAGAAACTCTAGGAATACACATATCGTACATCTTCTTAATACCTCGCCAAAGTTAATCTCCGCACTGATGTACTCCAATGGCAGCTGCACTGCAATGTTGCAACTTGCAACAGCATTTGGCAGCAAGTGGCGTACGATGGGCAAATAATAATTTATGCATGCGTTGCGGTAGCCGGAGACACTGTTCCAAGCAGGGCGCGAAATGGTTGCGGCGGGGAATAACCGCAAAATGTTCGCTTTGCTTGCTTGCTGTTGTAGTTGTAGTTGTTGTTGCTGCTGTTTACAGGCTCGCCCTCCTTGCCTCCTCCCCTTTCCGATTCGAAGCAATATGCATACACAATATGCACGCAAAAAGTGAATCTGAGCTGCGCAGCCGGAAAACGGAAATTGTGGCAAACGCAGCCCTCGGCTCTGCTCTGCCTCCCTTTCCCTCCTGCGGTCCAGTCACGTCGCCCTTCCCGCTTCTGCATACTACTCGCTCTATCCCGATCAGAGGCACATAACTTGCAACCGCTTGCACTCAAGGATTTATGCCTGGGCCACCGTTTAAGTCAGTCCAATCTGTTGGCTTCCTCTTCCTCAGCTGCTAGTGCGTTTTTTGCCGCGCGCGGTTTTTGTCGCGTAGCCAAACTCAATTTTTGCCTTTGGCTTTCAATTTGCAATTGCAATTGGCCACGCGAAAAGTGTAAATTACACAATGCAGCAAGGCAGCAAAGCCGCCTCTGGCTTTTTTTGGGAGGGGCTAAGCGAAGCTTAGACAAATTGTCATTGTAGTGCCGCCATCTAGCGGGCTGGCTTTGGGTTACGACAACCCACCCAGAACCAGAGCCAGCACCAGAGCCGCAGCTAGTGCTGCCCCCAGCTGGTGTTTTGCGGTTTTTATGGAATGCCGCTGCCACAGCTCACGTCAGCAACATCAGCTCAGGCGAGTGAGTGAGCGAGCGGGCGACCACACCCAGCAGATGCCCTACGCATTGTAGATTAATCGCGTCTTGCATTCGCTTTGGGATTCCGCGTGTTCGCCACAACTTTATTTTGCATAAATGCGACGAGGGCGGCACCCGCTGCTTGTCCAGGGGTATATAGGGAAGGAGGTACCTCGTCTTGGCAGCTTTATTGGGTCAAGAGTTATGCGTGCAATAGGGTGGATCAGGCTGTGATAACTCAGTTTGTCATCAATCATTCGGGCCAAGGCCGGGCCAAGACAAGCGGAATCAGGTAAGTGTGGGAAAAACACATTTCCCTGAGATGGAAAGTAACATTTTGCTGTTGACAGGGTGACAATATTTCATTAAATAAATGATGTTAGAAAGGACCTTGCCACAACTCAATGATGAATACCTGAATATAAATATTATAGTGAAATTTAATAAGCTCGTTTTGAACATCATTAATCATAATTGTTTTATTATTGAAACTCCTCAGTAAATCTTTGCTTAATTAACAACAAATATTTATGATTCTTATTGAAATAAATGATTAAGTTTCCTTACATAAACATTTTTCAATGTGATCTAACAATTTCTAGATTTTATATTGAAATACATATATTGCCTGAGTGCCCTATATTATATCATTTTGTAGGATATATTTTTGATTTTTGATTTGTAGTTGATGAAAGTCGAATACTGAGTTCAATTTGTATATAAACCCAATTGTCTGCCTTTGAAATATATAGTATGTATCAAGTTCATAAAATACTAAAAAAAACAAATGCCTTATACTTTATTCGATTTTTTGTCTATTTTATATTGACCACTTTGAGAAAAATATATATATTCTTGTTCAGTATTAATAACAGTTTATTTAGCCATTTCCCTCCGTTTGAAAGTTAAGATTTCAGCAATTACAGAAAGTAAGGACACCACATTTGGCTTGACGCTTTCTGTATACAATAGTTTTGGCAACTTATTCCAATTTTAACGGTGGCGAGGGCCCTTGCCAGTCTTGTGCACCACACACCCTGCACACGCCTCACAACGGGCCTGTATTACACTATCTAACTTTCATCTCCTGATTTTGATAGAGTAACTTCTCTAAAACCTTTATATGTTTTAAAATTACAATAAACTTCATTCGTATTGAGTTCTATATATAATATACTAATAAAACAAATCCAACTGGTTACTTCTCCATACGTTTTCTAACTTTCTAAGCACATTTCTGATATCCCAATAATCTCCTATCATTGCCAGCTTATCAGCCACCACCCTCCACTCGCCAAGTCAGTTAACGATTCCATTAGGGAACCTCTACCCACAGTTGCCATCATTCCATTAAAACCTCATTGTGCAACGCGGAAAAAAATGTCAAAGAAAATTATAGGAAAATTGCACAAAAACGACATATGAATTTAATTGCCTAAATAATCGCAATCAAGGCACAGCGTTCGCATCGAACAAATGTTGACAATTGACAAAAGCAACGCAGGATTGCTTTTAATAAAAATATAATGTTTCCCCCGTCCCACACCCCCCTCGCAGAACGAGAATCGAAATGAATGCGATTCGCGGGGACGGGGACAATGGCAACTTAATTTCTGGCATAGAAAGTGCCCGCAAAGGAGCAGCCAGAATTGACATATTGACAGCCACACAAAAGACAGCACGAGGCAGGCGTATTCACGGGGTGGTTCCTAGTCTACAACAAAAAGCAGTGCAGTTGTTAGAGGCGGAGGCAACGGCAACCATGTTGAGCAGTGTCAAAAATAACAAACATTGCGACAGCAATAAAATATCACAAAAACTCGTGGCATGGAGAACGTGAAGATGTCTATATAGGCTGATGCTTAATTGAAGCTGCCTCTGCTGCTGCTGCTATAGAAAAATCCAATCAAAACGCAATGAAAATCAAGCGAACACGAGGCAGCTGTGTCTCCACTCTCTCCTTACCCCCTTCACACACACACACACACAGTGGACTCTGTTGGCTGTTGATGTTATTCTGGCAAATAATCACAACAAGGCAGAACAAGGACCTTGTCAAATAGACGTAAGCGTTATAGATACAGCTACAGATACAGATACAGCTGCAGATACAGGGGCAGACACAGATACAGTGCTACTGATACGCAGCCAGACAGAGATATTGAGATATAGATACAGCCGCAGATAAAGCCCGCCTGCAAACAAACATTGGGCCGAACTCGCAGTGGCAGCGGCAGTCGGAGGACATGAAGGATGCAACGTCCAGTGGAGCGTGCATAAGCGTCCCGCTTGACACAGCCCGCAGTCTCTTGTTCTCTCTGCCTCGTCTAACTCGACCAAATTGCAGTCACCCCAGGGCACCCAAACAAGCAAATCCAATTTAAGCCACAATACACAAATCCTGTTTTTGTTTTCCTTCTAGTCTCAGTTTGAGTTCCAGTCGCATCCTTGCCATTGCTCCCGGATTGCACATTAATAAATCCTTTGCACAGAATGATAAAAATAAATATGTTGGTATATAGAATCTTTTATCTGGCAACCAGTTTTCCCTGCCCATGTGTAATAGTTTTTTGGTTAAGATTAGCCAAATGCCAGACACCTCGCCAGTCCAAGCACAACAATAGAGTAGTCTCGGCTCTGTCTGACAGTCCACCTCCCTGTCTCCCTTCCTCCGTCTTTCTCTCTCTCCCTCTTGCTGTCAGTCTGTTTGTTATGATTACGGCACGGCGCAGACAAGGACACTGCGTATAGGGTCGGAGGAGACGCAGCTGCTTTTGTTTGAAATTGTTTTGGGCAAATGGGTTTGTTTGTGGTCCAGTAATGAAGTGTTGGCCATGGCGCAATGTGCGTTTCAAAAATGTTGATGAAAACCGAAAAACGTGTGCAAAATGAAAATTCGCAAGTAAATAGATTAAGAGTAAAATAATAAATAATATTATATTGAGCATAAGTGAAAACATTATATGAAATCTGGGAAAGTTGTACTTAACTAACTTATGTATAGGTAACTTCTTTGTAAGACTACCAATTATAGCCATATATCAAGTAATGCTATGGGTAGTATTATGGAAAAAGATGTTGTTGTTTAATCATCAAAGTAGACTCCAAATGAAGTGAACTGTAAACCACAAAGACACCATTTAAAACCCATTTGATACTTAAACTTTAATTACTTTCTGATTTCTATTTCCGATATCAAAATAAGATGCCCCATAAGCATAGTTCCTTTTTAATTAGCCCGTCTAAGAAGACCAAATTTGTTCTGCTGCACTTAAAGAAAGGAATAAAAATAAAATTGTAATCCCAACCACACGAACCATTAAGCTGCGAAAGCCCTTAAGCTATTAATAAGCACATCTCCAGCGTAACCCCAAGAACTTTGCTCGCCGAAAAGCTGACAACTAATTTTATGGCCATCACATCAACTAACGCCAACAGACAACTACCAGGCCAATCAAACATGACCCCCCTATATAGACACATACACACAGAGGCATGGAGTACCCCCAGAGCATATAAAAAACGCCCACATGACAAATAAGACAAAGCACACATAAACCACGCCCCCACCCAACACACACGCCCCGAATGCCAAAAACTCATTCAGCTGATCAACAAAAGAAAAACAAAGCCACAAAAAAGACAACAAGAAGAAGGAAGAACTGGGAAGATATATAAGAATTTGTTAGCTGTGTTATGTAAATTGCACACCAGAGTGTCGACCCTACAGACTCAACACATATATAAATATATGTTATGTAAATAAAAGAAATAATAAGCTTTGCCTTGGAAGACACAGGAGAAGAAGAAGAGGGAAAAAACTCTGGTGAAATTATTTTCACGATGCGTTGATGATGTTTATATTTACGATACGACAAATATGCAGTAGGTAGTTGACGGGCTGTGATAGGGAAGAGAAGGAAGGTGAAGGGAGGCAGCCTGCCAAATCATTTTGTAATATAATTTGTGTTGTTGTTGGTGTTGGGGATACACTTTTATGGGCACCCGGGCATAATCAACATTATCCAAAAACCGCAAAAACCGCCTACAAAATGCCAAGCCAAGGAGTGAGAGAGGAGGTTGCCCTCCTGCGGTGGCATTGGCGTCGTCGGTGGCAAAGCCTGGCCGCATTATCATCTCATTGCACAGGACTTAATCCTGCGGCAAGTTATTAAAGCGTAACGCAGCGTTCTTTGCCTCTTTGCCTGGTCGTCGTTCGTCCTTGTCGTCGGTTCGTTTTATTGTTCGCGCTGCGCTTAACTTGTTTCGCATTGTGCGAAGCGTTCGCCAAAGGGGGAAAACAAGGGGGGAAGAGGGAATGAAGGCGCTCTGCCTTAATGCTAAATGATCCAATATCCTGTTTCCTGCATTTGTCTGTGCAGCGCCAACGTTAAAAGGTCCTTTGTGGCCGCCTGTGCTGCCCTGGGTTCTGACTATTATTTACCCGAACTTAAAGATGCCGTGCAGCTCTGTTCCATCTCTGTTCCATCTCTGCTCCATCTCTGCTCTGCTTATTTGCCCGGACAGAAAATGGCAAAAATATAAGTCACACACAAAGGAAAGGCAAGAATGCCGCGCCGCGTTGTATCTGTTTCTTTGCACACGGCAAGTTAAATAGCGAAATGTAAAGTTTTTAATTATGCACAGCTTGTCATCATCGTAGTTCCTCCTCGGACTCCTCTACTGGGCACTAAGTCTTTTCATTTCATCTCTAGTAAAGCGCAAGCAATGCCCCAAAGTTAGAGTACACATAATTAGCCGTAGTAGCGCGCCTCCCGTTTGCATAGTGTACAATTTTTTACACAATTTCTTTCTCTTTGCTTTTTTGGCAGCACTCCCAATTTGGCTGCCATTCATTGTGCATCCGAGGGATATGTCTCTGCCTGGCCTGCCAGTATTTCAAAAACTAGGCCAGCTCTGTGCTCACTGTTTAGTTTAGCGCAAAACTGTTGACAAGCGACGAGGCCTTAGCTAATTAAATGAAAATATTAATAATGACAAAGAACTATAATAGGATCTGAAAGGAGTGAGGAGAGTGAGGGGAGTGAAGGGAGAACACAGAGAACGTGCTGCGGATGCGCCTAACTAGTTAATTATGCTGTGAAAATAGCAATGGATTGTTGTTGATGTAGTCCAGCTGATAATTGAAAGGGTGAAGAAAATGTAATGAAAATGTATTAATTATTAATGCAAAATTCAAATCTTTACAATAAAATGTGGGATTATTTACAAAGGTTTAAAAACTGTTTGGAATATATGTTAACTTTGCAAAGAACAACTTTACAAATATTTTTAAGAAGTAACATGCCAAAGATTGGAATTCGATTCGATTTGTTTTACTTGAAATTCAATAATATCTTTATCAGATATATATATAATAGGATATAAGTATTTGACAATTTAATAATTAATATAAAAAAGAAGTAATTTCAAATATTCAAAAGGATTTGTACAAGATTTTTATAATTACAAAAAAATATCATCAATTATAATTCAACATTTCATAAAAACCATGTCCAACTGACATATACAACTGTACAAAATGTTGTCAAAGGAAACATCTTTGCCAGCCCGAAGCAATAAACTTTGGCGACGCCTTTGAGTATACTTTTAAAAACAACAGCAACTACAACAATAAAATATTCAGAAAAAAAAGTTTCACTTTTGTCAGCAACTCTTAAAAGCGTCGCCCTCCATCGTCGATACAAAGTGTGACAAAATCGTGGCATGGGCTCAGGACTCTGCTTGGAGCAGGGCATGTGTTATGCGCATGAATATTACATCTCATAATATTCGCCACTAACACAGTATAGACAGCGACGAGTACCGAAATAAAAACATTGAAAACATGCCACAAACATGGCAGAAAAAAAGGAAACCGAGCAAAACCTGCACGAGGCGGCAAACAATGAATGAAAGCAAAAAAGCAAAATTTTTGCTTCAATTTCTACTTTTTTTTGCTTGTGCCGAGGCCAACATAATCTTGTTAACAATTTGTATGTGCGTGTGCGAGCGTGTATGGATGTGACACATGCGTCGACAGCAACAACAACAACAACAGTAGCAGCAGCAGAAGAAGGCAGAATTCTTCAAGTCAATGCCAAAACATGCGGCGTTTGTTTGGCTCTGAATAATCCGGTAGGTGTGACATTTGTACATGTATAAATTTCAACTTTGATCCTTTAAGGATAACTCCGAGCACTGTGGGACCCAAACGGAGACGGAGTCTGAGCCAATTGCCGACTGGCACACGCAATATAAGTAAAGAAAAACAAAAATATACCATATAATAAAATATAAAAGAAAATGTAGCCTCATGTCTCACGCACTTTTCTGCTTCTTTTACTTATCTTTCTCTTTGAGTGCGCTGCCACTTGAGGCGTTTGTCATGCCTCCGTCTGTGCTCCTGTTTCCTTGTACTGCCAACTTAAGTTGTCAAAATCAGCAACATTTTTCCTTTTCCTTTGCAACTCATGTTATTTTCCTCTCATTTAACTGTCATGTTCTTTGCATACTCGCCCAACAAGATTTTTCATCATAGTCGTTGTCGTCTCTTGGTTTTCCTTTGTTTGCTTTTTGCATTTCGAGTGTGGATTTTGTAGGTGTTGTGACATTTGACCGCGGCACAACATCAAAGAAGTCTGGCAAAGAAATTGCCCTGGGCAGCATAATATCACACCTATTTGTTGTACTTCTTTTCAATTTCTTGTGTATTTTTCTAAGGAATCTAAACAAGAAAGTTCCTTAACGAAGAAAGTAAAAACAATTGTAGTATACACAGATAATAGGAACACTCTCGATCTACAGTTTCTTAAAATTTGATTAACTTTTATATGGACTTCATTGATAAAGTAAATTTGATCTACAAGTATATTTGCAAACTTATCATTTAATTTGATTTAAATAATATACAAATCTTGATAGTATTACCTAAACAAGTACGACCCCAATCTGTATTCTCCCTGCCCTTACACAAACCCTTTTTGTGAGCACCCTCGAACTAACCACAAAAACACCGCATCAACACCTCCTAACTGACCTACCCGCACACCACATAAGTAGTGCAGCTGGGAGTATCAAAAGCAACCCCAAAATCAAATACAACACGGACCCTATGACAACTACACTAAACAAACAAACAAGGCTATCATGACATCCCACATCGAGAGAAAAAAAAACAAACTACAATAGAAACAACAACTGCACAACATGTTCATAAACAAACACAACCCCCAGAAGAAAATAGAAAAGAAAACTGCACTTGAACCACTCGCAGAATATGCAGTTCCACATTTATTTTGATTCCTTCCTCTGTGTTTGTTTTTCGCCAAGTGTAGCAAATTTCTAGCCCTGCAAAAATGTCTAAATTATGAACTATGACAAATATAATGTTGCACTGTGCCTGACAACCCTGTTCGGTAAAAAACGGTACAGCGAAATGGGCGCGACAGCCGATCGGTGATTAATCATTGTGGTAAATTGAAAAACCCCTAAAAAAGAACTGTAGAAAAGGAAAACTAGAAAATGACGTAAAATAAGGGCTGCTGTTGCTGCGTCTGCTGACAACAGTTGCTGCTAGAAAAACGTTGCATTTTGTTGGTCATTTTGTCAACTTTGTTGCCGGCAACGCGACTGGCAACGTGGCCGCGCCATGAAAAATTTATTGCTCTAAGCCGATTACGACGTAGTCGCTCCCCGTCACTCGGTAGTCGCTCGCTCCGCTAAGTAGCAACATTTGCCGGGGCTGAGTCTGAGTTGGGCAGAGCCGGGCCAGGCAGCAACTCGGTGTTGACACCGCTCAAAGTGGTCACATTAAGTAAGCTTAGGTCTTAGTAGTTTTTAGCCTTTGTTGATAGTCTCCACTCTGGCCCTGGCTCTGGCTCTGGCTCTGGCCCCGACCCGGGTACTTCTACAGCTGTGTAGTCGTGCTCTGTTTATGGCTGACTATCGAGCTGGCAACATGTTGAAAATGGTTCGAAAAAGTCAGTGTGAAGTAGAAAGTGTTCAGCACGCTTATTAAGTCGGATCTGGTAAAGGGATTGTACATAATTAAAGCAGAGTTAAGTACTTATAATGCTCGAATCAATGCAGTAATCAGGTTAGTTATAAGTAAGGTATAATGGGGAATGCAGGAAAATGTTAGACAATTTTAGAATTAACAATTTAGAATAGAATTAAGTTGGAGTTAACTTATAAAGTAAACTAAATCGTATAAATCAGAGTTAAAATAACCAATAGTACTATTACATTCTAAGGATTTAAATCCTACTTTAACTTACAAAGAAAACAATATTTTATCGTAAGTTCAAATAACAAAGAGCTTTAGTTTTTCAGTCATTCTAAGGACTAAACGCCTGTATTTCTTTATACATAAAGTAAATAATGCCAGTACATTATTTGATCCTATACAGGAAATGTCGAACAAATCGTTTGTCCTTCATAAAACCTATAAAATAGTTGATACCCAAAATGAACTGAGCCAATTTTGAGGCAGGAAATGCTAAGCAAATCGACCAAATCGTTACACAATACTGACCCTCTGCCTGTGTCACCGGACACAATCAACCCCCATATCGATGAAAATTGGGTATTAAAGTACCCAAAAATGTTCAAATATCGAAAAGGAAATAATTGCAAATGCTACAAAAATTGACAGCGCTAATGCCGAGGGGCGCTCATAAATTTGCTCGAATGCACTTGAAAACGAAACGAAAAGTGACCAACTGAAATCGATAAGTGCCTCTGCTCTTCATGCGGGACACATACATAAAATATCGCCGGGCAACAGGCAACATTAACATCATTTCGGGAGTACTTTAGGGCCAGTCGATGCACGCACAGTAATTGGGAAAGTGCGCAGTGCAATGAAAAGTGAAAAATTATTAAAGCGCATTTGACGCATGCGTCGCGACGCATCGATAACTGCGCAGCAGCAGCTGCTGTTGCTACTGTGGCACACCCTAAACCACCACTCTGATAAGGCTGGCAACCCTGGCTACCCTGGCAACCCCTCTAAGTGCAAATAGTTACCCCAGCATCATTATCCTTTTTTTCATCTCCTGTCTAAGCACACGCAAATGTGTTAATTCTGCGTGCGCTCCTCGTTCTGCCTTTGCCTCTCCCTCAGCTTCGGGCTCTCCCTCTGTTCCTTCTTCCCTCTCTGATCAATCTGCCACTTTATCTGGCACTCGACTTCGACTCGGGCAACACTGAGTGAACATTTGTGCGCCACATGTCGACCCTTCTGGCCGTCCATTATGAATTTGTAATTTATGCCAGGAAAAGTCTCGCGTGTCCTTGCAGATATCCATTATGAAAACATCAACACATATCGTGCAAATCAAGTAATTATCATTAGAAACGTTCTACATAATTATCGGGCGTTCGCCTGGATTTCTCTAGGGGGTGGGAAGGGATCTTTATGGGCCTTGTCATGTTGAAATATTTTGATTTATGGGTAGCTAGGGAAATGCAATCGGCAGTTAACTCAAAGGCACGCTCTTCTATAAGCTCTGTGTGAAATTTGAGAACCGAAATGCATTGAAGAATAATTTGCTACAAATTGAAAATTTTCAATTCAAATTTAGAATTCTCTATATATTTTTGTTATGCTTTATTAATAAATGGCATTGGTATTGTATCGAAAATAATTTTAAAATTGTTTTATCTAATTTTTTCATAAAATCTTTGGAGTTTTAAGAAAATAAATAAACGTACAAAAAATATACTTAGAATCACTCATATTAAAGTTTTCTAATTCTGATATTGTTGCAAACCAGATTGAGGTAATTTCTGTCATTTAAAAAGTAGGAAAAGATTTTAAAATATACCATTTCCCACATTTAATTTATTATTCCTATAAATCAACATAAGTGTGAAATATTCTCTTTAGACTTCTCAAAAATTCCCACCTTTGCATTCCCTATTTTATCGTGTGAATACACCAATAAAATCTTCGATTTCTCTCAATTTCAGAGCCTCTTAGAATATATTGTCTATTTTTCACAACAATTTCTCAATGACTTTTCTCAGTTTTATAGCTAACAAGCCATCTTACACAGATCTTCCACTCTCTCAATTTCAGAGCCTCTTAGAATATATTGTCTATTTTTCACAACAATTTCTCAATGACTTTTCTCAGTTTTATAGCTAACAAGCCATCTTACACAGATCTTCCACTCCCTAATGAACACCAAAATAAGCTAAGGAAAATTTCAAATTGTGAAAATTTCACTCATTCATCTACACTGAACTCTCTCGTTTATCTATTGTATATCCTTGAAAACCAGCTGAATGAACTAATGCCTTACACCTTGAAGGCTTTCTCCCTAAACTCGACACGCTTTTAACCTTAGCGCAGGCTAGAACGACTCTATTTTGCTTTTAAAGAAAGAAAACTCCATTAAGATATCAGCATAAAAGTATTACGAGTTTCAAGGCCCCGTCCTTGAAACCAGTGAAATGAGTTTATTATCAGCACACGCCCAAACTTCAACCTCGACGGCATCGCGTTCACTTTGCGCATGCGCGGCGCGTGTTGAGAGCAAGCAGGCAAGTCAAGCAGCGCAGGATAACGCGTACAGGATGTGCTAGAGCTGTTCAAGGCGGCACGGCGACCTTGACTCGGCAACTCGGGTACTTTTACGGCCTACAAGGACAGTCGAACAATCGTTTGTCTAACCCATTTTGGGTCTAATTATGCATAATGTCCAGGGTATCCTTGAGTTGGGCGGGTGCGCGTGTGTGTCCAAAAGTCGCCATTGTTTGACATTAATTGCACTTTTCCAGCTGAGTGGGTGTCCTTGCCGGCGACTTGCTCTTCTGGGATAAGTCAAATTAATGCGCGACGGACCCAAGGACACAAGGCACTTGGTGTAAAATATAACAGCGTGTGTGTCTATCTGTCTGTGTGTGTGTGTGTCTGCTTCCTGGAATGTCCTTTAACTTGCGAAAAAAAACTCCAACACACGCACACATCGAAAGGCAACTGTGGCCTGCTGCGCGTTAATATTAGATAAAAATTTAATTTTGTTTTTGCTTTGTTTGTTTTCTTTTCGCTCCTTTGACTCGGGATTTGTCTGTGTGTGCGTGTGTGTGTGAACATGTCCTTGCCAATAAAGTGCTTGTGTTTAGGGATACCCCAGGCTGTTGTAAAAATGCAATTATGATTGTATTATGGTCGCCTTTGTGTTTAGTTTAAACATTGCGCTCTTTGTTTGCCGCAACTCTGCGCAGCCCGCATCACTCACTCGCATTACTCCACAGAGAGATATCCTTATCCACAAGTATCTTCAGCTGCACACACACACTTCTCGCTCTGCATCTGTAGTTGTCATTCGCGCCTGCACACGTCATCCACACACTACACTGTAGACTCCACTTAATGTTGCCTGCTCATGGATGCTGGTCGATGGCTAATAAATTATCCTCGTATTATCCTTCCCCGAAAGTTGCCTTTTGTCAGCTCCCAACAATGCGTTTTCCTTTGTGTGCCACTCTATGCACAATTACATATATCTGTCTGTATCTCTGTCTCTATCTCCATATCTGCCTCACTGGTTTCTCATTGGATGCTGTCCAGTGTCCAGGTGCTAATAACAGCTTGTGTATGAGTTTGTGTGTGGCCGATAAAAAAAATAATCTAATGAAACGAATGCATTCTGAAAATAATTCAACTTAAAACTGATTGTGTTCCTAACTTAGACGGTAATCATTATAGATATACATAAATATGGAGTGAGTTTAAGATTGATATTTCGATAACTAACATTGTTATTTATAAAAGTACTCTGAGTTCCATCTTTACATAGTTATATGGTATTTCGCTTTCAATGATATTGTGCATTGGAAAAACATAATTCATAATTAGATACTAATGCTGGTATACAATATGAAGACTTTTTGAAGGCGCGTAACAGCTTCTGTTTAAAAGACAGTAACCTAACATACATATAATTATTATTAATTGAAATAAGGTTTTGAGAGCCCAATCCTTTCTTCAGAATCTGCTTATTAATTTGAATAACTTTACAAAGTGAATAATCGATTAATAATAACAACAGGTTGAACAGAAAGTTTTCAGAACTTCTCAGCTGATTAGACCCGCGTAATATCATCAAGTTCTATGCTGCCCACCTGTGAACTGTTGGCTACCGTCTTTGGAGCATCGCTTTGGGCTAATACCCTCATAATTTATATTTAATGATGCACTTTTCCTGCCTTTAATTGACATTTAAATTGTCTGCACAAGCCCAAAGTTATGATAAGCTGATTGACGTGCCCGAAAAAAGAACTAGAAAACCTAAAGAGAAATCCATGAGAGAGATTAGTTCTGAGTTTGATTTCTCGTTTTATTAATTGATGAGCAGCTCGAACTGCAGCCGTATTTATGTGTCTAGACGACGACGATGACAACATTTGCTGCAGGTCAGAAATAAATGAAAATCAAATAGAACCCAGTCTGAGACCCTGACGAGGACTCTTACTCGGAATGCTTTTAATTTGTACGTCGAGCTGTTGAAATCATAAATCAAAATGAGCCGAGCTGAGCTGGAAGACAAGTGCCGCCACCGATGCCGATGGTAGAGTCTCCACATCTGATAATCAGCATTTTGTATCTGACGGATCGCGCGGCTAATCGAACATATCACTGTGTGTGCGCTCGAGACGGGACAACCAGGCAACCAGGCAGCCAGGCAATCCGCATAAATTACACAAATTGCATTTCCATGTCTAGAGTTCTGATGGATCATCGCCCGCGTCGTCGATGCTCGATGCTCGCATCTCGATACCCGATGCTCATCAGCATAATCGTTAAAATAACAGCGCAATGCACTTCGAATTTTGTTGACGGCAAAGAGTGGCTACCGTTGCCGCTGCCCGTGCCCCAGGGTCCCCTCAGGACCAGGCTGAGGCCGGGCCCATGCACGCAGGCGGTCAGTGTCAGCCGTCGTCTATGGCCCGCGGCAGCCCCAAAAGCAAGAGACACAAGTGGTAGAAGGAGGGAAAAAAACGAAGAGAGAAAAACAAAACTGGGCGCCGCTGAATTGCCCATTGCGTTGGCCCGCGTTGTTTATTGTGTCGGTAAATTCGGAGGCATGTTTAAACAGCGAAATGAACTTGTGGATAAACACCATTATGGTTATTTGGCATCCACTTTGGATGCCACTACGCGTATTTGTTTGCCCACCAGCTGCATTGGAAGCTGGACAAACATTTTTGGACCTACCACTCGCTGTCGCACTAGACGTGGCCTCGGGCTTTGGTTCGAGCTCGGCCCAGTAGACAGTACCCAGTGCCAGTTCCAGTTCCAGCCTCGACTTCCACTGCGTTCCATCTTGCCCGATAATCTCCTGCCGACTGTATGGAGTCTCTCTGTGGGCGTCTTGTTTGAGGTTGATTTAGTTATTTAATGCAAAATTGACATGAGTACTCGCATGTTGACTGCGAACTGTGACTTGGATGCTCTCAAGTGCCCGAGTGAGCTGAGACAGCCAGCGAAGTGAATGCTGTGAGTGTTGTGTGTGTCGTCTGTGGGTGGCGAAAAGCACAGCACTTGTCGCACATTTGACTTTATGGCAATGCACTTCGGGCATTTGTGAATTTGTCAAGGTTTTATTAGGGAATTCGTCTTACTAAAGGGGGATTTCAAATTGCATTATTTGCTTTAAGTATTCCATAATAGAGAAAGAGAAAGAAGAAATACTAAAGAAGTTAATACATTCACTTAGGCTCTCTATTTTCCTGATATATAATGCTTATAACAACCTAAATTCTTGTTTATTAATAACAGTTCTCTTTTTTCAGCTCTTTAACTTAAGTAATACCCTTAGTATACACTCATTATAAGAAAAATTGTTATTTCCGATTATGAAAATGTACAAACTAGTCAATTAAGTATCTCAGGCTGTTCAATATCATAAGCTGCATACTAATTTCGGGAACATCCTCTTTCATTAGTTGTGTTTGCTTAATTTTCTCACAGATTTCTTCATTTCCTGTGCTAATCAACAATGTACTAGCTAAAACCATTGTGTATAGGGTAGTCAAAAGAGAAAAAAGGAACTTACTTGGGCAATTAATCATTGCAGAATTTTACGCAAGTACAGGCACTTCCGACTTTTGTGCTAACTACGATTGATTTTTGCCAGTCAAAGATTTAGTTCCCACACTCTCTGGCCAGCCAGGTCCTGGTGCTGGTCCTGATACTCGGACATATCCTTGCCAGCTGCTGCCAGCGCACAAGTCTGTGAAAAATTCGCCAACAAATAAAATTCCTGAACAGCAGAAGGGAGAAAAAAAAACAAAAAAAATAAACAAACAATGCAGACGAAGCGACACAGAGTGAGCCAAGGCAAAAAGGGTGCGACGCTGCAGTAAACTTCCGGCTGCCCAAAAATGCAACAGGACCCGATCCGGACCTGGAACTGGACCTGGTCCATCGCCTTCCATGCAGGACATGCAGTTTGCTTTTGCCGATTTGATGCTGCCGCCGTCGCTGCTGTTGTTTCGTTTGTTTATTGCCACGCCATGGCGATGCCATACAATGTCCTTCCGGTCATTTATTAACGTCAATGGAACGGGTCCAGTGCAATGCAACTATGAGACATTCTGATTTCTTCCTCTCTGTTCTCTTCTCTCCTCTCCGCTTTTTCGACCATGTTTGCTGTGGGATGACGCTCGAATTGGCAACGATTTGTCGCAGAGTCAACACAAATTTCTCTCACTTCGTTTTGACACTCGAAGGTTGTGGCCATGTCCACGTCCGATCTCACATCCCCATAAAATAGTATATTTTGGAGAAAAGAAAAAAAAACGAAAATATGACACACTTTGCAATTTATTTTATTTACTTTATCTGCAAAGTTACATCACACAAGCAAATGTGCTAAAATATCATCAAATAAATGGAATATAGGAACAAGGTTAGTAAAAGATGTAGAGATAGTTGTAAATGAACTTTGTCTTTAATATGAGGATAAATAAAAAAATTGATGTTTTATTTTTAGTTATTTAATTAAGCAGGGAAGATGTTATATTATTTCTATTACTTTAAAAAGCTCTTAGGTTATATGGTATCTGAGAGATTTATATATTTAGAAATTGTTAATCTAACGTAAACTGTTTTACTAAGATGTCTATCGTTAATACAAGTAAATAATAGTATATAAGATAGATATAAATAATCTGTAAATAATATTTTATATTTTATTCTTTGCAAAAACCTTTTTTATATCTCGAGATACCTTAGTGTGTATAGTTACTTGAGTTCTTAGATCTTTCCACTCCATTTTCAGTTAAAACAAGTATCTGTACTCATCTCCATCCCATCTCCTCTTACAACACATCTCCTCCGCAATTGCGTTGCTCACTTCCTGTCTTCTTTGCGGAACAAAAGCCTTCCGCAAGACATTAGACACGCTTATTAGATTCGAGCTACCTGTATCCTGTAGAAAGGTGGCAACATCTAACCGAGATGCGTTTCGTATGGCCAAACCGTAGCAATTGCAATAGGATGACAATGCATTGCTCATTGTTAGCCAATTTCATGACAATTTTTCAACATTCGATCATTAAGAAGAGAGGAAAGAAAACTCCCCCGGGGATAACGAAAGAAAATAAGCAGCAAAGTCAGAGTCTGCATTTGTTTCATATTTACTTAGTGCAAAGGAAACCCCGAAACAGCTGCGCAATTGGATTGCTTGTTCTTTCAGTGTTGTTGTTGTTTCTTCTGCTGCTGTCAGCCATCAATGTCATGCATACAATTGTGAATGACACATAAATATTGGCACAATGGACAAAGACGAAACAGAGCAAGGATTACATACCCAACAGTCAGGCAGGCAGGCAGGTCAGTCCCAGAATCGGGCTCAGACCCACTTCCTTTCTTCGTTGCTGTTGTTGTTGTTGCTTCTTCTACTGCTGTTGTTAGCCTGGCCAATCTTGCGACATTTCCGCTTCCTTGTCTTGTGCGTTGTGCAATATTTGTCTTTGAGTGAGTGACACTTTTAGCCAGGGAAGGAAATCTCTGTCTGAGAGTGAGTGAGAGCGGGCGTTGCGGCAAGAACACAAAGCCAAATGGTTGGCTAATCCTCATGTTTACGGGGCTATTTACAGCATGCCCCTGACAATTTTAACAATAACCCGAAATATAAAATCGAATACCCAAAACGCTATTAGAAATTTTCGCTTATCTTCTTCTTTTACTTTTCTTTTTTGGCCACTGTTTGCTTATCTTTTGCGAGGAGAAACTACTTTTCGAAATTGCTTTAGAATAAAATTTAATTGAGGATTACAACAGCACTTCGGAGGTATGCAGTGTGTGTGAGAGTGTGTGCGCCTGTGTCTGTGTCTGCGTCTGCGTCTGTGTCACATATAATGCCTGTTATCCTGCCTTAAGGCTACTTAGGGCCTGTCTCACATATTACACATATTACATTAGTTGCTGCTCTCGGTCCTCCTCCTAAAATGGCTCCTCCTTCTCGCCGAGGCTCCTGCTCTGCCTGCTGCTCTGGCTGGCTGCGCTGCCAACGAGCCAGGCAGCTGGCATTTGAACATGTGTAATCATCGTACGTGTCGGCAATTGACAATTATTATTACGTAGTTTGTTGCCATTAGCAGGAAGTGCTGCCAATTTTACCAGCAGCTGCGAAAATTGAAGGTGCTGCACTGCGTCTTTAACTCTGCTTGGCCATGCGTAGATGCCCATTATACATTTCAATTTTTCAGTCTCACACAGGCAAATTGGTAGTCTAATATAATTGGTAGTCTAATATTGTATAATAAATAGAAATTCTTAATCTTTCAGCATTTGCTGCCGAGCTAGAATCGAGTATGTTGAAAAAGGTTTTTGAAGGGAACAAATTTTGAACAAATACATTCATTTCAATGCTTCAGACTTTAATTAGTAAATTAGTAGTAAAGTAATTACAATAGAGGCCTGAGAAGTTTGGCACAGGGTCCCTGTGCAGACCATACGAGTAGTGGTTGGTGTTTATTTTTTTAGATATCATAACAAAGTTCGACACATCTTGTGAATTTAAAAAAAACTATATTCTGACAAATTGCGTGGTCATACACGATACCAGACAGTTATCCTTGCTAATCCACGTCGGTATGCAAAGAAGTTCTTGACCTTTTACAACGCTATATGAAATTCCTTGTCCCTGAAGAGCAATCAATATTTTTATCCATAGGGTTCTGCATTGCTAACAAATTTCAGTAATTTAGCTCAATTTAGTCGACCTGAACGCTAACTATAAGTACAATACCATAGCAATAGCCATAAGTATCTGTGTGTGCTCGCCTCAAATGGTTAATCACTGTTCTTGGCAGTAAAATCAAACTCAAATTACATTTAAATGCCATGAAATGCGCTATTTGATTTCTTTTCTCAAAAAAACCCATAATTACAAACAATTGTCAGTTGCCAGTGTACTTCTCACCGCCGATTATGACGGCCCCCAAAGAGCTGCGTGCCGGAAAATTATACGTTATCCCCAGCCATACTCAATAAATCCGAAGAACAGTTGGAATGCTAGTGCTCTGGTGCTGGTGCTGGTTCTTCTGTCTTTGGCATTTAAGGGAACCCAAAGTCAAATGACATTTGTCACGCGACGGATGATTCGAGGCTTTCGTTTTCAAATGCAGACGACGATTAAATTTGATTTCTTATTGAACTTCAGCGGAATTATTTGCCTGCCGCTTAATTATACCGACAGGTTTTGCTGGAAGCAGCATCAGACAACGCTTCGTTGATTTTAATAACTTTCAATGGCTAAAAAAAGTTGGCAGTTTCTTCCCTGTCATTCCTCGCCTTCTCTTCCTCTCTTTCCATTCTACGTTGCATTTTCTGTGCTTAAGGTAAAGTTTTTAGCGGTCTTAGCTCATTAATCACAGGGCACAAAAGCGAGGAAGGAGTGTGGAGAGAAAAAACCCAAAAAGAGAAAAAAAATGGGAATATTTGAAAATGGAACTTTTTGAAGCAGGGCAAATATCAAGAGCAGCTCGTCGCATGCATTCAAGTCTAACAAATCAACGTGCAATTTGCTCATTGAACTATGATCGCTTCCCCCAAAAATTCTAGTTGAAAGTCTTTTCTTGGTCCCGGACTTGCCAAACTTGATGACATAAAACTTATGCTGCCTTTGCCGCGTAAAGTAAAGTTAGTTGCGGCGCTTTTCAAAAACTTTGTGTGATTTATAACGCATGCCAAACGGCATAGACTGAGCCACAGAGAAATGAGAGCCGAGATGGAGACCTATGATAGGCAAGCAAGTTGGGGGCAGCAGGAGACACGTTTTTCAATAAACTTTTCGCCTAGACATATTCATATTTTATGCATAAATTCACACAAATGACACTCAAAATGTGCGTAGAAAGCTGCAATTGAAAGAAGAGTCTAAAAAATAAAACCGCTTTTACATATATTGAAATAACTACGAGTATATAGTAAATACTGCAAAATACCCCAATTCTCATACAATAAGTAAAAAGTACTTGATGCTCAAAATACTAAATAAGTTAGATAATTTTCCTATTTTAAAGAAAACTGAAAACTGAATAACACAAAATACTTAATACTAAAATATAACAAAATAACAAAAGAGAATTCTGCAAAATCAGTCAAATACTTTCTTCAGGAAAAAATTATACGGTTAAAAAAACACATATCATATAATATTTTATTATATTGATATATAACTCATGTGCTCATTTCCTGCTTTTACACAGTACTTAAATTTCAATGTTCCCTTTTACAAATGTCTCCCGAAATTCGCGCATTAAATGTGACTTGATAATCGGAACTGCTAAAGCGCCTTCCCTGTGGCGCCCTTATAACTGACAACCACACACGCCCCGCAACACACTCACACACATAAACGCACACACATACTCGAAACATACTCGAAACAAAAGACCCTTTCCATTTCGGTTTTGTTTCTTAAAAATCAGTTTCCACCTGCATCCTTTCAAGCGAAGTAACCAGTAACGAGCGTCAGGCAACTGTATCTCTTTGCCGGCCTTCATGCAGGTATAATACGCGTGCCCTGGTATCGCTTCTCTCTCTTCCTCTCTCTTCTTCTCCCTTTTCTTCTCCTTCTTTCTCTTTCTCTCTGCCTGGCGTACGATTAGCATTTGAAATCATTAGCCAGGTTCTGGTTCTGGTTATGGACTGACTTGCAAGGTGCATTCTGGAACCGCATTCGTGGTCGACCAACATCGGACCAACATCATCATCATCATCATCGCCATCACCATCATTTTATCTGGCAATGTGCATCTTCTTTTCTTTTTTCTTTCTCTTTTTGTTTTATTCTTTTACTCGGGTCCGGCCTGTTTTGCCTTTGAAAGCCATCGGCGTCAAATTTGTAAATGCACCTGGATTTTCGTTCGTTTGTTCCTTTGTCTGTCTTTCTTCTCGGATCCGCCAGACAGAACGATATTTGTTGATTTTTCCATTCTTATTTCTGTTGTTGTTGTTGTTGTTGCTGATATATGTGCGCATTAGTCTGCGTCTCGTTGCTTATCCTTTGACATTTCGAACGTGCGCAGCCGTTTGGGGCATCATCATCCATCAAAAATGATTGCCAAAAGATGTTCCGTGTGATTTGTAATTCAAATACGAGTAGAGAGTATTCAATTAGTTTAATTGCAGTTATTATAGAGGCTCTTTCTCTCTGTCTTCTCTGCAGGTGCAATTGTTCTTAGTAAATACTCTCGGGGGATTTTCGAATATGTGTGTGGGCGTTGGCGAAGTAGCAAACCCAAAAGAAACTCAATTTACTTTCTCTATAGAACTTCAGCTACTTCTCATCGAAACTACATAAAATGCTCTTCAGCTTTCATCGCATATCTTCCTCGCAGCCATTATAACTGCACATGCTGTTCAAAGATATCGGAATGCCTATCTGATTGATCCCACTTGCCGCCTAACATAAATTTAATATGGAAAGCTCATGTTCAGAGCGGTAGATAGTACCTGAACCTGTTCCGATATCAAAAATCACATTATTAATGTCGTTCGACCGGGTCCGAACAGCAACTGAATTCGGGTACGCTCATATGTCAATGATAACACACACACAGGCATATTAAACATAAGTGTGTGTATATACCCCCAGACCCAATCAGAACTCTGTCGATATTGTCAGGGCCGTCCGCAGAGTCTATCTAGTCGGGCTTATCTAAGCCGAAGTTTCCTTTTAATTAAAAGCAAAGCAAAGCCACAGCCACGGGCTGTGCCAATGACCCGCATGGGTATCTGTTCTACAGTCTCAGTCTCAGTCTCGGTCTCAGTCTTGGTCTCGGTCTCAGTCGGGCCAAAACAAATGCAGTAATGCACCGGCACATTATTCATGCCGTTATCAGCGGAATGGTCTGCACTGTGGCCAGCCCCAACAAGCTGGGGCAATCTGGCTGAGAAATGCGTGCCACGTCCGCCGACTGTGGCCGACTGACTCTGGCAGCAACTCTTTAAATATTTCAAGCTGCCTAGTCTATTGGTTTTCGGTGTTTGGTTTTCGGTTCTCCATTTTCCTGGCAATTGGCCAACATTCGATTCGCTTCTAAACTCTTTTTTTTTGTGGCCCTCATATGTTACACTTGCTGAGCCAATTTGAAAAGTGAGCAAGCGATAAGCTTTGCCCGCTTTCGAAACGTGCAAAAGTTGTAAAAGTCGACGTCGACGAGGTTGAGGCTAATTGCAGAGCAGGAAAAACACTTTCCCATTCGCTGTGAAATGCACCTGCATACGTCACACAGCGACCAGGAGGAGGAGGATGATGCAGTAGTGTCCTGGCGTGCAGTTTACTTTAATAAGGGTACCGAAATTCGTTTACCTTTCTCTACACTCTACAAAGCAGACCCTATAATTTTTTCCGTTGCGTGTGCCCCACAAACCTGTTTTTTTAATAACGGTCTGGTATTTTTTATTGGATTTATAGGCGTGTCTTTCGAGCATCTTATCCTTGAAGGCAGGCAGGCCAGACTTTGTTTCGGAATACCTGTCGTCTAGCCATGAAAAATGATGAGTCGAGAGCGGGAACTGTAGCGCAGTGTAGAAATGTATTAATTAATGAAATGCAGGTGATTCTTTTGAGTTTAAGTCTGAGTTCTTTTGGAAGAGACTTGTGTCGGTAATTGCAGTGATTCCCTCTCTTCTCCATTTTAACCATCAACTCTTGATGAGCAGCTGTCAATTGCAGTTTTAAAATAATTGCCAAGTTGTTAAGTGAGTGTGTTTAAGAATTATATGAGAAAGGAAAGGAGAAAAAAATCTTGGGATAATCACAATGAAAACTAACTACTTGAGTTAAGAACTAAAGAACATTGGCAATTACATGGTCTATGGTGACTTATGCAAATGCAAAGCAGCTTTGACTCTTTAAGAAAAATGAATCCCCCAAACTAAAATAGCTATGTAAGCTTCTGTTAGACGCTCTCGTACCTTAAGAGAATAGCTCCAAAACTATTTATGAAAATAGAAAACAGAATCTTCACATTGTGCCAAGTTGTTAAGCTGCTAAAAATGTCTAAGAAGATTTCCCTCACCTCTAGTTTTAAGCTCTGCTCATAAAACAGTCGGGACTACTGTTCCCCTTGGTCACTTCACAGCTTCGTTTTACGATGGCGATCGAAAACAGAATTCGTTTTGTTCTATTGGCGCACGAAATCAATAACAATTTTTCACAACTTTTTTGGAAAAACTTCTTCACACCCAACAAAGCAATGACCCCTTTGTAATGTCACACAAAGGAGTCCTAAATGATATTTATGTTGGCATTTATGGAAAAGCCACAAACCAAAGACTGAACCAAAGCCATAAAAAACCCGAAGAAAGCCGATGCGCCTCTAACAGGCGTGTAAATAAATGCGAATAAGTCGCAGAGACCTAAGGTCTGATGCCTTCCCTGCTCGAATCCGAGTGAGTGACGCGTAAATTAAATAATTTCTTTGTTCACACCGGTCAAATTTACATAACAGCATAAAAATTGTGATATGCCCCTTCGTCAGCGGGAGGCCTCTGGCTGCACCCTTTGATTAACATAAAGAATTGTCCACACAGCCGCCGCAGACTTTCCGACGACCCCATTGAACCGCAGCTCAACTGAGGCTCAGCTGGTAATTTAAATTTCATTAGCTGCAATGTCCGTTGAGCCCGTTTCGGGAGTCCATTAAAAATGCTAATGCAAGTCGCTTGGCACCTGCCTAAGACTTTTGTCATCTCGGCACAGGGCGCAGGACACCACTGCACATGCATTGGTAATGCCCTCAGTCTCTTCGGTCTGCACTCACTTTGATTTCTAATTAAATGTTAATAAGTGCCTGAGGTTGCCAACTCTTTTGGGCCCAGATCCCCTTCTCCGACGACCTTTGGCATTGCAATGTGGAATTGTTTACAGTGCAACGAGACAACAAGACGCGCTTTGAAGCAGAGCGGAAATGTGACGTCCATTTAAATGCTAAGCAGCGCCCTCTGGTGTCAGTCGCATAAATTAAACCCAAATGTGCACTCTACAATTTCCGGCGCCCATATAGATAACACTCTCGTGTGTGTGTCGGAAAAAATCAGAGAAGAAATTTCTCTTCGCTTTGAGTGAAATGCGGCGTGTTTTCCTATTGAATTATTCTATCCCATTTTTTTTGTTATTGTCAAAATGTTTGTGGTGTAGCTGGAAAAAAGAGTTAGCAGAGATAGTATTCGGGTTAAGTTCTATATTTGTTGCTTATTTCCAACGGCTTCTTAGATAAAACTAAATTAGATTTATTTCAATTATTATCAGAATGAAAATAAGTTTTTAATAACTTTATTTTCTTTGTTAAAGTTTCTCTACAGAGAAAATAAATAACTCTATGAATATAATTAGAGAAATAGAATTATTTTGGTGAAAAATATCTCCACATGCATTGCAGTGAATATGTGCGACTCACATTTGTTTCGATCTGCATACAATTGAAATTCCATTTCCGGAAAATTCAATAACCCCGCAGCCTGTTGATTTTCGCGACAAACGCGCGACATTTATCACAAACTCAGCTGCTTGCGGTCTCACAGTGAACAAACAACGGGAATCCAAAACAAAAGTTGGCTTAAATTAATGCCCAGGGTCGGGGACGGAGCCGAGTTGTGACCGGGTATGAGGAGGTAGGAGGTAGGACTATCAGCTGCCTGTCGCCGCGTGTGACACATCAAAATAATCCCGACAGCTTAATTATGTCTGGTTTAATGTGCGGCTCATTGCCAGGAACGACAAACAATGACCGAACCGAGCCGGGTACATCCTTTGCCTCTTCTCCTTTTTGTTCATTTTTCGCATGTTTGTGTGCAAAAGGATTTATGCACAAAACGCCACCCGCAACCCGTCCGGGATAAACAGGCAAGGACAGTAGTCCGGGAATGCGAAGGGGGAGAGGGGAGTAGAGCAGTCGTTGCGAGTGGGTTTTATGAATTTCCATAACGCTTGGCTGAGTGGTTTAAGCGGCGGCCCGTCGGCATGTGAATTTCGAGGTAATTATTTGCAAACAAAAAACGCAGAACGAACAAGAAGAAGCAGCAGCAGCAGCAGCTGAAGAAAAACCCGTCAGCACATGGCAATAATTTTCCGGCTCGGCCGCCCAGCAACTTTTTAATGAGAAAACGCGTGAAAAAAGCAAAAAAAAAATCACACAAAACAAGAGAGAAAGAAATGTAAATAATGCTTATCACTCGGATGAGAGGCAACTGTCAAATATCACACCCCAGTTGGAACCACAACACAAGAGGCATAACTGCCCGGTGGCAGGGGTAGGAGGGTGTGGAAACTAACACCTAAGGCGTTTTTATGCAAACGTTGCGCTTATCTAACATGAGGACGAGGCACACACGGTCCGCAGTGCAGCATCAATCAGGGCAGGAAGTTGCTTATCGTCAGACACACTTTAATCACACTTTAAATATATCAAATGAGGCTGAAAAATGAAAGCAAAAGCCCGACGCGACATGTGTTGGGATGTCTCCTGGCTGTCGTCGTTTTCTAGTTTTCTTTCTTCTTCTTGAAGACGTTTGTAGGTGTTGTACAAATGTTTGCTTGGGGATTTTCATTCGGAAGTTTTCCTTTGCTGCGGTTCTAGCTAATCCCAAGTGATAATTTTCCCCCAGTGTGCCGGTGTGTGTGTATGTGTAGGTGTGTGTGTGTGTGTTTGCCCCCTCGAGACGCGAGTGTAATACTAATAATAGCTGACATTGACATTGCGCAGCCAGCGCGATAAGTTTCAAGTAACACATGCCGGTAATGATTCCCGTTTGATGCTGATGAATGTGCGGAGTGGCAACTTGAACACAGCCACGCGTGATATATTGAGGGTATTACAGCCATGAAATTGTGGGTTAACAGCCAGAGCTTGCCTTTCATGTGGCATGGGTGTGTCGCATGCGACATCTGATTGCCGAGTCACTTGAGCCAGTGTAGGTGGGTTTGACTTAGGATCAAGCATGAAACTGAGCCGAAAGCGATAGGCCTGTTAAGAACTGAGTTACGTGAGCTTAGCTTCAGGTTGTCCAATGTCAGTTGCAATCGAAACAAATGTCTAGCTACAATAGTCGTTTACAACTGTCAGTCAGTTGAAATAGGACTCAATTCTAAATGTGACAGGAAACTTACTGACAGATAGCAAAATGAATTATAACGAGTTTAACATTCTTAAGAAACTAAAAACAATTTTCATAGCTACTTTGACAGCAAAATTAACTAAAAGTAGTTTGTTTTATTGTTTTTCTACTCGCTACTCATAGGTTGGATGAGTTTTATAATTTTGTTCCAACTTTCTGTCCGTCCTATTAAAAACCCAGAACTCAGAGACTATATTATATTCTACCAAATTTGGTATCAATATGTATTATAACTGCATGCAGATCAAGTTTGCTATAGAATCTGACCACGCCCCTTTCCGCCCTCGTAAATCGATAAAAACCGTATTCCAAGTGTAATTTTAATGCAAGACAGTTAATTTTGGGTAAACACAATAACTATCAACGTCCAATTGATTTCTGAAAATGTGGATGCAATCGGATAATTAAGATAGAATTTATTTAAGAAATAATTTTAAGAGTTACTAATTTCAAACCTCTTCCTAAAGTATGCAATAGAAAATACGCTCAACATAACAGTTATGTATTAAAGAAATCGTTTTGGTCACGTGTGTAGTGGGTATATTACAGTCGAGCACAATCGACTGTAGTTTTCGTACTTGTTATATATTATTTTTAATACGTATTACTTCTTACAAGAGTTTTCAAAGTACTCTATAAGAAGTTATTTAATTTTATAGTAACTGTGGAGAATTTCTATGTGCCTCTTCTCTTTTATCTTCCCTTTATCCTGCTCAATTCGTCACACTCTTAACACATTTCTTATAAATATGTCGTAGTTGTCGGATATATCCAACACCCCCGACATTAATTTAAACATAATTTATAAGAAATCTGTTATAGTCTTATTAACACGATGCCTGCGGTGCACTGTGGCGCCATCTGGCATCAGCTGCTTAACAAATTGAGATCTCTGTGGCAGAGCGAGGAGGGTGCGAGGTAGTGGGGATGAGATGAGTTGGCACCTTCTCTCATAAAAACCGCATCGCGACAAGAACATAAATAAACGAAATGAAAAGCGCAGCGAATTGCGGCGCAGCTGTGGCCATTGCAGCAATTTGCAATGCCTAGCGCCACGCCCCCGTTTCGCGCCGCCTTTGCCATCCCCCTCTGCCGGCAACTTTATTGCACAATCAGCGGGCACAAGTGTTGCACTCGAGGCGCCGCTGATGTGAAGGGCAATGCCACACATGCCTCTGTCCACACCCACTTCTGGGACCACAGTATCGAATTGGAATCAGTGAGATCGCCCACCTTCTCGAAAATGTGCTGCTCTTCACACCCGGTCTACAAATAGAGCGGCTCTCGCATTAGAGACTGAAGAAGATCAGAGAGCGCATGGTTCGGAGAATGACTGTGCCTAATGCGGCTGCACTTGAGTGTTGTTTGCCCAAGTTCCAGCTGATGATGACTACGCGGCTTCTCTCTCACCCCCTCTCCTACCCACACTCTCTTTCTCTCTGTGTGTCTATGGGCAACAGAAATAAATTAAGAATTTTAATGCGGAGAAAAAACAAAGGGATTCATCCCAATCCGACTGGCTGAGCCTGAGCAACGGCGTCGACACGACTTCATGCTTAATCAAAATGTGTTGTAGGCCCCGCCGCTCGGATCCTTTTGAAACTGCCGCTGCCACTGTAATATTTAAACGAGATCAGTTCCATGCCGACCGAAGACCGGAGATCGGCCGCAGCCATTCAGCTAGTTTGCTCTGGACTTCTGGTTCTGGTTCTGCGCGGCGGGTTCTAGGGAAAATTACCACAACTTTGCTAATGCAAGGCAAACGAATGAAATTTTAACGAGCCCACAATATCCATAGGGTTAGGCACGCTGGCGTGCAGACCTGCGTCCAGGACCTCCTATGTGGTATGTCCTTAAAAGGTGATAACGCCGCCGTCAGATATTCCCATCCCTTTTCCATTGTTACGCAACGAATTCGAAATCCCAGGGCCGACATCCTTTTAGTGCAATTGTCTTTTTGGACTGTGACTGGACCCTATAAAGAGGGTCCTTTTAGCTTTATTGATGACGAGGCTGTGGGAAAGTAGGTAGTACAAAGACAGTAGCTTCAAATTGAATAAATCCTTTTAGGAAACTGCATGAAGTTTCTTTGAATATCACTTCCGGGCTCATAAGAAGACTATCATTTCCGTTTTGACGAAGTGATAAGAATTAAAGACTTATGTGATACATCAATCATGTGAGATTAGGTATAAGGTTTAAAATCAGATCAGAAAAGAAAGAAACATTACATTTTGTTAGATATTTTTGAAGAAATTACTTTATATATTATATATGTGATGGTTCTATATTCTAAATCAATGAACTCCATGCCAATCATTCGTAAAAGTCTTCTTAAAGTCTTCCAATTCGAAAACCTAAGCACATTCCTTTTATTAAATCATATGAGGCTCGAAATGTACCGCAGATTTAATTAAAGAACAGCAAAAAAGCAAAGATGAAATGTATTTTCAAGCGTCTAAACATTGTAGAAGCGTCTAAGAAAAAAGCTGAAAAGCAAACATGAGAAGCTCAAACACAGGTGAATATGAATGAGTGAATGAATGAGTGAGGGAGCTGCGAAGGAGGCAGGAGAGCCAAAGAAATGGTTAGACAAATGTTTGCATGTGCTCAAGTGCAGCGCACTGGCTTGGCAGGCCAAGGGGTAGAAAGGTGGGCAGGGCACAGAGAGGGTGGGGGCGGCTCACTGAATGCCAATGACAAATTTATGTATAAACTTCAGCGCGCTAAAGTGCCACTAACTAACCCATACAAACGCAATTGCACACACGCACACATAGTGTGTGTGTGTGTGTTTGTGTGGAGTGCAATGGCACGACGCGACGCGGCGCCTGGGCGTATGCTTTATGAATAGAGCACACAAAGTGCAATCTATGAATAGAGCGGGGAGTGGCAAACATAGAAAGAGATGCAGGGTGAGCCAGAGAGAGGGAGTGGGAGAGGGAGAGAGAGCGGGCCTCTCAGGCTCGCCTGAGCACTTACAATAAGCACTCCCGCGTTGATTATTATTAAAGGCGCCGTTTCAAAAGGCCGCAGGCTCGCCCGCTTTCTCCCTATCCCGCGTCTCTCGTCCCTCTGCCCATTGCCGCTCTCTTGCTCTGACAATGTCAATGTGCTGCTGGCTGCTCGGGCGCAGCTTTTAATGATTTATTTGAGAAAATTTACACGTGAGCGCCGGTCCAAAAACAAACACACAGAGACACACACAAGATGAATGGAACCCCAGCACACACTCACACACACATATTTATATGTTAAAGAAACTGCTGGCGCTTCTTTTTTTTATTTTTGGATAGAAGATACAGCTAGGTTGGAGCTGTATTAAGTTGCCAGACCATGAAATGCTTTGGCACGTACGTAGCGCCAATTTTGTGAAGGTTTTTGCATAAACAAAAGGCAGGCGAGAAGCAGCGCTACTCTCTAAACCTTCTCTCCTGCCTTTGTCTCACCTGCAGTTCGTGTGTGTGTATGTGTGTGTATTATTTCAGTTACAATACGCGCTTTTTCATATTCCTTTAACGATTTATCATGCGAAAATTGTCTGGGCCAGCGCTCTGCTCCGCTTGCTTTGCATATATGCAAAAAGCGACGGGGCTATTATTATTTTACTGCCCGGTTTTCCTCGTATTCTGCTCACCCCGTGGCACTACGTAAATTTAGTCACGTTGTTTAAATAATAATAAACTGCAGTAGCTCTCACTCTCTCACACACACACACACTAACACAGACGAAATTATGCAAAATTTCCATCAGATTCAGACAATGGCAAAGTTATGATGACAATGCGCATACGACATGTGGTCAGGGGGCTTGGGGGCTTGTGGCTTGGGGCTAGCGCTCTCACGGTCGAAAACTGAAAACTGATGCCACAACAGATACAACTTAATCAGAGAGCCGTTAAGTGAGTCAGGGGAATAAAGGGAAGGCGGGGAAACAGGTAGATAAGCGCAGGTTTATTCATTCAGGTTCAGCGATAAAAAATTAAACGCAATTAATTATGCCTTATCATCGGTTAGAGATCTTTGATTTCTAATTAGCATGAAATATACACAAATACGCGATGTCATGTGATAAGATGTGTAATTTAATGACTACTATCAAAACTTTGAATGGGAAAATAGGAGTAAGAGTAACCGTTATAGGCAGAGCAGGTGAACAGATGAGCAGGCGATAGGCATCTGCTTTTGCGACATAAAAAAACGGGTAGTCCAATGCAGTAATCACAGCACACCGTGTATTATCACGGCTAGTTTATGGTTTTATGATACATATAAGGCTGTAAAAAAACAGCTGAGATATCGAGATAATATTTGCGGCCTAAGGCAGTACAGAAACAGAGCGTTCGATTAATGACTTTATTAAGCTAGTTAGTGTGTTAATAAAGGGTAATCAAGAGAGAAATATAGAGAATATATATATAAAATACCATTAAAATCTTTAGATTAAACTAAGTTTAATCTGACAACTGCAATTTCACTTTATATTCCACTTCTCATAGAGCAATTTTAGAAACTACCTTAGCAGATCCATAAAAACACTCATGACCACATAATTAGCATTGTTGGGGAGTCTGTTGTTTTGTTTGCCATAACAATAACAGAAACATACGCACTCGCATAGAGCAGAGAGAGAATGGCTGGCCCCGTCCTCGACCTACAGCTATTTGTTACATTTTAGCCTCCAAGCCCCGACAAAATTATTACTCCCGTTGCCAAGTTTGGGCAAACGAGAAGAAACAAAACTGCGGGACCTACTTTCGCCAGAGGCAAATCTAAAGGGGTTACCTCCAAAAATAGACATGGACATGGACCATATAAAGAAGCGCTGAGCGGACCTAAAAGTCCTCCTCCTCCCCCGCCACACTAGTCGGATACGACTCGCATATAAGGTCATAAAACAGTTGTCGCAACCTGGCGGGATAAGCATCTGACTCTGGGTATTCTCATCTGCCACAGACTGTGGCTTCTCTTGCATGCACACACACTGAGACACACACACACTGATTACTTCGTTATGCTGCATGTTGCTACAAATTGTTTCCAAAGAAAGGCAATGGAAATAAAAATTATTGCCCCAAAACAAACAGGCAAGACAAGGTAACCCAAGGCAAGGCATGGCGCAAGGGTTAAAGGTAATCACAACAACATGAAACTTGTAAAGGGGGCTTGGATTTGGGAAACTACTATTAAGCTGCAGTAAATAAGATCAACCAAAAAAAAAAAAGATCATCTTCTTGCAGTGATTATCTTGGAGAAAGATTCTAGTTTATGGCGGATCCTATGATCCCAACGACAGCAGACACATCTATTGGAGAGAGCGGAAGGGGAGACTCCTGTCAGCTCTTATCATATGTTGTCATCATTTCGATAGATGCACAAGTGTAGCAGCAGCAGAGAAAGACCCCAAGAATCCGAACTGCTCTGTAACAAATTAAAAGCCACTCGCTGGGAACTTCATTAGAGAAAGTCTCACTGACGATGACCCGCAGATCTCGGCTCCCAAGACTGCAGAGCGCCTAAGAAGAGACTGTAAGTTAAACGAGGGGGAACCCTTGCCTACTAATTTTTTAGTAGCTGTCTTGTGTTTTGTCAAAGCTAATTAGTACGTGAAAACATTAACAATGCATCCCAGTGACGAATTTATGAGCGACTCTGAGGCGAGTTTCGACTGCATTTCAAGTGTGAAAAGCATATTTTGAGTCTTTGTGTGCCTGTGTGTCTGTTTGTCTGCGTGTCTTCAAGTTTTGGGCCAAGTCATTATTACATCGACATTTGCATAATATGCGTATTATGCGTATTAATTATAGCGCAGACATTTGCATTTAAACGCCTATTTGTTGACCAGAAACCAAAGGGGGAGAGACAAGTCGGTGGTGGGTCTTAAGACCCGGTAGCCAGCTAAGCCGAAGCTATCCATGAGTCCAACTATAATTATTAAATTAGAAGACAATGCATTGGCCCGCAGACCCCGAGATGCGAGATGCGTACGTTTTGATAGGTGAAAAGGCCAAGCCAAGCGACCACCCGAGCGTAGAGAAAGACCTCAGAGATGGAGTCGAGAGCTAAAGATGGCATGAAGCTGGCACATAAACAGAAAACAGAAAACAAAAAGAGTTATTATATGATAATTTGCATAAATTTCACGCTTCACAGTGAAATGATGCATGGAGGAAGTAGTTAGAGAATGCCGGGAAAGTTCCTCTCTTAGAAACAGTATGTAGAGTATTAATAGTAAGTATGTAAGACTAATTTCTTAATCGCCTTCTGGGTGTCCCAAAGGAAATGGGTATTTATAAAGGATATTGTAATAAAGAAGTATAAGACGAAAAGGTTCTCATGGGATACGTTTATAGATGACTTTTCTCCGATTTCCAGGGGTTAAAACTATATATCTTTAATAAATTGCCTTTACTCATTTAAACATTTTTAAGAATTCACTTCCCATATGATGTACGTCGCTAAAATGTGCCAAAAGAGATTTAGCACATTTTGTATAAACCATATCACAATCAGCACCCGCATGACCTAAGCGTTCCGCCTGCAGATAATCGTTATCCGTGTGCTCAGCGAGGGCATCCGTTGAGCTGGAAGGACTAAGAGCATCCAATTATATAAAGATTGCTTAGGATTGTCTTTAATACTCACGTTAACAAAATGTGCAATAGCTCTCCCATTAAACCGTTGTGATCATCGAACGGTGCCGCGGAGCTCTCGCAGATGCTCTTTAACACACACTGCCGTCCATTAAGGTGCATACTTAGTGCCAATCTCTCGAAGCTTTGATAAACAGCCCAGCGATATCCGTTCCAAGGCTCGGCAGTCTCTTCTAAACTTCTTCTTGAAGATACTCTCAATTCCTCATCTGATTTCTCAATGATCTGCTGAAATACAGTTGCATTATCTTGAAACTGTCGATCGTTAATACTATGTATATCCTTTGTTCGTAGATGCTTCGCTGTCGTGGGCAAATAGTAATGTGCCTTGAATACGTAGCCAGTGGTCATAGCTTCAAAGACATCCAGATTCTCTACTGGAATACCGAATCCCACAATAAACTGCAAGTAAAGCTCACATCAGCCTTATAAAATATCACTTGTCTTTACTTTATACCGACTTTAAATTTGGCAGGATAAGTACGTGGATATATCAGAGGCAACCAACGGGCCTTTCGCACCAAGACATCACGTTCACCGTAGCTCACGCGTTCATTTAAAGACAATGCAATAGACAGATATGAAAGTATCCACACAATTCGAACAATCTCCATATCGATTATCCTTTTTTAAATAAAACGATCTTTAGATACTTTAGAATTGTCAACCGTACAGTTTCAATGTTGTCTCCTAACTACACCATAGATATGCAAAAGAAAACTTTCTTACTTTCTATTCTTGTTGGACAAAAAGAAAGAAAAAACGAAAGTGCCAACTGATAAATCAAATCAAATAGCAGTGACACGCGAGAGCTTGCGACCGTGCCAACTATTATTGACGGCACTGTGTGCCCATTTATCCTATCCGTTGCTGAGAGCGTTTTAGTTTTCTAATGATAAAAATAAAGTTCGCGTTCTTGTAATTATCACCTCAAGTGTTATTACACTGAGAAAAATTTAACTAAAAACTATTTCATTACTTGATGTGAAGATAATAGAAAGAATGCTTCGATTGGTTTCACTTGCTTTTTATTTGGCTATGACATCAGTTTGTCCAGATTGTGATGAAGTTCGCTAAAGTGTTGCAGCAAACTGCGATGACACTCTTTGAAAACCCGCTCACAACCCGCACCGGAATGCCCCACCTTCTCAGCATAATAATACTCATTATCCGCATGCTCGGATAACTTATCCACAGATGACGAGGGCCTGAAAACAATAATCAACTTCGATTTACCTCTAGCTCGTTGGGTTTTAAACTTCAAGTATACTTACGTCAGTAGAATGTACAAAAGCTCTGCAATGATGCCGTTTGTATAATGGAACGGCTCCTCAGCAACCTCGCAGATGCTTTTCAGTACACAAATTCGTCCCTGATAACCCAGACGTTTCGCCAGTCCCTCCAGAGCCTTATAGACTGTCCAGCGATAACTGCTCAGCACTTTGTTTGTGCGGGAGATCAACTTCCTGGTGCTCTTGCCCAGATCATCGGCACCCACCAAAAAGTTCTCGAACATGGGACGACGCTGACGAGCGCCAACGGAGCCCAGCGTCGGAACCTGATTAATCGGCATAGAGGTCGGCGTCCGCAGGTCATCGGGCGTCACGGGCAACCAATATTCTGCTTTCAGCACATAACCAGTGGTCACAGCTTCATAGTCGAGATCCTCAAGTGGAATACCGATACCACAAACGAACTAATTCGAACATAAAAGAATCAATCAGTTTTCGAAACGATTATAAAAGCTTGGCCATTACACACCTGAACACGCGTGGGCGATGTTGTGGGGAAGATAAGCCATGGTATAGGCGCTCTTTTGCTGCGCTCGTGTTTTGAGAGACTGCCATAAACAGCCGAAGTACTTGGTATCAAATTACAAACTACACTAATGTATACTATAAGACTAGCCATTGTCAGATCTGTTCTCGATTTCATTTTATGCGTGTTGTGTCTGACTAATCTGTTCAGTTCAATTTACTTCACAATGCGCACGATGTCACTACTTTGCCCAGCAGCCCGAAACTGATTCACTCTCTCTCCAAAAACACTCCCAAAGTTCTGACTTACCACAAAATCGAAAAAAAAAACTATTAATGTCGGCATATTAATCTCATTTAGTAAGCAGAACAGTCTGTTGTCTGAGCTTCTTGCTGCAACATTTTGATAGAGAACTGTAACAGATTCTTTCAATTAGCACCAACCAATTGACGCTTTCCACTCTGCACAGGCCCGCTACGTATCGCTGGCCAAGTTACTTGGCTTGATCATGCGGAAACTGTGTATAACTTGCATATTCCAGTTTTAGCTATGTTAACGCTAGACATTGTACGTTTGTGAAATTCATTCATCAATTTCATACTAGTATACAGGGTGTTTCAAGATCAAGAAGAAACAAAAAGGTATTTAGAAAATACCCTATTAAGATATTTACGAAATGTGCTAAGAACTGAACAATATACGACAGTATTATATATATATATATGTATATATTCCCAATCAGTATTTACAACTTCAACTCTATACAGTATATGTTCTTGATCAGCATCAACAATCTTGGTTTATTTAGTCTGACAGTCTCTTGGTTTTCAAGATCTCTTGTCACATAAACCTTCTAAGTTGCAGTCCTAACCTATGTTAATTTGGAGCCCTCTGTTGGCTCAGCAATTGCAACTTACACCTAGAACTTACAGCTTCTCCCATACAACTTGCCACAACAAACAAACAGTTCACTTATCGCATTGTTCGCGATGGGTTCGAATCGCTCGCCACACTTCGACTTCATCCTTTGTGGAGTAACAATTCTTTGCCTGCTTGTGAAACAAACAAGTACAGTGCTGTTCTTTCCCCGTGGCGGCTCAATAGGAGTAAGTTGATAATACTTTCAAAAAATTTCTGATTTAAATTACCCACAAACTTCTAGTTGTTAGCCGCTGTGGCTGTTCCTTTGGATCTAACTTATCGCAATGTTTACGTGGCCTTCAATTTCGAATCCAACTATGGTTTGCCCTCAAACAACTCCTATAACGAGTGGATAGATAGAGTAAGTCCAATCGCAGTTGCCGTAGGGCAATTATAAACAACCCATAATTGTAGTGGGATCTGGACGAGGGCTTTCTTGGCATTGGCAGCGATGTGACGCCCATAGATGGACGCGATGCTGGCGCCCAGGATGATGATAACCCCGAGAAGCGTTCAATTTCGCGACCTCCTCGTTTCACGCGTCACGACTTCTATCGCGCGATTGTTAACTATTTGGGTCAGTACGGCTTCAATGGTAGCGCCTGCTTGCTGCGCGCCATCTGTGAGGTGAGCGCGGCTCCGCTGGACGTACACAATGGTGTTCTGGGCAGCATATTCAAAATTCTATTCATGTAAGTCACATAGTGAGGGCCAGTTGCAGTTGCAAGTGCAGCTGACCGATTGCAGTTGGAGTTGCCAAGCTAATTAGTGACCTCACGCCTATTGCAGGCCAACGACAAGCGCCGCCGAGTTGCGACTTCAGCACGTGGATAGTCTCTATGCGGCATCTGAGCAGGGCACGCTCAACTCGGACTGCACTCATTACGTGGCTGACTGCGAACACAGCATGCTGGACATGATAAGCGTTGTGCTCTAAATCTAGTGTGAGCGCGCGTATGCACTGAGAAAAATCAAGAAGAGAGAAATGCTGAAGAGAAATACTTCAATAAAAGTCTGAACTGCAATAGAAACTTAAAAAGGGTTTAAAAAGGTCACTTTCAAAAACACATGAGTTAACAATTTCTTTCAGTGTACTTGCGCGTATTTTACAACAATAATTGCGAAAATCTGTGGCAATGTTTGCATAACAAGCAGCCCAACTAAACTCGAAAGAACGACGTCCCGCCCGCCTGCTGCGTGAAATGTTTTAATTTCGCTTAAAGCGCTTAAGACACCATCAGAGCGCAGCCATATCCATCCATCGCCCTGGCAACAAAAGCAAATGATGCTGATGAGTACGGTCCCTCGGTCGCTTGGTCGGTGCTAAGCTGCCCGCAAAAGGAATCCGCAAACACAAGGGGATATGTGTATGTGTGTGTGTTGAAACGTCGCGTTTTGTTCAAGAAACAGGCGCATCGAGCTCTTTCTTTATTTTTCTTTTCTTTTCTTTTTTTTTTTTTGGCAGCTCTTCGCCTCTTTGATCGCTTTTTCCGCTCCTTTTGTGGACTGAGAACTCTTTTTGTTTGCGGTCTGGGGCTGTCAACAATAGCTCACACACTTACACACATACTTGCACGTATTTTGGTTTTGGAATGGGGTTCTGCACTCCTTTTTTATTTATTATTATTATTATTTTGGTTGTTTGTTATTTCTTTGATTTGATTTGCCGCCTTAAAGGTACCCCAGCCATTGTTTATATCGTTGCGTATCGAGTGTAGACCCTTTGACGGACTGGTGAGAGCGAATTACGCCTTCTTTGATTTTGCACAAGCCATTGAAATCATAATTAGAAGACAAATGCTTCAGATTTTCAGTACAATAGCCAGGCAGTGAAGCCGAAAGCTGAAGTGCCTATTTGCGTCGTAATTTTGAGAAAAGGATTCTTCAGACTGAAGTGCTAATCAAAAAAAGGCGGGAGAAAGAGGAGTCGAAACTTCAAGGAGCTAGTTTGTTGTGCATACGTCTTTATTAGAATTTATGAATGCATTATAGTTATGTATAAGAGGTATGGTTTACTGCGGAAGTAAATCAATAAATATTATATCATTTTAAATAATTATACTATCCTCAATGTCCGTATTCCTCTCTGTTTCCTTGTATCCCTGTAGAGTTTTGGCCGCGCAATTCTAAACTATTACTTCACCATAACCTTATGTATATATACATTACATACATATGTGATAAAAATCCCTCTATCCATAAACATAAAAACTTAAACCCATAAAGTGTCCACTCGTGTTTCTAAATTTTAATATTGTAATCCCCATCTTTATCCATGTCTCATTGAGTTTATATATTCCAATAAGCCTGTGTCCTTCTTCCCCGTGTACTCTCATGTATCCATAATCGTTTAGCAGTTATCTGCTTAAAAGTAAAACTCTTATTATCAACTGCAGTTTTATATATTTTCCTACAGAGTTATAACTCCATTCGCTTTATGCTTTGGACGTTCCTTTTTACTCTGTTTACGATGCAGTTTTGTTGCCCCTCGCGATGAGCACATCAAACTCTCCCTGCTGATTTATGGCAACTTGGAATACGCTGAACATAAACTAGTCGTATTTAAATAGACTTGTCAAAGATGGAAACCGCATAAAAAGGCAGGTGGCTGGATCGCAGTTCACTTCCTGTGGGGAATTGGATGTGTTCGGTTTCGCCTCGTGGGGCTGCTGCTGGGGCTTAAACAAATTGATTTGTAATTAGTTGCAGTTGCAGTCAACAGTATGATTAACTTGGCAGTTGGTCTAGCCCCCAGATACATACGTAGCTGGCAGGACGACATGACGGCGTGTCTAAGGTTACAATGGGACCACTATGCAGCTGTGCGCAGGCGTGGACGCGGCTTGAGAGGAATTACATATCCACTTGAGCGTTGCCATGCATAAATTTGATTTAGGATATTCATTATCCTGCGGCAATTGTCAGTTCCTTTAAGTAGGCTTCTCATGACGAAGGCGTTGCTGTGACTTGTAAGCGCGTCTGTTGAGGCTGCTGTGGTTAACTCCCAGATATCTCCGGCATGTGTCAACAAATGTCGAGAGCTCTCTAAGTATCTCGAAGTATCCATAACAGATCATTGTATTTCAACTCCAGTGGATACTTGACAGTTGTACGCAGTTCGTGTCATAAATCAGGCAAGGACACTAAAAGTGCATTCTGTATCTGCATTTCAATGCTGTCTCTCTCTCTCCCTCTATCTCTGTCTCTCTCTTGCACGAGGTAGTTCTTCTCTTTTCATTTTATTATAAGCCGTTTTTTCCACAGTTTCGCTAGTCGGTTATTAAATTAGACTTTAATCCAGTTTGACACGCGAATATGAACATTAATTGAATTCACAAATGAGCAGTTTATATGAAATTTATAAATTAACTAATTACCGTGTCGGTTTTATTATCGTTTTACCGTTATTATACATTATCATTGTTATTATTTCTCTTGTTATCGCGACGCTTTTACACGCCTGACCAATTGGATTAAGTGCATCAAATGAAATGGCATTTAAAATGTTGCTTTTAATAAAAACTCGTTGTGGGCTTTCCAGGTTTATTTTAATTAAGTTAATGAAATGTTTTTCTGCCAAACACACAAACGTTTCCTACGTGTTGAGCTTTTCAATGATTCCCCGGCTAACCGCAAAGATTAGCCAAACAAATTGTGACAGTTGCAAATGCTAATTAATAATTTTAGTTATTGGAAATAAATATCTAAAAATATATACCATAAATCAAAATACAATCTTGAAACATTTTATTGATATGTTAATTAACAGAGCCATCTTCATTTGCTTTCTTTACATTTTAACATATGTTAATATGATGATTAACAGAGTAATTTTCATTTGCTTTCTTTACCTTTTAGCATATGTTATATAAACACCTACACTTACATTTTAAGTCATTCCTTATGATATTAATCGACAAAAGTACTCATCTTTGAATATATAAACGATTGCAAGAATAAGGAATACACAAAACAGGTGCACGTACAATCTACTTGGGTAAGATCTCTTTCTTGGCCACTCCATCTTCATCAGAACCATCTAACGATCATTCTCTCTCCCATGAACGTTACGATTAGTTTCATTCGACTGACTTGCTGCAAGCTAGTATCTGGGAATCTTAACTATGCTCCCGCAAATGAGCGTATCAAATTGATGGGAAATACTACTACATGCAACAGCGTCCATCTCCTAATCATTAGCTGTTGTCACTGAGTTCCCACAATGCATGTATGTATGTAGGTTCCTCCTTATCGCCTACATCAACACCTATGCAGTGTATAGCTTCCTGCTTAATCAAAAGTCATCATTTGCTTTTGCATAATTTAAATGAAAAGGCCAGACAATGTGAGCCCAAGTCATCATCATTCATATTTATGTATGGCATATGAAAACTGCCACATAATTTCATTGCACCAGCTAGAGAAAACTCTCTCTCTCTCTCTCCCTGCAGATATTTTAACGCCTTCTTCTTCGTGCCATGTCGTGCACTCCCTTCCCATCGCACTGCATTTAAATTTGATCGATTGCAGCGCTTCCAAACTACTTTGACATTAATTGACTCCAAATATGCACAAGCGCATGAAATTATGAAAATCTTATTAAAGTCAACCAGCCCCAGCCATGCAGGCAGGCAGGCGAACTCTGAACGAGCCTTTTGTTGGGTTTTTTTCGGGCAAGGGGAAAATAAAACTCATTGGGAAAACTTCATAAATGCTAATGTGCCTGGCTGGCTGACTGCCTTGACGGTTGGCTAAGAAATGATTGATGGACCTGGCCAAGGCGAGGAAAAAAGTTGCCAGCTCTGGCTACCTTTTGGTTCGAGGTTTCTATTTACTATGGAGTGCAAAATTATGCGGTGCACACCTACCGACTAACCCCACAAAAGGATCAATTTCCCTCGAACAAACAAAAATAGGAAAAAGAAAGAAAGAATGAAAGAGATGAAATCTCCTACCTAGGGCGGAAAAATGTTCACCTTTCACCTTTAAGGCGGTTTTCGGCAACTGAGCCAATTTAATCCTGCGGCTTAGACACAACGAGCTAGGCTTAAGCGCCTTAACGCATGTTGCAACATGTTTACCAGGACCTAACAAAGATTTAGTTGTTATGCCGCCAGGGCAGGATTGCAAATATTTTGAGGTTGCCGCCTTTATATGCGATTTTTCGAGGCGGTTTCGCAATGATCTTAGGGCTGTGCAAGTCATCAGCACTGCAGAGTTCTCGAAAAGCAGAGCACAAAGGAAAATTTAATATGTCTTTATCTGTTTTCGGCAGGATTTGCATAATGACAAGCGCGTTTTTGAAATTACTAGTCTTGGGTTATGGTGTCTCATTATAATCTATAGTACTTTTGAAGGAGTTTAAAGTATATTTAAAATAAATTATTTATATATTATGCACACTTAACTGGTATTTTGTAAAATTCAACTAAATCTAAACTGTATTTAAAGCAAGTAACCCCAATTTGCCCCAACCATCCCTCCTGCTGCTCAGCTTGAAGTAAGCGCGCATGAAAGTCGGCCAGAATAAATGTATGCTTCCTTTACTTTACTACATTATCAGAGAAAACGTCTGACATCCCGTTTTGTTTGGGGTCTCCCTGTGCGTGTGGCGCCGTAAAAAGCATTTTGTGTAAATGCGGCGCAAACAAGCTCGAGACTAATTACAGCAAAAGATAACACCAGAAAGCAAACCACACAAGGATAATAATCTAAGCAAATTTATCAACAGTAGAAACGAACACACACACCCACCCACACACGCTCACACACATGCAAGCCTAAAGCATGTGGGTGTGTACCAAAAAAAATAATATAAAACAAAATGAAATGAAAGGCAGCATAAAAATGTATAAGCCTTGTGTGCAGCACCAAGGAAGACGTACACAAAAGGATACAAGTGAAAAATTATGCGATGGAGACTAGCATAGCAGACAATACGCAAACAGCCAGACAACCAGCTATGAATAGGCCAAAGGGCAGCCCGAGAATTCGGAGTTCAGTTCAGTTGTTTGTTAAGTGTGAACTTGGAGCAAAACATGCCACGTGCCGCAGGCCAGAAAAAAAACGAAAGACAACAAAAAGGACAAGCTTGGAGTCGGGAACTGAAACTCACACGAAAGACAGGAGTATAACGAAGTGAGGAGAAAGCGTTCATGTTAAAAACGAATATTAAATACACTCTCAAGTAAGTTTAGCACTCGCTGAACTTTAACAACAGTTGTACAGGCCCGTAGCTAGGGGTGTGCACGGTATACGCTGCACATGGGCCCCCGCTACCCAGGGCCCCTTGCTAGAAGATAAATACATAATTTGTGGTAATTTGTGGGCGTGGTAGACCTCCTAGGTAACGGGTATAGTAATTGCGAATTACTATGGAACAAGATTGATCAAATGGATTAGAAATATTATCAATTGACAATGAGGGGGCCCGAAAAATAGACTTTGGCGATGATTTTGCCAATATAAAATCGAGAAATATGTACGATGTAATGTGTAATAGGCTTCTTTATTTTGTGAAATGTTTTATGAACTAAAAACACACCATATTTCAATGCAAGGCGAGAAGTTTTGGACATGAGCCCGCGGGACCGTCGCTACGGCACTGCCTTTAACCTTATTAATATAGTTTAATTTTTAAGAACTTTACAGAGAGATAGAAAAGAGCTCACATAGTAGTAACTCCATTAAGTTAAAAGAAGTCTTTTATAAAAACCATATGAAACTCTTTTGAATAACTCTCTGTTGACAAGCCACCTAGAAAAATTCTTATACCTGAAGTTAGTGCCAAGGAATATGCCTTAAAAGTGCATGTGTTTTCCTCAGTAAATCAACAGAAAAATTTGTTTTTCACACAAATAACAGAGAGAGCCGCGAGGCCTTTCAAACCTGACTGACGAGCCACCCACGACCCTGTCTGAGTAACAGCTTTTTAACATAAATTTCAAGTTACACGGCAGGAAGTCGACGTTGTGCGTCAGTTGCTGCTGCTTGCCACAATTTCCATTAGCGACAAGCGCCAAGCGCCACATGTGACGTTACCTTTGCTGATGCCGCTCCCGCAACGGAGTAGAACGTTTGACATTTTAAGGAGCGCCAAGCACCAAGCGAAACCCAGAGGTAAACCCCAGAAGTCGAAGACCTGCCCTGATCCTGCCCGGACCCACCTTATCTCCTGCTCCTGCCCCCCTTTGCCGATGTCAACTGTTCGGCACGCACAATTTGAGGTGAAATTCTCAAAGGCAAAATGAATATATAAACGATGGACTAGCGTTAAAAACACACATAAGTGAATAGCATGGCCAGAGAGCAAACAAACCGACTGACTGACAGACAAGGTAGAAACCTGCAACGAGGTCCCAGTTGGCACTGGGTTAGCTCAACTCCCCTCCGGTCTCCAGTTTCCAGTTCCCAAGTTCCACTTCCCCCTGCACACCTGTGGGAAACGCTCAAATTTCAATGCAATGTTGAAATAGAAATTAAATGCCAGACCGCATTTTAGACTAATGCCAAAATTGCGCGCTCCCAACGTGCTCGTCGTATCGGCTTACATGAGCAGCAACGGCAGCATCCCATACCTCCACAGCAAGGACAGGTATCCTGTGTATGGCAGCCAGGCAGGCAGCCTGAATCAACCACAACATATACACCTACTTCCTCTGTGCCAGCGATGTCACATGAGACGCTTTGGCAAATACAAAAATTGAATACTCCCCGAGCCCCGAGCCAACCACAATGCCAAGGAAGTGGTGGCCCGAACAGGAACAACCCAACACTTAGTGTAGGAAATGGCTCATAGCCAGAGAGACTTACCTCTGATGTAGCTGATAGCTAACTGCAGAGAATATTCATAGTTTGTGGCCTGGTCGGGGTCGGAGTCGGGGCCGTTAAGTGTTTTGCATTTGCAATGCACAAAGAACCTTCGGGACATGTGCAAAATTTTGATGGATGTTCGATAAGTTGATGCGAAGACTCGGCTAAAGCGATTATAAACGATTCGCATTTTGTCAAAGGCTAAAGGTAAATTGAGTGCATGGAGGTATTGAACCTAAGCCTGCCGAGATATGCCCAAGATAAAGCACAACAAAGGTCGAAGTTAAACGAAAAATCAAGTCGGAAACACAAAAAGGTTTAAGCCAACGTTTACCTACGTTACCTACTCCTTTAACTTATGTAGAAATTTAATATACTAAATTATAACTTCCATTATTTTTTATCATCTATGTATTGAAAGTTTTTATTTAGAGTCAGCAGGTTTTACTAGCAATATAAGTACATATTCTTTTAAGTTTTTACCACGAAAATTTTGTTAACAAATCGAATTTCCTACCGATCGTTTCCATTCCCATAGCTATAAAATCATTTATCAGTCCGCAACTTGTGGCCTCAATAGTTTTCCACGTATTTTCAGCTGTCAAATTATTCCACAAACAGCGTGCTACCACTTTAGAAATACATTTGGCCAGTGCCTACTGATATTAATAACGCTTCAGTAGTGCCGTTTAGCCGACAATAGAGGACCCGGGGCACTAAATTCGAATCAAAACTATACAAAGCCAATGCCTTTACCTTTCCCACTGCCGATGCTTTCAATAAAAGCATCCGACAAAGGCGGCAAAACAATTGAACATTGCACAAAAGAGGCCCAAAATTACAGCGCACACATTTGATTACGAGGAACCAGGACCAAAGAGAGCGACAGAGTTCGAGACGGCCCTGTACTGCCCATTGCATTTGTCATGCGTCCAGCATTTCGCAACTCGACCCGAGTCGAACAATTAGTCCACGCCCTTGAGCGTTTTTACACCTGGTAATTGCTCCACAAAACGTCGTGTAATTTTTCTTTAACGAATCTCGAATGACTTTTGCCTCGACCCCTGTGCATATTGTTCATTCGCACTTGACCACAAGACCCCGAGAGGATGCTAAATGTACATATGTGTGAGTTTGTGTGTGTGTGTGTGTTCGTGTATGAGTATTTTCAGCTGTACGAGAAACATTTGCACTGCTCTCGCTTTGGAGACATTTATGACCTTGGCTGCATTTTGGGTGCGTGATTAATGCCTTCACCTCACTGTCCTGGTCCTGGCCCTGGTTCAATAACAATGCTGGCAATTTGGTTTTGTGTGGAACTGTTTCTATTGAGCCATTGTCCCATCTGTAGGCGTTCTGGACTGATCTCTTTGTCGGCGTAGCACCTTTCTTTGCACCTTGAGACGGCTGCCTCATCTTTTCTTCTTGACTTAATGCGTTTACAATGAGCCCCAGTGCTGACTTTTGAATTATTGATTCCGAGGAAACGTATTCGGCCAGCTGGAAATGGGTCAATATGGTTATATATACACAAATATAGTATGTGTGTGTATATCTGTCTCCATGTCATACAAAATAACTTTAAGTACAATAATAAGCACTGTGCAAACTTTTACCCATTCAGCTGATGATGGCTTTTCAATAAACCATTCCAGCTAAATCGCTGGGTCATCAGTTTGATGACGACACAACCTTATTATGGACCACTTTCCGTGGCCAATTAGAGAGAGTACAGTGCAGAGTGGAGAGTGGCGTGGCGAGTGATCTTAAATTCAATTTAAAATGCATCAGCCTGTTTACCGTAATAATATCAACACATTTATGGATGCCGGTGCCGCAGTTTAATCTTCAAAATATCCACAGTATCGCCCTCAAGCGCGACCTGCCACTCGATTTGTGCGTCTGTCCAGGCCAAGGAGCAGACGCAGGCGCGCAAGTCAGGACCAGTTTCGGTTTCAGTTTTCAGCTCTTCTCTCTTTCGAATGCACCAGGTGCAATACTTTAATGAGCTTTCGTTATTGTTGTTGTTATTGTCAGTGTTGCTGTGGCTTCTACTGCTGCTGCGTCTGCTGCTGTAGCCGAGCTTAACAAGTGACCAACGCCGCCTGCGCCTGCGGCTGCTGCGTTTTTTGCGTGGTCGAAGCTTAAATAAATTTCAACTTGGCACTTTTTTGTGAACAATGCGCAAGATTTTTTGCCAGCAACAGCTGCAGCTACCCTGTAACAATGCAAATGCGGGGTAGCATGCGAAGAAGACAGGAACTATTTAGTTTGTATTATGTTAATAAGCATGTACGAGCTGTTCAGAATGTACGAAGTTGCCATTTGCAATGACAAGTAATCTGTCAACTGATTTCGCTAATCTGTATACTTAACATACTATGTAAATATCAGAACAATGTAAATTTATGCATTATGTTAAACCTGCGTTGAATAAGCAAAAAATAACAGGGTATCCTGCACTCAAAAATACTTTTTAAATCCTTTCGGATGCATATCATTTATGATACATTCGTACTTGAATGTTTTTTGTTGCTATTGCTGTTGCAAAAATGCTGTGTGCTGTATGCTGTGTGCGCTGTACCTGTGCCCATCTGTTATCCTGACAGCCGGCAGGTGAGGCAAGACAAGGCAAAGCGCGTCCTGCTGGGGAGGTAATCGATCTCTTGTGGTTTATTTACATCCGTTATTGAAATTCGCTTTTTGCCTTTGCTTGCCGTTGTCGGCTGCTTCTGTTTTATGAATTGGCTTTGTAGTCCTTCCTATTATTGCCGCTGTTGCTGCTGTTGTTGTTGGTTTGCTGGTGTATGATGACAATTGCAACTCGGCGTGCAGCTGGGCCACATTTACATCCGGTGTACGCTTTTTACCAGCAGATTTTTTCTTCCGTTTTTAGTTAAATTGCAACCGGCGGAAGTAAAGGAGCATCCTATTGGTTCAATATAGATATCGATATTTACAGATTTGTGTAAGCAATTTAATTGGACGGCAATTATCGATATAAGTTTACAGATTTCCAATAGCAATTAAATTGATTTGTAACTATCGATATTAATTATAAGATTTATTTGCAGCAGTTTTGTTTGAATTATTATCGAAAAAGAATTCTGCTGACTGAGATTGACATTTAATGATTAAAAAAATAATAATAATAATCTAGTAATTTCCTGAACTTTTTAGCATTCACATATAACAAATTTGTGTATCCTTAAAAGTTTTTCCCACATTGCATCATATTATATTCCCAGACATTCTACCAACTTGCTTCACCTGTCCTTGAATTACCATCTCCATTTATAATCAATACCATTTCCCCATTGTTCCCAAATTATATAGCGGAACGATGACTACCTTACGTAGGGGCAAAAAAATTCACCTGTCCACACGGATTTCTAACTTTTAATACATAAATTAATGCTTTAAGCAAAACACAAAGCAATCCTCGACATTAAAAAGATAAAGACCTACGCACGCACACACACACACAAAGACATGGAGAGGGACAGGTACAAGTATGTTGGGATTCCACCTGCAGTCCAACATTCAAGAACAACATATAATAATCCCATCAACATTTTTGGATACGCTTTGCAAATGAATTGTAGCGCGCCGGCGATCGTTCAATAAGTGGCAAAGGCGACCAAAACTACTAAAACCCAACCGGACCAGACACAGTCCGAAGGGGAATGGGAATGCGAATGGGGTTGGGGTACAAAGCGTGGATAATAATAATGTGGAACCGAAAATGAGCTGGGATCGCTCAGGACTGACGACTGACGAGTGGCGACCGGCGACCGGTGACTGGGAACTGGCGACGATCACCTCAGACTGTGAAGTTCTGCATTTGCACCTGCAACGCGCACTGCAGAAATGTTGATGAGCCGTGCGTGGCTTATAATTAAATTGAAGTTGTAGATACAATTTGATATCAGCGCCGTTGCGCTACATAAAACATGCATATACATATATGTGTATAAGGAGTTGTTTAATGGCTAAACGCGAGTTTGAAATACCTTCGACATTAACATTTCTCAAGCATGTTCAATGTGAAAGGAAATAAAAAGGAATGAACCGAAACGCTATAAAAAGTAACAATATAAACTGTAACATACCCTAGTTAAGGGATCTTTTATATGCTAAAATTGAAGCATAAATGTGTGAAAGTAGATAATAAGATAGAATACACTAGAATACAATACTTGCTAAAATCATAAATTTATTTTTAAAATTATTTTCTCGACAAAAATATATTAAATTTCTTAGTTGAAGTTTCTGTTATATTGCCAATTTTATTTTAAATAAAAATCTACATCAACAACATTTATATTATCTGTATTCTTCGGAAGGATTTTCAAACTATTTTTCACATCTGCATTCATTATAAGCCTTTGAACATTCCTAAGCTGGACTACAAAAGAATTGAACCGTTTCCAGTGCTATTATAAAGTCCGTTTGACAGCTTATTTCGTTGCCAACACACATTTACATTTCTCATGTGAAAGAAAAGAGGAAAACTGCAAATTTAATGTGGGCCTAAGCGAAAATAAAGCAGCATCTGCATATATAAATGCCGTTGTCATTGTCGAATAAATCAAAATTCGCACACGGCTCTCTTGGCCAATTCGCGTTGCATTGTATGCAAAAGAATAAAATGAAATTAAAAAAAAAATGCCGCAGGTGGCCACAAACTGGTGGACGAGTGTGCGTTCGTTTGTCCGGCTTGCGTTTCAAGTGTTTGTCTTTGCATCCAGTTGGACAAATTTACATGCGCGCCTCGCACACAATGAGACAGCGGCAACGGCAGCAGGTAGGCCTGGCTGGGCATTCCAGGCGAGGCTCACTGTGGACAATGGCCACACGTCGATATTCAAATAGTTTTTTCTCCATCTCTTTCTCTCTCTCTTCGTTCTCGCTGTCTGCCTGTTCAAGGCACACATTTGGGCATTAAATGTACTGGGTAAATATGTTTTAAATGGAAAAACTTGTAAAGGATGTTTCGGTGTGTGATTTCCGCTTTTGTAATGGACATTATCCTTTGCGCGTATGTGTTACAAACGTCTGTGCACAGCTGTGTGTGGGTGTCCCTTTTTTCTGTTGGACACATTTGTAATTAAAGTACACGGGCCTTAATCCTTGTGAGAGAGCACCGTCAGAAGCAAATCAATCAAGTACCTCCCAATCCCTCTTCACTTTTGATGCCTCAGGTGAAATTTTTCGCATAAATCCTTTGACAGCTAATCAAATGCAAGGATTGCAATGAAACAAAGAAAATTCGTTATGTGCGAAATAAGAAGCAAAATATTCTTTTCTTATTTTAAGTATTTTCATGCCCATTTGATCAAAAAGGGTATACTAACTTTGTGATGTAAAGTGCAAAAGGAGGCGTAGGAGACCCCATAAAGAATACATATTATTGCTCAGAATCACTACCCGAGTCTATTGAGCCATGTCCGTCTGTCTGTCCGTCTGTCCGTTTCTTTGACCGCCAAGATCTCCATTTAATTGTTGTTTAATAAAATTCTTTAACTCAAAGCAAAAATAAATGGTGTTTTATTCCATTACTACATTTCGTATAGTTCATATTTAACATACCCACTCCGTACTAAAAGCCGACTGACAAAAAAAGGGACTCCACCCACTGTACCCCCCTGTACCTGCAGCATGTCACGCCTGGCCCATTCCGTGCGCTAGAGTGCCGTTGTAATTGCAGACTGAGTGCAACGCATTTGCATGCTGCTGAATATGCAAAGGACACTTCAATTTTCGCAACATAAAACTAAAAACGTAAAACGTTCAAACAGCGCAGCGCACCTGGTCACACCTGTGCGAGCGTACGCTCATTTGCATGCGATTGTGGAGACAGCGAATGGGACAGTCAGGGGGCAGGCAGAGGAATCAAAGTGCAATACGAATCAGCATAGAAAAACAAAGAAAACAAGCGATTGACAGCGGATTTTTGTGTTGCTCCATTGGTGGAGGAGGAGGACGCAGGTCTGGGCTAATTAAAAGCGCATCAAAAGCGCCGAATTTGCATAGCAAACGAAACGGAACGTTACAAAAATTAAATAAAAATTGCTAGTTTCACATTCTTTTTTCGCTTATTTTCTTTTCACTTTTCCATCTGCCAATGCTGAAAAGTTTTCTGATGAACGCAATGTCGCAAATGCAAAACTGTCAGAGAGAGGGAGGGGCAACATGCTCAATAGATGTCAACGCAGAAAACTTAGTTTGGCAAACTATTTTTATAATTTCAACGAACGCAAACTAATTGCGATAAGTAGCAAAATGACTGACAGTAGCAATAAACTAGGAAAATGTCAGAATTACAAGTTAATTTCATTTATTCAAACAATAAATAAACCAGACTGAAATTACGAGCTTAAATATCGCCAAGAGTGAATTATCTACAAAGGTACAAAGTCATCTACAACAACAGACTTGTGTTAATTAACTTATCAACTAAGTCACAGATATGTTTATTGCGCGGCTTTGCTTGTGCTCACGGCTGCTGCTGCTGCTGCTGCTGCCTGCGTTGCATGGTGCTTGGCCACCGCTTCCTGAGCCTTGCTTAACTGTATGTAGCCTTCGTGGGCACGAGAACGCAACTCGCTTTCGACGTTTTTGTTAACGGATTTCGAAATCACGGATTTGATTTTTTGCGTTTCATTGAACTTGCCCTTCTTGGCTTGTATGGGAGCATCTGCAAATGAAATGAAAATATGTAAACAATAGAAAACTTGTTGACCCTCTTCCTTTGTATATTACTTACTTGCTCTACGTGTGAAGGCCTGTTGTTTCTGCTGCTTCTTCTTGTTTTGTATAGAAGCAGGCAATTTGGCCTTTTTGAATTTCCCCTGCGGCATTATTTATTTGTGTTTTTTTAACTTGTTGCCAATAAATTTAATAACAAACCCAGATAGCACGTTTTTCGAATTGCGTTTTGTAAACAGCTGAGTAGCGATAGGCAGTGGTGGTGAACCGATATATTGCTGCTGATGCTGTATGAACTGCTAACGCATATTTTCATTCCTGTTAAATAACATTGCTCCACATCGCAGATGCTCCTCCATTAAGTTTGCGCACTAACGGAGAGAACCGATCGCTCACTCTCGAAACACTTCGTGTTCGGGGTCCCCATCCATTGAATCAAATGAGTAGATTCCACTGTTTGAGTACTCTATATGCTTAGTAGCACTAAGCAATGAACACATTATTCACATTGTTCATTGCTTAGTGTTAGTAGTTTGCGCAATGTTAATTGCTTAGTGGCGCAACTTTCAAATTTTACTAGTGTGTTAAACAGGGAAATGTTAAAAAGACAAAGTTAAAAAAAGTAAGAAAAACTGAAAAGAACTTTTTCTATTTTCCTGATTTAAAATTGGAAAAACACTGCTCCTTTTTTCGCTAACAGAGCCCATTTTCAATCAATAATCTCTAAATCTTACTGGCCGGAAATCTGACCTGCTAGAATAAAACGTATTACAACCACATGATTTGTATACAAAGCGCTATTATTAAAGAACATTTCCGAGGAAAAAATACTTCAGAAATGTTGGTTAATTCTGCTCTATTTTAATTAGATTCAGCGTGAAAAATAACATAAATTTACAAATTTATGATATCTTAGAGTTTTTCTAAATAAAAGCATTTTCATTTACAAGATGAAAATCTAAGTCTTTCCTTTTTTTTGAGGTCTAGCTGGTGGTCCTGCCTCATAGATTTTCTTATATGTTTCCATGAGATCCCTTTGGCAGACAAATTGAACACATTTATCCGATACTGATTATATAAAGTTATTTTGTTTAATTTCTTAAGCAAACATACCGACAAGCCATCAACGTATATCATTTACCTGCTTATCTAGAGAAACAAATTGTACATTTTATGCAAACCAAAATGATTGTTTTCATATTTGTTTAACAGGAAATAAGTTAACAGTTAAAAGCGTTAATTTGCGATTGTTACTATTATAATTACTTGAAATGGTTTCGCTTCTTGTACATTGTATTATGCATTAATAAGTATAATTAATTTTGCTCATACACAACTAAAATCTACAACGCGTTTCGGATTTAAACTCGTATTTGTATTTTGTTTGTTTAATTGTTTTGTTTGTTTTTAATTTTGTTTTTGTCTTTGCTCACTTTGTGATTAATGCATTATTATTTTTTACAAAAATAGTTTTACAAAACTTTAATTATTTAATGTGTATGTTGTGTGTAGATGTATGTGTGTTTATATATATTTATATATGTATTTTTATAATTAAAACAATTAACTCAATTTTGCGACTATGATGCCAGTCACGATTAATCCTATTATCACAGCGATCACTAAAAGTATCAGAATCTTACGGCGATGGCTATTCCGACTAGCTGCCGCCTTCTGGAGTGCAGTTCGACCCTCCTCCACATAAGCGGCCGTCGTATCAATATTGTTTTCAATATTATCTGTAAATAAGATAAGCATAAGATAAAATAAAATGTACTCAAAGCAAATAACATTAAAATGATATAATTTTGTTATCTTATTGCAAAGTTCCCCTCAAGTCAAACAGTTTTGTTAATATCTTATTTCCGTATCCCCGTATCGATAAAGTTTATATAAATGATATGATATTTATCTGTTTACCGTTCTGCACATTATTCGGTTTCAAATATTGCCAACAAATCACAATACTATCGATACCTATCGATTTTCAATCATTCGCACAAAACTGTGACTGTGTTAGCACTCATTGTGTGCTTAGTAACAGTTATGTGATCACAGGATCGATATTAATTATATTTAGGGGAAAAATACTCACCCAGCATAGGTCGCTGTTCAACCACCAATGTGTTGAGCTTGTTCATTATGGCATGGACATCAATAATGTCCGCCTCAATCTGCTCCACTTGGCGCTGCCTGTCGACCAACATACCATGTTGCTGCTCCAGGCCAGCCATCTCCTGACGCTGTTGCAGCAACATTTCTGTTCTGGCATCCGAGTCCCTCTCACGTTCTGCTTCGGCGGCCACCTGGTAGCTTTGCCTGGTGGCCTGCGAGACCTTCTTCTGCAACGTGGAGTATTGCTCGACCACGTTCTGAAACTCGTGCGTCAGCTTATCCAACTGCAATTTCTGCTGGCGGTCGCCATGACGCACCACAGACTGGAGCACGTTTAAATCCTGACTGGTGCTCAGCACACGGGCATTGGTTTTTGTATTGATGCCATGGATCTTGTCACGTAATCCCGACAAGTCCTTGGAGGTGCCAATCAGTTTCAGCTGCTTTTCCAACTGCTTCGAGCTGCTGTGTATCGCAGTTATGTTATGCCCAATATTCTCACTCAGTGACATAAACTCTGTGGGACTGAAGTTGGTGGAGTTGCCCGAACTGGAGGCGCCCGCAGCGAAACTCACCTCGGGCGTGGCACTGGACGTGGCTCCATAATCACGATGTATGCTGCTCGTCGGATTGTTCAGTGCCTGCGACATTATTACCTTTGGGATCTGGTCACACTAGTGCGGCTTTTGGGTTTTTTCCTTCTTGCTTTCTGTTTGCTTTTTCCCCAGTTTTGTTTCTTCTTGTTTTTGTGGGTGGTGTGCGTGCTCGTTGGGTTCTGTGACGCGACTGTCTGCGAATGCAAAGAGCTTTAGACAAATTTAGTTATGCCTGTGTGTCCATTTCCCTGTTTCCCTGTGTGTGTGAAAGGGCACAAATACCGCAATTATCTACAAACTAATACGCTTCGTGTTACACAAACAAACAAACTCGAACTGGAGCCAAACAAATGATTCACTTCAACTCGAGAGTTTATCAGCCGTGCTAACATATGACAAATATACATACATACACACACACGCAAGCCTGCGGGAGGGGATGTGTGTGAATGCGGGCACAGAGCAAAACACATACACACATATTCGCACCAGCATAGTTAATGCATTGCTTTAAGACACATTGGCTCCGCCCGTGGGCAGCTTTATGGCTTCCAATTATTAGTATTAGTTACCTAGGATTTACTTCAATGGGCGAGTTGATTTCCAGTTTCTTTTCAACTAATTTGCCCAATGCGCAAGCCTTTCACTGCATTACACACAACGACACAAGCTTTTATCGATACTTCGATAGCTAACTGCAATTAACTGTCGCTTTGCAGCCCTGCACAGATGTTTAACAACACTGCGCACTGATAAGCGGCGAAATTGCGCGCGAAACCCACCCCCACGTTAAAAACTAGGGGTACTATTCCAATTGGAAACTGAATTAACAATTTTCCTACATCATAGGTTTGTCTAATAATTTATATTATGATATGTCCCATTTGTAAGGAAATATGAGCATAGAATTATTAGCATTAGAAGATCGTTTTAAAGCTAAATGAAAGAAAGTTCAGATAATTGCATGGAGTCTGCATACGATTGTTATCGAAATTAGACATTCTGTTCCCATATTTTTAAACTCTAATTACAAACGAAAAAATTAACTTCTTTCCCAAAAATGTTTTTGCACCTTTCTCCGATTTACACCACTTGCATTAAGAACAATCAATCTTTCTGCGACACAAAAAGACAACAAATACTTTTTCTTTACGTTGGTGTGTAATTCCGTAGCTTTAACGTACAGTGTTATGCTAAAAAGTAAAAATCCTCATTACTCTTGTCCCTAGGCTGGCGATTTTAGTGGGTCTTGGCGGCCAGACGCTTGTCACGCTCCTCCGAGATGCTCTGCTTGACACCCTTGCCCTTTGGCAGCGAGATGTAGGGCTTGTTGCCCTTGCCAATGATGAACACGTTGGTCAAACGGGTGGCGAAAACGTGTCCCTGCGAGTCCTTAACGTGCACAATATCGAAGGAACCAGGATGACGCTCACGGTTGACAACGGTGCCAACACGTCCCAAATTCCTACCTCCGGTGATCATGCAGAGGTTGCCTGTAATTGCAAATAGGAAATAGTGTTAGATTCACATTCAAAGAGAATTCCTTGTTGTAAATGTAATTGCACGTAAAAGTTACTGAAATTGCTGGAATACACAAATCAGAGACCGTCGTATCAAAAATTGCTATTGGCTTTGTATTTGAACCACGTAACTTGAGAGTAACCGTTTTGCGGTCTTCGAACCAGCCAAAATAAACAAGAAAGTCATTTGTGATCAACACCTACCCGAATCAAACTTGATGTAGTCGGTGATCTTGCCGGTGGCAATGTCAACCTGCACGGTATCGTGGGCGTGCACCAGAGGGTCGGGGTAACGGATGGTGCGGCCATCGTGTGTCACCAGGAAGGGAACACCCTTGGCTCCCAATTGTGTCTTACGGACCTTGCACAGCTTGTACTGTAAATATAAATAATATGACAGCAATTAGTTATATATTCGGGTATCAACTAAAGTTATTTATCTTAAGCTTATTCAGTTTTCAATTTAACACAATTGAATTTCTTTGTTATGTTCCAACACTGTATATTTAATAATTCACTCCGTTTATCGTATCTTTAACAAAATGAAGAAGCTTTAACACGTCGTAATTTGTTTTTAGGTTAGTTTGTAATTGCACGTAAAAGTTACTGAAACGGCTTAAAAATGCACAGATCAGAGACCGTCGTATCAAAAATTGCTTTGGGCTTCATTTTGAACCAATTTACGTACTGTAACAACGTCAATCGGTCTTCGATAAAGCCAGCCTATACCTCCCGAGTTTATACCCAAAGCTAAACTCACCTTGGCTTCCTCAGCGGAAATACGGTGAATGGTGAAACGTCCCTTGACATCATAGACCAAACGGAAGAACTCTCCGGTTTTCTCAATGGTGATGACATCTGCAATATATCAATATGTCAGTAAAGCCGGGTACACTTTCGCATATTTGCTATAATAACAACTTACCCATGAAACCAGCTGGGTAGGTGGGGTCGGTGCGCACCTTACCGTCGACCTTGATGAGGCGCTGCATGACGATCTTGGTCACCTCGGCGCCATTGAGAGCGTACTTAAGACGGTTTCTCAGGAAGATCAACAGAGGCAGCGACTCGCGCAGCTTGTGTGGACCGGTTGATGGACGAGGAGCGAAGACTCCTCCAAGTTTGTCCAACATCCATGCCTTGGGTGCGGCTAAACGCTTCAAATGCTTCTTGGGACCACGAGCCTATAAACATAATGCACAACACGGTATTAAAATCCGAAAAGTTCATTTGCTTAAACAATTTTCGACAACAAACAAAAACTCGCAGTTCTCCATTTATATTCCAACACTTTTCACATAAATGCTCACATAATAAACAATGGCAAAGTTTTCTGCATATTTTTCAATACATTTCACTGGGTTTTTGTTTGTATTACGCGTCGATGGCAGTGTATTTTATTTCCATTTATATTTTCAGCCTTACCATCTCGTACGATACGTAAAAAAGGAAAGGAAGTTGATGCGCTGTCAGAGCATTTGACAGCTGCATACAGCGTTGCCAGTGCGCGTCGATAAAGTGTTACCAGTTGTTCTCGAAATAGTGTTGCAAAGCGCTACGGCTTACTCAGGGTTGTGCAAGTGCGCAATTGTTGCGATTTTCAAAATCTAAAATTAAGAATACTTATTACTTTCTTTTACATTTGTTTATTTCTGTTTTGTTGTTGTTTTATATATTATATTAATAATGCTCTCAAACGGACACAATTTCGTTTTATATAGCATTAATTATAATCTGTAAAACCTACTTAGACATTAAACGGTAGTGTTCTAAGCAAACATTGTTGCCAAATAACTGCGGCAACACGCAAGTTACCAAATTACTTTTGGTTTTCTTTTATGTATTTTTTACTCCTTTACTTTTTTGATAAAAGCACATGTGCTTTTTTATTTTTAATTTTAAATGGATTTTTTTGTTGTTTTGTTTATCTTTTTTTTGGGAATTTTTTTTTGTTTTTGTACATAATACAAATTGCATTTATCATGCACAGATGTTTTCAATTCTGTTTTGACGCGCGATGAGACTTAAACATAAGAAATAAATTGTTAGAAATATTAATTAATGTATGCAAATATGAATGTTACGTTAGTGTGTGTGTATGTGTGTATGTAAATGGCTACGCATGTCTGCCCGTCCGTCGGTCCGTCTCTGGGTCAAATCTGTCAATGTGTCGGATGAGAATCGCATTGTTAACATTATTGTTATTACTCTCATTCAGTTTTCTTTACTTGTTAGTCAGTTATTGTAACTGTTGTTGTTGCTCTTGTTGTTACTTCTCCTCTTCTTAATAATTCTGTTATTGTTGTTGCTATTCAGTCCAACTTTTTCATCGATTTAAGGGCACGCTCTCGCAGCTGCTTCTCCAAATCCTCATTTATCCCAGGGCCCCCAGCCAACAGCAATGGCAGCTTGCCATTCCTCTTGCCGCCCCCACCACCACCGCCGCCCGTCGCTTCATCATCCTCGCTGCTGCCCTGGGAGCTGCTCTCCTGGCGATGTTTGGTGCTGCTGCTGCTCTTCCGCTTATGCTTCTTATGCTTTTTGCTCTTCTTGCTGTGCTTCTTATGTTTCTTGTGTTTCTTCTTCTTCGAAGAGGATTCAGCCTCCGAACCAGAATCACTGTCACTCGACTCAGCTGCCTTCTTTGACTTCTTGCGTTTCTTCTTGGACAATCTCTCATCCTCTGAATCGCTGCCACCTCCACTGCCGTCGCGGCGTGACTTCTTGTGACTGCGCTTGCGACTGCTGCTGTCCAAGTTACGTTGCTTCTCTGCAGTCGCTGGTGCCTCAGCGCTTGAGGTGCTACGCTGCAGTTTCTTGCTCTCTCTCTCCGTGCCACGTCGTGGCTTATCCTTATCGCTTTTGCTAAGGCTCGTCTTCGACTTCTTCTTGTGACGCTGCTCATCGCCGCTGCTCTCATCGTCACTGTGCTCACTGCTGCTGCTGCTGCCGGAGCTGCGAGAACTCTTTCCTTTACCGGATTTGCTTGACTCCTGCTGCGCTGAGGCTTTAGACTTCTTTGCCGCTGAGCGGCGACTGGATCGCTTGCTCTGCCGCTGCTGCTCGTCATCCTCGCTGTCATCGCTATCATCGGCGCTGCTCTCCGAACTACTGCTTCGACTGTTGTTGCGAGCTTTCTTTGGTGCGGCAGCTGCAACGGCAGCGGCGGCGGCGACGGCGTTGCGCTCGTGCGATTTAAGGAACGGTGATGGTGTACGCGACAGGCTGGCAAGACTGCGATGCGCTGACAGTGACTTCTGCTTTGGCTGCGCCACTGCCGCCGCCGCCGCGGTCGCTGGCTGTTGCTGTGATGGCGGCTGAGACTCGGTTACTTTACGGGCCGTCGGCTGTGCCTCCTCGCGACAGAGATCGATGGTGTTGACAGCAGGACCAGTGTATTCGATTGAGCGACGAGCTGCATCGGCACTCGGACGACGACGCTGCGGCGCCGGCTGAGGTCGTTCCGAGCGACTGCGACTACGACTTTGACTGCCGCTGAGGCTTCGCTGCTGGCTTCGGCTGCGACTGCGCTTGGCTGGTCGCCCACTGGATCGGCTACGATTGCTGCGACTGCGACTGCGTCGTCTAGGCGGCAATGGACTGACACTGCGCTGTGGCGGCTGCTGCTGTTGTGGACGACGTGGCGGCGGACTTACGCTGCCAGAGCTGGAGCGGGCCATACGCTGCTGCTGCGGCTGCTGATTTCGCATGGATCCACCACCGCCGCCACCAATCGGTTGACGCTGTTCGGCATGATGCTGATCCCAGCGCGTAAAGTTTCCTTGCGGCGAATTGCGACGCTCGAATCGGCGTCCTGGAGAGAACTGCTTGCGGAATCCTTGCTGCCCTTGTCCCTGACCACCCTGCACAGGCGATTGGCGACGATCTCGCGAATAGCGATGCTGGCCACCTGGGGGCGACTGGCGACGATCAAATCGCCGCCCACCATTGGGACTATTCTGCCTAGCCTGCCAGTGTATGCGTCCGCCTCCTCGCTGATTGGGGCTGCCGCCACGATGCTGTTGCTGCTGCTGCCACATATTCCGATGGTTACCGCCGCCGCCACCGCCTCCACCACCGCGTCCACCACGTCCACCGCCACGAAAGTGCATCATAGGAGAACGTCGTCGATTGTTGAAACTGTGAAAATAAATACAAGTTGATCAATTAAAGGTTTACAATATTAATCATATTGTAAAATCGTTCCCACTCTATAAAACCAGGTTCTTATACTATATTTTTAATTTTATATAAATCAAATTCCATTTATACTCTCTTACTTACCGTCTGGGTGATCTTGAGTATCGCATGGGCGACCTAGAGAGCATACGAGAACGCGAACGACGCCTTGAATTGGAGCGTTGAAAACGACCACCTCCGCCATTATCTTGACGCATGGGACTACGTCCGCGCGGTGAGAAGCGTCTACCACCACCACCACCACCATGTTGAGGCGGTCGTCGTCCACCTCCACCGCCACCGAATTGCCTCGCTCGACCATCGCCGCGCTCCATTGAACTGGCGGAACCATCACGATTATTGCGATATTGTCGCTTGTTCTGCACACTGTTCTTATTCCGACGATGCTCGAAGTGCTGATCCTGCTGGCGTTCCGGTGACAATGAAATGCTGCTGACCCTGGAGCGTGAGCTACGTCGGCGTCGATTGCTGCGAGCTGAAGAACGTGAAGAACTACGGGAACGAGAACGTGCCGCAGGTGAACCCTTGCCGCCGCTGCGAGATCTGCAAAAAAAAGAGTCGAGTAAGCTCATGTTTGCGTTCGTGCATAAAAGGTTTTCCGGATGTTAAGATACGACTGACATTTGTCATTTTCGCAATATCGAAAATTGACATAAGATAAATGCATATTTGACAATTGACAATCGATAACTATAAGCGCATTCTAATAAAATATTAATTAAAGAATCTTATTACAAATTAAGTGAATGAAAATACCTTTGAAATACATATTTAATATAACTACTTTATAAGAAACTGATGACAGAATTTTATTGTATGCTACACTGAGTTTTTCATTACAGTGATTTCTTTTTGAACTTGGAATATATATGTTTGTATTGATTTTAATTATATTATATTTTATTATAATTGTTTCTTTGGCAAGCGTGAGTTTCAGTCTATGTTTAAATATACTTAATATTGCAGCAAGTTTTGTTAAGCTGGATTTCTGGGTTTTGATCTTCTTTTATCTAAAATAATGTGAAATATTAGTACAACTTCAAAAGTTTTTTACTTTTTGAAGTGATTATATTTTACTAATCTTTTCTATACTTGTGCTTAGGCATTTTAATAATTTAGTTATCATTTATCAGTTCATTTATCTTTGTCATATATCAACATCCTTGGGGGAAAGCTAATGCTAATGCTCTACCTGGTGCGACTGCGAGCTGAACGCGAGCGCGAACGTGAACGGGATTTGGCCTTTGATTTGGGTTTGGTTGCCGATGTGGGAGATGATTTCTGCACAGAATGGCGCCCATTGACAGTCTTTGCTGCATCCGTTGAGGCTGCACGCTGCGCCGAACGGGCTGAACGAGAACGTGAACGACGACGACTCGAACGTCGTTCCCTTGATGTCGCACGTTTGCCACCAGTTGTTGGAGCTGCCGTGGCTGATGCAGCACCACCACCACCGCCGCCGCCGCCACCACCACCACCTGCCGAGTTAGGTGAACCAGCACCACGTTTCCTTAGACGCGCCGCTGCATTTGCGGCTGCTTCACGTGCTGCACTATTAATTGGTGGCGCTGATCCGCCACTGCTGTTGCCATTGTTGGTTGTGGTCGGCGGCTTAGCAGCGGCCGAGCGACTGCGCGAGCGCGACTTGGATCTGTCGTGGCGACGCTGCTGTTTGTCACGCGCACGAGATTGGGAGCGTGAACGGGAACGAGGAGAACGTGATAGATCTCGTTGGCGCTGCTGTCGTTGTTTCTGCTGCTGCTCCTCCTCACGCTTGAGTATCTCCTCCTTTTTTTGCTGTATAAACTCAGCGGGTATTCCACTATCGCTCTCCTGGGCGGAGAGCAGCAGTGACCACAGTTCACCCATAAATTGACGTGCATTGCGCCCGTTAAGGAAGCCGGTCATATTTATTTGCATCTTCTTTGGACACGGATATTTATCCTCCTCCAATTGATTATAGACAAATTCAACAACAACATCGTCTTCAATATGAAGAATGTCGGTTATCTTTTTACTTATCCAAGGACGTAATACGTCCAGTTTAACTTTGGACATATCCACGCGCTTATTAAGGCAATCCCCAAATTTCATTTGCTTCATTAGCTTCTTTTCCTTGTCGCTGAAGCGCGTGTCCTGTTGCTGATTCGTGCCCTAGAATATTAAGAAGAAAGAGGGGAAAAACAAATCAATTTATTCTCAATCACGAATATTACAGTTAATCTACTTTACGAATCACTAATACATCCATATTGTGCCGCACTTTTTACACTAAAAACACCACTTTGCACACACACTCACACGTATGTCAATAAACATATGTATAGATGATTGTAAATTGTAAAATGCAAAGCAGTAGAAAATTAATAGAAAAGGCAAATAGAAAAGTTTGGCGATCGCCTCAGGCTACACTCTTCCCACTTTTTTCGCCTCTCTTTCGAGGTGTGCAGTTCTGCAGCACCATTTATCGATTGTCCGTTGGCCGTATTTCAACGCACCCCTCACCCTTTACAAGCAGGCGTAACAACAACGTACCGTGAACATCATCTTGAAATGGACGCACTAGCACTCGTTAGCTTAACGTGGTTTTAATTCGGCTGCAAAATGTATATTGTTTTTATTTCATGCCCTAATTAATTATGCGCGCGCTCGCAAATCAACAAAATGCAATATTTTACTGTAACCCGGCACCACGCAACGAAAACGTCGTCTATACACACAACACAACATATACACACACACACACTAGTACTCGGCGCATGTATGTTAGTGTGAGAGTGCAAAAGATTTTACAATGCGGCGAAGAAGGCACAACAATTGCCTCTATAATGATTGCAATTTCACAATATTTCTCTGTATGCAAAATCACACTTGCTACGTTTTTCGTAAACTTTTTGTGCCCTTTTCCTTAATTTTTCGCAAGAAATTTATGCGTGTAGCTAGAGCTGGCACGAAACGAAACGATACACGGCAGCCTAGTGATGAAACGATATTAATAATGGTGGCGCGTGCACTTGATGGTAATCGATATGACAATGTAACTTGTGTATACGATAGTTATCGATATGACAATGTAACTTGTGTATACGATAGTTATGCACGCAAACACGCCTTGTTATATGTTTGTAAACGATAGTTTTATTTAAAATTATTCAAACACAAATAAAAGAAAATGCAGCACTGTTATTCGTTTAAAATAATTTAATTTATTTAATATTAGTACATACACAAATATTTTCAACAAGAAGTTAAAAACTTCCTTTTATAGTTAATTTATTATATGTCAATCTAAACTAAGTTTTTTTCCATGTGAACTGCGTGTTTCCATTTGTCGGCATTATTCTACAAATTTAGAAATGTGCGTGTATTTGTTTTTAATTTTAGTTTAGTTTAAATGCATTATTTTAGCTTAACTTTAGCATTATTTTTTGAGCAAATTTTCATCTTAGTATTACAGCGAAAGGAAGACATCTTCGGGATTTGCGCGATCAAACTACTTTAGTTAAATTCCAAATAGATATTAATTTTCTACGAAAGAAAGTGATTTTACATCGTGAAAATCCCGAAATGGTCGGAACCGATAAAAAATAGTATAAATAACATAGAAAATTTAATTTCGCTACAAAAAATAATTCCTTTTGTAAATTTAGACGCTCCACCTCGCAAACTCGCTCAGTTCTTTTGGTTGCTGTTGTATTACCAGTGTGATCACATGCATTATGATCCACCTACGGTATCATGTTGGGCTCTTGAGCGGCTCCCGTTGAGTACTTCGGTTTGCATACACAGCCGCTTTCCACAAGCACATAATCCTGGCCGGTAAGCGTCACAGGACCAAGTGGTATGACCAGGAACAAGTACGGCACATATGTTTGCGTGCACTCACCGCGTACAACATCACATTCAGAGGATCTGCAAAATGAAAATCAAATTATTAAATTCTTTTTATTGTACCCTAGCTAGCCCTCACAAAAAAATGGGGAAAATACGGATAGACAACAGGAAAAAAAGGGAAAAAAACAGGAGAATAAGTTTTTGATAAAAGAGTGCTACAATTTCATAAAACGGGACTACAATTCGTATACAATTCTTGTGATTGTACGCCGTTTCAAAGAACAATTTCATAAACATTATGTCAAAAATACGTTCTTTCTAAGCAATAAAATGCGGAACATTAAAATTTAAAGTTTTATTTTGAGTTTTCACCGATTTTCTTCTATATTTTTACTGAAGGACCTTTTGTAATTTTATCAGACAGTAACTGGGCGTATTCGTTATTTTTAAACAACCTCGGATCGTGTGTTGGGATTAAAACTAAAACAAAGCAGTTCCAAGCAGTTAACTTCTCTTCTAATGCTCTCCATCCGGGACACGTAACTTAGGAAACGAGCTCTGTTAGCGAAAAAACAACATTGCAGCCGTGCTTGTAGCGGGAAAGTATGATTTGAATTAAACAAGACCCATCGGTCTGGCAGCATTACGGAACTAACGTAATCTGGCAACTCCATAAAAAGGCATGTATGTATGTATTGTTTGTATACTCACTCGCAGACCTCGAAGACCACCTGTTGCAGCAGGTCGGGGAACTTCTGTACAATGGTCACGGGCTGACCAGAGGTCAAACTAACGCCATACATGGGCGCCGTGGTGTTGTAACGTGTCTTGCAGAGTCGGGCTGGTGTGTCGCTTTTGCATTGCTGCGCCGGAGAAGCGTTCTTTAACGATCGACCTGCAAAGCAATAAAACGATCGGTCATTCGGGCAAGCAATCAAACAGTCAATCAATCGTTCAATCAATTGCGGCCGCACCAGACCATCATTAGCATTTGTGGCTACGACTGTGACTGTGGCTGACCGACTTACCATAACGATTGCTTCCGATAGCCTCATTGTTAACCTCGTCGTAGGCCCTCAGCAGTGCACTCGTGGTTATTGCTGGATCCAGTGTGCTAGGCAATTTGCTTTGACGTCCACGTCGCGAATTTCCGTTCCAATTGGAGAATGTGCGCGCAACGGCCGCACTGCAATCCCATAAGGCAAAGAAGAAATAAGAGGCGTTAGAAAAGAAAGTTTGCATTGTGTCCGAAGCCTAATGAGTCACACTCGATCACTCATGCCCACACACACAACACACACACACACCTACCTGGGATATGGCGCATTATTGGGACCCAGACAGTCTGGTGAGTCTGTCAACGCATCGCCGGACAAATATTTCAGACCTCGCGCACCGGCGCATTTGCTTTGCGGCGCATCATCAGCGCTGCTGCTGCTGTAGCTGGGCCACAACGCCGCATTGGCGCATGTGAGTGCGATGCTGATGACGCAGAGTGCCGTTAGATGCTGTCAAAAGAGAGAAAAAAATGATCACATACTTAATAAACATTTAAATGAGTGTGCTATCGATACACACATGCATACACGAGTGCTTATCGATATTATTAGAAGCCAAGCCTACACTTATAACGGTTACAGCGCGCATGCCAATAAATATTAATCGAGAAATTGCTGAGTCACGGGTGGAGGCATACAAAATAAAAAGAGATCACCGGCAAATACCCTAATACAATTTGTATGTGTCATGAAAGACTTACTTGAAATTTTGTAACTTCAAATTTATTGCTTTGTTTTAACAAGCAAAATATAAGATATCTTACTAATATAAATTTGTACTACTAACGTTTTTCATATCAACATTCCTTAAGCTCAATAAAAATTTATTTTTTCTCACAAAGAACGCTCGACTTGACCCGCTTCAAGCTTGGTCTGCTGCTAGGCAAATTAGTGGAACTCTCAAATAATCCCAGCAGCCACAGAGACAACAACAACAACAACACCATCAACAATCGCCCCCATAACCGCACGTGAAAGTAAAAACAAAGAAGAAATTCCAATTGGCGCGTCCAAATCGGGCAGCAACATGAAAAATGTTAATACATTCTTCAACAACATGCAAAGTTGGCTTCTAATACGGTCTGAACTTTTTATTGCCACTTGTAGTTTTATATGGTTGCCTTAATTTATTTTCTTTTTTTTTTTTGGTATTTTCGTTCACTTTCTCTGTGCAGATTTTTGATCAAGTGTGTTGGCCTGACCAAAAGAAACATAACAAAAACGAGGCAAGAGGCCAAATGCCGAAAAACCAGTTTCGATTGAATTAAATTGCAGAAGCAGAGCGATTTGGTTTCATACTAAAAAAAATAAGATAAGACGTGAAAAAGCGATGCTCGTTGTGAAAATATCATGACAGCTTGTGTATGTCATGCGAAAAAGAAGATATTAAGTGCAAGTTTGACACTACCTTGTCTGTTACCGCCAAATCGTAACGTGCAGTGCCCCCGCCGCCTGATGCTTATCGATAAAAACTACAAACACAAATAATTGCACAGCCATTGCTAAGTTTTATTTTTTTAATTGGTTTACACATTTCTTTACGTTATTCACACTCTAAACATGCCGGTGGTTATTATCATGCGAAAAACAGTTTAAAAGGCAACTTTGACACAGACTTGTCTGTCGTAGCGTGCAGTGCCACCGCCGCTTGATCTTTATCAATAAGAAAAACAACAAAAATAATTGCACAGCCACTGCGAAGTTTTATTTCTTTTTAAATTGATTTACACATTTTTTTTTATTATTTTCACACTCTTATTGTGTTGCAAGGCGTGCTTCATACATGGCGTGCGAGGGGACAACAAAACTTTCTTTTCAATTGCACATTTGACGAATGTTTGAAGTGCCAACAGCTGCGGACGGATATATTATTGCCCATTGCGTGTGTTCGCGCGGTTGTGGGAAGCAAACGAAAGCGAAATTCTATTATTTAATTCTTTTCACATTCATTACAAGAAATTAATGAACTGGCTGCGCGACTTTGTCGTTGCTTTTGTAACTGTTGAAAGTCACACATGCGCAGACATGCAGACAGACAGTGTTGTTAGGTTGCTTGGTTGGTCTGTTCGTTGGGGCCACTCTCACCTGCACTTTGGCCGGGGGCTTTTGTCCAAATTCTTCTGTAGTCATTAAACGCGCCATTGTCAATGCCGGTTTTTCTCTTTGACTTTCTGTTTTTAAGACCTTCCCCCCTCCCAACAATTTCGTTTAATAATCGTCATAAAAGTCTGTGCTTCCCCGCTAACTAAGCTAATTCGACATTAAGGCAGAGAGTACAGAGCCATTGCCATTTGAACTTGTTGTGGAGGAGACGCGTTTTCTGTTTGTTTCTTTAGTCATTCGATTCGATGCGAGCAATTTCAATTTGGGAAGGAGTAGAAAAGCCTAATGAGGGTTAACTTTCTTAAGTAGCCGAGGCGATCGTCATGGGTTCATTGAAATTGTCGCGACAATGACTGGACGGAAAAAGATGCAAATAATTATAATAATTATGATCGACGCTTACATGTTGTTGTTGTTGCTTTATGTTATGCCCATAATTGGGTTAGAAATTGTAAAATCATGCATTAATCAAAAAGCCATTGGAGGCCCTCACGGCAACGATTTAAACTTTTTCGGACTAATGCGCAGTCATTAGGCGACATCAGAGACGACAAAGAGCGCTTACATAACAGCAACAACAACAAAAGCATCAAACGGCGATGACAAGCCAGTGCTACGTATTGTTGTTGTTGTCAACTTAGTCGTAACAACAAATAAAAAGCAAGGCAGGCAGGTTAGAAAGAATAAGAATCAAGTCTACAGGCAGCAAAAGAAACAGCAAAACTGTCAAGAGCACACATACACACATACGTATGTGTGAACACACACACACACATGCCTATACAGATGGAAGGTGCCGTTATAACGAGGTTAACGACCTACATTCATCTGTCTCTGTCACACACAGTTGAATCTTCGTCTCCTATCTGTATAGGCCAACTGCTTTTGGGAAAGCATAAACATTTAATAAACAATATTTAATTCTAATAGAACTATAAAGCACAAATTGGCTCGGACCAAATGGAACACGTCAGGTGAAAATTGGCTTTGGAAAGCATGACAATCCACTGACAGGCAAACAAACAGGCAACACGGCGCGGAACTGAGAGACTCGAACTGGTTTGGTTTGTTGATAAGCGTCGTCGCCAGCACCCGAGTTCCGAGTTCCACATTCTCAATGGATGTCAGTGATAAATAATGTCAATTGATTGATATTAATTGCTATTGGTTTGTTTGGTTTGTTTATTTCTCTCCGAATGACACAATTTTCAAGGCCTTTGTCTGCCGTCTCCGAAAATGGCTCACGTCAAGTGCATTTCAACTTGTCGTGCGTGCGTGCGTGATTTACAATCGATTACGATGACGATAAGTGAAATGCAGCACTTCAGGAATCAGTTCACTTAACATTGCTGCGATTTGACGGCCAACGGCCTGTTTCAGTTGTTTTTTTTTCGTTTTTCTAGCAACAAGACTCCGTGATAACCCCAAGCGACAAAACTTTCAATGCGTTTTTATTTCGTTGTTCAACTTCTTCTTTGGCTCTCCAGATATGCAAAGCACGTTTTTTCAGACTCTGCGACCACAAAACAACAAAAACAACGCACGAGCTGGTCGCCTTTGTGTGGCTTTTGCTTGGAGCACAGTTAGAATCCGCGGTCAGAGAAGTGCGACAGAGATAGACACAGACAAGTGCAGTGCTTGCGGTTATTGTTGTTGCTGCTGCTCGTGCTGTTACTGCTCTGTTGTGTTGCTGTGGCTGTGACTCTTGCTGTTGCTGTTACTATCCCTCTCTGCCTCCCACACAACAACGAGAGTTGACAACAGCTTTCATTTTTGGCCACTTCGCATGCTGTGTGCGTACGTTGTGTTGGCCATTGTCCGGCCGCAGACGGTTCGCGGATCGTGCGTGGAAACCGGGTTAAGAGCGAATAAAACAAAAATTTCGCTGCCCCCAAGAAGAACCGAAATGATAAAAACACAATAATTAGCTACAGTCTCTGACACTTTTACTCATTACGCTCATTATATTGGTTGGGGTTGAGCCAGACAATCAAAGCAACAAAAAAGATACAAAAAATTTCACTAGACAATCAAAAAAAAAAACAGTTCTTTGAAAATTTATAATTGTGCTCGCGGCAAAGCAAGTACTGTTAGATTTTGGCGCTACATTAAGTAAAACAATTAACACGAATTTACGACAATTTTGTGAGTTCGTTCCATCAGCATATAAGAATTCTTTCTACCCGAACGAACTCCTATTAGAGGAGCGAACATCATCACAGCACAATGGCAACAACGATTTGACCTAGAATCTGAGCAGTTCTTTGTTTTACAGTTTTTAATTCCGCTTTTATGCCGTTTTGCAAAAATTCAAATTGTTTTTAAGGTTGGGTTCTTCTTCGTTACACTCAAGAAGATGGATACAAGAGTAGCAACAACAGCGAGAAGGAGAAGCAGAACAATAACAAAGATCAGGGGGGCATGAAGCTGGCCACGCATGAATGAGATAGCCACGCTCAGAGTGTGTTTGCCAGGGTGTGTGTGCATGTGTGTGTTGTGTGGAAAGACCGGCTTCAAATAGTACCACAAGCAGAACAAGACGAACAACAACAACAAAAACTACCACGGGACACCATAAAAATCAAAGTATGAATATGTTTAGCCTACTTTTTATAAAACTCTTCATTTGACTTTGGGCCAACTCTGCCTGCAGCACTTGAAATCAGTCTGGGAATTCTTCTTTTTGAATCATCGTGCCACAGCTACTGGATAAGCACATATTTATAGATGATGATGAAGGGAAACAGGAAAGGGTAGGGCATAGGCGCGAAGTTTTCGCACATTGGAACCAAAGCGAAAACTAGACATCCGCAATTCGGGTCAATAAAAATGTAAGTAAGCATAAAAGGCATTCAATTAACGACCGATAAAAGTGAACTGTGAAGAGAGAACTTTTCAAATTTTTTATTTATACATATTTATTTTGATTATATCTTGGCAATGAAATATGGTATCTTGCCAAGTTAATTAATGATAAACAAAAAGATTAGTTTTCATGAAATTGTTAATATAATTTAATTGTTTCTGATTTCTATTATTGATTCTATTTCAATTCTTATTTTAATTTTCTTGTTTAGTAAAGCCGTAAAGTTTTCACAAAAAAAATTCTCGGCAAGATTAGCAGATTAACGGAGGCTGCTCCTCTCTCTCTCTATCTCTGTGGCTCTTCCACACCCGCTTTTAGCAATTTGTAAAACCTATTTAAGGAAAAGCCACAAATATCTGTGGAAAAACGTGACGCGACTGAGAAAAACAAGCGCCTAGTAAAAGTTATTTGAGCAGAGTAAAATTCATTAAAAATTCGTTAAGGCGCCCAATGCGACTGTGACTGCGACTGTGACAGCGGTGGAGGCAGTGACTGACTGACTGACTGCACAGCAGGTAAAAAGAAAGTCAAAGAAAGGTGCTAATTTCAGGCAGTGATTGGCTGGCGAACAGAGTGTGGTCGCGAACAGAAATGGGTCGCTTGGCTTTTGGCTAGTATGACGGGCGGTCGTAAGTAATAAATTCCTAAAGAATCGGGCATAGCAAGGAGGCAAGCGGAGCCTAGCTCTTTGCCGAGCCCAAAAATCGCTTAATCTTCAATGGACCACCAAGGTGTTGGCTATGGTGTCTCTCTGTTGCCTGGTGGGTTTGGCCAACCTGACTGCACGTACATACAGTACATACACCACACGTTCATATGTACATATGTATGTATGTAGACTTATTTTATGGTATACTTCATACTGGTTTGCAGCGTCAAAAGGAATACAGACACAAAGACGACGACGACAACAACGACGACGACGACAACAACAACGACGGCGACGACGACGTCGACGATGACTGAGAACAATGCCAAGTTCAATGCAAAGAGCCACAGAGTGTGCAGGCTGGAAAACGCGACTGAGCTGAGCCAAACCGAGTCGAAGCTTCCTTGTGGGCGCTTTATTAGCTCTAACACGAGTTGGCCCAACGACGATGCGTATACCCTGTACACACATGGAAATGTTTATTCGTTTCCCTACTTTTTGGCTATCACTTCATTCTACATTTCAAAGACTTATTCAACAGAAAATTAATTAGCCATTTTCCACTTAACTCAATCGATAACTTTATATATAGGGTATCTGCAAGTTGAGCAATCTGGACCAAAGCACTCTTGTTTTTTTTTCATCTCTGGTTTATTGGGGTCACTTACTTTGACAGAACTTCTACTTAAGCACCGGTATTCCATTTTTAAAGTGTGTGTGTGAGTGTGTTGGTTTGTTTATTGGTTGGTTTGCTGTACTTGGGGATCAGCTACGTTTCTGTTTAACGTTTATTATGTTGTTTTCTTCCTTAAACTTTGATTTGCTTTCTTCTTCACCAAAAACACTTCACGTAACTGACGAGCACGAGCACAAAAGAATCTCTCAATCTTTAAACTGAACGTCTCTTGGTCTTTGGAGGAGTGTGTGGAGAAACAACGCGGCAAAAACGATCCAAGCCAAGCCAAGTCAAAACGAAATCCAAAAAGCCAACAAGCAAAACCAAACCGAACAGCTCGAGAGCTCACCTTGGACTGACGTGCACAGGTAACGTTTACCATTCCTTAAGCATTCGGCAGCTGCCGCTCGGCTGGCGGCGTCTGCCACAGCCACTGCCACTGCCACAGTCTCTGCCACCACAACGGCGAAGCCGACTGCGACTGCGCAGCAGCGGCGACGCATCGCGCTCGTCGTAACCTGTTGCTGTTGACTCTGGAATTGGAATTGGTCTTGGTCTTAGCCACGGTCTGGGCCAAGGCGGACGCATGTGTGTTAACCGCGTGAAACTGCATCAAAAACGAATTACGAAGCAGCGCCGGAAAGGAGGTGGGAAAACACAAACTCATCTAACTGCGCGTAATATCCGTAATGCAGTCTGAAATATTCTCCATCTCTCTTTCTCTCTCTGTGCTTGCATACAATTTGTCACCTGCTGTCTGCAGCAGCTCTTAAACTTCGGCGATTAACATATTATATATAATGGTTTTCAATAAATTATAATCGGTAATAGTTTTAATATTATGGTAATAGAAAATATATCAATTTAAAATTTTTATTCTTGGATTATGCAGAAATTCTCTATTTCAAACTTAACTACAAGACTGGATATATGTATGTATATATGTATCTCCATAAATCAGGCAATATGAATATATCGTAGACAATTGCAACACGAGTAAATATCATTTTTATACCCACTGTTCATAGGATATAATGGTATTAAAACTGCAGAAGACAGACAGCCAGACTTCGCTACATCGACTCGACTCTTCACACTGATCTGAACTTAAGAGGATGTGTCCCAATTTAAAAATATCAACTTCTGTGTGCATGCATATTGACATCAAATTTGTAAACATACATATGTTAAGTTAACAGGCAGACTATAAATTAAGGCTCCATCACAATGGAATGTGGAAATTAGACACAAATTTGCAGACCACGGATAAGCATACATACATATATTTATTTACAAATTACGTCTTTGAACATAGTGTGCTCTTTTTAATTTTATTGAATTATTATTTATTATTATTTACAAAACATTCCAAATTCCGGTTCCGGCCTGAGCAGAACAAATTTTCTATTTTGAATTTGTATTATTATTTATTAAATCTTACAATGAATACTGGTAATCCATTTAAAAGCACAACCAGAAGAAGGAGAAGGAAAGGGGGTAGTGGTAAAAAAGTTCTCGGAGGCATGCTATTTGTGATTATAGCGATAGCACTCTGTTGTTGTTTGATAATTTGCTGTCCGATAATAACCCTCTTAGTTTGTTTCGGATACTGTATGAAAGAAGATTATGATGATGATTGGTAGAAGAAGATTACTTGATGTCAATAGTACAAAATGTAACATGCACAACACAAAATAAATGGTTTCCAATTGATATAAACATTTAATTTCAAATTTGCAGACCACGGATAAGCATACATATATATATATATATATATATATATATATACATATATATATATATATATATATATATTTATACATTTATATTATGTATATACATATATTTATATACAAATTACGTTCTTGAACATAGTGTGCTCTTTTTTATTTTATTGTATTATTATTTACAAAGTATTCAAAATTCCGGTTCCGGTCTGAGCAGAAGAAATTTTCTTTTTTAACAGTGTACCAACATAACAAAAAAAAATCTAAATTCGATTATATGTAACCTGCGAAAATTCAAAATTCGCGATACTTTTTGAACACACCTCGTATGAGCCACTTCAGTGCCCAAACTTCTGAGCAACGCTCTGCAGCGCTGCCTGAGAGTGAAATAGCAACAGGCGGGAATTGTCTTTGGAATTGTTACTGTATTTGTAAAGGTTTTTCAATACTGGTCGTAGGGTAATTTACTGTCGGGCGTGTTCGACAGTAACGTTTATTTTTATTTATTAGCAACTACATCATTTTTTATAAAAATTCTGGTTAGAGCAGAGCAAAATTTTGTTTTTTATTTTATATTTTAATTGGACCTTGCCGTGGATACCCATCAATTGCATTTTAACAGCACAACCAGAAGAAGAAGAAGAAGGAAGAGGAGGGGAGGGTGATCGGGAATCGTCGGATTTATTGTAGCAATGCTGATTACGTGTCTTTTATTAATTCTCTGCCCGTGTCTTTTGTTAATGCAGGCCGTCAAAGCGTGTATGAACCGATTCGAAGGTGACATTTACTAGAATATTACTAGATACGAGGGTCGTTTGATAAGTCCGTGACTTTTTGAATAAAATATATTTTTTTCGTCAAAGAAGCGTTTTATTTCTCAACATAATCTCCTTTTAGCTCTATACATTTAGTCCAGCGTTTTTCCAATTTTTTTATTCCTTCCAAATAATAGGTTTTCTCAAGGCCCTCAAAATAGTCGTTTGTTTCTGTGATGACCTCTTCATTTGACCCGAATCTCTTACCGCCGAGCCATTTCTTCATGTTTGGAAACAAAAAATAGTCACAGGGGGCTAAATCTGGAGAATATGCTGGATGGGGTAGCAGTTCGTAGCCCAATTTATGAAATTTTGCCATGCTGACTACACACGTGTGCACCCGTGCATTGTCCTGATGGAACAGCACTTTTTTTCGCCAAATGCGGTCGTTTCTGCTTCAAATCAATATCGAATCTGTCCAAAAGCTCTGAATAATATTCGCCGGTGATCGTTTTACCCTTTTCAAGGTAATCGATGTGAATGATACCTTGTGCATCCCAAAAAACTGTGGCCATGACCTTGTTGGCCGACAGACCCACCTTGGCCTTCTTTGGTGCACGTTCACCCGGAGAAACCCACTGTCTTGATTGTTCTTTGGTCTCTGGTGTGGTGTGGTGGATCCATGTTTCGTCTACGGTAACGAAACGGCGCAAAAATTCGTTTGGATTGCGGTTGAACATCGCCAAACACTCCTTTGAAATGGTCACACGGTTGCGCTTATGGTCGTGTGTGAGCAATCGCGGCACCCATTGCGCGGAAAGCTTTTTCATGTCCAAATATTCATGTAAAATGTGATGTACCCGTTCAGTTGAGATGCCTACAGCCTCAGCTACCTCACGCACTTTCATTCTCCGATCATCCAATATCATTCCATGGATTTTGTCGACGATTTCTGGCATGACGACCTCTTTTGGGCGACCTGAACGTTCGGCATCACTTGTACTGGTACGACCACAACGGAACTCAGTAAACCATTTCTTAACCATTGAAATTGATGGTGCAGAGTCCCCATAATATTTATCAAGTCTTTCCTTGGTTTCGGTGATGGATTTTTTACGCAAAAAATAATGCTTAATTAGCACACGAAATTCACTTTTTTCCATTTTCGTTAAAATTCACGAGATCGTCTGCTTTCAATGCCTATAAAACGCAAACTAAGAAACGCAGCTTTCTCAAAATTTTACAGTCAGCTGTTAATCGATAACTGCTGACAGGAGCAGTGTTGTATTTAGAGCAGGTGCGCGGCAAATACAAAAAGTCACGGACTTATCAAACGACCCTCGTATCAATACTAGAATGATAGACTGTCTACATATGTAACTTCGATATACTATAGTAGGTCTCATTATGCTATATAAATTCGGAAAATAAGAATTCAAAATAAATATTAAATTTTAAATGAAAACATATCTTCTATATGTAGATACATATATCACATGTAACAATTATGTCCTTTTACAAAGTGAACTATTTATATAGAAGAAGATTACTAGATTACAATACTATAGTGATAACAAAGTGTCCACATTTCATTATCCTATATAGATCAGGAAAATAATATTTCATTGTAAATATTCATTTTCGAATGAAAACATCTTTTTTGATTAAGTGCAAACTGGGGTTTACGTCATTACCGAATAAGTTAAGAAAATATTTGTAGTTTGCCAAAATGAACGTAAATTTTGGATGCAACCATTGTAACAATTTAGAAGAAACTGACGAACTAGTTTACTCAGTTGTATCTGTTATTATACTAGTAATTATAATATTTATGATGGTTTTGTCATCTTATCTTTGTTGCCCTGTGGAATGTGGAAACTCTTGCAAAAGTGGAGATTACGTTTATTATGATGATTCAATTGTCTGACGATTCGGCGTGAACAAATTCGAGAATATAGAAAATTTATAAATTCATGTGTCTTTCAATCTTTCATCTTTCAATTAAAATCGGCTTAAATAATAACTCAAAATATTGTTTTTTTAAGTACAAGGAAAATCACTTTTAAGTTTCGAATAAGACCATATTAGTATTTTTGACAACTTCATAAAACAACATTCTGCGTATTTAAATTTGATGCGAAAAATAAATGTCAAAGTCATAAACTGAGGCAATGTAGACGATTATGCTTATGCCTAAGACATTGTTCAGTCCATTTAGGTTTTCACCTGCATCAATAAAAAACGAAAGCATTTCGAATGGCTCAGCCAGGCACTGCAGTTAATTGAATTACAATTAATAGTGTTGCATAACAGTGAATATTCTGCAGTTACATATGTACATACATACATGCACGGGTGGGTCTATGAATAGGTCTGTGTGTGTGTGTGTGAGTTTATCTTACAAGTCGCTTTTCATTTTGGGAAAGTTACTGCTGGCTATGAAGTTGCGGCTGCCTTTGCCAAGCTATATTAGTTTCAATTTGTGATGGTTATTATTAAAAGATGGTAGACAACAGAAACTAACTCACACCTAAGCACACACTCACACTCCCAAGCACACATATGTAGACTGAACACACGCATGCTCAGTTACAAAACTTTCAAAGTTGTTTTTGGGTTTACTTTTCTCTTTGGTAAATGCAAGAAATTTGAAGTCAATTGTCGTCGCGACCGTGCAGAAAAAGTTGTTGGACTGTTGGCAGGGTATACCACGGGTATAAATAAAACAAAATTAATAGTAACAATTGAAACAAAAGTCGCACTCGCGACGCGCAACAATAAACAAAATTGTCAACCTAAAGCATGAGTGTCCGTTAAGTGTTGTTGTTGTTGTACTGTTTGTCAACACACAGGTGTCATTGACAATTGTCGGCCTCGCACAGTGAAACAAAACGTCACTGGTCACAAAGTTATTTTTTAAATATTACAATAAAAATATTTGTTATACATTAAGATTACTTTCGCCAATTCAATATGTAATGGGAACATTTTTTTGTAAAATAAAGATTAATTATTTAAAAATTATATTAAAATACCAGCTAATATCTTTATCATCACTGTGCGTCACTGTGCTGCGGTAGACATTTGTTGAACTTTTTCAGCGAAAGTAACTCAACAAGTTCCAATGCCAATTGTACGGTACTTTTATTTTTGTGCCTAACAATTATACATGAACTATCGTAATAGTTGCCAAAAAAAAATAAAAATATGATTCATTAAAACGGTGATGTTGCGCATAGAATTCAATATAGAGAAAGTACAGCATTGACTTTTGTGTTAGCAAGGCTGTACTATTTTTTAATACAGTATGCCTTGAAGTTTTCTATCGTACAGATTTTTAGTCTAAAAATGTTTTGAAATTCACATAGAGAATAAAATTTCGTTGCAGTTTTTGAATACGTTTGGTTGATGTTCGTTTTGCGCGCGCCCAATGCATGTTGCTTTAGCGTTTTCGATTACAACACAATACAACCGTGCGTACACAAACAACTGTTGACCAACACTGCTGACAGTGAGCGTGTGTGTGTGTGTGAGAGATTGAAGACAATGGCTGCGGCTGAGGACGGTGCTGTTCCTACCATTGCAAGTAAATATCCAACAATTAATATGTATTAATCCTATAAGAATATGGCAGCCAAACACATTACCTTAATCTGTCATGTGTTCGCACCATTGACGGTAGTTGGTAGACTGCAAAAAACCGTTTTCTTTGCCCCACTTGCTGGCAACCGCGTGTATGTGTTGGTTACTTATTTTTTTTGTCATTTCTCTTTGTACTTCCAGTTCGCTCTAGCGTGGCTGTTGAGCTGTGGTCGTCAGCTGGTCCAAAACAGCCATTCGAGCACAAGCCCAATTTGCCGCGAGATGAGACGAAAAGTTCCCGTTCAATAGGCTTCAGTCCGGATGGCCGTTATTTTGCCTACTCGACTGGCATCGTGGTGAAGGTAATCCGCGTGCCCGCTTCCAACACTGGCAGCGCATCAGAATGGCCGGTAGAGTGCACATTGCCGCGTCCAAAGGCCTTCTACTTGCAGTTCTCACCGCGTGGCAATTACCTGTGCACATGGGAGCACTATGTCATTACCAAGGATCGCCCTGAAGGTGCACCCAATTTGCTAGTCTATGATGTGGCCACTGGCACCGAAGTTTTTGCCATAGTTCAAAAGAATCAAACGGATTGGCAGCCATCATGGTCATCGGATGAGTCGATTTTTGCCCTAGTCGTTGGCGGCGAGGCATTATTTTATGATTTGTCTACTGGTCCAGAGGGTTTTGCCAAAACATCGTGCAGAATTGGTGGCAGTCGCGGCGGTATGCTATCCCTTGGTCCGGGCAACTGTCCACCGTACTTGGCTTTCTATACGCCTGGTGCCAAGGGAGCACCATCCATGTGTAAGCTCTACAAGTATCCAGCTCTGGGTCAGAACCAAACGGTCGCATGCAAAAGTTTCTTCCAAGCGGATCGCGTGGAGATGCTATGGAATAAACGTGGCAGCGGCCTTTTGCTATTGACCAGTACTGAGGTTGATAAGAGCGGTGCTTCTTATTATGGCAATCAGGCTGTCCATTTTATGGCCACCAAGGGCGATACATGTTCAGTTCCCTTGTCCAAGGAAGGTCCCGTCCATTGTGTCAAATGGAGCCCCAAGGCCAATGAGTTTGTTGTTGTCTATGGATATATGCCTTCAAAGGCGGCCCTCTACAATTTGAAGTGTGATGTTATATTTGACTTCGGCGAAGGTCCACGTAATTGTGCCTACTTTAATCCGTTTGGCAATCTAATTGTGCTCGCCGGATTTGGTAATTTACCTGGTGCTGTTGAGGTCTGGGATGTCAGCAAAAGGGAGAGGATTGCCAATCTCAAGTGTGCGGATACCACACACTTTGAGTGGCATCCAAACGGTGAATGGTTTGTCACAGCTACTACCGCTCCAAGGCTGCGAATAAGTAATGGGTAAGTTGAAGAAACCAAACACACCTAAATTAGAAAATATTTCTTTAGTCTGCCAAATGGCTGAGTAAGTACAGATCACAATATAGAACTTGAGTGTTGTACATTCTCATTTCTTCCCAATTCCTTTTAATTATATATGTAATAACTGCGTTTATATTAAGTTACATGTTATATTTCACTCTTCAAATTCCTTGACTTATATTTGATCACCCTACTTTTACAGATTCAAGGTCTATCACTATTCGGGCGCATTGCTACACGAGACGTTGTGGCCCCAAGGTCAAGAGCTGTTGGGTATTGAGTGGCAACAATATCCGGACAATACATTTACCGAACCCAAGATAACCAAGGCCAAACACGAAGGCATTAAATCCAGTCAGCCAGAGGCCAGCAAGAAGGCATACACACCGCCCCATTTGCGTTTGCTTAAGGAGGGGAAGAATCCGGATAAATATTTGCCGCAACCGACGGTGCCGGGACTTCCAGCAGCAGCACCAGGTAATAGCAACCGGAAATTTTGGCATAGACAATATGACTTGGATAATCCGATAATGAGGCGATGCCAGGTCCAGGGCCAGGGCGAACAGCAACAAGGCCAGGGTCTGCTGGTATCGAGCGTGGCCAACAACGGCCACGGCGCATCAAGTGCCAGCTCATCGCGGCCCAATCGACGCTATCGACCCTACCAGCATAAGCGCTACTAAAATTATAAAAATCATCATTCCCCCCATAGTTCCACTCATACAAAACCTCAAAATTCATTGTGTAGGATTGTAGAGCATTACGTGGCTGTAAGTAAAAATTTACATTGCCTACAAAATTTGTACGTACAGTCAGTCGGGCTGAAATTTCACAGAATTTCTATTCTTTAATGATGAAATTATTAGGATTAGTTTTGTAAGAGTAACTCAGATATGTTGATACCGAAATTAGGGTGCGTTATTTTTTTTTACATGATTTTCACAGTATAATTTATAAATTAGATTTTGTTTCAGTAGTTGATTAAACTATTTAAATATTTTTAAGGAGTTTCAATTAGATTAGCTAATTTAATTGATAAAAATATTTCGACTGTGGTAAATGTTGTATATACTTTTCTTATATCTAAAATTAAAGAGTTCTAAAGTTGAATCTATAATGCAGTTCCTTAGATAATCGATGAATTGGGGATACAAAAGCAATACACTCTTCTAAAGATCTCAATCATTTGAAAACTAGTTTAAATAGTTTGGAATAATATATTCTTCATGTTTCATTTGTTTTTTTTTTTAATATAAATAAAAATTCAATATGCATTATATGAAAACAACTAATACATAGTTTTTTCTTTTCTACTCTATCTACAGGTGCAAATAAGAATAAAAAGAAGAATAACAATAATATCAGCAAAGCAAAGGGCAACAACAACAGTAACAATAAGCGTGAGGCTGGCGATAATGCACAGCATGTTGAGGCATCTGCAGCATCAGCAACTTCCTCCGTTCCAATCGAGAACCTGGAACAGCAGCAACTAGTGCTGGGGTCAGCAGCATTTGTTGGTGAATCGTCACGTAGACCGCCACCGAAACAGCGCAACTTGCCTAGGCAGCAGCAGCAGCAAAATCATCAGCAGCAGCAGCAGCATCAGCAACAAGAGCAGATAGTGTCGATAGAGCCTGGTACACCCCGTAACCAAGCCAATGGCAATGCGCACAACAACAACAGCAATAATAATAGTGATAAGGATCGCAAGATACGTAGCGTAGCGAAGAAATTATCCGAAATTAAAAAGCTCAAGTCGCGTCAAAGTCAAGGAGAAACGCTGGAATTAAATCAGTTGGACAAAATTGAAATGGAGGCCAGGTACCTGGAGGACCTCAAAGCGCTGAAATTGTCCGTCTAAATATGACATGCCATCAATTGTAATAATGTGTGATACAACAACGACAACAAGAAACAAATATCGAGTTATATGTAATCTGAAACACGAAACGCTCTTGAGTTGGTGGTTATTCTGGACCCCCTAATTGTGAAATTCCGAACTTCCTGTATATTAATTGATTCTTCATTCATAACGATACAAAATATGTTAGTGCTGTTTTCTTTACGTGCGCAAATTTTTCAAAGTTAAAAAAAAATATTTTTTCTACTATTGTGATTTTTTAATATATATTTTGGCAACCACTAAACTCAGTAAACTCCTGTACCAAATTGTGCTACACAGTAATAAATGATTTCCACAGATGAAAATAAATAAATAAAGCGTTCATGTCTCCCAATTAGATTTCTTTTTAACAAATTGCTCTCGTCCATCGTCCTGCACGGCAACGTAATAGCCGAGATCCTCGTACTTGTGTCGCATGTACGCTATATAACCAAAGACTCCTGTTATTGCCGCCAGACCAATGCCCATTATAATTTTGTTCTACAACATAGAATGCATAGTAATATAAACATTTATATATATATGTATTAGAATATTCGGCAATTGTGCGCACCGGTTTTGTGTAGAGCTCGAAATTGATCAGCCTGAATACACTGGTACTACGCATGGAACGTATACCTTCACCGGGATTTTTTGGTTGTTGGGGTTGGTTGTCGGCCATATTTTTTATTTCCCTATATACTGATCAATTTTTCTTTAACGCATTGCACAATTCTAAACAAAAACATGTGTGCCGCTTATCGATTACATACAGCAAACTAGCACGATAACCTATCGATACACGACTTCGAGCTTAAGAATAGGTATAGTACAAATGATGAAATGATGAAATAAATATATAATTCTATGTTTATTAATTTGCCAAATTATATAAATAACGTTTACGGTTATGCTTTTTTATTTTTTAAAATGCATTATTTCATTGTCTTCCAACACTACCAAAAGGTGTATTTGTTTACACAATTCAAAATTGCTTTGAATTCTTTCAGCAGGGTAAAATAAATGAACATTGTTCATTGCTTTATGGTAAAATATATGATACTGATATGGTGTTTTTCAAATGAACAGACAACTATGTCTCCCAGTTGGATTTCTTTTTGATAAACTCATTTCGTCCATTTTCCTGCAAAGCCATGTAATAACCAAGTCTCTCATACTTATGACGCACATATGTTATATAGCCAAAGACGCCAGCAGCTGCCAGTGCCCCCAGGCCCAGAAACACCTTGTTCTACAAGAGAATTGCAATTAAGTTTAGCAATTCGGTTATTTGCAGGCACCTACCTGTGTTGTGTTAAGTTCTGCATTGATCATTTTGAAAATATTAGTGCTATTCATAGAGCGTGAACCACTTAAATTACGTGGATGTTTGTCTCCCATATTGTTATACTTTATTATCATACAAACAGGATAATTTTGATTTCTAAAACGCTTCAATTTCATAAAATAACTAATATCAACTTAGGCAACTATCGCATAGAATGACAATAAGCAATATTTTATGTCAAGTATTCAACTTCAAATCCAATGCCAAGATTTCATTGGATTCTGATTGACAGCAGTTACGCTCTAAAAATCAGACCCGATGAACGGTACCCATTTTAAGTTTTTGTTTTTGTAAACCTTTGAAGTCAGTAATTGTTTCTAATAGTCATTCAACTTGAACTTTAATAAATTGTACATCTTATGTTGTGTACATATGTGTACATGATTAAAAGTCTTGTGTTTCGCGACACAAAAACATAAATTTACATAATATATGTATACATATATGTGACGAAACTAAAGAATTTACAATAATTGATGAGATTAGTTTTTTTTTGAAGATTTTTTCTTTGTTATGTACAGGAGATATTTGCGCTGCCAGCTTTACTCAAAGTCAAACTGATAGCCACGATCGACAAAGCTAAGACCCCGTTCCGAGCTAACGGGAAAGTCATCCATAAATGTAATGTAGTCCTTGTAGTCGGGTGAGGTTTTAAGCTCCTGTAAAAAAAATGTTTAGTGACCAAGAAAAAATTGTTTGGAAGCTTTGTGATACTTTACACACCTTTAGATCAACATAATCTTCAAAACCGCATAACACATAGTAAATTAGCAGCGGTCGCGTTATCATATATCCACTGCGCTGCTTATTTTGTGCTCGTTGCTTCAGAATATTGAGTGCACGTTGCAAAAAATGGGGAGTCAACTCCCGGCAATAGGAGACATCAAGATGATGCAGATGTGGGCACGATTCAATGAACTTAATTAGCATATCATCGCGTAAGTATGGCCAATTTCGAAGACAAAGCAACTGTAAATTTGCCATGCATGTGTAGCGCTCCAGGAAAAAGATGGCATGTGTCCAGCTGCATATTGCCAATCTTTGAAGTTTCATGTGCGACCAAATAGGCAAGTCCATATCCCAGCCTGGTTCCAACGGCATATAATAACCATCGACGGCAAAACCTGTTATATTCGTTGCTTTGCGCTCCATTATCTCATAGAATTCACGAACTTCACGAATCTTATGATCATAACTATCTACACTCGCCGATGGTGGTATACACCACTCTGTGTCCAGCAGCACCACCAGCTCCTTAAGTGCCGGCAGTTTTAATACCTCGGGCAATACCGATTTTAAGGTTGCCAAATTAAGCTTTAAAATGCTGAGATTCTTAAGGTAATCAACGCAGTTATTAAGACGAAGTTTGCTTGTAACGTCATACATGCGTAAGTCAAGGACTCGCAGATTAACCAGTTGGCTAATGGGAGCAAAATAAAATGTGAATAATGATTATAATATTGTAAAATGAATGAACTTCACTACTCGCTTGAACTTACCTACAAACTTCATCTAGATATTCTTGCTGAAGTTCGTATGCCTTGTGCTGATCTTCGTATAGGTGAAGCTGTTCTAGATGCCGAAAATTTGAAAGGTAACGTCCTTGAATTGGGGTCGTTAGGCGCAGCTGGAGTAGATTGGGCATCATTTTAGCCATTTTACAAATACTGCGATCAGATGGATAGCAGTCCATATCTTCTGGATCGTAATAGAAACTAGTCACATTGGGCAGCACGTAAATCTTCATTTCATCCAGATCCTTAAGCAATGTGCACAAACAGCTGGATACATGCATGTGCCGTATGTATGGACGCATTTCTCTTATAAAATAGCATAAATCATCATAGTTCGGTAATAGTTCGCGCCACTTTTCTATATCTAGCTGATCATAAGCATGAGAACTGCGCCATCGGGATAGGCAAATCCATTGAAAGCGTTGGCAGACACGAGCAAAGGCGACCTCGCTGCGTAAATCCTGCAGACGTTCAAAAATGCATTCTAGACAATCATTATTCAATTTAAATATTTCCGGCATTTGTTCATTTGGATCTGGGGGTGTGGCAAGTGCATCCGTTGTTGGCTCATCTGCCATGACTCTATTTAGAGGCTGTCAAAAGATTTGTTGTTATTGTTATGCTATTATTTAGTGTATTATTTTACTTACCCAAAAACGTGTTTTTACGCAATCAGTTTATCCTAAAGTGGATACCCGCTTTTATCTAGTTGTTTGGCTTAAGACGAAACAGAATTTATTGAAAGTCGCCTCATAACAAACAAAAAATTTACGACAGCTGTTTTTTTCATAGTGTTGAAAAATTATCCTATTTGCTTAGTTCTTTTGGAGATGAATCGAACTAGTGGAGCGGTGAAACCACTAAGCAATGAACATTGCTTAGTGATGAAACGATGACAGTAGTTCAGTTTTTTGAATATTATTTTAAATATATGAACCAATCAACATATTTCGGAATAAAGTTTTACATTAACCATAATAATAAAATAAGAAATTATAAATTTATCAGCTTAAAATCTGAAACACAATGAGTACTTCATTCTAAGCGCAATTACTTTTAGCGGCTATTCCTTATGCGAAATTATGCAGCACTAAAGTGTCAGTGTTGCGCAACTAAAAGTCGCATGACAATCAACTTATCGAATATATCGAAACAACACGTGTGTGTGCGTTGTTCAATTTCATGCCTTTTTTTGTGACTGAGGCGAGAGCATCGTTGCTAGACTGTATTGTGAAAACTTAATAAGGCAAAATAGATAGTTATAACAATGTCGGAATTGGCAAAATTAACAGATGCTATTGTGCATGAATATTTAAAAAAGAAGGACAAAAATCTTGCCAAAGTATTTGAGCAGAAAATGAACGCGGTAAGAAATCTTCAATCCCATTTGGATTTTTTTTTTTGTTGCACATATTCTTATACACATTTGTATTGCAAGCTTTGTCAGTGCCGGAAAAAGTTTGACATATTTCACTGTCTAATAATTTGCAATTCATAACAAGTTGTTATATTTTTACCAGAGACTGTAAATGCCGGCTGCAAATGATTGTAGAACCATGCTGAAAACACGTGTTTGTATTAACCAACAACTCTTCTCGTATTTGTATTTATTTCTATTAACAATAGCCGACAGTGGGAAAGAATACACCAAATCTGACTGAAATATTGGAATTCTATCAGAGCAAAACACCACAAAAAATCCCACCTGTGAAGAAAGCTAAGTCGGCAGATAGCGATGATAGCGAGGGCAGTGAGGAAGATACTAAAGCTTCCCAAACTAAATCAGTCACGAAACCAATTGCTAACGGAAACAATGGAAAAGCAGCTGCGAGCTCTAGCAGTAAGGAGGATTCTGAGGAAGAAAAGCAACCAGCTAAGAAGTCACCAGTAAAGGCGGCTCCAGCAAAGAAGGCTGCTGCATCCAGCAGCGAGGAAAATTCCAGCGAAGATGAGAAGCCCAAGAAAGCGCCGGTAGCAGCAGCTGCTAAGCCAGCGCCAGCAAAGGGTGCTGCTAAGCCCGAATACACTAGCAGCGAAGACAACGATTCCGATGAAGAAGAAAAGCCCAAGAAACCTGCTGCTATTGCAGCTAAATCCCCAGCGAAGGCAGCACCAGCTAAGAAGGCTGCCTCCTCCAGCATCGAGGACTCGTCCGATGACGAACCAGCTCCTGCTAAGCCGGCTCCTAAATCTCCTGCTAAGGTGCCAGTAGGTGCTAAGAAAGTAGAACCTGAGTCCTCTAGCAGCGAGGAATCTTCCAGCGAGGAGGAGAAGCCCGCCAAGAAAGCGCCAACCGCAGCTGCTAAGCCAGCAGCCAAGCCAGCAGCTAAGAAAGCAGAATCGAGCAGCAGCGAAGAGAGCGATTCTGAAGAGGAGAAGAAACCAGCAGCTACAAAGGCGCCAGTTGCTAAGGCAACACCTGCAAAGAAGGCAGAATCTTCTAGCAGCGAAGACTCTTCTGATGATGAAAAACCAGCTAAGAAGGCAGCACCTGCTAAGCCCGTACCGGCTAAGAAAGCAGCTCAATCCAGTTCAGAGTCTTCTTCAGAAGAGGAAGCCCCTAAAAAAACTGCTGCCAAACTAGCAGCTGTGCCAGCTAAGAAGCCAGCGGCCAAGGCAGATTCTGAAGACTCATCTGAGGACAGTGATAGCTCCGAAGATGAGAAGCCTGCAGTCAAACCGGCTGTCAAGAAAGGAGCTGCACCAGCTAAAAAAGCTGAGTCCTCATCCGAAGACGATTCTTCCGATGAGGAAAAGCCAGCTGCAAAGCCAGCAGCAAAACCAGCTGCTAAGCCAGCAGCAAAGAAGGCAGAGAGTTCCGATGGCTCTTCTTCCGATGAGGATGATCAGCCAGCTAAGAAGAAACCAGTGCCAGCAAAGAAAGAAGATAGTAGCGACAGCGATAGTGAGGAATCTGGTGAAGTCAAGAAACCGCAGCCCGTGGCCAATGGTGGCGGACAGAAGCGCAAATTCAGCGGTGGCGATGGAGAAGAGGAGGCAACCCCCAACAAGAAGTACAACAATTTCGTCAAGTCAGGCGAACAGCAGGTAATTTTGTTAGCTTAGGAATGAATGATGGACATTAATGTTAAGTGGGAGGGTCCGAACAATTATTAATTTCACTTCATCAAACTATAAACTAAATTGTAACTGATAATATTTGATAGCAATCCGGTTATACCTCCACTCCAAACAACAATAATAATAACAAACAACTGAATAACAGCAGTGGCGGACGACGTAGATCGCCATTCCGGCGTGTCCGCACAGAGGAGGTCCTTGTTGATCAACGTGTCCAGGACATGTCATTTGAGGCAAAGGTGAGTGCCACAAATGCATTTGAGTGTAGTGCGCTGTAGTGTGTGTGTACTTTTTTTGGTGGACAAAGTTTTGCAAAGTTTATATTCCTGTTTTATCGCGTTTGAATAAACAGCAGCAGCAGGCGGGGTTACACACAAATTAGCAAAAGCGCGGTAAAAAAAAACCAAACTCAAATCATTTGTGGCACCTATATTTTTGTTGTTATTTAAACTATTACTTGCCATTTGTTTACGTTTGGCTAATTTGTGTTTAACCTTCTTGCGTTGCTTTCTAGGATGGCGGCTTTAAGAAGTTTAACAATGGACCACGCGGACGTGGCGGCTCTGGTTTTGCTGGTCGTCCCGATCGTAGCAAATGGGAAACCAATCAGAATGGTGAAGGAGGCGGCGAAGGTGGTTTCAACAAGTCTGGTGATCGCAAGAGCTTCGGCGGCTTTGAGCGCAAACCTTTTGATGGTCAGCGTGGTGGACGTGGCGGCGGCGGTCGTGGTCGCGGCGGTGGCAACGATCGTGGTGGTCGTGGCGGATTTGGACGTGGTCGTGGTGGTGGTTTCGGAGATCGCGGTGGACGCGGTAGTTTCGGACGTGGTGGTGGAGGACGCGGCGGCGGCGGTGGCTTTGGCAACAGATCATTCGACTCGGCTCCAAAGCAGAACAAAAAAATTACATTTGACAATTAAAATATAGATTTTTAGCTTAGAAACTACGGAGCCACCATTAGATTAATTAAACTCCAAATAAAATGACTATCATAAAGTTCAAAGATTATCGATCTTGTGCAATTTTATGATGTTATTTTATATTTGATGTTAATTAATCTAAATAGAATGCCCAGAACAGACGCCCCTGATAAACACACACACACACACACACACACATTACTAGCACATGAAAAATCAAACGATTTCTTGTAAACATAATATTAATTACACTTTTTATATAACTAACTATATATTGTAAACAGAAAAACGCTGCCGGCTCTTGGGGAGAGCGCGCCAACAAAGATTTGAAATTCACACGAGGCAAATCCTTCAAGCACGAAAAGACCAAGAAGAAGCGCGGCAGCTACAGGGGCGGTCAGATTGACACGGGCATCAATTCAATAAAATTTGACTAGATTTATGTTACCGTAAACATATATACACTTAAATAATTAGTTTGTAATAAAGCCAAATCCCCAACGCGAGAAAAACAGAAGATGGAATATTATTTTTATTGGTTGGTCGACTGAAGAAACCGAAAACAAAAGATTTATAAATTCAAATTGGATTTCCAAGGAAAAGCATTATTTTTTCGCATTTTAGAGAGAGCATTTTATTAGATTTGGTTTTACACAACACACACAGACACACTTAAATATCATTCATGCATTTACAAAAAACGGCAAAAGTAAAAGTAAATAAACTATCAATTTTGAAAGCTTGCTTAGAAACAATGTATATAATATATACATTATTATTTTGGTATCCAGAGAACGAAGAGTATAAAAGCGATGAATAAAAGGATGACAAAACATTTGTTTTTGAAACTTGTTTTGGGATGAATAGTTGATAGTTGTTCATTAAATTCATCATAAGGGACGTCACCCTTATCCTCCGTAATCTCTTCTTCCTCCCGACAGTATAAAATCTCAAACATATCTCTTTTACCGAATTGCGAACGTTCAGGGCGTGGGGCCATGTTTCTTCTCTGTGGATATATTTTTTTTCTTTTCATATTCTAGGACAAAGAAATCTAATTTTCTTACATTATTACTGGGCATGGTTAAAATCAAGTTAGACTTTCGCCACACTAAGATTCAATGTTAATCAGCAAAATAATATTATTTTTTTTATTTAAAAGATTAATTTGGAAGTTTCAATAGTTCAAATATGTTGTCACTTCGAAAACCCAAAGTAATATAACATTTAGAAAAGTAAGAGCCTACAACGTAGCAAGAAGATATTGACAAGTATTTCATAAACTCCCAGGTTATACTATCATTATTCAGAAACCTTTATTTCTAGCTATGAAGGAATTGTCTATCAATAACTTATATAGGATATGTATTAGTAATTGCAGTTTTTTAAAAAAACTTTTATTGGCTATTGTGAATGTTCTACACTATATTAATATTACCGATCACTTCCGATACTCACCACTTTGGAAATAATATTAGATAAATTTCGATAATTTTGAATTTATATTTTTTATTTGGCTGAACTTTTTGTTATGTTTATGTAACTTTGTTTTGTTCTTTTTTTATAATTCATTCACATTTAGTAATTAAAATGTATTGTCAAGTGGGTTGCTTGTATGTATGACTATAAAGCGTGCTATGAATGCACTTCGCTATATACATATAGCAATATATGTATATGCATATCGCAATAGTAACTATATGTTGTTAAATAGTTTCGGTTGTGATAACAAAGCAAAATAAACGCAGGTAATTACAAATTATAAGTATAATTAAATAATCACAATTTGATTTACATTTATATTATTTAAAAAGTATTTTTTAATTCGAGTTACACTTTGTTTGTGTGAGATTTTTAAATATAATCAGCATATCAATTTACAACATTATCTGGCATTTGGTTGTTCGAGGCGACAAAAATACAGCAGAGATTCGTTACAGTATTTAACTACATATGTTTGTATATTAATATGTATGTTTCGGTTAACTAGGGGAGCATAGGATGAAGGGGTGTGTATTTTAAAAATAGTTCAACAAAATACATATACTTCTTTCTTTTCATTACTCGTATTTTAGCATATCTTTTATATTGTAGTTCTTTTTTATGAGATTCCTGTCGTTTTGTTTATGTGTATCTGCCCGCAGTTTTCGTATTCGGTATCTATTCCATATAAGGATAGGTAATGTCACGCAAGGGAACGAATGTCTCCTTGATGGACTGCGGCGATGTCCAACGGAGTATGTAATGCGGTCCACCTGCCTTATCGTTAGTACCGGATTTACGACCACCACCAAACGGTTGCTGTCCCACAACAGATCCCGTAGACTTATCATTGATGTAGAAATTGCCGGCAGCTGTTTTAAACTCTTCCAAAGCGCAGTTAATAAATTCTCTGCAACGTGACATTGTTATTGTAGTAAGGAACTGTAAATAATTGTTATTTTGTGCTAGTACTTACTCATTCTGACCATAAACAGCGCCAGTCAATGCAAACGGAGTTGATGAACCAACCAGCTGCATCGTCTCATACAGATCAGCATCTTTGTATACATAAATTGATAGCACGGGTCCAAAGATTTCCTCAGTCATAATTTTATCTTTGGGATCTTTTGTTTGCACAATGGTTGGATTGATAAAGTAACCCTTCTTGTCTGAATAGGTGCCGCCGGCAAGAATCTCCAAATTCGAACTACTCTTGGCATGCTCAATGTAGCCAGTAATGCGTTTAAATGCTTTGTCATCGATAACAGCCGATGTGAAGCTGGTAAAGTCCTGAACATCGCCTATCTTTAATTTGCACGCTTCTGTGACAAGTCCTTCTTTGATCTACATGTAAATTATTCAATTATATTAGTGACAGATTAAATTAAGAAGGTTTCATAATTTACCTTTGGCCAGAGAGACTCTGGAACATACATACGAGAACACGCGGAACATTTCTGACCACTGTATTCAAAGGCGGAACGTATTGTAGACGTAATTACTGAATCAACATCTGCCGATGAGTGAACAAAGTGGAAATTCTTTCCACCGCACTCGCCAATAAGGCGTGGAAAGTTACGGTATTTGTCAATATTGTTGCCCACCTGCTTCCACAATCGACTGAATGTCCTGTTGAAGAATATAAAGTCAATTGAGCTAAAATCAATAAGGGAAAGAGAAAGAACTTACGGAACAGAGCCAGTAAAATTGATAGCCGCTAGATGTTCCGAAGCGGTTATCGTATCCCCAAACACAGGGCCATCAGCGGGCACAAAGTTAACGACTCCATCCGGCACACCAGCCTCGCGCATGATATTGAAAATTATCCAGTTGGACAGTAGCGCAGTGTCTGAGGGTTTCCAAAGTACACCGTTACCCTGTCATAATAAAGAGTTAAATGAATGCAAGATGAAGAGAAATGGCATCTTTTTTACCATCATGGCAGGCGTGTAGGCCAAGTTGCCACCAATTGCTGTAAAGTTGAACGGACTGACAGCAGCAACAAAACCGTCAATTCCACGATAACGTAGAGAATTTTTCGTGACCTTAATGTCTTCATTAATAGGTTGATACTTAACGGCTTCCTTTAGAAAGTGGGCGTGAATGCTAGGAATTATACAGAGAAGTAATCGTGATAAGTTTAATCAATAAATATGACTAGGGCCGCCGAATACTCACCGTAAGAAATCAACCAGCTCGGCTGCCGAATCGATTTCAGCTTGAATAACCGTTTTGGCTTGGCCCAACATTGTAGCTGCATTCAATTTTTGACGATACTTGCAAGACATTAATGTAGCGGCAGTATCCCAGATTTCCAAGCGTTCGGCAAGAGGCACACGATCCCATTTCTTCTGTGTTTCCACCGCCGTTTTGATGGCCAGCTCTAGGAGTTTCTGATCAGCATAGTAGAACTTGGCAATCTTGCGTTGATGATCGTGTGGCATAACCTGATACACCACCCTATCAGTTTTATATTCCTTGCCACCAATTATAATGGGCACCTCCTCGCAACTGCCGGCGCACTCGTCAAGCGCGGCCTTCAGAAGTTGACGTTCATCGGAGTCCTTGCCATACATCAAAATAGGCTCATTGAAAAGTTTTTTATCTTTCAAAATTGGTTGTGGAACGCAACTGCCCAGAGAGCGCACATAGCTGTTAAATAGAATAATATATATATTTTATAATATTGAAAATCATTTAGTTTTAGTATTCTTTTTTTTACCTTTTCACAATGCTCTGCGGAACAGTGGAACCGACAGCTGTTTTATACATTAATCGCAACATTTTCGCGGAAGGAATGGTTCAAGGGGCCTGCTGCGCTTCAAGACTATTATGTAAACACGAGAATTTAGCAGTGCTGTGATAAGATAACAATAGAGAGAGAGAGAGTGAGTATGAGAGAGAGATTACAAGATTATAATAGAGACAAACAAATTGTTTCATTAATTCCATTTATAGCGCGAACGTTTATCAGCAACCTTGAACGCTCATTGGGGGTCTGGCCCTGGCAGCCGGCAAAGCATCGCGTGATTTCAATTTGATAAGCAGCCAAACGTGCGACACACCCTCCGTGAGTATTGTAGATAGATAGGTAAGAGTATAATCTAAGACTGTTTACATATATACGTGTGTAAGTATTTTGTTTCGTATATTTACAATTGAAATGTCTCGTGCGAATGAGGCAAATGCCAACTAGACAAGTGTTGTGTAAACGTGCGAATTACTTGCAAAGCTCTCGTACACACACTAGCCCACACACATTGTATGTATGTAGGTAGTTGTGTGTACATGAACATGACGGTAAAAGCGATTTTTGACAAGCATCAGCTGTTTTCACCGCGTCGTTCGCTGTGGAAATTTCCTACTGCCGAAAGTTGTCCCTGTTCAAGGGGTTTCTAGGCGGGGGGAGTGTGCGCGCCGGCACACTAGTTCTTCTTGCTTGTTAACGTAATATTCTCGGGGTAGAAAGAGCGTACAAGAGAATGAGAAGAGCACACAAACGGGTATGCAAAGCACCCCTGCAGAAACGTATATTAAGCACTTTTAATGCTTTTTGTTTTTTACTTTTGTCGCTGTGCATGTCAAGTATAGCGTATTGTTTTATCGCTTAGGCTGATTGATTTTTACCAATGAGCTGGCGGCAAAAACAAGTGCATACAATATATATACATACATACGTAATATATAGTGTGTACCGCAACAAATGGTCACAAGTTTTTGAGGCCAAGTAAAACATGCGCAAAACGAAAAGATACTCAGCTGCAGGCCAGATATTTACACACACACAACAGACAATAGACGCACACACACACTGAGATTCAATTTAAATGCAGCCAGTTCGGTTCACTCTTGGCATTTGTTTTTGTGCTACGTATGTGTCCCCAATTACGCAATGTTTTGTTTTTGCACTTTCGCTTTTTATGCATATGTATGCAAGATATTAATCACTTCAAGTTTATATTTACTGGCACTTTTATTTTTTTAAATCAATTGAAAATTTAGCCAACCATTTATTTCTTACTTTGTTATGTTTCTTTTTAAGCGAACGTTGTGGAACGAAAGGCACGCGAAGTCTTTGTGTTTGTTTGGCCTTTGCGAGACTACCTATGTATCCATCCGTTAGAACCGAATGTGTGTGTATATATGTAGTCGCGTGCTAAATTTTAAAATTTTCATTACTTGCGCAGCTGATACTTACCGATAGCGATAGTTTGCTGTACATCAAATCAAAGTGGTCGGAAATAATTTTAGGGATTTGATTTCACGCTGGATACGGTATAAGGTAAGGAATTTTATGGGAATTTGTTATATTTGTTTTTGAAAATTTACTTTGATGTAATCAAAAGCTTTACAATTCCATACGATGTTTTTCTATTCGATGTTTTGTTCGATACAGTATGCTGTTAAACGATTGCAAGAGTCGCTTTTCAACACTGATTATCGTTGTCGATAGCACTTTTGGCGGAAAATTTGAAAACAAGCTTACCGTACATATGTAGGTGTATGGGAAACCGGTTTTTATACCGTTTATTCTTTATAAATGTGGTTGAATAGGGTATAATTCTATTCTAAACCAGTGTATCTGTAGTTGTCAAAACTTGCTGTTAACGATATAAAAGTCGTTTAGCTGTAGATTTTTTACTTGTTTTATACAAAAGATTTACATATAATAATACAGTACAATCAACTTAACTCAACTTAATGGCTATGTATGAATGTAGCTTATGTAGCTTAGCTTGTTCATGATTTCGCTTAACCATAGTAACCTCCTCCGGCTCCTGCACTTGCTGTGGCAAATCCATTGCTGCTACTCGCAAAGGCCGTATCTATAAGAGGAAACATGTCCAAAACACTAATGCAATGCATACGCACACGCACAATCTCGAAGATTATTATGCACCAGTCGCGATATACTTACTCATGCCACTGCCCGAATATGGATAGCCATAGTTGGAGCCCGGATAGCCGTAGCTAGGAAATCCATAGCCTCCTCCATACCCATAGCTGGGGTAGTTGTAGCCATAGCCAGGATATGAGTAATATTGTGGATAGCCGTACCCGTAGCCATAACCAGTTCCGGACATGCCACCCCCATAGCCGCTGCCAGCAGAAACTCCTCCCAATCCTCCGCCGTAGTAGGGAAAGCCACTGTATTGGGATCGCACGTGCTGAGTCTGTAGCAGCAGTGTGGTGAGCAGAGTCCAACATAGACAGAAACTCCAACTTGTTGTACTCCTTTGTTTCGCCATATTTCGCAATGCGTTCCGCGTGTTTAAACTGTCTGAATTTCCACTGAAAACTGAATGGAAAACGAACGGCAATCTCTGTTTTTATACACCATAAACATACAGTGTGGATTATTATAATTTTAACTATGAAACAATTGTTAATGGCGCCTAATCGTTCATCAACCACATCGTTGACGGCATCAACATCGTTGTTCTTTTTTTCTGGTTTTCGCAATGGTTTGCTCATTGGAGCGTGGCGCACATTGCGTATGCGCAATTTTTACACATGTAAACACTTTCATTAGATTGTTATGAGCTCATTAGCATTTGGTTGATAAAAAACGAAAGTATGCAGACATGTAAATAGCCTTAAATACTACAAATATTTAGTGGTAAAATAATGGCAGAGTAAATACCCCGTTTAAATAGTGGAAAATTTCCAATGGCAAATATATAATAAACTGAAATGTGCTGTACAATGTAATATACCATTTCCAATATATCATAACTAATAAATGGATATGGATATGCATGGATAAATCATATATCTTAAAATGCAAATAAAACATAATTTAGAATTTAATTTTGCCTTTCAGGAATTACAAATGAACTCAATTCATTTGGGATGACTCCCCCAACAACTATTTACAGGGTAATATAATATGACTCAGAGTTTTGTTTACTCTGTTCAGATTTAAAATTCGATATTTCAGGGGTTCACCAGGGTGTACTTCTGGTTTGATGCTAATACACAGTCATTAACCTCACAATTTGATGGCATCGCATTAAAAATATTAACTGGAGTGATTTTTTGTTTTCAGATCGAGAGTTCCAATAGTATGTTAGCTCTGCACATGGTCAATGGACATCAACGCCCTTCAAATGAGGTCAGTCGCAGGGCAATTAATACACTACCGGTAAATACGATGGGTACATAATTATAAGAGATTTTCTCGGGGTTTTTCAATGCAATACAAGTTCATTGTGAAGGATTTTTATTTATTTTGTCTGGGTTCAATATTGTGGGTACGTATGCGTATAATTGTTATTTATTACCTTGTTCAGGGCTGGGGTCATCCAATTAATGATATACTTTGCGATAATGAAAAGATAAGGAATAATTGAGTTGGGTTCCAAAGCTCTTACATAGTGGGAGCACTTAGTTGAAGTTCCTTGGAGTTAGTTAATTCATTTTCTTTAATTACGGCACAGAAGGTGTTCATCAGTTCTTATACCTAATACTATCTAAGTTAATTTGAGAATTGTTTAAAATAATTATTACTGAATTTGAAAGGCTCTTTTGTTATGTATGAAATTTAATTTAAAATACTCATTTAGACTTTTATTGTTAACATTCCGTAATCAAAAATAGTTTCCAATTATGGAAATAGCCACAAACAGAGTGTTTTTGCCATAATATGATATTATTTATTCTGTGCCTCTTGTTGTTGCAAATTGAAAATTACACACTCAATTGGCTTGTGGGTTATTTTCCCTAGATTACCAATCCATTTAACTGTCAATTTTGAAAGTTTTCCTTTGCTCTGTCCTGGTATAAAATTATTGAAAATTGCATTGCACGGAATCTTGAAGAGTTTTCCATGCAACGTTGACAAATTGCACTTAAAAATACAAGTCACAAAACTTTGGCAATTTTTGTTGTGCATACCTGGGCATGTGCAGATGTGGTATATACTTACACATACACACGTACACGTAGGTTGCATACATTTGCAAATTTGTGCAGATATTGTGTATGAAATTTCATTCATAAATTTTTAAATCTAGTTCCTCGTGTCTGTATGTGTGTGGGTGTACGAGATATTACACTGGCCAACAATGACAACAAAACGTTATAGCGACAATTTTGTTCCGTTCCCGTTGTAGTTGTTGTTCTTGCTGTTGTTGGTTTGCATTTCACTCCAATGCCATTTAGTGCCTTGGGCTCAGTTTGTGCATGCAGCTGACGTTTGTTTTCAGTTCTCTTTTTTACCATCTTCCTTTTTTGTCCGTCTGCGATTGCATTTGTTGCCATAGCTGTTGTTGTTGTTGTTGCTTCAGCATCGCCTACCTGCAGGTGTTGTAATTCATTGTTGAGTTCTGAGTGAATTTGTGTTGAGTTGACATCGCTTTGCGCATGTCTTGACTCAAGTGCCTTCTGTTTTACGCCTGTCATGCAGGCACCCTGTATTCTGCAACACTCTGCATGTGATTTATTGCGCTCACGGCCCGCGATTTTTTATTGGTCGCCCGTGCGACTATCAAAGATCTCTTCGGTTCTGGCACTGACTAACTGAGTTTCCAATTTAAAAATCGAAAATAATTGCGTTGTTTATGGTAAAATACTTAAAAAGGCATTTGATTGGTTATCATTAAACATAGTATATCAAATTTGCTGGAAATTGTTACTTCGGTTCTTGAATATATTTTGATTTCTTATTTTAAATTATTTCGAAAAGAATATTAAGATATTTTAGTTGTTTAATGTATTAATTGTTATTGCTGAATAAAAGATTAAATTTGTTTTACAGGATTATCTTAACGTATTTAAATTCTTATTCATTTTTATTTATATTAGTAAAACATTTGTACTATTATTAAATTATATATTTCATAATGAGAAACTTATGTATTATTGAAACATTATATAAAACTCATTGGATATATGAAAGAACAGTTATTGAATACTTTAAAAAACATAATATCAGTTAAAACCTACGCAAACTGAAGTAATGCATTATAGGAAGAAGTAAAGTCGACGTAATATTAAGAAATTTCTTTATTAATATTTATAAAATACAAAACTTGTTAAATAATATATGAAATTACTTAATAATTAAACAAATTTAATTTACCTCCTGAACATGCTATAATTCATGATATCTAAAGATAATGGGAGCGCAGTATAAATAATTGCAACGACATCTTTCAGATCATAATGAGAAGTTCCTTAATTGGACTGGGCCAGCATGTGAAACAATTGAAAAACAGTTTGTATGCAGTTTGGGTGCTGCTGCTGGTGTTGCAGCTGCAACAGTCAAAAGAGTTTCGAGTTTCGTAAGCGGCAGTCATAACTTTGGCATCTTGTTGGCCCCGACAACAATCTCAGTCGACAGCCAAAAGCTGACACAATTTGCTATCTGTTTGAATGGAAAATTTCAACTTAAATGGTTTTCCAACCCGCCTTGCTCCTTCCGCTCTGTTGCTGTCGCTTCTCCCTTCCCCCCATCGCAGACTTTGTGCTGTTGCTCACCTTTCAGAACGTCGCGCTCCCTTCAAAACACTTTACATATTAAAAAGTTTTTCTATCCAATGGGAAAGCGGGCTGGGAAGCAGTAAAAGTGGAAAACCAGGAGCATCCTTCAGCAACTTCATTACACGTTTTTGGACTGTTGGCAACCAAAAAAATAAAGTAAAAAAAATGCTAATTGTTTGACCAGCTCGACACTCAGGCGTAGGCGAGAAAGAGAAGTCTCGTTTTGGTTTGGATTTTTGCATGTAATTAATTAAAAATTTGTTGCCACAGCAACTTTATTTATTTATTTTCATACCCATCCAGCAGCAGCAGCAGTAGCAGTTTTCCTTTGGTCGGCTGTCGAAATTGAAAATAAAAAGGCTAATTAAAACTTGAAAAATATATAAGACCGAGTACAATAAATTGACCTAGAACGGACACACGGGCAGCGAGATCCTTTCTGATGGCACTGCAGGGGCACGAGCGACTGAGTGAGTGACACGAAGTGGAACTCACTCAAATGCGAGTGCAGTGCAAACTCACTCAAAACACACACAAGATGCGTGCGAAATGCAACTGCAAATGTTACGCATACGCCGCGTGTAACAAACGAATAAGGTACATTCGCTCGCACGCCTTCTCACTCGCTCCCAAGGAGAAAACTGCATGTGGATGAGCTGAAAAAAATCAATTAAAATGCACTCGAGTGCATTTTCAGCTGAATTCTCCTGTCGTAGTCGTTGATTCTTGTGTCGTTGCTGTTGCTGTTTTTGTTGTTGTTGTTGTGCTGCCGAAAATAAGCAAAAGGCAAAATTGTTGCCGCTGAGCTGGCCTGTTCTGCCTGTCCACCCTGCCCGTAACCGTCGCAACTTGTTCTGCTCTGCCCTTGCTCAACTTGCGCCACGGTGCGGCAAATTTCAATTCAGTTATTTGTGCAGTTTCGCTCAGTCAAGTTGTGTGTGTCCTGTGTGCGCTATCACATCGTCATTTAGACCGACAACAGACAGCCAGCAACCGAATATCAGAAACCCAAAAAACCAAAAACCAAATTCGACATCCAAATTCGATTGTCCTGCTGCTGTAGCCAGTCGCAGCCGCTTTCCCACATCACACATCAGTCAAAACGCAATAAGCGTTGCCCCGTAAACACTACAAACTGCATTAACTACCTGACTAGCTGTCTGCCACGCCCCCCGCCGCCTTGCACCGGCCCTCCATAGTGGAAAGTGATAGACGACGCCGCCAAACCGCAACAAACGTCAAAATAAATAGAGAACTGCAAATTCAACAGACAGCGTGAGAAAGAGAGAGAGAGAGACAGCGAGAAAGAGATCGAGGTAGTGAGAGAGAGAGACAGTGCTAGCTAGTGTTAGTGTGACTGCGTGTGTGTGTTTATGTGCGCTCACTGTGACTGTACTTTGGCGCCCAAATTCATCATCATCATCAGCTCTATAACGAAAGCAATCAACAATAACCAAAACTGAAACGCAAACCAAATCCGAAACCGAAACCGAAACCAATCAAAAAACTGAACCAAAGAATTTATAATTAAACGCAAAATTCGTTGATTCGATTAGCGTAACAATTTACAGTGGAAAACCCAAACGTAAATAAACAAAAACAGGGGAAGCCAGCAACAATTTGCGACAGGTGAGTTGATACATTTATAACATATTTACTCAGTAATTATATCTGTGTGTGTGTGTATGAGTGTGGATGTGTGTGTGTGTAATAACAGTGCTTGCCGCGAAAATTGTATTTGCATTTGACAATTGGGTTGGCGGTCGATCTGAATAAGTGCATCGATGCAAACGATAGTTCATTGCGATAGTTTATGGTGTTATTATACGAAAGAATTCAAAAGGTTTACGGGCACAAGTTCGCGAAGATCTGAGTTGTGATCTTAATAGATCTCGAATAGATAAGACGAAAATATCAACTAAAAATAGTATATTTTCGGCTTTGTTTAAAAGATATAGACTCTGAAAAGTCTCGATTTCCTATACAAGCTTTCGGAAATTGCATTCTCCCAGGTTTTCATGATAGCACGAACATCGCTTGAAGAAAACTAAGTTCTTTATTTACTAAACTTACAAATATTCCAATATCGATTGAAGGAGTATTGAAGGAGGAGTAAATATACTATAGTTATCGAATATACTTAAGTTAAGAACCAGCTAAGTGTTTAGATTCGTATTACATACTTCAAAACAGCGCTAGATTGGAATTGAATTCCCATAAGAGACCCATGTTCTCTGATTTCACGTATCGAATATCAATATTATATTTTGTCTATTGAATATCATTAAATACTCTTAGCTAACTTTAATCTTCTTTTCTCTTAATAATTTTTCACTTGATCCTTGAATTATCCTTGAATAATAAAAAAAGGTATTTGAACTATTTTGTATATTATACTTTTATTTATTGTACTTTTAAAAGGTATTTGAACTATTTTGTTTATTATACTTTTTTTATTGGGACTTTCAGCTAAATATTTGTTTTAGTGCTAATTACTTAGATTTTCAAACAATCTGATTATTGTCATTCCTTCGTGCACGGTGGAGCAAAATAATATCGATTTCTTTTGCGTTTCGTTTGATAGTTCTTGTTTGATTGCTTTCCATGAACGTCCATCAAAATCATCAGCTTCCCTCACCTCCATACTATAGACAATTTTAATTAACATCTCTATGGCAAACACTGCAGAATCCAGCAATCCCCGGCCCAGTTGTTCAGCTCTCTTCAGCTCTCGCCAGCTCTTCAGCTGGGATCCATTATGACCTGCTTTCATTTTTCTATGCATCCATCCTGATGGTCTGCAGGCGCTTGAGCAATTTAATTTAAAGCAATTCGGCGAGTAAATCCCATTAAATCTTCAACAACTTTGCTCAGACTTCGTTACGTCAGAGCGCATTGTTCTGCTTGCCGGTACCGGAACAATGGGGGGCCCCCAGACAAGGACAAACAAACACAGGACTAATTATAACTCCGCCTAGACACTAGAAAAATTATGAAAATGAGCGAATAAAAAACTTACCGAAACGACAAGTGAATTAACTATGCAAAGATTTTGACAGCATTCATAAGGAAAATAAAATAAAAACGACGTTAAAATAAATGAACTTAGAACTGGAACTGGGAAACTGTTTGGCCACCGCAACAAGACGAACAGCTAGCACAAAGCGACATGCCGCACATTTGCACACTGAAAATAGCAAAAAGAAAGGAAAAAAATAAAATGCCAAGAGTGAAAATAAAAAATAATGAAACTACAGAGGCAGAACAGAAATATATATTTTTACGTGCGCAGTAATGAAAGGCCTCGGGCATAAGTTTTAAATAAATATTTGACTGTATGTGTGCATGTAATTTAACAAAAAAAAAAAAACGAGAGAAAAACAAGAGGAAAAAGCAAGCCAAAGAAACGGACAAGGGTTGTGGGACGGATGGGGGCTTGTAGGAGGTGAACAGCGTGGACAACTACTGCATATGAAAATTATGACGGATGATATACACCACGCAAATCTTTGCAAGTGCGAAGTCTTCATACTCTGTTGGAAATTGATACAATGCTCACAAGTTTAATAAAGAAAGTAAAAGTTAGTTTTTAATATACTTTCATCAAATAAATAGAATATATAAATTCAAAATTATATATTGAATGTATAAGAATGATTTTTATTATATAATAGTTAACATACAATTAATTATATGAATCTTAGTTTCACGTTATAAATCCTAACTGTAATTAAACATTCCCAGTATGTTAGACATCTTGTACGTTACTTGCTTAAGAGAACCTTTTGATCATTTAGTAATGGCTCAAATCAAATCGCACGATATGGTTACTATACCCTAACTTGCAGAATATGCTGCTGATGATGTGGACGATGAAGAGCGGGCTAGGTAAATAAGTGCAACAACAAAACTGCCTGAGTGACTGCCTCACTGTTGACTGGGTGCACATTGGGAATTGTTTTGGTGTGTGTGTGTGTGTGTGGGGAACAGTGTAGAGGGAAATAGGGGCTTGTACTACTTAGGAGAAGGGGTGTGGGTCGACACTATTAAGGTCTTAACGACGACGACAACGCAGTCTGGCCCCGAAAGTAGGTTGAGGTAGCCGCCAAGCGCCGCCATGTTTAGAATATGCACACAAAGCGTAAGGCCAACAAAAGCTGCAAGAAGGGTTGCCAGTTGATTGGGGGAGGGGTAGAAGATGGGTAAGGGTGATGGTCTTGTTGTTTAGAGGCAGGCAGGCAGGCAGTCAGGCACTCGCTCTGGCTTGTTGCTGTAGACAGTGTAACAAAAGATTTGCTTAGCTTTCATGTAAAGCGTAAAATACAAACAATTATGCAGCTGGTTTGTAGGATACAACCCCCAAGCATCCCTTCTACCCTTTACCATACAGAACCTGCTCCCCTCAGCCGGCGCATCCTCTGACGCGAACAAGCCTGCATTTCCTATTTAGTAGGCCGTCGAGGCACTTGAGCCCGAGACTTTGCTACTTGAAAGTTTGGACAAAGACGCCTTCGTGTAGTCCCGCTCGCCCCTCATGACGTGAGGCCTACGAAATATGACAAATTACAAAATAATTGTGCGCACAGTCAAAATGTTGTTGTTGTTGTTGCTGCTGCTGTCGCTGGCAAAGCTTTGGCTGGTGCTGCTGCTGTTGCTACTGTTGTTCGTATGATTCGCCAGTCCACCTTGCAATATTAATGAACTCTTTTACATCGTCTGTCATTTCCATTGCATTCGTTAGGCGACGCAACCGCAATGTTGCGATGAGTACTCCCCATCCGTTGCTACCTCCGCTTCAATTCACAATCCACAATCCCGATAGGTATCCAGTCTGTGCCTAACTATTTGCATTGCTGTCGCGTGGGCGTAGACCTCAGCACAAGTCTGCCCTTTCACCAGAAGGCCAGAGCGACAAAAGGCAGGTTAGGGGGAAAAGGACTGGCAGCGGGAAGAGCCACAAAACATGACGTATTTGCTTAAGCCCACGCTCAGAGCACGTTTATGCGGAATAAAGTCATGACAATCGCTTTTAAAGTTACTTAATGTACTTAATGTTTGTGAAAATTCCAATAATAATAAAATATTGTCATGATGGAAAATGAAAACAAATTGTTTAACATTTGCTTTTATTTAGCGTCATTTTAGATAACATAATGATAACAAGGAGAGTAAACAGTAAAGTTCTCTGTTAAATGACAGAGCAGTTCTCTGTAATGTCAACAGATCTTTATCGATAACAAGGCCAAACCGAAGTCCTCTGTTAACTAACATATCGATAGCCAATAAATAAAGCTACAGTCATATTCTCTGTTAATTAACTATATTGATAACCAATAAACAGATTTTGAAATCTTGGTATTTTTTTTTAAAGTCAAGGTTTAAATATGCTTTACGCTTGTCATAATGGCAAAGAGTGTCATTATGGGATCATGGTGTGGCTGTGCCTGAGGCTTATCACGATTTGCGCTTATCCATGAACCTCTGATAATAAAGCTACTTACCCACAGCGTGCTGTGCGCATTGACAATCCCTCAACTATTTGTTGCCGCGGCAACTCTAGCTGCCGTCCGCCACTGCACCTGCTATGCTTCTGTTATTCTGTATTCTGCATTCTGCATCCTGCCTCTGTGTCCCAAGGCACAGTGGCGATAGAAGAGAGTTGGGGGAGGGAGAGCGAGCAGCAGCAGCGAGGTCCCTTCCTGCATTGCATTCCCAAATGAACGCGTTCGCTGTGTTTAAAGTTAGTTACTCAAATGCATTTTATACGGCCCGTTGGCCGTTACATTTTGTTTGCTTAGCCCCGCGGGTATTCATTAAAGTTGTGGGAGAACGGGGGAAGAGAGAGAACAGGCAAGGGCGATATGCATCATGACTTTAAGCTGACAATTTTTAGTGCCCATCATCAAGTTAGGAGCTTGAATTTTCGTGACTAGATAGTTGGACGCTGAAACTAAAAAGGAAATTAAAGGAAAATGTGCGTCGCTGCACGGGTTTGAGTAATGGAACTTTGTCGGGCTATGCAAACAGTTGCCGTGAAAGACGGACGGGGCAAGACGGACAAACAGATAGACAAACAGTGGGATGAACAGGCAGGAAGGCAGAAAAACCGGCAGGCAGGCTGGCTGGCTAGCAGACGGGAATGCAAGTTGGACTTGGCTTATTACATGCCACCACTACGACGAAGGTTGTATGCGTGTGTGTGCTCATCTGTGTGTGTGCGCTGCTAGCCAAAAACTTATTAGACAGTCGGAAATTGAATATTGTTCCTGCAAAATTGTTAAATGCTTTTTCGCTCAGCAGCAAGTCCTCCTAGTTTCTCTCTTCTCCTTCCCTCCCTCTCTCTTTCTCTCTTCTCATCTCGTTCTGCAGGCTGCCGTTGACGCGTGATTTTTGTGTTCTCAGCTTTATTTTTTGGTCATGCTTTTTTGGTTTTTCGAAACTATGCAAGTTTTATCTAACAAGTGTGTGGTTTTCACATTTTGTGGAACTTTCAAAGTGTTTGTTATGTATACGACGTGTAATTAGCAAAAAGTTATCATACTCCTTTGAAGAGTTTATTACACAATTTTATGTGTAACAGCAATCGCATTTCAAGCTTAATTATCAAAGCTTTGACAGCTGGTTGAATGATATAATAAATGAAATTTAACATTTTTGATTATAAACTCAAAGGCTTGAAGTCATTTGTAGAATATTTTCTTATATCCACAATTTCAGCTATGGCTCTATTCTCCATATGATTATCAAATTTGACTTTATATATAATGCAATGCTCAACATTAACTTTAAAACACTTGGCTGTCATGCTGTCAATTTAATCAATTTTAAAACTCATTAAAGATTAAAACCCAAAGGGAATTAACAGTTGAGCGTAACATTTTTCAATAAGTCAAAAAAGAACCAGCTTTAAATGCTTAATTTAGCTTGAAAAAAGAGCATTACACATACGACCCGTCGTTGTCATGCCACATAAGCTGCTACTGCTCCCGCTCGCTTGCTGTCTCTTTCTCTCTTGGCTATAATAAACATTTGAGCGACAGTCATCATTAGTTACATTTTGCAGCGTACGATAAGCTTATTAGCCTAATGTAAGCAACAATGTCAGTTAAGTGGCATTACGCATACGCCGTGTGTGCCGTCGAACAGAAAACTTTAACAAAATGCTTTTAAATTGCAAATAAGCCATTGAAACTTGCACTTGCGGGTCACCTGATGCCGCCCACCTGCTCTGACTGCGACCTCATCCTGTTACTGTTGCTGGTTATCGAAGCAACTGTGCTGCGTTGTCTGCAGCATCTTGCTATATCTTGCTAGTGTCAAGCATTTGCTGTCTTCTCGCTAACTCACAGCCTTCTCTCTCTCTCTTTATCTCCGTCTCTGCCTCTCTGCGTCTTTGTTAATGCCACTTGAGTGCATCGCTTGGCTGGGCTTAAACTCTTTGCTGGAATTTCAAGGAGCTGAAGGAGTTGTAGTGTCTGCAATGCCACTTTGCATTCGTTGCCCACACATACACAATCGCACACTCATTCTACACATACACAGATACCCACACACACACACGTACATCATAGCATGCATCTCTGAGCTCGGAATTGAAGTTCAATCCGCCTTTTCATCTCGGGCTAAAAAACACAAACGCATGTAAATTGGCCAATTTTGTGCTGTCCCTGGCAGACCAATGTGCTGCTCATCTCTCTCCCACCCACGCAAGAGTGGAAAAATGCTTGCTTCCTGCACAGAATCCTTTTCTCTCTTCATTTATCGTCTTTCTACTTCTGTTTCGCAGCCTTTTTACGTTTGTGTTTTATTTCTTTTTGCATATTGCACTTTTTTTTTGATTTGCAACTTGCGCACTTTGTTGATTTCCTCCATTTTGTTCGTTTTTTTGTGATTTTTTTATTCGTTTCCTTTATTATTTTTCTGTTTCTTTGACAGCCGTCGAAGACCTTGCGAAATAGTGCATCTCCCCAAAGAGTTTTCCCTATTCTCTGCTCCGTTTTGTCTGCTCTGACGTTGTCATGCCAAAATGCTGGAAAATTAAAATTGGAGCTAATGGCATAGCTAAATTTATATTCATTGGGATGCCAATAAAATGCGCTCGAAATTGATAGATGGCAATGGGGAAAAGTTTATTGAATTTGTTTAAATTTCCCAAGTTTATTTACCTTTCAATTGTGTGTTTAAAGTAGTATGAATTTAATTAGAATATAGTTGATTGTTTGAAGTATTTCTATTTGTATTTGTCTTGCATTTGTCTTAACCAATCAAAGCAAAAGTCAAAGTCAAATATGCGCAATATATCATGTGCAAATCCCTTCAGAATCAGGCGACAAACACATTGTTTTTCTTGCGAAAGTAAAACTTTTTCACCGTATTTGAGCTTTGTGTTATTTCTCGAGATATCTCGCATGATATATCTAATGGCCATGTAAAGAGCGTGTAAGCTGTGCTCGGTGCTTAGTGCTCGGTGCAGTGAACGCTTTTCGTTTTTGGCTGCCAAGCTGAGAAGCCCTGTCTTTTTCTCCCCCTTTCTGTCTACCTCTCTCCTGCTGCTGTGCTGCTCTAACGTCACATCAATCACGTGCCGACTTTGCTGCATGTGCAGCAAAAAAGTATGCTACATTTTTTGCACTTAAGTAGCTGCTGCTGCTGCGCTGTGCCTGTATGTGTGTAGCTGAGTTTTAGTTGCCTCTGCTGAATTTATTGTTGCTGCTGTAAACCGCACAAGTTGGCAATATATTGCGGCATGCCACCAGCACTGCGATTTGTCAAGGCAACCACAGCGCGGCACACAGCAACGCAGAGCGACAGCTTCAGCTTGAGAACCATTTCGACTTGTGTCGCCTGCTCATTAAAATTTTAAATAAATATTATGGCCCGGCACAAGGGCGTCAAATAATTAATGATAAGTAATATCCGCGAAGCCGTGCGGCTGCCTTCGTCAAACTTTGGTTGACCGCAGCAGGCAGAGGAAGCACTCTTCGATAATATCCACTCAAGGTGTGTGCTCGGCAAGGAATTCTAATTTGATTAGCGCCAGGCAGTCGGCTGCTGCCATCAATGCAAACACAACTACAAGTGCACAGGCAACCATCTACACAGACAGTCACCTGCGCCAACACACACCTAGCACAGCTTCGGCATGGCAGATTGATGCCTGGCAATCGCTTCCAGGCGGGCTTCATTAAAACTTTGCAGGCAGCGATTGGCTGCGGTCGTCGTCGTCGTCGTCGTCGTCGCGTTAAAGTTCGGTAAGCTACAGCTCAGCTCTAGGTGCGCTAACCGCGGCGTTTCATTAAAACTGAGGTTACCCCACACTCGCAACGGGTTGTTCCATTGAAACCTGCGGCCTGCACAAAGTTAGAGAATGATTTATAACATTGGCAAGGCAGCAGAACAGCAAAGAGCTAGAGGAAGCAGGCATAGGGAAAACCGAAATAGTCTAATAAATAAGTTGGCTGGATGCTGCCTCAAAGTTGCAAGAGCAAATTTCACTAGGTAACGATTTTACATAGTTTTGTTGGCTTCATAGACTTGCTCTATAGGGAATATATTAAGCATATAAGGATGATAACTTTAAATAGATTCATGCCGTTAAATGTGCTTAAATTATTGAATATATTTTAAGCTTGTTCTTATGAAGTTCGTAATATTAACTCTAGAAATTCAGTTCGTAGTGGATACTAAATTTGGATTAAAGATTCTTGTCTGTAAAAGAAGGAAGAGTCGTAGATAGTCTCATATACATATTTATGGTAAATATATAAGGCAAAATAGTTGTGAACTGTCTGATAAATTTAACATATACATTTCTTATGTAGGTTTTGTAACATTAAATAACTAATTTGACATTCAATTGATTCATATTTTGGAAACGTCGATTCAAGACAATTTTGACTATGTAACGCATTACATCAAAAGAACATTGCCAAAATAGTTACTTTGTATATTGAAAAGAATCCTTCCGTTGCTTTAACACTATTTGTAGTTTGGTGTCAATCTTTTTTGAGCTCGGGATTCAACGACTAAGACCAAGCCAGACAGACCATCAAGTTTTTGAAACGAACGTTCCCTTGAAATCAAATGGCAGAATGAGGCGATATTAAATGGCCATATACATAGATCTTCAGACTTAACCCCTTCGGACTTCTTTTTGTGAGATTATTTGAAAAGCATTGTGTACCAGCTACAGAATATTGAAGCGCTTAAGGAAAATATTTGTACCGCAATCACTGCTTTACAACCCGAGATATTCAAAAATGTGGTGGAAAAGTTGCCAAAAGGGCATATTTTGCATTGACCAATAAAGGTGGTCACCTTATAGATATTGTATTAAAAACCAAGTCTCAATAAATTATAAAAGAACAAATTAAATTAAAATACTTCATATACTGAAATTGGGAACTTTATTTTTCAGTTATTTAATTTTTACAAACTGACAAAAGCCATGGCGTACCCCGTATGTAATAACAAAGTACTATATACATATGTATATAACAAGCAAACTCTGACTTTGACCTTATAAAAATGTAATGTTATGTATGTAATGGAAGTTATTGGTTGTTATTAGTAATTGGCGTATCTCAAACATAGTAAACAATATTTAAATATTGTATATTATAGTTAGATAATTGTAAGATATATTGTTATAAACATTTATAGCTTAGCATTTCAATGTCCATTTATTTACGAAATTTGTTTCATTACCGACATTGCAATTAATTGAATAATAAACCGACATGTCAGATATGCCAACACGCATCGTTGTCGTGCGTTTTCCTATGCCCAATTAGCCCATTTCGTGAATTTCAGATTTCAAATTGCACCCCAAATGAGAATGCTGAAATATGTTTCAAATATTTTGGCTGTACAATTAAATTAACAATGTTTTTTTTATGCATTTCTAAATGTTGCTCGATGTAGATTGTCAAAATCAAAAATAATTACACCAAATATTGTTGTTGTTGTTTTTGTTATGCTGCTTCAGCTGCTGCTGCTGCGCTTGTTTGTTTCTGTTGTTGTTGTTGCAATTTCGCATATTTTCGCATAGCTGCATTGTAAGCAAGAAGAAGAGGAAGTAGCAAAAGACCGAGAAGAAGAGGGAGAAACTACAAAATAGCGGCAAAAAAGTGCGGCTAAAAATAGACGACATCAGAGTCGAGTCGAGTCGCGATTGGCGAGTGGCGAGTGGCAACGACGTTGGCACTGTAAGTGCCTCCTCAGCTGCCCTGCTTGCTTCGCCCGGCTCCCCCTTTCGACTGCGAACGAGCTGAGTGCCTCGGCCAACGGATTCGCAACGCGTTGCCAAATGCAGCGGCTTGCCTGACAGCCGACGCGTCACAAGAAGAGTGAGAGCGAAAGAAAACATAGAGAGAGAGAGAGAAGTGGAGCGGGGTGTGATGGAGCGGGGTGTGTGGCTGCTCGCACTCGAGATGTCACAGGGCTGGCGGCAACAACTTGGGGCAGCAACTTTTGCTCTTCAAGTGGCCGCTGCCGCGCACTCGTCGCAAATGTTTATGCAGCTCGATAAGTGGATCTTGATAGCGATGAAGCAATGAATCGCTTCGAGTGACAATAAGAAAAAAATCTCAAGTGCCGCGAAATGGATTTACGTAGCTTCATTAATATTTCCCTAGTTGAATAGAACTGTCAAATCAATCTACATGACTGTCAAACCTATCTTTCTATTGGTATTTCCAAATCATGATTGTTTTTTTTTGTCATTTATGGACCTTGCAGAGGGTATGTTAGTTTTGGCCAGGAGTTTGCAACGCACCTTAGGAGATATCTCCGACTCTGTCCGTCTGTTGCAATGCAAGCTAGTCTCAGTTTTAGAGCTATCTTTATGAAACTTTGCACACATGTTTTTGATTGCTGAACGTTGTCAAGTCGGCACTTGCCGGATCGGACTGATATATGGTATAGCTGCCATACACACTATCGGCTGATGCTGATAAAATTTCATCCGACCACTATAACATATAGCTGCCATAGGAATAATCGGCCGAAATAAAGGTTTTTGTATAACTTGACTTATCAGTACAAATTAAAGTGAGACATAATATTCTGCACGTTTATATATCACTAATATACGAACGATCGAAAGATAAAAGAACGTGCAAGAACCTACTCAACCTACGGCATGCCAAAGGTAACCTTTCATTCTGGGTAATTATTATAAAATATAATTGAAAAACAAGTTTAACAACTTCCCTGCAATATTAATTGGCATTAAAATGGGAATGAAAAAGAAAGACAGTAATACCAAGTAAATACATTTTATTGCGGCTATAAATCGGAATATTGCATTTATTTCTTTATTTATTTATTCAGTAATAATATCACAATATTTTTTTTAACAACCATACTGTTTATACTTTTAATCCGTATTTACTTTACGTTTATTCCCATATTTAAATAAAAGAATCTTCAAAACAAACACATTAAGATTTTTAAATTGAACTCAACTCTTTAAGGTAACCTGCTCACTTAATTTCCTATAAATATAGTGCAACCCTAGTTCATGTGCATCACTCGTCTATATGTCTATATGCTGGCGTGCATGTTTTCTATATATTATGTACTAAATCTGTCGTTTTCCTTCAATATGTCAACGGTGTTGGCCGTTGACGCCGTCGCCATCGTTGCAGGTCTACACGATTTTCTTTTTTGTTTTTCTTTTCGGCTGCTGCGCTCGGTTAAGTTGCTTGTGTGTATGTGTGTGTTTGTGTGCGTGTGTTGTCGTCGTCGTCGCTAAAATTTAATTAATGTGAAAATTTGCACAGACTGCGGCTATTTATAAGTTGTTGTAAGTGCTCGCCGACTTGCCTGACTCTCTCCCTCTCTTCCCCTCTCGCACACTCTCCCTTATAACGTAGAATGTATGCCATGTGCAACGTAATTGAAATTATGGCCGTAAGCTGGCCAAAAACAGCTGAAAAACCTCGACTGAGCTACCCATCGAACGTTATAAAGCTTGTTGTGCTGAGCTAATTTTGCAGACTGACGTTGCATTTTGCTATATCATCAAGTGATTCTTTGTATTGTATTGAACTATGTATGTATGCATGTGTGTATGTGTTCACGTATATGTCCAGGTATGTGTTTTCACACGCCCCCACTGCTTTCGCTTTAATATGCAAATGTGACATGATGGCGATTTTCGTTGTTGTTTGCATATCAAACAAATTGACGAGTGGCGATTGCTCTCTACTCTGTTCTGTTCTGCTCATTGCGTTGAGTAGGCGTATCCAGGGCATCCTCAAAAAGGTGTGTCCTCTGTCCCCTGTCCAGCTGACTGCCGCAGCGCAAACAAAAGCACTCAAAAAGCTCAACACTGACAACTCAACTCAGAGCGGTAAACGGGAATGGCTGCAGAACTCTGCTGAACTCAATGTCAGCAGGTCGACCACTCGACACGGTTTCTCTGATACCCTGCAATCGCACGGCGAAAGATGGGAGTGCTTAGTTTAAAGAGAATTTACTTAAGTCTTAGTCATAGTATTGTACATACTTATGGACCGATGTGATGGGATTTTAATTGGTTAATCCCTTATACTCTGCAACAAATGTTGCATCGGTTATATTACATTATTCCTGTTCAAATAAAATTTAATAACAATAATTTTAAATTATACACTTAATTTTAATGTTATTTTTACATTCTTTATTTTAGTCGACTAGTTAATTAGTTGATATTAAATAAATAAATAAATAAATTACATATGTTATACATTTTAATCTTTAGCAAGAAGTTTTATTGTTTAATAAAACCTATTTTGAAAATTAATTAAAATATAAAATAAATAGTGTTTTAAAATTAATTTATTTGTTTATTATTATTATTTATTTCCGTATTTTATTTTTATTTCTGTATTTAGTTATTTATAAATTAAACTACTTTCAGTTTCAATTCATTCAATGCATTCTTACAGGGTATCACACTAGTGTCAATATCTTTTGTTCTGTGGCTGCCTGTCGTTGATTTTCACTATCAGGCACAGGTGCAAGGATCATTCCCGCCCACTCTCTACCGTTCTCACTCTCTTCACCTCTCCCTCTCTCTCTATCTTTCTCTATATTTCTCTCTCTACCCTCTCACATTCGCCTACAGAGCGGGTGAACGTGCTGTTCGAGGCTTGAGAGCATCAATGAAAAGTGTAATTGAATTTTGATTTAAAGTTCTTTGATATCAGACACAAGACACTATAGCTACTATATACTATGCACTAGGGTGGCCACATGCTTAGGTTAGTGGAGGGAGGGGACGGGGCCGTGGGCGGCCACTTCAATTTAGATTTTCTCTTGTCGTTTCTGTTCTCATTGTTGTTGTTGCTGCTGCTGCAATCATTTTGTGCGATGCTTTTGAAAATTTATCGAAAACTAAATCGATAAGTCTACTGTGTGCGTGTGTGTTTGCTTCCTCCCCTTTGCCGCTCCCTACGGCCAACGTACAAATGGAAAAGCCAAGCAAAATCGACAAATAAAAATAGTTGCAAACACAATGGAAAAGTTCTTGCAAATTGATTTGTTGCAGATGTTTTGCTGCTCTTGCCGACTACTATTGTCAGGCGTTGCCAGACATGTGGTCGATCCGCTGCTGCGTATTTGGTATTTTACTTTAATTACTTAAATTAATTGAAAAGTTCGCTTTTTTAAGTCAGCTATCAACAGCAGCAAGCAGAGAGAACTGCAAACCGGCAGCTGGCAAATTGCAGTTTTAATTAATCTCTAAAGTTGGCCAACTTGCAGAGCATTTTGGGAATAACCCTGCAGCTTAATTGTATTTACTGTTTGAAGCAAAACTGCTTGGCAAGCATATTTGTCTGGTTTGAGTGGATTAGCTATGCTCGCAAAGTTACTCACGAAATTATTAATTAATATCATGAATTGCTAAATGCAATCAAGGTTATTGATGCAGGAAAATTAAAGATTTTCGTGTTACTAAAGGTATATTTTGTTGGCTTCTCTTTATCTACATATCTTTAAATCTGTTAATTTTCTATTTATTTAACTGTTTTTTTTGCTCAGTACGATGTTTGTGTTTATTTTGTGCTCTACTCCTCTGTTTATCTTCGATATGTTGGTGGTTCGCTATAATCAGCGTGTCACCCGTCAAGGTAACAATGTTGAATAAACAAAAAGAATTTTGACAAAAATATGTGTTTTATTATGGTTGGAAACCTATCAATTGACCTGTAATGTATTTTTTAATATCTCTTCTTCTAATTTGTTCTCTCCGTTCCTTTATTTTTTTATATCTAGTGTTTAACTTTCAGTATATCTTTTCTCTACCCTTCTTATCTTTTGTATCGTTCTTTAACATTACATCTATATACCTTTCTCAATAAAGACTCTTATTATTATTCTATCTTCATTTCTTTCTAATTTTCTCTTTGTGTCTTTTTTCAATCCTACTTATTTTGCCTTGCGAATCTCGCATTCTTTAGCATTATCGAATTCGCTTTCTCAATATCAGTTTTCTGCTCTATTTCCGCTTTGTCCTTTCCTTAATCATACTCAATCCATCGATATGCCAACTACTTGACCCGGACTGTCTTTGCATTGTGCTTATCATACGTGCACATGAATTTAGCATAGGATGCGAGAACCTTCAGCCGTTGCAATTACGCTTAAGTGTTCAGTTGAGCGCTTTTATTCCACTAATATCCCCTGTTCTTGTACATAATGAGCTCTTAATCCGCATCACAATTACACGCGCTTCCCACGCAGCCGGGCAACCGAGACCAGCCCAGCTACCCGGCTACGACTAAGCGACCAAACGACTAAACGAGAAAGCGACGGAGTGAGGGAGATAGCAAGCGAGCAACCGGGAAGCTGTCAGCTGGCAAACACCCTCGACCCGAACTCATTACAAGCTCATTAAAGCGCAGCCTTGTGGAGAATTTAAAAAAATCAGAGCGCTGCTTAAATTTGTCAGCCTCCCTTGCTCTCACCTGTCTCACTCAGTGTCTCTCTCTCCCCCTCTCTCTCTCTGTCACTCTAGCCCTTTATAATTGCCGCATATCGCCAGCAAAAGCAGCTCTAACGGAAAATATTTTGTAATTTAAAACGCGCGACAGACCCAAAAAACCCGTCGCCGCACACCTTTGCGGCAAAGATGTTACCTGCAAATTGTGTGTGTGGGCCATGAGGAGGGAGGGAGGAAGGGAGATGGGGAGCACAGTGCGGCTGCTGCAATGTTAGCGCTAATAGATCCCAAAGCTAAAGCCCAAAGCAACCCGGCAAACAGAGCTGTGTGTGTATGGGTGTGTGTGTGCATGTGTTTGCTGAGACCAGCAGCCACACAAAGTCAGCCAAAAATGTGTTTTCGAAACGAGCCAAAAACCAAAAGCACTGCACAGTTATTTTAATTAGAAACGAAGTAATTTGCATATTAAGCGCGCCCAGAGTGAGACAGACACTGTGAGAGAAAGAGACGGAGATAGACACAGGGAGAGAGAGAGTTAGCAACAAAGGGATCTGCTGTAGCAAACGTCATGTAAAATTTAGAATTTTTTTTCAATTTAGTCGAGGGCGTATTTCGAGTCTCCTGGGACATAACAAACAATAAGCGAACTTAAGCACACTCTAAATGAGTAATGAGCGAATGTTATGCGAAATTCAACGGCTTTGAAGTTTTGGAAATTAAACTTTGGAAATTAAACTGTGATTAAACATTATTTGAATTTTTATAGCTTTGGAATTTCAACACGTGTTTGAAAACTGAAATCAAGTTCGCTGAATTGCCTTTATTTTTAAATTTAATGAAATATTATAAAATAAGCATACGTAGAAGGAGCATAAGTAGATTTTAAAGGCTTTAATGTAATTTGTATAAGACTGGTGTTCAATGTTGAATGTCATTGCGGATAACAGCTTTATGTTAATATTCATGTAAACAAATCATACATAAAACTGGTATTTTAAGTTTTATGTCATTGCGAATAACAGCTTAATGTTAATCTACCTGTTAATAAAATATATGTACATCGAAAAAAAACTCATGCAGCATAATTTGTAAGCATAACATAGCTTTAGCTTTATTTTAATTTGTATAAGACTGGTGTTCGATATTGTATGTTATTGCTTTATGTTAATTCACAAGTGTCTTATTGACTTATTTTACATTCTGTTATTGCTCTGTGTTGTTGGCTATCGACCGCCCGCCATTTAAATATCGATTGACTGATGTCTAGTTTAAATTAAATGATCCCTACTTTTCAGCTCAACAAGTTAAAGTTTTTCTATATATCAGCATTTTTGTAAAACTTAACAACAAATCTTAAGGAAATTTCGAAATTCGAATCGTTTATTTTGGGTCGCTAACGTTTTACTCTAAGTGACATTTCACCGTGTCACAAACACACACTCACACACACATTAAAGTAGCTAACGGCAATGCGACGACCCACTTAGGTGTGTTTTCTAGATTAAAATTGACATTTAACTGTGATAATCACAAAAGCTTTTAACTTGGCCAGCAAAGCCGGCAAACGTTGAGCTCGCTCTGAAGTCGAAAGCAAATTGTTGTTTGTATTGCTTTGGCTGCGATTGTCAGAGAGAGAGGAAACTGCTCGTAACTTGACAGCTCGACGGACTGCAAAAGCAGGGGATGGATGGAAAAAGAGGGACGTGGGAAGGTAGAGGGGTAGACCAGAAGCGTAGCAAACTCTGGCAATCAGTCAATCAGTCAGTGCATGAGGCAACTAACCAAGTCAGTTAGTCAGTCAATCAAACGTGGAAAGTCAGAAATCTGAGGCAGCAGCAGCAATCGATTTGGTTTCGGATACCATTGGTATATAATAGGTGGTCCTTAAATACCGTTAGTGTGTTCCTCTGTTCTCTCTTTGATTTTGGTTCAGTTCAGTTCAGTTTGGTGTTGTTTTGTTTTGTTTGTCTTGTCGCTTCTTGCGAAAAGGACTTCAAAAGTGTCTTCGGCCAACCCAAATTCAATTTCATTTTTGTTATGCGCCAAAGGACATGCAAACTAAACTGATTTGAAATGCAGCAAGCGGTGGCCATCGCCAGAGGCATAAAATTTGGGCATCCTGTTACCCACTCTCCTCCCCTACCACCTCCCCCCTCCCCCTCCACAACTCTGTCCCAACAGACGTGATGGCATGTAAACAGATTCCGTTGCGGAAGAATGGGACGCGGCATGGGACGAGGGATGGGACACTTGCCTGGACATTGAGCCTGGAACTGGGACTGGGTCAGGGCCTGGGTTACTGGGTGGGAATAGGTAAGGGTGTGTAGCTGGGTGTGAACACAATTTTGAAGCGACAGCAGACAATGTCAGCTGCTGTCAACGCGCTGAGGAAATTTGAATAGGCAAATCGTAAAGTCAAGATGACAGAATACGATATTATACTATTAGTGCACACAGGCAACACGACGAGGGCAGCTCAAGGACTTGTCTACAGCGCCTAGGGAATACAATTTCAATTGTATTTGAATTGTAAATTAAATTTTTATTGCACAAATTATAATAAATTCGTATTCAGGTGTTATAGTCATAATTAATACTTCAATTTTCTTTAAGTTGCATTTGTTCTTTCTTATCTGTCTACTTTTATTCAGCTTTAACATTCTCTCTATTTTTTATTAGCCAAGCTCTCCGGGTGTTTTTCGTCATTTGAATATTTAAATACGTTTGCAAATCCACTTGAATACGTATTTATAAGCCAACTTAAGCTTCATTTTTTATAAGCTCTCTCTTTCTCTCGAATGTATTCTCAGTATTTCTCACCTTGCTCGACCTGACATTTGCATAGCGAAATGTCCATAAAAAACGCTACTGTAAATCTGCACGGCTGCCTATTTTGCTATTCATGGCTGCTCACACGTACACCCACGCACACATACAGAGAGATGCCTGCACACGCACACCTTCGTGACTTAAGGACCTTCATAAAGTTTGACGATTTTTAATTGCCCACTTCGAGGCTGCCTAAGCCGTGAATGTCATGGACCAACTATGTGCGATGAAAAAAATACATATAATTTACCACGTAGCTGACTTTTCAGTGTAGTAAAACCAAGAAATGAAAGCAAAAGCAGGGCCAGCGAATACCCTGTAATGAGGTGAACAGAATATAGAAGAAAGTTATAAAGAAATAGAAAGATAGATAGATATTCTTATATCTAATAAAGTAATGATTTTTAAAAATTTATAGACTTCTCTCAACCCTAGCATACCCCTATTTTTACCTCTCTTTATAGCTACAGGGTATCTTGGGGAACAGAGAAAAAAGCAAACCATGAAATTTGCACATCATCATTATCAACACAACAGTGAAAATTATCTGCTCAAGTGAAGCTGGGCCACAGGCACAGCCTGTCCAAAAGTGCTAACAATGCCACAGCCACAGACTGGCCTCCATCTGCTCCTCATTCCAAAAGCCCATTTTGGAGGCTGTGACGGCGACGGCGACGGCGACGGTGACGCGTCAAATGCCTCACGGCAGCTTCAACTTTGTTGTTGCTTTCGGTTGTAACACGACAAATAAAAATTGAAAGCAAATGAGACAGCAGAGACTGGGGAAACAGTAGACGGGATACGGGACACGAGACGAGACATGGGACAGGGGAATGGGGGACGGGAGATGGAGTATGGGAAGGCTGCTGGCAAGCGGATGCGGATGCAGACACGGGGACATGCTGATGTCGCTGTCGCTGTCGCAGTCCGAAGCTAACCAAACAGTACGTCGGTCTGTCCGCCTATCTGTCCGTCCGTCCGACCACTCCCGCCGTATGCGTTGCCGAGGCTGACAGCTTGCGCTAAAAACGCCGAGTGTCGAGTGTCGGCCTCGGTCTCGGTGTCGGTCTCGGCTTGGCATGGCTTGGTTTGGCTTCTCGAGTGGTTGGTAATGCGTGACAGGCCCGGACCAGACCAGCACGAGTCTTTGTCCCCTTCCCCCCTCTCTCTCTCCCTCTCTTTCTCTCTTCCCTGTTGAATTCAAATTTGATGGCGGCTGTGCGGCTAGAGCGGCGCACGTCCTGCCGCCAGTTCACGTTTCCCCCCGTCATTTTCCCCATTTTCCTGGCCGGATGTGAGCCGACAGCGGCGTTTGTCTATGTCGTGTGTCCCGTGCCTGCCGTCTCGTTTTGTCCTCTTCACCACGCTTTCTACTGTCTACATCAGGTCCCCTTCTCCTTCACTTCCCCTCTACGAAAGTTTAAGCGAATTAAATTATTTGCTTTTTAGATTTCAATATTTCCGCAGTGGAGATTTTAGTCGATATCAGCCTAGCGTAAAGTGCTTGCCCTGTATGTCTCTGTCTGTGTGTGTATGTGTGTGTGTGTGTGTGTGTGTGAGTCTGTGCCTGCGAGGGAGTGGGGCATCTAAATTGAGTTTGATGATGCGCTGTAATCATAAAGTGCTTTGGGGCTGATAAAATTTGGGCCTGGGTTAGCTCAGGTAACTCAAGCAGACGATAGACCTCATCTTGCGTCTTACACATATTTATTTATGGGAACACGTTTCTTTGCGTTCACTACGTAGATAAGATGGGATTTTACAGCTGAACCAAGGGGTGTCTGCGACCGGTATACCCACTCACCCACTCGCATATGTCTGCCATTCTAATTTGTGATATTGAATTTGTTATTGAATGAGGTTATGTTTGCATAACGTATTATATGACATAAGGAAACTATTATCCTGGCATCTATTTTTGGGGGTTATGATATCCTTTGCTTTTTTTACTGATTTGAGGTCACTCAATTCAATACAATGAATGATATAATCATTTAAGGTATATTGGAAGTTAATTTTGTACCTTTTAGTGATTCATTTCGGTCTACAGAACAAAGTTTCTATGCAAATTTTAAAAAGTATTAATAGATTTGAACAGCTAAGACCTATTAAACTAAAAAGCAAAATAAACTCAAAGTTATTTTTAAGGAACTAAAGGTTTCTTTAAGTTGGGTTCAACACACACTTTTTTAGATAGAATAATCCTAGTAGCATCTAAGCGAAACACAAATTTATATATTAAATAAAATACAAACTACCACAATGATTTTTTACTTTACTTTGTCCATTTTTATCTATGCAAATTTCGTATTAAATACACAATATAAATTTATTCGAATTCTACTGACTTTTAAATCCGTTCATATTTTACACAGCTAGTCAGAAATATTTTTGAAGCCTGCTTTTAGGCAGCTGGTATTTGTCTTTTCAGCTATTTTTTCCCCACTGAGCCATGTTTGAAATCATTAAAATGTACACGAAAAAAAATATATAAACAAACAAGGCGTAAAAATAAAAGCCGACAGGGGCTTTTGCTTTTGGCTTTTCCATTTTCCATTTAAATTCCAACTCTAATTCAATTTTTAGCGCTGACTTCGCCTTTTCCCTGCCGTCGTCTAGGCAAATTACCTAGGCAGCAAAACGAGGAAAGAACACGCCCACACACACCTACACACACAGAAAAGGAAAGTTGAGTTAAGGAAATGTAAGCATGATTATTATAACGGTGCAGAAAAGTCGTTTTTTTCTGCTGATTTGCTAGAGAGCGATGCGAAGTGAAGTTTTCTGTTAGCTTTTCCATGCCCAAAAAGTTTTCCCAGCTGCGAACGCAGCTCGACTTACACCCGCGCATTTTGACAACGTTGGGAAGGGAGGGACGGGAACTGAACAAGTGCGATAGAGGGAGGGTGAGAGCGGAGAAGGGAAGCAGGTAGTCTCGAAAACTATTGAAGCGCACACAGCGCGAGCGCATTCATTTACTCTGCGTGGGCGGTAAGCCACGCCTCACTTACCGCTGTCTGACCGTTCTCCTCCCCTCCTCTGCTCCCCTTCCACTTCTTCACCCATTGCATGCCTGAATGGTCGCGCAAAACATGCCATCATCATCATCAAAGGGAAATTAACCTAAACGGCCATGAAGCTGTTTGCTGGGCGTTGCTGCCGCTGAGGTTCTTCTGCCTCCGCTGCCTCCTCTTTTCCCACATCTTTCTCGTTCCCTTTCTCCCTTTACTGCTGCTTTTGCTGGGCTTCTGCGGCTGCTTTACACGTCTCAACAGACCAGAGCTTTCAGCCGGGAACTGTAACTGTGACTGGCTTGGGGTTTCGCACTGAAACTGGCCTGGCCTGGTCTTTTGGCACTCTCCTGCTCACCCGACCGGCTCTCCTACTGACTCTTTGCCCACAGCTCTGCTGATTATGAGGTTGAGCAAACTGCAAAATGTGTTAACCTCCGGTTTGGTCGCTCTATTTTGATTGCTGTCGTTGCTCCCCAGTTGCCTCGGCCAGTTTATCCAGTGCGTCGGCATTGGGATTGGCTTTGAGCGGGGGCTGCTGTTTCTGCTGCTGCTGATGCTGATGCCTTTAAGTGAGCCATTCTGTGTGCCAGCTTCAAACTCTTCTTCCTTTATTTGGTGCTAATTGTGGCTGCTTTTCCTGTTTAACTGCGCTAATTGAAGTTTTTGTTGTGTTTGCGCTTGTGGATTTATCGATATGCCCCAGCTAGCTCGACTGGCTGCAGAGAGAGAGAGGGAGGGAGCGGCTGCGATAAATGTGGCATGTTGATTAACATTCTTCACTTGCATGCGGTAACTCACGCTGGCCTTGCAACAAGTTTTGCGGGTGTTTGCCACAAAATTCCTGAAACTTCGTCCTAAAAATAACAGAGATTTATTTTAATACTCTCCTCGCTGTTATCTTTATTATGTTGTTAATGGAGGCGGTAGAGAAATAGAGAGAGAGTGAAACTAATACATCAACTATAAACAACTTATTGAAAAAAAAACAAATTACAAATATTATTTTATGATTTTTCGTTCAAATTAAGTAAATTCCAACATATTTTCATTATTATAGTACATTAAAATCGTTATCGAATAATAACAGAAGATTAACATTTGCAGCTTAACTGCAATGTTAATGATGCGATCAATCGAACAGCCGCCACAAATTTAACTATCGATTCGCATGGGCGCTCTCTTTCTTATCGATGTTGCAAAAAGATGAATCAAATTCATTAAACTGCAAGTTGAATGTTTTTAAATACAATACATTTCAAGAAGTCTTTTGAATGCATTTAGTTTGCTTTCACTAGGTAATTGCGTAATTTTCTCAACGGAAACTTCACACGACAATTCCATCAGCGAAAACGCGACAAGTTTTCGCAGTTCTTGGTGGCTTTGACAGCACTTTTCATAATTACCACATGTCGCATGTGCCCTCAGTGTCGCCGTGTCGCTGTGTCGCCATGTTGCCATATCCTTTGTGCTCCACAGCTGCTCTTAAAGCTTGCGGCGATGCTTAAGCCATAGGACTCGGGCAGCTTCTGTGGTGTTCGCTTTTAGCGTGTGACAAATGAGAAAACATGACACGCTGTTGCTGTTGTTGTTGCTCTTACTGTTGCTGTTGTTGTAGTAAATGAGGCAAGTGCACACTGGGAAAAGGCTAAGCAAGCATATCCTTATTAGAGCATTTGCCGCCAGGTAATCCATATTTATAAAAATAGTCATTAAAAGGGTTGCGCTGTGCTTGCTCACATGCTGTGTGACAACAGAGGGACAAGCTCCCACACCCTGTACAATTCTCATCCCCCTTTTGGATTTACACTCTCTCCTCCTGCTTGGCTTATAAATACATTTTAATTTAGCTTTGTGCATTGAAACATATTTAAATTAAAGAGCAGCGGGTTGTGAAATGCGCTCAGTCGGCGCATGTGAAAAACGCTGGTCGAGTCCTTTGGCCATTTTTAATACAGTTTGTGACTGTCCAATGGGTAATACCCCATAAATACCCCTTTCATAGCACCATCCCCCTGCGCAACGGCCCCTTCACCCATCACCCTTTACCAAGCCGAACTTATTTGCGCTGTGAAGCGTGCTCAATTGTGAGGAACTGCCGGTAGTTATGCATGTATGTATGTGTACCGACTGGTGTCCTTGCGGCCTGCCTCCTGTTGCCAGTTGGTGTGCCTGTCATCCGTTCGATAAAATTAAAACGTCTGCTCATGTGCAAACCTCAAACCAGACCCAGGCCCAGACCAAGTTTGCGCCTTTGTTTATCAACTTGGCAATGTCGTTCCGGCTTCCCATCGTCCCAACCGTTGTCCCCTCGCTGTCCAGACGATGCCCTGGCCACTTTTTCCCAACTCGTTCAGCAACCAAAGCCAAAGGTTCCTGTTTTTTCCAGGACACAATCAACTTTCTCATGCAGCTTGAAATGTAAACTAGATGGAAATGAAGTTTATATACTCGCAAATAAAGCTCTCGATCTATATGACAAGTTGAGAAAGTTTTGAATTTTCAATCACATTATAATAGAAATGTTTTGGAACTTTTAGTTTATATTGTACAGACTTTTTAGTTGGATGTTCCGGGAAGCTTACAATACTTTGGCAATTTGCATAGTTTTGGAAATAGTTTTGACTACAAGTAGAAGTATTTATGCATTTATAAATAGTTTATTTTATCTTAATAACATATAAAATGCAGATTTGTTTATTTTATTATAAATATAAACTTCTGAACATGTTTTCTCTTCTTTATTTTACCGAAAAACACCTTAAAGAAATGTGAAATTTTCCTGTTCAAGAGAGAGGTAGAGCATCGAATCGCCGTCCAGCGTTTCTTTGTTTTCTTTTCTTGCCTTATTTCTTTTTTAATTTGCCTGACCAGCGATGCACAGCTGCTGATTTTACGAGAATTTCCACTCAGTGTTTTTTTTCAGTTTCTTGTGACAGAGCCAGCAACAACAACTATAATGGCAGCAACAACAAAGGCAACAATGCCCATTTTGCCAACTCTTCACTTCACTTATTTATCGATAATTGGAAATTGCAGACCTGCTGTGCAGTACCTTGTGCCTTACACCTCCCCCTGCAGTGTACCCATTTGCATGTGCTCATTGACCATTTGCCATTGTTAGCCGCATTATCGGATAATGGGAAACAGGAGAGGGTCACAAAACAGTGCATGAGGGGGGTGCCTCTGCCCTCTTTTGGTCAGCTATTGATACGCTGATTCATTGGCTCGACAATGCCAATGAATGTCATTATTGAGGTTTTTGCACACGACAGGAGTCGACAGGAGGTTGAGCTGGAGGGTAGGGAAGAGCGCTAGGGTACGAGGTGCAACTCGCACGTGACTTTTATTTCATATGGAAATGGACAAAATAAAACTGCCTGCGCCTAAAGAGCAGCTGACTCCAAGCGCTTTTCAGCTGTGCCTGCAGCTCTGTGATAAGCGTCAATGCATGTGGTCTCACGGTACCTCTCCCCGTCTCTCTCTCGCTCTCCTACTCTCTCCTTGCTCATAGCCACGCTCTCGCAGACTGTCCATTCATTGTTGCGCAATTGCAGACTGGCTAATGAGTTCCTAATTAGAATTGTGTGTGGTAAGCGCGACTTTAAATGACAATCTACGTACTGCAGCGAGAAGTTGCTAATTGACACAGCTGCATATATGAAAGTAGAAGAAGCAATAGACAGGGAAGTAGCTGGCACTATGTTATGAATATATAAATGAAATATGCAGAAACTTCTAAAAATGATAGCATACTTCTTAGCTGCTCAGTTAAATAGCTCGACTGATTGCCTTAATTTGACCTACGCATTCGAGTTTATGAGAATTAAACATCATATTTAAAGCGACTGTTCCCATAAAAGACTATCATAAATTGTCGAACTCTGCTTGGACTGACTTTAAGAGCCTAAAAGATTTTATTAATAAATGAATAGATAGAATATTAATATTATTCGCTTGGATATTTAAATAATATTTAAGATTTTTGAACTGATTACTTAATCTTTTGAAACATATTTAATGTAAACAAAACATCTGATAATTAACAGGAAACAAAGATCTGCTTTTTTTCTTTAAATATGTAAATATGCATACATAAATATGTATGTATGTATAAATAAATACATACATGTATTGTACATATAAATAGTATGTAAGTCGTTTGTATGTTTAGGCATTTATTTATTTATAACAGTTGAACAGTTGATTTTATAACTTACTCTGAATTTGTTTGGATTGTTTTAAATCTATTATCCTAATTCACGTACATATGTGCGCCTTGGTGTCTTAGCTTTGATTAATTCTTCTCTACTTAATTATTATCGACCTACCGCCACATTCCAATAAATTATTGACAAAGTCTAATAATAAGTGTTGAGCAAGTTACGAAAATCGATTATAAACAAGTGAGCAACAAATATCGGTTATAAATAGATATCGTAAAAATAATAAATAAATCTGTTGCAGTTAAATAAATAAATCAGTTATAAACAAAGTCAATTAATAACTTACAGTATAAATATTGTGTATATATATTCTAACTTATCTTTCTTTCCTGCACTTAAAGCATTTTTGATCAACAGTTTTCACACTTCTCTCCTTCATAACAAATTTAGTTATTTGTTTAAAAATTGTTATATATTTTAGCACGTGCATTTTAATCTTTGCAACTAAATGAAGTTGTAGAAATTCCCTAGTCAAATGAAATCCGCCCCACTCAATTAACCCATTTGAATACACTTGACCTGATTTGCATTGAGTTAACTAAACACTCGTTAGTTGCGGCCAGGCTTGCGGTGCATGTGCGTCGCTCTTAAAATGCAAATGACAGTAGTAAACTACATACACACTATATTATATATGTACATACTATATATGTATGCATAGTGCACTATGTCGCTGATATAGTATTCGCACGAGTCACTTGATTGTCTCGAGCTCTGCTTTTGATATCAGCTCAAGTGATTCAAAGTGGTTTGCCGGCTCGTCTGCCTAATCCGGGCAACTAAACAGCGCTCAGGGGGAGCTCAAAGCCCTCAGCCTTGTCTCAAACTGTCTCAAGGCAAAACTTTCACTTGCTATGCAAGAGTGGGGGAGGGGAGTGGATTGTGCAGGGTTGCCACCTGCATTTTCTGGTTGATGCAGCTCAAAGGCTTTTCATCATACGCTTCAATGCCATTTGAAGCTGCTCGCAGCAGAATTTTCGGCTTAAAAAACTCAAAATGACTCGCACCATTGGCCAGAGAAGTGTAAAGAGAGATGGAAGAGAAAAAAAGGTAGGACGCAGGGCGTAGGGGCGTGGCATTATCCCTGCAGCGTGTTGTGTAATTAAAATATGCGCAATTAAAATGGAGCACAAAGCGTCTAATTCGAGTAGGAAAAACGCAGAGACGGCACTTCATAAATGTTAAGTGTAAAATGCGAAAGATGTGAAATAAGGAAAATGAGGAAAATGAAGGGAAATGGTAAAATGTAATTTACATATCGCATTTCCAGCATATGCGGATTCGAGCATATAAATTGAAATTTCATTAAGAAAGTTCTCGCTTTCGCTTATCGCAGCGCAGCGCTAGCAGAGCAGAGCAGAGCAGAAAGTCGCCTGGCTCTTGCTCTTTCTCTCACTCTCTCTCCTCGTCGCTGCTGCTGCCTCCTGCTGTCACTTCAAAATTGAAATGTATAATGGCATACGTATGCAGATGCGTGTGTGTGTGAGGCTGTGTGTGTGTGTGTGTGCATAGGCGCACTTGAGCGACTTAATTGTGTCGTGTTAACGTCAAACACATGCAACAAACATGTGCAAACAAATGTTCTCTGTCTCTACGTGTGCATGTATGTGTGCGCGAGGGGAACAGCGATAAAGAGCGAACGAGACAGCGTAGGGCGGGACTCTTTGGCACGTTTATGTCAGCGTCGTGTTGACAGATTCAACCACCCAACAAAAAACCCGTTACCAGCCCACCTTCCGCTCGCACACACACACACACACACATGCGCACATATTTATGTACACATATAAAGCCACTCTTTTATTTTATAAAAACACATACACAAACATTCACTCAAGCGGCAAAACATATCCGTACACATCCGTTATGTCGCCAACGACCCCCAACGAACCTCCCGCCATCCATTCATTTTCAGTACTTTCCCTTACCCATCCCCGTCCCCCTCCCACCTGGCTGCTGCTCCAGCTCTGCTGCCTGGCAGGCAACCATTGCCACCTGTCATAAATTTCCATATGCGCTAAAGGTTCAGCGGCTATTTTTACTTAACTGCAGCATGCAGGAAGTGGAATACACTTTCCTTATAAATGGGCACATTGCAAAAGACGAGGTTAAGAGTTACTGTGAAATAAATATAAGATAAAGTATAAGAATCACTTAGTTATATTAAAAATTAATAAGAATCAGTATATTTCAAGGTTTTATTATGTTTTTTGAAGTCCTTTATAGGATAAACTTGAACCAAACAAATACTTATCACAACTTTAAGCAATATTGAAATTAAAGTATGGATTTTTCTAAACATTGCTAACCGAAACTGAGAAACTTTGGTGACTGTAAATCGGATAAGCGAAAATGAAAAAATAATAACACGATGTGTTCGATTCAATGTTATAATTTCAAATATCTATTTTTCTACCGTTTCATACTACTTAAGCCCATCTTACATACGGCGGCTAAGCGGGGCGAATTTAAAAGACAGCAAAGAGAGTTTATTTTCGCTCCCGCTCCGCCCTAAAGACTTTAGACAATTTATCTCTACTTAACTTATTAACTTAGCATAAAATAATATCAAATTCTTTATATATTCGTAACTTGTTTATTTCTTAATGATGAACTATTCATATAAGTTTGCATCACATTTGTCTGTTACTTACAGTACTTTATCTGTATTTACCAAGATCTACATTAAAAACATTTAAAACCAATACAAAATCGAAACGAATCTGTCTGATCATCATTAAATTCTCAATCTGTAGGTCTGTTGACTTTCTGGGAATCTTTAATATACATACTTGTAACATATACATATATATCATAAAAAAGATATCTGTTACTATTGTAAACACAATAATTTTTATGATTCTTAATATAAATAACATGTATGCATTAAAAATCAATTTTAAGAGTTAATACGTACTTGACTCCGCAATAAAATATCCAAACAGTTTTTTAACAATTTGTTCAAATATCTTTATATTATGGTAATAAATTCTGGCATCTCTACTTAAATATCTTGAAACCTCCTTAAAAAATATGTTATAAACAAATAATAGTAAAATATAGTTGCCATTAATTCACCTTAAACCTGCAGCTTCCTATGGAGTTGCATATCAATTGCGCGAAATACATTTCAGTTGCAGAAATCCCGGGAAACTGCCGCGTAATTAGACACTTCTGTAGTACGTGTTGGCCGTAATGAGAGCCCGGGGGGCGTGGCTGGAGGTTGGGCAGTTAGTTTCGCGCAATTAGCGCTGTATAAAACTAATTAATTGCGCCGCTTTGTCAGTGGGAAACTATATACATACCTAATAGGAAATCGACCCCAACTGCGAAGCCAAGTCCAACTTCGACTGCAACACCAACTCTGACTGTGTTTTGTGCTGTTTCATTATGTTTCATATTGCACAGCAGCCCGACACAGTTGGTTAGGGAATGATGCGAACTTTTTGGATGAGATATACAGCATAAAAGCAGCTGTTCCGTTATGACTGCCAGCAGTGGAAGCACAGGTGAGAGAGGAGAGGAGTGGAAAGAGCACACCTTATGCATAATATACATATGTGAATGGTTGAATGAAAGAAGGGGAGGAGGAGGAGAGGGAGAGTGGGCCACCCATTACCATAACTGACTTGACGATTCAGCGTTCGCATTTCGATTATGACAATGCTAAAAATACTTCGCGATGAAAATTCAAATGCAATTTTCAATCAGGCTGACCAGCGATTTTCCATTGAGGTTTTTGCTTTTTCCTTTTTGTTTTCCCTCGACCCATTGTCAGTGAAAATTGAATTTTCCATTTGGAGACAATACCTGTTGTTCTCGCCTGGTAGTTGGGACTCAACTGATAACTTTCAAGCCTTCAAGCCTTGAGTGCTAATCAAACGCCGGACTGGACAATCAATTCGGTGTCGACGGCTTTTAATGAACTTCTCTTGTTTCTGTTGTTGTGGCTCTGGTGTTTTTTTTGCATTGCTCCAAGCGGACGCCTGTTGCTGCAACTAGTTGGCTAATCGCACCAACTAAACCCCATACAGGGCTGGCCACACACACCCCCCACACACATGGGGGTAAAGTGAAAGGCAGCCAGAGCCGAGCAGGATGGCCGACAGGGACGACTGTTGTGGCCAGTTGACAGTTTCATTAGTTGGTTTACATGGCCGCCTGCCGTTGTGCAGGAGGTGCCAGTTTCTGTTGCCTGTTTGTTTGCATTGTATTGCCATGTTGTGCAGGATATTGGCTGGTTTCTACTCCTCCCACCCCCTGGCTGTGGATACTGGCACAGCGACAGGGCTGAGACCGCACCCTCCTCCACTGCTGTGTCTTGTCTTATTGTGGCATACACCGGAAGTCGCCTGATAAGTTTACGTTGACATGTTACCGCACTCAGACCCCCTCTTACCCTGCCCCACTGGCAGCTCTCTCTCTCCCTCTCTCTATCGTCGTCTTTGTCTCTACCCATCCTGTGTTTGTGAGTGTGTTACCAGCTGAAAGCTTTCATAAGTTGATTTAAATCTTAACTTTTCACAATTTTCATTTGACATCATCTTTGGGTGCACTTGCTACTCCTTCTCTCTCCTTTCCTCTCTCTCTCTCTCTCTTACTTCCTCTGCTTACCTGGCACTCAGTTAACTCTGTTTTTAGCTACATTTTTGCCTTAAACTTTTCGTAACTCATTTTTTGTGCATTAAAAGTGAGCAAAGGCTTAAATGAAATGGGAACTTTCAAGGATCTAAAGCAAACCGAAAATATGTATTGACTTTTAGTTCAATTGAAATTCTGCGATGGAATAAATGTTATGTACTATATATTATAAATATGAATTTATGTAACAAAGTAAGCTAAAGGGTAAAAATAAGAATAACTTTATAGGTAAGATGTATAAATATTTTAAAATATTAGAAAACTATGTCTATGATTTATAAATGTATATGCAACAGGCAGAAGGAGGTTTGGGAGACCTTACAAAACACATACAGTTATTCTTGTTCGTCACCAAAAACTTATTTTTATTATTATCTATTTATTCATAACCGTTGATCTCGGATACCTTAAGAGCTAGTAACACAAAAATTGGCATGATGATTCCTATATATCAATTTAGATAATGTTTAAATCAAATATTGAATGCCGCTCTACTACTTCTACTTCATCAATAAATTATTTTACTTTCAATTCACAAATTCCTTCAGTTATTACTTGATAATATGATAGGTATTGTGGTATTAATAAATCTTTCCTTAATATCCCATCTAAGTTGTATGTATATCAATTTTGTATATTACCAAAAAGGTGCATATAATTACCAATATAGTTAAAAATGTACCAATATACAATCGAACTTTACAATGTAACTATATCCACCCTTTGAAAAATATGTTATTCGTGTCATTCGCCCCATTTCCTGATATGAAAACATTATGTTTCGGCGTCAACTACATTTGCCTATAGAGTCAGTCTGCAATCATAACCCTTTTCAAATTGGAAAACCATTTAAATCCTGCGTCAACTGGCATTGCCTTACACAATCCAACACGTACTCCCCCACACACACATATGTATGTGGTGTATACACGCACAGCTTTTAAGCAACCTGCATACCCCTAATGAAAAAAAAAAGAAGAGATAACAGACCGAATACGCAAACAAACATTTGCGTTACGTTTTGTGCCGTTGACCCATAAAAACAAAGTGGAATTGGTTAAGGCAACGACGGCTGCGGCAGCATACGTTGAAGCCGACCAAGTGACCAGGACCCGGACCACAACCGGGACCATTGCGATGGGGGGCGGTCAATTCCAATGCAAAATTGAACAAACTGTCAGTTGCACAGGCGAGCTCAGCGAGCAGCCCAAGCCAGCGCATAACGCTGCACGGCATAACATAACACAACACTGGACAACACACCGGACAACACTAGACTACACTACACGTCACTGGCAAGCAATTGTTCTGCACTCATCCTTCTAATAGGTATCTCCTTCTCTTTCTCTCTCTCTATATCTATCTCTGTCTGTTGCTTGTCCTGACCGCACTCGTAGCTGGACCTGCCTAAATAGTAGCGTGCATTGTTAAAAGAAAGTGTGCCGCACTGAAAGAAATTTATGGTAATATAAACAAATATGGCATAAAAAACAATATGTAAATTCATAAATGAATAAATAAATAAATAAATGCATATACAAATATGGCATAAAATACAATATGTACATTAATAAATGAATAAATAAATAAATAAATGCATAGATAAATAAATAAATAAATAAAAAGATAAAAGAATGAATACAAAATAAAAAAAGAAATAAATAAATTGTTGAATAAATAGATATATAAATAAATAACTAAATAAATACATAAACAAATTAATAAATAAATATATGAATAAATATATGAATAATTAAATAAATAACTAAATAAAATAAACAAAATGAATAAAAAAATAAATAACTAAACAAAATAAAAACATAAATAAACAAAATGAATAAAAAATAAATAAACAAATAAATAAATGAATCAATAAATAAACAAATAAATGATATAAAATAAATAGAAAACATGAGCAAAATTTGAGTAAATTATAATAAAAGATCATAATATCAAGATTATTTGTAATGAAAAGATTATTATCATCATCGAATTTTAGTTCTCCCAAACTTTAATCTCTCAATTTAGACTTATACAATTATATATTACACAGAATAATATATTATATACATATTAATATATGTATATTCTATATATTCCTGATCGGCATCACCAGATGTAGTTACTAGGCTTCCAAGACGGCAGGCCTCATTCAACTTTGCCTCCTGCCAAGGTTTAATCAAGCTTGATCTACATTTCTCTCACGTCTCTTGTCACTGAATTCTCTCAGTGCATGCATAGGCTCTCCAATGGCTGCTGCTGCTGAATTTGTTGTTATCGCTCCTGTTGTTGTTGTTGATGTTGTTGTAGTAACTTTGTTAGCCAACACGCCGACAGAGGCACGAGAGAACACGTCGTGTGCTGCTGCTGCATGATAATGGCCCATTCGATGGAGGTGGAGGTGGAGGTAGATGAGGGGGTGGACCTGAACGTGCAGGCTGGACTCATGGACATTGGAGACTGGACATCATGGAGTTTTTGGCATATGTGCGTGTATATGTGTTTGTGTGTGTTTGTTTGGACACATAAAAGTGAACGGAAGTTAATACGTTTACCTGGTTTTTTGCTATACATCTCACGCAGATGACGCCACCTACATTGTTGTGCGTGTGTGTGTGTGTGTGTTTTGTTGTCCATGTTGTTGTTGCAGTTGTTGCGCAAACAGAGCAAATTGAATTGCGTTAATACGCTTTTGGCATATAAGACCAGGCGAGTGTGCTGGGTTCATGGCAGCAATAAATGGCCAAAATAAAAATGCATATGAAAATCTATAATAAAAATAGCCAACAAATTGAGTTTAAGTGCACAGGACACACACACACACACAAACACTCATACATAGAGAGAACAAGAAAGAGAGTGTGGGATTGAGTGACGTTTTCGGGCAACTCAGCTGTGGTTTGAGCCTTATAAATATGGTATAACGTTTATGTTAGCCCAAATGTAATTGTTAGATGGCCGTAGGTAAATAAAGAAAAGAGACAGAATGGATGGAAGAAAGAGCAAGTAGAGAAGTGTGAAAGGTGGAGCACTTAATGGAGATACATAAACATATACGAGTTTATTCATTGAGTGCCAGTTGTGATAATCATCAGGCTTAACGTTATGTCAGGTAGTAACCGTTACTTATCTGTGGAAAGGGGAGACTGATTAGGCTAACGAAGCAAATCTGAATTTAGGTGACTATAAGAGAGAGGAATAAACACGACTTTGAGATAGTAATGTTAGATGTGAGTAAGCCATATATCTTTATTTACAACTACTCAACAATGTAATTAACATGATCTTACGGAACTGAGAATTCGTTTCTTTCAAAATTTTGCTCAATTAAATAATGTACATTTGTATACCCTCTACCCATAAATGTAGAAGGGTATTATAAGATTGTGCCAACTAAAAATGGAAGTGTCTCCGACGCCACAAAGTGTATGTATTCTAAGTCAGCAACAGCCAAGTCGATATAGCTATATCCCTCTGTCCGTCTGTCTGTCTGTCCTTATGAAAACCTGGATCTCAGAGACTATAACAAGGCTACCAAATTTAGTGTCAATATGTGTTAATATTGCACGCAGATCAAGCATGTTTTAGAATTTGGCCCCATAAATTTATTAAAATAGAACTCCAACCGTGAATTTAACGCAGGACATTCATTTATTTTTGCTAAACACAATAACTATCAACGCCTAAATTATTTCAGATGATATTGTTGCGATCGTATCATAAACATAGAAGTTATTTAAGATGTAATTTGAAGAGTTACTGATTTCCAATCCGCTCCCTAAAGTATGCAATAAAAAAACGTTAAAAATATAAGTTATATATTTAAAGAGAATGTAGAAGTAGGAAGAACGATTCCTACTGACTATAATAATAATAAATAAATAATTAGCAGATAAAAAGGAATCGTTCAGTATCATCTGAACTTAACCTAATGTTTGGCTTAAGAAATAATATGAATAAAGTGCCTTAAATAATATCGTATATACAAAGTACAAATGAAGGATTATGCTATAATATATTTAAGAAAACGTTTTGGTCAGGTGGGCATATTACAGTCGACTACACTCCACTGTAGCTTGCGTGCTTGTTATAAATAGTTTACATTTTTGTCTTAAAATAAATCTTTCATTAAACGAAAGTGTTTCTACATATTCCTTAGCTCCTTAAAACACCCCTTTAATTATTTACAATGCTTTTCGAGTTTGCCTTTTCATTCAAGTAATATATCATATTTAGTGCACTCTCTAAATTTGTAATAAAAAAGAAACCCCTCTTCAGTATTCCAGTATTATATCTGCACTTTTAATAAATTCATAAAAACCTGTTCTTATTTCGTAACTAGAAGCTGGCTACTTCTCTGTACCAAAGCCAAACTAGCTTTATGGGAGAATTTAATAATCCTCAGCTTGAATATTCTCTTTACCTTTCGTAATGCCCCAAAAAATGTGCAATGAAACCAACTTCCTTGGTGAATCTTGTATATGATCCTTTTCCTTTTCTTGTTACATACTTCTTAACATTCTTTCTTTGATTTATCTTTAATTTTAATACCTGATACGCTTTGCGAGATGCTGTTGCTGCCTAAGCCAAATGAATCCCTTGTTCGTTCTAGCTCTTGTCCTTTCTCTTCCTCTTCATCTTCGTTTTTCTTTCTTGTCGTCTTGCTGGTTGTCCTGGCAAAATTGCATTATTATGTATTAGCTGGCGGCGGCAGTGTGCGGCACCTGCCTGTAAGTAGCTGCAACTGTCAGTTGCCCGTCGCTTACTATAGCCAACTCTGTCACACACTGTCTCTCTCTCTATCTCTGTCTCGCTCGCTCTGCTAATACACTAAAAGCCAACGTCATAGTTCAAAGTCGACGGCGGCACTTAGAGAGGCAACAGCAAATGAAATCGCCTTTCGCTCTTCTCAGTTCGCTTTCGCCTTCGCTTTAGTTGCACATTTTCGCAGCTTTGCCGAGAGACTTTTTTCTATAATATTTTCACTTTGATTCAATTTCTTAATATCTTTAAGTTAACATCCGCTTTGCCGGTTGCCTGCAGCGCTTCGCTTCCGTTTGCCGTGCAGCGCTCTTTCTCTCTTTCTTTTCCTTTCTCTCTCTCCCTCTTTCTGTTGTGTGTCTTCCGCTGCACACACACACTGGCATTATCCCTGCAATCAGCGTAACTGTAAATCACACACACACACACACACCGAGCACAATTGACACAAACACAGACTGAGAGAGAGAGCGAGCTGGCGACACGGAATGGCGTAGGAAATGATGCTGTGATGGCTGCCATGTCCCGTTTGCTTTTGTATTATGAATGTAACTGTAACACGCAAGCAAACATAGCACACGCAGTCATCACAGTAGTGAAAGAGGACAGGGGGAGGGGTAGGGGGAGGGGTAGGGGGAGGGGGAGGGTAGTCAAGCAACAGGACAAACTCTTGTGGCAGGGGGGACATTTTTCTAAACTCAACTCGACTCGACTCAACAGGACTCACGGAACTTTCGGTGTCTCGTGGCCGGACGGGCGCATCGTTCGCATCGTCGCCAAACTGACGGATATTCCGGTGCTTGTGTCAAACGCTTGTCATTTTATTTACTACACTCACACACACACACATACACACACCGGCACATACTCATACACTAACAAGCACACTTACACACATACTCGTATGGTCCTTCTAACGTCCTGTTTCGCATTTTATCGGCTTAAAATGCGAAAATTGCAAATAAATACCAAGAGTTTCTCTCGTTTCCCAACATTCTCTTACTTCTCTCGTTTCCCTCTCTCGAGTTTCGCTCGCAACAACGTTGCCGGGGCCACTAAATTATTTACTCGGCTTTTTTATTTACCGTTAAACGTTCGAGTATTGCGCTTGTTTGTGTTTTAGCTCTTGTATCTTGTATCTGTGAGATACTTTCGATCCCGTCACGTTGTTCCCCTTGGAAGCACCATTAGTAAGTTGCCCTTAACCAGATTCCCCCACTGCAACTGCATTCCCTCAATCTCTTCCCTTCCTCACCCTCTTGCACTTGTGCATTTCAAGTGCTTTTCAAACAGTCCACACACACACACGCACACACTCGCATACAATGCAATTCTCATCAGATTGGGGGGGTCCAATTGAAAAGCGTTTAGCAACTTTGTAGAGCGATTGGCAGCTGCTTTAGCTGAAGTTATTACAATTTTTTATTTGCCAAAGAGGTCAAATGAAAGTGTAGAGTGACAGAGAGGAAGGGAAATTAAGGTAGAAGGGAAGAAAGAGAGCAGTATTTCAAAAACATTCAACGATAATTGGAAGAGAGCTAAGTAGAAAAACGAAATTACAATGTAGAAAGAAAAAATAGGTTAAAATAGGTCTAAATTAGGTTGAATAAAATGGGTTAAAATTAAATTGCATGTATTTTATTTATTACTCCGTTATTTTTTATGAATGTTTATACTTATAAGGACTGGGTCTAACGAATTCGATCATAAAACTAGGTTAAAATATTTAAATATTTAGCAATAGTTTCTTTTTGAAAACGCGCATTTTTCCAAATCAATTATATTTTAATGTGGAACTTATGTGGAAGATAAACCATTAACAAAATGTCATACTGTAATAAAATCGGATGATTTTTTAAGATGTTGTGATAGTTAAAAGAAGTAAGAGAAGAATCTCCTTTGGACAGATAGAAAGCAAGGAAGAAAGTGAGAGTTGTAAAGAGAGAGAGACATAGAGAGAAACAGCGAAACAGATAGAAAAAGACATGAAAATAGGATATCAAAGAGAGATAGTTAAACAATGAGAAGGCAGAAGAAGGAGAGAGAGAATGCGAAAGAGAGTGACAGAGAAAGATAGGAAAAGAGAGAATATAAAAGATACAGCAAGTTGCGTTTATAAGCAAATACATTATATCATACACTTAAAGCGCTATTAGATGGAAAGACGATGCTCTCTCTTTCTCCCTCTCTCTCTCTCTCTCTCTTTCTCCCTGTGACAAGCAACGAGCAAATCCACCGAGGCTTAAGCTCACCTGCCCCGACTATAAATAACCGAGCCAAAATGTGCCCAAAAACAATTTGGCAATTTTCCACTTTTTATGCAATTAATCAAAAGCAAACAAGACCTTACAATCCTCTCGCATAGAATACCATATAACCAAAGCGAACTGAACGCAACGCGACCGAATGGAACCGAATAGAATAACGCCGAAAGCTCCCCGAGCTCATGAATATTTCCAAGTGTCTGTGTGTGCCTCTGTGTGTGTATGGGTGTGAGTCTATATATAATATATGCATGTATATATAGATATGGCAAATCGTCTATCAAGCTCGCTTTCGTCCAGCTCTGTGGGCTGCAACTCAAAAGCAAATTCAATTAACCCTACGGACCGTAGAGAGCGTAATCAAATACACTCAACCAATACAAATAAATGTGGACGGCGATGGTGATGGACGATGGACCGTGGACCGTTTGTAGCCTGAACTAAACCAAACTAAGCCGGAGCCGTTGCTGGAGCTGGAGTCCGGAACGAGGCACGCGCCAACCACTACAAATCAGGCGAAAGGTGGAGAGCGGAAGAAGGGTTAGAGAGAGGGAGAGGGGGAGAGGGAGAGAAGGATAGAGAGGGAACACAAGGACACAAAGTAACTAATTATCTCGCCTTATCCCCCACAGACGTGGGCAGCGAAGGGTATCGAAACGGAGCTGGGGCCTTGTGTTTACTTAAGTCTAGAGCTCTCTGTAAAGCACTCAACGAAGCGAAATTTTTAATATGTGCGCCGAGAGTTGGTTTCAAGCGTCCCAACGCCCAACAGGCTGTCCAGGGGACAGACAGACAAACAGAGAAAGAGAAAGAGGAAGACAGACAAAGAGACAGACAGAGCGACGGCGAGACGAGAGAACACACGTGGCAACCCAAACAACAAGGAGAGTATTCTCCCTCTCTCTTGCTCGAACCTTGTGTGTGCTTCATGTCTGACTGGACAATGGACTTAGTATGAGTGCGGTTCCGATTCCGATTCTGATTCGGAATCTGAATCAGAATACGTTGGCGAGTGTGATTAGAAGTCCTTGAGTCCAGTTGGGGCAGTTAGACACACTCGTGATGGCAAAGGCGAGAAGAACTTCAAATGATATGTGTCAAATTCCCGGACACATGCTCCTTTCAACCGGTTACCCTCGACAACGGGCTCGACAACGCTCCACTTTCCACTCTGCCACTCTTCTTCCTTTCCCAGTTTCCCTCTCCACTTTCTCCTTCATCCTTCGTCAGTTGCAATCCTGAAATAGGCATTCACACTTTTGCATGTTGTCGGGACATTTAATTTTGCGTTCTGATACCCTGTACAATTGTACACCAGGGTGGTTATATGCGTACGGTATATACCCTTATATATTGTAAATATATATTCAGGTTCAACACATATACAGCTTTGATTTAGACACTATCTTTAAGCCATATGCTAATAGTTCGTAAATAGAAGTTTTTTTTGGATTTAATATACCCTACTGCCCATCGAAATAAACAGTTACTTTCCGTTCCCATTTTTTGCGAAGCGAAAAACTGCAAAATATGAAACTGCCTTTGTGTGTGTGTGTGGGTGTTGGTGTTGGTGTTGAGTGTATGTGTGTATGTGTGTGAGTAGTTTGGACGAAGTTTTTACGTGGCCTTATGGGGTTGTATTTTTGGGCTCGGACCCTGCCACTTCGCTCATTCTTTCGATTAGTGGGGACTATCCCCCTCTCTCTATCTCTCTTTTCGCTCTCGCTCTCTCTCTCTCTCTCTCTCTGATTGTGTGTTGATGGATGTTTGGTCATGGCTGCTGTTGCACTACATGTTTCCCCCTTCCCCACTGTGTTTTTTTTTAGCTCGTTGTCCAGGAAATTGGCATCGACAGCTCTTTGCCTGCAGTTAGTCGGGTAAGTCCACAGACGTTTAATCTCCAGCATGGCCAGCCAGAAAAACTCGCTTGTTATTCTGTTAGAACTGTATTGTTGTGCCACAATGGGTCTTGGTTGATTTCTCGGTTTAGATAGCACGTCGATAGGGCCAGGAAGTGTTGATATCCAGCTCGGATAATAAAGGACATTTTTAAGTAACGTTTCGCTTTATTTATTTACTATTTATTTGAATATCTTTATAGCTGGGAGAGTCATGCAGGGTTTATACTATATACCATACTATATAACCTATAAACTATAGGTTATTAAACAATTTGAAGAGATTTCTGTCGGTATTCGATTGAGAAACTCAGTCAAGAGTTTCCGAAGGCTAGATATCATAAGATACAACATATACTATTAGTATTAGCCTTGATTTTGCAGTTATTGCAATAAAACCTGAAAAACTATTTACTGTGATGAGTTTTATTTACCCTAACCAAATTTTATTAAAATTGGCGCATTTTACCTTGTGGAAATGCAAATTTAATTAAAATCTAAAAACAAATAACAAAATTGCAATTGTATTTACACTGCTCTAATTTAATAATTCTGACAGAAATTTAAATTTCATTTCGCAATGAAATCAAAATTACAATTTTCTTTTTATTTGTTTTTGGGATTTTATTCCAGTGAATTTCATATATTGTTGTAGGCATTATTAAATTTACATTTAATTCTAATCGCTGCGCATCAGCAAAGCGTTTTTGCGTCAGGCTTTAGTTATGGCAACTAAATCCTAAAGCGGGTTTAGCAGAAAACTAAAGCTGCTGCTTCAGGTGGGGAAAAAAACAGTTGAACGACTGAAAGATACTTTGTGTGGATTTTTAAAATGAACTATAAAATGTTTTTAAATTAATTTGATTGAATGTTGTAGGTATAAAGTTGGAATAGTTTAGGAAACCAAGGCTCTTAGCTTACAGGATAAATAAACAAGCACGAGTTTGCTCGACTGGGATATACTACCCACCTAACCAATACAATATATACATAACTTCTATTTTATACGTATTTTGTGTTGCATACTTTGAGGAACGGCGTGGAAATCAGTAACTTTATATTTTATATTTTATTCTTTTTATTAAGTTATACGCTGATGTACTCATTGTTTTAATTTAATTATTAATTGTTTTGTTATCTTTTATTGTTATTAGGTTTGTAGGTTATTAGGTTATATGTATTATTATTATTTTATAATTAGTTTTAAATATGTTGATAACGCTATCTATAGTTAGCCGGCGCGCCCAAATGGGCTGAACTAAATCAGTAACTCTTATGATTATTTCTTAAATAACTTCTTTATTAATTATCCGATGGCAACCAAATTGTTTACCAAAAATTAAGTTAGCAATTGAAGAGGACTTGGCCAAAATCTAAAATAAACTTGATCTGTAACAGACAGACGGACAGACAGAATGTAAGGCACACGGACATGGCATTATCAACTCGGCTATTGATGCTGGTGGGCACAAAGTTATAATACTTTTCGCCCATAGGGTAGAAAACTTCTATATTATGGAAAAACTCTTGCATAGTATTTGTGTAAACCTCTAAAGTTGATTCTAGATGTATATGTTTATATATAGACAGATAAACCTACAAAAATTCTATATATATTGAAATCTGTCTGTATTTATTTAAAGCTCCATTAGCCGAGTATACCCGTGCCCTAG